>LR989978.1:5225000-7837500 GCA_905147015.1 Laspeyria flexula
AATGTAAGCGTTGTGATTGGCCGGCTGCGACCGGCCGAATTATATAAATTAAGCGCACTTTCGCCGTACATTCATTCCGAATCCGGCAGGCAAACAAGCAACATCAAATAAAGAAGAAGCTCTCTGAAAAAACGTCTTTCATTTTGGAAGCATCAATATCCCGCCAGCGCAACCTACAGTCCACTACCCCTAGACCGCTACATTGTGGTCCTTCGAGCCGGATCGGGTTCAAGAAACGAAGATGCCTACTACGAGAGCGGGATCAGCACAATCGAAGGCGGCAAGCGAAACGACGTCAGATTGGAGCCTCAACACACCGAGCGACGCCGCCACTACTACGGATACATCGATCCCCGCTCCTTCGATAGTTACAAGGAGGACGCCGCCGCCTTGTGTACGGGCCTGGTTACCGCCTGCACGCATCACGGAAGAACCTGTTGGATTCGGATCAACACCGGGGGAAGCATCGTGTACCACTCCCCGAACTAGCACTAATGAAGACGCCGAAGAAATTGACCCTATTCAACGCAGTCCGACACGCTCGAATCAGGATAGAAGTGTCGTAGTAAAACCACACCCGAGCCACGGAAGCGCGCCGACGTCATCAAGAGAAGGAAGTCTGCAACCATCACGCCCTAAGAACACTCAACGCGTAGACATACAACCTACGCGCCAGTCACAGCGAAGGAAGGCAGAAGCTCAAGCAAAACTGACGTTGGCACTAAGGGAAATGGAATTGGCCGAAGCAAGATCACGACTGGCTCAAGCTGAACTACAACTCTTAGCCACGGGATCAGATGAAGAGGACGGTGCTAGAGAAGATATTTACGAGCGAACAAGAGAGGTTGAAGATTGGTGTATTCAAGCCGAACAGCCGACCAAACCGAAGAGCGACATACAAGAACTAGCTTCAGTCATTATGAAGTTAGCCGAGAAACCACGCGAAGTCTCATCGAAGAACTATGAACTCCCACAATTCAACGGGGCCTGTGAAGAATGGCTAGCATTTAAAAGGACTTACGAAGATATGGCCGCCTCCTTTAGCAACGCGCAGAACCTAGCGCGCCTAAGAAGTGCTATTCAAGGAAAGGCAAGGGAAGCGGTCCAAAGTTTGCTGTTCATCGCCGAAGACCCGTTAGAAATAATGAAGGGCTTGGAGTCTAGATTCGGAAGACCCGGAGCGTTGGCGCTATCGGAATTGGAAAAGCTAAAAAACTTGTCAAAGATTGGCGAGAACCCGACAGACATATGCATATTCGCAAGTAAGGTCAAGAATGCTGTCGAAACTATCAAGGCATTGAAAAAACAGCAATACCTCAGTTCGCCCGAAACCATGAAGAGCCTTATAGAAAAGATGCCGACATCTATGAAGTTTCGTTGGTACACGTACTACAGAAGTCGGCGAGACGAAGAGGTTCAAGAACTTATCCTTATCGATGCGTTTCTACAAGTTGAAGCCGATATGTGCGGGGACTTTGCTCCACCTGAAGTGTCATCGGAGCAAAAGAAAGTATTAAGAAAACCCGTACATACGATACAGGAAGCGTCCACGGGAAAGTTCAAGAAAGTATGTCCCATCTGCGAAGAAGAACACTTCATTTTAGAATGCAAGAAATTTAAAGAAGCCGAACTTAACGAGAAATGGGACCTAACTAAGCGCTCAAGATTATGTTTTAAGTGCCTAAAATTCAAACACTCAAGAGTGAATTGCAAAGCTCCTGTCTGCAAGAAGTGCAAAAGATGGCATCACACCGTCCTGCACTCCGACGATCCACCAACACCAGTTAATAAGGAAATAAAGGAAAGCACAGCAACAGAAGAGAAGGTCGCCTCGATCCACAATGCGAGAGGTGAAGAAAAGGCGTACCTGAAGATGGTTCCAGTGGACCTCTATGGACCAAAGGGCCAAGCTCGCGTGCTAGCACTACTGGACGAAGGGTCTACGATCACACTCCTAGACGCCTCGGTGGCGGATAAAATTGGCGCAGACGGAACTGAAGAGAAGCTGACAATAGAGACAGTCGGTGGCAAGATCATAAGAAAGGATAGCTCTAAGAAGATCACACTTAAGATAAAAGGTGCTCACAGAAGGGATAAAAGAGCGATCACAGCAAGAACCATCGACGATCTACAATTGTCGGAACAAACGGTGAACAAGAACACAATCAAGAACTGTCACCACCTAAAGGAAATAGAAAAACAGATTCTCTATAACACAGAAAGGCCTAGAATACTAATAGGTCAAGATAACTGGGGACTCATCGTCACAAGAAGAATCAAGAAAGGAAAACCATCAGACCCAGTAGCCTCCCTTACTAATCTGGGGTGGGTGCTGCATGGATGTGAAGCTGGAACGAGTTCCGTAGTAAACTTCACTCATTATGGAAGAGTCACAATTGAAGAAAAGAGCATAGAAGAAATCGTTCGAGAACATTTTCAACTTGAATCTCTCGGAATCCAAGACCGATCGCCGACAAACGACAGCGATAGAAGAGCCTTAGAAATTCTCGAGAAGACTACTATGAAGTTACCGAACGGTCAATTCGAAACAGGACTCTTATGGAAGAAGGAAGATGAGATCTTACCCAACAATTATAGTCAAGCAATTCGACGACTATGTAATATCGAGAAGAAATTAGATAAAGAGAATCAAGTTAAAGAAGAATACGAAAAGCAAATTCAAAATCTGTTAGAAAAGGGTTACGCAGAAAAGGCTCCAGAGAACACTAAAGAAGGAAGAACATTCTATCTACCACACTTCGCTGTAATACATCCAATCAAAGGAAAATTGAGAATAGTATTCGACGCAGCCGCTAAGTTTAATGGAAGAAGTCTCAACGACACCCTGCTGTCAGGCCCAGACTTGTTACAGTCATTATTTGGCGTGCTACTACGCTTCAGAGAAGGCCCGGTGGCTGTAATGGCTGACATCCAGGATATGTTCCTTCGCGTGAAGATAAGGGAAGAAGACCGCGACAGCTTAAGATTTCTGTGGCGAGGAAACAGACGTACAGGCAAGCCCGAAGAATATAGAATGACATCGATCATCTTTGGCGCCGCGTCATCACCGGCTACTGCAATCTACGTGATGAATAAAAACGCAGAGGACTACAAAGAAACATATCCCGAAGCAGTAGAAGCAATAAAAAGGAACCACTACATGGATGATTATCTTCAAAGCTTCTCGTCGATAACCGAAGCAAAGAAGATATCGAAAGAAGTGAAAGAAATTCACGCCACAGCGAACTTCCATTTAAAGGGCTGGGCAAGTAATCAATTGGAGGTATTAAACGAATTGGAAGATGCCACAAAAGAAGAGTCATTACAACTCACGAAAGAAGAAAAAACTCTGGGGCTAAGATGGCGAGTGAAAGAGGATGTATTAGCCTTCAACATTGGACTTCGAAATACATCGAAAGACCTGCTAGATGGAACAAAGACTCCGACGAAGAGAGAAGTCACAAGTGCTGTAATGTCTACATTCGACCCGATGGGTTTTGCTACGCCAGTCTTAATTCAAGGAAAGAAATTGATACAGAATATTTGGCGAACAAAAATAGACTGGGACGAGAACATAAACGAGTCACAAAAGGAAGCCTGGTTGAAATATCTACGTGAGGTATCAGCGCTGTCACAACTAAAGATCCCGAGATGTGTCTCACCCCACAACAGAGAAGGTCAGCTACATACATTTACCGATGCGAGTGAAGAAGCCTACGCAGCAGTAGTATATTGGAGGTCCGAAGAACCCGGAGGAAGAGTTCACATCTCTATGATCGCGGGCAAGGCAAGAGTGACGCCGACGAAACCAGTGTCGATCCCAAGATTAGAGCTACAAGCAGCTCTACTCGGCAGCAGATTAGCGGCCACTATAGAAGAAGAAATGAATCTCAAAATATCAAAGAAAACCTACTGGACCGACTCTAGTACAGTGTTACAATGGATAAAGGCAGAACCAAGGAAATTTAAGACCTTTGTAGCAAACCGGTTGGCGGAGATAGAAGAGAGGACCAAGCCGGAAGACTGGAGATGGGTGCCAACGAGAGAAAACCCAGCAGATGATGCAACTAGAGGAATCCCCAACGAGTTTAACCATAGCTCAAGATGGTTTAAAGGGCCAGCGTTTCTTCGCTTCTTAGAAAAGGAATGGCCACATCGAGAATTCAATTCAGACACTATGGAAGAAGCAAAACAAAAGGTGACGACAATTAGAATCGACAAAGACTCGCTTCTCGACACAGAAAGGTTCTCTAGCTGGGGACAACTACTGCGCACAACAGCAAGAGTAATCGCATTTACAGACCTCTTGTTGAAGAAGACTCGCCGAACAATTACAGCTGCAGCACGCCATAAAGACGAGCCTTGGAAGCCTGTAAGAAAACCTCAGAAAGAAAAGGTTCTTAGTCCAACTTCGCCAACAAATAAAGAAAAAGTTAAACGCTCATGGCCTCGTGGTGAAGTAATTCGAACATACCCTGGACCAGACGGAAGAACCAGAATACTAGACGTACGGACATCGGGAGGTGTACTTCGTCGCCCGACTCGCCGAGTCATCGTGCTGGTTCCAGCTGCTTCGTCGCTTCAAAAGGATGGTGTGCTACGCAACGTGGGGGAGAGTGTTAGCGACGATGTATAAAAGTGTTTAATAAGTGCTAAAAATAAAAGCGTGCATGTGAAAGTAATTAATAAAACTATATAAATTATATATTAAGTGTGAAAACTAAGAAAGACATTAAAATTAATGTATAAGGTGTAAATTTATGTATATAGTTTTATATCAGGAAATTGTAAACATTTTTATAATCATCTCTGTATTATATAAGTAATGATTATTTCAATGTTAAACAAAAATAAAAGAAAAACGTTGCAGTAGAAGTCACTTACTCCTGATTTGTTAAAATTATTAAGAGCCGATTGGTTAAGTGACAGTAAAAAATAATGTAAGCGTTGTGATTGGCCGGCTGCGACCGGCCGAATTATATAAATTAAGCGCACTTTCGCCGTACATTCATTCCGAATCCGGCAGGCAAACAAGCAACATCAAATAAAGAAGAAGCTCTCTGAAAAAACGTCTTTCATTTTGGAAGCATCAATATCCCGCCAGCGCAACCTACAGTCCACTACCCCTAGACCGCTACAGTTTTATACTATGTAGTGATGATTATAATTATCTATATAAATAAAAATGGATAGCTGAAAAGTATTTGATGGATTCACGTGAGAACAGCTCGACCGTATTGGCTAATTCTTTTTTTGTTCTATTTGCTATTTTCGAGGCATGTATGAAAGAAAATATACAAAAAAAATAGTAAAAATATATAATTTTTAGTTTTAAAATCTCCATATACACATTTGAAAATGGAACATTGTCACGAATAATGAAATATGGCGGTACGAAGTTCGCCGGGTCAGTTAGTATTAAATATTTTCACATATCAAATTGACCAAATGACGGTTCTAAGTGACAGAACCATAATAAAGTGCGATTCTATGCGGCTCGATGTGATTCATAAGAATAAGGTCCTCATAAGAATACATTTTCGTAAAAACATATAGGTAAATCAAATAGAACGCCTTCATTCGATCACAAAGCTTCCATAATTTCAATTTACTTTAGTAGCGAGTTTTACACCTGTGCCCGCACAAGAAGATGTTTTTTACCCGACTGCCAAAAAGGAGGGTAATGTTTTTCGCGCGTATGTGGGCATTTCTGTTCCATTGTGACCTTCTGTAGCCTAAACTGATTTTAAAGTATGAGGTGTTATTAGATTTGTAGGTATTTTCCCCCCGAGTGTCATAGACTATGTGACGTCAACAAAAAACCAATATGGCGGACGTAAACTGTCAAAACAGACTTTTTTTAGTGCTGTCGCAATATGGGTAACAGATTCAAGCTAATTAATAGCCAAATTCAATTATATATGCACTGCATTTTTATTAATAAGACGTCATAATTTCAACCCTTAAACGTCCACTGCTGGGCACGGGTTTGGCCTACTATACCACGCTGGCCAGACGGGTTGGTATAGGGTTCTTTTCAAACTTTCCATTTCTTGCAGTGCTCTTGTCTTTTTGTGGTTTCTGCCTTAGTGGCTTTTACGACACCCACGGGTAGAAATGGGGTAGTGGCATTATGTATTCTTAATCCGTCATTATAGATGTTGTTTATCAAGAATAAAAAAATATCGCCCTATCAAAAGATGTGTGAACAAACTCCCTAATTTCCAACTTACGCCCAAAAAATAAAACAAAGCCGCTTTGAACGTATTTTTACCATATTTACTCTGAATTATGTAGATCCAAGTGTATAAGCCGTCCATCCGTTAAAGTCCTCTTTAGCTGCTTGTTGATGAAATCCCCGAGGGACACACAGGCGGTTAGAATGACAAACATTATTGCTAATAAACCGAGGAGGCTTTTTTATGAGGATGTCAATGTATACTTACAAGTTAAATGGAATAAATTATCTCTTATTTTTAACTCATATGACCCAGGACAAATCTTTGTGTGATGAGCATAAAGGTTTGTTCTGTGTCTGGGTGTAATTTATCTATAATATGTATGTATTTACAAAAAAAAATGTATTTAAGTAGTATATCAGTTGTTTAGTACCCATAACACAAGCAAATATAATTGCTTACTTTGGGACTAGATGGCGCTGTGTGAATGTGGTAGAATATTAATATTAATTAATATTATTTATTAATATTAATTAATAATATGAAAGTCTACTTTACAGCGCAACTAGTAATCCGAAAAATCATATCAGCTAATTGGGCTGCGACTATTGACAGGGTACCAGGGTAGATTCATTCATTATTTTTTTAAATCTTTATATAGAGAAAAAAATATTAATTTATTTATGTATTTTACATAAACACTCTCAGCTCTCTAGTCAGAGGAGAGGAGACTCGAGTCCAGCAGTGGGACTTAATAGGTTGCTGATGATGATGATGATAATGTATTTTACATCAATTAAAACGGATGAAAACCAATACAAATAAATTTCATAGAACAGATCCAGGAGAAGGTGGATGGTGTTGTACCAGAAGATAAAAAAATAGACAGAACCAAGAGAGAATTAGCCTTTGGTCCACTGGTATAAGAGCAGTTCTTAAATTAGAAGAGAGAGAGAGAATTTGAGAGCAAGATTTCTAGAGCAAGTTATTTTTGGTGAAATCCTTACTTATTGTGGGGAACTTGTAAAACTTATTTTGGTGATACAAATTAATTAATTATTATTTTACATCCTTTTCCAACTCTTAAATATCTCTCTACCAGTGATCATTGGAAAATAGTATGAAAAGACGATTTTTAACAGTATTTTGCCAGATTCATACTGTGATACGGATAACATAGCCATGTATATCGATAGATGGAATATTGAAGACGGTTGTTAGAGTGCTCCTGTCCTAGACTAGCCTATATATAATGTCCTCGATAACATAATTTTTTTTAGTATTTCTCTTCCAATGTCCAATTCACACTCGCCTTATATTCTTCTTATATCACTCTTCCTCCATTCAAAGTTGTCTAACCACAAAATTCGTATGTCCCATCTCACCATACGTACTTTGTGGTTGGCGTATACCTTAATCCTCTTGTTAAATGGAACACACGGTTAAAATACCCGCAAGGGTGTATAATACCACAAATATAGTTAAATCTACGTGTATTCTGTTTAGATTTTCTGTTGTGGTATTAATGGAGATTGCTCAAAATACTAGTATGTTTTTAATCTACTAGTTCTGAATATAATTTTGATAGCTTATTAATATTTTACTTACTGCTACAATTCATCAGCAACCCATTAAGTCCCACTGCTGGGCTCGGGTGTCCTCTACTCTAACTAGAGAGCTGAGAGGGTTTAGGCCATAATCCACACACTGGTTGGTTACTGGGTGTATGATACTGGCGAAATCGCAGCCACAACGAAACACAACGCACGCATTTACATCATCAGAGACAACGCATCCATTACCATATTTTGTAGTTACCACAACGCAACTGTTAAAAACCGCACGCGTAACCAAAACCTGACCGAATTTCTCCGTGTAGTGACGGATTAAGAATACATAATATATTGTCATTGTCCCCCCCCCATCTCAACCCGTGGGTGTCGTAAAAGGCGACTAAGGGATTAACCGTATGCAGACAAGAGCACTGCGAGAAAAGGAAAATTCAAAACAAACCCTATACCAAGTCAGGCCAGTATGGTATAGTAAGCTAAATTCCCTCTACATTCTTTGAAGGAGACCCGTGCCCAGCAGCTGGACGTTTTTGGGTTGAAATGGACCGAATTTCATCGCGACAAATATTGTCAAATGACTTTAGTTACATGGCGTCCAAACTTGCCGTCATACGAAATAAAAAAAAAGATATAATTCATTCTCCGTAAAAGGTCTATTTACTTAAATAAAAAATCACCTTTTTCCTTCACAGGTATCATTAAGGTCAACAAGTTTTAGCGTTTTGAGGCCATTAAAACTGTGGACAGAGAATTAATCAAGAAAAATTTTCTAATAGTGCTCTTGTCTGCATAAGTCGCCTTTACGATACCCACAGGTTGAGATGGGGTAGTGACATTTTGTATTCTTAATACGTCATTCCACGGATTCCTAGCCTAACTTTACATGATACTGAAACAAAATATATACATAGTATGTACTTAAAATGCACCCTTTACGCCCACAAGGGCATAGTTAAAGTAATAAAGGTACTTCAAAGTAATGTATGTTTGTACAAACCCATATACAAAACCACTTCACACGTTTCGATTAAACTTAGGGATGGAGACAGGCGAGTAGGTAAGCTACAGTAAACCGCCTTAACCGCTAATATCGCAGACTTGAAGGCCCGAACCGAACAAATAAACGGTTCTAACGAGGCAAACAATTAGGACAAGTACCTTCACCTCTCGATTTAACTAAATACGACTTGTACTTGACGGGTCTATGCAAATATATTGTTAATAGCTATGCCCGCGACTTCGTCCGCATTTAACAAAAGCAACATTAATTTTTTTACAATATATTAAGTAGATTTTTTTTTAAATAAAAGTAGCCTAAGTTATTCCTTATTTCATCAGCTATCTGCCAGTGAAAGTCCCGTTGGACGGGACTACGGGACGATAAATTTACGGTATTTAATTCCGAAATCATGTTTCATTTTTTATGTGACGAAAAATGTTCTTATTCTACTGGACGACATTATGCTACTGATAGGAGCTAAGTAGAGGTCAAACAGATCCACGAGAGCGAATCCTGGATAGTTGGCATTTGTAATTAGTATTTCAATTATATAAATAATTAAAATACTAATTCCAAATAATTAAATTACATAAATAAAAAAAGCGATGGTGGCTGAATGGATAAGGGACCGGCGTGCAAATCGCGCGGTTCGAGTTCGATCCCGACCGGCAGTACCAATGTGGATTCCACTTTGTGGAATTTATATGTACTAGTCAACTGACTTGCCATCTGCTAACGGTGAAGGAAAACATCGTGAAAAAACCCACATACACTAGAAGAAATTCTATAAGTATTTCTGATCCTCCAACCCGCACTAGGCCAGCGTGTGTGGATTATGGCCTAAACCCTCTCAGCTCTCTAGTTAGAGGAGAGGAGACCCGAGCCCAGCAGTGGGACTTAATGGGTTGCTGATGATGATGATGATTGAAATTATACAAAAAATTGTTTTATTTCAGCGCTGTTGAGTGCCCAGCAGCTGTTGGCACCACAGCATTATGCTGAGCAGAGGCCAGATTTCCGCAGCTGGGACATGCAGTAGGTGTAACTATAATAATAATAATAATATTCTACCACATTCACACAGCGCCATCTAGTCCCAAAGTAAGCAATTATATTTGCTTGTGTTATGGGTACTAAACAACTGATATACTACTTAAATACTTTTTTTTTTTGTAAATACATACATATTATAGATAAATTACACCCAGACACAGAACAAACCTTTATGCTCATCACACAAAGATTTGTCCTGGGTGGGGATCGAACCCACGACCTCCGGCGTAGCAGTCAGGGTCACTAACCACTAGACCAACAGGCCAGTCATTACAGTAACTGTTTTTTTTTTTTTCTTTTTTGGCGTTGTATTATTATTTTTTTTTTTTATTATTCTTATCCCTGCTTGTGTGACACAAATGTGGTGAATAAATGTATTATCTTTCTTTGACTTTAATAGTATTAGGCTAAATAAAACATCAAAATAAACTATTTAACACATATTTTCTGAACACATTTAATTTTCAAACCGCCAAACTCATTACCGTCAAAATAAAAATTCATATCACATACCAGCACATGACAAAGCAAAGAGCTATCCGACCCAAAAGGGGGGAAATGGGGGGTGGTGGGTGAAAGGGTGATTGTTGGCTTCCTGTAACAAGCTGCAATTTCCGATTAAGCCAACTTCGCACCGTTCAAAAAGCATTTGTAAAAACCGTTTTATTTTCTGATGGTAATATTTTTTGTGTATGGCAATTTGGGTACTTGATTGATGTGAGATAATTCTCGTGGGAATTTGATTGTATAATTTGAAAAGGGATATTGTGATAATTATATTGTTTGTTTCTTTATCCGTGTATAATGTCGCTACCCCATCTCAACCCATGGGTGTCCCAAAAAGCGACTGAGGGAGTAACCTTATGCAGACAAGAGCACTGCGAGAAAAGGAAAATTCGAAACAAACCCTATACCAACACTGGCCAGCGTGTTATAATAGGCTAAATTTGAGGAGGAGACCGTTGCCCAGCAGTGGGATGTTTCTGGATGGTTTATGGATTAATATAAAAAAAATTCTCATTGAATAATATAATATTGATTTCATTGCCACACTTTCTACTTCAATGGTGTTCCATTACAATACATACATATAGATCACGCCTTTTTCCCAACAGAGGGGTAGGCAGAGACTATTTCCTTCCACTTCCTACGATTTTGACATACATCTTTGGCTTCTTCAATATTCATCAGTCTTTTCATGCATTCTCGCCGGTTGAGGGTACTCCTGATCTGTGCCTTCTTTAGAACGTCACCTATTTGGTCATAATACGTTCTTCTAGGTCTTCCCCTTCCAACGTTTCCTTTCACATTCGTCTCATATATTTGTTTTGTCACTCATCTTTCATTATAATATAGTTAATAATTAAGTTAATTACTATCACAGACCTTATCAGAAATGAAAAACTTAGTATTGAGACCACGCGCTTAAAATAAATCAGAAATGAAACGAACTAAGTAACTATATAAAATTGTTCTGTACTTCTGTTAGGAAAAGGTTGTATCCGATGTCGTCCGTGGTTGGAATTAATTCTGTATTTATTGCCCATTTAGGTTAATTATGGGTTTTGCTGTTTTTGGGAGTAAAGTAGTATTAGATATATTATATTACCTTGGGATCTTGACAACTTTTGATTGGTTGAATTTGATATTGTTGTCAAATGTTTAAATGGATTCTTACAGAGGAATGCAAGTTTGTAATTTAGTGTCATATTTCGTGCTTTTCGATTTTTATTATTTAATTGAAGCTATTTGTTTTTAATGTTTTCAATACCCTTGACTTTGACTGGCCTGTTGGTCTAGTGGTTAGTGACCCTGACTGCTAAACCGGAGGTCGTGGGTTCGATCCCCACCCAGGACAAATCTTTGTGTGATGGGCATAATTGTTTGTTCTGTGTCTGGGTGTAATTTATCTATAATATGTTACTATGTATTTACAAATAAAAATGTATTTAAGTAGTATATCAGTTGTTTAGTACCCATAACACAAGCAAATATAATTGCTTAATTTGGGACTAGATGGCGCTGTGTAAATATGGTAGATTATTATTATTATTATAATACAGTTTTTAGAATTAGGTGAAAGGTGTGTAAAAGGTACGAAATATTGCGTTTACAGTTCTATTTATATGCAAATTACACATTGGAACTTGCAAGGAGTTATTTTTATAATAAAATAACTGTAAACATTACGGATACTTACTTTGTAATACAAGTTCACGTAATCCTAAATAATGTATAAATTGAAAATAACTAAATTTTGAATTGCGACGTTGCCAGAAGAATAAAGAGGAAAGAAAATAACTAAGAAACAAGTATACCTATATAATAAAAATAATTTAATAACCCGACTGAAAAAAATCAACAGAGAGCAACGCACTAAAATGACCGTAAAATTATTGTAATATTATTATACCTGATTAAATTTAAATACATAACATATTATGTAATATTTGTAACCTCCATTTGATTCCCTTTATTTTGATAACCAACTAGATTTGGTTAAGAAAAATTGAGCTTCTTACAATTTGGCGTCAAAAGCCCGTCGTTTAAGTCTTTTTATTCTTAAAACCTATTTAAGGACACTTGGGTTTTCTAGATGAATCTAACGATACCCTAATTGTCAAATTCCATCCAGCCGTTTGGAAGATTCGTGGGAATAAAGAAATTTACAAACATACAAGATACGCGCGAAAAACAATACCCGTCCTGACAGTCGGGAAATAAATAAAAAAAGAACCCTCTTATCGTAAATAAGCACTGTGACAGTCTAACCGTGTAAATTAAAAATTCACAAAGGTATCTTTTCGACTCCTATTTCTTTAAAGGCTATACACAACATGCTTCTTGTAAACTTAAAGTCGAAATACTAATAGTTTGGGCACAGAGCCAACGCTAGCAATGCGGTCACTTTTGGGTGTGAGCATCGTTGGTGAACTGAAGTAGACAGCTAGTGTTACTTTAGCAGCTTTATGAGAAAAATGGACTCGTCTTTTTTATTCCTGACAGTTATTGAAGATGTCAATCCACTTTTGACTGATTTTAATCATCTATCTATTATATATATTTTGACTGGCCTGTTTGTCTAGTGGTTAGTGACCCTGACTGCTAAACCGGCGGTCGTGGGTTCGATCCCCACCCAGGACAAATCTTTGTGTGATGAGCATAAAGGTTTGTTCTGTGTCTGGGTGTAATTTATCTATAATATGTATGTATTTACAAAAAAAAAATGTATTTATGTAGTATATCAGTTGTTTAGTACCCATAACACAAGCAAATATAATTGCTTAATTTGGGACTAGATGGCGCTGTGTAAATGTGGTACAATATTATTATTATTATTATATTATTATCTATCTACGGATTTGGCTAATAAAGTTAGAGTTTTGACACATTTTGTATGGAGCTTATGTCAAAATTCTAACTTTTGTAGCCAAATTCAAAGATAAAAAAATTTAAAATAAAAAAATGATATGTTTATGGTTTGTGACAAATAAATGTGAGACGTAACCTCTGTTATAAAATCACGCTGCGGCCAATAGGAGCTGAGCAGTGGCAAAATAAAAAACGACGCGAGTGAAACCTCACACGACTACTTCTAGTCAGTAAGTACTAAAATAAGCATTCCGCAGTGAAATTCCACTTTCAGTTCTACATTTGTGGCTTTTGAAACAGACAATCATGACGACGAGTGCTCTGCTAGTCAGCAGCAATACGCTGGGCATTATTCCACTCAGCCACTTTCTCTTATACTTCATCAGTACAACCCATAAACGTCCCACTGCTGGGCACGGGTCTCCTCCAAATATTCCACGCGGACGAAATCATGGGCACAGCTAGCTATAAATGCTAAACAAGTAATGGAAAAATTCAAACCCATGACGAGACTTGAACCCGCGACCCTGCCATTCCGTGTGCAGTTTAAATGTTAGATCAATATTGCCGAGTTTATTAAAGAATAGCCAACGAAATTGGCAAAATTTCTTCAAAACATTTCCTTAACAACTCTAGTTTCGAAAAAGGCATTTATTTTCAGCATTTAACTCAAATTTATGGAGCTTCGTAGTAATGAAACATGGGTTCAAAACAAGGACTCGTTTGCTAAGGCATTTTTAATCATATCGTGTGTAAAATAAGGGTTATTTTGTAATGTATTTCAAGCTTTTGTTGTTGAATAACTGCGATGCTTGGGAAAGTTGTTGCATACTTTAAACACAAAATATTTCGTTATTTTTGGCTGTTAAGCTTATGTTTTGCGATGTTCTTGGAACGAAATTAAATCTGACTAGTTTAAGCGAAGGAAAACGGATTATAAATGGTTTCAATAAGGATTTAATTGTTCGAAGCGTTTCGAGGAACACATTCTTGAAATTAAATTGACTGATATTTTGAATTTAAAGATATAAAAATACTAAATACTGTTTTTTTTTTAATTTAGAAACGATGTTGTTTGAATATAAGAGACCTGCTTACAGTACCTTTCGGCAGTATATTTCAATTTGTGGAATTTATATGTACTAGTCATGTGACTTACCATCTGCAAATGTGAAGAAAACATCGATAAAAACCCACATACCCTAGAAGAAATTCTAAGTATGTGTCTGATCCACCAACCTATACCACAGAATAAATAATAGTACTACGTCCTATACCTACAAGGCTCGCGTGTGTGGGTAATGGTCTGAACTCTCTCAGCTCTTTAGATAGAGGAGAGGAGACCCGTGTCCAGCAGTTGAACATTAATGGGTTGCTATTTTTTAAATATCATTCCAGTAGATCATCATTCGCGCGGGGTTTCACTCCCCTCGTTCTTCATTAGGTCACTGCTCAGCTCCTATTGGCCATAGCGTAATGTTATATAGCCTATGTTACTCAGTGATAATGCAGCTTTCTAACGGCAAAAGAATTTTTGAAATCGGTCCTGTAGTTTTTAAGTTTATATGTTACATATAAAAATACAATATTTTTGTTTTTGTTGTACTTATTATTTTTATTAGTCTTTCATTTTGAAGCCATCCGTTTAAGAAACATCCACAACCGCAAAATACCCTCACAAAAGCCGAATAAAAATTACCTTTTAGCGCTGCAGCGGGAATTAAAACCACCGACAATCGCTTTAGACTGAAACAGTTCTCAGTCATAATCAACGCTACACAGAGTAATTATAGCTTCAGATACTCAGCATTGTGTCTGTGATTCAGATGTGTCTGTAGTGAACATTAATCTATGTCCTATATAATGTGGGTGTGTTGATGAATTTATGCTCTGCTGTTAGACAAGCATTATCCCAGTCTATCTAGATAGATTATTTGCTTACGAAGTTTAGGTAAAGTGAGATTTTTGCCGGTCTCTTTGAGAAAATATATATGTATGACAGTTTATTATTGTACCCAGGGAGACTAATATACCACAAGTAAATATAATTAAAAAATTATAATAACCCGACTGCAAAAAATTAACAGATAAGCAACGCACTAAAAAGACCGTTTTTTTTTTTAAATATCTACTTACAGTTCATCATCATCATCATCTCAGCCTATTGCAGTCCACTGCTGGACATAGGCCTCTCCCAACACGCGCCATAACTCCATTAAATTATGTACAATCTCTTTTTGAATATATATTATGTAATCTCCTTTTGATTCCCTTTATTTTGATACCCTACTCGACACATATGGTTAAAAAAATAAATTTAACTTCTTACAATTTGGCGCCAAAAGTCCGCCGTTTTGTCTTTTTTTTTATAATACCTATCTAAGGACACTTGGGTTTATGAGAAGAATTTAACGTTACCTTAATTGTCGAAATCCATCCAACCATTTGGAAGAAACGTGGGAATTATAAAAAAAATTACAAACATACAAGATACGCGCGAAAAACAATACCCTTCCTGTCAGTTAGATAAAAAGACCACATTTGTAGTTTAACAAATATTACGACCTAACAAATAAAGCAGAAACAGAAATATTAATTTGTCAAAGTAGGTAGGTTAAATTTACGATGAATTCCTCGAAGAGCACCCACTCGAATAGCACTTACGCGAATAGCACCTAACATAATTCAAATATTATTCCTCGAAGACCACCTGTGACTAAATAGCTGATAGAGATGTGGTGCAATGTATTATTTAGGTCGAATTTATTAAAAAATATCGATAGTTAATCTAATTTCTTTTTTACGAATAGCACGTAGCAAAAATATGGGTAGGTGCTCTTAGAGAAATTCATCAACATAGAATCATAGCATCACGCCTTTTTCCCTGAAGAGGTAGGCAGAGGTGTTTCACACCTACATTTCGCCAGCTATGTTTGGTCCCATGAAATAGGGGGCGAGTCTATTGTCATCAACCGGGAACATTTGTTTACCAAACTCCGGGAAAATCTCAATACTAGAATTTCATGATAGAAAAACCCAATACCATTTTCACCCGACCCAGGAATCGAACCCGGGACCTCTTGCACAGCAGTCGTATACACTTCCCGCTGCGCCACCGAGGCATTTTCAGCAGCAGCAGGAATTCAGCAAAATTTGCAGAAATCCAGTTATTAATTTAGCAAACGCTACATTGTACCCATAGGCGTACAATTTTATAAAATAAAAAAAGAAATAGATATTATTAATTAAAGTTACGTTTAAATTAATTAATTTTATGAATTAACCAAATATGGCCATGTGGTTTAATTATAACAATTATGGAGTTGAGTTGGAAATGAAAACATAATGTCACTACCCCATCTCAACCCGTCGGTGTCGTAAAAGGCGACTTAGGGAGTAACCATGCAGACAAGAGCACTGCGAGAAAAGGAAAATATGAAACAAACCCTATACCAACCCGTCTGGCCAGCGTGATATAGTAGGCTAAATTCCCTCCACATTCTTTGGAGGAGATCCGTGCCCTAAATAAGCAAGATTCTTATTACATAGCCTTTAATAACTTACTCCATAAAACATAACAGCCAAGATAAAACAATGAGATTTTAAAAGAATCAAGTCGCCATTGTGATTGAAGCGGAAATGAGTGTTTATGTAACGCCGCAAGATGGCGCCACTTTCAGTCGAGTCGTTAAATTGATGATTGTTCTCAAGGGCTATTCTTGAGATCTTTTTATAATTTAATTGGTTTAAGTGGTAGTCAGTTTTCGAATATTTTTGCAAAAATTTGGTTATGTTTCATCATCAGTTAATAATCAGCTACCCATTAAGTCCCACTGCTGGGGTCGGGTCTCCTCTCATCTAACTAGAGAGCTGAGAGGGTTTCCACTCACGCTGACCTAGTGCGGGTTGGTGGATCAGACATACTCATAGAATTTCTTCTAGGGTATGTGTGATTCCTCACGATGTTTTCCTTCACCGTTAGCAGATGATAAGTCACTTACTAGAGACTAGTTTGTAGACCACTTTGGTACTACCGGTCGGGATCGAACTCGAACCGCGTGAGTTGCACGCCGGTCCCTTATCCATTCAGCCACCATCGCTTTGGTTCACCATCAGTTTGGTTATGGTTAATAATAATAGTACTCCTCGACACGGCACGTATTGAGAGGAGGTTCCTTTCTCTGGAGCCCTAACCGTCGGCACCTTGGACTCTGTTCCCGATGTCGGCGGGCCACCACATTTTTATATTTTTAAATGTATATATTTTTTTTATATTTATATATATAAAAATGTAATAATGTGAGAATGTCATTTAAATAAAGGGAATAATAATAATATTCTACCACGTTCACACAGCGCCATCTAGTCCCAAAGTAAGCAATTATTTGCTTGTGTTATGGGTATTAAACAACTGATATACTACTTAAATACATTTTTTTTTGTAAATACATACATATTATAGATAAATTACACCCAGACACAGAACAAACCTTTATGCTCATCACACAAAGATTTGTCCTGGACGGGGATCGAACCCACGACCTCCGGCTTAGTAGTCAGGGTCACTAAACACTAAACCAACAGGCCAGTATTGTGATCTTTGCATACTCTAAACAAGATAAACATGTTAATAATTCCACATATGTTACACAAGTACTTACTCACTTTTGCCCAAATTATCTAACATACACGGCCATTCAAAGGCTGCAACAAAAAGCCTTTTGTCAAGCTAAACAATACAGCGTTATAGTATAACGGATACGGAAATGAGAGCTTACCTCCGCCGGTAGGTGGCGACACTCGTTAACGCGATTATCGCGTGTGGAACTTTTAGGTGAGGACGACACGGCGACGACACGCTTTGTAATGATGCCAAGAAGAGTGAAGCTAACTCCCATACTTAAACATTGAACATGCTAATCTCCCAAAGCCATTTGTCCAACCATCGGAGAGTCCTCCGCCTGGTCACAATTTACCATCGCTTACCTGGAAGTCTTTAAATAGACTTCGGACACAGGTCGGCCGAACTAAGGACAATTTGGAATGCAAGTGTGGTGCCATTCCTCTCAATTTCTTCTAGGGTATGTGGGTTTCCTCACGATGTTTTCCTTCACCGTTAGCAGATGGTAACTCACTTGACTAATACATATAAATTCCACAAAGTGGAATCCACATTGATACTGCCGGTCGGACCGCGTGATTTGCACAAGATACCTCTTTATAATTTGAGTATTAGATTATATCAATATTACATAATATAATAGAAATCGTCTAATATAAAAGTCTTCATTATTCGTAATAGTGAATTGCGGATATGGTATTTTAAATCTCGGATATTTCTCAAAGGCATAAAAGCGAAGCTTGGGATTGTATCCGTATCACGGATATTGGTTTCACTACGCTTTGAAGAAAAATGAGAGACAATTTCTAGCAACTTTTTAATTTTAATACATAGAATAATGATTTTAAACAATATGATAAAACGACAATAATTATACTCATTGAAATGTATCGAACTGATGAGCGGTCAGCAGTGGAAAGTAGTGTTTGAGGCGCTCGTAGGATTGTGGTACTAAGATCTTCGTTATGATCATCGAGGTTAAGCAACACTCGGCAAGGTCAGTCTATGATGGGTGACCGTTTGGCAATTTCATTCTCGAGCGTCTCCGTGGTTCGGAAGGCACGTAAAGCTGTTGGTCCCGGTTATCACTTAATGTGGTAGTCGTTAAGTCAAGTTGATAAATTCCGACACCAGGGTCTGCTTCAAGCCCATACGATAAGAAGCAGCAGTGGAAAGAAGGAGTTTGAAAGGCTCTTGTATTGCAGGAATGGCTACGGTAACTGGTTACCATGAAGCGAGCCGTATGTTTGCCTCTTATTGGTATAAAAAAAACCTGTTCAAACTGCTGAATTTTTTTTTTTTCTTAATTACTGATTTTCAAACAGTTACACACTGACGATAATTACAATGAATACCTTAATTAACTATGATTAAATGTGCACTCACAACGTTATCCACACAATATAAAACAAAGTTATGACAATTTTTGCATGTTAACATTTAATTAATTGAAGAGTGAAGAAAAAGAGAAAAAATACACTATGATACTAGTGAGTACACTATGAAATAAATATGAGTATGATAAGCCTCTAACTCCTTTCAACAACCACCTTTGCTCCATCCGTCCAATAGAGGGGCATACCATCCACATTGAATGATGTCCACGATCCTCGTCTATGAAAAACCTACCACAGAGAGATAGTGAGAGAGAGAAGTCTCTAGCGTATAAAATAAAGCATGATAACCCAACGTAAGAACAACTTAGATTTTAAATGTAATAATAAAAGCTAATGATACGTTCAGAAGCAATTTAGAACCTTAGGGGCTGCAAATTATGGTTTTAAATCGTTTTATTATGTCATAAAAACTACAAAAGACAATTTTCAACATGTTTTCCAAGCCTACGACTGGCCTGTTGGTCTAGTGGTTAGTGACCCTGACTGCTAAGCCGGAGGTTGGATCCCCACCCAGGACAAATCTTTGTGTGATGAGCATAAAGGTTTGTTCTGTGTCTGGGTGTAACTTATCTATAATATGTATGTATTTACAAAAAAACAATGTATTTAATTAGTATATCAGTTGTTTAGTACCCAAAATACAAGCAAATATAATTGCTTAATTTGGGACTAGATGGCGCTGTGTGAATGTGGTAGAAAATTATTATTATTATTATAATTAGAAGACAATACAATGTCTTGTATCACTACTGCAAAAGTGGTTCTGGGTTTAATTTCCGCGTCGAGAGAAAAGTATTTGGTTTTCTGTACTCAATAATGTCCCACTGCTGGGCTCAGGTCTCCTCTCCTCTACCTAGGGAGTTAAGAGGGTTTTTAGGCCATCACCTAGTGCGGGTTGGTGGATTGGATATACTCTTAAAATTTCTTCTAGATGAAAACATTGAAGAAACCCACATAGGGTTTTTATAACGATGTTCTCTTTCAAATTTTAAACTGTTTTTGATGATAATGTGGCAAAAGAAAACTAGACTTTATAAGCAGCCGTAATCATCATCATCATTATCAGCCCAACGAGGTCCACTGCTGAACATAGGCCTCACCTAATTTACGCCACTGCGAACGGTCCTGTGCCGCCTGCAACCAACGGCCGCCCGCCACCCTGACCATAATATAAGCAGCCATAATGCAATGCAATTCTCAATAATTTAACGTTTACAATTTATAATATTTAAAATCAGTAATATTTAATTGCAATCAGATGTTAAATTTAAATTAATAGCTTTAGCATTAACACAAATCAAAACGAACTGATAAGCGCGGCCCGTTAATTTAAATTATTGCAAAATTAACAAAGGTCAGTAGGGCTGCCACGTTTTGTAGATTTATATTGAAAATCATAACAAATGTTAGTATTAATGCTTCTATCATTAATAATAATAATATTCTACAACATTCACACAGCGCCATCTAGTACCAAATTAAGCAATTATATTTGCTTGTGTTATGGGTAGTAAACAACTGATATACACTACTTAAATACATTTTTTTTGTAAATACATACATATTATAGATAAATTACACCCAGACACAGAACCAATCTTCATGCTCATCCCATAAAGATTTGTCCTGGGTGGGGATCGAACCCACGACCTCCGGCTTAGCAGTCAGCGTCACTAACCACTTGACCAACAGGCCTGTCATAACCATTATTTTATCTAAGCTTTCTCATTTTTAGGGTTCCCTACCTCAAAAGGAAAAAACAGAACCTTTATGGGATTAATCAGTTGTCCATCTGCCTGTGTGTCCGTTTGTCAAGACTCATTTTATCAGGAACGTGTATACCTAGGTATCATGCTGAAATTATAGCAAATACTCAGATCTGCCATCCCTTGCAGCAGTAAAAAATTATAGGTTTCTGTCAACTAAAAGTCTGCTAACTAAGTTGCGGACAGACAGACAGACATGAAGACACTATAAATTTCTTGTTTTTATTGACTACGAAACACTAATATCATCTAAAAATGGAATACCTATATGCACATTGAGGTAATTAAGTGCCTAACCGTGTAATGAACCACAAATCACCAAAAACCGATGTCTCAATTGAGATTGGAAAATACTAATCCGCAACCACGTAAAGCTGCGTTCAATTTCAGTTATTTTGATCGCAGATAATATAATTACAGTTAGTTTATTTGTAAAATTAAGTATAATATGGCCTTTTTACCCGACTGTCAGGACGGGTATTGTTTTTCGCGCGTATCTTGTATGTTTGTAAATTTCTTTATTCCCACGAATCTTCCAAACGGCTGGATGGATTTTGACAATTATGGTATCGTTAGATTCGTCTAGAAAACCCAAGTGCCCTTAGATAGGTTTTAAGAATAAAAAGACTTAAACGGCGGGCTTTTGACGCCATATTGTAAGAAGTTCAATTTTTTTAACCAAACCTATCGAGTTGGGTATCAAAATAAAGAGAATTAAAAGGAGATTACATATATTCAAAAAGAGATTATACATAATTGAATGGTTCCAAATTGTAAGTAGTTCTATTATTTTTTTTAAACCAAACCTATCGAGTAGAGTATCAAAATAAAGGGAATCAAATGGAGATTACAAATATATACATATGTTATGTATTTAAATTTAATCAGGTATAATAATATTACAATAATTTTACAGTCTTTTTAGTGCGTTGCTCTCTGTTGATTTTTTGCAGTCGGATTATTATTTTTTTTAAATTATATTACTTGTTATGTTACTTTAGTTAGAAGGTATTAATTTTTATAATATATTAAGGTTAGGTCTCTTAGCCGCTTTGTACGACACCACGGGTTAAGATCGGATAGTGACATTATGTATTCTTAATCCGTCACTACACATATCAAGCTAAGATAACCTTAATAAGTCAAGAGCATTTCGAGAAAAGGAGAATTCGAAATAAAATCCTATACCAACTCGTCTCGCCAGCGTGCAGGAGATCCATGACCAGCAGTCGGACGTTTATGGGTTGAAATGAAGACTGATACTCAAATTTGATTTGTCACAGATATTTTGGAGATATAAACGAACTAAAACAATAATTTACAAACTTATTGCTTCGCATTCAACACAGAATTTGTTTGTTTTAACACTTTATTGCACACAAGAAAATAATACATACAATAAAAATACTTATACACAAAAAGCATGTACAAAGGCAAGTTTAACTGAGAGTTGAGTTCTCTTACAGCAAACCTTAGAGTGTAGAGGAGATAAGTGTAAAGAGAGCATGAATGAAGTGTACGACTAAAGAGAGAAGTATAGAGCACAGAATCGCAGTAAAAGTCAAACTTTAAGTTATAAAACATGTCTTAAAATATTACCAAGGAAAGAAGAGTATGGGGTTCTTCAAAAAAGGAGTGAATAGGTTTCTTAAGGGTCGGCAACGCGCTCGTGATACCCCTGGTGTTGCAGGCGCCCATAGGCTACGGTAACCGCTTACCATCAGGCGGACCGTACGTCTGTTTGCCACCGTCGTGGTATAAAAAAAAAAAAAAAAAAAAAAAAAAAAAGAAGATCAAATAGGTGACGTTATAAAGAAGGGACAGATCAGGAGTACCCTCAACCGGCGAGAATGCATGAAAAGACTGATGAATGTTGAAGAAGCCAAAGATGTATGTCAGAATCGTAGCGAGTAGAAGGAAATAGTCTCTGCCTATCCCTCTGTTGGGAAAGAGGCGTGATCTATATGTATGTATGTTAAAATATTTCATAGCACAAAAGTGACTAAACACTGTTTATCATGCTCACGTATCTAACCCAAACCTTGACTATACGTTGTCTATATAATATAAATCCCCTGATCCAAAACGGCTTACACAAATCCGTTGCGGATATTCCAGTTAATTCGCTAAAACATCCGGATCTGATATCCGCAAGTAACACTATGAAACAAACATTTTAGTGTAGAGTTTGAATTATTTTGAAAGCATACAAGAATTAAGTTGCCTTATAAATTTACATCTACACTAATATTATAAAGAGTAAAACTTTGTTTGTTTGTAATGAATAGGCTCAAAAATTACTGGACCGTTTTTAAATATTCTTTCACCATTCAAAAGCTACATTATCCACGAGTAACATAGGTTAATTTTGTGAATTGACCTGGGAATCATTTTGCTGACTGTGTCTTTTCTGGGTAGGCTTTTTGCAGCGGTAACCGACATACACGCGGGCGGAGCCGCGGGCGACCACTTCACTAAAGTGAAGAGGTAATAATGACAATCTATGTCAATATCAAGCAGACGAGCACTGCGAGAATAGGAAAATTTGAAACAAAACCATATACCAACCCGTTTGGCCAGCGTGGTATCATCATCATCATATCAGCCCAATGACGTCCACTGCTGAACACAGGCCTCACCTAATTTCCGCCACAACGAGCGATTTTGTGCCGCCCGCATCCAACGGCCACCCGCAACCCTTACCAGCGTGGTATAGTAGGCTGAATTCCCTCTGGCGTCTGACATTATTGCAGTTCTGACAACCGAGCAAAATGTGGTTGTTTGTGTTAACCACACAACCAAACACTACTTGGTTGACAAATAGTAATGTGGGCTAAGCGTCAAAGTATTCATCGGCATCACCGTCACAAGGAAAAGTGTCACTTATTACCTGCACATAGTATTCATATAATTTTATGTATGCCATTTAAAAAATAAATTTATAATTCCAATTTAAAAGTTAATATTATAATTCTGATAATATCTTCATCCTCTCTCCTACGTTTGCCGTGTCCGACAGGGTCCATATTGAACTGTGCTTATAATAACATCTGTATTACTATATGGTGTGCAATAAACGTATTGAGTATTGAGTATGGAATAACCCAGTTATCAAGGAAGGTTATAGGGTATTAAACATCACGTTACGGCCAGTAGGAGTTGAGCAGTGGTCAAATAAAGAGCGATGGGAACGAACTTGGAGAATTAAACCAACGCTCTAAGGGAACGAAGCCCCGCGTGATCTCTAGTTTGAAATATTAACACGCCTTTTACCCAACTGTCAGGACGGGTATTGTTTTTCGCGCGTATCTTGTATGTTTGTAAATTTCTTTATTCCCAAGAATCTTCCAAACGACTGTATGGATTTTGACAATTAGGGTATCGTTAGATTCGTCTAGAAAACCCAAGTGTCCTTAGATAGGTTTTAAGAATAAAAAGACTTAAACGGCGGGCTTTTGACGCCAAATTGTATGAAGTTCAATTTTTTTTTTAACCAAACCTATCGAGTTTGGTTTCAAAATAAAGAGAATCAAAAGGAGATTACATATATTTAAAAAGAGATTATACATAATTGAATGGTTCCAAATTGTAAGTAATTTTATTTATTTTATTAGCCAAACCTATCGAGTAGAGTATCAAAATAAAGGGAATCTACAGTCTTTTTAGTGCGTTGCTCGCTGTTGATTTTTTGCAGTCGGGTTATTAAATTTTTTTAATTATATTTACTTGTTTCCTAATGAGAGAAAGAGAGCAGAAGCAAGCCTATTGCCAATATATTATTGATTTCATAATTTGAATTTCAAAATAGATAGGTAATTATACAATTGTGAAAGCGTCCCAAAAGGTCAGGTTCTGGTAAAAAAAAAATAACTTAAAAGATAACTGTAAAAATTCACATTTTATAATTATAAAATACGTTGATTTTTTCATCCATTTCAAAACCGCAAAGAGACATTCTGTTTTTACCAGAAAACCGCAAAAAGTTTCTCTTAAAAAACAGCCGTCCCACGGGATCCGAGGACTCGTACCTGAAAAATTTGTCAGCGTTTGAATAAATAAACAAAACCCTTCCTTATTGGCCAAGTTAGGTAAGGGCTCCCGCGCATTAACAGATATTCACAATTAATAATAATAATTATTAATAATAATATTCTAACACATTCACACAGCGCCATCTAGCCCCAAATTAAGCAATTATATTTGCTTGTGCTAAGGGTACTAAACAACTGATATACTACTTAAATACATTTTTTTTTTGTAAATACATACATATTATACATAAATTACACCCAGACACAGAACAAACCTTTATGCTCATCACACAAAGATTTGTCCTGGGTGGGGATCGAACCCACGACCTCCGGCGTAGCAGTCAGGGTCACTAACCACTAGACCAATAGGCCAGTCGATATGATAATTATGGTTATTAACGGGTCTCCTCTCCTCTAACTAGAGAGCTGAGAGGGTTTTTAGGGCATAATCCACTCACGCTGGCCTAGTGCGGGTTGGTGGATCAGACATACTCATAGAATTACTTCTAGGGTATGTGGGTTTCCTCACGATGTTTTCCTTCACCGTTAGCAGATGGTAAGTCACTTGACTAGTACATATAAATTCCACAAAATGGAATCCACATTGGTACTGCCGTGATTTGCACGCCGGTCCCTTATCCATTCTGAACATCATACACCAAAAAAAAAGGTGTCAGCAAATTTGCCTAAGGCCAGTTCACTGACAAGGACGTAGTGTGCAAGAACCTTTACAGTAAACACGAACAGAAACTCGGTAACAAATCATTTGTAGACGTTTAATGGGTGTGTTGAGTTGTGGCTCTACGGGCACGTTTATCTCTTCTGACGGATGTGCAGACCGTGACTATTCGTGATATTTGGATCACAACAATTAGATTTATACACGGTGTTTTTCGTTTTGGATGATATATTATAAATTTTCCGGCTTTTGTACATACATACATAGCATCACGCCTTTTTCCCCGAAGGGGTAGGCAGAGGTGTTTCACACCCACATTTCGCCAGCTATGTTTGGTCCCATGAAATAGGGGGCGAGCCTATTGTCATCAACCGGGAACATTTGTTTACCAAACTCCGGGAAAATCGTAATACTGGAATTTCATGATAGAAAAACCCAATACCATTTTCACCCGATCCGGGAATCGAATACGGGACCTCTTGCACAGCAGTCAGTATACACTTCCCGCTGCGCCACCGAGGCAGTCCAGCTTTTGTGTCTTAAAATAAAATAATCTGAAAAACTTCCAAGCGGCGCAAATACAACAACCTGCCAGCTGGCGAGTATCAATTTGTGCCGTTTGGAGTCGAAACACTTGGGCCGTGGGGTTCAAGTGCTCGCGCTCTTTTTAAAGAGCTATCAAAGAGTTTGTCCGACGCTTCCCTTGACCAGCAGGCTGGATATTTTCTTGCACAAAGAATAAGCATTGCCTTACAACGTGGCAATGCTGCCAGCCTGCTGGGCACTTTTCCAGTAGACAGTGGCAGCGATGCAGTATTTTATGATGCCATTTTTTAATTATTACACCCATTTATCATTTTTTAAGGTTCCGTACCTCAAAAGGAAAAAACGGAACCCTTATAGGATCACTCGGTTGTCTGTCTGTCTGTCTGTCTGTCTGTCTGTCTGTCCGTCTGTCAAGAATTTTTTTCTCAAGAACGCGTAGAGGTATAAAGCTGAAATTGATATCATATACTCGGGTCTATAAACCCTCGGTGTAAAAAATAAATCAAAATTCTAAGTTCGCAATCAAAAGATACAGCCGTTTTTGCTCCATTTTTGCCGTCCAGATAGACGATCAAAAAAGTCAAAACCTATAGGGTACTTCCCGTTGACCTAGAATCATGAAATTTGGCAAGAAGTAATATCAAATTGCACAAGTAAAGGGAAAAATCCGAAAACCGATCTCGTGTCCTTATATCACTGAATATTAGTACTGGGGTATACAATGATAAGCCTAAAAAAATTGAGCAAAAGTGAGAGTTTATTCCGGATTGACGTTATATAAACACCTACCTACCTTATTTATTCTAACTTATAGCAATCCCGTGGTCAGGGTGTAGCCAAATTATCATTATTTGTGCGATAGCACGCACCGTTTTCGGGATACGAGCTATTATAGGTGGAAATCTACGCTAACGGCGAGGACAGTCGGGTTACGACGATTAATGTGCGATAGCTTAACTTAACACCCCCCGATTCAGAGCAATCCGACTCGGGCTGGTTAGGTTAGGGTTATTTTTTTTTCAAACCACCCAGAAGTAGGAGACCCGCGAAGCGGGGCTCCGGCAACCTTTGTGCGATAACCAAACTTAACACCCCCCGATTCAGAGCAATACGACTCAGACTAGTTAGGTTAGGGTTATTTTTTTTTTCAAACCACCCAGAATTAGGAGACCCGCGAAGCGGGGCTCCGGCGACCTCTGTGCGATAGCTAAACTTCACATCCCCCGATTCAGAGCAATCCGACTTGGACTGGTTTGGTTAGGGTTTTTTTTAAACCACCCAGAGGTAAAAATATGTTAATTTTTGTTGCACACGTTGACCTATCCCGTTACCTAATCATACTTACATTTTTTTCACAAAAAAAATCCGTCAGGAACGGAACCCTCGGTGCGCGAGTCCGACTCGCACTTGACCGGTTTTTTTTTTATGATGGAAAGCTGAAAGAGGAACCCAAGTTGCTTTGCCAGCTGACAGGAGATCCAAATGTTCGATAGCCCATTTATAGAGGAAGGTTATAGGATATATATAACATCTCGCTACGGCAAATAAGAGCTGAGCAGTGGCCAAATAAATAACAATGGGAGCGAAACCCCGCGTGACTTCTAGTATTAGTACAGATTGCTATAAAATTGATACTTATAACAAATGTATCCGCAATGCAGGTCGATTAATTTTGAAGAGTACCCATTATCCCCATTACCCTCTCAAAGATGATTAATAGATGAATATATAAAAACACTCATCGTCGTCGGTTAAAAGTTGTATAAATGATTTGTGCCCATTCTCCTCTCTGGTGTATTTGATGAAATAAATTCAGGAATTTTGTACAACGAAATAAAACGAACCGTTGTCAATCTTAATGGATATTTTTAGGTTTGTTATTGTATTTAAGAGGAGAAAGAGACTGGCCTGTTGGTCTAGTGGTTAGTGACCCTGACTGCTAAGCCGGAGGTCGTGGGTTCGATCCCCACCCAGGACAAATCTTTGTGTGATGAGCATAAAGGTTTGTTCTGTGTCTGGGTGTAATTTATCTATAATATGTATGTATTTACAAAAAAAAAATGTATTTAAGTAGTATATCAGTTGTTTAGTACCCATAACACAAGCAAATATAATTGCTTACTTTGGGACTAGATGGCGCTGTGTGAATGTGGTAGAATATTATTATTATTATATTATTTGTTATAAAAACTAATAAAATGTCTTGTGTTCGGTTACTCCGACACTGAAGCTTGAATTGTAGATCCGCCGCTTTTTTTTCTTTAAAATGAAGATGCGTTTTCACTGAAATTATTGTTAATTTTAAGTGGTAAATTTCTATTGGCAACACGAGTAGTCTGGGATTCCTGGTCCAAATTTTTTTTATTACTATCAAGCTAATTTTTCGTGAGTAGCTTCATTTCGATGAGACGCCCAACAATTTCGTATTCCAAAAGTTTGATTGTTGTAGCTAACAGGCGTAGCAAGGGTATACCGGACCGGGATAACGTATCACGCAATTTGTAGGCCAATATGACTGTTCAATTACATAAATAATAAGTACCATTTTTATTAAGGACCAGAGATCCCGGACTAGAGGTAATTACAGAAAATTTTGTCTAACGTGTTGAAGATATTTAAGTTGGCAATTTTTCTTTCTTATAGAAACTATATTTGCGACCTAAGATATTTATCTACAAAAAATGTGATGTGTGATGCATTTTGCTTTTTTTCCCCGAAAGAGTAAAATAAGGTAAATTGCAATGTTATTAGATAAAGTTCCAGTTGCAACTCTGTTTACCCCTCAAGAGGAAAGTGACAATGTTTAGCTGTATTATTCTATTCAAATATCATTTGCTTGTAAACAGGAGCTCAAAGTTTACTTATTAAACTTACCTACATTGAACAGCCGTGAAGTTTGCAATATTAGTGTTTGGCCTGTCAGAACAATATTGATGTTTCAGTCAGTTCTCTCTGTATAGACGCTTTGAAATGTAGAAATGATCATTGTTTATTTGTATTGGAACTACTTTGATGAAAATTAAGTGAAATAGCTCATAGAGTAAAGAAACTTACAAAGAAAAGTTCTATAATAACTTTTCATACCTAAACTATTAAAATAAAAGAACCAGATAGTAAATTTATATTATTATAATAATAATAATATTCTACCACATTCACACAGCGCCATCTAGTCCCAAATTAAGCAATTATATTTACTTGTGTTATGGGTACTAAACAACTAATAAACTACCCACATAAATACATTGTTTTTTTGTAAATACCTACATATTATAGATAAATTACACCCAGACACAGAACAGAACACTTACATACACAACAGAACTTTATGGTCATCACACAAAAATTTGTTCTGGGTGGGGATCGAACCCACGACCTCTGGCTTAGCAGTCAGGGTCACTAACCATTAGACCAACAGGCCAATCAAGTATTATTTTTTTTTTTTTTTTGAAATAGTTTAGTTTTGTTTAATTTTGAAATATAACAATGCGATTGTCGTGAACGTTTTCGAAAGAATATTATCACAAATTTTGTGATATGGATAGACCACATTTCGTTTGTAAACTAGTTTTTTTTTTATTAATTCATAGTTTATTACCAGTAAATGACAGACGAGCTAACAGCTTATCTTACAGTAAGTGTTTAATGTTTAATGTTTCGTAGATAAAGGCAAAGACAGCCAAGCCGTTGCGTACTGTAATTATTTAGGCTTTTAAAAAGAAAGCCTGTTTCTTGCCAGTTCTTCTTAAGGCTTACCATGTTAGTGAACCGGCAAACCGAAAACTACAGACAGTTTTTTGACTTTGTATTACGTTCATAAGTATCATGTCATTCATCATTATCATCATTTCAACCCACAAACGTCCCACTGCTGGGCACAAGTGTATCATGTATGTGATCTAAATAAAAATAAAAAGTATTAACTATTATATTAGCCATATATAAAAGTGAAATGTGGACCGAGTTCGAAGTACCAATGTGAATTTCACTTTGTGGAATTTATATGTACTAGTCAAGTGACTTACCAACTGCTAACGGTGAAAGAAAACGTCGTGAGGAAACCCACATATCGTAGAATAAATTCTAAAGGTATGTCTGATCCACTAACCCGTATTAGGCCAGCGTGTGAGGATTATGGCCTAAACCCTCTCTGCTCTTTAGATAAATAGAATAGAGACCCGAGCCCAGCAGTGAGACATTAATGTGTTGATAATGTTGATTGCCTATGGAAACGAAAATCCTATATATAATAGCATAGCATATCGATGCAGTGAAACCACCCTGATTTTTAGTCATCATAATTTGAACCCAAACATCAAAGAAATTAAACTCATTATTCAATATCGCAATTTTTACAACACATTTCACCATTTTGCCGTAAAAAAGTTTGTTAGAGAAAAATACGCCTCACGGCTTTCTTTGTTCTTGATACAAAACAACTCGTGTCTGTGTTTCATAAAAAATATTACTTGTGACGTCACGTTTCTACAAGAGTTTGGCGTGGAATAAAGATGTATGATACGATACAACGTTGAGCAATTTTTAACCTTATACCATTCAACATAAATGCCATGAATAAAATGAAAATCAGTTAAGCAATTTCCATCTCGTTAATATTGCAAGGTCGTTACCCCGTCTAAACCCGTGGGTGTCATAAGAGGCGTCTAAGGGAGTATAACCTTAGGCAGACAAGAGCACTGCGAGAAAAGGAAAATTCGAAACAAACCCTATACCAACCCGTCTGGCCAGCGTATGACATCATAGACATCAGAGAGACTCCTCTCCTCTCACTCTTTGAGACCCGTGTCCAGCAGTGTGCTGTATAAACTGGGCTCTTTAAGTCAACCCATAAGGGTTGAAATGATGAATATTGCAAGGTGTTATTTTTATTGTCAAACCAGTTGATGAATTTTCAATATCGCATCTAACTTTAGGCCTTACGTAGATGGAATCCCCCAATTAAGGCTGAATCAAACCTCTTCCCGAGACCCAAATATTAGTTTAGGTTGTAACTCCAACCCGGAGGCTGTAGGCCATTAATATCTTGAAAGCCTACAAGGGTATAAAGCCTATCAGTAATTGTTCATGTTGGCCCTTCGTTCTATTGAGGTTATAACATTGTCATTAGATCGAAACAGGTCAAATATTCTTCATTGAATAATAATAAAATAAAAATATATCACTACAATCACCCAGCGTCATCTAGTCCCAAATTAAGCAATTATATTAGCTTGTGTTATTGGTACTAAACAACCGATATACTACTTAAATATATATTTTTTTGTAAATACATACATATTATAGATAAATTACACCCAGACACAGAACAAAAGATTTGTCCTGGGTGGGGATCGAACCCACGACATCCGGCTTAGCAGTCAGGGTCACTAATCACTAGACCAACAGGCCAGTCCAGTCAGTCAGTGAATAAAATTTGCGAGGACTTTTTAAGTTTTGTAACTCACAAATAAAACTCAGGATTCTTATAGCATTTCTTTTAGAGTTCCGTAGCCAAAATGGCAAATACGGAACCCTTATAGTTTCGTCATGTCCGTCCATCCGTGCGTATGTCACAGGCATTTTACTCAAAAACTATTCGATGTGTAACGATGAAATATAATTATTATTTTGAACATGATTGGACAGGTATTATAGAGGAAGGTTATAAGGCTTATAATTATAACATCACGCTACAGCCAATAGGAGCTTAGTAGTGGCCAAATAAAGAACAATGGGGTGAAACTGTGCGCGACCTCTAGTATCAAATTAAAAGACAATAATTTCTTCTAAAAGGAAAAGAGATTAACACACAAAAGTATTTAACAAAGTCGATCGCTCCATCATTAGTCAATCGAAAGGTTAGAAGCGAGCACTCTGGTTAGGTGATGGTAATCAGACGGTCAAATAGACTGACAGCCAATCGAAGGAGGTTAAGATGGATGATATCTGTTTCTGGATTAATGAGATTATTTTAGTCTGTAAGCGTTCAATATACGGCTAGAAAAATCACCGGCTGTGTGAGATTTCGTGTCGTTTCTACGTACAGACAAACTCTGATCAAGAAAAATATGAAATAAAAGAAAGAAAAATATTTTATTATGTCTGATAAACACAAACGGCGCACAATACATAAATCTTAGAAAATAAAAACACAGATTATAAACAGTACAGACAGACAGTAATAATTTTTTACAATCTGTGGTGGCTTCTCCCATTCGAATCTGTCTGGCAGATTCCTAACAGTGACGTTTACAAGTCACTTGGACTTCTAAACGTCACAATCAGAAATACGTGGCAAATAGGCATACTGGTTTAATGCGGTTTGATGGAACAGACATACTCATAGAATTTCTTCTAGGGTATGTGGGTTTCCTCACGATGTTTTCCTTTACTGTTAGCAGATGGTAAGGTAAGTCACTTGAACAGTAAATATTAATTCCACAAAGTGATATCCTCATTGGTACTGCCGGTCGGGATCGAACTTGGACCTCATATATTGCATACCGGTCACTTATCCATTCGGCCACCATCGCTAGATAGCCGCTACTTTACTGGCCTGTTGGTCTAATAGTTAGTGACCCTGACTGCTTAGTCGGAGGTTGTGGGTTCAATCCTCACCCAGGACAAATCTTTGTATGATGAACATGAATGTTTGTTCTATATCAGTTGTTTAGTACCCATTAGACAAGCAAATATAATTGCTTAATTTGGGACTAGATGGCGCTGTGTGAATGTGGTAGAATATCTATTTATTTATTTACTTATTTCAGACAGGCCGTAAGCTACAGCCGCATTCCTAAACAAAAAAATAAAAAACATCGTTTTAATTTATTGGCTATGATTTTTTTTGTCAATCGCGGGTGCCATTAAAAGAGAAATATTTGCAAAAATCAGTAAACAAATCTAATGACATTAGGTCGACACTTTGCAAAGTTTACTAGTCCCAAGTTACGTGAGAATGTACTTATATTGATTTTGTTTCGGGACAGTTCGGGTGAACTCGGCTGGTTTCGGCTTTCCCTCCGAATGCGGTCATTGTATTCAATACTTTATTATTATGTAATTGAAGATGTTTTCAGAATTCCACGTAAGCCTCTTTTAGAAACGAAATTTTGATTAAAGTTTTTTGTTCTATTTTAGTATTGAGATGTTATCGTAATAATGTTGACACGGTTTTGTTTTTGAAATGTAATTCTTTTTTCTTTTTTTTGTTGTTTTTCAGACTAAAGTATAACCTGACTGAATATAAAAGTAAAACAATAGAGTCAAGTTTCTTCATACAACTGTCATTTTTAATTTGTTTATGTTATATTTAATCAATAACCGCCATTAGACGGTTCAGAAACCGGGCTTAATGACTGGTATTTAAGCTTCTAAAACGACGTAACGATTTGGCATGCATTCTGACGTACAAATACGCTCAAAAGTGAAAATGCTACAAATGATCACCCATCTACCTACTGACCTTGCTAATTGGTGCTTAACCTTCACGGTCTAATCAGAACAAATTCTGCCTGTCTTTTAACGGCATCGAACCCACAACCTCGCGTTCAGAGGTGACTAATTACTTATTGCACAATCATTACACCCCAGAAAAGTCCCACTGCTGGGCACAGGTTTCCTCCAAAGATTTTGGAAGGAATTTAGCCTACTATATCAAGTTGGCCAGACGGGTTGGCATAGCGTTTTGTTTCGAATTTTCCTTTTCCCGAAGTGCTCTTGTTTTACGACACCCACGGGTTGAAATGGGGTAGTGACATTATGTATTCTTTTATATACAATACTTACATGTAATGTAATGCAGAAGGGGTGGTAGGCACAGCAGTCACAGTATTTCACACAATATCATAAAGATAGTTAGTTCAGATTTGTTACTTATGTTTATTAGAACAAAGTTCAAAATTACTCAGCGGCGTATTCTCTTATAAGTCTTTTCCACTTTGAGTGCGATATACTTCGAGTAGAGGGTCGTGCTATTAAATACATACATATAGATCATGCCTCTTTCCCAACAGAGGGGTACACAGAGACCACTCCCTTCCACTTGCTACGATTCTGACATACATCTTTGGCTTCTTCAACATTCATCAGTCTTTTCATGCATTCTCGCCGGTTGAGGGTGTTCCTAATCTGTCCTTTCTTTAGCTATTGAATACGCTGACAATACAAGGAAGGCTTTACGGCGTTTCAATGGTGTTACGTCACAAGCTATCAACTGAAAAATCGTTGAATGAGACACACGCCTTCGTCGTGAAGGTGTCATAAAAACACAGCTTTGTAATAGTGTATACGTAGAAAACGTTATAGTAATGTTATAGAAAAAAGATTCAATTACGCAGTGGAACAGAGTAAAGAAAGTGAAGTTCTGACTTCGATATCCGGTTCTGGGGTGAACTTCCTACAGCGGTGTTTCCTGAGCGCTATGACATGTCCTTCTTCAAACGAGGTTTAAAGAGAGCTATCCTCTCAAGGTAGGCAGCGGCCTGGCTGTGCCCCTAGCATTGCTAACGTCCATGAGCGGCGGTAACCACTTACCATCAGGTGGGCCGTCTGCTCGTCTGCCACTTTAGGCAATAAAAAAAAAATACATCTAGGTTGAGAAAATTTGGAACGGCAGCAATAAGCATGAAAAATAACTTTGTGAGTTTTACTTATTTTTACCCGACTGACAGGAAGGTGTTTTTCGCGCTTATCTTGTATGTTTGTAAATTTCTGTATTCCCACGTTTCTTCCAAACGGTTGGATGGATTTTGACAATTAAGGTATCGTTAGATTCTTCTCAAAATCCCAAGTGTCCTTAGATAGTATTATGTATAATATAAAAATAGACAAAATGTGTAGTGTATCAAAATAAAGGGAATCAAAAGGAGATATATTCAAAAAAGAGATTATACATAATATATAAAAAAAATAACTTCTTACAATTTGCGAACATTAAGTTCGCAAATAATATTGTAAGAAGTTAATTTTTTTTTGGAATATTCCGGTCTGTCCCACCGATCTGTCCCCCGGTGGGACAGATCGGAAAAAAAAGTTTGGTCTGTCCCACCGGTGCTCATGGTGGGACAGATCAAACTTTTGTCACTGCTAAAAAGTTCGATCTGTCCCACCGTTACTCACAGTGGGACAGATCAAACTTTTTTTTCTTGTTTGTCCCCCTATAGAATATAATTTAATTCTTAAAGGTAAATCTACACATTATTTTTATGGATTCAGTAAATGACTACATTAAATAAAAGAAAATAATAAAAATAAATAAAACCCATTATATTAAAACATGATTACCTACATAATTAGCATGTTACTAAATACTATATCTCATAATAATTATAATTTTTTTATCGTCAGCAAAAGCAAAAGCTAAGCCGTCAATTTGTAATGGCCGCCGATGGTAAACATGAAGTCGACGAGTTAATAATAATACATATTCTTACCAGAATTTAAAGCGATTCACGACAATGTGTTAAAATCTTTTATTATTATTAAATATTATCAGGCTGGCAGTTGCGTGCACGTGCAACTGATGATGCCTGTATCCTGCTTTCTCTTGTAGTTTTCCGTTGATTCTTAAGATATTTATCCAGTCTGTTCTTAAATTGGTTATATTGTTCTAGGGGTTTTAATCATTTACATTTTTTGACTGGCCTGTTGGTCTAGTGGTTGGTGACCCTGACCGTTAAGCCGGAGGTCGTGCGTTCGATTCCCATGCAGGATAAATCTTTGTGTGATGAGCATGATTGTTTGTTCTGTGTCTGAGTGTAATTTATCTATAAGATGTATTATATTTAAAAATGTGTTTAAGTAGTTTATCATTTGTTTAGTACCTATAACACAAGCAATTATAATTCCTTAATTTGGGACTAGATGGCGTTGTGTGAATGTGGTAAAATAAATATAAAAAAAAACATTAAGACTAGCTAACAATTTCAAACATCGCGGCGTTTGAAATTGTTAACTTTGTGTGTACCTTACACACAAAGTACATATAATATGAATTTACCCATCTGTGATTTCATCCCAGTTTATTGATAATTTTCAATAGGTAACTTTGAAACTTTTTATTTAGTTATAACTATAACAACATTCAATCATCTAAATTATTACCACTAATTTAACGCTGACGTGATGACGCCTCACCTCTAAAGATTGTAAATTTGCACTATAATTTTAGTAATGCGGAATAAGCATTATTACTGCTGGTGCGGCTCATAACGCTGAGTTAGAAAGAGAGAACCGATATTTGTTTGCTTTTTTTTTTAATCTATTGTTTATTTGCACCAAGTGAATTCCTAAAAGCCGGCTTTTTGAAAACGAAAATTGTGTGTAAATTATTCTCAACCATAAAAGATTTTAACATTGTCGTGAATCGCTTCAAATTCTGGTAAGAATATGTATTATTATTAGCTTTCTCTTGTAGTTTTCCGTTGATTCTTAAGATATTTATCCAGTCTGTTCTTAAATTGGTATATATATTATGAGATATGAATATTCAGTAACATGCTAATTAGGTAATCAATAATTACGATTCTCGAAATAATAATTGGTAAATGTTTATTTATTGAATCACGTACATAATTTGTATACAATTAAATATAAGATTATTATCTTATATAAATTACTAGCTTCCACCCCCACTAGCTCCGCTGTATCTATGTTCGTCGGTGTGGTCAAATCGCCCTTTATATGTGCAAAGTTTCATATCAATTGGGCTAACGGTCTCGAGTTTTAGGTTTTATAAATAACATTTATTTTCATTTTTGTAGTTTATCATATTTTTAGATTTTAGATTTTCGGCAAAAGTACTAAGGTTAGTATTTGCCTAAAAATTATTCATGATGCTTTATTATAAAAAATTATTATGTATAATGAACTATATTTGATAAAAATGTACAGCTTGGCAAAAAAGAATAGAAAAATCTGATAATTTATATGGCAACTTATGTAGTAGCACAGAATGAATAATAGAGACTAATATGTACGACATCAGTGTCAAGTGCAGTTTGTGCCTGGGGAAATTACTATCAGTCATTTATTAGATAAGTTACGATAGATATTAAATTTAATAAACTACTTTTATTTATTGGACTGTGACTAATTTATACAGAAAAGAAAGAAATTCTCTTATTGTTAGTATTTTATTATTATCGCTAAGTTGAATTAAGTTAAATCAGATGACTAATAAGTAGTTAAAGTAGTAACACCTACTGTGGTTTATTAAACTATGAAAAAGAAAATAAATATTTATAATTTCTTGAAATAAAAATGATTATAAACCCATGCCACTAATCTTATAATTTAATATAGTCAATTATTTAATTCTTAAAAGAATTATATTAAATTATATGAGGGGACAAACAGGAAAAAAAAGTTTGATTTGTCCCACCGTTGCTCACGGTGGGACAAAACGAACTTTTTGTTACTGAAAAAAGTTCGATCTGTCCCACCGTTGCTCACGGTGGGACAGAACGAACTTTTTTTTCCGTTCTGTCCCACCGGGGGACAGATCGGTGGGACAGACCGGAATATTCCATTTTTTTTAACCAGACCTATCAAGTAGAGTATCAAAAATATACCGTCTCCGTTTCCGTCGTGGGTAATAAAGAGAATCATATGGAGATTACAAATATATACATACGTCATGTATTTAAATTTAATCAGAAATAATAATTACAACAATTTTTCGGTCTTTTTAGTGCGCTGCTTATCTGGTGACTTTTTGCAGTCGGGTTACTTTCATTTTTTAGTTATATTTACTGTTTTTAAATTTGTTAAATTTAGTTTTTTTATTCTGATTTTGCAAATGTAAAGACATTTGGGGTGTTTTAGATTTTAATGTTATTTATTTACATTATGAAGAAGATATAAAGTAAGTCGCACTAACAGTCGAAAAGAGTTGTATGTTACAAATCTTTAGGGGGCATATTTGAACCTTAAAATAATAAATAGAAGGCCGTAATTTCCAGATAGACATATCTAATCTTATGCCTGTTTTATATTGACAGTGCGACTTAGTACTGTAATATCAATTTCTATGTTAGAAAGATTTTATTTGCCGAAAACATTTTATGTTTCTGTTTAAAATAAGTTATGATGCGTTATGCTATGTGATTTAATAGGATTATGTTGTTATGTCGCTGTTATTGTATGTTTACGGTTATTTTATGACTAGACTAGCCTTGTTAAATAAACAATGGGATATTCTAACAGTTGCGTACCAACATAATGTTTATTGATATTATACTGACTGGCCTGTTGGTCTAGTGGTTAGTGACCCTGACTGCTAAGCCGGAGGTCGTGGGTTCGATCCCCACCCAGGACAAATCTTGTGTGATGAGCATAAAGGTTTGTTCTGTGTCTGGGTGTAATTTATCTATAATATGTATGCATTTACAAAAAAAAATGTATTTAAGTAGTATATCAGTTGTTTAGTACCCATAACACAAGCAAATATAATTGCTTACTATGGGACTAGATGGCGCTGTGTGAATGTGGTGAAATATTTTTATTTTATTATTATTCAATGAAGAATATTTGACCTGTTTCGATCTAATGACAATGTTAATAACCTCAATATAACGAAGGTCCAACATGAACAATTACTGATAGGCCTTATACCCTTGTAGGCTTTCAAGATATTAATGGCCTACAGCCTCCGGTTCGGTAGAATATAATTATATTATTATTATTTAATATAACTCTTGTTAACGTTTTCGCTTCTGTGGATCTTTGTTTGGTCAATACTCAGCTCTTATTGGTTGTATCATGATGTTATGTAGCCATAAAGCTATAGCATTCTTGGATAAATAGACTATCTAACAGTAAAATAATTTTATTTTGTATTCGAACCAGGAATTGCTGATAATAGCGCATTCAACATAGGTACAAACGATGAAACAGTGTTCAGCTTTGTAATATAAGCATAATAATAGTAGTAACAGCGCCATCTAGGGCCAAACTAATGGGGTACCTGTTAGACAACTGATATAATACCTAAATAACAATTTCTTTGTAAATACAAACATATTATAGATATATTACACCCAGACACAGAACAAACAATCATGCTCATCACACAAAGATTTGTCCAGGGTGGGAATCGAACCTACGACCTCCGGCTTAGCAGTCAGGGTCACTAACCACTAGAGACCAACAGATGAGTCACAAATGAGCTGCTATTAATATAATTACATCAGCAACCCATTAAGTCCCACTGCTGGGCTTGGGTCTCCTCTCCTCTAACTAGAGAGCTGAAAGGGTTTTTAGGCCATAGTCCACTCACGCTGGCCTCGTGTGGCTTGGTGGATCAGACATATTCATAGAATTTCTTCTAGGGTATGTGGGTTTCCTCACGATGTTTTCCTTCACCGTTAGCAGATGGTAAGTCACTTGACTAGTACATATAAATTCCACAAAGTGGAATCCACATTGGTACTGCCGGTCGGGATTTGCACGCCGGTCCCTTATCCATTCAGTCACCGTCACTTTTTTTTATTATAATTATTTCCTTCTCACCGAGGAATTTCTTCCTTTTCGTGAGGATAATAAAATACCTATAAACAAAATTAATTCGGCCAAAGTGTGAAGGTATTATTATTTTTATTTCACATTAGACGAGAATGTAATTACCTTAGCTCGTCGGAATGGGAAGGAATGCCGTAATCTAAGTTTATTGCTATTCCTTAATGGTGCAGTGGTTACGTAGTAAACTATACCTATATACATTTTCACAAACAAAATTATTTATGTAATTGAAGCCTGGATCGATGGTGGCTGTATGGATAAGAGACTGGCGTACTAAACATGCGGTCCGAGTTCGATTCCGATTGTGTATTTTATATGTACTAGTCATCTGACTTACCATCTGCTAATATCATCATCTCATCGTCATCTCAGCCTATTGCAGTCCACTGCTGGACGTAGGCCTTACACGCGCCATAACACTCGGTCCTCCGCCTTCCGCATCCAGTCACCCGGCGACCTGTTTCAGGTCTCAAGGAATATGAAATACCTTATTTATTTGCCCGATGTTTCGATCGAATTACACCGACTGTAGTCACGGGCTGACTGGAGCGGCGGCCGAGCGTCTTTCCTGATGCGTTCTTGTTTCTGCTCCTACCCTCACCTTGGTCATAAGTTCTAGAACTGTCGGTACTTCGACACACTACACTAATGACTTCTACTACACGGTCTAATTTGTGTTGTTTACTGTTTCATGTTTATCATTATTCAGAAACAATATTGTGAATAAATAGACTGTCTATCCTCTCCATGAATGTCAAACGGACAAGGGTGAGCGTTTGTTAAAGCCGATGTAATTTGTCAATGTCACTCTGTAATACCTATGAAACGAAGCCTTTGTTATTGATCGAGTATTATATTCATTCATTCATTTCTACTCATAAACGTCCCACTGCTGGGCACGGGTCTCCAAAGAATGTGGAGGAAATTCAGCCTACTATACCACGCTGGCAAGGGTTGGTATAGAGTTTGTTTCGAGTTTTCCTTTTATTGTAGTGCTTTTGTCTGCATTAGTCTTAGACTTAGTCGCCTTTTACGACACCCACAGGTTGAAATGGGGTAGTGACATTATGTATTTTAAATCCATCACTACGCGGACACTAAAATTTTGTTTTTTTTTCGTTAATTATACAATATATTATATAAATATATAATTATAGGTAGACGTATTTTAAATCGGATTAATATGACCTAGATACAATTTGTAGGACGTAAAAACGCACGGTATATATTTATTTGGGTAAAGAAATAACCATAATGCATATCTCTAACATGACACGAATAACAGAAATATCCCGTTCTGTTCTCAGTTTTTATTTTCGAGCCTGTTCCGACTTTACAAACAGAGCTATTGAGAGTCCGATGTCCGACCTAGTTTCGGACAAAATAAACGCGTATTGACTTTAGTTTGTAAATATGGACATGCACTTTATTGCATTTGAAGAGCTTTATTTCGTACTGAATATGTAAATTATTAAAAAAAAATACTGACAATTTTTTTAAAATAGGTAATATTTATTTATTTATTCTTTATTGTACATACACCACTTAGATATATAAAAAGCAGAAATCACAAAATTATGTAAATGTAAATACAATGGGTGGCCTTATCGCTAAGAGCGATCTCTTCCAATAAACTTTTAATTCATAAATTATACACGACTTACCTATTTAAAAAAATGAATCCGTTGGTGTCGTAAAAGGTGACTATAAGTAATCTTGTACAGACAAGAGAACTGCGAGAAAAGGAAAATTCGACACAGAATCCTATACCAACCCGTCTGGCCAGCGTGGTATGGTAGGCCAAATTCCCTCCACATTCTTTAGAGAATCCCCGTGCCCAGCAGTGGGAAGCTTATTTAGTCTACTATACCACGCTGGCCAGACGGGTTGGTATAGGGTTCGTTTCGAATTTTCCTTTTCTTACTCCTTAGTCGCCTTTTACGACACCTACGGGTTGAGATGGGGTAGTGACATTATGTATTCTTAATCCGTCACTAGACGGACCAACATCACAAAAAAATACTTCAATGTTATTTATTGAATTTTATTTAAACAAACTTTTCAATACTTTCAAAAGCATTCATTCAGTTTAAATCCCTCCCCTTATATTTGTAAAGGTCCTACATTTTTACAACTTCGACCTTTCAAACTACTGAGCCGATTGAGTCGATTTATATTTATTGAAATGGACTTACTCTTAGTAAATACAGGAATTGAGTTCAATGCGATCATGTGGAAGATAGTTAATGTTATTTTGTTTTGAATAAGAATCATCACGCTTTTACTCGAAGGGTTAAGCAGAGAGGTGAATCACACTCATTGTTTATCTCTCTATCTATACTAACATCTATTATAAAGAGGAATGTTGAAAACATACATTTATATATTTAACATATTCAATCCACAATACAAATTAATACAAGGTTTGACAACACCCGGGCAAGATTATCATAATAACGACTAAGTACTTTAATTGTCACAGCGTCCTGCGCCTACGTCGTCCTCGAATGTTCCATCGATCTCTCTGCTTCGTTCCCCAAAATGGCGGCGCGCGGCTTCCGCCAACGCGCGTTCGAAAACGCGCTTGTGGCGTGGACAAGGAAAGATTTGTAGTTTTGTATGTCACGAATTAACTTAAAACTACTGGACCAATTTAAAAAATCTTTTGCTGTTAGAAAGTTACTGTGTAGAAAGGCTATTAAAGGGACTCTAAATAACGTGTAGTGTAATAACCCCTTTATACTAATAGGTGTACTACACGGTTATAAACTCGCGTTCCAACAGAGTGACCTTGGTGGGAGCTTGGTTGCCATCTAGTTTGTATGAAATTTGGTTTACAACAGCCGGCTACACGGTTGGAATCCACCAAGGGCAGATGTGGAAGGCAAGTTTATAACCATGTAGCACAGCTTTAATACTAATATTAGAATTATTAATAACCATTCATCATCATCATCAGCAACCCATTAAGTCCCACTGCTGGGCTCGGGTTTCCTCTCCTCTAACTAGAGGGTTTAGGCCATAATCCACTCACGCTGGCCGTGGATCAGACATACTCATAGAATTTCTTCTAGTGTATGTGGGTTTCCTCACGATGTTTTACTTCACCGTTAGCAGATGGTAAGTCACTTGAAAAGTCCATAAAATTCCACAAAGTTTAATCCACATTGGTACTGCTGGTCGGGATCGAACTCGGACCGCGTGATTTGTACGCCGGTCCCTTATCCATTAAGCCACCATCGCTTATGAATAGCCATTATACATAAGGTAAATGATAATTATAATTGAATTTCTCGTGATAATAAGCAATTAAGGGTGCCATTATTCATATATATATCACGGAACAATGTCGCTCTACTAGTTAGTCAGTTATATGTACGCCAAATCAATTTAACTGCTACATATTTGGGTAGCTGCAAGGGTAACCATAATTTTAGCAAAATTTATATCAAACATTTTGGCGTGAGTTTCTTGCCAGTTCTTCTCATAGCTACACCCCGTCAGCGAACTGGTCGTTGGCAAATTTGCTGACACTTATTTTCGGATAACCTGTTATATTCTTAACTTGTGACTTTCATAAGTGTTACTTTTTAACCTAGATGAATAAACGAGATTTCATTTCATTTCGGTTCTAAGGTGTGGGGATGAACTCCCTGCCGATGGCGAGCGGTGCGATGGTAGAAGGTGGCCGTGGGCATTATCTCAAACAGTTCTTCAGAGCACAACCCATTATACAGGCTATATTATATTGTATTAATTCATGTGACAGTGCGGAATAAATGCTTAATATAAAAGGACGTTATTTCTGTCAGCTCCCGCGGAACCTTCCAGAACACTACAGTAAGGAATTCAGAAATATCCCGTCGCTTGGTGTTCCTACTACTATTCATGCATACAAAGCTTTGATATTATGGTTTATCGCGTCCTTAGCAGTAAATCGGATAATAAACTATTCTAATTTAACGTAAATTGCCTTCGCTACGTAGTTTAATACATACGATTGTTTATGTACAACGAATAGATCTTTGCTTAGAAACTTGTACGAGTAATTCTTGAACGTACCTATATACCTATAATATACATTGCTATCTCAGAAATGGGTCTAAAGTTTTGTGTAAAAGTATTTGGTAAAAAACCGTCAGTGTTTAAAAAAAAAAACCGGTAAATTACAAAAAATCCAAACGCTGCTAGCGCCATCTAGTAGAATTATGTGGCAACTTGAAGAACTTAAAGTTACGCATGTTATTTTTTTAATATATAAAATAACCTTATTTCTCATATTTAATTTAAATTTATTTTAAAAATTCGTGTCTATATGGAATTTTTTTTTTAGACAACGCCCGCTCTAGGGAACAATCCCTGTGTCGCGGGGAGCTTTACAAACATGGAACTAACGGACACAAAGTACACCCAGACTAAAAACAAATATCTATGAATCGCACAAATATTTGTCTCGTGTGGGAATCGAACCCACGTCACCCAGCACCGCGATGTAGTGGCGAGGCGACCACCTTAACCACTGCGCCACGGTGACAGTCAAAATTGTGTGATTTGATATAGGTAGATAAAAAGCATTGTGTAAAAAGCCTGTAAGTCTACATTAGGACGGACGACAGGTAGTAACCTGGGGTATATAAACTCCGGGTTTAATTCCCGTGTCAGATAAAAATGGTATATAAGCGCACATATTTATTGTCACTGTTCGCACACGAACCAATCCTGAGGCGGCGCGGGGACTGCACGGCGGCGGGGAGACGAGGAGGGGAGAGGGCAAGCGACGGTGGCCGTTGACAGAATCCGATCATTCAAATCGATCCATCGGCCAACACAATTATTATAATCAAGTTAATCTTCTAACATTGTATGTATCCAGCATCTATGTTATACAGTCCACGCTTGTTTTATTCAAATATCACTGAGCCAGGATCGAACAGTCACATTAATATTTTCTTGATGATGATTTCTAACAGTAATCATCATCATCATCATTTCAACAAGCGATGGTGGCTGAATGGATAAGGGACCGGCGTGCAAATCACGCGGTCCGAGTTCGATCCCGACCGGCAGTACCAATGTGGATTCCACTTTGTGGAATTTATAGTGTACTAGTCAAGTGATTTACCATCTGCTAACGGTGAAGAAAAACATCGTGAGGAAACCCACATACACTAGAAGAAATTCTATGAGTATGTCTGATCAACCAACCCGCACTAGGCCAGCGTGAGTGGATTATGGCCTAAACCCTCTCAGTTCTCTAGTTAGAGGAGAGGAGACCCGAGCCCAGCAGTGGGAATTAATGGGTTGCTGATGATGATCATTTCAGCCTATTAAAGTCCACTGCTGGACATAGGCCTTTCAACAGTATCGACATAAAAATCAGATACAAAACGCTCGCACATTTTACAAAAGCGGTTCAATTTTCTTAAGCCCTCCCAGCTTTCTTTGTTTCTCTATAGGATTATTGACTTCTCCACGTTGACACGCAGTATAAAGCCTTCAAAATCCCCCTACGAGACACGTATATGTTTACACATTAGGGTACGTATTACTTAACGTGCCCCGACCCGAATTAGCTTCCGCGACCTATATTCCTTATGCAAACATGGCATGTGAGTGATGTAGAAAATGTCTAAGAAAATGGTTTATTTAAGGTGAATGAAATTCTATACCAACCCGTCTGGCCAATGTGGTATAGTAGGCTGTAATGATGATGATGATGAACTTATTTACAGCCAAAAAAAACTTGAAGTAAAGCTGTGCTACATGTTTATAAACTTGCCTCCACAGAGGTGCCCTTGGTGGATTCCAACCGTGTAGCCGGCTGTTGTAAACCAAATTTCATACAAACTACGCGGAACCAAGCTCCCACTAAGGTCACTCTGTTGGAACACAAGTTTATAACCGTGTAGAATAGTTATTAAGAAAAAGGGTGAACTAATTAAAAAATGGCATCATAAAATACTTCTGCATCGCTGCCGCTGTCTACCGGAAAAATGCCCAGAAAGAAAGAAAGAAAGAAAGAATTTCTTTAGAAATTTCTTTCTTCTTCTTTCTTTCTTTCTTTTCTTTAAATATTTTTTTTGTAAATACATACATATTATAGATAAATTACACCCAGACACAGAACAAACCTTTATGCTCATCACACAAAGATTTGTCCTGGGTGGGGATCAAACCCACGAACTCCGGTTTAGCAGTCAGGGTCACTAACCACTAGACCAACAGGCCAGTCAAAAATAGCAACTGTTAACTAAACTAACCATGAAACATAGACAAATCCTTAGCAAGAAGCTAATCTATACAAATAAATATAATTGGAGTGTCTGTTTATAATATTAAAATAACCACTTTTTACTACATGCATATAATTTGACTGGCCTGTTGGTCTAGTGGTTAGTGACTCTGACTGCTAAGCCGGAGGTCGTGGGTTCGATCCCCACCCAGGACAAATCTTTGTATGATGAGCATAAAGGTTTGTTCTGTGTCTGGTTGTAATTTATCTATAATATGTATGTATTTACAAAAAAAAAATGTATTTAAGTAGTATATCAGTTGTTTAGTACCCATAACACAAGCAAATATAATTGCTTACTTTGGGACTAGATGGCGCTGTGTGAATGTGGTAGAATATTATTATTATTATTATTATATCAGTTGTTTAGTACCCATAACACAAGCAAATATAATTGCTTACTTTGGGACTAGATGGCGCTGTGTAAATGTGGTAGAATATTATTATTATTATTAATTGTATATATTATACGGTACATATACCAAAATAACATTTTTTAAATTTTTGTCTGTCTTTCTGACTGTTTGTTCTGGCTAATCTCTGGAACGGCTGGACCAATTTTGACGGGACTTTCACTGGCAGATAGCTGATGAAATAAGGAGTAACTTAGGCTAGTTATATTTTAGAAAAATTCTAAAATTATTATAAAAAAGTAATGTTGCTTTTGTAAATTCCACGCGGAGGAAGTCGCGGGCACAGTTAGTATTATTATAATTGTCCAATTTATACCTAACAAAACTAGATTCTTGCTAGAAATTTGTCTTTGTGTTCTACGTAAATTAGTTATTCGCGACTTTAACACAAAATTTGATTAAAACTGTTCGAACCTGCTTAAAATTCCGAATTTACCTCAAAATTCTCGTTAAAATCATAGAAAGTACCGAATTCTGAAATTAATTCTGGTTTGATATTTAACAAGTATGAATTTATTGCTTTCGAAGGTAACTTTGATTAATTTATTATAAACTTTTGGTTAGTGATATTCAAGGTAGTCACTTGATTGTGTTTCTGGTAGCGACTGTCTAGATTTTATGTAAAAAACTATGTTAAAAATTTAGTCGTTTTTTTTTTTTCCACGACGGTGGCAAACAGTTTACGGTCCGCCTGATGGTAAGCGATCACAATGATCTTTCAATTCTTTATTATTCTATGCATTTAAAATAAGAATAGGATCGCATGTGCGCATGCTCAAACCACTAACGTGATTTTATTTATTTATTTATTTATTTATTAACTTAAAATACACAAAACTTATGTATTAAGGCGGACTTAATGCCAAAGGCATTCTCTACCAGTCAACCTGAGGTGGTGCAGAGATATAATGAAAGTAGGTGCATAAGAATAGAAAGAGAAAGAGGAGACATAAAATACAAATTATTATCAAGAATAAAATTTACATAAATATGATATTAATGATATATATATAGATATATATTATTATATATATATATATATATTGATTTTAGTACCACTTACAAAAAAATACCTATGCCTTACTGTACTACGGTACTGTTATGAACAGTAATTCAACTTATTAAAATTAGAGTCAGCGAAAACCCATCGCTTCCACATTGTGTCCAACTTTATAAAAGCCGGGATACATGATATTTTAGTTAGTCAGTCAATTATATTATTTAGTTCTTCATATTAGCTCCGCCAGTACCTAGTAAATTTCAGTGTAAACCTATTTTTATGTGTTTAATAAAGTGATTCATTTTAGCTGCTAAAAAGTCTTTTTTTAACCGACTGCCAAAAAGGAGGGTAATGTTTTTCGCGCGTATCTATGTATGTATGTATGTGGGCATTTCTGTTCCATTGTGACCTTCTGTAGCCTAAACGGCTTGGCTGATTTTAAAGTGTGAGGTGTCAATACATTTGTATTTTTACCTCGAGTGTCATAGGCTATGTGACTTCAACAAAAAACTAATATGGCGGCCGTTAACTGTCAAAACAGACGTTTTTTTAGTCGCAATATTGGTATAAGCTAATTAATATTATATATGCACTAACTATTGCCCGCAACACCACTTGTCTTTTGTAACCTAAATAGCTTGACCGATTTTGAACTATCAAAATTCACAAAGTTATAATATACTTAATAATTAATAATATTGACTGACGAAGGCTATTTTTAAGTAAGGCAAGGCAGTCGGGTTTTTGGTTTTTTTTTTTAAATAATTAAAAAGAATCCCCGGGGCGCCATCCAAACAGTACGAAATAATTCCAGTATCGCGAGGGATACAAAGTATTAGATCTGAAAAACTATTACTGGCTCGCATAAATTGTGATTATAATTTGACACGTCAAACTTTAGGACTTTTTATACTATTTGTTGTATACGTTAAGGTTAAATTTACTTGGCGAGTTGTTGTTTCAGGTAAACAAGCGTGTGTAAAAGCCCGAGAAGAGGACGCGCCCGGCTGAGCGAGTCCGCCACGCCAAGACCGGTCGACTTTGGGGAAAATCGACCGCGAGCGTTTTCTGGTGGCGTGTGCGTGTTCCCGCACGTCACCGCCGGAGCTGAGCCCTGGCAGAGAGGGGGCCCGTAGCGGGCCATCGTCGCTGTGGTCGCGGACGAATGTTCCTGCGCTCCCGTGACCACAGCAGAGTGCGACGAGAGGAACACCTTGGGGTTTTAGTGGGTGCGAGCCCCACATAATCCCTCGGTTCTTTCCCCAAGACCGAGGGGTATGCGTCAGGCATTTCCCCAAGTAAAAAAAAAAAAAAAAAATGTTGATGGTGTTTATTGGCAACTAAAATTAAAATATTAATATATTGCATTTAATATGAATCTGTCGGCACTGCGGGCGTTCAGCTAGTTACGATAATCAAATGTGGACTGTATTATAATAACATAAGTGTTAAAATGCTCAACACTATTTGCGATATAATATTAAGGTAATACTAGTCCATACCTGTGATCTTTTTATAAAATAATAAAGTAAATATAAAATGTCAATAATAAAATAAATTAAGTACCCCTGAACACTACCTATCTGTTTCTGATACGTTTCTTTTTCATGATATTGAGATTTTAATCACCATCTTGTTTGAACATTTAAGTCCTTATTAAACGTGAGAGTTCGACTAATTGATTTATACGTTCGACTCAATATGTCAGAGGCAGTCGGCAATTAATTGAGAAGCTTTCGTATTAATTACGAGGCGCTTTTTTGATATTTAATTAACGTGCTCTGCGTAGAATATTGAGATGATAGAGATACCTTAGGCGCACATAAGGTGGCGCTAGGTGTCTTATGCATAATCAATTCAACCACAAAGTCTCGTTTGTGCCCTCCAAAGAATGCGGAGGGAATTTAGCCTACTATACCACGCTGGTCAGATGAGTTGGTATAGTGTTTGTTTCGAATTTTCCTTGTAGTGCTCTTGTCTGTATAAGGTTACTCCCTTAGTCGCCTTTTACGACACCCAAGGTTGAGATGTGGTAGTGACATTATGTATTTCTTCCTGTCACTACGTGTTCCTTCATACTCCACCAACACTATCTGCTTGATACAATACAACCCTTACCAATAGATAAACAGATAACCAACAGATAAAAGCTAGAGTCCGGAAATTGTACTTGAAGCAATTGGCTGTATAATAATCTCATCACTTTGTTTGAATAATATATATCTATATTATATATTATGTATGTATATACCATATATATCATTAATTTTATATTAATGTAAATTTGTGCCGCCCGCATCGCAAAATCGCTCGCTGTGGCGGAAATTAGGTGAGGCCTATGTTCAGCAGTGGACGTCATTGGGCTGATATGATGATGATGATGATGATGAATGTAAATTTTATTCCTCATAATAATTTGTATTTTGTCTCCTCTTTCTCTTTCTGGATCATATGCACCTACTTTCATTATATCTCTGCACCACCTCAGGTTGACTGGTAGAGAATGCCTTTGGCATTAATGTGTATTTGAAGCAAATAAATAAACGGCTGGCTTGTCTGCCATCTTCAGCAATAAACAACAAAAAATAATGTGCTTATTTTACCTCAAGAATCCCAAAAAATGGCGTCCATTCTTCAAGCCAATTAAATAACGGGTACCATTTTCAGGCACTTAATACTTTTAATTGCTGTGGCGCTTAGCCGCGTATTTATAGCACCTGGTGCTGCCGCAGATTAAGCTAAGAACAACAGCTTAGCTTAATTAAATACAAATGTTTTCACATTCATATCTACATCTACACTAAAAACAGGAAAGATTTGTATTTTTATGTAACGAAAAAACTTAAAAACTACTGGATCGATTTGAAAAGTGTAATATTTATTTATTTAGAGAAGATAATCACAATAATGAAAGTCTATTGTATACAATTAATTACAAAAAAAAATAGAAACTAAAACGTAAAATTAAACAATAAAAAACCACAGAAAAACTTGTTTAGGCATCGTTATATTCGTCAGCATCACTGTGAACGTACCCAAAAGGCTGGCGGCATTGCCACGTTGAATGGCAATGCTAATTCTCTGAGCGAGAAACACACCAGCCCTCTGATCACGTGAAGCGTCGATAAGCCTTTTTGCCAGGTCTTTAAACAAAGACCCACGTACCTAAAGTCTCGACCCCAAACGGCTCAAAAATATAATTACCCATTAAATTATGGTATTTTCGCAGTTTGAGGGTCTCTGCGGCTGCAGCAGCAGCGCCAGCACAACCGGCTGATCTTGGAACATGTGATGGCGCAAGGGTGTCGACACTGTTGCGTCCTACACCAAAAGCCTACCCATCTTCCAAGGTAATAATGTCAAACCATCAGGTCTCTTCCCATCGTCACGTGCCAAGCCAATCAGTTCAAGAATAGCTCTGAAAAGTTCTTTTGCCGTTATTGCACTGCACCTTACTGACATAATATACTCAATGACCTTTAATATTTTTATTTAAAAGAAAACACTGACTTCTGAATTCTTCTAGATCTCGTTTATTGTCAAAATTCTCATCGGGGTCATTATCATTACCAATTAAAATTGTAACAACTATGGCGATTGAAAAGAGTGGCCTGAGTTTCTTGCCAAGTTCTTCTCAGAGCTCAACCTTGTCAGTGAACTGGCTGTAGGCAAATTTACTGACACCTTTTCTGGCTTTGTATGACGTTCATAAGTATCATGTATGTGATCCAAATGAAATAAAAAGATTTGACTTTGAAAAAAGATTTGACTTTTACTTTGGCTACCTCGCGGAGAATCTTAACACCGCCTTTTAAGCAATGACGTAATATGGTCAACTCCATCTATATGTAGTTATATGAACTATGATATAAATAATAATTACTTTAAGTTACATTTCTTTTAATTCGTTTAGTGACGGATTAAGAATACATAATGTCACTACCCCATCTCAACCCGTGGGTGTCGTAAAAGGCGAATAAGGGAGTAACCATGCAGATAAAAGCACTGCAAGAAAAGGAAAATTCGAAACAAACCCTATACCAACCCGTCTGTCCAGCGTGGTATAGTAGGCTGAATTCTCTCCATATTCTTTGGAGGAGACTCGTGCCTACAGTGGGCCGTTTTTAGGGTGAACTGATGATAAATTATATTTCTTTTAAACACTACGCTATGGCAAATATAATTATAATAATGGGTACAATATAATAACGCCTTTAGAATTCTGGTGGGGCTACCCCGTTTCTGTAGTGCTTCAGGCATGTTTGCTGATGCTAGAGTGAGAGATTTCTACGCTGTAACACGCACTAAGACAGCATCACTGATGCGGCAGGTTCGGGGAGTACCAACAGAATTCTAAGGATGATTTCTGAGAGACCTGAGTCCATAGTGGTGGAGAGACTGATTCGCTTGCATGTGCGATGAGTATCATTGCACATGCAGGTGAAATAGGGCCTACTGTTGTTGTGCTGTTCTATTATTTATTTCATTTTTGTATTTTTATTTGGCATTTTAATTTGTAATTTTAATTTGACATAATGATTTGATTTTACTAACATAGGTTTTTAAGACAATTTTACTAACAACATATGGACGAAATGGTCTGAAATAAATGAATTTAATTTAATTTTATTTTTTATTTTATTTATTTGTTTAATATAATATGGAGCTTAACAGTGGCCAAATAAAGAACAACGGGAGCGAAGACCGTCGCGTCTTCTAGTATTATTGTAAACGGAAGAACAGAGAACCTTGTAATAATAATAATAATATTCTACCACATTCACACAGCGCCATCTAGTCCCAAAGTAAGCAATCATGCTTGTGTTATGGGTACTAAACAACTGATATACTACTTAAACATATTTTTTTTTGTAAATACATACATATTATAGATAAATTACACCCAGACACAGAACAAACCTTTATGCTCATCACACAAAGATTTGTTCTGGGTGGGGATCGAACCCACGACCTCCAGCTTAGCAGTTAGGGTCACTAACCACTAGACCAACAGGCCAGTCACCTTGTGAATGTACATTGCTTTTGCAATAAGTGTTTGTGACAAAGATACAACTCATTCTCAACTTATTACATGTAACTGATTTCAATTTAACTTTTACAAAATGCTTGGCAACTTAAAGAAAGTTTCTACAACAATGTTATAAAGGATTTAGCTATATAATATATATTAATATTGTACCACATTCACACAGCGCCATCTAGTCCCACAGTAAGCAATTATATTTGCTTGTGTTATGGGTACTAAACAACTGATATACTACTTAAATTTTTTTTTTCTTTTTTTTGTAAATATTTGTCCTGGGTGGGGATCGAACCCACGACCTCCGGCTTAGCAGTCAGGTTCACTAACCACTAGACCAAGAGGCCAGTCAATTATTTAACTTGGGACTAGATGGCGCTGTACGAAAGTGGTAAAATATTACATTATAAAAATATACGTATTGGATACAGACTACAGCTGACCTAGCTCGTCGACGTCACAACACGAAGCGATAATCTCACTTAAAGATAATGACGTCATAACTATTAGGTACGTCATCATGGTAGTGACAACGGCTTGATATCTAATTCCACAATGTCTCTGACATTATTCTGATTGATTGATTTTGACACGATTCTGCCATATAGTGGCCACGAGTCCATTTGTACCTTAAAATTTGACCCTTTCTGAGTCTGAGTACCCATTCGACCCCTAGTGGAAAAGGAAGGAATGAGTGCTGCTGCTATGCAGGACCCATTCGTTCCTTTTCGCGAGTACGTATAAAGTACAGTCGGTATAAAAATCTGTATCAGTAAAATAATGATGTTATTTAAAAAGGCGCACAGTGTGGCAAGACATAGAAAAATGCTTTATAACTACATAGTATAAAACAAAGTCACCGTCTGTCCCTATAGTTAGCTCGAAATAAAAATAAACACAGGTCTGAACTGACAGGTTGGGCGTTCCTAGATTTGACTAGACAATTCTCATGTCTGACTTGAAGTCTAACCTTTTTTTTTAAGATTTGAAATGCGTAACCTAACTTAGGATAAACCAGTCATTCCGGGACAAGTTCATACAAGTCTTCATCTATATACATACAAATAAATAAAATTGGAGTGTCTGTTTGTAATATTAAAATAACCGCTTTTTACTACATGCATATGAATGTATATACAGTACATACCAAAATAACATTTTTTAAAATTTTTGTCTGTCTGTCTGTTTGTTCCGGTAAATCTCTGGAACGGCTGGACCGATTTCGAGGGGACTTTAACTGACAACGCGGGATTAGTTGTCCACGCGAACGTAGTCGCGGGCACAGCTAGCAAAAAATATATTTGTCTCTAAATATTTCTGAAGACGGCTGTGGATAATATTACTTGTTTACACACGATCTGTAATTTCAAATATCTTGCTTATTCTCTCACGTTAATATCAGAAAAGTAGACTCATACGATTTCATTCACGAAAACTGGCCTTAATATGTTAACTCAGCAATAATAATAATTCTTATAGAAATTCCAATGGAAAATATATAAAATAAGAATCGCTGTTCGGCAATTTTTAACCTTATCTGAATCAGCATAAAACGAGAACTTGTCTAACAAAAGCCTTTTCCGCTGAGATTTTATGAATATCTGAAGATTATATTCAATGAATTGCTATTTTTGAGGAATGACATATTAAAATTAGGGCCAGACGAAGTAAATAATATTATTATTTCAACTGAAGGATGAGTGTAGACTTATACAATAATAATTCATCACGTTCTACTATTGGTCGCTGACATTTTTTTTACGTTTCTCGAAGGTCCCTTGTCATTCTGTAGGGCACAGGTACTCGCCCAGGCGGGTGGCTCAATTTGAGCGGACATTTATATATCAAAATATAATTTAAAAACAACATACCACGCTTTAACAAAACGTTACAAAATATAGCACGTTTTAACAAAATGTTATGAAATATAGCATGCTTTAATAAAAAGTTACGAAATATAGCATGCTATAACAAAACGTTATGAAATATAGCACGCTATAATAACAAAACGTTATAAAATAACAGCAAAACTTTTACTAACCGATTCAAACGAGTTAAAACGAACAATCAACGAAAGAGCTCTTTTAAAATGTAGTCGTTAAACCTCTTTGGTGGCTTTCAAACGGCTAGAGTGGCCTTGTTGAACGGCTAAATTGAATATTATAACTTTTGCCATTTCATATTTTAACTGCTGTTAACACGTTTATCCATACAAATGAAAAAATAACAGCTTTTTAAAGTAGGCATATGAAAGTATGCATGTACAACAAAAACATATTTTAAAAATTTTGTCTGTCTGTTTGGTTGAGGTAAACTCTGGCTCTACTAAAGCGATTTCGACGGGACGTTCATTTGTGAATAGCTAATAATAAATTATAATTAAAAATATAAAATTAGAAGAGGCCTATGTCCAGGTAGATGTTATGAATTGTATTGTAGAATTGTGTATATTATAATGACGTCATAATTATTGTATTCAAATGCGCCAATTTTTATAAAACAAACATTTTGTAACCTGTCAACCATTACACCAACATAAATAATTCCAAATTAGACTATAAACTCATTGTATGAAACTACGTACCGTTTAAATTCCCAAATACTCCAAAAAAACCCTAATATTTTTTTCTCTTAATTTAGCAAACTCTTTAATTTTATTTTTATTGCCTTTTTAATTGGACTGACCTCCAAATTTGAACCGGCCAGCTGTTTTATTTGCTGTCCTAATTACAGTTGGAATTATTTGAAGGGAAATAATTCTGAATAAATGAACTTGTGTGACTTTTGATTGCACGCTTGGTCTAATACTCATTCATTAGGAGATAATTCAAAGAAAAAATACTACGAAAGAGCCTCTAATGTTATGAAAATTATTATTAAGTATACAAGAAATTTTTATTTAAACCTTTTGCTGCCTTAAAAAACAATATTTAAATAGTGTTGTATAGGTATTTTAAAAGTTATAATAGTTTTCAGAGTTTATAAGTATTTGTACTTAAATTTAACTATAATACCCTTGTTATAGTTAAATATTCGGTAAGTATAGATCTCTACCCAGCCGAGGAAAAAGTGTATTGAAAACATTTACTAAAAATCATCATCATCGTCATATCAGCCCAATGACGTCCAGTGCTGAACATAGGCCTCACCTAATTTCCGCCACAACGAGCGATTTTGTGCCGCCCGCATCCAACGGCCACCCGCAACCCTTGCCAGGTCGTCGGTCCATCTGGTGGGGGGCCGCCCTACGCTGCGCTTTCCAATACGTGGCCGCCACTCGAGAACTTTTTTGCCCCATCGGCCATTACCCGCCGATAATAAAAATAGCTCCAATTAAATAATAAAAATCGAAATCACAAAATATGACACTTGGCGGCGTTGCCTTTTCTATGTATGAACACCTTAATTGAGTAATTCGTTGATTTAACATCTTTAGAAACTCCAATACGCTTAGCCGATAGTATAATTTTCAAGCAAATACGTGTGACAAGCTGTCATTGGTCATCAGCTGTCATTAATCTTTCTGGACACCATACTAATCATAATTTTTAATTTAGACTAGATACTTTTTTATATTTATATAAAAGTTAAAAATACTGCGCATACGCCGTCATGGACGTAGCAAAAATCCAGCGCAGTTTAGTTATAATTACATAGCTAAACAGCATAATATATAATATATATTATATATAGCCATTTTTGTAACAAAAAAATATTTTAAGTCTTACCTAGTTTTAGCTTTTATTTATTAAAGTTTTTTTGTTTGAGTTTTTTTGCGGTATAAAATAAAAGTATTTTCTTTCATTAATCATTGTGTAATCAGCCATTATGGTCCATTGTGAAGAGGTACGATTTATTATAAACGAACAAACTTACGCTTACATTTCTGCAACTACGAAGATAATTTTGAAGACTTACCTGAAAATAATAAAAAATACATTATCAAAATTGAATATTGTATAAAATTAAGAAAGATAATTATCAAATTAAATTCATTTCATTAGCAACCTATTAATGTCGCACTATTGGGCTTGGGTCTCCTATCATCTATCTAGAGAGCTGAGGGTTTTTAGGCCATAATCTACACACGCTGGCCTAGTGTGGGTTGGTGGATCAGACATACTCATAGAATTTCTTCTAGGGTATGTGGGTTTCCTCACGATGTTTTCCTGCACCGTTAGCAGATGGTAAGTCACATGACTAGTACATATAAATTCCACAAAGTGAGATCCACATTGGTACTGCCGGTCGGGATCGAACTCGGACCGAATGATTTTCACTTATCCATTCAGCCACCATTGCTTCCAAATTGACGGAGTAATAAGGTATGAGTATGTATTGACCACCATGGTATAGTAGGCTAAATTTCCCTTCACAATTTTGTGGAGTAGACCGATGCCCAGCAGTGGGACGTTTATCTGAAATGATAATGATGATGTATTGACTTTTACTCTACCGACAAGCGCAGCTCTTAAATTAAGAAATATAGAATAATGATCGAATTAATTTCATTATGGCAATCTAAATCCTTTGCTAAATTGCTATAAGACCGTTTATTGAATAATAATGAATCGAACCATTTGGCTAGCAGCCAGACAATTAACATTAGTGTATTAACACTAATTTGTATTAACATAATAACGGTATTTGAACTTTAGCACCTACGGGTTATCTGTGCGCTGCAGTATGACGTAAAGTGTAATATTATATTCATCATTTTAACACATAAACGTCCCACTGCTGGGCACAGGTCTCCTCCAAATAATGAAAGGGAATTTAGCCTACTATACCACGCTGGTTAGTCTATATTAATACGAAGTAACTTTTATTTTAGAAAAATTCAATAATTATTTTAACAAGTAAATAATTATAATAACCCGCCTGCAAAACATCAACAGATAAGCAAACCACTAAAAATACCGAAAAATGGTTGTAATTATTATTCCTAATTAAATTTAAATACATAATCTATGTATATATTTGTAATCTCTATTTGATTCCCTTTACTTTTATACCCTACTCGATACGTTTCTTTAACCAAACGTAAAAATCCCCCTTTTTTAATAATACCTATCTAAGGACACTTGGGGTTTTGAGAACAATCTAACGATACCTTACTTGTCGAAATCCATCCAGCGGTTTGAAAGAAACGTAGGAATAAAGAAATTTACAAACATACAAGATACGCGCGTAAAACCGCCCATCCTGGCAGTCGGGTAAAAAATAATGTTGCCTTTGGTAAATTCCACGCAGACGAAGTCGCGGGCACAGCTAGCAAAAATATAGATTATCATAAATACATAGGCCTCACCTAATTTTCGCCACAGCGAGCGATTTTGTGCCGCCCGCATCCAACGGCCACCCGCAACCTTAAAGAGCGTTTTAGGCCTATGTTCAAACAGTGAACGTCATTGGGCTGATATGATGATGATGATGATGATCATAAATACTAGGTAGGTACTTATCTTTTCCAATAGCCTCAAACGGTATATCAATGTCTCACCTATGACCTCTGTAACTCGCAAATTCCGAAGATAAATTCCTTTCTGTTTTATAGAAACCCAAAATTTCAGCTATTCTTAACAAAAAGTTTTCATCCCTAAGGCAATGTGAAAGGGTATAAGTTGAGCGATTTATGTGAACCGGTGTCATGATAAAGCTTAGGCCACACTAAGCTTTTCTCTCGCAGTTAACCGTTATAACCGTGAAACCATTCGAGACCAACTTATTAAAATTAGGCTACGATAACCGCTTACCATCAGGCGGACCGTACGTCTGTTTGCCATCGCCGTGGTATAAAAAAAAAAAATTAGAGTGTTAGGAATTATGACAAACATTTAATTATATTTACACGATATTTTATATTATTTTATTAATTTCATTAGTAATTCAATTATTTACAAAATTATAGCTCATTTTTATACTTTTTCTTGTTAGGCAACACTGACTTTGTGACTTGTCAATTTTAATCACCTCACTCTATGCTTCATGTGGAGGGGAGAGCGTTAGAGACATTTTTGTTGGATTCACACAGTCAGTCTTGGCACGGTAGTTGAGCTGTACGGACGAATAAATAACAGTTTATTATTGTGTATAATAAGTGATTGTTTCTCTGGGATAAACTAAGGTACGTACGATTAGATTGTATTTGTTAAACTTAGTCAGTGTAAAATTAGTTCAAATTAAATAATAAGTATAATCGTTACAAAGATTTATACGGCATGTTTTAATAGAAATAAACACCTGAGAATCAATTATGTAGTTTCCTTTCAAGAGTCAGCGAAAACCCATCGCTTCCACATTGTGTCCAAGTTTAGAAAAGCCGGGATACGCAAGATTTTTAAGTCTGTTACATTATTTAATTTTTCATATTAGCTTCGCCAGTACCTACTAAAGTTCAGTGTAAATCTAAATTTAAATTAAAATAACCTGATTGCAAAACATCAACAGATAAGCAACGCACTAAAAATACCGAAAAATGGTTGTGTAAATTTAAATACATAACATATGTAAGTATATATTTGTAATCTCCATTTGATTCCCTTTATTTTTATACCCTACTCGATCCGTTTCTTTAACCAAACGTAAAAGTTAATAGTAAGTTAATACCTATCTAAGGACACTTGGGGTTTTGGTCTTGGGGGTACCTACTAAAGTTCAGTGTAAATCTATTTAGGTTCTAATTCATTTTAGACGCTAAAAAGTGTTATTATTAAAAGAACCCTCGTGGCAAAGCGCCTGTAATTGTCACAGTTTAAAGATGGATTTCAATAAAGCAGTATGTTTGTTGCCCTGATAATAAGAAGTATATATCTAGTGTTGAATAGCCTATTTATCAAGCAAGGCTATATAATATCATGCTTCAGCCAATAGTAGCTGAGTAGTGGCCAAACAAGGCACTGTGATTCCGCCATAGGCCATTAATCGAAAAATTTCATTGGTTCACCCCGGCTAGATCACCTCACTAAGTAATTAACTAGTTAAGGAGCTTCCAAAAATTGCAAAGATCAACGTGATTAAGTCAAGTTATCATTCACTTTTGCGTATCGGAAGTAAGCGCATCGCGAGACTAGATATCACCACGTTTGAGTCATCAAAATTAAATCACTTTGTTTTTGAGTTTCACTATTTAAAATCAAGTGTTTACGTATTGTGAAAGCATGGAAATCGAAGAACATGGTGTGTAGGCCTTATTATCAACCATTTCTTATTTATTTTCATGCACATATAATTTATTTTTATTTTTTATATTGAGAGTAGTATTTTGGTAATTTTTTTTTATATACTTTTATTTCTTTCGACCTACAACTTTTCGCTGCTCTTGGCTGCACTTGAGGTACATGTTTTTCGAATAAGGAGGATGTCCTTATTATGAGCTATAAGTTTCAACGCCTCCTTGTGACCTCTTCTTAGCATAAAGGAGTGTCAAAGTATGCAAGTCCATATTATAGAAAAAAAAAAAAAATTTAAGTTCAGCTTTCATTATGTTTTAGGTACATTTTTCAAATGTTCTATATCGAGGATGTCTATTTTTGACATATGGCCTCTAAAATAGGTAATCAAAAGGAAAAAACTCAACATGTCTTGAACACTGATCGAAAAATCATGCTTTTCTAGTGACATCGAAAATATTGATTTAATTACTTTCAAACTTAAAATTAAGAATGTATGTAAACGAAATGCCCATTACTGGGCAAAGTCGAAATTTACTAAACCTAAATTCTTAAAAAAAAATTCAGATTGGCTACATGTATTTCAGAGAATTGATGTAAATCGAACTGAATTACGTGCATCTCAGCACTTTAACGAAGTTGAACCATCAACTTCTTCATCGCATGGCCGTCCGAAAATTGACTTTCACGAGGCTAGTAAGAGTACAAAAAGGAGAAGATTAGCTGATTTGTCTAAACAAGATCCTTCTCTTGTACATTCGTTGCTCAATACTTCAGACAGCTCAATAAGTTTTCCTGAAATTGATTCAAGTGAAGCTTTATCGCTTATTGTTGAGGCTCAGTTAACGCGACATCAGTATTTATTAGTAAAGAAATTTAAAGACAATAAGCTTTCAAAGAATATTTTACCATCTTACCAAAGTATCGTGGGATCTAAAAAACACTGTTATCCTACTGATCTAACTGTTACTGAATCATCCGGCGAAGTCGGACTCCAAAGTTTATTAGATCATAATGCCAATCGGATTCTCAAGTCTCAAAAATATGTTTTGGATAAGGTACCTAATGAGTCCCTAGATAAGATATCTTTGATAGGAAAATGGGGTTTCAGTTTCAGTACAGGGCATTCTGAATATAAACAAGAAGCCATTTAGATTTATTTTATATTAAAAGTTAATATTGTTGAGATTAAGTTTGTATTTGTAAAAAACTTATTTTTGTACTTTTGCTATTTTATTTTATTCCTCTACGGTTATTATTAATAAATAATCATTATTTACACAGTCTTACCATTAAAACTACCAAAATAAAATGTTTTAGATACATCACGTCTTAAACAAAATTACTGCGAGACATTTTTAAACCTTAATGTCATCAAATATTTATTTAAATGTATTTAATATGTTAAAATTTTAATAATTTACGTTTACCTAAACATATTACAACGTGTGAAATAAAAAAAAACATTTCATTTCGGAGTTGCATATTTATGGCCGCCTTTGTATGGAACGTGAATCACAGTGCAAGGGTCCACAACAAAACACCAACCAACAAAACAACCAGAAAACAATAAATTATTATGTTACTAAGAAAAAAAAATCTAAGTAAAATCTTGAGCTTCAATTTCTCCCAAGTATTGCTTTCTGTAAATAATTTGACTTGTCGTTCATTTACATCTCGATTCTTTTGTCGGTGAAATCGACAACCACTTGAAATTGTCTACCGTTTTTTACATTATGTTTTTGGCGGGATAATAACTTACACCACAAACCATTACCAAGCTCTTTAACTTAATGCTCTATTAAATCATCTAAACTAAGATAATGTAATCCTAGCTTAGAACTCGCTTTAATAAATGACCGTTTTAAGTTTAAAAATGTAGTGGAAGAGTCCATTTTATCTTCGAAAGTCAATTGGTATATTCAAAAGGGTTAAAGACTTATATAATAAATTATATAAAATAATATAATAAGTTTTTAAAAAGATGAAGAAAAATCTTATTTTTTTTTATTTAATTTTTTTAAAAACAACACCCGCACTAGTGATCAAGCCCTGTGTCGCGGGGAGCTTTACAAACATGCAACTAACGAACACAAAGTACACCCAGACTAGAAACAAATATCTATGAATCACACAAATATTTACATCGTGTGGGAATCGAACCCACGTCACCCAGCGCGGCGATGTAGTGGCGAGGCGACCACCTTAACCACTGCGCCACGGTGACAGTCATCATCTTAAAAAGAACAGCTGTATATTTCACATAAATTTAGATTTTATATAAGCGATGGTGGCTGAAGGGAGAAGTGACTGGCGTGCTAAACACGCGGTCCGAGTTTGACTCCAACTTAGGAGAGGTTTTTCCAAGTTAATGAAGTATAGGGTTCTTCAATAAGGGATTAAATATATTTTTAAACGATTGCCAACGTGCTTGTGATGCACCTGGTGTTGCAGGCCTCTATAGGCTACGGTAAACATTTACCGCCTCTGTAGTATAAATGATGGAAATGTTCCTTGTGAGAGCTATCCCATCTCCCTCTGTGTGAAATCCCAAACAGCAACAATGTATATGAAATGAAATGAAATGAAATCTCATTTATTCATCTAGGTTACAAGGTAACACTTATGAAAGTCACAAGAATGTAACAGGTTATCTGAAAAGTAGTGTCAGCAAATTTGCCTACGACCAGTTCGCTGACGGGGTGGAGCTATGAGAAGAACTGGCAAGAAACTCACGACACTCTTTTTAAATAAAATGGATAGTTACAATCTTTTGTAATTTACAATTTGGGTAGTGTGTAAAGTGATGCAGCAGAGCACTACACCGTTAGATTAACGAAGATATGGCTATGTGCTATATGGATACTATATGGCGAGAGAGCTTGGCAATGCATTCTACCTAATATATTGAATGGGTTGCGAAGCTCTCTTGTAAACAGGGTTGGGATGGGTAGCAAAATTGAATGATGCTAAAAAAACACTATTTGAAGTTGGCTGTGTGAATGTTTTGATTAGATATAATAAATGATCTTAGCTCTAAGAATCTTATTATAGATTAAGAGTTAAGTAAAAAATGTATTATATTTAAGAAATAAACAATTCAAATTGTAATTTTTTTTTTATAAAAAAAAATAAGGCAAAACTACTGAATGCTACGAAAGTTCGGCAACCCCTATATTTCATTTTATATGCAGTACAAACTTAAACTTATCCAATTCAAACCAGTGTTGGTACCACAAAGCCGAGCTAGTTAGACACGTGTGTAACATAACTTCGTTTTGTGCAGTCGGATAAACTTTTGTTTGCGACTCAGACTGCGTTTACAGAAGAACGTATATTCCGTTTCATAATTTCAGTAACAGTATTTGACAGATTTTAAAACCCAGAGAACTATTATTAGAAACCGACACAGACTAGTTAGGTATAAAAACAATTCCTAGAACAAACAGAATGAATAAATATAAGGATATATAAAAAAGAATTGCCTTATAAAAATTAAAAGTCACGCGGGGCTTCGTTCATTTGGCCAGTGCTCAGCTCCTATTAGACGTAGCGTGATGTTATATAGCCTATGTTACTCAGTGATAATAATTCCAGTAGTTTTTAAGTTTAAACGTTACATAGAAAAATACAAATAATAACATGGCAAGGCTAATGATATTAAACAATACCTATCTTACGATTTATCATCATCATTTCAACCAATAAACATCCCACTGCTGGGCACGGGTCTCCTCCAAAGAATGTGGAGGGAATTTAGTTTACTATACCACGCTGGCCAGACGGGTTGGTATAGGGTTTGTTTCGAATTTTCCTTTTTAAACGACTTCGAAAAAGGAGGAGGTTATATGTTCGACTGTATGTATTTTTTTTTTTTTTTATGTATGTTCATCGATTACTCGGAGATGCCTGAACCGATTTAAAAAATTCTTTTTTTGTTTGAAAGGGTATACTTCCGAATTGGTCCCCTATTCATCACGTCAAGTTCTGATGATGGAATCTCAGGGAAATCGAAGGCAACCCTCAAATTTTATAGGCACATGTTACGTTTTTCATATATTTTTTAAAGTTATTCAACTATTTACGTCTGATAGTCAACATCTCATGTTGATGAGCTGGTGATGGAAGGTATAACTCCTTAACTGTTAGGAGTTGGGGGATAATTCTTTCGACATTATAGGTACTTATAAACCTATAGTTGTATTCTTGTAGGTTATTTAGGTGAGCTGATACTGGAAGGTATAACTCCTTAACTATTAGGAGTTAGAGGATAATTCTTTCAATATTATAGGTACTTATAAACCTATAGTTGTATTCTTGTAGGTTATTCAGGTGAGCTGTCAGTGGAAGGTATAACTCCTTGACTATTAGAAGTTGGAGGATAATTCTTTCGACATTATAGGTACTTATAAAGCTATAGTTGTATTCTTGTAGGTTATTCAGATGAGCTGTCACTGGAAGGTATAACTCCTTAACTTTTAGGAGTTGGAGGATAATTCTTTCAACATTATAGGTACTTATAAACCTATAGTTGTATTCTTGTAGGTTATTTAGGTGAGCAGTCACTGGAAGGGAAACTTCTTAATGTTTAGGAGTAAGAAGATGATTTCTTTAAATATCACATCCATAAACCTTAAGTTGTGTTATTTCAAGTGTCTGAGGTGAGAGCTCTTGATGGAAGATAAAGTTGTATAATTCAAATGAATTCTTAGATGATATTTTAAGTTTTCGATATAGTATCTAACCTGCATTGTATACCTATACATGTTACCTGTCGCATTTTATAGGAAAAAAGAAAGACATAAAAAGCTGAGAGTTTTAAGATTCCTCTATTCTACAATCAGGTTGTGTTGTTAAAATATTTAAATAGACGTTCCCTTCTATCGAAGATTCTTTATTTCGGTTTTCTGTCTTAGTTTGCCTACCAGTATTATTAAATCTGCTAGATAAAAAGTACACGAAAAATGGAAAAATAAACTATTTTTAACAAAAAAATATTAAAACGACTTCAAATCAGTACTAAAAAGCGAAAAATAAACTGAATTAGATATTTAATTCCAAGCTAAAAAATACCTACCTACCTGTTTAAAGTATAATACCCTATTACTAATCTGTTTGAAGTCGGTGCCAGCGTAATGAGGTTGTGTCACTCAGTTTGAGCCGTCCACTAGGTACGATCACACGCAAGTGCGAGGTGGTGTGAAGTAGCGAGCGGTAACAGATGTACGTACTAAGTAGTACGTAGCTTAACAAACTCTTTAGGCTTGGCACCGACTTCAGATTAGTAATAGGGTATTATACTTTAAACAGGTAGGTAGGTATTTTTTAGCTTGGAATTAAATATCTAATTCAGTTTATTTTTCGCTTTTTAGTACTGATTTGAAGTCGTTTTAATATTTTTTTGTTAAAAATAGTTTATCTCGTAGTGCTTTTATCTGCATGGTTATTCCCTTAGTCGCCTTTTACGACACCCACGGGTTGAGATGAGGTAATGATATTAAACATAGCATAACATAACATAGCATCACGCCTTTTTCCCCGAAGGGCTAGGCAGAGGAGTTTCACACCAACATTTCGCCGGCTATGTTTGGTCCCATGAAATAGGGGGCGAGCCTATTGTCATCAACCTGTAACAATTGTTTACCAAACTCCGGGAAAATCTCACTACTGGAATTTCATGATAGAAAAGCCCAATACATTTTCACCCGACTCGGGAATCGAACCCGAGACCTCTTGCACAGCAGTCGTATACACTTCTCGCTGTGCCACCGAGGCAGTTACATAATTTAACTGTTAAATAAAACGTTGTACTTATTTAATTACTTAAGTTATTGTTTGACACAAAATAAATACTATCATCTCATATATCAATACTGGCGAAATGTGGGCGTGAAACACCTCTGCCTGTCTTCCCGCTGCCATACCGAGGCAGTTAGTAATATTAAAATGTATTCTTAATCCCTCATTACACACGATCTTACGATTAATCTTAAGATATCATTGACAATTTACTACTCAATGGACGAATGTTCCAATCCGCATCCTTCACTTAAACAATTATGATCCTATTTCGTTTTAATTTTGATCTCGAAATATTCCAAAGTTTCGTCTCAAAGTGTCGTTAGTTATAAAAGAGATATGGAAGTGTTTTCATTATAAAGTTGAGGCGGGAAGGTTTTCATAGTCATTTAGTCGCGATCGATAGAATGATTATGAGATTGGAAGATTTTTAGGGTACAGCAAGGAATAAAGTTTGTCTTGAATTGAATTTTGTGTTAAATTAAAACGAGTCTACGTCACGTATTATATTATAAGGAATAGTAAATACCTTATTTATTTGCCCGACGACGTTTCGATCGAATTGCACCAATGGTGGTCACGGGCCGACTGAGGGGTCTGCCGAGCGTTATCCTCGATGTTCGCGGGTTTCTGCGACTACCCTCACGTTTGTCAATATTTTTATCAGAACTAGCGGCTGGACCTAGAACTTTCACGACTTGTACACATATTAATGATTTTAAAACGGTATAATAATTTAATATGTGTACAAGTAGTGAAAGTTTAAAAGTTTTTATTGAATTTTGTGTTCCTTTTAAAAAAACTAAACTAAACTGCCTCGGTGGCGCAGCGGGAAGTGTATACGACTGCTGTGCAAGAGGTCCTGGGTTCGATTCCTGGGTCGGGTGAAAATGGTATTGGGTTTTTCTATCATGAAATTCCAGTATTGAGATTTTCCCGGAGTTTGGTAAACAAATGTTCCCGGTTGATGACAATAGGCTCGCCCCCTATTTCATGGGACCAAACATAACTGGTGAAATGTGGATGCGAAACACCTCTGCCTACCCCTTCGGGGAAAAAGGCGTGATGCTATGTTATGTTATGTTTTAAAGCTGTTATTTCTGTATTGCGCGTTAAAGAAATAAAATTTTGTAAAATGCCCGCATTGGGCAACTAAGAAAAGGGGAAACATTTTTTCAAGTTTAAATTACATACAGACTAGGCATTACTTTTTTAACATTAATAGACGTCCCCACTGCTGGGCAAGGGTCTCCTCCAAAGAATGTGGAGGTAATTTAGCCTACTATACCACGCTGGTCAGACGGGTTGTCTGCATAAGGTTACCCACTCCCTTATTCGCCTTTTACGACACCCACGAGTTGAGATGGGGTAGTGACATTATGTATTCTTTATCCATCACTATACGAATCAGAATTAGATACAAAATTGAAGCAAATTTTATACTTTTACGATCCTAAAAAAGCTGAAAGTTCATTGAAATTATACAATTCAATTTAAACTCTCAGTGCATTATTATAGTTGCTTATTTACTTTGTTTTGGAACTGTTTATTAATTAAGTAGTTTTCCAAAAATCCTCGATCATCGTAACGAACATCTTAATAATCCATTTTATATACACACAGCGATTTGAAGCAAACTCACTGGTAGATGGTGATTTTAAATGTTGAAATTATAGTTTGTTTTCAACACATTTTCCCTTCAAGCTTATTTATATTTTTATTTATAAAACTTTTTAATAATAAAGCATTCTCTACCAGCCAACTTTTGGGTGATGCAGAGATGAGAACAGGTAGGTGCCAAGTAAGAATATAAGATTGAAAATGATAAAAGAATACTAAATGATACTAATAAAATACTTAAACAAATCAATCAAGCTTAATTTGTATTAACAAAAATAAATAACTCTGGACTTTTGTAATTTAAAAAGAACAGAAAAACAAGTTGCCCAATACAAAAAATTAAGTCTAAAAGCTGAAACAATAAGTGGCCTCAACTCGACGAGGGATTATTAAGTTGGCGAAAGCCGAGTCGGATAGTCGTTTCGATCAATAAATGATCGCGTAAAGTTTTTGATAGCCGGCCCGAATTTAGCTTGATCTATCAATGAATTATTGGAGGCGAAAAGTGTTGTTTTAAAGTCAGCTTTTTGAAATAGGGTCTGATTTTATTGGAGCAGACATGAAACGAGTAAATTTAGACCTTCATCTAATATGTTTACAAAATCTTAAATTAAATTTATTTATGTAATATATTATAGATGAATATAAAATTGTAAACTACCTCGGTGGCGCAGAGGGAAGTGTATACAACTGCTGTGAAAGAGGTCCCGGGTTTGATTTTGATATATTATATAACTATTTATCATATATTATTTTTATTCTGTGTTACTACTTATATATTGTATTTAACTTATGTATTTAGTCAAGTCATTATTTCTCTTTTATTTTTGCACCTACCATGTTCTTCTCTGCATCACCCTAAGGTTGGCAGGTAGACAATGCCTTTGGCATTAAGCCCACCATTGTACCAACAATGTGCATAAAGTTTTTAAATAAATAAATAATAATTCCCTAATACACATTATCACAGAGTAGCATAGGATATATACCACGCTACGTTCAATAGGAGCTAAGAACTGGCCAAATGAACGACGGAAACGAAGTCCCGCGTGACTTTTAGTTTTTTATAAGTCAAATTTTTTTTGAATAGGCCAATAGGAGCTGATCAGTGACCAAATAAAGATGGGAGCAAAACCCCACGTGATTTCTTAATGTACATATATTCGCGTACTAGTCAATATCGTAGAGCTTCACAATAAAATATCAATTCCGATATATTTATTGCCAGTTTGATAGCAAGATACGAAGAGACGGGGAAATAAAATACCTTTGTTTGTGTGAAAATTGTTGAATTGGGATGAAATTTACGTTGGTAAAGTGTAGTTTTTGAAATAATGAGATCAGCCCCTGATTCTGAGCCATTGGAAAGCTGCCACATCGTAAACTTTTTCTCATTTTAAGGTTCCGTAGCCAAAATGGTAAAAACGGAGCCCTTATAATTTCGTCAGGTCGATATACAGTTTTTGCAAAAAACTGCCCTTCTCAACAAAAGGACGTAAGTGCTATGAAGATACGCTATTTTGCTGCGGCATGCGGCACCCTACATTGAGCATGGTGCGACGTGCTATTAATAGATGCAACGAGACAGGGGACTTACTCTGAATTTCGACATTCGATTATTCGGTTTTGAGATATCGCTGTCAAATGTAAGGAAATTTAGAAATGGTCACTGTCACATTCAAACATTTGACAGCGACATCAAAACCGAACATTCGGATGTCGAAATACAGAGTAAAACCCCAGACTACTTATTCATAACGTTTACTGAAACATCAAAAAATTCTGCCATCTAAGATTTTTTACCAAAATTAGTAGCAATATTAAACCTAATAAAGCTTAATTAATTTCAAACTTTTCCGTTGAGGCCGTATTTCAAACAAATTGACTCGCGCTAAGGCCGGTGTCACACTTTCGGATAGCAACGATAATGCTGTTATTTATTGGCTTAGTTATTGACAACATAAATACTTTAGATAAATAAAATTCTGCTTTGTTAACTCTCTCGGTGGTACAGTGGGAAGTGTATACGAACTGCTGTGCATGGTTCCATTCCTGGGTCGGGCAAAAAATGGTATAAATAGCAAAGCCTTTCACACCACACAGTTTGTGAAGAGAAAATAAATATTATATTATTTTCAGTATCAGCTCGGACCCGGAAACAAATGTGCTCAGTTGATGACAATAGGCTCGCCATAAATGGAACTTAAAATAGCAAAATGTGGATGTAACTGTTACGTAACAGCAACATATACTGGGTGGTCAAACAAATTGGACACATTTTTAAATAGTTATATATTATTTTAGTTGTAACGGTTGCACCCGTTGCAGGCTACGTCCTGCACAACTGCACCTCTTTTGACCAACATTTGGATCTCTTTTGATTTCTTTTTAATTTACTTTTAATAATTTAAAATTCAAAATCCTAAATTAATTCAAATTCGAACCGAGTCTTCGTCGGAGCATCCGTCGAAGACAGAGGGCTGATTATTATTCTGATTTCTTGTACAGTGCACGCTCTTCTTGACATTTAAAAATTAATACTATAACTTTATATAAGATCAGTTGTGTTTTATTGTGAGGGCCCCACGCCCTTCCCCATATATAGCCGGATCCTACTACCATATTCTTGCCTAGCGCCCACTGGAGGGGACGGTGGAGACGCTAGATAGTAATGTTTTACGACTACTATTAAATGTTTTTTTTTGAAAAATACCTATCTGTTCATTAGTTATTACCTATAGTGTTTAATTTTTTTTAAGATATATTTATTGAAAAATTATTCAATGCCTAGGTGGTGTAGCGGGGAGTGTGTTTGACTGCTCCGTAAAATGTACCTAGTATGAGCCCGCGTAGTCGAAACATGTACCCGGTTAACTATAATAGGTTCACTTCCTTATTACATGGAATCTTTTACCTATCTGTGGTAAACGGTGTGGATATCACAATTACCTATATTATGTATCATTATGTATAAGTACATTATGTGATATTGTTTGCTTGCCCAATAAAAAAAAAATCTAATTTAGCTGGCAAATTATGGGTGTGATCTTTACATATTTTTCTCATCCCGGGCACACACATCACATTACAGCACCATTACACCAATAAGGCAGCAGTTTGTCTTATGTATTATGAACAAAAGTTTCGTGTTCGTGTCGAATTCTAAGAATTACGCGACGATCTGACACCACCCTTATTAAAACTGACTTTAGCATATTTCAGCTGTTCATAATTAATTTTAAATTACATTTTATACGGTGATTGTTATTAAATTAATGAGAAAATTATTATTTTGTGCTAAATAATGGGACAGAAACGTAAATCATAGGTAATTAAGTGATCAGAATGGGCACTTCTGTTGCCAAGCAAAAATTCAAAATGTCAATTTAAATTAAATCACACACTTCTTTGACTGGCCTGTTGGTCTAGTGGTTAGTGACACTGACTGCTAAACCGGAGGTCGTGGGTTCGATCCCCATCCAGGACAAATCTTTGTGTGATGAGTATAAAGGTTTGTTCTGTGTCTGGGTGTAATTTATCTATAATATGTATGTATTTGCAAAAAAAAAAAATTATTTAAGTAGTATATCAGTTATTTAGTACCCATAACACAAGCAAATATAATTCCTTAATTTGGGACTAGATGGCGCTGTGTAAATGTGGTAGAATATTATTATTATTATTAACTGTAGATACAATAACAGAGCCAGGAAATAATTTAACTCGTAAAACATTTCCTATCCAATAACAAGCCGAATAGTAAAACTAACAAAATGGATGTTCACCATAAACGTGGTTTTATATCTTAAGTTCTAACAATAACTGTTTGTGTAAAATAGTGGGATTATGGAGATTTTATCTTTACAATAAAATTTTTTTTATTATAATTATCTTTTGTAGGCTGTTTCTCTAACAAGAAATCAAATTATTACAGAAGTTCATGGCATAGATGTGTTGACTGGCCTGTTGGTCTAGTGGTTAGTGACCCTGACTGCTAAGGCTGGTCGTGGGTTCGATCTCCACCCAGGACAAATCTTTGTGTGATGAGCATAAAGGTTTGTTCTGTGTCTGGGTGTAATTTATCTATAATATGTATGTATTTACAAAAAAAACACATGTATTTATGTAGTATATCAGTTGTTTAGTACCCATAACAATAGCAAATATAGTTGCTTACTTTGGGACTAGATGGCGCTGTGTCTTAATTATTTAATATACACACAAAAACAGATTACAATTAACAAAAGAAGAAAATAAAATGTACATAGGCGAGCTTAACTCAAATATGAGTTTTCTACCAACAAACCCAGGAGTGCAGAGGAAATACAAAATGTATAGCATGGGAGCAAAAGAAGTGTTCAACTAAAAAAGGAAGAGTTGTAAGGAATTGAAGAAATATAAATTAAAGAAAATTGAAGAAAGGTTAGGTATACCATAATGTATACCATCAAATTATTACTAAATAAATTGATAATCATATTTTACTTATAAGTACATACATTGTAAATAAATATATAGTTCTATACATGGACCGATTTAAGCAAAAATGATCCAATCAAGACAAACCTCATTTTGAGATATTATTTGACTTTAAAATACATTTAGTATTTCTCTGGCTGTATATAAATACATACACCTACATAATTATATAATAGATAAAATAAATACATAAACTACTTACTTATTAATCAAAGATAAGAAATGTCATTTCAGACTTCAATATTTTTCATTCAAAGCTTTTTTCTGACTGTCAGGACGGGTATTGTTTTTCGCGCGTATCTTGTATGTAAATTTCTTTATTCCCACGTTTCTTCCAAACGGTTGAATGGATTTCGACAATTAAGGTATCGTTAGATTTTTCTTATAAACCCAAGTGTCCTTAGATAGGTATTAATAAAAAAAAAAAAAACGCCGGACGTTTGGCGCCAAATTGTAAGTAGTTAGAATTTTTTTTTAACCAAACCTATCGAGTTGAGTATCAAAATAAAGAGAATCGAATGGAGATTACAAATATATTACATTTATTATGTTATGTATTTAAATTTAGTCTCGTAACCCGACTGATGACACTATTAATATTATAATTTTTTAATTATATACCAGTGTATTCTCCGAATTCATTGCTTTAAATTGACTGTCGAAGGTTACTTTTAGGCAGTCGGGTTTTTAGTTTTTTAAATTAATACTTGTTAGTATGTATTCTAATAAATTGCTTTTATCCCCTCTGTCTATCAGATATACAAAGCTTATAATGGACTCTTTATCAACACAGCATATATTAAAATTGATAGCAATTCATCGACTTGTTGATGTTGGGCATACAGCCAAGTCTGCGGAGACGTTGACATGCCAAGTGTTGTTCGGATCGTTGACTACACTGGATGGTTCAGTGATATGGTGTTATTTTGTTTGTGTGTCAGTATATGGCGCGGAAATAGCAATAATATCACTGGTGAATGGGTTGGATTGAAATTTGTGATTATTTGGGACATCTTTACACAGCGCCATCTAGTCCAAAGTAAGCTAATATAAGCTTGTGTTGGATCAAGACAACTAATAAATATCATCATCATCAGCAATCCATTAAGTTCCACTGCTGGGCTTGGGTCTCCTCTCCTCTATCAAGAGAGCCGAGAGGGTTTAGGCCATAATCCACACAAGCTGGCCTAATGCGAGTTGTTGGATCAGACATACACTTAGAATGTATTCTAGTGTAGGTATGTGGGTTTCCTCACGATGTTTTTCCTTCACCGTTAGCAGATGGTAAGTCACTTGTGTAGTACATATAAATTTCACAAGGTGAAATCCACATTGGTACTGCTGATCGGAATCGAACTCAGACCGCGTGTTTAGCACGCCGGTCTCTTATCCATTCAGCCACCATCGCACATACATATATTATCACCAACCTATTAAATTCCCACTGCTGGGCTCAGGTTTCCTCTTCTATCTATTCTATCTCTCTGTTGATCGGCAGTGTTTAAAACTACTTATTCCAAATCTCATATCGATCGCATTAGTAGATTTCGAGATATGACAAGGTGACATATGGATAGAGCGGGAGTATAAGGGTTCTTTTTGTATCTTTGTGGTACGGAAGCCTAAAAAGATATTTCGTCTCATCATCATCATCATCATCATCAAAGAAATCAAAGAAGTCGATTTCGCACAATATTCCCATTATAGCTATCTCTCTCGAGGGCAACTAGATTTACCTTCAAAAGATTAAAATACCAAGGATTTCTTTTTCTCGAGAGAATTTCTTGAAAACTTATCTTACTTAATATTTCTTTTTTTTTTTAATAAGTATCTACCACATTAACACAGCGCCATCTAGTCCCACACATATTTACTAGGATTACTTGAAAATGCCCTTTTAAAGTCTATAGATTTTAGATAAGGTTTTGCTTTGTTAATACGTTGATTTATTGATGTCTGATTTCAATCAGACATCAATAAATTACGGTTAATTGTTCGCTCATAGTCCCATTGGCTATACAATGTCAAATATTTATTCGGAGTACAAGGGTGTAAACATCGCTCATAAATCGCCATCATCATCATCATTTACCCATAAACGTCCTATTGCTGGGCACGGGTCTCCTCCAATGTATTGTGGAGGGACTTTAGGTTGGTATAAGGTTTTGTTTCGAATTTTACTTTTCTCGCAGTGTTCTTGTCTGCTTGAGGTTACTCCCTTAGTCGCCTTTTACGACACCCACGGGTTGAGATGGAGTAGTGACTTTATGTATTCTTAATCCATTACTACACGGACAATAAATATGAGTAGAATATTATTATTCTTCTCACTCTTTGTCTCTCTCTTATTTAAGAGCTTTGCTCTAGTCGGTGAAGAAATCGCCATTTCTTCTCAATTTTCTGCTTTTTTTTCACTTCTTGGTACGACACGACTCCCACTTTTTCCTTCACTTGCTAGATAAAACGTCTACTAAGTCTACCAATTAGCGATGGTGGCCAAATGGATGAAAATCATTGGTCCGAGTTCGATTCCAACCGGCAGTTCCAATGTGGATTTCTAGCAGTTATTTGCTAGTGGTGAAACAGGCGTTAAGAGCAGAATTCAAATGATGTCGAAGTGTCAAAAATTCGTTTAAATTTTATAACAAAAGGTCCAATGTTTTTAACATACGATGGTTACAATTTGTCAACGATACCTCCTTTATTAATGACTAAAGTTTTAATAACCTAGAGGGTGACGCGTGAAATTAGAATTACCAAATTTTGGTGTGTTGCCGAGAGATATAATTTGGAAAAAGTTATAAGCGTAAGCGCCTGACGTATTCAGGCTTACTCTGAATTTCGACATTAGACTTGATCGGTTTTGATTTCGCTGTCAAATGTTTGAAACTGACAGCTACCGTATCTTAATTTCCTTACATTTGACAGCGATATCAAAACCGAATAATTGAATGTCGAAATTCAGTGTAAGCCCCCAACTCTTTTAATGTAGGAAACCTTAGAATTTGCAAGATATTATGTTTGTATGTATCAATAAGAATCATCATTATCAGCAACCCAGTAATGTACGCCAAATACACGCGCATATCTATACCCACTCACACATTCAACAATCATGACTTATAACGAACATACATACTAGCTCCATTCACACATATTCCACCTATCCAAAGCACGAAGAGGCTGGTGATCTGTAATACAGGACCTCCTAGTACAGAGACCAGTCTCTCACACAGACTACACATTCACCGATTTCTGTTATGGACCCGTTGTTTGTTATCTTAAATGTTTCATGTACTGTGTGAGGGAACAAATAAAAGTATTTTGTATTGTATTGCAATGTCACACTGCTGGGCTCAAAATAGTTGGGGACACGACTGCATAACAAATAAGCTAAAATTGAGCAGTTAATAGTTATCTGTGGAGCTAGCAGACTAATTGGGTCACGATCTAAAATTGTTAATAATCTAGGTTTAATAGACTGCATCTGAATTGGATTTCGAGCTATTTCAGTCGAAATCATTTTAATATAATATAGTTGTTTAGTACCCATAACATAAGTAGATATAATGACTTAATTTGGGACTAGATGGCGCTGTTTGAATGTGGTAAAAATATTATTATTATTAAATATATAATACACATTTTTTTTTGCAATTGACTTAAACGCTACCTATGAATCTAAATGTTGAAATGAAATGTAATCTCGTTTATTAATCTAGGCTACAAGATAACACTTATGAAAGTCACAAGTTAAGAATGTAACAGGTTATCCGAAAAGTAGTGTCAGCAAATTTGCCTACGACCAGTTCGCGGTGGAGCTATGAGAAGAACTAGAAAGAAACTCACGCCACTCTTTTAAAAAAATGAATAGTTACAATCTTTTGTAATTTACAATTTGGGTAGCGTGTAGTGTTAAATAATAATATAATAAGTGAATAAAATATGTAGACAAACCATTAGCATTAATATTTCCGTGTTGGCGAATGACCTATCGTGACCACACCAAATGGTGAATTGAGAAATATTGTGCATTATTACGTACATGGTGCTTGAAAAACCATTTCACAATAAAATTGAAACTCGCTCAAACATTACGCAATTTTTCAATAGTGCAATATGAATACGTTTAGGAATATTGTGTAATTATTGATTATACTTAGATGGTGGATAATTCTATGCTATCACAAATTTAATGTCGACAAAGCTTTTAAAATAACCTTCGGATAATGATTGCACGGAGTTATATAAGGAAGAACTGAACCAAAAGAACATTTCCTAAAACTAGATTAACTTCTCAACCAAGTTTTACTTAAGTTAGTTCATAGTTCAGAATGTGGATTTGTTGAAAACAGTTTATTTTTTGGACTGAATCGAAAGCTGAAAAGTTTTAGTCTAGAATTTGAAACACCGATTGACTCAAATATTGACTTTGATTAAATTTTTAATAAACTGGACTTGATTAGAGAAATTTATATTAAAATTTATAACGAACTAAATTATTATTAATGCAAAAAGGTTATCGTTACAACGTGAGAGATGATAAACTTGGGTTTTTATTTATGTACTAGAAGTCACGCGGGGCTCCCGTCGTTCTTTATTTGGCCACTGCTCAGCTCCTATTAGCCGTAGCGTGGTGTTATATAGCCTATGTTACTCAGTGATAATGTAGCTTTCTAACGGCAAACGTTTATTGAAATCGGTCCAGTAGTTTTTAAGTTTATTTGTTACATACGACTGTCACCGTGGCGCAGTGGTTAAGGTGGTCGCCTCGCCACTACATCGCCGTGCTGGGTGACGTGGTTTCGATTCCCACACGAGACAAATATTTGTGTGATTCATAGATATTTGTTTCTAGTCTGGGTGTACTTTGTGTCCGTTAGTTTCATGTTTGTAAAGCTCCCCGCGACACAGGGCTTGTTCCCTAGTGCGGGCGTTGTCTTTTTAAAAATAGAAAAAGAAAAATAGAAAAAATACAAAAATACAAATCTTTCCTCTTTACATTATTGGGGAGATTTCTACTGAATGATTTTTTAAATTTGTACTTTGATTGATTATAAGGATTGATATTACAATTCAAGACACTATTTTGCTCTACAACAAAATTGTGTCTTGAATTGTAATATCATTGGCCTGGAGATTTGTGGCACGGGACTTGAACCAAAACTCCAGCTCTCATTCTGGAACAATAACCCTTTCAAATAAATTGTTTTCTTAATTTATTTTTTGTTTGTGTACTAATATGGGAAAGTCGGAGGATAGAGTGGTTATATTGAAATTCATATTTATTAAGCGTCAAAGTTTCCAATAATATTTATATATAAGTACATATTATTGCATCTGATATGTATGACAATTTCAATGTGTGTTATGGCGCGTGTTAGGAGAGCTACGTCCAGCAGTGGACTGCAATAGGCTGAGATGATTCTTATTATAATCATCAGATGATAATGAGAAAAATAAGTTAATTGGTTTAATAAATTTTAAAAGTATTTATCTCGTGATATGATAGTCTTGGTGGCTTCAAAAAAAAATCGGATAAAAGATCGGATTTTTCATTGAAGTAAGTTATTGTTGGTCTAGTGGTTAGTGACCCTGCCTGCTAAGCCGGAGGTCGTGGGTTCGATCCCCACCCAGGACAAATCTTTGTGTGATGAGCATAAAGGTTTGTTCTGTGTCTGGGTGTAATTTATCTACGAGTATAATATGTATGTATTTACAAAAAAAAGAAATTTAAGTAGTATATCAGTTGTTTAGTACCCATAACACAAGGAAATATAATTGCTTCCTTTGGGACTAGATGGCGCTGTGTGAATGTGGCAGAATATTATATTATATTATTATTATATTTTATGGCTTAAGCACGGGTGGGCGCCAGTCATATTTGAAAGGCGAAGCTTTGTAGGTGTACTAGATGGATATATTTATTACTCCTTCACGCCGAAACGGCTGGACCGATTTTAATATTTTTTGTATACCTACCTAGAGGTAGTTGGTACCCTAAAGATTTTTGTACTGACACAGCCGCAGTCATCAGCCCCTTTCATTTCAAATTTAAACTAATTGGTATTTGAGCACACAAAGCTGAAAAGCAACCGTAAGTTGCCACAAGTAACATGCCCGTTACATTAAAAATTCAATTCACGCGCACTCTAAAGACGAATGAAAAAAAAAACCGAATCTGTGAACTGCGAACGCTTAATGAAACATTCTTTTATAAAAGGCTTTTTGTTTCAACAATTTGTATGTATTAATTTGCATGAGTTATGTTCGAAATTATACTGAATTTTTGATACAGTTGGATACGGTTTTTCAGTAATTGACACGCTTATTAGTGGAAGTACAGGCGTATAGAAAATTGGAGTTGAAAACTTGAAAATCTTCATCATCATTTCAACCCATAAACATTCCACTAGTGGGCACGAGTCTCCTCCAAAGATTGTGAAAGGAATTTAGCCTTGTTTTGAATTTTCCTTTCTCTCACAGTCACACATACTCGCCTTTTATGACACCCACGGGTTGAGATGGAGTAGTGACATTACGACTGTTGTATTCTTAATCTGTCACTCACACACGTCCAGCAATGATATATTTATAAATACAAAAATAGAAAAACATAACATACAAAACATAGCATCACGCCTTTTTTCCCGAAGGGGTAGGCAGAGGTGTATCACACCCACATTTCGCCAGCTATGTTTGGTCCCATGAAATAGGTGGCGAACCTATTGTCATCAACCGGGAACATTTGTTTGCCAAACTTCGGGAAAATCTAAATACTAGAATTTCCTGATAGAAAAATCCAATACCATTTTTACCTGACCCGGGAATCGAACCCGGGACCTCTTGCACAGCAATCGTAGACACTTCTCGCTGTGCCACCGAGGCAGTTACATAATTTAACTGTTACATAAAACGTTGTACATATTTAATTATATTATTTAAGTTATTGTTTGACACAAAATAAATACTATCATCTCATATATCAATACTGGCGAAATGTGGGCGTGAAACACCTCTGCCTACCCCTTCGGGGAAAAAGGTGTGATGCTATATTATGTTTTTTTATGTCAATCCAACTCATTTATTTATAAAACATTTATTTATTTATAAAACATGTGTACATACATTTTAAAGCATGCAAGTTGGAATAATAATAATAATGATCAGACATGTTTTAGCCTTTATCAAGGGCATACAAATATTTAAGATAGTGTCCATAATAAAATATAAAATTTAAAAATTTAACATAATTTACAATAACTGAACAACACAGAAACTTGAAAAATTTAAAAAGAATAAAAAATAAAACCAATGTCAGAAAATAATAATTATTGATGTCAGAAGAATTATTAAACGTCATCAATGTCAAAATTCAATATTAATATTTTGAGTAATAACTATATTTAACAACAATAATATATTATATATATAATATTAAATTAATTTGGAATCCAAGCAGAACATACTTATTTGATATTATATAAACTTGGATAATATAAACCTTAATGAGAGGTTATGATAAACTATTTGCGAAACTAAATTTAGTTCAAAAGTTACATGAGAAACATCTGGTTGGAATGAAGGTATACAGGGTGTATACGACGATACTACATTAAACGACAAGGCAGCCATATCCTTATAAACATATTCTAATATAAATTATTTAAAAAAAAAGAAAAATAAAAGCTACACAAGATTTAAAGTCGAAAAATTTAAAAATATAAAACTACACATTATTTTTCTATCATGACGTTTTCGACATGATGACAACAGTGCGGAACAGAGTAAGAGATATTAATATGAAAGAGTCAGAGATATTTAAATGAATTGAATGACGTAATAACAACATACGATCAACGTAAATACCTACAGGTTGTTTAAAACTGTGAACAACTGTGACATACAGAAAGTACATTTTCGTCTAAACTATTGCAAATTTCTGTTTAATTTTTTTGGTAAAGCCTTCTAACATCACATGCTACACGTGGTTTTATTTAATGTCGTACCGTCGTATACACCCTGTATACAAATATTTGTTAATCAGTTATGGTTGAAAGTTTGAATATATATTAAGAGGGTTCATACAGAGGAATATGTGTAATGAAAATGTGTGCATAATATACATATGTGGTGGTTTTCGATTTTTTTATTTATTCGGAGTTATTTTTTAAATGTTTTCAATACACTTTTTAGAATTACGTGAACGTGTTTTAAAGGTGGTCTGCTACATCGAGCAATCATTAAAAAAATAGTTGGTTTGTGTTGGAAGTAAAAAAAATAAAAAAAAAATTTATTTTTTTATTGCCTGAAGTGGCAGACGAGCAAGCGACCCACCTGATGGTAAGTGGTTACCGCCGCTCATGGACGTTGGCAATGTTAGGGGCACAGCCAAGCCGCTGCCTACCTTTGGAGAATAGCTCTCTTTAAACCTCGTTTGAAGAAGGGCATGTCATAGCGCTCAGGAAACACCGCTGTAGGAAGTTCACCCCAGAGCCTGCACGTACGTGGGAGGAATGATCGCTGGAACCTTACCGTTTTTGACGGTATGGGCTCCAGGTGGTGCGGGTGAAGCCTACAGCGGTGTCGAGTGGTGCGATGATAGAAAGGCGACGATGGCACCAAATCTAGAAGTTCATCGGAGCACTCCCCATATTTAACGCTAGAAGGCGTAATCGCCTTTTGGTCTAGTGGTTAGTGAGCCTAACTGCTAAGCCGGAGGTCGTCCCCACCCAGGACAAATCTTTGTGTGATGAGCATGATTGTTTGTTCTGTGTCTCGGTTTAATTTATCTATAATATGTATGTATTTAAAAAAAAAATGTATTCAAGTTGTATATCAGTTGTTTAGTACCCATAATACAACTAGATGGCGCTGTATGAATGTGATAGAATATTGTTATTAATTTGAACGACAAATCCCATTAAGCCACAGCTCTTACCATTATTTTATAACCCTCAATTCATAGTCATCTAGTTTACAAAGGTGCCAAAGCTAATTAAACCACAGACGTTTCAATTGAAAGCATTACTTGATAACTTCATAAACACGTAGCGCGTCAAAGTTTCCAATTAATTTCAGATGTTGCCAGACTTGCCAGCGAATGTTGCTGATGCTGGCAACTTGCCAAGTTTGCCGAGTTAGGACGCAAATTTCGAATGTTTGAAAGCGTTGGTGCATATTATTGGTTGTTATTTTAGAGACTGCATGCGTTTTAAGTAATTTGTGTTATTATCATTGGCAACATAGAAATCTTTATTATTCTAATGGATGTCACGCGGTCCGAGTTCAATTCCGACCAATGTGGATTTCACTTTGTGGAATGTATATATACTAGGAAAACATCGTGAGGAAACTCACATACTCTAGAAGAAATTCGATGTGTTTCATCCACCAACCCGCATTAGGCCAGCTAGTGTGGTTTATGGCCTAAGCCATCTCAGCTCTCTAGATACAGGAGAGGAGACCCGAGCCCAGCAGTGGGACAATAATGGGTTGCTGTTGATGCTCTTTATAACCTAGATAGAAAGCCAAAAGATAAGCCCAGATTGTATTGATTAACAAAGTGTCGTATCAGCTGCCGTCGGTGTAAATACCTGATTGATATAAATAAAAAAATATGTAAATAAAAATCACTTAGTTTAAATGAAAGTACATAAAACGTAATATCGTAGACAAAACAACAAAAACAAAAGAAAATTGTGTTCTTTGAGCGAAACCGATCTTTTTAGTAAAATTTTCGAGAAATATCATTTTCATAGTCAGAGAAAGTTTTTTTATTAAAATAAGATCATTTACATTAATTTATAACTATATTTTATCGCTAAGGCTGCCTGTACATTGACGCGGAGTGAGGCTGCGGAGCAGAGAAATCCAATAATATTAATAATAATATTCTACCACATTTAGCGCCATCTAGTCCCAAACTAAGCAATAAAATTTGCTTGTGTAATGGGTACTAAACAACAGCTGATATGCTACTTAAATACAATTTTTTTGTAAATAAATACATATTATAGATAAATTACACCCAGACACAGAACAAACCTTTATGCTCATCACACAAAGATTTGTCTTGGGTGGGGATCGAACCCACGACCTCCGGCTTAGCAGTCAGGGTCACTAACCACTAGACCCACAGGCAGTCATAAATGAATTCAAACATAACCAAAACTCAAAGGAAAAATAAAGTTTCATGTAAAACGCAAATTCTCCCAATAGCTATTTAAAATTTGTTCGGCAAATGGATACGAAATGACACTTCTCCTTGTACATTCAACAAAAGAAAAGTTTTCAAACATTTAATGTGATTTATTATATCACAGGGAAGCCTGAGATTCGGAGATAATTTTTCTTTTAAGAAAATGTAATAGATCATTTTTAGGCATTTCAAATAATATAATAATAATATTCTACCACATTCACACAGCGCCATCTAGTCCCAAATTAAGCAATTATATTTGCTTGTGTTATGGGTACTAAACAACTGATAATGGGCCCGATTTTGTTTCTCTTCAACCTTAAATAAAGATGTAAAATAAGGACACATTCTTAAATTTATGCGATCGCGTTAGTACTTAATTAAGGATACGTTCTTAAAAAACTACCAAATGCTAGAAACCTTATTTAAGGACACTACCATAGATTATGATTGGAAAAACTGTCATAAACGTCATGTTGTTTATTTACTTTTAGATGTTAAAGTCAAAGTATCAGTTTGTAGATTCACAAGTTATATTTATATAGTTTACATAAATCTAATATGCCGATACATAAGCCTTCTTTTTAATCTAAAAAAAATAAAAAGGACCAAAATCAGAACTCGGCAAAAGTGAGGTTAGATCATTAATAAAACAAGTTAAAACAAAGTAATACTTGCCGTCGAAGATCTTCATTATACTTTCTTTGTAAAATAACAGCATGAAAAGGGAACATTCTAAATAATAAGTGTTTAATTGAGCCAAGAAATATGAGTGAAATGTGTGTGTGTGTGGGTGCGACTTAAATTAAGGTTGCACTAAGATCACAGAACTGTCAAATAAGTCGAAAGGCAATACCAATTAAGAAACTACCATCTCTAATTAAGTCAAACCATACTTATTTAAGGTCACGTCCTTAAATAACACAAACGCAAATACCAATAAGGGCTTAAAATTTCAGATCAAGTTTTACACTTATTTAAGTGCATTTTTTGCACTTATTTAAGATCGGATAAGAAACGCGATCGGCCCCATTTTTTTTTTTGTAAATACATAGGTACATATTATAGATAAATTACACCCAGACACAGAACAAACCTTCATGCTCATCACACAAAGATTTGTCCTGGGTGGGGATCGAACCCACGACCTCCGGTTTAGTAGTCAGGGCCACTAACCACTAGACCAACAGGCCAGTGCTTTTAGAGTTTAAATACATTAGTTATCTATGAATTATCTATTAAAAAAGGTCGCTGGGTCTGACTGGATGCGGAAGGCCGAGGACAGAGTGCTATGGCGCGTGTTAGGAGAGGCCTACGTCCAGCAGTGGACTGCAATAGGCTGAAATGATGAATTATCTATATTAAGACGCTTGAGGCTTATAGAATATTGCCTCTATTTTTTTTGTTCGAGATTATAATAATATTCTACCAAATTTACACAGCACCATCTAGTCCCAAAGTAAGCAATTATATTTGCTTGTGTTATGGGTACTAAACAACTGATATACTACTTAAATACATTTTTTTTTTGTAAATACATACATATTATAGATAAATTACACCCAGACACAGAACAAACCTTTATGCTCATCACACAAAGATTTGTCCTGGGTGGGGATCGAACCCACGACCTCCGGCTTAGCAGTCAGGGTCACTAACCACTAGACCAACAGGCCAGTCGTAAAAATTATTTATACACAATACTTTAAACTAAATTTAAACAATAATATTTACAAATAAAAACTACTTAAAAAAAGGGGGAAGGGATTACAAATTAAAATACGGGATCAAAAAAAAATTCCTCCGCATCCCTACCATTGTCTGTGGGAAAAATGCCCAACAGGCTGTCAGCATTGCCACGCTGGATGGCAATGCTTATTCTTTGTGCAAGAAAATAGCCAGCCTATCGGTCACGGGAAGCGTCGGACAATCGATTTGAAAGCTCTTGATATAGAGCGCGAGCACCTGAACCCCACGGCCTCTATTAGTTATGATATATTATTAGTTAGACCAGACGAGAACCAAGGCAGTAGGTTAGGCATTCCCTGAGACTCCCGAGTGTCAGAACCCGGTGTTTGTAAAGGTCATTGCTGTTAATCTTGGCTCACAGGACAGCAGTGGTGGGCATGAGGGTGGGATTGTCCCGTATACCATAGAAGAAATTCTAATGCATTCTTGGAAGCCTTTGTAAATAAATACTTGCAAAAGTTAGGTTCTAAAAACTTGTACTCTGCCACACCGCCAAAAATTTCTAACAAGTACAATTAAAATGAAAAATTTAATAAAAAGTATTTGAATATAATGTTTGTTTTATTTTGCTATGTGTATAAATAATAAAATAAAAAAAAGCGATGCAAGATGGTGGCTGAATGAATCAGACCTACAAACACAACGTGAAAAATGTCGTATATTTAAAATGCGACCTTATGCTGCGTGTAATCTCCCAAACAACTCGGGAATGGAGCCCCGCGGTACTTCTGGTCTATTTATAAACATCATCATCATCATCAGCGACCCATTAATGTCCCACTGCTGGGCTCGGGTCTCCTCTCCTCTAACTAGAGAGCTGAGAGGGTTAAGGCCATAATCCACTCACACTGGCCTAGTGTGGGTTGGTAGATCAGACATACTCATAGAATTTCTTCTAGAGTATGTGGGTTTCCTCACGATGTTTTCCTTCACCGTTAGCAGATGGTAAGTCACATGACTAGTACATATTAATTCCGCAAAGTAAAATCCACATTGGTACTGCTGGTTGGAATTGAAGTCGGACTGCGAGATTTGCACGCTGGTCACTTATTCATTCAGAAATTATTGCTTTTTTAGCTCGATCTATAATTCAAACCAATTAGCCGTAACTGTAGTTTTATAGCTCCATTAAGTCACCGGCTATAACCATAGATTACTTCTTAATCTCCACAAAGTTGACAAAGTTGTCCCTCAGTTTGTTACGTCACCGTTAACCGACTTCCTACCGACTTTGCGAGTCGGAAAGTTTTCTTATTTCCGAACATTCCAATATTTGATGCTTGGAATAGTTTGTTTTGTAAGAATAGTCTAAACAATAAAGTATTTGAGATTTATTGGTTGCGTTTTTAGTGTTCTTCAAAATTAAATATGGAGTGAATAGGTTCCTGAAGAGTCAGCAATGCGCTTGTGATGACCCTGGTGTTACAGATGTCCATAGGTTACGGTAACCAATTACCATCAGTCTTCAGCGTTCGTCTGTTTGTCACCGTCGTGGTATAAAAACCAGTGGCTGTATTTAATTTTTTTAGTATATAATTTTTTTTTTTTAAATCGTACTTTTTGGATAAACTCATGTTAAAGTTAACAATCTATAAGACTTTAGAAATGTAGAACCCCATGGGTAATCCCCGTCCAAAATGAGCTGCTCATGGAAGCCGCTCATGCAAACAATCATGTGTATTATATAATGGTCATAAAACGGGAGAATTTAATAATACTTTGATGGAAAACAGAGAGTCGCTAAAATGCAAATGAAGTTGGTTATCAAGTAAATATAATTAAAAAATTAAATTAATCCGACTGCAAAAAATCAACAGATAAGCAACAAAAAGACGCACTAAAAAGACCGAAAAATTGTTGTTATTATTATTATTCCTGATTAAATTTAAATAAATAACATAACATGTATATATTTGTAATCTCCATTTGATTCCCTTTATTTTGATACCTGACTCGATACGTTTGGTTAAATAAAATTTTACTTCTTACAATTTGGCGTCAAAAGCCCGCCGTTTAAGTCTTTTTATTCATAAAACCTATCTAAGGACACTTGATTGACTTGACACACGAATCTAACGATACCCTAATTGTCAAAATCCATCCAGCCGTTTGGAAGATCCGTGGGAATAAAGAAATTTACAAACATACAAGATACGCGCGAAAAACAATACCCGTCCTGACAGTCCGGTAAAAATACAAACCATTAATCTTTATAATATTAGTATAGATTAATAGAAGAAGAGTCTGATCTAACTTGTTGACGCTGGCAAATCGCCAGTTTCCAAAGTAAATTATGTCGGCAATATTTCACGTTGAATAGACACTATTATTGTACTAATCTTTGCACTTTTATGGTTATTTCGAAGCTATTTGAAAGTTGTTTGTTGATCTCGCCAAGTTGGAATTGGTGATTAACCTCTTTCTAGTAAAGCCTTTGAGATACGTTTGTAATATGTACTTACAAACACATATCGGGTAGGCAGAGGTGTTTCACACCCACATATCGCCAGCTATGTCAGACTGTCACCGTGGCGCAGTGGTTAAGGTGGTCGCCTCGCCACTACATCGCCGTGCTGGGTGACGTGGGTTCGATTCCCACACGAGACAAATATTTGTGTGATTCATAGATATTTGTTTCTAGTCTGGATGTACTTTGTGTCCGTTAGTTTCATGTTTGTAAAGCTCCCCGCGACACAGGGCTTGTTCCCAAGTGCGGGCGTTGTTATTTTAAAAAAAGAAGAAAAAGAAGAAAGAAGATGTTTGGTCCCACGAAATAGGGGGTAAGCCTATAATTGTCATCAACTAGAAACATTTGTTTACCAAACTCCGGGAAAATCTCATGATAGAAAAGCCCAATACCATTTTCACCCGACTCGGGAATCGAACCCGGGACCTCTTGCACAGCAGTCGTATACACTTCCCGCTGCGCCACCGGCAGGCAGCATAGTATAAATAGCATACACTTTTTTATTTATATACTATTTAAAATGTTTACAATAAACATTTTAAATAGTATATAAAGTCCCACTGCTGGGCTTGGGTCTCCTCTCCTCTAACTAGAGAGCTGAGAGGGTTTAGGTCATAATCCACTCACGCTGGTCTAGTGCGGGTTGGTGGATCAGACATACTCATAGAATTAGTTCTAGTGTATGTGGGTTTCCTCACGATGTTTTCCTTCACCGTCAGCAGATGGTAAGTCACTTGAATAGTCCATATAAATTCCACAAAGTGGAATCCACAATGGTACTGCCGGTCGAGATCTAACTTGGACCGCGTGATGTGCACGCCGCCCTCCGGTTCCTTATCCATTCAGCCACCATCGCTTTATTATTATATTATAACAATACATAAAATATATTACAACAAACATTTTAAATAGCGTTCGAGAGACACTTTTTCTGCCTGTATAAGCCGATTTGAAGCATAAATTATTCCAAAACAGTGTAGTGATATCCGCGATACAGGCTGTGCCTAGTGTGGATGTCATAGTAAATGTAAACATTTCTGAGTTAAACCTGAATAAATTACTTACCTGAATAAATTATTTCTATTTCTAAAACAGTCGTCTAAAACCTTTATCGAATTATCTGTTATCGTCCGTATTACATTCTAACATAGTTTATTTGTTTCTGTCTCTAACTTAGCCCGGGCAAATCGGGCAATACCTTGGGGACTGTCTCGAAACCGTTTCTTCTTAGTTCGCGTTGTACCCAATAAATGTATAATGCGTTTTTCTGAAACAATTTCGAAGATATGTTCTTTGGTTGTTTTTGTCGATGTGAGGCAATTTTATGGCTTTTATAACTGCGAAAGTTTTTGAAGACTCATGTTTATATGATTATATTATTTAGACGGGCCTGTTGGTCTAGTGGTTAGTGATCCTGACTGCTCAGCCGGAGGTCATGGGTTCGATCCCCACCCAGGACAAATCTTTGTGTGATGAGCATAAAGGTTTGTTCTGTGTCTGGGTGTAATTTATCTATAATATGTATGTATTTACAAAAAAAAAATGTATATAAGTAGTATATCAGTTGTTGTCAACAACTTGTCAACACAAGCATATATAATTGCTTACTTTGGGACTAGATGGCGCTGTGTGAATGTGGTAAAATATTATTATTATAAAAAAAGTTATTTTAACCCGCTACCTCTTATGCTTTACTCCCTACTCGCTGGTGATGAAGAGGTAAAACAATTAGAACAGGTAATTAATACGACCGACGTGGTTAGCGCCTCGACTATACATATCTTTAGTTAACAGGCTCTTAGACTATATTTATTTATTTATTTATTTATTTAACTTTATGCACAAGGAACTGTACAAAGGCGGACTTAATGCCAGAGGCATTCTCTACCAGTCAACCTTTGGGCGATGCAGAGAAGTGAGTTGTAGGTGCAAATAGAAGAGATGTAAAAATGATAATATAAACTTATTTCAACAAAAAAAAGAAACACATATCTAATTTATTATGTTACACTAATACGTATACTATATTTATATATAGGTACCTAATACAATATATAAGCTACAGATATATAAAATAATATATACAATAAAAATAAATACGTATATAATATATATTTATATATATATATATATATATATATTGCCATATTAAGTGAAAAACTAACGATGTGACATTACTGCTAGTTCATCAAAAAGAAGCTTACGTACTTTAATCTTGAAAGAAAACCGGTTTGTAGCCATCCTGACTTCAAGAGGGAGTTTATTCCAAAGTAAAATGGATTGGACAAAGAAAGAAGAGTGTATAAAACCAGAGGAGTGAGAAGGACAGACGAGAAGAAGATTATTAGAAGAACGAAGCTTTCGATTATGGACTGCACACAAATATTGGAACCAAGAGGTTAAGTAAGAAGGAGGTGTGGGTGAACGCAAGATATTAAATAAAGTTGTGAGACAGCGTAAGTTACGTCGCTGTCGTATTGGAAGCCAACGTAGCTCGGAGCGATAGGAAGAGACATGATCGTATTTACGGAGGTTAAAAATGAATCGAATGCAGTTATTAAGAAGACGATCGTATTTATTGAGAAGGTCTGCATTCAGGTCGATATAACATACATCACCATAGTCGATTATAGGAAATATTAAAGACTGCACAATCATTGCTTTGGTCCTGGATGGAAGGAAGTTCTTTAGGCGGTATAAGGAACGAAGAGACCCAGTAACCTTTTGACTCACACTGGTCACTTGGGCTTGCCAGTTCAGATTTGAGTCAATAAAAAGCCCTAGATCCTTAACCGTTTTACTGAAAGGGATAGAGCAACCGTCAAAGACAACATCCGGCAGTTCCTGAAAGTCCAGTCTACTTAGTAATCTACTGCTACCAATAATAATTGCCTGGCATTTCGTAGGGTTGACAGATAACCCGAATTCGCAGGACCAGTGTTTTATAATTTCCAAGTCACGGTTAATGTTAGCTATGGCTTCAGCGACATCCCCTATACTGGCTTGAGAATACAGTTGCAAGTCGTCGGCGTAAAGATGATACGCGCATTGAAGTTTTTGTGTCAAGAAGTTTATGAATATAGAAAACAATAATGGAGAAAGTATGCCACCTTGAGGGACTCCAGCGTCAAGACTACACCAATCAGATGAAGATTCATCAGAACGAACCATCTGCTGACGTCCCTGAAGATATGAAGAGAACCATTCTAGTGCCTCGCATGAAACCATAAGATGGGAGAGGATATAAAGTAGGATCTCGTGACTGACGGTATTAAAGGCATTTGAGAAGTCAACTAAAGCCAGCACAGTGACTCTCTTAATGTTTTAAGTTTATTTTGGGCTAGTTAGTTCTGAGCCTTATGACGTCATGATGTTTTAAACTATTCCCTCCATGCCCGTAGGCCCGTAGGCTCTTCAACATCAGAAATTCTGGGTACACGTCGCAAAAAGAGAGGTAGGTATACGGGTGGAATTTTATAATGCCACCTGGAGGGAAAATAATTTAACTGCTGGAGATAGATCATTTTATTCAAAAATATTAGGTTTTAATGTGAGCATATTAATATAGCTGGCCATAATAATTTAAATTTTCTTCTTCCATTTTGTCAAAAAGATTTTATTGACACTCTGTTGATATGTTTCTTAACTACAGTATTAAATTTTGTTCCCAATATTTAATCCATCAATATTTAATCATCAATAGAAAAAAAACTACTATCACATCCAGGTCCACTAGCACAAAGGTCGCACGCATGGTTTTTGAAATTAGGATGTGATAGTTTTATTCCTGCAATATACGCAAACTAAAGAAAACTATAAATTAAAACAAAGTTAAAATTAAGGATGTAGTTAAAGCGTCACTAGATGGCACTAGGTATTTGTATATAGGTTATTGGTATACTCTGCTGGAGCACCCAGACAAAAAGAAATATTCCTTTATTTTCAATATAATCATATAATAGTCAATATAATAATAATAATATAATATTTTACTACATTCACACAGCGCCATCTAGTCCCAAAGTAAGCAATTATATTATTTGATTGTGTTATGGGTACCTACTAAACACATATACATATACACATACATAACACTAGCAGTCAGGATCACTAACCACTAGACCAACAGGCCAGTCGTCGTTATTACTTTAAGTTTTTAATTTTTTTTTCTTTTTTGGTAGATATGGTCGACCATATAATTGTATGACAAAGATCTCTATCAAAATTAAAATTTAATAAGACTCATTATTTATAACAACTGTTCTGACAATGCAAAAATAGACATTATTGTTTTGTGATATTCAAACGACATTTACTCTAAGGGTGGTAAAGCTATCTCGTCAATATACATAGTAACATAAATACAGGCTTAATTTAAAGACAATGAGTACCCAAAAGATATTTCGTAACTAATAATAATAATAATATTCTACCACATTCACACAGCGCCATCTATTCCCAAAGTAAGCAATTATATTTGCTTGTGTTATGGGTACTGAACAACTGATATACTACTTATAAACATTTTTTTTTTTGTAAATACATACATATTATAGATAAATTACACCCAGACACAGAACAAACCTTTATGCTCATCACACAAAGATTTGTCCTGGGTGGGGATCGAACCCAGGACCTTCAGCTTAGCAGTCAGGGTCACTAACCACTAGACCAACAGGCCAGTCACTAGTTCCAAGATATTAGGTTAGAATTTCCATGGGACACTTATGCCCGGCAGTGGGACTTTGATGGGTTGAAATTATGTATAAGTTCATAATAATATAATTTCTTTTTATTAGGAAAAAATACTTAGCACCACCAAATTTTTTATTTCTGCATCACCCAGGTTTGGCTGGTAGAGAATGCTTTTAGGATTAAGCCCGCCTTTTGTCACATATTTTGTGCAAAAAGTTTTTAAATAAAAATAAATAAATGATGATGATTGCACTAACTTATAGGTGTTGCACTGCTGAGTCTGGGGTGGGACTGAAACTGTCCCGATAATCTGTACATTACTAATTGAACAACAGATAGGCAAAAAACGCTGCTTATATTTTTTAACTTGTACCACTCGAAATTAAAGACCCTTCATGAATCTCTTCGTTTTAATGAAGTTTGAGGGTGGGCAACAACACTAGTGCCATCTAGTGACACTTTAACTACATTCTTAATTTTAACTTTGTTCTAATTTATAGTTTTCTTTAGTTTGCGTATATTGCAGGAGTATAACTTACACATCCTAATTTCAAAAACCATGCGTGTTACTGTTGTGCAAGTAGACATATGATTTAATTCGTAATCATTCATATTCTATCTTCATCACCACAGAGAGAATTTAGTTTAAAACATGAACTGGATGGCTGTGGTAAAAAAGAAAAGTAGATATGTTCTACAAGACCACAAAATGGAAAGGTCATATTCTTGACTTGACTTAGTTATATAGGCTATATTTGTGACCCTATTTGCTATGTCAACAATGGATTGGTCGATTTCCATATGGTTGGAAATGTTTGTAAAAAGAAACCGGCTGTCGACGAGAACAATAAATTATTCAATTAATTGAATTGTATAAAGTTTTTAAAACATTCAAAACACAAAGATAACGTGTTGCTTTAAACAAACAATGCTTTATTTATCACGATTTGCTACTACACAGCAAAGAAGTCAAGATCTTTATAAATAGGTACTTTCTAAATAATAGAATCTAAAACTGTGTCTTCATATCTCCTCAAAGAAATTATCCCAAAAACTCGACAAAAATAAATAGCTCAAATCAACAAAATGAATGCCAATTTAAAAAAAGGCGTCAAAATTGCAAGCGATTCGAAATAATAGAAAAAACGTGTTAAATGAATTGTGAAATTGTCTCCGGAGAGTGATTTTGTAAATGAGATGCTATTAGATGCATCTGTGGGTCGCGAAAGGTCCAAATTGACCCATGCGATATCTTACCCCAAGGGTCGCGTTAAGAAAAAATTTGGTCCGCAAAATTTCTTGAGCTTGTGACCCATTTAAGAAAGTGCCGATTTTGTGGACGAAAAAAGATCTATATACTTTTCAACTTGTTGAAGACATATAAAACTGAAATTGTATTTATATATATTTTATATAGATTGCCAGCTCCAGTATTATAATTAAATAAGGAAATGTATGTGATAGGAGCCCTCTTAGCTCTATGATCATCATCATCAGCAATCCAGTAATGTCCCACTGCTGGGCTCGGGTGTCCTCTCCTCTAACTAGAGAGCTGAGAGGGCTTAGGCCATAATTCACACATGCTGGCCTAATGCGGGTTGGTGGATCAGACATACACTTAGAATTTCTTCTAGTGTATGTGGGTTTCCTCACGATGTTTTCCTTCACCGTTAGCAGATGCTAAGTCACATGACTAGTACATATAAATTCCACAAAGTGAAATCCACATTGGTACTGCCGGTCGGAATTGAACTCGGACCGTGTATTAAGGACGCCGGTCTCTTATGCATTCGGTCACCATCGCTTATCAAGAAGTGTTTTTATTTACCTAATATTAAGTTATCAAGTCTCTATCGACCATTTATTATTAGCTACAAGTAAAAGAAAGGAAACAAATCCTTGGAATAGCTACTTAAGCTTGGAAAACATTATCAAGATCCCGGAAACATTTCCAAGTACACAAATACATATATTTTCTAGCTTAAACAAGCTCAGAAATCAGACTCCGGTGTATTTAGGTCACCATTTCCTACCGTCCAATATTTCTATGTCAAATGGTCCATAAGAAAAATGTTCCGCGGCATTTCAGATTTCGTTAGAAAATTTCCGATATAAAAGAAAATATTGGGAATGAAACAAGCCCTGTATTTTATAAAAATTATGTTGTTCACTGTGTCAATGGTATTTTGTTTTCCGCCCTCATTTTTGGGAACTTTTTTGTGGACCTTTTTACGTTAGATATTTTTTTCCATAAGTTTAGTTTTAAAGAGATTTTTTCTTTATACTGTATACTTTCGAATGTTTATCGGCAAGCTGAAGGCCTAGTGAGAATTTTTGTGAATGACCAAAAGCGATTGACGAAGTTAAGATTTTGTTCTCTGTAATTTAAAATATTATCTCTGGAGATATAGAGTTCTGTATTTAATTTTCCATTACAGTGCGCTTGTTTGCTGAAGGTTTACTACTTAAATCACCTTTTACGACACACACGAGTCAAAAAAGCCAAATAAAGAACGGCGGCAGCGAAGCCCCGCGCGAATTCTATAATAATATAAAATGCCTTCATAGAACACTGAATGTCAGGTCTATTTGATCAAATAACTTGAAGCTCTATGACCAGGATAAAGCAAATTTATCCAGAGATCTTTGATTAAATATTGATACAAGCAATCCTGAAGAGCAGTAAGTACATTTCTAAGAAAAGAAAAATTGCCGTCTGAGAGTCCCACAGGAAATCTTTGAAGGTAAAGAAAGAATCAATATCTTTTGAAGATGTTACACATACACAGAGGGGCAGTCAGAGACTATTTCCTTCCACTTGCTACGATTCTGACATACATCTTTGGCTTCTTCAACATTCATCAGTCTTTTCATGCATTCTCGCCGGTTGAGGGTACTCCTGACCTCTCCCTTCTTTAGAACGTCACCTATTTGGTCATGGTACGTTCTTCTATGTCTTCTCCATCCAACGTTTCCTTTCAATCTTTCTTCATTCGTTCTCAAACCAGCAAGATGTTAAGACGTGAAGCGAAAATAACTAAAGGGCGGTAGTTGACATTCATTTATGACTGGTGGTGACTGGCCTGTTGATGTAGTGGTTAGTGACCTTGAATGCTACGCCGGAGGTCGTGGCTTCTATGGAATATTTGTTTGGTGTATAAATTACATTTATACACCAAGCCAACTCATCATCATTTCAACTGCTGGGCATAGGTCTCCTCCAAAGAATATGTAGGGAATTTAGCCAACTATAACACGCTTGCCAGACGGATTGGTATAGGATTTGTTTCGAATTTTCCTTTTCTCGCAGTGCTCTTGGATCACTCCCTTAGAAGATTCTTAGAAATAAAACATGACTATGGTAAAGCTATCTATAATTTAAACGTTCAATTCTTGTTGAAGTTCTTTGTTAGAAACATCTTGTTGATAAGGCTGGTATTGAAATTTAACGGCTTTTATCAGTCAAGAACCAACTGATCAATTTCTTGGATTAATTAAATTGATTGAGTACCTTGTCGTAATCTAAGGTTTCATCGAGGATTTCTCAATAGTAATAATACAGGGTGGGTATTAAACAACGTTTTGTAACGATTAGGACTCTGTTTTATCACTAGATGATAATGTCTGATAACTTGGTTGAGAATTAATTAAGTGATAAATTTAAGATAAATGAAATACATACATACATATAGATCACGCCTCTTTCCCAACAGAGCGATAGGCAGCGACTATTTCCTTCCACTTGCTACGATTCTGACATACATCTTTGGCTTCTTCAACATTTATCAGTCTTTTCATGCATTCTCGCCGGTTGAGTGAAAAATATGTCAAAAGTCTTTAAACTATGTTTCGCATAGATTATTCAGACAATTTGTCTGCCAAGGGGGTAAAAGGCTAAAATGACATTTAAGGATTTTTTTTTAACTTTATGCTAAAATACTAGGTATAGGAAAAAAATTGAAACAGGGTCTTGACGATTAATGAGATGATAGACACCATTTTTTTTCTGTGTCTTACCGTTTGAATTCCTCAAAGCATAAACGACTAGTTCTTCTTTTATGTTCTAGTTACCAAAGTACTTAATTACTAAAATGCCATAACATATTTTTATTACTATGTACTTACAGAGATTGCGAAAGATACTTGGAGAGTCCAAGTTTAGATATCTTGCTCCCCTTGATACCCTCATTGACTATGTTGGTCACGGTCAAAAAGTTCTTGGTCATGGTAGATTCCTGTGACGACACTATTGTCACACAAAAACCACAATAAATTAAATCACTGGCAACACTAAAAAATATTAACACTTCACTAAAATGGCAACACCCGAACTGAACACTTACTTTTTAATTTGACAACCCAACATCGAATTCTATTTTCGAAAATTTACCGCAACAAATAACACGCGAAATATTTTTTTCTTTTATTAGTCAACAGAAAAGATTCTCTCTTTTTTTGTAACGTTTTTTCTCTCTTTTTATCACAGACACAGTTTCTCGTTGTTTTGTTGTTCGCTCCCTACTCCACGAATCTGAAAAGGAAGGTCTTTTTTGTTCATTTTGAATATTTCTTGGATATTACCCAAAAACACTTTGTTCGTAAATTTCTAAGATGCTTGTCTTGGCCTTTGAACGGATTGTTAGATATTTTAATATACATTTTTTGCACTTAAATGAATAATAAAAAGAATTTGAGATATTAAAAATACTTTGCATAGGTAAATATTTGACGCACGTCCCATGACCATGTCATCTAAATAGACGAATCTGCGTGGATACTCTCACTTTTATAATCTATTTTTTTATCTAACTTTTTTATCAAATAAAATAATTTATAAATAAACTAGTTAATCAATAAAAAATAACATTTCAAGTCACAAAAACATTGTTTCTCTAAAAATCAATTATTTCCGCAGCTGTTTGTATCTGATAGAAGGCATTGAAAAGGTCTAACTGCCGTACAGTAAAAACATTTAATACTTAAGTCGATACGCCTAAAGACGATTATTCAATGAAAAAATTGTGTTGATGACAGATTACTGCTAATTGACGTCTCTGTATGAGTAAGTTTAAGACCTAGTCAGCATGTTCCACATTTATATTAATTAGCTAGACGTAGTCTCTGCAACTAAACTGTTGAGTCGACAAGCGACCTAATTGCAAAGTTTAGAACTTCATTGTTACTCTCCTACAAATGCATAATGGTTTTAGCAAGGTTATTAACTTGCTCCACGTCTCATACATTTATATTACAAGCGCATGGAAGTGTTAGGTTAGATTTGAGGCTCTCAACGGAGCGTATGTTATAAATAGCTGTTCTGCGTGACTTAGTAATGATAGCCAGTGTAAATAGACCTGTCAGCACTAAAGACTCAGTTACAAATGAAAGGTCATATTAAGTGGTTACATTCTGAAGAATTAATTCTAATGGTTGTCTCTATACTAATATTATTATATAGCTGAAAAGTTTGTTTATTTAGTTAAATGCGGTTATCTCAGAAACTACTGGTTAGATTTGAAAAATTATTTTATTGTTGGATAGTCAATTAAACAAGGAAGGCTAAGGCTATATAACATAACGCTGCGGCTAATAGGAGCTGAGCAGTGAAGCCCCGGGCAACAGCTAGCTGTAACTAGTTACTTCATTAGACAACACAAACAAGATGGTATGAATTTTGTCACTCAAACCTCGGCTAAGAGCTCTGCGAGAAAAGCAAAATTCGAAACAAAAACCTATACCAACCCGTCTGGCCAGCGTGGTATAGTAGGCTAAATTCTCTCCACAATGCTTGGAGGAGATCTGTGCCCAGATGAAGTGACATGGCCTGCCGATTAAACTAAACCACATAAAACAGCCAGCCAGCCATAAAAACGAGTCTTAAACGACATTTTTTTTTCTAAATTTATTTAGTATAATAGTAATAGAATAGTATAAAACAAAGTCACTTTCTCTGTCCCTATATCCCTATGTATGCTTAAATCTTTAAAACTACGCAACGGATTTTGATGCGGTTTTTTTTAATAGATAGACTGATTCAAGAGGAAGGCTTATAGGTATAAAAAACATACCATGCGGGCAAAGCAGCGGGCGGAAGCTAGTAAATAAATAAAATAAAACAACGAATAGACATTTTTGTGTCAAAAGATTCTATATTTTAACAACCAGTTTCTCCAAATCGCAATTACTACATTAAAATGATGGAATACGCACTTAAGTTTATTGGTAATGGTCTGGAATCGGGTCTCGGTGTAACTGGTCCCTTTCTTTGAGGCCATTACAACAGAGAGTTTATGTTAGGTACTTATCATAAATTAAACTGTAGATAGGCATGTTATCATCAGCATCATCAGCAACTTATTATTGTCCCACTGCTGGGCTAAGGTTTCTTCTTCTCTATCTAGAGAGCCGAGTGGGTTTAGGTCTTAATAAAAAGAAAAACGCTGCTTAACTTGAAACTGTATTATAAAAACCAAAAAGCCCGACTGCCTAAAAGTAGCCTTTGACAGTCAATTTAAAGCAATGAATTATATTACTATAGGATTAGATATAGAGATTCTGTGATGAATACGAATATAACAACACCTTTACAACACAATGGGTCAAGCTATTTAGGTTACAAGAGACAAGTGGACCCGGGGGCAACAGTTAGTGCATATCGTCCCATTAAAAGAATAATGTCTTATCTTCAGATAAAACAAAAATGAAATTATTATAAATTTGGCATTAAAACCGTAAACTATCAATTGATCAAATTTGTATTTTGTAAAATACTAACTAAAGAATAAAATAAAAATTTGATCTTTCTAATGGGACGAATTATATAATTGAATTAGGCTATTAATTAGCTTTCATCTGATACCTATATTACGATAGCACTAAATAAACATCTGTTTTGACAGTTTACGTCCGCCATATTGGTTTTTGTTGACGTCACATAGCTTATGACACTCGGGGGTAAAATACAAATCTAATAACACCTTACACTTTAAAATCAGCCAAGCCGTTTAGGCAGCAGAAGGGTACAATGGAACAGACATGCCCACATAAATATATAAATACATATGCGCGAAAAACATTACCCTCCTTTTTGGCAGTCGGGTAAAAGTTAGTATTGGTTGTCGCCGGACACCTAAAAAACACGTGGTGTGTAAGAGCTCCAATACTACCGAATGAATCGAATGTGCCCCGATTTAATGTGTGCCACGCCTTACAAAAGTGGTCTGTTTTAGACTCATTGTAATTCGCGTCTCGTAGTACAGGGTTAAGTTTGCTTTTAGATTGGCGAGCAGCTACTCGCATGGCGTTCAAATGAAGGACTTTTGCTGAGCATTTGGTAATTTTTGTAGTGTCTCTCTTTGATATTACAAAAATGCTGTTCTTAGCACACCAATAACACTTCGAATATCTCATTAATACATACATACATATAGATCACGCCTCTTTCCCAACAGAGGGATAGACAGAGACCATTTCCAATGTGTTATTTTATATAAATGCTAAACAAGTAATGGAAAAATTCAAACCCACGACGGGACTTGAACCCGCGACCCTGCCATTCCGTGTGCAGTGCTCTTCCATCTGAGCTACGCGGATGGACGTCCCTGAGATCGAATTTATCCATTACCTGTTAGCATGATTATTTATTTATTTATTTATGTAAAACTTTATGCACAATTGTACAAAGGTAAGCTTAATGCCAGAAGGCATTATCTACCAGCCGACCGTCATGACAACGTTTTTCTACTTATCACTGTGGCTAGTTACAGATACCTACGGACGATATTCCTCCATTGCAGGTAGGACAATATCGTAATGAAAGTAGAAACTCAATATTTACATTAAATATTAAGCAATTTCCATCGCTTTGGTTATGCCATTCCAATGTGTTATTTGCATACAAATAGAACGCAATGATTTCGTACCTTGTACATACCTTTCACCTAATTCTAAAAAGTGTATTGAAAACATTTAAAACAAATAGCTCCAATTAAATAATAAAAATCGAAAATCACGAAATATGACACTAAATTGCTACGTTGCCATTCCTCTGTAAGAACCCTCTTAATAGTATTTTCAGCCAATCGTCTACAATTATATTTCGCCCACATGTAATAACGTGTGGGTAAATATTGTGGCTATCACGTAACAGTAGGGATCACGTTACTTACGTTTGTGGGTAAAATATTATAGAGAAGGGTTAACTCTATAGGGGTGGGCCAAAAAGCTTTGTATTGAAATACAATACGCCTTGAACTTAACCTCCTATCCATTGTGAAAAATTAGTCTTGTATTATTATATATTTAAAAAAAAACTATTTAGAAACTTCTGGAAGGCGACGTTGTTGGCGGTATTTATAATATTGTCATCGTCATTTTAACCCATAAACGTCCCACTGCTGGGCATGTATCTTCCAAATAATGTGGAAGGAATTTAGTCTATTATACCACGCTGACTAGACGGGTTGGTATAGGGTTTGTTTTGAATTTTCTTTTAGTCGCAGTGCTCTTGTCTGCATAAGTTTACTTCCATAATCGCCTTCTAGGACATCCACGATAATAATGTATTAAGTTGCAAAATTAAAAAGCGATGGTGGCTGAATGGATAAGGGACCGGCGTGCAAATCACGCGGTCCGAGTTCGATCCCGACCGGCAGTATCAATGTGCCGAACCCAGTAGTGAGACTTAATGGGTTGCTGATGACTACAAAATTAAATGAATTTGTTGGTAATAAATTCATTCATTCTTCATCAAGAGTTTTCTGAAAGTGTGATGATTTGTAAGTATGTAAAGAGTGGATCAGTATTTTATTGTAATTAAGTGCAAACTCTCACAATTCTCGTCAAAACTACTTTGGATAAGAGTTGTGTTGTAACATATACATAATATTATACATAGAAAACACCTAACCACTAAACCACTAAAACAAAAAAATTGCAAATCTTACAAAATAAATATTTTCCAGATCGAACCCAAGACTTCAGAAACCACAACTGCATACACTATGCGCCACCGAGGCAGTAAATACAGTAACGTATTACCTATATCCTCAGTATTCTAATCAATTAAACACTGAACTTAAACAAGGCATACTCGTACAACAACTGGCCTGTTGGTCTAGTGGTTAGTGTCCCTGACAGCTAAGCCGGAGGTCGTGGGTTCGAACCTCACCCAGGACAAATCTTTGTGTGATGAGATATGTCATCATCATCATTTCAGCCTATTGCAGTCCACTGCTGGACGTAGGCCTCTCCTAACACGCGCCATAGCACTCTGTCCTCCGCCTTCCGCATCCAGTCAGACCCAGCGACCTTTTTTAGGTCATCATACCATCTAGCTGGAGATATGTATTTACAAAAAAAATGTATTTAAGTAGTATATCAGTTGTTTAGTACCCATAACACAAGCAAATATAATTGCTTATTTGGGACTAGATATCGCTTTGTGGATGTGGTAGAATATTTATTTATAAAATCAACTGCGCTCTCAATCGTAAACTTTGTCCCTATTTAACCACAACTCTCCGTAACAAAACCACTTGGACCCTCTGACCGTAAGATTGAAAACAACGTCGAATTAATAACCCTTTGGTTTAATTCACGAACAAAGAAATGCTACAAACGGTTGAAATGGTTTCAGTTTAACAAAACACTTAATTGTTTAAAATTATTCGAAAGCTTCTCTTTGAAGATGTATTTGAAGTTATTTTGTTGATCATTTCGTTTGGTGTTTGAGTAAGATTTTAAATATAATAATAATATTCTACCATATTCACACAACGCCATCTAGACCCAAAGTAAGCAATTATATTTGCTTGTGTTATGGGTACTAAACAACTGATATACTACTTAAATACATTTTTTATACATACATATTATAGATAAATTACACTCAGACACAGAACAAACTTTTATGCTCATTACACAAAGATTTGTCCTGGGTGGGGATCGAACCCACGACCTCCGACTTAGCAGTCAGGGTCACTAACCACTAGACCAACAGGCCAGTCTAAATAAATTCACTAGCCGGTCTATTTCGGTAGCTTCCGCTGTGCCACCTAGGCAATTGAAAATTAGTTTTAACTTTTGTTAAGTCATACAATTCTTATTCAATATACTTTCACAGGTTGTTTAGTACCCATAATACAAGCAAATATAATTGCTTAATTTGGGACTAGATGGCGCTGTATGAATGTGTGGAAATATAAAAAAATATTTACATCTTAGTACCTTAAAAAATATTATGCGATAGGGACTGAATGGATAAAGGACCGGCTTGCTAAACACGCGGTCCGAGTTCGATCCCGACCGGCAGTACCAATGTGGATTTTGTGGAATTTATATGTACTAGTCAAGTGACTTACCATCTGCTAACGGTAAAAGAAAACATCGTGAGGAAACCCACATACCCTAGAAGAAATTCTATGAGTATGTCTGATCCACCAACCCGCACTAGGCCAGCGTGAGTGGATTTATGGCCTAAACCCGCTCAGCTCTCTAGTTAGAGAAGAGGAGACCCGAGCCCAGCAGTGGGACTTAATAGGTTGCTGATGTTTGTATAAATAAATAATAATACAAATGGTAATGTGGGCTAGGTGTCAAAGTATTCGTCGGCATCACTGTCACAAGGGAAAGTGCACAGAAGGTTAACAGCATTGCCACGCTGAATGGCAATTCTAAAAGGACAGTTTTGAGCTATTTTTTCATCCAATAAATTATCATTATTTTCCTAGATACTTATTTATACCCCAGACTGGCCTGTTGCTCTAGTGGTTAGTGACCCTGACTGCTAAGCCGGAGGTCGTGTGGACGACAAATCTTTGTGTAATGAGCATAAAAGTTTGTTCTGTGTCTGAGTGTAATTTATCTATAATATGTATGTATTTACAAAAAAAAAATGTATTTAAGTAGTATATCAGTTGTTTAGTACCCATAACACAAGCAAATATAATTGCTTACTTTGAGACTAGATGGCGCTGTGTGAATGTGGTAGAATATTATTATTATTTTTTGAAAAAATATCAAAGACTAAGCATCTAACACACCGCCTATATTGGTGTAATACCTTGTGTTTTCTCGCATAATAAAAACCGCAAACCGTCCTAACCACACATTGTCATATGAAAATAAAACGAATAAAGATAGTAGGTACATAATCTCACGATAAAAACCGGGCGCACTGCTACAAGAACCTTTTGCTAGTGAATGATTATTTCACTCTGTGACGAAAGAGGACAAGGGGAGGGAGGTGCCGCCTCTTGTGTGGGAGACATTCCGAGCACTCGTATGCAAAAAAGTAAGTGAAACCCGACCCAGTGATGAGATTCTTTTTACGCTTACGACACGTTAGAACTGTTTTGCGCTGCATCCGATCCGAAAATAGGTTCTATATTAATATTATAAAGGGGTTAAGCTTGTGAGTTTGTGCCGTTGTAGGGGGCATATACAGGGTGTATACGACGATACGACATTAAATGATGAATCTTTTTATTTATTATTGTTTAGATTTATATTAATATTTTATTTTATTTTCACTTGTATTTTTTATATATATTTTGTTTTTGTCATTTTTTGTTAACTGGGCCTACCAGAATATCAGCGTTGCTCGGCTAATTTATTGCGGCAACATTAGCTGAAGTAGGTACCATTTTTTTGGTCATCAGGAGCATGATGTCCAATATGTTTATTTTAGTAAAATAATTTTAATCTTATTGTGTACCTACATGTTATCCTGTAGCTGATTTTTAAAATAAATGTTTTTCTAAATGAAGCCACGTGTAGCATGTGATGTTAGAAGGCTTTACCAAAAAAAATAAATAAAAATTTGCAATAGTTTAGACGCAAATATACTTTCTTTATTTCACAGTTTTAAACAACCTGTAGGTATTTACGTTGATCGTATGTTGTCATTACGTCATTCAATTCATTTAAATATCTCTGACTCTTTCAATTATTATCTTATCTCTTACTCTGTTCCGCACTTTTGTCGTCGTCATGATAGAAAAATATTGTGTAATTTTATATTTCTTTTTTTTTCTTTTTGTTTATTAGGGTTAACACTGGCTGCCTTATCATTAGATGTCGTATCGTCATATACACGTTGTTTATTCGTTTATCAAGGAATGTTATAGGTTATATAATATCACGCTATGCCTAGTAGAAGCTGAGCAGTGGCCTAATAAAGAACGACGGGAACGAAGCCCCGCTTGACGTCTAGTGTTTTTTATTTTATACAAGTAAATTAAATTAAATTTTGTAATATCAATAGTTTTTTAGATTTAGACAAATGATGCTAGTTACATAAAATAAAAAAAAACACTGTTTTTAACCCTTAGCTGGTACAGCTAAAAAGGGCAACTTAACTGGTATGGGGGGTCAAAAATGACCCCAAATACTTTTGCATGATATTAATACCTTGTCTGTTTGTTTCTGTAAAGGGTTTGTTTCGTTTTGTTTTTTTATTTTCCTTTTCTAGCAGTGCTCTGTCTGTATACTTAATTAATAAATTACCAAGTCGCCTTTTACGACACCCACGGGTTGAGATGGGGTAGTGACATTATAATAATAATAATAATATAAATCGCAAAGGTGGTCTCGACATCAGCGAGTTCATGCGAAACTGCAATATTATAATGTGGAACGCACTGCCGGCTCATGTCTTTCCTCCTTCCTACAATATGGGATCCTTCAAGCGAAGCGTGAAGAAGCACCTTGCGGGCCAGCATGGCTGTGCCGGCTGACAGGACACTTGGGTCTCCTGTCAGCTGGCAAAGCAATTTGGGCTCTTCTTTCAGCTTTCCATCAGGCGAAAAGGAGCCACTATGCTTGGCATCTATAAAAAAAAAAAAAAAAAAAAAAAAAAAAAAAAAAAAAAAAAAAAAAAAAAAAATTATATTTTGGCAAGCCTTAAATAGAAATGTATCAATTTACGATTTCAATTCGCTAAAGTGTCCATATTTCAGTAAAACTGAAGGACTTGTTAGGTCAATGTTGAAAAAACTATGTCAATGGGAGCAATGTTTTGTATTGTTAGGGTGACCATAAGTTAATGGTTGTTAGTGACTAGTGTACTATGTTGTTTTGGTAACGGACCTGTTTGTTTATCGTTGTATATGGAGGGTAAGAGGGTTTGCGAACATAATACTGATGAACGGGTTATTCTTTTGTGTGTGTAACTGTTTCTGTGCTTGTGATTTAATCAAAATAATTATTTTTTGACTGGCCTGTTGGTCTAGTGGTTAGTGACCCTGACTGCTAAGCCGGAGGTCGTGGGTTCGATCCCCACCCAGGACAAATCTTTGTGTGATTAGCATAAAGGTTTGTTCTGTGTCTGGGTGTAATTTATCTATAATATGTATGTATTTACAAAAAAAAAAAATTTAAGTAGTATATCAGTTGTTTAGTACCCATAACACAAGCAAATATAATTGCTTACTTTGGGACTAGATGGCACTGTGTGAATGTGGTAGAATATTATATTATATTATTATATTATATTATTATAATTATATCAGAAAAGTTGAGCAAAATTTCGCTCATCTTTTTACCCGACTCTGTCAGGACGGGTATTGTTTTTCGCGCGTATCTTGTATGTTTGTAAATTTCTTTATTCCCACGAATCTTCCAAACGGCTGGATGGATTTTGACAATTAGGGTATCGTTAGATTCGTCTAGAAAACCCAAGTGTCTTTAGATAGGTTTTAAGAATAAAAAAGACTTAAACGGCGGGCTTTTGGCGCCAAATTGTAAGAAGTTCAATTTTTTTAACCAAACCTATCGAGTTGGTTATCAAAATAAAGAGAATCAAAAGGAGATTACAAATATTCAAAAAGAGATTAAACATAATTTAATGGTTCCAAATTGTAAGTAGTTTTATTTTTTTTTTTAACCAAACCTATCGAGTAGAGTATCAAAATAAAGGGAATCAAATGGAAATTACAAATATATACATATGTTATGTATATATTTGTTATGTATTTAAATTTAATCAGGTATACTGTCTGACTGTCACCGTGGCGCAGTGGTTAAGGTGGTCGCCTCGCCACTACATCGCCGTGTTGGGTAACGTGGGTTCGATTCCCACACGAGACAAATATTTGTGTGATTCATAGATATTTGTTTCTAGTCTGGGTGTACTTTGTGTCCGTTAGTTTCATGTTTGTAAAGCTCCCCGCGACACAGGGCTTGTTCCCTAGTGCGGGCGTTGTCTTTTTAAGAAAAAAAAAAAAATAATATTACAATAATTTTACGGTCTTTTTAGTGCGTTGCTCTCTGTTGATTGTGTGCAGTCAGATTATTAAATTTTTAAATTATATTTACTTGTTTATTGATTATATTTAAATTAGTCAGTAGCTGTTGAAAATTTACACTATTATTATAAAGTTGAAGAGTTTTTTTTGTTTGGTTGAACATGTTAATCTCAGAAACACTACTGGTCAGAATTGAAAAATTATTTTAGCGTGGGATAGCCCATTTGTTGAGGAAGGTTATGGGGTATATAACATCACGCTACGGGCAATAGGAGCTGAGCAGTGGCAAAATAAAGAACGACGGGAGTCCGCGCGATTTTTCGCCTAATATTTTATAGCTGAAGAGTTGATGAGTTGGTTAAACGCGTTGAACTCAGGAACTACTGAACCGAATCTAAAAATATTTTAGTATTTGATAGCCTACTTAACGAGGAACGCTATAGGATATATTATAAAGCTACAACATAAAGGAGCTAAGTAGAGCTGTTCTGTTAATAAAGAGAGGTGCTAAGTTTTTTATTCAAGTTAATGGCCTTTTATATTGATTAAGTAATTTACAAAAAAAAGTAAAGTAAAATAAAAAGTAGAAAAAAAATACATAACATAACATAGCTCACACCTTTTTCCCCGAAGGGGTAGGCAGAGGTGTTTCACACCCACATTTCACCAGCCATGCTTGGTCCCATGAAATAGGAGGCGAGCCTAATGTCATCTACCGGGATCATTTGTTTACCAAACTCCGGGAAAATTTAAATACTGGAATTTCATGTTAGAAAAGTCCAATACCATTTTTACCCGACCCGGGAATCGAACCCGAGACCTCTTGCACAGCAGTCGTATACACTTCCCGCTGCGCCACTGAGGCAGCTAAAAAAAATACATCACAAAAAAATTTGAAAAAGTAATTTAAATCAAGATATGAACGGCTCTGTTTATTTTAACGAACAATAAATGAATTAGACCGTATATTGTCCTTCTAAAATCCAATTAAAAACCTTGGTATTTACGGTTTGTGAACCCTGCTGATGACACGGCTTGACCCTTCTCATATGGGAGGGAAAGCCTTGCTGTAAGGGACACTTTTGTCTATCTCCTTAAAGATTTTATATAAGATAGTGGTGCTTTAATTCAAATTGGGCGACATTTGATTCGTTTTATTAAAAGAAAAATAGTTAAAAACGTTTAAAAGTAAATAAGTTTCTATTGTCGATTTATACCCAGCAGTGGGACTTAAAAGGTTTTTATTCATTATTAACTGACCCAGCGAACTTCGTACCGCCATATTTTATTATTCGTGATAATGTTTCATTTTCAAATGTTTATATGTAATCTACAACCAAAAATTTTAAGTTTTACACTCAATTGTTTTATATAATTTCTTACATTACATGCCTTGCCTCGACAATAGCAAATACAACAAAAAAGAATTAGCCAAATCGCTCGAGCCGTTCTCACGTGAATTCACATACTTTTCGGCAATTTTCATTTATTAATTTTTATTTATACCTATAAGATGTAGGGTTTTTAAAAACAGCAATACAGTTTTTACACTTCTCTTATTAAATTCATTAGAAATACTTTAAATTAATTAAAATATTTAACTATAATTACTTAAAATTTTACAGTGATTTATTTTCAAACAATCTAAATCAAATTCGGTTCGAGTAGAAGACTTGAATGCAGTGACAATTACTAAGCTTCCAAATAGGTAGTCGTGCTCAATAGTTCGATCAGTGGTCAACCGAGCTGTCTACCTAGCTGTGTAAACGAGTAATTGTGTTTAGCTTAGCCTCTGTTGCAGTATATCTACCAGTATTTACGTGTAATTACTTGATTGTTTAGACTGTAGTGGTATAAAAAAAAACTCTTTTTTATTTTAGTATATAAACTTTGTTAAAGTCAAAGTCTAATCTTTTTATTTCATTTTGATCACATATCATACCATACATATTTATTTCAAAAATGTGCGATGCATATTTTTTTTTCTTTTTTTTAATTATTTTAATTTTTATTTTTGCTTAAATTTGTGTTTTTAACACAATGTATATTGTATTGAATTCTACAAACTAGTGAAAGATTTTGTAGCACTCATTTTTTCATTTCATTCATCATCATTTCAAGCCATAACTGCTGGGCATGGGTCCAAAGAATGTTGAGGGAGTTTAGCCTACTATACCATGCTGGCCAGATGAGTTGATATAGGGTATGTTTTAAATTTTCCTTTTCTTACTCAGTCCTCATTCATTCACAAATGTTTGGAAAGCGAACACAGTTTTATGTACTTGCACTTTTGGGAAAAATTTCCATCAAAATTAAAATTCAATAAGACTCATTATTTATGACAACTGTTACTATACCGATGTCACTTGCAAGCAAAAATAGACATAATTGTTTTGTGATTTATCAAACAAAAATTACTCTTAGGTAAAGTAATTTTACTGTCGATTATACATGTCCTTAACTAGCCTGTACAGGGGTCAGTGATCAGTATTGTTCTCTGACAGACTGATAAATTGTTTTTGTGTGAGATTGAAAGCTCATTAATTCGCTAAATAAGTAATTATGTCAAATACAAGACTCTTTTGTTCATTTATAATTGTTTCTCGAGATTAAATATAACATTGTTGGCTTTGTAGTAACGTAAACAAGTAGTGGATTTAGTAGCAAATATTTATTATGTGTTCAGAAACACTTAGTTGATTTTAATCCCACTGCTGGGCACGGGACTTCTCCAAAGAATGTGAAAGGAATTTAGCCTACTATACCACTCTTGAGGAGGCCTATGTTCAGCAGTGGACTTCCTGCGGCTGATATGATGATGATGATGATGATACCACTCTTGGCAGACGGGTTGGTATCGGGCTTGTTTCGAATATGACTGGCCTGTTGGTATAGTGGTTAGTGACCCTGACTGCTAAGCCGGAGGTCGTGGGTTCGATCCCCACTCAGGACAAATCTTTGTGTGATGAGCATAAAGGTTTGTTCTGTGTCTGGGTGTAATTTATTTATAATATGTATGTATTTACAAAAAAAAATGTATATAAGTAGTATATCAGTTGTTTAGTACCCATAACACAAGCAAATATAATTGCTTACTTTGGGACTAGATGGCGCTGTGTGAATGTGGTAGAATCTATTATTATATTAATTTTCTTCTCTTGTCTGCACAAGTTAGTAAGTTCTCTTAGTCGCCTTTTACGACACCCACGGGTTGAGATGGGGTAGTGATATTATGTATTCTTAATCCGTCACTACATGGTCTTAAAGGCTTACTCTGAATTTTTACATTCGAATGTTCGATTTTGATGTCGCTGTCAAATGTAAGAAAATTTAGATATGGTCGCTGCCACTTTCAAACATTAGACAGCGACATCAAAACCGAACATTCGAATGTCGAAATTCAGAGTTAGCCCCCTGTGTACTTTACCACCGTTAATTATATGTTTCTAAAGTCCCCCGCGATACGGCTTGTTACAACGAACGAATGTTGTCTTAAAAAAACAACTTTGTTCTACAGTTCTTTTATCGTTTGGGCTTGATGCAACCCTTGTGTTGCAATTTATCAAGTCACCAATTAGACTTGAAGTTGACTTAACAACTACCACATAAGGTGAGATTATCCGTGTAGTGACGAATTAAGAATACATAATGTTACTACCCCATCTCAACCCGTGGGTGTCGTAAAAGGCGACTAAGCACTACACAAGCAACAAGAGCACTGCGAGAAAAGGAAAATTTGAAACAAACCCTATACCAACCCGTCTGGCCAGCGTGGTATAGTAAGCTAAATTCCCTCCACATTCTTTGGAGGCGACCCGTGCCCAGTAGTGGGACGTTTATGGGTTGAGATGACATAAGGTGATACCCGGGACCAACGGCTTTACGTGCTTTCTGAAGCACGAGGACGCACATTAATGAAAATGCCACAAATGGTCATCCATCTTTCGACTGATTTTTTTTATTGCCTAAAGTGGCAGACGAGCAGACGGCCCACCTGATGGTAAGTGGTTACCGCCTCCCAAGCCACTGCCTACCTTGAGAGGATAAACCTTAAGCCTCGTTTGAAGAAGGACATGTCATAGCGCTCAGGAAACACCACTGTAAGATCTTCCTCAATGAACGTAACGAATATAATATAATATAATATTCTACAACATTCACACAGCGCCATCTAGTCCAGCAATTATATTTGCTTGTGTTATGGGTACTAAACAACTGATATACTTACTACTTAATTTTTTTTTTTTTTTTAAATACATACATATTATAGATAAATTATACCCAGACACAGAACAAACCTTTATCCTCATCACACAAAGATTTGTCCTGGGAGGGACCTCCGGCATAGCAGTCAGGGTTACTAACCACTAGAACAACAGGCCAGTCGAATATTACAATACCAAAATGCTTGAAGCGTTCTACAGTAAGAAAAGATATTCCCCCCTGGAGGTAATCCGAACCAATTCTGGATATTATTTTTCCGTTTATATCTAACACTGAAATGCTCTTTCTCTAAAAGCCAACAATAATAGCTCGGCCCAAATTGATGTTAGTTAAGTAAGCTATAGTGTTTCGTATTTAGGTCAAGCGTTTATTGGTTGTGCAAAATAAAATGGTGACGTAACGCTGCAACGAATGACGTCATTGGTTGCGTGAGTTATTTATTGGATAATACTGAAATTGGCAATTAAAGTTTTGCTGCAAATTTTCAATTTTTTTTCGGATAAATTCCCTACCAGATTTCGAAAGTGATTCGAAAGAAGAATGAATAAGACTAGAACTATAAGGGAGATAAAGAAGAAGATTTCTTAGATGATCGAAAGTTTCAGGTTTGAGTGTTACAAAGGTATTGGAAATGAGGTGTTAAGTATGAAGGAGAATAGGGAGAATTCAGTAAAGAGTAAAGAGTACTCAGTACATGCCTGCTACATCAGCAATCCATTAATGTCCCACTGCTGGGCTCGGGTCTCCTCTCCTCTATCTAGAGAGCTAAGAGGGTTAAGGCCAAAATCCACACACGCTGGCCAGGTGCGGGTTGGTGGATCAGACATACTCCTAGTATTTCTTCTAGGGTATGTGTGTTTCCTCACGATGTTTTCCTTCACCGTTAGCAGATGGTAAGTCACTTGTCTAGTACATATAAATTCCACAAATATCCATTCGGCCACCATCGCATTTTACACCAGCTACGCCGCTGACGAATGGGAAGCCAATGTAATACGTAGACACGTGATCATCTTTCATAAGTTGAAAATGAATCGAATCGAATTGTTGGGAAGTTCCGAATTGAATACGATATTAAGCGAGATCCCAAATCGATTAAAGTTCTCTACACTTGGAATATTATGTCTCCAAATAGTACTTTACGTTAACGATAAAGATTATATTAATGGAAACAAAAGGTATAATAAAATTTTATGATTGTTCCTAAGAGATACATTTATTTGATACAAAATATTATAACCTACCTTATTTATACTAAACCATACTTATATACTTATATCACGCGGTCCGAGTCGTTTCCGACCGGCAGTACCAATGTGGATTTCACTTTGTGGAATTTATATGTACTAGTCAAGTGACTTACCATCTGCTAACGGTGAATGAAAACATCGTGAGGAAACCCACATACACTAGAAGTAATTCTATGAGTATGTCTGATCTACCAACCCGCACTAGGCCAGTGCGAGTGGATTATTGTCTAAACCCTCTCAGCTCTCTAGTTAGAGGAGAGGAGACCCGAGCCCAGCAGTGGGACTTACTGGGTTGCTGATGATACTTATATACGCCACTGCGAGCGGTCCTGGACCGCCCGCAACCCTGACCAGGTCGTCGGTCCATCCGGTGGGGGGCTGTCCCACGCTGGCTTTCCAATCCACTCGCAGTGGCATAAAGTAGGTAAGGCCTATGTCCAGCAGTGGACGTCGTTGGGCTGATGATGATGAAGATACTTATGTATATACTTATCTATACTAACTAGAAGTCACGCGGGGCTTCACTCTCGTTTTTATTTTGTCACTGCTCAGCTCCTATTACCCGCAGCATGATGTTAAATACTCTTTCAATTTCTTCAATAAATGGGCTATCCAACACTAAAAGAATTTTAGAAATCGGACCAGTAGTTCTTGAGATGCTAGCGTTCAACCAAACTCTTCAGTTTTATATTAAGTATAGATATTTTAAATCTGTAGTTTTGGAGATTTTTGGGGTTGGTGACCTAGACCATTGTAATAAGAACCACTAATAGTCTTCCATGGTGAAAGACCTACCTTTTTTTTTCAGAGATTACTAAATTAACATTTAAAATCAAAATAAACAAGTCCTCAAATAATTTTGTCAATGGAAAATTTGCCATCATTTTCTTCACTTGACAATGAGGACAATGAGGGAAATTGGAAAACAAATACTCAACGAGAAAAGGCATTTAAAAGAGATTGCGATGGAATTTTATATTATTGTCTTCTGAATAATTTTGCGGAAATATCTGACGTTTCTTTGATGATGTGGTTGAATGTGTTTGAGGATTTACATTACTATATATAAGTGTTTTGCAATGTGATGGGAAATGTCCAAAATGTCCGGTATCGCAAATGTATACCTATTGTGTCATTGCGGTAACGAAAGGCAGGATAAAATTACTTGAAAAAGCAACTCTGACGCGTGCCTTGCTGACGCTCAATGAGGTATCACTAGTCTGTCTCTCTGAATGAATTCGCAGAAGTGACTATGAAGATTGTGTGTAAAAATTTGATTTCATCATCATCATCAGTAACCCATTAAGTCCCACAGCTGGGCTCGGGTCTCCTCTCCTCTAACTAGAGGGTTTAGGCCATAATCCACTCACGCTGGCCTAGTGCGGGTTGGTGGATCAAACATACTCATAGAATTTCTTCTAGTGTGTGTGTGTTTCCTCACGATGTTTTCCTTCACCGTTAGCAGATGGTAAGTCACTTGACTAGTACGTATAAATTCCACAAAGTGGAATCCACATTGGTACTGCCGGTCGGGATCGTACTCGGACCGCGTGATTTGGACGCCGCTGGTACTTTTAATTTTTAGTACCTTAGATTTATTTTAAGTATCGTATTGTCGCGTTAGGTTTCCAGTAAAGACAATAATACGTATTATGTATTATGATTAAATAAATGAATAAATACCTACTTTTTTCTTTAAAATTTAATTTATTTTTATATATTTAGCTTACCTAAGTAATGTATTTTAGTTCATGATATTTCAAATTGTAACCAATTGCTGTAACTATTTTGGTTTAAAGCCACGGGCTTAAAGCCTCCGTGACTCAATGATTAGTGACCCTGACTGCTGAGACAGAAGTCGTGGATTCGATTACCACCTAAGACAACATTTTGCGTGATGAGCACAACTGTTTGCTCTGTTTCTAGGTGTTATGATTTATGTATTTATTTACAAAAAAAAAAAAAAATTAAATATTGTATCAGTTGTCTAGTATCCAATATTATAAGCATTGGCTTAGTTTTGAATTAGATGGCACTGTGTGTGAATGTCAAAATCATAAAAAAAATTCACGTTTCTAGTTATTACTACAGCAAAAACTGCTCATTTCCAAAATGACAACCACAAACACAATACAAAGTACAAAGGTCGTATCGCTCTCTCGTTCCAGTATAATTGGTACATTGGTACACACTGGAATATTGCTAGTGTTTTCGTTTATTCGGTACAAATGTACAAAACATTGTTCGGAACAATATTTGGATTATAAATAGATTGTTTTGAGCGTCTCTTGAGAGATATCGGCAAGAATTTTTGTTGGTTAAGATAAAAATAACTTGTAATTGTGTTACTCCATTTTGTATGTTGATGTAAACTTTTTTGTTGTTATGGTTGGTACCAGAATCGTCACTAGATACTTATTAAAAATAATAATAATTCATTTATTTCGGAATTTTTTTTTGTTTTTTACATTCCATAGTTATACCGACTGGCCTGTTGGTCTAGTGGTTAGTGACCCTGACTGCTAAGCCGGAGGTCGTGGGTTCGATCCCCACCCAGGACAAATCTTTGTGTGATGAGCATAAAGGTTTGTTCTGTGTCTGGGTGTAATTTATCTATAATATGTATGTATTTACAAAAAAAAATGTATTTAAGTAGTATATCAGTTGTTTAGTACCCATAACTCAAGCAAATAATTGCTTACTTTGGGACTAGATAGCGCTGTGTGAATGTGGTAGAATATTATTATTATTATTAGTTATAAATACCTTATTCTAAACATACTTATTAATTTAGAAACTGAATTATTATTATTATTTGTTGTTATGCTTTATATGCTTATTATTATTTTATTAAAAATGTCGCCGTGTCTGACTGGATGCGGAAAGCGGAGGACAGTGTTATAGCGCTTGTTAGGAGAGGCCTACGTCCAGCAGTGGACTGCTATAGGCTCAGATGATGATGAGGATATGCTTTAACTATTATTTATTATATTACTTTAGCTATCCTTGTAGTGACGGATTAAGAATACATAATGTCACTACCTCAACCCGTCGATGACGTAAAAGGCGACTAAAGGAGTAACCTTATGCAGTTAAGAGCACTCTAAGTAAATTCGAAACAAACCCTATACCACCAGCGTAGACCAATTTCACTCACCATTCTTTGAAGGAGATCCGTGCCCAGCGGTGGGACATTTGTGGGTTGAAATGATGATACTTAATGATTGAACTATAGGCCTCATTAAAAAGCTCACTGACGCTCAGCGAGCCATGGAAAGAGCTATGCTTGGAGTTTCCCTGCGTGATCGAATCAGAAATGAGGAAATCCGCAGGAGGACTAAATTTGTCGACATAGCTCATTTAAAGACAACTATTGTTCCTTGTTGAATTTAGTTCAAAGGTGGTTAATTAGGTAAGTGATTATTATTATTATATCCTAACAAACCACCCCCTTTTGCACCGGTCACTTAAAGATTTACAAAAATGCCATAAAAATGCATTTAATATTATCAATATAACAAGAAAGAGTAAGAAAATTCGTTTGTTTCGGCTCAGGAAACACAAGAACCTCCAAAATAGGAAAAAAAAAACGATTTTTTTTTATTTTTTTTTTATTGGTTTTCTGTTCTTTATGTTTTAGATTTTATTTTTAAGTGTTTAAAATTTGTACGCCAACATTGGCAAAACACAGAAATGTACAACAGTTAATATTGTAACCATCCTTATCACCTGTGTTTTAACAAATAAACGATTTGATTGATTGATTGATTGATTGAAAATAGTATTAAAAAAACCAAAAAACAGATAAAATAAATTTAAATAAATTTTTCTATTAGTAAATACGGTATGCTATAAGCCCCGCCCCACCAAAAAAGGCTGTTCATCTCAGCAATAACTAAAAACATTAGAACCTATGCGTAGTTAAACGGAAAAGTTACCGATAGTCCTTCATTAATATTCTGTTAGAGATACCCTACAAAGGTACTATTGGCAAATGGGTAGAAGCCATTCCGTTCAGCTTTGTAAAAGGGGTAATTTTAATTAGATTTGTTTGAGTGTCCTAATGAATTCTCTGAATGTGGGTGTTCTATCGGCCATTTCTGTTTTATTACAATGATAGTTTTTGTTGGTTTTACTAATGAATATAGTTATGTAAGTCTATTTTGAAAATTATTTCATGACTCTATTGTGTTTTAAATTTGTATATTAACTAGAAGTCGTGCGGAGTTTCGTTTCCGTCGCTATTTGCTTAGCCACTGCTCAGCTACTATTGGCTGTAGCGTGGTGTTATGTAGCCTGTGTTAGTCAATAATAATGTAGCTTTGAACTGCAAAAGATTTTTTTGAAATCGATCCATTGGTTTTTAAGTTTATTCGTTATATAGTTACAAAAAAACAAATGAAAGAAAGAAAGAAGAAAGAAAATACATTTATTCACCACATTTGTGTAACACACGTAGGGATAAGAATAAAAAACAAAATAAAAAAAAATTAAATAATACAAAAAAAATACAAAAAAAATACAATGCCAAAAAAAGAAAAAAACAAAAATTAAAAAAAAAAGAAAAAAATTGCACCTACTGCATGTCACACCTGCGGGAATCTGGACTCTGCTCAGCATAATGCTGTGGCGCCAGCAACTAAATCTTTCCTTTCCAATATATACATTAGTATAGATGTCGGCGTCCCTACTATAAGAGTATTAAGAGGGTGTATACAGAGAAATGGCAGCGTTGCAATTGGTGTCATATTTCGTGGTTTTCGATTTTTAAATCAGAGCTTTTTTTTTTACTTTTGTTTTTAATTCACGTTCACGTAATTCTAAAAACGGCCAACCTAATAGGCCTTAAAAGAAGCTGTTGCAACCAAGGTTACGGAAAAGTGTGAAATGCGCAGGTTTCCTTAAGTATATAATATTATTGGACAAATTGATGCATAACCTTGACTTCTGCTTACCCCAGAATAGACAAATAAAAATTCTAACCGACACTTATCCAAGTAATGCTGATAAAAATGTCACAAAAACACAAAATACTCGCTTTTTATGACCGACTGTCGTAAAAAGAGAAAATGAGTCAACGGTGCTTTTGACCGGCTAAACATTGAATTCTAACAGAATAGGGTTTTACCCTTTCACACAGAAATGGTTAGTACTTGCGGGTAGTATTGAATAATTTTGTTTTTAAATTGTGTCGTTATTCGAATTGAAGTTACTTGAAGTTATTCGAATTGTAGATCTGAATTTTATATTTTGTTCATGGATCGAGTTGTGGATTCCGAAATATAGTATATTGATACTGATCTAATGAAATGAACAGAAATCTCGTTTATTCATATACAAGTAACTTTTGCAAAAACGTAAAGATATATATTTTTTTTTTTACATAATCTCTGTATTGCAATCTGTCCAGGAGACATTCAGCAATATTTTATAATAACGAAGGGCGGTACGTGAGGTAAATGTCCAGTGACATTTCCTCATAATTGCTAGCTTATAGTAGGTCTTGTGGTACTCTTAATTTTAGTCTCCGACCACTGGGAGATATTTCATCCATAAGGTTATGAGCCAGAATGTTTGGATGCAGTGTTGTAGTCTTTCTTTGTATGTTTTGGCTTTTGATTTTATTTCTTCCTTCACAGTTTTGATTCCAAGATCGTGGTGAAGTCTCTCATTGGTGACATACCATTTGTGTGTAATGTTTATTCATGTACAGTAACTTTTGCAAAAACGTAAAGAAATAAATAGTTAAAAGAAAGACTTTCCGTCTACCAATTTGAACGGTTGCAATCGGCAATATATCGGGAATATCGGTGAAACCAAAGAAATAGTCATCGTAATCCTTTCTGTAATCATCCATCTAGAAGCCAATTTTAAATAGACATGTTACTTGTCAGTTGTCTAGGCGGTACATATAAATTTCACTAAATGAAAGCCAGTTAAAGGATTCAACAAAATCCAATCATTCTTAAATACAGAATTGAATATTCAAGTAAGAACTTTTGAAGAATATACAGCGTGTATACGACAATACGACATTAAATGAAACCACGTGTAGCATGACTGTGATGTTAGAAGCCTTTGACAAAAAAATCAAATAGATATTTGCAATAGTTTAGACGCAAATATACTTTCTTTATTTCACAGTTTTAAACAACCTGTAGGTATTTAAGTTGATCGTATGTTGTCATTACGTCATTCAATTCATTTAAATATCTCTGACTCTTTCATATTAATATATCTTACTGTTCCGCACTTTTAACGTCATTATAGAAAAATAATGTGTAGTTTTATATTTTTAATTTTTTCGACAAATTAATGATTATTTATTAGAATAATATAATTATGTTTATACGGGTTAACACTGGCTGCCTTATCATTTAATGTCATATTGTCATAATTATACACTCTGTATATAAATACGATTTAAACTTGCCAAGTATTAATAATATAATTAAGTATGTTATTTAGCAATAAGAGTATTTAATCACTTGCCTGTAGACATGAAGATTTTTTTGCAAATAAGTAGTAGTTATATATAATATTAATTTATTTTAGCTTTTAAGTACTAATATTGCAATGCCCAATTGGGTAGACTGTCTGAACCAAATTTTATATTTACCAGAACATGTATAACACAGTTATTGCAATAGCTTGACTGGTCTGTTGGTCTAGTGGTTAGTGACCCTGACTGCTAAGCCGGAGGTCGTGTGTTCGATCCCCACCCAGGACAAATCTCTGTGTGATGAGCATGAAGGTTTGTTCTGTGTCTGGGTGTAATTTATCTATAATATGTATGTATTGACAAAAAAAATGTATTTAAGTAGTATATCAGTTGGTCAGTACCCATAACACAAGCAAATATAATTGCTTACTTCGGGACTAGATGGCGCTGTGTGAATGTGGTAGACAAAAAAAAAGTCTGTCTTTGAAAAAAAGATGTCTTTTTCTAACCAGGCAAATATCTTCGTACTCTTAGATACCTGTCTCGAATAATAATATATTCAAAGAAAACTGACAACGTATTTGTTTGTTCATATCTGTCACGACAAACTACGATTACGGACGACAGATGTCGCTGTGTCGAGTATAACGAAATATGAAAGAAAATTTGTCATATTGAATATTTGACAGTGAATACTTCAAACAAAGTGTTTTCTTTGAGAATCTACAGTTCTTTGAAGTATGTTATTTAAATACAACATACGCATTTTTACCCGAAGGGGTAAGCAGAGTTGCATCAAGCTTATATGCCCTTCGGCCACATGGCAAGCCCATCCTCATGATTATTACTGCAACTCGTGTAAGCTAGGATTAACACCGATGATCCTTACGAACACTGAGTTTTGGCACTCGGGAGTTCCAGGCAATGCCGAAGCAGTTTTTTCCATTTGCCAGAAACATGGTTACAAAGGTGTTAAAAATATAAATCGTCCCATTAGAAGAATAATGTTTTATCTTCACATAAAACAAATATGAAATTTGACTGTCACCGTGGCGCAGTGGTTAAGGTGGTCGCCTCCCCACTACATCGCCGTGCTGGGTGACGTGGGTTCGATTCCCACACGAGACAAATATTTGTGTGATTCATAGATATTTGTTTCTAGTCTGGGTGTACTTTGTGTCCATTATTTTCATGTTTGTAAAGCTCCCCGCGACACAGGGCTTGTTCCCTAGTGCGGGCGTTGTTTAAAAAAAAAAAATCATTAAAAAATTCGGCATTAAAAACCGTAAACTATCGATAGATAAATTTTTATTTTATTCTTTAGTCAGTATTTTACAAAATACAAATTTGATCAATTGATAGTTTACGGTTTTTAATGACAAATTTATAATAATTTCATTTTTGTTTCATCTGAAGATAAGACATTATTCTTCTAATAATGGGACGAAATATTGGTACAGCATGTTTCACCATATAAATGACATGCAAAATCTTATTTTCTAATTTAAATAGGTACACTTTAAATTACAAGAAGAATCCTCTAAAATAATAATTATTACTAGTTACCTAAATTGTGGCGGTGTATTAAGTTAAATAATATTAATTATTTATTAACATAATATTGTATTAATATAATATTCTTACCCTAATAATTTCTATTTTAATATATAATATACATAATATTCTACCACATTCACACAGCGCCATCTAGTCCCAAATTAAGCAATTATATTTGCTTGTGTTATGGGTACTAAACAACTGATATACCTACTACTTACATACATTTTTTTTTTGTAAATACATACATTTTATAGATAAATTACACCCAGACACAGAACAAACCTTTATGCTCATCACACAAAGATTTGTCCTGGGTGGGGATCGAACCCACGACCTCCGGCTTAGCAGTCAGGGTCACTAACCACTAGACCAACAGGCCAGCCTTAATATAAGCGATGGTGGCTGAATGGATAAAGAACAGGCGTGCAAATCATGCGGTTCGAGTTCGATCTATTAGTCAAGTGACTTACCATCTGCTAACAACACATAACCTAGAAGAAATTCTATGAGTATGTCTGATCCACCAACCCGCACTTAACTAGGCCAACGTGAGTGGATTATGACCTAAACCCTCTCAGCTCTCTAGTTAGAGGCGAGGAGACCCGAGCCCAGCAGTGGGACTTAATGCGACTTAATGCGACACATCATTGCGACGGTGCTGCCACTACTCGAAACCTCGTACTCACTGACTTGTATATACCTCTGGACTGGCTGTCCTATTGTATATAATTTTCTTTGTCTATTTGACCAACTAGCGTATTGAGGAATTTCCTCCCAAGAACCATCAGGTTGTGGAATGAACTCCCTAACGAGGTTTTCCCAAGGGACTACAGTATGGGGTTCTTCAAAAAAGGAGTGAATAGGTTTCTTAAGGGTCGGCAACGCGCTCGTGATGCCCCTGGTGTTGCAAGCGCCCATAGGCTACGGTAACCGCTTACCATCAGGCGGACCGTATGTCTGTTTGCCACCGTAGTGTTATAAAAAAAAAAAAATAACGTATATAATACGTTTTGTAAACAAAGTGTTGGTGATGTCCATATCGTCATATCGATAAATATGATCATGGTCTAATGTGATCTATGGTTGCAAACAAAATTTTAATTTGATCATAGAAGTAAATGAAATAAAAGCTGACTGTACATTTTTTTTCTGACATTATCTAGGACGCTAGGTTTTTATAATAATAGATTTTTATTTCATTGTAGATTTCAACCTGATCCAGCGTTTCAAAAATAATGGCTAGCCAACATGAAAGCGCCCCTTAATGACTTCAAATCCAAACAGTCGTCTTTGTTCGTAACATTTGACAAATAAGTCATCTAAAAGCTACTGTTTTGATATTACAAACAGACACTTCAATTTTATTTATTTGAACAGATACTGCTATTAAAATTAGGGCCTTGGAAATCTATTCATGACACTAATTAATTTCGTAATGGATTATTAAAAATTATTTTCCCTTTTTCAGAATATGTTTATTTTAAATCTTAAAATGAAATCTATCGATAGGTACGTGTTAAATCAAAGTTTGTCGCATCGCTAATATTAGTTCATATCTTCTCCGCCACTGCTTACAGCGCACAATGGCGCAAATCAAACAGCGACAAAATCAGTTTCAAAGACGCCTATCCAGAGGTATATACAGATCAGTGCTCATACTTCACTTTGTTGAGTGTTCGTAAATGACAGTCGCCGACATACATTTATTAATATGTACGTAGAAAATTATTTGAATCAACACAAAGTTTATGTGGACCTTCATGCAAATACCACACTACTAACATAATTGTCCCTGAATATCTCAGGTACCTTCGTTAAGCCAAACAATCATTTCCATATAATTATGCGACATTAAGTTACAAGTTAACGTTAGAGGTCCTGGGTCTCGTTTTAGGCTGCGTTCTCAACAGAAATGCGAAGATATGTAGCGAGACATGTGTTTATAAGAACCAATTAGATTCACTTCATTTATACCGCGTTGCATAGAGTTAGAGTTGCCAGGTCGCCAAACCTAATAGCCGGACAGACCAGCCAGTTTGGTCGGACATTTGGGTAGAAAAATCGGACACCCTATATTATTGAGGATTTTGTCTCAGTATTAATAGGTACGACAAAAAAATTGTGCGTGCGTGGCTGCGTGGGCGATCGACAGTCGACTCTCGTCGACTGCGCTCGTTTGCGAAATGTAAAAAGCCTAACAAAAGCCGGACAAGACGGACACCGTTTATTTTGGCCGGACACGCAATCAAAAAGCCTACCTATGTCCGGCTTTATCCGGTCGCCTGGCAACGCTACATAGAGTAGTTCCTGTAGAAACGGCTTAGTAGATCAAAGTTGTTGTACCTAGGTAGCAAGCAAGGGTTTAAAAATTTAAAGGCCGATGTGGTGTATTCTGGGGGCTTACTCTGAATTTCGACATTCGAATGTTCGGTTTTGATGTCGCTGTCAAATGTAAGGAAATTTAGATATAAGCGCTGCCACTTTCAAACATTTGACAGCGACATCACTGAACATTCGAATGTGGAGATTTATAGTAAGCCATCTGAGGACAGTTTCACACACAGCACCGCACCGCTCAGCTACCTCGCCCATCTCTGATGTAAACGTAGCCTTTTACTCAAAAACTAGTTAATATTTGAACTTTACTCCAGTTACGAGTCCGGTGTTAGGGTAACGTTGGAATTTGTGTTATTATTACCTTTGAACTTTTGACATAACGTAGCATTACTCCTAATACGAATAAAGGGGTAAGCAGAGCTGAATTAATAATGTCATTTCTGGTCTTTTTATTTAATAAAAGACAATGCCCCACTAGTGCATAAACCCTGTACTACGGAAACTTTACAAAAATACAATTAACAAACATAAAGAACACATTGCCTTAGATTTAAAGTCATAGGTTGCATCGATAGCAAAGCATAGTATGTAGAACTTCTGCTCAAAAGGTCCCAAATTCAATCTCCGGGTTATTATAAAAGAAGCACGGGGCATTTAAAGGAAATCCATTTGTTTAATATTGCTAGATATATTCATAAAATCAGAGAGCTAGAGTGGAGACCGCGACTCAAACATACGGACGCCCTCCAGCTGGTAGACTGACGACCTGAAAAAGGTTGCTGGGTCTGACTGGATGCGGAAGACGGAGCACCGAGTGTTATGGCGCGTGTTGAGAGAGGCGTATGTCCAGCAGTGGACTGCAATAGGCTGAGATGATGATGATGATTTTTAATCAGATCTTTTTCTTCTTATCGTGTAGAACCTTTGCGTTGGAATTTATCAAGTCGCCCATAAAGCTTCTAACTTTACTTAACGATACCACATTAAGTGATAACCGGGATCAACTTTACGTGCCTTCCGAAGCAAAGAGACGCTCGAGAATGTAATAGCCACAAACGGTCACCCATCATTTACTTACAATGCCGAGTGTTGCTTAACCTCGATGATTGAATAGAACTTTTCAGTACCACAATCAGATTACTATGACCTAGACAAGTTGGTAAGACGAGTTAAGTCTCATCATCAGCAACCCATTAAGTCCCACAGCTGGGCTCGGGTCTCCTCTCCTCTAACTAGAGAGCTGGTGGTTTTTTTTAGCCTATAATCCTCACGCTGGGCTAGTGCGGGTTGGTGGATCAGATATACTCATAGAATTTCTTCTAGTGTATGTGTGTTTCCTCACGATGTTTTCCTTCACCGTTAGTAGATGGTAAGTCACTTGACTAGTACATATAAATTCCACAAAGTGGAATCCACATTGGTACTGCCGGTCGGGATCGAACTCGGACCGCGTGATTTGCACGCCGGTACCTTATCCATTCAGCCACCATCGCTAAGTTAAGTCTACGGTGTATAAAACCTTTTCACTTTCCATCTAAAATAACATTTCAAGTATCTAATATAATCTACCACAATGCAAAGTCAGTCTTCCATTCATTTCCTCTTCCTGTCTGAGAGTAAGTTATTGAAGTTTCATATTTGATATATCATTTTTCAAGATGGCGGTATTCAGAAATGAATTTTTATGAAAATTTCTGAACGAACAGCTGCTGAATTCATATTGGTTGCTCTTCTAGGTTAGCATATCGTGATATTAATGGAAAATTGCATTAATCGAGAAATTATTCAACATGATTTTTAACTATAATAAATTGTATTGACATAAAGCACATATTGCTAAAGAGTTAAATCTCAAATTGTACATTTTTGAGAACAAATATAATATAAATAAAAAATTATAGCTTTTTAAAATAGGCATTTGTGATCATTTATATAACAAATCACACATAATTTTTTTATTTGTCTCCCTGTCCATTTGTTTTTCAAATTCGAAAGTTTAATTATAAATTTCTATATAACTGTCTCAGTGGCACAGCGAAAAGTGTATACGACTGCTGTGCAAGAGGTTCCAGGTTCGATTCCCGGGTCGGGTGAAATTGGTTTTTCTATCATGAAGTTCCAGTATTAAGATTTTCCCGGAGTTTGGTAAACAAATTCCCGGTTAATGACCGTCCGGCTCGCCCCTATTTCATGACCCAACATAGCTGGCGAAATGTGGGGTGTGAAATACCTCTGCCTACCCCTGGGAAAAAGGCGCGATGCTATGTTATTTATGTATATATATTCAACAGAATAACAAAACTAATATGAATTTAATACTTTTCATATGGGAGTATACCAGGACAGCTATTAAAATTCTTCAATTAACTACAAATTGGCTTCTATCACGTAGAAAGGGTAAAGGTATATTGAAGCGATAGTGGATCACATAGATGATAATTTGCAATATAGGATAGTGGTTAAAGTGTTTCAACAGTATTACATTGTAATTGAATAGCGTTTTAATAGCGTATTTACAAAGAGAGTGGCATGTGGGAGTGGTCCCAATTTAGTGTCGTATTTCGTGGATTTTAATGTTTATTATTTAATAGGAGCTGTATTTTAAAAATACGTTACTACACTAATTAGAATAATGTAATATAATAATATTCTACCACATTCACACAGCGCCATCTAGTCCTAAAGTAAGCAATTATATTTGCTTGTGTTATGGGTACTAAACAACTGATATACTACTTAAATACATTTTTTTTTTGTAAATACATTCATATTATAGATAAATTACACCCAGACACAGAACAAACCTTTATGCTCATCACACAAAGATTTGTCCTGGGTGGGGATCGAACCCACGACCTCCGGCTTAGCAGTCAGGGTCACTAACCACTAGACCAACAGGCCAGTCAGGTTTCATCATTGTCATCATTTCAACCCATTAATTTAATGTCCTAGGAAAGCTAAGCTTATGTTTAGCTCATCTTGCAATGTGGCCTGTTCCTTAGACTGTTTTATAAATATGTTAAGGCCCAAAACATACTAAGCAGTACTTTAAATATATCATCATAATGTTAATGGAGTTGTCGCTTGTTTCAAAGACACATTTATCTTTAAAATTATTTTGTAAAATGTATTTTTGAATGCATGCTGGGACTACGAGAGTGAAGCCCCACTCTCGTAGTTCTTTATTTGGGCACTGCTCAGCTCCTATTGGGCGTAGCGTGTTGTTATATAGCCTATACCCTTCCTTGATAAATGGGCTATCCAACACTCAAAGAATTTTGAAAATCGATTCAGTAGATCCCGAGATTACACCGTCACAAACTTACAAACTTGACCTCTTTATATTATTAGTATAGATTTGTTTTCCTCTTATTTTTTTTATCACATTATTTATTTTAGATTTAGGATATCGTAACTTAAAATTAAATAGCGAAATCCTTATAAAATCACACGGTTTTTCTGGCTATATATCGCTCCCTTAAATTTTGACAAACTCAGGTACTTAATAATAAAGATTTTTCCTTCGGTGAAGTGCGAATGTCATGCTCTTCTGCCTACCTCCACGAGTGTAAAGAAGTATATTGTAAGGGGGTAAATAAGTGAAAGCTATTAAGATACAGCCTGACAGTGAGAATTTCAATAGAAGATCACAATTAAACCTTACACGAACTTGATATCGAATCCAGGACCTCTCGTATAAATTCCAATGAAGCAGAAGCGAAAATTACGTAACCTGTTTAACTTCCAACAATATGTCAAGGATGTCAGGAACACCGGCTCCTCTCCTAATTACTTCTATTTAAAACTTAAATATTAAACTATAAATTTAAAAAAAATACTATGTCTTTCTTACTAAAAGTTTATTTAGAATACTATCTTGGCTTGTTAGGAATTATACTTGATAACTTATTTATTTGGCCACTGCTCAGCTCCTATAAGCCGTAGCGAAATGTCATATAGCCCATAACCTTCCTTGATAAATGGGCTATCCAACAGAAAAATAATTTTAATTATAAAAAATAAATTATTATTATTATTATATTATATTATTATGTGGACGGATATTAGCCTTTTTTTTTTTTTTTTTACTTGGGGAAATGCCTGACGCATACCCCTCGGTCTTGGGGAAAGAACCGAGGGGTTATGTGGGGCTCGCACCCACTAAAACCCCAAGGTGTTCCTCTCGTCGCGCTCTGCTGTGGTCACGGGAGCGCAGGAACATTCATCCGCGACCACAGCGACGATGGCCCGCTACGGGCCCCCTCTCTGCCGGAGCTCAGCTCCGGCGGTGACGTGCGGGAACACGCACACGTCACCAGAAAACGCTCGCGGTCGACTTTCCCCAAAGTCTCGCGGTCCTGGCGTGGCGGACGCGCTCAGCCGGGCGCGTCCTCTTCTCGGGCTTTTACGGCGGGAGGTCGCGGGCGTATGCCCGCCTTCTCCCGCCTACCCTTCGATGGCGGATCGGGTCACTGAGGGCATCGTCTTCCCTCTGCCGTTCCGCCTCCTCCTTCTGCCTCATCACCTCTTCGCAGAAGGAGAGCACTGCTCCCCAGTTCGTCTCGCTCTCCAGCATGGCCTTCACCACTGCTGGGAGCGAGAGATCCTCGCCTATGATCGAGGCCAGTGCAGCGCGCTGACCCGCCCACGCCCCGCACACCTCGAGGGTGTGCTGGGCTGTGTCCTCCGGGGAGCCGCAATGATGACAGATACATTGCGGCTCCCTCCTCGCGACCCGGCACAGGTAACTCCCGAAGCAACCATGCCCCGAGAGCACCTGCGCCAGGCGAAAGGTCAGCGCCCCGCGCCTTCTTTCGGCCCATTCTCTGAGAGACGGATATTAGCCTACTATAACACGCTGGCCAGATGGGTTGGTATAGGGTTTGTTTCGAATTTTATTTTTCCCAAAGTGCTCTTGTTTGCATAATATTACCCTTAGTCGCCTTTTACGAGACCCACGGGTTGAGATGGGGTCACTACCCCATCTCAACCCGTGGTTCTCGTAAAAGAGGAGACCCGTGCCCAGCAGTGGGACGTTTGAGCTACAGAGACATCAAAACCCAATAACTCTTCAACAGCAGCAGCAGATTTTTAAGAAATATAATTGTTAATAACACGGAAGTGACTTATTCGTTAACTGGGCCGCGAGAAACTCGCCCGCGCGGTCGAGTTGGGAAAATTAAATTTTAACTATTATTTTATTATGCGTCTCGGCCGTACCACGCGGTCGAGTTGCTGAAGTAATTTTTTCGTATATTGTATTCGTCAACTCGGCCGTCAATAAAAAAAAAAGTATTATGGTACAGTCAAGTACAAGAGTGGTTCTTTTGTAGGTGTTTTCTGAATCGTTGGCCATTACGTATCAGAAGGTAACAGCCGAGTGAACAATCTACGACGCCACGATTCGAGATAAATGGTTCATATTTATAAAATTACGTACTACGTACTACGTACTACGTATTACGTACTACGTACTACGTATTACGTACTACGTTACGTATTCTTAATCCGTAACTACACTTTTACTAAACGTAAGTAAAGGTATTATGATTTCTTATTCCATTTAGAGCACCTGGGGAGGCTTTAGCGGCTTTTTATAATGCATTAGGTAACTAATAGGTTGTCACCCTTTACACCTGAGCACACAAGTTTTTTGTAGCACCCTATTTATCTTTAGAGAAAAACTAAACTTAAAAATCTATACTTAATTAGAACGGACGGGGCTTCGCTCTGTCGCTTTTGTTTAGCCACTGCTCAACGCCTATTAGCCATAGCGTGATGTTATATAACTTATAACCTTTCTAGATAAATGGGCTATTCAACGCTAAAACAATTTTTCAAATCAGTCTAGTACTTTCTGAGATCCTAGCGAACAAACAAACTACAGCTTAATAATATTAGTATCCGTGTAGTGACGGATTAAGAATACATAATGTATCCCCATCTCAACCCGTGGGTGTCGTAAAAGGCGATTAAGCGAGGAACCTTATTTGCTACAAAAATAATGGAATCTGAACACTACAAAACACTTTTTCATTTTTATTATAAATAAATACTGGCAATTTTATTAAAAGGTAATTCTTTACCCTCCAAATTAATCTGCCTCTCAAATACGAATGTTAATTAACAATGAAAAAGTGACATTCCCAGGAGGAATCGAACTCGTTACCGTTGAAAAAGGTGCCGGAAAATTATAATTTTGACCTAGTGCTTATTTATTTACCTTGTGCCCATTAAGCTTACAGAAATGCCTTTCTGATATAATAAGCTGCTGAAGGAAGAATGCATGAAAAGACTGATGAATGTTGAAGAAGCCAAAGATGTATGTCAGAATCGAAATAGTCTCTGCCTAAACCTCTGCTGGGAAAGAGGCGTGATCTATATGTATGTATGTATTAAGGAAGATTTTTGAACACAAGGTTATTTAGACACAAGGATATTAGCATAATAAGCTTCATAGTATAAAAACAAATAAAATAACTGGTCTTATCAACCTTTTTTTTTCTTTTTGTTCAGAATAAAATTTATTTGTAAATAAATTAATTGATATGTATAATGTTTTTTGTATTAAATCGCTCGCTGTGGCGGAAATTAGGTGAGGCCTATATTCAACAGTGGACGTCATTGGGCTGATATGATGATAATGTTTTTTGGCCTTTTTGGTATTGAGCCGTTAGTAAAGTAAGGCTAAGGTAAAAAGATTCGAAAAGAGTGAATATGTATAAAAAAAGTGTTACCTCACGATAGATATGAAATTCGTCGAATTAATGGTCGGGGTCGATCAAGAAAGGTTAAGTCGATCTAGCAACTAAGAACTGCTCCTAAATTTGGAGTCCAATGTGACGTGGCCATGTCGGCGATGAACAAAAACACTGAGGATGAAACGCTAAGTGAAACTGATATTTGAAGAATGTGAACAAAAACTACTAGACTATCAAGATGGAAGTCTGAATAAAATCTCGTTTATTCATCTAGGTTACAAGGTAACACTTATGAAAGTCACAAGAATGTAACAGGTTATCCGAAAAGTAGTGTCAGCAAATTTGCCTACGACCAGTTCGCTGACGGGTTGGAGCTATGAGAAGAACTAGCAAGAAACTCACGCCACTCTTTTTAAAAAAATGGATAGTTACAATCTTTTGTAATTTACAATTTCGGTAGCATGTAAAGTGATGCAGCAGAGCACTACACCGTCTAGTCTAGAACTCCTTAAAATAAATTATGTGACGTAGACCCGTTGTATAACATTTATTCATCATCATCATATCAGCCCAACGACGTCCACTGCTGAACATTGAGGCGCTCGTAGTATTGTAGTACTGAGATGCTCGTTACGATCATCCAGGTTAAGTCCATGATGGGTGACCGTTTGTGGCAATTTCATTTTCGAGCTTCTCCATGCTTCGGAAGGCACGTAAAGCCGTTGGTCTCGGTTATCTCTTAATGTGTTAGTCGTTAAGTCAAGTTGGAAGCCTTCTGGGCGACTTGATAAATTCCATCACTAGGGTCTGCCAAGCCCGCACGATAAGAAGAAGAAGGTGGACATGCCTTACCTAATTTACGCCACATAACATTAAATATCAATTACATATATAACATAATATTTTTTTTTAACTGTATAACATTTAATAAAGATAGAATAGTGAACGCAATTTTTATTTCTACTTTCTTTTTATTCAAGTTTCTATTAAAATGTATTCAACCGGTTAATTAAATGTACTGCTACAAGAACATAATTATGGCTTTAATAAAGTGTAGTTCGTTTCAAAACAAATTATTTTCTTTGAGAAAAACTTTGTTATATATGAAAGTTAATTTCACAGTTTTCTTTTTTAATAAAACTTGAAAGAGTTAAACGATAAAATGTATTCTGAAATGTGGCTTCAAGATAAAAAACCTTAAGAAGCGGCGATGTTATGACTAAAGAAGAATGGTGCTGTCGACGTCCAATAGAATTTTCAATCATCATTATAGCCCATAAATCCGACTGCTGGGCATAACTTCATCATTCCAACCCATAACCGTTCCACTACTAGGCATGAGTCGCCTCCCATAGATTGTGGAGGGAATTTAGCCTACTATACCACGCTGGCCAGACGGGTTGGTATAGGGTTTGTTTCGAATTTTCCTTTTCCCGCAGTGCTCTTGTCTGCATATAGTTACTCTCTTAGTCGCCTTGTACGACACATAAGGGTTGAGATGGGGTAGTGACATTATGTATTCTTAATCCGTCACTACACGGATACATAACTTGACAAATAAATTTTCGGTTTATTTTTTATTCAAAGTTTTACAAAAAATTTTAATATTCGTTGCCTTTAGTATCATAGATTTGAGAAGGGTTAAGCAAAATCACTTGATTGTCTATTTTTTTTTGGTTATCTTTGTATTTAACCAAAGTTTGTAGTTTGTTTGTGTATTATTTTATTTGTATAAAAGTCTAAATAATATATATATTATGTACTACAGTTTGACAGTTCAAAAATTCTACTAACAATTTCGTAAGTCCATTGGTCAATTTTGGTGTCGTTGCCAAAGGTTCGATAGGGAAATCGACCAGATACAATTTTTTTTTTAATTTGACAGTAAAATCAACCAACTTACATTGAAATTACAAATAGGTTCTCATCGTAAGATGATGATTCATAATGATGATGATAATATAGGTCCTCTGCTGATGTCAAATTTGATTAGTAAATTGCATCTGAGCGAAGCTGAAGGCGTCACTAGTCTGAATTTATACTAAACCAACGTAGTTAATTATGTAAGAATCTCCTAGAGTAGGTATATACTTTGGATTCTGTTCACGTTCGAGTACAGTAAATAACTCCTCAATTGGGGAAGAAATACGGTACAAATAGTTGAGGATACCAGTTGGTTATATAATTAATTACCTATATACTATTCAATTCTAAATATTAGTAGCAAAAATGATGTTGAATATTTTTTTTATTTATTTTGTGAATAAAATATTCAAATTTATTCATTAATAAATTGTTCTTTTGATAGAACATAAAGTCAACATTTTATTAAACTTTTTTATTTAAAAGCTATTTTGTATTATTTTTTGGCAAGTAGTGTATATTATTAATTATTTATATATATATATATTATTATTATTCAGTTATGTTTATTGATAAGTCTCTTAACAGTATATGAAAGATAGGAATTAACTTGAATATTTATTTTATTCGTCACGAAGAATCAGGATTACTTATTCAAGTCGATGTTTTATTCTATGAATAAATGAATACGTTATCACTTTATATAAATATAAATTCATAGTATGTATTTTGTTTAAATTGTACCTATATAGTTATTATAATTATTCATCATTCGTAAGACATTGCATTAAATGCAATACAAAAGATATTGTATGAACGCAAAGAGAATTTTAGACCATACCTAATACATTATTTAAGTAACTGATTTATTTATGAATAAATTATTCATAAATTAAATAAAGATCATTTGAATAACAGATACATTTAAATTAGATTCATTTAAGTGCAAGTATCAATTTATACGTTTCGAATTTTATAAACAAAGTGTTTTTGGCAAAAACTTTTATATTCAAATTACACATTTTATACTACAAATATAAGTTCTATTTATAGTACTTTTAAGTTATAAACAGACACAAAATTATATACAAACCTCTTACATAACCCGCGAAGTAAGATCCGATCGATTAAAAATAAAAATTAAAAAAAACACTGAGTACACTGAACGGGGAACTTTTTTTTTATTTAAGACGAGTAGAGAAAGATTTTTTTCACAAGAAAGAATTGGAAATGCGAGAGAAAGAACAGACACCCGATCCCTGCCGCTTTCAGAGTATCACTGAGGGCCGTAGATGCGCGTAGCCGTAGCTACGCGATGCCTACGAATCTCGTAGAGGTGCTACGGAATTGTTTGGGCCTTGTATTTTCATTTCGCTTTGAATTTAATGGAGGGATGCTACTTGTATTTGTATTATAAATATTTAGTATAAGGTTGAATTCTAACTATTAATATAAAAGCGAACGTTATTAAGGTTTATACAGACGTTAATTATTCTTTCACTCAAAAACTACTGAATTAAATTTGAAAAAACTTAACTGTTATATTTTATCATATACATCAGATTAGTATAACATAACATAACGTTAACATATCATCACGCCTTTTTCCCCGAAGGGGTAGGCAGAGGTGTTTCACACCCACATTTCGCCAGCTATGTTTTGTCCCATGAAATAGGGGGCAAGGCTATTGTCATCAACCGGGAACATTTGTTTACCAAACTCCGGGCAAATCTCAATACTGGAATTTCATGATAGAAAAGTCCAATACCATTTTCAGCCGACCCGGGATTCTAACCCGGGACCTCTTGCACAGCAGTCGTATACACTTCCCGCTGCGCCACCGAGGCAGTTTATTATTTATTACTATATAGACTGTTATTTATTTCTTTGTATAGGAGTGTGTCTTTGTATTCTCCGTATAGTGACGGATTAAGAATACATAATGTCACTACCCCATCTCAACCCGTGGGTGTCGACAGACAAGAGCACTGCGATAAAAGGAAAATTCGAAACAAACCCTATACCAATCCATCTGGCTAACGTGGAATAGTAAGCTAAATTCCCTTCACATTCTTGACTCGACTCGAGCCCAGCAGTGGGATATTTATTGGTAGAATTGATGATACGAGGGTGAGGGTGATAATTTTATAGTAATATTTTATTATTTACTAGAAATCGCGCGGGGCTTCGCTTCCGTCGTTCTTTATTTGGCCACTGCTCAGCCCCTATTGGCCGTAGCGTGATGTTATATAGCCTATAACCTTCTTCAATTAATGGACTATCCAACATTAAACATTTTCAAATTATTTATTGGATTAGTAATTCCTGAGATCCGAGCATGCAACCATACAAACAAACTTTTAAAGTTTATAATATTTCTAGAAGTCGCGCGGGGCTTCGCTGCTGTCGTTCTTTATTTGGACACTGCTCAGATCCTATTGGCCGTAGCGTGGTGTTATATAGCCTATGTTACTCAGTGATAATGTAGCTTTGTAACAGGAAAAAAAAATCTGAAATCGGTCTAGTAGTTTTTAAGTTTATTCGTTACAAACAAAAATACAAATCTTTCCTGTTTAAAATATTAGTGTAGAAGTAGATTTTAAAAGCATTGTTGACATTTTATGGTCATCGTAATTAAGCAACATTTGCACCGTCTATCAATTAGATGGGAGTAGTATTTGTAGTATTTTTAATATTTCTATCTCTCCACGAAACATTATATTTTTCATACACAATTCTTTATTTTATTATTTTTCTTTTATGATATAAAAGGTTTTTTATTAGGTTTAAACTACAGTCTCCCCGGACATCAATTTTCCTTTGCTCTTAATGAATGAACTCTGCAGATTACTTTGAAGTATTTTTTTTACTAAGATGGCGGCAAACACGCTTATGACCCGCCTGGTGGTAAGTGGTTACCCTAACCTATGTAAGCTTGCAACACCAAGAGCATAACATTCCCAAGCCCCTTTTAAACCCCTTCCATGCTGAAACAGGAGTAATAATAAAAAAAAAATAAACTAATAATAATATTCTACTACATTCACACAGCGCCATCTAGTCCCAAAGTAAGCAATTATATTTGCTTGTGTTATGGGTATGGTACTAAACAACTGATATACTACTTAAATACATTTTTTTTTGTAAATACATACATATTATAGATAAATTACACTCAGACACAGAACAAACCTTTATGCTCATCATACAAAGATTTGTCCTGGGTGGGGATCGAACCCACGACCTCCGGCTTAGCAGTCAGGGTTACTAACCACTAGACCAACAGGCCAGTCGACTAAACGTTCCCTCAATCCTACTTCTGATCATATTCGTTACGGGTTCCTTAATTTTTACTCTATCAGAACCCACATTAAGGAACCAATTTGTTGGGGGAATTTACAAACATACAATCTCTAAACAAATGTGTATCTGATAAACAAATGTGCCGGTTTTGATGCAGTTTTTTTGTTTGAAAGCTGACATAATCATGATGGGTCTTAGACATGTTATATTAAAATTTGTACAGCCGTTTCCAGTTCACCAGCTCTTACCGGGGATGACATAAAATTTACAATTTTGTTTTCATTACAATCAGTGGTGCTGCAGAAGTGTATACAACTTCTAAGCAAGATGACATGGGTTCAACTCCCGGGTTAGGTTTTAAAACGATATTAAGTTTTACGATACAAAATTCCCAATCCCGGCGTTTGGAGACAATAGTGCCCGGTTGATAGGTTCACCCTCTATTACATGGAGCCTAACAGAACCCACCTAAACCTTAAACGAAACGTGTATGTAAATAGTGAGTTAATGCCGCGTCTATAAATGAAACGTCAGTGTTGCAATGGTTTGGCCGACGCTTTTATTAAAATAGGTGAATTAAGCTAAAGTATTTTTCTTTCTGGCAATTCTCGTGTTTACCGAATTAAAAATATAATGTTTACCCATTTTTTCTTCACGAATAAAGCTGAAGAAAAATGTCTTACATTTCTTGGCGCCGCGTTTTGTGCATTTGATTGTTTAAATTATAATATTAAATTAAATATAGCTGTCTAGATAGAGGGGATTAGAGCTTTACCCAGAAGTTGAACATAGATGGTTGAATAATATATAATAATAATATTCTACCACATTCACATAGCGCCATCTAATCCCAAATTAAGCAATTACATTTGCTTTTTTTATGGGTAATAAACAACTGATATACTACTTAAATACATTTTTTTTTGTAAAAACATACATATTATAGATAAATTACACCCAGACACAGAACAAACCTTCATGCTCATCACACAAAGATTTGTCCTGGGTGGGGATCGAACCCACGACCTTCGGCTTAGCAGTCAGGGTCACTAACCACTAGACCAACAGGCCAGTCCAGGAATAGGAATATTTTAATATTTTTTTAATTGTTTATGAATGTTTATAAATACATCTTACTCGTAATAGCTTTTTCGTAGAAGTCGTGCACACTTACTTACCTGTAATAGAAAAAAAAAATTGTTAATACATAAATGTACATTAGAGATTTTTTTTTACGCAGCGCCATCTAGCCCAAAGTAAGAAAGAAAGAAACATTTATTCGTACGGAATACAGGATGTGTTAGATTTAACAATATTGTTGCAGAGTGCAAGCTATATTCTGCCTGTATTAGGCATGCAAATATTTATAATTACATTATACAATTCAATAAACTAAAAATTCAAAATTCATTAAAAAAAAATCATGAAGTGAAATGAAATGGAATCTCGTTTATTCATCTAGGTTACAAGGTAACACTTATGAAAGTCACAAGTTAAGAATGTAACAGGTTATCCGAAAAGTAGTGTCAGCAAATTTGCCTACGACTAGTTTGCTGACGGGGTGGAGCTATGAGAAAAACTGGCAAGAAAATCACGCCACTCTTTTTTAAAAAAAATGGATAGTTACTTTATCTTTTGTAATTTACAATCTGGGTAGCGTGTAAAGTGATGCAGCAGACCACCACGCCGTTAGATTAAAGAGTTATAGGTACTATTATTATATTATATGATAAAGATAATTAAATTCGTTCCTGCGAACGGTATGTGAATTTTGACATTAGATTAATCGGTTTTGGTGTCGCTGTCATATGTAAGGAATATTATTAATAATTCAAACATTTGACAGCGACATCAAAACAGACTAATCGAATGTCGAACTTCAGAGTAAGCCTCCTGGTGTTGCGCCCATAGGCTACGATAACCTTTTACCATCAAGCGGGCCGTACCACTATTTGATGCCGTGGTATAAAAAAAAATGCGTGCCCCAGATATCAAACCCCATCCCCCGAGCTCACGTGAAGCTATATAGATGCAGATTAACTCAGATAAAAAACATTAAGTGTGTAACGACACCCATGGGCAAAGATACGGGGTTTATCTTTGGATAGATCACGAGAGGTTGGGTATATATTATTGTTGTATATATATTATTTGTTTTTTAGTTGTTTTGGGGTTTTTATGATATTTTATTCTTTATATATGTCTGTGTAGTGACGGATTAAGAATACATAATGTCACTACCCCATCTCAACCCGTGGGTGCCATAAAAGGTGACTAAGGGAGTAACCTTAAGCAGACAAGAGCACTGCAAGAAAAGGAAAATTCGAAACAAAACCCTATACCAACCCGTCTGGCCAGCGTGGTGTAGTAGGCTAAATCCAAAATCTTTGCAGGAGACTTATGCCCAGCAGTGGGACGTTTATGGGTTGAAATGATGATGATGATATAATTTTGTTTAACCCTTAAGGAATTTAGTTTATTTTATTTTTAAATAATATTTAATGTAACAAATTCAAACACAATGTATATTGTTAATATGAATAAATAATCACAATCACAATGATATTTTAAACTGTAATGTTTGGTAGATATTCGGTACCAATATAAATTGCACTTTGTGGAATTTATATGTACTAGTCAAGTGACTTACCATCTGCTAACGGTGAAGGAAAACATCGTGTGGAAACACACATACACTAGAAGTAATTCTAAGTGTACGTGTGTGCGCTACAATAGTTCAGTAACTAGTTGACGTAAAGAAGCCTGTATGGCTCTAACCCAAAAATAATAATATATACTAGGTAGGTATATTAAAAGATTTCATTCTTTTTATTCTTGTTATTCTGGTTTTCCCAAGGGACTACAGTATGGGGTTCTTCAAAAAAGGAGTGAATAGGTTTCTTAAGGGTCGCGCTCGTGATGCCCCTGGTGTTGCAGGCGCCCATAGGCTACGGTAACAGCTTACCATCAGGCGGACCGTACGTCTGTTTGCCACCGTCGTGGTATAAAAAAAAAAAATCTGTACTGCATACACACAAACACATTCATGTAAAAGAAAATGCTTATATTTGATTGTATGACAGGAGCGAAGTCCCGGGCAACAGCTAGTGTAGGAATAAAGGGGTATATGAAATACTAGAAGTCGCGTGGAGCTTCGCTAACGTCGTTTTTATTTGCACACTGCTGAGCTCTTATTTACCATAGCGTGATGTTATATAGCCTATAACCTTCCTCGGTAAATGGGCTATACAACACAAAAATAATTTTTCAAATCGGACCAGTATTTCCTGAGATACAAGCGTTTAACCAAACAACAAACTCTTCAGCTTTATAATATTAGTATAGATAATAAATAATAGTCCCCCTATAGATAGAATGCTAACTACTCGTATTTCCTCGTGACTCGACGTGACCCAAATACTTGGGCTGATAGGCAACGCCTTAACTGCTCATCACTTTTAAACGATTGATTTATTAACAAAGCAAATTCTTCATATATATGTAAGGAATTTAACTTTTTATGTAATAATAATATAATATTCTACCACATTCACACAGCGCCATCTAGTCCTCATCAACATCATCAGCAGCCCATTAAGTCCCACTGCTGGGATCGGGTCTCCTCTCCTCTAACTAGAGAGCTGAGAGGGTTTAGGTCATAATCCACTCACGCTGGCCTAGTGCGCGTTGGTGGATCAGACATACTCATAGAACTACTTCTAGGGTATGTGGGTTTCCTCAAGATGTTTTCCTTCACCGTCAGCAGATGGTAAGTCACTTGACTAGTACATATAAATTCCAAAAAGTGGAATCCACACTGGTACTGCCGGTGGGGATTGAACTCAGACCGCGTGATTTGCACGGCGGTTCCTTATCCATTCAGCCACCATCGCAATTAATTATCTAGTCCTAAAGTAAGCAATTATATTTGCTTGTGTTATGGGTACTAAACAACTGATATACTACTTAAATACTATATTTTTTGTAAATACATACATAATATAGATAAATTACACCCAGACACAGAACAAACCTTTATACTCGCCCAAATATTTGTCCTGGGTGGGGATCGAACCCACGACATCCGACTTAGCAGTCAGGGTCACTAACTAATTTAAGGAATTTAGCCTACTATACGACGCTGGCCACACGGGTTGGTATAGGGTTTGTTTCGAATTTTTCTTTTTTACAAAGGTTGCTCCCTTAGTCGCCTTTTACGACACCTACGGGTTGAAATGGGGTAGTAACATTACGTATTCTTAATCCATCACTACACGGATATAACCAGTCAAAACTACTTTTGACTGGTTAAGAGTTTTGACTGTAACATATACATTACAATAAAAAAGCCTTTGTCTACATTCACCAACATAGTTTTATTTCTGAACAATAAAATGTTTTTCCGCAAACAAACAAATACTTCACGAACAAAATATTACTGTGATAAATTAAAATGGACACTTTTTGTTATACATCTCAAAGAAAACGACGTGACTTACATTTTGTTGGTTTTTTTATGTTTCTCTTTATTGGAGAACAAGTTTCGTTTAGAAAATAAATAAGTTTTTATCTATTTTCAGAAACAAGAGCTGTATCGTGGGGCTTAACAGACACCTAATTAAAGAACAAAATACAGCCCGACTCACAACAACCGTATACTAGAGGCCATAAGAGCCAGAGTGGCGTAACTGCAATTTTTTCAATACTGATTTTATTTTGTAAAACTGGTGTAAATTAAATTAGGCCACTCTGGCTCTCATGGCCTCTATATAAGAGCATGTCGGACCATGTAACCAATTGACCAAACTATAGAGTTTTATAACCAATAATAATATTATAATATTCTACCACATTCACACAGCGCCATCTAGTCCCAAAGTAAGCAATTATATTTGCTTGTGTTATGGGTACTAAACAACTGATATCCTACTTATATAAATTTTTTTTTGTAAATACATACATATTATAGATAAATTACACCCAGACACAGAACAAACCTTTATGCTCATCACACACAGATTTGTCCTGGGTGGGGATCGAACCCACGACCTCCGGCTTAGCAGTCAGGGTCACTAACCACTAGATCAACAGGCCAGTCAAATAGAAATTGTAACTACTATGGTGATTAAAAAGAGTGGCCTGAGTTTGTTGCCAAGTTCTTCGCAGAGCTCAACCTTGTCAGTGAACTGGCCGTATGCATATTTACTGACATCTTTTTTTTGGCTTTGTATGACGTTCATAAGTATCATGTATGTGATCAAATTGAAATAAAAAGATTTGACTTTGACTTTGACATGTAGGGTAACGCAGCGTTGAGAAGCTTAGGTAGTTTTTCGGCAAATACTCAAAAATGTTACATCCGATTATGTTTAAAATAATTTTAGCGGGAAGTCATTTTATTTTTGTGATTTATTTCAGATTGATTGGTGACACAATTTATGCTACTTTCAGAACGTTTATTTCCGAAAATATTCACACAATATTCACATATATTATTATATTCTTTTAAAATTTATATTCTATTGTACCTGTAATTATTTGTTCAATTTTGTACGCCACTGGAAAGGCAAAACATAGTTTAGTACTTATTTATGTAAGAATACTATCTGCTTGTGTACCTAAGTTTACAAAATAAATTATTTGTATATTTGTATTTGTAAAACATTCTTAAGAACCTTAAAGTGTTTTAAAAGATCTGTCGAAGTGTGTGCCAATCGTAAATTTAAAAAATAAACAATTTCTGTTACATGTATGGAGTGCCCAATCACTAACTATTGTAACTCAATGCTCTGTTAATCAACATCATTTCAACCCACAAACATCCCACTGCTGGCCATGGGTCTTCTCCAAAGAATGTGGAGGAAAGTAAACAAATAAATAATTATAAATTTCTGTGATTTATTCCTTTACGTGCTCCACAAAACCAATATCAAGTACATTCATCAGCATCCCATTAAGTCCCACTGCTGGGCTCGGGTCTCCTCTCCTCTAACTAGAGAGCTAAGAGGGTTTAGGCCATAATTCACTAACGCTGGCATAGTGCGGGTTGGTGGATCAGACATACTCATAGAATTTCTTGTAGGATATGTGGGTTTCCTCACGATGTTTTCCTTCACCGTTAGCAGATGGTAAATCACTTGACTAGTATATATAAATTCCACAAAGTGGAATTCACATTGGTACTGCTGGTCGGGATCGAACTCGGACTGCGTGATTTGCACGCCGGTCCCTTATCCATTCAGCCACCATCGCTTTATATTATCAAGTACACAACACGAAAATACAAAAGACATACTCGTCTTTACAGCCCATGTTCAATTTCACGCACAAAAAAATATTTTTGCTATCGAAACCCCTTACGTATTCTAACATTATACACTTATCAGCCATTATTGGCAAAATCATGATCTAATATTACGGCGTGCTTATAGTAAACAGTCTATCTAAGTATGTCTAAACCGTTAGATAGGAGTAATGGTTTCCGCAGCCATTTCAGATAGTGAAAGCGACTATTTATGATAGGTATTCTAATATAGAAAGGGGAGAAGGGTGGGGTATACAAGTTTGAGTGCGGTAATGGAAAAGTGAGCGAATTGCAATGTTTACTGCTTCGATGCCGCAGTGGTTGTGGGTACGATTGCTGGCCAAGATGTCCCGGGATCAGGCAAAAACGGCTGTTTTGTTTTTCTGTTTTAAATTCTTGTTATCGCATTCACTTACTGCTTTATATATAATATATAAAAATAATAATAATATTTAACCACATTCACACAGCGCCATCTAGTCCCAAATTAAGCAATAATATTTGCTTGTGTTATGGGTACTAAACAACTGATGTACTACTTAAATAAATTTGTTTAAATTGTAAATACATACAACATATATTATACATAAATTACACCCAGACAGAACAAACAATTATGCTCATCACACAAAGATTTGTCCTGAGTAGGGATTGAACCCACGACCTCCGGCTTAGCAGTCATGATCACTAACCACTAGATCAATAGACCAGTCTAAATGTATATCTGCCGCGTTAATTCATTTAAAAAAAATCTGCTCCAATATATATAATAAAGGGATTTGTATGGACAGGCTTTTAACGGGTAAAGCTGCAGACAAAAGTTAGTCTTATAATAAACTGTAATTGGAGCAATCTGAACATCTGCTTTCTTAAGAATAGTTACATTAATGTGAGAACTTAAAATGAATAATACGTTAACTTCTAACTCCTTTTTTGTACTAATTTCAGTTGAGCTTATTGTAAAACAATTATAATAATAATAATATTCTACCACATTCACACAGCGCCATCTAGTCCCAAAGTAAACAATTATATTTGCTTGTGTTATGGATACTAAACAACTGATATACTACTTAAATACATTTTTTTTTTTGTAAATGCTTACATATTATAGATAAATTACACCCAGACACAGAACAAACCTGTATGCTCATCACACAAAGATTTGTCCTGGGTGGGGATCGAACCCACGACCTCCGGCTTAGCAGTCAGGGTCACTAACCACAACACCAACAGGCCAGTCAATTATATTTATCTAAATAATATATTTATTTGACTAGATGTGCCGTCGTTCTTTATATGGCCACTGCTCAGCTCCTATTAGCCGTTGCGTAATATTATATACCCTATAACCTTCCCCGATAAATGGGCTATCAAACAAAGATACTTTTTCAAATCGGACCAGTAATTACTGAGATTATCGCGTCGTGTGACGATAACTTTAAATCTACAGTTAATTATATTAAAAAGCTTTGTTTGTTTGAATGCACATCACGCTACAGCCAATAGGAGTTGAGGAGTGACCAAACAAAAAATGATGGGAGCGAAGCCCCAAGCATACAGCCTATAATAATTATAATAATTCTCGTAGTAAACCTTACCTTTCTGAAAAGCATTTACTTTAGCAAGAAGTCAGACATTTTAAAAATAAATTTAGAAAGTGCAACGTTGATTCAGTATAAGGGAGGGATTTTCTTTCCTTACTTTGAGCTTGAATTCGACACTAGTGAGGTTTCTGAGAGAAGCTTCGAAGCAATTTATAGTTATTTCAAAAAGCTGCGGGAGATTTATTTTAATTAATTTCTTTTTAGTAGTTGTCTGTATAGTGATTAAGAAAACATAATGTCACTACCCTATTTCAAACCTTGGGTGTCGTAAAAGGTGTATAAGGAAGTATCCTTAAGCAGACAAAAGCAGTGCAAGAAAAGGAAAATTCGAAACAAAACCTATACCAACCCGTCTGGCCAACGTGGTATAGTAGGCTAAAATCCCTCCACAATCAAAAATTGGAGGAGACTCATGCCCAGCAGTGGTACGCTTATATGGGTTGTATTGATGATGATGATGATGAATACATTAGTCATTTCAACCCATAACCTAACCCCCGTCCCACAGCTGAGCATGGGTCTCCTCCAAAGAATGTGGAGGGAATTTAGCCTACTATACCACGCTGGCCAGATGGTTTGGTAAAGGGTTTGTTTCGAATTTTCCTTCCCTTATCTGCTTAATGTTACACAGTCGCCTTTTACTACACCCACGGGTTGAGATGGGGCAGTGACATTATGTATTCTTAATCCGTCACTACACGGAAAAGAATGTTATTGTTATAGGTTAACTTAAGATACTACATTTTACCGCAAGAAAATATCTTATTCCTACAGTCAAAATACACCCAAACAGAGTCGGTGGCGATAGCTAGTAAAAGATAGGTAGGTACTTTCACCATTTCAACATTGTAATCTTCCGATAACGTACCGATTTTCTATACAAATGAAATTTAAGCAATAGGGACCTTAGGGCCCCGAAAATTGACCTTTTTAAGCCTCGCAACGATTCAACAAGACCTTTCTAATACGAGGGACGTCCTTCCAAAATTATATTCGAATAGGACCCAGTTATATCGACAATGAAATCAGAGAATTGTACGATTTATTTTTATCGAGAGAATAATAATATTCGAGTCGAATTTTGTTCGGAAAATTACTAACAGTGCAGAAAAATTGAAGTGAGTGATTTGAAATTCCATTAATTTCATCATTAAAATATATAACTACAAATACTATGGAAGATGTTAGGGATACGCAATTGCCGTGGTAAGACATAAGAACAGTTATAGAAAAAAATATATCATAATCAATTTCTTATGAAAAATATCAGTATAATTCAACATTGACGGCAAATATTAGTCTACGTGACGAAAACAATCTTGTGATAGGAAAACAGAGCCATTCAGAAAGAATGTGGAACAAATCCTTGGTTCTTAATCCATTTAGTGATAAACAACAGACAAGACTGGTGTTTTTCTCACGTCCTTTCTCGTAAATATGTGTTGAGTTAACATGAATTAATTGCAAAAATAAATCGTACTAAGAGTCTACAAAGTGTTGCATAGTGGTAAAGTTTTTTTTTATGCCATGACGGTGGCAAACAGACGTACGGCCGATTGATGTTTAGCGGTTAACGTGCTAGCGTCTTCTGGTGGCGTGTGCGTGTTCCCGCACGTCACCGCCGGAGCTAAGCTCCGGCAGAGAGGGGGTCCGTAGTGGGCCATCATCGCTGTGGTCGCGGACGAATGTTCCTGCGCTCCCGTGACCACAGCAGAGCGCGACGAGAGGAACACCTTGGGGTTTTAGTGGGTGCGAGCCCCACATAACCCCTCGGTTCTTTCCCCAAGACCGAGGGGTATGCGTCAGGCATTTCCCCAAGTAAAAAAAAAAAGGCTATGGACAGCAGCAAAACAAGGAGCACATTGCGAACTCTTTTATAAAAATAATCTATCCCTAATGAGTTTTGGACAGACATGGAGTTTTATTTTGACCGGCAGTAGGTTCCGCCATGTGAAATCATTGGTAGGTTCATTTCAGGTTCAGGTATCATTTTGACTGGTCTTTTGGTCTAGTGGTTAGTGACCCTGACTGCTAAGCTGGAGATCGTGGGTTCGATCCCCACCCGGGACAAATCTTTGTGTGATGAGCATAAAGGTTTGTTCTGTGTCTGGGTGTAATTTATCTGTAATACGTATGTATTTACAAAATATATATATATATTTAAGTAGTATATCAGTTGTTTAGTACACATAACACAAGCAAATATGATTGCTTACTTTGGGACTAGATGGCGCTGTGTGAATGTGGTAGAATATTATTATTATTTCACATGGCGGAATTGGTATGCCATCGGCGGAATTTTTAACGCGCCCTAACAGTCAGTCAGTCATAAAATTGTCTGAACACAATTAGTCATTCATTTTTATTTATATCATCATCATCATCATATCAGCCTATCGACGTCCACTGCTGAACATAGGCCTCACCTAATTTACGCCACTGCGAACGGTCCTGTGCCGCCCGCAACCAACGGCCGCCCGCAACCCTGACCAGGTCGTCGGTCCATCTGGTGGGGAGCCGTCCAACGCTGCGCCTTCCAATACGTGGCCGCCACTCGAGAACCTTTTTTCCCCATCGGCCATTTAATATATATAGATTGTAGTAATAGGAGAACAAAGGGGTTTTTTACGCTTTGTGGTCTTTTATAAGGTCAAGAAACTTTCCTTGGTGGCAAGTCCACCCTTAAACATGAATATGAAATTAAATAATGTAAGTCGTAATTTTAATCTTTCTTAGAAATTCAATATTAAAATGCTGTTAAGATAATCAAATCTTTGAAAATCACCTTCAATTGAGGGTTTTTATAAGTTAGTGCCACAGTCTAACTTTTGTCAGTAGGTAAACTCGAAAAAGCATTACTTAATGATTGCCTAATTTTATTATAACAATTCTCTTAGGCCAACTATGAATTAAATTTAGAAATTTAAAAATAGATTATTTTTAAGGTTCCATAGATAAATGGCAAAAACAGAACCTGAGTTTTCTCATGTCTGTCCGTCCGTATGTCATATGCTTTTTACTCAAAAATTAATCGTACAGCTCTAAGTAGGTATATGTATTTAATACCTATATTTTGACTAAACAAAATATAGTGACATGATAATATAATAATAATAATATTCTACCACATTCACACAGCGCCATCTAGTCTAGTAAGCAATTATATTTGTTTGTGTTATGCGTACTAAACAACTAATATACTACTTAAATACATTTTTTTTTGTAAATACATACATATTATAGATAAATTTCACCCAGATACAGAACAAACCTTTTTGCTCATCACACAAAGATTTGTCCTGGGTGGGGATCGAATCCACGACCTCCGGCTTAGTAGTCAGGGTCACTAACCACTAGACCAACAGGCCCGTCAACATATAAATAATATCATCCTATATATCGCCTAAGACGGTAAGGTTCCAGCGATCATTCCTCCCACGTACGTGCAGGCTCTGAGGTGAAATTCCTGCAGCGTTGTTTCTAGATCGCTATGACATGTCCTTCTTCAAACGAAGTTTAAAGAGAGCTACTTATTCTCTTAAGGTAGGCAGCGGCTTGGCTGTGCCCCGAGCATTGCCAACGTCCATGAGCGGCGGTAACCATTTACCATCAGGTGGGCCGCTTGCTCGTCTACCACTTCAGGCAATAAAAAAAAACCTATACCTACACCTCACCTAATTTCCACCACAGCGAGCGATTTTGTGCCGTCTTCAATATAGAAATATAGAATAATGTTTTCGTAATCCCCATCTAATATTCACATAATTCCTTACTTCATATTAGATTCGCAAAGTTTTGTCTCTTAACCCACTGAATATTTTACACTGTGATCTTTGGACTCAAATTAAGGGCAAGCCGCAGCCGTGAATGCCTGAAAAGAGGCTGTAATTACGGCTTGAAATATTCAGCCGGAATAAACTGAGACACCGGGTGTGACGTCATAGATGGACCGTCAGCAAAACAGACTTCCGTATTTTTTCAATCACTATTTTATTTTAAAGGAAGTTTAATGGAAAGATTAAACAGTACATAGTACATATGAATATTGGTAATGAGATCTGGACACGCATTGAAAATAGGTTTAAAGATATATTATTTCTCAAAAGAACTACAGTTCACTTAAATGAGATTTTCATGATATTTACTTATGTAACTTTAACAAATTTTGGCATGCATTAGGTATGTATATACAGGGTGTATACGACGGTACGACATTAAATGAAACCACGTGTAGCATGTGATGTTAGAAGGCTATACCAAAAAAATTAAACAGAAATTTGCAATAGTTTAGACGCAAATGTACTTTCTTTATGTCACAGTTGTTCACAGTTTTAAACAACCTGTAGGTATTTACGTTAATCGTATGTTGTCATTATGTCGTTCAATTCATTTAACTATCTCTGACTCTTTCATATTATCTTATCTCTTACTCTGTTCTGCACTTTTGTCGTCGTCATGTCGAAAACGTCATGATAGAAAAATAATGTGTAGTTTTAGATTCTTAAATTTTTCGACTTTAAATAATGTGTAGATCTTTTTTTTTATAATTTTTATTAGAATATGTTTATAAGGGTTAACACTGGCTGCCTTTTCATTTAATGTCGTATCGTCGTATACACCCTGTATAAATAAGTTTACTAAAAATATGTAATTATGTAAATAGGTAGGTAGGTAGGAATTACAAATCTTGGAAAGAAAATTATAATAATCCGGGAGCAATTCGACGAATCAGACACTTATAAGTTTTGTGTTTTTACGAAATTTGTTAATTTAACTTATTTTTAATTATGGCAACACCTGTCTCTGCTGAACTATCAAAATATGAAACAGACCAACTGGTTTACTAGCCTTTCAAAGCACAGAGACGCTCAAAAATGAAAAAGCCACAATCGGTCACCCATCTACAGACTTACCTTACAGAACATTGCTTAACCTCAATGAATATTCTATTCATTGTTTACAAACGCCTCCAACCTTATTTCTTCCAAGTTTTGGTATATACCAGGCCTAAAAATTCCCACGGTTATTCTTACACTTTCCTCAAGTCAATGAGGCGTTCACGAAATGAGAATAAACTCAAAAGAAACAAAACAAGTGGGTACTTGTCAAAAAACATGGCGGTCGTCTTTCTTTCTCTTTCAAGTATTTGTTCCTCATGAAAGAATTGCCGCTTGCCCTTTAGCGCTCTTTCAAATAACTTTTGCCAAATATATTTGGAAACACTTTCACTGAAATAGATTTTTTGACCTTTTAGTGGAAATTTATAGACAGTTTCAATGGAGAAAAAAAAGAACAACAATACTTTTTGAATATTTTAAATATTATACTAGCTTCCGCTCACGGCTCTGCCCGCTTGCTATGTCGATAGAAAGTACCCTATATTAAAAATTAGACCTCTAGCAATACTTTGGAGAAAACTGCATTCAATTCCATGCAGAAGTTTTTGCGTAAGGCGTTGTCCTAATAGGCACATACAAACACGTAAAAAGACAAAACGTTAAAAATTGTCGTTAAGGCTTCAAAAGCATCCCCCTATAATTTTTTCTTCAATACTTATAATACATAATGTACTAACATGGACCCGTTACAATTCACAAATTCAAAATTCTAAGTTACTCCTGAGAAGAGCTGATGGCCATGAAAAGGCTACACCAATTTTAATAAAACATATCTAAGAACACGATCATGTCAGCTTTCGGCCCATTCGTTTAGGAGTTACGATGCCACAGACAGATACACAGACACGTCAAACTTATAACACTACTCTTTTTGTGACAGGGGTTAAAAATACGGGTGAAAGACATTTCTGTTTACGCTTACATCTTAATTAAATTACATTATAAATAATAAATAATTATAATACTATGAAAGAAGGTGAACAAGATTCAGCCTTCTGCAATGCACTGCACTTCACAACTGACACTACTCAAAGACCTCTAATATGTTGGGAGCATTAGTATTTAAAATTAAACACTGGCTTCAGAACTCTTCAAGATCTCGTTTATTGTGAAAAATTTATTTGCGGTCATTTACTCGCGGAGAATCTTAACATCATAATATGTTAAGCGCCATCTATGGATTGTTAAATGAACTTTGACATAAATCAATATGTTAAGCTCCATCTATGGATTGTTTTATGAACTTTGACATAAATTATATTTCTTTTAAACATAAGGAAACGAGGTTCAGCAAACTTCATTAAAAACTTATCAATAAATTTATGTAACAAAAAGCGAACCATAATAAATGAGTTTTACATTATTATAATCAGAAAAGGGGTGTGTAAAATTAATTTACTACAACCAATTCTTCGTCATTGTCAAACAAATGAAAGGCACACAATGAAACATTCGCTTCTATCAAGAACACCTTTTGTTGGTACCAACTTATTTACGTTATACAATAACTTAATTTTAACGTGAAAAAGGAAATTTCAATGGGGTTTACTCAAAGTATACTTTTTTATTGTTAAGTAATACATTTTTCACGGAACCCTGACATTGTTTCTTAAATCAAAGTAGCTAAAATTACTTATTTATTTTACTTTCAATATTATTTACTTATTAAAACTATATAAGTATACAATTAATTAAAAACAAAAAAAAAGAAACTAAAACGTAAACTTAAAAAATAAAATAAAAAAAAAACCCAAAGAAAACTAGTTTAGGCATCGTAATATTCGTCAGCATCACTGTCAACCGAAAACGTACCCAAAAGGCTAGCGGCATTGCCACGTTGAATGGCAATGCTAATTCTCTGAGCGAGAAACACACCAGCCCTCTGATTACGTAAAGCGTCGATAAGCCTTTTTGCCAGGTCTTTAAACAAAGACCTAGCACTCGGACCCCGCGTACCTAAAGTTTTTTTTTTTTTTAAAGACAACGCCCGCACTAGGGAACAAGCCCTGTGTCGCGGGGAGCTTTACAAACATGAAACTAACGGACACAAAGTACACCCAGACTAGAAACAAATATCTATGAATCACACAAATATTTGTCTCGTGTGGGAATCGAACCCACGTCACCCAGCACGCGGTGTAGTGGCGAGGCGACCACCTTAACCACTGCGCCACGGTGACAATCAATTAAATTATTAAAGCTAGCTTAAAGTAGCTTAGGTTTAATTAGCTTAAGTCTATATCTTGTGTCATTAGCTTTGCACCATCGAAAGTCCTGTCGAAATCAGTTCAACCATTTCGGAGTTTACCTCAAACAACGGATGGATAGACAACCAAAAACTTTAAATAGTGTAATTTTGTTATAACTACCATTCATACTTTTATATACCTACTCTAAAAAACCGTTAATTTGTTTACAAACAGACACTTCAATTTTTTTTGTATACATGGTGTATACGACGGTACGACATTAAATGAAACCACGTGTAGCATGTGATGTTAGAAGGCTATACCAAAAAAATTAAACAGAAATTTGCAATAGTTTAGACGCAAATATACTTTCTTTATTTCACAGTTTTAAACAAGCTATAGGTATTTACGTTGATCGTATGTTGTTATTACGTCATTCAATTCATTTAAATATCTCTGACTCTTTCATATTATCTTATCTTTTACTCTGTTCCGCACTTTTGTCGTCGTCATGTCGAAAACGTCATGATAGAAAAATAATGTGTAGTTTTATATTCTTAAATTTTTCGACTTTAAATAATGTGTAGATTTTTTTTTTTAATAGTTTTTATTAGAATATGTTTATAAGTTAACACGGTTTTGTCACCAATTACGTTAACATAGACCTAGTAAAACACAACATAAAGATATAACATGCAATTTAAGTATATAAAATAATTCAACAAATAGATTGAAACCAAAGAAAAGGGAAACAAAACTTAAATTGTTTTTTTTTAATATTCATATTTAAATGTAATTTATTAAATAACAAAGTGTGTCATTTGGATATTTTATAATAGTTTCAAAACTGTATAAAGTTTTAAAACTGCATAATTCTGGTGACGGTACTTTCGAGTGTTAAGTTCTGCATTCATATCTCTACGGTGATGTGTGGCCCCTCTTTGTTTCATCGCTTCTATTTACAGATAACTATATACTGCAGTGCAGCCTATTTTTACCCGACTGTCAGGACGGGTATTGTTTTTCGCGCGTATCTTGTATGTTTGTAAATTTCTTTATTCCCACGAATCTTCCAAACAGCTGGATGGATTTTGACAATTAGGGTATCGTTAGATTAGTCTAGAAAACCCAAGTGTCCTTAGATAGGTTTTAAGAATAAAAAAGACTTAAACGGCGGACTTTTGACGCCAAATTGTAAGAAGTTCAATTTTTTTTTTAACCAAACCTATCATGTTTGGTATCAAAATAAAGAGAATCAAAAGGAGATTACATATATTCAAAAAGAGATTATACATAATTGAATAGTTCCAAATTGTAAGTAGTTTTTTTTTTTAACCAAACCTATCGAGTAGAGTATCATAATAAAGGGAATCAAATGGAGATTACAAATATATACATATGTTATGTATTTAAATTTAATCAGGTATAATAATATTACAATAATTTTACGGTCTTTTTAGTGCGTTGCTCTCTGTTGATTTTTTGCAGTCGGGTTATAATTTTTTTTTAATTATATTTACTTGTTACACTTAACCTATTCTGTTCTGAAATAATTTATTACCTATGTTAGCGGCTGAGTTAACTATACTAATATTATAAAGAAGGTTTTGTTTGTTTGGTTGCTTGGAGCACTAATCTCAAGGAGTATAGGTCCGACTTGATTAATTATTTTAGTGTTGGATATATTGGGAAAGACTATTTAATATTACGCTGCGGCCAATAGGAGCTGAGCAGTCACCAAACAAAGAACGACAGGAGCGAATTGTATTTTTAAACAAATGTACGAAATAGAAGTAAATTTATTGTATTTTTTTTATTTAAGATAGATATATCATGAAATTCCAGTATTGAGATTTTCCAAAATTCCCAAAAGTTTTTCGTCCCTAAACACGAATGAACCTTGCCCAAACTAAGTTAAGTTACGCGACGGAACCCTAATCCGGTTCATATAATGAACCCGTTCCGTCCAGCGGGATTAACGGTTAAGTAACACGGTCCTCGATTTGTCTACGACAGATTACAGAGGTACAGAGGTCACGGATTTGGTTATGTGGATTTTTTTTTTTTTTTTTTAAAACAACGCCCGCACTAGGGAACAAGCCCTGTGTCGCGGGGAGCTTTACAAACATGTAAGTAACGGACACAAAGTACACCCAGACTAGAAACAAATATCTAATAATATACTATCTAATAATGAATCACACAAATATTTGTCTCGTGTGGGAATCGAACCCACGTCACCCAGCACGGCGATGTAGTGGCGAGGCGACCACCTTAACCACTGCGCCACGGTGACAGTCGAAAAAATTGGGTCAATACCTCTCATAAGATTGTGTATGAGACTTATACACACATTTTAAGAGAGGTAGAGCATATAACCCCCCCTCCCCGATTTTATAAGCTTATGGAAGCACTATAACTTAAAATGCATTACTAAGTTAAGAACTATTTAGACTATACAAGTTTTGCTAGGCAAGTCTCATGCGCTCTGTTTTTGTCTTTGAGTGAGAAGAAACAGGCTGCCTTCAGTGAAGCAGCGACACTATGAAAAGGTGGTTTTAAACCACGGAAAAGCGTGGATGAGTCGATTGCGATCGAGATTTTAATGTGGAGTTTAATGGGTTGCTGATGCTGATGATGCTGCCATATTGAAATTTATTGCTCTAAGAATAGAATATTTAATATAAGTTCCTTAGATAAGATAATTTCCTACCCTTTCAGGAAGACAAATCATGCTGCTACTGGCTTGCTAATGTTTCAACCACAATAATATGTTCGGTTACAGTGAAATTATGATTAAAAAGTGTCATTTCGAGCACTGTGGCCGAATATATTGTCGTTGAAACATCAGCAAGCCCTATTGATGAAGTGATGAATGTAAAAGTTGTATAGTGTAAAATAGCCTTTATATGCATCCTTAAGTGGTAGTTGTCTCAAAATATCTCGAGGGAAATAACTTGAGTTTTAACAACAAGATATACTGTAGCTAGCAGTCATATTTTATAGCAGACAATGTTGTGTGGGCGGTGAAAATGTTTTGGTAACTAAATTTTGTTTCGGCTTGTTTGTGTTAGTGTGTTATGTACGATGAGATATGATTTCATCATATCAAACCAAAACAAAAGTAGAAAACAAAAGTAGAGCCCTTCTTTTGAAGCTACCTTCATACGGAATCCCCGAGGGACTCTGCGAGTGGATCGCCAGTTTTTTAGATGGGAGGAGTATCAAAGTCGTCGTCGACGGTGCATGCTCCCAGGGAAGGCCCATCAATGCTGGTGTTCCACAAGGCTCGGTGCTCTCCCCAACGCTGTTCATTCTGCATATCAATGACATGTTGTCTATAGATAACATGCATTGCTATGCAGATGACAGCACGGGTGATGCGCGGTATACCGGCCACCAGAACATCCCTCGGGTCACTGTACAGGAGAAACGGTCAATACTTGTGTCTGAAGTCGAGGCATCTCTAGGGCGAGCCTCCGAATGGGGTGTGAAGAACTTAGTTCAATTCAACCCCTCGAAGACACAAGTATGCGCGTTCACTGCGAAGAAGGACGCATTTGTTATGGCGCCTCAGTTTGAAGGAGTATCTCTCCCGTTGTCCGAAAGTATTGGGATCCTCGGCGTTAATATATCGAGCAAAGTCCAGTTTGGGAGTCATTTGGAGGACAAAGCCAAATTGGCGAGCAAAAAATTGGGGGTCCTGAACAGGGCGAAGCAGTACTACAAACCTAAACAGCGGCTTGTGCTGTACAAAGCACAGGTCCGGCCGCATTTGGAGTACTGCTCTCACCTCTGGGCGGGAGCTCCCAAGTACCAGCTCGACCCACTTGACTCCCTCCAAAGACGGGCTGTTCGAATCGTCGATGATCCCAATCTGACGGACAACTTGGAATCGTTAGAGCAACGGAGAGACTTTGGGTCACTCTGTGTGCTCTATCGATTGTTCCATGGGGAGTGCTCCGACGAACTCCTTGATTTGGTGCCATCGTCGCCTTTTTACCATCGCACCACTCGACGCCGCTGTAGGCTTCACCCGCACTACCTGGAGCCGATATCGTCTAGAACGGTAAGGTTCCAGCGATCATTCCTCCCACGTACGTGCCGGCTCTGGGGTGAACTTCCTACAGCGGTGTTTCCTGAGCGCTATGACATGTCCTTCTTCAAACGAGGTTTAAAGAGAGCTATCCTCTCAAGGTAGGCAGCGGCCTGGCTGTGCCCCTAGCATTGCCAACGTCCATGAGCGGCGGTAACCACTTACCATCAGGTGGGCCGTCTGCTCGTCTGCCACTTTCGGCAATAAAAAAAAAAAAAAAAAAAGAAAAAAAAAAAAGAAAAATTAGATTAAATTAGTTGTTGATATGATAATTACAACAAGAGAAAATTTAAAAATGAAAAGAAAAAAAAAACCCAAAGAAAAAAAATGTAGTACCAACAGTAAGAATAATAGATATTACAATATGTTAACATTGACTGGCCTGTTGGTCTAATGGTTAGTGACCCTGACTGCTAAGCAGGAGGTCGTGGGTTCGATCTCCACCCAGGACAAATCTTTGTGTGATGAGCATAAAGATTTGTTCTGTGTCTGGGTGTTATTTATTTATAATATGTATGTATTTAAGTAGTATATCAGTTGTTTAGTACCCATAACACAAGCATTGCTTACTGTGGGACTAGATGGCGCTGTGTGAATGTGGTAGAATATTATATATATTATATTATTATTAATAAAAATTTTAAAAAAAAGTTGATGAGAGGAGACCCGATCCCAGCTGCAGTGGGGTAATGGGTTGCTGATGACATAAAAAAGATATAGTAACAACAGTAAGAATAAAAGATATTACACTCTTTGCGCTGTAGCATGGTGCGGGTGACAGTTGTCTGTATGACTAGACTAGAACATTCTGGTTGGGTTTAAATTAATTTACTACAGTTATTAATGATTTAATATATTTCGAATGTGGTACAGGTGAAATACTAAGTCATAATTTGTAAATCGCGGCTACTTTCATGAGTGAAACGAAATGTTAGTGAAACTGTCACCTGCACCTTGCTACAGCGCAAAGAATTTTGTAGTAATCATTATGTTAACATTGTTTTTAACCGCATCGTATTCCATAATTTACAATACATCTAGTACATCTAATACAAAGTCTTAAACGAGTACCTATGTGCTATCACACATTCGAAACATCCAATAAGGCATGTAGTAAATTCGGAGAGTATGCGACCAATGCCTCAATAAACCAATTCGGGTTGATTGGCCTGTGTCCAGGCTTTATCATCCGTTGTCACGATTACAGGCTTTCGGTTCAGACTCACTTAACCTAGATCGAAACTGTTAGCTAAAATTGAAACGCTAGTTTTATTCTAGTTGAATCTGTGTGATGCGATGGTGGGTGAATGGATAAGGGACCGGCGTGCAAATCACGCGGTCCGAGTTCAATCCCGACCGGCAGTACCAATGTGGATTCCACTTTGTGGAATTTATATGCACTAGTCTAGTTAATTACCATCTGCTAACGGTGAAGAAAAACATCGTGAGGAAACCCACATACTCTGGAAAATCCACCAACCCGCACTAGGCCAGCGTGAGTGGATTATGGCCTGAACCCGCTCTCTAGTTAGAGGAGACCCGAGCCCAGCAGTGGGACCTAATTGCTGATTGCGGGTTGCTGATAATATAATAATATAATATTCTACCACATTCACACAGCGCCATCTAGTCCCAAAGTAAGCAATTATATTTGCTTGTGTTATGGGTACTAAACAACTGATATACTACTTAAATACATTTTTTTTTGTAAATACATACATATTATAGGTAAATTGATGATGATGATGAAAATGTATGGAAGACGTGTATCAAATAACATTATTTTGATTCTGATAATAAAAAATCCATTTCCGGGGAATTTCAATTTAAACTCTGTCTCTCAAACAGAAAAAGATCTAAAATTGAAAATGCACGATTTATAGCTCTCAATAGCGAGTGACAGGCCGTAAATAACTATCAACAAGACGATAATCCGTCTTGTGTCGCATCGAGGGAATTTAAGTGCAGAGTTTAGAGGATTTATTCACTGTGAGCTGGGAACATTGCATTTTATCATCATCATCATCATATCAGCCCAATGACGTCCACTGTTGAACACAGGCCTCACCTAATTTCCGCCATAGCGAGCGATTTTGTGCCGCCCGCATCCAACATAATTTAATATTTTATTTTTATCTATTTAACATTATTTTGTGACATGAATTTTTAGAAAATGCAATATTATTTTGTTTTTGAGTATCTAAGTAATTTTTTTAGCAGGAAATTTAATATAACATTAAAATATATATATATATATTATATATTTTAATATGCCATTGCCATGCTGCGAATGCCCTGTGTTGACAGGGCATTCGCGCTTTGTAGCGTTAAACAAAATACGCTTTTAAAATAATATATAAATAATAATAATATAAATAGTGGCGTAAATTAGGTGAGGGCTATGTTCAGCAGTGGACGTCGTTGGGCTGATATGATGATGATGATGATATAGAGATTTTTTTGGTTTTGACATACGTGTTACGGTTGGTAGATAATATTGTACTGAGATATACTTAATTAAACTTTTTTTTTTGTAAGTATTATAGATAATTACACCCAGACACAGAACAAAGTTTTATGCTCATCACACAAAGATTTGTCCTGGGTGGGGATCGAACCCACGACTACCGGCCAGTCATTATTTTTATAGTCATTAAATTTCCGAAATATTTAGTTGAGAGAACTTTGGAAGAGCAGAGGACTAAAGCTCTTTATTGATTATGCAATAACAAGATCAATCATTTTACTATGTTGATAGAAAAAACGTACAAACAAGATGTCATTAGTTAAATGCACTCTAGTTAATTAATTAAATTTACTACTAGCTATAATGCCATGGGTTGCTAATAATAAAAGCGATGGTGGCTGAATGGATAAGTGACCGGCGGCGTGCTAAACACGCGGTCCGAGTTCGATTCCGACCAGCAGTACCAAAGTGGATTTCACTTTGTGGAATTTATATGTATTAGTGATATGACTTACCATCTGCTAACGGTGAAGGAAAACATCGTGAGGTAACCCACATACCCTAGAAGTAATTCTAAGTGTATATCTGATCCACCAACCCGCATTAGGCCAGCGTGTGTAGATTATGGCCTAAAACCCTCTCAGCGCGGAGTTCGGAGCTATTTGTTTTAAATGTTTTCAATACACTTTTTAGGATTACGTGTATTTGTATTAAAAAGTAAGGCTAGCGTGTGTGGATTAAGGACAAAACACTCTCAGCTCTCTAGATAGAGGAGAGGAGACCCGAGCCCAGCAGTGGGACATTAATGGGTTGCTGATGGCTAATGATGATTATGATCATGATAGGGCCCACGACGAAGGGCCTGTTCCACCACCTTCACATAAGTGTCTAATAAACTACCAGAGACTTTGAGAAAAATACTTCAACTACTTACTTCTATCATATAGGCTATCAAGCACTTAGTTAGATATTGTTTTTTTTTTTTTTCATAATTAAAATTATTTATGTTTACGGTTAGAATAGCAAGTAAGTCCTGCTGTTGTGACATTCACCAACAACAATAAGGCTCCAGTTGAAAACCAGCGCGGGACACCTGTGCTGTGCCCCGCATTAAGCTGAACTGGAGTCCTTTTTTGATGGGGGCATGAAGTACATAAATGTTTTCGTTTTTTTTTTTTTTACTTATTTTTTTATATATGGTGATATGTTTTATTTTTTGTGTGCCCATGCCTTCTGATAAATAAATGTATTTTCTTTCTTTCTTTTTCACTTATTTGCCAGTGGTGAAACAGGCTAAGTCAGTCAGTGGAGTTCAATTAAAAAAAAAATGCTGTCTGTGGTTCTGCTTGCCCGAATTCGGTTCCCAGGAGCAGATAAACTTTACTTAATAGATTTTTACATTTACAGGAAAATTAGAAAGCGGATAGTGGAACGGACATGATAAAGGTTGGGGGTGGCCGTTGGTTGCAGGGGGCACAAAGTCACTCGTTATGGTGGAAATTAGGTGAGACCTCACCTAATTTCCGCCATGTATTATAATAATGACTATGAGAACAAATATTTTCAAAATTTGCTATGCTTATAAACCTTTTTTTTTTGTTTTTTTTTTTACTTGGGGAAATGCCTGACGCATACCCCTCGGTCTTGGGGAAGAACCGAGGGGTTATGTGGGGCTCGCACCCACTAAAACCCCAAGGTGTTCCTCTCGTCGCGCTCTGCTCTGGTCACGGGAGCGCAGGAACATTATGAGTATACCTAAAAATTACTCGAAATGGTTTTAGTAAGAAACTGAGTCATCCGTTTTGATTAATCCTACTTATATTATAAATGGCCGTAGAGTGATATTATATACCTTATAACCTTTTTCGATAAATGGGCTATCCAAAATTAAAAGAATTTTCCAAATTGGACTAATAGTTCCTGACTTTATCGCATTCGACCAAACAAACAAACAAATTTTCAGCTTTATATGTTTAACATAACATAGCATCACGCCTTTTTCATCGAAGGGGTAGGCAGAGGTGTTTCACACCCACATTTCGCCAGCTATGTTTGGTCCCATGAAATAGGGGGCGAGCCTATTGTCATCTACCGGGAACATTTGTTTACCAAACTCCGGGAAAATCTTAATATATTATATTATATTTAGTATGCAAAATGTGTGTAAAAACGCAAAACCTATGTCGAATGGACGATTCGGTATTTGACTACCTACCAAACCCGCTATCCGCTATATTAATAGCCCTACCCTCCTATCTTTTGATCTTCACCAGAACATTAATTATGAGTCAGAGATAACCAGAATGCTTAATTGAATCACTCTAGCGTTTTAGATAATAATTCTTATTCTTGCGTCGACAAGGGTCACAGGCCAAAATGTACCTACCTATACAAGGCTAACTTAAAATAATTAAGAGGGTTCAGACAGAGGAATGACGACGTCGCAATTTAGTGTCATATTTATTAGCTAATAGCTATTTTTTTATTTTCAATACACTTTTTAGAATTTGGTGTGTAGAAGTTACGAAATCATTGCCTTTACAGTTCTTTTTATATGCAAATAACACATTGGAACTTGCAAAGCGTTCTTTTCATAGTAATTTAATGTAAGCATTACGGATACTTACTTTTTAATACAAGTTCACGTAATCCTAAAAAGTGTATTGAAAACAATTAAAACAAATAGCACCGAGCTCCGAGCTCACGCTGGCCTAGTGCGGGTTGGTGGATCAGACATACTATTAGAATTACTTCTAGGGTATGTGGGTTTCCTCACGATGTTTTCCTTCACTATTAGCAGATGGTAAATCACTTGATAGTACTTATTAATCTTATCTTTTCATGTGGGTTTGAGGCAGACCCTGGTGTAGGAATTTATCAAGTCGCCCAGAAGGCTTCCAACTTGACTTAACGACTACCACATTAAGTAGTAACCGGGACCAACGGCTTTACGTGCCTTCCGAAGCATGGAGATGCTCGAGAATGAAATTGCCACAAACGGTCACCCATCATGGACTGACCTTAAAGATAAAGATAAGATAAAGATAAATTTATTTTGCAAATATGGGTACAGTATAATACATTATACATGGTGTCGAAAAGAAAACAGTGTTCAGCCATATTTTACCTTAAGGCATGCAAAAGATATAGAAATACATTATTTATTAATTAATTATCTATTACCTACCCTTACCGAGTGTTGCTTAAACTCGATGATGTAATGCACATCTCAGTATCACAATGCTACGCATTATAATTAATATAAATTGCACAAAGTGAAATCCACATTGGTACTGCTGGTCGGAATCGAACGGCCACTTATCCATTCAGCTACCATCAAAGGAAGACAGTTATACTCCAACAAAACTTCATAAATGAGTCTCACAAAGATATAACAATCTTCAACTCATTAAAATAATATAGCTAACTTCGCCATTTTGCAATAACTTGAGACGGCCATTTTGTTTGTGTGACGTCAGTCATAATGGACCCTCGTCAATTGGTTATTGATTGAGAATAACTCAAATGTGTTTCTTGTGTAATCAATGTTCGCTGTCATGTGCCATTTATGGGGTAAGCAGGGTTGTATCACTTAGTTATAACATTTTGATAAAAGTTAATTTTAGTTTGTCCTGACCGAACGTCGTTCTGTCTAAAGTACTTGACAGCATAGAATAGTTTCAACGGTAAATAAAAATGATGTCATGGTTTTCAGTGTAAAATTTATTTATTTATTATATTATATCAGTAGTAACGAGAATGAATTGTAACAAAACGGTCATTAGAAATGTTTGAGTTCCTAATTTATTTTACAAATAAAAATTTGCAGAAATCATTTTTGCCGCTTTATGGGTTTAACTAAACAAAACTCAACCCGTTTGGCCAGCGTGGTATAGTAGGGTAAATTCCCTCCTCATTCTCTGGAGGAGTGCCCAGCAGTGGGACGTTTATGGGTTGAAATAATGATGAGGATGATAAGTTTAATTCCAGTTTTCTAAAGTCTTATGTAATGAATACGGTAATTTTACCAAAAACATATTGAGATGAAAGATAAATTTAATGAAATGTTTGTGTAAGTACGAAATGTTGGGTATTTTAACAAATAATAATCATCGTTGAATAAAATGGTTGTCTGGAAATATATTGTGAGCTGCGGTTTGGAAATATACGGGTTTATATTGCACACGACCCAACAACACATCTACTAAAATTACCTATTAGTACTTGGTTCTGTACCTTTCTGTGATATTTCAAACTGTAACCAATTAAAATTATAACAACTATGGCGATTAAAAAGAGTGGCCTGAGTTTCTTGCCAAGTTCTTCTCAGAGCTCAACCTTGTCAGTGAACTGGCCGTAGGCAAATTTACTGACAGCTTTTTTTTTTGCTTTGTATGACGTTCATAAGTATCATGTATGTGATCTAAATGAATAAAAAGATTTGACTTTGACTACACACCATTACAACAGCTTCTATGATTTTATCATCATCATTACAACCCATAAAGCTTCCACTGCTGGGCACGGGTCTGTTCCAGAGATAATAAAGGGATTTTAGCCTACTATACCACGCTGGCCAGGTTTGGTATAGGGTTTGTTTCGAATTTTCCTTTTCTCGCATTGCTCTGGCTATCTCGTCCCATTAGAAGAATAATGTCTCATCTTCAGATAAAACAAATATGAAATTATTATAAATTTGGCATTAAAAACCGTAAACTATCAATTGATCAAATTTGTATTTTGCAAAATACTGACTAAAGAATAAAATAAAAATTTATCAATCGATAGTTTACGGTTTTTAATGACGAATTTTTTAATAATTTCATTTTTGTTTTATCTGAAGATAAAACATTATTCTTCTAATGGGACGATCGACTCCCTTAGTCGCCATTTACGACACCCACGGGTTGAAATGGGGTAGTGACACTACATGAAACGTTAAACTAGTAACACAAATTGTAACACCTATTCGCTAGACTGAACACTGTCTCTCAAAATACAGGCTCTTGGCCTAGTTTGGGATCCAATATTGGTTAAATTATAATTAAATTTTAGATTGTGACTATATCCTTCAAAACACTACATTGTCATGGGTGTAGGCTTGATTCGCCCCTTAGATTTGGCACCTCATTGTCTAGGTGTATCAACTCGTCTCCTTGAATTTAGATGCCTCAAATCGGCTGCATACCCATAGGACCCTCAAGATTCGACCTCTTCTAAAATTATGATCCATTGGACCTCCATCGCCCCCGATATTAGTAAGTTAATAGAACAGTCAGCACTAAGTTTTAAATTACTTAAGTATTTTTTTCTAAACACTTCGATAGTTTCTTCTTGGAATCGGTCAATAAATGTTTTTTTATTGAATTTTTCCTTATGAGAAAAAAAACACCGTCCTGAAATGGTGGCCCCATTTCAGTTGTGCAGTTGGTTTATGTGTGTGGTATTTTTCAAAACATTTTTTTCGATGCAAAATGTTATAGTCCGGGTTCCCTGGTCCATATTTTTTTTATTACTATCAAGCTAATTTTTCGTGAGTAGCTTCATTTCGATGAGATGCCCAACAAATTCGTATTCCAAAAGTTTAATTGTGGTAGCTAACAGACGTAGCAAGGGTATACCGGACCGGGAAGGAAGAAGGAAAAAAATATGGTCCTACAAAATCAATGGTTTGATCGAAGGAAGGGACCCTTGCAACTTATATCGATAACGAGGTCATCATAAATGATTACTAACCAGCTGATTTTTTATTTTTACTTACTTAATATTTATGTAATTGAACAGTCATATTAATTGTCCTACAAATTGCGTGGTACGTTATCCCGGTATTTCCATCCCGGTCCGGTATACCCTTACTACGTCTGTTTGCTACCACAATCAAACTTTTAGAATACGAAATTGTTGGCCGTCTCATCGAAATGAAGCTACTCAAGAAAAATTAGCTTGATAGTAATCAAAAAAATATTTGGACCAGGGACCCCGTACTATTAATAATGCCAAGAAAAAGAAAATAAAAAAAAATGCTCCAACTTTTAAATACCCGTATATTACAAAAAATACCTCACTTTTCAGTGCTGTAGTCAAAAATTCATAAGTAATCTGGTCTACGCATCTACGTCACTCTTACATATAGATAGCTATCTTCGTACACGCTCTCGTTACATATTATATGAAAGATTTTTTGTTGAGATATCTTTGTTGAATATGGTTATGGTATAGCGTAGTTAGGAGAGGTTTCGAGCGACATTATTTTAAAAAGGATTTTAACCTGGTTTTTATGTTAGACCGGGGCTTGGCTACCATGGATCTTCGGCTACTCAGCTCCTATTAGTTATAGCGTGATGATATTTAAATCCTTTCTCGATAAATGGGCTATCCAACACTAGGTAAAGGAATTTTTCAATTCGGTGCAGTAGTTCCAGAGATTAGCGCGTTCAAACAAACGCTACTGAAAGATCCATGGGAGCGAGGCTCTTGGAAACAGATTGTATTATACAAGGTGGAATTTTAGTGTATTTAAAACTTTCGTCGGGTGTATATCTTAGTTAATATAACATATAACATAGCATCACGCCTTTTTCGCTGAAGGTGTAGGCAAAGATGTATCACATTCACATTTCGCCAGCTATGTTTGCTCCCATGTAAAAGAGAGCGAGCCTATTGTTATCAACCGGGAACATTTTTTTTCTAAACTGCGAGAAATTCTTAATAATAGAATTTCACGATGGAAAAACTCAATACCATTTTCACCCAACCCGGGAATCGAACCCGACACAATAGTCGTATATACTTCTCGTTACGCCACCGACTCAAAAATTCCAGTGTACACAAGAATTATCCGACTATTGTCTAGATACCTGAATAATGTTACAATTAAGTTCAGAGACTTAACTTCAAAGTTTATATAGTAAAAACGTGTAATACTTAAATCTCTACACCTAAAGACGATTATTCAATGAAAAAATTGTGTTAATGACAGATTACTGCTCAAAATAATCTACTTACAGATGACCTATATATACGTAAACAGCCTCCAACAATAGTTTGCCAAAACATCTTTCACCCGAAAACTAACTGGTAGGTGAGTACTATCGACAAGGGTACTTTGAGACAACAAAGGGGTTGTAAGGGGAGGAGATGGGGGAAAAAGGGATGGTCACAGGAAGGAACCCTCCAAGAGGAGGTATTTGAGATAAATTCCCCCGAATCGACATAAGATGAAGCCATTTTGTGTTTTCATTTGTGCAATATTTGAAAGCTTTTAAATCATTGCGGCACGACTTTTTGTGAAGGGTTAAGGTTGTCTTTTTAACCGTCTGCCAGGAAGGGCATTGTTTTTCGCGCGTATCTTTTATGTTTGTAAATTTCTTTATTCCCACGTTTATTACAAATGGCTGAATGTATTTCGACAATTAAGGTATCGTTAGATTCTTCTAAAAAACTCAAGTGTCCTTAAATAGGTAATTAATATTTAAAAAAACAAAATGGTGGACTTATGGCACCAATCCAACCAATCTTATTGAGTAGGGTATCTAAATAAAGGGAATCAAATGAAGATTACAAATATATGGGTACATAATATGTTATGTATTTAATTATAATGAGGAATATTAATTACAACCATTTTTCGGTATTTTTAGTGCGTTGCTTATCTGTTGATTTTTTGCAGTCGTTATTTTTATTTTTTAATTGTTTTATATTTTTAAGGTTGCTTGTGTATAAGTTTTTATTTACTAATTTCCCTCCACCACTCCGGTCAAAAGTAGATAAGCAATTCCAGACCTTAAACTATGCCTACTTTCGCGACGGTGGTAAACAGACGTACGTTCAGCCCGAAGGTAAAGGGTTACCGTAGACTATAGACGCTTGCAACGCGACAGTGAAAGAAAGAGAGAAAAACATTTTATTTGTCTTTATTATTCATTAATTCCATCCACCAGTAAACTAAACGATATTACCCGTAATTAAACTAATAACCTAAAAATAAAAAACATAGACTAAAGATGACACATTATAATACAATAATAATATTTTACCATATTCACACAGCGCCATCTAGTCCCAAATTAAGCAATTATATTTGCTTGTGTTATGGGTACTAAACAACTGATACTACTTAAATACATTTTTTTTTGTAAATACATACATATTATAGATAAATTACACCCAGACACAGAACAACCTTTATGCTCATCACACAAAGATTTGTCCTGGGTTGGGATCGAACCCACGACCTCCGGATTAGCAGTCAGGGTCACTAACCACTACACCAACAGGCCAGTTAATTGAAAACCCGTTGCTAAAAAAATCTATTTATTAAAAATAATTTAAAGTTTTTATAGTTAGGTAAATTTCTTTCTGTGAACAATCTCTCCACTAGTTTTCTAGACCAGCTATTTTTATGCAAGATATAAGTTTTTAATTAACAGCAACTTCTTCTGTCTACTGCAGATCTTATGAATGGTTTTTATGAATATTTCATACAAAGTTATAAGAAGTGAATCTGAGTTGTAATCTAAATAATAAGGCCTATTGCATATAGACACGGGTAAATAATACACAGTGTCACTACCCCATCTCAAGCCGTGGGTGTCGTAAGAGGTGACTAAGGGAATAGCCTCATGCAGACAAGAGCACTGCGAGAAAAGGAAAATTCGAAACAAACCCTATACCAACCCGTCTGGCCAGCGTGGTATAGTAGGCTAAATTCTCTTTACATTCTTTGGAGGACACCCGTGCCCAATAGTGGGACGTTAAAGGGTTGAAATGATGATGATGATTGCAGACTTACATTAACATAGTAATTTTTTTGTAAGGCAACAGTCGCACTACACTACAAGTCAGAAACGTCTCATTGCTGCAATGTGGAGGGAATTTAGCCTACTATACCACGCTGGCCAGACGGGTTGATATAGGGTTTTATTTCGATATTAAACTTCCTTTACTCGCAGTGCTCTTGTCTGTTTAAGGTTACCCTAAGTCGCCTTTTATGACATAAGTATGGCAAAAACGTTTAAAAGCACAAAAAATCACCCCAGTCGACGGCGACGCAAGATTCCCATTAGTACACTACTGCTGACGATACTTGCAAACTATCTAACAAGACATTACGTGCATTTAGCAGACTATGTGATGGGCAGATTGTTCTTGGTAGAAATCAGTTGTAGAACATTGACAATATGGCGAATCAACTCACCTAAACGAAAATAATTTGCTCCTACATTTGCCATACCCCGTAAGAAAATGGGCGACAAAATGATCGACCTATTGCCATTTCTTCGACAACTGTTCAACAATAGATTTAAAAAACTGGTAAAGTTCTTTTACTTAATAATAACATATAATCTTGTATTTGTTACTAACAATACTAATATAGACTATAAGTGCTATCTTGTTACTAACCCAATACTAAACAAAATTATTAATAATTTATTCTGTTTTATATTTAGTATCTATAATTTTATGGATCGAAAGATCTGAAATAAAGATATTTTATTTTATTTTTATTTATTTATAACTAAAGTAGTCTACAATGACTTTAGACTTCAATAATAAATAAACCAAAAAGATTTTATTTTTTATTTTTAATACAATATCTTGTTAACCAATCTGTACTGTCTATCTACGCTGTATATCAAATCCACTGATACAACATCCAATATTCATGAAATAAACCTTGATTCAAAGTAATACGATTGAAATTTGCATGCCCCTCGGCGCTTAATTTCAAAACTGAATTAAATATGAATGACGATAATTTATGCAAAATCTTTGGTTAGCGGCATTTTGGTATTAACAGCGATTTGAGCGGATGTTTTCAACTGAAACTTAAAACTCGTTTAAATTTACTTTATTTACAAAATGTGGGGTTTTCAGAAAGGTTTAAAGCTAACTCGTCAATCAATATTTCGAGTATCTACTTATTTTAAGGCCTCTGATTCCGGGCTGTCCGAATTCGAAAAAAGTGTAAACTTTTTCGAATTTCGACGGAACCATTTTAACTTGTTTAACTTTCGACGGCTTTATAATCGTAAGATGCGGGAGGTATCTTAGACTTTTTTACATTATAGGACGAAGTTCATTTACTGGCCTGTTGGTCTAGTGGTGATGGGTTCGATTCCCACCCAGGAGAAATTTTAATCTTTGTGTGATGAGCATGATTGTTTGTTCTCTGTCTGGGTGTAATTTATCTTTTAATTAAATAATTTATCTATACGATAACCTATTTTCTACCAATAAATAACTTCAACATCATCATCATCATTTCAGCCTATTGCAGTCCACTGCTGGACGTAGGCCTCTCCTAACACGCGCCATAGCACTCTGTCCTCCGCCTTCCGCATCCAGTCAGACCCAGCGACCTTTTAAAAACCCTTATAAATAACTTAAAACGTAAATATTTATATATATTTTCTACCACATTCACATAACGCCATTTAGTCCCAAATTAAGCAATTATATTTACTTGTGTTATGGGTACTAAACAACAAATATACATACTACATAAATACAGTTTTTTTGTAAATACGTACATAATATCAGACACAGAACAAACAATCATGCTCATCACACAAAGATTTGTTCTGGGTGGGAATCGAACCCACGACCTTCATTTAGCAGTTAGGTTCAATGGATTGGATACATCTATTCATTTACCATTGCTTTTGTCTCTTACTCTTATTTAACACGCAATTTGACGTCAAATAAAGTTTATTTTTAAACGACTTCAAAAAAGGAGGAGGTTATATGTTCGACTGTATGTATTTTTTTTTTTTTTTATGTATGTTCATCGATTACTCGGAGATGCCTGAACCGATTTAAAAAAATCTTTTTTTGTTTGAAAGGGTATACTTCCGGATTGGTCCCCTATTCATCATGTCAAGTTCTGATGATGGAATCTCAGGGAAATCGAAGGCAACCCTCAAATTTTATAGGCACATGTTACGTGTTTCATATATTTTTTAAAGTTATTCAAGTATTTACGTCTGATAGTCAACATCTCATGTTGATGAGCTGGTGATGGAAGGTATAACTCCTTAACTGTTAGGAGTTGGAGGATAATTCTTTCGACATTATAGGTTCTTATAAACCAATAGTTGTATTCTTGTAGGTTATTTAGGTGAGCTGATACTGGAAGGTATAACTCCTTAACTATTAGGAGTTGGAGGATAATTCTTTCAATATTATAGGTACTTATAAACCTATAGTTGTATTCTTGTAGGTTATTCAGGTGAGCTGTCAGTGGAAGGTATAACTCCTTGACTCTTAGGAGTTGGAGGATAATTCTTTCGACATTATAGGTACTTATAAACCTATAGTTGTATTCTTGTAGGTTATTCAGGTGAGCTGTCACTGGAAGGTATAACTCCTTAAGTTTTAGGAGTTGGAGGATAATTCTTTCAACATTCTAGGTACTTATAAACCTATAGTTGTATTCTTGTAGGTTATTCAGGTGAGCTGTCACTGGAAGGTATAACTCCTTAACTTTTAGGAGTTGGAGGATAATTCTTTCAACATTCTAGGTACTTATAAACCTATAATTGTATTCTTGTAGGTTATTTAGGTGAGCTGTCACTGGAAGGGAAACTTCTTAATGTTTAGAAGTAAGAAGATGATTTCTTTAAATATCACATCCATGTATAAACCTTAAGTTGTGTTATTTCAAGTGTCTGAGGTGAGAGCTCTTTATGGACGATAAAGTTGTATAATTCAAAGGAATTCTTAGATGACATTTTAAGTTTTCGATATAGTATCTAACCTGCATTGTATACCTATACTTGTTACCTGTCGCATTTTATAGAAAAAAAGAAAGACATAAAAAGCTGAGAGTTTTGAGATTCCTCTATTCTACAATCAGGTTGTGTTGTTAGAATATTTGAATAGACGTTCCCTTCTATCGAAGATTCTTTATTTCGGCTTTCCGTCTTAGTTAGCCAGCCAGTATTATTAAATCTGCTAGATAAAAAGTACACTAAAAATGGAAAAATAAACTATTTTTAACAAAAAAATATTAAAACGACTTCAAATCAGTACTAAAAAGCGAAAAATAAACTGAATTAGATATTTAATTCCAAGCTAAAAAATACCTACCTACCTGTTTAAAGTATAATACCCTATTACTAATCTGTTTGAAGTCGGTGCCAGCCTAATGAGGTTGTATCACTCAGTTTGAGCCGTCCACTAGGTACGATCACACGCAAGTGCGAGGTGGTGTGAAGTAGCGAGCGGCAACAGATGTACGTACTAAGTAGTACGTAGCTTAACAAACTCCTTAGGCTTGGCGCCGACTTCAAACAGATTAGTAATAGGGTATCATACTTTAAACAGGTAGGTAGGTATTTTTTAGCTTGGAATTAAATATCTAATTCAGTTTATTTTTCGCTTTTTAGTACTGATTTGAAGTCGTTTTAATATTTTTTTGTTAAAAATAGTTTATTGCGTCTCAGATGCACAAAAAGTCGGTATGACACAGCGTTCCTACTTAATTAGTGTGTACTGACAAGATTAATTTGGGAAAAAGGAAAATGGATATAAAAACAAGAGATTTTTTTAGCTTTTGTTTTGGTAAACATGGTACTTTGTGAAGGCAATGTTTATGGATGTACAGTCAACGTCAAATAGTTAGTGACACTCAAGGTAGGTATTCAAATTTATAGACGCAACCAAAAAGTCAATAATATCGGTACAAGCCAAGTTCGGTACAAGTTTCTAATGTGATCCACATTTTTGAACACTTGGATGCTTGGATACCATTGGCGGTTTGATTGAACCTATCTATACGACATTTTGAAAGTCTCGACTTATGAGCGCGTAAATTGTTGACAACAATATGGAAACTTTGTTTGTACCGATATTATTGACTTTTTGGTTGCGTCTATCAATTTTATTTGAATACCTTGAGTGTCACTATTTGACACTGACTGTACCGACTATAAAACAATAATTGAGTTTTAAAACTATTAAATAGAATTACCTAGAAACGTTATCAATGTAGTGACGGATTAAGAATACATAATGTCACTACCCCATTTCAACCCATGGGTGTCGTACAAGGCGACTAAGGGAGTAACCTTACCTTAAGCAGACATGAGCACTGCGAGAAAAGGAAAATTCGATACAAAACCCTATACCAACCCGTATAGCTAGCGTGGTACAGTAGGCTAAATTTTCTCCAAATTGCTTGCAGATCTGTGCCCAGCAGTGGAACGTATATGAGTTGTAGTGATGACCTAGAAACGATGATACCATGATCTCGCCAAAAGTGAAAAGTCAGAGACAATCTAGACTCATCGTAGTGGTATGCTACAGGTACTTCAGTGATTTAGTGTTGCTACCAAATATGGTTTTCTACCATCTAACAGTAGGTACCTAATTTGATTATTTTATGATGAAAATTTCTTGTCATTAAAATTAAAATCTAATCTCGTAAAAATAGTCAAACACAACCACGCGCTGATAGTTACAATTTCATCATCATTTCGACCCATAAATGTCCCACTGCTGGGCACAGGTCTCCTGCAAAGAAAGTTACATTTTCCTTTTCTTGCAGTGCTTGTCTGCATTAGTATACTCCCTTAGTCGCCTTTTACGACACCCACGGGTTGAGATCAGGTAGTGACATTATGTATTCTTAATCCGTCACTATATTTTACCGGGCTACCCGGGGATCGAACCCAAGACTTCAGTAACCGAAACTGTATACCGTGTCAGTAACCACTGCACCACCGAAGTAGCGAACTACCCACCCTTATAAAAAATCCTTGAAGCTACCTTCACAAATAAACAATCCTTAACGAATTTACTCAGCTATCTTGAACTTACATAACAGGTTCATTTGCGGTAACAACTTACCGCATATTCGTCAGACGTTGTGTCAACAAACACGGTGTACACACAAACATACGTGTATAAATATGATATATAATATTCTCGAGTTACGTAGTGTTCGCTTGAGCGATGTTTGATCACGGCTTAAGTTATAAGATGAAGCGATTTTATCAATAAAGATTTTTGGCATGCTCGATAGATTTATTTCGTTGATAGAAGTGATGAAATCTTAGGTGTTGGAAACAAAATAATCGTTAACAGTAGTGTAGGTATACATAAGGACTCGGTCAAGAAGTCACTGGGCAGCGGCAGCGCAAGGCACTGGGTGGACTCCGTTCGGTTAACTTCGTTTTTCCGAATATGGCCGATTGCGTCAAGGTGTATACCGCCTATGGAGCTACTAATCTTTGGGAAAACCAGTCTTATACACCACGGAAAAATTATGATAGCAGCTAACTTATTGTATACTAGAAGTCCTGCGGGAGTTCGCTCCTGTTGTACTTTGTTTGGGCACTGCTCAGCTCCCTATAACCTTTCTTGATAAATGGACTATCAAAAACTAAAATAATTTTTCAAATCGGACCAGTAGTTTCTGAGATCCTAGTGTTCAAACAAACAAACGCTACAGCTTTATACTATTAGTATAGATAAGAATTATAATTCTACTTTCTAATAATAAATACACACGAATGTTAGGTTGTGTAACGGTTGCACCCGTTGCAGGCTACGTCCTGCACGACTGCACCTCTTTTGACCAACTTTTGGATCTCTTTTGATTTCTTTTTAATTTACTTTTAATAATTTAAAATTCAAAATCCTAAATTAATTCAAATTCGAACCGAGTCTTCGTCGGAGCATCCGTCGAAGACTGAACGCTCATTATTATTCTAATTTCTTGTGCAGTGCACGCTCTTCTTGACATTTAAAATTAATACTATAACTTTACATCAGTTCTGTGTTTTATTTTGAGGGCCCCACGCCCATCCCCATATATAGCCGGATCTACCTACTACCATATTTTTGCCTAGCGCCCACTGGAGGGGACGGTGGAGACGCTAGAGTTGTATGTATTGTATGAAAATGAATGGATGTTTGTTAATCAATCACACGACAACAGCTGAAAGGATTTGTATGAAATTTGGCAAACAGATAGATTATAGTCTAGAATACACATAGGCTACCATTTAAAAGCCATAAGAAAGCTAGTATGGTTTCATTTTCATTCATTTTATACCCATAAACGTCCCACTGCTGGGCACGGGTCTCCTCATGTTTTCTTCAGTATGGATAATATGAGAATGATATTTTTTAACCGCTATCTCTTATGCCATGATCCCCTGAAGGTCACAAAAATAAAACCACAGAATTTATTTTAGTCGAACTGTGTGATTGACAAGCGGTCGCAATGATTCCATTCTCACTATGATTTATATTGCGAACGAGAATTTCTTTGTGGTTTGTGGGAAAATCTATACTTTCTTTGAGTAAAGTCTATTTTGTTATGTATACGGGATTTGTTTGAGCGTAGTTGGGATTTATTTTGGTGTGTTAGATTTTTGATGTTATGGTAAGTAGCTTTTGCAACTACATATATAATATAGGGTATTTTTTATATCTTTCGTACAGTAACGGATTAGGAATACTTTATGCCACTACCCCACTTCAAACAAGAGCAATGTGAGAAAATGTATATTCGAAACAAAACAACAATTATTTATCTTGAGAGCTAATTACCCTACCCATTATGCATGTATAGCACGACGCAAACAGGTAATCAACAATTAATTTAGGAATAGTATTATCATAGAATCTTCACGTTTCCATATTGAAATAAACAATAGTAATAAAATGAAATTTAGGCTATATTTCATTTTATTATTATTGTTTATTTCTTGATGTCATTGCCATCTATAATACCTTCACAAACCAATTCGGATGAACTGGTTTGTGCTACTTTGCAAAAATGAAGCTAGATGGCGTTGTACATACACATATGAAAATAAAAACAGATTTTTTTGTATGTTATTAAATATGCAGAATGGCTCAAGTGCGTTTGTAATTATTTCTTAGGTGTTAAATAATAACTTTTAATAAAAATAATACCTATTTACTAAATAAAACTTACTAAATTAAATTGGTTTTCAACAGCTATCGCTAATCTGGGATCGAAAGAGTGTAGGTTGTTTTTGAGAGCCAATGTGGAATTGGGACATTTGATAGTCGATTTTGATATCACACACATCACTAAGATATGCGATACAGAAATCATCACATCACCAACTGAACTGAAATTAAACAAGTATATTATTTAAAAATTATCTATTTTTCTAATAAACTTACCCCAAAGTTTTGGTGCTTATGAGAGGTGTCTTCAGACTGAGGAATCCATTCAATCTGTTTGTACTCTTCTCTCTACCTCCGTCAGATGATGGATCTCTGAGGACAAAATTAGTGAGGTAAATGATCGATGCTTTGCTAAATTTAATAAAGAAAGTAATAAATAATGTAAGTTTGAGATGAGCGCCATCTATGTAGTAAAGAAGTTACTGAGCTCAGAAAAAGAGAGGCACAGTCTTAGAAGCTAAAAGTTTCGAAAGTTAGTCACAGATGGCGCTATCATAAAGTTATGACATAAGTTTCAACATGCCTTATGCAATTATTTTAACATTAACTGGAGAAATGACTATTTGACTTAATTTTTAATCAAGCTAAATGTTTAATGTAGTTATAATTTTATAGTATGTTTTTAATGTATTGTTGTTACTATTTTGTGTCTTTATAGGTAATACAACAATCGAAATAATTTACTATAGGGAGAGAACCTTTCTAATGTTACTCATCTACATGTAAGTGTATACAAATCCTTAATTACTCAAAATATCACGTAACAGCTACCCTTGGATGACGACGAAGGTCCTGCCGCCCCTCCTACTGTGAAATAATGGATATTGATAACGGTGTGATAGGGGTGTGTTCAGATAGACATAATGGATACTAAAATCGACCCATGGATGCTTGCAATGAGGGTGTTTTCATACAAGGGGTGTTAGGTTTTTCTTTGCTGGGCACGGATTTCCTCTAAACATTTTGGAGGAAATTTAGCCTAGGTACTATACCACGCCGGCCAGATGAATTTTTATTTATTTCTTGAAAATTAGCGTTAAAGTTTATCAATGTCCACATTCATCGTTAGAATAAAGTTATTGGTGATATTTCAGTGTATTAAACAAAAAAAAAATTGTTCGTAATACTTTTACTTTCGACAAACAGTTATTAAAACTCAAGAATCCATTAAATCACTTTTTATAAGAAATAAAACGCTTCCTCAAAGAAAAGTTCAAAACTATTTTCCAAACTTTGCTGTTGGCTGCCTTCCTGAACGCGCCTTTAATTCTAATGCGTCGCATCTACATTTCATTGGTAAAAGGTACCATTAAATACCAAGGTCGGCCATTGTACTCATATATAACTTGATAGACATATCCGTTGTAAGAAGTTTTGGGGTAAGGTGAAATGACTTCATGGTTCGCTTCGAAGATTTTGTAGTTTTTTTCCGTGACTGATGACAAGGGTCTTTTTCAACTGGAGTGCGACCGCACGCGGCTCTCGACGACTATCTCGCTCTAGTAAATGATAGTTCTATATGAAAAAAAAGATTGGAAACTTTATATTTTGAAAATATAATCCGTCCCTATTTGGTTCCCGGGCTGAGCAAAAATTTGCCCGTTTAATGGCTCTATTACACGAAACTTAACAAGGCAATTTGTGCGTGTGGTCTTCCACTCCATACCCCTTCGAAGAAAAAGACATGGTAATTTTTTGTAAGCGGCATAAAAATATTTTTGTACTGTGACGTTTACTGCAGCAACAAGGCAGCGAAGATAGATTCCTCGTCTGAATTATGTAGCACTGGATGCTTTAATCCAACTGAATACCTTGAGAACTTCTTCTAATTTATTTATTTCGTTCGCTGCAGAAAGTTGGACAATGTACAAAGGCGGACTTAATCTACAATTCATGTACAACTTCGAAATTTCCAGTAGTTATTTGAAATTTGTGGTAGATGTGCGCAATATGAAATTTGTTTCATTTGTGGTAGATATTATTTGAATGAATAAGTGCACAGGAAAATTTATATGTTCATTTCTAAGATTATAATAATATAGGCAAGTTTAAGTTGGCTTTGATTAAATAAATAACTAACAAATAACTCCGTGTAACGGATTAAGAATGCTTAATGTCAATACCCTATCTTAAGCAACTTTAAGCAGACAAGAGCACTGCACTATGAGAAAAGGAAAATTCTAAAGAGAGCCCTATATCAACCCGTCTGGCCAGCGTGGAATAGTAGACTAAATTCCTTTCACAATATTAGGAGCAGACCCGTGCAACAACTGGAAAAAAAATCCCACTAAGTCACTTGAACCAAAAACCCCAGCAAACCAAATTGAAGTCTTACTGCGCCTTAAAACAACAGTTTTCCATTGATCTTTAATATTTAAAAGCCAATTCTTTTTCTCAAAACTGCTTCAATAACACTCATCAATTGGTAGACCATTCAATTAAAATTTTCAAACCCGATTCCTTTTACGTTTCAAAACTTTCAATCCCTTTTCTATCTCAAAGCTATCAGTGATGCTTCTCCGTCAAATTACCTTGTCAGTTAAACTCGAGGGTACATCCAACATAAGTGAAAAACCATGTCGAGTGTATATGTGTGAGTATATAAGACACGTAGTTAACATTAGATTGAAGGGTTGCAATTATGTGGTGAGTGAATCTAATGTTTTGCGGTTTAATGTTTAAGTATAACTTTGGAAATATAATATGGTGTGTGTTTCAAGCATGATTTCTACAATAGGCTTGCTTCTTATTACATTGGATTATTACACAATTATTACAAATACTAAATAGCTTTAGGAGCTATAAATATACTTCAATATTTTGGATGTCATTTGCTGACATCCTGACAGCCTGGATAATTTGATGGTAATTGGCAAAATCAAACAGAAAAGACCTTCACCTATCCGTTGGTCAGGTTTATTTAAAACGTACACGCTTGTCTTTATCTGAAGCTATTAAAATCGCCGGAGACAGAATGTGATGCACCGAGTGATCAATACTTCAAGCTGTACATCTAACAGGCTTGTTTGAAAATCAGCGCTGGTAACCTGTGCTCGATATTATGATGAAATGGTACCTATTTGGTGCAGTCATGAGACATCTGTCTTACCCGTGTAGTGACAGATTAAGAATACATAATGTCACTACCGCATCTCAACCCGCCACCCAAGAGAGTAACCTTAAGCAGACAAGAACACTGCAAGAAATGGAAAATACGAAACAAAACCTTATACCAACCTGTCTGGGCAGCGTGGTATAGTAGGCTAAATTCCCTCCACATGGTTTGGAGGAGACCCGTGCCCAGCAGTGGGACTCTTATGGGTTGAAATGATGATGAAGACATCTGTTTATTTGTGTTTCGTCCTATCGTCCTTTGTATGTATTAACTATTATATTCAGTGCGTCTCATGTTTGTACTAATAATTTCTTTCCTTAATCATCTGTGGCTATAGACCTTCAGCAATAAAGTTGCCTACAAAAAAGAAAATATTTAGTTCATCTGTCACCATAAACAACCCTACTAAAAACACTATTACTCTCATATATTAGGTACCAAAACCGACCAACAATGTAGTTCTATCGAGTCACATCTAGAATGCTAATAGCCGCCTCCCTACCAAAATTATGGGTAGTTCATTGAATAATACGTCAAGAATGCCAGGCGTGACGTTATAGCCTTTTTTATTAGGTGTCGGAATTTAGGCGGCGTGTTGTGGTGAGAAAATATTCATTATTTTTTATTGGACTACTGAAGGAAAGTGTAGATAATGTTTACAGGCATTTTTAGCTATTTTTTTCTGTTGTAGCTTAAACTGTTTGAGAGACCTTACGAAACTCTGTTTGTTTATTTGTTAACATAAATGTAATCATCTTGTTGTTTTATTACAGAAAGAAAATCTATTTATATTGAGACTCTAATTCATAGAGTATAACACAAACTTAGACTTTAATAAATCTGTGTAAGTCGAAATAACTGCTGTGCATTATTTTTTTAATATCCATATTATATTTATATGCTTAACGACAAGTAAACTACATATTCACATTAAAAGTGAAATATATATACAAGAAGTACATATATTTTGCCTTAAAAATGTAACATTCTTATTAAATGTCAAAATTCCGACATGGCTAAGCTGTTTGGCAGTTATAGATGGTGCACAACAGATGGCGCTGACAGATTCACACTTACTACACAAAATTATGAGACGTCAAGTCAAGAGTGATAGCGGACATTTACTTTTTTATTGCACAAGGTGACATAAGTAAGGACTTGCAGTCCATCTGCCTTCTCTGAACCTCGTTTGAGTTTTCGAAAATTAAAACGACCATTTTAAAATTTTCTACCACCTTTATATATAGAAAATTGTTTTAAATTTCCGCTCCACAAATATATAATAATATAATACTATTCTAACACATTCACACAGCCATCTAGTCCCAAATTAAGAAATTATATTTGCTTGTGTTATGGGTACTAAACAACTGATATACTACTTAAATACATTTTTGTTTTGTAAATACATACATATTATAGATAAATTACACCCAGACACAGAACAAACCTTTATGCTCATCACACAAAGATTTGACCTGGGTGGGGATCGAAATAAAAATAAAGAAATATATATATGAGATTGATTTGTATCATCATCATTAAAATTTCAACGCAGAAACGTCCCACTGCTGGGCAAGGGCCTCCTCCAAAGAATGTGGAATGAATTTAGCCTACTATAATACCATGCTGTCCAGACGAGTAGGTATACAGTTTGCAGCAAATTTTCCTTTTCTTGAAGTGCTCTTGTCTGCAAAAGGTTCTTGGTCGTCTTTTACGACACCCACGGGTTGAGATGGGGTAGTGACATTATGTATTCTTAATCCGTCACTACACGGAATGAAAATCGAACATACCAGTGGCGAAGGGTGGATTTTTATAAAAGGTAAGCCGGAGTAAAAATGCTTACCCTGCCCTGCAACAACCGAAACATGTTGAATGCAATATAGGTATTTAACCACTCTAACTAAACGTCTGTCCCGCGCAGTTAAATTTTCGTCATAATCCAGCGAGGTAGGTACTTGTCGCCACAACCCGCGCGCAAATTTGCCCACTATTTGGTCAAAAAGGTGATCATGTACTTATACCTATTTTAATAGTCATAATCTATGAGGTTTCAATATGAATTCCCAAATAAAAAATAAAAATGTCTAGGTATTTATATTAAATTTGTTTTGTAGTTTAGTTTACCATCCAAACATTTAAAAAAAAAAAAAAAAAAAAAATCTAGAACATTTCCAAGCAACAAACTTGATGACGCATAGACTGAAATTATTATTTTTTCTACGAAATAAAACTCTTTACACTGCCCTCTTTTGGTTTTTTTAGTTAAACATTTCATAGGCTATCAATAAACACAACGTGTATTTAGTTCCGCTAGATGGTGATGATTTTTTTAACATGTATCCAATGTGTCATACATTGGATACATGTTAAAAAAATCAATTTGTTTTCAATTCGTTAAATCATTTTGAATATCGCAATAACTCTAGAAAGACCAAACAAATTTTGTTTTGATAAACCTTGTTCTAAATGAGAGTTGAGAGTCCATTACAGTATGGTAATTATTACTTCTTGTAAAAAAAAATGGCACAATGTTTGAAAAAACATCGTTTTGTTTGTAAATTATAGTCATTTAATATCTGAACCTGCGCGGCCTGAAGCCTAACAGAATTAAACGTTTTTTTTACTTCAAAACTTAACTTTGAAGAACATGTCTCCTCACTCAGCAAATCACCTTACAGACAACAATCTACGACTAGTATTGCTGCCATTCTACCACGTAAAAATCTTTCTGTCTATTAAAACTGTAATAATATAACACTTAGGCACTTACCTACCAGTAACTGATAACAACAACAACAAAATTAGATGGCAGAAGCACAAATCACTTATATTCACTACCTACACAATCTTATTACCTACTAATCCATCACTATTTTACACTTATAGACAAATATAAACAATAAATATAGTTTAGAATTTAAAATGCTGATACAACAACAAATAAACATTAGAAATGACGGACTGCGCGTAAGTTTTGATTTGACAAAGATGCAGTTCAATGTCATACTTGTCAAACTCAGTCAAACAAATGTTGCACAGAAGCGCCGGGCGCCGCCAATAAGCCAATAACCCGATGAATATCGGCTTATTTGGAACTAATTTGGCGCACTTGTTGCCAGGTTGTTGCCCTCGATAAGTGACGTCACAAGGATTTAATGAATGAATTTTTATACTACGATTCTGATTTACAGCGCCGGCTTATTGCAGCGGCATACTTAAGAAACTAATGTCTAATGAATGAATTTTTATACTACGATTCTGATTGACAGCGCCGGGTTAGCGCAGCGGCGTAATTGAGAAACTAATGTGCTGTTTTAGGGAACTGTTAGGTATTTCGACGAATGATGTTTTGTAATGATGGTCTAAAATAATGTTATGTATTTTAAACTAGTTCAGTTGTTTATTATAATTATTTATATTATGTTGTGTGGGTGTGAGTACATAATTTAGTAATAGGTCACAGTATTGATTGGTTGTTATTTTTCAAAGGGAAGCCGGTAGGAATCGGGTTATAGGGAGCCTTCGCCACTGGAACATACACCCATTCATATATACGTCCATTCATTTGAACTTTCCCATCTATATAAATAAAAATGGATCGCCCAAAAGTATGTGATGGATTCACGTGAGAACGGCTCGACCGATTTGGCTAATTCGTTTTTTGTTGTATTTGCTATTGTCGAGGCAAGGCATGTATGTAAGAAATTACACGAAAAATGGAGTGTAACATTTAAAATTTTAAAATTTGCTGAAAGAGACATTTGTAAATGGAACATTATCACGAATAATAAAATATGCCGGTATGTACGAAGTTCACCGGGTCAGATAGTTTATAGTATTAGTAAAATAAACACGGAGCTCCAAAACAGACTAAAGTTGTAAACCAAAACATATTCTTTACTATAGTTAACACGGGAAAGTCCTGTACTTGAACAAAGCCGGCTTATTTGTAGTTAAAGACCGTCAGTACCAGATGTTGACTACGGCCATATTAACTTATAGCCTGTGGTCTAAAGTGAAGTCGATGACATTTTTTTTTCTTGTTGTGTAATTAAAACTCCTTGGCAATTGCAAATATGTACCTACTAATAAGTTGCTAATAGAACAGTTACCTACTTATAAGTAGCAAGCCGTAATCTACTACTACCGCATCTCAACCTGTTCATCATCATCATTTTCATTTCAACCCATAAACGTCCCACTGCTGGCTGGGCACGGGTCTCCTCCAGAAAATGTGGAGGGAGTTTAGCCTACTATACCACGCTGGCAAAACGGGTTGGTAAAGGGTTTCTTTCGAATTTTCCTTTTCTAGCAGTGCTCTTATCTGCTTATGGTTCCCTTAGTCGCCTTTTACGACACCCACGGGTTGAGATGGGGTAGTGACATTAAGTATTCTTAATCCGTCACTACACGGATACCTGTGAGTGTCCTAAAAGGTTGACAAAAAAAGGAAAATTCGAAACAAACCCTAAGCGTGGTATTTTCCTATTTTCCCTATTATTATTATTTGGAGACTACTTTCCCTCCACATTCTTTGGTGGAGACCCGTGCCTGGCAATGGGACGTTTATGATGAGAATAAAGTTATTCTTTCTTTCTTTCTTTGATGGTATGTGGTTAGCGTAGCTTATGGACGCGTGGGGGCTTACTCTGAATTTAGAAATTCGAATGTTTGGTTTTGATGTCGCTGTCAAATATAAGGAAATTTAGATATGGTTGCTAACACTTTCAAACATTTGACAGCAGCAAAAACCATATGGACTTTCAAACATTTGACAGTGACATCAAAACCGAACATTCGAATGTTGAAATTCAGAGTGCATACCCTTAAGAAACTTATTAATTCCTATTTTGAAGAACCTCATAATGTAGTCACGCGGGCGCTGGCAAAGGTAATAAATTAGCTATCCGCTGCCGCTCACGTTTTAGACCAAACTCCAAGAATTACGAATAACGACACGGCATTGTCGGGACACACACCCCGTTTATTACACCGAGCTAATTTACACACGAGTTTCACGATATTGGCACTTCAATTGTGGGGATGATGGAGCGATTACGTGTTATTATCGGAGTGTCAAGTGAAGCAATTTAAGTTTTATATCTACATTATGAGCGATGGTGGCTGAATGGATAAGGGACCAGCGTGCAAATCACGCGGTCCGAGTTCGATCCCGACCGGCAGTACCATTGTGGATTCCACTTTGTGGAATTTATATGTACTAGTCAAGTGACTTACCATCTGCTAACGGTGAAGGAAAACATCGTGAGGAAACACACATACTCAAGAAGAAATTATACGAGTATGTCTGATACACCAACCCGCACTAGGCCAGCGTGAGTGGATTATGGCCTAAACCCTCTTAGCTCTCTAGTTAGAGGAGAGGAGACCCGAGCCCAGCAGTGGGACTTAATAGGTTGCTGATGAATAAATTATGTATATCAGTCGTGTGGAATGAGAATTACTAGCGACATTGTGGTTGATATTGGAACTATTTGTGACAAGTGGCAATCGATTCGATCTATCTATTCTATCGACATGTCAAATTAGTACATTGATCACCTGACATGTCGATAGCTTATGTCAGAGATGTGTTCAAATGTATTGAAGTGTCATGTCGTTTAGAATGGGGGCAGAGGGCTTACTCTGAATTTCTTTTGATGTCGCTGTCAAATGATTGAAAGTGTAAGCGAACTTAACTAAATTTCCTTACATTTGACAGCGACATTAAAACCGAACGTTTCGAATGTCGAAATTCAGAGTAAGCCCCCTGGTATACTATAGGTTAAACTTGATTAGATTTAGTTTCGTCGAGTTATGGCATTGATATATAAGAATGTTTTACGACTTTCCGATTTTATTACTCACTGTGATGTGTAAGCGGATTACGTCTGAAAAGAGATTTTACGACTTATCTGGAACTGTTTGTCCAATTTGCTGACGTAAAATATCAGTAATAAGATTCAACTTCCTACAAATCAAGATTTTTTTTAAGGATCTGCCAGGAGCTTCAGCTGTATGATGTGATAATAATAGAATTTCATCAACTATAATTTGTGTCCGTGTAGTGACAGATTAAGAATACATAATGTCACTACCCACTACTTGTAACTCCCTAGAGGAGGCCTTCACCTTCGACACGAGGGGTTTTTATTAAAAACTGATATTTAAATTTGAGTTTATGTTAAAAATTCTTAGTTTACTAGTTTATTTTTATATACACAAACTTACAAATACATAATATTTTATATTGTAAAACTTATTTTTTTAAAGTATGAAATAAAAGGCTTTTTATTTTTTTTTATTTATAATGTCACTACCCCATTTCATCCCGTGGGTACCGTAAAAGGCACAGGGACTAAACTTAAACCTTAACAAGAGCACTGTGAGAAAAGGAAGGTTTGAAATAAAACCCTATATCGTCTAGCCAGCGTGGTGTAGTAGGCTAAATTCCGTCCAAAATATTTGGAGGAGACTCATGCCTAGCAGTGTGACAATTGATGGGTTGTACCTACCTACCAATTATTATTATAATGAACATGCCATCATCATCATCATGTCAACCCATAAACGTCCCACTGCTGGGTACAGAATCTCCTCCAAAGAATGTGGAGGGAATTTAGCCTACTATACCACACTCGCTGGCTAGGTTTGTTTCGAATTTTACTTTTCTCGCAGTGCTCTTGTCTGAATAAGGTACTCCCTTAGTCGACTTTTACGACACCCACGGGTTCAGATGGGCTACATTATGTATTCTTAATCTGTCCTACGCGGATGACGATTCAACGAAATAAATGATTCTAAATAAAACAATTACACGCTTTTCCAATAACTCGTTGAGTTTATGAGTTCCAGCAATATCTCCCTTGATATTGACACATTTGTAAATTGGATGGATGTCGTATTTCGTCGAATTTTAGCGACCATTTTATCCTTACTGTCTCGGCGGGATACCAAACATGTAGTACTGTTAAGTAAGTGGTTCTAGATTATATTTATTTAACGGACAAAAAGATTTTTGGGTAATTTGTCTCGAATTTCGTTGAAATCTGGATCGCGCTAATCTACTAGGAACTACTGAACCGATTAAAAAAAATATGTTAGTGTAGGATAGTCCATTTATTGAGAATAATATAACGCTACGCCTGATAGGAGCTGAGCACTGGCCAAACAAAGATCCACAAGAGCGAAACTCTGAGCATCAAAGTCAAAGTCAAATCTTTTTATTTCATTTGGATCACATACATGATACTTATGAACGTCATACAAAGCCAAAAAAAAGGTGTATGCAAATTTGCCTACGGCCAGTTCACTGACAAGGTTGAGCTCTGAGAAGAACTTGGCAAGAAACTCAGGCCACTCTTTTGAATCGCCATAGTAGTTACAATTTCAATTGGTTCATCTGACTTGATGTAGACGAAATGTCGGTTTGATGTACCTCTGCCTACCCCATCGGTGAAAAAAGGCGTCATCTATGTCCGAATCTATATAAAACAAATTCCCTTTACGCTCTAAATACCATTAAGGTGAACAAAACAGTGATTATTCAGCAATCGCAGTAATTATCCTCCTTCATTCAACATAAAATACGCGGAAAAACCACATAAAAAAAGAAATTTATGGCTCTCACCATAGAAATACCCTTGGGTGCAATTAATCCGATATTTCAAACAACCTTTTTCTACTGAAATACGTTAACGACTTAGGGTTGAACCACATCTCGCTGCACGGAATCGCATGTTCCTGTGCCTCTAACTCTCTATCTCTTTCTGAAACTAAGCCAAATTCACAGACGTGACTTTACTTTGCAAAATAGGGTTCCCAAAGTAAAATTTTAATACCAAAATTTCCATTCATTTCAACCCAGAAACGTCCCACTACTAGGCACGGGTTTTCTCCAAAGAATGTAGAGGGAATTTAGCCTATTATACGCTGGCCAGACGGGTTGGTATAGGTTTTTTTCAGAATTTTCAATTCTGAGTAACATAGGCTATATAACCACGCTACGGCCCATAAGAGCTGAGCAGTGGCCAAATAAAGTATGATGGGAGCGAAGCCGCGCGACTTCTAGTCTATTAAATAATAAAATGAAACATAATCTACGTAGAACGGGCTCCTCTTTAAATAAACCTAACTTAATGCCGCACTCAGAGAGGTCAATTAGCAGTAATCTGTCATTAACAATATTTTTTCATTGAATAATCGTCTTTGGGCGTATAGACTTAAGTATTTTTCCCCGAAGGGGTAGGCAGAGGTGTTACACACCCACATTTCGCCAGCTGTTTGGTCCCATGAAATAGGAGGCCATTGTCATCAACCGGGGGCATTATTCCAAACTTCTGGAAAATCTCAATACTGGAATGTCATGATGGAAAAGTCCACTACCATTTTCACCAGACCCGGGGATCGAACCCGGGACCTCTTGCACAGCAGTCGTATACACTTCCCGCTGCGCCACCGAGGCAGTTTAGTTTGACTAAATACATATATCTAAACATTGTTATAGAGAATTCACAATGGAAGTATCATATACCAGTACCTACACGTCAGCCGTACCTTGTGCCTGTTGGCACGGCTCGAGTCTTATCTTACTATACAACGGAGTTGAATTATATTTAATTGGTAACTACTTACTTTGAATAAAACACAATAACATTGTGATTTTCATTTATACTCGTAGAATGGGATTGCTAAAGTTTTTAAAGAGATTTTTGATTGAATATTTAACTACCACGAACAGAAAGTGTAATTACCGATGTCACTACGTTGGAAGGGAAAGACCTAGAAGAACGTACCATGACCTAATAGGAGACGTTCTAAAGAAGGGACAGATCAGGAGTATCCTCAACCGGCGAGAATGCATGAAAAGAATGATGAATGTTGAAGAAGCCAAAGATGTATGTCAGAATCGTAGCAAGTGGAAGGAAATAGTCTCTGCCTACCCCTCTAGATACATACATATTATAGATAAATTACACCCAGACACAGAACAAACCTTTATGCTCATCACACAAAGTTTTGTCCTGGGTGGGGATAGAACCCACGACCTCCGGCTTAGCAGTGAGGGTCACTAACCACTAGACCAACAGGTCAGCCTCTGTTGGGAAAGAGGCGTGATCTATATGTATGTATATGTAATGTTACTACCCCATCTCAACCCATGGGTGTCCCAAAAAGCGACTGAGGGAGTAACCTTAAGAAACAAGAACACTGCGAGAAAAGGAAAATTCGAAACAAACCCTATACCAACCCGTCTAGCCAGCGTGGTATAGTAGCCTAAATTCGCTCCACAATGTTTTGAGGAGACCCGTGTCCAGCAGTGGGATATTTATGAATTTTAATGATTATTTATTAGTATAGATTATCTACAGGCAAGCCGAGGGGGTAAGCTAGTTATACTATAAAGAAACAGCTCTTATAATATTTGACTGGCCTGATGGTCTAGTGGTTGGTGACCCTGACTGCTAAGCCGGAGGTCGTGAGTTCGATCCCCACCCAGGAGAAATCTTTGTGTGAGAAAGATTTGTTCTGTGTCTGGGTGTAATTTATCTATAATATGTATATATTTACAAAAAAAAAAAGTATTTTAAGTAATATATCAGTTGTTTAGTACCCATAACACAAGCAAATATAATTGCTTAATTTGGGACTAGATGGCGCTGTGTGAATGTGGTAGAATATTATTATTATTATTATAAGGGTAGTATACTTGACATAATACTTTCCTTATTTCAGCCGTCTTGTTGTCTGAGCCTCAATAAATTATACAAAGCGGTATCCAGGAGGAGCGGCGGGAGGAAAACAATTTCTTGTACTGACGTGTAGGTGTAATATTTTACGCTAACCTTGACCCTTCTCTTTATATGAATTTACTACCTGTCAGGTTTCACATTAAGAGCGTATTTACAAACAGAGTGGAATAAAATATTTTCCTTTTCTAATAGTGCAGTGCTATTGTCTGCTTAAGGTTTATAATAATAATAATATAATATAATATTCTACCACATTTACACAGCGCCATCTAGTCCCAAATTAAGCAATTATATTTTCTTGTGTTATGGGTACTAAACAACTGATATACTACTTAAATACATTTTTTTTTTGTAAATACATACATATTATAGATAAATTACACCCAGACACAGAACAAACCTCTATGCTCATCACACAAAGATTTGTCCTGGGTGGGGATCGAACCCACGACCTCCGGTTTAGCAGTCAGGGTCACTAACCACTAGACCAACAGGCCAGTCAAATACTATAAGAGCTGTTTACTTCCTTAGTCGCCTTTTACGACATCCACGGGTTGAGATGGGGTAGTGACATTATGTATTCACGGATTTATACTAATTTATACCATTTAATACTAATATTATAAAAAGGAAATATTTGTATTTATGTATGTAACAAATAAACTTAAAAACTACTGGACCGATTTCAAAAATAATTTTGTCGATAGAAAGCTACATTATCACTGAGTAATATAATAATAATATTCTACCACATTCACACAGTCCCAAATTAAGCAATTATATTTGCTTGTGTTATGGGTACTAAACAACTGATATACTACTTAATTTTTTTTAGGCTGTGGCTAAGCAGTGGCCAAATAAAGAACTTGCTTTCTGTCTAGAAACGACCATTTTTCTTTGTACAAGAGAGCTAAGTGTGTATAGTTTTTCAACAAAACTTTCGACCTATAAAATACCAAATTCACAGACATCTAAAGCTAAAACAATTTCAGAATACCCAACTTTTCTCCGAAATATTTTTTGCAAACTTGAAGAGGGTCACCAATTTCGTGCGTCGATAGTAATATTCTATATAATACAACATTTTGTCTTGATTTAGGACCAATTGCGGGTGACGTTGAAATCTTAAGGTGTTGCCAGTTCACCAAGCGAAATTATCTAATAACAAATGTAAAAAATAATCTATTATACAAAATAATCACCCGTGGGTGTCGTAAAAGACAATTAAGAGAGTAACCTTATGCAGACAAGAGAACTCCAAGAAAAGGAAAATTTGAAACTAACCCTATACCTATACCAACTCGTCTGGCCAGCGTGGTATAGTAGGCTATATTCCCTCCACATTCTTTGGAGAAGACTCGTGCCCAGCAGTGGGACATTTATGAGTTGAAATGATGAAGATGAGATGATTAGGGTTCCGTGCAAAAAAAATTGGATTCAGCGATTAGAATGGGAGATTAGTTGTCCACATGAACGAAGACGCGGGCATTGCTAGTATGGAGCAAACGTGCACGTCGCTGCGTCGCCGTCGCTTTAAGGACCATTAATTACAGAGCTGACCGTTAGATGTCGCTAATGGTGAGTGAGTGTGGGGAAGAGGTGGAAAATTGAGCTTCAGACCGCAAAGGCTAGGGTTGTCACGTGAATTGTTAATACATTTTTATGATAATGTAGTTTTAAAGTTGTAAATTAGTGCTCTTGGGCGTACATGTTAATATAGTTGGAGCTACACTTAGCTCTAAAAATTGTAATTATATTTTATTTTACAGTTAACTTATTGTAAAAAAAAAAAATTATGAAATAAAAAGTTAATTTTTTTTAGCTACTCTCTTATTATTATTATTTATTGTTTTTATTATTATTTATGTAAATAAATAACGGTGAAGTTATTTATTGATATAACAATAATCCAATAATATCAACTTATGGTTCAAAGCTGTGCTTATCAATTATTTGGCTCAAATGACAGTGTTAACAGAATTAAATTTTAGTTTGGGACAAGCAGTTAAAATCGATTTTTAAAAACAAAAATACCTGCAGTGCCAACCCTACAAGTACAAACTGAGTAGTAAAATGTATAGTCCAGTTGTTTCACTACTTTGAATGATTTCGCGTAAAATATTATATAAAGTATATTATGTATATATGTAACTTTCACGATTTATCGAGGAAAAAGCGAGTTATTTTAGTGTTTTAGTTCGTGAGAGTTTCTGTGAGGTTTGGGAGAATATATTATGTTTGTTCTATGTTGGTTCGGTGTCCGATTATACGAGATTATACTGCAAGGAAAATGGATGATTTTAGATATATTGCGAACAGAATACAATTCTGCCAAATAATATTGAACATTCATTTGACTGGCCTGTTGGTCTAGTGGTTAGTGACCCTGACTGCTAAGCCGGAGGTCGTGGGTTCGAGCATAAAGGTTTGTTCTGTGTCTGGGTGTAATTTATCTATAATATGTATGAATTTACAAAAAAAAAATGTATTTAAGTAGTATATCAGTTGTTTAGTACCCATAACACAAGCAAATATAATTGCTTAATTTGGGACTAGATGGTGCTGTGTAAATGTGGTAGAATATTATTATATTATTCATGAAATAGCTTCAATACTCAATACTCAATATTTATTTGCCTTCCACAAATGTAGACTTAGATGGTAAAATTAAATTAAAATAATTAGATCATTGTGGACCCTGTCGGGCACAGCAAAGTAGGAGAGAGGAGGATATAATATATTTATTATATGTAATGCTAAATACTCAGTGTCTTTTCTTCGAGGTAATCTTTGATTGTGTAGTAATTTTTAATAAATAATAACTTTTTTAATTTGTTAGTAAAACTATTAATTTTATTTTCATTTTTTATCTCTTGATCAATACCTATGTAAGTATCTATATCAATTTTCAATTCTTATGTGTTCCCTAACACCTATTTTATCCCAAAATGTCCTAACAGGCCGTAATATAGCGTAGATAAAGGTAAAAACAAAAACAAAAGAATATTCCACCACACCTATTTTCCCGAAAGGATAGGCAGAAGTGCGTCTCACCTGAGCCTATTACCGTTAACAGGGTACATTTTGGATACTGAGAATTTCAAAAAAGAAAACCCCATTCTGTTTTTAGGGTTATGTATAAACGATTTTTTTTTAGCAAATATCTTTTTTGCACATACTTTGAGAGTTCTTTTAAAGAGACTTTAAGGTTTGTAAGCAAGTTTTTGATTAAGTGAAAAATCACTCTTGCTTCGGAGCCCTACATTGAACATGCACTCTTATTTTTATATACCTTTTGGGCAGCAGTGTTTTAGACCGCTGCATTACCTAGACAGTCAAAATATTTCATTCTGCATCAATAAAACTGTCATCAGCTGAGTTCTAATAACAAACAAATTCACTTTCAATCACCATTACGTTGAACTAACTAAATAAAACATCCCCCAACTGTCATTACAAACTCCGCACAAAAGATATTGGAGAAACTTTGATTATAACTCATAAGTTCAGCTTACGATAAAGTTCCAATTAGAATGATAGAATATTCTATTATCATGCAACAGAAACGTATATTTAATTTTATACACCGTGCATTTTTATTCGTCGTATAAATAACGTCCCACTGCTGGGCACAGGTTTCCTCAAAATACTGTGGAGGGAATTTAGGCTACTATACCACACTGGCCAAACGGGTTGGTATAGGGTTTGTTTCGAATTTTCCTTTTCTCGCAGTGCTCTTGACTGCATAAGGGTGTCTCAGTCGCCTTGTACGACACCCACCGGTTGAAATGGGGTAGTGACATTATGTATTCTTAATCCGTCACTACACGGACAATTATTTATAATTATTTGTTTGTTTTAACACTTTATTGCACACAAGAAAATAATAAATACAATTACAATATATACTCTCCTATATCTAGAGAGCTAAGAGGGTTTAGGCCATTATCCACACACGCTGGCCTAATGCGGGTTGGTGGATCAGACATACTTTTAGAATTTCTTCTAAGGTATGTGGGTTTCCTCACGATGTTTTCCTTCACCGTTAGCAGATGGTAAGTCACGTTCAGTTGACTAGTATATATAAATACGACAAAGTGGAAAACCATCCATTGCTTGACTAACTTCTAGTCGCAGAATAAAAATTTAGACCTACGCAGCTACGTGTCAGTGTTTAAGTCTGCAAGAAATAACGTGTTAATAGCCTACACTTTCTGTAATAGTATTTTAAGTTCGCGTGAGAACTACATTAACTCATAAACTTAGTACCTTGATCAGATCGCTAGCTAGTTTAAATTAACTTTACTTGTTAATTCAACTGGATCATTGTAATTACTTTTAGTTAAGTTTGGTAAGCGAATGTGGCTGAATGGATAAGTGACCGGCGTGCTAAACGCGGTCTGAGTTCGAATCCAACCAGCAGTACCAATGTGGATTTCACTTTGTGAAATTTTTATATACTAGTCAAATAATTTACTATCTGCTAACGGTGAAGAAAAACATCGTGAGGAAACCCACATACCGTAGAAGAAATTCGAAAGGTATGTCTGATCCACCAACCCGCATTAGGCCAGCGTGTGTGGATAAGGGCTTAAACCCTCTTAGCTCTCTAGATATAGGAGAGGAGACTCGAATCTAGCAGTGGGACATTAATGGATTGCTGATGATGAAGTTTGGACTCCACCAACTGTGGGCAACAGGTGTACGATCCACCGTAAGGTAAGCGGTTACCATAGCCCACAGAACACATAAAAACTGTTCTGTGCCATAGCATAATATGCCTGCTAAACCAAGGGCATCACGACGTTGTGACCCTAAAGAAACTTATACTGAAGTCTAAAGGACATATTTTCAAATTTTAAATGTTTTATAGCTCACCATATGTTTCATATGTTGTTTCATAAATTATTATAAAGACTAGATATGGACCCTGTCGGGCACAGCAAAATGGAATCAAGAAAGGAGGAAGCAACTAGCTTTAAATTTAATTTTATTAGTTTAGCAGTAATAGTCGTTGAACTTGGGTGTTGGATAATTTTGTACCAAATATAAAATCCTAAGAATTAATCCTTTATAGTGACTAAGATAAAGTAGTTGCTTGTTTTGTGTTCTATAAATACTGCGCTTCTCAACAAAAGGACATAAGCGTTGTAAAGATATATTATGCTCTTTTGATGCGGAACCCTTCATTGAGCATGGTCCGACATGCTCTTAACCGGTTTTTTTTTTAATGTTTTCAGTATATTTAATAAAATTCCTGTCAGCGTGGCGCAGTGGTTAAGGTGGTCGCCTCGCCACTACATCGCCGTGCTGGGTGACGTGGGTTCGATTCCCACACGAGACAAATATTTGTGTGATTCATAGATATTTGTTTCTAGTCTGGCTGTACTTTGTGTCCGTTAGTTTCATGTTTGTAAAAGCTCCCCGCGACACAGGGCTTGTTCCCTAGTGCGGGCGTTGTCTTTTTTTTTAAATAAAAAAAAAAAATAAAAAAAAAAAAAAAAAGAATTGTTTTCGCTAGCAAATAGCTCATTTACAAAACAGCCTACAAATTATGACCTACTTCCAAAAATTATACCATTGACTTTTATTCCACAAAATTACCATAAAGGGTAAATCTACCTATTGCTTACATTGTCAACAATAAACTACCTACATCAGTGTACGAAACAAAGATCATAAAATACTGGTATTTCTATAGACGATTTCGTATTACAGATCATTGCGTGCCGCGGAAAAATAGGGTGAATGTACCTGTTCTCGTCCATTTGGAAATTATTATTGGATTATAATGATTTTATGGAGGGTTGAGATTGGTTTTGTTTATAGTAATGGCTGTAGTGATGTTTTATGGTTTTATTGTGAATGAAGGTTATTTCAAGGACAAAAACTTGAATTATCGAATTGTGTATTGTACGTCAGTAGTTTTATTTTAGAGAGATTATTAGAACGATTATTGCGCATGAGATCCTGGATTCGATTCTTTGTTCGGGCAAAACGAAAAATTTTCAGTTTCAACCCAAAGTCTGGAAATATGCTGGCGGGAATGGCTTAGGGTAATAGGCTCACCGCCTATTGGGATCAGACATTGCTATTGAAATGTTGGTAATAGGGGTAGGCATAGATACATGAGTTAGTACCGAGTCGTCACCTGTTCCGCTTCGTCATCAAAAATTTTGTCCATACTAAAAATCCTGACTCGTCACTATCAAAAAATATATAAATTTTTATTAAATATTCATGTCCCGAATCGTCACCATTACAAAATTTCTAAATAAACGGTACAGTTTGCAAGAAAAGCTTATGGGGATATAGGTACTAGGTACGTTAAATATAATAGTGGTTTGATTTTAGAAGTATTAAATTTGTAAGTAATCTATCACTTGCACATAAATAAAAAAGTATATAATATAAATTTACAGACACTCAAAAAATATCTTGGACATGATGTCACCGAAGTCCTCCCATGGAGGAACGCAGGGCAATGGTGGTGAGGTGTAACATGCTAGTTCGCAGGTTTGCACGTTGAAGTAAAGAAGTTAAAATTACACTATTCAAGGCATACTGCCAAAACTTTTATACGAGCGGCCTATGGGTGTGCTATACGCAAAAAACATTAAATGCCCTGCGTGTTCAATATAAGAATGCTTTTAGTATGCTGTTGGGGATGCCACCCTTTTGCAGAGCATCCAACATGTTCGCAGAAGTGAGGGTCAATGGGTTTTATGCAGCCAGGGGAAAAACATCGGTTTCGTCTATTGTACCGGATAAGCTTAAGCTGATCGGTATCAGTCACCCGTAATGAGGCACATTGATGAGGATGATGATGTCCTCCATGTCGATTGCGACTGCTACTGCGTATTGTTAATTGAGCATGATACTGCAGTAACAATCAGATGCGCATGATATATTAGTGCATAAGCTATTGTGCTATAACAGATGCACTCTCTCGTCCAAAACCCCACAGAGCCCAATGGAACGGTAATCACTGGGTATGAGAATAAAAGAGAAAATAATTATAAAATAAATCTGAAATACAATTTGACCTGCGAGGTACATTATTTTTAATAAAGTGAAGCCTTACATGGTCACCTTCATAAATTAAATAATTGAAAATCATTAATTAGTGATTTGATGAATTTTATAATTATATTTTATGTAAACTGTATGAAATCTTCTTATAACTTAAAAATCTATTGTTAGTAACAATACATTTTTTACTGTTGGTGTAGTGGTTAGTGACCCTGGCTGCTAAGCCAGAGGTCGTGGGTTCGATCCCCACGCAGTACAAATCTTTATGTTATGAGCATAAAGGTTTGTTCTGTGTCTGGGTGTAATTTATCTATAATATGTATGTATTTAAAAAAAAGATGTATTTAAGTAGTATATGTAGTAGTATATTTGTTTAGTACCCATAACACAAGCAAATAATTATAATTGCTTAATTTGGGACTAAATGGCGCTGTGTGAATGTGGTAGATTATTATTATTATATTATTATTATTTTTAAGTTAAAACTGTCTACTAAAGACATCACAATTGTTACATATTTCAGTTAATACGCGATTTATATTATTATCTAGTTTACCGACATTTATAGTGCATTTCATAGGCCTACTTTCGTTTATAAGGACTTAATATAAGTAGGAATTTATAGTTGCTTTTCGTTCTGTCTGTACTTTGACTAAAATAATGTATTGGTGACGAGCCGGGACTTGATTTTTTAAAATAAATTATACGGGGACGAGTCGGGATATGTTTTTTTATGGTGACGAGCCGGGATCGTGACGAGCCGGGCCTGACATCACACCAACATTTCATTAGTACCATAATTCTAAACCACTTTACCCAACGCGCGACTTGAACCCGGGATGACTTGCAGTTTTAAACACTATCGCTGCGTCACCGAGAACACAGAAACACCACCTTAGATATTCATCATCATCATCAGCAACTCATTAATGTCCCACTGTTGGGCTCAGGTCTACTCTATCTAGAGAGCTTAGAGGATTTAGGCGGAGCTGAAAGGGTTTAGGCTATGATCCACTCACGCTGGTCTAGTGTGAGTTGGTGAATCAGACATACTCATAGAATTTCTTCTAGGGTATGTGTGTTTCCTCACGATATTTTCCTTCACCGTTAGCAGATGGTAAGTCACACACACTCTGGCACTGCCGGTCGGAATCGAATTCGGACCGCATGATTTGCATTCTGGTCATTTATCCATTCAACACCATAGCTTCAACTGTTCGTATTAACACTCTTTAAAAGCCAAACACCATTTACGCATTTAACGCTTTCATAATTACCGACATAATTACTTAACACACAAAACTTTGTTAAATTTACCTTCCGATGTGAAAATAATTTTCGTTTCACATAACATGAACAAAGTAAATTAACAGCCGGTAATAAGGCAAGCTACACACTAAATAACAAAACGAAATAATAAATTACAACGTGCTCTTTCAGCTGTCTTATAAAATTTGTGTAGGTCATAGTAATCAGCTGTTATATAATAAGTTGCCAAAATAAATAATAAGAATAATAAAAAACCTAAATTGTAAAGGAATTTGTTTTTTTTACTATCCATATATTCATACAATAACATATTAAAATCTAAATCGTTACAGTACTCCCTTATTCGCCTTTTACGACATCCACATAGTGACATAATATATTATTAATCTGTCACTATCCATGTGACATAATTTATTATTAATCCGTCACTATCCATGTGACATAATTTATTATTATTCCGTCACTGTCCATGTGATATAATGTATTATTATTAATCCGTCACTATCCATGTGACATAATTTATTATTAATCCGTCACTATCCATGTGACCTAATTTATTATTAATCTGTCACTATCCATGTGACATAATTTATTATTAATCCGTCACTATCCATGTGACCTATATTACTTTTAATCTGTCACTATCCATGTGACATAATTTATTATTAATCCGTCACTATCCATGTGACACAATTTATTATTGATCCGTCACTATCCATGTAACCTAATTTATTATTAATCCGTCACTGCCCATGTGACATAATGTATTATTATTATTCCGCCACTACACGGATAAACGAATCGCAATATTCATACTACATCGGTGGTGCAATGGGCGTTATATACAACTGCTCAGCTGCTATACAGGTACTAAGTTTGATGCCCTGGTCGGGAAAAACTGTATTGGGTGTTCCTTTCTTGTAATTCTTAGCATTCGATTGCAGGCGGTCACATCCATTCAGCAACCATCGCTTTTCATAATATAATTAACGTCATTAAATTGAAAATGCTCCATTAAATATGTAACCCGCCTTAGCACACAAATTACGACATTTACAAACATTAATTTTATTTAATCACGCTTAAAAGATTACGCGATGTAATCAGTATTAAAATATAAACTAAAGCACAATATTAACGGCTTTACTTAACACATTTATTGTATATTACAATAAATGTGTTAACCGTTAGAACCGACAGCGATTTATTTGTGTAAGGTAATAATATAAATAAGAAATGATATACATGAAATTATTATTTAGTAAAAACGTATAATACTTAAGTCTATACGCTTAAAGACGATTATTCAATGAAAAAATTGTGTTAATGACAGATAATAATAATATTCTACCACATTCACACAGCGCCATCTAGTCCCAAAATAAGCAATTTTATTTGTGCTTGTGTTATGGGTACTAAATAACTGATATACTACTTAAATACATTTTTTTTTCGTAAATACATACATAATTATAGATAAATTACACCCAGACATAGAACAAACCTTTATGCTCATCACACAAAGATTTGTCCTGGGTGGGGATCGAACCCACGACCTCCGGCTTAGCAGTCAGGGTCACTAACCACTAGACCAACAGGCCAGTTACATTACAGCTAAATGTCGTATTCTTTAGGAAAACAATTTTTTTTGTTGTCTATCAACAACTAAGAGGGTTTATACAGAGGAATGGCGTCGTCCTAATTTAGTGTCATATTTCGTGATTTTCGATTTTTTTTATTTAATCGGAGCTATTTTTGTTAAATGTTTTAATATACTTTTTAGAATAACGTGAACGTGTATTGAAAAGTAAGTATCAGATATGCTTACAGTTATTTACTATGAAAATAACGCATTGCAAGTTGCAATGTATTATTTGCATATAAATAGAACTGTAAATGCAATGATTTCGTACCTTTTAGACACTTTTTACCTAATGTTAAATTTAAAATTGGGAGAATAGGTAAGTGTTTTGTGTAGACCACAACTTAATTTGGTAGTTAAACAATAAAAAATAAGGGGTGGCTCTCCATACCTACATGTAACAGAAATTGAATTTTTTTTTTTCAGCAAACCCTACAATCTTTCAAAGACAGTTTAAGGTTTCTATGAAAGCTATTTATTTGCGGTTATAATATAAATTTGTTTGTTCATCAACTTTTCATTACTGACCTATAACTAGACAAGTGGCAAATTCTCGGATTTTATTCGAAATATTTAAATATCAAATCGCTGACATCAGCTATCGATATTTCACGTGATTAATGTACTAATTTGACTAATATTTTCGGAAATAAACACTCTGAGAGCCCCCCCCCCTCTATTTTCTAAACGTTGTCTTTATTACGATGGCAGTTCGCGTGGTTACACGTAGTCACTGAACCACATAATTGATATTAAAAAAAATTAATGAAAACCTTTTCCGGAAAAATTTACAATAATAATTATTAATCTTACTTCCGTGCTCAGTAGTGGGACGTTTATGGGTTGCAATGATGAATCTTACTTCCTCCATACCTAGGTGACGTGGTATGACGTGGCACCACCTGACAGCTGTCATATGGCAAAGTGACACTAATAATGTTGCCAATGATTTAAATAATATCCAACTTTTAAGTTACACATAATTTTTTTTATTATTTGGTACACATAATTTATTCTTACTAATTTTTATTATTAGTATTATGTTTTAAAACATGTTTTTTGTTTTTGTTTATGTACATCGTTTTGTATCTTTATTCTTTTATGTGTTTTTACAAATGTTGTGTGCAAACAAATAAAAATCTTTTCTTTCTTTATAAAAAATACAACATCGTGGCATCGGTAGCTTGAAGTACAATAATCCGAAATTGCTATATTTGTAAAGATAAAACAACTATTAGACCACTACAATCAATGAGCCGAGTCTATGTATTGACTAGTTCAAGGCTCTATTGTTACCAAGCAAAGCTCTGTCACAAAGACCTAAGGCTGTAGTTACATTGAAAGCTTTACTTTTGTAAAAATTAGTACATTTATTAGTATTGGGTAGTCCAAAGGTGGCTATTTAACATCACGCTATGGCATAAGAGCTGAGCAGTGGCCAAATAAAAAGTCAAGTGCGAAGCCGTTTTTACAGTTTAAGCCAGTTTTATAGCTTAAGTAAAAATTGTCTGATAATTTAACAAAACAAAAATAAATCTATAGATATTATAATAAAAATTTTGAAATTTTCAATGACATGTAATTAATTAATTTATAGTCACAGCTATTTAATTTAACATTTTTAACAATTATTGATAATGGGCCTGTATGATTTAATTTTTGTTTATTATTAACTTCATTTAATTTGAATGTTATCTTAACATTGTTTTTTTTAAAAAAGGGATATATTTGTACGTCGATAACTGGCAGAACGCACATTCTCCAAGAACTCAGACTGTGCGTGATGAGTACCTGGGTAGACGGCAACGACCACCACTTCTTGAGTTGTCATGGGCGCGCACTAACCTGCTCCAATGTGCGCCCATTACGCGGGCACTGCGTACACTCAACATGGTCGCTGGCCAAATAGATAATATTTTCTCGTGCTCACTGAACGAATTCACGAAGGCAACGTATTGTGTCGTTTGTTTAGAAAGTAGTTTATAGAATAAGTTAGATAGATTTAAGTATCTGTAAGAATAGTTGAAAGTATTTTGTAAATAAATAAATAAATTAACATAGAGAAAAAAAAAAAACAAACTGACGTACGCAGAGACGTCAATTAGCAGTAATCTGTCATTAACACAATTTTTTCATTGAATAATCGTCTTTAGGCGTATCGACTTAAGTATTACACGTTTTTACTAAATAAACTTAAACTTAAGTAGTGTCTCTGAGTACGGCAGATAGGTTTTTAGTGGGTATGCATACTGCATGATCCGGCCAGCGTTTTACAAAAAGGCTTTTACTAGCTGGTCAATATGACCGCACCCCTAACAATGGTTGTACATTGCAATAGCTTTGTACTACGTTCTATTGTTAGCTTGCTTTCGTATCGGATTCGATAATCGTTTGAGTTTATAGCTTCAGCATAAGGGCATGTTGTTTTATAAATAAAATAAATAATTAAAAAATTTAAATAACCTGACTGCAAAAAAATCAACAGAAGCAACGCAATAAAAAGACTGAATTAAAAAAAAATTAACTACTTACAATTTGGCGCCAAAAGGCCGCCGTTTAGTTTTTTTTTAATACCTATTTAAGGACACTCAGGTTTTTGAGACGAATCTAACGATACCTTAATTATTGTCAGCATCCATCCAGCCGTTTGGAAGAAATGTGGGAATAAAGAAATTTACAAACATACAAGATACGAGCGAAAAACAATACTATATAAATTTAATGAAATAAAATAATCGTTTTCGAGTTTATTTGTGGAATTATATTCACCGAAAGAAGCATTCTTTCGTAAAATAATTTCTAAACGCTACTTGCGCCATCTAGTAGAATAAAAAAGTACTTGGTTAAGATAGATACCGCCTCTATTGAACACTGTATGAAACTCAATTAAATTAAAGAAAAATCTGATACAGTTTGGTTAAAACCTTGGCAAGATATCAACCTTGGAAATATTTATGAAAATTTCTATTCCGATTCCGTGTTTGTGTGACAATTTAAGACAAAACTGGCTTTGTTTACCCTTTTATTAAATTGGAACGCTCTGTTCAACTGTTTTGCTATAAATGTATTTCAGAAACACTTCTACGCTGTAACAAGCCCATGTATTTAAAACCCAGTCTTCCATTTACCGAAAATAATTTGGCTATTATTCCCTAGTTTCTGATTATTTTCCTCCTAATTAAACTAAAAATGCTTATAAACAAGAAATAACAAAGGAACAAATACGATAAGCCAATTATTTAGTGTTGCCCTCAATGTAATGCCGCATCCATTTTTTATTAAATTATGATGTTGAAAGCTTTGTAGATAAAAGAAAATATACATTATGCTTGATGTATCTTTGAGAATGAATGGGACAAACAAACATCTTTTATTTAATTATGACACGACCGGATTTCATTATATATTAGATACAAGATACTACTGTTAGAATCGGTTGACAGAAGACATACATTTCTGATTGGTATCATCATCATCATCATATCAGACATCCACGCCACGGCGAGCGACCCGGTGTCGCCTGCAACCATGAAAGCATTTAGTCAGACGATACGAAACGGGGCACTATGGAAAAAAAGAACTTTTTATTACTTACTTGTACTACACCTTTTTTTACGCATGGTCGACGAAGCCCCTCTTCGCGGGGCTCCTACTTCTGGGTGGTTTAAAAAAAAATAACCACGAAGGCAAAGGCGGGAGCTTCGTTTCGCTTCGCTCCCGCCTTAGCCTTCTAACCTAACCTATCCAAGTCGGGATGAACTAAAAAGTAATTTCGCCATATCTCCGGAGCGGTGCAAAAATTCGTTAGTCTCAAAAAAGTTTAATCGCGATTTGCAGCTCAACTATTGGCGGAAGACAAAAAGTACCAAGATCAAAAACCTTTTATTTTAGGCATTTTTTTTACCACATTCACACAGTGCCATCTAGTCCCAAAGTAAGCAATTATATTTGCTTGTGTTATGGGTACTAAACAACTGATATACTACTTAAATACTTAATGTTTTTTTTTGTAAATATTATATTATAGATAAATTACACCTAGACACAGAACAAACCATTATGCTCATCACACAAAGATTTGTCCTGGGTGGGGATCGAACCCACGACCTCCGGCTTAGCAGTCAGGGTCACTAACCACTAGACCAACAGGCCAGTCTATATTATACGATAGAATAATAAAATACCTAATTTTCGACACAAAATATTTTTCTTCAAAAATTTTCTGTCTTTTCTCCTCAGTGCCCCATTACGTGTAGTCCAACCAAACATTTAAAATAAATAGCTCCAATTAAATAATAAAAATCGAAAACCACGAAATATGACACTAAATTGCGACGTTGCCTTACCTCTGTATAAACCCTCTTAACGTTTCATTTAGGACGATTTTACCAAATCGATTGACTTACGAGTGCTACTGATGGCCGAAATCGTTAGCTTTTGGTTTTCAGTGGCTTTGGAATCACATTATGTCAAAAAGAAGGATAAAAGTATCTTGCATTGTCATGATTGGAAGGGTAAGGAGAATGGAGGTGTTATCGAGTTGACGTAATCGGTAGATAGCTTGATCGGTTGTAATTGGGCCAACCATTTTTGTCAATTAATCAGAATTTTAGAATGTTTCTGACAAATGGCCACAAAATGTGTTTCATATTAATATTGTAATTACTAATTAATTCATAATGTATTTTTTTTTTTAATTTTAGAATACATAATGTAATACCCCATTTCAAACCATGGGTTGTGGTACAAAGCGACTAAGGACCTTATACAGGCAAGAGCATTGAGAGATAAGGAAAATTTGAAAGAAGAAGCCAGCGTGGTATAGTAAGCTAAATTCCCTCCACAATGTTTGGAGGAGACCCATGCCCAGCAGTGGGACGTTTATGATGACATCGCCTGTACTAGCAAACAATCCTTGTGTCGGGATTTTACAAACATAACAACAGACACAAAGTACACCTAGACTCGAAACAAGATTCTATAAGCCATACAAACATTTGTCTCGTGTGGGAATCGAACTCATCACTCGACACGGTGGCCGTGGATAATAATGTTGTCTTTAGTAAAAAAAGCTATGTTATATGGATGAGGTTATAAACTTATAAGGCACATTTTCAGACTCCGAACTAAAAATTTCTAGACAGAAAACACGAAATGTATACCTAATTTAAAATCAACCAAAAATGACCTTTATCAATTATTCAGTAACTGTAAACAAATTCCCAACACAAACTTGAAACTCTCAGCAAAAACAACGTTGTTTTTGTGTTAGCTTTATCTAATCAGGAATTGTGTTTCTTGTATAATTAGAGTCCTACTTTACTTGATGGAGGCACTTGTAACATTCTGGTACTGAGACGTTCGTCTAAGCTTATCGGTTTAAGCAAAGTTTGGCAAGGTCAGTCCATGATGGAGGACCATTTGTGGCAATTTTATTCTCGAGCGTCTCCTTGCTTTGGCTTTGGTACGGCTTGATGTGCCTTCCAAGCCGTTGGTCCCGGTTATCACTTAATGTGGTAGTCGTTAAGTCAAATTGAGAGCATTCTGGATGACTTGATAAGTTAAGTAACGCGCGTACTTATATGAATTTCACTTAGTGGAATTTACATGTACTAGTCATGTGACTTACCATTTGCCAACGGCGAAGGAAAAACATCACGAGCCAACTCACATATCTCTCTTTATGGTTGAAATGGAATATTAGAAGGGGAAAACTTAGAAGAAAGTCCTAAACCGATGAGCATGCATGAAAAGATTGATATTAAAGAAGCGAAACATCAGAATATCAGAGTACAAAAATCTTCTCTCAAGGTCAGAATAGTAGCAGGTGGAAGGAAAAAGTCTCTGCCTTCCTATTTCTTAGGTAACAAGCGTATCCTATATACATTATATAGGAATGCATGTAAAAGAAATTCCACGGACATACTTAGACGACATAATAATCCCTTCTTCGGCTCTAAAAGAGCACGTATTTCGTGTCCATCATGATAATGAACATAAACGGTCCTCGCTCCGTCGTTATGAGCTGTTAGAACTTTTGAAATACTTCGTAATATTGACTGGTACTACTACCGTGGTTCCTTTATAATGATTGTATCGCGTACCGTAATTATATTTCGATTTGACGCCGAAGTTTCTTGAGTGCCGTGTAATGGACTGGTTTTTATTGTTATTTACAGACTTTCTAGAAAGAATCAGCTGACGAATGAGTTTTTATTGTAATTTAAAAGATAGGAATTTAACAGTTGCTGTGACCGCGTGACTCACTCGAATTAATCAGGTCCATTTAATGTTAATATTAAAAATGTTGTATGTTAATTAATTAAGGCGTTGAGCAAATTATACTTTTATTTAGGATTGCATTGTTTAGGATTACGTGAACTTGTATTAAAAAGTAGGTAGGTATCCGTAATGCTTACAATGATTACCTATACTATGAATAAAACCCCTTTGCAAGTTCCAATGTGTTTTTTGCATATAAATAGAACTACAAACGCAATGATTTCGTACGTTTTCCACACATTTCACTTAATTCTAAAAAATGTATTGAGAACATAAAAAAAATAGCTCTGATTAAATCCGAAAGCCACGAAATATGACACTAAATTGCGATGTTGCCATTCCTCTGTATAAACCCTCTTAAAAAAGATTATATTCTTATTGAAGTCTACATTTCTTATCTATTGTTTTAAAAGCAATAAATGAAGTAGTATTCTTACCGTCTCAAACTCATATTGGCATTAAAAAGTACTTCGTCACTAAAACACTGAAAAGTTACAATCAAATAACACTTTCTTAGTTAGTCTGTCACTATTAATTCTCTGCGGCACTTGTAAAGTTAGTATCTTATAACACTCGCACTTGGAAAGTCAAATTAACATTAAAATTCGGGCTGTGTTTGTAAGATAAAGAAAAATAAATACTTGAACGTAATTGAAAATAAAATGGTATTTGATAAAAGTTTGTATTTAGTTGAAGAATAATAAAGTTTTAATTTTAAGACTAAACCTAGATAATATATTACTCATAGACACATAAAACAAAACTTGCAAAATTATAAAAAGTATTTTTATTTTTTAATCATCTATGTTTGTCTGTCTATCTGTCTAGAAAATATTGCACAAAAATTAATAAATATTGAAATAAAAACATTATTTTTGTTATTTAATTAATAAATTAGCAAATATTGTAAGTTATAAATATAACTTTATAAAACCACTCTAATAAAAAGCTGTTTCGTAATAATTAAACTATTTTTTTTTTATTGAATTCGAAATGAAAAAATTAAAATTTTAATTAAAAAAAACAAAAAAAACAGGGGTTATTGATTAAATAAACAATTTTAAATAAACTTTTCATTGTCACTTTCATAAATAATTATAAATAAAATAGAAAAAAACACTATACGCGTATTTTATGTTCAATAATGACCGAAACGACTTCGATCTCCAAAACACACGGCTGTACTGAAACCTTACGCGATTTCGGTCCCAACTACTGAAACTTACCTACAAAGAAAAACATGCCTTATGTTTCAAGGCATAAAATTCATAATCCCCCGTGTTAAAAGCGTTACACAGTCAATTTTATTCGAATAGTTGATTTGATACGAAGGATTTTAGACTGTATTTTTGTGGGTTATAGTTGATTTTGTAATAGAATAATAGTTGCAGTACAATTTATTATAAATTAATGTTGTTTTCCATGTGTATTTGGTAAGTTCTAGTGTAATTACTTTAGCAAAATACAGTTTTTGTTTAAAAGAAAACAATATTATGCATAATATGTTTTCTCCAACGATATACACTGTGAGTTGAGTTGTCTTACAAACTTTGTATATAATTTTTTCACATATTCATACAGCACCATCTAGTCCCAAATTAAGCAATTAATTATATTTGCTTGTATTATGAATACTAGACAAGTAGTATTACTTTACTTTTTTCTTTCTTTTTTTTTCCTAGGTTATAGTATCAGATAATCATCAAATTCAAAAAAATCTTTTTACTTAACACAGTTCATGTTTTTATTGAGATACTTTTTTCGTAAGGGGTTTAAAAAAACTATAGCAGTTTTCAATATAGTTTTTTTTTTGCTTATTAAGGATAGTCAAGTGCAAGCCATTACAATTATAATTTAATAAGTATTGCAACCATATGGTGAGTAAAACCCTTATATTTACAAGAAAGATTGATTGAAAAGCAATGACACATCATGTTATAGTTTTCCCCAAATTCAGGGTACTTTAATGTTCATGGTCGTTGGACTTTGACCTTGGGTAGGCAGGTCTGTAACCCTTCGTAAAATTATACAAAATAGGGTTGTATTTGAAATCAAAATACATTTGGTTTAACACAGGTCCCAAAAATTATTGAAAAAATATCGAATGACTAATGGAATTTCAAACAACAATAGTAACTCTTAACTTTCGACTGGCCTGTTGGTCTAGTGGTTAGTGACCCTGACTGCTAAGCCGGAGGTCGTGGGTTCGATCCCCACCCTGGACAAATCTTTGTGTGATGAGCATAATGGTTTGTTCTGTGTCTGGGTGTAATTTATCTATAATATGTATGTATTTACAAAAAAAAATGTATTTAAGTAGTATATCAGTTGTTTAGTACCCATAATACAAGCAAATATAATTGCTTAATTTGGAACTAGATGGCGCTGTGTAAATGTAGTAGAATATTATTATTATATATTATTATTATAACTATAGAGAGAGGTCTCAGACTCAACTTTAACAATAGTCTTAGGTAAAGTTACTATGTACTTACACGAAATTAAAAAAAAATCGAATGTCTAATAGAATTTCAAGCATTCGGTTTGTCTCATCATCAGCAACCCATTAAGTCCCACTACTGGGCTCGGGACTCCTCTCGTCTAACTAGAGAGCTGAGAGGGTTTTTAGGCCATAATCCACTCACGCTGGCCTAGTGCGGGTTGGTGGATCAGACATACTCATAGAATTTCTTCTAGTGTATGTGAGTTTCCTCACGATGTTTTCCTTCACCGTTAGCAGATGGTAAGTCACTTGACTAGTACATATAAATTCCACAAAGTGGAATCCACATTGGTACTGCCGTTCGGGTTCGAACTCGGACCGCGTGATTTGCACGTCACCCGGTTCCTTATCCATTCAGCCACCATCGCTTTGTCTATCATGACATTTTAGTATCAGCTCGAAGTAACAAGTAATCCAAAAAAAAAATATTTTTCAGGATGTTATTATAACGAACGCGGTCTATGAATAACTTGAAAGATAGGTATTCGGAGAAACTATTGCCTTCGCGTTGCGCCCTTAACTCAAGTGTACAACCGGAAAGAGTGACAGAGACAACTGTAGCTCTGACAGATTATAAGATAACTTTTTTTTGAGATTGACGTTTCGTATTCCTCTTTTTCCTCATCGACTGAGCCGATTTAATTATTTTTACATCCAAATTTTCAGAAAGAGTATGGCTTTGTATCTATTATATAAATAGCTCTGCGAATTTGTCTGGTACTCCTGTAATTACGGCAGTAAAAATATGGAAATTTTTGCAATATTTGGTGGGATGTATTTTCTATATTTATGAGTTTTTGAAAAAAAGGAAATGACAGGACGGGTCTACATCTGGGTTAATGCTGATTCCCCGAAGTCATTGAATAGATATTAGTTGAAAAAAAAAAACGTAATTATTGAATAGAAAATTTCGGGGGGAAACAAAAATGGGGGGAATCATCGCTGATCCCTACAGCTGGCCTTGATTTAGTCTATCATCACAAGTTAAAATGTAACCTATAAGTCGGACACGAAGCCCTCTCTTATATATATACAAATAACATCTTTATTCTGAACACGTAGTGACCTGATATGAATGGATTTATTTGTGGAAGGGTCAACCACAGTAATATACTGAGGTTTTCTTCACAAACAGTGTTTAGTATTATTTATAGATAGTTACATATGAAGTTATCGTAGGGTCTAAATCTTACTTAACATATTTTTTCAAATCAGATCAGTAGTTCCTGAGATCTTAGCGTTCAAACAAACAAACAAACTTTTTAGCTTTATAATATTAGTATAGATGTAGTATCTATAGAGACTTATTATAGTGTTTATTTAGTTAAATAAATCAACTATTAACTGAATCAGATACCATCTAAAGGGCGTCACATACGGTGAAGATGCTATAATATTTCATCTTAAGATACAATATCGCTCACTATACATTTTCTATGAACCATCACACACGGTTAAGTTAATATATATTTTCATATTACGGCATCTCAAGATGTCGAGCGATATCGAAATAACATGTTAAGATACGAAATATATCTTAACATGGAAAATATCATCTTAAGATCCATAATATATAGCAAGCTCTTTATACAGGAACGAAACTTATGACGAAATGTACGTGTGACTCCTGTACTAGTCAAGAGAGAATGATTCGAAAATATAGGTATATTATAGTGACTTAACCGTGTGTGATACCTTAAGATGCTATAATATTTTATATCAAGGTATCTTAAGATGAAATATTATAGCATCTTCACCGTATGTGACGCCCTTAAATCATTTGAACTAAAGAACTTACGTTAAGTTAATATATATTTTCATATTACGGCATCTTAAGATGTCGAGCGATATCGAAATATCATGTTCAGATACGAAATATATCTTAACATGGAAAATATCATCTTAAGATGGCATCTTAAGATCCATAATATATAGCAAGCTCCTTATACAGGAACGAAACTTATGACGAAATGTACGTGTGACTCCTGTACTAGTCAAGAGAGAATGATTCGAAGATATAGGTATATTATAGTAACTTAACCGTGTGTGATACCTTAAGATAAAGACGCTACGCTAAGATAATATTTTATATCAAGGTATCTTAAGATGAAATATTATAGCATCTTCACCGTATGTGACGCCCTTAAATCTTTTGAACTAAAGAACTTACCAGACAGAGAACTGTCGAACCTCTGCAAAACCATCAAAACAAACTAACAAAATTTTCTTACTAGCTGATAACAATTGTTTGTATGTTTAAATGAATCTCAACTTTATCTACTCAATAATAACTTCCAAATTCCATTGCCAAGAATCCACCGTTAACATAAGTTTGTCGCAGACAGGTAACAATATAATCCGAGTCCAAATAAATTTAAACTTTGTGCTAGGAAAATAAGCTTGTAATCTCCTTGGCAATGTCAATAAAACTGGCATTAGTTTAGACAGGTAAACAAATTTAGTTTTGTCGACTTTAGTAGCGTTTATTTACGGTTCAATATTGAACTGAATATTGATAGATATACCTATGATAGAAAAGTTTTATAGACTTGATACTTAGTTTTATTTTTAGCGGTTTTGTTATTGAAGTTAATAATAATAATGTTCTACCACATTCACACAGCGCCATCTAGTCACAAATTAAGCAATTATATTTTCTTGTGTTATGGGTACTAAACAACTGATAAATTACTTAAATACATTTTTTTTTGTAAATACATACATATTTTAGATAAATTACACCCAGACACAGAACAAACCTTCATGCTCATCACACAAAGATTTGACCTGGGTGGGGATCGAACCCACGACGTCCGATTTAGCAGTCAGGGTCACTAACCACTAGACCAACAGGCCAGTCAAAAGTTGTTGCTGTTATTTTTCGGGGTGACAGACTTTGCAAGGGATGAGGCTAAAATATAGATCATTATTTCAACCCATCGAGATCCGACGGAAAACGAAGGTTGAAGATGTCGGGAAGCGGGTGACGAGGTTAAGGTGAAGGTGGGCAAGACATTTGGCAAGAAGGGATGATGGACGGTGGACAAGGCAGCCACAGAATGGAAATATAATGAAAAATATAAGAGTGTCTAGAGAAGGAGTGTCTGTCTGTGAGTATATAAGAAGCGTCCAGTATATAAGGAGCGTCTAGTTTATAAGGAGCGTCCAGTATATAAGGAGCGTCCAGTTTATAGAGGACATCTCATTTATAAGGTATATAAGGAGCTTCTAGTATATAAGGAGCGTCCAGTATATAAAGATAATCTCATATATTAGGAGCATCTAGTATACAAGGAGCGTCGAATATATAAGGAGCGTCTAGAATATAAGAAGCGTCTAGTAGCAGTGACAAGTATATAAAGAGCGTTGAGCAAGAGTACGAGTACGGCCTAGAAATGATTTCAGGCCAGTGGGCAGACCACCGACCCGATGGTGCTGATGATGATGATGATTTCAACCCATAAACGTCCCACTGCTTAGCATGGATCTCCTTTAAAGAATGTGGAGGGAATTTAGCCTACTATACCACGCTGGCCAGACGGGTTGGTATAGGGTTTGTTTCGAATTTTCCTTTTCTCACAGTGCTCTTGTCTGCATAAGGTTACTACGAGAGTGGCGTGAGTTTCTTGCCAGTTCTTCTCATAGCTCCACCCCGTCATGACGAGGTGGAGCTATGAGAAGAACTGGAAGAAAGAAGTCGTCAGCGAAATGGTCGTAGGCAAATTTGCTGACACTACTTTTCGGATAACATTCTTAACTTGTGACTTTCATAAGTGTTATTTTGTAACCTAGATGAATAAACGAGATTTTATTTAATAAAAATAATGTGTTCTACAACTTAACTGATTTTTTTTCAAATAAGTATTGGTGTGTAATTTTGATTTAGCTTTTAAGTACTTAATATTGCAATGCCCGATTGGGTAGACTGTCGGAAACAAATTTTATATTTACCAGAATTCTGTACGAGCAATGATATTGACAGTGACATTGTATTATTACGATATCTATGTGTGCGTTTGTGTGCCATTTCCAAAGATCGAACGCTATGTAGGTAACCCATCTACACCTTTTTTAACATACAATATCATTGTGTACGAGTATATCATTGTTTTTGCAATAAATGTATTTGTCTTTGTCATATGCAATTTTAATGGCCACTGCTATTTCCACCTCACAAAGCTGTATCATACACAAAGAACTATAATTTATTTACGATCTGCATTCCATTTCAGTTTTACTTTTACCAAACGAACCGTGACATCTATGTATGACTGTTTGGCCACAGTGTAAAAAAATCTAGCAGTGGTTTCACTTATTTTGTTATGTGAAACTTGGAGAACCTAATAAATAAACGTAATCATAATCAGCCTATCAGTGAACTATTTCTCTCTCATCTCTTTTCTATATCTATACAAATAAATAAAATTGGAGTGTCTTTTTGTAATATTAAAATAACCGCTTTTTACTACATGCATATGAATGTATATACGGTACATAAACCATATTTTTTTTTTTTTAAATTTTTGTCTGTCTGTCTGTCTGTTTGTTCCAGCTAATCTCTGGAACGGCTGGACCGATTTCGATGGGACTTTCACTGGCGGATAGCTAATGTTACATGAAGTAACTTAGGCTACTTTAGGAAAAAATATTAGGGTTCCAAAAATTGGATTTCAAAAATTATTTTCCCGTTAGAAAGCTACATTATCACTTAGTTACATAGGCTATACATCACGTTATAGCCAATAGGAGCTGAGCAGTGGCCAAATAAAGAACGACAGCAGCGAAGCCTCGCGCAAATTCTAGTTTATAAAGCTGAAGAGATTTTTTGGTTAAATGTGATAATCAGATCTCAGTAACTATCACGCTAAGACTAATAGGAGCTGAGTAATAGCCAAACAAAGATCCCCGGCATGAAGTCCTGGGTGACAGCTAGTCTGAGAAAAATCTGGAGTTATTTCAGTCCCGCTGGCTGAATTCTGAATAAAAACTTTTTTTTCAATTTTTATTACCTACTTAATCCGAGCTATACTTTAAAAATATTTTTAAACCCATTTTTAGAATTTGGTGAAACTGACGCTTTTGGTGTTACAGATGTATGTATGAAACGTAAAAAAATACGACAGAGGATGTCGTATTTTTTTCCTTATTTTTTATTATTATTAAAAATCAACTTTTTTCTTCTATCACTGCACAATTTTTACACTGTGGCATAATTATATACATATACATACATATGTATATACAATGCTGTCACGGTCTGATATAGGCCCCGTGAGTCTCCGGACCTCATTCGGGACCGTACAAAATTGGCGATTTTGTCGGCCAATTTACGCTGCGCTCCTTTTTTACCCGACTGTCAAAAAGGAGGGTAATGGTTTTCGCGCGTATGTATGTATGTATGTGACATTTCTGTTCTGTTGCCTAAACGGCTTGGCTGATTTTAAAGTGTGGGGTGTCATCAAATTTGTATTTTCCTCCGAGTGTCATAGGCTATGTGACGTCAACAAAAAACCAATATGGCGGACGTAAACTGTCAAAACAGACGTTTTTTTAGTGCTATTGGCATTGCAATATGCGTATCAGATGAAAGCTAATTAATAGCCTAATTCAATTATATTTGCACTAACTATTGCCCGCGACTCCACTTGTCTCTTGTAACCGAAATAGTTTGACCGATTTTTAACTATCAAAATTCACAAAGTTATAATATACATAATAATTAATAATATTGACTGAAGAAGCACTTTTCTATCATCGCACCACTCGACGCCGCTGTAGGCTTCACCCACACTACCTGGAGCCGATACCGTCTAAAACGGTAAGGTTCCAGCGATCATTCTTCCCAAGTACGTGCAGGCTCTGGGGTGAACTTCCTACAGCGGTGTTTCCTGAGCGCTATGACATGTCCTACTTCAAACGAGGTTTAAAGAGAGCTATCCTTTCAAGGTAGGCAGCGGCCTGGCTGTGGCCCTGGCATTGCTAACGTCCATGAGCGGCCGCGGTAACCACTTACCATCAGGTGGGCCGCTTGCTCGTCTGCCACTACAGGCAATAAAAAAAAAAGGCTACTTTTTGGCAAGGCAAGGTTTTTTGTTTTTTTTTAAATAAAAACTTGTTGCTTTGTGAAACTCAGTTTCTTTAGAAATAGATATTTAGTAATAGCTAACCAGACAATGGATATTTTTTGTGATGGTGAAACCACTGAATAAAACAAAAAATAACCTTTCAGCGTAAAATCAGACCATTAATTTTTGTTAGGCATGCATTACATTGTATCCTTTGTCAAAGTGAAATCTATTTTATGTAGCAATAAGGTTGACTTTCTATCGTTTTAATTATCGAGAGAATACTGTTTAGAAATTACGAGTAAATTATTTAACATTCTAAAGTGATGCTAACATACGTCGATAGCAGACCAATGGACTAATATCGGCCAATCACAGGCCGGCAATATGGCGAGATTGACTTAGTAAGCCAATCACAGTTGTCGAATGAGACCATCGGCTTACCATTGTGTTAGCAGACTTGGGCACCAGTTTGTATGTACCAACGCAGGGACGCGATCTTTAGCCCCTAAAAGTCCTATGTAGGTATTTTTTTATTTTTTTGATTTCAATGGCATCATTATTATTATTATCTAAAGACAACGCCCGCACTAGGGAACAAGCCCTGTGTCGCGGGGAGCTTTACAAACATGAAACTAACGGACACAAAGTACACCTAGACTAGAAACAAATATCTATGAATCACACAAATATTTGTCTCGTGTGGGAATCGAACCCACGTCACCCAGCACGGCGATGTAGTGGCGATATAGTATGACGTTTACATTTGACCTTCACAACAACCTTCAACTGTATTTACGAATGATGAATAATAAAACGTGAATTATTCTATCAAAACAATCTTATGTTAATTTTATGATAGCTAGCGAAATTATACGTTTTAGCAAAAAAGTATTCGGATTTGTGTTGCTAGGTTCACGAACAAAATTAATACTTTAGTTTTAAATTTTAAAAAAATACAGAGATAGAGTCTGGCTACCGGTTCTCTGCACTGGACTGTTTTTTAAAATCTATACATGGCAATATTTTTAACTGTCATGTCACTGTCTTTTTAGTGTTTTTCAATCAATATTCTTTTGAAATTATTGAAAAATAATGCCGAAAGCTATCAAAGGCGTAGTTAGAAAGTTGATATTTACTTAAGTTGAGATAATAGTATCAAACGCATTTTTTCAGTCTATAGTCGGTGTTGTCACCCCTTGTTTTTTTGAATTTACCGCTCTTTTCTTGTGCAAAGAACGGATGGCCAGACTTTATCTACCGAATTATAATATCGTAAAAGGCGACTAAGGGCGCGACTAACCTTACGCAGACAATAGCATTACAAGCATTTAAAAGCAGAAAACTGTAGTATACTAGTAGCCAATTGTAAAGAGACGAAGTTTTAGACAGATTCCAACCAGCAGTATGAAAACAGCAGTGCACAGAGAGCTGGGTAAAAATATAGCAAATCTGGCAACACTATAACGTGTATGATTACCAGCCTACATTATTTATAAAACAAAATATAGGCGTTGTTTTGGCATAGTAAACGGCTTAATTTGAGGTCAAATACTGAATAACAATGAAGGCTTGTACCTTATTAGCAAGTTCAGTATTTTGTGTAGAGAATATTACAAACCTATACTAATAATTAATAATCAAGAGGAAATATTCGTATTTTTTGTATGTAACTTATTAATTACTGGACCGATTTCAAAAATTCTTTCACCGTTAGAAAGCTACATTATCACTGAGTAATATAGGCTATATAATACCACGCTACGGCCAATAAGAGCTGAGCAGTGGACAAATAAAGAACGACGGGAGCAAAGCCCCACGCGATTTCTAGTCTATACAAATAAATAAATTTGGAGTGTCTGTTTGTAATAATAAAATAACCGCTTTTTACTACATGTATATGAATGTATATACGGTTATAATATTGACCATAATATTTTGTTATAACATATACCAAAATAACATTTTTAAAATTTTTGTCTGTCTGTCTGTTTGTTCCGGCTTATCTCTGGAATTGCTGGACGGAATTTGACGGGACTTTCACTGGCAGCTAGCTGATGTAATAAGGAGTAACTTAGGCTACTTTGAAATAGTAATATTGCTTTTGTTAAACTCTATGCGGACCAAGTCGCGGGCTCAGCTAGTCTTAGACACAATTCTAACCGACGCGTCGTTTTTTTGCCTATGAAAATCAATAAGTTGTAAAATATTACTGCCATTAAGTATCTATTAACTTATGATCAATCCTAACAGAAATAGTCAAAAAAAAGTATCAAAGTTTTCCTCGATCAGCATAAGAACATTCAGTCTTAGATTTACGGCCTTGTTTGTGTAAAGTTTTAGCGATGAGTCGGGAAAAACAGTCTATATATCTATATATATTTGACTGGCCTGTTGGTCTAGTGGTTAGTGACCCTGACTGCTAAGCCGGAGGTCGTGGGTTCGATCCCCACCCAGGACAAATCTTTGTGTGATGAGCATAAAGGTTTGTTCTGTGTCTGGGTGTAATTTATCTACTATAAGTATGTATTTACAAAAAAAAATATATTTAAGTAGTATATCAGTTGTTTAGTACCCATAACACAAGCAAATATAATTGCTTACTTTGGGACTAGATGGCGCTGTGTGAATGTGGTAGAATATTATTATTATATTATATATCGAAATTAACTAAGAAGTGTAAGGAAGTAAATATTAGAAGTGACGTTTTTTTGGAATTAGTTCTATTAACAATTTTTGGTAAATAAACTAATTATAATGTTTAATAATGTTTTGGACATTTAAACACAGCGCCATCTAATTCCAAACTAAGCTAATGCTTGTAATATGGATACTAGACAAGATATAATACTTAAATAACTTTTTTTTTCGTAAATACATACATATTATAGATACATTACATCCAGAAACAGAACAATAATTGTGCACATCACACAAAGATTTGTCCTGGGTGGGAATCGAACCCACGACCTCTGTCTCAGCAGTCAGGGTCACTAACCACTGAGCCACGAAGGCTTCAGAAACTCAAGATATTAAAAATACCCGTATAGTGACGGATTAAGAATACATAATGTCACTACCCCATTTCAACCTGTGAGTGTCGTACAAGGCGATTAAGGCAGTTAACCGTCAGCAGCGAAGAGTACTGCAAGAAAAGGGAAATTCGAAACAAACCCTATACCAACCTGTCTGGACAGCGTGGTATAGTAGGCTGAATTTCCTCCACATTCCTTGAAGGAGACCCGTACCCAGTAGTGGGACGTTTATGGGTTGAAATGAAGATGATGATTTAAAATCAATAATCATTATACATTTTCTCTTTACGTAACTTTTAAACTTATGATGAAGATAATAATAATAAAATGTTACTAATGCATAACTGCCTCGGTTGCGCAGCGGGTAGTGTATATGACTGCTGTGCAAGAGGTCCCGGGTTCGATTCCCGGGTCGGGTGAAAATGGTATTGGAATTTTCTATCATAAAATTCCAGTATTCAGATTTCCCGGAGTTTGGTAAACAAATGTTCCCGGTTGATGACAATAGGCTCGCCCCCTATTTCATGGGACTAAACAGATGGCGAAAAAAAAAAATGCAAAAGGCGTGATGCTATGTTACTAATGCATGAAGTACCTACATGGAATATTGTTCCAAAATGATTTTAAATAGAAAAACTTTTGTTTAAAACTCTGAACATGTTTCAATCTAAACAAAAAAGGGCCAGACAGTGAAACTTTGTTCACGTGATGTCAGTCACCTAACTTTTCAACAAACTAATAGAAAATAATTATTTGTAACGAAAACTTTGTTTTGATGCAAAAACGTTATTTAAGTGCCAAAAACTTTCAATACAAAGTTAAGTCATTAAATAAATAATTAATTAATTTTATCAAAAACAAAAGTGTCAAAGTTAGTACATAATTAGTTACTTAATTTCAACGTTTTCTTTGATGTCAGTAATTATATATTAAAGAAAAGCTAGTATAGGTCACGCCTCGAGTTATGTTTTAGTAGTAAGGATCTACGTATATTTACCAGGGGCGGATCTATGTAGGGGCTATAGGAGCTGCAGCCCGAGGCCCCCGGATATAAGGGGCCCCCAGCCTCAATAGAAGACAATTGTGAATCGGTTAAGAGCATGTCGGACAATACTCAATGTAGGGTTCCGCAGCAAAATCTCAATATTACTTAGCGGCCCACACAACCTATTCTCCAAATGTCATTTAGAAAGAAAAAAATTCTACTATTATTTTTGACGAACTCTCGTTTTCTCGCGATAATTATCTTTCCATAAAACACCCAGTCAAATCCAAATAGCAGCCAAGTCTAATAATACATAATTTTGTTTCAATTTCACTATATCTAAGTTCAAATTAGATTTAAATGTAACATATTTCAGATGAAACAGCGAATAGAAGGGGTAGGCCTTCATCAACCAAAGTGTCAAGTTATTAGAAATATTTTAGCCCATCCCCGCTTTTACTATCACCTAAGTGCTTTCATCTCGTCTAATGCCTACGAGGCAGTTGCCAAGACCTGAATCGCACAAGGAATTCTAAATGTTCCCAAATGTTATGAGAAAAGAATTTGATAGAATTTACATAAACGTTTTTTGGTATCCGAGATATGCTTTCAAGGGAATATTTTATGATTAAATTTCAATATGATTTTATAAATGGTTTTTGTTTGTGTAATATAGAAAAGCTGTGATTTTATAGTTATTATGAAGCTGCAAAGTGCTGAACGAATTTACGGAACTAAATTCATCACAAACAGCAGTATGGTTCCGAAGAAAACAAACAATAAAATAACAAACCTTCAAATAAAAAAAAGGGTCAATGATTTTATTACATTTGACAAAGGGGCTTAGGTACTCTGAATATGACATTCGATTGGTCGGTTTTGATATCGCTGTCAAGTGGGTCGCTATCCCTTTCAAACATTTGACAGCGACATCAAAACCGACTAATTGAATAATCTAAATTCAGAGTAAGTCCCAAGCATTTAATTCTGCCTAAAATTATATAGCAGTTGAAAAAACATCTCGTCTGGCCAGCGTGGTGTAGGCTAAATTCCCTTCAGATTCTTAGGAGGAGACCCATGCCCAGCAGTGGGGCTTTTGGGGAAAATGAATAATAATAATATTTATTTGTCTTCTTACAATCACCATTACAATATTAAATTAAGTAAAACAACAAACTGTAACACAGTAATTGCGAGAGAACTGGTGTCTGAAAAGGTATAAGCTTGTATGATCAGATCACAAGGCAGAATGGATGAAATGAGACAAAATATTTGGTAAATGTTACGAGGGCTTTAAACTAGAAAAAGAGGGAAACTGGTGGCGCAGCGGGAAGTGTATACTACTGCTGTGCAAGAGATCCCGGGTTCGATTCCCGGGTCGGGTGAAAATTGTATTGGGTTTTTCTGTCTTGAAATTCCGGTATTAAGATTTATCCGGAGTTTGGTTAACAAATGTTCCCGGTTGATGACAATAGGCTCGCCCCCTATTTCATGGAACCAAACATAGCTGGCGAAATGTGGGTGTGAAACACCTCTGTCTACCCCTTCGGGGATAAAGGCGTGATACTATGATGCTATGTAACGAGGGCCAAGTTCCAAAACCTGATGTAACGCTGAAATATTACCCTGGAATAGTGCCATATTTGATAACCGTATCTGCCACAGTAAATTTACTCTACAAACCATTTACTATTTAAATTGAAACACTATTTTTTTATTGCCTGGAGCGGTAGGCGTTACCTTAGCCTATGGACGCTTACCACACTAGAGGCATTATAATCACTTCTTTGAAGGACCTACGATACGTTCCTTGGGAAAACTAAAAATAAGTTTTTTTTATTATTTTCAATTCTTTTTTTTTTTTTTAGACCCAGACTAGAAACAAATATCTATGAATCACACAATTAATATTTGTCTCGTGTGGGAATCGAACCCACGTCACCCAGTACGGCGATGTAGTGGTGAGGCGACCACCTTAACCACTGCGCCACGGTGACAGTCAGAATTGTATTTGTTGTTATTTGTATTAGTAAAATTTACACCGTGTAGTATCGGATTAAGAATACATAATGTCACTACCCCATCTCAACCCATGGGTCTCGTAAAAGGCGACTAAGCTACGATTCAGACCAACCGGCTCGCATCGGCCCGCGCCGGGCGACATTTTACAATGCGTTAAAGAACATTGAAATGTATCAACAGTAATTACAGTTCATATTTGCATGCAACTTACGGTCGGAGCCGGTCGGCCGTCGCGACGCGTCGCGGGATGCCGACGGAGGTAACTATGCGTAAGTTGCATGCAAATATGAACTGTAATTACTGTTGATACATTTCAATGTTCTTTAACGCATTGTAAAATGCCGCCCGGCGCGGGCCGATGCGAGCCGGTTAGTCTGAATCGTAGCTAAGGGAGTAGGTACCTTATGCAATCAAGAGCAATGCAAGAAAAGGAAAATTCTAAACAAACCCTATACCAACCCGTCTGGCCAGCGTGGTATAATAAGCTAAATTCCTTCCACATTCTTTGGAGGAGACCCGTGCCCAGCAGTGGGACGTTTATGGGTAGAATGATGGTGATGATGATGAGAATTTACACTGGAACTTATAACATGGAGATTTGTGGAGATACCTCATAACGTCTGTCCAATGGACTGGCCTGTTTGTCTAGTGGTTAGTGACCTTGACTGCTAAGCCGGAGGTTGTGGGTTCGATTCCCACCCAGGACAAATCTTTGTGTGATGAACATAAACGTTTGTTCTGTGTCTGGGTGTAATTTATCTATATTAAGTATGTATTTACAAAAACTGTAATTGTAATTATAATTTATGTAGAAAGACAGGCAGACAAGTACGTAAATAAATAAATAAAAATAAATAAACACTAAAATACCATTTTATGATTTTAAACGGGAATTCACGCGATAATGCTTTAGGTATTTGAATACCGGCCTTTCGACCAGATTACACCGGCAGTGGTCACAAGCTGACTGAGTCTGAGAGACTAGAGAGAGATCATAAAATATTATCAAGCAACGCGAAAGTTTTATCAAATTTTCTTAAGATCTTTTTTTTTTCATTTTTATTTAAAGATAAAGATAATTTATTGCGTAACTGTGTACATAGGTTGTTAACATAATAATTACAGGTTCCAACAGTTTATCCTGATTCAGATATGCAATAATAATAATAATTAACGTAGATTAAATACAATAATTATAATCATCAATCAATTAAATTTTTGATAATTTGAATATTAGGAATCGGCAATCAAAATAATTAATAAGACGTAATAAATAAGTATAAGTATGTAACGGTTGTACAGTGCACGCACTTCTTGACATTTAAAATTAATACTATCAGTACGTATCTATCAGTTGTGTTTTATTGTGAGGGCCCCACGCCCTTCCCCATATATTTAGCCGGATCCTACTACCATATTCTTGCCTAGCGCCCACTGGAGGGGACGGTGGAGACGCTAGAAGTAGATCAATTGGATTACATAATGTCAATAAAATGTATACCCACAACAATGTCAATAAAATTTATACCTGCAACAATGTCAATAAAATGTATACCTACAACAATGTCAATAAAAATTATACCTACAACAATGTCAATAAAATTATACCTACAACAATACCAATAAAATGTATACCTACAACAATGTCAATGAAAATTATACCTACAACAATGTCAATAAAAATTATACCTACAACAATGTCAATAAAAGTTATACCTACAACAATGTCAATTAAATGTATACCTACAACAATGTCAATAAAATTATAACTACAACAATGTCAATAAAATGTATAGCTACAACAATGTCAATAAAAATTATACCTTCAACAATGTCAATAAAATTATACCTACAACAATGTCAATAAAAGTTATACCTACAACAATGTCAATAAAAATTTATATTCACTCACCTGATAGCGCAGCTGGTACCATCCTCTTCATCATCCCTCTTCCTGCCACACCTCTTGACGTACAAGTATGCAGCTACTGCACACAGCAGGAGAGCTGCTGCCAAGCTTATTGTGACGATCAGCACGACTGTGAAGGTCCTCATGGTGACCTGGAGAAGAGAGAAAACATAGTAAAACATGGAGATTTGTGGAGATACCTCATAACGTCTGTCCAATGGACAGGCCTGTTTGTCTATTGGTTCGGTTCGATTCCCACCCAGGACAAATCTTTGTGTGATGAGCATAAAGGTTTGTTCTGTGTCTGGGTGTAATTTATCTATATTAAGTATGTATTTACAAAAACTGTATTTGTAATTACAATTTATGTAGAAAGACAGGCAGATAAGTACGTAGAAAGACAGGCCCACTGCCCATATTGATATTCATTAAGTTGACACAGTAATTGGTGTCGATATCGATAAATTTAATGTCAATATTGTACCCATATACCAACTCGTCTGGCCAGCGTGGTATAGTAGGCTAAATTCCCTCCACATTCTTTGGAGGAGCCGTGCCAACAGTGGGACGTTTATGAGTTGAAATAATGATGATGTGGACTATACCTTTAAATATAATAATAATAATAATATTCTACCACATTCACACAGCGCCATCTAGTCAAAATTAAGCAATTATATTTGATAATATAGATAAATTACACCCAGACACAGAACAAACAATCACGCTCATCACACAAAGATTTGTCCTGGGTGGGGATCGAACCCACGACCTCTAGCTTAACAGTCAGGGTCACTAGTCACTAACCACTAGACCAACAGGCCAGTCAATATATCTCAGTACAATACAAATTAACTCTTATATTAATTTAAATAGAACATAATAATTTAACAAAGCATAATTTAAAACGACAACAATAGGTACAGATCAACTACAGGAACAACTAACAAATAGTCACAAGGAAAAATCAACTCTGAGCTATTAGTATTAAAGTTCAAATTTTATCATAGGTGTATTGCTTGTACCATTGCAATGTTGGCTAATTGCCAAAACAGATATGATAATAAATACTGGCTGTATATAATTTGGTGTAAATTATAATAATTGGTGGGAATATAACAATTTTCTTTGGAAAATCTGAAACTGTTGTAGGAAATTCATTAACATACTGTTAGAATTTTGATTGGATATTATATATTTAATCAATATAATATATATAACGCGGATGTGGATTCCACTTTGTGGAATTTATATGTACTAGTCAAGTGACTTACCATCTGCTAACGGTGAAAGTAAACATCGTGAGGAAACCCACATACACTAGAAGAAATCTATGAGTATGTCTGATCCACCAACCCGCACTAGGCCAGCGTGAGTGGATTATGATCTAAACCCTCTCAGGTCTCTAGATAGAGGTGAGGAGACCTGAGCCCAGCCGTGGGACATTAATATCCCACTGTTGCAATGCGTTTCCTTTCCTCTATCTAGAGAGCTAAGAAAATTTAAGCTATAACCCACACAGTCTGGACTATTGTAGGTTGGTCAATCAGATACAGGCACCCTTAGAACTTCTTCTAAGAAATTAAAACATCGTGAGGATATCCATATATTCCTCACAAATTTTTCCTTCACCGTTAGCAAATGATAAGTCATATATCTGGTACTTATATAAATATCTCGTCCCATTAGAAGAATAATGTCTTATCTTCAGATAAAACAAAAATGAAATTATTATAAATTTGGCATTAAAAACCGTAAACTATTAATTGATCAAATTTGTATTTTGTAAAATACTGACTAAAGAAAAAAATAAAAATTTGATCAATCGATAGTTTATGGTGAGGTTAATGCCGAATTTTTTAATAATTTCATTTTTGTTTTATGTGAAGATAAAACATTATTCTTCTAATGGGACGATCTCTTTAATAATAAAACAAGTAACTTCCACCATTAGCATTATTCCATAATTCCAACAAAATAAATCCAAAAACTCCAGCTCGGCTTGATGCAGACGATTGGAGATATCCGCATCCGGTCATTCCGGATACGGAAGTGAAAGGGAACACGTAATTGCCACACTTAAACGCTGGCATGTTGCCAAAAAACTGGCAGGCATGGTTGCCAGTTGTAGAAATTCACTTATTGTCGAATTTGAGACTTAATTCGGTGTAGTTTAGTAGAAAATATTGTATTTAGACGTGAGATGGTTAGTAATCATGTAGTTGAAAAAAATTGTCTCACGTTTTTACCCGACTGTCAGGACGGGTATTGTTTTTCGCGCGTGTCTTGTATGTTTGTAAATTTCTTTATTCCCACGAATCTTCCGAACGGCTGGATGGATGATGACAATTAGGGTATCGTTAGATTCGTCTAGAAAACCCAAGTGTCCTTAAATAGGTTTTAAGAATAAAAAGTGTTAAACGACGGGCACTTGACGCCAAATTGTAAGAAGTTCAATTTTTTTTTTAACGAAACCTATCGATTTAGGTATCAAAATAAAGAGAATCAAAAGGAGATTACATATATTCAAAAAGAGATTATACATAATTGAATGGTTCCAAATTGTAAGTAGTTATATTTTTTTTTTTAACCAAATCTATCGAGTAGAGTATCAAAATAAAGGGAATCAAATGGAGATTACAAAAACATACATATGTTATGTATTTAAATGTAATCAGGTATAATAATATTACAATAATTTTTCGGTCTTTTTAGTGTGTTGCTCTCTGTTGATTTTTTGCAGTCGGTTTATTAATTTTTTTAATATTTATTTTAAATAAACTTTACTTTCGCGACTAGATTCGAGACTTTCGAGACTAGATATTCTATTATAATAGGAACTCATTAAGTCCCACTGCTGGGCTCGGATCTCCTCTTCTCTATCTAGAGAGCTGAGAGGGTTTAGGCCATAATCCACACACGCCTAATGCGGGTTGGTGGATCGGACATACTCATAGAATCACTTCTAGGGTATGTGGGTTTCCTCACGATGTTTTCCTTCACCGTTAGCAGATGGTAAGTCACTTGACTAGTACATATAAATTCCACAAAGTGGAATCCACATTGGTACTGCCGTTTTTCCTTCCATGTAGTGACGGATTAAGAATACATAATGTCACTACCCCATCTCAACCCAGCTGAAATGTGAATTTGAGAGAGTTGTATCATACCATCTATATTTTTTAAATAATTAAAACACTTTACGTTTTAAATATCCATTTTTTAAAAAGAGTGTCGTGAGTTTCTTGCCAGTTCTTCTCATAGCTCCACCTCGTCAGCGATCTGGTCGTAGGCAAATTTGCTGACACTACTTTTCGCATAACCTGTTACATTCTTAACTTGTGACTTTCATAAGTGTTACTTTGTAACCTAGATGAATAATCGAGATTTCATTTCATTTCATTATTCTTGTTTTCCTTTCAGCTTTACTTCGTTGTATACTTCTTTTGCTCTCTCGCTCGTTTTCTTTCCTCTACACTTTGGGGTTTGCTCGAAGAAAACTCAAATAAGCTCGCCTATGTACATGTCTTTTCTCTCTGAATCCAAATCCAAATCTTTATTTTCGTGATCGTGATGCTTCTGGTGTTGCAAGCGTCCATAGACTAGACTGACGCAGTTATAACATTTTTTGCCACCATTGTCGTATAAAAAACAGACAAAGCAGTGAGCGAAGGCTGTACTAAAAAATCTCTGACAAACTTAAAGACTGTTTATATTAACGGTTGAAAGAGCCCATGTTCGTCAATCTGGAATCGAACCTCACTGTTCACGCTAAATTGGCGAAGGCGAAAACAGAAAGGTCTAGTTGTATGGCCATTATATACGCGATTTCATGGGCGGAGTGATATTTCAAATTCAAATTCAAATTAATTTATTTGCTGAAATGTGGGTACATTATAGGTGTTTACATAATTATTAGTTCACAGCACATTCGCCATAATGATGGCATGCAAATATTGTAATTACATTTAATAAAATTAAATACCGTCACAAATAAGAATTAAATACATTAAATAGCAGGATCATAATAACATCATTAACATACAATACAATAATATTTAAAATTATGTCCAAAATTATGTCATTTAATTAGGTATACAGTAATCATCAATATAAAAGATTTTGCTCGACTAGTAAGTAGTAGTTTCTTTCTTTTGTAGCGTATTCTAGAACGGCTAAGACGAATATACCGTTTGTTATATTCTTAGTTTAGGAGTATATAAATAATTGTTATTCCATAAGAACGGTTTTATGGATGATGATGAATCGGTTCCTTTATGTTTTACCAGTATTTTTTTTTAAAAATTATAGGTATTCTTTTAAAATGTTTCTTTTTCGTTCTAACTTTGTGATTAATACTAATTTTTATTCATAAACTCTTTCAGTGATAATCATAAGTAATATGAATCTAGATATTGCTCAACAAAATATTTAACGTAATGAAATGAAGTGAAGTGAAATCTCGTTTATTCATCTAGGTTATAAAAAACACTTATTAAAGTCACAAGTTAAGAAAGTAACAGGTTATCCGAAAAGTAGTGTCAGCAAATTTGCCTACGACCACTAAGTGACCCTGCATTTTTTATATATATTATTTAATATATTTTATTAAAACAGTTAAATAGTATAAATAGAAATCAAATCGCTACCACTTAACAAAATCAATTGTCACTTATTTCGTGGCCCGCACCTATGCGGACTGCGATGCGGCGTTGCGGAGTCGTCATCGACCCGAGTACGTTCAAACTAGCTAGTGTACTCGCGCTAGTAATTACAAGTAAGGAGAGGAGAGCAAGTTAACTCTTACTTGCTTGTTCAATTTTAGTAGAAGTTAATTTGAAAATATCATTTAGATTTCTTTGATCAATTACAATCACAATCAGAGATATAACATGACAGCTTTCAAGGCATTGGCTGAGGTGCAAACTCTGGGCTGATACTGAGAATTTCTCGACAGAAAATCAATCCCTTAATTATCCACAAAGTCCACAGTCCACAATCCCTTTGTGACACCGAGGCAGTCTTTAAATACATAATTATAGTAAATTTACCCTGCTTGAAAAAAAATCTCGCCATAATTATTTTTATAATAATTATCTTTATTTAATTTTATAAATCCAGAAACACAAATGAGTGCATGTTGTAGTGTGTCGGTAATGGCTACATTTTTTAGTATTTTTTGGTATTTTTATTTGCAATTTTTACAACATTTAATCAAAACTTGGAGTGTGTGCAGGTTAAACCGACTTCAAATAGGTATTCAACAAATAAATTAAGTACTTACATAATAACCCCAGGGTTATTAAAAGTACTGACCACTTTTTTGTGTGATGGTGTCATTCACTTTACATCATCACGTCGTTACGTCATTCTATTGGCTTTTAATTGCGGTTTCCAGATACATTTTCTGTAAGTATTAACACACGTCGTAAGTAATAACACTCAAGACCTATTTCAGACCCTTCACAGGTGGGTATCTATTTTAATTGTCTCGGCCGAATCGGAGGCCGGCTATTACGTAACAGCTACCTGTATTATTAGTCGCTTACGATTTGTTTAACCGAGATCAAAGCATTAAATACTTTTTATGTGTGATGATCTGAAGAAGTAGCGTAGGTACCACATACAACAAATATCTGTTCTTAATGCGTTAATGTTTCCATCTCTTCAGAAAAATAACTGATGTGTATGTTTGATTACAATTGCGGCTTGGGCTATATATCTGCGTATAACATTGTTAGCTCATATACCTTGTTAACTTTAATGCATGTCGTGGCAACTTGTAATTGAAACAGCACTATTGCTTGAGCCACTTAAAACATTGTATGATCTTTTCCAAAGTGTATGTTTTGTAAGATGTTGAATCTTGAATTTAGATGAAAGAATTATTATTTTAGTATAATTACGTGAATTTTTCCGATCATAAACGCACAGGAAAGCAATTGAAAAGATATGCTATTAATAAATACAAAATAGGCTCATATTTAAATTGACAGCTAGTTTTATTATCATGTACTAAGAAGATGTTTAGGGCATATTTACATTATTTCAGAAGAAATAATTAACACGACCAATACAAAAAAAAACATTATTTTCCGTTTTACATAATTATTATTTGACTATTTATTTAATTAAAATTAAAAAAAATAGTTCATATTCTTCAATAATCATTTATAAATTCACGCTCGCGATGCCCCTGGTGTTGCAGGCGTCAGTACCGTAAATTTACTGCAGCAGAAATTAGTGACTCACACGCTTGCAAGTAACAAAGCAAGTGTACTCTCCCACCCAAACGCTCCACATTACTACACATACGAGGCACTATGCGAGTCATGAAATAATGTGATTTGAATCATATGCGATATGAACGAGTGCTATGATTGAATCAGTACTGACATTCGATTGCTATTTACGATACAAGCATACTATATACATAATGTCACTACCTCATTTCAACCCGTGGGTGTCGTAAAAGGTGACTAAGGGAGTAACCATGCAGACAAAGCACTGCTGCCATACCAGCGCTATCTTGATATTATTATATTTCAAGGTAGCTATTGCCCAGTTAGGACCATTTTTGTATCTCACAAATAGTAATAAGTAATTTCATCTACTTTACTGTAATTTTTAAGTGAGACCAAAATAAATTTATAAATTCGCGCTCGCGATGCCTGGCGCCTGGCCTGTTGGTCTAGTGGTTAGTGACCCTGACTGCTAAACCGGAGGTCGTGGGTTCGATCCCCACCCAGGACATATCTTTGTGTGATGAGCATAAAGGTTTGTTCTGTGTCTGGGTGTAATTTATCTATAATATGTATGTATTTACAAAAAAAATGTATGTAAGTATCAGTTGTTTAGTACCCATAACACAAGCAAATATAATTGTTTACTTTGGGACTAGATGGCGCTGTGTGAATGTGGTAGAATATTATATTATTATTATTATAAATTATTTTTCTTTCTTTCTTCCTTTCTTTCACTGCGAGAAAAGGAAAATTCGAAAGAAACCCTTTACCGACCCGTCTAGTCAGCGTGGTATAATAGGCTAAATTCCTTCGACAATCTTTGGATGAGACTCGTGCCCAGCAGTGAGACGTTTATGGGTTGAAATGATGATGATGACGGGTCTCTAACTATAATTATTTCTCCCATCACTAAAACCCAGAAAAATCCCACTGCTGGGTATAGGTCTACTCCAGAGATTTTTTTTTTTTTTATAAATATATTTATTCACTTTCATATTTTTTTTAAATTATTTCCCAATCGCCATACTGCACAAGCAGTTCGTTGGCGAAAGAGGCGCTCTTACTGACTAAACACCTGTGAATGTGGAGGGAATTTAGCCTACTATACCACGCTGGCCAGACGGGTTGGTATAGGGTTTGTTTCGAATTTCCTTTTCTCGCAGTGCTCTTGGCTGTTTAAGGTTTCTACCTTAGTCGCCTTTTACGACACCCACGGGTTGAGATGGGGTAGTGACATTATGTATTCTTAATCCGTCACTACACGGATCATCATCATCATCAGCAACCCATTAAGTCCCACTGCTAGGCTCGGGTCTCCTCTAACTAGAGAGCGGGTTTAGGCCATAATCCACTCACGCTGGCCTAGAGCGGGTTGGTGGATCAGACATACTCATAGAATGTCTTCTAGTGTATGTGGATTTCCTCACGATGTTTTCCTTCACCGTTAGCAGATGGTAAGTCACTTGACTAGTACATATAAATTCCACAAAGTGGAATCCACATTGGTACTGCCGGTCGGGATCGAACTCGGACCGCGTGATTTGCACGCCGATCCCTTATCCATTCAGCCACCATCTCTTCTACACCACTATACGTCACTACACGGATAGTCATGATGATATCTCCCATATTAGCGTTATAATATTCTATTTTTACCCCCATTCCCGTGAGCTTAACCTTCCCGTGAGGTTAACCTTTCCCTGACACGATTTAGCTGATTAACTGATATTTCTAGAGGCCGACAATATCCCAAGGGTTATGCTAGCTTATATTCTATAAGTGAACCCAGATTTTGTGATTAAATGTCACGTTTTGGTTGATTCTTTTTAACGCACCCCTTTCCCTGACGCAAAAAGAGGTTTTTTTTTTTTTTTTTTTGTTTAAAAGACAACGCCCGCACTAGGGAACAAGCCCTGTGTCGCGGGGAGCTTTACAAACATGAAACTAACAGACACAAAGTACACCCAGACTAGAAACAAATATCTATGAAACACAAATATTTGTCTCGTGTGGGAATCGAACCCACGTCACCCAGCACGGCGATGTAGTGGCGAGGCGACCACCTTAACCACTGCGCCACGGTGACAGTCAGACAGGAGTGTTATAAGTTTGACATGTTTGTGTCTGTCTGTGGCATTGTAGCTCCAAACCAAATGGACCGATTTGGATACAGTGTTTTTGTTTGAAAGTTGAAATGATCGTGATGGTTCTTAAATATGTATTATTACGATTGATGCAATCTTTTCAAGGTCATTGTCGATTGGCTAGTATAGTGGTTAGAGACCCTGACTGCTAAGCCGGTGGTAGTGGGTTGGATTCCCACCCAGGATGGCGGCTTTTGCTTTTCGTTTCATTTTGATGTCCTGACTTCCTACCAACGATCCTGAAGTAGACCCGGTGGTGAGTTATAGATTAGATACCAACATAATAATAATAATCGCTCTGCGTATTGAACCTGTGTCCCCGCGTAAGCCTTCCAAAAGGAACAGGAATACTTCTCACCATAGAGAGAAATAGAGCCGTGAAAAAAGAGATATAATAATAATGATCGGACATCCACACACAGCGCCATCTAGTCCCAAACTAAGCTAATGCTTAACATAGGACAATATTCAAGCGATTTGCATAATTAAATAGTTCTGAATCTGGGATTACTTTATAGAATTCTCTGCGGTACTGCTGCACTGTCTTTGTAACTTGGGCCTTCTCTCAATTTCGATATACAATGTTGATTTCAAATCGACACATTGTATTTTGTTGCGTTTCACGGAACTAGTTCACAGCGCCATTTCTACGACTTTTACCTGACGTCGTCAGGTAAATTTCAGGTAATAGATTCTATTAGTTTATAATAAACACTGCATTGAATGTCGCAGCGTGGGACAGCCCCCCACCGTTGGTTGCGGGCGGCACAGGACCATTTGCAGTGGCGTAAATTAGGTGAGACCTATGTTTAACAGTGGACGGGCTAATATGATGATGATAAAACATCGTATCCTAGCGCATCTATGATGGAAACGCAACCTGAGCCTCCAGGGTGCAACATCTTACAGTTATAATAATAATAATAATTCTTTATTATCGATGGTCGCCGAATAGATAGGTAACCGGCGTGCAAATCATGTGGTCCGAGTTTTTTGCCGAACGGGTACCAATGTGGATTTCACTTTGTGGAATTTATATGTACTAGTCAAGTGACTTACCGTCTGCTGACGGTGAAGGAAAACATCTTGAGGAAATCCACATACAGTAGAAGTAATTCTAAGTGTTTGTCTGCTCCACCAACCCGCATTAGGCCAGCGTATGTGGCGTTAATCCTCTCTGCTCTCTAGATAGAGGATAGGAGACTCGAGCCCAGTAAAAAGGTAATTTTATCATAAAAATCTGCTAAGAGTCTGGAAATGTGTCTAGCTATTTTGACTATCATTTAATCTTTACCCAAGTCAAGACACTACCCTAAAAACTGTTAACAGACTACCAAGCCAAATAAAACAAAATATCCTGTTAACCTTCCTCTATAAGGTCAGTTACACACGAATGACCCCTTTGATGTCAGGACGTGTTTAGAGCGAGGCCGTTTGCATATCTTTTGTGAGATGCCTTAGTTATCTGATTGTATCTGGTTCCTTTTCAGGTGGGAGCTGTGTTGTGACAGGCTTTTGTTTCCTTTGGGAGGGGCGATAAGGGTTAATATCACACGGCGTAAGCTAGCATGAAAATAGGTCGATACCGTTGTGAAAAAAAAATGTAAATTCTCCATTCTATACATTTTGTTTTTGTCTCCGCTTTGCTATGCAAGAAACTGGATAAATTCTATCCAACTCTACCATTTACTTCTGTAAAATTTCGTTACAGGTTTCAAGACAATATGTAAGTTAAATATTAGTTGTTCGACTGGCCTGTTGGTCTTGTGGTTAGTGACCCTAACTGCTAAACCAGAGGTCGTGGGTTCAATCCCAACCCAGGACAAATCATTGTGTGATGGAAACAAGTAATGTAAAAATTCAAACCTACGGACGGGACTTGAACCCGCGACCCTGCCATTCCGTGTGGAGTGCTCTGCCAATTGAGCTACGAGGGTGGACGTCCCTGAGATTGAATTTATCCATTACCTGTTAACATGATGAAGTCATAACAAAACGTAGCAATGGAGGGATAACGGCCATAGGTTTCTGTAACGAGCCACGGTGGTAAGTAGCAAAACGTTGTTGCGTAGCTCAGATGGCAGCATTTACTTTTGCTTTTTACTTGTAGAAATTACAACATTATGTAAATGAAGCGATTCTATTGGCTTCTATTAACATCGTATCCTCACACATCTCTGGAGGAAACGCGGCCTTTTCTGAATTTCAATATTCGAATCTCAAAATGTCGCTGTCAAATTTTTGAAAGTGACAGCGACGTATCTAAATTTCTTTACATTTGACAGCGACATCAAAACCCAACATTCGAATGTCGAAATTCAGAGTGAGCCTCTTGTATATTGCCATGTACAAATTTTAATTTACAGTGAAAAACACGAATAAATTAAAGCCCCCAATAATAAAGTCTTGTACCAAAATAGCTTCAGTAAAAGAAAGTACATAATTGGAAAACTTTGGCCGTACAAATAAAGATGCCGCAAACATCAAGTTTTGGACGGTTCTTTTTCTGCTGGTTATTTCATAAAATGGAAACGTTGGAATGGGAAGACCTAGAAGAACAAACCACGATCAAATAGGTGACGTTCTAAAGAAGGGACAGATCAGGAGTACCTTCAACCGGCGAGAATGCATGAAAATACTGATGAATGTTGAAGAAGCCAAAGATGTATGTCAGAACCGTAGCAAGTGGAAGGAAATAGTCTCTGCCTACCCCTCTGTTGGGAAAGAATGATGATCTATATGTAATATAATATTCTACCACATTTACACAGCGCCATCTAGTCCCAAATTAAGCAATTATATTTGCTTGTGTTATGGGTACTAAACAACTGATATACTACTTAAATACATTTTTTTTAAATACATACATATAATACATAAGTTACACCCAGACACAGAACAAACCTTTATGCATATCACATAAAGATTTGTCCTGGGTGAGGATCGAACCCACAACCTCCGGTTTAGCAGTCAGAGTCACTAACCACTAGACCAAGAGGCCAGTCAATAAAACCGCCGTTGTCATACAAAGCGACTCAGTTACACTGATTTTTTTATATAAAAACCAATTACCTTTATAGATCACAAAGATTCTATTTTACCGCCAACATGATTGATTGTAATTTCAGACACAAAAAAGAATTGCAAAATCTTCAAGAATTCCATTTTTATTAGAAATGAAAAAAATCGTAAGCACTAAATCTTAACCACAAAAAAGAATGAATCAGACCTATCCAACTGTAATTTCGTACATGACCGGTTCCATTCGATTAATTTTGAAAATCCATTCGCGAATGAACGAGTGAACGATTGAGTGAACTGATTTTTCCCTCGGGGAGCGATTAGGGGCAAAGTTGATCTTCGGTAATGCATTCGGTAACCAAACGTGAAACAATTGTTTTCTCATCATTTTGAAACAAGAAAAGAATTTCAAATAAAATTAAAAGGAGTAATGTCAGACTGCAAAGATGAAGATACTGATAAAGTTGTGTTTATCTACAGACACGTAACGTTTCAGACGCATGCCGTATCAGACAAAAAATGTCTTCTTCTTGTATATTATTTCTATATAAATGCTAAACAAGTAATGGAAAAATTCAAACCCACTACGGAACTTGTCATCCTTGACATGGAATTCACGTTGTCATGAGTTCATGACGTCATCATGTTAACATGGTAATGGATAAATTCGATCTCGGAGACGTCCGTCCGCGTAGCTCAGTAGGCAGAACACTGCACACGGAATGGCAGGGTCACGGGTTCAAGTCTCGTCGTGGCTTTAAATTTTACTATGAATTGTTTAGCATTTAACCAGTTATTTCTATTGTAACGTGACCGCACAGACGCAGACAGACAAGAACTTTCAAATTCTATAGAAAACGTATTATATTATGTATTATAATAAAAAATATATAATTATATTGACGTTCTAAAGAAGGGACAGATCAGGAGTATCCTCAACCGGCGAGAATGCATGAAAAGACTGATGAATGTTGAAGAAGCCAATGATGTATGTCAGAATCGTAGCAAGTGGAAGTAAATAGTCTCTGCCTACCCCTCTGTTGGGAAAGAGGCGTGATCTATATGCATGTATGATGTATATTATGGCCCTTGTAATAGCTAGTTTCGTATGTGTGACCAAATTTTAGCTTTATATTCCCAGGATATCCTAAGACGCTACTTTTTTTTATCCGTGTAGTGACGAATAAGCGATGGTGGTTGAATGGATAAGAGACCGGCGTGTTAAACACGCGGTCCGAGTTCGATTCCGACCAGCAGTACCAATGTGGATTTCACTTTGTGGTACTAGTCATGTGACTTACCATCTGCTAACGGTGAAGGAAAACATCGTGAGGAAACCCACATACTCTACAAGAAATTCTATGGGTATGTCTGATCCACCAACCCGCACTAGGCCACCCTCTCAGCTCTCTAGATAGAGGAGAGGAGACCCGAGCCAGTGGGACATTAATGGGTTGCTGATGATGATAATGACTGATGATGATGATGATGACGAATTAATGTATAATGTTACCCTATCTCAACCTATGGGTGTTGTAAAAGGCGATTAAGGGAAAGAAGACATGAGCACTGCAAGAAAAGGAAAATTCGAAACAAACCCTTATACCAAACCGTCTAGCCAGCGTGTTATAGTACTCAAAGTCAAATCTTTTGATTTCTGTGTCTGTGTCTGTGTCAGCAAATTTGCCTACGGCCAGTTCACTGACAAGGTTGAGCTCTGAGAAGAACTTGGCAAGAAACTCGGGCCACTCTTTTTAATCACCATAGTAGTTACAACTTCAATTGTTTACAGTTTGAAATATATAAAGGTACAGAAAAAAAACACTATACTAAATCAAATTCAATAAAATTTGAATACTTAAAACAAAAAATAAGCAAGCAAACTAAATTAAACAATTTGTTTTCACCAAGAAAACAAATTAAGACAGAATTCTCTCCACATTCTTTGAAGACCCATGCCCAACAGTGGGACGTTTATGGGTTGAACTGATGATGATGCTGATGGATCTTACGAGAGCCAAACGGCTCGCTATGGCTGTTCTAGAACACAGGCATTTAGTGTTAGATTAGAATTGACGTAAAACGAGGCACTATGCTGAGTTAGGAAGCTCCACACATCCATTTTCATTAGTAAATAAAATAGTATAAATAGTAAATATGGTAATTTGTCGCTCCCTAGGATGTACGGTACTGCGTGACCTGCATGAACAGTGAACATACGGCTGTCGCTATTTCATCCTTACGTCTCTAGTCATTGCAAGTTTTAGTCAAGTAGTCCGCGGATATAACGGCTTGGAATACGGTTGCCATGATCATTAAAACTTTTTCGCAGCACATTAGTATTTTTAAGATAAACAGTGCAATTTTTACAACTTAACTTTAATCAACAAATCTTAATAAATATGTACTTAATGACTGGCCTGTTGGTCTAGTGGTTAGTGACCCTGACTGCTAAGCTGGAGGTCGTGGGTTCGATCCCCACCCAGGACAAATTTTTGTGTGATGAGCATAAAGGTTTGTTCTGTGTCTGGGTGTAATTTATCTATAATAGTATGTATTTACAAAATAAAAATATTTAAGTAGTATATCAGTTGTTTAGTACCCATAACACAAGCTAATATAATTGCTTACTTTGGGACTAGTTGGCGTTGTGTGAATGTGGTAGAATATTATTATTATATATTATTATTAATTAAATAATTAAACCATTTTTTGAGTGGTTTTTAAAAGCAAAACATGGGAATTTCTTAATATATTTATACTCTAATGCTCATAGCGTAACAGTTTTCAGTAAACATAGCTATTTTCACATAGATTCTTTCAACCTTACTAGTGTGATTGATTGACAAACATCCATTATCAATATCCATCCTTACTTAATTAATATCCTCACGAAACGAAATCTAAAATTAGTTATATTAAAGATCTTATTCCTGTGAAAGGAAATTACATAGTCTCTTGTAGTTCTAATTAGTAATTAACTGGTATTGTCCTAAGCCATCTGAACGTTCGTGTTCTAGAGGGCTCCGCTTTGTTTGAAATTCTATTATCACTTGAAAATATCAAACGCAGAAGGTGAGTGCGAAATAAGTATGACGCACAAATACAAGAAGTTATAGCAAATGTTACGTCGGTGAAGGAAAACATCGTGAGGAAACCCACATACCCTAGAAGAAATTCTATGAGTATGTCTGATCCACCAACCCGCACTAGGCCAGCGTGAGTGGATTATGGCCTACACCCTCTCAGCTCTATAGTTAGAGGAGAGGAGACTCGAGCCCAGCAGTGGGACTTAATGGGTCGCTGATGATGATGATGATGATGATAGCATATGTTATAGGCTCAGCTTACTCCTAAGTAAAGGTATACACGTGCGTACAGATTATATACATACATATGCATACATATAGATCACGCCTCTTTCCCAACAGAGGGGTAGGCAGAGACCATTTCCTTCCAGAGGTTATACAGTCACAGTTAGACACACACAGATTTGTCACAGATTATACAGAGTGTATACGACGATACGACATTAAATGATAAGGCAGCTAGTGTTAACCCTTATAAAAATATTCTAATAATAATTATTTAAAAAAAAAAAGACAAAAAAAAGCTACACATTATTTAAAGTCGAAAAATTTAAGAATATTAAGCTACACATTATTTTTCTATCATGACGTTTTCGACATGACGACGACAAAAGTGCGGAACAGAGTAAGAGATAAGATAATAATATGAAAGAGTCAGATACCTATATTTAAATGAATTGAATGACGTAATGACAACATACGATCAACGTAAATACCTACAGCTTGTTTAAAACTGTGAACAACTGTGACATAAAGAAAGTACATTTGCGTCTAAACTATTGCAAATTTCTGTTTAATTTTTTTGGTATAGCCTTCTAACATCACATGCTACACGTGGTTTCATTTAATGTCGTACCGTCGCGTCGTATACATCCTGTATAACATGTTTCTGTAATGTTGACGCTGCATGTTAAAAAACGTGTTAAAATAAAATATTAGACAACAATGTTTAATAACATAAAAAACTCGTGTCGACATTGTGAACAGTACTGCAGAACGACAAACGAAATTATAATAATAATAATATAATATTCTACCACATTTACACAGCGCCATCTAGTCCCAAATTAAGCAATTATATTTGCTTGTGTTATGGTTACTAAACAACTGATATACTACTTAAATACTTTTTTTTTTGTAAATACATACATATTATAGATAAATTACACCTAGACACAGAACAAACCTTTATGCTCATCACACAAAGATTTGTCCTGTGTGGGGATCGAACCCACGACCTCAGGCTTAGCAGTCAGGGTCACTAACCACTAGACCAACAGGTCAGTCGCTGATGATGAATTAGTAGAACTTTAAATGTCACAACTACAAATCCACCCGCGTTTTTCCTTGTATAATAAATATGTATGTTATTAGAAATATAATATACAGTCGTTCCTATATCACAAGCTTAGCGTATTTGAAGTTAGATGTATAATGATGTTAGATGAAAAATATTGTCATTTTGCCTTACCCAATTCCAGACTCGAGATTAGTACATAAATGTAATAAATTCCATTCTGCGCTATTTCAAACTATTACCAATTAAAATAATTGTAACTAATAATGATTAAAAAGAATGGCCTAAGTTTCTTGAAAAGTTCTTCTCAGAGCTCAACATTGTCAGTGAACTCGCCTTAGGCAAATTAGCTGACACCTTTTTTTTGGCTTTTTATGAGGTACATAATATTAAGTATCATGTAATTGATTTGAAATGAAATGAAATGAAATCTCATTTATTCATCTAGGTTACAGGGTAACACTTATGAAAGTCACAAGAATGTAACAGGTTATCCGAGAAATAGTGTCAGCAAATTTGCCTACGAGTTCGCTGACGGGGTGGAGCTATGAGAAGAACTGGCAAGAAACTCACGTCACTCTTTTTAAAAAAATGGATAGTTACAATCTTTTGTAATTTATAATTTGGGTAGCGTGTAAAGTGATGCAGCAGAGCACCACACCGAGTTAAAATGAATGTTTACAAAATAAATAATAAACAAAAGTAAAAAGTCAGGCTCTGCGGTTGCATCACTTTACACATTGCTATGCAGCCGTTAGGGGCAGTCTGTGAATAAATATAGTTTTAATTTTGTAAAAACATAACTTAAGAAAAAAAAAAAAACTGTTATTAAAAAAATAAAGGAAATGCACGAGAAAACTGACATAAATATTCACAACGTGCCCCCACGTCACAAGTGTCATTCTACATAAACAAGATATATCAAATCAATAATAACATTATTCCCAAGACATTATATGAAAAAAAGAATTATGATAGTGACTATGAAAATTTCAAGTCGATTCAGCATCTAAGAGATAATTATCTTCTTTGCTAGTCTTGAAAATTAAATCCCACATCTTTTGCAAATCAGCAACTCAATCTTACTGCGCAAAATATTCTCTTTCGAAAACAACTCAACAAAAAGATTTTATTTAACAACTTTTATATTACCATTCTAGATTTTAAGTACTTTTTATTACCTAAGTTGCTGCGATGTAAAACCTCGGTGAACCTCACCCCAAACTCCATCTTTCCCAAGCTACTCATTACTATAAATCCCTCCTTCAACACGGAAAAGATATCTCAGGATATTCTCCGTACACCTAAGGATCTGTCAACGTTCTCCCTACACCAAATTACGGCAGTATATCTTGGGAAAATTGCAATTTCCTTCTCAAGAGGGTAACTAACAAAATGGCCTCTCAAATATTTAAAAAATTCAGTCGTTGTTCTCAAAGGAAGGTGGTCTCAATGACTCCGGTGTTTATTTTGTTTCCTTATCTTAACATTTCGTTTAGTAGCTTTGAAACGGCTCTGCGAAAGTATTCTGGAGTTGAATTTCGTTGTTTTTTTGATAGCCTATCTTTTAACTTGATTAAAGCAAGTTTAGGTCGAGATTTTTGACGTAGCTTAATTTTTTCTCATTTATATAATTACTAGGTTCTACCCGTGGCTCTGTTTACAATGAATTTCATTAGTCTATAATTAATAGAAAAGTCATTTTTCTTTCAAATTCATTCAATTAATCATCAATATCTAATATTAAAACGAGGAAAGATTTGTATTTTTGAATTAGATTTGTACGAATTAACTTAAAAACTACTAGACCAATTTCAAAAATTATTTTGCCGTTAATGCTACATTATCACTGAGTAACATAGGCTAATTAACACCACGCTCCAATAGGAGCTGAGCAGTGGCCAAATAAAAAATGTTGCGAGCAAAACCCCGCGTGAAGTCTAATTTAACTATAAACTTAATCTTCTTCTTATCTTCTCGTGTAGGCATGAGGCAGAATCTAATGTTGGAATTTATCAAGTCGCCCAGAAGGCTTCCAACTTGACTTAACGACTACCACATAAAGTAGTAACCGAGACCAATGGCTTTACGTGCCTTCCGAAGTATGACGCTTGAAAATGAAATTGCCACAAAAGGTCGCCCATCATGGACTGACCTTGCCGTACGTTGCTTAACCTCGATGTTCGTAACGAATATCTCAAACCGCAATGCTAAAAGCGCCTCTATAAACTTAATAAACTATACGTCATTTATAAACTTAATTAATGGTGTATGGTTGAGAACTACTGAAGTTCAGTCTGATCTAAATTGCGTGTCATGTACAGGGTAAAACTTCTGACCCCTCATCTTGAGATAGTAATCAACAAGAAGATTATAATAGTTATAATCTCGTCTGTTGATGAAGTATTAAGCTATTAAGTACAATATAGGGAAATTGGAAAGGACATTGTAAAATAAATAGATATTCTATCACATTCACACAGCGCCATCTAGTCCCAAATTAAGCAATTATATTTGCTTGTGTTATGGGTACTAAACAACTGCTATTATACTACTTTACTTTTTTTTTGTAAATACATACATATTATAAATAAATTACACCCAGACACAGAACAAACCTTAATGCTCATCAAACAAAGATATGTCCTGGATAGAGATCGAAGCCACGACCTCCGGCTTAGCAGTAAAGGTCACTAACCACTAGACCAACAGGCCAGTCCAAAAAAATTACATTTGAGTTCGAGTTTTGACACAAAAATTAATTCTCTCCAAGCATTCGTGAATTATCTACAGATTTTAAAAGGCTTTACTTATATATCCAGTACTAGCTTATTTATTTGCCCGACGTTTCGATCGAATTGCACCGATCGTGGTCACAGGCTGACTATGTCTGGCCAGCGTGATAGTAGGCTAAATTCCCTCCACATTCTTTGGAGGAGACCCGTGCCCAGCAGTGGAACCTTTATGGGTTAAGATGATGAATCACTTTAAAACGAAACACACACATACACAAACACACACACACACACACCACACACACACACACACACACACACACACACACACACACACACACACACACACACAAACACTACAAAATGCCATGCCATGCCTTTCACTTTTATTTGTTTGTTTTTGTGTAAATTCCTTTACTTTTGTGATACATACGAGTATTTATTTTATGTCTGTGCCACGATGAAAGAGACTGGCCTCCACGACACAGGGAATCCTAGTGTGGAGACCAGATTATTATTATTATAATCATTTCAGTCTATTAATTGTTAAAAATTATAATATTCCCTTCTCATTCCTGTCTTGATGGAGTAGGAACCTAATATGCCAATATATTCCTCATCTACTAAATAAATTAATAAGCACACATAACATATTAAACAGTTTAATATTAGATCAATATCGAACTAGCGCGAACTTGCACTTTGAGTGCTTTCAAACTTTGCGCTTGCCTCAATAATGTTAATAAGGTATTCTTGGAGTTTGCGAAATGTCAGCTACAGTCTACTGTGTTGCGTAAATTTATATGCTTATACAGCCTTATTCCTAAGAGGGTTTATACAGAGGAATGGCAACATCGCAATTTAGTGTCATATTTCGTGGTTATCGATACACTTTTTAAACCGACAACCAAATCTTTTTTTTAAGTCAAAGTCAAATCTTTTTATTTCATTTGGATCACATACATGATACTTATAAACGTCAAACAAAGCCAGAAAAAGTGTCAGTAAATTTGCCTACAGCCAGTTCACTGACAAGGTTGAGCTCTGAGAAGAACTTGGCAAGAAACTCAGGCCACTCTTTTCAATCGCCATAGTTGTTACAATTTTAATTGGTTACAGTTTAAAATATCACAGAAAGTACAGAACCAAAACACCATACTAAATCAAATTCAATAAAATTTGGATATGAGAAAATAATAATAGTAATAACACAACCTGTAATAACCGGTGGGGAAAACGGGTTTTAGAGTGGAGACCTCGTCTCGGCAAGCGTAGTGTAGGACGCCCCCAGTCTAGGTGGAGTGACGATCTTCGCAGTGTGGCTGACAAACGCTAGATGAGAGTAGCTGCAAATCGTACTCAGTGGCGTGCAATTGGAAAGGCCTATGTCCAGCAGTGGACTTGTATGGGCTGATGATGATGATACACTTTTTAGAATTAGGTGAAAGGTGTGTAAAAGGTACGAATTTCATTGCGTTTACAGTTCTATTTATATGTAAACAAGTAAATATAATTAAAAAAATTTAATAACCCGACTGCAAAATATTAACAGAGAGCAACGCACTAAAAATACCGTAAAATTATTGTAATATTATTATACCTGATTAAATTAAAATACACAACATACGTATATATTTGTAATCTCCATTTGATTCCCTTTATTTTGATATTCTACTACGATAGGTTTGGTTAAAAAAAATAGAACTACTTATAATTTGACTTTTTACTTGACTGGCCTGTTGGTCTAGTGGTTAGTGACCCTGACTGCTAAACCGGAGGTCGTGGGTTCGATCCCCACCCAGGACAAATCTTTGTGTGATGAGCATAAAGGTTTGTTCTGTGTCTGGGTGTAATTTATCTATAATATGTATGTATTTACAAAAAAAAAAAATGTATTTAAGTAGTATATCAGTTGTTTAGTACCCATAACACAAGCAAATATAATTGCTTACTTTGGGACTAGATAGCGCTGTAAATGTGGTAGAATATTATATTATATTATTATATTAATTTGGAACCATTTAATTATGTATAATCTCTTTTTGAATATATGTAATCTCCTTTTGATTCTCTTTATTTTGATACCCAAATCGATAGGTTTGGTTAAAAAAAAAATTATTTCTTACAATTCGGCGTCAAAAGCCCGCCGTTTAAGTCTTTTTATTCTTAAAACCTATCTAAGGACACTTGGGTTTTCTAGACGAATCTAACAATACCCTAATTGTCAAAATCCATCCAGCCGTTTGGAAGATTCGTGGGAATAAAGAAATTTACGAACATACAAGATACGCACGAAAAACAATACCCTTCCTGACAGCCGGGTAAAAATTGCTTCGATTAAATAATAAAAACCAAAAATCACGAAATATGACACTAAAAACGTTGCTATTCCTGTATAAACCCTCTTAAAAGATTATAACTAGCTTGTTTTATGGCCCCATTCAGTGAAGCAGTGTAAAAGCAAGCTCAAGATTCTTGCATAAAATTGTTTTACAATAACTTGAGAATGTGAAAATTGTTGTCAACATTCAAAGGCAAACATTGTTTTAATCTTACTAATATTAAAAACTGTGTAGTGACGGATTAAGAATACATAATGTCACTACCCTATCTCAACCCGTGGGTGTCGTAAAAGGCGACTAAGGGAGAAACAATAACAGACAAGAGTACTGCGAGAAAAGAAAAATTCAAAACAAACCCTATACCAACCTGTCTGGCCATCGTGGTATAGTAGGCTAAATTCCCTTCACAATATTTGGAGGAGACCTGTGCCCAGCAGTGGGACGTTTAAGGGTTGAGATGATGATGAATTAATATTAAAAATGCGAAGATCAGGATGGAAAGATGGATGTTTTTTACTCAATCACGCCAAAACGGCTGGAAGGAGCTATATGAAATTTGCTATACAGATAGATTGTAGTCTGGAACAGTACATAGGCTAGTTTTTATCTTTTTTATATAAATGCTAAACAAGTAATGGAAAAATTCAAACCCATGACGGGACTTGAACCCGTGACCTTACCATTCCGTGTGCAGTGCTCTTCCACCTGAGCTACGCGAGTGGATCGAATTTATCCATTACCTGTTAGCATGATGACGTCATCACAAAATTTTGCTACTTATCACCGTGGCTCGTTACAGAAACCTACGGACGATATTCCTCCATTGCAGGTTGTTTTTATTTTCTTTTCCTGTGAAAATCCTTTTTTACCGACATACGACGCGGGTGGATTTGCGGGTGGAATCTAATCCACAACTCTTCAACCTTTTAATGCTAACCTAGGAATACCTACGTCAAAGTTTTCTAATACTATGTAGACAATACCTCCCTCTCAGCTTACCCCCTAGAAGAACAAACAAATACAAAACCCAATTAGTTCACAAACTGGGACTGATCAATGTCACTATTTACTTTATAAAACTGTGTTTGTAAGGTAAAAAAGAACTAAGGCGTTATGAACCTTAACGCTTTGATATAGAGTCTATATTCCATTAAAACTTACTACATTTTAATGTTTTTTGTCAGTTGAAAATCAACTTTATGTTGAACTACTCAAGACTTATATTGGTATGATGATATGTTGCGACTATTTTCGTGTGTTTGTGATGACAGGTAAAGCTTTTAGGTAATATTGGTAGCGTTTTCTAAAAAGCAGAAAGTAAAATTATTTCCAAATAAAATATGGATATTGATGGAAATAAAAAAAATGTTTGCTTGACACAATACACTCCTATAAGTTACAAAATCTATGAAGACAGCTTTATTCGATAAGGTGGTATACCCGGACGCTGTCATCTGGTGCTGGGACCCCACTGGGGGACGCTGACTGGGTCAAAGAAATCGTATCAGGAACCGGCAGCCCACCAGTGGGAATTCCGGTCCGTTGGGAAAGCGAGTCCCACAAAACCGTCCCGTGGCTCCACATGGAGCGGTATGCGTAATGCATTTCTTCTCAAAAAAATAGGTCTTCAGGACTACCTGTAGAAATGGGCGTCCCTCAGGGTTCAATTCTTGGCCCTTTTCTATTTTTGATTTATATTAATGACTTGCCATTCTACGTGCAGGATTTCTGCGACACAGTGATGATGCGGATGATATTATTACCTATAGCTCTTATTTTCAAAGTTGTACCCATCTTTATCCAGTCTTCCCTTATCGTCTTTGCTGATGATTTTGGTGTGATTCTTTCCAAAAGTGCCAGAAATAACTACGATGTCAAATTTAGCGCAATCTTCGTAAGTGCCAAAATGATGAGTGACACTTTGAATCGCCAATATTTTTATTTGTTTTAACCCTCGGCCCGTCAGAGGTAACCATCCCTTACTGTCAGTCCCTCGTCTGAACAATATGGCGGGTCAGTAGTCGGCGGCTGGTTTAGTATAGCGGAGCGTGTTGTTTTAAATAAATTAGTGAATCCAGCATACGTCGTCCTTCTAACAACGCCACCTATCGGTTCTAATATTATCCTATATTTAGTTCAAATAAGGACTCCGAATTTTATTACGACATTCGATTAGTCGGTTTTGATGTCTAAATTTCCTTACATTTGACAGTGACATACAAAAACGACTATCGAATGTCGAAATTCAGAGTAAGCCCCCAGTTGAATGGCCTCAAATTTTTAATACTGTGCGTCAATCTAATCCACCAACCCATATTATGCTAGCGAGTGTGGATTATTGCTGGATTCCTGTCAACTCTCTAGGTCCAGATCTTGCTCAGCAGTGGGACATAAATAGGTTCATCATCATCATCATCATCAGCAACCCATTAATGTCCCACTGCTGGGCTCGGGTATACTCCTAGGTCTCATCCATGCAACGCTGGGCTGGCCAAATGATTATCTCATGTATTGATTAAGGTTGCTATTACTTATTAGAAATTAAAAATAAATAAAATATTTCCGCTGTCCGCTACGCTGCCCGCTCCTCTCGTCTCAGACAGCTACGTCCATCTGACCAATCGTACAGTACCGAAGGTCATCGTACAAGGGACATATATCACGCTCTGTGACGTCACATGAATGATGTATAACTACTTTTGACGTGTAAGGGATATCACTGGACAAAGGCTGTTCCTTTACTAAAGTTTCATCGTGATTGATAGAGTTTGTTTTGTTTAATTTTGAGAGAAGGATTTGTTTTCCACTATTATTTGTTTTTTAGGGTAAAACGGGACCCTATTACTAAGACTCCGCTGTCCATCCGTCTGTGTGTCTGTCCGTCTGTCACCAGGCTGTATATCATGAACCGTGATGGTAAGAAGCTGAAATTTTCACAGATGATGTATTTCTATTTCTAAAGGGAATTTAGCCTAATATACCACGCTGACCACGGGTTTGTTGTTTCGAATTTTCTTTTTCTCGCAGTACTCTTATCTGTATAAGGTTACTCTAGTCGCCTTTTACAACACCCACAGGTTGAGATGGGGTAGTGACATTATGTATTCTTAATCTGTCACTACACGAAAAATAATAGTTTATAACTAATAAAAGATACTGATTCTGAATGTATTTTGTGAGTAGTACCTGTTAAGCCGCAGGGTGTAAAGGGCAAGGGTGTAAACTCTCCCAATTCAATCCAAATAACATAAAACAGCTTATGTGTAAGTACTTAAATAACTTTGTTTTGTGGACGATCAAATTATTTAGTTTAAAGTTCGTGACGATTATCTCTTTAGTTGATAGACCCTTTGTGTGTGGGTCCATGAGAGGCATTATATATATAAAAACAAAATATAGCATCACGCCTTTTTCCCCGAAGGGGTAGGCAGAGGTGTTTCAGGTACTAAACAGCTGTATTGTAACTTATATACGTGTTTTTTTTTAAGTAATTTAAATACAGATATAATATAAATTACACCGAGACACAACAAACAATAACGCTCAGCACAAAAAAGTTTCCCGATTCCCACCCAGAAGGGTGGGAATCGGACCCACAACCTCCGGCTTAGCAGTCAGGGTCACTAACCACTAGACCAAGAGCCCACTCAATTCACACAATACCTTCGATTATTCTCCAACAAAACATTTAAAACATCTATTATTAATATTCTCAACAATATCTGAGTTAATTAACATTAATCAAGAGAACAGCCGTCGACCTTTCTCATGTAAATATTATGCAAATAGACAAAACTGATTACTTTGATATAAACTTTGTGGGAATTTGTGTAAAATATATTGGGTAAGAGTAAAGATGGGATCTTGAAAACAAACTTACATTTGACATCATCAGCAACCCATTAAGTCCCACTGCTGGGCTCGGGTCTCCTCTCCTCTAACTACAGAGCTGAGAGAGTTTAGGCCATAATCCACTCACGCTGGCCTAGTGCGGGTTGGTGGATCAGACATACAAATAGAATTACTTCTAGAGTATGTGGGTTTCCTCACGATGTTTTCCTTCACCGTTAGCAGATGGTAAGTCACTTGACTAGTTCATATAAATTCCAAAAAGTGGAATCCACATTGGTACTGCCGGTCGGGATCGAAATCGGACCGCGTGATTTGCACGCCGGTTCATTATCCAATCAGCCACCACCGCTTTCTAGATTTGACATGAATGTAATAAATTTAAACCATCAAACCGTCACCGTAAAACGTCTGTGTAGTGACGGATTAAGAATACATAATGTCACTACCCCATCTCAACCCGTGGGTGTCGTAAAAGGCGACTAAGCGAGTAACCTTATGCAGACAAGAGCACAGCAAGAAAAGGAAAATTCGAAACAAACTCTATACCAACCCGTCTGGCCAGCGTGGTGTAGTAGGCTAAATTCCCTCCACATTCTATGTAGGAGACCCATGCCCAGCTGTGGGATTTTTATGGGTTGTAATGATATTATAAATTTAAATGCTACGCGCGTTTACTTAGAACTCTGATATGATTTCAGATTGATATCTCTACACGTTCTTGAGAAAAATATACTTGACAGACAGACAGGACAATGTAGTGATCCTAGAAGGGTTCTGTTTTATACTTTTGAGATACGGAACCCTAAATAACAACTTCCCAACAGAGGAGTGGGCAGAGACTATTTCCTTCCACTTGCTACGATTCTGACATACATCTTTGGCTTCTTCAATATTCATCAGTATTTTCATGCATTCTCGCCGGTTGAGGGTACTCCTGATCTGTCCCTTCTTTAGAACGTCACCTATTTGGTCATGGTACGTTCTTCTAGGTCTTCCCCTTCCAACGTTTTCTTTTAGAAACGTAGAGAGACACAAAGTCAATAATCCTGGCTATCAAACATTAATAATGCATACTTTGAAACTTACTTAGACACTTTGTGATCTGTCTGATTTTCATTATTTACTTGACTTAGATTAAATTAATTAATGTAAAAAGCTTAAATAAATTAAGTCACTTGCTGTTTTGTTGAAGATAATCAAGGAATAGAACGTATTATTATAAGTGCTTGGGTCTTATTAGATCTTATATGAATAATAGAAAACAATTTGTAGAAATTAAAAATGTGGTAAACGGAGTAGAAATTGTTACTAGATCTAAGCTATCTGCTATTACAGGTGGAGTTCCTCAGGGATCAATTCTAGGACCAATACTTTTTATCATCTTCCTGAATGATCTTGTAACCTTCATCACTAATAAAATACCAGATTCTAGACTAATAATATATGCGGATGACACTAACGTGATAGTTCCTGCTACTAGCTCACAGGAATTTGAGCTCAAAATTAATGATGCACTTGTAGCATTCAATGAATGGTTTAAGGTGAATGATCTAATGTTAAATAATAACAAAACCAGTTCCATCTTTTTCCGAACGACCGCTCGTAATAATGAAAATATCGACGTTCTAAGTAATGGAGTAGCGGTAAACAAATCCCATCATGTTAAATTTTTTGGGGTATATATTGATGAATTTCTGAATTGAAAACCTCAACTGGAATCGATTGATAACTCTATTAGCTCTGCTTGCTATGCCTTGAGAAACCTTAGGGATGAAGTGGGTATTGAACAACTCAAGACAGCATATTACGCTCTCGTAGAATCCAGATTCAGATATAGCATACAATTTTGGGGAAACAGCTACAAGTACAACATTAATAGAGCATTTGTCTTGCAAAAGCGTGCCATTAGAACGATGGTCAGAATACCTCCGTGGGAATCGTGCAGAGAGCACTTTAAATGCCTAAAAATATTAACTCTGCCTGGTTTGTATATCTTAGTCGATCTTATGGACATTATTCGACATCCTTTAAAATATGAGACACTTGAACAAAGAACGCTAAGATTGCAAACTAGAAGGAAAGATATGGAGGCCCCTCAGTGTTCACAGTTGGATGTTGTCAGGCATAGATGTCGATATCAGGCAATCAAGTTATTTAACGCCCTGCCAATGGACCTAAAAACTATAGATAGTCCAAGTCTATTCATGGGTAAACTGAAAAAGCTTTTGTTGGAGAGGTGCCCCTATTCAATAGATGAATTTATGAGAATATAGAATTTATTAGTTTTAGATATACCATTAATAATTTCACCTACATTATACATTATTTTACTATTATTATTATTTTATGTGACATTTTCTATTTATTTATTATTATTTTTATTTTTCTAAATTAATTTATATATTCATTTCTATTTTTATTTTATTTGGTCAACATTATATGATATATGAATAATAATAATAATAATATAATAACATGAATTTTTTTTTCTAAATTAACTCACTTTTATACTCACTGTTTTTTATTTGAATTGCATGATTTAATTTTAGAATTTGTGTAAGCATCTACCTAGTTTTTAAGAATATTCAAATACAATTGTAATTGTTCACTGAATAAATAAATAAATAAAAAATAAATAAATATTCTTAAATTAATATCGTGTAAATTTAAATGTTAAATTTTAATTTTATTAAAAACATAGAAATAATAATAAAGTTTAAATACATTCACACAGCGCCATCTAGTCCCAAATTAAGCAATTATATTTACTTGTGTTATGGGTACTAAACAACTGATATCCTTTTTTTTGTAAATACATACATAATATAGATAAATTACACCCAGACACAGAACAAACAATCATGCTCATCACTTATATATTTGTCCTGGGTGTAAATCGAACCCACGACCTACAGTTTAGTAGTGAGGGTCACTAACTAGACCTAGACTAACGGGCCATTCAGACATTTTCATTGAAAAAAATATTACCCTCCTCTTTGGAAGTCGGGTAAACACAGCCCTACTCTTATGTGACATAATAAATGAGCCGTACAGACCATCCGTTTACGCTAATGTTCTTTATGACATATCGTATCATTACAGACACCTCACTTGAAAAGGGACCCTTAGCATTGTATGTATGATTGATGGCTCCCATCTTGAGGGATAAGAAGGACTTACTAGTGATATATGAGGTTTGTGGCTTACGTCTTTCGAGATTTGTCTGTTGTTAGAATAGGAAAAAAGTAATTTATGTATCAATAATTTTTTAATTAAAGCCGTGCTATATGGTTATAAACTTGCCTTCCGCAGAGGTGCCCTTGGTGGATTCCAACCGTGTAGCCGGCTGTTGTAAACCAAATTTCATACAGACTACGCGGATGGCAATCAAGCTCCCACCAAGGTCAATCTTTTGACTCTTGACTGGCTTGTTGGTCTAGTGGTTAGTGACCCTGACTGCTAAGCCGGAGGTCGTGGGTTCGATCCCCACCCAGGACAAGTCTTTGTGTAATGAGCATAAAGGTTTGTTCTGTGTCTGGGTGTAATTTATCTATAATATGTATGTATTTACAAAAAAAAAACTGTATTTAAGTAGTATATCAGTTGTTTAGTAACCATAACACAAGCAAATATAATTGCTTACTGTGGGACTAGATGGCGCTGTGTGAATGTGGTAGATTATTATTATATTATTATTATTATTCTGTAGGAAGGCAAGTTTATAACCGTGTAGCACGGCTATTAGGCTGACCCGACAAACTGTCTGCCATTTTTAGGATCCCGTACCTCAAAAGAAAAAAAACTGAACCCTTATAGAATCACATTAAGTATTACTTATGTATAATTTTAATTTAGATTTTAAGTACATAATATTGTAATACCCGTTTGGGTAGACTGTCGGAAACAAATTTTATATTTACCAGCACATGTATATTATGATAATATTCTACCATATTCACACAGCGCCATCTAGTCCCAAAGTAAGCAATTATATTTGCTTGTGTTATGGGTACTAAACAACAGATATACTTTTTTTTTTTTAAATGCATACGTATTATAGATAAATTACACCCAGACACAGAACAAACCTTTATGCTCATGCAGCTAGACCAACAGGCTAGTCAAAGCCTACCTATATATGGCCTTCTAACATAACCAATCCATGTCCAATTTTCTGTAAAAGATATTTCAAGGCTAAAAAAAAATAACCACGAAGTCTGAGACAGCCTTCTAACCTAAGTTAACCATTTCGGATCCTCCCAAAACATTGTTTGGTGACAGATCTACCATATTAGGTATAAATCTACTATTTTGGGTACGAATCTATTTATTAAGATACACATTTACATTAATTTAATAACATTTTAATGACTATATGCAAGTGGTTAAAAGTTGTCGATTCAAGTCAGTTGCCTAGCCGTTTAATTGAGTGGCGAATATTGCTCAGGCAGTTAGTTGAACGCCGCTGTAGTAAAACGGCTAGGCAATCAATTAAATGGCTGATTTAACCAGTTGACTGTGACATATAAATATAAAATGTTTGACATTGATGACGTTTAATTATTCTTCTAACATCAATTACTATTATTTTCTGACATTGTTTTTTAATTTTTAAATTTTTTCAAGTTTCTGTGACAATTTTATTGTAAATTATGTTAAATTTTTATATTTTATATCTAAATTGTATGCCCTTGATAAAGGCTAAAACATGTCTGATCATTATTATTATTATTATTATTCCAACTTGCATGCCTTAAAATGTATGTACTTATACGAATGTTTTATAAATAAATATAATATAATATTCTACCACATTCACACAGCGCCATCTAGTCCCAAAGTAAGCAATTATATTTGCTTGTGTTATGGGTACTAAACAACTGATATACTACTTAAATACATTTTTTTTTGTAAATAAATACATATTATAGATAAATTACACCCAGACACAGAACAAACCTTTATGTTCATCACACAAAGTTTTGTCCTGGGTGGGGATCGAACCCACGACCTCCGGCTTAGTAGTCAGGGTCACTAACCACTAGACCAACAGGCCAGTCAAAATGATTTGATTTGGTTTGATTTGATTTGATATGCACAGAAGTCTGCACTCCACTTCACCGCAGCACCGAAGCAAAATTAGCTACCACACTATAAGCCCCATATAATATCAAAATCTCCACAGTAACTGGTACATATTAATCTTTATCATGATACGAGTATGCAGTTGTTATCCCTCAATACTGAGTCTGGTCACGATCTATTGACTCTGCCTTCATTTTGATCCGCAATGAACGAGATAAAACTCAACCAGATTAACATTCCGATATGATAGAAAGAGACAATGATAAATTTAATGATCTCTCTTCAAACGATAGCAAAGGAAATTGATGGCCTTTGGTGTCGAAGTTTTTTGTTACAGTTCAGTAATTTTATGGTGATTCGTAGACATAAATTGGATGAGGGTCGGAAAAGAATTGAATGAATAAATTCTTCCCTCGTTTTAGAGCTAATCTCTGATTTGTAAGGAATTTATTATGCCTATCTTTTAATAGTACATTATGATATAAGTGCGGTAAGTTGATAATTACAGCCGAGGCGATATTGCTAATTATCAAAGCGCACGAATGTCATACGACATTTTATAACATATTTGCGAGGAAATAAATAAAATTCGGACTTTCTTAGAAAAAAACAAATACAGCGAAAAGAAATAGCGCGCGGAATAATTTTTACTAGTCACAAATTATCGATGCGCGCGCATCAGCGCTTTTTTTTAAGGCAAAAACACAAAAACAGCCGGTATTACCAATAAAGTAAATTAATATATTTGTGTTTTAGTACAGATAAATGGTTGTAATTTATGGTCTAAATTTATTAAATTAAAGAATTAAATGTTTATTTTATATAATTATATCATAATTATTTTATCTCCCAAAGTTAATTTTATTCATAAAATGTTGACCACTTTTTTGACGTAAAAACTCTTTGCTAAGATTTAAAAAAGTATCGTTCGTTTTAGTCGGACCATCTTGATTACTAGTCTGTGATCGTGAGAAGCCGTGCAATTTACTTCACATTACCGCACTAGTGCGTAATGAGATACATTACAACACTGAAATTGGTGAAATAAGAGACCCTTTATGAGCAAATATGTTATAAAATATATTACATCGAAAAACTTATATAAAGTTTCTAATATAAACTTTCCCCTGTTTACTCGGGTAGTAGAGTCGAGTTCATTAATATATTTCCGAAGCACGGGAATGTTCTAAAATGAAAAATACAAACGGTCACCCATATATGGAGTATGGACAGACCTTGCTTTAAGTTGCTTAACCTCGCTTATCGTAACAATACAATTTGTGCGTTGCATTGTTGCCATATTTTACAATTTAATATACAGTCTTTATAGTTAGCCTCTTTAACAACAGCTTACATTTCAAATTCAAATTAACCGTAAAAACCGGGAAAATGTGCTAAAAATTCCCATTATCCTTCTCTTTGGCATGTAAATTTTAATTTTCATATAATTTTCCAAGAAATTCGTTGCTTTTGTGAGGAATATTCGATACGATATAAGTTTTGTACCCCTATTTTACTATGATAAAAATGTCGTCATAAACCCGGAATAGAATATTAAAATAAAACAATATCACAAAAAAAAACAACCATAAATTGTAATTAACAATATATCACGTGTTTAATTAAGTTATTATATAACATACATACACAGTATCAAGCCTTTTTCCCCGAAGGGGTAGGCAGACGTGTTTCACACCCACATTACACCAGCTATGTTTGGTCCCATGAAATAGGGGGCGAGTCTATTGTCATCTACCGGGAACATTTGTTTACCAAACTCCGGGAAAATCTCTATACTGGAATTTCATGATAGAAAAGCCCAATACCTGTTCACCCGACCTGGGAATCGAACCCAGGACCTCTTGTACAGCAGTCGTATAAACTTCCCGCTGCGAAAACGATATTAAGTTTTCGATGCTAATATTATAACAAAACTACTGAACCGATTACATAAATTCTTTTGCCGTTAGAAAGCTACATTATCACTGAGTAACATAGGCTATATAACACCACGCTATGGCTAATAGGAACTGAGCAGTGGCCAAATAAAAAACGAGAGTAAATTTGTAATTATAAATTTCAGTTTCTTCTAGTCTTACATAAAAAACCCGCTAGCACCTATAACATAGTAATATAGGACTGGCCTGTTGGTCTAGTGGTTAGTGACCCTGACTGCTAAGCCGGAGGTCGTGGGTTCGATCTCCACCCAGGACAAATCTTTGTGTGATGAGCATAAAGGTTTGTTCTGTGTCTGGGTGTAATTTATCTATAATATGTATGAAATCTCAGTACCACAATGCTACAAGTGCCTTTGTGTTTTGAAATAAATAATCATATTATAATTTCAAATATTCCACACATACTAAAGAAATCTGTCTCCATCTTGTTCCAATCCTCGAGGGCTGTGCTTGACGTAGAAGAAATAATTTAATACACATTGCGTCATATCTTGCATAGAACTCACGTTTCTGTCTTGGATGTAAAAATATTCTCTAACACAATGGATGTGGCATTCAACTCGGCTGAAGTTGCGGGGATATTAAAATTCTACCACATTCACACAGCGTCATTTTGTCCTAAATTAAGCAATTATATTTGCTTGTGTTAATTATTTTTTTGTAAATACATACATATTGCATAAATTACACCCAGACACAGAACAAACAATCATGCTCATCATATAAAAAATTGTCCTGGGTAGGAATCGAACCCACGACCGAACTCCGGCCTAGCAGTAACGGTCACTAACCACTAGACCAACAGGCCGGTCAGCTTTAGGTGGTCCAGAGACGCTTTAGAAATGATTAAGGTCTTTGTCCAACAATGGACAAAAAGGGGCTGATAATAATTTAATATCACGACGATCACTCAACTCAGCCAATAAAGTATAGAGTTAGAAATGGTGGCTTCCTATATGTTGGTATTATTTATTTGTTTTCTCTAATACTACTGAACCGAATTGGTAAATTATTTTAGAGTAGGATAGCCCATTTATTGGGAAAGGTTATTAGCTATATAATTGTATTGTATTGTATAATTTATTTCAAGTTTTATACTCATATTTTGTTAGTAAATACATTTCCTTAAAAATTATGTGTTAGTACTTACATGTAGCCTATAATAACCTTTCTCAATTCAATTCGCTACGACTACTTGGAGCGTAATAGCCAAACAAAGATCCACGGAAGCAAAGCTCCGAGCAATCCCCTCTCACCCTCTTGCGTCGCCAGTGAATATTCTCCTGCAACCCACCGAGACAATTGGTACAATCCCAAAATTCAGACAGTTATTTTAATTTGTATATTATGTAAAAACCCCGATACAACGACGCAGGGCTTGTTCCCTTATATAGACTTGGTCTGTCTTCTTTATACAGGGTGTATACGACGGTACGACATTAAATGAAACCACGTGTAGCATGTGATGTTAGAAGGCTATACCAAAAAAATTAAACAGAAATTTGCAATAGTTTAGACGCAAATGTACTTTCTTTATGTCACAGTTGTTCACAGTTTTAAACAACCTGTAGGTATTTACGTTAATCGTATGTTGTCATTATGTCATTCAATTCATTTAACTATCTCTGACTCTTTCATATTATCTTATCTCTTACTCTGTTCCGCACTTTTGTCGTCGTCATGTCGAAAACGTGATGATAGAAAAATAATGTGTAGTTTTATATTCTTAAATTTTTCGACTTTAAATAATGTGTAGTTATTTTTTTTTTTTTTTAATTTTTTTCTTTTTTTTTTAATAATTTTTATTAGAATATGTTTATAAGGATTAACACTGGCTGCCTTTTCATTTAATGTCGTATCGTCGTATACACCCTGTATAGAAAATAAAATAAAAATACCGCATCTAAAATTCTGACATCAAAAACAAGTTCTGTAGTCACGTGCTACTAGATTACGGAATCAGAGCCAATAGAGCACCCTATCGAATATCTATAAACTTCACTCTTTATATCAATATAGTGGTGAATATACACTATACAACCTAATAGTAAACACTATTGAAGTCGTCTTTAGGCCGCCCTTAAGGCGAATTCACATAATACACCAAACCTCACCCCTAGAAATGCATAGAAAAGAGCGCCATCTTTGTGCAATCAATAGAACTACTAAGATATTCTAACTAAAATAAAATATGAACCACTAACAGTTCGAATATCCATACTAGTGTTATAAAGCTGAAGAGTTTGTTTGTTTGAGAGCTAAGATCTCAGGAACTACTGATCCGATTTGAAAAAATCTTTTAGTGTTGGATAGCCCATTTATCGAGGAAGGTTTCATTATAGACTATATTAAGGTTTCGTTATTGACTGGCCTGTTGATCTAGTGGTTGGTGACCCTGACTGCTAAGCCAGGGGTCGTGGGTTCGATCCCCACCCAGGCAAATCTTTGTGTGATGAGCATAAAGGTTTGTTCTGTGTCTGGGTGTAAAATATAATTGCTTAATTTGGGACTAGATGGCGCTGTGTAAATGTGGTAAAATATTATTTTATATTACGGATCAGTAGTTCCTGAGATCTTAGCTCTCAAACAAACAAACTTTTTAGCTTTATAATATTAGTATAGAAAGATTTTTCGCGCGTGTCTTGTATGTTTGTAAATTTATTTATTCCCACGAATCTTCCAAACAGCTGGATGGATTTCGACAATTAGGATATCGTTAGATTCGTCTAGAACACCCAAGTGTCCTTAGATAGATTTTAAAAATAAAAAGACTAAAACGGCGGGCTTTTGACGCCAAATTGTAAGAAGTTCATTTTTTTTTTTAACCAAACCTATCGATTTGGGTATCAATATAAAGAGAATCAAAAGGAGATTACATAAATTCAAAAAAAAAGAGATTATGCATAATTAAATGGTTCCAAATTGTAAGTAGTTCTATTATTTTTTTTAACCAAGCCTATCGAGTAGAGTATCAAAATAAAGGGAATCAAATGGAGATTTCAAATATATAGGTACATATGTTATGTATTTAAATTTAATCATGTAATATAATATTGCAATAATTTTACGGTCTTTTTAGTGCGTTGCTCTCTGTTGATTTTTTGCAGTCGGGTTATTAATTTTTTTAAATTATATTTACTTGTTAATTATAAAGCTTTTGTTTATCATTAACTAGAAGATAATAATCCTGACAAAATGAATGTCAAAAATTCAAGATGGCGCCGGAAAGTTTGTAATTCAGGCAATTTGAAAAGATTAAAGGCAAGTTATTATCTTAATTGAACTGAATGTAATGAAACGGAAAGATTTGAGGGTAGATTGGCAAAATGGAAGACTCATTCCGTTCAGTTTTTTGTTGCCTTCCAGTTATTTAGGTTTTTGGGGCAATATTAGGCTGCGGTACCACCAGAAATGTGTGACGATGCGATATTCTGAAGTTTGGTGTTATGTTTTGACGTCAAGTGAATTAAGCGATTCTATTGGTTCATAGTAAACATCTTTGACTGGCCTGTTGAGACACAGAACAAACCTTTATGCTCATCACACAACGATTTGTCCTGGGTGGGGATCGAACCCACGACCTCCGGCTTAGCAGTCAGGGTCACTAACCACTAGACCAACAGGCCAGTCAATGTTATGTTCGCCCATTCATGCTGACATGCTAACACTATCCCCAGTTTGTAGGACCAAAAAGGTCTCATTTTTCACCCGTTATAATCTATACTCTATACTATATATAATATTATTAAGATGTATCGTTTGTTTGTTTAGTTAAACGCTATAATATCAGGAACTACTGGTCCGATTCGAACAATTATTTGTGTGTTGAATAGCCCATTTATCGAGGCAGGTCATAGACTTTATAACATCACGCTGTGGCCAGTAGGAGCTGAACAGTGGCCAAATAAAGAACAACGGGTGTGAAGCCCCGGGTCACTTCTAGTAATATTATACAAAGAAACGATGAGAACTTATATATAGTTTCAACGCATATATCCCACTACTGGGCAAGGGTCTCCTCAAAAGATTGTAGAGAGAACAACTTATAATTTGACCTAATTCTTGTACAAAAACACGAAAACAAAACACAATATACAAGGTGGAAAAGGTTCGCACACAACGTTGCGTCAATATTACGTTTCCTATTAACGCAATAATGAACGTTATTAGATACATATTGGTTTTGCTGATAGGAAAAGAGGACGAACTGTTGGCCAATCATTTCGAAAAAAAGGTCAGATAGTAATATTATTAAAACTAACGAGAGATCTAGACATAATCTATACAAATAAATAAAATTGGTGTGTCTGTTTGTAATAATAAAATAACCGCTTTTTACTACATGCATTTGAATGTGTATACCATATATACCAAAATAACATTTTTTCCAATTTTTGTCTGTCTGTCTTTCTGTCTGTCGGTTTGTTCCAGCTAATCTTTAGAACGGCTGGACCGATTTCGACGGGATTTTCACTGGCGGATAGCTAATGTTACAAGGAGTAACCTAGGCTACTTTGGTTTTGAAAAAATATCGGGGTTCCGTAAAACAAAATTAAAACTCCGTGAATGCGGGATAAGTTGTCCACGCGAACAAACTGCTTCGCCCGCGTAGTATGTATTTCATACCTATATAAACCTTACTCTCTGTGATACACCTCTGCCTACCCCTTCGGGGAAAAAGGCGTGATACTATGTATGTATGTATGTATGTTCAATAAAAAAAATCATAGAATAGCACTATGTGCACACAATAAATGACTATCAAATTACCAATAGCACACGATCTAAAATGTTTGCCAAAGCATTATCTGTGTCGTTTAACCCTATAGCAAACACTGAGCTGTACAAACTAACATACAAAATAATTACTGCGGTAAATGTAGGGTAATAATAATAATATTCTACCACATTCACACAGCGCCATCTAGTCCCAAAGTAAGCAATTGTTATTTGCTTGTGTTATGGGTACTAAACAACTGATATACTACTTAAATACATTTTTTTTTGTAAATACATACATATTATAGATAAATTACACCCAGACACAGAACAAACCTTTATGCTCATCACACAAAGATTTGTCCTGGGTGGGGATCGAACCCACGAACTCCGGCTTAGCAGTCAGGGTCACTAACCACTAGACCAACAGGCCAGTCAAATTAGGTTAGATAATAAAAAGGGTTAGATAATAGAATATGTATGTACTGGTCTTCACCAGAGCCACCAAATAACACAGCCAGAGATACCTAATAATTTAAAAATGTAGTTGATATGTCCTCTTGATGGTAGCGATAGTGGCTGAATGGATAAGGGACCGGCGTGCAAATCACGCGGTCCGAGTTCGATCCCGACCGGCAATGTGGATACCAATGTGGATTTCACTTTGTGGAATTTATATGTACTAGTCAAATGACTTACCATCTGTTAACAGTGAAGGAAAACATCGTGAGGAAACCCACATATCCTAGAAGAAATTCTATGAGTATGTCTGATCCACCAACCCGCACTAGGCCAGCGTGAGTGGATTATAAAATGATGAAATGTCATGAAATAGACCTTTTTAACAACTCTCTGAACACTCTAAAATCTGCTTAAATGTTGAAATTAAAACAGTAATTCCGCCAGTGGCATCTATTTGTTTCTAAATATACTCTTTTTTATTATATGTATTTGTTGTGCAAGTATATAAGCTTGTCCGCTAGCATTTTTATTGGTAACTCTAAAATTGTTTTCTTTTGGGTACTCTTTGTCTTTATATTAAGCCCGTATTACTGACTGTCACCGTGGCGCAGTGGTTAAGGTGGTCGCCTCGCCACTACATCGCGGTGCTGGGTGACGTGGGTTCGATTCCCACACGAGACAAATATTTGTGTGATTCATAGATATTTGTTTCTAGTCTGGGTGTACTTTGTGTCCGTTAGTTTCATGTTTGTAAAGCTCCCCGCGACACAGGGCTTGTTCCTTAGTGCGGGCGTTGTCTTTTTTAATAATTAAAATGTAACTATGTATTTTGATGACTGTTTGTACCAAACAAAAAAAAAAAAATAATCTCTAAACCCTCTCAGCTCTATAATTACAGGAAAGGATACCCAAAGCCCAGCAGTGGGACTTAATGGGTTGCTGATGATGATGTCCTTTTGAAGTCAGGAAGGTCGGTTTTTTTAAAAGTGTTCATTCATACAGTGGAAAGGCAACTTCGCAATTTCATGATTTTTATTTTTATCATTTATTCGAAGCTATTTTTTAAATGTTTTCGATACATTTTTTTAGGTGAAAGATGCGTTAAAGTTAAGAAAGAAAGAAAGAAAATAGATTTATTAGAAGTAAAACATCACACAGAAACTGAACACCACAAAAAAAAAATAAAAACAAAAACAGAAGAACATGACATGACATTAAAAACAATACGAGGAAATTTACAGTAGGTACCTAAATTATGAACAGATACAAGAAAAGACCATAAGAAATTTAACTTTCCTATTTCTTATGTACCTATGTACATAAGAACTAGAAAAGTAAAATACCAATGATATTGTATGTTAAAAAAGGTTTAGATAGGTTATAAGCGCTCGAAAACTGGCACACTAAAAATAGTGTTATTAGCAAACTTCATCTCAATGTCCCGTTGACAGCGAAGGTATTTTGACATTGCATTATTACGATATCTATGTGTGCGTTTGTGTGCCATTTGCAAAGATCGAACGCTATATAGGTAACCTATCTACACCTTTTTTAACATACAATATCATTGTATGTGAGACAGAGTAGACCAAAAACTGTTGACATATTTTTTTATTGACTGGCCTGTTGGTCTAGTGGTTAGTGACCCTGACTGCTAAACCGGAGGTCGTGGGTTCGATCCCCACCCAGGACAAATCTTTGTGTGATGAGCATAAAGGTTTGTTCTGTGTCTGGGTGTAATTTATCTATAATATGTATGTATTTACAAAAATAAAAATAAAAAAAAATGTATTTAAGTAGTATATCAGTTGTTTAGTACCCATAACACAAGCAAATATAATTGCTTAATTTGGGACTAGATGGCGCTGTGTGAATGTGGTAGAATATTATTATATTATATTATTATTATTACGTTTAAGTACGATAGTTAAGAAATCATTACTACTATTCCTATTTATATACAAATAACACATTGGCAATTCGTAGGGCATTATTTTCATAGTAATATGACTGAAAACATTACAGTTACTTAATTTTTAATATACTTTCAAGAACACTACTTACTAACGCTTAGCACGTAAGTTTTATATATATAGCTAACTTCACTCTCAAGGGGTCTGTTCACTTTTATCTAGAATTACTCAACATTTCTGAACGAAATACAGTTCAAATCAAATAAACCATTTTTCCTTTAATAGATAAAACAACACTAAAGTTACGACGAATTATAAAATAGAGATCACCACCCCCAAACTAAATCAAGGCCACAAAACAAAACTATCAAACCAAACTACCGTATCGATTGGAAAATTCCCATACATTTTCCCATTCACTACGCCGTAAAGTCCCATTAGGTCGTATTACCATTAAAATGTGATGTCAAAACGTTTAATTACGATCTAAAATATTAACTGAGACTGTACGTTTTACCCAGGGGTTCTCAACCTTTAACAGTCCACGGCGTTGTAACTATATTTTATTTATTTAGTACATAGAAATTTGCTGACACTACTTTTAAGATAACCTGTTACATTCTTAACTTGTGACTTTCATAAGTGTTACCTTGTAACCTAGATGGATAAACGAGATTTTATTTCATTTCATTTCAGACAACTTAGAGCTCTTTAATAACAATAATATTCGTATATTAAACGAGAAGCTATATAACGTATAGTATTATAAAAGTTGAGTATGGTAAGCGGTTACCGTAGCCTATGGGCGTCTGCAACACCAGGGGCATCACGAGCGCGTTACCGACCTTTAAGAAACCTATTCACTGCGTTTTTGAAGAACCCCATATTCTTAGTCTCTTGGGAAAAACTTGTTAGGCAGTTTTTCCAGGAAAAACAAGTCTTATGTAGCTATGCGTTTTGAAAATGGTAACACAGATCGTCTAACGGCACCCTTCTTTAGGTACTATGTACGGCGAACACTTTGAGAATCCCTTTTTTTTTAAGAGGGGATAATTATGTGTTACGCATACTGACCCGTGAGGGAACACGGGATGGTTATGCTAAACCCCTCTGTGCACCGTCTCTACGCTGGCTGTGACGGGTGGGCCACCGGAACTTGATATGACATCAGTGACCACTTTGAGAACCCCCCTTTTTTTTTTTTTTTTTACTTGCGTAATTGCCTGACGCATACCCCTCGGTCTTGGGGAAGAACCGAGGGGTTATGTGGGGCTCGCACCCACTAAAACCCCAAGGTGTTCCTCTCGTCTTTGAGAACCCCTGTTCTAACCCGACGACCTGCTTTCAAACACTTAATTCCGGATCATAAAGTCAGAGACGGGTTATTTACAACTGTAAGAGTTATTGTTGGCTGTTTGACAAGTTGTAAAATACAAGGAAACGTATAATGACAGCTACAAGAAGATAGAAGGAGGGATAGTGTGGGGAAAGGTTTCAGTTTTATATGAAGATTAGAAGACGCGCGTGGCTTCGCTCCTGTCGTTCTTTATGTGGCCACTGCTCAGCTCCTGTTGGCCGCAGCGTGATGTTATTTATTCTATAACCTTCCTCGATAAATGGGCTATGCAACACTAAAATATTTTTTCAAATCGGACCAGTATTATAAGTATATTCGTTACATACAAAAATACAAATCTTTGCTCTTTATTATTAGTTATTATTATTTATCTACACTACACACACGAATATAGCGAAAAAATGCGAGTAAAAGAACGCTACCCGCTTACACTAGCACCATACCTCCATAAATAATAATTGTTAGGGTTGTCATTATTCAAATAGCGGTGTTAGTAAAATATTTACTTAATGTCACGGAATGAAGGTGTGTTGACTGTTTATAGCGCCCATTATGGATTAAACAAGTAATATAATTTAGTTATATTGTATTAAGTACCTAATTATTAAGAACTTTGGGTTGATTTTAGTTAATTATATTTACTTTATGAATATTATAGACTGCACTGATTCAATATTCTAATATTATACATATCTATTTCCATTTGATAAGGAAAATATTTAATTTTCATCGAAGAAAATCTTAAGCTTATGTCAACTTATCATCATCATTTCAACCCATAAACGTCCCACTGCTGGGCATGGGTCTCCTCCAGAAAATGTGGAGGGAATTTAGCCTACTATACCTACCACGACTTTACTTGCAGTGATATTGTCTGCGTAAGTTTAACTCCCTTAGTCGCCTTTTACGACACCCACGTGTTGAGATGGGGTAGTGACATTATGTATTCTTAATCCATCACTACACGGTTCATGTATGTATGTCAAGTACTTCTAAAGAAAAGCACACATCAGTTATTTAATTAAAAGTGCCTACCTCGTATGTAGAATGAAAATAGTATTTCCTAGACAGGCTGCAAAGTTGGAGTCAGAAGTCTTGGCATCATCATCATCATATCAGCCCAATGACGTCCACTGGTGAAGATAGACCTTTTTTTTTTTTTTTGCTTGGGGAAATGCCTGACGCATACCCCTCGGTCTTGGGGAAAGAACCGAGGGGTTGGCTCGCACCCACTAAAACCCCAAGGTGTTCCTCTCGTCGCGCTCTGCTGTGGTCACGGGAGCGCAGGAACATTCGTCCGCGACGCTGAAGATAGACCTCACCTAACTTCCAATGGAGCAAAAATGTTCTCAAGTGTCAGCCACGCATTGGAAACTGCAGCGTAAGGTGACCCCCCCACCACAAGATGAACCGATGACCTGGTAAAGGTGGTAATGCAGGCGGCACAATTCCAGTTCCTAGTCGCGAAAATTAGTTGAGACCTAATTTTTTTTTTTTTTACCACATTAACACAGCGCCATCTAGTCCCAAAGTAAGCAATTATATTTGCTTGTGTTATGGGTACTAAACAACTGATATACTACTTAAATACATTTTTTTTTTTGTAAATACATACATATTATAGATAAATTACAACCAGACACAGAACAAACCTTTATGCTCATCACACAAAGAATTTGAAAAAAAATTTGGCATACCTCATTTCAAATTTTACACCAAACTTTTCCGCTAACCGCTCGCAATGGCAGCTTAGCTCTATGGATTAGGGCATCCATTATTTTGTCCCATAAAAACTTAATTTGCATATTGTATCGTAATGGGTTATTAAATTAATGTCTTTATGTACGACACCCTTTACAAATCATTCTCTTTTATTACAAATTAATATACCTAATGGAGATTGTTTCGTAATGTATGGATCGATTTTCAGTATTATTATTTATTTTATCTACTGTAATGTCAAGTTTTTTTTAAATAAAACTTTAATGACAGATTATAATAAATTTAAAAAAAAAATATGATACAGTTCTTGTATGACAGCTGTGTCGTAATTTTTTTTTTCCATTATGATACAGCTTCAAGGAGGTTGCAATGCAGTTTTACATGAGTCACAGATTATGTAGAAAATCTTTTTGTACATAATCTCTAAATCTCTAATGGGCTTGTACTCTAGAGTGGACAGTGTTTTTAGTTTGTTTCATAGACCTAGGAACCGCGCGCTGTTTGTTTATAAAAAATTTAGTCACGTTTTTTCCCGTATGGGTAAATAGGGGTTATAATTCTAAATTATAGTTAGTTTATGCGGTTATTATAAAGCTGAAGAAGCTGTTTGGTTGATCGCGCTAATGCCAGGAATTTCTGGTCCGATTTGAAAAATTGTTTTAGTTTTGGATAGCTGAATTATCAAAGAATGCTATATAACATCACGCTGCGACAAATAGGAACTGAGTAGTAGTCAAACAAAGATATAATGGAACGAAGCCGTAAGCAACAGCAAGTATTAAATCGATTTAATTGAAACAAATAATAAAAAAAGTAAAATTAATTCTATTTTTTTTAAAGAAGGTAGGTAATATTAATAACAACCCTTCTCCAAGAACTATTTAATTCAATGTATAAAAAATTAAATATAACCCCTTCAAGCAATTATAATAAAACAAAGGAAAAATCTCAATCGTTGGAATTCCTTGGAAATCATCTCGGCCAAATCCTTTAAAGTTTTTCAATTTTGCGAATGAAAGCGTCGAGAATTTGCGAAGTAGACGTATTATACTATCGACTTTCATAAAAATTAACTATAGAGCTTGAATTAAATATTTTATACTTACATAGTACATAGTTTAAAATGTTGCTTTCTATAGTAGTCGACTGTTTTGTAGTGGTCGACCATTTCGATCGAGTAAATCTATACGCAAGATGCCATTACTCGTACGCACCTAAAACGCCTGCTTTGGCTAAACGGGGCGCGCTAACGTTAAACAGTATCATCATCATCCTCATTTCAACTCATAAATATCCCACTGCTGGGCACGGGTGTCTTCCAAAGAATGAGGAGTGAGTTTAGCCTACTATACCACGCTGGCCAGACGGGTTGGTACAGGGTTTGTTTCAAATTTTCCTTTTCTCGCAGTGCTCTTGTCTAACTAAGTTTACTCCCATAGTCTCCATTTACGACACCCACGGATTGAGATGGGTAGTGACATTATGTATTCTTAATCTTTCACTACACGGATTTAAAACAGTTAAATATTTAAACAGTATACTACTGTTTAGTAATAGCTACAACATTTTTTTATAACATTTTAAATTGGTAAAGTTGTCTTACGAGAAACATAGCCATATTCATTTTTCGGGTGATGAAATGAAAATAAATGAAAAATAAATGAAATACAAAATGAATTAGCACATTTAACTTGTTATTTTATAACTTGGGAGCAGACTAATTGACTTTCTGGAAACTTTTACGATTTGGTTAATGAAGAAAGAATTGGTTTATTCGGGCCCGTTTATTATTTTAGGTTATTTGATGAATAAAACAGACAAATTCTTTAATAACAACGAAACGGCAAGAATATTTTACATCAATTTTTTTTCAACCCATTTATTGTCCCAATACTGGGCACGGATCTCCTCCAAAGAATGTGGAGGGAATTTAGCCTATTATAAACAGTATCATCATCCACGGTAGCCAGACGGGTTGGTATATGGTTTCAAATCATTCTTTTCTCATGAATAAAAAAGATTTATAAGATTTGTTTCTTTTTATCAATAATTTCTTAATATATTTTATGCATATGGTGTTTACCTACACAAGTTCTGCAATTCTGTTTTTTATGAATGTATTAGTGTAATAACTACTGGTAAATTAATAAATAAATAAATTATTACGCCATCTGTTGTGGCCTTTACTTATGATTCAAATACGCTATCAGACACCTATTACTAGTGGTGAGACAAAGTCTAAATTGTTATAGATACCTATTTCTTTTATTGTATTTTATTTGCCCATTCTCTAACGTTTGCAATTTGTTTCAGCTTTCATGATACCCTTGGGACGTGCCTTTGGATGTTTTCAAGTGTCGGAGTTACGAAACGTGCAAGTGAAATTTATTGTTTGGTTTACAAGTCCATTTCGGGTCAAGTTTTACTGTATTTTGGAAGAATTTGAAGTGTGTGTTTTAGTGAAAAGGATTTTTTTAAATAATATTTTCACAATGCGCCATCTAGTCTCAAATTAAGCAATTTTATTTACTTGTATTATGGGTACTAACAGAGGCGATGTAGGGGCTATAGGGGCTGCAGCCCGAGGCCCCTGGATATAAGGGGCCCCTAGTCCCAATTGAAAAAATTGTGAATTATAAAAAATCATACATTGACGGGCCTGTTGGTCGTGGGTTCGATCCCCACCCAGGACAAATCTTTGTGTGATGAGCATAAAGGTTTGTTCTGTGTCTGGGTATCTATAAATGTATATATTTACAAAAAAAACATGTATTTAAGTAGTATATCAGTTGTTTAATACCCATAACACAAGCAAATATAATTGCTTACTTTGGGGCTAGATGGCGCTGTGTGAATGTGGTAGAATATTATTATTATACATAAGGTTAAGTTTATAAAATATTTATTAAATTATGTATTTTATTATATACTTTTTACACTTGGCCGGTTCTTTTTAATGGCAGTTAATTGATAATTTAGGCAGGGCCCCCTAGGGGCCCCCGATTAGTATCAGATCAGGGCCCCGCAAACTCACAGTCCGCCCCTGGGTACTAACACTCAATGCCTTACTCAGAGACGTTACTTAACTTTAAAGTTTATTTAGTAAAAACGTGTAATACTTAAGTCTATACGCATAAAGACGATTATTTAATGAAAAAAAATGTGTTAATGATACATTACGCTAATTGACATCTCTGAGTGTGGCTGTCAGACTACCTACGGGTCTCTTCTAAAGAATAAGGAGGGAATTTTTGAATGACACTTTGAAAATTATATTAAATCTAGCGGACCCGACAGACGTTGTCCTGCATGATATACCAATCGATTGCATTTTTTTATTTTTATTTATGAATCTAAACCATCCTCGAATCCACTTGAACACATACACAAAAATTCCTTCAAATCGGTTCAGCCGTTTAGGAGGAGTTCACTGTCAATACACGTACAGAAGAATTATATATGTATAAAGATATTTTTTGACATATTGTGAAAATCTAACTGACCAATGGAATAGATGTAAGAATGACAATAATCTTGATATGTGACTTATATTACTTGTGAACTTACTTACTTAATCTAACTTTATTCTTGACATTGTACTTATAATCTATTTTATATTATTGTTACGTGTATAAGAAATATGACTATTCTGCGGTGAGTTAATTGTAATTGAATTTATTCGTTTTTGTTTGAATAAATAAATAAATTATAAACGTCTACCCACCACGCGGGCCAGACGGGTTGGTATAAGGTTTGTTTCGAATTTTCCTTTTCTTACATTATATACATTGTGTATTGTATAATAATAATAATATTCTACCACATTCACACAGCGCCATCTAGTCTAGTAGTTATGGATACTAAACAACTGATATACTACTTAAATATTTTTGTTTTTGTAAATACATACATATTATAGATAAATTACACCCAGACACAGAACAAACCTTTATGCTCATCACACAAAGATTTGTATGTGTGAATGGGGTGACATTACGTATTCTTAAACCGTCACTACACGGATGTTTTTTTACTTTACTGTATTTCAAAATAAGCTAGTTAAGCCAAGCTGCTAGAATTTACATATTACAGAGGATGGAAAACAAAGAGAGATTAGTATTCTATCCGCTTCTTTCACGTGTGATAAAGTTGGAGCAAAAGTTTAGATAAGCGCCATCTGTTGCATTTTAAATTAAACACGTGACGTTTGAGAATAGAAAATGCGGACAGGTGTTTTTTGTTGCGGGAAAACGGAAAAATGTCCGCTTATGCTAGAGTAATACTGCCTCTGTGGTAGAGCGGGAAGTGTAAACGACTACTGTGGAGGTATAGGATTATAGGACCAAACATAGCTGGCGAAATTTAATGTCGGTGTGATATGCCTCTACCTACCCCTTTGGAGAAATAGGCGTGATATTTTGTTATGTTTATTTTAATACTACTTTATAATTTGTATTTAGTAAAAATATAATATAATCCGGCAAGAAGGGAAAAAAATAGGTTAATATAACGTTGGATAACCTAATTGAATAACGGATGTTATAAATACAATTAGGTCAGAATATAAGCGTTTTGTTTTCTGTACAATTCTTAATACAAAAACATTACTGTTATTTTTATGTCGGATAAATATCTGTAGTAAAATTAACCAACAAATAGATAAATCTAACAATAAATTCACAAAGATACTGAGTCTAACAAGTTCTGCTGCATTGAAGACTTCTTTTATATTCTACTGCAGCACTTACCTATCCTTGATAAGTTTTGTGAATTCTCAACTATTGGTAAAGCTGGCAACTTGCCCAATCCAGGTAATAAGAGACGTTGCACACTAGTGTTTAATACATTGTAATACTATGCTATTTTTAAATAGCACGCTATATTAAAAACCACGCTATTTTAAAAAGCACGCTATTTTAAAAAGCACGCTATTGTAATTTGAATTTGAAATCGAAGTTGAACGATGTGTTTTGCATGTCGATCAGTTGGGAACTGATTGTCGTTTAGCCAACATGGCCACTATAAAACTAAAACTAATGAGAAAATAATGCGTTATTTTAAAAGACACTCTGTTGTGATTTTGACAGCAACGGATAACATTGTATTATAAATATTTTTGCCTGTTGCTGTCGAGACATGTTTATAACTGTTGGCTACATGCCAAAAGAACTTAGAGGATAATACACACACTTTTAATAATTCTCTTTTGTATCAAGTTTTAATTAAACTTGCCATATTTTATAGAGAGATTTAATATTTACATTGAGATTTTAAGATAGAAAAAGCAGACAATAACCGCATTTTAAGAAGGCACTGAAAGCCAAAGGCTCTTAATAGATGTTTTTGATTCCGGTAAATTAAAATCAAACAAATAAATACATTCCTAGCAACAAATGAGTGATGAGTTAATTTATTCATCATCATCATCAGCAACCCATTAATCGGCTCGGGTCTCCTCTCCTCTAACTAGAGAGCTGAGAGGGTTTTTATCCACTCACACTGGCCTAGTGCGGGTTGGTGGATCAGACATTCTTCTAGGGTATGTGTGTTTCCTCACGATGTTTTCCTTCACCGGCAGCAGATGGTAAGTCACGTGACTAGTACATATAAATTCCACAAAGTGGAATCTACATTGGTATTGCCGATCGGGATCAAACTCGAACCACGTGATTTGGATGCCGGTACCTTATCTAGTCAGCCACCATCGCTTTTTTACAAATTGCTAAGAGCAAACTGATTGGTTTAATGTCAGAAATTAGATTTTTATCTCAAAAATGTCGATGTCATTAACTTTATTTATTTTTATTTATTTATTTATAAACTTTATGCACATTTGTACATGGGCGGACTTAATGCCGTAGGCATTTTCTACCAGTCTACCTTGGGTGATGCAGAGTAGAGCAAAGTAGGTGCACAGTGATCAACCTATTAGAAAATAATAAAAAAAAATAAAAAGAGGAAAATACAAAAATAACATAAATATCACTACATAAAATTATAACTACATAGATAAAATGCAATGGATAAACTAAATATATAATATACATACATACATACCTTTTTAAATATAATATATATATATATATATATAAATATGTCTATTATAGTGTGAGGCGTGATAATTCCGTCGTTTTATCTGAGAGTAGAGCTCTGACTTTTTTCTTAAAAATGTACTTACTACAAGCCCCCCTGACATCGAGAGAAAGCGCGTTCCAAAGGACTATTGCTTGGACAACGAAAGAGGAGTGTATAAATCCAGAGGAATGGGAAGGACACTCAAGAAGAAGATTGTTTGTTGAGCGAAGGTTTCTGTCATGTGTAGAGCATAGATATTTGAATGAGGTGATTAAGTAAGAAGGGGGAGAAGGAGAATTAAGAATGGAAAAGAGTGTGGTGAGAGCACGCAAGCTTCGGCGTTGACGAATGGGTAACCAATGTTTTGTCAAAACCTTTATATTGAATGTTGGAAATCATTAGTCTTCAAATAAAATATATCGTCAGCTTTTACAATTAGGATTTGATTTCATCTGCTTTTCAAAATGTCGAACAATGTTTCTGAAGTGACAGATAAAATTATTATTTACGAATGGACAAACAAATAAGGCACTTCTAATTTAATCAAATCAAAATGGGACGTAAATTTTACAAGTTTGTTATTGGGAAATATTTTCAAGATATTTGTTTTTTTATTTACATAAGCATTGTATATTATCTTGGTATCTAAATAGCTGCCTTTTATATGACTGCCATACAAAAGGCTCTGGGTTTTTCCTTTTTTGAAGTCAAATATAAACTTATGGACAGATAAATGTTATCTCTCCCTTGTAAATCTCTTAATAAGTCAAAAGAATAGGGTCCTTAAAATAGAGAAAATATCCAGCATCTAAGTTGTTTGTGGAGTCACCTTAGATATACAAGTTTTAGGTGACAAACAAATTGAATTTATGGATCAACTCAGCCTTGGCCTAAATCTAGAGTGATGTAATCATTTATTTTGTACTATTTCTGGAGATAGGTTTGAATATAAATATACTAAGCCAAAACTATTTTCTTATATACAATATGAAATCTTTATACAAAACAATTTCTGGAATATAATTTACTAAGTTGTGCCATTGTGTGTAAATTGGCGTTACAGCAGACCTCGGAAATGATTGCTAAATAAGTTAGAGAAATACTCCAAGACTGAACTGCATTGGAAGTCATAGGACTAGACCCTGGCCTAGTAATGGGATGCTACAGGCTACTTGTAACTAGTGTGTAGTAACTGTTAGATAAAAAATTTAACGAACTAATTTAGCCTACTTTGATCAGCATCGACTTCTGTATATATGGTAAAATAAATCTGTATATTTATTATTTAGCACTAATGTACACTGTAAATTATTAGTGAAAAATAAATTAAAATTTCTATTCTCATCTGGGGTATACTTCTCTGTAAGGTAAGAAGCATACCCGGTGACCTTGGAAAGCTTACGCGAGGACACAATTCCAACACGCAGAGGCCCAGAATTTTAATTTAAATAGGGGTGAGACATATCACAGCTGCAATGCAGACTGAGGCTTCTATACATATGCAAAATATTTAAAAGGAAATTAAATAAATGATTAAAATGCCTTTTAACCTTTTTGATAAGGACCCCTAAAAATATACAGGATCTGTCGTAAGTAATGGATAACCCGTTACCTGGAGGTAGCTCTGATGTCAAGCTGAAAGAAAATCATATTTTTATTTCAGGGTTGCCAACAGTGTGAAAATGGTTAGATTTTTTTTTAATTATGCTTTTTTGCCCACTCATTTAGTTACCATTTCAACAAAATTAGATATTTTTGTGTATTTTTTTTTATATCGTACTGCTGGTACGATACTTGTACGATATCAAAAAAATTACACAAAAATACCTAATGTATACCCTGTATATTACACGTAAATAAATCTATTAGCACAAATCCTTGTATTATGTTACACAATAACAAAACAAATAAACATAACAGTGCTATAAATATTCGTTATTAAAATAAAGAAATGTAAAGATTAATATTTTAGAAGGGCGACGTTACCGCTGGGAATTTGTATACGACGAAATGGGAATTTACCAATACGAAATGAAACGATTCTATTGGGAATTGTGTTTCGTTGCGTACCAATTTCCTTGTCATATTTAAATAAAATATTTAATATTTTTAGGACAATTGCACGTTTAACTGAATTAATATTTTTTTTCTTTGGAAATAACTTTTCGGAGGATTTTGTAAGGTGTCCCTTTTTGATGTTTACTTATTAAAATATAAAAACGTTAGGAAGGTCGATAGCCAGTGTGTTTTATGTTTGACTCTAATTTATGTTCTAATTTCAATTAATTCAATGAACTCGGGACATCTTGCCGTCATATATTCCCAATACGCCATCGAGATAGTTACCACACGAAGTATTCTAAACAACACAGGTAGACAAACCCGTCACGAACCTTTTCAGACGATTCATTCAGCTTGGGTCGAAAGTTTAACTCCTGGGATATATAGAGATATATATCCTTGACATAAAAAGTTAGTGTTAAAGGAAAAAGGACACAAGCCCTCGTAAATCTAAGGAATACGATAACATAGGAAAAACCTTTCGATATAGACGTGTGGAGATCGATACTGACTTTTAGTCTAGTGGCCGTAAATCGACTTCTGATCACGATATTTCAGGTCACGACTTTTATCTTCTAAGGGGTAGGTAGGAGTGCGTTTTATTCACATTTCGCCAGCGGTTTTAGGTCATGCTAGAAGTCGCACAGGGCTTCGCTCCCGTCTTTCTTTATTTGGCTACGGCTCAGTTCCTATTTTTTTTCTACCACATTCACATAGCGCCATTTAGTTCCAAAGTAAGCAATTAAATTTGCTTGTGTTATGGGTACTAAACAACTGATATACTACTTAAATACATACACAAAGATTTGTCCTGGGTGGGGATCGAACCCACGACCTCCAGCTTAGCAGTCAGGGTCACTAACTACTAGACCAACAGGCCAGTCAAAATTAATACTATTGGCCTTAAAGTGATATTATAAAGCCTATAACTTGACGTATCAAAAAGTCAAACATCATCATCATATCAGCCGAACAAATAAACTAGGCCTCACCGAAATTTAATTAATTAAATTAGTAATTCAATTTTGGAAGGCGTACCGTGGGACTGCCCCCCACCAGATGAACCGACACCTATTCAGGATTGCAGATGATTGCAGACGGCACAAGACCACTCACAGTGGCGTAAAAAGTCAATACACGGGCCTATTATATTAATTATATATTACTAGCATTTGCCCGTGACTTCATCCGCGTAGATTTCTTCTTCGTCTTTGTTTTAAGTGCAATTTATTAATTCCACAACACCCTGCTACAGGAGTTGAGTGTCATTAAAGATAACATTTATATAATCAGCGTCCCTGAAAACCTAGAAAATGACATCCATATCAATTTTTAATAATTTTCACAACTATTTCATCCCCCTATTTCATGGGACCAAACATAGCTGGCGAAATGTGGATGTGAAACACCTCTGCAAAGAGGTAGCCTTCGGGAAAAAGGCATGATAATATGTATGTACTTCATCCCTTAGAGTAAGTTTTATTATTATATTTCACTCCCTGAACCCATCCCTCTCAAAAATATTAAAAACAACATTTTAAGTTCCTATCCCAATACTTATTTGCAAAACGTTAACTTCAAAACAAAGATCTTTTCATACTACGTTTCATCCCCAATTTCACCCTTCCAAAGCCACCCTTATCAAAAATATTGATGAGATATTTTTTATTTTGATAAGTACCCCAAAACAAATTTTCAACAAAGTTAAAAAACAAATTTTATCCCTTTTCACTTTTTGAATTTTAAAAAACCGTTTCTTAGTACACCTCTACACATTAGGACAAACACACTCTCCAAATTTCAAGTCACTACGACCAGCGGTTTAGGCTGTGCGTTGTCTGTCAGTCAGTGAGGACAAAGCCTTTTATTATATGTATGGATTAATTGTTCTATGTTTAGAAAAAATATTATTATGCTCAGTCAAATGTAGGTATGGGGGAGGTGTATCGGTACATCACACACACAAGAAAAGATGAGACTTAAACATACGTAAGCTCAGCGTTTGACAGACAGAGGTGTTTTGTTATACAAAGTGCCCGTATGATCCTTGATGTTGAAGCCTTACCTGAAACAAAAGAAAAATATATTTGGACATTATTTAAATGTCATGACTGTAACCAAGAAGGTTAAAGGGATTTAAATGAGGTATTTTATTACTCTTACCTTTTTTGTGAGGAAAGTTTTCACAAAAAAGTGCAAATGGAACTCTATGGTCTCGCTCTGGGGGCCTACTCTGAACCGATTAATGGAATGTCAAAATACAGAGTAGGCCCCCTATTTGTATATCATAGTGTTATATCTTGGAATTACATAAGCAATCGACATGAAATTTGATTTAAACTATACTGATCTAAAAAAGGAGAAAATGTTGTGTTGGAGAAAAAGGCTGAAATGGGTGTGGTTGAAATTTTAAATTAAGACTATTAGTTAGTTCAAAAGTGAAAGGGCTTTGTTTTCACATTACAAAACCATTTTTATTTTATTTTTACGCCCACAGTTTTTGAGTTGGGATTAAAAATATAACAATGTTTCTAACTGTTTAGTGATCATCAAAAATTCTTGACCGCAAAATTAAATTTCTTAACATTATGTATTTTTGTGTCGTTCATAGGTGGTGATTTAGGGTTGCGGGCGGCCGTTGGTTGCGGGCGGCACAGGACCGTTCGCAGTGGCGTAAATTGGGTGAGGCCTATGTTCAGCAGTGGACGTCGATAGGCTGATATGATGATGATGATGATGTATTTTTGCCAGAATTGTAAGTTCTTAATATTCAAGCCTCCCTGGCTCAGTGGTTAGTGACCCCGACTGCTGAGACAGAGGTCGTGGGTTCGATTCCCACCCAGGACAAATCTTTGTGTGAACAGCACAATTATTTTTTCTGTGTCTGGGTGTAATATAATTATATATTATATTACATATATATGTATATATTTACGAAAAAAAGTTATAATATTAATAATATTCTACCACATTCACACAGCGTCATCTAGTCCCAAAGTAAGCAATTATATTTGCTTGTGTTATGGGTACTAAACAACTGATATACTACTTAAATACTTTTTTTTTTGTAAATACATACATAATATAGATAAATTACTCCCAGACACAGAACAAACCTTTATGCTCATTACATACACTAACCACTAGACCAACAGGCCAGTCATATAAGTATTATATCAGTTGTCTAGTATACATATTACAGCATTAGCTTAGTTTGGGACTAGATGGCGCTGTGTGTGAATGTCCAAACATTATACATTATTATGATTATAATAATATACTTATTATAGGCTTTTTATCGAACCACCACGCAGACAGAGCCACAGCTGGAAGCTAGTTTTTCTCAAATACATATTTCTTTTGTTAGAAAAATCAAGCAACTGTATCTTAGTGAAAATAACAAGACGATCAATTTTCACATATCGCGTTATTTACACATGTGTGTGTTACGTAGCCAATTCTCAACTTAGGGTTGGTAAGCACGACTTTTTCCTGACCCAAAAAACCTTTTAGTACTTTAGCAAAGTACTAAAAACTTTTGTTACGTTACAGACTATTTTAAATGAGAGAGTTTGTAAGTTGGATGCTTGTTAGTATTTTACGCTAAAATTACTGAATAGGTTTAGTTGAAACTTTACAATTTTGTAGCTAAATTATCACAATAATAATAATAATAATATTCTACCACATTTACACAGCGCCATCTTGTCCTAAAGTAAGCAATTATATTTGCTTGTGTTATGGGTACTAAACAACTGATATACTACTTAAATACATTTTTTTTTTTTGTAAATACATACATATTTTAGATAAATTACACCCAGACACAGAACAAACCTTTATGCTCATCACACAAAGATTTGTCCTGGGTGTGGATCGAACCCACGACCTCCGGTTTAGCAGTCAGGGTCACTAACCACTAGACCAACAGGCCAGTCCAACAACAATGACGTAATAAGGTATTATTTATCCCGATAACCCCGTCTTTTTCAAAGTACCGAGGATTTCGGCAACTGGGTCCGCAATTAACTCGGACCGCGTTTGTATTCACAACTGATATTTTACGTTTTTACTTTTATGTACTGGTTTGAACAATAGGTTTTTGTGGTCCCAGTTTATTTCGGTCCTAGTTGACAGAAGCCTCAAAGTACTCAAACTCTAACTCAAACTCAAATCTTTATATGCTGAACATTATGTAGTTTTAACAAATACATTGCTGGCTGTTGTTCCAATGTTTTAGATCATGATGTTCTACCATATAAGGCATGCAAATTAATTTATATAAAATTCAGCACAAATTAATATAGTAATAATTAAAATTAAATTCATGCAACATTACAATAAAATTATCAGTCTAGTATAAGGGTACTTAAATAAACATAAACACTAGAACGGACCTATAGTGTATTCATTAATATGTCAATTTAATTCTTATTATATATTTCTGTCATTTAAATAATCAGTACCTACCTTACACAATTATAAGAATAAGACTAGCATCCAATGATATTGTACAATATCATTGCTGGCATCTAATCTCTTTACGTATTACTTTGCGCGTTTAAAATCTCTGATTATTTAGATAAAAATAAATATAATGTAATATTTAAAAGACCCTTTATAATACCCTACAATGTCTAGTATAGTATTTTATTAAGTTATTCAGCACTCAGCAAGCTTTTAGCTCTATTAAAGTCATACTCAAGCACTTATAGGAACTTAAGTGTTTAGGCGGAAATATAATAATAACTGCTCAAGCAATTTTTCACTTTTAATAACATATGTCAAATTGTGCATAAAGTTTAAAATAAAAAAATAACTGCCTCGGTGGCGCAGCGTGAAGTGTGTACGACTGCTGTTCAAGAGATCCATCGGCAGGGAGTTCATCCCCACACCTTGGAACCGAAATGGTCTCGTACCGCGCGGTTCCAGAGGAATTTCCTCCCAAGAACTATCAGGTTGTGGAATGAATGAAAATGAAATCACCAAAACGAGAGATAACTCGGCCTGGAAAAGCGTCCCTCACTAAGTCCATAGTGTCGCGCGCTGTGTGTGCCGTAGCGCCGTCTTGTTGAAACCAGATGTGCTCCAGCCCCAATTCGTCCAAACTGGGTATCAAAAACTCACGTAACATGGTTCTGTAGCGTTCTCCAGTGACAGTTATCGCATTGCCTCCAGCGTCTTCGAAAAAATAGGGTCCGATCACTCTGTCAACACAGATGCCACACCATACAGTAACTTTTAGTGGGTGTGTGGCAAAGCGTCGAATTGTGCGACCAATCGGTGCCGGACGGTGGGGAAATCGTCGACGAAATTCACGTTGTGTTCTTATCACTGATATTCCACGTTCTTGGGGAGTAAAACGGTCCATGTTTATTTTCAGTGTATTTTACATTTGTTCACTACACAATTTTCAACAACAGAATGACAGAAAATGTATAATAAAAAAAAAAAAAGCATTTTCTTTAGTGCCACTACTTTTGCGCCACCCAGTATTTACAAAAAAAAAGTAAGTATTAAGTAGCATAATATCAGTTGTTTAGTACCCATAACACAAGCAAATATAATTGCTTAATTTGGAACTAGATGGCGCTGTGTGAATGTGGTAGAATATTATTATTATTACTATTATTATATAGTCAGCATTAGTTCAAGTATTACTCGTGGTTTTGCCAATGATCGGTATAATGGCTGTCATAAATCGTAGAACAGAAACGTAATAGTTTCAATATTCAAGCATTTGTCATACGTTTCTTGTTCAGTTGCGCCAAATGTTGCTTATTCTTATACTTACAATATGATAAATGACTTTGAAAATAATATTATGTATGGGTAAATACAATTTGCAAAAAATTATGTTAGTAAAATTATATTATTAACACATACACATAGCATCATAATTTTCTTTAGTGATATATTCCGAAAGATGTCAAATGTATTTTTTTTAAGCTATTGCCTAGCTTTTATCGCGGGCTTTTAGCGCGGCGACCGACTAAGAAATTCCGTAACGAAAAAAAACCTAACACCCCCACTCCGACCGGCACAGCGGTGCGGCGTTGAAAGCCGTGCATCGTCTATTGTCGTTTCAGTTCGGCAGACTTCGGCACGGTGTTGTGTGCGTGCAACTAGACGTATGCGTGTAGACTGTACGAAGTGAGCACGGTAAGAGACGAGTATAATTGCATAAGTTGATAAAAAATGCTATGCAATAGCTTTATCGCGGCAGTCTTTTATTTTAATGATACTTAGATATTCAGTTATGTATTCATGTGCTTATGAAAGTTTCTATATCTTCATTTTGTACCGTACGGCGTACTTACTTGCTTTTTGTAAATATGACTACTTGCCTATAACTTATATGTGTGGAAATAATCTGTAAGTGTAAGTTGGTAAATAAATAAATAAAGTTTTATATATTGTGTCATAATTAAAATATACCAAATTATTAAAATGATAAACAACGTCTGTGAACTGTCACGATTCTATTGTATCAGATCTATTGTGATAATTCTGTGTTCGGTGCCCAAGATACAGGCCTAGCCTAGTTTGGGACCAATGTAATATTATTATTGTTCTGTACAAAATTGGCAATAAACGATTATTATTATTAAAAAAAAAGCATCACGTCTTTTTCCCCGAAGGGGTAGCCAGAGGTGTATCACAAGCACATTTCGCCAGCTTTTTTTACACCATCTTTATGTAACGTCAGTCCAGTTTAAACTCTTCCTAGAAGACTACGCGTATCATTAGATAACCCCTCGAATATAGTTCACTGATATAACTACACGTGTATTTACTTAATTGTTTTCAGACTTTTTCCTTGAAGTACTTGTGCAACTTGATATTGCTTTTTTTTCGTCGTCAAGATATGCGACAAAAATGCAGCAATAACGGTTGTATCTTTTGATAATGTGATTTGAAAGAAGCTTCCGTGGCTCAGTGGTTAGTGACCCAGACTGCTGAGACAGAGGTCGGGTTCGATTTCAACCCAGAACAAATCTTTGTGTGATGAACATGATTGTTTCTTCTGTGTCTAGGTGTACTTTATGAATGTATTTAGAATAAAAAAATGTATTTAAGTACCCATAACACAAGCAAATATACATAATTTGGGACCAGATGGCGCTGTGTGAATTGTGGTAAAATATTATTATTATTAGAATTTTTTAGAACCCATTTGAATTTAATTTTATATATATATTAATTCAAGTAAACAAGTAGGTATTCCTTAGAGATAGGTATTACGTTCAATAATGTCTGAAAACTCCTAACAGGGTTCGATTTAAAGAAAAGAATTCTTATAAATTCTTATTGAACTAATACTTGCCGACGGAAAAGCGACTATATTATCTTCGCACTAAAATAGATTTTTCTTTGTGGGAATAGACTAGAAGGAACAAGCCCTCGGGTAAATAAGTAGGTTTCTATTGTACTAATACTATATAGGTTAAGAGGGTAAGCAGTATCTAAAAATTCATGCTTTTACGTATGTGTATGTCATTTTCTCCTTATTTATTGGCTAAACTAGGTACTGAATGGACCATAAGGGGCTTACTGCCGCACTCAGAGACGTCAATTAGCATAATATCTGTCATTAACACAATTTTATCATTCAATAATCGTCTTTAGGCGTATAGACTTAAGTATTACATGTTTTTACTAAATAAAATTTAAAGATATGTAAAACGCACCAAACTTTTACTACACTTTTCACCTAATTCTAAAAAGTGTATTCTTCTTCTTCTTCTTATCGTATGGACTTGAGGCAGACCCTGGTATTGGAATTTATCAAGTCACCCATAAGGCTTCCAGCTTGACTTAACGACTACCATAATTATGAAGTGGTACCCGGGACCAACGGCTTTCATCATCATCAGCAATCCGTTAAATCCCACTGCTGGGCTCAGGTCTCCTCTCCTCTAACTAGAGAGGTGAGAGGGTTTAGGCCATAATCCACTCACGCTGGTCTAATGCGGGTTGGTGAATCAGACATACTCATAGAATTTCTTCTAGGTAATGTGGGTTTCCTCACGATGTTTTCCTTCACCGTTAGCAGATGGTAAGTCACTTGACTAGTACATATAAATTCCACAAAGTGGAATCTACATTGGTACTGCCGGTCGGGATCGAACTTGGACCGCGTGATTTGCACGCCGATCCCTTATCCATTCAGCCACCATCGCTTTACGTGCTTTAAAAAGCACGGGGACTCTCGACCATGAAATTCAAACAACACAAACCGTCACCCATCAATGACTGACCTTGCCAATTGTTGCTTAACTTCGATGTTCGTAACATCTCAGTACCACAATGCTACGAGCGCCTTGAGAAGAGTATTGAAAACATTTAAAAAGAAAAATTATAAAAGGCTTTGTCCTGACTGACTGACTGATAGACAACGCACAGCCTAAACCGCTGGTCGTAGCGACTTGAAATTTGGAGGGTGTGTTTTTCCCAATGTCTAGAGGTGTACTAAGAAAAGGTTTTTTAAAATTCAACCTCTAAGGGGGTGAAAAGGGATAAAAACTGTTGTTGGTGTTTGAAAAACTTACCCTAAGGGATGAAATAGGTGTGACAATTATTGAAAATTGATATGGATGTCGTTTTCAAGGTTTTTAGGGAGATGGGTTACGAAAATGGTATCTAAATTGACGTAAAATGAAATTCAACTCCTGTAGTGGGGTGTTGTGGAATTAATGAATTGCACTTAAAACAAAGATCTATGTAATATCGAAATCTACGCGGACGAAGTCGCGGGCAAAAGCTAGTTAATAATAAAAATCGAAAACCACGAAATAAGACACTAAATTGCGACGTTGGTATTCCTCTGTAAAGACAGTTCATGTTTTTAAACACCGCTAACGCCATCTTGTATTCAATGGTAATACTGAAGAAGTACATTTACCCGACATTTTGATATAAAGATCATTGCAATTGATACTCTATTCCCAAGTACGAGAGTTGTATTTTGAATACAAAATTTGTACAACGGTAATGAGTTTTTGTCATTAAATCCTTATACAGGTTCTTACTAATAAAAGTAACGTATTATTTGTTTGACGAAATGAAGCATATAAAACAAGATTTAAGCTGAACTTAGATGTTATAAAACATTTTAGCTTATTTTTATTCTATAAAGCATTGGTTTCACTGTTAGCGAAAAGCACTCTCAGGATGTAAAATAACTATATCTATATCGAAATTTTCCTAATGGACTACAATTTGGAGTCGTTAGATTTTTTAAGTGTGCCAACACGGTCGCTCGCATGACGCATCTGGGTGCCCATACACTACGGTATCATCATCAGTGGTGGTTGTGGTTTAAAAAAACGTATACCTAGTTCGCTAAAATCACTAAGGTTTATGGTTTAAGATCTTTATTTCTCATAAGAATACACGATGATTCACTTACTGAGAAACAATATTAACACTATAATATAATAATATGAGAGTATACAGAGACTTAATATACTATCACTTAATTAGAAGTAAACTACAGAATAGACAGACTAGACTAGACAAGGTAAAGCAACGTACGACAATGTCAGTCCATAGACGGGTCATGGGAGCATCTTCTTGTTTGAGAAGGCACGTATAGCCTAAAAGCTGTCCATTTTTGTCCCCACCAAAATTAATTTTGATTTTTTTTTGTTAATTAATATTAATAATATTAATATTCATAATATAATAATAATATTCTACCACATTCACACAGCGCCATCTAGTCCCAAAGTAAGCAAGTATATTTGCTTGTGTTATGGGTACTAAACAACTGATATACTACTTAAATACATTTTTTTTGTAAATACATACATATTATAGATAAGTTACACCCAGACACAGAACAAACCTTTATGCTCATCACACAAAGATTTGTCCTGGGTGGGGATCGAACCCACGACCTCCGGCTTAGCAGTCAGTGTCACTAACCACTAGACCAACAGGCCAGTCAATTAGGTACCTAGTTTTAAGCTATATTTTAAACCATTTAGTTTTTATGTACTTAGTATAGTTTATTTGTACAAGCTCTGTGGGGGACAAAATGAAAGTAGTTTCTTTCTTTCTATAGCTGTTGTTCTTTGATGCCACTTAATGTGGTAGTCGTTAAGTCAAGTTTCAAGTGTTCTGGGTCGACACGATAAATTCTCTATACTACGTCCAATCACAAGTTAATGCTGCATACTTAAAGAACTATTTTTACATAGAGTGGACATCACACCTTTTTCCTGAAGGGGTTGGCAGAGACAAACCTATTGCCATTAACTGGGTTGCTTGCCAAGCTCCGGGCCAATACGCCTGAGAACTTCAATTTTAAAATCTTGTATAATCCAGCTAAATCATAGAAGTAGTTTATTTTATTAAAAAAATGTAATAATTTTCCTCAAACTATATGTGAATAAAGTATACCATTTAAATCGCAATTTTATTTAATTCGCTAATCGCTGTCAGTAGGACACGTGCTCAATATAGCGAGTTACAAGTTTTATGGATGAGTATAAAACAGATCAGCGAATGAATATGATGTTGTTTCATGTTAAGGTATAAACTGATGTCAAATAGGTTACAAAGGAAGTTTCTGAACTGTATATCTATACTATGTTGTTTGTGATTTACTTTGAAATAAAGTTTGAGATATATTTTGTCGTGGGTTCGATTCCCACCTAGGATAAATTTGTGTGTGATGAGCACAATTATTTGTTCTGTTTCTGGGTGTAATGTATCTATAATATGTATGTATTTACAAAAAAAATGTTATATAAGTATTATATCAGTTTTCTAGTATCCATATTACAAGCAACAGCTTAGTTTGGGACTAGATGGTGCTGTGTGTAAATGTCCAAACAATTATTATTATTATTATTTTTGCATATGGTAACCTAATAGTTAAAATTCAATACCTAGCTACGTATTAAGACTGGCCTGTTGGTCTAGTGGTTAGTGACCCTGACTGCTAATCCGGAAGTCGTGGGTTAGATCCCCACCCAGGACAAATCTTTGCGTGATGAGCATAAGGGTTTGTTCCGTGTCTGGGTGTAATTTATCTATAATATTATGTATGTATTTACAAAAAACAATGTATTTAAGTAGTATATCAGTTGTTTAGTACCCATAACACAAGTAAATATAATTGCTTACTATGGGACTAGATGGCGCTGTGTGAATGTGGTAGAATATTTATTTATAACTTGAAACGATGAATCAGCATTTTTTAATTTTAATTTATTTTTTAAGTATGAGTATATTTTCCGTATAAGAGGATTAAGAATACATAATGTCAATACCCCATCTTAACCCGTGGGTGTCGTAAAAGCGACTAAGGAAGTAACCTTAAGCAGACAGAACCACTGCAAGAAAAAGAAAATTCAAAACGAAACTTATACTAACCCGTCTGGCCAGCGTGGTATAGTAGGCTAAATTCCCTTCAAAATATTTATAGGAGACTCGTGTCTAGCAGTGGAACATTAATAATAATAATATTTACCACATTCACACAGCGCCATCTAGTCCCAAAGTAAGCAATATATTTGCTTGTGTTATGGGTACTAAACAACTGATATACTACATAAATACATTTATTTATGGGTGCACAATTTATGGGTGTGAATGATTCTTATTATAAGTATATGTGAAGACTTATTTAAGAGTTCCACGATATAATAATATTTCTTGTATCCTAATGTAGCCACTCTCTCCTCTCAAATTACACCTTGAGGAAAACAAGCTCAAATACCTTTTATCTCTTTCAATTACGCAACACGCACCCCAGAGACATAAAAATCTTGTAAATGTGACGTCACTTGTCAGATGAAACGTGAGTTTTTATTTTTATACATATTTCTTTTAAGAGGGAACGTAACACATGATTCTTCATACAAACGTATTCCTCGGTTTCCTTCCTTATTTTTTTTTTTAGCTCAAAAATCCAAGGACAGCAGTAGGCATGTCCCTATCATTTCCTTTTTTTTTACAAACTTATTAGTAAAGTAATTATGACCCTCCAAACATTGCTAAAATTGCCGTATTCTTACTGTCGTAATTAGAGGACTACCAGAGGAATTCTATTGGTTATAAACATTTAAAAAAAATTATAGGAACCTAGCCATACTCTCTGGAATTTTTCATGTAAAAAAGAATTAAATCGGCTATAATGTAATATAACATAACATAACATCACATAGCATCACGCCTTTTTCCCCGAAGGGGTAGACAGAGGTGTATCACACCCACATTTCGCCAGCTATGTTTGGTCCCATGAAATAGGTGGCGAGCCTATTATCATCAACCGGGAACATTTGTTTACCAAACTTCGGGAAAATCTAAATACTGGAATTTTGTGATAGAAAAACCCAATACCATTTTTACCCGACCAAGGAATCGAACCTGAGACCTTTTGCACAGCAGTCGTATACACTTCTCGCTGTGCCACCGAAGCAGTTTTTATAATGTAATATAATAATTAGCTTCTTATACATGTGTCCCCTTAAAACTATTTATTTTTATAATTCAACTACCAAACCCTGAATTTCAAGCCACAAGGCTACTTGATAACAAGTAAATATAATTACAAAAATTTAATAACCTGACTGCAAAATATCAATAGAGAGCAACACACTAAAAACACCGTAAAATTATTGTAATATTATTATACCTGATTAAATTTAAATACATAACATATGTATATATTTGTAATCTCCATTTGATTCCCTTTATTTTGATACTCTACTCGATAGGTTTGGTTAAAAAAAAAAAAAAACTACTTACAATTTGGAACCATGAATAATCTCTTTTTGAATATAAGTAAGTAATCTCCTTTTGATTTTCTTTATTTTGATAACCAATTCGATAGGTTTGGTTAAAAAAAAAATTTAGCTTCTTACAATTTGCTGTCAAAAGCCCGCCGTTTAAGTCTTTTCATTCTTAAAACCTATCTAAGGACACTTGGGTTTTTTAGACGAATCTAACGATACCCTAATTGTCAAAATCCATCCAGCCGTTTGGAAGATTCGTGGGAATAAAGAAATTTACAAACATACAAGATACGCGCGAAAAACAATACCCGTCCTGACAGTCGGGTAAAAAGACATTAAAGTCACTTTATAACACTATTTGCCGCACTCAGACACGTCAATTAGCAGTAATCTGTCATTAACACAATTTTGTCATTGAATAATCGTCTTTATGCGTATAGACTTAAGTATTACACGTTTTTACTAAATAAACTTTAAAGGTAAGTACTTAACGTCTCTGAGTACAGCAATAAGACTGCAGATGAAAACATTAAAAAAACTGCCCAATATCGATCTAACTTACAGTTCATTATTATTCAATGCATACAAGAAACCCGCAGTATTACAAAATAATATCCATAACGGGAAAAAAGTAAAATTTTACGACAAGAAAAGTCGTTAACTTACAAAAATTCGAAGGGTCACAAAGTTTTGGGTTAAATCGTCCATGTTTGACACTGGACACTTGTACTTGATGTTCAGACCTTTTGAACGCTCAAAATACGAGTTGAACTCGTAACAAGGAAGTCTCCATAAAATATAACGTTAACCACAATGTTTGTCCAAAAGTCCGCCATTTTGTTTTTTATTATTAAAACCTATAATATAATAATAATATAATATTCTACCACATTCACACAGCGCCATCTAGTCCCAAAGTAAGCAATTATATTTGCTTGTGTTATGGGTACTAAACAACTGATATACTACTTATATACATTTTTTTTTGTAAATACATAGGTACATATTATAAATAAATTACACCCAGAAACAGAATAAACCTTTATGCTCATCACACAAAGATTTGTCCTAGGTGGGGATCGAACCCACGACCTCCGGCTTAGCAGTCAGGGTCACTAACCACTATACCAACAGGCCAGTCCTATCTAAGGACACTTGGGTTTATGAGAAGAATCTAACGATACCTTTATTTTCTAAATCCATCCAGCCGTTTGAAACTTTTTACCCGTCCTGACAGTCGGGTAAAAAGTCTCTAGAGAAGTGATCTTACGTTTTATATTCATCGTTGTTTGTCTAAAACACCTACTTACCTAACTAAAAATTATAATAATATACTGAGGGTACGTACCTATATGATAAATTAAAGAAAAAAACATTTGTTTCCTAAAGCCGGTACCATTAGGCCTACGTGGAATATCGACATTCAACAGTCGATTTCGATATAGCTTTCAAATGTTTGTAAATTCAAATATAGTACATTTTATTTTTAAACATTGACAACGTTATTTAAATCGACTAATTGTCTTGTCGATTTTCTCTGCGTGTTAATCAAATAAGTAAGAATGCATGAAAAGACTGATGAAAGTTGAAGAAGCCAAAGATCTATGTCAGAATCGTAGCAAGTGGAAGGAAATAGTCTCTGCCAATTCCTCTGTTGAGAAAGAGGCGTGATCTATATGTATGTATACGAGGTTCTGTTTCCAAAAACATTTTCATTTCACTCAATACAATAGCATTAGAATATTAATTTACTAAAATACTACATTGAGACACGCAAAACGGTATTGTAAAACAATTTCATTGTAGACAACCTTCAGTTACAAAAACTGTTATTAATAATGTCGCCAAATGTTACTAAGGGTAAGTAACACAATACCTACACGTACATAATGTCACTACCCCATCTCAACCCATGCGTGCCTTATGTAGACTAGAGCACTGTGAGAAATAGAAAATTGGAAACAAACCCTATACTAACCCATCTGGCCAGCGTGGTATAGTAGGTTAAATTCCCTCGATATTCTTTGGAAGAGACCCGAGCCCAGCAGTGGAACGTCTATGGGTTGAAATGATGATCCCCTGCGACACAGTCATCATTTCAGCCTATTGCAGTCCACTGCTGGACGTAGGCCTCTCCTAACACGCGCCATAACACTCTGTCCTCCGCCTTCCGCATCCAGTCAGACCCAGCGACCTTTTTTAGGTCGTCGGACCATCTAGCTGGAGGGCGTCCTACTCTACGTTTGCTGAGTCGCGGTCTCCACTCTAGGACACGCTTGCTCCACCGTCCATCGGTCCTTCTGCAGATGTGACCAACCCACTGCCACTTCAACTTACTTATTCTACGAGCTATGTGTCTTTGGTCCTTTGTCGGATTACCTCGTTGTAAAATTTGTCCTTCAAAGAGACACCGAGCATAGCTCGTTCCATAGCTCGCTGAGTGACTTTCAGTTTGTGGGCTAGTCCTACAGTGAGTGTCCACGTCTCGGCACCGTAAGTCATGACAGGTAGGACGCATTGGTCGAAGACTTTGGTCTTCAGGCATTGCGGTAAAGGCGAAGAGAAAACCCGACGAAGTTTGCCAAACGCTGCCCAACCCAGTTGGATCCTGCGGTCGATTTCTTTCTCGAAGTTGTTTCTACCGAGCTGGATAACTTGTCCAAGGTAGACATACTCTTGAACAACTTCGAGAACCGATCCGTCGACATAAATCGGCCTCGGCATGACATGTTCGTTGAACATAATCTTGGTTTTATCCAAGTTCATGCCGAGACACAGTGTTTAATCCCTATTGTGTTTTAAAAAAAAAAACAAAAGATGAATACATTTTTGTTTAAATAAAGTAAATGTTATGTTATGTATACCCTAAGGACTTAAGTTGACATGCTAGTTTAAAACACGGCATTTTATGGCACTAAAAAGCATGCAATAAAAAGAAAATTTCTACATCGTTGGTTTCTTATTTCCACCCATAAACGTCCCACTGCTGGGCTAGTTTGTTTCGCATTCTCCTTTTCTGGCAGTGCTCCTGTTTGCTTAAGGTTGAGATGGGGTAGTGATATCATGTATTCTTAATCGGTTACTACCCGGATAATAATAATAATATTCTACCACATTTACACAGCGCCATCTAGTCCCAAATTAAGCAATTATATTTGCTTGTGTTATGGGTACTAAACAACTGATATACTACTTAAATACATTTTTTTTTTTTGTAAATACATACATATTATAGATAAATTACACCCAGACACAGAACAAACCTTTATGCTCATCACACAAAGATTTGTCCTGGGTGGGGATCGAACCCACGACCTCCGGTTTAGCAGTCAGGGTTACTAACCACTAGACCAACAGGCCAGTCGGTGTCTGTTGGTGTAGTGGACAAAGTATACATATTATATAACACCTACGTCTATCTATACGCCAAGTTTCATTAACATAGATATAGCAGTTTTTTAGTTATATTGTAACAAAACTGTCTTAGTAGCGCGGCGGAATAGTATATGACGAAGGTTCAAGCTTTGATTCCCGGATCGTGCAAATACCAAAATTAATTTAACCGATTAATATCCCACTTCTGAAAAATTGTCTTTTCTCCTGTATTAATAGAGCTGAGAAGGTTTATACCATAATGGACACATGCGACCTAATGCCGGTTTGCGAATGAAATATATTATTATCAATAGAAATTAAATAATTACTTCTAAATAAAGAACTACACAGTACATAGTTTCAATGAGTCTGGGGTCTTTTGTATCCCTTAATTTTATCCGAAATAATACGTCAATACAACGGTAAATGCTTATTTTTGTATCTCTTTAATGTAATAATGGATTTCTATAGAAATAATTGGATCAATTTTGTAGCTCCAAGGCTTTTGGATATAAGGCATCTGTCTCAATGCTAGCGATTATATACTAAGAACGATTTAATATAATTATTAAAAATAATTTTCACCCTGGGTGGGGCAGCCGCACCGCAGAGGACAACAACAACAGTATGAACTGCACCACGCCTTTATAACTGTAGGGGTAGGCACAGGCTGGACTGTAGGGGTATGCAGAGGCTGGATAGTTATTTAATTCTTTCACATTGTAACAGCGTGTTAATAAAAAATAACAGTATATACTCGTAAAAATATCCTATGAATAGAATATCTGAATCAGGTCATTCACATTACCTCGTTGGATAGTAAGGTTAATGCGTTGCCCCAGGTAAAGACCAGCCTTTGGGTCCTGTGATACCTCGGTCTGATAACTGATAAGCATACATGTATATTTCTAAATACATATCAAAACTCCGAAACAAACATTTATATATCATGAAAATATTAATTCCGACCCGGGGATCAACCTGCAACTGTATACACTACCACTGCACCACTGAGGCAATCGATTATAGCTACGTCAACCACTTGGAGAACACTATACAAGATAGACAGAGTCGCTACCCGCTAATCGCTATCAGTGAGACAGAGCTTCCAAGTTCGTCGACTGTGCTTGATGTTATTTCGCAGACGTTCGCAGAATCTCAATACATCCAACCGTGCTAATAATTACATTGGTTTGTATGGCTTCCATACATTCTTAATTATTTGATAAATCTACGGATATTATGTCAATGAATAAATGTGAATCCAATGTCAGACTAAGGAGTGTTTTTCCATCGCCAGGAGGCTTACTCTGAATTTTGACATTTGAATGTTCTCACTTTTATAGTAACAGCGACCATATCTAAAATTCTTTAAGCGGTGTGTCAAAAATGGCTCCAAATGGTTCGTGTAATACTACACACGGCTGCGTCTGTCTCTTAAACTTGTCTGACCCCTAAGACAAGTGGCAATCGCTTCTATCTATCTATTCTAAACGACATGTCACTTCAATACATTTTAACACATCTCTGACATAAGCTATCTACATGTCACGGATAAATGTACAAATTTGACATAATAATGAAATAAAAATTATGACTATGACTTATGTAGCAATTAAACCTAGACGACCTTAACACCACAAAAAATGGACAAAAAATATACTATCAAGCTTATTTCTATTATTATTATTCCTGGGTTCGATCCCCACCCAGGACAAATCCTTGTGTGATGAGCATAAAGGTTTGTTCTGTATCTGGGTGTAATTTATCTATAATATGTATGTATTTACAAAAAAAAATGTATTTAAGTAGTATATCAGTTGTTTAGTACCCATAACACAAGCAAATATAATTGCTTACTTTGGGACTAGATGGCGCTGTGTGAATGTGGTAGAATATTATTATTATTATTATTTTTAAACTAATTACCTAAAAGCAACGACGTTTGAAATTTAGACACGTCCATTATGTTCTATTTTTGTACTCGATATTTATCTTATTACGCATATTGAAGTCCTTTTCCAAGCCTTACATCTTCTTGTCTAGTTTAATTATGATCCGTTCAGTGGTTCAGCTGTTAAACTCAAAAACAAACACTCATTTTATCCATACTAATTTTGTAGAGTTGAAATTTGTTTGTTTTGGCGGCCTGCGTCACCTTGTCATCTGTTTTGCGCCTTAAACTAAATTAAACCTTAACACCATATTCATTAAGTGAAGATTGTTTTGTAAAGTGCAGAGCAAGCTCTGTACTTTAAATATTACAATCTAGCGTAATGAGCTAATAAGTAATTTTATGTTAGCCTAAACTTCTAATTAGTACATATTCTAAGAAAATATCCATTTGACTGGCCTGTTGGTCTGGTGGTTAGTGACCATGACTGCTAAGCCGGAGGTCGTGGGTTCGATCCCCACCCAGGACAAATCTTTGTGTGATGAGCATAAAGGTTTGTTCTGTGTCTGGGTGTAATTTATCTATAATATGTATGTATTTACAAAAAAAAAATGTATTTAAGTAGTATATCAGTTGTTTAGTACCTATAACACAAGCAAATATAATTGCGGCAAAATGCGGCCCCGTGCCATTAGATGTGGTAATAAAGCAACAAAACGGGATGGGGCGAGACGGTGCGGGCCGGGGCGGGCTGGTCATTTTCACCGCGAGCGCTAGAACAACGCCTACCCGGTGGGTGGCGGCGGGCCGGAGCGGGCTGGTCTTTTTGTCCGCCGGGTATGTTAGAAGTATACGATTCCCTTCGTTCTATCGCTCGCTGTGAATATGACCGGTCCGCCCCAGACTGCCCCGCCCCGTCATTATTTGTAGGCCTAATGTGAAACCTCGAATCATCCCAACCGTAGATTAGCATGAAAAACATTTTAAAATATCAAAAACTTTGTCAGTACCATGAATACATTCATAATAAATGAGTTACCAAACTCTTTATAAACAAAAAATGGTCAAAAAAAACAAAATATAATATCAAGCTTATTTTTAAACTAATTACCGAAAAGCAACGGTGTTTGAAATTTAGACGCGTCCATTATGTTTTATTTTTGCACTCGATATTTATCTTATTACGCATATTGAAGCCCTTTTCCAAGTCTTAGACTATCTTCTTGTCTAGTTTAATTATGATCCGTTCAGTGGTTTAGTTATAACAAACAAACAACCTCACTTTATCCATACTAATTTTATAGAGTTGAAATTTGTTAGTTTTGGTGGCCTGCGCCACCCTGTTGTCTGTTGTGTGCCTCAAACTAAATTAAACCTTTCTTTGCTTTATTTAAGAAGCATATACTTTCATAAATAAATGTATGCTATGTGGAAATCGAGGACATAACCTTCTGTTCAGCAGACGTCTACTTAGACTAATAGAGTCAAAAAAGAGTATCTGTTTAGTGAATTTTATGGCATGTCTATAAATACAACATCATAACTTGGCAACTTATTTTATTCGCAGTTTCAGAGAACTGGCGCCCAACGAGGGACTCAGTATAAATCCTAATTTATTATAAAAATATCGCGCCATCCCAACGTTTGTGAAATAAATTCATGCTTAAGTTTGTGGACGATAGTCGCGGGTAATTTGTTATTTAATATAATGTTATTTAAAGCTGCTGTCATACAAACATAAGCCTTGTGTCTTGGGGGATTTAGATCAAATTATATTTTATTTTGTTCTGAGACTTAATATTATATTTAGAGAGTTATAAAATTATTATACTATACTACCCTCTATCCACGGCTTTGTGTCGTTCACGGTAGCATATAATAGCATAATGCTTTTTCCCCGAAGGTGTAGGCAGTGGTGTCACAGCCACATTCAAACTTCAAACTTTATTTATTTGCTGAACAAAGGTATACATAATAATCACAGTGGTGTTACAGGTACAATTGGTATAGTCCCACTTTGTCCTACCTACTAGGCATGTAAAATTTAATATTTAATTAAAGAATTCATCAAAAAAAATATAAAAAATCAATTATATGTCAGTAATACAAATTATTAAAAATGTTAAAATTATGAGAACAATGATATAAATAAATAAAATATGATGTCAATAAATCTGAAATTAAATTGATAATAATTAAGTAGATGTTAATGGGATGTAAATAATAAAATAATTATGCATTTCAGCTATGCTTATAAGTTTTGTTAGAGAAAGTCAATGTACGTATAAATAAACTAGAATTCACGCTCCTGAATTTCTTTATTTGGCCACTGCTCAGCTTTTACTGGCCGTAGCGTGATATTATATAGCCTAAGCCTTTCTCGATAAATGGGCTATCCAAAACTAAAAAATATTTCAAATCGGACTCGTACTTATTTCTGCCCCGTAGTCCCGTAATTTCAATTTTTTTGATCGCTGAGCTTTCTTTCCTATAAGATTAATAATAATAATATATAATATTTCACCTCATTCACACAGCGCCATCTAGTCCCAAAGTAAGCAATTATATTTGCTTGTGTTATGGGTACTAAACAACTGATATACTACTTAAATACATTTTTTTTTTAAATACATACATATTATAGATAAATTACACCCAGACACAGAACAACCCTTTATGCTCATCACACAAAGATTTGTCCTGGGTGGGGATCGAACCCACGACCTCCGGCTTAGCAGTCAGGGTCACTAACCACTAGACCAACAGGCCTACAGGCCTACAGGCCAACAGGCAATGGAGAGAAGTGGATACGTTCTTTCCAACTCCTCCATTTAATTTTGATTAGTTAGGCGTTCCTGGTGACTTCTGAGTGTTAAAACTCAATGCTCATAATATAGTAAATTGCTATTAATCGTGACTATGGAACTGTATGTAGTCTGGATTATTAATTCCATTTTATATCTCTTTTTTGAGTTCTCTCTCTCTCAACTGCCTCGGTGGCGCAGCGGGAAGTGTATACGACTGTTGTGCAAGAGGTCCCGGGTTCGATTCCCGGGTCGGGTGAAAATGGTATTGGGTTTTTCTATCACGAAATTCCAGTATTAAGATTTTCCCGGAGTTTGGTAAACAAATGTTCCCGGTTGATGACAATAGGCTCGCCCCCTATTTCATGGGACCAAACATAGCTGGCGAAATGTGGGTGTGAAACACCTTTGCCTACCCCTATTTGATAACGCACGTGTCGCAGCGGCTGTGTGAAATATTAACCAACCAGCTGTTTATGATTAACATTAAACATGTGACAGAATAACTTTGAGAAATCTTGGAAAAAAAGAATATTATATACTTTTTACTGAGATATATCAAAATGACTTGTCTGAAATATAAATATTTTTTCTTTTAATTTCGTTATACAGTATGTGTCTACAACCCTGGCTTTTTTTAAAGGAGGTTAATATAACGTATATTTATAATGTAACCATTATATTAATTTAATTTATAAACTAAATTTCAGACTGTTAATAATAATAATAAGCAAGCACAAGCACAGTAATTTGACCAATACCTAGGTGTGTGTGCATTGACAAGGACGACAATACATTCTACGCTAGCTATCACAGTTTTTCACCCCCGTACCACGACATGCCTTATACAAAGTGAATAAACGACATGAATTACGACAATTACACAGTACGTCTACTACATTTAAGTTGCGGATTTAGAAAATTTAATTGTGGCGTTAATTAACATAATTATGATTTACTAATAATACGTGCAAACAATTGTTAACGAAGCATATTATCATCAGTCTTTATAAAAGCCCGGGTCGTAGACACACACTGTATATTGTAATTTTTTCAGTGATTTTTTTCACATTTTTAATATCAAACATTTAGTCACTAAACTTGACTATATAAAAAACTCACTTTAGATTTTAGAACATAATCCACACACGCTAACCTAATGCGGGTTGGTGAATCAGATGTGGTATGTGGGTTTCCTTGCGATATTTTCCCTCACCGTCAGCAGATGGTAAGTCACTTGACTAGTACATATAAATTCCACAAAGTGAAATCCACATTGGTACATCTGGTTGAAATCGAATTCGGACCGCATGATTTGCATGCCGGTCACTTATCCATTCAGCTACCACCGCTTATTAATAGCATACTTGAATTTTATCATAATCGTAAATCACATTAATTCCCTTCTATCTCAAGACACGCATTTAGCGTACATAATAGTACTTCATAGAGCGAGATTGCTCCCTGTGGTACTCCTACAGTAGGAGTACCACAGGGAGCAATCTCAGGCCGCTGCTCGAGCACTAGCATGAAGCATTAGGATATAAATCTGAATTTCTTACTAGTTATCGCACCATCTGTGAGAATTATACACTATTTTATGGTTAAGATTTGATATTATGAATAGTATCAAGATATTGCAAAAAAATATTTTTGGTTTTACCCTTTGACAGCCACGCTATTAACGAAATACTGTTCCCTACAAGCAATAAATAATATAAAGTATATAATAATAATATTCTACCACATTCACACAGCGCCATCTAGTCCCAAAGTAAGCAATTATATTTGCTTGTGTTATGGGTACTAAACAACTGATATACTACTTAAATACATTTTTTTTTTTGTAAATTTATACATATTATAGATAAATTACACCCAGACACAGAACAAACCTTTATGCTCATCACACAAAGATTTGTCCTGGGTGGGGATCGAACCCACGACCTCCGGCTTAGCAGTCAGGGTCACTAACCACTAGACCAACAGGCCAGTCAAATTATATATATATAAAGTAAGTAACTAATAAATAAAGAAGTTGTCTTTGATAATATTAAAAAAAAGACAGCTGACAAGTGACATTGATTTGACACTTGATTAATGCTCTGTGCAAGGAACTTATATCTCCTAACTAACTGGAATGCTTACAGGACGATATTAGAAAAATTAAAAGCTCTAAGGTTGAAATTTGTTCGTTACAATAATATATAAATTATAAAAATATATAAATTATATATATATAAAGTAAGTAACTAATAAATAAAGAAGTTGTCTTTGATAATATTAAAAAAAAGACAGGTGACAAGTGACATTGATTTGACACTTGATTAATGCTCTGTGCAAGGAACTTATATCTCCTAACTAACTGGAATGCTTACAGGACGATATTAGAAAAATTAAAAGCTCTAAGGTTGAAATTTGTTCGTTACAATAATAAGAGTAAGAAATATGAGAGCGAGATATGGATGGAATCTGTCCCTTTCTCGCAAATGACAGTTTTATAAAAAGCGGGACAATGATATGCAGTAGAGAGAGACAATATCCCTAGATTTTTTCGGAACGCTTTTGAGGTGTAGGTAAATATTCCAGCTAGTTAATAATAATAATAAATCTTTATTACGTAGAAAGGCTTACATAAATAGTTTGTAGGCTCTGAATCCCAAACTAGCGTGAGCTGTATATTGGGAGTCAGTTCCTTCCCAAGAAATAGTGTAGTTTAATAGTACAGTCTAGTCGTAAGCAGGTAGAATAATAAAATTTAAACAATAAAAATAACTTTTGAGAACTGTGTGTGTGTGTGAGTTTGTGTGTGTGTCTGTGTGTGTGTGTGTGAATTAGAGATATAAGTTCCTTAGCTCTGTGTAACCTATAATGTACAACTGCAAATTTACTATGCTAGTTCTTACAACGTCTCATTAGGTTCAGTCGTTGCTGTGTTTAAAGAAACCTCATTAATAATGGAACAGTACCTCGTTTGTGTCCGTACAGGGGTGAATTTCAACAGGTCCATTAAAATATTCATTTCCGTGGATTTTTTTATTTTTAGTTTTATATAAAAAAAATTAGCGTTTCTTAAAGTTTTTTAATTTACGTGTCTTTTTTTTCATGGCCATAGCAAATTTTGGCCACGGAAACCATAGCAATGAGAACATAGCGATGAAAATCAAGGCAAAAATATAAAATAAATAAAAGTCTATTGATTGTTCGAAGTAAACAAATAAATAAACAAATAAACAAAAGAAATGGCGTTCTATCAAATGTATAATGTTGGTCTAGTGGTTAGTGACCCTGACTGCTAAGCCGGAGGTCGTGGGTTCGATCCCCACCCAGGACAAATCTTTGTGTGATGAGCATAAAGGTTTGTTCTGTGTCTGGGTGTAATTTATCTATAATATGTATGTATTTACAAAAAAAAAATGTATTTAAGTAGTATATCAGTTGTTTAGTACCCATAACACAAGCAAATATAATTGCTTACTTTGGGACTAGATGGCGCTGTGTGAATGTGGTAGAATATTATTATTATTATTATAATCAAGACGCAAACTTATTCAATAGAATGTTATATCTATCCATAGCGATGAAGATTTCATCGATGCCACGCAATTTTTGGTCCCGGGAAATTCACCCACAGCCGTCATTAGTGCATAGACGGAGCGACATTATTACATATTAAAAAACTATTGTAGCTATGTACATGGGTTTCTAATGCATTGACCTCTTTTTGTACTCGTCTACCTATATTCATACACTTATTATTTGTAGGTATTATTTGAATTACGAGAGGTACAGCGGGTAATCCCCGGATAATCATTTATATAAATTATAAAATTTTCTATATATAAACTTTAATAATTCATCTATCAGTAGATATTATGGTATTCAATTGTATGCAGCATTGCGTTGTCTGTCAATTTTAAACAGTATGTTACCGTAAATAGGGCAGTATTTCAGTTGTTTAGTACCCATAACACAAGCAAAAGGCGCGCGCTGTGTGAATGTGTTGAAAAAAAAATTAAAAATACAGAGTGACAGACAATGCTCAGTTCTCAGTGACAGAAAGAGACAGAAACAGAAAAGTACGATTCCATGTAGTCATATTAGGTTCAACTCTGAACCACCCGACTGAAGAAGACCACAGCCATAACATTTGTGTTGTTTTCCTGCTGACGATTGCAGTATCCAAAGCTCAAAAGAGAAAGAAAACCGTTTTGACAGATAGGCAACGTGCATGTGATCCATAAGCTACGGTAACCGCTTACCATCAGCCCCCCTAGACAAGTGGCGATCGATTCGATCTATCTATTCTATCGACATGTCAAATTAATACATTGATCACGTGACATGTCGATAGCTTACGTCAATGATTTTATTTATTTTCACATAAACTTACATATTATCATTACAGGTTTAGCCTATTGCGTCAGTGAAGTTAATTCTAATACTTAGCTTAACTAATATTAAATTTATGTACATCTCCTTTATTGAATCTTATATCCTATAATATTATAAGTGGTTATTGTGACGTCATTCAATGAGCACGCAAACAAATCTACTTCTTCAGATACTACGTTCAATATACAGGGTGTATACGACGGTACGACATTAAATGAAACCACGTGTAGCATGTGATGTTAGAAGGCTATACCAAAAAAATTAAACAGAAATTTGCAATAGTTTAGACGCAAATGTACTTTCTTTATGTCACAGTTGTTCACAGTTTTAAACAACCTGTAGGTATTTACGTTGATCGTATGTTATCATTATGTCATTCAATTCATTTAACTATCTCTGACTCTTTCATATTATCTTATCTCTTACTCTGTTCCGCACTTTTGTCGTCGTCATGTCGAAAACGTCATGATAGAAAAATAATGTGTAGTTTATATTCTTAAATTTTTCGACTTTAAATAATGTGTAGATTTTTTTTTTTTTTTCTTTTTTTTTTAATAATTTTTATTAGAATATGTTTATAAGGGTTAACACTGGCTGCCTTTTCATTTAATGTCGTATCGTCGTATACACCCTGTATGTAATGCTCGCGTCACAGGCGCTTTTTGTAGCAAGTTAGTACGTGCGGCCGGTACCACCAGCAACGGCGGTCGCCGTCGTCGCCCGACGTACTTATCAGGAACACCTAACTTTATTTCCCGTAGGATACGAGGATTATAAACTATACCACGAATCACTTTAAGCAAGTATGTGGCCAGTGCTACCTCACGTCAAATGTGTTCAAATGTATTGACTGGCCTGTTGGTCTAGTGGTTAGTGACCCTGACTGCTAAGCCGGAGGTCGATCCCCACCCAGGATAAATCTTTGTGTGATGAGCATAAAGGTTTGTTCTGTGTCTGGGTGTAATTTAACTATAATATGTATGTAAGTATTTACAAAAAAAAATGTATTTTAAGTAGTATAATATCAGTTGTTTAGTACCCATAACACAAGCAAATATAATTGCTTACTTTGGGACTAGATAGCGCTGTGTGAATGTGGTAGAATGTTATATATATTATTGTAGTGACATGTCGTTTAGAATAGATAGATAGAAGCGATTGCCACTTGTCTAAGGCAGGCCAGACGTAAATCTGCCACACTCCTGGTATAGAAAGAAAACAAAAATTTCCTATGTAGAATCGAAGCCACGACCGTGTGTTCAGCAGGCCCATATTATACTACCAGACCGATGAGACAGTCAAATAAGTATAATCTAATTTGTCAAATAAAGTAGCACAGTTACATTGTGACGTCATTAATATTTAACAAGATGGCCGCCGTACCTTACGTCATAAAATATTCGGTTTTATTGCCCGTGGTCTTATTTCCTTGTTTTCTTAGATATTATATTATATAGGTCACAATATTTCTTATGTTTTCAGGTAAAAAAAAATATATAGCGCCCACTCAAATAACGTCGTTGTGCGATTGACACCGTGGTCCCAATAACTCGTGGTCTTTTATTTTTTATATCAGTTTTATTAAAGTAATAAAAATTGTATTAGAATGCACTGACGTGACGCGACGCCGCCGCTTGCCGGACCGTTCTGCTATTTGTTTATTATTACCATGATGCAATACTACGCGGATCGAGTGGCGTGTCAATTTCCTTAATTTGAAGTTTGTATTTAAGAAAAAAAACATTTTTTTTTATTTTTTTTTCACGAGTAGGTAGTTAGTCTGCTGTTTTCGACACCGTTGTCAAAAAGGCTCTAGTTAAAAATCAGCACATGGCACTTTTGTGCTATGTATTTTAAGCTGAACTGGAGCCTATTTTGGTGACTTTAATATAAATATGTTAATCTGTGTTCTGTTTGTGTGTTGTGTTTCTTGGTCACCAAATAAAATATTTTTCTTTCTTCTTTCTGGTGTCAAACGCGACGTACCGATAAATATATCATCATCATCAACTCAGCCTATTGCAGTCCACTGCTGGACATAGGCCTCTCCCAACGCCGGGTCTGACTGGATGCGGAAGGCGGAGGATCGAGTGTCATGGCGCGTGTTGGGAGAGGCCTATGATAAATATATAATTTGTATTAAATATTAAGCAATTTCCATCGCTTTGGTTTAACATATAAAATATATATTTTGTGTTCTTACTTACATAGAGAGATATTCATGGCTTTGTAGATATAAAAAGTCTTTGGATAGCTGTTCACTCATTCGTTAGATCCCTTCATCGGTCGGCCTGCGACGGTTCATGTTCATGAATAAATTGCCTTACCTCAAATTTATTAATAGACTCAGTAAATGCCATGTATTGGCTTCAGGTTTTCTTGTTCACAGATTTTTTATGTATCTATTCTACTACTATTTTAAAAGATTGCATAAACATAAAATAACAGTACTTTTGCGTAAATTTTACCAAAAACAACTCTTATTAAGTCCCACTGCTGGGCTCGGGTCTCCTCTTCTCTAACTAGCGAGCTGAGAGTTTAGGCCACAATCCACTCATGCTGGCCTAGTGCGGATTGATGGATCAGACATACTCATAGAATTTCTTCAAAAACCCACATTCCTCACGATGTTTTCCTTCACCGTCAGCAGATGGTAAGTCACTTGACTAGTACATATAAATTCCACAAAGTGGAATCCACATTGGTACTGCCGGTCGGGATCGAACTCGGACCGCGTGATTTGCACGCTCTTCGCTCTAACAAATAAGAAAAGAAACCACACAGTACTAGTTTTAATACTAGCTTTAGCCCGCGGCTCCGACTTTTCGATCGAATTACACCGACCGTGGTCACGGACTGATTGGAGCGGTATAAGGTATTTCATATTCTTTAAATATAACATAATACGTGACGTAGACCCGTTGCATAATCTATACTAATATTATAAAGCTGAAGAGTTTGTTTGTTTGAACGCGCTAATCTCAGAAACTACTAGTCCGATTTGAAAATTTCTTTTAGTGTTGGATAGCCCATTTATTGAGGAAGGTTATAGGCTATATCATAATGCTACAGCCAATATGAGCTGAGCAGTGGCCAAACAAAAGCGAAGCCCCGCGCGACTTCTAGTAATTTAATATTGACTGGCCTGTTGGTCTAGTGGTTAGTGACCATGACTGCTAAGCCGGAGGTCGTGGGTTCAATCCCCACCCAGGACAAATCTTTGTGTGATGAACATAAAGGTTTGTTCTGTGTCTGGGTGTAATTTATCAATGTTTAAGTATGTATTTACAAAAAAAAAATGTATTTAAGTAGTATATCTGTTGCTTAGTACCCATAACACAAGCAAATATAATTGATTACTTTGGGACTAGATGGCGCTGTGTAAATGTGGTAGAATATTATTATTATTAAATATGTCTAAAAGTCGCGAAAGCTTAAAAGTTTTTAATGTTATTTCAGACTGTATTCTAAGTGTGAAATTTTAAACAGTTCCTTTCAGCCGTTCTGGAGTATTTAAGTGACAAACTTCCAGACCAATAAATCGATTGACAAATAAAGTAGAAAAGTGTGTGTCATTAAGTATAGCAAAATTACATGGAACAGAAAACATAACATAACATAGTATCACACCTTTTTCCCCGAAAGGGTAGGCAGAGGTGTTTCACACCCACATTTCGCCAGCTATGTTTGGTCCCATGAAATAGGGGGCGAGCCTATTGTCATCAACCGACATTTTGTTTACCAAACTCCGGGAAAATCTCAATACTGGAATTTCATGATAGAAAAGCCCAATACCATTTTACCCAACCCGGGAATCAACCTCTTGCACAGCAGTCGTATACACTTTCCGTTGCGCCACCGAGGCAGAAAACAAACAATAAAAATTAAGTTTCAAAGAAAATATAAATTAATGCAGACTTCAATTTCTTTAAAAAATATACCGTAACAAGATCCTTAGTCGGGAAATACTTTTAATCTTGGATATTAAATTGAATCAAATTAAAGCGGGGTCTGTTGTCGTTTTCAATTAAGAATCTGATAGCTGCGCTGAGTGGTTTCATATTTTTTAATGTAATAATACTGGCTCTGTTTATGTACTATCTAGGGCGAAAACTATACAGATGGTTTAATAGTTCATTCCTATTCTAAACTGAAATGAACATCATAAATACTACTTACTACTGACTATACATAATCGGACTCACAAATCTATATCATATAAGAATTTTATTTTATTTATTTTCTTTTTATTATGTTTTAATATTGTATATGTTTAATAATTTTGAATTCTTTGTGCTTGTTATTTTAATTTGAATTTTATATCCACGTATTGACATTTACTATTTTATTTTTATTTAGAATTATATTATAATGTGTTTATCTATTATTATTATTATTATTATTATTTTTGAAAATTTTATGACATTCTTATGTATTTATATTATGACATTTTATTTTGTATTATATGTGTGTGTACGTTTTTATGTAATTGAGCCTCAGTCGCTTTTAAATAAATGATTATTATTATTATAAATATCTAATCTAATATATTTTTTTTATTTATTTATTTTGCACATAAACTTACATTCTATCATTACAGGTTTTAGCCTATTGCGACAGTGAAGTTAACATTACTTATTTCTAATACATAGCATTCCTAATATTAAATTTATGTACATCTTCTTTATTAAATCTTATATTCTATAATATTATAAGTGGTTATTGTGAAATCATTCAATGAGCACGCAAACAAATCTACTTCTTCAGCTACTAAGTTCAATATATGTAATGCTCGCGTCACAGGCGCTTTTTTTTGTAGCAAACAATATCTAATATTTCATCACATTCACACAGCGCCATCTAGTCTCAAATTAAGCAATTATATTTACTTGTGTAATAGGTACTAAACAATTGATAAATGATTTTTTTTTGTAAATCATCATCATTTCAACCCATAAATGTCCCACTGCTGGGCATGGGTCTCCTCCAAAGAATGTGGAGGGATTTTAGCCTACTAAACCACGCTGGCCAGACAGGTTGGTATAGGGTTTGTTTCGAATTTGCCTTTTCTTGCATTGGTCTTGTCTGCTTAGTCGCTTTTTACAACACCCACGGGTTGATATGGGGTAGTGACATTATGTATTCTTAATCCGTCACTGCACGAATAAAAAAAAAACTTTTCATTTCGTTTCCACATATGTTGTTGTGTTATTTGTGACACAAATCCACTTCTGTAAACGCAAAATTTCTCCACACCAACCCCACAATACGCCTTCAGATCTAATTACCAACATCTACCTTAATTTTTTTTTTTCACACAGCGCCATCTAGTCCCAAAGAAAGCAATTATATTTGCTTGTGTTATGGGTACTAAACAACTGATATACTACTTAAATACATTTTTTTTTTTGTTAATACATACATCTTATAGATAAATTACACCCAGTCACAGAACAAACCTTTATGCTCATCACACAAAGTTTTGTCCTGGGTGGGGATCGAACCCACGACCTCCGGCTTAGCAGTCAGGGTCACTAACCACTAGACCAACAGGCCAGTCCAATTCAGTAAATTGTTCTTAATCTAAATACTAATCGACGCAATAATTCCTAACTGTTAATGCTAAAGGCTTCGACTTAATTAAGAAACATTAATCTATAATTTATCAAGTAGAGGTAACAGTAATCCGGTTGGTTTAGCGCTCGCAAAGTCATTGCGAACGCGATGACAATGAAATTCGAAACAATACAATTTAATTTATAATTATATTTGATGGGAAATAATCCCTGGGTATTTGGAGCAAGAAATATATTGTAATTAACTGTATTCATTTGAAGTTAACTATAGATAATTGTTCGTGTAATGACAGATTTATGAATAGGTACTTATTGTCACTTCGGCTGGCTTTAGCCTACTATACCACGCTGGCCAGACGGATTGGTATAGGGTTTGTTTCAAATTGTCCTTTTTTTGCAGTGCCCTTGTCTAAAACGCCTTTAGTCGCCTTTTACGACACCCTCGGGTTCAGACGGGTAGTGACATTATGTATTAATAATATAATAATATTCTACCACATTCACACAGCGCCATCTAGTACCAAATTAAGCAATTATATTTGCTTGTGTTATAGGTACTAAATAACTGATATACTACTTAAACGTACTACATTTTTTTTATAAACATATTACAGATAAATTACACCCAGACACAGAACAAACAATCATGCTCATTACACAAAGATTTGTCCTGGGTGGGGATCGAACCCACGGCAGCAGTCGGGGTCACTAACCACTAGACCAACAGGCCAGTCAATATTCTTAATCCGTCACTACACGGACAGTTAAAAAAGCGAATTTGTTGGAGTTGTGGATAATAAGAAATGTGGTTTTCTTTATGTATTTTATTGTAAATTTATTAATAATATATTTTAACATGCTTATCGAGGTGAAGCCATAACGGAAAGACCTGAATGAGTGTAAAAGCCACCTTAATGACAGATCATTAATCATCAATACTAGCTACTTACGTACTACGTTATTACGCCGTCACTAAGTAGGTATTTATTTAGGTATTTATTTATTAAGGACCTGCAAGAATACCAGCGTTGTGGTCTAGACCACAACATTAGAGCTGATGCAGGTACCTTTATTTGCTTTAAGTTTAGTAAATGAATTAGCGTTAAGTTAGGTATGTATGTAAGAAAATAAAAAGTTTTTCTTTCTTTCTTTCTACTAGATGGCGTTACAGGTTTTAAATAAGTTAAAGGTTATAATATTTAATACCATAGATTATAACATAATTATCTCATTATACACGCCATTATAACAAAATAGTTATAAGAATTCATTAACAGTGACATGAATTTTTTATCTGAATTTCTATTGGTATTTTATAATTTTTGTCTGTTATTTTTATTGTATTTATGTTTAATTTAATGACTTTTTGTATTTATGCTGACTGTTTCTTATTACTTTATTACCTACAATATGGACATGTTTCTGAAAATAAACTTAAGAAAAAAAAAAAAAAAAACATCTTCTTTACACAATATTAGCATAGCCCATAATCCCTGAGTTGGATGAAAGGTCACAGTCCCTTTGCAAACAGATGATAATTCTGACATAAAAAATAAATTATCTCATGTAACGTTTTGACCTAAACTAACAACCGTAATGGACCTACGATTAATCTCAAAACACGTAAGGGTCGATGTATTACTTTGACATAATGTAAAGCTTCCAAACTTCTGAATTTCATGTTTTACGCAATGTTAAACAATAACACGTAAATATAATTAAAAAAATAAAATAACCCGACTGCAAAAATTGTTGTAAATATTATTCCTAATTAAATTTAAATATATAACATATATATATATATATATATATATTTGTAATCTCCATTTGATTCCCTTTTTTTGATACTCTACTCGATGGGTTTGGAAAAAAAAGTAAAATTAACTACTTACAATTTGACACCATTAAATTATGTATAATCTCTTTTTGAATATATGTAATCTCCTTTTGATTCTCTTTATTTTGATACCCAACTCGATAGGTTTGGTTAACAATAAAATTGAACTTCTTACAATTTGGCGTCAAAAGATCGCCGTTTAAGTCTTTTTATTCTTAAAACCTATCTAAGGACACTTGGGTCTTTTAGACGAATCTAACGATACCCTAATTGTCAAAATCCATCCAGCCGTTTGGAAGATTCGTGTAAATAAAGAAATTTACAAACATACAAGATACGCGCGAAAAACAATACCCGTCCGACAGTCGGGTAAAAAAATGAAATTGAAAAACATAAAATTCTAAACTCGAAAACAATTGTTTCTATTTTTAAATGACTTCATTTAAGTAATGCCCGACGCAAAATGTAGGCAACCCTGATTCTGAGCTATCGGAAAATGTTTCGTTCGGAAATGTCAGTTTAATTAAAGTTAAAAAAAATAATGTTAAAGAAATAGATGGTTGTAGAAAAAAATCTTAAATTAATCAGTTTTTATTTTTCTTTACGGTAGACTATTTTCTAACATTAAATAGCTTAAGCCGTAAAAATACGTCGTACTAATATTCGAAAAAGTTTACGATCCGGGAGCAATCCGAAGAGTCAGAATCAGCGGGTCTGTGTATAGCTGTCTGTCTGTGGCATCGTAGTTCCAAATGGGCCGATTTTTATTCCTGTAGTGATGGATTAAGAATACATAATGTCACTACCCCGTTTCTAGCTACCCGTGGATGTTATAAAAGGAGACTAAAGGTGTAACCTAATGCAGACAAAGGCACTACGAGAAAAGGAAAATTTGAAACAAAGCCCTGTGCCGATCAGTGCGGCATTTATGGGTTGAGATTATGATATGATGAAAACGGCAAGTAATAAAACATCGTCAGCAACCCATTAAGTCCCACTGCTGGGCTCGGGTCTCCTAACTAGAGAGCTGAGAGGGTTTAGGCCATAATCCAATCACGCTGGCCTAGTGCGGGTTGGTGGATCAGACATACTCATAGAATTTCTTCTAGTGTATGTGGGTTTCCTCACGATGTTTTCCTTCACCGTTAGCAGATGTTAAGTCACTTGACTAGTACATATAAATTCCACAAAGTGGAATCCACATTGGTACTGCCGGTCGGGATCGAACTTGGACCTCGTGATTTGCACGCCGGTTCCTTATCCATTCAGCCACTTAGTAATAAAACATATTTCTGACAATTTTGGTCCATCTTGTGTCTTCAATTCGAACAATAGAAATCTATGTTTTTGTTTATAGCATTTATTAGGAAACGGAAGAGAGCCGCTGCGTTGATTTGATGAGTTAAAACTTTGACAAATGGCAAGCCTTTTGTAGTGCGAGCACGCGACGAACGTGACTTTGTTTTGAACCTTTGATGTCTCACTGAAATTGACAATTTTGGTGAAATTATATTTTTGTGGATTTATATCAAGGAAAGCTATAGACTACTTATTTTTTTTTTATGTTCTTATGTAAGATCTGTTGTGTTCATCATCAGTGACCCATTAATGTCCCACTGCTGGACTTGGGTCTCCTCTCCTCTATCTAGAGAGATTTTTAGATTTAAATAGTTAAACCTTAAGTTTTTATTTTGTTTGTTGTCTAGTTTGTAGTATTAACTGTAATTGTAATTGACTGGCCTGTTGGTCTAGTGGTTAGTGACCCTGACTGCTAAGCCGGAGGTCGTGGGGTCGATCCCCACCCAGGACAAATCTTTGTGTGATGAGCATAAAGGTTTGTTCTGTGTCTGGTTGTAATTTATCTATAATATGTATGTATTTACAAAAAAAAAAAAATATTTAAGTAGTATATCAGTTGTAACCATAACACAAGCAAATATAATTGCTTACTTTGGGACTAGATGGCGCTGTGTGAATGTGGTAGAATATTATTATATTAATTAATTTCTTTTTTTTTTAATCTTAAAATAATATTTGTATGCCTATGGGTACAATGTAGCGCTCACTTTAACCTACCTACATTGACAAATAAATATAAATATATCTGTTTCTCGTTTTAAAATAATTTAATATGTGTTAGTTGCGAAAGTTTAAAAGAGAGTTTTAGAATTGGCATGGACTTATAGTAGCTATACCGTAGACGTATTTTCACAATCAACATGTTCAAATAGAGCAGGAAATTTTTACGTGACCCTTATAAGACCTTTATATGAGCAATTATCTCACCGTATAATTTGTAAGCCGCTGTGCCCATTCTCCCCGCATAATTGATGAAGGGAAAACCTCATTAGAATTAATAAAGCCTCGAAAATTCGGCCCTTTAAGGGTCCATAGAATTATACAAAGGTCAGTGAGAAAACTTACGGGAAAAACATCTCATATTAAAATCTCTCAAGTCTGAGTATTGTTGTGAGCTCTTTTGTTCATAAGAACAAAACAAAGTAAGAACAAAACAAAACAAACATAATTTTAAACGTACACGAATTAATATGTAAGCTCTTCAAATTGTGACCTATATCTGAGGACAAGTGATTGCAAAAGTACTTACATTTAATACAATTATAAATTAATTAATTCCTTATTAATTATTTCTATAATAAAAACAGACATCCATACAATAAATTTTAATTTCTTTTATCTATACTAATATTGTAAACCTGTAGAGTTTGTTTGTTTGAACGCTAGGATCTCAGGAACTACTGATCCGATTTGAAAAATACTTTTAGTGTCAGATAGCCCATTTATCGAGGAAGGTTATAACATCACGCTACGGCTAATAGCAGCTGAGCAGTGGCTAAACAAAAGCGACGGAAGCGAAGCCCCGCGCGATTTCTAGTAATAAAATAACAAGAAGTGAGGAAATTAACAAAAAAAAATTCTTAAACAAGTAAATATAATTTAAAAAATTTAATAACCCGACTGCAATAAATCAACAGAGAGCAACGCACTAAAAAGACCGTAAAATTATTGTAATATTGATTAAATTTAAATACATATCATATGTATATATTTGTAATCTCCATTTGATTCCCTTTATTTTGATACTCTACTCGATAGGTTTGGTTAAATAAAATAATAGAACTACTTACAATTTGGAACCATTCAATTATGTATAATCTCTTTTTGAATATATGTAATCTCCTTTTGATTCTCTTTATTTTGATACCCAACTCGGTAGGTTTGGTTAAAAAAAAAATTGAACTTCTGACAATATGGCGTCAAAAGCCCGCCGTTTAAGTCTTTTTATTCTTAAAACCTATCTAAGGACACTTGGGTTTTCTAGACGAATCTAACGATACCCTAATTGTCAAAATCCATCCAGCCGTTTGGAAGATTCGTGGGAATAAAGAAATTTACAAACATACAAGATACGCGCGAAAAACAATACCCGTCCTGACAGTCGGGTAAAAAGAATGAAAATAACTTAAATATGAAATTTCACAAGTAGGAAATTAATCAAGTATTTGTAGTAAGTAAAGTGTTATTGGACGCATTCTTAGAATTATGTTAATATAGCAATTTAGGTTAAAATTAAATTACTTATTAGCCCATAAGCTAGATTTTAATGTTATTAGACTAAACAAGTCCCACATTAAAAAAAAAAAAAAAAAATAGCATTATATCAGCCCAATGAAATTGACTGGCCTGTTGGTCTAGTGGTTAGTGACCCTGACTGCTAAGCCGGAGGTTGTGGGTTCGATCCCCACGCAGGACAAATCTTTGTGTGATGAGCATAAAGGTTTGTTCTGTGTCTGGGTGTAATTTATCTATAATATTTATTTATTTATTTATTAACACTTAATATACACAGAAATGTACAAAGGCGGACTTAATGCCTGAGGCATTCTCTACCAGTCAACCTAAAGGGTGATGCAGAGAAGGGTCGAAGTAGGTGCATAAAAAAAGAGATAGATTAAATTAAATGAGAATATCAACATTTAAATACATGTACATGTATAATATATATATACATATATATATAAATATGTTAATATACACAAATACATAAATTATATATAAAATACATATATAGATACAGTATACATACAAATAAATAGATATATAAAATAATATACATACTATAGTTGTGATGATTCTGCAATTTTTTCCAGTAATAGAGCACGGATTCTCCTCTTAAACACGTCACGGCTAGTAGACTTTCTGATCTCAAGAGGGAGGGCATTCCACAGAAGTATAGATTGTACGAAAAAGGAGGAATGAATGAAATCAGTAGAGTGAGTAGGACAGACTAGAAGAAGATTGTTGGAGGAACGCAGTTTACGTTCATGAACAGTGCAGAGGTATTGAAACTGGGAGGCTAAATAGGTGGGAGCGTTAGGACACATAAGAATAGAATAGAGAGTAGTGAGAGCGCGTGAACTGCGACGCTGACGAATAGGTAACCAATTGAGTTGAGAGCGAAAAGCAGACACATGGTCATACTTACGAAGATTGAAGATGAATCGAATGCAGTTATTGAGAAGTCGGTCAAGTTTATTGAGGCGATCTGCATTCAGGTCAAAGTAGCACACATCACCATAGTCGATTATGGGTATGATCAAGGCCTGCACAAGCATCGTTTTAGTCTGAACAGGAAGGAAGTATCTAAGCCGATACAGAGCACGCAGGGAACCTGTGACTTTCTGGCTGACGTGGGTCACTTGAGCCTGCCAACTTAAGGTGGAATCAAGAAATAGGCCTAGATCCTTCACATGAGAGCTAAGGTTGATGACATTGCCATCGTAAGTGATTGATGGTACAGCAGTAGTGTCCAATCTGCTGATCATGCGTTGGCTGCCCACAATTATAGCTTGGCACTTTGATGCATTTACACTAAGGCCAAACATCTCAGACCACTCCTTTATGCGCTCCAGGTCACTATTAATTGAATCCACCGCATCACCCACACAGTCAATATCAGCATGTGAGTAAATCTGCAAGTCATCGGCGTAAAGATGATACGTACATTGAAGTTTATGGGTTATGAGATTGATAAAAATTGAAAAAAGAAGAGGGGATAATATTCCGCCTTGAGGAACGCCACAGTCTATAGCACACCAATCAGATGAAAGGTCATTGATGCGAACTGACTGTTGACGACCTCGAAGATATGTTGAGAACCAATCCAGTGCTTCGGAAGAGATCATAAAGTGGGAAAGGATGGATAGAAGGATGTCGTGACTGACGGTATTAAATGCATTGGAAAAATCAATTAGGGCAAGGACGGTGATGTTAGCCTTTTCCATTGCTACCCTAATATCGCCAGTCACTTTGAGAAGAGTAGAGACAGTGCTGTGGCCTGGCCTAAACCCTGATTGAACAGGACTTAATAAGTTGTGATGGTACACAAAGCGGGCAAGCTGTTTATGTACACAGGCCTCCAGCACTTTGGATAAGAAGGGAAGAATGGAAATAGGGCGAAAGTGGGAAGGTAATGTAGGATTTTGAGTTTTAGGTATAGGAATGACGTAGGCTTTTCGCCACAAGGACGGAAAGACTCCAGAAAAGAGGGAAAAATTAATGATATGGGAAATGGGCATAAGGAGATGGTCGAGGATAATGAGGATCATGCGACGAGAAATCTTGTCGCTCCCCACAGCATTAGATTTAATGGAGAGGATTACTTTTTTGATCTCGTCAAAAGTAACTGGAGAAAAATTAAAAGGGTTGTAATTGGATGGAGGTAAGCTAGCAAGATAGTCGGCAGCTGGACAACCCGTTTGGAAGTTTATTGTGTTGCAGGTAGAAAAATGGCGATTTAGATCTTCCAAACTAGGCGTACCATGCAAACTGGCGCTACGCTGCTTGCCGATCCCTAGGGTTCCAAGGAACTTCCAGGTGGCGGCGGGAGAGGAGGGTGTGATGTTACTTAGGATATGTCGGCGTTTCGCATTCCGTATCATCTGGTTACAACGATTCCTTGCAGACTTAAAAACAGACCAGTTTTCAGGACAACGGTCCCTCCTAAACTTCCGAAAAGCACGGTTCCTGCGCCTCATCGCCATCCTAACTCCTTCGGTTATCCAGGGAGCAGGAGGCCGCTTCAATTTAACCTGTTTGACGGGAGCATGGACGTCATAGAGGTTCAGGACAATATTATTAAATATATCTACCTTCTCATCAACGGTAGGGGCTGCTATCAGGCCGTCCCAGACAATATTTGAAGCATCGTTACATAATTTGTCGACATTCATGCGATTGTAACTACGAATGTGCAGGACTTTAGGTGGGGGCTTAGGAATTTTTAGGATGTAGGAGAGGAAAATGAGATCGTGGTGAGAAAAACCGGGAGCAGGAAGTTGACCATGGGATGAGGCTAAGGTGGGGGAAGAGGTAAGGATTAAGTCGAGCCAAGTGTCCTCTCCGTCTGGATTGTGGTGAGTGGGTTGAAGATAATATGTATGTATTTACAAAAAAAAAATGTATTTAAGTAGTATATCAGTTGTTTAGTACCCATAACACAAGCAAATATAATTGCTTACTTTGGGACTAGATGGCGCTGTGTGAATGTAGTAGAATATTATTATTATATTGCTTAGTTTTTATTAAGGGATAGTCACTTTGTTCTTGTGTTCAGCAGTGGATATCATTGGGCTGATAATATAATGATGAGTAAAAAGAAAATTCTACTATCGACAAACAATGCACGCGGAGCCGCAAGTAAAAGTTAGTTATATGTAGATATAAGAGCACTTTTGTTCACAACTGTACAGACAATGCTCTTTGTTCTGTTAACAAGTTGGATGAGTTGCGGAAGGCAACGAGGTTGAGTTGAAGAGTTAATATAATGAGGGGTTCTCTGTAGAATTTATGTCATTGTAATTGATATCATGTTGGTACGAGATGCTCTCATGAAGATAAAGAATAAAGGCAAACTTCAGAAGTATGAGTTAGGGTACAGGATTGTACCATCTACATAAATAAAAATGGATCGCCGAAAAGTATGTGATGGATTCATGTGAGAACGGCGCGACCGATTTGGCTAATTCTTTTTTGTTGTATTTGCTATTGTCGAGGCAAGGCATGTATGTAAGAAATTATACAAAAAAATTGAGTGTAAAATTTTAAATGTTGGGTTACAAAATCTCCATATAAACATTTAAAAATAGAACATTATCACGAATGGGTGAATTTCCCGGGACCAAAAATTGCGTGGCATCGATGAAATCTTCATCGCTATGGATAGATATAACATTCTATTGAATAAGTTTGTCGTCTTGATTATACATTCGATATAACGCCATTTCTTTTGTTTATTTGTTTACTTCGAACAATCAATAGACTTTTTGTTATTTTATATTTTTGCCTTGATTTTCATCGCCATGTTCTCATTGCTATGGTTTCCGTGCCCAAAATTTGCTATGGCAATGAAAAAAAAGACATGTAAATTAAAAAACTTTAATTTTTTTTATATAAAACTAAAGATAAAAAAATCCACGGAAATGAATATTTTAATGGACCTGTTGAAATTCACCCGAATAATAAAATATGGCGGTACGCAGTTCACCGGGTCAGCTAGTTTAAAATAAAATACGTACTATTTTATAACCTATTCTATAAAAACTTGTAAATAAACAATTTTTTATTGGTATCTCGAAATTTATTATATGTATAGATAAATTACAGCCAGACACAGAACAAACAATTATGCTCATCACACAAAGATTTGTCCTGGGTGGGAATCGAACCCACGACCTCCAGCTTAGCAGTCAGGGTCAATAACCACTAGACCAACAGGCCAGTCAAAGTCTTTATAAGTTGCATGTATTGTATACCATAGTTATGAATTTCATTCTCGTGACTTCACGTTATGTTACGTTAAAGTTATCAAACTATTTACTTAAGCAAATAGTTAAATAACTTTGTGTATATGCAGTCCTTACTTTAACTATTCTAAAGTTAAAGAACTTTATCACGCAATATAATAATAATAATAACTTACTTAACTGCAAGTTTAAATGAAGAGCCCACAAACCGCAGGGCAGCTAGTGGCGAGCTGAATGTGAGTGGCGACACTGCGGTCCTGAATGCCCCTGAGAGTCAGTCTACGCCTCGTCTCCAGCACGTCTTTGTTGGCTGACTGGAGTGGATCTCCAAGAGCGAACACAGGACTCTCAACTCTGGCTTGCTTTAACCAGCCGACCAGAGAGGGGTCGCCAGAGTTATATGCTCGGGGGTGGAAGTGTCATTTTTCAATGGCATAATTACGAGGAAATCCGCTCCGGGTCTCCGCTTGGGACCCGCGATGGCGAAATCGGCGCCGCACCGCTCGACACCCCTAGCCGCGCACTACGGTATTGCCCTGAGACCCGTGGACTTCGGCCCATGTCGGTTGTGGAAGGGGCCCATCTAGTGTAAGGCGAGTCACCGGCTGCCCAAATCCTCATTTAACATCATATATTCACCGCTGGAGGAGGCAAGCAGGCGACGTTGTTCCCGTATACCAGATATTCCTTATATTGACCATTCCACCGAACACCCAAACCCATAGCCCAATTTTATTTGACTCCATAACATCATACAATAGTACACTTATCAGTGACAAATCATAGCTGTACTACAATAGTGCAGCTGTCATATGGCAGCGGTAAGTGTCTCATCCCATTCTAAATTAAAATTCTTTAAGGGCTTCTGCGTGTTGGACCTGTGTCCCCGCGTAAGCCTTCCAAAAAGACCGGGTATACTTCTCACCTTAGAGAGAAGTATAGCCGTGAGAAAAGAGACATAATAATAATAATAAGGTGTAATGTATAGGAATAAATACACACGAACACCGCGTGACGTACGGTGGTGGGAGCGTGGCGAGTGAGAGCTCGCCGCGCACTTACTAGCTTTACTTACTAGTCGGCCGCCGCGGTAGTCTCTCTGAACAAACTACTGTTTTATTTAATACCTTAAACTCTTAGAGTACCTATATCTGATTGTGACCTTAAGTACCCACATAGTAGCGGACGTCACATAAGGAATTTATTTCGGACTACAATCCATAGTGTTAGTATCACTTATAAACTACGTTCGTACATAAACCTGAAACAAAAACATACAATACAAAACAAGAACAAACAAAAAGTACATAAATAAGCACATACAGGGCAAAATAAAATAATATGCCCAGACAAAAATAGTTATGACTAGTTAAAAAACTGCATGCACATTAAAATCACAAACGGTTATACAATCGTCTATTTTACTTTTAAAGTTCATTGTCTTTGTAAAAAGAGGGGTGTTTTAAGTCTGTTGTGTTTGTGTATATATGTATATATATGCTCTGCTGCATCACTTTACACGCTACCCAAATTGTAAATTACAAAAGATTGTAACTATCCATTTGTTTAAAAAGAGTGGCGTGAGTTGAGTGTGTTGTTAGTGAGTTCTTGCCAGTTCTTCTCATAGCTCCACCCCGTCAGCGAACTGGTCGTAGGCAAATTTGCTGACACTACTTTTCGGATAACCTGTTACATTCTTGTAACTTTCATAAGTGTTACCTTGTAACCTAGATGAATAAACGAGATTTCATTTCATTTCATGTATAATATACTGCCCTACCAAAAAAGAACGGCATAACTACATGTCAAGCGCACGGGAAATTCTATCTAAATGCAGTAACTTTACATGCGTTTTTCCCGTAGCTTATGTAATGCAACTGCGTCTTTTTTTCTAAGCAAGGCAGTTTATGTTGTCTGTCAGAGGCATAGAATCTCCTGAGCGAATGGACCGATTTTGATGCGATTTTGTATTTGTAAGCTGCCATGGTCAAGATGGGTCCTAGGATATTTACTAAACAACTGATATACCATACATTTTTCATGTATTATCTACATTAATAGTAGTAAGTTTAATTGTATGTGATAGATATTGATCTCACAGTCAAACTGTATTAAAATACAGTTTTGTGAGAGAAGGTTTCATAGATCGTTAGTCATATACTGTACTTTTTATGAAACAATAAACAACAATTTTTTTTCGTAAATACAAAGATACATGTTATATATGAATAACACCCAGACACAGAACAAACAAACATGCTCATTACACAAAGATTTGTCCTAGGTGGGGATTGAACCCACGACCTCCTCTTAGCAGTCAGGGTCACTAACCACTAGATCAATTACAGGTCAAACATTTTTCAATATATAATTTTAGATTTAGGTACGTGGCATTTTAGATTTAGGCAAAACCTCGACCGAAATCTGTGAAATCTATTTGCATACGTTGGAAGGGGAAGACCTAGAAGAACGTACCATGACCAAATAGGTGACGTTCTAAAGAAGGGACAGATCAGGAGTACCCTCAACCGGCGAAAATGCATGAAAAGACTGATGAATGTTGAAGAAGCCAAAGATGTATGTCAGAATCGTAGCAAGTGGAAGGAAATAGTCTCTGCCTACCCCTCTGTTGGGAAAGAGGCGTGAACTATATGTATGTATGTAAACAAACCTTCTTCAGCCAAGAGCTAAACGAAATAATATCAGAAAATCATCCTCCATTTTCGTTGCTATAAACAATATTGAATAAATAAGAACACTTAGTAACAAATTGAATTTACGAACCGAAGTGTGTTGTAATTAGATATTGGTTATGCGCCTGAAATGTGTTCACAATATTGCCATTTTTATTCTTACTTTTTAGCGGTCTCCACCTTCCTCTTAGGCGGGTCGCCAGACAAGAAAGTCAGGAGTATGCAGGCAAGAGAACTCATAACTGGAGAAGAGCCTGGGGGCCCCTATATAAAAATAAACGTAGTATTGACCGGCCTGTTGGTCTATTGGTTAGTGATCCTGACTCCTAAACCGGAGGATCTTTGTGTGATTGTTTGCTGTGTGTCTGAGTTTAATTTAGCAAATTCAAATTTTAGTTATATATTTTTTTAAAAAAGCGCATTAGCCTTCCGATCCAACGCGGTAATGTGGCTAGCCTTTTGGGTACGTTTCCTCAGGAATCTAATCTCAATCAGATATTCTATTTATAGGAATTTCATGTAAATAGAGTATCTGGTTCTTTTTTTTTAATAGGTTAGCTGTGTATATTTTTAAGTTATATGTAAATATTTTATTGAATATTTATAATATATATGTATATATTGGAATGGGAAAAAAAATGTATTTAAGTAGTATATCAGTTGTTTAGTACCCATAACACAAGCAAATGTAATTGCTTAATTTGAGACTAGATGGCGCTGTGTGAATGTGGTGAAATATTATTATTATTATATCATGTTTATCACTAGTTGTAGTGACGGATTAAGAATATATATTTTCCCTACCCCAATTCAATCCGAGGGTGTCGTAAAACACTTAAATCGACAAAAGCACTGCGAGAAAAGGAAAATTCGAAACAAAACACTGTACTGTTGGCCAGTGTGGTATAGTAGGCTGAATTCCCTCCAAAATCTTTGAGAACACCAAATAACAAGACCACAATAGGTTATTTATATATTTACTCATCTTAATTGATGAACAATCAACGCTTTGGTGAACACAATCTCACGTTTGATTAATCGTGACTTCACGCTGTATAAACACAACGCTGCATGACTGAGCTCTGTCTCACAACCAGCAGATAAGTGTCTGATAAAATATCTGTGACTTAAGTTATTGATTTTTTAACTAGTAGATAAGTGTGGGAAGTTACGCACTGTTTTCTCGTCCACAATACCCCAGTGTTTGAAGACAAAGGTCTTCAACCAATGTGTGTTGCCAGTGATGACTTACGGTACTGAGACGTGGCCGCTAACTATTGGCCTTATTAGAAAGCTTACTGTCGCCCAGCGAGCCATGGAAAGAGCTATGCTCGGAGTTTCCCTGCGTGATCGAATCAGAAATGAGGAGATCCGCAGGAGAACTAAAGTTCGACATAGTTCATCGAATCGGATCGCTAAAGTGACAGTGCGCAGGGCACATAGCTCGTAGAACTGATGGCCGATGGAGGAAAAAGGTTTTCGAGTGGCAGCCACGTATTGGAAGGCGCAGCGTGGTCGGTCCCCCACCAGATGGACCGACGACCTGGTCAGGGTGACGGGTGGCCGTTGGTTGCATGTGGCACAGGACCGTTCGCAGTGGCGTAAATTAGGTGAGGCCTATGTTCAGCAGTGGACGTCGTTGGGTTGATATGATGATGATAAGTGTCTGATAAACTATTAAGTACCTAATACATTTTATAACTAGTAGATAAGTGTCTGATAAACTATCTGAGATTTAAGTGACAGATATTTTTTGAAATCATAAAAGATATGATGATATAGGATCATGCTTTTTTCCATGAAGGGGTAGTCAGAGATACATAACATCCACATTTCATCCAATCACATAATAGATGGAGGGAATTCTTTCTTGGTAGAAAAACTTAAAATTTGTTTTACCCGACCCGGAAATCGAACCCTAAACCACTTACGTAGCAGTTGTATATACTTGCTGCTGCGCCACCGAGGCAGTTTGACAACGATAGCAGAATCGACCAATCGAATATAGAAATTCAGAGAAATTAGAACTACCATTTCCTACCACTGCTACCTCATCTAAAACCATAGACCATAATTTTTTTTTTTTTTTCTCCCCAACCCAATTCACTTTCAACCCCATAAGGTTGTAACTTCCCCTAACGTCAGGTATGGGGTAATAAAATCCTACTTGTGTTGATTATTTTTTCAAAGATTGCCTTTTATTGCGAACATAGCGTTTCTGTAGCTATGTGCTACGGTGCTACGAGGTGCTACGAAGTTCTACGAAATGCTACGAATGAGAGATATTTTAATAGATTTTATCTTATTTCTCTTTTAAAAGAAATCTCTAAAAAATTCTTTGATTTTGTCAGCATGTCATAAGTATATCTATGCCAAAATCAAGCCTTCTGATCCTAAGAGTCTCTGAACTAAACCGACGGATAGACAGACCTGACCAAACTATAAAGGTTTCTTGTCTAAACCCTAAAAAGTCCCGTTTCAAGACTTTACAAACATACAGCTAAAAGTACACCCAGGTTAGAAATACAAATACTACAATACAAGTCGCGCGGCGCTTCACTCCCGTCATTTTTTATTTAGCCAGCTCAGCTCCTATTAGCCGTAGCGTTATGTTATATAGCCTATAAATGAGCTATCCAACACTAAAATATTTTTCAAATCGGCTCAGTAGTTTAATTATAAACTCTACAGCTAACTCACAGCTAGCGAGTTTTTATAATATTAGTATAATAATTCATTTATTTAATAAGATTACAGAGATCCATTATTTGTTAGTTGGTTAGTATCAGAGTATTCAGAATAAGTTAGTAGGTTAGTATATAATTATAAATACAAAAATAAATAAATTTGACATTTTAATACATTACATTATTTAATAGCCCCAATAACCACTTTTACCCAGTATGACTGAATAGGGCAGTCAAATTTTTCAGAGATTGTTTTCAGGACAATGCTACTGCTGCCACGCAGTCTGTTTAGTAAAGACGATATTCTTTGCGTCTAATGGCGTAAAAGTCATCAGTATGTGCTCCGGCAAACATTGCCGATGCGCTACAGAAGCGCGGCAGCTGCAGCAGTGTCCTGAAAATGTTATTATATTGAACCCGCAGGGCGTTATATGCCCTTACGGTATAGCTAACCCACAGGCTGCTCGTGTAAAAAGTTTGACAGAACGCTTTAAACAAGGTAATTTTGACTTCTTTTGAGCAACGAGCAAACCTGCGGGCCAACATGTTACCGCGGACAGCCAACGCCCTGCGCTCACGTTCAATATCAGCATCATCTTTTAAATCCTCGGTAATAATGTGTCCGAGATATTTAAATTGCCTAACCCTATTGAGAGGCGAACCATACTACGTATAGATAAGTATATAAGAAGAGTTAGTAACGGATAAAGAATACATAATTTCACTACCCCATTTCAACCCGTGGGTGTCGTAAAAGGTGACTAAGGGTAGTAACTTGCAGACAAGAGTACTGCAAACCAACTACAACTTTATGATATTAGTATATCGAACCCACAAACTCGAGGTAAGCTGTCGCATACCCAACCACAAATTCACCTAGCCAGAAGATGACTTAACGAAGCTTACCGAGAAATTTTCGTAACTACAATATGTAACTTGTCAACAATAATGTCTTCGTGTAGTGACGGATTAAGAATACGAGTACATAATGTCACTACCCCAACTCAACCCGTAGCAGACAGACAGAACATCGGACTTAAAAGGCGACTAAGGGAGTACCTTATGCAGACAAAAGCAACCCGTCTGGCCGGCGTGGTATAGTAGGCTAAATTCTCTCCACATTCTTTGGAGGAGACCTGTGCCCAGCAGTGGGACGTTTATGGGTTGAGACGATGAATATGTAACTCAAAATAGGCAACACGTACACTTAACTCAATTTCCATTTAAAATACAATAATTAAACTTTGAGAAGTTAATTATTCAAAAGTTCACAATAAGATTTTAAAGTAAATAATCATGATTTACATTCAAGTGACATCTTAACTAAGATGGGGGCATATTAAAATTCTCGTCGAGCCTTCGCAACAGCCTCCAAGTCAATTTGGGACTTAATTGTTTGCTACGTTAAATACGTCTACGAAAACTCGTAGCTGTGTAGCACTTCGTAGAGGCATAGAGTTTTCTCTTTAAGCCTCTCGTTATTTGGAAACGAGCCTTTTGTCGCAGGAGACATCAGAAATACATTTTTTTTTAATATTAAGCTACATTCACACAGCGCCATCTGGTAACAAATTAAGTAATTATATTTGCTTGTGATAAGTATTAAACTTTCCGTGTAGTGACTGGTTAAGAATACATAATGTGACTGCCCCATCTCAACCCGGGGGCGACTGAGGGAGTAAAGTTGTGCAGACAAGAGCACTGTGAGAAAAGGAAAATTCGGAAAACAAACCGTACACCAATCCGTCTGGCCAGCGTGGTGTAGTAGGCTAAATTCCCTCCACATTCTTTGGAGGACACCCGTGCCCAGCAGTGGGACGTTTATGGGTTGAGATGAAGATGTACTAAACAACATAATATTTAAATTAATTAATTTGATGTGATTTACTGGCCTGTTGGTGGTTGGTGACCCTGACTGCTAAGCCAGAGGTCGTGGGTTCGATCCCCACCCAGGACAAATCTTTGTGTGATGAGCATGATAGTTTGTGCTGTGTCTAGGTGTAATTGATACAATGTATTTAGTAGTATATCACTTGTTTAGTACCCATAATACAAGCAAATATAATTGCTTAATCTGAGACTAGATGGCGCTGTGTGAATGTAAAAAAAATGTCCGTAGTATTCAATAGTCCTTTACCATATTGAGGTCCCTTCGAGTGGAAGCTAATAAATTCGTGACGCCATATTATTTCAGAGCCTTCAATATTAATATTAATCTATTTGATATTAATTATTACGCTTCTTTTACGAAATTTCCTGTCTTACAAGTATAATTAAGTTAATTATAGATAATGGCTTTTAAATTACGGCCTATTAGATGAGAAAATACATTTGATTATAAATTAGGAGTGCTTCGCAGATGGTGCGGAAGTTAAAGCTGTTATTTATTATAATAATTATAATTCATAAATAAGATATACCTACTGTCGCCCTCGGCTTCACCCGTCTATAATTCAATATGCGGTTTTTCATACAAAAGCATTAATATAACAATAATATTTTACCACATTCACACAGCGCCATCTAGTCTCAAATTAAGCAATTATATACTAAACAACTGATATACTATTTTTTTTTTAATACATACTTAAAATTGATAAATTACACCCAGACACAGAACAAACAATCATGTTCATCCTACAAAGATTTGTCCTGGATGGGAATCGAACCCACTACCTTCGGCTTAGCAGTCAGGGTCACTAACCACTAGACCAACAGGCCAGTCAATATGTATATTCTCCTATTTTTTTCCTGACGAATGCCTCTAGAGATTTGTTTTTCGTAAAATTCAAGGTCAGCAGGCTGTCATTTCCTTTTTTTAAAGAAAATGACCTCCGCAAAAATTTCCCCATTCTTTCTGTAATTTCATCTCAATCAATGTATATAATTCAAATCAATCATAATGTTAAACACATAAAAAGGCCTCATTTTCTTGCCAAGTTCTTCTCAGAGCTCAACCTGGCTGCAGAACTGGCCGTAGGCAAATTTCCTGACACATTTTTTTGGCTTTGTATGACGTTCATAAGTATCATGTATTTGATCTATATGAAATAAAGATTATGACTATGACATGCGCCGTTTTCAACTTACTGTACAATAAACAATTTTCTTTCTTTCTTCTTTCTTTCGCAGAAACTGCAACAGTTTACACTTCCACTGCGCTACCGAGGTAGTCTTATCGCTTAACCCTCCCTCCCCCTTGTGTCCTTGTTAAATCAGACATAAATCAACTAACAGTATCTAGTGAATCTTGTAAATAATATAAGTCGTGCCTGGTAGAGATGGCCGCAGTGACTGATGGGAAGGAATATAAAACTTTATAGCTAATAAAATATGAGTGAAATTCGTTTGTATAATGTTATTAGAGTTTGTAATGTTTAGTTTAAACTTGTAGAAGGTTTTCATTTTTTTATTATTACTGGAAATGGCGCGGTGCTTCGCTCCTTTCGTTCTTTATTTGGTCACTGCTCAGCTCATATTGACTGTAGCGAGATGTTATATAGCCTATAACCTTCCTCGATAAATGGACTATACAACACTAAAATATTTTTTCAAATCGGACCAGTAGTTCCTGAGATCCTAGCGTTCAATCAAACAAACAAACTCTACTGTTTTATAATACTAATATAGATAAGTATATAAGTGAAGAATCTTAATCCGTGTAGTGACGGATTTAAAATACATAATGTCACTACCCCATCTCAACCCGTGGGTGTCGTAAAAGGCGACTAAGGAAGTAACCTTAAGTAGACAAGAGCACTGCGAGAAAAGGAAAATTCGCAACAAACCCTATACCAACCCGTCTGGCCAGCTTGGTATAGTAGACTAAATTCCCTCCACAATCTTTGGAGGAGACCCGTGCCCAGCAGTGGGACATTTATGGGTTGAAATTATAATGATGATGATGATTTTATAAAATAATCATACTTACAGCTTCGCTAACCCGACTGCGAAAGCTAGGGATCCGCTTTTCTGCTTACGTAAACAAGCCTTATTTTATTACCTGAAACAATTAACAAATATTGTTAAACAAGTAAATAGTTCAGTAATCTATATTTTTAGGGTTCCGCAGCCAAAATGGCAAAAAACGGAACCCTTATAATTTTATCATATCCGTCCATATGTCACGGGCATTTGAGTAAAATGCCCGTAATATTATAAAGAGGAAAAATTCGTATTTATGTTAAATTAATTGTTGTATTTACGTTTTGAAAAAAAATTAGGTACAACTGGAACCACGTATTATCCATGTAATCGAATTACGCGCGGGTGAAGCCGTGGGCGATAGCTAATCCATACATATAAGGCTTTGTCCTGACTGACTGATAGACAACGCACAGCCTAAAGCGCTGGTCGTAGCGACTTGAAATTTGGAGGGTGTGTTTGTCCTAATGTCTGGAGGTGTACTAAGAAGGGGTTTTTTAAAATTCAACCCATAAGGGGGTGAAAAGGGATAAAAACGATTGTTTGAAACTTCTTTGTTTTTTAACTTAAAGATTTGAAAATTTGTTTTGGGGTACTACTATCAAAATAAAAAATACCTTCATCAATATTTTTGACAAGGGTGGCTTTTGAAGGATGAAATTGGCGATGAAACGTTGTATGAGAAGATCTTTGTTTTGAAGTTAACGTTTTGCAAATTAGTATTGGGATAGGAATTTAAAATGTTGTTTTTAATATTTTTGATTAACCCATCCCCTTCAGGGGGTGAAATATTAAATAGACAGTTCTTTGATTTTCAAGTTATATGTGAACTTCAGTTAAGAAGTGAGTTGATGGGTTGTTTTTGGTGTTTGAAAAACTTACCCTAAGGGATGAAATAGGTGTGAAAATTATTAGAAATAGATATTGATGTCGTTTTCAAGGTTTTTAGGGACGCTGATTACGAAAATGTTATCTATATTGACGTAAAATGAAATTCAACTCCTGTAGTGGGGTGTTGTGGAATTCATGAATTGCACTTAAAACAAAGATCTATGTAATATCGAAATCTACGCGGACGAAGTCGCGGGCAAAAGCTAGTAGCGTATAATTATGGTTCTGTGGTTCAACACGCGATGTCGCTAGTTCGGTATCCAATGTCATTCTTTATACATACGAATATTTAGGTCAGGTGAATGTCATTTGTCAATGTCGCGATGCAACGTGGTTATAAACGTTATTTGTTTAGTAAAATACATACCATGTGTGGCTGTTTATATTTATTTATTTATAAGCACACCAACAGTACAATTACACAACATTTGAGATATAATAAAGACTTAAAAATAACCTTAAAGTAATTATACATATTATAAGCATGCATAACATTTGATAAATTAGTTTTTATTAATAAAAGGAGATTACAAATTGCAAAAATAAAAATGTACAGTGTGACGTTCCCAAAAAAAATTTAAAAAACAATAATAATATTATTAGCAATTTGAATATAGATAGAATTAAAGGAAAAAAAATACATTATGGGTGTAATAAACAGTGCCTGAATGATCCGTAACTTGTGGCGAGTATATCGATGGAGTTGCTACATTCGACAACCAGTTCATTATATAACCACGCCATTCTTGTGAATGAGCTGTTATGTACGTGTCTTATTACCATAACTGACTATGACTGGCCTGTTGGTCTAGTGGTTAGTGACCCTGATTGCTAAGCCGGAGATCGTGGATTTGATCCCCACCCAGGACAAATCTTTGTGTGATGAGCATAAAGGTTTGTTCTGTGTCTGGGTGTAATTTATCTATAATATGTATGTATTTACAAAAAAAAATGTACTTAAGTAGTATATCAGTTGTTTAGTACCCATAACACAAGCAAATATAATTGCTTAATATGGGACTAGATGGCGCTGTGTGAATGTGGTGAAATATTATTATATACGAAATATGGCACTAACGACGTTACCACTCTGTTTGTAAATACGTTCTATAAATAATTTTAATATAAAACAAGTGTATACTTATGTATATAACCCTTAAAAACATATTTACTAAAATAATTTTCGTTATAATTATAGAAAATTGCTTTTTCTCTCGTCTGTACGAAACGATTTATTTCCAGCATCGAATTAATCACAGTTTGTGAGCAGAGGTGATTGAAGCGTTAATACACATTATATATACAACCTTAACGATTATATTCACGTAAAATATAAGTCAAATAACAAAAATAATGTATGAATATAATATTAAAAATAATAATATTCTACCACATTCACACAGCGCCATCTAGTCCCACAATAAGCAATTATATTTGCTTGTGTTATAGGTACTAAACAACTAATATACTACTTAAATACTTTTTTTTTTGTAGATACATACATATTATAGATAAATTACACCTAGACACAGAACAAACCTTTATGCTCATCACACAAAGATTTGTCCTGGGTGGGGATCGAACCCACGACCTCCGGCTTAGCAGTCAGGGTCACTAACCACTAGACCAACAGGCCAGTCAATATATTATTATAATAAAAATCCAGACTTTACGTTAGGTTATAATCTATTGTGTGTCTGGACAGAAGTGAAAATTCTGGACGGAAGTGACGCCCATATGCGTCAGGTTCACAGCGTCCCCGGTGCTCCCGGACGCTGTACGCTGACACGTAGTTATTGTGTCTGGATGGAAATGAGAGTTCGACACGGTCATCCATCGCCTCAGTAACCTACATTAAGTCTTTAAGCGCCATGGGGGTCACCGGTGTCCCCCAAACAATAGATTTTCTATTGTGTCTGGAATCTCCGCGTTCAACGTGTTAAGTTGCTATGGATGACGCCACCTTATTGACCTTGACAGTGAACTTTCAAATGAGCCCCATAGTTAGCGGCCACTTTTTAAAATTATGTGAAACTGTATAAAATGTAAGTATCTGTGATTTTTACAGTAATTTACTACGAAAAGAACGCCCTGCAAGTTTCCAATGTGTTATTTACATATAAATAGAACTGTAAACGCAATGATTTCTTACCTTTTACACACTTTTCACCTTATTGTCAAAAGTGTAGCAAACATATTTTTAAAAAATAGCTTTGATTATACAATAAAAATTGAAAACCATAAAATATGACACTAAATCGCGACATTGCCACGCTGTTTATAAATACGTCACAGTGACAGTCAATTTAAAACATTATCACGAATTTATTATCATCTTATCAGTCCAATGACGTCCACTGTTGAACATAGGCCTCACCTAATTTCTGCCATAGCGACTGAGTGTGATTGACAGTGACACCCGCAACAGACCCAGACCCTGGTAAAGACCAGATCGTCGGTCCATCTGGGTCTTATTTATTATAACCGTGCATACTTAATTTAAATTTTGTTTTATTTTATTATAACCGACTCTCAATCCTCTGAGAGTTAATTTAGTTTTAATTTAAAATGTAGTTTGATTTATTATATTTTATTTTATTTTTATTTAAACTGTAATTTGATTAATAATTTGAATTTTTTTGATTTGATTTAAAATGTAATTTAATTTATTTTTAATTTAATATTGTAAGACTATAGATATAAGCGATTTGGTTGCATATCTTCTTAAATCTTCTTATTTTTTTTGAATAAATGTGAATTTTGTAATTTAAATGTGAGAGACATCTCTAACATCTCTAAAACAACAAAATGAAGGCACAGCTGTACAAACACTACATTATGTTGACTCAGCAGTAATTGAGGTGGCTGTTACCAAAATATGAAGATGTAACTTTGTATTTGCGTTTGAGAAGATATTGTCTTAACACTAGGCCTCGCCCGCGGGTTCATTCGGTCTGTGTAATTGAGATAACATAGCGTAATATCGGTATGAAACAGCGTCTATTTACAACAGTACATTCTCGCATAACCTTCTTTGGACACGTTTCCAGGCAAGATAACCAGTCCATAGAATGCCTTTTGATAAGGTAAGGTGTGGACCGACCAAGACAAGTATGCTGTGGACGCCTCATTGAATGACTTAATGATTTTTTTTGTAAATTAAATATAATGAAGTTAAAGTTCGCAGTGGCGTAAATTAGGTGAGACGTATGTTCAGCAGTGAACGTCATTGGGCTGATATGATGATGATGATAAAGAGAAATAAAATAACAATATAAATAGGAATCAACTTCTCAATCAGCTACTTAGTCACAAGTGCTGTTCGAGGAATAAAATTTCAATTAATTTATTTTTTCTGAATAACACATAGCAAAAATATTGGTAAGTGCTATTCGAGGAATTTGTTAGATGCTATTCGCGTAGGTGCGATTCCAGGAATTCACCAAATTAACACTATGCCACAAAAACACATGACTAATTAAGTATATTTTTTATAAGTATTAATATCTTACGTACGCAAAAGTTATAGCGAGCTAAAAATAAGTTCCCTCGATATTTTCTTAGAAAATCGCTAGCAGATTCAATTTAAACATAATTTCTGTTTCGATTTAATATTGAAAGAAAATGGGGATCGCCTCTTGGGAGCTATGTCCTATTTATGTACAATTTCCTCAGGGATATGTGTGCGTTCTTGGCGTGGAACTATTTATTATTATTCCCCCTTATACTATCTACCCCTATAACCTAAATGAATATCTAAAAATAGGTATCGTTTCAACTTAAAATTAATTAATATAATAATATTTCAATTTTGTTTTTGTTAATTTGTATATAATAATATTTCACCACATTCACACAGCGCCATCTAGTCCCAAATTAAGCAATTATATTTGCTTGTGTTATGGGTACTAAACACCTGATATACTACTTAAATACATTTTTTTTTATAAATACATACATCATCATCATCCACTGCTGGACATAGGCCTTTTCCAATTGCACGCCACTGAGTACGATTTGCAGCTACTCTCATCCAGCGTTTGCCAGCCAGCCAATACATACATATTATAGATAAATTACACCCAGACATAGAACAAACCTTCATGCTCATCACACAAAGATTTGTCCTGGGTGGAGATCGAACCCATCATCTCCGGCTTAGCAGTCAGGGTCACTAACCACTAGACCAACAGGCCAGTCATGTTACAGTAAAAACTCTTAGTCAGTCAAAAGTAGTTTTGACTAAGAGTTTTAGTTCAGTTTAAAAATCGTTATGTTGAAATTCCTAGTACGCATTCAGAATTTAATGATTGGTATTCTACAGCCAAAAGAAAGTGTGGTAACGGCTTACCATCTGGTCAATTTTCTATCTATATTAATAAAAATGGATCGCCGAAAAGTATGTGATGGATTCACGTGAGAACGGCTCGACCGATTTGGCTAATTCTTTTTTTTGTTGTTTGCTATTGTCGAGGCAAGGCATGTAAGTAAGAAATTATACAAAAAAATGAGTGTAAACTAAAAATTTTAGGTTTTAAAATCTCCATATAAACATTTGAAAATGGAACATTATCACGAATAATAAAATATAGCGGTACGAAGTTCGCCGGGTCAGCTATTTAGTAATAAATAAGCCATACTATAATCTGAAAACAAGCTTTTATACTCCTCGCTGTCCACGAAATAAACACCCTTATTTCATAATTCCCAAGACTCATATTCGTCTGAGCGTCCAATGCAGTTACACCATTATTCCTTGGACGTGCACACTAGATGCAGTGCGAATAAATTGAATATACCACTTCAGAAGTATGTAAATTGGTTCAAGTACTATCTCGTACAATACGTATGAGTTTGTATGAAATATTCATTATTGAATCTGCGCAGTTTACAAATTGCTTCAGAGAAGTGAAGCAATGTATTATGTATTGCAGTTAAATGTTGTATTCAATCATCATTTCAACCCGCAAATGTCCCACTGCTGGGCACGGGTCTCCTCCAAAGAATGTGAAGGGAATTTAGCTTACATTACCACGCTGGCCAGACGGGTTGGTATAGGGTTTTGTTTCGAATTTTCCTTTTCATGCAGTGCTCTTGTCTGCTTATTCCCTTAGTTGCCTTTTACGACACCCACGGGTTGAGATAGGGTAGGTGACATTATATATTCTTAATCCGACACTTCATGGATGTTACATTTTTTATTCAACAATAGTAGTTTATGAAACTTGCATTATGAGGGTTTTTAAAACACGAGTGTGAGTTAAAAAAACGAGACGAAGATGATTTTTTTTATTTTGACGTGAAAACAGTCAAATCCAAAATAATCAATCAATTAGCATTTGTCCAAGTATTTAACGACGTAACAATTATTTAGCCCGACAGCTAAACAACATCACTCTTTTTGATGGACAGTCGACTAATAACTGTACGACACAACTAAGATAAATCGTTCGGAATAATCTGACATTAAGTGATTGATTGTCTAAATTTTTAATATTATGCATGTCTTGCTAAATATGAATTCAAAATCTTTTTAATATTCTAATATATATATTCTACCACATTCACACAGCGCCATCTAGTCCTAAATTAAGCAATTATATTTGCTTGTGTTATGGGTACTAAACAACTGATATACTACTTAAATACATTTTTTTTTTGTAAATACATACATATTATAGATAAATTACACCCAGACACAGAACAAACCTTTATGCTCATCACACAAAGATTTGTCCTGGGTGGGGATCGAACCCACGACCTCCGGCTTAGCAGTCAGGGTCACTAACCACTAGACCAACAGGCCAGTCTGAATTCAAAATCTTTGTTTCATACTAGAAGTCGCGCGGGCTTCGCTGTCATCGTTTTTTATTTGGCCACTGCTCAGCAACAATTAGCCGTAGCGTGGTATTATATAGCCTATGTTACTCAGTGATAATCTAGCTTTCTAATGGTAAAAGAAGTTTTGAAATCGGTTTAGTAGTTTATTCGTTACATACAAAAATACAAATTATTCCTCTTAATGATATTAGTAGGTATAGATAAATACATGCCTCTTAGCTCTCTAGATAAAGCAGAGGAGACCTGAGCCCAGCAGTGTGACATTAATGGTTTTCTGATGATGATTAAATAAATGTCGTACAAAGCCAAAAAAGGTGTTTTTCTGGATGATTATAGTATATTATATAACATTTACTTTTTTTTTTACTTAAAGTGGCAAACGAACAGACGGCCCACCTGATGGTAACTGGTTACCGCTGCTTATGGCTCTCTAAACCTTGTTTGAATAAGGACATGTCATAGCGCTCAGGAGGCGCCGCTATAGGCAGTTGCCCCCAGTACCGGCATTAGCATTATAACTAATATCTTCAACGCTGTCGTCAAATTTTATTTTTAGAACATCCCCTTTCACTCAGAATTATTCCGAATAATCGCTTAATCTAACACCTCACCTCAAAATAAGTTAGATAAACCAAAGTTGTCGGGTCCCCTCTCGTCTATCCTACTCGCTGTCACCCATCTAAGCTTACAAATTAGTTTCAAATTGAAATTCAATCGGTAAAAACGACTCCCTAACGACATACCAACTTGAAAGTTGCCCATTGTTTGAAAGGGATGTTTTTAATCAATATTTTACTGCTGCGTCTATTGGTCAAAGAACTCGACTGTTATACACGTGACGTGGGTTTAATTCCCACATGAGACAAGTATTTAAAAGAAAGAAAGAAAAAACATTTATTCCCAACAAAAGTGACATTAAAAATATATTTTTTTTGTTTAACATCATCAGCAAATCATTAAGTCCCACTGCTGGGCTCGGGTCTCTTCTCCTCTTACTAGAAAGCTGAAAGGGTTTAAACCATAATCCACACACGCTGGCCTAGTGCGTAACAGCGAGCACACCCTATTTCATAGAAAGAAACAAAGCTGGCGATATGTGGGTGCGACCTCAGCCTAATCCTTCGGGCAATACGGGCGTGATAATATTTTTTATTATTATTTATTTGCCCGACGTTTCACCCATAATGGTCACTTCGACTGAAACATCGGGCAAATTAATGAGGTATTAAATATCACTAAAAATATAATACTCACGTAGTTAGATACATACAAAAGAAATACGGACACAGTGAGTTAGCTAGTTAAAATTGAACCGTTAGTAATCTATTCAAGACTCACTATACATTGACCTTCCCTTAAATGCCACCGCACCATGTCTGCTGACATAATTATGTGTACACAACCCAATAACTACACACCACACGCTCCAATTATCGCTCATCAATCAATATATCAATCTAATCAATCAAACTCCATAATAATTGTGATAGAAGAAAACAAGCCTCTTGTTTATTGTCAACAAATTAATGAGACAGTTCTTCGGGCTAGTTGGTAGCCAATTGGGTAAGTGATTGATATGCAAAATATATATAATAGTACCCAGTTTGATTGCGACTGTTTTGGGTTATACATACATATAGATCACGCCTCTTTCCCAACAGAGGGGTAGGCAGAGACTATTTCCTTCCACTTGCTACGATTCTGACATACATCTTTGGTTTCTTCAACATTCATCAGTCTTTTCATGCATTCTCGCCGGTTGAGGGTACTCCTGATCTGTTCTTTCTTTAGAACGTCACCTATTTGGGCATGATTTATATTTATAACCTAACAAAAAACATGAATTAGGGAAAAGGGAGAACTAATTAAAAAATGGCTTCATAAAATATTTCCGCATCACTGCCGCTGTGTACCGGAAAAGTGCCCAGCAGGCTGGCAGCATTATCACGCTGGATTCAAAAGTAAAAAACGGAACCTTTATAGGATCACTCCGTCTATCTGTCTGTCTGTCAAGAACATATTTCTCAAGAACGTGTAAAGGTATCAAGCTGAAATTAATACCAAATACGCGGGTCTGCGAGCCCTTGGCGCAATAAAAAATCAGAGTTCTAAATAAACGCAATTAAAAGATACAGCTGTTTATGCTCCATTTTTGTCGCATGTCTTGACGATCAATAAAGTAAAAAACTATTATATAGGGTACTTACTAGGTAATCCGAAAACTGTACTCGTGTTTTTATATCACAGAATATAATATTAGTACTATATAGTTCCAATATTGGAAGATAGATATACAATATTAGCTTAAAAAATTAGAGTGAGAGTTTATTCCGGACTGACATTACATAAAGACCTATACAGTTATAATAATAATAATATTCTACCACATTCACACAGCGCCATCTAGTCTCAAATTAAGCAATTATATTTGCTTATGTTATGGGTATATGTATATACTAAACAACGGATATACTACTTAAAAACTTCTTTGTAAATACATACTAAAATATAGATAAATTACACCCAGACAAAGAACAAACCTTTATGCTCATCACACAAAGATTTGTCCTGAGTGGGGATTGAACCCACGACCTTCAGCTTAGCAGTCAGGGTCACTAATCACTAGACCAACAGGCCAGTCAAATACTTTTTTATGTAATAACTAGTGCAGATTCTAATTTACAAATCTTCATTTCACTTTCTTCATACAAACTTTGTTCTGACATCTATAAAAGCTTACTTTTAAGACTTAATTTCAAGTTATATCACAAAGCTTTAAGCTGACACATTATCGCGCTGCTAAATAACAGATTATTACTATACCTATTTTAATTTTCTACTTTATTAACACTGAGGCAAGGTTCAATTTCAAAAGAAAAGCTATTATCTAAGAAGGCAGTTATGTTTTATAGCCGTTATCAGAAGGTTCTAAGATAATAATTGTCTGGATGTTGGTTACAGATGAGGCTGCTAACTGTTCATTGAATATCATTTGAACCTATAAATGTCCCACTGCTGGGCACGGGTGGGCAAATCGGTTGGTATAGGGTTTATTTGTTGTTAGAATTTTCCTTTTCTTGCGTGCTCTTGTCTGCAAAAAATTAATCCCTTTTACGACACCCACGGGTAGAGATGGGGTAGTGACATTATATATTCCTACACGGACACACGGTTCATTGAACAACGTTGTTAGTATGTTGAGGATTGTAGGTTCGAATCCCATTAGCGATGAATATTTTTATCACCCATAGATAGTTAGGTCAGAAAAGACATCGATACCGTGGGGAAGAAAGGTCGTAAAAGACAAAATACAAACTTTTCAAGGGAAGTAAAAAACGAAAAAAAAAATGCAAAATCTATCATAACTTTTTCAATCTTAGACTGATAATCATGCAGAATAGTGAAAAATATTTGTGTTTTAATGTATTTTAAATCACAAAACTCGTAATCAGCATAGACTGTGTAATTTAAAAGTTAGCTTGGAGTTACGACCTGAAAAGTATAAAAAAGTGGTGGATAAGCCCTATAAAATTCAATTTTTGTATTGTAACATGGGCATAACTACATTTATATTACTTTACTGAAGTAAGTTATGGGCTTAAATAACAATGCTAACTAAATTTGAAATGAAAAAAAGAGATCATGAGTGATTTATTTTGCAATTTTAAATTTTTACTAATCGTACTAATATTATAAATTTGAAAGTTTGTGAGGATGTATTGTGTTTGTTACTCTTGCACGTCATAACTGCTGAACGGATCTGCATAAACTTGGTATAGAGATAGATTTAAGTCTGGAATAGAACATAGGATACCTTTTGAATATTAGAAACGTAGTAAAAAACAAAATTATGTCAATAGAATTATAATTATCATTAAAGTTGCAATACATCATACCTGACATGATGACGTATTATTACACAAGAATTAACGTTTTTATAGAAAATTTCGATCAGATCAGAATTTTTCATCTTCTTCATTTACTTCGTCTTCTTTGTCCGTTTCATTCAAAGTATCTTCAGTTTGTTTATTATGGGGCAATTGTAGGAATTCAGAGTGGTACGGTCTAGGTATTACTCCGATATCGCAAAGATGTTTCAAATTTTTAAATTTAGCGATTGAAATCGGCAGTCGGCTATTGTATAATTTTCGCAATTCAAAATTAAATTCCTGATCCTGACTTTCTTCACTATCCTTTTTTTCTTTTATGCAACTACCCTTTCCTTTACCTTTTCCCTTCCCTGTGCCTTTTCCCTTTCCAGTTCCTTTACCCGTTCCTATTCTTTTTCCCTTACCTTTTAGTTTCAGCTTATTTCTAGGTTCATTGAATAATGTTACATATTTTACAAGGCTGTTTTCATTAGTGGAGTATTTAATTTCGACTTGATGCGCATTCTGTTTTTTAAATGTTGCAATTCGAATATTTTTAAATTGAATATTTTGGAGAGTTCCTTTTGTAAAAGTTTAAGATGTGAGCTCTTCCCAACTAATGAAATCAGTGTTATCCATGAGTACAACTTCGTAAGGTTTAGGTCGTTTTCGAGCAGACGAAATGTATGGAGCCCATTGAGAGGGACTCCAAACCGTCATTTTCTGAACCTTACGTTCTATTGTGGCATGAACAGAATCTACGGGCATGTAGGTGTGCCCTGGCAACAAATAGTTTATTTGTATCGTCTGTACATTCTTTTATGTCTTCAGAAAAAAAATGAATAAGAAACTTCTAGGATAGCAGTAAGTGAACGCGACTTTTTGCTTATGACGAATACTCAAACGTTGCCGCGTTATAAATCACTTATTCGCAAGCGAGTAAGGAGTTAGTAGCATATAAATTTCAGGGTGTATAAAAATTATTGTAAAATTTAGAGAAGTTAAAACGGCGTAATAGCAATTTGATTATGACATCTGGTGTTACAGCCAAACTGTTTTGATTACGATAGTGATACGCCCAAGTTACTAAAGAGTTAACATTAAAATAGAATTTACGACATTATTTATATTAAAAAATTGTTTAGGACGTAAAAAGTACCGGGGGGTAGAAGCCATTTTTTTGTACATTTTTAAACTTTAAATATACATATCGATACAGCATGAAATTCTGAACAAGACTGCATTATTAAGTCATTTTCGCTAAAAGTGACTTTTACGACCTTTCTACCCCACGGTATCGACATAAAGAAAGCGACACGTCCAAAATTAAATACTACGTAAGTACTTCATTTAAAAAAAAATCTTAATAAAATCAGAAGGCAGGTAAAAAAATCTAAATAAAAAAAAATAAAAAAACAAACTAAAATATTTCAATCATTATTTAAACAACTAGCTGTGTCCCTTCGTTCGCGTGGACAACTAATCTCGCATTCATGGAGTTTTTTTTTACTGAACCCTGATACTCATTAAGTCAAAGTCAAAGTCAAATCTTTTTATTTCATTTGGATCACATACATGATACTTATGAACGTCATACAAAGCCAGAAAAGGTGTCAGTAAATTTGCCTACAGCCAGTTCACTGACAAGGTTGAGCTCTGAGAAGAACTTGGCAAGAAACTCAGGCCACTCTTTTCAATCGCCATAGTTGTTACAATTTTAATTGGTTACTCCTGATAAAATCAAAGAAGCCTAAGTTACTACTTGTGACATTAGCTTTCCGTCAGTGAAAGTCCCGTCGAAATCGGTCCAGCCGTTCTAGAGATTAGATTGATAGAGAACAAACAGACAGACAGACAAAAATTGTAAAATTGTAGGTCTTTGTTTAAAGACCTGGCAAAAAGGCTTATCGACGCTTCACTTGATCAGAGGGCTGGTGTGTTTCTCGCTCAGAGAATTAGCATTGCCATTCAACGTGGCAATGCCGCCAGCCTTTTGGGTACGTTGACAGTGATGCTGACGAATATTACGATGCCTAAAGAAGTTTTCTTTGGGTTATTTGTTTTTTTTTTATTGTTTAAGTTTTCGTTTTCGTTTTAGTTTCTTTTTTTTTGTTTGTAATTAATTGTATATATAGTTTAAATATGTAAGTAGATGTTTAATTTAATTATTTTCATTATTTTAATATATAATATGCAGAATTTGTATTAAAAAAAATAAAATTGTAAAAAATGTTATATTGGTAAATACACCGTATATACATTCATATATACCGTATATATATATATCATGCATGTAGTAAAAAGCGGTTATTTTAATATTACAAACAGACACTCCGATTTTATTTATTTGTATGTATAGATAAAATATTTAATTTACAATAAAACGCAAAATTTTATTTTCATTCTAATATTTTCATCATCATCATCAGCAACCCATTAATGTCCCACTGCTGGGCTCGGGTCTCCTCTCCTCTAACTAGAGAGCTGAGAGGGTTTAGACCATAATCCACTCACGCTGGCCTAGTGCGGGTTGGTGGATCAGACATACTCATAGAATTTTTTCTAGGGTATGTGGGTTTCCTCACGATGTTTTCCTTCACCGTTAGCAGATGGTAAGTCACTTGACTAGTACATATAAATTCCACAAAGTGGAATCTACATTGGTACTGCCGGTCGGGATCGAACTCGGACCGCGTGATTTGCACGCCGGTCCCTTATCCATTCAGCCACCATCGCTTACTAGTCTATATACTTCTAGTCTTTTATAGAATATTTTTTCTAAAGAAATACCCACTTACTTTCGATAAATTTCCATATATATTTGGGTACCCTTCCAATCCTTTGTAGTTAAATGCCCCAAGCATTTTCTTTTATAGGAATGTTACCTACATATATTGCTTACTTTAAATTAATTGGGTTCTAAGTCCTTCAAAGTAATGTTCAGACTGGCCTGTTGGTCTAGTGGTTAGTGACCCTGACTGCTAAGCCGAAGGTCGTGGGTTCGATCCGCACTCAGGACAAATCTTTGTGTGATGAACATAAAGGTTTGTTCTGTGTCGGGGTGTAATTTATCAATATTAAAGTATGTATTTACAAAAAAAAATGTATTTAAGTAGTATATCAGTTGTTTAGTACCCATAACACAAGCAAATATAATTCCTTAATTCGGGACTAGATGGCGCTGTGTGAATGTGGTAGAATATTATAATTATTAATGTTTAATGGATTTATATCGTACAAAAAAGTGTGTAAAATATTTGCGAAAAAAATATTATTAATTATTTGACATTTTTAATTTATTTGACATTGTAATTATATTTTAATGAACTATTGATTTGATTATTCTACATGTATTTCATCATCAGCAACCCATTAAGTGCTGGGCTCGGGTCTTCTCTCCTCTATCTAGAGAGCTGAGAGGGTTTAGGCCATAATCCACACACGCTGGCCTAGTGCGGGTTGGTGGATCAGACATACCCATAGAATTTCTTCTAGAGTATGTGGGTTTCCTCACGATGTTTTCCTTCACTGTTAACAAATGGTAAGTCACTTGACTAGTACATATAAATTCCACAAAGTGGAATCCACATTGGTACTGCTGGTCGGAATCGAACTCGGAACGCGTGTTTAACACGCCGGTTTCTTATCCATTCAGCCACCACCGCTTGTTGCAGATTTTATGTAGCATAGTTTATTTGTTTAAGTTTTGTGGGGGATAAAATAAAAGTATTATCTTTCTTTCTGTGTCTGGGTGTAATTTATATATAATATGTATGTATTTACAAAAAAAAAATGTATTTAAGTAGTATATCAGTTGTTTAGTACCGATAACACAAGCAAATATAATTGCTTACTTTGGGACTAGATGGCGCTGTGTGAATGTGGTAGAATATTATATTATATTTATTTATTTATTTATTTAAACTTTATGCACTATATAAGTAGTACAAAGGAGGGCTTAGTGCCAAAGGCATTGTCTACCAGCCAACCTTAGGGTGATGCAGAGAAGAGCATGGTAGGTGCAAGTAGAAGAGAATGATTTGAAGAAGCTAGGTTGAATTTATATAATAAATACCTATCATATAAATACTATAACAACATAAAAATAAATATCTATATAAAAATTAGATATATATATATATATATGTATATATATATAATTTAAATATATAGGAATAGATGATATATAAATATATACATAAATACGAATAAGTTACTGATGTGCTGATGCTGCCAGCCTATCGAAAAGAATGCTTCGTACTTTCATTTTAAACGTATACCGATTTATAGCCATCCTGACTTCAGGAGGGAGCCCGTTCCAGAGGAGAATAGATTGTATAAAGAAGGAAGAGTGGACAAAATCAGTGGTATGAGCAGGACAGGCAAGAAGAAGGTTATTAGAAGAGCGAAAGTCTCTGTTGTGAGTAGAGGATAAAGGTAGAAAGTAGGGAATTAAGTAACTAGGTGGAGTGGGGGAGTGAAGGATATATTATTATATTATATTATATTCTTTCTGTGGCAGACGAGCAAGCGGCCCACCTGATGGTAAGTGGTTACTGCCGCTCATGGACGTTGGCAATGTTAGGGTCACAGCCATGCCTTGGCTACCTTAACCAAAAAAAATAATTATTTAAGTAGTATATCAGTTGTTTAGTACTCATAACACAAGCAAATATAATTGCTTACTTTGGGACTCGATGGCGCTGTGAGAATGTGGTAGAATATATTATACAAAGATATAGACTTTTGTTTAATATAATTAAATGAATATGGCTATGAATGGTAATGTGGCTAGCCTTTTGGTTGGAGGAAACGTTTCCTCAGAAATCTGATCTTAATCAGATATTCTATTTATAGGAATTTCCTGTAAATAGAGTATCTGGTTCTTTTTTTTAATAGGTTAGCTGTGTATATTTTTAAGTTATATGTAAATATTTTATTGAATAAAAATTAAAATATTAAATGAACATGTATTAATTCTATTGTAGGTATAGATATAAATTGTTATCTATGGCAAGGATTCTATAAAATATTAATAAATATAAAGCATATTGTTTTCCATATTTCTAAAAAGAAATACAAGACAAAGCCTATTACGTTATTAACTTAGATAAGCAACGAACATTGTCATAAAATATTAAAGTTAATGTCACTTAGGGTAAGCACGACAAGATAATCTCGACGGGGCAGCGACTAAGTAATTAAATTTCCACAAACAGAATGTAGTTTCTTTCATTATCAAACGTCGACATAACTCAACGAGACGTGGCCACTGTCTATGGGTCTAATTAGAGCTCGCTGTTGCTCAGTAAGGCGTGGAAAGCTATGCTCGGAGTTTCCTTGTGTGATCGAATCAAAAATGAAGAGATCTGTGGAAGAACTAAAGTTGCTGACGTACTGGCTGACTTAGACTGGCCTGTTGGTCTAGTGGTTAGTGACCCTGACTGCTAAGCCGGAGGTCGTGGGTTCGATCCCCACCCAGGACAAATCTTTGTGTGATGAGCATAAAGGTTTGTTCTGTGTCTGGGTGTAATTTATCTATAATATGTATGCATTTACAAAAAAAAAAGGATTTAAGTAGTATATCAGTTGTTTAGTACCCATAACACAAGCAAATGTAATTGCTTACTTTGGGACTAGATGGCGCTGTGTGAATGTGGTAGAATATTATTATTATATTATACCTCACCGAATCGTTTGTTTGAAATATTAAAATAATTGCTTTTCAGTACATGAATATGAATGTATTTACGGTACATATTATACCAAAATAACAATTTTTATCTGTCTGTCTGTTTGTTCTGGCTATTCTCTGGAACGGCTAGACCGATTTTGATGGGACTTGCACTGGCAGATAGCTGATGTAATAAGGAGTAGCGAAGGCTACTTTTATTTTTTTTAATTCTAAAAACTTAACTCGGACTAAGTCGCGGACACAGCTTATGTTAAATAAGTAGTTAGCGAGATAGTTTCAAGCGCGAGTTTTTCAACAACTTGGCAGAGTAACTTATACCACGCAACACCGGAAATTATGAATAATAATTGAAACATAACTGGAACTGGTAACATGGTAATATTTTATGTACCACTTTAGTATTTCATACCGGATATCCGGCATACAGTTTGGAACGAGTTTAAGTGGTTTATATCCGGAAAAATATTTATTTATTTATTTTGCACACAGCGCAATCTAGTCCCAAATTAAGCAATTATATTTGCTTGTGTTATGGGTACTAAAAAACTGATATACTACTTAAATACATTTTTTTTAACACATACATATTATAGATAAAATACACCCATACACAGAACAAACCTTCATGCTCATCACACAAAGATTTGTCCTGGGTGGGGATCGAACCCACGACCTCCGGCTTAGCAGTCAGGGTCACTAACCACTGGCCATCTTTCAAATATTAATGTGATTTGCAAAATCTTTAATAATTACCAGAACAGACATTGTCTAAAAAAAAACCTTCTGCTAACAAAAATAATATTCTATCAAATTAAACTTCGCTTTCCTATCTATGACATGCTGTCACTCGATACATTAGGCGTATTGATTGGTACAGACATAGTGTGGATACATACCACAGTGGTATTGTACATAGTATAGATAGATTCGGTGGTATCACCATGAGTAAGGTAAAAATTAGGTCACAACCTTGAATGGATGTTGTGGTTTTGTTTGTTAATATATAGTTTACGAGCAGACATAATTTGAGTAATTTCTTGTCTGAATATAGCGTGATTTATCCTTATTACCTACTTATCTAAAAACTGCCTTGGAGGAGCGGGAAGTTAGAAGAAGAAGCGAATTTATAATTAACCAAAATGTTTACCTATTAATTATTATAATGTATGACATAATAATTTTATTTAAGAAATTTCAGTAAGTATTTGTAGTAAGTTTTAATATTTGTATGCCAAAACTGGCGGACTGTGAGAAACATTTTTATCTGTAAGATCATACCTGTACCACTTTGCGTGCAAATAAAATGATTTGATTTGATTTTTTTGATTTTGTGTATACGACCGCCGATTTCCCGGGTCGTGTAAAAATGGTATTGGGCTTTTCTAACAAGAAATTCCAGTATTGTGATTTTCCCGGAGTTTCCAAGTCAGGTAACTCCAGTTAAGGAAGGACTCTATTGGTTCATTATAAACATTGCATCCTCATATATCTCAGCTGGAAACGCAGCATAATCTGTTTCTTTTATTTCTTTATTGTAATTGAAATATGACCGTTTGCGACGGATTTAGAATACATAATGTCACTACCCCATCTCAACCCGTATGTGTCGTAAAAAAGACCTAACCTTTAGCAGACAAGAGCACTGCGAGAAAAGAAAAAATCGAAACAAAACCGTATACCTGGGGTCTGAGGCGTGCGCGGGGGCGCACCGCGCGATACCGGCTCTGGCGCCTCGCTTCGCTGCTCACTCGACCACTCAGCTCAACACACTCCGCGTAGCTTGACGCGCAATTCACATCGTTGAAAACACAGAGTATATAACCACTACGTTTTAGTTGTAAATTACCCAAAATAAATACAGTACCTACTGTTCCTGACTATCATTAAGAAGAAACCCCATAGAGGCCTAGTCAAACCCGTCTGGCCAGCGTAGTCAGGCTTTAAGGAACTCAAGGCTAATATTAAAAAAATACCGTTTACCACCCGGTAATCGTATCTTGGACCACAGCAGTCATAAACATACCCACTGCGCCACCAATGTAATTGAAATCTATGTCTTACATTAACTTAACTCTTAATTAAATAATCATTGTTCATTAGACATAATTATTTAGTTTATCAGCAGTTAACTTGATGTAATAATGCCGTGTTTCACCTTAATTAAATTACTGTATTAATTATAACGGTACATAGCTTCCATGTTGGTTATAATTAAGTACACAAGCTTTTAAATAATAATAACGCCTACGCTGATAATAATAATGATTATAAAATACAAAAGAGATTTTGACTTAGACCTGATGTACACCAGACGTAGACATGACGTAGACCTGGTTTAGATCTGACGTAGATCTGACGTAGACTTGACGTAGACCTGAAGTAGACCTTTCATAAATCTTTCGTAGACCTGACGTAGACCTGATGTAGACCTGACATAGACTGACGTGGACCTAATATAGACCTGACGTAGACCTGACGTAGACCTTGCGTAGACCTTGTGTAGACCTGACGTAGACCTGACGTAGACCTGACGTACACCTGACATATCACTTTTAAACATTTGACAGTGTCATCAAAACCGACTAAGTCGAATGTCAAAATTTAGAATAAGCTCAATATCCCCAGAAAACTTAAATAAAATAATGTAAAATTTAAATTAAAATAACATTATTTTCATTTTGATATACTAATATTAATAAATCAATCATCTATAAAAATAATAAACATCTACAAACCAACCACAAAATATAAAACGATTTTTTTAAAAGTAACAGAGGGGAATGACCCACAAACAATCGTATCTGTGACAAAACAAACCAATAACTGTTTCCTCAACTAGTTGTACAACTAGTTGAGGAAGTATTGCAAGCGTTTTACAACAAGAAAAGAAAACTTTGTGTTTTAGATTAGGGCTGTCCAAACGGAGGGCCGGGGGCCGCATGCAGCTGACATTTTTGCGGGCCGCGACATGTTTTTAGGATTCCGTACCTCAAAAGGAAAAAAGGATCCCTTATAGCATCACTCTTCGACATTCGATTAATCGGTTTTTATGTTGCTGTTAAATGTTAGGAAATTTAGATATGGTCACTTTCAAAATTTTATTTTGACAGCGACATCAAAACCAAGTCGAATGTCGAAATTTAGAGTAAGCCCCAAGAATCCAACATTTGAATAATGACTCACAGTCGTCCAATAAAATTGTATGAAAATGGCTTGAGACATTCATTTTGCTATAAGCCATCGATTATTCATACATTTCACTTATATTTGAAAACCATTCAATTTCCTTAATACTCGTTTGCACGAATGTTTTTATCATAATGTGTTATCAAAATTCTATGACGTCAGTACTGTGGAGCGTAAATACAATGTATTATATCCTCAGAAAAGGTTTAGGAAAGCGAAGTTGCCAATAACAAAATTTAACGGTTGCACACGTTGCAAGTTGCAGCCTTCACGAAGGTACCTCTTTTATTATATTTTTTTTATTTTAATTACCTTTTCGTTAAGTAAAACTTTTATTAAAAATTTTATATTTAGACTATTAAAACAGAACTATTGGCACTATAATCTCTACTTAACCTAATATCAAACAGGCGTGATGTACACGTAAACAGAAAATGACGTCCATTAGAAAACAATCACAAAAATTCGAATAGCATTTCCTGTACATCGCATGTCGGGCGACGGTTACGAGTTCTTAGTAAATTGAACTTACATACATGTTAGAAGAGTGGATAAGGTATTAATTGTTTAAACATTTTTTTTACCCGAACCCGACTGTCAGGACGGGTATTGTTTTTCGCGCGTATCTTGTATGTTTGTAAATTTCTTTATTCCCACGAATCTTCCAAACGGCTGGATGGATTTTGACAATTAGGGTATTGTTATATTCGTCTAGAAAACCCAAGTGTCCTTAAATAGGTTTTAAGAATAAAAAGACTTAAACGGCGGGCTTTTGACGCCAAATTGTAAGAAGTTCAATTTTTTTTTTAACCAAACCTATCGAGTTGGGTATCAAAATAAAGAGAATCAAAAGGAGATTACATATATTCAAAAAGAGATTATACATAATTGAATGGTTCCAAATTGTAAGTAGTTCTATTATTTTTTTTAACCAAACCTATCTATACTATATATATATATATATAGTAGAGTATCAAAATAAAGGGAATCAAATGGAGATTACGAATATATACATATGTCATGTATTTAAATTTAATCAGGTATAATAATATTACAATATGTTACATAATTTAATAATAACCACTATTATTTAATTTACAACACTGATTTCGGGCTGGTATCACTGGTACCGCCCCACCCGTATGCCCCACTATTTTAAAAGTACGGCTATGAAAATAGGTAATAATTCTGGTCATTCGATCGCCAGCAGTCAGCTCAGACGGTTGTGAAACTGGAACGTTACTTTGATATCAGTCTTCTGTATAACTATTTATTTGATATAATTGTGAAAAGTAATTATTATAGTATATAAATATATTATAGTGAAATTGTTGCTGATTGATTTAATTTGAGATCTTATGTGATCAAGTAATAAGTTGATTAATGATTGAAGTTTAATAAATCCTGAGATCTGAAACTGCGGTTTTCCTGATACACCCTACAACTTCAGAAGTGGGATCGCGATAGCAAGGTACGTAATATTTTTTTTCTCTTCTCTTCTTAACTTAGGCATATTGCTTTCATTACGACTTGTTATCGTCCACGTGTCTACAGAAAATTAAATAATTTATTTTGATGAGGGTTATTAACATTTGGTCTGGGCACTCCCTGACAATGTTAATAAACGACTCTGTTCTTCTATGATTGTAACAGCATTTGGCCGGGGCACTCTCCGGTATTGAGGTTGCATGATTAGAGGAAAATACCATGATGTATTATTAGGTTATTTTGATGAGGGTTATTAACATTTGGTCCGGGCACTCCCTGACAATGTTAATAACGAACTCTGTTCTTCTATGATTACAACAGCAATTGGCCGGGGCACTCCCCGGTATTGATTTTGTATGATTAGAAGTAACTATCCATGATGTAATGTTAGGTTATCTTGATGAGTAGTATTAACATTTGGTCCGGGCACTCCCTGACAATGTTAATAACGAACTCTGTTCTTCTATGATTACAACAGCAATTGGCCGGGGCACTCCCCGGTATTGATTTTGTATGATTAGAAGTAACTATCCATGATGTAATGTTAGGTTATCTTGATGAGTAGTATTAACATTTGGTCCGGGCACTCCCTGACAATGTTAATAACGAACTCTGTTCTTCTATGATTACAACAGCAATTGGCCGGGGCACTCCCCGGTATTGATTTTGTATGATTAGAAGTAACTATCCATGATGTAATGTTAGGTTATATTGATGAGTAGTATTAACATTTGGTCCGGGCACTCCCTGACAATGTTAATAGCGAACTCTTTTCTTCTATGATTACAACAGCAATTGGCTGGGGCACTCCCCGGTATTGACGTTGTGTGATTAGTAGAGATTATTAGATTAGATAGCAACAAGCGAGGATTGTTGTAATGTTACATTCTCTTTAGAGTAGACATAATAGATAGATTAGATGTAACAAATTCTTAAAATCAATGCTAAGGGATATTTTTCTTTTTGTAAATAGAATACCTAACCTTTATTGTTCCATAATGTAGTTAAGAACATGGTAGCGTTTTATAGTGGAGACCCTTTTCGAAGTACTGAAACTAACCTTTGTATATTATGAATTAAAAGAAAAATGATGCGTTTATTCATTTTGACAGAATATTAATGGAATCTCGACGATCACGAACGCCACCGCCATTGCGGCAAGATGACATGGGCGGTAGCGATGATCCATGGGGTGGTCACAGCAGCGGTAAACGCTGTCGCAGCATTGTGTCGAAACGACACGTGAGGCAACGAGACCGTAGCAGGGGACGTCGAGCAGATACTCACGACCGAAGCCCAAGCAAACACCGCAGCAGGCGCAGTATAGAGCGCCGCAGTGAACGTGTGGGCGAATCACGCAGTCGCAGCTCTACCCCTCCGCGTAGCCGGCGCAGACGGAGGTTGGACAGCGAGCAACAAGATGACGAACATCAGAAGCGTGGCAGATCAAGGCGCAGCTCCGAACGCGACGGCGAGAAGGTGAAACGAAGTAGACGTCACGTAAGCAATGAAAATTCTAATTCTTTGATGGAAGCTTTCTTAAATGTTATAAGTTCTTCAAAATTTGGCTCGAATGAGAAGTTTTCATCTTTAAACCAGGTTATACCTGAATTCGATCCAATGATTAAAGAACAAACTATAAATGCATGGATTTCTAAGGTCGAGGAATGTAGACAGATTTACGAATGGTCCGAAAGGCAGGTCATACATTACGCTCTACCTAAGCTCACTGGTGTCGCCAAAGCGTGGTATCAAAGCCTGCCGACTCTATTGTATTCTTGGGAAGAGTGGAAAACTAAATTAATAGAGACTTTCCCATCCACTCAAAACTATGGAGAATTATTAACTGAAATGCTAAGTAAAAAGCTACGTTTTGGCGAATCCTCAGAGCTATATTATTATGCCAAAATTAATCTTCTTAATCGCTGCAATATACATGGTAGGAATGCTGTAGACTGCATAGTTTATGGCATAGAAGATAGGGGTTTAAGATTAGGAGCCCAAGCAGCCCAGTTTTCGGAGCCGGAACAATTATTGAAATTTCTTAAAAATGTTAAACCGGGAACGCATAGGGAACCAGATAAGTCATTATATAAAGATAAAGAAAAACGTCATAATTCATTAACAAAGGGAACTAGTAAAACGAACAAATCAGAGGATAAACCCATGATTTGTTTTAATTGCAATCGGCCTGGTCATGCTAGTTTTAAATGCGATAAACCAATATTGAAATGTACTCGATGTAAATTTTTAGGACATTTGGCAAATACTTGCCCAAAAGCAGAACAACCCCAAAAGGCGGATAAGGAAAAAGCTATCCTTAATATTATTAGTCAGAGTTCACATAGTATATATACATTTCCCATCAAAGTGAACGGAATCACGATGCAGTGCCATTTAGATTTAGGTAGTCAATGTACGTTAATACGACTTTCTGATGCTGTAAAGTTAGGAATTACTTTTGTAACAGATAGGAACTTACCGTTATTAAAGGGGCTAGGCAATATACCGTATCAGCCTATTGGTATTTCAAAAGTAACTATCAGAGTTCAGGATATAGTTGAGGACGGTGTTGACGTATTAATAGTGGAGGATAATCTCATAAATTACCCGATACTTTTAGGACACACGTTTTCTGAGCGACCCGGTATAAAAATAACCAAAACTATGGATAGATTAGACATAACTAAAACCATCGATGAGGACAAGATTCAGTTACTTTGTAGTACCAATAACTCTGTCAAACCTAATGAAATAAAACCTATTCAAATAAAATCAATCCCAAGCTTCTCTGGTTCCGTATTTATAGCTGGGGGATTTCGTGGCCAACCAGGATCTCAGTACTATTTGTTTTCTGGAGAATATGAAATTAATGAAGGCAAAAGTAAAGTTTTACTTTTTAATTTAAGTACCAAAAATCTAGAAATAAAAGAGGATGAATTGCTTACCCGTAGTAAAACCTCTCGCGATTATAAATACGTGTATGATGTCGGGATACATGATGATGATGATACATTTGAACCTAGTGTCGGGGATAACATCACAAACGAGCAAAAGCAGGCTGTATGGAGCTTATTGCTCAAATATAAGGAGTGTTTTTCGTTCTGTCTTAAAGATTTGGGCTTTACTACGGTTGTTGAAATGAATATTCACTTAAAGGATGAGCAACCTGTAGTTTATAGACCGTATAGGCTTTCACATTCTGAAAGGGAAGATGTACGATTAATGATAGCGGAAATGTTAGAGTGCGGTATTGTAAAAGAATCTTCGTCGCCATATGCAAGCCCCATTGTCATAGTTAAGAAAAAGAACGGCGAAAAGCGGCTTTGCGTCGACTACAGGGCACTAAACTCAAAGACTAAACGTGATCATTATCCTCTTCCTCGGGTGGAAGATTTGCTTGATGAGTTAGCTGGTCATAGTATCTTCATATCCCTCGATTTGGCATCAGGGTATTATCAGATCCCAATATCAGAAGAGTCTCAGGAGAAGACTGCATTTGTCACGCCAGACGGCCAATTTGAATATACAAGAATGCCGTTTGGATTGGCAAACGCACCTTCAGTATTTCAAAGAGCGATGCATAAAATCTTTCAGAAATCTAAGTTAGGATACGTAATTATATATATGGATGACGTATTAATACCGGCGCGCTCATTTTATGAAGCTTTGCAAAGGTTGGAAGAGGTTCTCTGTATATTGAGAGAGGCTGGTTTGACCCTTAAGTTAAAAAAATGTAAGTTTATGTTTGATAAGCTAGATTTCTTAGGATTTGAAATAAGCGGCCTGGGAATCAAGCCAGGCTCTTTAAAAACAGAAGCCATTTCCAAATTTCCAACCCCTAATAATGTCCATGAGGTGAGAAGATTTATAGGGCTAGCTAGCTTTTTCAGAAGATTTGTTAAAGGATTTGCTTTAATAATTAGACCCTTAACGTGCCTTTTAAGAAAAGATACACCTTGGAAATGGGATATTGCGGCAAAGGAGGCTTTTGAAGCAGTTAAGGAACGTTTGATTAGTAGGCCCATACTTGCTCTATATGACAAAAATTTGGAAACCCAGCTGCACACCGATGCATGTAAGCTCGGTATAGCAGGCATGCTCCTTCAAAGGGATAGCACTGGATTGTGGAGAGTTGTAGCATACTATAGCCGCCAAACTTCATTAGATGAACAAAAACTTCACTCATTCGAATTGGAAACATTAGCCGTTATAGCTTCCCTTAGTAAATTTAGGATATATCTGTTGGGCATAAGGTTCAAGATTGTAACGGACTGCAATTCTTTGCGCACCACCTTGATAAAAAGGGACTTAATTCCTAAAATCGCAAGGTGGTGGATACAATTGCAGGAATTTGATTGTGAATTTGAATACCGTCCAGGAGAGAAAATGGCTCATGTGGATGCTCTTAGTCGCGCGCCCGTCGGTACTGAACTTGAAAATACACACGTTATTGACATTCTTACCGTTTCAACTGAGGATTGGATCTCCACAGTGCAATCCTCCGATGATGAGATACAACATATCAAAAGAATCTTGTCTGACCCCGAAACCGCGAATATAGTTGATATTCAGCGAAACTATAAGTTAAAAAACGGCCGTGTCTATAGAATAGTATCAGATGATGTCTTAAGATGGGTGGTTCCAAAGGGGTCTCGATGGCAAATAGTTAGGGCTAATCATGATGATGTAGGTCACTTTGGAATTGATAAGACCATAGATCGGGTTCGTGCTTTGTACTGGTTCCCTAAGATGAGATCATTTATTAAGAAATATGTTTCCGCATGTTTGGAATGCGCTCATCACAAATTGCCCAGTGGACCGCAACAAGGACATATTCACCCTATAGAAAAGGTAGCAATCCCCTTTCATACTATACACGCTGATCACTTAGGACCCTTTAATAAAAGTAAAAAGAAAAATTCCTATATTTTAGTTATAATTGACGCATTCACGAAATTTACTACACTAGCAGCAGTCAAAAGTACCAAATCCTCAGAAACAATTAAGATAATTAAGACTTTAATCGGAAATTTTGGGACACCTACTCGTCTTATCACCGACAGGGGTAGTTGCTTTACTAGTAAAAAGTTTAAAATATTTACCCAAACTCTTGGAATTAAACACATACTTAATGCTGTGGCAACACCACGAGCTAATGGCCAGGTCGAACGATCCAATAGAACTATCCTCGCATCATTAGGCGCAATGACACACGGTAAAGACCCTCGGGTATGGGATCAATACCTCCCTGACGTGCAGTTAGGTATTAACACTACAATTCATGACGTTACAAAGAAATCGCCAAGTGAATTATTATTTGGACGTAGAGTTATTAATCCATCACAGGGTATTTTGAATGAAGTCATATCTGATACAGGAGATGGTTTAGTACAGGATAGTATCGAAGACGTTAGAGCACATGCCAGCTATCTGATGCAAAAGCAAAGTGAAATGACAAAGGAACGGTATAACAGTCGTAGAAAAATAGCTAGGCAATATAAAGAAGGCGAATTGGTTAGAATCGTAAGAGCAATTGCATCAGGTAGCGGACAGTCCAGGAAGTTAGAACCAAAATTACAAGGGCCATATAGGGTGATAAAGGTATTACCGAATGACCGCTACGTGGTCGAAGACACTCCGTTATCACGGAAAGGTCGGCGTTACGAAGCAATAATTGCAGCGGATAAGATGCATCCCTGGTTGTCTTTCAAAGGTATCTCAGAAAGCGATAACGACTGTAGTAGTGATTCAGGTAGCGAGCGTGATGATGACGTTGTTGCGGACCATGTAAAGTCTGTTAAATAAACTTCTCACTTGAACATTCATGATTATGACACTATTAATTTGCCTAAACTTGATTATGATAATGTTAAATACATAGTGAAAAGTCCATGTATAGGTACCATAAGCCTGAAATGATTCATGCTTAAGATATCTTATGGCATCACAGGCTGTCGATTGTGGGCATGATTGGCACAATGATGTGCCGCCTAAGGATAAATCAATGGACAGCCTGTAGTGACGATTTGGTCTGCTAATTGTGGGCATGACGAGTACAATGATGTGCCGCCCAAGGAGAAACAATTAGTGAACCTAGTGATTTTAGTCCAGGCAACTTATTCGGGACGAGCACAATGATGTGCCGTCCAAGGAGAAATATTAAGTAGTCCTGGGTTTCTGTTGATGACTGAAGCTTATTCTAATGTTTGTATTACCCTACTCACGCGATGTGAGAAGTAGTGGTCATATGAAAATTGGTGACGAATAAATTGTTAAAAGAAACTGAATAACTATATGATTAGCCAGAGGATACCTAAATTTAATGTATTGCTGTATATTCAAAACAATCATCATTGAGAATGTGAATGAACAAATTGGATATTTAATTATTACGTATCTTTAATTTGTACTGTTTATTTGTTATGTATACCTAAGTAGTTTTTAAATTTATGTTACAACGAGAGCACTCGTTGGTGATCGGATGGCCGAGCTGTTACATAATTTAATAATAACCACTATTATTTAATTTACAACACTGATTTCGGGCTGGTATCACTGGTACCGCCCCACCCGTATGCCCCACTATTTTAAAAGTACGGCTATGAAAATAGGTAATAATTCTGGTCATTCGATCGCCAGCAGTCAGCTCAGACGGTTGTGAAACTGGAACGTTACTTTGATATCAGTCTTCTGTATAACTATTTATTTGATATAATTGTGAAAAGTAATTATTATAGTATATAAATATATTATAGTGAAATTGTTGCTGATTGATTTAATTTGAGATCTTATGTGATCAAGTAATAAGTTGATTAATGATTGAAGTTTAATAAATCCTGAGATCTGAAACTGCGGTTTTCCTGATACACCCTACAAATAATTTTACGGTCTTTTTAGTTCGTTGCTCTCTGTTGATTTTTTGCAGTCGGGTTATTAAATTTTTTAAATTATATTTAATTGTTTATTATTTTTTTTTTTTTTTATTTATTCAGTTCAAGTTTTACACAATTTTCTTGCAAACTAATCCTAAAAACCTCTATGAAGATTCCAACTCTTTCAATTATTTCTGACTAGCTGTGCCCGCGACTTTGTCCGCGTGGAATTTAACAAAAGAAACATTACTTTTTTCATAATAATTTTAGATATTTTCTAAAACAAAAGTAACCTAAGTTACTTTTTATTTCATCAGCTATCTGCCTCAGGTTGTCATTACAAAATTCCACCCTGTATACAATATATAAAACTAAATGTAAACAATAATATTTACAAATATATCAATCTCGCTGGAGATTATCTATTTGTGTAGTTTGTAACTTTGTAGTCAAAACACTTGGGCCGTAGGGTTCAGGTGCTCACGCTCTGTTTAAAGAGCTTTCAAAGCGATTGTCCGACGCTTTCCGTGACCGACAGGCTGGCTATTTACTTGCACAAAGAATAAGCATTGCCATCCAGCGTGGCAATTCTGCCAGCCTGTTAGGCATTTTTCGCACAGATAATGGCAGCGATGCGGAAGGAATTTTATGATTAGTAATATTTCCCTTTTTTTAAATTTAATTCTACAATAGATAGATTTCCTAACAAACAAAGAATCAACGCAATAATGCCAATAAACAACGCGATTCCCTAATATTTACTGTTAACAAACATTAACTCGTGTCAGGTCACGTCCCTTAACTCTGTAACGTGTACAAACAAACATACTAACGCACGTGTTGACATAATGTACCTCTGTTGTATATGTGTCCCTGTGTAACAATAGGGTGAGCAGGGACCGTGGTATTATATCTTTCTTTCTTTTTAATACAAAATAAAAAACCCGCAATCGGGCACTATGTATTTGTGGGTTTTTATAAACAGTTCTTTTTTAACGTAATAGTCATAAACAAATTAAATGATACTATTTTTTTTTTCGTGTAGTGCCGGATTAAGAATACATAATGTCACTACCCCATCTCAACCCGTGGGTGAAAAAACAAACCCCTAAACTAACCCGTCTGGCCAGCGTGGTAAAGTAGGCTAAATTCCTTCTACATTCTTTGAAGAAGACTAGTGCCCAGCAGTGGGACGTTTATGGGTTGAAATAATAATGATGATTTTTTTTCGGATGACTGGTCGTCATATCCTTACCATAACTTATCAGTTTTATCTTTATATATATAATTCTTCTGTACGTGTGTTGACAGTGAACTTCTCCTAAACGGGTGAACCAATTTGAATGAATTTTTGTGTATGTGTTCAAGTGGATTCGAGGATGGTTTAGATTCTATACTTAATAAAAAAAATAATAATATATATTTCAACTGATGATTTTTTCTAGGCTCTAACCACAAGTGTTCGATCTTCTATGAATATTTAAAAAAAGCCAGTGTGTGACCGGTATTAAATTGCCCAATTGAAATGAAATGAAATGAAATCTCGTTTATTCATCTAGGTTACAAGGTAACACTTATGAAAGTCACAAGAATGTAACAGGTTATCCGAAAAGTAGTGTCAGCAAATTTGCCTACGACCAGTTCACTGACGGGGTGGAGCTATGAGAAGAACTGGCAAGAAACTCACGCCACTCTTTTTAAAAAAATGAATAGTTATAATCTATTGTAATTTAATTGTATACCATATCCATTCACAAATACATCTTACTACAGATTATAATTTTAGCTTTGTAATGTAAACATTACTTTGTACCAGAACTTTCAAAACAATTACTTTGTTTACAAAGTATTTTACATACTTTTGTAATATTAATGGAACTGTCAAGCGTGTTTTCTGCTCATTGAAGCGAGTAGAACGGAAAAAGCTATTTGTTTGGAACGTGAAATATTTTGTCGCGTGAAATTAAAGTTCAGTGAGGATATACGTAAGCGTTTAACTAATCGAAGGAACTGAAATAAATCGAGGCAATTCTAAAGAAAAGACAGGTCAGGAATACAGTAGTTTTGCCAGCGATAACCTTTTTCTTCGGTTTGGCAAACCTCCTTTATCATCATCATATCAGCCCAATGACGTCCACTGTTGAACATAGGCCTCACCTAATTTCCGCCACAGTGAGCGATTTTGTGCCGCCCGCATCCAACGGCCACCCGCAACCTTTACCAGGTCATCGTCTGCGCTTTCCAATACGTGGCCGCCATTCGAGAACTTTTTTGCCCTACGGCCATCAGTTCTGTGAGCTATATGGCCTGCCCAAAAAACAACAAACCTCTTTACGCTCACGCTATCACTTAATTTTATGATTTGAATATTGATCTATAGGAAAATAAGAAGCTTCAAGAGATAGAGTTGAACTCTCTAGAAAAGAATATTAAGTTGAATGTGAATTGAAATATAAACAAGTAACCAAAGGTAAAGGTTTCTCCACAAAAGAGAATAAATAAGTTAAATTCCATAACAAGTAAATATAATTAAAAAAATGTAATAACCCGACTGCAAAAAATCTACAACGCACTAAAAAGACCGAAAAATTATTGTAATATATTATTATACCTGATTAAATTTAAATACATAACATATATTAATATTTGTCTCCATTTGATTCCCTTTATTTTGATACTCTACTCGATAGGTTTGGTTAAAAAAATAATAGAACTACTTACAATTTGGAACCATTGAATTATGTATAATCTCTTTTTGAATATATGTAATGTCCTTTTTATTCTCTTTATTTTGATAGCCAACACGATAGGTTTGGTTAAAAAAAAAAATTAAACTTCTTACAATTTGACGTCAAAAGCCCGCCGTTTAAGTCTTTTTTATTCTTAAAACCTATCTAAGGACACTTGGGTTTTCTAGACGAATCTAACGATACCCTAATTGTCAAAATCCATCCGGTCGTTTGGAAGATTCGTGGGAAGAAAGAAATTTACAAACATACAAGATACGCGCGAAAAACAATACCCATCCTGACAGTCGGGTAAAAAAGGAGTTTCACTCTGTAGTTGAGACGTCCACCATCCCAAACCCTGAGCTACGACCCCTGTCGTTACAGTACCCTACGAAAGTTCATGAATGAATTTGTTCCTCCGTGCTGAAGCCTCTGTGACTCAGTGGTTAGTGACCCTGACTGCTGAGACAGAGGTCGTGGGTTTGATTCCCACCCATGGCAAAATCTTTGTGTGTTGAACACAATTATTTATTTGTTCTGTTTCTTGGTGTAATGGGTGTAATTATAGACGAGTGAGCGACATAAAAGTTGCTGAAAATAATAAAAGGAATCGCATCTTACATAGAACATTTGAAAGTTAGCGCCTGTTCAAATAAGTGCTAGATAGTCTATATGAAACTTACTCGATAGATTTTTGAGGTATTTTTCATATAAAATCTGTCAAGTCTCAACTCTCAGGTAATTTATTAGACACTTATTTGAAGCTGGTGAAACAGGCTCTTAGGCTATTTACCTATAAATTAATAATATTCTACCACATTCACACAGCGCCATCTAGTCCCATAGTAAGCAATTATATTTGCTTGTGTTATGGGTACTAAACAACTGATATACTACTTAAATACATTTTTTTTTTCGTAGATTTATTATTATATTATATATATTTTCATAGATAAATTACTCCCAGACACAGAACAAACCTTTATGTAATAAAGATTGGTCCTGGGTGGGGATCGAACCCACGACCTCCGGCTTAGCAGTCAGGGTCACTAACCACTAGACCAACAGACCTATAAATTTTATGCAATTATTATGCACAGATAGCTGGTGTTTGAAAAACAAACAAAAATAAGACCTTTTTATGTCACTGTTTTTGTGCTTTAGTAGAAAAATTAAATAGAATGTATTAATCATTGACTTAGTATAAACGGAATGGACGGACGACGTAATTTATTCGGACTGACAAATTCCGGGCCCAAATCTATGTTTGCAAGGATTTAGCTAAGTTGTTAGTGGCATATCTTAGTTGAAAACTAATGTTCAAGGATTAATGTAGGCTTGACGTAAAATATCTGGGCTATTTTTATTACCCGACTACCAGGAAGGGTATTGTTTTTCGTGCGTATCTTGTATGTTTGTAAATTTCTTTATTCCGACGTTTCTTCCAAACGGCTGAATGGATTTCGACAATTAAGGTATTGTCAGATTCTTCTCAAAAACCCAAGTGCCTTTAGATATGTATTAATAATAATAAAAAAAAAAACAAAATGGTGGACTTTTGGTGCCAACTTGTAAGTAGTTAATTTTGTTTTAACCAATCGTATCGAGTAGCCTTTCAAAATAATAATAATAATATTCTACCACATTCACACAGCGCCATCTAGTCCTAAAGTAAGCAATTATATTTGCTTGTGTTATGGGTACTAAACAACTGATATACTACTTAAATATATTTTTTATTTGTAAATACATACATTTATAGATAAATTACACCCAGACACAGAACAAACCTTTATGTTCATCACAAAGATTTGTCCTGGGTGGGGATCGAACCCACGACCTCCGGCTTAGCAGTCAGGGTCACTAACCACTAGACCAACAGGCCAGTCATTCATCATCAAAATAGTTCTTGACAAACAGACAGACAGACGGACGGACAACGGAGTGATCCTATAAGGGTCCCGTTCTTTCCTTTTGAGGTTTCATTACTTCAAAAGTACCCTAAAAATAATAATATTAATAGATCAATGCCAATGGCCTGAAAATACCAACTTTATTAGTTTTAAATCAAGCATATTTATCTTGTATTAGTCAAATAAGAATATCTAAAATTACTAAAACCTTGTTAAATATATTTCTACGAAACGTAATGTAGGTTTTATTTAAACAAAGAGTTGGACAAACAAGGTACAATCATGACCTTTTGTAATACAAAACACAAAAGATTCAATGAAAAACGAATTCTTTTCTTTCAAATTACAGGCACCTATAATCGTTATTCAAGCCAGGGTTAAATACGAGCAAATAACGAGCAAATACGAATACGTTTGGAATATATTCTGGAATAATTATTTAGAAATAAAATAGGATTTTGAATTTCCTTTTTATAAATATGCCCTTTGTGTGGATCTCATACTTAGTTAAATGAAATATGTACATATGTTTGTAAAAAATGGTTAACTCGAATAACAATCTCTGTACACACACACTTCAACCCATAAACGTCCCACTGCTGGGCACGGGTCTCCTCCAAAGAATGTGGAGGGAATTTAAAAAAATTTAAATACGAGCTACGTTTGGAATATATTCTGGAATATTTATTTAGAAATAAAATAGGATTTTGAATTTCCATTTTATAAAATCACCCTTTGTGATGATCTCATACTTAGTTAAATAAGTTAGCCTTTATATTAAATATGTACATATGTTTGTAAAAAATGGTTAACTCGAATAACAATCTCTGTACACACACACTTCAACTCAGAAATATCCCACTGCTGGGCACGGGTCTCCTCCAAAGAATGTGGAGGGAATTTAGCCTACTATACCACGCTGGCCAGACGGGTTGGTATAGGATTTTGTTTAGAATTTTCCTTTTCTCGCAGTGCTCTTGTCTGCATAAGGTTAATTCCCTTAGTCACCTTTTACGACACCCACGGGTTGAGATGGGTAGTGACAATATGTATTCTTAATCCGTCACTAGTTTATTACACGGCACAGTGTTTGTTATGACCCAAAAAATTTCCCTCTGCTGTTTATGGTAGGTAGTAATCGATCAAGGGATGCATTTAAAATGCAAGAGTAAAACACCGACGTGTCTAATTCAAATAACTTTTTTTATAAAAAATAATGAACTTTACGTGACCTTGTCGTAAAAAAAAAAAAAAAATTCTGAAAACGTAACTGTCCAAGATATTTATGCTAGATAAATATAGTCTAATAAAGCATGTTAGGGCGCATATTTTCCAGTTTTTATTTTTTTTAAATCGCTTCTGGATACCGAGTATTTTTTTTTTTTTAAGATTTTTGTTTTTATTTTTTTTCTCCCAAAAAACTCAAAAGTGTAATTTGTGACTAGCACAGAAAGATTGCTCTTAATAAGGCCTATTGCTGATAAAATAACCACGTTCCACTATCGAGGCCTTTAGGAGGAATTAATTTTTTTTAAATAGTGTTAGGGTTGTCACTTTATCTGCCCTTAATTTATTTATTTTGTTTTGAAGTATATTTTATTCTATACTACAATAACTTACCACATTTAGAAATAAAATCTAGAAAAAAAAATATTTGGTGACCAAAAAACAATAGGTACACAAACAGAACACAGATTAACAATTTATCTAGGAATGGTATAAGCTATATGACATCACGCTACGACTGATAGGAGCTAAGTAGTAGTTAAACAGAGACCCATGGGAGCGAAGCTAGTTTAATATTAGCGACAAGCAAATAACGATTCAATTATTGAAATTGGTATTATTGGTATTACAATCAATAAATTTATTCAGAGTAAATTAAGCCCAGTACAGTTTTCAAATGTATATAGTCACGTAGTCTATTTTCATGTGGCAATTGAAGCAATAAAAAAGGTTTAAAAAGAAATTTTGGGGTTTTTATAAATTTATTACATAATTCTGTTAAAGTTCGATGTTTTAGAGGATATTAAATAATATACCTATATATGTATTATGTAAAAAATGCGATGGTGGCTGAATGGATAAGACCGGTCTCTTATCCATTCAGCCACCATCGCTTTTTCATCGTGCCATACACGCGGTCCGAGTTTGATCCCGACCGGCAGTACCAGTGTGGATTTCACTTTGTGGAATTTATATGTACTAGTCATGTGACTTACCGTCTGCTGACGGTGAAGGAAAACATCGTGTGGAAACCCACATACCGTAGAAGTAATTCTATGAGTATGTCTGATCCACCAACTCGCACTAGGCCAGCTTGTGTGGATTATGGCCTAAAAACCCTCTCAGCTCTCTAGTTAGAGGAGAGGAGACCCGAGTCCAGTAGTGGCACTTAATGGGTTGCTGATAATACCTATGTGTGAACAAAAAGTGAAGATATTTCTAATATAATTGAGAATAATTAATATATATAGCCTTTGTGGCGCAGCGGGTAGTGTATACGACTGCTGTGCAAGAGGTCCCGGGTTCGATTCCCAGGTCGGGTAAAAATTGTATTGCGATTTTCTATCATGAAATTCCAGTATTGAAATTTTCTCAAAGTTTAGTAAACAAATTTTCCCGGTTGATGACAATAGGCTCGCCCTAGATGTGCCCCGATCACCCGAAATGTGGGTGTTAAACACCCCTGCCTACCTACGGATATTTCACTGATATATATTAGCAAGAATCAGAAGAAATAGTAATTCCTTCTCAGTCTTTCTTCCCTTTTGATCTTTACTCTGTGTTTGAAAGTGATCAGGTTTCGATATCGTTAAACGTACTTTCTTATATCAGAAACAATTTGTCATAAAAGAAAGTCTCTTAGAATACATATTGTTTGTATTCTCTTCTTCAATTTCTTTCTTTATATTATTATATATAAGTGTCACTGAAACTTAATCCTTATGTTTGAACCTCTCAAGGTCGTGTATACAATATTTTTATAAATTCAGTCTAGCCATCTGTTACCTACACTCTTTTACGTAACTATTACAAATAACATAACATAACATCACGCCTTTTTCCCCGAAGGCGTAGGCAGAGGTGTTTCACACCCAAATTTTACCAGCTATGTTTGGTCCCATGAAATAGGGGGCGAGGTTATTGTCATCAACCGTGAACATTTGTTTACCAAACTCCGGGAAAATCTCAGTACTGGTATTTCATGATAGAAAATCCCAATACCATTTTCACCTGACCCGGGAATCGAACCGGGGACCTCTCGCAGAGCAGTCGTATACACTTCAATATGCTTCTGAATATTAATATCACTATCACAATTTCCAACTAAACCACGCACTAAATTAACAATGACAATAACAGTTTCTATTCAGGGTGCCTAGTGCGAGTTTTATTATATAAATCGAATGACTTTTACCATCGTGAAAACCGAGCAAACAATAAACGCTTCGAGCTTCGACAATAAGCGAGTGTGGGTTTTACCGAACCTAACTTTCCGAACCCCGTTTATTCACCGTGACAACGGTATGTTATTTTTGTAGCGTTGGTACGACATTTACGTCTTGAGATTACCCAAACAAATCTAAAATGATATTTTATAAGGCGGTTTAATAGAATAACTTGTCACTCGAATTTATCGTAGTTATATCATGTTTGTTTATATTTTGACACATGTCGTGTCCTAACAACCTCTTGCTTTATATTTCATTGTATTTTAATTTATACAAACTTATAAGAAACGAAGAAAAGTACCTAATATAATTTATGGAACACTTGTAGTAAACAAGTTACTAGTGTTACTTATGAATTTTTGTTTTGTGAAAGTTATATTATTTTGTAAAATTACTTCTTGCACATGGAAATATCAGTAAACCAGTCTACAATGCAAATAGTAGGTGGTCCAACATCATTGACTGTGAAGAGAGCCACACTTAATATATGAAAAAATCATGATGGAACTTCGAAATGAATATGACAAGGTATGTATTGATGTTATACTTAATGCTCACATTTTTTTGCCGAAATATGCAATCATGCATCGTAGGTCATTGTCTAGAGGGTGATAATGATGCTAAAGAGATTAAATTTATATGGACAGCATTTACTCATATCAAATAAAGTCTATTAGAATGCTAAGCAATAATTCGTCTGCCAGTCAGCAATATTTTATAGAATTGTTGTAGACGTGCAATCACAGTAGATAAAAACATAACCCACCTTTTTTGCAGTCGGGTAAAAAGGTAAATCTATGGGGGTCTCAGTTTCCAACGTGTTTGAAATGTCTAACAATTTAAACACAATCCATATGTATATTTGTTACAGATGAAGCTGAAGATTATTGGAGAAATATCTAACTGCAGCAGCATAGAGAGCAAAATAGGCTGTGGATGATGGAAGTACTGACAGATTATAATAGTTTCAAGCAATGTAGACATAATAATGTATTAGGTCTGATTAAAATAAAAGGCTGGTTCAAAATGAGTTCCTTATTGGTTTTTATTTCCCATATTAACTTAAACAATATAAACAATAAATATAGACTGGCCTGTTGGTCTAGTGGTTAGTGACCCTGGCTGCTAAGCCGGAGGTCGTGGGTTCGATCCGCACCCAGGACAAATCTTTGTGTGATGAGCATCAAGGTTTGTTCTGTGTCTGGGTGTAATTTATCTATAATATGTATGTATTTACAAAAAAAAATGCATTTAAGTAGTATATCATTTGTTTAGTACCCATAACACAAGCAAATATAATTGCTTACTTTGGGACTAGATGGCGCTGTGTGAATGTGGTAGAATATATTATATTAAAATCAGGTAGATATATTTTATATGTGCCTAGGCAACTAATACAATGTTTATAATATAATTACGACAATAATTACAACATTAATATTATTTACTTGTTTTCAATATGTCACTTGTCACTATAAAAATCAAGGTGAAAACTTTTCGATCGCGTATTTCTCACGTTTGCTTACTTTACTTCATAAACTGTCAAAATATGTAACTCGCACTCGCACAATTGTTGACGCAGTTTGGAGTTAACCAATCACGTGCACCAACGCTAAACGTGCAAAAACGGTTTCGGCACGTAAAAAATACACTACATAGAGGAAAAACTCACACTCAGAACAAATGTTTCCTAAAGTAACCACCAGATGGAGTGATTTCAATACCATACAAATCTGCGTTTACTTTTACGCCGTGAATTCGTAAAAAAACTCGCACTAGGCACCCAGGGTGCCTAGTGCGAGTTTTATTATATAAATCGAATGACTTTTACCATCGTGAAAACCGAGCAAACAATAAACGCTTCGAGCTTCGACAATAAGCGAGTGTGGGTTTTACCGAACCTAACTTTCCGAACCCCGTTTATTCACCGTGACAACGGTATGTTATTTTTGTAGCGTTGGTACGACATTTACGTCTTGAGATTACCCAAACAAATCTAAAATGATATTTTATAAGGCGGTTTAATAGAATAACTTGTCACTCGAATTTATCGTAGTTATATCGTGTTTGTTTATATTTTGACACATGTCGTGTCCTAACAACCTCTTGCTTTATATTTCATTGAATTTTAATTTATACAAACTTATAAGAAAGGAAGAAAAGTACCTAATATAATTTATGGAACACTTGTAGTAAACAAGTTACTAGTGTTACTTATGAATTTTTGTTTTGTGAAAGTTATATTATTTTGTAAAATTACTTCTTGCACATGGAAATATCAGTAAACCAGTCTACAATGCAAATAGTAGGTGGTCCAACATCATTGACTGTGAAGAGAGCCACACTTAATATATGAAAAAATCATGATGGAACTTCGAAATGAATATGACAAGGTATGTATTGATGTTATACTTAATGCTCACATTTTTTTGCCGAAATATGCAATCATGCATCGTAGGTCATTGTCTAGAGGGTGATAATGATGCTAAAGCAGCATTTACTCATATCAAATAAAGTCTATTAGAATGCTAAGCAATAATTCGTCTGCCAGTCAGCAATATTTTATAGAATTGTTGTAGACGTGCAATCACAGTAGATAAAAACATTACCCTCCTTTTTTGCAGTCGGGTAAAAAGGTAAATCTATGGGGGTCTCAGTTTCCAACGTGTTTGAAATGTCTAACAATTTAAATACAATCCATATGTATATTTGTTACAGATGAAGCTGAAGATTATTGGAGAAATATCTAACTGCAGCAGCGTAGAGAGCAAAATAGGCTGTGGATGATGGAAGTACTGACAGATTATAATAGTTTCAAGCAATGTAGACATAATAATGTATTAGGTCTGATTAAAATAAAAGGCTGGTTCAAAATAAGTTCCTTATTTGTTTTTATTTCCCATATTAACTTAAACAATATAAACAATAAATATAGACTGGCCTGTTGGTCTAGTGGTTAGTGACCCTGACTGCTAAGCCGGAGGTCGTGGGTTCGATCCGCACCCAGGACAAATCTTTGTGTGATGAGCATCAAGGTTTGTTCTGTGTCTGGGTGTAATTTATCTATAATATGTAGGTATTTACAAAAAAAAAATGCATTTAAGTAGTATATCATTTGTTTAGTACCCATAACACAAGCAAATATAATTGCTTACTTTGGGACTAGATGGCGCTGTGTGAATGTGGTAGAATATATTATATTATATTATTATATTAAAATCAGGTAGATATATTTTATATGTGCCTAGGCAACTAATACAATGTTTATAATATAATTACGACAATAATTACAATATTAATATTATTTACTTTTTTTCAATATGTCACTTGTCACTATAAAAATCAAGGTGAAAACTTTTCGATCGCGTATTTCTCACGTTTGCTTACTTTACTTCATAAACTGTCAAAATATGTAACTCGCACTCGCACAATTGTTGACGTAGTTTGGAGTTAACCAATCACGTGCACCAACGCTAAACGTGCAAAAACGTTTTCGGCACGTAAAAAATACACTACATAGAGGAAAAACTCACACTCAGAACAAATGTTTCCTAAAGTAACCACCAGATGGAGTGATTTCAATACCATACAAATCTGCGTTTACTTTTACGCCGTGAATTCGTAAAAAAACTCGCACTAGGCACCCAGATATCTATTGAGAACTTAATGTACTGTGACGTTTCTAAGTCAATGAACAGACTGATGAAGCTAAGATAGATAGTGACGTTTATAAACTTAGTATTAACATAAAAAAACATAACATAGCATCACGCCTTTTTCCCCGAAGGGGTAGGCAGAGGTGTTTCTCAATTTATGTCATTTGTATAATGATTTAATTACTTCTAATTCGAATTAAAATTTAGATATATTTCACCTTTCTCTCTCTAAATTTACGAGTAGCATTTGAACAATTTTGTGTCTTAAAAAAATATTAATATTATGTTTGTGTGTGTATTTATATTTATATTTGTCTAAAGTACCTTGAGAAAACTATCTTGGATTAAGTTAATTTTAAGTGTCATATTAATTCAACTCAGTATTGCAACTTTAATATTTAGTAAAAAAATAGGTGACGTTCGAAAGCAGGGACAGATCAGAAGTACCCTAAACCAGCGAGAATGTATCAAAAGACTGATGAATGTTGAAGAAGCCAAAGACGTATCTGCCTACCCCTCTGTTGGGAAAGAGGCGTGATCTATATATATATAATGTGTTATATTTAGTTTTTTTTTTTTTAATATATTTATTCACTTTCAGCTACATAATTTTTTTAATTTTTTACACAATCGCCAAACTGCACAAGCAGATTGTTGGCGAAAGAGGCGCTCTTATTAACTAAATACCTTATAATTAAAATTTAAACATTGTTTATATCAAAGTTTTACAAAAACTCCAGTGAAATGGAACTCAATATTGTTTCTCTTTATACACAATAGCTGTCTTTAAGTGTTTCATTACTTATGTGAATATAAAATAATATGAAAATTAAAATCTTACAATACTATGAATTTCATATTGTTACATACAAAATACAAATATTTCCTCTTTACATTATTAGTCTAGATAATTGATCTATGAGGTAGTTTTGAAAATTTACAATAATGAAAGTATTTACTAGAACGAAATTTAGTAGAACGGCCTTAAGACAATTTCACCCTGACTGCCCCTATTCCTGGATCGGGAAAAACCGGTATTCTAATTTCTTAAACCTTCATTCAATTTTTTGATATTCAAAACGTTACCTAGCCGTCATTTTTTGTAAAAACAAATCTCGCAAAATCAGCAAATGATGTACAACTTACCCTCGTCAAAATAAACCGGCCGAAACAACTTGATCTTTATCCAGATATGCCTTTTGTCTACGGCATTTAATTTATAATAAAAGAGTATACGGGCAAATTTTATTTGGAGCATAATATCCTACCCATTGTTCAAAGTTTATAATTATTATGAAAATGTTTCGTGTAATGTTTATGGCGAGATTATGCGCGCTGTAGGTACGGACTTAAAACCTTTACCATTTGAATTTAAAACTTTAAATAAATAAAATAACTGCATCTTATTTATTTAATGTTTTAAACAAATAATAATATATAATATAATAATAATAATATAATATTCTACCACATTCACACAGCGCCATCTAGTCCCAAAGTAAGCAATTATATTTGCTTGTGTTATGGGTACTAAACAACTGATATATCTACTTAAATACTTTTTTTTTTTTTTTTTAATACATACTTATATAGATAAACTACACCCAGATACAGAACAAACCTTTATGCTCATCACACAAAGATTTGTCCTGGGTGGGGATCGAACCCACGACGTCCGGCTTAGTATTCAGGGTCACTAACCACTAGACCAACAGGCCAGTAAATTTTTCTGAATACTGTTAATTTTTCTCCTCAGACTCAAATTAATTTTATTTCTTGTACAAAATGTTGGCAACCCTAGATACGACACGCGGCTGAAACGTTCGGTATAGATAAAAAAAATTGCAACTACGAGTAACATTAAACATTTTCATAATATTCTATAAATTAATTTCAAAGAAAAACCCCCATCAAAATATATCCCAAAGGGTGATTCATAATCCCATAAGCTACAAGACACTCTTCAAGGTCATTAGGATGACCTTTACCAAGTGACGTCATGAATCGATACGCCCACTATTTAGGAGTTTATGATGAGCAGAAACCGTTTCTGATAGTAAATATGAAGGGAATAACTCAGAATATAATAATATTATGTTTCATGTATTTCTTAAACTGGCCTTCTCTCTTAGACTGGCCTGTTGGTCTAGTGGTTAGTGGCCCTGACTGCTAAGCTGGAGGTCGTGGTTCGATCCCCACCCAGGACAAATCTTTGTGTGATGAGCATAAAGGTTTGTTCTGTGTCTGGTTGTAATTTATCTGTAATATGTATGTATTTACAAAAAAAAATTGTAAGTAGTATGTCAGTTGTTTAGTGCCCATAACACAAGCAAATATAATTGTTTACTTTGGGACTAGATGGCGCTCTGTGAATGTGGACAAAAAAAAAAAAAACCTTCATTCAAATTTTTACCTGACTGCCAAAAAGGAGGGTAATGGTTTTAATAAAACTATTCTACATATTACATAACTTTCTACGTATTGTAAAAAAAAGAAAAGAAAAACACATGTTTTTTACCTAATTTAATATTACTGGTGCAAGAATATTTATATACACGAACTCAATATGTGAAAGCTTGTTATTAGCAATTTAAGTTACTTATTTAAAATGTATCTTATTAGTCTGTAAGCTTTCTGAACAGAAATAAATAAATAAATGTTTAAAAAGGTCGTATTATTTGTATAATGATTAAAGGGAATGATGATGAATGATGAAATGAATTAGTTCCAACTCGAATATGGATTTAGATATGTATATTTGGCTGCGTACCCGTTGGACTTCCAAGTTTCGACGGCTGTATTTCACCTTTCTCTCTCTAAATTTAATTTTTAATTGAGTTAGAGCATCACGCCTTTTTCCCTGAAGGGAAAGGCAGAGGTGTTTCATACCCTCATTTTGCCAGCTATAGCTATGGTCTCATGAAATAGGGGGCGAGCCTATAGTCATCTACCGGGAACATTTGTTTACCAAACTCCGGGAAAATCTTAATACTGAAATTTCATGATAGAAAAGCACAATATCATTTTCACCCGACCCGGGAATCGAACCCGGGACCTCTTGCACAGCAGTCGTATTCGCTTCCCGCTGCGCCACCGAGGCAGTATTTTTGTTTTATTGTATTTAGTTCAGAAACTAATTAAAAAGCTAACTTCCTAATAAGCTTTTCCGCATGTATTCGAGTCTAACAATAGTTGAATAACCATCTTTTAGTCAACGAATTTTATTGTTCCAGAAATATGAGCCCTCTTTGATCATTCGTTCGTATGAACATTAAGGGGAATGTGAACGAGTTCAAAATTCATTCCTTTGATTAAAATTCCACCTATTCCGGTCTCGAGTTCCATAAATTATGATAACGACTTTGGAAATATATCTGGCGTGAAGTTGCCAGAATAAACGCATGGAAAGGGTGGCCTTATTTAAAATATAGTTAGAAAGAGACAAGTCCTCAAAGAAAACTTAATTTTTTTTTTAGTCCTCGACTAAGCGGTTACCGTAGCCAATGGATGCTTGTAACAGCTTCACATACGATGTTGCCGACCCTTTAAAACCTTTTTTCTCTTCGATGAGATCTGGGTGCCACTTTTACAGTGCTGATTTTCAGCTGCTGCCCTTGGAGTAAGGGACTTTGCATTAAAGAAATGAATGTATGAATTAATGCGTAACTTAATACCTTTGACTGGCCTGTTGGTCTAGTGGTTAGGAACCCTGACTGCTAAGCCGGAGGTCGTGGGTTCGAACCCCAGGACAAATGTGATGAGCATAAAGGTTTGTTCTGTGTCTGGGGGTAATTTATCTATAATATGTATGTATGTATGTATTTATAAAAAAAAAAAATTTAAGTAGTATATCAGTTGTTTAGTACCCATAACACAAGCAAATATAATTGCTTGCTTTGGGACTAGATGGCGCTGTGTGAATGTGGTAGAATATTATTATATATTACCTATATTATAAGCATGAAGAAAAGGAAAATATATATGTATATATATATATATAATATAACACATTTCTGTGCACTACCCTCATACTAAGAGCCGTAGATCCTAATCGGAAGTTTTCGGGTTTTTTTTATATGTAAGTACTAATAAAAAGAAAGCTTGTTTGTTCTACTGTCAATTTGACCGTGGTATAGCTGTTAAGGTGGTCACATCGACTTGCCGAGTGACGTGAGTTCGATTCCCACACGAGACAAATATTTGATTCTTAGATGTTTATTTTGAGTCCGGGTATGTTTGTAAAGTACAAAGCCGCTGTCTTTAAAAAAAAAATATGCAAATATTGTACGTACAAACGAGTGCTGTAAAAACAAGCTTATACAGACGAAAATAACGCGCATTTTGCTAAAATCTTTAAAGCTTACACGTTTTGCGAACCGCAGTTACATAGAGCGAAAATTGAAAACAAATATAGACTTGAGTAATCCATCCGTCCCCACTCTAAGCCGTGGCCGCAAAATTTGAAATTGCTAATTTTTTACGTGTTGGAGCAAAAAGTATTTAATCTTTTAATTTGAAAAAAGGTGTTTGTTTTCCAAAGCTTCAATGGTAGAGAGGGTGTGTATGATTGCTGCGCAAAAAGTAGTAAAATGTAGTCGACAACATAATTGCTTTCCATTGTAACAGATAGCCTTAAAATTTAAATTCAATGATGTAATGAATGTACTGATGTCACTTACAAGTAACAAGTAAATATAATTAAAAAAATTTATTAACCCGACTGCAAAAAATCAACAGAGAGCAACGCACTAAAAAGACCGTAAAATTATTGTAATATTATTTATACCTGATTAAATTTAAATACATAACATATGTATATATTTGTAAACTCCATTTGATTCCCTTTATTTTGATACTCTACTCGATAGGTTTGGTTAAAAAAAATAATAGAACTACTTACAATTTGGCGTCAAAAGCCCGCCGTCTAAGTCTTTTTATTCTTAAAACCTATCTAAGGACACTTGGGTTTTCTAGACGAATCTAACAATACCCTAATTGTCATAATCCATCCAGCCGTTTGGAAGATTCATGGGAATAAAGAAATTTACAAACATACAAGATACGCGCGAAAAACAATACGCGTCCTGACAGTCGGGTAAAAATAGACATAATTGTTTTGTGATATGCAAACGACATTTACTCCAAGGGTGGTAAAGCAATTTTATTGTCGACTATACGAAACCCCTGTCTAAAGCTGATAACTGGTAAACGGCACTAATTTTGATAAAGGATGTCGAATAATGTCCATAAGAAATATTTGATTCTTAGATGTTTGTTTTGAGTCCGGGTATGTTTGTAAAGTACAAAGCCGCTGCCTTTAAAAAAAAAATATGCAAATACTGTACGTACAAACGAGTGCTGTAAAAACAAGCTTATACAGACGAAAATAACGCGCATTTTGCTAAAATCTTTAAAGCTTACACGTTTTGCGAACCGCAGTTACATAGAGCGAAAATTGAAAACAAATATAGAGACTTGAGTAATCCATCCGTCCCCACTCTAAGCCGTGTCCGCAAAATTTGAAATTGCTAATTTTTTACGTGTTGGAGCAAAAAATATTTAATCTTTTAATTTGAAAAGCTTCAATGGTAGAGAGGTGTGTATGACTGCTGCGCAAAAAGTTCTTCATGATATACTCTAACGAAAACCAAAATATAAAATTTTACCTAAACCCTGACAAAAGCTGATAACCTTGAAACAATGATAATAATTATTTATTTATTTATTCAAGTGACATAGACTCATTCCGTACATTGACAATAAATAATGTGAAATAGAAATAAATACTGAAATTAAAACATTAGATAAAAACGGATGCACTAATTTATTTTGATAAATTATGCCTAAGAACCATCACGATATTATCAGCTTTAAAAAAAACCGCATCCAAAACGGCCCATTCGTTTAGAAGCTGCGATTGCCACAGACTGATAAACTACTAACACACAAACACTACTTTTTGCATCGGGGGTGAATTAAAATTAAAAAAATATATTAAAAATTTTTAAAAAAAGCCATTTTTTAAGTATATAAGAAGTAATCAAGGTTATACATAACTGCATCAATAGATAACCTATCAATACTTTCATTAACTAAGTGCAACGTTATGAAAAACCTTATCGCAGCGATAAGGTTTTTGTTTTCCTGTTCAAATTTGAGTGGCGTTCAGATATCTATCAATCAATAAATTCAGCCAATTGCAGTCCACTGCTGGACGTGGGCCTCTCCTCACACGAACCACATTTAAAGATTTTTATTTATTGCTTAAAATTTTTTTTTTTAGTTTATATATTGTTTAACTGTGTATAAATTGTTTGGCATTTCGTACACTACGATACGTAAATCCGATAGGTACTTTGTCAGAAATTGTATAATTGTATTGTATAATAATGTATAAGATGGCTTCAATTTTGATCGAATGATAAGAAAAAAACATCAACCTCTCAAGAAAACAAACCTAGAATCTAGTTTTGTTAGATTTTGATTGTGTATGATTTATAATTATAAATTAAAAACACGTCCATATATTTGTATCGTTCGCTCGCGTGGCCACTTAGTCCTGAATGAATATATAATATAATAATAAAATAATATTCTACCGCATTCACACAGCGCTATCTAGTCCCAAAGTAAGCAATTATATTTGCTTATGTCATGGTACTAAACCACTGATATACTACTTAAACACATTTATTTTTTGTAAATACATACATATTATAGATAAATTACACGCAGACACAAAACAAACCTTTTATGCTCATCAATCAAAGATTTGTCCTGGGTGGGGATTGAATCCACGACCTTCGGCTTAGCAGTCAGGGTCACTAACCACTAGACCAACAGGCCGGTCTTCAATATTCAAGGTAGTTGGCGATATCACAAGTCTTAAACAAAAACTATAAAAACTTTGAACTAACCCCACGATATATAAATTAAGTTATAGCATTTATAAACATGTGTTCTGTTTACAGGTACTTAGAAACGTTCTACGTCATATAGTCCGGGATCCCTGGTCCAAATTTTTTGTTTATTACTTTCAAGCTAATTTTTCGTAAGTAGCTTCATTTCGATGAGACGCCCAACAATTTCGTATTCCAAAAGTTTGATTGTGGTAGCTAATACCGGACCGGTATGGAAATACCGGGATAACGTATCACGCAATTTGTAGGACAATATGACTGTTCAATTACATAAATATTAAGTAAGTATAAATAAAAAAATCAGCTGGTTAGTAATCATTTATGATGACCTCGTTGTCGATACAAGTTGGAAGGGTCCCCTCCTTCGATCAAACCATTGATTTTGTAGGACCATATTTTTTTTTACTTACTTAATAGTTATGTAATTGAACAATCATATTGTCCTACAAATTGCGTGTTACGTTATCCCGATATTTCCTTTCCGGTCCGGTATACCCTTGCTACGTCTGTTAGCTACCACAATTAAACATTTTTTAATACGAAATTATTGGGCGTCTCATCGATATGACGCTACACACGAAAAATTAGCTTGATAGTAATAAAAAAAAAATTTGGACCAGGGATCCCGGACTATTATTGTAATATTATAACTTCATAATATAATGTACCAACTTTTAAAGAATAGCACTCCAAAATTTCTTAAGTGTTTCGAAATTTATAGAATTGTCTGACTTATTTATATTGTGGTAAAGATTTAATATTAACTTAACTTCTGCCTGTGGTTTTATCGCATATATTCTATACTAGCTGTGCCCGCGACTTCATCAGCGTGGAATTTAACAAAAGCAACATTACTTTATTATAATAATTTTAGAATTTTTCTGAAATAAAAGTAGCCTTAGTTACTCCTTATTTTATCAGCTATCTGCCAGTGAAAACCTGTCAAAATTGGTCCAGCCGTTCCAGAGATTAGCCGGAACAAACAGACAGAGAGACAGACAAAAATTTAAAAAATGTTATTTTGGTATATGGTGCGTAGACCAAAATAATATATAAACATAATATACATTTATATGCATGTAGTAAAAAGTAGTTATTTTAATATTACAAACAGACACTCCAGTTATATTTATTTGTATGTATAGATTAACATAAAAAAAAATAATATAAATAGAAAATACATAGCTCTATGCCATTTTAAAAAGGTCGCTGGGTCTGGATGCGGAAGTGGGAGGACAGAGTGTTATGGCGCGTGTTAGGAGTGGACTGCAATAGGCTGAAATGATGATGATGATGCCACTTTAACCGTGTAGTGACGGATTAAGAATACATAATGTCATACGCCATTTCAGTCCGTGGGTGTCGTACAAAGCGAATAAGGGAGTAACCTTATACAGACAAGAGCACTGCGACTGCACGTCCCACTGCTGAACACGGGTCTCCTCCAAAGAATTTGGAGGGAATTAATATAATATAATATAATATTCTACCACATTCACACAGCGCCATCTAGTCCCAAAGTAAGCAATTATATTTGCTTGTGTTATGGGTACTAAACAACTGATATACTACTTAAATACATGTTTTTTTTTTTGTAAATACATACATATTATAGATAAATTACACCCAGACACAGAACAAACCTTTATGCTCATCACAGAAGATCGAACCCACGACCTCCGGCTTAGCAGTCAGGGTCACTAACCACTAGACCAACAGGCCAGTCTGTTTCAATTTAGCCTACTATGCCACGCTGGCCTGGCTCTTTGTTTCAATTTTTTCTTTTCTCACAGTGCTCTTGTCTGCATAAAGTTATTCCCATAGTCGTCTTTTACGATACCGGGTTATAATGATATATATAAATACACGGGTTGAGATGGGGTAATGACATTATGTATTCTTAATCCGTCACAACGCTGAACATGGACCCTGGATATATACACATAGGTAATTTTATTTTAGCGCGAGTTACTCCACGAGGCGCTGCTAGTGTTCACATAAAACACATAAAAACATCAAATATATTTCCCGCACTCAACTCGTAATGGTATTAAGCTTGTTTTTGTTTACTTCGCACCGAAATGCCGCTTACAACTAGTTGAGAGACTTCTAAGCACACTTCTAAGCATAATAATGAGTTGGGACACCGTTACACCGACATTTTCACACAGAGATTATTATTAATAATTGTTTGCCCATTTTATTTTTAATAATAACATTTCACCACATTCACAGCGCCATCTAGTCCCAAATTAAGCAATTACATTTGCTTGTGTTATAGATACTAAATAAGTGATATATACCTACTACATAAATACATTGTTTTTTTTAAATTACACCCAAACACAGAACAAACAATCATGCTCATCACACAAAGATTTGTCCTGGGCGGGGATCGAACCAACGATCTCCGGCTTAGCAGTCAGGGTCACTAACCACTAGACCAACAAGCCAGTAATATATTTTCTCAGAACATATACTTTTTTACCTATAACATAGACCACTCGCGTGTTAACGTACTTAGTAAAATTTTTCTCATTTTTTTTCTCGATAAATTAGGCAAGTTATTACCAAAAAGTATAATACCTATTTGTAAAAAATTGATAAGATGAAATATATTAAAAAAAAATCTGTTTAGATTACATTTTACTGAGCATATTTTCTTTAAAGAGACATATCGGGACAACAACCTTCTATGTTTCATTTAAGTACACGTTTCAGTAGCAACTTCCAACGTGCGCCTATGACGCGGGCACTGCGTACACTCAACATGGTCGCTGACCGAATAGATATATTCTCGTGCTCACTGAACGACTTCACGAAGGCAACTTATTGTGTTGTCTGTTTAGGAAGTAGTTTATAGTTTTGATAGATTAAGTAGATATAAGATAGATTTAAGATCTACAAGGTTCTACAATTATTGTATTAGATTTAAGTATCTGTGAAAATAGTTGTAAGGTTTAAATAAATAAATAAATAAAACTTATTGAAAAAAATAAATAAAAAGAAATATAAAATTCAAATATAATGAAAAATAAGCATGTTACACTTCCTTCTATCCGAATGTCCCATTTATCAGAACACCCGCTATAGTAAGTTTTATCCTGTGGCAGCAGTTCTTCAGCAGGATGGAGGTACTGCTCCAGATAAGCTACCCAATCAACCCACCTCTCGTAAAATAAATAGCGCATCAGCTCTCTTATCAAGGTATCGGTCATAACAATTAGATAACTTCGATCGATCGAGGTATAAACAGGCTTTATTAATTACTGAAAAGATAATGTTAACTATAGATAGAATATTTACGTCAAACGATAACACGATAGATAAAATAGGGCTCTGTGTATCATCATCATTTCAACACATAAAGATTCCACTGGTGGGCACTGGCCTCCTCCACGGATCTCCTCCAGGGTCCTCCTCCTTAAATATAAAACCGTTCATAGATGAAATCCGTTGGTCTAGTGGTTAGTGGCCTGACTGCTAAACCGGAGGTCGTGGGTTCGATCCCCACCCAGGACAAATCTTTGTGTGATGAGCATGAAGGTTTGTTCTGTATCTAGGTGTTATTTACCTATATTAAGTATGTATTTACAAAAAAAAAAAAATTAAGTAGTATATCAGTTGTTTAGTATCCATAACACAAACAAATATAATTGCTTAATTTGGGACTAGATGGCGTTGTGGGAATGTGGTAGAATATTATAATTATTAGAAAATTATCCGTGTATGTCATCTGCCAAGGTTCCAGTTGAGAACTGAAAATGCTGAACTGGACGCCTTTTGGTTGCAGCCGCGAGACACAATATTTACTATAGTTGTTGTTATGATTTTGTATTTTAATGGTATTTAGTTTTATTTATATATTCCTTGTGTATCTTTTACATCATTTCTTTGTGTCTTTACTCTGTCTCTGTGCTCCAATAAATGTTTCTTTTCTTTTCTTTCTTCTCCAAAGAATGTGGAGAGAATTTAGCCTACTATACCACGCTGACCAGACGGTTTGGTTCTTGTCTGCATTAAGTTACTCCTTTGGTCGTCTTTTACGACACCCCCAGGTTGAGATGGGGTAGTGACATTATTTATTCTTAATCCGTGACTACACGGACTAATATAATACTCTTCTTCTTAAGAAGAATAAGAAGAATCCTCTGCGCGCGTCTCATTAAGATCATCACCTGCATGTTGCTGACCATTTAAACCCCTCTCCCCCCTCCAAATAAGCTCTGGACACCACTATTCACAACACACACAACATGGCTGCGGTATAACAAAATTTCAATACCACAATGTTACAAGCGCCCCGTTTATAATATTAGAACTTAGGTTAGTACTCATACAGACGTTTTTCCAAGTCTAGGTTATATAACCGTCGATAAGTCGTTTTAGTTTAAACATTCCAGTTTCCTTTGTAAAGACTGATACCTACGTAACATGAAGTTCCGACTGAGCTGGATTTAAAAGGGATTTCATTTCAATATGCTGATATTTTTGGAATTTTTCTGTTGGATTGTGGTCGATTTTAACCAGCTTATCTGTTTTGAAAATAATATGTTCCGATCCGATAAAAAAACTGTGTAATGACGGATTAAGAATATAATATATAATGTCACACCAATGGGCAAAGGTCTCCTTCAAAGATTTTGGAGGCAATTTGGCCTACTATACCACACTTTGTATAGAAGGGGTTGTATAGAATTTTGTATCAAATTTTATTTTTCTCGCAGCGCTTTTGTCTGCTTTAGGCCAGGTCCCTTAGTCGCCTTTTATGACACCCACGAGTTGGAATGGGATAATGACATTATGTATTCTAAATCCCTCACTACACAGAATATCGGAATAACTAACAAAAATTAAAAAAACTTACATGTTTTGTTATATAATAATAATAATGGACCTTGCTCACGAGATTGTCCACATGTGGGATGTGGATTCGGCGATCATTGTTCCGATAGTCGTCTCAGTCATAGACTGATTGCCAAGAGCCTCCATCGACACCTGAAGATGCTCGCGTTAGGTGGATGGGTCGTGGGCCAGATGCAGAAGGCAGTACTTCTGGACACGGCACGCATTGTGAGGAGGTTCCTCTCTCTGGAGCCCTAACCAGCGGTAGCTTGGTCCCTGTACCCGATACCGGTGGGTCTCCAAATTTTTATATTTTTAAATGTATTTTTTATATATATATTTAAAAATGTAATTTTTGTGAATCTATTTTAATAAAGAGGAATAATAATAAGTATTTATTGATTCAAAATACCTTTTACAGTTGTCCTTAGAACTAGGGTACATGAAGGTGAAGGTTATCCAAATAGTTGAAAACCCTAACTCCCAAACTAGGTAGGTATTCCTGTGACTTGGGAGTTAGTGTTCTGGCGTCGCTATAGTTACAGTGATCATCGGTTGTATTTCATACAATAGTATGTCTATAACGGTTATGAACAATAAAGTAATTAAATAATAGTGATTAAACGTTATAACAAATTAGAATTCGAATTAAATTTAGATATTTTTAAATTAATTATATATTTGACAGCTAAAGATACAAATCGGTGTGACACAATGTTGTCAAAACATAAAAAGCTTACAGAGTTCTTATTGTTCTCTCATGACCAAGTCCTTTGCGAACACGTTATCCTAATTTACACGACGGCGACGACACAAGGAGATGCTCGTAATATTGTGATTCTGTTTGTTACGACATAACAAGCTTCACCCGTTTTGACCCGTAAAGGCAGGCAGAGTATCACACCCGTATTTTGTCAGCTATATTTGGTGTAAGAAACGTGTTTATTGCTATTAAAAAGACAATTGACATTGACAGGGCCTGTCGGTCTAGTGGTTAGTGACCCTGACTGCTAAGCCGGAGGTCATGGGTTCGATCCCCACCCAGGACAAATCTTTGTATGATGAGCATAAAGGTTTGTTCTGTGTCTGGGTGTAATTTATCTATATTAAGTATGTATTTACAAAAAGAAATGTATTTAAGTAGTATATGAGTTTAGTACCCTTAACACAAGCAAATATAATTGCTTAATTTGGGACTAGATGGCGCTGTGTGAATTATATTATATTCCAGGTGATAATTTTATCTCTATAAGCGCCTACGTTGGATGAATCCGACAAATATATTTATTTCACCAGAATCGTAAATTTACGACCAAATACCCCGAGTCGATTAATCTCCTTAAAATTCACTAGTCATACATCATTTATTTCAAACAATAACAGTCCCACCGCTGGGCACGGGTCTCCTCCAAAGAATGTGGAGGGAATCCAGCCTACAGAATAAAAATACACAATGTCACTATCCCATCTCAACCCGTGAGTGTCGTATAAGGCGATTAAGGGAGTAACTTTTTCCAGACCGAAGCACTGCGAGAAAAGAAAAAATTCGAAACAAACCCTGTACCAGCCCGTCTGGCCAGCGTGGTACAGTAGGCTAAATTTCCTCCACATTCTTTGGAGGTGTCCCGTGCCCAGTAGTAAGCCGTTTATGGGTTGAAATGATGATTATTCGCAATAATAACACGAGAGCCAGACGGGTTGGTATAGGGTTTGTTTCGAATTTTCCTTTTCTCGCAGTGCTTTTGTCTGCTTAAATTAAGGTTCCTTAGTCGCCTTTTACGACACCCACAGGTTGAGATGGGGTAGTGACATTATGAATTCTTATTCCGTCACTACTTTTTACAGGCATAGGATACTATGTGGGCGACAGCGGACGGAACTAGTATATTATAAATTATGCATGATCGTCTAACAGCCCTATTACTTATACATAATTCAGAAATCACACAACCCGAAAGTTTCTAACTTATATAATAATATTATATTTAGTAAGAAATAGGACCCACCCACGATTACTACACATTGAGACACATGATTGGAATATTGGCATAATAATAATATATAATAATATTCTACAACATTCACACAGCGCCATCTAGTCTCAAATTAAGCAATTATATTTGCTTGTGTAATGGGTACTAAACAAATGATATACACTACTTACTTAGCATACTTAGCATGAAGAATTGTTCTGTGTCTGGGTGTAATTTATCTATAATATGTATGTATTTACAAAAAAAAATGTATTTAAGTAGTATATCAGTTGTTTAGTACCCATAACACAAGCAAATATAATTGCTTAATTTGGGACTAGACGGCGCTGTGTGAATGTGGTGTGTTTTATATAAAAATATAATCGCTTACAAGTTTGAGCCTAGAGAAGAGATGGAAAAAACTAGACTAAGTACTCCGAACAAACGCCATCGGCTTTATAATAATAATAGCCCTAACCTTCGGCACCTTGGACTCTGTTCCCGATGTCGGCGGACCACCACATTTTTATATTTTTATTTATATTTGAAAATGTAAGAATGTGAGAATGTAATTTGAATAAAAAACAAAATTAAAAATTTTGAAAAAACCCACGACGATAACATATAAAAAGGTTTAAATAACTTTATTTTAAATCCCCGACGAAAAGATAATAAGTAGCGTAAAAACAATCCCAAGAAAATTCGTCGGGGGCTGCCAATATCATTACTGTTTCTAGTATTAAATATATATTGTAAACTAAATATTGTTAATAATTAGGTAGGTATCAAATACATAAAACTGCAATACTTTCGTTCATTTCAAGTCAGGGTATGGCAGCCCCCGACGGATTTTCTTGGGATTGTTTTTACGCTACTTATTATCTTTTCGTCGGGGATTTAAAATGAAGTTATTTAAACCTTTTTATATGTTATCGTCGTGGGTTTTTTCAAAATTTTTAATTTTGTTTTTTATTATATGTTACGTTTCTTATTTTGTATAGATGTTATCGTCGTGGGTTTTTTCAAAATTTTTAATTTTGTTTTTTATTTTAAATATTTTCAAAGAGCGCCCTATCTATAAAAGTTTTATACTAAGTTATAGCACAAACACATTTTTTTTTAATTTACTGTTGCAGTAAGTCTTATAACTTGAAATTATCATTTTAATTTTCTTATTTTAAACTTTTTAATGAGCGCCTTATCTTACCATGTAAGCTCTAGAATGAATGGAATTTGCATGGAGCTTCGACTATATTATATATATTTTATTTTTTGTTGACTTGTGTGCTCATCCGTCGCACAAAGGTCGCCGGAGCCCCGCTTCGCGGGGCTCCTACTTCTGGGTGGTTTGAAAAAAAAAAATAACCCTAACCTAACCAGTCCGATTCGGATTGCTCTGAATCGGGGGGTGTTAAATTTAGCAGTAGCCGGACTGCCTTCGGCGTTAGCGCAGATTTCCACCTATAATAGCTTGTATCTCGAAAACGGTGCGTGCTATCGCAAAAATGATGAAAATTTGGTTACACCCCGAGTACGGGATACCTATAAGTTAGAATAAATAAGGTAGGTAGGTGTTTATATAACGTCAGTCAATAAACTCTCACTCTTACTAATTTTTTTTAGGCTTATCATTGTATACCTCAGTACTAATATTCAGTGATATAACAACACGAGATCGGTTTTCGGATTTTTTCCTTTACTTGTGCAACTTGTTATTGCTTCTGGCCAAATTTCATGATTCTAGGTCAACGGTAAGTTCCCTATAGATTATGATCGTCAAGATAAATCGTCGAAAATGGAGCATAAACAGCTGTATCTTTTGATTGCGTTAACTTAGAATTTTGATTTTTATTTTACGCCGAGGGTTTGCAGACCCAAGTAAATGATATTAATTTCAGCTTTATACTTCTATGCGTTCTTGAGAAAAATATTCTAGACAGACGGACAGACAGACAGACAGACAGACATACAACGGAGTGATCCTATCGGTACAGAACGCTAAAATTGCATAAACGGTCACCCATCTATGAACTGACCTTATCCGAAGTTGCTTAACCTCATGAGTGTAATCAATATCTCAGTACTATAATGCTACGTGCCCCTATACAGTAACAGGTCTAATTATTTTACAGATAACTGTAAATATAAGTTTGCTTAGTCTATTGCAGCGCCCCCTGGCAAAAAAATACAATATCGTGTATCCAAAAGTCATCCTCGATAAATCACAAATACATTACAGAAAACCGTATCGAAATCGGTTTAATCGTTTTAAAGATAGGAGGACACAAAGGTTTCAACGAAATCAACATAGGTTTGCCTAGTCTATTGCAGCGCCCCCTGGCGAAAAAATACAAAATCTTGAATCCAAAAACAATCCTCGATAAATCACAAATACATTACAGAAAACCGTATCGAAATCAGTCTAATCGTTTTAAAGATAGGAGGGCACAAAGGATTCAACGAAATCAGTGTATTGTAGCGCCCCCTGGCGAGCTATTAACATAACACCTATCTAATAACCTGTCCCCCAGAGCCGCACACACTTTACAGAAAACCGCATCTAAATCGGTCAAACCGTTTCCGTGATATAAGGCATTATGTTGGAACACACAAACACACAAACACACAAACACACAGCCTCTCACCCCAAACGCATATACCGTCTCCGTTCCGTCGTGGGTAATAAAGGGAATAATAATAATAATCATTTATTTCGAGATACAAAGTCTCATAAAATACATACCTTACAGACGAACATACATACATATATATAACTAAAATTAAACATGACACGGGTATTCATTTCGGCGTTATGTTACGCGACACAGTGTTGCTCAATCTTCCGCGAAAACGCCGATAAACAACACCCTTCGGCCAAAACTCTTTCTTGAGGAAAGTGTCCAGACAGTGAGTCGGCACCCGCACCACGAAAGATTTAAAAATCGTGTTATGGCGCGACTCCAACCTTTGAACTCTCAAGGTCCAGTTGGTTTATCCTTACAGTATAACCGCAACAACACAATAAGATCATACACCATCAAGGTAGTGTTTAGATGGCTGCAAAATTATCAAGTTTTCTAATACTAAAGCTGTTTTATAACAATATAAAATTCAGACACACCGCCCTCGTGTTTGCGCGTTACATAAATGAATTTGTTTTCAACAGAATATAGGTCGACCTACTCGCCTTCGCCATTATTTATGCAAATATATGAAATATTGATTACTAACATTCCCATAGGTAAAACCATGTCATAGTTTATTAACATAATACATATTATTAAGGAAATACTGTGTTAATATAATATCTATAGAAATAAAAATGGATCGCCGGAAAGTATGTGATGAATTCACGTGAGAACGGCTCGACCGATTTGGCTAATTCTTTTTTTGTTGTATTGGATATTGTCGAGGCAAGGCATGTATGTAAGAAATTATACAAAAAAAATTATTTAAATTTTGTGTTCAAAATCTCCATATAAACATTTGAAAATGGAACGGAGTTCGCAGGGTCAGCTAGTTTATAATAATAACAATAATATTCTAACACATTCACACAGCGCCATCTAGTCCCAAAGTAAGCAATTATATTTGCTTGTGTGTACTAAACAATTGATATACTACTTAAATACATTTTTATTTTTTTTGTAATATATACATATTATAGATAAATTACACCCAGACACAGAACAAACCTTTATGCTCATCACACAAAGATTTGTCCTAGGTGGGGATCGAACCCACGACCTCCGGCTTAGCAGTAAGGTCACTAACCACTAGACCAACAGGTCAGTCAATAATAATAGAAAGGCGATGGTGGCTGAATGGATAAGTGACCGGCATGCAAATTATACAGTCCAAGATCGATTCCGACCGGCAGTACCATTGCTACCAATGTAGAATTCACTTTTGCGGGTGGAAGTTAGTTTTGACAATTAACATTAATTTTAAACACAAGAATACCATTTTAACTTCAAAAGAATATCACAGCACCCTTAGATTATATGAAATGAAATTAAGTCTTGTTTATTCATCTAGGTTACAAGGTAACACTTATGAAAGTCACAAGTTAAGAATGTAATAGGTTATCCGAAAAGTAGTGTCAGCAAATTTGCCTACGACCAGTTCGCTGACGGGGTGGAGCTATGAGAAGAACTGGCAAGAAACTCACGCCACTCTTTTAAAAAAATGGATAGTTACAATCTTTTTGTAATTTACAATTTGGGTAGCGTGTAAAGTGACGCAGCAGAGCACCACACCGTTAGATAATAGACTTATAATTAATGTTTACAAACTAAATACTAAACAAACAGTCAGGCTTAGCTGTTGTATATTATTTGTACAGTAGAGTTCATTAATATATTGGCACCATCAAGGATTCAAAAAATTGTGAGCGTTGAAAAGCACAATAAATACTATAGAACCTATGGATCAAATATATGTCCTCATGTGAATGGTTCAATAAAATATGCTGTACATTATGCAATAAGTTGTAGTCACCCTTTTCAACAAAAATATCTAATGATAGTGCCAATATATTAATGAACTCGACTGTACCTACGTAACAGCAGCTCACTAAAATAAATCCCTTGTCAAAAATTGTGTTAGAGGTTGGCAACACAGAACACAGTAAAATAATATTTATGTTAGAAACTTGTTTGTTTGTCAAGGATGTTTGTGGTGATTCTTTAAGAATAACGTCGCAGTTTATGGATTTTACTTTACCTTGTTTTTGTTTTTTTTGTGCAAAGTTTAATGATAAACATAATGGTAGTATTATTTTATATAGTTTCTAACTGCTATACTCAGAGACGTTAAACTTTAAAGTTTATTTAGTAAAAACGTGTAATACTTAAGTCTATACGCCTAAAGACGATTATTCAATGAAAAAATTGTGTTAATGACAGATTACTGCTAATTGACATCTCTGAGTGCGGCAATAAGTGTCGTCTGAACATGAATCAGATAGGAAAAAGATGGAATAGAATAGTATTATATATAAATTTTTTTTTTTCAATCTAATTTACAATTTTATTAAATGTACTTAAAGATATCACCTATTTATTTCCATACATCATCAGCAACCCATTCAGTCCCACTGCAGGGCTCGGGTCTCCTCTCCTCTAACTAGAGAGCTGAGAGGGTTTTGGCCATAATCCACTCACGTTGGCCTAGTGTGGGTTGGTGGATCTGACATACTTATAGAATTTCTTCTAGTGTATGTGGGTTACCTCTCGATGTTTTCCTTCACCGTTAGCAGATAGTAAGTCACTTGACTAGTACACATAAATACCACAAAGTGGAATCCACATTGGTACTGCCGGTCGGGATCAAACTAGAACCGCGTGAATTGCACGCTGGTTCCTTATCCATTCAGCCACCATCGCTTAGTTAAGCTTACCAATGAAAAAGTTAGAACACTGCTTAAGAAAAACCTAAAATTTTATTCTGAACATTCAGTAAAACAAAATTACTCGCAACTGTAGCTCGATCGGCTAAAAATAAGGTCAAAGGTATCGTAATTAGGTTCACTGACAACGGTCGGACAGCGTGGCATGACTCGCCCTAATTTTACCTTAGAGGGTCACTAGACTAGGTGTTTGAAGTTTTAAGTGAGTATGTATATTGTAACTTGGCATGAAAAGTATATAGAGGGTTTATACGACGATACGACATTAAATGAAACCACGTGTAGCATGTGATGTTAGAAGGCTTTACCAAAAAAATTAAACAGAAATTTGCAATAGTTTAGACGCAAATATACTTTCTTTATGTCACAGTTTTTCACAGTTTTAAACAACCTGTAGGTATTTACGTTGATCGTGTTGTCATTACTTCATTCAATTCATTTAAATATCTCTGACTCTTTCATGTTAACTTATCTCTCTGTTCCGCTCTTTTGTCGTCGTCATGTCGAAAACGTCATTATAGAAAAATAATGTGTAGTTTTATATTCTTAAATTTTTAGACTTTAAATAATGTGTAGTTGTTTTTTCTTTTTTTTTATTATTTTTATTAGAATATGTTTATAAGGGTTAACACTGGCTGCCTTATCATTTAATGTCGTATCGTCGTATACACTCTGTATAACCTTTTACGACATACAGCCCGTTCGCACACATCTCCGTTTTACAGTATCCTTTTAACGTATACGACAATAAAATATGCTTTATTCACACATAGACACCGTATAACGTTCAACGTATAATAATAATAATATAATATAATAATATTCTACCACATTTACACAGCGCCATCTAGTCCCAAATTAAGCAATTATATTTTCTTTTGTGTGTGTTTTTTTTTAACAATGAATACATACATATTATAGATAAATTACACCCAGACACAGAACAAACCTTTATGCTCATCACATAAAGATTTGCCCAGGGTGGAGATCGAACTCACGACCTCCGGTTTAGCAGTCAGGGTCACTAACCACTAGACCAACAGGCCAGTCAATAAGTTATATAACATCACGCTACAACCAATAGGCGCTAGCAGCTAGCTAGCAGTAGCGAAACAAAGAACGATGATAACGGTACGATAACTCGATAGTTATGAATTGTTTCACTCACTAAACCTATACTGACGTATATGGATACAAATTCATTGATTTTATAGTTTACAAGAATATTAAATGAGGAGTCAATTAATCAAACCCGTTACAGTTGTTATCGTTCGAACAATCAAAGTTTCCCTTTATCATTGTCAATATATCATTCATGGAAGCGATTCATTCGGTATAATATGACTGTTATTAAGAGGGTTCACACAGAGGAATGGCAAAGTCGCAATTTAGTGACATATTTTAGTGGTTTTCGATTTTTACAATTTAATCGGGCAGGGCACATAGCTCGTAGAACTGATGGCCGATGGGGGAAAAAGGTTCTCGAGTGGCCACGTATTGGAAAGCGCAGCGTGGGACGGCCCCCCACCAGACGGACCGACGAACTGGTCAGGGTTGCAGGCGGCACAGGACCGTTCGCAGTGGCGTAAATTAGGTGAGGCCTATGTTCAGCAGTGGACGTCGTTGGGCTGATATGATGATGATGATGAATCGGAATTTTTTTCGATACGTTGTTTAGGATTCCGTGGTTTTGTTTTAAAAAGTAAGTATCCGTAATGCTGGCAATTATTTTACTATGAAAAACATTACATATATTATATATATATAAAACAAATAGCTCCAATTAAATAATAAAAATCTAAAAACAACGAAATATGACACTAAATTTGTTACGTTGCCATTCCGGTATGAACCCTCTTAATAATTTATATTATGTTAGAAGTTCCCAAATATTACGCTGCGGTCCCAAAGACTACTTAATTTCAGTATCGACTAGTCAGAATTGATATCACTGTCAACCATTTGATAATGACAGCGATTTAAACACCTGACAGCAATATCGGGTCCAATTAAGTCGATGTCGAAATTAGAATAGTTTAGTTTTGTTTTTAACCCCTAGAATAGTTTAGTTTTTATTTTAATTAGAATAGTTTAGTTTCTTAAAATTATAAATAAGTTTTTATATATTGAACTCGCGACGTTGACCGACCCCGATCTCCATGGCAGGTACTCTTCTTACTGGTATGTCGAATCGAATTTATATTTTTTTTGTGTTCTGATATATTGAAGGGTTGCAATATGAAAAAAAATATATATCGATCATATTTATGTATAATATGTATCTCCGAGTACAGTACAACAACGCATTTAGAGCTGTGCTTCGACTACCGTGGCGGTGTATTGCTTCTGGTATGTTCGCCGAGAACAGGGTCGACGATTTTTATGCAGTGATGAGGAAAAGGGTCTCTTTTATGTAACGTGTAAGAAACACAAAAAATCAGATTGTTAGGGCTGTGTATGATGCATGCAAGTTTAATATATGTAGTATATAGCACTGTAAATCTAACATTTTGTAATTCTGTGTCTGTAATTTGAATTTTATGACATTATTTTTTATTATTTTATTTGCCACTCAAATAATATTCAAATTGTATCTGTTATTAAAATTTTTTATATGGATGTACCTAATGTCTGAAATAAATGAATTTTAATTTAATTTAATAGGTATGTATTTACAAATTATTATACTTATCAATTGTCTAGTATCCATATTTTTACACGTCTTTCTATTACATTTCTATTATACCTTGCAAACACAATATCGAATGGTTCAGTTATATAGCACATGAATCTTTCAAGTCACGTCGTATATTCCGTATACGACTACATGTTACTTGAAGTATCAGGAACAAGCTCTCGACCTCGCTAAATGTAATTAAGGTGAATTAAATTACTTTATTTGATTGCTGAAGATTATATTAGAGCTTGCAGCCTTTTTTAAATGAGTTTGACGAAAAGAGATTGTTATGTGGGGCCTGAAGATGGCAAAAAGGCCAGAATGGGTAAAACCCTCAAGCTACGAACTTTTTGCTGCGTTCGCTATGACAGACTAGAAATATATTGATCATGATAAGTAGAAAAACGTTGTCATGACTTCATCATGTTAACAGGTAATGGATAAATTCGATCTCAGGGACGTCCACCCGCGTAGCTCAGATGGAAGAGCACTGCACACGGAATGGCAGGGTCGCGGGTTCAAGTCCAGTCGTGGGTTTGAATTTTTCCATTACTTGTTTAGCATTTATATAAAATGTTAAACCAAAGCGATGGAAATTGCTTAATATTTAATGTAGACTAGAAATGATAGTCACCAACAACTTCGCCGGACACCGGGCCCCCTCGGACATAATTTATACAACTTTCGGAGCGTTTATTTCCGAAAATGTTCACACAATCACACACAAATAACAAAATTTAAAACCTTATAGTGTGTTTATAGAAAACTCATAATCCATACTACTTTACCGCCGCTCCTGGACGTTGGAAATGTTAGGGGCATAGCCAAACAACTGCTTACCTTGAGGTAGAGCTCTCTTTAAACCTTGTTTGAAGAAGGTCATGTCATAGCGCTCAGGAAACACCGCTGCGGGAAGTTTAACCCAGAGCCCGCACGTATACAACGGAGGAATGATCGCTGGAACCTTACCGTGCCAGATGAAATCGGTTCCACAGTATGGGTAAATTAAGAAGTCGCAAGAAACCTCGTTTAGTACCGACCTCTTTACTTTTTTAAGAGTTTTGACTGTAACATATACAAACGATTATAATATCACCGCATCTTTAAATATTAATCCATGATTAAGCAGACAAAAAAATCTAGAAAAAATGTTCTAGAAATTTCTTGGAAAATAATAAAAAACTGCGACATAGTAAGTAGATTATTTTCCCTGTATACACGACATTGGGGGCCTCATTTAATATTTATACATAATCCCACACGACTCTATAACTCACTAAGATATTTATAACAATATTTTCGTTTGATTTTAGGATTAAGAAACTTTCTTACATAATAATTTTATTATTATAGGCTGTATATTTAACTCATAATTACTATAATTCATTAACTCATATTTACAACATAAAGATGTTAATTTTATTTGATCATAACTTACTAATTATGTAGGTAAAATATTTTAAACTAAATTTAAACCTATTCGTTTAAAACTAAATAAAAATAAAAACTATCTATTTACATAATTACTGGTGTGTAGTGCTATTTACAAGGTTATAAATAAATATTATTATTTATAGCTTTATACATGGTGAATATAAAATAAAATAGTAAACGAATTTGAATGAAAATTACCTTAAAGATAGATCACAACTTTTACACAACAAGCATTACGCCTCAAGAGAATTTCGTGAATCGTGAAGGATCATGTATAAAAAAACGTTTCGAAACATTTCCCGTTGTGTGACAACGCAACGACTTCAAAAAGGATCCTTCCCGATTCACACCGTGGGGTAAATAGCTCTTGGTAGTCAACGAAAGACGCCGCCTCAATTTTTTGAAGGGGTAACATTAGTCAACTATGATGTCAAATATGTATAATATGCTTAGTTTTTGCTTTAAACCAGGCACACTGCAAGACTTCAGGTTGGCAGATATTTTTTTTATAATAGTAAATCCAATAAACTTTTGGCCCAATTCGTTCATCAACCCCCAAAATGCTAGTCGTACATAAACCCGCTGAGTCATCGAGGCACTCAAATAGTAAAATTTCTAAATAAACATCGCAATAAATCTAATTCTGCACGTTATTTAGCTACATGAACACTGGTTGGTCGAAAGATTTTTTGAAAAATATTCTTATATAATATTCTATATTTAATTCTTATATAATAGTTTATTTATTCTATTTAAATATATAATCCGTTGAGTGATGGAAGAATACATAATTTCACCACCCCATCTCAATCTATGGGTGCCATAAAAGGCGACTAACCTTATGCAGACAAGAGCACGCAATAAAAGGAAAATTCACCACAAACTCTATACCAACCCGTCTGGCCAGCGTGGTATAGTAGGCTAAATTGCCTCCACATTCTTTGGAGGAGACTCGTGCCCATCACTGGGATGTTTTTCTAACATTAATATATGATACGTCATAAAAATACGTCATTATATTATTATGACGTATCATATATTAGTGAGATACTAAGATTCGAAAATGTTTACAATCTGCTAGCAATCCGTCGAGTCAGAATCACCCCCGCTTGGTCCAAAAGGTGTTTTGAAAAATATTCAGTAATAGTATAATTAATCTATTTACATAAAAAAAATAACTAAAAGAAAAACTTATTGGTTGTTCGGTTTTTTTTTTAATATTTTTATGAATAAGCAAATGTATTTCTATTATTCTGGTATTGTAAATACAAGTAAAAGCAGGGTGTGACAGTAGGTAGGGGCATGCACTATGACGTCAGCCACAGTTAAAGATAACAAAGTCAGGCAATCCACTAATGAAAGTGTACTGATAAACTGTTTTACGAGGAAAACTGTTCGTTCGACAAGTTTGTAAGTCATTGTAGTTTAGCGTCGCGCCTGATACCCCTAAGGGATAGGCAGAGTTATAACACATCCACATTTAACTAGCTGTTTTGGTCGAATGAAATAGGGGGCGAGCCTATTGTCATCAACCGGGAATATTTGTTTACCTAACTCCGGGAAAATCTCAACACTGGAATTATTTTTTCCCAATACCATTTTCACTCGACTCGGGAATAAAACCCGTGACCTTTCGCACATCACTCATATACTTCGCGCTGCGCCACCGAGGCACCTAATGACATCAAAGTAATGTTTATAACAAAATATAGTAACTTAAATTCTCTCTAAACATTAAAATAACAGTAGACGTTTTCGTTGGACATTTTAGCCAACATAATATTATTATCAAATGGCTGTTGGCAAAGTTAGGCATCCTTTAATAAAGAGAAACATTATTACTAGATACTGCAGACAACTAGATACAAGGCCTAAATATAAATTTCATTACTGCGTTGTTTTTAGATAGAGAGAAAACAGCGGGTTAATCTCGCCCAAACTGAGCCGCTCCTTTGAGGAAGCACCTGTGCTCTTCAGAAGACTCTAGCTTCAAACTTCAAATATTTTATTTCATATAGATCACATACATGATACATAAGAACGTCATATAAAGCCAAAAAAAAAGGTGTCAGCAAATTTGCCTACGGCCAGTTCACTGACAAGGTTGAGCTCTGAGAAGAACTTGGTAAAAAAGCCATTTTTTTTAATCGCCAAAGAGTTATAATTTCAATTGGTTACAGTTACATCACAGAAAGGTACAGAAACAAAACACCATACTAAATCAAATTCAATAAAATTTGGAAGTACTGCCGTACTCCTGGCGTTGCAAGCGTCCATAGACTTCAGTAGGAATTAAATGCCGAATGGATAAATCCGGCATGCAAATCATGCGGTCCGAGTTCGATTACCAATGTGGAATTTATATGTACTAGTCAAGTGACTTACTATCTGCTGACGGTGAAGGAAAAAATCGCGAGGGATTTCCTCACGATTTTTTGATCAGACATACACTAGAAGTAATTCTAAGTGTATGTCTGATCCACCAACCCGCACTAGGCCAGCGTGAGTGGATTATGGCCTAAACCCTCTCAGCTCTCAGATAGAATAGAGGAAACCCGAGCCCAGCAGTGGGACATTAATGGATTGCTGATGATGAATGATGTTAAGCTTCGGTAACCGCTGACCACCAAGCGGGCTGTACGCTTTATTGCCACCATTATGGTGTAAAAAGGAGCATAGAAGAAAGAAGGTACGTTATAAACAATCAATACAATGACATTTTTTATAATTATAGAAAGTATACTGTCTGATATTATCAACGTAATCATATAATACATCTATACTAATTAAGAGAGCTGAAGAGTTTGTTTGTAAAAAAAAAATAATGTTATTATAATTCTTTCCATATATATTTAATAATGCGCACTAAGCATAAAAATTCCATAATATTATCTTAAAAAGTTCTATTGCATATGCTTATAAATATATAATATTAATTAATTTATGGAACAGATCAGGAGTACCCTCAACCGGCGAGAATGCATGAAAAGACTGATGAATGTTGAAGAAGCCAAAGATGTATGTCAGAATCGTAGCAAGTGGAAGGGAATGGCCTCGGCCTACCCCTCTGTTGGGAAAGAGGCGTGATCTATATGTATGTATGTATTTACCATAATTTACACGACACCATAAAAAATATTCCAAAATTATTTGAAAGAAAATATTTAATTCTCATACCTTATTCTCTCGAGCGATCTAAACAATATCCATTGCCACTAAAAGTACCAAAATACCACTAAAAACACAAATATGTTACACTTTTGACACTAACACACACTTTTCCACTACACCGCACTGAACTTTACACGATTTGAATTTACCGCGTAAATTGAAAGGCAGCGTAGACAACCTTCCCACGCCACGACTCTCGACTTACTAAAGGCTTTGAAAGCCTTTGTTTAAGGCTGTATGAAAAGGCTGGGCCAACATATGGATTTAAAAAGTATTATTTATTAATTCAGTGATTCATATACAGTCCTTTTGCTTTTATGTAATAGGTATGTTTGGATATGTTTATTGAATTTTTACTTGTTACGACGCATAAAATTTTCTCTTTGTAACAGTTTTGGTATTCGCCGCAGTCGGAAATATATGCATAGAAATCTATACTAATATTATAAATAATATAATAATAAATAATATTCTACCACATTTACACAGCGCCATCTAGTCCCAAATTAAGCAATTAAATTTGCTTGTGTTATGGGTACTAAACAACTGATAGGTATACTAATTACTTACATTTTTTTTTTGTAAATACATACATATTATAGATAAATTACACCCAGACACAGAACAAACAATCATGCTCATCACACAAAGATTTGTCCTGGGTGGGGATCGAACCCACGACCTCCGGCTTAGCAGTCAGGGTCACTAACCACTAGACCAACAGGCCAGTCATAAAGCTGAAGAGTCTGTTTGTTTGATTATTATTTGTTTGTTTAGTTAAACCCTAGGATCTGATGAATTACTAGCCCGGTTTTAGTGTTGGATAGCCCATTTATCGAAGAAAGTTATAGGCCATTATAACATCACGCTACGGCTGAATGTAGACGGAATTTAGCCTACTATACCACGCTGGCCATACGGGTTGGTGTGGGGTTTGTTTCGAATTTTCCTTTTTTCGCAGCGCTCTTGACTAAACAAGGTTTTTTGGTCGCCTTTTACGACACCCACGGGTTGAGATGGGGTAGTGACATTATGTATTCTTAATCCGTCACTACACGGAAATATATTTAAGACCACAATTTTATTGTATGTCCTATGTTGAACAAATAAACTATTCTTATTCTTATAGTAATTATAAGTTAAATATACAGCCTATCTGTAATAATAAAATTATTATGTAAGAAAGTTTCTTAATCCTAAAATCAAACAAAAATATTGTTATAAATATCTTAGTGAGTTATAGAGTCGTGTGGGATTATGTATAAATATTAAATGAGGCCCCCAATGTCGTGTATACAGGGAAAATAATCTACTTACTATGTCGCAGTTTTTTATTATTTTCTAAGAAATTTCTAGAACATTTTTTCTAGAATTTTGTTTTTTGTCTTTGCTTAATCATGGATTAATATTTAAAGATGCGGTGATATTATCTTTTGTATATGTTACAGTCAAAACTCTTAACCAGTCAAAAGTAGTTTTGACTGGCTGTATCAGTCAAAACTCTTAAAAAATTAAAGAGATCGACTTACGACTTCTTAATTTACCCATACTGTGGAACCGATTTCATCTGGCACGGTAAGGTTCCAGCGATCATTCCTCCCTTGTATACGTGCGGGCTCTGGGTTAAACTTCCTGCAGCGGTGTTTCCTGAGCGCTGTGACATGTCCTTCTTCAAACAAGGTTTAAAGAGAGCTCTACCTCAAGGTAAGCAGCTGTTTGGCTATGCCCCTAACATTGCCAACGTCCAGGAGTGGCGAAAAAGTAGTATGTACGTGGGTGGGTGGGTGGTATTATTATTATTATTATTATTATTAATATATTGGCACCATCAAGAATTCAAAATATTGTGAGCGTTGAAAAGCTCAATAAATACTATAGAACCTATGGATCAAATATATGTCCTTATGTGAATGGTTCAATAAAATATCCTGTACATTATGCAATATAATAATATAATATAATATAATATAATATAATATAATATAATATAATATAATATAATATAATATAATATAATATAATATAATATAATATAATATAATATAATATAATATAATATAATATAATATAATATAATATAATATAATATAATATAATATAATATAATATAATATAATATAATATAATATAATATAATATAATATAATATAATATAATATAATATAATATAATATAATATAATATAATATAATATAATATAATATAATATAATATAATATAATATAATATAATATAATATAATATAATATAATATAATATAATATAATATAATATAATATAATATAATATAATATAATATAATATAATATAATATAATATAATATAATATAATATAATATAATATAATATAATATAATATAATATAATATAATATAATATAATATAATAATAATAATAATAATAATAATATTCTACCACATTCACACAGCGCCATCTAGTCCCAAAGTAAGCAATTATATTTGCTTGTGTTATGGGTACTAAACAACTGATATACTACTTAAATACATTTTTTTTTTGTAAATACATACATATTATAGATAAATTACACCCAGACACAGAGCAAACCTTTATGCTCATCACACAAAGATTTGTCCTGGGTGGGGATCGAACCCACGACCTCCGGCTTAGCAGTCAGGGTCACTAACCACTAGACCAACAGGCCAGTCAATATAATACAATACAATACAATACAATACAATACAATACAATACAATACAATACAATACAATAGAATACAATACAATACAATATAATATAATATAATATTCTACCACATTCACACAGCGCCATCTAGTCCCAAAGTAAGCAATTATATTTGCTTGTGTTATGGGTACTAAACAACGGATATACTACTTAAATACATTTTTTTTGTAAATACATACATATATAGATAAATTACACCCAGACACAGAACAAACCTTCATGCTCATCACACAAAGATTTGTCCTGGGTGGGGATCGAACCCACGACCTCCGGCTTAGCAGTCAGGGTCACTAACCACTAGACCAACAGGCCAGTCAAAATAAATTGTAGTCACCCTTTTCAACAAAAATATCTAATGATGGTGCCAATATATTAATGAACTCGACTGTACCATATCATGTAGTTTATCGGAGCTCCCTTTTAATAAATATTGTCACCATGTTTTAATATTAGAAGCAATCCAATATTTTCAAGTTCGTTAAACTCACTGTATGCTAAAATGTTTTACATGAATAAATTTGACGTGAACAAGGAATACGTCAGAAACTGTTTATTATTCGAGGTGCAAAACACGCATATACGTACTAAATTATTTATATAGTGTTATGCTGACATGTGCGTATGAAAAAACATGGTGATTTGTATGAGTTACCTTTCGTCAATATTTTTCATAAAGACTAAAAGCTAAGTCAAGGAAAGTTCTTTATACAGAGGCCCTAGTAAAATAATAATACCATTTTGTAGAACAACTTTAAACACAAATAATGTTTATCACATGTGCATGACAATTTTTAATAAACTACCAAAGCATATAAGAGAACTTGCATTCAAATATTTTAAAAGTTCACCGAATCGCTTCGCTAAAGTGGCAGTGGGCACATAGCTAGTAGAAATGATGGCCGATGGAAGAAAAAGATTCTCGAGTGACGGCCACGTATTGGAAGGAGCGTTATATTAGCATTCTGCATTCCTTCTCTATAAACTATAAGTGCGGAAAATTTCATACTCCTCCCATTTCGTAAAAAGGTGTACAAAGATTTTGCTTTACGTATTATTATATAGATCGTTATGCACTCGCAGCAAGTTTGTATATATAAGACTGCTATTCAACAGATTCCAAGTTAGATCCCTGGTGATACAAAAATGCTATTTATTTATTTATACAATTGCTCACAACACTAACAGTTTCCCAATACAGATAACACTTTAAACAATTGCTAATCATCATCATCATCATCATCATATCAGCCCAATGACGTCCATTGTTAAACAGGCCTCACCTAATTTCCACAGCGATTTTGTGCCGCCCTCATCCAACGGCCACCCGCACCGCAATTTATATATACACATACGGAAAAATGACAATTTGCAAGTAAATATGTCAACATCTGGATACTTAGATTGGACTATTAGAATTTTCTATTTTAATTTCTCAGAAGCAGTCAGAAGTTTGGAAATGTATCCAGTTATTGCTAAACGCTGATCACCTATTACTTGGGACCTAAGTCTTAACCTAATAAGCCTATGGTGGATGTAATACATACACCCACCATGTAATGCTTACCCCTTAGGGAAAAAGTACTTAATGCTATATTTTTATGCGCGTTTTATAGTAATAAATGGGGCAAACAGAAGATTATATTGAGCATGAATGCGAGCACAAAATGCACGACATTTCTACGAAATATTTATTTGCTGTTTTCATTGTTTTTGCTGACGGTATACGGAAAATTCTGTACGTTTTATGTGTTGCTGACGCTACGTCAGCCGGTGAGTTCGTGTTTACATTTCATGATTTATTTTGTTGATGTACCAAACGATTGTAGCTGAATTGACAAGTGACTGGCGTGCAAATCATGCGGTTCGAGTTCGATTCCGATGGCAGTATTAATGTGAATTTCACTCTGTGGAATCTATATGTACTAGTCAAGTGACTTATCTATTAACTGTGACGGAAAACATAGCGAAGAAAACTAGGTACTCTAGAAGAAATTGTAAGTGTATGTCTGATCTGCCAAACCGCATTAGGCCAGCGTGTGTGTAAACCCTCTCTGCTCTATAGATAGAGAAGAGGAGATACAAGCCCAGCCAAAGACATTAATAGGTTTCTGCTGATGCTGACCATGTAAGTACTATGATAAGAATACTGCAGTCTAGGGCCCAGTAAGGTACTTTGCTTACCCCAGCGAAGAAAAAGACGTGATGCTATATTATATTTAGTACAGCTAAAATTAAGCGAAATCTTTTCCAGACCCTGCTTTTCTTGAAACCATATCAATATTAAATGTGTCCACAAAACATAAACCTTCCTAAAAAGGGGGTAATACCATAAACAGATGTGGCCGCCTTAATGTTTAGTACAAGGGTGCCCAAAGTGGCAAAAAGTCCCAAAGGCAAGTACAAAGTGAAGAGGCGACGCCGCCATGAGACGATCCTGTTTATAATTTATATAAATCTGCACATTTATTTATATACGTAATTTAGTAGGTAGTAGATAATAATAATAATATTCTACCACATTTACACAGCGCCATCTAGTCCCAAATTAAGCAATTATATTTGCTTGTGTTATGGGTACTAAACAACTGATATATTTATTTATTTACATTTACATACACAGAAATGTACAAAGGCGGACTTAATGCCAGAGGCATTCTCTATCAGTCAACCTATAGGGTGATGCGGAAAAGGCTCGAAGTAGGTGCATAAAAAAAGAGATAATGATAAATTAAATTAACCACAATTAAACACATATATATAAATATATTATATAGATAAACACAAATACATAAATAATATACACATATACTACTTAAATACATTATTTTTTTGTAAATACATACATATTATAGATAAATAACACCCAGACACAGAACAAACCTTTATGCTCATCACACAAAGATCCGCCTGTCCGTCCTGGGTGGGGATCAAACCCATGACCTCCGGTTTAGCAGTCAGGGTTACTAACCACTAGACCAACAGGCCAGTCAAGATATATATAGGTACAATATTACAAATTAGGCTAATTGTGAATTTATTTATTGCGATTGCATTTTGCTATTAAAATAAAATACGCCTTGATGAAAAATCTATTCAAGGTAAAAACCTATATTTTAAAATCTTTTAAACTTTTGCGACTTGTACACATATTAAATTAATATGCATGAGTCTAACGTCACGTATTATATTTAAAGAATATGAAATACCTTATTTGCCCGACGTTTCGATCGAATTATACCGACCAAATAAATAAGGTATTTCATCATCATCATCAGCAACCCATTAAGTCCCACTACTGGGCTCGGTTCTCCTCTCCTCTAACTAGAGAGCTGAGAGGGTTTAGGCCATAATCCACTCACGCTGGCCTAGTGCGGGTTCGTGGATCAGACATACTCATAGAATTTCTTCTAGTGTATGTGGGTTTCCTCACGATGTTTTCCTTCACCGTTAGCAGATGGTAAATCACTTGACTAGTACTACACAAAGTGGAATCCACATTGGTACTGCTGGTCAGGATCGAACTCGGACCGTGTGATTTGCACACCGGGCCCTTATCCATTCAGCAACCATCGCTTCTTCAAGTACGAAACGTAGACCCGTATATAATAATTTAAACTATATTTTGTAAATTTTATAGATTTCGTACTGAAAAAGATTGAGAACCTCTGCTTTAGATCATTCCATAAAAAAATGGGGTGTTTTATATGGAATGGAGGTCACTTGGTGGATATTAAAGGCGATCTTTTATCGTGAGATAACTTCGCAACACGCTTTTCTGCGGAAGGGAAAGCAGAAATAGTACATGTATATCTTGTAATTTTATGATTGCAAATATTATCTGTGCCGCCTACAACCAACGGCCACCCGAAAACTTGACCAGGTCGTCGGTTCATCTGGTGGGGGGCCGTTCCACGCTGCGCCTTCAAATATGTGGCCGCCACGAGAACTTTTTTCGCCTATCGGCCATCAGTTCTACGAGCTATTCATATGTATATTACAAAAACAGACGTTGTAAAATTTTTGCCTGTCTATCTATTTGTTTGAGGTGAACTTTGAAATGACTGAACCGGTTTCGCCAGGACTTTTATAGCGGATAGCTAATGTCACTATGAGGAATTTAGACCACTTTCACTTTGGAAAAAATATCAGGGTTCCGTAAAACGAGATTAGTTTAGAGTGTAGTTTACTTGAATCCAATAGTTCTTTCACAATATTTTCTTTGGCTATGAAAACTAATTTTCAGTACAGTACATCATCATCAGTAACCCATTAAATCCCACTGCTGGGCTCGGGTCTCCTCTCCTCTAACTAGAGAGCTGAGAGGGTTTAGGCCATAATCCACTCACGCTGGCCTAGTGCGGGTTGGTGGATCAGATATACTCATAGAATTTCTTCTAGTGTATGTGGGTTTCCTCACGATGTTTTCCTTCACCGTTAGCAGATGGTAAGTCACTTGACTAGTACATATAAATTCCACAAAGTGGAATCCACATTGGTACTGCCGGTCAGGATCGAACTCGGACCACGTGATTTTCACCCCCGGTCCCTTATCCATTCGGCCACCATCGCTTTTTCAGTACAGTACAAATAATTAAATTACTAAAATTAAGTAGGTACATAAGTCATTTAAGTAATTTAATTATTTATCCAATCAAATATTTTCAAATGTTTTTTTAAAATTACTCATCAAACAATTTGTAGAGCAAACAAGTTGAATTAATAAATTACGTTTCACTTATCTAACTAATCCTATTAAGTTAGCTATTTTTGTACCTGAATTAATATACATATTAATAAGAATTTAGAGGGAATTTAGCCTACTATACCACGCTGGCCAGACGGGTTGGTATAGGATAGGAATTTGTTTCGAATTATCCTTTTCTCGCAGTGCTTTTGTTGCTTAAGGTTAATGCATTAATCGCCTTGTACGACACCCACGGGTTGTAATGGTATAGTGACATTACGTACTTTTAATCCTTCACTACATCATCATCATCATCATCATTTCAATCCATAAACCTCCCACTGCTGGGCACGGATCTCCTCCAAGGAATGTGGAGGGAATTTAGCCTACGATACCACGCTGGCCAGACGGGTTGGTATAGGGTTTCCTTTTCTCGCAGTCCCTTAGTCGCCTTGTACGACACCCACGGGTTGAAATGAGGTAGTCCCATTACGTATTTTTACCGGACCACCAAAAAGGAGGGCAATTTTTTTCGCGCGTATATATATATGTATGTGGGCATGTCTGTTCCATTGTGACCTTCTGTAGCCTAAACGGCTTGGCTGATTTTAAAATGTGAGGTGTCATTAGACTTGTAATTTTCTCCCGGGTGTCATAGGCTATGTGACGTCAACAAAAAACCAATACGGCGGATGTAAACTGTCAAAACAGACTTTTTTTAGTGCTATCGCAATAGGGGTATCAGATGGAAGCTAATTAATAGCCTAATTATTGCCCGCGGCTCAACTTGTCTCTTGTAACCTAAATAGCTTGACCGATTTTGAAGTGCAAGGTATATAATATAATATTCTATAATAATATTCTACCACATTCACACAGCGCCATCTAGTCCCAAAGTAAACAATTATATTTGCTTGTGTTATGGGTAACTGATATACTACTTAAATACACTTTTTTTTTGCAAATACGTATATATTATAGATAAATTACACCCAGACACAGAACAAACACACAAAGATTTGTCCTGGGTGGGGATCGAACCCACGACCTCCGGCTTAGCAGTCAGGGTCACTAAGACCAACAAGACCAACAGGCCAGTCGTTGTTATATTCGTATTCATCACCGAATCTCTATTTCTAAGCCTATTGAGCTTTTATACCAGTGTATTCTTCGAATTCATTGCTTTAAATTGACTGTCGAAGGCTACTTTTAGGCAGGCGGGTTTTTTGATATTTTAAATTATTATCCTTTACTACACAGACAGATATTCGTAAATAATATTATAACAATTCATTTTATCACTTTTCTATAATAAAATACATACCATACTTCTTGACGAAAACAAATTAAAGTTTGATTGCTCATTATTACTATTATTATTTTCTCATATCCAAATTTTATTGAATTTGATTTAGTATGGTGTTTTGGTTCTGTACTTTCTATGATATTTTAAACTGTAACCAATTAAAATTGTAACAACTATGGCGATTGAAAAGAGTGGCCTGAGTTTCTTGCCAAGTTCTTCTCAGAGCTCAACCTTGTCAGTGAACTGGCTGTAGGCAAATTTACTGACACTTTTTCTGGCTTTGTATGACGTTCATAAGTATCATGTATGTGATCCAAATGAAATAAAAAGATTTGACTTTGACTTTTGACTTTTTTACCACTTTAAGCAATAAAATACCCAATACCGTTATTGATCAAACCAGTAATCGAACCCCGATCCTTTTGTGCAACAGTCATACACAATAGCGATGTGCCAAAGGGTGTCAAACTTAATTTACATCTACACCAACACACGAATAATTTATCTACATAAAGTTTTAATTACAAACTATTCCCCCGACTCCGCCCTCGTTTCTGATCCGATTGCTTCGAAAAGTTTATAATAGCTCCCGAGATACTGCACTAAAATTAGTTAGAGAGCTTTTCCTAACAGATTACAAAGAAGGTTAGTTATGAGTTTTGATATTTGTTAATCGGTTTTATTTGAAGCGACACCTGAAAGAGAACAAGCCCTATTTTGCGGCGAATTTTACAATTATATCTACTATCTTCTTCTTATCGTGTGGGCTTGAGGCAGCTGGTGTTGGAATTTATCAAGTCGCCCAGAAGGCTTCCAACTTGACTTAACGACTACCACATTAAGTGATAACTGGGATCAACGGAGCCACGTGCCTGCCGAAGCACGGAGAAGCTCGAGAATGAAATTGCCACAAACGGTCACCCATCATGGACTGACTTTGCAGAGTGTTGCTTAACCTCGATGATCGTAATGAACATCTCAGTTCCACTATGCTACGAGCGCCCCCTATATCCACTAGGTATTATTAATTATAGATTTGTCCATCCACGTTTTAAAATTTAAATAAATTATTTATTACAAATTTTTTTTGTTGCCTTTTTCTTTCCTGGATTATAAGAACAGAAGAAGGTCATCGTTAACGTATTATACTGGACTAGACTGGCCTGTTGGTCTAGTGGTTAGTGACCCTGACTGCTAAGCCGGAGGTCGTGGGTTCGATCCCCACCCAGGACAAATCTTTGTGTGATGAGCATAAAGGTTTGTTCTGTGTCTGGGTGTAATTTATCTATAATATGTACGTATTTACAAAAAAAAATGTATTTAAGTAGTATATCAGTTGTTTAGTACCCATAACACAAGCAAATAAATTGCTTAATTTGGGACTAGATGGCGCTGTGTGAATGTGGTAGAATATTATTATTATTATATATCATCATCATCATCATATCAGCCGCAGAGAGTCCACTGCAGGACATAGGCCTCCTCAAGAGATTTCCAACATATATCATAACCCGTAATAATAATTGGCATACTTGAAGATACGCATCGCATCAAATATCTTTTAGAATATCTCATTTGGACAATACAAAAGGTTCATACTTTGTAAGCAACAAACTAATGCCATTTAAAGGGTCCAATAGTCGATTTTCGACCTTCTAACCTTCACTTTGTACCCTATAAGGGATGATTAATTGATACGGGCCAATCAACTGGGGTGTCTTCAGCAAAATTTCGTAAAAGGTTCTTAGGGGTCTTCAGATTTAAGCTTAAACTAGTAAAGGATAGCAAAATTCTCGCTCTTATTAATAAGATTAACTCTGACAGTATCTCGATCTTACATAACTATCTTACAGAACTATCTTACAGAACTATCTTACATAACTATCTTACAAAAATATCTTACATAACTATCGTACATAACTATCTATCTATATATTGATTGGCCTGTTGGTCTAGTGGTTAGTGACTCGGTCGTGGGTTCGATCCCCACCCAGGACAAATCTTTGTGTGATGAGCATAAAGGTTTGTTCTGTGTCTGGGTGTAATTTATCTATAATATGTACGTATTTACAAAAAAAAATGTATTTAAGTAGTATATCAGTTGTTTAGTACCCATAACACAAGCAAATATAATTGCTTACTTTGGGACTAGATGGCGCTGTGTGAATGTGGTAGAATATTATATTATTATTATCGTTCAGAACTATCTTACAGAACTTACAAGTTTCTCTTATCGCTCGCTCACTATTTTTTGTGTCCCAAATGAACTGTCAAAATAAAATGACAGGTAGAATATTATTCTGCCAAACTGATAAGCAGTTTGTCCGCAACAGTTCGCAGTTTTTTTAGTTGTTTTTTTTTGCTAGAAAGTTTCTGGTAATACAGATATTTGGTGTCCAGACAAAAACACCAGCTAACTACTAGTATTTTGCATTTTTTTAGCAATTGAAACGAGACTATATTAAATTATAATAAGCAATAAATTGCTTACGCCGCAAATACATAAGTACTATTATATCACGTCTGAACTACCCTTATTAGTAGGGTAAATTTCTATGAATATTGGATTGACTAAATTGGTCCTTCATTCCGAGTTTTGTGGCTTTTGGTAAATGTTAAGTGATACTCTATTGTACTAAGTTTTTGAAAGGGTATGTACATATTGTACATACATACAAGTTAATTATATAGTTATTTATTAGAATAACTTCTAGATAAACATTTAACTAGCGAGTATGACATAATATACAGAGTGTATACGATGATACGACATTAATTAATGATAAAGCAGCCAGTGTTAACCCTTATAAACATATTCTAATAAAAATTATTTAAAAAAAAAAAGAAAAAAAAGCTACACATTATTTAAAGTCCAAAAATATAAGAATATAAAACTACACATTATTTTTCTATGATGACGTTGTCGACGTGACGACGACAAAAGTGCGGAACAGAGTAAGAGATAAGATAATATGAAAGAGTCAGAGATATTTAAATGAATTGAATGACGTAATGACAACATACGATCAACGTAAATACCTACAGGTTGTTTAAATCTGTGAAATAAAGAAAGTATATTTGCGGCTAAACTATTGCAAATTCAATTTAATTTTTTTGGTAAAGCCTTCTAACATCACATGCTACACGTGGTTTCATTTAATGTCGTATTGTCTTATACACCCTGTATAGGCCTGTGTCCAACAGTGGACGTCATTAGGCTGATATGATGATGATGACGATGACATACTCTTTAATTGAATAGCAGAATGAGGCTCTTGTATCATTGTGTTTCTGAGATCTTCGTTATGATCAACTTCATCATTTCAACCCATAAATGTCCCACTGCTGGGCACGGGTCTCCTCCAGACAGACTTTGGAGGGAATTTAGCCTACTATACCACGCTTTTTGTTTTTCTATCATGAAATTCCAGTATTAAGATTTTCCCGAAGTTTGGTAAACAAATGTTCCCGGTTGATGACAATAGGCTCGCCCATAGACCTAGGATCCGCGCGCTACCGCAGGGCTCGCCCCCTATTTTCATGGGACCAAACATAGCTGGCGAAATGTGGGTTTGAAACACCTCTGCCTACACCTTCGGGGAAAAAGGCGTGATGCTATGTATGTATGTATGTACCACGCTGGCCAGACGGGTTGGTATAGGGTTTGTTTCGAATTTTCCTTTTGTAACAGTGCTCTTGCCTGTATAAGGTTACTCCCATAGTCGCCTTTTACGACACCCACGGGTTGAGATGGGGTAGTGACATTATGTATTCTTAATCCGTCACTACACGGTTCGATATGATACTTATGATCATTGAGGTTAAGCAACATTTGGCAAGGTCAGTCCATGATGGGTAATCGATTTCTTTAAATAATAATAATAATATCCTACCACATTCACACAGTGCCATCTAGTCCCAAATTAAGCAATTATATTTGCTTGTGTTATGGGTACTAAACAACTGGTATACTACTTAAATACATTTTTTTTTTTTGTAAATACATACATATTATAGATAAAATAGCTACCAAATTACCGATCGTTGATACGAAGTGTTTTTAATACAACTTGATTTCGCGCAGGGTTTCGCCCCCGTTGTTCTTTATTTGGCCACTGCTCAGCTCCTATTAGCCGTAGCGTGATGTTATATAGCCTATGATCTTCCTTGATAAATGGGCTATTCAACACTAAACGAGTTTTTCAAATCGGACCAGTAATTCTTGAGATCCTAGCGTTAAACCAAAGAAAGTCTTTAGCTTTATTAATATAGATATAAGTATAAGTATAGATTCGCTACCCTATGTCTAAGTACATACATACATACATATAGATCACGCCTCTTTCCCAACAGAGGGGTAGGCAGAGACTATTTCCTTCCACTTGCTACGATTCTGAAATACGAGTACATCTTTGGCTTCTTCAACATTCATCAGTCTTTTCATGCATTCTCGGCGGTATAGGGTACTCCTGGGCCCTGATTCTGACTCGTTGGATTACTCCCGGATCGTATACTTTTTCAAATCTTCGAACGACGTATTTTTGTTAAATATTTTTTTTTTTTTTTTTATTTTTTTTTTTTAAAGACAACGCCCGCACTAGGGAACAAGCCCTGTGTCGCGGGGAGTTTTACAAACATGAAACTAACGGACACAAAGTACACCCAGACTAGAAACAAATATCTATGAATCACACAAATATTTGTCTCGTATGGGAATCGAACCCACGTCACCCAACACGGCGATGTAGTGGCGAGGCGACCACTTTAACCACTGCGCCACGGTGACAGTCATATATAATAATGTTAGAACACAGTTCACAGTTTATAAAATTATAACTGATTCAATGTTTTTTTAACTTTAAATAACATTTCCGGCCGAGAATTTTCCGATAGCTCTGAATCAGGCTTATCTGTCCCTTCTTTAGAATTAATTAATATCTAAGTAGCTTGTTACTAAATACGTTTCTATGTAACAGTATATAAGCAGTAGAGCCTACAGACATTTATTCAACATTTCTAAGCTATTTATGTGAAGTTTTCAATCGAAGGAACCTCTATACAGTTCTTATACAATAGAATGGCTTTTCAAAAAGGTTTTTGGGTCCGACGCCTCTTCAATATAAGGGAATAAAATGTTTTGAAGTTGTAGCTATTGTGCCAATATTAATACGTTGCGGCAAAAAGGTATGGTTGGTAAATCGCTGGCTACAAAAATATTGTAAGCATCTAACGAGTGTTCGAATTCAAACACATTTATTACGAAAATGGGTAATTCAGTGAAAGAAGTAAATATTCATCAGCATCAGCAACCCATTAAGTCCCACTGCTGGGCTCGGGTCTCCTCTCCTCTAACTAGAGAGCTGAGAGGGTTTAGGCCATAATCCACTCACGCTGGCCTAATACGGGTTGATGGATCAGACATACTCATAGAATTTCTACTAGGGTATGTGGGTTTCCTCACGATGTTTTCCTTCACCGTTAGCAGATGGTAAGTCACTTGACTAGAAAATATAAATTCCACAAAGTTGTATCCACATTGGTACTGCTGGTCGGGATCGAACTCGGACCGCGTGATTTGCACGCCGGTCCCTTATCCATTCAGCTATCATCGCATTGGTCTCTTCATAATTTGCTTAGAGCGTATTTACAAACAGAAAGGCAACATCGCAATTTAGTGTTATATTTCGTGGTTTTCAATTTCTATTATATAATCAGAGCTAGGTAAGTGTTATGGCGCGTGTTAGGAGAGGTCAATGTCCAGCAGTGGACTGCAATAGGCTGAGATGATGATGATGATGATGAAGTAAGTATATTTTTATTTATTTATAAAACTTGATTGCACAAAATTTGTGTACAAAAGGTGGGCTTAATGCTAAAAGCATTTTCTACCAGCCAACCTTTGGGTGATGCAGAGATGAGAACAAGTGCCAAGTAAGAATATAAGATTGAAAATGATAAAAGAATACTAGATGATACTAATAAAATACTTAAACAAATTAATCAAATATTTTAAAAATATGTTTTTTTCGTAATTATTACAGTTATGTATTTTACTATGAAAATAACGCCCTGCAAGTTTTCAATGTGTGTTATATTAATAGAACTGTAAACGCAATGATTTCTTACCTTTTACACACTTTTCACCTAACCCTAAAAGGTGTAGCAAACATATGTTATATTATATATCAAATCTTAGAATACATAAGCCAGTGATTTATTTACAAAAATAACATAGCATCACGCCTTTATCCCCGAAGGGGTAGGCAGGTGTTTCACACCCACATTTCGCCAGCTATGTTTGATCCCATGAAATAGGGAGCGAGCCTATTGTCATCAACCGTGACCATTTGTTTACCAAACTGCGAGAAAATCTCAATACTGGAATTTCATGAAGCCGAATACCATTTTTACCCGACATATTCGAACCCGGAACCTCTTGCAGAGCAGACGTATACACTTTCCGCTGCCCCACCGAGGAAGTTCCAAAAATTCTACAGCAATTTCGGCCCGAGTTTAAATAAGTTTTTTTTTTCTGGTTTTTTTTTTCTATGTGATATATGATGCGATCAGTCCTTTTGACTATGAGCAGATGTGGTATGTATCAGTTTTACGTGTGAAGATACTTCTCATCAGAAATATCTTCTAATAATACATTGATTCAGTCGGTGGTGCTGTAATCAAGTGTTCTGTGTCGAAAAATAAGTATCTAACTACCATTTTAACTTAACGTACAATACCTATAATACGTAAGAGACCTATTCCAGTGCCCTTTACAAAGGGTATAAACAGTCTTCCCCTAAGTCTAAGTCACTCGTAGAGCGATGTGAACCCTCTCAACCCATCACCTACATTATTATATACCTACAACTGTATCAATAGGGATGAGACAAGTAATATTCCAAGCCACTAGGAATTTTATCAAAGAGAATATTTACAACTGGTAATTTTGAATCGCTGACTGCTGAAGCTGAATTAAAGATGAATAATAATAAACGCATCTATACAAACAAATAAAATTGGTGTGTCTGTTTGTAATAATAAAATAACTGCTTTTTACTACATTCATTTGTATGTGTATACGGTACATATACCAAAAAACATTTTTTTTAAATTTTTGTCTATCTTTCTGTCTGTTTTTTCCAGCTAATCTTTGGAACGGCTGGACCGATTTCGACGGGACTTTCACCGGCGGATAGCTAATGTCACAAGGAGTAACTTTGGTTTTGAAAAAAACGAACGAAGTCGCGGACACAGCTAGTTTAAAAAATATTATATATAACTATGAAAATTTAGATTAGAATAAAGCATTTAAATTTTCAATTAAAGCGAGGAAAAAAAGGAGGAAGAGCCTCCTTCCTACATTTGCTGTGGCCGACAGGGTCCATAATGAAGCCTGTAATATTATACCATCTAATTGACATTGTGGAATGCAAATAAAGTATTGAGTATTGATTTACAATTAATCTAGAATCTTTAAGGTAGGTTGTTGATGGATAAGTTGGTAGGTTACATGGGCGTAGCTAAGGGAGGGTTTTGGGGGCTAAAATGTTCAAGTTCAAACGCCCCCTCGAAATTTTTAAAGTATTTCCTATACTTTAAATACTATTATGACTAAATAGATAATTTTATTCAATTGTTTTGTGTAATTAATAAGTACCTATTCATGATCAAATAATAAGATTAATATATAATATGATTAAAATATAGTAATAAAAAAAAATTTGCATGTCTTGAAATGGAGAGAACATGTTGATACTATATTTATTTTGTAAGACCATATATTGTACACATGTTATGACAAATAAACTATCTTTATCTTTATTATATTAATACAAGATGGTACCTTCAAATAATTTTGTACGTAGTTGTAATGTGTGTTTTGGTCCCCCTCCCGCAGAAACTAAAACCTGGCTAATACGCCAGTGGTAGATTGGAGGAGACCCGTGCCCAGCAGTGGGACGTATGTTGAAATGATGACATGGTAGGTACATGTATGTGGTAAGCAAAAATTCATTGTGTCACAAAATTTCATTCCATATCGAAATTATTTAAATTTTTAACTATAACTGAAACATACTAGTTAAGATGGTTACCTCGCTACTAATTTCGAGTGTCGTGGGTTCGATTCCCACACGAGATAAATATATGAATAATTCATTTTTGTTGACAAAGGGAGTTGCCTTTTCAAAATAATATTATATTAATCGGGCGGCAACTCGTATTAATCGATATCGGTTCTGTGAACAACGATAGCCTGCCTATTGTTGCTTCAATCTTTCTAAACATATTTTTCTTTACTAAACAGAACATGACCTACTTTGAAATATCTCGTTAGTTCAATAATGTTGTCAGCGTCCCATCACTAGCAAGCGAAGTGAAGTCAATAATTCGATAGTGTCGTTAATACGACCTCTTCCAACTCAATTCAATAGTTTTGTGATAGTTCCTACTTTAATGTTCTATACAAACGTTTATTTCATACATTAGGCAAAAAAACTTGTAAAGAGCACTCGAAGATTGAGTTAAGCTCGTCTTTGTGATTATAAAATAATTCATTTCAACAGGAATATTACAAGAGGTCTTAGAAAATAATAACTGCCTTGGCGCAGTGGGAAGTGTATACGACTGCTGTGCAAGAGGGTGGTGAGTGGTGTGCAACAATAAAACTATAACAAAAAAATCAATAAAGATTAAATTAACATTTGTAACAAAATAACTTATATTGATATTTTTTTTTGCCTATTTTATTTCTGCTAGCTGTACAAAAATGTGCACATTCGACTGAAGTTTGCGGCAAATACTATCAAGTGCGATCTCATACTTATTTAAATCGCATACGTCTTAACGTATGTTGCCGCGATTTTAAATATGGTATAGAGATATTTAAAATACTAACTTTATTTAAAAATTAACAATACACGAAACAAACCATAAAACTGGAAAACATAGACAGTTAAATACATATACATACATACATACATATAGATCACGCCTCTTTTCCAACAGAGGGGTAGGCAGAGACCATTTCCTTCCACTTGCTACGATTCTGACATACACCTTTGGCTTCTTCAACATTCATCAGTCTTTTCATGCATTCTCGCCGGTTGAGGGTGCTCCTGATCTGTCCCTTCTTCAGAACGTCACCTATTTGGTCATGGTACGTTCTTCTAGGTCTACCCCTTCCAACGTTTCCTTTCACATTCGCCTTATATATTTGTTTTGTCACTCTTCCTTCATTCATTCTCTCTACATGTCCAACATTACATACATTAGGTATATACTTTCTCAGACTAGCCTATAAAAGTTTACTACATACCTGTATGTACTTAAGCCCCACCCAGGGGAGGCCATTCCTTACTGAGGGGAGAGGCTGGTACTAGGAAATCCTAGAGGCCCCTTTAGGGGGACCAGCTAGAGGAGACGTCAGTCCAAAAGGCACTTTACACAAGCACTATATTATAATCACATAACAGAGATTGATTTATGAAATTATTATATAACGGGTCTACGTCACGTATTATATTTAAGGAATATGAAAATACCTTATTTATTTGCCCGACGTTTCGATCGAATTACACCGACCGTGGTGACGGGCTGACTGGAGCGGCGGCCGAGCGTCGTCCCTGATGCGTGCGGGTTTCTGCTACTACCCTCACTTTGGTCATTTATATTTATAGTTTTTGAACTGTCGGTACTTCGACACACTACACTAATAACGTCTACACACGGGCCTACTTTGTCATCTCGGCGATATTTACACTTGCTGATGACCGGATTCCAAGATGTTGATAAGCGGTACCCATCCTCCCAGTTAAAATTTTTATGTTTCTTAATTTCAACCGCTTCTCATGCTATTCTGGAGTCATAGTGACGATCGGTGGAGAGTACCTTAGGCCTGTGGACGCTCGGCCACCGCTCTAGTCAGCCCGTGACCACGGTCGGTGTAATTCGATCGAAACGTCGGGCATATAATAAGTAGCGAAAGTTTAAAAGAGATTCATTTATTAGTTGTAAATACATTTTCACCATATCCATCAAAATTAAAATTCAATAAGGCCCTTCTCCCATTACGATACGCACAGGCGACTTAAGTATCCTGCAAGTATCGGAGACTAGTCGCCACCAAGTATCTCACATACATTTGAATGGAGGCTCGCACACTACCCTACTGGTATCCTACGCGTCCGCGACTAGTATCGTGCGACTCGCCGTGTTGGTCGCTTGGGCGTCGCGTCTCTTCCGCGTCTCGACAAGATGGCGGCGGAGCAAGAAATGAATATTAAATTTGTACAAGAAGTTGAAAAAAATGCTTGTTTATATAACTAAAAATTACCAGAATACATGCAAAAAAATAAAATAGACAGGACTTGGCCAGAAATTGGGAACAAATTTCTAAAAAGATAAAATTTATTATCATCATCTTGTAGTTCTTGTGGTACTACAAAAAGTCTACAATTTATGGTTCCTTTTTTTATGGATGAATCCAGTATTTTCTACTCTCGCGATGACGTCTTCTGCTTCTATAAAACAGAAAAATCGAAGGGCTTCTTCGTCACTGGAATCGCTTGATATAACGTCCGTCCACAAAAAACAAGTTAGCAAAAATGATGAATTTAGTCATTTTTCAGTAGCATAATATGCGAGCGTCAAGTGGCGAACTAGTATCCAACCAATATTCTACTCACGTATCGTAGTATCCTACAAATATCGTAATGGGAGAAGGGCCTAAGACTCATTGACGTCGCGGCATTGATGACAACTGTCACTGTACTGATGTCACTTGCAAGCAAAACTAGACATGATTGTTTTGTGATATACAAACGACATTTAAAAGCACGTTTATTGTCGACTATACGTAAATCTATATTTACTTTGGGAATTGTATGTATTATTAAATTTGCCCAATTCTATCGTTACGTTTATATATGCACCTACTTCATTCATTTCTCTGCATCACCCTATGGTTGACTGGTAGAAAATGCCTAATTTTTTTTTGTATGAAGTTATAAATAAATAAATGTGCGTATAGATTAAGTCACATGTTGAATAACTTGTGTTTTATAACACGTCCACATTATGTAACATTGTTTTTCAACATTACAACATATAACAATACTGTACACATTAGAATAACAATGCAATATAACAATGTTATATAACAATTTCGTTTGTTCTGCAGTACTGTTCATAATGTCGACACAAGTTTTTTTATGTTTATAAAATTGTTGTTTGATAAACATGTTTATACAACAATGTTTTATAACATGCAGTGTCTACATTATTGAAACATGTTATATAACAGTGTTTTATAACATGGTATGTTATATAATCTGTACGCACCACCGCAACAGTGGGAGGCCAGGCCAGGAACATGATAATGTCCCAAAACAGAGTGGAAGTACAGCAGTCAACGACGACCTAACATAACATAACATAGCATCACGCCTTTTTCTCCGAAGGGTAGGCAGAGGTGTTTTACACCCACATTTCGCCAGCTATGTTTGGTCCCATGAAATGCGGGCGTCTTATTGTCATCAACCGGGGAACATTTGTTTACCAAACTCCGGGAAAATCTCAATACTAAAGGTAAAGTTTCCGTATAATCGTAATTAAAATTCGGAAGCCGTGTTAAGTAAAACTAAAAACAAACAATTTAATAATTTTATTCATATATATTACATTTTAAACAGAGATGTATAATTAACTAAAGTGATATCTTATATTCACTCACTACAGATTATATTTACCCCTTTCTATATGCCTGTATCTTTCATTATTCTACCACATTCACACAGCGCCATCTAGTCCCAAATTAAGCAATTATATTTGCTTGTGTTATGGGTACTAAACAACTGATATACTACTTATATACATTTTTTTTTTGTAAATACATACATATTATAGATAAATTACACCCAGACAGAACAAACAATCATGCTCATCACACAAAGATGGGGATCGAACACACGACCTTCAGCTTAGCAGTCAGGGTCACTAACCACTAGACCAACAGGCCAGTCGATCATTGATTATAATTCCTTAATCTAATACCTATCTAGTAATTATATCTTTGCCCAAAAGTTTCGCCATCTCAATCCTTAGTAGCGAAGCCTCTGCCTCCATTTCTTCTTTACTCCTAGGCGGCTTCGATGGGTGACCAGCATCGTACCTGTGATAAAACAATTTATTTAATGACGCTCGTAGCATTGTGATACTAAAAAGATCTTTTCGATCTTCTCTTCACTTCTTTACGATCATCAAGGTTAAGCAACACTCGGCAAGGTCAGTCCATGATGGGTGACCGTTTGTTGCAATTTCATTCTCGAGCGTCTCCGTGCTTCAAAAGGCACGTAAGCCGTTGGTCCCGGTTATCACTTAATGTGGTAGTTAAGTCAAAGTTGGAAGTTGGAAGCCTTCTTTTCAAAGTCAAAGTCAAATCTTTTTATTCATTTGGATCACATACATGATACTTATGAACGTCATACAAAGCCAGAAAAGGTGTCAGTAAATTTGCCTACAGCCAGTTCACTGACAAGGTTGAGCTCTGAGAAGAACTTGGCAAGAAACTCAGGCCACTCTTATTAATCGCCATAGTTGTTATAATTTTTTTTTTCTGGGCGACTTGATAAATTCCAACAGCAGGGTCTGCCTCAAGGACATACGATAAGAAGACATTTGCATTGTATTTTAAAAAAGACAACGCCCGCACTAGGGAACAAGCCCTGTGTCGCGGGGAGCTTTACAAACATGAAACTAACGAACACAAAGTACACTCAGACTAGAATCAAATATAGGGAATCGAACCCACGTCACCTAGCACGGCGATGTAGTGGCGAGGCGACCACCTTAACCACTGCACCACGGTGACAGTCATCATTTGAGCTCTCCAAACGGTTATTTTATTTCATTTATTATCAAACAGTCACATAATGACGTTTTTAGATTTAAAATATATATTAAGAGCTTAGAGACTTAAGAGCGTATTTACAAACAGAGTAGCAATTTTGCAATTTCGTGTCATATTCCGTGGTTTTAAATTATTATTATTTAATCGAAGCTATATTTTCCAACTTTCGACTGCCACCGTGGCGCAGTGGTTAAGGTGGTTGCCTCGCCACTACATCGCCGTGCTGGGTGACGTGGGTTCGATTCCCACACGAGACAAATATTTGTGTGATTCATAGATATTTGTTTCTAGTTTGGGTGTACTTTGTGTCCGTTAGTTTCATGTTTGTAAAGCTCCCTGCGACACAGGGCTTGATCCCTAGTGCGGGCGTTGTCTTTAAAAAAAAAAAAATATGTTTGCTAATATTTTTAGAATTAGGGGAAAAGTGTGTAAATCGTAAGAAATCATTTCGTTTACAGTTCTATTTATATACAAATAACACATTGGAACTTGCAAGGCGTTATTTTCATAGTAAAATAACTGTAAACATTACGGATACTTACTTTTTAATACACTTTCACGTCATTCTAATAATTATATATAAATGCTAAACAAGTAATAATAATAATAATATTCTACCACATTTACACAGCGCCATCTAGTCCCAAATTAAGCAATTATATTTGCTTGTGTTATGGGTACTAAACAACTGATATACTACTTAAATACTATTTTTGTTTTGTAAATACATACACAGTGGCGGTACGTTCATACAAGCCCAAAAGCCCGGCTTGCCCTACTAAAATGCTCGATCAAAAATATCTAATTCAAACCATTATCTATTTTAAAATTCGCGCGCTTATTTCCAAGCGCGAGCGAGAGCAGTGACTCGGTGCACAGAGTACATTTGACTCGGTGACTGATGAAGCATCAAGCGAGAACGAGAGTTAGAGAGGCGCGCCCTGAGCGCAACAACTTTTTTTTCTATCTCGCTCACCCGCACTGGCTTGTTATGAGGCTTTTGACCACCGTCGGATCTCTCTTTCTAACCTATAGAAAAACTGTCGATTATTGAAATATAACTAGGTTAATTTATATATCAATCAGTATGAAATTATAAGCCGGGCTTTATGTATGAAGTTGTCGACTATGGAAGTGAAATGCCGCGGCCGCGCATGCGTACTCGCGTCTACTAACTTCACTCAGTTCATTTGTTTGACAGGACGAAAAGTTTTGGTTTTAATGTTTACTTACTTTAAAAATTGTTAATTGTAAGATTTTAAAGTGATTCTTTTGTATTTAGTGACATACAACAATGCAAGTAATAATTATTGTTCCTTGTGAGGATTAAAATGTGTTCAACTTTTGATGGGCGAAGAAAAGGTAAAATTTTTGAACTTTGTTCTTTGTTTATATTTGATTTTATTAATGAGAATAACCTCGAAGTTGCCTTGCCCGAGTTTATAAAGTTAACATATCTTGTTGTAACTATTACGGCTATGTAGTTCTTCGCTGAACGCGCATTTTTATCTCTTTAAACGTACCTATTCATACTTATCTAAGAAATAATATCAATGATAGCTATTGAAAAGCAGTTGTTGGCAGAATTAAAACGTTTACCAACATTTTATTCTTACGTAATTAAGTCATTTCTCAAGAAAGACAGACGAGTCAATTTAGAATATAAATAATAGGTAGTCTTATAGGTAGGTAGGTACCTTTCTTATAGTCAGGCAAGGGTCAACTACCTACTTACTTAGCTATCTTCGTTTACTCAAGGAAACCAAAGGGCTTTTTTCAAAGCCACTGAAGGTATGCATGTATGCAATGCTGATTGTTTATTAGGTATATTCAATCAAGCACTAGCATAGGTACCTTCAATGAGCTTTGGCGGGGCGGCGCGGCGCGCGGCGCGACCCTCTATCAACATGTAAGAGAAATTGAACAAAATCCATAAAAAAACATTACACCCATCGCCTTTCCAGCGCAGTCAGGTTTGTTTACTTTTCATTTTATTATATTTAAGTACAAAAATAGCCTTTTGCCTATTCTGGAGTAGTCGGGTAAAAAGCATAGGTAGGTAGGTATAACGGGCTTGCCTTATCCTTAAACCCTAGGCACGCCACTGTACATACATATTATAGATATTACCACCCAGACACAGAACAAACCTTTATGCTCATCACACAAAGATCTGGGTGGGGATCGAACCCACAACCTTCGGCTTAGCAGTAAGGGTCACTAACCACTAGACCAACAGGCCAGTCAAAAGTAATGTAGTAATGGAAACATTCAAAGCCACGACGGGACTTGAACCACTGCACACGGAGTGGCAGGGTCGCGGGTTCAAGTCCCGTCGTAGGTTTGAATTTTTCCATTACTTGTTTAGCATTTATATGAAATGCTAAACCAAAGCAATGGAAATTGCTTAATATTTAATGTAACTCTAATAATAATTCTAAAAAGTGTATTGAAAGCTCAGATTTAAAAAAAAAATCGCGAAATATGACAGTTAATTAGTAAATTTCGGTTCTTTCTAAGTGACAGAAAAGGATAGAAGCATAGGAAAATTGAAGTTTGGTGCTGCTAAATGTGGTGCAAAACTAATCATCATCATCATCATTTCAATTCATAAAGTCCCACTACTGGGCACAGGTCTCCTCGAATCAAATCAAATAATTTATTTGCGTTAAACATGTGCAATAATACAATGTCACAGAATTGCATTCTTGATGTTTAAATAATTTTGACAGTCCAACATGTTTTACCTAAAAAGGCGTACAAATGAGTAATTTAAATCTCCATCGCATGTCACCGATGTAATTATAAAAGATTATTGTAAATATCTGATCACAGACGATCTGATCCGAATAGCAGGATCGCGCTGGATGCAGGCCGCAAACAACCGGCCCTATTGGAAATCTCTTGAGGAGGCCTATGTTCAGCAGTGGACTTCCTACGGCTGATATGATGATGATGATGATGATGATGATTGTAAATATAATATGATAAATGTCACTACGATAAAAAATAAAAATGTTTATAATCAAAAATAAAAAATAATAATAATTAAAAATAAATTAAATAAAAAATAATAATAATCAAAGTAAATAAGGTCAATACATAATCTAGAAGGAGTCAGACAAAAAATCTTTTATATAATAGTAGTCGAAACAATGTGGAGGGAATTTTATTTCGAATTTTCCTTTTCTCGCAGTATTTTGTCGGTTGAAGTTTACTCCCTTAGTCGCCTTTTACGACACCCTCGGGCTTAGATGGGATAGTTACATTATTTTTAATCCGTGCAAATCTATATCGATATACTTACTGATCATGTTTAGCCAACTCTAAATAAATCAAGTCGTTGTCGATAAAATCACCTTTCTTCCACGGCAATATATGACAGTGTAGATGCTGGAAACAGAAATACATGGCGATGCTTTAAATTAGTTTGCAAAGGATTAGGTATACCTACGCCATGAAATTATAGTGGTTTCGGAAACCGGGTAATAATAATCAGTCATATCATCATCATCATCATATCAGCCCAACGACGTCCACTGCTGAACATAGGCCTCACCTAATTTACGCCACTGTGAACGGTCCTGTGCATCAGTCATATAATTGTCTTTAAATAGTCTTCGGACACAGGTCGACCGAACTAAAGGAAATTTGGGGTTTTTCTGATGGTTCCGACTTGGGGTGCAAGTATGGTGCCATTCCTCAGACAGGCCTGTTGGTCTAGTGGTTAGTGACCCTGACTGCTAAGCCGGAGGTCGTGGGTTCGATTCCCACCCAGGACAAATCTTTGTGTGATGAGCACACATTACACAGCGCCATCTAGTCCCAAATTAAGCAATTATATTTGCTTGTGTTATGGGTACTAAACAACTGATATACTACTTAAATACATTTTTTTTTGTAAATACATACATAATATAGATAAATTACACCCAGACACAGAACAAACCTTTATGCTCATCACACAAAGATTTGTCCTGGGTGGGGATCGAACCCACGACATTCGGCTTAGCAATCAGGGTCACTACTACACTACTGCTAGACCAACAGGCCAGTCGTTATATATAGTACATTACAGTTCTCCACATACCTTGACAGTTCGTCCCGCATCAGGTCCATCTTGTATGGTCACCGTACACGATTTTGTATTGTGTACTTTCTCCATAAGCTGAAATTATAATAATAACTCATTATATTTTAAACGCCAACGTGTCGGCTATACTCGACAAGATAAGCGTGACGGCTATAGCTGACAAAACAGGGATCAATAAAAATACAACGTGAATATTAAGTTTGGGGAGACTCTCCCTAGATCGGCCAACTAAAAACGCTTAAAACTTTTGAACCATTGACAGACTTATTCTAATATTTGATGACTAATTTCAACTAGTACGCGATTGAATTTTTGTGTTATCATAATCAAAATACTAAATGGTGACCAAGTCAGTGTTTTTTTTTTTATTGCCTGAAGTGGCAAACGAGCAAGCGGCCCACCCGATGGTAAGTGATTACCGCCGCTCATGGACGTTGGCAATGTTAGGGACACAGCCAAGCCGCTGCCTACCTTGAGAGGATAGCTCTCTTTAAACCTCGTTTGAAGAAGGACATGTCATAGTGCTCAGGAAACACCGCTGTAGGAAGCTCACCCCAGAGCCTGCACGTACGTGGGAGGAATGATCGCTGGAACCTTACCGTTTTAGACGGTATTGGCTCCAGGTAGTGTGGGTGAAGCCTACAGCGGCGTCGAGTGGTGCGATGATAGAAAGGCGACGATGGCACCAAATCTAGAAGTTCATCGGAGCACTCCCCATGGAATAATCGATAGAGCACGCAGAGTGACCCAAAGTCTCTCCGTTGCCCCATCGATTCTAAGTTGTCCGTCAGATTGGGATCACCGACGATTCGAACAGCCCGCCTTTGGAGGGAGTCAAGTGGGTCGAGCTGGTGTTTGGGAGCTCCTGCCCAGAGGTGAGAGCAGTACTCCAGATGCGGCCGAACCTGTGCTTTATACAGCACAAGCCGCTGCTTAGGTTTGAAGTACTGCTTCGCTCTGTTCAGGACATCCAATTTTTTAGCGACCTATCAACACGTTGGCCTATGTCCAGCAGTGGACTAGTACAGGCTGATGATGATGATGACCTATCAAGCCATTGATAAGAGTATAATATAAATCGACTATACAAAATAAAGCGATGGTGGCTGAATGGATCTGAATGGAGTGCAAATCACGCGGTCCGAGTTCGATCCCGACCGGCAGTACCAATGTGAATTCCACTTTGTGGAATTTATATGTTACTAGTCAAGTGACTTACCATCTGCTAACGGTGAAGGAAAACATCGTGAAGAAACCCACATACACTAGAAGAAATTCTATGAGTATGTCTGATCCACCAACCCGCACTAGGCCAGCGTGACTGGATTATGGCCTAAACCCTCTCAGCTCTCTAGTTAGAGGAGAGGAGATCCGAGCCCAGCAGTGGGACTTAATGGGTTGCTGATGATGTTGATACAAAAGCAAGTATACATACACTTTGTACGATTCGTATAGTTTTGTAGAAGTCCTGTGCCTCATCTTCTGTCAAATCACTGTTCCTCTCAGCCACACGAATGGGGGCTATTAACACGTGCCCGGGTATTACACATCTAGAAAGTGATTATCATAAAATATATCATTAACTCAGTATATAATATATTAGATATTATGACATTCTGTTGAGATGATGTTGAAAAATTTTAAATTGAAAAGTTGAAATTGAGAAATTTAGTTGAAAAACTAATGTCAATCAATTTCTCTACTTCAATATGAATTATTGTAGTTGATAAATTTTTAAAATACGTGAGGAATCGTGAGGAAACCCACATCACAGAAGAAATTCTATGAGTCTGATCCACTAACCCGCACTAGGCCAGCGTAGGTGGATTATGGCCTAAACCCTCTCAGCTCTCTAGTTAGAGGAGAGGAGACCCGAGCCCAACAGTGGGACTTGGAATCTAAATCTTACCTGATATTAACGAAGGCATAAGTCAACTTAGACTTATAAAAGACACACGAGTCTCTAACACGAGCGTGTCCAAACACTTGACTCGGTTCGTCTATATTGACTATATTGGCTAAAGTGTCTAGTGTCTGCCTCGACGGTTTGGGTGACGCTGGCTTGTCTGAATGCTCCGGAATTATGTCCTTGCGAAGACTTAGGGAGTACAGGGAGTATACTTTCGTTCTGAAAACATATTTAGGTTCATATTATCTGCTTAACTTGCTGAACTTGACTGTCACCGTGGCGCAGTGGTTAAGGTGGTCGCCTCGCCACTACATCGCCGTGCTGGGTGACGTGGATTCGATTCCCACACGAGACAAATATTTGTGTGATTCATAGATATTTGTTTCTAGTCTGGGTGTACTTTGTGTCCGTTAGTTTCATGTTTGTAAAAGCTCCCCGCGACACAGGGCTTGTTCCCTAGTGCGGGCGTTGTAAAAAAAAAAAAAAAAAAACTCCTCAATGAGGTTCACAGTATGAGATTCTTCAAAAAAAGAGTGAATAGGTTTTTAAGAGGGTTCATACAATGGCAACGTCGTAATTTAGTGTCATATTTCGTGGTATTCGATTTTTATTATGTGTGAACCCTCTTAAGTTTTTTCTATCTAGTCATATACCACTTACCTTCTATGTTGAAAAACAGGCATATTCCTTCTAACATCATTCAGTCTATCTTGACTGATCTCAGCGACCTTGTAGCATGGAGATTCAGTTCCACAGTCAGCAAGAACCGTGCCCCATGGGTCCACGCACAGTGCGTGCCCATAGGACTTACGCTTTGTATTGTGTGCTCCCGATTGGGCAGCGGCGACCACGTAGCATTGATTCTCTACTGCTCGAGCCCTACAATATATAAAATAATAATAATATTCTACCACATTCACACAGCGCCATCTAGTCCCAAATTAAGCAATTATATTTGCTTGTGTTATGGGTACTAAACAACTGATATATTACATAAATACATTTTTTTTGTAAATACATACATATTATAGATAAATTACACCCAGACACAGAACAAACAATCACGCTCATCACACAAAGATTTGTCCTGGGTGGGATCGAACCCACGACTTCCGGCTTAGCAGTCAGGGTGACTAACCACTAGACCAACAGGCCAGCCAGCCATACTTAAGATTTTTTTTTATTGCCCGTCGCATGTAGCAGACGTGCATGCAGCCCATAGCATAGCATGGTTGAGAAAAAAACAAAATAAAAACAAATTTATACAAAACAATCAATATGGAGTGTATGTCGAAGATAGATTCAATAAAATATTTATATCATATCCTAAAAAAAATTATACACAGCTAACCTATTAAAAAAAAAAGATAATATACTCTCGGCGAATTTGAAGGGAAACGTTGGAAGGCGAAGACCCAGAAGAACGTACCATGACTAAATAGGTGACGTTCTAAAGAAGGACCAGACGGCTGATTCTGAGCTGTCGGAAAATTTTCGGCCAGAAATGTCACTTTAATTAAAGTTAAATGTTAATGTTAGAGAAATAGATAGTTGAAGAACAAAATTATACACTAATCAGTTTTTAATTTTCTATTCTGGAAACTATTTTCTAACATTTAATAACGTAAGCCGTAAAAATACGTCGTCCTAAGATTCGAAAAAGTTTACGATCCGGGAGCGATCCGACGAGTCAAAATCAGGGGGCAGGTCAGGAGTACCCTCAACCAGCGAGAATGCATGAAAAGACTGATGAATGTTGAAGAAGCCAAAGATGTATGTCAGAATCGTAGCAAGTGGAAGGAAATGGTCTCTGCCTACCCCTTTGTTGGGAAAGAGGCGTGATCTATATGCCATCATTTCAACCCATAATCGTCCCACTGCTGGGCACGCGTCTCCAAAGAATGTGGGAGGTAATTTAGCCTACTATACCAAGCTGGCCAGACGGGTTAGTATAGAGTTTGTTTCGAATTTTCCTTTTCTCGCAGTGTTGTTGTGTGCATAAGGTTATTCCTTAGTCGTCTTTTACGACACCCACGGGTTGAGATGGGGTAGTGACATTATGTATTCTTAATCTGTCAATACACAGATCTATGTATGTATTATTACCTGAGCAGTAAATGCCAATGCGCTTCACCGGTCGCTTGAGTGAATGCTGAAGGATATGTAAGTATTTCAGTTTTCAATATACTTAGAGCTGTGCTTAGTTCTGGGAATCGCATGTCGTAGCATATAGCAAGCCCTGAAAAAAAAAGATATGGCTGTTAAATAAATTAAAAACAAAAATTTCAATATGTTAAGTCTTTGAGCACCACAGGGGTCACCGGTGACTCCCGTGACCCCAAACAATGGGTTTTCTAATGTGTCTGGAATCTCGGCGTTCAACGTTTTAATATATAGACTGGCCTGTTGGTCTAGTGGTTAGTGACCCTGACTGCTAAGCCAGAGGTCGTGGTCGATCCCCACCCAGGACAAATCTTTGTGTGATGAGCATGATTGTTTGTTCTGTGTCTGGGTGTAATTTATCTATAATATGTATGTATTTACGAAAAAAAAATGTATTTAAGTGGTGATTCAGTTGGTGGCGCTGTGTGAAATATTATAAAAAATATATCAGACACTGACAGGTCCCTTAGATAGGACGTTTTATACGTTTTGATGATGAAATGTTTAGTAATTCGATTTTTACCCGACTGCCAAAAAGAAGGCTAATGTTTTTCGCCCGTATGTATGTATGTATGTGGGCATTTCTGTTCTATTGTGACCTTCTGTAGCCTAAACGGCTTGCCTGATTTTAAAGTGAGGTATCTTTAGATTTGTAATTTTCCTCCGAATGTCATAGGCTATGTGACGTCAACAAAAAACCAATATGGCGGCCGTAAACTGTCAAAACAGACGTTTTTTTAGTGCTATCGCAATATGGGTATCAGATGAAAGCTAATTAATAGCCTAATTCAATTATATATGCATATGCCCGCGACTCCACTTGTCTCTTGTAACCTAAATAGCTTGACCGATTTTGAACTATCAAAATTCACAAAGTTATAATATACATAATAATTAAGAATATTGACTGACGAATGCTACTTTTTGGCAAGGCAAGGCAGTCGGGTTTTTCGGTTTTTTTTAATAAACACTTTTGTATGGGGCATTTTGTTAATTGCATGTAATAATATCATATTAATTAGTGTCCCACTGCACTTGTATGCAAGTTTATTGAACTTGTATACAATTTGTTATTTTGCATACAAATAACTTGCCTAATAATAATAGCGTCTTTAAAGCACAATACTTATGGTATATTTATATATGAAAATATATGATCCCAACAATATTTAATAATATGCCAAATGAATTAAAACATCCAAAAATTGATACTATATCCAGACAGTTGTTTAATAAAATTGTGAAAATCTTATTGTTAGAGGAATTTTCTAATTATAATAATAATAATAATATTCTACCACATTCACACAGCGCCATCTAGTCCCAAAGTAAGCAATTATATTTGCTTGTGTTATGGGTACTAAACAACTGATATACTACTTATATACAACTTTTTTTTGTAAATACATACATATTATAGATAAATTACACCCAGACACAGAACAAACAATCATGCTCATCACACAAAGATTTGTCCTGGGTGGGGATCAAATCCACGACCAGACCACGACCACGACCATCGTTATATACGTTATTATATAACGATATTAACAATAATTCTTCAAATGTATAACTAGTTTTTATTTATTGGGTATAATGTTTAATATTGAATAACATAATGTAAAATCATATATATGTAAGACAAACATTTAATAGGAGATTTCATCTGCCAACAAACTGCTGTGCAGTTTGGCAGACCATTAAACAATTGCCAGTTTAAACGATGTCATTCGCCGGGCGCTTGTCAGTGCGCGTATACCGTCCGTTTTGGAGCCTAACGGCCTAGTGCGTAGCGATGGTAAGCGACCCGACGGCATGACTCTCGTTCTGAGGAAGATGGGTAAGCCCTTGGTGTGGGATGCTACTTGCGTTGACACACTGGCGGCATCTCATCTTTCACGGACTGGTATTAAAGCGGGTTCTGCTGCCAATTCTGCAGAGTGCCTCAAGAGGCGTAAATATGAAAGTCTTGGTGAGACTTACATTTTCGAGCCTTTTGGGGTTGAAACTCTTGGACCTTGGGGCCAAACGCTCACAAATTTTATCGTTAAATTTGTAAGCGTGTTTCTGAGGTATCACATGATCCAAGGGCTGGCCTCTACCTGGGGCAACGCATTAGCCTTGCTATCCAACGCGGTAATGTGGCTAGCCTTTTGGGTACGTTTCCTCAGGAATCTGATCTTAATCAGATATTCTATTTATAGGAATTCCCTGTAAATAGAGTATCTGGTTCTTTTTTCTTTTAATAGGTTAGCTGTGTATGATTTTAAGTTATGTGTAAATATTATATTAAACATTTATGTAAATTTTTTAAACTCTAAATAAATGCTTTTTTTCTTTCTTTCTTACCAACTTTTCCAACAGCAGTATCAACCGGTGTCACAATATGGTTGCCAGCAAGAGAATAATCACTTTCCTTTAAACGGATGTTACGTTCCGGGATCTCTACGTCAAATAAATGTAACTTCCGGTACGTCTGCACTATGGTACCCTTGTTGTCTATGATTATGTGTGTGTTGTAGGTCTTGGTAGGATTGGCGGCATCCTGAGAAATATCATAGCATAGTAAAATAAATGCATTAAAGACTGGGAATCAAATCTTTTCATATATTGAATTTGTGGAAGACCCTAAAGTTGACGGGCCGGGACCCATTGCTGGGAAGATTTGAGCTGGTCTAGATTAATGTATTCGGGGTATATTAACAAGCATTTCGTTTCTATAGTGCCACACAGGACCAAACATCTATACAAATAAATGAAATTGGTGTGTCTGTTTGTAATATTGAAATAACCATTTTTTTACTACATGTATATGTATATATATATATATATATATATATAACATATAGGCACATACACCAAAATAACATTTTTTACAATTTTTGTCTGTCTGTCTGTTTGAAGCTAATCATTGGAACGGCTGGACTGATTTCGACGGGAATTTCACTGGTGGATAGCTAATATCGCAAGGAGTAACTTAGGCTACTTTGGTTTTGAAAAAATATCAGGGTTCCGTAAAAAAAAATTAAAACTCCAATGCGGAAATGTTGTCCACGCGAACGAAGTCGCGGGCACAGCTATAGATGTATACACACAAAGGCTGAAAAACACATTACAGACCTTTAACTCGTGAATAAAAAAAAAAATTATATACCAAGAACGGGGCAAACATGGTGACAGCCCACCTAGTGTTAACCAGTTACCATAGTCCATGGACGCCTTCAACACCAGAAGCATCACATGCATGTTGCCGACCCTTTAAAACTCCTTGCCCTCCATTATGCCTGTACACCACGACTCGAGGGCAGGAACAAAACACAAATGTTATTATGGGTTCCGTCTTCTGTGGGGGAGCAGGGGCTACCCACTGTTCCCTCTCTCTCTTAAAACTAACCTTTTCATGAACACCTCCCATAGACAGCCACACATTGTGTTTAGCGGCTAATTGTCTATATTTACTGACAGTAGCGCCACCTACAATCGGTTCAGCATAATTTAACGTATCTTTCTTGTTGTCACATATGAAGTCGCAAGCTTCAGGGAAGAACAGCATCTGGAAACAAAAATGTTTTGTAGCTTAAATCAACAAAACAATGGTAGCCAAATGGATATTTGATCAGTATGCAAGTCATACAGATCGAGTTAGATTCCGACAGAAACTACCAATGTGGATTTCACTTTGTTGAATTTATACAAAACCATATTTTGGGACAAAGCCTTTTTTTTGTAAAACTCTTTGTTTTATGACTTTTAAAATTTTAGACAGAAAAATGTCTTTAATGGTGTTTTACTGTAATACTATTGGTAGATGAAACCAAGTTACCCACTACCCGCAGCAGGTAAGCGTCGGTCACTGCACACAAAATGCAGTCTTAAGGTGATCATGCGTGAACTTTTTCAATAGTACTAGTCAAATGACTTACCATCTGCTGATAGTCCAGGAAAATATCGTCAGGAAATCTTAGAAGTAATTGTAAGTGTATGTGTGGGCGCTACAATATACCAGTAACTGGTCTAGCAAAGAAACCTCTATGGCTAACCTAACCCAAAAATAATAATTAATACCTCAACATTCTCCTTAGCAGCATCGCTGATCATTTTACTGACTACAGCCATATTAGCTTGTTTGTCAGCCACCACTGTCATCTGACACACCGCAATCTTCTTGTTAGTACTCATGATGCATTGACTTGATTGTCGAAATATGTCTCGTCTTGATATTTTTGTTAGCAGACTTATCGTCCAATTCTAAAATGGATATATTTAATTAACTGATAGGGATATAATAGTTAGATATATAATTCAATACATTCATAGACCACTCACACATACTACTAACATAGAAAATAAGAAAAATGTAATACTTAGATATTATTATATATTTAAAATTGGAACACTGACTCCCTCAACTACTTGGAGGTGGGTGTTAATGGCTACGACACAGTTTTGTTACAAACTAATGTAGCTATTACGGACACACAACAAAACATAACCATTTGTGTTTCTCGTTTTATAAATAAAGATTATAGATGTTTGTATTATCATAAAACTTATGTTTTTGTTCTCATGAGCAGATAAGTGTGACAAAAATTTCTATTTACAGAACTGATAGTAATCAGCTATCAGTTCTGTAAATAGAAATTTTTTAATCAAATATCCAAATGCATTACTGAGTAAGAACCTATGTATAAACATTTAGCACAAAAGTACAATATGTCATTACAAATTCCACAAAATGAGCAAGCAGCTTTTCTTTATTGACCTTTTGCGATCTAATAACATTGATAAGGCTGTTTTTAGCGTTACTCTTATCGTTAAACAATGGTGAAAGAGATTAATTACAAACATTAGTACTTAACCTAACTTTATTTGTTATACAAATTAAATGAAAACTCATTAAACAAAAACTTACCCGCATCATACGTAAAACAAAAATGTTATGGTGATTTTATAACACAAAATAATATCTCATAAAATAAAGCCGGTTCAAAATACCGACAGTTTTCGCATTTAAAACTAATTTGATAATGTCAGTGTCACATTGACAGCACAGTTTTTCAGTAACGTTACGCTAAACGTTTGTGAACTTTACGCTGTACAGTTCAAACACAATCGCAAAATAATTCTTGAAAATTATTTAAAATAAATTAAAAAATATTTATTTCTTATATTGTTTCCATTTATTTAATACTTAAAAACCACATGTTTAAGGCTCTTTGTAGTAAATTTTGAATTCTTTTGAGATTTTTTATTAACTTGGTTGATGCATTTTGTATAATGGAATGTTGACAGGCGTTGCTCAAAACCTTAAATTAAAACACTTTGGAGTTTTCAATAAAATTATTAGTACATTTTTAAACAAATAATTCAAAATCAGTATATTTATTATTAATAGTAACAGAAATTGTGGAATCTTTTTTTTTTAAATGGAAGTGTTACGTTTCATTTAATTTATTTAGAAGAGTACTTTGAAAATTTCACGTGTTTACTATATGAAGTATTTGAATACTTCCGCAGTCTAGAAAAATCTGCTGTTAGTTGATCCGTTTGTGCAGTCTTCTGTTACAAAAATAAATATTTTCAAGAACCCTTTGTTTTTGTTATTCGTTTATTGAAGAAAGAAAAATGACTGAAACGGCGAACAACGGCGGTGGTGAGGTAATATTGTTTTAAAATTCGTATTTACCACACTTAGGGAATTTTCACATAACGGGACGTTTCAGCCAGGAGTGGATTATTTATATTCTCCAAATTGAAATGCTCTACTATTTATATGCCATCCTGACTTATCATATATCTTCTCGGAAAATAAACTCCGATAGAATGAGATTTTTCTGCCTATACCAGTTTAAGCAAAAGAATCTCATTCATAACAAAAAAAGTGAAACCATATAATAAGTATACTTAAATGTTTATTTTGCCCCATAACACACCTTAATAAAGCCTAGCTAACTTACTTTATTATGTTTTGTAACTGTATTATTAATTCGGAGTGATAATATCGTTGTCCATGGTTTAAAACAAAGTATTTCATGACTAGGTGAAACATTTCACAACAATATTTATAACTAGCAAAGCCACCACTTTGCTTAAAGTATTACCTACTAAAAATTATGTTACTTATTGGTCTGATAAATCAGAAAGTTAACGTAAAGTTTGAAAAAAAAGTATGTTATTCAGTCGGTTGGACTTCACTACAGCTTAGTCCGACCGATCGGCTGACAGAAATGAATGAACTGTTTTCGTATTTTATAACCATCTAGGTTTAACTGGCAAAAATATATAAAAATATTTATTATTAGCAGATGCCAAAACCTAAGATCAAGCATGATTGGTACCAAACGGAATCACAAGTAGTAATAACAATACTTTTGAAGAATGCTCCTAAAGAAAAGGTCAAAGTTAATTATGGAGAGAAAAGCGTAAGTCGTAATTATAATACATAGCATCACGCCTTTTTCCTCGAAGGGGTAGGCAGAGGTGTTTCACACCCACATTTCGCCAGCTATGTTTGGTCCCATGAAATAGGGGGCGAGCCTATTGTCATCAACCGGGAACATTTGTTTACCAAACTCCGAGAAAATCTCAATACTGGAATTTCATGATAGAAAACTCCAATACAATTTTCACCCGACCCGGGAATTGAACCCGGGACCTCTAGCACAGCAGTCGTATAGACTTCCCGCTGCGCCACCGAGGCAATTTTTTTTTTTTATTTTTTTTAAAAGACAACGCCCGCACTAGGGAACAAGCCCTGTGTCGCGGGGAGCTTTACAAACATGAAACTAACGGACACAAAGTACACCCAGACTAGAAACAAATATCTATGAATCACACAAATATCTGTCTCGTGTGGGAATCGAACCCATGTCACCCAGCACGGCGATGTAGTGGGGAGGCGACCACCTTAACCACTGCGCCACGGTGACAGTCAAAAATTATAATAACCATTTTTAAGCAGCTTTTGTATCAAGCCCAATAGAATCCAAAATCCTGCACTAAGTAACAGTAAACAACCCGCACTAAACCAGCGTGTGTGGATTATGGTCTATCCCGTCTTTGCTCTCTAGATAGACTAGAGCAGTGGGATATTATTGATATTAATGGGTTACTGATGTGTTCATCAGATTTAAACAAAATATTACAAATAATGTATTTTTTGTTCTTCTTAAACAATACAAAATGTACATATATTTTAAAAAAATATATGTTATCCCTTGTTTGATTTGAACCCTTATGTTAGAAATAGGCAAATGGTTTTTACCAATTTTTTTATAAATTTGTAAAATATATTCTAACACAAATTCCAGCTATCTATGACAAGCGCAATACCAAACTCGGATTCAGAATACAGTCTAGAACTTGACTTAGCTCACGAGATAGAACCAAATTTGTCCACACACGTAGTCACTCCGTCCAAGATAGAGCTTAAATTGAGGAAGAAAGAGGGATTACGATGGCCACAACTTGAAGGAGATAGGGGGGTGGAAAAGATAAAAGCCATACCACAAGGTAAGTGTCAACAAGAGATTTTTTTTAACTAGATAAACACGATGGTGCTGTAAGTGACTGGCATGCTAATCGTGCGACCCCAGTCCGATTGGAGGTAGGGCCAACGGGTGTGGATTATGGCCTAAACCCTCTCTAGATAGAAGAGAGGAGACCCGAGCCCAGCAGGGGCCATTAATGGGTTGCTGATGGTAATGAAACCTAACAAATTCATAAGATATTTATCATACCCGTATTGTGTTTTATATAATACTCATAATTATGTTACTGCATTTTTTTTCCAGCTGTAATAGACGCGTCTGGACCACAAAAACCACCAAAAATATTTAGAAAAGATTGGGATAAAATAGAACAAGACATTAAAAAAATGGTTCGTATTTATTTTTAAGAAACTTTAAATCTTTTATTTCATTTAGATCACATACAAATACATGATACTTAATGTCATACAAAACAAAAAAAAAAGGTGTCAGCAAATTTGCCTATTGAGCTCTGAGAAGAACTTGGAAAAAACTTCATAATAACGAATTAATCAGTTATTTTTCTTAGATTTTTTCAAAAGACAATGCGAGACGTGTTTATTCCCAGCACACTCCACTTGGATTTCTACCAGGTGGTCATCAGAAATAACATTCCCAGTTGCTAGTGAGTGGCGACTTTGAATTTATTGTATAAACGGACCTCTTAATATTTGTTTAGCATTTCTTAGTTTCAAAGGATTTTTAGGAATTTGAAACAAATTAAATCGCAATGTTACCACTAGGTGGCAACTGGGAATTTTATTCCCGATTGCCACCTGGTGACATACGAGAATAAAATTATTAACCCTTTGAACGCAAAAGACGTCTATACACGTAAAATGAAAATGTGCTCACCACGCCAATGACGGCATGGCACGTCAAAAATGTACTGTATTTTAAAAGCTTGGCGCTCAAGGCACGGCGATACCGATTTGACGTGGCGGTCAAAAGGTTAATATCATTATCATCATTATTAATATAAAATTTTGCCTGTAACTACTTAACTGTTTATTTATTACAGGAAGAAGAAGAGAAACCGGAAGGTGAGGGGGCGCTGAACTCACTGTTCCAGAAGATATATGGAGAGGGATCTGATGAGGTTCGGAAGGCGATGAATAAGAGCTTTGTGAGTATTCAATGCTGTTACATCGTCCCATTTTTGTTGCTGGGCAATGGAGCCGACTATTTTCTTTTAACATATGGCACGCAAAGCCGATAGTAACAGCTGGATAAGGCGGGTTTCCGGACAGATGCGACTTAAGAGACCTCCAAAAAACGAGCATAGTATTTTTTACAAGAATAGTAACGCAGCAGTGACCCCTCGGTGGCGGTGTTGGAGATGTCCATGGGTAGCGGAGATCACTTACCTATCATATACTCTATCATATGACCTGCTAGCTCGTTTTCCCGTTCTATTAAAAAGATAATAAAAATTAAAGATAATTGTGATAAACCTTTTAATATTGAAAACTGCATGTAATCATTTTGCAGGTGGAGTCGGGAGGCACAGTACTAAGCACAAACTGGGACCAGGTAGCCAGAGATAAGGTTGAGATGAAGCCCCCTGATGGCGTTGAGTTCAAGAAGTGGGATTAAGTTAACACAAAAGATTTAGACACCATGTGAGTACAGCCAATTATATAAAAAATACAGTTTGTAAAAAAACAGGGTTATTCTCATTGACCCCATTGAACGTTGTTCCCGATGACCCCACTGACCTCTATTATTATTGGACTGGCTGCTCTATACAAATGACAGAAATTTCCGGGCCGACGCCAACGACGTCTTATAGCGTCCATCGCACTTTAACATTTAGTGATGGATAAAAGTTGCTAATGTTGATTTTCAGAATCAGGAACATTTATAACTGTTCATATTATTTATTGCTTGGCGTAGGGAACACAGTTTTTCGTTATTAGCGTGCCGGTCTTTTGTAAACTAATTATTTTATATTACCCGCAGAAATGGGCAACACCCTAACAACTACTTATAAATATATAGTTATATATTGTACATTTATAATATTGGCTGTATCCACTGTTATTATTTCATAATAATTATTAATAATAAGTAGGTTTTTATATGTTATTCTTCTTGCAATTATTCTTAAAAGATGAGTAGAACTATTTACGTGTACTTTAAAAATCTCCTGGAAATTATGCATTTACACGATACAAACTTTGTAAATATTCCCTTCCTGCCTCTATTTGACTACTACAATTAAATGGCATTAATTCGGATGAGTACTATCAGAATGCATTTTTTGTAAAACAAGTTTTGCATTGCCTTAATTTTACTTTGAATACAGATAGGATTTAAATTGTAATGTTCACGGCTTTACAAAACTTGCGTGACTTAAACGAGTCTTATAGCGTTCTTGAGACACAATATTAATTAAATTTTACTTAGACATAGCATACATTTGCGTGTAATTTTTGTACAATCTGTAATTCTCAATTTGTGTAATCGATATACAATAATTGATAAGTAAATATTGGATGGAAGAGAAATTCTCTTTGCGTTGTATTGTGTACTAAGGCCTTAATCTTGGCCGTCGCGCTGTGGCTCCGTCCTCGTAATTTTCGCTGCGTTACTTGAACTCTCTTCCATTCAATATTTTAAAATGTATCTTTCCTATAGTGTCCATACTTTAAACAAATTCTAAGTTTCTGTGTTACGCAAGTAGAAATACACTTCTGTGTGTGTATGACACTTTCGCTGTCGTCTAATGCCGCCATACTTTTCACATGACACCCGCTAGGCGGCTTGCCGGCATTAGAAGCTGAAATAAGTGCACCCGCAACGTGAGACCGCGACGAGACACAGTAGTATATTTCTACCTTTATTGAACGGAGATAATTAGACAAGAGGTACAGTTCTGCCCATCGTTTGAGGGAGATGTGTGAGGATTGAAAGTAAAGAAAAAGACTAAATAAATGTGTGTAAACGATATCTGATGTTTTTTTTTTTAATTCCCTAACGAATCTGTCCAAACTTCGCTATTAAGACCCTGTTTCACAACTGACGAATAAGCGTCTGATAGCCTCTCTGTTACTGAAGTGACAGTTATGTCATTTTATATAATATATAAAATCTGTCACTTAAGTTCCGGATTATTTAATGTCATATTTCAACACGTGGTGAATCAGACCCTAAGGGCTTTTTGCCTAGGAATCAAAGTCCGAAAAGGAATCGAAGTCACTCCTTATGCTTGGTTGCCCTATACGGTCATTAGACTATTGGGACCGGGATTTAGTGTGACAAGATAAAAATGAAACATTATGTATATAGGTACGTAAATTATTTACCAAATACATCAATATAGAAATTCAATTTGAATCTTAAACATACTAATACTGAAAAAAATATCTAAATAAATATATTGTATATTGAATAATATTTATAATAAAAACAGCATGAAACAAAGTGTAAATTCTTTTTTGTATTTTACAATCTTACTAAATCAAGCTCCATGTGGGCTTCAAACCCTCCATTTTGAAATACATAATCCTTAGATCAACATTACTGACAACAGGGGCTCGATCCTGCTAAATAACACGTCGATAGCAGACGGATGGTACTTACTATCGACCAATCACAGCTCGGCAATATGGAGGGATTGATTTAGTAAGCCAATTACAGCTGTCGAATGAGACCATCGACTTACGGTTGTGATAGCACGATCGGGCCCCAGAACTATTGATACTAAAGGAATCCACGCTACACAGTCAAAAATCGTGTCTGGGGGGACACGATTTTCGACGAGCGTAGATCACATATCTTATTGACCCCCTTTTCCCGTGTGCATCGGGATCGCCGGTCACTACCTCTTTTTTACATTGAAATATAATCGTTAGACAATTGGTACCCCGATATTTTAAAAATAAACTACTTAACGGGTCATTCTGACATCAGGTTGGCTGGTCACCTATCCAGTGAGAACAAACAGCACACGGATTTTCATCGGACCCCACGTGGTGACAGAATTGTGGGGTCCGTTGGGAAAAATCAATGAATCGATTTTCATTTATAACCAATAGTTGCTGCTAGATTGCGTTCTCGTCGATCGTTTGTTCTCACTGGATAGGTGACCAGCCAACCTGATGTCAGAATGACCAGTCGCCTCAAAAAGTAGTTTATTTTAAAAATGTCGGGGGTAGCAACTGTGTGTGATTACGAGCAACTAGCTAGCAGTTCTGTAACTATTTCGATGTAAAATAGTACTTATCGGCTATTAATATTCTGATGTACACTTTTATATCCACAACGCGGTTGCTGGATGGGAGGGTATCGTTATCAAGGGTATCGGTTATCAGCGCATTCAGATGAAAAATGTAACAGACCGTCAGATATGAATGCTGCAGAAACAGCAATTATTATAACATATCTTGTGGTTTATAAAGACACTCAAATGTTTGTTATTTCATTATTCAATATACAACATATTCGTACAATCTCACTTTAAAAAATCGACATAAGCTATTCAGATCTAAAAATTAGTAACAACACTTAAAATAAAATTGTTCATTTATAAGTAATAGGGGATATTTTCGAATAGTTTAGATTATATGGGAAACAAAAATAAATTCATTCATAAATGCTCGGTTTCTGAACTATTAAATAATAGTTATTCATCGATTAAAGTATAATCTGACTGAATATGCTTTTTTTTTTTATTTAAAAAATACAAAGCCCGCACTAGGGAACAAGCCCTGTGTCGCGGGGAGCTTTACAAACATGAAAATAACGGACACAAAGTACACCCTGACTAGAAACAAATATCTATGAATCACACAAATATTTGTCTCGTGTGGGAATCGAACCCACGTCACCCAGCACGGCGATGTAGTGGCGAGGCGACCACCTTAACCACTGCGCCACGGTGACAGTCAAACAAAAGAACTATTTTATCATACAACCGTCATTTTTATTTGTATAACAATAACTTTTATTGAATGGTTCAGAAACCGGGCATTAGTCGACAAAAAAGATTAAAGATTTTTATGTGACAACGTCGCAATTTAGAATCATATTTCATGGTTTTCCATTTTTTATTATTTAATTGGTGCTATATTTTAAACAGGTCGCACTTAACCATGACTGTAAAATAAATAATTCAAGAATTTCCATACATAATTTGAAACCATAACATTACTCATGTTCCTATTGACCCCAAAGATGTGCAAAGCGGGGGTCAAGTGTACATTCCACATAGCATAGAACCCATACAAGTCTTAAACCAGACCAAAAATGACAAATACAAAATTTAATTGTCTATTCAATATGGCGACGATTAAAATATTTATTTGTATAATAATAATAATATATCAACATAACATCAACGTGTCCCCTATTACTTTAAAAATAAATTAAAGCCTAAATTAGCGCCTTTATTAGGCCATAATATGTGACTGGATATAATAATTAAATGTAAATAGTACCGGCTTTACAAATATTTTAAATGACGGTGGCATAGCAAGCTAGGGTGGTACCCAGACAGGGGTCAACCAGAATAGGGGGCTTCGGGACTCATCATGAAAGTTTGTTTTAAAATATATTCGGAATCGATTCCAACAATAATGAATTTTATAAAAATAGTACATTTAATTTTTCATTCGAAAATCTGCAATGTGTTTTGTAGTAGACTTACTTTAACCCAAAAAATTCTGAGTGAATCCGGCCACGATGAAAATCCCGAAATGTAAGTTGGATCGTTAAGACACCCACCCCCTAAACAGGTGACACCTGGTATCACCCCCTCACCTTTTTCTTTGCTATGCTGCTCACTACGCAGGAGACGAATTATTACATTTTAACGTAGATCTCCTTTTAATCTAGCAAGAAAGTTTCAGTGGATAAACTTTTTAATCTTTAGTATTAACAATTCAAAAAAGGCGGAATCATTCAAATCCATTCATTATAACTGGGTTTCGAGGTATAAACCTTATTGCACTTGACTAATACGAACAATATTTTGCTTAACTATATTTATTTTATTATTTTACTATTCAGCGTTGCGTTGTTTTAATTGGTAACCGTTGCTCATCGACAATGAGACAGGCAATCAGCTGCCTAACACCTAGTTACAAAATCGACTATAGTATAGTTAAAATCTCGCTGCAGACTCGGTCATAAATCATTCGAGTGTTTCGCTCTCTTTCCCACTCACGGGCCTTATGGGCAGGCCACACCCACACGTAGTCGTGTGCATTACTGCAGTCGATGAGTGATATCGATAATTTTATATACTCGTATTTATAAATGGGTGATAAAAATAAATACACATTTTTTTTTATTTCATTACCAAATTTACTACAAAGCATATTAAATATATAAACCTTAATGATTCTGTTATCGATAATGGAATTGCGCGCGCGCAACTAGCGCACATGCCTACTCCGATTATGATTTATGACCAAGTCTGCAGCGAGATTTTAGCTATACTATAAAGATCCATTTATACCGCTGCGAAATGGAATAGAAGCGAATATTAGGAACGAAATTTTACATAGATTAATGAACAGGTGGTATTTTCGAGAATGCCCAAAATCTCGAAAAATTCCCCAGTAGACACGCGACCTCTATTTTTGCTCGTATTTAGTTTGTATCTTACACAATTGACTAAGAGTTGATTTTGCAGTATACAATTTGACTGGGAAAATTCGCTTCCATTCCACAACGACGGTGTAAATTGACCTTTACTGTGCGCTTCTATAATATATTTTTTATTTTGTTCTATATTTATATATACGTAGTAATATTTTCGTCTCCGCTTAAAACCGTCACTGAATTATAATTTACGTATTGCTTTTGTGAACTTACATTGTTTTCTATTATTTACCCACGATTGATTTTTCTCTCTATTATATATCATTATTAAAGGTCAACTATAAAAAATAGATTCACATAGAAACTAACGCTACAATAAACAGATTATAATATAATTCGGCAGAAACTTGATTTTCAGCCGAAACTTAAAATTTCGCATCTAAGTTTCGGCCTTCAAAATTCCAAATATGAAAATGTTTTTACCTAATTTTGTTCTATAGTTCGTTTTATAGATTATAGTTTCAACTACTATCGAAAGCTAAAAAAATTGTTTCGGCTGACGCTAGCAATGATTTACAAAAGCCGAAATAATTAGTTTCGGCTAAGAATCAAGTTTCGGCCGGCGATTAATTATAATAAAATTCGATTCAAATACAACATTGAAATTGGTGTGGACGATTTACATATAACGATTTGTTAATTTCCATACATCAACGATAATAAATAATGTATATAATAATTAATTAAAATTGATGGAAGGGTATACGCTCTCGATACCGAGCCAAAATTGTATTTTCGATTAAATTTTAAACGTATTAAGGCACCCACAGGACAGGCTTGCCTAGTGTGGGGCCAATGGATACTATGTGTGGTGGTGTACTCTTTTGGTTAATAAATTATTTTTATTTTATTTATTTATTTATAATGAAAACTGGCAGTAGTCAGGTGATACCTGAAGCCAGTTACCAGGGTACAGTGGGTAACCCCCGCTCAAACTGATACCCTCATTTGAGTAGCTACGTCCTACAGAAGACCGCAGCCAAGATAATATTAGCGTTATGTTCCTGTTGGTGAGTAGTGATGTCCAGAGCTCATTGAAGAAAGAAGGGGGGCTTTAAAGGGCCGGCAACGAGATGTGATGCCCCTCATTATCTGCTTGTATAGATATTTTTCAAACTACGTCGGGTTTTCTCTTCGCCTTTACCGCAATGCCTGAAGACCAAAGTCTTCGACCAATGCGTCCTACCTGTCATGACTTACGGTGCCGAGACGTGGACACTCACTGTAGGACTAGCCCACAAACTGAAAGTCACTCATCGAGCTATGGAACGAGCTATGCTCGGCGTCTCTTTGAAGGACAAACTTCGCAACGAGGTAATCCGACAAAGGACCAAAGTTACCGACATAGCTCGTAGAATAAGTAAGCTGAAGTGGCAGTGGGCTGGTCATATCTGCAGAAGGACCGATGGACGGTGGAGCAAGCGTGTCCTAGAGTGGAGACCGCGACTCGGCAAGCGTAAAGTAGGACGCCCTCCAGCTAGATGGTCCGACGACCTAAAAAAGGTCGCTGGGTCTGACTGGATGCGGAAGGCGGAGGACAGAGTGCTATGGCGCGTGTTAGGAGAGGCCTTCGTCCAGCAGTGGACTGCAATAGGCTGAAATGATGATGAATGATAGATATTCGGCATTGAGGTTAGTGACCTCACACATTTATTAAGCATAGCCATATTATGTAATAAACCCTATACATTTTTTGTTATACTACGACAGTGGCAATCAGACGTACGGTTCGCCTTATGGTAAGCGGTGACCGTAGCCTATGGGCGCCTGCAACACCAGGGGCATACTGAGCACTTTGCCTTTTTTTCCTTTTTTGAAGAACCCCATGAGAGTTATAACATAGTTTATCGAGAGCGTATACATTCCATCCAACTTATAAAATATGACATATCCGATTACATTAAAGCATTAACAAGACCATTATCTTGCATAAAAGTTAGTTTCACTTAATTAAAATATTGCTACTTAACTAAAAAATGCCACTAAATTAATTTGTACTAAAATTTAAATATAGGCGATTATAAACTCAAACATACCTATTTCAAAATCTATTTTAGCTTGGCATATTTGTTGGTGACGTTGACGGGGGATAGATAGAAATAGAAATAGAAATACATTTATTTACGAGAAATGTGGTTACAATGGTGTTACATATTAATAGTTCCAACACATTCTACCATAACAATGGTACGTAAATATTAAAATAGCTGAGAACCAGCACTGTTTAGTTATAATTATATTTTCTTTCTTTCTTTCTATAACGGGGTTCGTGTATTATCAATTACATCAATGGATTCAAAGTCGCGGGGCTTTGCTCCTATCGTTCTTTCTTTGGCCACTACTCAGCTCCGATTGGCTGTAGCGTGATGATATAAAGCCTCCCTTGATAAATGGGCTATCCAACACTAAAAGAAATTTTCAAATCGGACTAGTAGTTTCTGAGATCCTAGCGTACAACCAAACAAACTCTTCAGCTTTAAAATATTAGTATAGAAGTATATATTACACTACACCCGAATATGAATACATACAAATGATAAATAGGTATGCGCCCCTTACTACGTAAACTGTCCTGTGTGAAAAACACGCCTTTTTCCTCGAAGGAGTAGGCAGAGATAGCTACTTTTGTTTTGACTGTACGTGCACGTGTACGCTTAGGCATGGTGTTCAAGGCCCTTAAAACCCCGACTGATTAATCTAACAGTGTGGTGCTCTGCTGCATCACTTTACACGCTACCCAAATTGTAAATTACAAAAGATTGTAACTATCCATTTTTTAAAAAAGAGTGGCGTGAGTTTCTTGCCAGTTCTTCTCATAGCTCCACCCCGTCAGCGAACTGGTCGTAGGCAAATTTGCTGACACTACTTTTCGGATAACCTGTTACATTCTTAACTTGTGACTTTCATAAGTGTTACCTTGTAACCTAGATGAATAAACGAGATTTCATTTCGAAGGCTCCCCCAACATCTTCTAAACTAGGACTTCTCAATAGCAACCCTATTCATTCACTATCCGACTGTCCCAACGAATAACCAAGCTATAAATAGAACGACGTATCTACATGATTTATGCTACATCAATTTCGCATTTATTACCTCAACATAAAGACGATTTTCCAAAAACAGTTTCGTCGTAGCAAACTAAATTTCTAAAAATAGATGCCAAGCTCATTTTTAATTAAACGTATAAAGCTTTCAGAACTTATTCCTCAATATTAGTTTATGCTTAAACTGACACATAATAATGTACCCTATTAAAAGTACTGAGAATACATTTTTATATGTCAATTATGTATGACCATTTCTTAAAAAAAAAATCTAAAATAAGAGAGCCTCAAAATATAATAACAATTAAATTACTTAAATCATTAAAATTGTTCTTAAATAACGCAAAAGGAACTCTGTTTGTCTGTCATCCATTAACGGCTAAAACACTAAACAGATCTTTAAAAAGTTTGATAAAGAGATAGTCTAAAATTTAAAGAAATTACACGGTGCACTCTTATATGTCTAACAAACTTGCCTAGGTAATTATTGGATATACAATAGATCTAGACATATTAAACAAAAAAAAAAAACAAGTTTTCCTCGACACGGCTCGCGTTTCTATTGAGTTTTTTTTTTTAATTATTATTGTTAAGGGGGTCCATACAAAGGAATGGCAACTACGCAATTTAGTATTTTTATTATTTAATTAAAGCTATTTGTATATGTTTTCAAAACACATTATAGAATTAGGTGAAAGGTGTGTAAAAGGTACGAAATCATTGCGTTTACAGTTCTATTTATATGCAAATAACACATTGGAACTTGCAAGGCGTTTTTCTCATACTAAAATAACTAAGCATTACGGATACTTACTTTTTAATATAACTTCTCGTAATCCTAAACAATGTATTGAAAACATTTCAAAAAAATAACTCCGATGTAATTAAAACCACTAAATTATAACACTTAATTGCGACGTAGGCATTCCTCTATATGAACCCTCTTAATGGCTACATTTATTCTTTATCTGATGATTAAGGGCGAGATTCACAGTCGTGACTTAACTTTACAACAGAGGCGTCTTCTCAAAGTATACTTTGAACGCCGAAGTTTCATCATCATCATCATCATATCAGCCCAATGACGTCCACTGTTGAACATAGGCCTCACCTAATTTCCGCCACAGCGAGCGATTTTGTGCCGCCCGCATCCAACGCCGAAGTTTACTTTACGTTTTTTGAAATTCATAGACAGTTTCTTTACTTTTCTAAGCAAGGTATGAACCCAAAGTAAAACACGTGCAGAGACAGAGATTGTTACGTTTACATGTCCATAGATAAAACAACAACGTCATACGTCAAATCACTATATGAAAGGAACGTATAACCCGACTAAAATAAAATGTCGTTTGATTTGTAGAAAACACTGATGAGGTAAAGGTCTACAATAATTGTCCGTATTCTAATACAAAGCATACTTTGCGGCCAAAGTCGCCAATATCGTCGACTTCGCCTTTACTAAGCAAAGTATGGTTTCAGAAAGTAAAGTAAGAGTTTGACAGGACTGTGAAACATAATTTTGGTCGAAAGTTGAACTTTCCCTCAAAGTAAAGTCAAAGTACGGTCTGTGAATATCGCCCTAAGAGCCAAATTCACAATTGTGACTTTACTTTGCAAAATACGCTTGTCAAACTTCGACTTCTTAACTGATGAGTCATTATAATTTTGATGTAGTTAATTCACAAATATATGTAATACCTACATTCTTAGCAAATAAAAAGTATCTATTCTATTCTCAAAGTAAACTTCGAATTTCGATTATGAAACTTCATATTGGTAGTCAATGTGAATCTGGGCCTAAGACCTAGATAAAGTTTATATGACATCTAAAAGTGCACAGTGTATGTTTCTTAATCGACTTACCACACGAGCGAAGCCGCGGTGACTAAGTAGTTATTAATAACCTTACTTAACTCTAGCAATAGCTATTTTATTTTTTTATATTTTTAAAAATAATTCTATGTCTATGTAGTACGTATACACGGTGGTGTACGTACCACTATAATAATTATACAGGTGTAATTAGATCCCCCTTGGTACTGAAAACTGGCGTTTCTACCGATATGATACAATGGCACTAAAAATGCAATATGAAATTTAGGTATACATAATTAGTTATTTAAAAGTGTTGTCAAATTTAGGGGTCGCAAACCGGGATCAATCAAAAATCAACCGGGAAAATACCGGTATTCATTTTATAAAAACCGGAATTTACGGTATAAAATTTTTTTTAATACCTAAAATTTAATAATAATATATAAATATAATAAATACATTTAATTTAGTAAAAATAGAAATTCTATTAGTTAGACGCTCCCGCGGACATACAATTGTGAGTTGGCCGACTAAATCGGTATAGTCACATATAGCTCGCACATCTTCAACTAAATCGTAGAACAAATTAATTGGACACCGATCCAATCAGAATTAAAAATCACTTCAGAATGCGATTTTTTTTTAATTTTATTATTAATAAAATTTAAAAAAAATTGAGATCTGTTATCTTCACCAATGTATCGAAAACCACTAAAACTACCCCCAGTTTTCGGGTACCAAGAAGTTTATCCTTACACCCAATATATAATACCTTACATACAATTTTCTTCTCTCTTTTCTACTTCCGTTTTATATAATAATTTCACTGTTTTATTACTTAAGTTGTACACTTCATTTACTCTTTCTCTCACTTAATTTCTCTTCCACTCTAAGGGAGCGCCTCCACGAGCTAGAGGTTCGCGGCGAATTCTACGTATTTCTATACACTCCCGCCGTGTGTAAACACGTTCTAAGAGTGTTAAAAAATATATGGCACAAGATTATATCGCTGCGATTCTCTCGCTCGTGGAGGTGATCCCTTAGGTTTGCTATTAGAGAACTCAACGGCTTAAACACAAAACTGGGATACGACGTCGCATTGTATTGTAAAAATTTACAAGATCGCACGATGCGTCGCAAGAACTTGCGAATTGATTCGCGCAGGGGCGGACCGTGAGGTTGTGGGGCCCTGGGCTGATACTACTCGGGGACTCCTAGGGGGCCTGTCTAAATTATCAATTAACTGCAACAAAACAAAAAACTTAAGCGTAGTTATGATTTTTTTTAATGTCCAATATTTTCAATTCGGACTGTGGGCCCGTTATATCCGGGGGCCTCGGTCTGCAGTTTTCAGTATTCGCCCCTGGATTCGCGTCGCAAATTCCTGCGATGTTGTAAATGTCACCCGAAACGTGAAAATCTTTGCAATACGCATCGCAGTTTTCTGCGTTGGGAATTCGCATCGCCCAATTCGCAGTTTTGTGTTCAAGTACAGACTTAATCACAAAACCTGCCTTTGTACATGCTTATTGTATAAATTGTAAAATTCTGTCGCACAAAACTGTTGACAAATTCTGTTGACAAACGTACAATTAACAGACACATCGTATATCAATTCCATTTTTAAAATTGTTAAACAATTATACATCTATGTATAAAATAAACAAATATTATGATTATCAAACGTATTGCCTTTACATAGAAGTCATATTCCAATATATCTATTACCGATTAGGACTTGTTATTCGAAAATTAACCTAATCTCACGTAGTTAAGGCTATTCGTGTAGAGAATAATATTACGAGTATGTCTAGCTTTATAATGTTATCTAAGAGGTAGTCATGGGGTTTTCTAGTACACGCTTAAAGTAAATTTGAATTCTTTCTTGATTGTGATCTGGGACCTGGAATTAAATATATATTTTAAATTAATATTTTTTCGACTAAAAGCTATCGACGCGGGTGAAGGAAGGAAGACTGTTTGACTGTATATTTTTTTTTTTTTTTTGACAAAGTATATATTTAGGATTTTAAATTCTGATGGTGTGAACGTATGATACCGACTAAATTCTGAATAGCCGAAACTACACAGCGTAACTGCGAACTATTGCATCGTGTGGAAACTAACCACGTTGCATCTTACCATGTGGCATTTTACCATGTAGCATCTTACCACGTGATATTACTTACCAGGATATTGGTGTGCATCACACGGGTCAGGATGGTTAGGTTAGGTAAGCATAGTTAGCATGGGGCAAGTTAGCGTAGGTCAATATATCATGTGACATCTTATCGTGTAGCATCTTACCAGGTGGCATCTTACCGCGTACTTACCAGGGTATCTGTGTACACACATGTGATATGTGTCAGAATGGTCTGGGTCTGGAGGTAGCACCTTGGTCAAAAACCCCTTCCCCATAAGAGGCATATCTAAACCATCCATCTTACCATGTGGCATCTTACCAGGTGGCATCTTACTCGTGACGTTACTTACCAGGGTGTCGGTGTGCATCACATGTGTCAGGATGGTCAGGGTCTGGTGGTGGCGCCCTGGTCAAGGCCTCATCTCCCCCTGGGAGGCAAGTCTCTACCATGGCCTCTAGGCAGTTCACGAATAATTCGCTACTTTCTGCTGTGCATTGGTTCTGAAACAATCTTTATTGTTACTTCTGTGCTCGTTAGGTATACCTACTTTTACTTATATATAATATTCCACCACATTCACACAGCGCCATCTAGTCCTAAAGTAAGCAATTATATTTGCTTGTGTTATGGGTACTAAACAATGGATATACTACTTAAATACATTTTTTTTTGTAAATACATACATATTATAGATAAATTACACCCAGACACAGAACAAACCTTTATACTCATCACACAAAGATTTGTCCTAGGTGGGGATCGAACCCACGACCTCTGGCGTAGCAGTCAGGGTCACTAACCACTAGACCAACAGGCCAGTCATCCTCATTATGCCTCCCATCATGTTCAATTTGTTGATATTAGTGGCGAGCCGACCATCTAAACATTAAAGTTTTTTTATTATAATAGTCATTATAAGTCACGCAGAGCTTCGCTCCCGTCGTTCTTTATTTGGCCACTGCTCAGCTCCTATTGGCCGTAGCGTGGTGTTATGACTATGTTACTCAGTGATAATGTAGCTTTCTAACAGCAAAATATTTTTTTAGTGACTTACTTTAGTGAATGGTCCCGCGAACCGCCACAGACCACCAAAGCCACAACTCTGCATATAATGTAACTGCTGTTGACTCGCGTCTTCGCTCGCTATCATGTTCTGAAATATAGAAAGAAGAAAGAAAGAAAAAACATTTATTTTAAGAATCAGCTACAGGATAACAATGTAGGTACACAATAAGACATAGGTACGATAAACATACTGGACATCATGCTCCTGTAGATGACCAAAAAAATGGTACCTACCTCAGCTAATGTTGCCGCAATAAATTAGCCGCGCAACGCTGATATTCTGGTAGGCCCAGTTAACAAAAAATGACAAAACAAAAACAAAATATATATAAAAAATAAAAGTAAAAATATATTCATATATAAATATATAAATATACATATAATGTCATATATATATACAATCAGACAACTTCAAACACAGTTTTTAAATATTTGCCTACTTCTCCTCCTTCTAGAGAGCGTTTAGGCTATAATCCACTCACGCTGGCCTAGTGCGGGGTGGTGGATCAGACATACTCATAGAATTTCTTCTAGGGTATGTGGGTTTCCTCACGATGTTTTCCTTCACCGTTAGCAGATGGATAAATTCCACAAAGTGAATCCATATTGGTACTGCCGGAGTCAGAATCGAACTCGGACTAAATCATGCTTGTATGATGCCGATCACTTATCCATTCGGCCATCATCGCTTTATATATCCATAGGCTTACCTGTATAATACTCTGCACGGCACTCAGGATGACCTGGTCGTGACAGTGTAGTAGCACGTGGTTAATCTTCATGTCCAATAGGGAATGACTGCAAATAAATGAAAATTCAAGATTAGATTATAATTATTTCGTTGCATTCTGACTGGCCTGTTGGTCTAGTGGTTAGTGACCCTGACTGCTAAGCTGGAGGTCGTGGGTTCGATCCCCACCCGGGACAAATCTTTGTGTGATGAGCATAAAGGTTTGTTCTGTGTCTGGGTGTAATTTATCTATAATATGTATGTATTTACAAAAAAGAAATGTATTTAAGTAGTATATCAGTTGTTTAGTATCCATAACACAAGCAAATATAATTGCTTACTTTGGGACTAGATGGCGCTGTGTGAATGTGGTAAAAAAAAAAAAATATTTCCGAATTTGTTCCATTGAAATAGTAGGGTAGGTGAAATAATAATAGATAAATAGAATAGAGTACATAATAAAAAAATTATACTCATGAAAATGTAGACTTGATAAATTGTTTTAATTCAAACAATTATTATAAGCAATTTAGCTTGGCGAGAAAAAAAATTATTATACTTACTTACAATTAAAAAAACATTCTATTTTTTTTTCAATAACTAACTTGAACATTAGAAGTGCCGTGCAAAAGAGCTGATCATCTTGAAATAGCTGCTCTAATTTTAATAAAACCATCAATAACATGTCAGCTTTCAACAAAAAAAAACGCATCCAAATCGGTCCATTCGTTTGGACCTATTTTGATGCGTTTTTTTTATGCGTTGCTACACATAGACACGTCAAACTGATAACACAGCTCTTTTTCTTCGGGATTTAATAATCATATTTGAAGACTTTGATTTAAGATGACTTACATAACAGGAAACACTTTGGGGAACACAACGGACCCTTCGGCTAAGTATTGATACAGTATTCTTATTTCATCCTCATCTGAAACAAAATAAAAATATAATTATAGACTCAAATGTGGTCTTAACTTAATCTTAATCTGTTAATATAAAACAACGCCCGCACTAGGGAACAAGCCCTGTGTCGCGGGGAGCTTTACAAACATGAAACTAACGGACACAAAGTACACCCAGACTAGAAACAAATATCTATGAATCACACAAATATTTGTCTCGTGTGGGTTCGATTTGGGAATCACCCAGCACGGCGATGTAGTGACGAGGCGACCACCTTAACCACTGCGCCACGGTGACAGTCATAACTGGCTTCCTATATTTATTTTATATTCCTTTCTGTCACTTAAAATGGTCATTCACTGAGGGCCTAATGGTAACCGTAGCCTATGGACGCCAGCCGATTTTTTAAAGGCCCTTCCCCCCCCCCCCCCCCCACCCCCATGAGCTCTGAACATCACTACTCACAGCAGGAACACAACACAATGGTATTATTTATGGCTGCGGTCTTCTGTGGATCAGCAATACTTTCCCAGGTGGCTCAGTTTGAGCGGGATATACCCGTTGTGTCTTACCTTCCTTTGATGAATTCAGATTAGATTTTTAGTATGGCAACCCTAATTAGACGTAAAACTCACCAGTGGTATACTTGACGAGTGTTGCCAACACAGTTAACACTAGCGCCGGTGTCGTGAAGTCTGACAACACTGACGGGTCTAGCAGACTGTTGCTCTCAGGACTACTTGTGTCTTTGTCGGTTGATGCTTGCTGTGAAAATTATAGAAAAAAGTTATTTATTTGTTTATAATATAAAAGTGGTATATAAGTAATTCTAATTAATGGGTGAAAAAAGAAACACGGGTTAATAATCGCAATACATTTTAATAAAAAGTTTAATTGCTTTAAAAGTACAGTATAATATATACCCACTCGATTGAATCTTCCCCCTAGTTCTGAGCCGTCGGACACTAACTCTAATGTGACACCCCTGGTGGGGCAAATTCCACAACATTTTAAACTAGTGGAAATTGCCCCACTAAAATTTTATTTAGTGTGGCAGATTCCACTACAATATTTAAGGCATTCCAGTTTGCCCCACCAGTGGGGCGCTTGGTGGAGCAAAGTGGAATAATTCGGAATGCTCCCGTATCATTTTTGAATAGGACGAAGTTTATTTACGTTTATTGGTAGAAAATTGTTTTTTATTTAAGTAGGTAATTAAAGATTTTTTGTACAACTATTTATTTTTTTAAATGATGTTGTTTTTAAATTGGAATAAACTGACATTTCCGGTGGAAACCTTTTCGACAGCTTAGAATCAGGAGGCTGGTCGTCGTAGAAAATAACCCGCTCATGGCATCCAACCCAAAAATAATAATAGTGCAGGCGTTGTCTTTAAAGAAAAGCTTCTAATCTTTTAAGTCTATCATACCTTAGTGGCAGTCTCAGGGTAGTCGCTATCTCCAGATTTAGTTGAGGAAGGTCTTCCATCTGCATCGTCCATGCTGCCTGGTGAGCCTCGACCATCGTCCTCGAGCATCTAAGAGAAACATATATATAATATGTATATGTTTATAGAATTCGATTCCTGTGAACAAATGCACCTGGTCTGGTCGTTGGCAAATTTGCTGACACTACTTTTCGGATAACCTGTAACATTCTTAATATGTGACTTTCATAAGTATTATAAATTTGACGTGTCAGTGGCTCCAAATCGAAAAGGCCAATTTTGATGCGCTTTTTTTGTACGATATGGATGTGTTTCATCAAATCGGTGCAGACGTCCATATTAGGCTATGGTAACCACAGCTAGTCGGACTGTAAGTTTGTTTGTCATCATCGTAAAACAATACTTAATTTTAAACTTTAGCGTTGCTTAAAACTATTTGAAATTATAAAACAGGAGTTCACGCGATTGTCATAACATAACATAACATCACGCCTTTTTCCCCGAAGGGGTAGGCAGAGGTGTTTCACACCCACATTTTGCCAGCTATGTTTGGTCCCATGAAATAGGGGGCGAGCCTATTGTCATCAACCGGGAACATTTGTTTTACCAAAGTCCGGGAAAATCTCTATACTGGAATTTCATGTTAGGAAAGCCCAATACCATTTTCACCCGACCCAGGAATCGAACCCGGTACCTCTTGCACAGCAGTCGTATACACTTCCCGCTGCGCCACCAAGGCAGTTCAGAGAGCAGTTTCACGCGATTGTCTTAAGTTTATAATATTAGTATATAATTTACAGGAAAATATAAATGTCTTAAATTTAAAATCAATAACAGCATTATTTGCTTACTTAACCTAATTTAAATTTATAAATATAGACATATTATATTTATTTAAGCGTAAAATTAATATTAATCGCGTGAATTTCCGTTTTATATTTTCAATAATAACTCACAGCACTGACATCGAAGCCGCTGTCTGTGTCCGCCTCGTTCCTGGCCGCCTCGCCCGCTGCACCGTGCTGCATACTATGAGCTCTGCCTTCACTGTCCTGTTATTAAGCGTGATATTAGCGCAAGATATACAGCAAGTGGAGCACATTTACGGTGTGTGATCTCGAAATTATTCCTTTTTATAAGTTAAAGCTTAAATAATTTTACCAAATCTATTATTTATTTAGATTTATTTAAATTTTGGTGTTTAGATCCATGAAGTAGTTAAGAATACATAATGTCACTACCCCATTTCAACCCGTGAGTGTCGTAAAAGGCGACTAAGGGAACCTTAAACAGCCAAGAGCACTGCGAGAAAAGGAAAATTCGAAATAAAACCTTATACCAACCTGTCTGGTCAGCGTAGTATATAGGCTAAATTTCTTCCACAATCTTTGGTGAAGAACCGTGCCCAGCCGTGGGACGTTTCTGGGTTGTAGTGATAATTATAACAGTTTGTTTTTATAAGTTACTGCTTATTTAATATTTTATCAAATCTAATAGTATTTAACGAGCAATATTGTGACTTTTTTTAAAATATTACATCTGTATCTTATAACTGTCTTACAAAAGTCGACACTCCTACCGAAAAAGGTTGGCCATTTCTGTCTTATACAGCATTTTCTGCCGCTGTCTAGTATACTGTCTGCTACTGTCAACTGTAGTCAAAACTTTCAAACAATATTATTTAATTTCGAGACCACACAATACGACAAAAACTTTGGAAATGGAGGGGGATATGACAATCAAAACATCGTAGCGAGGGGGGATAAGCGTCTATTATTTTAAAATCACTATTTTTTTCTATTTTAATTTAGTTTTAAATCATCTAAAAGCATGTGTGGTGACATAGATCGTTGTTGTGGTGATCGGAGTTCGCTTTTCAAGTGATTTTTGGATAGACTTGACTATTTGAGTGCGTTTTTGTGCTTGTGATCAGAATTAACAAAACGTGTACAGTGAATTTGTATTGAACTAATTTTCACCGACTAAAATAAGAGGAGGTTAGGTATTTTGGTATTTTATTTATTTATTAAGCTTGGCAATGTTGAAATTGAAAATGACAGCTTGTTTTTTATAAATGCCGGCAAATTTTTGTTGACACATTGTCGGTCAATAGGTTAAAATTGGTTAAGATATATCAGTGTAAAATGTTTAGTTCTGTAGTTTTTAAATAATTGTTAACTTAAAATCGACCGAGCAATGTGCCTAAACGTACAGTGTAATCATTACTGTCCACAGAACAGGCTTTTCTAGTGTGGGGCCAACAGAAAAGACCATTGTAATTTTTACTGGTAATAAATAATTTTTATTTATTTATAATATATAATCATCATATATCATCATCATCATCATCATCATGATGATGATGATGATGATTATTTATAATGTAACAATAAAATTTTACTATTGTAGTTAGTGCCAATCACCACCCCGGGGGGCAAGCCTAAAGGTGGCAAATGGGAATAAAGGTAATTAATGAATTGTAGATTTTCACTAACAAATTATTAAAATTTTCTGTAATTTATTTCGTGGGTTATTAAGAATTATTTATTTAATCATAAAACAAATCTAATTATTGATTTTTATGTGAAAATGTGTTATTTTGTTTGCATAAAAGATTATAGCAATGTTAATTTTATTTTAAATAACTAGTTATTTAACTCTCAAGGTATACATGCAGGGTTTTATTTTATTAATATTATAATTTTATTAATTTAACATGGACAGGGATTTTTCATTGTGGGATATTTAAATTCATATTTAGTCTTAAAATACTACATGTTATTGATAACAACCAATTTAATAACACGTTATCTATAACGTGTTAATAGTTATGATTATAATTCTTAAGTTAATTACTCTAGGTACTCCAATAGAATCTTTCGAAGTAGGCACAGAGAATGACCTCTGCGTTTTAAAACGCATTCTAGCTGATGTCTATTTAGTGTAAGCAGTGCATAAGCATGTCGTAACGAATAAGTTACGCAAATATAACCATAGAGAAACAAGAATGTTTAATTCAAGTTATTAAAAAAATTGATATTTTTATTAAAATAATAGAATTTTGCGTAATTTATCGTTTAAAAATAGAATAGTTCCGCATTGTTTATGTCATTTATAAAATCAATTGGAACGTCACACGTCAAAACAGTTTTGACAGCAAACGTCAAACGTATTTGACAGCATACGTCAAGAGTTTTTTTTAAACAGAAACAACACGAAACGAGCGTACGTTGCGTTGTATTCAGTCCATACGATACGATACATGAACGGATCCGTAACAGTGGCGTGGAAAAGACAACAGTGATTCATATGTAAGTGGATGAGTACTGGAAGTAAAGTTGTATTAGTTGGATGGCGGATTGAAGAACAACAGTACATTACAATTTTCTAAGGACTTTATTGTATTTTTTTTTAAATTTTAACTAATGGGAAAAAATCCGTGGACTCATTAATGCAGGGTTTCCCAACATTTCTTTCGCTGAGCCTCCCCAAAACCTAAAATAATATATTCCCTTAAGCTTCAATCAAATTAAGAAACACGTATTTTTTAATCAACAAAATTTTTATTTGAATTACAATTTTTCTATATTTTTCCCCCCACTGACGTTTTTATACGCCCCTCAAGGGGTGCGTGCCCCCCTGGTTGGGAAGTCCTGCATTAATGGGTCTTGGAGGTAGGTAGACGCTTATGAAATTTTCCTAATTCAAACCCATCGGAAACTACCAAAAACTCCTAAATAAATTCCACAAAATATTATTATTAAAAATAATACAGACTTTTGGACATTAAAATATATGTTAGTATATTTTTCAATCCGCCATTAGAAAAGGAAACAGAACACAAGAGTAACGTCTAATTACGTCACTAGATATCATAGACAATGACTGCATGACTGTTGTATGCCGATTGGAAATAATATATATAATGGTGCCGTTTATTGTCATCGTGGTAAGTGATAACTCCAGCCTATAGGATCGATACTACTAGAAAAACACAGTCGATACCTACCTATAAAAAGATATCCATACAATCTGATTTCTAGTTAATAAGAAAACTAAACAACCTATAATGTACTTAGAGAAGTAAATATAAAAACTTTTTTTTCATAGTAAAATTCACGAAAATTTATAAAGTATCCAAAAATATAATATAATAATAATATAATATTCTACCACGTTCACACAGCACCATCTAGTCCCACAGTAAGCAATTATATTTGCTTGTGTTATGGGTACTAAACAACTGATACTTACATACATTTTTTTTGTAAATACATACATATTATAGATAAATTATACCCAGACACAGAACAAACCTTCATGCTCATCACACACAGATTTGTGTGGGGATCGAACCCACAACCTCCAGCTTAGCAGTCAGGGTCACTAACCACTAGACCAACAGGCCAGTCAAAATGGTTGGTATATCCCTGGGCAATGTCAGAAATTTACACCTATGCTAAAAAGCACTGCGTTAGTAATGTACTTACATAATAAAAGGGTAAACAAAAATGAAAGAGCAAAAATATTGACAAAATGTTGAAAAACCATTGAAATCGAGTCTATAACCAATCCTGAAGCAGGATTGTTTTTCAAAATACCTATGTATCATTATAAGTAAATAAGAGACACCATTAAAAATATATTCCCAAGGCACACATAACAATATAAATATCCTGTTATCATGAAAGTTACAGTTTCACAGAAGCTTCTCATTCTATCAACTGAAACGCTAATAAGCCATTTCAACATCTGTTTGGGAAAGAAACAATGACAAATTTGCTCGTGTATAATCAATAACAATATTTTAAAAGTAACTGTCATTCTGTAGATCACCGTCATTCTAATGAAATTTCACATAGATCTAGATTTTGCAGAAAACATAGTTAACTTTTTATAAGGGTGAGTATATAAGGGTGACTATACAAGCCACAATTGACCCCCTCCATGTAAATTATCGTGAGTTCAAATTATATGCGGTCTACGCCAAGAAGATGACGAACTATATTATAATATAATATATTTCTTTTTTTCTTTGGGTACTAAACAACTGATACTTACATACATTTTTTTTGTAAATACATACATATTATAGATAAATTATACCCAGACACAGAACAAACCTTCATGCTCATCACACACAGATTTGTGTGGGGATCGAACCCACAACCTCCAGCTTAGCAGTCAGGGTCACTAACCACTAGACCAACAGGCCAGTCAAAATGGTTGGTATATCCCTGGGCAATGTCAGAAATTTACACCTATGCTAAAAAGCACTGCGTTAGTAATGTACTTACATAATAAAAGGGTAAACAAAAATGAAAGAGCAAAAATATTGACAAAATGTTGAAAAACCATTGAAATCGAGTCTATAACCAATCCTGAAGCAGGATTGTTTTTCAAAATACCTATGTATCATTATAAGTAAATAAGAGACACCATTAAAAATATATTCCCAAGGCACACATAACAATATAAATATCCTGTTATCATGAAAGTTACAGTTTCACAGAAGCTTCTCATTCTATCAACTGAAACGCTAATAAGCCATTTCAACATCTGTTTGGGAAAGAAACAATGACAAATTTGCTCGTGTATAATCAATAACAATATTTTAAAAGTAACTGTCATTCTGTAGATCACCGTCATTCTAATGAAATTTCACATAGATCTAGATTTTGCAGAAAACATAGTTAACTTTTTATAAGGGTGAGTATATAAGGGTGACTATACAAGCCACAATTGACCCCCTCCATGTAAATTATCGTGAGTTCAAATTATATGCGGTCTACGCCAAGAAGATGACGAACTATATTATTATATAATATATTTCTTTTTTTCTTTCAAATTTATTTCTTTTTTTTTTTTTTTTTTTTTAAATATAAACAACACCCGCACTAGGGAACAAGCCCTGTGTCGCGGGGAGCTTTACAAACATGCAAATAACGGACACAAACTACACCCAGACTCCAAACAAATATTTATGAATCACACAAATATTTGTCTGTGTGGGAATCGAACCCACGTCACCCAGCACAGCGATGTAGTGGCGAGGCATCCACCTTAACCACTGCGCCACGGTGACAGTCATATATTCTACTGCGATGCTCAAATTTGTTGCATATATTACGATTTTTTTTTTACTCAATATTTTATTCTTTCCCAAAACAGATGTAAGTTTAAGTAAACTATAAATAATTCCTGTGGCTGCCATTCCTTCTCTAAACATCGAAATAACGTGACAAATCGAATTTACTGCACCACTGACACTAACAAATAATATTATTTGTTAGTGTTTATATATAATTTTTTGTCCTGGTGACGTCAGTTCTATAGAACAAATGGGAACTACCATTTTTTTTTAATTCAAATTTTACTAGGATATATATCTAACGGATCGGATACGGAACACAAGACTGCGTTCCAGGGCCCTGATTCTTGGCTTAGGGTATTGAATGTTCCCAATAGCCAATAGGCAAACTTCCACGCTTAACCGACAGGCCGTCATCGTCCGATGAACAGGGGCCCGGTCCTGCTAAATTACACACGTCAGTAGCAGACCGATGGACTAATATCGACCAATCACAGGCAGGCAATATGGCGCGATTGACTTAAGCCAATCACAGCTGGCGAATGAGACCATCGGCTTACCATTGTGTTAGCAGGATCGGGTTCCTGATAGTCTGTGGGTTATATATTGGTAGATAATAACTTATCGTATAGAAAATTTTAAACTGATTTTTATGAGTATTTTTTTCTACAACCTCAAGTAAAATAATGCAAAGGTTATGAGAAAAAATATAAATTAGTTTTTTTATAATAAAAATATTGAATAAATGTAATGAAATTATAATTCTTGAGGATTTCGAATGGAATAATTAGACATTTGAAAATGAACTTTCGTTCAGATAACAATTTAATTTTAAATTTAAGGTACATGACTGATAGTTCCGTATACTTTCTCGACTTGGGGTCTTTATTTTAATAAAATTTGGACCTTAACAAAACGCGATTAAGACTTCTTTTGGCACAAATTAGTGATGCAATAAATTCTATATATTAACTATATTATTAGTATATAATTGATTATTGTAAGTAATAATAATAAAGTGATATTACCTGGTGTGGTATGTTGACTAGATGGGGACTGTGACCTCCGCTGGTAGACTGCATTGTAGGGGATTTACCTGGAAATAAACAGAATTATAAATAAAATAGGCGCTCGCAGTTAAGAGTTAAGGTCCTTATTATATAATATACTAGCGGACCCAACAGACGTTGTCCTACATGATAATAATATACCAATCGATTGCAATGCCAATTTTTTTTTTGTGACTCTAAACCATCCTCGAATCCACTTGAACACATACACAAAAATTCATTCAAATCTGTTCAGCCGTTTAGGAGGAATTCACTGTCAACAAACTTACAGAAGAATTATATATATAAAGATAATAAGGGGAGACCATCTCTCTCTTAAAGAGCTTACCTTAACTCGTAAGCTCGTTAAAGGTTGGCCGCTGATGTCATATCATGTTCCGGCGGCCCACTTGCTACAGCTAAGAGCAATAGCGCACTAGCAGCTAGGCCGCAGCGACCAGGTCGCGGCGGCCATCGAGATAGATACATTAGTATGAAATCGCCATAGAGCACGCGCACCTGGCCAAACGCGGCCAGCGGCCACACCAAGCCGCAGCGGCCAGCGAGATCGAAGCGACGCATTTGCGGCCCGTGTTCAGTCGCTGGCCGCTGTGGCCACTGAGATCAATTGCATTGTAGTTAAAGCACCAGTGCACAACAAGCACCACCCTGCGGCCGGGCCGCGCCTCTTGGCCGCGCTGCCAGGTCGCTAGGGCGCTATTGCTCTAAGAGTCGATGCACAGAGGGGTTTAGTGGATATTCCGATCTCGACCGGCGAGTAACGCATTTCCCTCTTAAAAAAATAGACATCCAAAGCACTTAAGCTACAGGCCGTCATTGTCCGGCGAACTGATAGTCGGTGGAGTCTTTAAGTATTATTTAAGCATGACCTTCTGCCGCCAAAACTAGGGAAAAATCCAATTAATGAACACAAAGTACACTCAGACTCGAACCAAATAAAATTTATGAATAACACAAATGTTTTGAAAAGGAAATTTCGAACCAAACCCTATACCAACCCGTCTGGCCAGCGTGGTATAGTAGACTGAATTTCCTCCACATTCTTTGGAGGAGACCCATGCCCAGCGGGATGTTTATGGGTTGAAATGATGACGAAATTTGTTAAGTATTGTTTATTCTACATCTATTTCAGTACCAATAATGAAGTACTCACCACCATGAGCCGATGAGATAGCGGCTTGATCCAGCACATCCCATGACTTCTGACGCCGGCTGTGGCATGACGCGTGGCCTGTAGGTTGGATCAGGATCGATGACTGGAAGATATATCATAATGTTTATGTTCACATATATGTGTTGTGTAAAATGAACCGTAACAGTGTGGATTTAGAGTTCAAAATATTTTATACGTTCTTAAACTTGTAACTTCTGTAGGGTGGAGGTAAGTGTCAAAAAGCAAAGAAAAAGGTAAGTAAAAAATTCCTAGATAACCATTCGGGTCAACTCATATGGTTTATATAGGTGACGTTCTAAAGAAGGGACAGATCAGGAGTACCCTCAACCGGCGAGAATACATGAAAAGACTGATGAATGTTGAAGAAGCCAAAGATGTCAGAACCGTAGCAAGTGGATGAAAATAGTCTCTGCCTACCTACTCTACCTTCTCTGTTGGGAAAGAGGAGTGATCTATATGTATGTATGTATATGTATAATGAATTCCCTAAAAAGGTCTTGCCAAGGGACTCCAGCATGGAGTTCTTCAAAAAAGGAGTGAATAGGTTCCCGCTCGTGATGCCTCTGGTGTTGCAGGCGCCCTTGGGCTACGGTAACCCCTTACCATCGGGCGGTACGTCTGTTTGCCACCGTCGTGGTGCAAAAGACGCATATGGCTCACTTTAAGCGGGAATTTCAGTTTGAGCGGAAATTACCCTATTAAGCTAGGCTAACTGAGGTTGTAATGGTGGTTGTGTGAGAATAATAATAATAATGTTTATTTCCTCCTCCCAATAACAGACTTAAAATATTACAATGGTGCTTATATCTAATAATCTATAAATTAAATTTGGTCTTTGGTATGTGAGGAGCAGGTGTCTGAGTTAGGTAAAAAATACCTGTATTTCAGATCACCAGGCCCCCACCCCACGGTAAACAAATGCCGAAAATACACTTTTTATTTAAATGTATATTGTACTCAAAGGACAGGCGGCACAGGACCGTTCGCAGTGGCGTAAATTAGGTGAGGCCTATGTTCAGCAGTGGACGTCGTTGTGCTGATATAATGATGATGATGATGATGTACTCAAATACTATGTATATGTATTTAGGAGGGTAATTACAAAAAAAGAAAGAAAAAATAATAAAAACCAACAAAAGTGCCTTTATTGATTGTGAGTGTGCATGTGTGTGTGTCTGTGTGTGTATGTGTAGGTGTCTCTGTGTGGGAGGGTGTCTGTGTGTGTATGTGGGTGTGGGTGAGTGTGGGTGTGTGAGAGTGCGTGAAATGTATTGGTATTGTATGTTAGTTTATTTAGCCTGCTTGCAGTAAGTTTTCTGTGAGGTTATAAGAATAGTTAAGAATAGAATAGTCCATAAACAGTCCATAATATTATTACCTGATGGTGTTCAGCAGCAGGACAGTAATGGTCGCAGTTGTCGGGCAACCACTTGGGCAGCGAGTGCTTCACGTGACAGCGGGAACGAACCTCCTCGCTTACACACACTAGCGCTGGGAACGACACACTAATTAATATAATAACAATAAGAATATTCTACCACATTCACACAGCGCCATCTAGTCACAAAGTAAGCAATTATATTTGCTTGTGTTATGGGTACTAAACAACTGATATACTACTTAAATAAATTTTTTTTTGTAAAAACATACATATTACTACATAGTATAAAACAAAGTCGCTTTCTCTGTCCCTATATCCCTATGTATGCTTAAATCTTTAAAACTACGCAACGGATTTTGATGCGATTTTTTTAATAGATAGACCGATTCAAGAGGAAGGTTTGTAGGTATAAAATACGTACCACGCGGGCGAAGCAGCGGGCAGAATCTAGTTATAGATAAATTACACCCAGAACAAACAATCTTGCTCATCACACAAAGATTTGTCCTAGGTGGGGATCGAACCCACGACCTCCGACTTAGCAGTCAGGGTCACTAACTATTAGACCAACAGGCCAGTCGATATAATATAGTCGATATAAACATTCAAACCCTAATTTAGTAATTATTTTATATCATTAAGGTTAAGTTGGATGTTTCGATACGATCCTTAATGTTACTGGCCCTATTGTCTCTGAACATAGACCCAGTTTTCATAAAATAATTCATTTTATCTGTTTTACAATAAATAACCCCGTAATTACTTTTTGCTAATAACTTGCCTAATAAACATTTGACTTTGTCAACAAATTCAAATTCGATTCGATCCGATCCCCACCCAGGACAAATCTTTGTGTGATGAGCATAAAGGTTTGTTCTGTGTCTGGGTGTAATTTATCTATAATATGTATGTATTTACAAAAAAATATGTATTTAAGTAGTATATCAGTTGTTTAGTACCCATAACACAAGCAAATATAATTGCTTACTTTGGGACTAGATGGCGCTGTGTGAATGTGGTAGAATATTATATTATTAATATATTGTTATGTATTTATTAATATCAATTCTATTTATATTTACACTTTAATAAATAACTAAATTAAATTACCTAATATTAAAACTAAAAAACATAATATTTACAAAAAAAAAACATGAATTATTGTTGTGTTATGTTTCGACTCGGGGATCAAACCTGAGACCTCCGAAGCCGCTACGTCACCGAGACAGAAGTTATTTATGACTCACCAGTAAGATAGGCAACGGTATCAGGCGTTACTTGGAACTTGTCTCTGTGGACGGCGCTGGCCGCGGCCAGAGACAACAGCTTGACCAGTACTCGGCAGGTTCTAGAGACGGTGGCCGCCGCGGGGTGACGGTAACCCTTGATCAAGTGGCCCACCAGAGCGAAGTGGAAGTTTGACCGGAAACTGGAAATATTGAAGCATAAATTAGTCACTATTCAATTTGTAAAACGACTTTTTTTACTATAATCGGGCCGACATCGATGTTGAATCTTCATCATCTTATCAGCCTAACGACGTCCACTGCTGGGCATAGGTCTCACTTAATTTACGCCACAGCGAACGATCCTGTGCCGCCTGCAACCAACGGCCGCCCGCCACCCTGACCAGGTCGTCGGTCCATCTGGTGGGGGGCCGTCCCATGCTGCGCTTCGAGAACCCTTTTTCTCGAAATAAAACCATTTACCAAGCTATCTGGCCATCGTAGTAAGCTAAATTCCCTCCAAAATGTTTGTTGAAGATCCGTGCCCAGCAGTGGGACGTCGTGGCGTAGTAAGAGATAATTTCTTACAGAAACTTTCATCGTTTATGGGTTGAAATGATGAACCACATGCCTATACATACCTCAATCCTACAGCGTGGTCTAACTGTTTGAAGTGCCACTCCAGAGGCTCTCTTGTCTCCATCATCACTTGTTCTAATGTCTGTAATAAAATAAAACAATTAAAAGTGTGTTAAAAATCCAATCTAAGTATGTATATTTTCAATTAACGGTCATTATTAAAGATGGCTTCTTTTGTAAAAGTCCCTATCTATACACAAAATAATAATGACGTATCTGATTGTCATGGCAAAATAAAAGCTTTTTACTGAATGTATATTAAGGTAATACGGCCCGGTATAATAAAATACCCCGTCAGCGAACTGGTCGTAGGCAAATTTGACGACACTACTTTTCGGATAACCTGTTACATTCTTGTGACTTTCATAAGTGTTACCTTGTAACCTAGATGAATAAACGAGATTTCATTTCATTTCGGTTCTAAATAAAAACAAGTTAATAATAAAAAAAAATAACCCGACTGCAAAAAACCAACAGATAAGCAACGCACAAAACCGAAAAATGGTTGTAATTATTATTCCTGATTAAATTTAAATATATAACATATGTATATATTTGTAATCTCCATTTGATTCTCTTTATTTTCATAGCCTACCCGATAGGTTTGATTAAGAAAAAAAGTTTAACTACTTACAATTTGGCGCCAAAATTCCGCCGTTTTTTTTTTTATATTAATCTTAATCTAAGGACACTTGGGTTTTTTAGAATACCAACCAGTTTCGCCAGCGTGGTATAGTAGGCTAAATTCCCTCCACATTCTTTGGGGGGGGACTCGTGCCCAGCAGTGGGACGTTTATTGGTTGATATGATGATGATGATGATTATCTTTTCAACAACAAGTTACAAAATAAAAAATATTAACTAACCTTATGCTGGAACTGCCCCTGTGACTCCAAGGTATGGAGGTTCTGCTCCATGAAGGCAAGCCCAGCGGCATATAACGTCGGCTCGTCCAGTTGTAACACCGACAAAGCTACCCAGAACAGCGCCTTGTGGATCGGGGACGCCTGTCGGATTATAAACACTAACTGACCCGGCGAACTTCGTACTGCCATATTTTATTAATCGTGATAATGTTCCATTTTTAAATGGAGATTTTAAAACCCAAAATTTTAAATTTTGCAGATTTTTTTTCTAATCATAATATATTTTTTTAATAATATTTCACCACATTCACGCAGCGCCATCTAGTCCCAAATTAAGCCATTATATTTGCTTGTGTTATGGGTACTAAACAACTGATATACTACTTAATTTTTTTTTTTGTAAATACATACACATTATAGATAAATTACACCCAGACACAGAACAAACCTTTATGCTCATCACACAAAGATTTGTCCTGGGTGGGGATCGAACCCACGACCTTACCTTTAAGTAAGTAAAAATAAAAAAATCAGCTGGTTAGTAATCATTTATGATGACCTCGTTGTCGATACAAGTTGGAAGGGTCCTCCTCCTTCGATCAAACCATTGATTTTGTAGGACCATATTTTTTTAAATTACTTAATATTTTGAAATTGAACAGTCATATTGTCCTCCAAATAGCGTTGTATTATCCGGTATTTCCTTCCCGGTCCGGTATACCCTTGCTACATCTGTTAGCTACCACAATCAAACTTTTGGACTACGAAATTATTGGGCGTCTCGTCAAAATGAGGCTACTCACGAAAAATTAGCTTGATAGTAATAAAAAATAAATTTGGGCCAGGAATCCCGGACTATAAATAGTTTGTTTCCTAAATAAAATGGAATAAAAATATAAAAATTTTGTTCGTCGAAATTGGTACACCACTTCCTTGATCAAATTTGCTAGTCGCGAATGCTTACAAGAGACCACGTACCGGGTACAACAGGGGTTGTAGTCTTGTGAGTGACATAATCAAAGCTTCCAATAAAGCGAGGTCGTTGAATGACTCCAGAGCTTTCACTAGTATACGGAGTAATTGCTTCATATCGTCATCTGTTATATTCTTGCCTGAAACAAGTTACATACATTGTCAATAATACACATACATACATATAGAACACACTTCTTTCCCAACAGAGGAGTAGGCAGAGACCAATTCCTGGATTGCAATTAGACTGTCACCGTGGCGCAGTGGTTAAGGTGGTCGCCTCGCCACTACATCGTCGTGCTGGGTGACGTGGGTTCGATTCCCACACGAGACAAATATTTGTGTGATTCATAGATATTTGTTTCTAGTCTGGGTGTACTTTGTGACCGTTAGTTTCATGTTTGTAAAGGTCCCCGCGACACAGGGCTTGTTCCCTAGTGCAGGCGTTGTCTTTTAAAAAATAAAAAAAAATAAAAAAAATTCCTTCCACTTGCTACGGTTCTGACATACATCTTTGGCTTCTTCAACATTCATCAGTCTTTTCATACATTCTCGCCGGTTGAGGGTACTCCTGATCTGTCCCTTCTTTAGAACGTCACCTATTTGGTCATGGTACGTTCTTCTAGGTCTTCCCCTTCAAATATTATGTTTTTTTTAGTTTTAATAGTAATTTAAGTTAGTTAATAGTGATCTTTAATTTCAATATATTTGTATTATTCCATTAAATAAATAAAAATGTATACATAGTTATTATGTTTTATTTTTGGCATTAATAACGACTGAAAGAATTTCTCTATGATCAAGATACTCCCATCGAAGAACATTTGGCTTAACATGAATATCTAAATATTAATTAGACAAAGATTACTTACTGATGCATCCAAAGACAATCAGAGCTCTTGGCTGCAGCGCCGGATTGAAACAGAATGCGAAACTCTTCGCTAGAGACGTCCTGGTGGATAGGAAATGATTGATCAGTATTATTTATTGTTTTTTTTTATATACTATCACATTTACACAGCGCCATCTAGTCCCAAATTAAGCAATTATATTTGCTTCTGTTATGGATATTAAACAACTGATATACTACTTAAATACATTTTTTTTTGTAAATACATACATATTATAGATAAATTACACCTAGACACAGAACAAACCTTTATGCTCATCACACAAAGATTTGTCCTGGGTGAGGATCGAACCCACGACCTCCGGCTTAGCAGTCAGGGTCACTAACCACTAGACCAACAGGCCAATCAGTCCGTAAGGTCCGTAGTCAGTCAGTAAGAAAAGAAATATTAGTTAGTTATATGCAATAATATCTAATAATAATCATTTATTCTGCATTAGTATATATAAAACGTACCAAGTCTGCAACCAATCACAGTCAGGTATATCTCTCATGCACGCCTCCATGATCTCCAACAACGCATCGGCGATGATCTCCAACGACTGTAGAGGCAGACGCTCGCGGTCCGACAACATGGTGCTCCCGCAGAGGGGCAACCCCGCGGGCCCCACCATCCCCGCGGGGCCGGAGAGTCCCATGATCCCCGCGCTTGGGGGCATCACGCCTGAGCTTGCCTCGCTACACCCGCTGCTGTGCTCCGAGTAACGTACGTAGCTGAGTGGACAGAGAACATATATAAATATTATATATCATCATTATCAGCAACCCATTAAGTCCCACTGCTGGGCTTCGGTCTCCTCTCCTCTATCTAGAGATCTGAGAGGGTTTAGGCCATAATCCACTCACGCTGGCCGAAAATAAATAAATATACAGGGTGGAAATTGTTAATGCCACCTGGAGGCAAAGTACTCTAGATACTGGAGATAGATAATTTTATCCAAAAGAAACATTCCTTTATTTTGAAGAAGAAACAACTATAGGGATCAAAACTCTCTAACAAACGTAGTTAATTAAATATGAACAAAACCATAACCTCTTAACTTATGTTATTTAAGTGGTCGCAGTTACTTGGGTAAAATTATCTATCTCCAGTATTTCTTCTTTTTTTTTAATGGAAATTACCCAGTGCATCACACACATATTACACCAACTATAATATAATATAATATTCTACCACATCCACACAGCGCCATCTAGTCCCAAATTAAACAATTATATTATTTGCTTGAAATAATAATAATTGATAATAAATAAATAATAATTGATCTAATTCCTCATATTATGTATAATTGTTTTATATACTTTAGCATGTAAGTTGTACTCCTGTGATTTTTGTGTTGTTATTTTAATAGTTATGTTTAATAATTTAGTGGCATGCTCCGGCTCTGTCTGAAAACCAGCGCTATAACATTTATGTTGTAGCATTATGCTGAGACAGGGCCGCTTTTCAGACTTTTTTTGTCTTATAGTTTATGTTTGTGCTGTAATATGTACATTTAGTCTGGAAATAAATCTATTTTCTTTCTTTCTTCTTTGCTTGTGTTATGGAATTTAGAGTACTTTCCCTCCAATTAGCATTAAAAATTTCCACCCTGTATATGTATAGTTGCTTAGAATTTCTTTAAGAGTATTATAATTCGTAATATGTATGGAATAAATTTAGAATTAAACACCACTCACCAATCACTGCTGTGTCGGTTGTAAGGACTCCTGAACGCGGTGACTGCGGCCGACTTCACTTTAGATATACCAAACATTTGGTAGAACTTCGGCAGAGCGAACTCGTCGAGAGACAATCTTAGCACACGTTGGGTGTCCTCTGAAAATTTACTTAGCTTTAAAATAAACATACGAGATGAATATACAGGGTGTATACCACGATACGACATTAAATGAAAAGGCAGCCAGTGTTAACCCTTATAAACATATTCTAATAAAAAATATTTAAAATAAAAGAAAAAAAAAAATAATCTACACATTATTTAAAGTCGAAAAATTTAAGAATATAAAACTACACATTATTTTTCTATCATGAGGTTTTCGACATGACGACGACAAAAGTGCGGAACAGAGTAAGAGATAAGATAATATGAAAGAGTCAGAGATAGTTAAATGAATTGAATGACATAATGACAACATACGATTAACGTAAATACCTACAGGTTGTTTAAAACTGTGAACAACTGTGACATAAAGAAAGTACATTTGCGTCTAAACTATTGCAAATTTCTGTTTAATTTTTTTGGTATAGGCTTCTAACATCACATGCTACACGTGGTTTCATTTAATGTCGTACCGTCGTATACACCCTGTATACAAGATGTATTTGAAGACAAATAAATAAAAATTTAGTTTTTTGTCTTTTAGTTCTTTTTGTCATGGTAGTCGGGTTTTTTTAATTATAATTTAGGTGACAGTTTTTTTTAAAGTTTTTATTACTCTATGTTACTCAGAAGGATACAAGTATTGTAATGATACCTTATTCATCAAAATCGGTTCAGGCGTTTAGAAGTTATTGTGGGATAAAAAAACGTACATACATACATACCTACATAAACAACAAAAACATAATACTCCTTTTTTGGGCAGTCGTGTAATAAATTATGTATTTATGAGACTGTATCTCGAAACAAATATAAAAATCATTTAACACGCCCATTGACAGTTGCGCAACAGCAACAGCCAATAGGCGCCCGCGCTTAACCAACAGGCCGTCATCGTCCGACGAACTGATAGTCTGTGGGGGGGGGGGGGTTTGTGAACTCACCAGAAAAACTAGGCGTAGTACAAGTACACAAGGAATGTATTATGTTAATGACCAGGCCGTGGGTGGCCGCCCGCATGGAGACAGTCCCCGAGCACACGAGGAAGGTCACCGTGTGGAACAGGTACGGGAGGTGGCGCGCCACGTCCAAGCAGTTGTTGAATGATAACATTAGCTGGAACAGAGTAAAAAATTATCTCTATTTAATAAACCGGTAAAAAAAAAATAAAAAAAATTCCCTCCACATTCTTTGGAGGAGACCCGTGCCTAGCAGTGGGATATTTAATTTTATGGGTTGAGATGATGAATAAACCGGTAAAGTGCGAGTCAGACTCGTGCGCCGAGGGTTCCGCACTATCAGGTATTATGGCAAAGTAAACATAACATAACATAGCATCACGCCTTTTTCCCCGAAGGGGTAGGCAGATGTGTTTCACACCCATATTTCGCTAGCTATGTTTGGTCCCATGAAATAGGGGGCGAGCCTATTGTCATCTACCGGGAATATTTGTTTACCCTCCTAAAAATAGATTTTACAATGTGGAAACAAAGCCCTTTCATTTGATACCCCACTTGATATAACAGTCTAAATTTAAAATGTCAACTTCGGGCACTTCAGAGATTTTTTAATAATCTCATTAGTGATGGATCAGTTCCATTAACTGTTTCAAATTTCATTAAATTAGATATATAATACAGTTTGACAGAAACCATTTCCTTCCATTTGTTTCGAATCTGACATAAATCTTTAGTTTCTTCGATATTTTCATACATTTTCGCCGGTTTAGAGTCTTGACCAGCCCCCCTAGACAGGTGGCAATCGTTTCATTCTGTCTATTCTAAACGACATGTGAATCAATACATTTTATCACATCTCTGTCATTATTAAGTTATCGACATGTCACATATCCATCATTAAGTTATCGACATGTCACATATCCATCATTAAGTTATCGACATGTCACGTGATCTACGTATTAATTTGACATGTCGATAGAATAGTTAGATCGAATCGTTTGCCACTTGTCTAGCCCCCCAGTCCTTTCTTTTGACTTACCAAATATCTAGCTAAAATTGCGATGTCGTCCCACATCATGTGCTGTTCCAACATGGCGGTCGGCGAATGGCAGGTCTTGTCCACCACCTATAAGAAAACTAGTAGATTGTAGTTCATCATTATAAAAAATATATATTTTTATTAGTCAATCTAGCTAAATAAATTTTCATTTGCGTCTAATGCGCGTAACAGCTACTAATATTGGGATCGTAACGATGCGTTTTAAATAAGAACGGGATACGGGATTAAACCACCTGCAGAGAAATTATCTAAGCATAGATTTAAAAAATGGTGCTCAATTTATTACATATAACCTTTCCCCAGGAATCGCACACACTTTACAGAAAATCGCATCTAAATCGATCAAACCGCTTCCGTGATAAATGGCATTATGTGGGAACACACAAACACACAATCTCTCAACCCAAACACATATACAGTCTCCGTTCCATCGTGGGTAAAAATACATCAATAACATTAATAACATAAACATTAAAAAAAAGAATTAGTGTATACCATACTTCTAAACATTAAATAATATCGTTTTGTTTTTGCACAAAGTACATATCAACGAAGAGGTTGATGTGCATTGCGATAAAAATGGCGTCTTGTCGGTCCTATTTCTTTTTAAAACGCATAGCTTAATATTAGTTTTTTAAACAGCACGGACAAGTATAGCCGACAATTACGCGTATTTTCTCTTAAAGGGTATCATGACCCATGCTCTGGTTTGTTATATTTGGTTGCCTGTAAAATAAATAAGAGACCCCGCACATTGAGCAAATTGTGAGCAGCCACTAAATGTGACCACTAGTGGTTCAGAGACCTCACACATTTAGGTACTTGTGGAACCACTGGTCAGCTTGTGGCTCGGACGCAGCCACAGACACTTTGCTATGCAGCGATGCTATAAGTGCGCAAGGTCTCTAACATTTTTCGTTGTCCATTTATATGAAGACGTTGATATTGTAAATAATGTATTATTAATTAGGTATTATTATTATTTTATAATGCTACTAACAGATCATGGATCTGATGCGTGCACATTAAATGGTGAATTTGTTGGAAGTGTTCATCCAGCCTATTTTTAAAACAGTTCACTGGTTGTGCTATTTCTGGTAGTTTATTCCATATAGGCACTACGCGATTTGGTAAAAAGTGTCTTCTAGAATTGCTGGCAGAATGAGATCTAGAAAGTTTGAGTGTCCTCTCAACTGAGTATTTGAGTTCATTAGACAGAGGGTGCCGATGTCTCTAATTTTGTAGTTTCAGGTGATCATTTTAAACTAAAAAATTACTAAGTTTATAACTATTTTCCATTAGTTTTATTCAATCTCATTTAACATATAAACTATATTTGAAGCACAATCTAAAAATATTGAAAGGAATTTTGGAACAGTGGAATATTACGGCCAATTCTGTGTACCATAACTGAAAATAAAAATTAATTTAAATAAAATAATAATATAAAAAATAAACGAAATTAAATAATAAATATATTTGATATCATCGCATAACATAATATATCATCACGCCTTTTTCTCCAAAGTGGTTGGCAAAGGTGTATCATACCCACATTTCGCCAGCTATGTTTGTTCCCATGTAATAGGGGCGAGCTTATTGTCATCAAACGAGCACAATTGTTCGCAAAACTCCGGGCTGGTACAAAGAGTTTTATGATACAAAAATCCAATACGATTTTCCACTACCCGAGAATCGAACCCGATTTTTTTGTAGCTAGTCCTATAGAGCGTGTCGTATCTAGCGCACTTATGAAAGTCACTTAGACTCGACGACTTTTTTTCAGCGTGTATAAGAGCACACCAAAAAGGTTGTACGATTACGCAAAAGTGCGAACTAAAATGAACTTTATTGTTAAAGTACAAGATTCCTTTTCTATTGAATTGGTAAACTTCTATCTTGTATATTGGTGATATCTCTAAACAAAAATGAAAAAAAAATTAAATAAAAAATAAAAACTCACAGTGGCCGGGGTAACGGGACCCAGGACATTATTGGGTAGTTTGGATAGGGCCTGCGGGAGAACAACACCAGTCACAGACAGACAAGACTTATACCAGATGTCCAGGCAATAGAAACACCTTTTTAGCCCTTCCTGCAGCATGTGGGGTTTAATAGACCCCAGCAATACAAGAAACTATACTAATATTATAAAGGTGAAGTTTGTTTGTTTGGTCCACGCGCTAATCTCAGGAACTACAGTACCAAATTAAATAAAAGTTCATTTACAATGCACTATAAATATAAAATACTCCAATAAAATTTAATGAAAAAAAATAAATAGCAAAAAAAAAACAAAAATAAAAAAATTTAATTACAACATAATTTAACTATAGAAGCGCACCTATCAACTTCGCTACCGCGTCCACCGTCACTTACCCTGCACATTCGGCCGATGACCTTCTTGGAGACGAGCTGTACGTTCGCCGACGCTAAGGCAACAGCCGTGTCCGCCATTATTTCAATCATTGGAGAACCGAGACCTGCAACGATTTTTATATAGTAACTAACTGTGCCCGCGACGTGTGTTATGGCTACTAAACAACTGATAAACTACTTAAATACATTTTTTTTTTGTAAATATATACATATTATAGATAAATTACACCCAGACACAGAACAAACCTTTATGCTCATCACACAAAGATTTGTCCTGGGTGGGGATCGAACCCACGACCTCCGGCTTAGCAGTCAGGGTCACTAACCACCAGACCAACAGGCCAGTCACATATATCATCATCATCAGATCAGCCTATCGACGTCCACTGCTGAACATAGGCCTCACCTAATTTACGCCACTGCGAACGGTCCTGTGCCGCCCGCAACCAACGGCCACCCGCAACCCTGACCAGGTCGTCGGTCCATCTGGTGGGGGGCCGTCCAACGCTGCGCCTTCCAATACGTGGCCGCCACTCGAGAACCTTTTTCCCCCATCGGCCATCAGTTCTACGAGCTATGTGCCCTGCCCACTGCCACTTTAGCGATGCGATTCGGTGAGCTATGTCGACAACTTTAGTTCTCCTGCGGATCTCCTCATTTCTGACAATACATACATATTATAAATAAATTACACCCAGACAGAACAAACCTTTATGCTCATCACACAAAGATTTGTCCTAAGTGGGGATCGAACCCACAACCTTCGGCTTAGCAGTCAGGGTCACTAACCACTAGACCAATAGGCCAGGAATGTACAAAATTGGTAGAATGAGAAGGACAAACTAAAAGACCATTATGGGCAGAGCGAAAATTTTCTCATTTGCAACTCACCAGAATTAACACTCCTGTGTATAAAACTATCCAACACCATGTCGATGAGCTCTGGCACTTGTCCTATGGAGCCCCATATCTTGGCTTGCACTGACGGGTACATCTCTGTCTCCTCAATAGTCAGGGTTATCAGCTTCTCCAGGATCTGGGCAACCTGCTTCTGTCGCCGGGATTCTTCGTTGGGCTTGCAGAACCTGTTTGATGAAGATATTTCGTTTTGATGATGAAATCCAAGTTTAATTCCAACCGGCTGTATCAATGTGAAGTTCACTTTGCTATTTTTTTATATAATAATAATATTCTACCACATTCACACAGCGCCATCTAGTCCCAAAGTAAGCAATTATATTTGCTTGTGTTATGGGTACTAAACAACTGATATACTACTTAAATACATTTTTTTTTGTAAATGCATACATATTATAGATAAATTACACCCAGACACAGAACAAACCTTTATGCTCATCACACAAAGATTTGTCCTGGGTGGGGATCGATCCCACGACCTCCGGCTTAGCAGTCAGGGTCACTAACCACTAGACCAACAGGCCAGTCGGAATTTAAGATAAGCATCCGTACGTCACACCAAATACATTTGAAATTGTATTATTGGCCCATTTGAAAACCAGCGCCGGGCACTTGTGCTCGGCATTATGCTAAAATGGTGCCTATTTGGTACAGACACGGGATTGTTGTTTGTTTGTATCTGTTCTATCTATATATTTGTTATTTAGTATGTCTTGTGTTTGTACAGTCGAGTTCATTAGTATATTGGCACCATCATTAGATATTTTTGTTGAAAAGGGTGACTACAACTTGTTGCATAATGTACAGCATATTTTATTGAACCATTCACATGAGGACATATATTTGATCCATAGGTTCTATAGTATTTATTGAGCTTTTCAACGCTCAAAATATTTTGAATGCTTGATGGTGCCAATATATTAATGAACTCGACTGTACCAACAAATATTTTCTATTTCTATTTCTAAGGATTCATATGACATTCGTTACCTGGTCAAATTAGCGAGCCACGGTGTCATGTACTCGAGACACAAATGCTTCAGCTCTATCGTAGATCCTCGGAAACCCTGTGGAAGAGCATCATCATAAAATATAGTGGAAGGCAAATACTTCCTTAAAATTAATACAACTGTTATATAGGGTGTATACGACGGTACGACATTAAATGAAACCACGTGTAGCATGTGATGTTAGAAGGCTATACCAAAAAAATTAAACAGAAAATTGCAATAGTTTAGACGCAAATGTACTTTCTTTATGTCACAGTTGTTCACAGTTTTAAACAACCTGTAGGTATTTACGTTAATCGTATGTTGTCATTATGTCATTCAATTCATTTAACTATCTCTGACTCTTTCATATTATCTTATCTCTTACTCTGTTCCGCACTTTTGTCGTCGTCATGTCGATAACGTCATGATAGAAAAATAATGTGTAGTTTTATGTTCTTAAATTTTTCGACTTTAAATAATGTGTAGATTTTTTTTTTTTTTTAATTGTTTTCTTTTTTTTTAATATTTTTTATTAGAATATGTTTATAAGGGTTAACACTGGCTGCCTTTTCATTTAATGTCGTATCGTCGTATACACCCTGTATACACTACGGCCAATAGGAGCTGAGCAGTGACCAAATAAAGAAAGACAGGAGCGAAGCCGCGTGCGATCTCTAGTGATATATTGTTCATATAAAATCTGCCACTTAAGTCTCAGATCATTGGCTATCGGAGTTGCAGCCCAAGACGCCCGGATATAAGGGGCCCCCAGTCCCAATTGAAAACATTTCGAATTTAAAAAATCATAGTCTATGGTTAAGTTTATAAAATATTTATTAAATTATAAACTTTACACTAGGCCGATTTATTTTTAATGGCAGTTAATTGATAATTTAGGCGGGCCCCTTAGGGGTCTCCGAGTAGTATCAGCCCAGGGCCCCACAAACTCATGATCCACCCCTGTCTCAGATAGTTTATCAGACTTAAAAGGGTTTATACAGAGGAATGGCAACGTCGCAATTTAGTGTCATATTTCGTGGTTTTCGATTTTTATTATTTATTCGGAGCTATTTTATTGAAATGTTTTCAATATACTTTTTAGAATTACGTGAATGTGTATTAAAAAGTAAGTATCCGTAATGCTTCTCGCTGTGGCGGAAATTAGGTGAGGCCTATGTTCAGCAGTGGACGTCATTGGGCTGTTATGATGATGATGATCCGTAATGCTTACAGTTATTTTACTATGAATATAATATAATTAATATAATAAAAAAAAGTGTATTGAAAACATTTCAAAAAAATTGCTCCGATTACATAATAAAAATCGAAAACCACGAAATATGATACTAAATAGCGACGTTGCCATTCTTCTGTATGAACCCTCTTAAGTCTGATAAACTATATAAGACAGGGGTGGACCATGAGTTTGTGGGGCCCTGGGCTGATACTACTCGGAGACCCCTAGGGGGCCCGCCTAAATTATCAATTAACTGCCATTAAAAAAAATTGACTACTAATTTTGAAAGAGGATCTTATTATATTTCCATAGTGTTATAATAGAATGATGTTCATTACCTGTATACACTCTTCTAAAAACTCGAGCGTGAGATGCGGCTCATTATGAGCCAGTTTCTCACTGACAGACTTGATGAATATTGTGTTGTTGGACGGAATACATAGGCCTACAGACAAACATACAATTTAGTTTATTGTGGATGGTTATTTAGAAAGCTTTAACAATGACCTAGGTCCAGGATACATGGAGGAGGGTGGAAAATAAAATGACCCCCAAGAATTCAAATGGGGGTCTAAATTTCCCTCAATTTAGACCCCCATCTGAATTCTTAACATTAAGAGAACGACTTAAGCTTTGGTTTCTTAGGATAGCAGTTCTGTTTCTTTTAAAAAATAAAGGAATGTTTCTTTTGAATAAAATTATCTATCTCCAGTATTTAAAGTACTTACCCTCCAGGTGGCATTTCAAAATTCCACCTTGTATATATATATTAATGTTGAGTCTATGTGTACTTTGTGTCTTTTGGTTGTAAAGTCCCCCGCGACACAGAGCTTTCTGTATAAAGGGAAGAAAGAACTTACCTGATGTCTCCAGCAGCTGTCCCTCGATCTTCAAATGGAAGGTGGCAGTGAGGGCACACAGCTGATTGTACGCCGCTGTCCGAAGGTTGGGGTCACACGAGCCCAGGTTCAATAGGGCCATGTTCAATAACGTCCCTGGTACGTCCTTGGGTCTAATCTTTTGATGTACTGTCACTGACTCCTGAGAAACACATACATTTTAAATTTAAAGACGGGGGCGCCCCCCCCCCAGATATATTCTCATATTCACTGAATAATATATAATATTTTACCATATTCACACAGCGCCATCTAGTCCCAAATTAAGCAATTATATATGCTTGTGTTATGGGTACTAAACAACTGATATACTACTTATATACATTTTTTTTTGTAAATACATACATATTATAGATAAATTACACCCAGACACAGAACAAACCTTCATGCTCATCACACAAAGATTTGTCCTGGGTGGGGATCGAACCCACGACCTCTGGCTTAGCAGTCAGGGTCACTAACCACTAGACCAACAGGCCAATCGAAAATATTTTTTTGCCTGTACTTTAAATATTACAATCTAGCGTAATGAGCTAATAAGAAATTTTATGTTAGCCTAAACTTCTAATTAAAACTTATTCTAAGAAAATATCCATTGATTTTTACTTAGAGTCTGTTAAACTGTACACTTTGTTCTTGTGTTATTATAGCACTATAAAATGTCACTAATTGATTTGTTTATCAACACTACACTAGCTCAAACGATTCAGTCCTTTTGAGTCTTCTTTTTATGTCCATACAATCGAGGAGTTGGATGGCCTCAAGATTGGTATGATAATGAAAATGTTCACTGAATGACACAGGCCATATACATATTATTGTGATATATTTATCGCTCAACTGCCCCGGTGGCGCAGCGGGAAGTGTATACGACTGCTGTGCAAGAGGTCCCGGGTTCGATTCCCGGGTCGATTGAAAATGGTATTGGGCTTTTCTATCGTGTTTATTTTTTTCCAATTGGAAACATTTAAAAGAAATAGCTACAAATAAAAAAAATAATTGAAAACCACTTAATTGCGACATAACCATTACCTACTCTGTATGAACCCTCTTAAATAAATGAAACTTACCGGTTGGCTGAGCTCCCATCTGTTTCTAATATGTATGATAGACTGCACAATGTTGTCGCAGTCATTGTGTATGAAACTGAGCGGGGTCGCCTCGTTAATTATCGACAGAGAGAACTGGTTGTCGTCTACCAGACACACCTGGTAATACATACAAAACTTATAAAAGATAAAGAACACATATAGCGCACGCGTGCCATTGATGGCACGCGTGACACAGATGGCACGCGTGACACAGATGGCACGCGTGACACGGATGGCACGCGTGACCCCAATGGCACGCGTGATGGGAAGCATGTCAGAGATGGCATTAGTGACACAGATGGCACGCATATCATAGATGGCACGTGTGACATAGATGGCAGGCGTGTCACAAATGGCACGCGTGCCATCTATGTCACGCGTGCCACTTGTGTCACGCGTGCCATCTAATGACTAATGACCTCACAGTGATGGGTGCATATCACCTCGTCAATTTCCGACGCGTAGTACACATCGTTGAGTAGAACTGGCAACCCGAGCACCTTGGTCTTCTCCACTGATGTTATTTGTAGAGCGGTCGGTCCAACCTTAAACCAAATATTTGTATTGCTAGTAAATGTACTTATAGGTTGAATCCTCAGAGAAATACAGGCTGTATAAGGCATACGAAAATCTATTCTTAGGAGCCATGTCATCGATTTTAGTGAACAGACAAGTAAATATAATTAAAAAATTAAAATAACCCGACTGCAAAGAATGAACAGATAAGCAACGCACTAAGAAGATTAAATAAGCAATACAGAAGCGCTTCCTAAGAACTCTATGTTCTAAATTTGGGTTAAGGCGTAAAATAACTGAATATGAGGATAGACTTGTTTATTTTAAAATGACAACCTTGCGAGAAGAGGAGGTGGATAATTGATCTGTCCACCCTTTACAAAATAATAAATGGTTCAATCGATACTCAACTTATTGAGAATCTTAATTTTAAGGTACCAACGAGATCCGTTCGTATCCCACAACTGTTTGTTGTTCCTAACAGCAATAATAATGCCTCTCATAATAATCCGATTTCACGTATGTGTCTCCAATACAATACAATTTGCCACAAAGTTGACATCTTTTACGATAATTTCAATGCCTTTAGGAGAGTAATTATAAATGAAGATGAGTGTACCTACTTACATAATAAATAAGATCGTGTCACAAATACATAAATAATTCTGTATCTATATATTTGCCTTAGTAAGTTTAGTATTGTTAATTTCTGTTTTTATATATTCTTAAGCTATATTAAGAACCTATACTACTTATTAGTTCTCACTGAAGCTATGTAGTTTTTAGGATGTTGTACACAGTCGTAATTGGGCTTCAGTTTCAAAATTGTATATCTTAACACATTTTACTATTTATAAGTATTAATCTGTATCCTGTGTCTGTACCTAATAAATAAAATAAAATAAATTTAAATATATAACATATGTATATATTTGTAATCCCCTTTTGATTCCCTTTATTTTGATACCCTATTCGATACGTTTGGTTAAAAAAAAATCTAACTTCTTACAATTTGTCGCCAAAAGTCCGCCGTTTTGTCTTTTTTTTATAATACCTATCTAAGGACACTTGGGTTTTTGAGAAGGATCTAACGATACCTTAATTGTCCAAATCCATCCAGTCGTTTTGAAGAAACGTAGGAATAATGAAATTTACAAACATACAAGATACGCGCGAAAAAAAATACCCGTCCTGACAGTCGGGTAAAAAACTATATTCATATATTAAAAAAAAAGTGTATTTAGTTCGGGAATCGAAAGCGGACTAATTAAAAAATTAAACTAACCTAATTTCTATGATTACTATCCTCTCAAGGTAGGCAGCGGCTTGGCTGTGTTCCTAACATTACCAACATCTACGAGAGGCGGTAAGCGCTTACCTTGATAGCAACTTTGGTATCCTTGTGCGACAGTTTGAGCGCGTTGTTGAACACCTTGAGGTCCTCCTCGAGCGAGAGCGTGGCGCCCGGCAGCTTCTGTTGGTCGCTGTCCACGAACTCGCTCAGACGGCTGTGGTTGTCTATGAAAATTAACTTGCGGTTGCCCTGAAATTACATCTAATATATCATCATCAGCAACCCATTAAGTCCCACTGCTGGGCTCGGGTCTCCTCTCCTCTATCTAGAAAGCTGAGAGGGTTTAGGCCATAATCCACACACGCTGGCCTAGTGCGGGTTGGTGGATCTGACATACTCATAGAATTTCTTCTAGGGTATGTGGGTTTCCTCACGATGTTTTCCTTCACCGTTAGCATATGGTAAGTCACTTGACTAGTACATATAAATTCCACAAAGTGAAATCCACATTGTTACTGCCGGTCGGGATCGAACTCGGACCGCGTGATTTGCACGCCGGTCTCTTATCCATTCAGCCACCATCGCTTTCTCACCACCGCATCTAATACAGTGCTCGCCTTTTAAGGTGCCTACTCACTTATCACCAGCAAAATATTCTCGCCGACTATACTTTTAAACTAAGACCCAACCAAATCTGATATTTGGTGACTAATTTCGACCAATTAGCGACTGATTCTGAGAGAAAAATTATTTTCAATTGCCGAATATCAGTAGTTTATGTACCGACCAGATATTTCCTTTACTACTTTTGACAAAAATTTCCATCAAAATTAAAATTCAATAAGACTCATTACTGACGACAACTGTCACTGTACTGATGTCACTTGCAAGCGAAAAAAGACATTATTGTTTTGTGATATGCAAACGACATACTCTAAGGATGGTAAAGCACGTTTATTGTCGACTATACCTATTTCATCAGCAACCCATTAAGTCCCACTGCTGGGTTCGGGTCTCCTCTCCTCTAACTAGAGAGCTGAGAGGGTTTAGGCCATAATCCACTCACGCTGGCCTAGTGCGGGTTGGTGGATCAGACACAGACTTAGAATTTCTTCTAGTGTATGTGTGTTTCCTCACGATGTTTTCCTTCACCGTTAGCAGATGGTAAGTCACTTGACTAGTACATATAAATTCCACAAAGTGGAATCCACATTGGTACTACCAGTCGGGATCGAACTCGGACCAATAGATTTGCACGCCGGTCCCTTATCCATTCAGCCACCATCGCTTTTTATACCTACCTACATACCTATTTAGTTATACTTATTTATTTATCGCTGTGAGTAGACGATGCGGCACACTGCATTAGGCGTTTGATACACTTCATACTAAGATTTCAAAAAATACATTTTTGACAAAAAATGCCTTGAAGTTATGAATGTAAATAATAAACGGGTACTAAAGGCATTCAGATCCTTGTATAAGGTGAACTGCTCTGGGTTGCCCCAAGGCAGTATTCTCGGACCATTATTGTTCTTAATTTATATTAATGATCTGCCAAACGTGGCTACTAATCAAGGTATTTTATTTGCTGATGACATTTCCCTTATATAACATCCAATTATTCCAATGAAAATTACATAAATGATATAAATAATACAATTTCTTCTATAATTCAAATGGCTCCATAAGGAATAACTTACAAATTAACCTGACTAAAACACAATTTATTCAATTTGGTACGTATGGTAGGAAATTTGAAAATTTGTACATAAAATACTTGAATGAAAATATTACAGAGGTCAACCAAACAACATTTTTGGGTATAGATATTGACAAACACTTGAACTGGAAGGCACATGTAGAAAAAGTTTGCAACAAAATAAATAACTATTGGAATAGATTCTGCTACTGATTCTAAACAAACTAGTTTCAGGTGTCGCATTAAGTAGGAATAAAGGTGTGTACAGACCCGTAGCGGCGCCAGTATGACCTCGTGGAACTTGGTGTACTCTCGCACCCAACTGTTACAGTTATATATGTAACAAGCGTGAATGTTGGAGTATGCCACTTCAGGAAGGACCGTGAACCATTTCTGTAGAAAATCCGTCCTAGAACAACGTGTTATTTATTTGTTTATTTATTTTATACCACGACGGTGGCAAACAGACGTACGGTCAGCCTGATAGTAAGCGGTATTTGAATCCTAGGTACTTATATTGTAAACTAGCTGACCCGGCGAACTTCGTACCGCCATATTTTATTATTCATGATAATGTTCCATTTTCAAATACAATATACAATATTCTACTAGATTCATACAGCGCCATCTAGTTTAAGCAATTATAGTTGCTTGTGTCATGACTACTAAACAACTGATATATTACTTAAATATTTATTTTTTTGTAAATACATACATATTATAGATAAATTACACCCAGGCACAAAACAAACCTTTATGCTCATCACACATCACACAAAGATTTGTCCTAGGTGGGGATCGAACCCACGACCTCCGGCTTAGCAGTCAGGGTAAATAACCACTAGGCCAACAGGCCATTCGTGACAAATGTTTATATGAAGATTTAAAACCCAAAACTTTAAATTTTACACATTTTTTTTTGTATAACTTCTTACATACATGCCTTGCCTCGACAATAGCAAATACAACAAAAAAAAAGAATTAGCCAAATCGGTCGAGCCGTTCTCACGTGAATCCATCACATACTTTTCGGCAATCCATTTTACTCACCTGAAGCGATTGTCAGAGTTGGTGTGTGTGAAGTCCACGATGAGCTCGAAGGCTCTCTGACAGAAGGGCTTGAGCGTCAGGATCACGTGGTAGATCAGCAGGTCTGCGTTCACCTCACCTATCCTGCTCAATATATTAATTATTTTTATTTATTAATTTTATTCGGTAAACACACAGTATCGTACGTGACTGATATACGAGTAACCAGTCAAAACTATTTTTGACTGGTTTAGAGTTTTGACTGTAACATAAACCGAGTGTATACGACGATACGACATTAAATGAGAAGGCAGCCAGTGTTAACCCTTTTAAACATATTCTAATAATAATCATTACAAAAAAAAAATACACATTATTTTTCTATCATGACGTTTTCGACATGACGACGACAAAAGTGCGGAACAGAGTAAGAGATAAGATAATATGAAAGAGTCAGAGATATTTAAATGAATTGAATGACGTAATGACAACATACGATCGACGTAAATACCTACAGGTTGTTTAAAACTGTGAAATAAAGAAAGTATATTTGCGTCTAAACTATTGCAAATTTCTATTTTTTTTTTTTTGGTAGTCTTCTAACATCACATGCTACACGTGGTTTCATTTAATGTCGTATCGTCGTATACAACCTGTATAACGTTGACATAACGTTATTATAAAAAACATTGTATACTAAACTAGCGGCACGCTATGATGGCCGTTTTGACATATTACAATAGTGATGGGAAATGTCAATTGATGCTCGAAAAAAATATTATCAAATTCTATAAATTTTTTTTGCAAGTAGTACCTGATTAAAAAGGTTTAATAAAACAAAAATACAAATGTTTACTTAATATATTTGAACGAACTGAATATTGGAATGAAAATGAATATACATATTTATATGCACACAAGAAACAAATTAATACAAAAAAAGACCAAAAAAGGTGCCGCACAAGGCCATATGCACCTCACTATTGACAATAGAGAACAGCAATTTGCTCCTTGAAATGTAATTAATAATTATTAATACGAAACTTCATGAGTGGACAAACGTCAAAACGGCCATCATAGCGTGCCGCGACTATAACTACAATCACAATTTTTTGTGGTTTCATAGGAAACTCTCGAGTAATCGTTGTCTAAAGTCTAAGGTACGGAAAACGCAATATTTATAGAAGACGTTATCATTGGACGGCGAAACGACGAGAACTCAGGCCACGCCCACCATGACTCGTGAAGAGATATACTAGGCCTGTGATTGGTCAATCGGTCTGTTGTCAACGTGTGTAATTTAGAATCGACCAACAAGGGCCCGATTCTACTAAATTATACACGTCGATAGCAGACCAATGGACGAATATCGACCAATCACAGGCCGGCAATATGGCGCGATTGACTTAGTAAGCCAATTACAGCTGTTGAATGAGATCATCGGCTTACCATTGTGTTAGTAGCATCAGGCCCGTGGTCGTCAGTCCATTGTCGCCTATTAGAAAGCACTGTATAGGGCGACCCCCCACTTTATACTAGGGGTACTAATTGTCAAATTGCTTTCTTGACTTCATCCACTTACTTGTATCTTCTAGAAATAAAATAGAAGACAGGGTTGCCCAACTTGCTGGTACCGGCCTGATAGAAGATGTTGAGACTCTTGATACTCTTGAACTCTTCCTGCTGATGCATGTTGTGCTTCACAATGAACTCTTCGAAGTTCATTGACGAGATGTCGATGGATGACCAGCGGGCATACGAGGAGAAGATTAGACAGGTGCTGTAACAGACAGATATGTATGTATGTATTGATTGGCCTGTTGGTCTTTTTTTTTTTTTTTAAAGACAACGCCCGCACTAGGGAACGAGCCCTGTGTCGCGGGGAGCTTTACAAACATGAAACTAACGGACACAAATATATATATATATATAGGTCTAGTGGTTAGGTTCGATTCTCAAGACAAATCTTTGTGTGATGAGCATGATTGTTTGTTCTGTGTCTGGGTGTAATATTTATCTATAATATATATTATGTATTTACAAAAAAATGTATTTAAGAAGTATATCAGTTGTTTAGTACCAGTAGTTGTTATAAATTAGGTGAGGCCTATATCCAACAGTAGACGTCGTTGAAATATGATGGTGATGATAGCTAAATCGGCAACCGATATGAGGGCTCGGCATTTATATATCGGCAACCGATATATAAATTCATCAATCAAGATTTGATCTAAACAAACATACACACGTGGCAATATAAATAAATATATAAATCTAACTTACGACTCAATAGGCTTGTGTTCCGGGGGTCCCAAGTAGGCTAATAGTGTTGCCATCTGAAAGAAAAGATATACAGTTTTAATACTGCGGATTCACTTATTAGTGTCCAGTTACATAAAGAGCAGAGCCAATTTTTTTAGTATCTATAGTAATATTATGTACTTATTATTAATAATAATAATAATATAATATTCTACCACATTCACACAGCGCCATCTAGTCCCACAGTAAGCAATTATATTTGCTTGTGTTATGGGTACTAAACAACTGATATGCTACTTAAATACATTTTTTTTTTTTGTAAATACATACATATTATAGATAAATTACACCCAGACACAGAACAAACCTTTATGCTCATCACACAAAGATTTGTCCTGGGTGGGGATCGAACCCACGACCTCCGGCTTAGCAGTCAGGGTCATTAACCACTACACCAACAGGCCAGTTAATATAGGTACTATGCGATTAAAATAAGTATGGGACTGACAAATCAAGACGCCATTTTGTTTTTCATTTGAAGACAACTTCATACCTTTTAAGTACATACATACTATTTCGGTTTAAAGATCTTATTTTCTGAATAAGAAGTAGTAGTAAGTAATAACAACAACAATAAAACTATAACATAAAGAACAATAATAGTTAAATTAACACTTGCTAGCTGTACAAAAATGTGCACATTCGACTGAAGTTTGCGGAAAATACTGTCAAGTGCGATCCCATACTTATTTAAATCGCATAGTAAATAAATAAATAAACAGTGGACGTCATTGGGCTGATATGATAAAGTATAAAAGGTTACCTTATCAAAAGGTCTCCGTCCGACAGCTTTGTGGTCACGACTACACGACAGGTAGTCACCGATCCTCTCCTGGTGGTTCCACAACAGTCTGTGTAGCGCCACGACGTTCGCGTCACTTATAAACGACAGGTTGTGTGACGTCTGGTCAATGCTCTCGCAGTCTGACGCTATTTGTATGAAGAATCTAGAGAAAAAAATACCGGTTAATAGCAAGCCGGACTCATTACATTTTCTAAGTGTCAAGTATTTGTAAGTAGTAAGTGGTATAGCAGGCTAAATTCCCTTCATATTCTTTCAAGAAGACGTATGCCCAGCAGTGGGATGATTATGGGTCGAAATGATGATGATAGTGTCAAACTTACTTGCGTCCAGCTTCAAAGTGTGCCTTCAAGAAATGATTGAACGGCAGCATGTGCTGCTCCTTCGAGAACTCGACGTGGTTGGCGATGTTCTGTAGAATCTTGGACATGAGCATCAGACCTCGCTTCACGTGGGGAGGGACTTGACGATTCACTATGCCCATCTCTTGTGGGGACACTGGGGAGAAATAATAATAATTATATTCTACCACATTCACACAGCGCCATCTAGTCCCAAATTAAGCAATTATATTTGCTTGTGTTATGGGTACTAAACAACTGATATACTACTTAAATAATTTTTTTTTGTAAATACATACATATTATAGATACATTACACCCAGACACAGAACAAACTTTTATGCTCATCACACAAAGAACTGCCTCGGTTAGAATTTAGGAATTTGTAAAAATTTAGGATTTTGAAGAGATCCAGAAGGTGGTCAAAAGAGGTGCATTCGTGCAGGACGTAGCCTGCAACGGGTGCAACCGTTACAAGGTTACTTCCAGAGGCGCCTTTTACGACACTCACGGGTTGAAATGGGTGAAAAAACAACTAGCATTGATAATCGTAAGCACCGTAACGTATGAAAAAGGGGTGACGCTGTTATTTTATGTTATAAATGTATTTTTGACTGGCCTGTTGGTCTAGTGGTTAGTGACCCTGACTGCTAAGCCGGAGGCCGTGGGTTCGATCCCCACCAAAAAGACAAATCTTTGTGTGATGAGCATACTTTGTTCTGTGTCTGGGTGTAATTTATCTATAATATGAATGTATTTACAAAAAAAATGTATTTAAGTACTATATCAGTTGTTTAGTACCCATAACACAAGCAAATATAATTGCTTACTTTGGGACTAGATGGCACTGTGTGAATGTGGTAGAATATCATTATTATATTATTAATATTTAAGCGGTCCCAGAGGAATTTCCTCCCAAGAACTATCAGGTTGTGTAATGGAGAAAAAAAATAACGACGTTTTCCCAAGGGACTACAGTATGGGGTACTTCAAAAAAAGGAGTGAAGAGGTTTCTTAAGGGTCGGCAACGCGCTCGTGATGCCCCTGGTGTTGCAGGCTCCCATAGGCTACGGTAACCGCTTACCATCAGGCGGACCGTAAGTCTGTTTGCCACCGTCGTGGTATAAAAAAAGTCAACTCACCAATAGCTGGGTTGATGAATCTCAGAAACAATACGGTTCCAACAGCGCCCACACTTGTCTGCGGAAACTGCGCGAACCTTTTACTCAGTACCTGAAATATAACAATATATAATAAAAAGCGATGGTGGCTGAATGGATAAGTGACCGGCGTGCTAAACACGCGGTCCGAGTTCTATTCCGACCAGCAGTACCAATGTGGATTTCACTTTGTGTAATTTATATGTACTAGTCAAGTGACTTACCATCTGCTAACGGTGAAGGAAAACATCGTGAAGAAACCCACATACACTAGAAGAAATTCTAAGAGTATGTCTGTTCCACCAACCCGCATACCGTATCAGACAAAAAATATTATTCTATATTATTATAGTTTGTATTACCCCATAAATGTGTGTGGCCGCACAGACGCGAACAGACAAGCGCTGTTGAATTCTATCGAAAAATATTTTTGTCTGACACGGCACGTTTCTTCTATATAGTTTGTATTAGCCCATATAACGCGGCTTCACAGACGCGAACAGACAAGAGCTGTTAAATTCTATTGAAAAATATTTTGTCTGACACGGCACGTTTCTTCTATATAGTTTGTATTAGCCCATATAACGCGGCTTCACAGACGCGAACAGACAAGAGCTGTTAAATTCTATTGAAAAATATTTTGTCTGACACGGCACGTTCCGTGTATAAACATATTAATAATAACAAACACTCGCATACCTGATACAAACAATGGCACATACTCCTCAGTTGTGGAGGGAACTTGTCGGCCGAGTTCACTATACGGTCGAAAACTTGTTTTGTTAAGTCGGTCAAGTTAGTTCTGTTCATGGTTATGTCTTGGTTTTCATCCAGTCTGGAATTATTATTTTTTTGTTTAAAAAAGACAAGCTAACTAGGGATTAAGCTCTGTGTCACGGGGTCTTTATAAACATACATTATAGGACACAAAGTACACCCGGAATCGAAACAAATACTTATAAATTACACAAGAATTTGGATTTCGAGCCGATGTCATTCGGCAGGAAATGTTTCAAAAGATATCTTTTAGTTACCCTTTCTTACAAAAGCCAATTTAATATCGATAAACAGACGCACACCTCTACACCGACTCCAACTCTACACCGACTTCAATTGTAAACCGACTCACCACCACAAAGCCAACCCCGACTACGCCAACACCGACTTATGATTAAGGAATTTCGCCTTTTTTGAGGACAGTTAAAAATTACACCAGATATACATGTATATTCACGCCTCGCAATTAAGGGCGCCACACACTATCAGTTCGCTGGATGATGACGGCCTGCCGGTAAAGCGTGGGAGGTCGCCTATTGCCTACTGCAACTCGGAATAGCCAATAGACGACCATCTTCGCTTTAGCGACAGACTGTCATCGTCCGGCAAACTGATAGTCTGTAGGGAGTCGTGTAGTCCCTTTAGAGACGCGTGCTGTACACCGATTGATCTAAATCTTTGTTTGCGTGCAATAAACAGCTTTACTGCAAGTAGTAATGTCTAAAGATTCGGTCACGGTGTGCGCGATAAGCGGCGCGACAGCGACAGCGGCCCAGTGGACTTCGTGTTGCTGACTGGATAAAGGTAGTATATTTGTAGAGCTGCTAATCTTAGTGAGAATCTCTTTTGTACAACGAAGCTGAAGAGTTTGTTTGGTAGAACGCTAGTATCTCAGGAGCTGCTGGTCCGATTTGAAAAATTATTTTAGTGTTGAATAGCCCATTTTTTATTTAAATACTAAACAAGTAATGGGAAAATTCAAACCCACGACGGGACTTGAATCCGCGACCCTACCATTTCGTGTGCAGTGCTCTTTCATCTGAGCTACGCGGGTGGATGTCCCTGAGATCGAATTTATCCATTACCTGTTAACATGATGACGTCATGACAACGTTTTTCGTTTTTCAGCACAGCCCATTTATCGAGAAAGGTTAGGCTATAATATAACATCACGTTACAGCCAATAGATGCTAAGCAGTGTCCAAATAAAGAACAACGGAAGCGAAGCCCCGCGCAACTAAAACAGCGGAAAAAAATTGTATTAGCAGCTCTATAAGTATACACGAAGATACCCAATTGGAGTGGCACCGCCGCTTCACCGCTAACCGCTGCCATCGTGACCGAGGCCTTACTGATCATTGACTCATCTGAATAGAGATAACTTCGTATATCCTAAAGATACGAGTTCTTACCTAGCAGGATCCACCTCAAAGCTAACATCATCTCGCTCGTCAGCCTGGTCCAGCAGGGCGCTGATGAGCGGCTCCAGCAAGTTCTGGAGGTAGCTGTGACCATATATCTTGAAGCAAAACGCCATGATCTTGCTGCCCAGCGAGTTGCCTCGGAACAGGGTCTGCATACAGTCTGATACCTGGGGTAACAGCATTTATTTATTTATCCCTTTAACCGCCATGGACGCATTAAAGCGTCATTCAATAACTTGATCGAGACGCCAATGACGTCTTATAGCGTCCATCTCACTTCAACTTTTACTGACGGATAAAAGTTGGCTAATGTTGATTTTCAGAATCAGAAATATTTATATTCCATAATATTTATTGCTTGGCGTAGGGAATACAGTTTTTCGTTATTTGCGTGGCGGTCAAAGGGAAAAAAGCAAATAATTATTAAATAAATATTATGTTTTCTGTATATTTGTATAAAATGACGCGAAGTATTTCGAAAAAAGATAGGTTAGTGTACCTTCTTTTTTATCCACCTTGGCGGGGCACTTCGTTCCAGATATAACATCATAACATAACATAACATAGCATCACGCATTTTTCCCCGAAGGGATAGGCAGAAGTGTTTCACACCCACATTTCGCCAGCTATGTTTGGTCCCATGAAATAGGGGGCGAGCCTATTGTCATCAACCGAGAACATTTGTTTACCAACATAACATCATGCTACGTCTAAAAGGAGCTGAGTAGAGGCCTAACAAGATACAGCAATAGTTAGTATATAAATAACAACAGTCCCTTACCTCAACCTCTCTATAAAATATATTCCACAATAGCGGCGCTAGGAGATGTTTGGCGTCGAATAGTGTCACGAACACCTTCGCTAATTCGTCCATTTGGGACGTGCTGACTACATTAGCGAGTGCCATCGCTATTGGTAACTCGCCCTGCGAAATAAATTACATTTTAGTAATAATAAGTGGAAGCCTCCGTGGTTCAGTAGTGATCCTGTCTGCTGAGACAGGGGTTGTGGGTTCGATTCCCACTCAAGTCAAATCATTATGTGATGAGCACAATTATTTGTTCTGTTTCTGGGTGTAATGTATCTATAATATGTACGTATTTACGAAAAAAAATTTTATTGTCGTATTTACGAATTTATCTAGTAACCATATTACAAACATTGACTTAATTTGGAACTAGATGGCGCTATATGTGAATGTCCAAACATTATTATTATTATTATAATAGTATTGTTGTTATTGTATGTGGGCAGCACAAAATTGCTCGCTGTGGCCGAAATTAGGCGAGGTCTATGTTCAACAGTGGACGTCATTGGGCTGATATGATGATGACAATTAGATCAACAAGCTCTTTTTTAGGGTTCTGTAGCCTAAATAGGAATAACGAAACCATTGTAGTTTCGTCATGTCCGTCCGTCTGTATATAAGGGCCGTTTTACTCAACGTATATTTATGAAATATGGAAAATAGGTGTCTCCGTGATTAAAAAGAGTGAGTGGTCCGAATTTGTTGCCAAGTTCTTCTCAGAGCTCAACCTCGTCACTAAACTGGCTGTAGGCTGTAAATAATCACTCCGAAAATAGCATAAATAGTGCCTCCCCCCCATAATAATATAATAATAATATTCTACCACATTCACACAGCGCCATCTAGTCCCAAAGTAAGCAATTATAGTTGCTTGTGTTATGGGTACTAAACATCTGATATATTACTTAAATACATTTTTTTTTGTAAATACATACATATTATAGATAAATTACACCCAGACACAGAACAAACCTTGATGCTCATCACACAAAGATTTGTCCTGGGTGGGGATCGAACCCACGACCTCCGGCTTAGCAGTCAGGGTCACTAACCACTACACCAACAGGCCAGCCAAATTAATGTAAGGTCTAATAAAATTGACATGTTCGTTAAAAATAAAAGGCCGCAAATCAGCCAAACTAAAATGGGGATGGGCGGGACATGTGTGCAGGATGCATCCAGATAGGTGGGCCCAGATCGTAACGCATTGGCTACAGGAAGACGGATATCGTCGGAGAGGTAGACCACGAAAGCGCTGGTGAGACGATCTGGACTCATTTGACAAGGACTGGAGGATCAAATCATCCAATAGAAAAGAATGGGATAGCTTGGGGGAGATCTTTGCCCAGCAGTGCGACAACACAGGTTGATTAAAAAAAAAAAGATAAAAAAATTAAATAATAATAACTATAATTTTTAAATGCGGGAATCGAACCCACACTTGTATGAACATCTTCCAATGACCTACCTTATCAGAGATCATTGTGACAAGTTGTACTAATTGTTCGAATCTGTCTGCTAACACTGTCTCAGCCAGGGTATCGAACTCCGTACCCTGCTGCAGTATCTTCGTTAAAACCTCCATGAAAGCAGCTCGGGTCTGGAGATCTCGGTGGTAGCCCAGGTCTGAAAAGAAAATGGTTTTATTGAATTTTACTAAACTAGACTTATTCGTGTAGTGACGGATTAAGAATACATAATGTCACTACCCTATCTCAACCCGTGGGTGTCGTAAAAGGCGACTTTGGTGGATGTTAGTGCTTAGTAAATGAAACAGCGATGTCTGAGGTAAGTAAGAAGTAAGAAGAAATAAGAAGTAATAAGAGGTAAGAAGAATAGAATGTGTTTATTTCTAAAAGTGCACATCTACAAAGTTTTTCGACACACCCACACTAGAAAATATTATATTGTAAGAGTTGAGAGTAAATACCAAATCATTATGTTCTACGGCCGGTGCGCGCCTGTTAGTGCCGTACAGCCGGCGCGCGCTCAGTGACAGCGCATGCGCAGCGCACGCCCGCTACAAGACTAAAGGATTAACCATAGGCAGATAAGAGCACTGCGAGAATAGGAGAATTCGAAACAAACCCTTATATCAACCCGTCTGGCCGGCGTGGTATAGTAGGCTAAATTCCTTCCACATTCTTTGGAGGAGACCCGTGCTCAACAGACGGATGTTTATGATGTAACGATAGATATACTTGGGTTAATATAAACTGTTTAAAAGAATATTTATTTTTATTTTTTTATTTTTATTTAAAAGACAACGCCCGCACTAGGGAACAAGCCCTGTGTCGCGGAGAGCTTTACAAACATGAAACTAACGGACACAAAGTACACCCAGACTAGAAAAAAAATATCTATGAATCACACAAATATTTGTCTCGTGTGGGAATCGAACCCACGTCACCCAGCACGGCGATGTAGTGGCGAGGCGACAACCTTAACCACTGCGCCACGGTGACAGTCAGTCATATTGCAGTTCTGTTTGTTTTAAAAAATAAAGGAATGTTTCTTTTGAATAAAATGATCTATCTCCAGTATTTAAAGTACTTTCCCTCAAGGTGGCATTATAAAATTCCACCCTGTATATACAGTTGTACACTCATGTGACGTAGCATTTCAGGCTTAATATTTTTTTATTCTTATACAATTTGACAGCTTTTATCGATCCGCGTCAAGTAACGATAGATTTATGACTTAATATTATTTGTCTGACACGGCATGCGTCCGAAACGTACTATGTCTAATATAAACGGTATTAAGTTGTGTAGCTTGCCTTATTTATTGAGAAAAAAAGGAGAAAAATTTGAGCCTGTCAATTCGCGGGTCAATTTACTGTAGAAAAGTGATATACTAAACTGTTCTATGTAAAAAAGTGTCTATGTCCAGAGACAATAGCGCCAATAACATGTATGGAGGTGGCGTATCGGAAAATACATACATACATACATATAGATCACTCCTCTTTCCCAACAGAGGGGTAGGCAGAGACTATTTCCTTCCACTTGCTACGATTCTGACATACATCTTTGGCTTCTTCAACATTCATCAGTCTTTTCATACATTCTCGCCGGTTGAGGGTACTCCTGATCTGTCCCTTCTTTAGAATTTTACCTATTTGGTCATGGTACGTTCTTCTAGGTCTTCCCCTTCCAACGTTTCCTTTCACATTCACCTCATTATAACAAAAGCATATTCACTTTAAGCAATGATGATTAAGATGATGATCGTATTGAAAGGCGCAGCGTGGGACGGCCCCCCACCAGATGGACCGACGACCTGGTCAGGGTGGCGGGTGGCCGTTGGTTGCAAGCGGCACAGGACCGTTCGCGGTGGCGTAAATTAGGTGAAGCCTATGTTCACCAGTGGACGTCGTTGGGCTGATATGATGATGATGATGATGATGATTAATCTGTAGTTAACTAACCTATACTGTGCATAAGTCCAGAGTCGATATTGGCGCTGAGCAGATTGGACATAGCCTGTATGGTGGCGTTACGTAGCGTCTCCAGCCTCCCTGGACCCTCAGCCATCTCCACCTCGTTGCAATCGTTCAGCAGGTTCATGAACAGGGTGAAGTACCTAGCCATTTTGAAAAAAAATATTAAAAATAATAATAATAAATAATTTAGGACCTGTTTCAACAAAGGCTAATAAGTGCTAGATAGCCTAGTAACTTAGTTGACAGATTTTTGACGTATTTTTCATATGAAATCTGCCAAAAAAGTCTCAAGTAGTAGACACTTATTTGGCCAATAGTGAAACAGGCCCTAAGGCTGCGTTTCCACCAGAGATGTACGAGGATGCGATGTTTCATTAATCAGCAACCCATTAATGTCCCAATGCTGGGCTCGGGTCTCCTCTCCTCTATCTAGAAAGCTGAGAGGGTTTAGGCCATCATCCACTCACGCTGGCCTAATGCGGGTTGGTGGATCAGACATACTCAGAATTTCTTCTAGGGTATGTGGGTTTCCTCACGATGTTTTCCTTCACCGTTAGCAGATGGTAAGTCACTTGACTAGTACATATAAATTCCACAAAGTGAAATCTACATTGGTACTGCCGGTCGGAATCGAACTCAGACCGCGTGTTTAGTACGCCGGTCCCTTATCCATTCAGCCACCATCGCTTTTTTTTGCGATGTTTAATATGAACCAATAGAATCGCTTCATTTACCTGACGTCATGTAAATGAATCGATTAACACTCACTTAAGAAACAACTGACTCTTGGCCTCCATCAAGTCCCCCCTATCAGACTCCTCGGGCTGGAGAGGCAGACCCTTCAGCAAGGACGCCACAGCTTCCATGCAAGCTTGGTCTAATTCTCTGCAGCATATTAGATATCTGGAATAAGAATATTATAATATCGATTAAAAAATATCGCCTCGGACAGTACAGTCAGCGTCAAATAGTTAGTGACACTCAAGGTATTCAAATTTATAGACGCAACCAAAAAGTCAATAATATCGGTACAAGCAAAGTTCGGTACAAGTTTCTAATGTGATCCACATTTTTGAACACTTGGATGCTTGGATACCATTGGCGGTATGACTGTAACCATATTTATGGCGGTTTGATTGAACCTATCTATATGACATCTTGAGCGTCTCGACTTATGAGCGCGTAAATTGTTGACAACAATATGGAAACTTTGCTTGTACCGATATTATTGACTTTTTAGTTGCATCTATAAATTTGAATACCTTGAGTGTCACTAACTATTTGACGCTGACTGTACCTTCAAATTGACAGTAAAAAATTACGTACTCAGAGACGTAACTTAACTTTAAAGTTTATTTAGTAAAAACGTGTAATACTTAAGTCTATACACCTAAAGACGATTATTGAATGAAAAAATTGTGTTAATGACAGATTACTGCTAATTGACGTCTCTGAGTGCGGCAGTTAATACTTTACCAATATGTCGCATTATCGTTTGTTGCAGTACCAATGTGGATTCCACTTTGTGGAATTTATATGTACTAGTCAAGTGACTTACCATCTGCTAACGGTGAAGGAAAACATCGTGAGGAAACACACATACACTAGAAGAAATTCTATGAGTATGTCTGATCTACCAACCCGCACTAGGCCAGCGTGTGTGGATTATGGCCTAAACCCTCTCAGCTCTCTAGTTAGAGGAGAGGAGACCCGAGCCCAGCAGTGGGACTCAATGGGTTCATGATGATGATCAGCCCCTCTAGACAAGTGGCAATCGATTCGATCTATCTATTCTATCGACATGTCAAATTAGTACATTGATCACGTGACATGTCGATAGCTTATGTCAGAGATGTGTTCAAATGTATTGGAGTGACATGTTGTTGTTTTTTATTCCAGAACATTCACACAGCGCCATCTAGTCCCAAATTAAGCAATTATACCACAAGCAGGGTCGGTGCCTTTTCTACTACTTTTCATTCATACTAGTTCTCGCTTTTGTTTCTCGCAATTTTACTCCTCATACTGTCTCTATCTTTCTTACATCATCTTTTGTCCTTCTGTGGGTTAGACTTAATGGATTGCAGATGATGATGTTCGTTTGTCAATTTAAACGTCATATATATACCTGCCAATAGAAGATGCGTCGGCTCGTATAGGTGGCGCGATCTGATGACTGCTGCCCAACACCCAGTCCGTCACGTATTCCACCATCTTGTTGCGGAATTTCATCTCCTGAGATGCAAGAGATATATTTGGATTATTTGTTTCTTTCATTCATTCTCTCGACATGTCCAAACCAGGGCCCTGATTCTGAGTCATCGGATTGCTCCCGGATCGTAAACTTTTTCGAATCTTAGAACGACGTATTTTTACAGCTTAAGTTATTAAGTGTTAGAAATTAGTTTGCCGTATAGAAAATTAAAAACTGATTAATATAGGATTTTTTTCAACATCCATCTATTTTTTTAACATTCTGTTTTTTAACTTTAAATAAATTGACTGTTCTGGCCAAAAATATTCCGACAGCTCAGAATCAGGGGGCTGCTTAACGTAACATTCCATTCAAGAGAATGAATGAAGGAAGAGTAACAAAACAAATATATGAGGCGAATGTGAATGGAAACGTTGGAAGGGGAAGACCTAGAAGAACGTACCATGACCAAATAGGTGACGTTCTAAAGAAGGGACAGATCAGGAGTACCCTCAACCGTCGGGAATGCATGAAAAGACTGATGAATGTTGAAGAAGCCAAAGATGTATGTCAGAATCGTAGCAAGTGGAAGGAAATAGTCTCTGCCTACCTCTCTGTTAGGAAAGAGGCGTGATCTATATGTATTGTTTCTTTCTATATATATATAAACAGTAAGAAAAAAGGACCAGATCTTTTGATCTCTTATAATTTAAACTAGCTGTCATGTGGGGATTCTCTCCTGCCGTTCTTTATTTGACCACTACTCAGCTCCTATTGTCCGTAGCGTGATGTTACATAGCCTATAGCCATCCTCAATAAATGGGCTATAAGGATTTTTAATAATAATATTTCACCACATTCACACAGCGCCATCTAGTCCCAAATTATGCAATTATATTCGCTTTTGTGTTATGAGTACTAAACAACTGCTAAACTACTTAAATATATTTTTTTACATACATATTATTATAGATAAATTACAACCTTTATGCTCATCACACAAAGATTTGTCCCGGGAGGGGATCGAACCCACGACCTCCGGCTTGGCTCAGGGTCACTAACCACTAGACCAACAGGCCAGTCAAATCGGACCTGTAGTTTCTGAGATCCTAGCATTCCATCAAACAGATAAACTCTTCAGCTTTAAAATATTAGTTTATATATTAATCAATCAGAAGTGGCATACCTGTCTAAAAGCGAGATCATCCCTCCTCCTCATCATAGCCTCCACCACTTGGCAGAGCTTGGTCTTAATATGTACTGACATCACCGTCATGTCTAAGTGACGCACGTATCTACAATAGAACGTAATCATATTGCTACATGTATTAAGTTGCGTTTAAATCTAAATACACGGGACATTTCAGACGCGTGCCGTACCGGACAAAAAAGTCCTATATAGTTTAATAATCCATTTATATGTATCATAACATGGCCGCCTATCAGTGCGGCCACGCCAAGTCGCCGTTGCCAAGTCAATTTTATTTTTAACACATTTTTAATATTGATATGGTCACTATAAGAACCATAGCACAAGGCGTATTTTAAACGCGCAGACGACTCGGAGATCGACAGTTCTGATAAAAATGTTGATAAAAGTGAGGGTAGTCGCAGAAACCCGCGCGCATCGAGGACAACGCTCGGCAGACACTTCAGTCAGCCCGTGACCACGATCGGTGCAAATCAATCGAAACGTCGGGCAAATAACATATACCTTATAATATAATACGTGACCTAGACCCGTTTTATGATAATTTAAATACGTAGGTCTACCAAATTTAATCTCAATCGGTGCCCGAGAAGAAACTCAATTCTTCTATGCAATAATATAATAATATAATATAATATAATATAATATAATATAATATAATATAATATAATATAATATAATATAATATAATATAATATAATATAATATAATATAATATAATATAATATAATATAATATAATATTCTACCACATTCACACAGCGCCATCTAGTCCCAAATTAAGCAATTATATTTGCTTTTGTTAAGGGTACTAAACACCTGCTATACTACTTAAATACATTTTTTTTTTGTAAATGCAAACATATTATAGATAAATTACACCCAGACACAGAACAAACTTTTATGCTCATCACACAAAGATTTGTCCTGGGTGGGGATCGAACCCACGACCTTCAGCTTAGCAGTCAGGGTCACTAACCACTAGACCAACAGGCCAGTCTAGAATAGTAAACTTTTATTTAAAAGTGACGTTAAAATAAAACTTGTGAAAAAGTTCTGACCTGACTATAGCCAACATGAGTGCCTCAATAGACGTGGTGCTGAGAATCTCTATGGGATGTCCGCTCTTCTTATTGTGCGACTCCAGTATACTCTTCATTATGAAGATAGTGTGCTCCACGAACTGCGTGTTGATCTCTGTCAGCATTACCTGTGACAGATAATAAACTTACACGTATTAACCCTTTGTCCGCCACGCTAATAACGAAAAACTGTATTCCCTACAGCAATAATATAATATAATAATAATATAATATTCTACCACATTCACACAGCGCCATCTAGTCCCAAATTAAGCAATTATATTTGCTAGTATTATGGGTACTAAACAACTGATATACTACTTAAATACATTTTTTTTTGTAAATACATACATATTATAGATAAATTACACCCAGACACAGAACAAACCTTTATGCTCATCACACAAAGATTTGTCCAGGTACACTGATATCATATTAAGAGCTAATTTAATTCATATTTCGAGACTTTCAATTTTTTTTATTTCATCGGAGCTATATACTTACACTTTTTAGAATTACGTGAACGTGTATTAAAAAGTAAGTATCCGTAATGGTTAGTTATTTTACTTTAAAATGCTGCATGTTTTCAATGTTGCCACTCTGTTTGTATATACGCTCTTAATGTGTATTCTGTCATATGTTTCGGCTACATCACCGTCCCGAGTCCTTACACGGGGGCGGTATCATCATCATCATCATATCAGTCCAATGACGTCCACTGTTGAACACAAGTCTCACCAATTTCCGCCACAGCGAGCGATTTTGTGCCGCCCGCATCCATTTCCCCTCTCAAAATAAAACAAAACTGTAATTTGCCTGGAGTTCTGAGATACAGGCTTAATAGCTTAGTTTAGACTCCAGATCTCCCACAAATTACGTTGTCGAACTAAAATGTCAACCGAAAATACTGTACCAACTCTAATTTGTAATTTATGGAGATAAATAAACGTTATTATTATTATTATTATGTCTCTTTTCCCAGTCCATACCCGGTCCTTTTGGAAGGCTTACGCGGGGACACAGGTCCGACACGCAGAGGCCCTTAAAGAATTTTAATTTAGAATGGGATGAGACACTTACCGGTGCCATAAAACAGCTGCATTATTGTAGTACAGCTATGATTTGTCACTGGTAAGTGTAAAGCTATTGTATGATGTTATGAAGTCATATAAAGTTGTGCTATGGGTTTGGGTGCTCGGTAGAATGGTGATATCTGGCATACAGGAACAACATCGCCTGCTTGCCTCCTCCAGCGGTGAATATATGATGTTAAATGAGGATTTGGGCAGACGGTGACTCGCCTTACACTAGATGGGCCCCTTCCACAACCGACATGGGCCGAAGTCCACGGGTCTCAGGGCAACACCGTAGTGCGCGGCTAGGGGTGTCGAGCGGTGCGGCGCCGATTATTATTATTATTATTTATATCATACCTGTTGTTGTTGATCGAAGAACTTGTCAATAATAGCCTTGATTTGATCGAAGAGTATCGGGTAGAGGGCGGGAGACATCTCGTGCCCGACCAGCTCTTTGACGTGAGTCTGTATCTGGTGACCGAAGCGCTCGTTGCTGCACAGTAGCAGCCGGAGAAGTTGCCCGATGAATCTGGAGAAGTGTTGATGTAAGATTTTTTTAAGGCATGGCTTTTAAAAAAAATATTTTATCACATTTACACAGCGCCATCTAGTCAAATATTAAGCAATTATATTTGCTCGTGTTATGGATACTAAACAAATGAAATACTACCCTCTTTACGGTAACATACTGTATAAAATTGACAGACAACGCAATGCTGCATACAATTGAATACCATAATATCTACTGATAGATGAATTATTAAAGTTTATATATAGAACTCAGTAAACCTACTCAGAAAATATTATTTCTATGTCATTATTCAGTACAGTAATGTATGAAATATTGATCTGTACAAATATAACATCTATTAATATCTAAGAGGCCATCGTTCTAATTGCGGAGTCAACCTGTAGTATCTAACTATCCATTTTTTTTTAAAAGAGTGTCCTGAGTTTCTTGCCAGTTCTTCTCATAGCTCCACCCCGTCAGCGAACTGGCCGTAGGCAAATTTTCTGACACTACTTTTCAGATAACCTGTTACATTTTTAATTTGTGACTTTCATAAGTGTTACTTTGTAACCTAGATGAATAAACGAGATTTCATATTTTTATGTTTGTATCGGCGTGGTCGAAATATTTAATAAACAAACACAGCAATTGATTTAATAATTTTATTTACAAATAAAAAACAAATACTATGTTAAAGCTAATGGTACATACTACCCGGTACAGTAGTGCAGGAATCACTGAGCGTCACACTGCTTGACATCTTCGGTACATTTCAATACATTTGAATGTCATCACATTCAGTAGTCGTCATTTACATCATTATCTCATCTATCATTTACTCTTTTTATTAGTAATTTAGGCATTTCCTGGAAGTTCCGAGTGCCATAGCTCGTTATTTGCAATGGTGCACTGTTGTTAATCATGTCTTACTTCTACTTTCGTCTTAGAGTTACAGTGGCAAGTGTGAGAGTGGGAACAGACCGTAAATGTCCCGAAAAATTAATCAAAAAAATGTGCGAACTGCACGACAGCTATTGTGATGGTGACGCACAGTTTGATCATACCGGTGATCATGTGAGCGTCGACTGAAAACAACCTCCACACAGTGTATTGAAAGGGGCGACGTTCTAGATATTGTACACAATCCTCTATGACATCACGTATCTCACCATCTGTAACATACACGTGTGAACAATGTGTAATGTGTCACTACCGTTTGTAAAATACACGTGTGAACAGTGTGTAATGTGTCACTACTGCTTGTAACATACACGTGTGAACAATGAGTAATGTGTCACTACCTTGTAACATGCACGTGTGAACAGTGTGTAATGTGTCACTACCGCTTGTAACATACACGTGTGAACAGTGTGTAATGTGTCAATACCGCTTGTAACATACACGTGTGAACAGTGTGTAATGTGTCACTACCGCTTGTAATATACACATGTGAACAATGTGTAATGTGTCACTACCGCTTGTAACATACACGTGTGAACAATGTGTAATGTGTCACTACCGCTTGTAACATACACGTGTGAACAGTGTGTAATGTGTCACTACCGCTTGTAACATACACGTGTAGCAATGTGTAATGTGTCACTACCGCTTGTAACATACACGTGTGAACAGTGTGTAATGTGTCACTACCGCTTGTAATATACACATGTGAACAATGTGTAATGTGTCACTACCGCTTGTAACATACACGTGTGAACAATGTGTAATGTGTCACTACCGCTTGTAACATACACGTATGAACAGTGTGTAACTAAAAATTGTATTACATTTGTCCTTAAGTGTACCAATGCACATATAAATAGAATCTTATATTATTATTGACTAATAAACATTGTGTTAAAGTATTTTGTAACATAAATGGGTGCTGAAATTTTAGAAATGTCTTTTAAGATTCAACTTATAAAACAAAATGTTCACCTTTACAAGTCAACAGCTGACGTCCAAGGTACAGTTTCGCAGCATTTATCTCACGAACTGACAGCTCTACTAACAAAGCGGGTACATTTGGTAGGACCACATCCGTAATATGATCCAGAAGGGTTACATAGGGAAACTGTTTTGGAAAAAATCATTCGTTTTATTCAATGTATATGCAAAATAATTTATCAAATTGGACCAGTAGTTCCTGAGATTATCGCGTTCAAACACATAAACTTTTCAGCTTTTTAATATAAAAAAAAAATAGACATGTAATATGCATGCTGTTTTAATTTACTCGAATCATTAAATAGAAACTAAAAATATGTGTAATCTGTCGTTTAAGTTTGGTATAATTAATCAGACACTTATACACGTGTTATTTCTACACATGGACCAAGAATAAAATCTAGTCTGCGTTAGACACAACGTGCTCTGTAAAACAATCTCATCGCATATATTCGTGGCTAGATCCGACTAAATTCTTGTGCATAATGCATTGGTCTTATCTGCCGCAGACACGGTGAAATTTATTAGCGTGTACAAGGGCCTTGGGTGATAATTTTTTTTTATACAGATATAACAAAACGTACTGCATAAATATCAGTGAACAGGTGATACACGACCGTAACTAACTTTGATATATTAAACACAGCCGTTACAGTGATCTGAAAACAAATAAATTAAATTCATGTTATTATAACGAGAAAGTAAGCGCTCTCGTTACTGAAAACTAGGAATAGTTTTTCGATTCATAACACAATGGTTAAGGTTAACCCGAGAAGGGTACCTACAGAGCTACAGGCGTGGAAAGTTCAGGTTAAAATCCTTCCAACTCGCTTCCAAAGCTGATTTTTGTTAAGGTGGATATACCAATACGTGAATACGTCTCCTCCATTCATTTTACTAGCGCTATTGTCTCTGAACTTTGTTTTCATAGCTTTTTTTTTTTCATTTTTTCTTTTAAATTTTTGCCGTCAGTTTCGATTTTATCTCATATTTAAATACGATGAGGTAACACCAACTTTAAACAATAATTTTAAATACCAACATTTTCTATTAGATTTTTAGTGCCATTGTGTCAGGTATTGATCGCACTATCACCATGTTTCAATAACGAGAGGGATCTTCTTCCACCCAGTATAATGCGTAATAAAAAAGCGATTTCATTTAATTAAGGATGGCACGCAATACTCAAATTTAGATAGATATGGCACAGTGGATAATCCCTGCTCAAACTGAGCCGCCCGCTTGTGGAAATATTTCCAACCCATAGAAGACTAAGAGTTGAACCACAGATGGGGTAGCCGCACAGAATCGCGTTTTCTATCCCTTTGTATCCAATAATATAATTTAAAACACATACAAATAATTTAAACTAAATCGAGAATAAACGCATGTGTTCGACCGCATGCGACGATGTGCTCAGTTCTCACTCTCTATCTCGTTACAGTAAATGACGGTTCTAAGTGACAGAAGAGACGGCTAGCTGTGGTGCAACAACCCTAGTAAGTGAGTACTGATGTTTAGAGCTAATTATGAAAGGAAGCAACGTGCTCATGATGCCCCTGCTCTGGTGTTGCAGGCATTAATAGACAACAGTAACCCCTTATCATCGGAAGTACTTTCGCCTGTTTGCCGTGGTATAAAAGAAAGGTATATTTAAAAAATACAGACCACCATTGAAAATCCGAATTGTTCGACAATTTCTACAATCATTTTATACTCTAACATACAACTCCTTAACTTATCCTTCGCATTCACACTGCCCAAAATAATTATATCAGAAGCAGTCTTCTCTAAGCGCCTTCTGTATGTCTTTACTTTGTACAAAAGCAGCTCAAACACCATAATTCTATTTAAATTTGATAACAAGATAGTCAATGCCATACAGAATATAGATAAAAAAATTTGAAACTGTACTATGCACATATATTGATCGCCAACGAGCGGTAAATATGCCAAGCAAAGAAGTATATTTATGACCGATTCAAATACCACTGTTGTGGCGAACAAAAGTCGAGATATTGGTATATTATTTTCAGAAATTGACAAGTCAATTCTCTTGATATTGTTGATAGCTTCTTCGGAGTTTTCAGAACTCGTGACGAAAGATATCATACAAACTAGTGTATAATGAATCCATTGTAGTAAAAAAGGAAGTACGGCGGCTGGTAGCATCCAAATTTCGATCACCTCTTTTGATATGAATATAGAGACGGTTACGTAAATTAAAAGACAATAGGCCTTGGCTAAATACGATATAATTTTGTTAGAACTTATTTTGAAATAAAGTCCTCCAATCATACGGGTGTACATAATATTCCTTGCTGATATATGTTTTAGAATATTTTTTATCAAATTAAACAACATTTTAATAATACTTTGTTGATTGAAACGTAAACCAACACTGAATTGGAATCAATTCTTCCCAAAGCATAACTTAAAACTAAAAGTATAAACGCAGTCGTGGTATAATTATCTGTTGGGTTGTCCTTCGAATGAATCGACAATGTTAATGACTATGTTTATTAATGTGATGGAGATTTCTATCAGTATCGATTTAATTTATATAAATAAAAACTGGTCAAGTTCGTGTTGGACTCGCGCACCGATGGTTTAAAAACTTTTTATTTCAAGATATAACGGGCAAATGGTCAAACTACCCTTTAAGTAACTTCAATATACGATAGCTTAGGAAGCTATGTCTTTCCTAATCGAATCGAAACTACGACATTCGGCACAGTAATGTTATTGGCGAGACTACCATATCTTTTCTACCATATGTTTTCGGGGGTAGGTGCGAAAAAAGTTAACATATCAGCTGATAATTTAATTTTGAAATAAAATCAATCTTATCAGTTTTACATAATATTTTATAAATTTCTTTACTCTTAGAATCCAAATATTGTGTACTCACGTTTGTAAAACCTAATATTTACTTCATGTAAAGTTAGTGTCACATCACATACCACCTGCCAGCACATCACACAAGGTATCAAATTTAATCCACTTATATTATGGCATCAGACAAAATCAAGGCTCATCTGGCTAAGGTAGAAGCTGCACAATCCTGTATGGAAGAGCGCTTTGCCAAAAAATTTGCAGAAGCAGAAGCACAGATGCACTCTGGGGTTCCCGCAAAGGATACTGTTGCTAAGGTGGCTGAAGAGTTCCGCTCTTTTAGAGAGCTCATGTTTAGTTTGCTCAAGTTGCTCAGGGAGCAAATCAGTGAGTGCTCCCGCATGATAGATGAGGCAGAAAGGAGGCACAGACGCAAAGCTCTACTGTTCCTGGGGGTCCCTGAGGTTGAAACGGAGGACTGTAGAGGTCAGGTGCTTAGTCTCATTCACAAAATGGAGTTGAAAAACATCACAGCTACTGAAATCACGGTCTGTCACAGACTCGGCGCTCCAGGGAAGGACCGTCACCGGCCCATTTTGGTCAGGTTCAATAGTGTCAATTTGAGGTCGACAGTGTGGAGGGCCAAAACAAGGCTAAAGGGCACCTCAGCGTCGGTGAGGGAGTTCCTCACGCAGTCTCGACAGGCTGTCTTCGCCAAAGCTCGGCAGCATTTTGGGATGCGGGGATGCTGGACGCAGGATGGCGTTATAATTGTCGCCGTCAAAGGGACCCGCCACAAAATCACAGCCGTTGGTGAGCTGAACGCCCTGATGCAGAAGTATCCCAAGGTGAAAGGTATCGAGTCCTCAGCCGATAGGAGTGGAGATGGTAACGTCATCACGGCGGCCGCATCCTCCAAACCACAAAGCTAGTAACAATTCTAACAATTCTTTCATTCATATTTTCTTAACAATACTATTAATCATCTCAATGTTTGTATACTCCAGTTGCCTCCTATCGTATTGCTTTTACTTTTTCTATTATCAACAAGTCTTTTTAATATGTACTACCTTAAACTTTCATTATAAGTATCGCTTGTAAATATTATTTTCCCGTCGACTGTCAACTGCTGTCAAAGTTGTGACGTTTGTGTTTTTGAACCGTTCTAAAACTTATAAACATAATTTGGAGGTCAGTTTATATTTAGTTTGCATTTAATAACATAATGTTCATTGATAAATCTGTGAAACTTTATTTTTAGTCAATTACGCTTATTTTGTTTTTTTTTATTTTTATCTTTGTTGTTGTTTCGTAGTATAATTAGTTCTTTTTTTCTCTCATTTCTTGAATGTTGATACTTGATATGTGTGGGCTGGCGGGTGGTGCAAAGATTGAAACTTTGCATCTGATACATACACATTTTTATTTTTTTTTTATTAGCCTATATATAATATATATAAATATTATTTTTTTTTTTTTTATATACTTATATTTTTATTTTGAATTTATATAATATCATTTTTATTATTATATTTTAATATTATTATTACTTAATTGCGACATTAATGAGTTCTGATAATGATTCTTTTCATTCAGCACATAACTCAACAACGTCATCGAACGACAGCTTTAATTCAGTGACTGATACAGTTGGGGATAGCTTGCGACTGCAATTTAATCAACAATCGCGCTGTTTGTTTAATGTATGTCACATAAATGCTCAGAGCATAGCAAGCCATTATAGTGACCTACTGGAGGCTTTCACTGATACAAACATTCATGCAGTCTTGATTTCGGAGAGTTGGCTCAAACCGGACCTTCTTTCTACCACTTACCCCCTCCCTGGGTTCATTCTAATCCGGAATGATCGTATTGACCGCAGAGGGGGTGGTGTTGCTATTTATCTCCACTCTAGTCTCCCTTTTAAAATCGTTGCCGCCTCTTCTACTTCCTGTAATCCCTCTGCCGAATTTCTGTTCCTGGAGGTTACTGTCAAAGGAGCGAAAACTCTTCTAGGTGTTGTTTATTGTCCCCCTTGTGTCGATTATTTCTCCAGTATCGAATCGATACTGGAATCTTTAGGGTCGGACTATGCACATAGCATCATCATGGGTGACTTTAATACCAATCTCCTTGCTCACCATTCTCCTCGATCCCGTAAACTCCTCCATATAATCGAGTCAGCCAGTCTTCACGTTCTTCCCTTGCAGCCTACTCACCACAACCTAAACGGAGACGACACTTGGCTTGACTTAATCCTGACTTCCACTCCTTCCCTTGCTAAAGCCTACGGGCAATATCTTGCCCCAGGTTTCTCCCATCACGATCTCATCTTCCTTTCATACACGTTAAAACCTCCCAAACCTTGTCCTAAGGTTCTGCACAGGCGTTGCTTTGGTCGCATTGACGTCGGGAAACTTGCTAAGGATGCGTCGGAAATATGTTGGGACAATATGATTGCAGCTACAAATATTGATGACAAAGTACGCATTTTTAAAGACTTAGTCATAGGGTTGTACGATGTCCATGCTCCAGTCAGGATGGTTAGAATCAGGCGTCCACCTGTACCTTGGCTAACGAGAGGAGTTCGGATGTACATGAGACGTAGGAATCGTGCTTTTCGTAGATTTAAAAGAGATCGCTCTGATGAAAATTGGTCATTATATAAGGCTGCAAGGAATCGCTGCAATCAAGTGATACGTAATGCTAAACGCCGACATATTCATAATAACATTACGTCTTCATCTCCGGCCGATATCTGGAAGTTCCTCAGGACTCTAGGTATCGGTAAACAGTTAAGTTATGACGTGCAAGGAACTATTCGCTTAGATGATTTAAATCGTCATTTTGTCACCTCTGAGCCCCTAGATGATCAAATTAAAGAACATACTATTAGCTATTTGGCTAATTTGTCACGGCCCGACATTGTGTCCTTTGAATTTTCTCCAGTCACTTCGGAAGAGATCAAAAAATCTATCCTATCTATCAAATCAAACGCTGTGGGTTCTGATGACATGAGTCGTCAAATGATCATTACCATCTTGGATCATCTATTGCCAGCCATCACTCATATTATTAATTTTTCTTTATTTTCATGCTCTTTCCCTAGGTCATGGGGTAAGGCTCACGTCTGCCCCTTACCTAAAATTCCCAACCCTACATTAACCAACCACTTCCGTCCTATATCTATTCTCCCTTTCCTTTCCAAAGTGCTGGAGGCCTGTGTCCATAAGCAGCTATCAAAATTTATTTTTGACAATAACCTATTAAGCATGTACCAATCGGGTTTCAGGCCAGGCCACAGCACTACCTCTGCCCTTCTTAAAGTGACTGGCGATGTGAGAGCGGGAATGGACGAGACCAAAATAACTGTATTGGTTTTGATCGACTTCTCGAATGCTTTCAACACCGTCAGTCACGATATCCTTCTCTCCATACTCTCTTATCTTATGATCTCCTCCGAAGCCCTGGAATGGTTCTCCAGTTATCTTCGTGGTCGTCAGCAGTTGGTGCGTCTTGATGGAAATTCATCAGGTTGGTGTGACCTCCACTCTGGCGTTCCACAAGGCGGTATTCTCTCTCCCTTATTATTTTCGATTTTCATCAATCTCCTCACCCATAATTTTCAGAGTGCGTATCACTTGTATGCTGATGATTTGCAGCTTTATATTCAGGCAAGCGTGGAAGATTTAACTACAGCAATCGATATTATCAATAAAGATTTGATTTATCTACGGGACTGGTCTAAACGCTTTGGTGTCACAGTGAACCCTACTAAATGCCAGGCTATCCTAATAGGTAGTCATAGAACACTGGGTAAGGTGAACTATAACGCTCTCTTTCCGGTTTTATATAATGGAACACCTTTACCTTTTAGTTCGGTAGTTAAGAACCTGGGCCTGTACATGGACAACAACTTGGATTGGCAAAAACAAGTGGCGGAAGTCTGTCGTAAAGTGACGGGAACACTGCGCTCAATGTACCGATTAAAAAGTTTCCTACCGCCAAGCACCAAGGTAGCGCTTGTGCAGACTTTAATTTTTCCTATTATCGACTATGGTGATGTTTGCTATTTCGACCTGAATGCAGATCTACTCAATAAATTGGACCGACTTCTTAATAACTGCATTCGATTTGTTTACAATCTTCGTAAGTATGATCATGTATCTACTTTTCGCTCTGAACTCAAATGGTTGCCTATTCGTCACCGCCGTAGTCTACGTGCACTCACTACACTCTTTTCCTTCCTTAATTCTCCTACTCCTCCCACTTACTTGAATCAATATTTGCAATATTTATGTTCTGTTCACAACAGAAACCTCCGTTCTTCGAACAATCGGCTCCTTGTATGTCCTACTCATAGTACTAATTTTGTCCACTCCTCTTTCTTTGTCCAATCCGTTCTTCTCTGGAATGAGCTACCTTTGGAGGTCAGGATGTCTACGAATCGACTCACTTTTAAATTAAAAGTTCGAGAGATTCTACTCGATAAAGTCGCAAAACCCTAGTAGTATATTTATATGTTTTTATCCTCGTATATATTATAGTTATATGTATTCGAGATATATATTTATTTATGTATTATATATATATATATATATTATGTATAGTATTATTTATATATATATATATAATTTTTAGTTTGTATAAATAATCTTTAGTCTCAGAATGCACCTACTACAGCTTATCTCTGCATCACCCTAGGTTAGCTGTTAGAAAATGCTATATAGCATTAAGTTTAACCTGTACAGAATTTGTGCTAAATAAATAAATAAATAAATAAATAAATCTACAGAACGCTACATTGACCGTCAGTATTACCAACATAACGCCTACTTTGTCTCTAAGAATTCTACCGTTGCTTATTTTTATATTTGTTTAATCTATTTTTATTTTTGTATCGGCGCGAGAAGGCATATGATTTGGACAGCCCTACCGAGGACGAAATATTTATCAAACAAACACGTCAATTTATTTATTCATTTTATTTGTAACCAAAAATCGATAATCTAATGGTACACACCACCCGGTACACAGGAATCACTAAGAGTCACACTGCGTGACATCTTCAGTACACTTCAATACATTTGAATGTCAACACGTTCAGTAGTTGTCATGCATGCTAAATAATACTGCTTCTGTCTGCTGGTGTGGCGCCAATAGACGTGATCATTTACTCTTTTTATTAGTAAGTTAGGCATTTCTTGGAAGTCCCGAGTGACATAGCTCGTTATTTGCTTCATTATTATATATTATATGGTTCAATGCCGTTAATCATGTCTTTTAAGAGTTGCAGTGGCGAGTGTGATGGTGGGAACAGACCGTAAATGTCCCGAAAAATTAATCAAAAAAATGTGCGAACTGCACGACAGCTATTGTGATGGTGAAGCTCAGTTTGATCATACCGGTGATCATGTGAGCGTCGACTGAAAACAACCTCCACACAGTGTATTTAAAAGGACGACGTTCTAGATATTGTACACAATCCTTTATGACGTCACGTATCTCACCATCTGTAACATACACGTGTGAACAATGTGTAATCTGTCACTACCGCTTTAACATACACGTGTGAACAGTGTGTAATGTGTCACTACCGCTTGTAACATACAGTGTGAACAATGTGTAATGTGTCACTACCGTTTGTAACATACACGTGTGAACAGTGTGTAATGTGTCACTACCGCTTGTAACATATACGTATGAACAATGTGTAATGTGTCACTACCGTTTGTAACAAACACGTGTGAACAGTGTGTAATGTGTCACTACCGCTTGTAACATACACGTGTGAACAATGTGTAATGTGTCACTACCGCTTGTAACATACACGTGTGAACAGTGTGTAATGTGTCACTACCGCTTGTAACATACAGTGTGAACAGTGTGTAATGTGTCACTACCGCTTGTAACATACAGTGTGAACAGTGTGTAATGTGTCACTACCGCTTGTAACATACACGTGTGAACAGTGTGTAATGTGTCACTACCGCTTGTAACATACACGTGTAAACAGTGTGTAAATTGTCACTACCGCTTGTAACATACACGTGTGAACAGTGTGTAATGTGTCACTACCGCTTGTAACATACACGTGTGAACAGTGTGTAATGTGTCACTACCGCTTTGTAACTAAATAATTATTGTACAACATAAATGGGTGCTGAAATTTCAGAAATGTCATTCAAGATTCAACTTATAAAACAAAATGTTCACCTTTACAAGTCATTAGCTGACGTCCAAGGTACAGTTTCGCAGCGTTTATCTCACGAACTGACAGCTCTACTAACAGAGCGGGTACATTTGGTAGGACCACATCCATAATATGATCCAGAAGGGTTACATAGGGAAACTGTTTTGGAGAAAATCATTCGTTTTATTCAATGTATATGCAAAATAATTTATCAAATTGGACCAGTAGTTCCTGAGATTATCGCGTTCAAACACATCAACTTTTTAGTTTTTAATATAAAAAAATATATATATAGACATGTAATATGCATGCTGTTTTAATTTACCCGAATCATAATAATAGCAATAATAATAATAATATTCTACAACATTCACACAGCGCCATCTAGTCCCAAAGTAAGCAATTATATTTGCTTGTGTTATAGGTACTAAACAACTGATATACTACTTAAATACTTTTTTTTGTAAATACATACATATTATAGATAAATTACACCCAGACACAGAACAAACCTTTATGCTCATCACACAAAGATTTGTCCTGGGTGGGAATCGAACCCACGACCTCCGGCTTAGCAGTCAGGGTCACTAACCATCAGACCAACAGGCCAGTCATTAAATAGAAAACAAAAATATGTCCGAAATCAGTCGTTTAAAATTCGTATAATTAATCACGTATCAACGCCATGCCACAAAAAGAAATACTCTTCAGGGTAACTAAATTCTTGTGCATAATGCATTGGTCTTATCTGCCACAGACACGGTGAAATTTATTAGGGTGTACTAGGGCCTTATAAGGGTGATTATTTATATATAAAGATATGAAAAAACGTACTGCATAAATATCAGTGAGCATGTGATACACGATCATAACTGACTTTGATATATTAAACACAGCAGTTACAGTGATCTGAAAACAAATTAATTAATTCATATTAATATAAAAAGGTGAGAGCACTCGTTACTGAAAACTAGGAATAACGTTTCGATTATTAATATAATGGTCAAGGTTAACAAGCCCAAATTGGCATACCTACAGACATGTAAGCGTAGCAAAACTGATTTTTGTTAAGTAAAAAAGAATTATCCGTGTAGTGACGGATTAAGAATAGGTACATAATGTCACTACTTCATCTAAACCCGTGGGTGTCGTAAAAGGCGACTAAGGGAGTAACGTTAAGCAGACAAGGACACTGCGAGAAAAGGAAAATTCGAAACAAAACCATCACACCGACGCGGTAAAAGATAGATTTAAAAAATACTGACCGCCATTGAAAATCTTAATTGTTCGACAATTTCTACAATCATTTTATACTCTAGCATACAACTCCTTAACTTATTCTTCGTACACGAACTGTCCAAAATAATTATATCAGAAGCAGTCTTCTCTAAGCGCCTTCTGAATGTCTTTACTTTGTACAAAACGACCTCAAAAACCATAATTCTATTAAAATTGGATAACAACGTAGTCATTGCCACACAGAATATAGATAAATAAAGTTGATACTGGACTATGCACATATATTGGTCGCCGATGAGCGGTAAATATGAAAAGCAAAGAAGTAAATTAACGGCCGATTCAGAAACAACTGTTGTGGCGAATAAAAGTCGAGATATTGGTATATTATTTTCAGAAATTGACAAGTCAATTCTCTTGATATTGTTGATAGCTCCTTCGGAGTTATCAGAACTCGTGATGAGAGACATCATACAAATGAGTGTATAATGTATCCATTGTAGTAAAAAAGGTAATACGGCGACTGGTAGCATCCAAATTCCGATCCAATATTTAAATACAAATGTAGAGACAGATAAGTAAATTATAAGACAATAGGCCCTGGCTAAACACGATATAATTTTGTTAGAACTTATTTTAAAATAAAGTCCTCCAATCATACGGGTGTACATAATATTCCTTGCTGATATATGTTTTAGAATATTTGTTATCAAATTAAACGACATTTTAATAGTACGTTGCTGGTTGAAACGTAAACCAATACTGAATTGGAATCCATTCTTAAAAACTAAAAGTATAAACGCAGTCGTGGTATAATTATCTGTTCGGTTGTCCTTCGAATGAATCGACAATGTTAATGACTATGTTTATTAATGTGATGGAGATTTCTATCAATATCGATTTAATTTATATAAATAAAAACCGGCCAAGTGCGAGTTGGACTCACGCGCCGAGTATTTCGTACGATTATGCAATTTATTATATTATTTTTGTGATTGAAATGTAAGATATTAGGTAACGATGTAGGTAACAGGATAGCTATAAGTTATAATAAATATTCACGTAAAGGTAGGTAGGTGCTCCATCTTTATGTAACGTCAGTCCGGCATCACCCATCTTTATGTAACGTCAGTCCGGAACAAACTCTCACTCTTTTATGGGTGTTTTTAGGCTTATTACTTTAAACCTTTTCCAAAATAGTACTAATATTCAGTGTATATCACTGAATATTAGTACTATACATAATAAACATTGATTCAAACGGGCATCCATCTCTCAAGTTTAACAAGGATCATGATGTTTGAAACATTGTGTTACAAAGTAAGACGGTTCAGGACGGTTGTTCACATGTGTATGTTACAAGCGGTAGTGACACATTACACACTGTTCACACGTGTATGTTACAAGCGGTAGTGACACATTACACCCTGTTCACACGTGTATGTTACAAGCGGTAGTGACACATTACACACTGTTCACATGTGTATGTTACGAGCGGTAGTGACACATTACACACTGTTCACACAGTATGTTACAAGCGGTAGTGACACATTACACACTGTTCACATGTGTATGTTACAAGCGGTAGTGACACATTACACTTACACATTGTTTACACGTGTATGTTACAAGCGGTAGTCACACATTACACACTGTTAAAACGTGTATGTTACAAGGTAGTGACACATTACACACTGTTCACACGTGTATGTTACAAGCGGTAGTGACACATTACACACTGTTCACACGTTTATGTTACAAGCGGTAGTGACACATTACACACTGTTCACATGTGTATGTTTCAAGCGGTAGTGACACATTACACATTATTCACACGTGTGTGGAGATTGTTTTCTACGCGACTTGCGACGTTCGAATTTTTTTTTTAACACATTTAATATTTGATTAAAACTCTTTGTTTGAGGTTGTTAATAAAATGATATTACATTGATTATGTAAATGTATTTTACCACGCAGACGGAGTCGTGGGCGGAAGCTAGTTAGTCATAGTCATAATCTTTATTTCATTTGGATCAAACACATGATACTTATGAACGAGATACAAAGGAAAGAAAAAGGTGTCAGCAAATTTTCCTAAGGCCAGTTCACAGACAATGTTGAGCTCTGAGAAGAACTGGCACGAAACACAGGCCACTCTTTTTAATCGCCAAAGTAGTTACAATTTCAATTGGTTACAGTTTGAAATATCACAGAAAGGTACAGAAACAAAATACCATACTAAATAAAATTCAATAAAATTAGGCTATTAGAAAAAAGTTATAAGCTATCAATCTTTAATTTATTTTCGTCAAGAAGTATGGTATGTGGGATCATCACTTAAAAAATAGAAAACCTTTGTTACTAACCCGACTGCAAAATATCAACAGATAAGCAACGCACTAAAAAGATCAAAAAATGGTTGTAATTATTATTCCTGATTAAATTCGAATACATAAGATATGTATATATTTGTGATTTCCATTTGATTCCCTTTATTTTGATACCTACTTGGGTTGGTTAAAAAAAAAATTACTACTTACAATTTGGCGCCAAAAGTCCGCCATTTTGTTTTTTTACTATTACTTTATTATTAATATCTTAGGACATTTGGGTTTTTAAGAAAAATCTACCTTACCCTTACCTACCTTACCTTAATTGTCAAAATCCATCTAGCCGTTTGGAAGAAACGTGGGAATAAAGAAATTTACAAACATACAAGATACGCGCGAAAAACCCTTTCTAGCAGTCGGGTAAAAATTAAAACGCGTATAAAGAAGTCATCATCATCATCATCATCATTTCAGCCTATTGCAGTCCACTGCTGGACGTAGGCCTCTCCTAACACGCGCCATAGCACTCTGTCCTCCGCCTTCCGCATCCAGTCAGACCCAGCGACCTTTTTTAGGTCGTCGGACCACCTAGCTGGACGGCGTCCTACTCTACGTTTGCCGAGTCGCGGTCTCCACTCTAGGACAAAAGAAATAAAGAAGTAATATATACAAAATAGTACTTACTGTGTCACAGGGCAGTACTGTACTTCTTGTGAACTGTTCGCTAGGACGTTGAACAGCTTTCTTGAGTCGCCAACTGTAACATAAGGCACATTAGTAGGCTCCTACAAACATAATTAATACATTTAATAAGAGCAATGGCGAATTATGCCTAAGGCAAACTAGGCACCTGCCTAGACCTGCCATGTTACAAGGCACGCGGTAGTCTTTTCCAAAGAAAAAATAATAAAAATATTAAATTAAATGGTGATTTTTTTTATATATTTTTTTATATATTAGACTGGCCTGTTGGTCTAGTGGTTAGTGACCCTGACTGCTAAGCCGGAGATCGTGGGTTCGATCCCCACCCAGGACAAATCTTTGTGTAATGAGCATAAAGGTTTGTTCTGTGTCTGGGTGTAATTTATCTATAATATGTATGTATTTACAAAAAAAAAATGTATTTAAGTAGTATATCAGTTGTTTAGTACCCATAACACAAGCAAATATAATTGCTTACTTTGGGACTAGATGGCGCTGTGTGAATGTGGTAGAATATTATTATATTATATCGAAAGATTTATTATAATAATGTAATTACATATTTTTATAACTAAATAAAAACTATCTACTAACATATCTACAACAAACGATAAATAAAAAATAATACAAATGGTAATGTGGGCTAGGTTTCATAGTATTCGTCGGCATCACTGTCACAAGAGAAAGTGCCAAAATTGAGTGTTAACCTCTTTGCAACTTGAAAAAGGAGTAACACCTTTGAGCACTACGTAGCAGTGCGAGAAAAAATAAATTCCAAATTTAAACTAAGAACTAGTATTTCGAATTGTATTTGTTTACATCATTTCAACCCATAAATGTCCCACTGCTGGGCACGGGCTTCTTTAAAGAATGTAGAAGGAATTTAGCCTACTATACCACATTGGCTAGACGAGTTAAAATGGAGTGTAAAATTTAAAATTTTGGGTTTTAAAATCTCCATATAAAAATTTGAAAATGGAACATTATCCCGAAATGAACCCGGGACCTCTTGCACAGCAGTCGTATACACTTCTTGCTGTGTCACCGAGGCAGTTATATGATGGCAGTATGAATAAATAAATTAAAAAAAAAAAAAATGAGTAGTGTCTCACCGTGTCCATGGACATGTGTCCACCCCGGGCGACGCTGGAGACACACGCCGCCCAGCGCGCACAAGAACGACGTTATGTTTGCCCACTCTTGTATCTGCATCTAATTATAACACCACGTCAGCTAGTTAAAAAAATAATGGAAAAACTCGACCTTCAGAGGACCGATTCTGCTAAATTACTAAGCTATTCAAATATGGAACTGTCAAATCAAGACGCCATTTTGTTTTCCATTTGAAGACAACTTCATACTTTACAAGTAGGGTGTACAAAAAATGAAACTCATTACAAGTACATACATACTTTTTCGGTTTGAAGATCTTTATTTCCTGAATAAGTGGTGGTAGTAAGTATAATAACAATAACAAAAAAAAATCAATAACAATTAAATTAACACCAGCTATGTTTGGTCCCATGAAATAGGTGGCGAGCCTATTTTCATCAACCGGGAACATTTGTTTACCAAACTCCGGGAAAATCGAAATACTGGAATTTCCTGATAAAACCCAATACCATTTTTACCCGACCCGGGAATCGAACCCGGGACCCCTTGCAAAGCAGTCGTATACATTTCCCGCTGCGCCACCGAGGTAGTCATTGTTAAGAATTATGTACATTACCTCAAAGTCATGTTCAGAGCTGGTATGATGCGACACTCTTCGCTTCGCAACCGCACGGTGTAAAGCCTCCATTTGACAATCGTCCACCTTGTCTCCCTGTCCCTTTGGGTACTTCTGCAGCAGCTTGCAAAGGGAGTCCCTGTGAAAACGAATATTATTAGTATTTGGTATAGTGACCCCGTCTGGCCAGCGTGATATAGTAGGCAAAATTTCCTCCACATCCTCTGGAGGAGAGCCGTGCCCAACAGTGGGACGTTTGTGGGTTCAAATGATGATATTTTGCGCTCAAAGTGGGTCAACTATAGAAATATATAAACACTAGCTATTGCCTGGAACGTCACTCCCGTGGATCTTTGTTTGCCCACTGCTCAGCTCCTATTGGGCGAAGCGTGATGTTATATAGCCTATAACCTTCCTAGATAATTGGGCTATCCAACACTCCGAAACCGGACCAGTAGTTTCTGAGATAAGCACGTTCAACCATACAATCAAATTCTTCAGCTTCATAATGTGTGAGTTTGTCAAAAATGTATTAAAATTTGGAAAGCTGGACAACGTTGTTTTAGGGTCCGTTCACACAGACCGGCTCGGAGAGGAGAGTAGATTTTTATTACGTTTAAAACAGAGTTTTGAATCATTGTAATAAGGTTTATGTTACATTTCACTTCTTGTATTAATCAATAACAAAAGAATCTCAATAATAAAAGAAGTGACATGTAAAAATAAACCTTATTACAATGATTCAAAACTATGTTTTAAACGTAATAAAAATCTACTCTCCTCTCCGAGCCGGTCTGTGTGAACGGACCCTAAAACAACGTTGTCCAACTTTCCAAATTTTAATACATTTTTGACAAACTCACACATTATAAAGACTGTGTGAACGGACCCTTAAGTGTCATCAATACTAAATAGGTACATAAACTACTGATATTCGGCAATATTCATATATCTTCTTTTTACCCGACTGCCAAAAAGGAGGGTAATGATTTCGCGCGTATGTATGTAGGTATGTAAGTATGTATATATATATGTACTAGCTGACCCGGCGTACTTCGTACCGCCATAAATAAAAAAAATCGTTATAAAAAAAAAGCGCGCGGGTCCTAGGTCTATGGTATTTGTATTCTGCTACTATACTACCTTGACACTGCAATGTATATACTTTTCTACGAAAAATATTTTATTTCATATTTTACAATATCCACAATTGTTTTATTTTTATTAGTTTCTGACTTTAGCGACCATAAATACATACAATGATAATTCACTGTTAAATGTCAAATTTTAGACCAAAAATAAATGGCGCGAATACAGTAAAATGGCGCTCGGATCCTAGGTCTATGGTATTTGTATTCTACTACTATACTACCTTGATACTGCAATATAATTATGTATTTACTTTTCTACAAAAAATATTTTATTTCATATTTTACTTTATTTGATAATTTTACTACACAATTCTTTGAATTTACTGGTGAATGATTAGTAATATATTCAAGTAATGAGGTTGTATAGTAAGCAAAAAGAAAAAAGAGATCTTTGATTTCTTTTTAATCTGTCATACTGAATTGTCATTAGGGCTGACGTTGATAAATATAGTAATATACATACACAAAGTTGAAAGGATGAATGTTTGTTTGTATATTTGATAATTTTAACCAAAAAGACACGGGATGGATGTTTACAAAGATAAGTACTATTCTAATCAATCACGTAATATTGGTTATGTTTAATCTGAAGTAATTATCTGTGCTTAGAAAATATTGGCCGAAATTTCCCCTCTAAAAGTGAAAAGTTGCTGTGGTCACAGGAACAAAATAACAGGTAAGCAAAGTCACGGGTGACATACAGTATTATTATAAGATTTTTGGGATTATATACATTTCATTTAATATCGTAATAACTTTTAAACTATTTGTCGAAATAACTTAGTGTAAACGACAAAAATTATCTACATTAAATGACAAAAGTGATAAAGGTATTTACATTCCTAGGAATTAGTTTAATACCATGAAATTTTTCACTTTAAATGCAGTATCCGATTTAAATGTATTTCTTGCTCACTATTCTCTCTATATCGACTTCCACATAAAAGATAGGCATATGCTGTCGCGGACTTTTTTTTATAACTATTTAAGAGTAACAATTCCTCCATACATTGTCCTTATGTAAAACTAACGGTTTACGTAGAGAAATCAGAAATAGCTATAAGATGGTTGATTTTTCTCCGACTTACTTTACATTTGTTCTCATGGTTTAGCCAATTTACGCGATATCTAGATAAAATATAGCCTATATGTTATTCTGATGTATAAGGTAAATTACTGCAAAGTTTCATTGAAATCTATTCAGTGGTTTTTTCGTTTACTGGTAACAAACATCCAAACATCCAAACATTCTTACAAACTTTCGCATTTATAATATTAGTAGGATGTGGGCATGTCTGTTCCATTGTGACCTTCTGTAGCCTAAACGGCTTGGCTGATTTTAAAGTGTGAGGTGTCATTAGATTTGTATTTTTCCCCCGAGTGTCATAGGCTATGTGACGTCAACAAAAAACCAATATGGCGGACGTAAACTGTTAAAACAGGTGATTTTTTTAGTACTATGGCAATATGGGTATCAGATGAAAGCTAATTAATAGCCTAATTCAATTATATATGCACTAACTATTGCCCGCGGCTCCACTTGTCTCTCGTAACCTAAATAGCTTGTTCGATTTTGAAGTACAAGGTGATGTTATATTCGTATTCATCACCGAATCTCTATATCTAAACCTTTACCCAGTGTAGTTTTCGAATTCATTGCTTTAAATTGACTGTCGAAGGCACCATTTAGGCAGTCGGGTTTTTTGGTTTTTTAAATTAATACTTGTTAAATATAAACATTAGTGAAGTTTAATTCTTTTTTTCTGACGTTTTGGGGTATTTCAGCTTTAGTATTAACAAAGAATAATGTTATATGGCTGGCTGGCCTGTTGGTCTAGTGGTTAGTGACCCTGACTGCTAAGCTGGAGGTCGTGGATTCGATCCCCACCCAGGACAAATCTTTGTGTGATGAGCATAAAGGTTTGTTCTGTGTCTGGGTGAAATTTATCTATAATATGTATGTATTTACAAAAAAAAATGTATTTAAGTAGTATATCCGTTGTTTAGTACCCATAACACAAGCAAATATAATAATTGCTTACTTTGGGACTAGATGGCGCTGTGTGAATGTGGTACAATATTATATTATTATATACTAACCAACATCGGAAGGTCTCCTCCCAAACAGGCTGTACGCCATTGACACAATGTTCAATCTTCCTCAACAGCGCCATGATACGCTTCTGTAAGCCCGCTGGTGCTGCTAGTGCAAAAAAAAAGATTTAATCAAATTTAGTACAAACCAGTCATACATAATATTCATACGGACATATTGGGACCTCTTAGTACTGAAACTGAGGATAATTTTAATGATTCTAACATAATGACTGTCACCGTGGCGCAGTGGTTAAAGTGGTCGCCTCGCCACTACATCGCCGTGTTGGGTGACGTGGGTTCGATTCCCACACGAGACAAATATTTGTGTGATTCATAGATATTTGTTTCTAGTCTGGGTGTACTTTGTGTCCGTTAGTTTCATGTTTGTAAAGCTCCCCGCGACACAGGGCTTGTTCCCTAGTGCGGGCGTTGTCTTTAAAAAAGAAAAAAAAAAAGAAAGAAAGAAATGGTCAAGGTCACTGACCCCAAACTTGCATACAGTACTAAAAGCGCGTAAAGTTCGGGTCATTGACCTTTCAACTCGTAAATTAGCTGGTATTTTTCGGATTCCTCAATGCTAATGTAATGGCCCAATTCCTTCTCTAAGTCCTCTTTAATTTTTTTTTCCTTCCTATTTCCCTATTTATTTTCGGTAGGCAGAGGGCTTGGTAGTGTTTTCTTCGCAACGAACGCTAACAAAATAGCCATGTGGGGTACTATTTCGTCTGCCACTCCAGGCAAAAGGCAAAAAGATATTTCGGCAATAATTTTCACTTTAATTTCATGTTTACCTTCTTTGACGGCATTTAGAAAATATAATTTTTATTTATTTATTTATTGAATATACATACAATTTTATAGTTAACTTAATATTTACAGTATAACATAAACCATTGTAGGTTTTACCGCATACTGGTATTCGTCGTCGGAATACTTTACACTTTAGATAATAATTTAACATTATGTGTAATAAGCAATACTTAACATACAAATTTGATTCTATCGAAATGAAATGTAATGTAATTGGTAAAATACACTAGAAGTCGCGCAGGGCATCGATCCCGTCGTTTTTTATTTGGCCACTGCTCAGCTTCAATTAGTCGTAGCATGATGTTAGACGAAATATCCTTAAACACTAGCCCAGCGTTCTCAACCTCCCCCCCCCCCCCCCCATTCACTACCTAAATTGTACATGAATACTTACTATGTATATTTTTGTAATAGCATCCTCTTCCCATATCCTGACTAGCAGCTTGGAATTTTAAATTTTAACACATTAGGCATGTCCGCATGACCGATTAACCTTTTGAACGCCAGCGTCATCTATAGTTGACAAGAGCAAGCGTGCCCTGAGCGCCGATGTCGTCTATAGATGACAAAACTCTGGTCCATAAAAATACAAGATAAAGATACTAAATCATTACTTTTATGAGTTTTAAAAACAGAATTTTATGGCTTGGCGTCCAGGGCACGGAGATGCCGATTTGACGTGGCGGTCAAAAGGTTAAACTCTATGACCTGTGATCTATGACCAATTACGTCACGAGTCTTACGATGCATGGAGACTAAAGTATCAGTCACATACTAGTTAAGGTGGAAGACATAGTGAGACAATAAGAATTATTATTAAGAGGGTTAATACAGACGAATGGCAACATCGCAATTTAGTGTCATATTTCGTGATTTTCAATTTTTATTATTTATTCGGAGCTATTTTTTAAATGTTTTCAATACACTTTTTAGAATTACGTGAACGTATATTAAAAAGTAAGTATCCGTAATGCTTACATTTATTTTACTATGAAAATAACGCATTGCAAGTTTCCAATGTGTTATTTGCATATAAATAGAATTTTAAACGCAATGATTTCGTATCTTTTACACACTTTTCACCTAATTCTAAAAAGTGTATTGAAAACATTTAAAAAAAAAGCTCAAATTAAATAATAAAAATAAAAAACCACGCAATATGAAAAGAATTGCGACGTTGCTAATTCTCTGTATAAACCCTCTTAATATGAAAATGAGAATTGGAGCCGCGGCGGATGTCGGCCTCTCGGTACAGTTAGACATGTATATAGTTACCAGTGGTGAGGACGGTGGAAGTGTGTGCTATCTCCTGGAACACGTCGTAGTTGGGCAGCAGACAGTGCGTGGTGATCTCGTCGGAGCCGCAGCGGATGTCGGCCTCCTGGCACAGCAGGGCGAAGCACGACATGGCCACCAGCACCACGTCCGTGTCGATACACCACAGGCACATAAAGAACACCACCTACGGAAACAATCGCTTTAGAATCTTCGAGACTATTTAAAGATTTGGGGTCACGGGGGGCAACGTTAAGTCTAGACCCCCTTATTACAAAATGTGGACTGGCCTGTTGGTCTAGTGGTTAGTGACCCTGACTGCTAAGCCGGAGGTCGTGGGTTCGATCCCCACCCAGGACAAATCTTTGTGTGATGAGCATAAAGGTTTGTTCTGTGTCTGGGTGTAATTTATCTATAATATGTATGTATTTACAAAAAAAAATGTATTTAAGTAGTATATCAGTTGTTTAGTACCCATAATACAAGCAAATATAATAGCTTACTTTGGGACTAGATGGCGCTGTGTGAATGTGGTAGAATATTATTATTATATAAATTCCACAAAGTGGAATCCACATTGGTACTGCAGGTTGGAATCGAACTCGGACCGCGTGATTTGAACGCCAGTCCCTTATCCATGAAATTAAACCTTAAAATTTCAAAAAAAATTGGTGGTCACCATTGTCTCCAAATTCTTAATTAATCAACGTATCAGTATCCTCACCTCAAGTTTGATGTGCGCCTGTTTACAGATAGGTATCTGCGATCCCACGTTGGCGTATTCCTTGTGCTTCGCTAAGAACTCGTTGCGACATGTCAGTATGTCTCGCAACCAGCGCAGTACTTCGCGATAGTTACATATCTGACGCTGGATCAGTTTCTGGCTGATGTTGTATAGGACTTGGGAACTGGAATATCAAAAAAAAAATTAAAACTGCGATCTGAAACGATGGTGGCTTAATGGATAAGTGACCGGCGTGCAAATCACGCGGTCCGAGTTCGATCCTCACCGGCAGTACCAATGTGGACTTCACTTTGTGGAATTTATATGTACTAGTCAAGTGATTTACCATCTGCTAACGGTGAAGGAAAACATCGTGAGGAAACACACATACACTAGAAGAAATTCTATGAGTATGTCTGATCCACTAACCCGCACTAGGCCAGCGTGTGTAGATTATGGCCTAAACTCTCTCAGCTTTCTAGATAGAGGAGAGGAGATCGGAGCCCAGCAGTGGGACTTAATGGGTTGCTGATGATGATGATTCATATCCATGTGGATCCATGACACGTCTACCCTGCCGGTCTAGTAGACCTACGATATACGATAGTATGACATATTCACCTGATATCCCAAAAGGTATTAAGCGGTGCCTCAGGGTTCCACATGTGTACTCTGTCAGGCCTGTGCAGAGCCAGCAGCGCGTCCATGGCGGCCGCCGACACGTCGCCCATGCCGGTCTGGTGGATCAACGACACTAGACCGTTGATCAGTTCCGTGGTTGATGACTGAATCTCTATGCTGGAGCGGCCAGGGTTCTGATCAAAAACAACAAAAAATAGCATCACGTCTTTTTTTTTTCTTTTGATTTGTATAATTTATGATCAGAAGATTTTTTTTATTGAAGTTTGAAAATATGATCAATTATTTTTGGTTTGAATATAGACCCCATTTAAATTAGTATTTTTATATACGAAAGTTAAGTCGAATAAAATCATGGCCATAATGAATGGTTTTATTTACAACCAAAATATTAAAATTTCTATATTGAAGATTCAAAATGAGACTTTAAAGCTTTCATTATAGGGTCCATTTTAACTTATCTATTTGGTGGTCTATAGGTAACTTTGTCAAACAAAAAGTGGCCTAATGTCTTTAAGAATAAAATCCACATTGATTTGTATACAGCTTTAGGTCAAAAGTTTAAAAGTTCGGGTTCAAATTATCAACCTTATGGCTATGACAATAAGGTCCATAATACTTACACTCAACATTAACATAGGATCAGCGTGTATTAGCTTCACCATATGCAGCAGTAGGTTCCTGTAGGCCGGCATCTCTTCACTCTTATTGAATTTTGACTGCACTTCTTTGGACTTGAGGGTCAAAGAGATCATACGGAGTGGTGTATGAACCACATAACCCTAACAATAAATAATTGTTTAGTTTCTAATAAATTAAATTATTAAAACAATAAAAGACATTTCTCACTTCAAAATCGGCTAAGCCGTTTCGGACATAATTATATACATAAATAAATACGTCATAAAGCGTTGTTGTCTTTTTTCAAACGAGGTTTAAAGAGAGCTATCCTCTTAAGGTAGGCAGCGGCTTGGCTGTGCCCCTAACATTGCCAACGTCCATGAGCGGCGGTAACCACTTGCCATTAGGTAGGCCAACAAAACAACATAATTTTTTTTTTCTTGTACGACTGGAGGACCAAAATATCCAAAAGAAAAGAATGGGAGAGCTTTTATAGATCTTTGCCCAGCAGTGGGACAACACAGGTTGACTAAAAAAAGATAGGCGTAGACTTAAGTATTACACGTTTTTACTAAATAAACTTTAAGTCTCTGAGTCGTCGCAATTTAATGTCATATTTAGTGGTTTTTAATTCTTTTTTATTTATTAAATGAAAATAATATTATATACACACACACATTGCCGTCCACTAACTAAAAGGTCGTTAAGCCATTGCCGTCCACTAACTAAAAGGTCGTTAAGCCATTGCCGTCCACTAACTAAAAGGTCGTTAAGCCATTGCCGTCCACTAACTAAAAGGTCGTTAAGCCATTGCCGTCCACTAACTAAAAGGTCGTTAAGCCATTGCCGTCCACTAACTAAAAGGTCGTTAAGCCATTGCCGTCCACTAACTAAAAGGTCGTTAAGCCATTGCCGTTCACTAACTAAAAGGTCGTTAAGCCATTGCCGTCCACTAACTAAAAGGTCGTTAAGCCATTGCCGTCCACTAACTAAAAGGTCGTTAAGCCATTGCCGTTCACTAACTAAAAGGACGTTTAAGCCATACACAGCCCCTATGGCTTAACGACCTTTTAGTTAGTGGACGGCAGCACACACACACACACATTTACTCTTACGCGCCAGATCTTATGATCTTCCTTACTATGTATCTTGTTTTTCATTTTCTTTTTATTGTTTTTCCTAAATTATATAATTTGCACCACAAATATATTTATGTAATAGGTATCAGAGGAGCGGAGTCGCCTAACACAAGCAACCCCTTGCTTAAAAGGCGATTTCCAATTGTAAACCTAGCTGTTATTATTTGTGTAATTGCAATAAACATTTTTATTATTTTATTTATTTTATTAAATGATGAATTGATGAATGAACGAACGTTTATTTTTAACTAGCTTCCGCCCGCTGCTTCGCCCGCGTTGTATGTATTTTATACCTATAAACCTTCCTTTTGAATCAGTCTATCTATTAAAAAAAATCGTTTCAAAATCCGTTGCGTAGTTTTAAAGATTTAAGCATACATAGGGACGGACAGACAGAGACAGCTACTATGTTTTATTATATGTAGTGAAGTTACGCAGCATAAAACTTCACCTGAATGAAAGTTGCAAGTAGTTAGACGCAAATAAACGTTGAGTATACATTACAGTGGGCAGGGCACATAGCTCGTAGAACTGATGGCCGATGGCAGAAAAGGTTCTCGAATGGCGGCCACGTATTGGAAGGCGCAGCGTGGGACGGCCCCCCACCATATGGACCGACGACCTGGTCAGGGTGGCGGGTGGCCGTTGGTTGCAAGCGGCACAGGACCGTTCGCGGTGGCGTAAATTAGGTGAGGCCTATGTTGTGATGATGATGATATTACATACCTGCGTGGCCTTATTCGATGTGTCAGTGAACATGGCCCTCAGTTCTGCCGCTCGCGGATACAACAGCTCGATTTGAGGCCACCAAGGTAATCGCGGTTGTTTAATTATTCTGAAATGAATACTATGTTTAACGCTACAAGCTTCAAAATACAATGAAAGATTGACTGGCCTGTTGGTCTAGTGGTTAGTCGCTTGACTGCTAAGCCGGAGGATGTGGGTTCAATCCCCACCCAGGACAAATCTTCGTGTGATGAGCATAAAGGTTTGTTCTGTGTCTGTATATAATTTATATATAATATGTAGGTATTTACAAAAAAATATGTATTTAAGTAGTATATCAGCAGTTTATTACCCATAACACAAGCAAATATAATTGCTTAATTTAAGACTAGATGGCGCTGTGTGAAAGTGGTAGAATATTATTTATTTAAAAAGAAAAGATACGTGTTTTTCGTGATTTATCTTTTTTTTTTTAAAGAGTGTCGTGAGTTTCTTGCCAGTTCTTCTCATAGCTCCACCCCGTCAGCGAACTGGTCGTAGGCAAATTTACTGACATTACTTTTCGGATAACCTGTTACATTCTTAACTTGTGACTTTCATAAGTGTTACTTTGTAACCTAGATGAATAAACGAGATTTCATTTCATTGACCACTTGGATTGGCCCTAATGGAAATCTCTTGAGGAGGCCTATGTCTCGCAGTGGGCTTCCTGCAGCTGATATGATGATGATGATGATGATGATGATGATGATGACCCACTCACCTAAGTAACGAGTTAATAATGACGCAATGGTAAGAGATGTGCGTGTTGAGGTTAAGACACACTTTGAGCGCGTCGTTATTGTGTGGCATGATCCTGAACAGCGAGACGAAGCAGTCCGTCATCAGGTCCAGCTCGGAGTAGCCAGAGATCAGGTTGCCGCGGATGTATGACTTCGACGGGTTGAATAGCAGACTCTGGAAACAAAACAACCAATTAATTGTGTCTACTTATTATTTACTTTGACTGGCCTGTTGGTCTAGTGGTTAGTGACCCTGACTGCTAAGCCGGAGGTCGTGGGTTCGATCCCCACCCAGGACAGATCTTGTGTGATGAGCATAAAGGTTTGTTCTGTGTCTGGGTGTAATTTATCTATATATGTATGTATTTACAAAAAAAAATGTATTTAAGTAGTATATCAGTTGTTTAGTACCCATAACACAAGCAAATAATTGCTTACTTTGGGACTAGATGGCGCTGTGTAAACGTGGTAAAATATTATTATTATTATTATTTAAGGCGAGGTTAACCTTTTGACCGCCACGTCAAATCGGTATCGTCGTGCCTTGTGTGCCAAGCTTTTAAAATACAGTACATTTTTGACGTGCCATGCCGTCATTGGCGTGGTGAGCACATTTTCATTTTACGTGTATAGACGTCTCTGGCGTTCAAAGGGTTAAAGTTTTTTTTATACCAAGACGGTGGCAAACAGATGTACAGCTATGGTTGCCACCCGTACTATATTATATAGTATTGTGCTACGAGTATATGTGTATTAGTTTTAAGTTATTTATGTAGCAAATAAAAAGTATTGTCAAAGGTCAAAAGGTTAAAAGGTTAAAAACTAAACCAACAGATAGCTGAACTGAAGAGTATTGGTAGTCTGGGTGATGCAATGAAAGAACAGCTTGACGAGACAACGTATATTGACAGACTGACAATCACAAGAAGGTTACACAAAACGAATAATAACTACCTACATTATATTTATATTTACAATATATTACACTTACCTTAAGGTCATTGATGACAGACTTGACGAGTATGAAGGTGACATTGCCGGAGTCAGCAATGTTGAGGTAGGTGGATGCCTTGCACAATTTGACACACGTCACTACAGCAGCCTCTGTCATCTGCTTAGAGTTGTTCTGAGGACCTGGGGATCATATTATGGAAGGTTGGGCAAACTGCGCCTGGCTGGGGAAGTCTTCACTCTACTGAAGACTGGAGCCCTAATAGCATATGTTTTAAGCCTTTGTTCTTTTTCTTTTATGTTTATAATTATTTGAATTTATTAATATTATGTAGTTAAAAGATTGTATTAATATTTATCTATTAGATTTTAATAATTTGAAAAAAAAAAGAAAGAAAACATATTTATTTTGTTCTCACAATACATATTTAACTTGAAAAAATAAATAAAAATATAATAGCTACTGGAACTTAACAATTACTTACAGATATAATATACACAATTTTATATTAAAATATGTATGTGTGAGACAAAAATGGTCTTAACTCAGTATCTATGATGCTCGAAACAGATCAAAACAGCGCTGGTAATTTCGAACACAATAAAAAATAACAAAAAATTGCATAACCGTACGGAAACCTCAGTGGGTACGGCTCGCACTTGGCCGGTTTTTTTTTTTACTAATATCATCATTTCAACCAACTATACCACGCTGGCTAAACGGGTTGGTATAGGGTTTGTTTCGAATTTTCCTTTCCTTGCAATGCTCTTGTGCTAAAGTTACTTACTCCCTTAGTCGCCTCTTACGACACCTGTCGTTTAGAAATAGAAATAGAAAACATTTATTGGTACAAACACAATACATACTGAATACACAAGTTACTTATAGTTAGTTTACCTATATAGAAGAAAAAATACTAACTTAATCCACGTTTGACCGTCTCAATAAAATGTTTCTTCTTGGAGTGTCGCGGGCTGCAGGGCGCCCCGCTGTCCGCGTTCACTATCTCCTCCAATACTTTCTGTTAACATAATAATAATACATACATCACGCCTCTTTCCCAACAGAGGGCTAGGCAAAGACTATTTCCTTCCACTTGCTGAGATTCTGACATACATCTTTGGCTTCTTCAACATTCATCAGTCTTTTCATGCATTCTCGCCGGTTGAGGGTACTCCTGATCTGTCCCTTCTTTAGAACGTCACATATTTGGTCATGGTACGTTCTTCTAGGTCTTCCCCTTCCAACGTTTCCTTTCACATTCACCATATATATTTGTTTTGTAACATTCTATAGAAGAAAAATATATTTTTTATCCTTATATCAATACTCACAGGGTTGAGAACCAACAACATGATCTGTAGCGGCCACATGGCCACCCTGGACTTCTTGTTATCAGAGAAACTGTCCTGCAATATGTCGAACAATGTGTCGCAACACTTGCTTAATTCGTCGTTAGGCCGACATTGGACTTCCGCGAATTCCTGCCAAACAACAAACTTAATAAACCTTAAAAAAAAAATTGAAAGTTGTATCTAACTCTACGAGCTGATAACCTAGAAACAGCTACACCGATTTTAATGAAACATATCTAAGAATCATCACGGTTATATCAGCTTTCAAACAAAAAAACCGCATCAAGATCTGTACATTCGTTTAGGAACTACCATGCTACAGACAGACAGACACGTCAAACGTATAACACCCCTCTTTTCTCACCCCTCTCTTTTGCGTCAGGGCTATATAATATAGTTACATATACTAGAAGTCGTGCGGGCTTCGCTCCCGTCGTTCTTTATTTGCCCACTGCTCAGGTCCTATTAGCCGTAGCGTGGTGTTATATAGCCTATGTCACTCAGTGATAATGTAGCTGCAAGCAACGTCAAGAATTTTTGAAGTTGGTCCAGTAGTTTTTAAGTTTATTCGTTACTACAAAAATACAAATCTCCAGTCGCTTTTGTTTGGCCACTGCTATACCTCCTATTAGCCGTAGCGTGTTGTTATATAGCCTATAACCTTTCTCGATAAATGGGCTATCTGACACTAAAAGTTTTATTCAAATCGGACCAGTAGTTCCTGAGATCATCTTTTGACTGGCCTGTTGGTCTAGTGGTTAGTGACCCTGACTGCTAAGCCGGAGGTCGTGGGTTCGATCCCCACCCAGGACAAATCTTTGTGTGATGAGCATAAAGGTTTGTTCTGTGTCTGGGTGTAATTTATCTATAATATGTAACTTTTGGTTTATACATTTTTTACAAAAAAAAAATGTATTTAAGTAATATATCAGTTGTTTAGTACCCATAACACAAGCAAATATAATTGCTTAATTTGGGACTAGATGGCGCTGTGTGAATGTGGTAGAATATTATATTATTATTATTATCTTTATAACATTAGTATAGAATATTTACAGTATCAGCTATTGGTATTGCCAACATCAATTTCCGGGATGTAGGATCTATTTGGACCAAATATAATCGTAAAATAAAATTACCTGTGGGTAAGTATCCATCCAGTTCCATATAGCTTTCTCTAAAGAAGACACTAGAACTAAATGGGCTGATTTCCTTAATAACCTAAATTTTTGTATTGATTCTGTAACAAAACGTACACATTATTATGTCATAGTATGATTTGATAATTCGAATTTTCGCGAAATTCCTAGTATAGCGATTTTGCGAAAACATGTATTAGACAATGGTAAAAAATGTCTCAATCTTACTGGAAAAATAGGGTTTTTGCTTTTTAGAGGGATTCGACACGAATAAGTAAGATTAGAAGGCTGAAGCGAGAGTAAAGCAAAGCGAAGCTCGTGGTTATTTTTTTTTGTAGGTGTTTTGACCATTGTCTTATCAGCATTCGATTCGAATTACTTTTTTTTTTAAATATTATTAAAATATTTGAATACACAATTAAATAAATAACTGTTATTCCAGTTTTTGTTTTCGACTTTATTGACCTGGCAACTTGTTAAAGGCGGAAGCAAAATATTGTACAGGTTTTTTTAAAATTAAAATTGTAATTATAAGTTTTTCGATACAAATCACTCGAGACCGAAACGACTACCACGATAGACCTGACTACGAGCATTACTCCCGTTCGGTAGGTAGTTTAAATAACCATCTTCCCCCTCTCACGTGATGTGTCGGTAAAAAATAGCCTAAGTGCTATTACAGACTATAATCTATCATCATCATCCTCTCAACTCTATTGCAGTCCACTGCTGAACGGCCTATATTCTCCTAACGCGCGCCCTAACACTCTGTCCTCCGCCTTCCGCATCCAGTCAGACCCAGCGACCTTTATCAGGTCGTCAGTCCACCAGCTGGAGGGCGTCCTACTCTACGTTTGCCGAGTCGCGATCTCCACTTCAGAACACGCTGCCACCGTGCTTCTGCAGATATATACAGGATGTATACGACGGTACGACATTAAATGAAACCACGTGTAGCATGTGATGTTAGAAGGCTTTGACAAAAAAATTAAACAGAAATTTGCAATAGTTTAGACGCAAATGTATTTTCTTTATGTCACAGTTGTTCACAGTTTTAAACAACCTGTAGTTATTTACGTCGATCGTATGTTGTCATTACGTCATTCAATTCATTTAAATATTTCTGACACTTTCATATTATCTTATCTCTTACTCTGTTCCGCACTTTTGTCGTCGTCATGTCGAAAACGTCATGATAGAAAAATAATGTGTAGTTTTATTCTTAATTTTTCGACTTTAAATAATGCGTAGCTTTTTTTTTTCTTTTTTTTTTAATAATTTTTATTAGAATATGTTTATAAGGGTTAACACTGGCTGCCTTATCATTTAATACCGTATCGTCGTATACATCCTGTATAAACAAGATTTTGTATATTGTTTGGTTACCTGTTAATAGCCGTATAAGCCTCAATATATCGACATTGATGTATTGTATCAACTCAATGTCTGTATAATCGGGGTTTTCTTCTGAGCTAGATGACAGTTCCTGAAACAACTGAAACAAAAATACGTTAATTTCAGCGTAAAATACGAAGAAATGGAATTTAAATATAACATAGAGTATCTAGAATCAGTTGCCATGTACAAATCTGTCAACAAAGACACAACAATAAAAAAAAATTTGAACAAACCTTTTTAATTCTCCTTTGTGCAATTAAATATGTTTAGTTTGATTACAATCAAGTAGTATTTTAAATCTTTATAACTCAAACTAGAGTAGAATGCAAATTTCAAGAAATGGCAACCCCAAACACAAGACATACCAGATTATTTGATTTAGTATGGTGTTTTGGTTCTGTACTTTACTGTACTGAAAAAAAAGCGATGGTGGCTGAATGGATAAGAGACCGGCGTGCTAAACACGCGATCCGAGTTCCGATCAGCAGTATGTGGATTCCACTTTGTGGAATTTATATGTACTAGTCATATGATTTACCATCTGCTAACGGTGAAGGAAAACGTCGTGAGGAAACCCACATACCCTAGAAGAAATTCTATGTGTATGTCTGATCCACCAACCCGCATTAGGCCAGCGTGCGGGGATTACGGCCTAAAACCCTCTCAGCTCTCAGAATAGAGGAGAAGAGACCCGAGCCCAGCAGTGGGACAATAATGGGTTGCTGATGACTTTACTGTAATATTTCAAACTGCAACCAATAGGAATTGTAACTACTATGGCGATTAAAATGAGTGCTTTCTTGCCAAGTTCTTCTCAGAGCTCAACCTTGTCAGTGAATTGGCCTTAGGCAAATTTAATGACACTTTTTTTTTTTTGCTTTGTATTACGTTCATCAGTATCATGTATGTGATCTATATGAAAGATTTGAAGTTTGAATAATAAATTGTAATTAAAAATTAAATATTGATCATAGACGAAATTAGACAAAGCAAAATTTTTAATTTTTTGTTCTTATAGCATTATAACAAAGTAGTTGATTTGATGATTACCTGAAGCCTGGCACTGATCCTGTTGAACACGGCGTTGAAGAAGTTGAGACTTAGAGCGAACAGCACCTTGCTAGCGAGCTGACGCAGCAGCATGTTGTTCAACGTGTTCTCGTTGCGCATGTCTGGATAACATTGACATTATTTTTACTATTTTAAAGACAACACGCAAACTACGGATCAAAAAATATTCTTGTGAGATGGACAGACGGACAACAGAGTAATCCTATAAGGCGTACGTTTATTTTTTTTGAGGTACGGAACCCTAAAAACAGATATAAAGTACACCCAGATTCAAAACCATTTCCTGAGCTATGACATGTCTCTTAATAAACAAGGTTTAAAGAGAGATGTCCTCTCAAGGTAGGCAGTGGCTTGGCTGTGCCCAGGCGTTAATCACTTCCTATAAGGTGGGCCGCCTGCTTGTTTGCCATTTCAGACATAAAAAAAAAAGAAAACAACTTCAGCATAACCACTCACCGATGAACTGGCAGACTTCCCTCAACAATATCTTGACATTCATAGCCTCGTCGTACTTGGCTGTGTCTTTGGGCTGAGAACTGAGACATATCTCTAATGTGTCCAGTACTATGACAAGGCTGTCGTGGTAGCCCTTCTCCAGCTCTGCCTGCGGTCTGTTCATCCCTATAGATACTGTTGGTTGATACTGAAACAAGTATTAATTCAAATCAAACAAATTTTATTAAAGATAGCTCAAATGATTAACTATCTTGAATACAATTAATTATGGATATATATCACTATCTTTATGTACCACTTTCTTGACCTGGGTGATGCGGATTTAAGTTTCTTAATAATACGGCACAAGCCTATCGACAAACCCAACTAGTTGTTGTAGTGAAAATTTTGTATCACCTAGCCAAACGGGGTGAATAGATATTTTACAATACTACCACAGAGAACGTAAGATCTGTACATCTTATTCATAAATAATTATGAATAATACACACAGAGCATGTTAATATACCGTCATATAAATTTTTGTACCTATCCACCCGTGCGTCATTATTTACCCTATATGATTGAGTATTTGTTTTAAAATAAAGATAATACAATAAAGAGAACAACATGTTTACAGACCATTTCGTTGACTCTCTGCAGTATCTTAGTGAGTCCAGCGATCACCAAGGAGAACCGATGCCGACTTATTTGGACCAGACATGCCTTGCATTGCTCTTCATTGATGCGCGAGTGCAAGCTTTGAGCACCGGTCTTGTATGGTAACTGTAATTATTAAAATAATAAGAACACAGATTTGAAGTAGTTTATGGAAATAGGAGAAAATTAAATATACCCATAGCCTCCCGCTTCCCTTAAAATTTTAGAAAAATAGTAAATAGTTTTTTACCTTCAGAATAAAGGAAAAATAACTATAGAAGTGTGTGGTATCCAAATTAATAGGAAATATCTCAATATTACAAACGGAACTCTCTCAATCTGAGTTTAATTTGAATTTGTCCAGTTTTTTTATTAATGTCAAATACCTTTAAATATTGCATGCCATGAGGCGGAATTTGGAGAATTATAATTTCATTCTTATCATCTTGTACCTACCCATTTTCGCAATAAATATGTTTGAGTTTGAGTTTTATTTAGGCAAAGCTGTACTGGACAGTATTAATCACAACAACTATTTGTGAATTGCAAAAATATTATGAGAGTTGACCCAACAGGTTTAGTAGTAGCATATTGTACCCAATAGTCCAACATGACAGTTGATATTTTAAGATACTTGTAAATAAATTGATAATAATTATCTAGACATTAGTAATATTAGTATTAGACACAATTAAGTGTTTAGTGGCAGCATACACAACAACTATCACTAATTTTTCAAATTACAAATAAATCAGTACAAATTTTTATGCTTAGATGTGGCATGTTTTGAAAATATTTTTTCTTGTATATTCTTATAAGCATATAGCATCCATTTAAAGTCGGCCCGATCGATAAGTTCCATAGGTACGGAATTATCAATTTGTTTCAGCCACCCACGCAAATATTGGTACGGAAAACGGATCAATAAATTAAATTAGATATGTACTGCGATTCTAGTGATTGTTTCTGCAACATATCAATATATTTCATTTAAAATGTTTTTGTTTACATTAATCGAAAAACTCCTTTTATGGGTGGGACTTAATAATTAAATTTTAAATATTTTTGACACTCACTTGCTCCTCAAATCGGGCAATTAGCGAGTTGGCCCACTCGCTAGGCTTCTGCGTCCCCATTTTTTATATAAATAATGTATTGTTTGTGTAAATAAATTATAAACAATAAATTATTTTTTGCGATACCATTTCCGATCTTCGACTTGCTTCGACTTCTAAAAACTACTAAAGGAAAGAACGTTCAAACTTCAAAAAACTACTTTGCCCAATTTGCCCAAGTTTTACATACGTCAACTTATTTCAAATCTAAATCAAATCTCTTGAAAAATCAATAATTTTTTATTCTGATAAATTTTGTGCTAATATACAAAACAATAATATGAATTTCAACAATTATAAAAAATAACTTTTATATAAATGTTCAAATTCTTATAAATCTACTAAATTAGACAGTCGTGGTAGAAAGTTGGCAGTAGCCACACAGGCACTGTCAATATAAAAATCAATGGAAAGTTACGTTCCGTTTTGTTAATTTTGTAGGTAAACAAGAGAATGGAAAAATTTACCTAAAAATTTACATAATTCCTCAGCTCCCCAATTACTATAGCCTCATTTATTTTTTTGATAAATTATTTATAATAAAAATGAATTGATTGCCTATTAAATAATTTATCCAAAAAGCCATAGTGTTATTTTGAGTTTTTGTGCATAGTTTTGTTCTTGATTTTGACAAATCGACCGCGACCGACTGACAGACAACTTTTGACAATCAGATTATCATCAGACTGATCCTGTTGTTTGTCAAATAAATTAATAACGTCGGTCATTTCGATTGTTCAGCCAGAAAACAGTTATTAATATCAATTCTGTGTTTAATTAGTTGCTCCAAGCTTGTAGCTCAGAATGATGGTAAGTTTTAAGGATAGAGTAGAACTAAGACATCTTAAATTGAATTTGTTTAGTACTTTACCGGGGGGCGTCACCGCTTCGATATTTTTGTGTAAAAATAATATTTTTTTGCAGAATAAATAGGGTAATGACTCATGTTCACGTAGATAAAGGCCTTGCGGTTCTTTTAATTGCTATAATGCGCTGCCTAAACAGTGTTTGATGCTAACTAATCAAGTGACGTGGATAGGTTTTGTTTTTGTTTTGCATTTCGGACATTAACATGAATGACCTTCTATTTTATGATAATTTAAAGTCTGTTTTCGTTTCTAATTTTTTAGATGGCATTAACTTTTACTTTAAGATTTCTTCTGCCCCCTGAAAAAAATTACTCAAAGTGCGAGAGTTGCGCTCTAAAGTTAGCATACACTTACAACTTGGGCATATTGAACCCATTTTGAAAATAGGACATTACGAACTGAAACGAGCTTTAAATAGAGCTTAGCCTCACTAGGTAGGCAGTGGCTTGGCTGCGCCTCTGATATTGCCAATGACCATGAGCGGCGGTAACCACTTACCATCAGGTGGGCCACCTGCTCATCTGCCCCTTCACACAAAAACAAAACTATCTTGATCTGCCATTGTACTATAATTATATACCTACCTACTACTAACTAATTATTAGTATTCATAACTTCTTCCTCTTTCCCTGATCAACAAATAATAGAAGCCACATATCCACTTTGCGATCATAGGTTGTGTGGACCACACAGTTCATGCTGCCCACCACCCTCTTCATAAAGTCTTCATTATATAAATATTTACTAGGACTGTGTGGAAGATAGCAACCATGACCCTCTGTCAACTCACTCATCACCAACACCTCAGACCCCCAGCTCCGCTGATCAAAAGCTGGATAAGAAGAAACCTAATGAGAACGTCTCGCTAGCTGATAATAGCTTATTGGTAAGATTTACTTTATGTTACTATAATCGTGAATAGGGCTGCCACCCATACTATATTACATAGAACCTATGATGGAAACACACCCGTAAGGCAGCTTTGGGAATTTCATAACGAAACAATTTCTCAGATTCCAATAATTATTTAAAAAATAATAATAATTTGTCAATCAAAGCTAAGACTAATAACAAAATATACACAGAAAAATAAATAATTGCCAAAAATAAATGTGAACTATTTTTTTTTCTTGAATTTACCAATAGAAAATGCAATGTTTTGAAAAAATACAATTTTACCTTCAAAAAAGGTGGCAACCCTAATTGTGAAGGGAAAATTTATATTTGGATAAATAATGATAGATAAATAATAATTTTATTGAGGATGTTTGTTGTTTCATACAAAAACAACTAAAAGAATGTTGAAACAGATGATGAATATCATCATCATCTCAGCCTATTGCAGTCCACTGCTGGACGTAGGCCTCTTCTAACACGCAACATAACACTCGGTCCTCCGATGATTAAATGGAAGATAATTGAATTTTCAATGATTTGCAGTTTTGATGGTAAATAAGTTATATAGTAGTTATATATAGTCAAAGACAATGCCCATACTAAGGCATACCAAGCCCTGAACGAACCACTTCACTCATCACAGCAATGTTAGTGTTAAGGACCACCTTAACCCTTTGACCGCGGACGTGTTATAACGTCATTCAATAACTTGACACAGCGTCCATCGCACTTCAACTTTTAGGGACGGATAAAAGTTGGCTAATGTAACATTTATAACTGTTCATATTATTTATTGCTTGGCATAGGGAACACAGTTTTTTGTTATTAGCGTGGCTGTCAAAAGGTTAACCGCCATGCACAGTGACAGTCATTAATATAAGTGTATATTTTCAGGTGGACATATCAGATGCTCTAAGCGAGAAAGAGAAAGTAAAGTTCACAGTCCACACAAAGACAACTCTGCCGGAGTTCCAAAAGTCCGAGTTTATAGTTGTGCGACAACATGAGGAGTTTGTGTGGCTGCATGATAGATATGAGGAGAATGAGGAGTATGCTGGATATATTGTGAGTTTTCATGCGATGTCTTTTCTGTTGACTTGTCAAATAACATTTATTAAATAAAATATTTAATTATGGTGGAAAAATAAACTTTTTGATATTTCATCATAATATCAACACATCCATAGTGTTCGCGTTCCTCTCCTCTGTGTAGAGAGCTGAGAAGGTGTAGGCCAAAATCAAAACTTGTTTCTTATGTAGATCCCACCTGCCCCTCCCCGGCCAGACTTCGACGCGTCCCGAGAGAAGTTGCAACGTCTCGGTGAAGGAGAGGGCGCTCTCACCAGAGAGGAGTTCCTGAAAATGAAAGAAGAGCTTGAAGAGTGAGTTACTTTGTGATATTTTACTATTAACTGCATTTGTTAAAGGAAGGTTCTTAAAATATAGCAATAAGTTTTTAAAGTACTGCCCTCCCACACTATATCGATGCTAAGTAACGTTACTTCCGGTGAGTGTAGACCATCGGCGACCCAATTTGCCAGTTCCTCCCCCAATCCCCTTCCTTTTCTTTTTTCTGCTTATTTCCCTTTTTGTTAAACAGTGACTTTTTTTTTATTATTATTATTATTGGTATAGCACACTAGCAGCTAATTAGCTGATGCGTGTGTATCAAATAGCTTGGAGATGTTTTCTTTATCCAATCTGTTCTTGAATGCGTTTAAAGTGGGAGCCATGACAACACTTTCTTGGTTGGCTTTCTTCGCATTCTTTAGTCAATGCTAAGCGAACACAGTTATGTATATGCTGACCAATGAACCCCTTCCCTCCTCAGTGAGCTCTGAATGTCACTACTTACCAGGAACGCAACACAATGTTATTATGGTCTTCCGTGACCTGGAGGTACTTCCTTAGGCGGGAAGCCCATTCTGAGTGGAGAATACCCACTATTCCCTCGTATTTATTTTTCTCTCTTTTATGTCCAGCAGTGGACTGCAATAGGCTGAGATGATGATGATGATGATGTACCTATTTCTACATACATATAGATCACGCCTCTTTCCCAACAGAGGGGTAGGCAGAGACCATTTCCTTCCACTTGCACGATTCTGACATACATCTTTGGCTTTTTTAACATTTGGCGTGAGCTTGCCAGTTCTTCTCATAGCTCCACCCCGTCAGCGAACTGGTCGTAGGCAAATTAGCTGACACTAAATTTCGGATAACATGTTACATTCTTATCTTGTGACTTTCATAAGTGTTACTTTGTAACCTAGATGAATAAACGAGATTTCATTTCATTTTCTACCTATTTATATAGATAATTTTTTCCAGTGAATACTTAGCGACATTCAAAAAAACAGTGGCAATGCATGAAGTATTCCTACAACGACTCGCGGCTCATCCAGTGTTTCGGAACGATGCACATCTTAGAGTTTTCCTGGAATACGAGCAGGATTTGTGCGCTAAGCCACGAGGGAAAATGGACCTTATCGGTGGACTGGTGAGTTGAAGTTTGCGTGGTTTTGTCTTGTCGTTTAGTACGTTTTGCTATAATGCTTACGGAATAGTAAGATGACGTCAATTCACCGGTGTCATGGGGACAACATAAAAAAATCCCAAAATTTCTAACTTGATGGGGATTTGTTTCAAATATCACGATCTTCGGCTTAGCAGTCAGGGTCACTAACCACTAGACCAACAGGCATAATATATTTTGCATCGCGTATCATCCTATCCAAAATACTGCGATTGTCATGCGGTAAGGAGGGGTCCGGGCCCCTAGGACCCCTCCCCTCGCCCGTTTTGTACGGCCATATATATATATATATGTAACATATTTCAGATGCGTTCAATGACGACAACCACAGACGAAATATACTTGGGGGCGACAGTGAGGGATGTCAATGATTTCTTCGAACAGGAGACCACGTTCCTACAGGAGTATTACTCGCATCTCAAGGAAGCTGTCGCCAAAGTTGATCGGATGACCTCAAAGCATAAAGGTACGAAGCAGCTGACACGCGTGCTTGATTTGCGAGTCAGGCGATTTTATCAGTCGTAGTAGATAGTAATGATTATAGCAAAGTTACTGTTTACCTTATTCTTATTTAATTTCTCCGTAATTTTACATAAATACTAGCTATAGCCATACTACAAAAAAAAAAGCGATGGTGGCTGAATGGATAAGGGACCGGCGTGCAAATCACGCGGTCTGAGTTCGATCCCGACCGGTAGTACCAATGTGGATTCCACTTTGTGGAATTTATATGTACTAGTCAAGTGACTTACCATCTGCTAACGGTGAAGGAAAACATCGTGAGGAAACTCACATACACTAGAAGTAATTCTATGAGTATGTCTGATCCACCAACCCGCACTAGGCCAGCGTGAGTGGATTATAGCCTAAACCCTCTCAGCTCTCTAGTTAGAGGAGAGGAGACCCGAGCCCAGCAGTGGGACTTAATGGGTTGCTGATGATTACTAGCTATTGCCCGGGGCTTCGCTTCCTTGGATCTTTGTTTGGCCATTGCTCAAGTGATATTGGCCGTAGCGTGATGCTATATGGCCTATAGCCTTCCTCAAGAAATGAGCTATCCAACTCTAAAAGAATTTTTCAATTCTGAATACTATGCATTTTCAACAGACGTAGCAGATGCCCACATCAGACTATCCTCCTGCATCACCCAGCTCGCTACCAGAGAGCAGCCGCCCACTGAGAGGTTCCTCACCAGAGCCGCGGAGACATTTGACAAGTGCCGGGTAAGTTGTTACTCTTAATTGCTTCTAATATTTATGTAAATAGTGTTTCTATACCACGACGATAGCAAACAAAGCTTAGCACATAATAGGGTTCCGTAGCTAAAATGGCAAAAACGGAACTCTTATAGTTTCGTCATGTACGTCCGCCCGTATGTCACAGACATTTTACTCAAAAACAACTCTGTGTATATCGATGAAATTTGCATAATAGATGTCTTGTGTGAGCTGCTATTAGGTTCCCCCCCCCCCTAAATTTTCTAAAAAAATCACAAAGATAACGCTTATCAAACACTTTAAACTAAAATTATTTTGAACATGATCGCATATAAGTACCGTTTTTGAGTAATTGCAGAAAAATTGCGCTTCTGAACAAAAGGACGTAAGCACTATGAAGATACGCTCTTTTGCTGCGGAACCCTACATTGAGAATGGTTTGACATGCTGTTAACTGGTTTTTTTTTAAAATAAATATTGTTCAAGTTAATCGACATTGTTTTATATATAAAACATAAACATAACATCACGCCTTTATCCCCGAAGGGGTAGGCAGAGGTGTAGTACATTTGTTTACCAAAATCCGGGAAAATCTCAATACTGGAATTTTATTATTGCAAAGCCCAATACCATTTTAGCTCGACCCGGGAATCGAACCCGGGACCTCTTGCACAGCAGTCGTATACTTCTCGCTGCACCATTGAGGCAGTTATATTTAAAGAAACGTTTTAAATGATATGTTATAGAAAATCGAAGGTCGCATGGCGTCAGACCAGGACCTGAAGTTGGCTGATACTCTGCGCTACTACATGAGAGACGCTCACGCCGCTAAAGCTGTGCTGGTTAGGAGACTCAGGTAATGTAATCACATTTATACTAATACTAGAAGCTGCGCGGGGCTTGGTTCCCGTTGCTTTTGTTTGGCCACTGCTCAGCTCCTTTTGGCCGTAGCGTGTTGTTATATAGCCTATAACTAGCGATGCAACGATATATCGAATTTTCGATAATATCGATATAAATATGCCGATATGATATTATCATATCGGAAAAACATTTATCGATAATTTAAATAGTTGCTACATCGGTGCCAGCAAAACGTCTGTTCTCGAAGACAGGAGCTACTGTTACGGCAATTAGGAATCGGCTGCTAGGAAAAAGACTTTCTAAACTGTTGTTTTTAGGTTCTATTGATAAAAGTTATTGGGAAGTATGAAAATATAAAACTTCTAATTTTGATTATGACATGTCTTCTAATTTTTATTATTTAATAATAAATCTTTTATATGACTTAATTCGTCTTAATTTTTTCAAATTCATTATATTATAGAATATCACCTTAAAACGATCGATATTATTGATTATCGATAATATCACGATGAACTGTCGATATTATTGATTATCGATATTTTCAAGGCCTCGATATAAATATCGATATTCATATCGATATTTTCAACTATTTGCAACCCTACCTATAACCTTCCTCCATAAATGGGCTATCTGACACTAAAAGAATTTTTCAAATCGGATCAGTAGTTCCTGAGATCCTAGCGTTCAAATAAACAAACGTTGACTTATAACAAAAGCCCAACACAAAAATGGCGCTCAAAATCTCAAAACAGTTAAATTGTCACAATTGTTTCGCTGTCGTGATCCCCACCCAGGACAAATCTTGTTAAAATATAATATATGATTGTCTATAATATATTATATTTTAGTAAGTATATAATATATATATATAGTACACCAGATTACCATTTACTCTTCCAACAAATCCATCCTAAGGTTGTCTGGAAGAGATCGCTATTAGCGATAAGACCGCCCATTGTGCCTACATTTCGTATCCTTCTCTAAACCTGTATGTAATGTTTAAGTGGTGTACAATAAAGAATATATAAATAAATCTTTGTGTAATGAGCATGATTGTTTGTTCTGTGTCTGGGTGTAATTTATCTATAATATGTAGGTATTTATAAAAAAAAATGTATTTTGTAAATATGTAGTAGGTATATCAGTTGTTTACAACAAGCAAATGTAATTGCTTAATTTGGAACCAGATGGCGCTGTGTGAATGTGTGAAAATATTATTCATCATCATCATAAATCAGCCCAATGACGGCCACTGCTGTGGCGATAATTAGGTGAGGCCTATGTTCAGCCTCACCTAATACCCGCCACAGCGAGCGATTTTGTGCCTCCCGCATCCAACGGCCACCGTCGTCCAACGGCCACCCGCATCCAACGGCCACCCGCCTCCAACGGCCACCCGCCTCCAACGGCCACCCGCAACTTTTACTAGATCGTCAAAATATTATTATTATAAAATAAATTTCAGGTGTTTGCAAGCATACGAGGCTGCCAACAGGAACTTGGAGAAGGCTAGAGCTAAGAACAAAGACGTACATGCTGTAAGTACTTTAATTGTATTAAATATTAATTACATCTCACTGTTCCGTTAGCGAATATTCATATCTGGCCTGTTGGTCTAGTGGTTAGTGACCCTGACTGCTAAGCCGGAGGTCGTGGGTTCGATCCCCACCCAGGACAAATCTTTATGTGATGAGCATAAAGGTTTGTTCTATGTCTGGGTGTAATTTATCTATAATAGGTATATATTTACAAAAAAAAAAGGTATTTAAGTATCAGTAGTGCAAATATAATTGTTTAATTTGGGACTAGATGGCGCTGTGTGAATGTGGTAGAATATTATTATTGTTATAATAATATACTACAACATATTGTTGTGTGTATATAACATATTTAATATGTATCTGTTTGTTTGTGCTCTCAGCCGCTGGAGGTCCAAGAGGTAAACATGCTTTGTGTGTACACTTTTTACCCGACTGTCAGGACGGGTATTGTTTTTCGCGCGTATCTTGTATGTTTGTAAATTTCTTTATTCCCACGAATCTTCCAAACGGTTAGATGGATTTCGACAATTAGGTTTTGGTCGTAGGCAAATTTGCTGACATTACTTTTCGGATAACCTGTTACATTCTTGTGACTTTCACAAGTGTTACCTTGTAACCTAGATGAATAAACGAGATTTCATTTCATTTCATAGGTTATTGTTAGATTCGTCTAGAAAACCCAAGTGTCCTTAGATAGGTTTTAAGAATAAAAGACTTAAACGGCGGCCTTTTAAAGAAAGACAGAAAAACTTTTTATTTGCTACATAAATAACTTAAAACTAATACATTAAAAACTTATAAGCTGGTAGCAAATAAAGGTCCCTGCATCAGCTCTAATGTTTTGGTCTAGACCACAACGCTGGTATTCTTACAGGTCCTTAATAAATACCTACTTGAGTGAAGGCGGAATAACGGATTATTCCGAAATTTCGGAAAAAAAAGAAAAAATTCGGAAAGCCGACAAATTGTACGAAGTTAAATTTTTTTTTTAACCAAATGTATCGTGTTGGATAACAAAATAAAGAGAATCAAAAGGAGATTAAATATATTCAAAAAGAGATTATACATAATTGAATGGTTGCAAATTGTAAGTAGTTCTATTCTTTTTTTCAACCAAACTTATCGAGTAGAGTATCAAAATAAAGGGAATCAAATGGAGATTACAAATATATACATATGTTATGTATTTAAATTTAATCAGGTATAATAATATTGCAATAATTTTTCAGTCTTCTTAGTGCGTTGCTCTCTGTTGATTTTTTGCAGTCGGGTTATTAATTTTTTTTTAATTATATTTACTTGTTTATATTATGAGGCGTTTTATTAGTGGCAACCTTATTGCAACAGTCTTAAAATTCAAATTTTAATCTGAAATATTACTAGCCATTGTAAAATGTACCTTATTTATTTATTTACTTAAAATACACAAATTAGTATTAAGGCGGACTTAATGCCAGAGGCATTCTCTACCAGTCAACCTAGGGTGGTACAGAGATGTTAAAAAGTAGGTGCATATTGTCAAGAGAAAGGTGATGGAATTTCAATACTAATACATAAACAATACATATAGGTATATATATATAAATATAGTTAGACATATATTAAATACATACATACAAACATAAGCTATACAACATTTAAAACCAACGGTATAACGTATACAATGTATTGTCAGGCGGAGCAGGCGCAGGCGGCGGCGTGCGCCAGGTTCGAGCAGCTGTCGGCTCGCGCTAGAGAAGAGCTGCTCGACTTCCGCACCAGGAGGGTCGCAGCCTTCAGGAAGAGGTAAGAAAGACTGAAGATTTTTATTGGACACACAACATTTAATTTTGTAAATACATATTAAAGATTTTCAAAGAAGTACACATACCATACCGAAAATAACAGAAACAAAATTGGAAAGAGCGTATTTACAAACAGAGCATAGTCGCAATTTAGTGTCATTTATCGATTTTTTTTATGTTTGCTACACTTTTTAGAATAACCTGAAAAGTATGCAAATAACACATTGGAACTTGCAGGCCGTTATTTTCATAGTAATATAACTGTAAGCATTACGGAAACATACTTTTTAATACACGTTCACGTAATTCTAAATAGTGTATATATACTAAAGTAAAAGGAATTCTATCAAGAATATGAACATTATGTGCAGTTTTATTATTCTAGAACTTTTTTTTTCTTTTCTTTTTTTTAAAAGACAACTCCGCACTAGGGAACAAGCCCTGTGTCGCGGGGAGCTTTACAAACATGAAACTAACGACAAAAAGTACACCCAGACTAGAAACAAATATCTATGAATCACACAATTATTTGTCTCGTGTGGGAATCGAACCCACGTCACCCACACAACTTATTAGTAAAAGTTGACAGTACAGTTTTTATATTAAGAATCATGACAACGGTTGCTAGGATGGTCTATGTAAATTCTTAACAATATAATAATAATATTTCACCACATTCACACAGCGCCATCTAGTCCCAAATTAAGCAAAATATTTGCTTGTATTATGGGGACCAAACAACTGATATACTACCTAAATATTTATTTTTGTAAATACATACATATTATAGATAAATTACACCCAGACACAGAACAAACAATCATGCTCATCACACAAAGATTTGTCCTGGGTGGGGATCGAACCCCTCGTGGGTTCGATTCCCACCCAGTCCAGCTTAGCAGTCAGGGTCACTTACCACTAGACCAACAGGCTATAGTCTCTAATAATAAACAGTCATATAATACACTATTCTTGTTTCAGTTTAATCGACTTGGCTGAATTGGAAATCAAACACGCGCGGGCGCAGCAAGAACTATTCAGGAAATCACTGCAAGTGCTCAAGGAATGCCAGTAGATTATACATGTATGTTTATAATAGAGCTCATTGGTGAGAGAAAGGGTTTGAAGAGTCAGCATCGCGCGCCAGATGTCTCTGGTGTTGCAGGCGTACTGTTTGCCAGTGTCGTAGTAAAAATATATAATATATAAAATGTGCTAAAGTAAGGCCAACCAGACGAGATAAAGAATGTAAACAAATTCTCAGGGGTTCAAAACATTTTTATTTGAATAAATTATTATAAAGTTCGATTTTATATAATTTCGAACTAAGTACTCACAATAACAGCAAAAATCAAAAATAAAACTAACAGAAACGGAATAATAACAACAAAAAAGTACTAAGAAGCGCGTACGCGGCGAGGCGCCATATTTGAGCAAGTCCTTCCTTTTGATAAGGATGGCAGCACTGTCGCTGTCATAGTTGCGTGCGCGCGGATTATGGTCTATACAGTCCATAGAGTATTTCAAAAAAAGAGAATTTTGAAAAGGGAATGATTTGTGCTCACATTCATAATATGCAGAAAATAAAGTAAAAGTACGGAACACCAAGTAAATACGGAAACGAAAAAATATGTATCACTTCGAACGCAATCCAAACAGGACTTAACTAGTTCACAAAATGGCGGACCAAATGTTGACAACTGCGGTACTGAGTGCTTTCCTGTACCACGAAACACACAACGACAGCTGTTGTCGACCAACTGACGCCATAACGCGTACGAGTGATAAAGACAGAGATAATAATCTCTCGCTATCGCAATGTAACTCAGTAACGGTCCGCTTGTTTACGTTTTTTATCTCGTCTGGTTGACTTTAAACTATACTAAAATCAAACACTCGCTGCCCGCGGTGCAATATAACGTGTGAGCAGGACACCGAGTGGTGCGCTCTCTGTTGCACCTACGGGCCTTACGGGCGACCATAGTGACGTACCACTGTTGTCTCGATACCTAGTAATAAATATAGAAAGTAAAGATTGCTTACATAATAAAAACAAAACATTTCAATAATTATATTTTTATTAAAAATACATTTTTACTATAATGAATAACTATATTGACAGTAGGTATATCTACATCTACACTAATATTATAAAGAGGAAAACTTTGTTTGGTTGTAATGATCAAAAACTACTGGACCGTTTTTAAAAATTCTTTCACCATTCAAAAGCTACATTATTCACCAGTAACATAGGCTAAATTTTATTTTGGAAAAAAATAAGGTTCCGTAAGATATTTGGTTTTTTCGGACACAAGGTGTACAAAATCAACCAGAAAAGTTACTTATTTTGCGTACGCTGCCTAAACTATAAAAGATAGAACCATAAAATGTTCTAATTAATTGTAGATCTTATAAATTTCTACAAAAAAGTCCGCGACACACTATACCTATCTATGTCGAGTGAGGCACAACAACCATTTTTTTATTTAAAAATCTTGATTTTTTTTGGACTACATTTAAACTAACCGACATCCACGCGGGTGGAGCCGCGGGCGACCGCTATAATTAATAAAATAATTTTGCGCCAGCGCACTATCCTGTATTCTTTCAGGAATCGATAAGCGGTTATCGATAAGTGACGAACAGCACGCGTCCGTCCCTAGCGCACCGATGGTTTATGGCACCGCGGGCAGCGAGTGTTTGATTTTACTATAAATAGAGATATATATATAGATAGAGATACTATAGATAGAGATATAACGAGTTATGTGCTGAAATTGTCGGATGTCGTATTCTAAACTGTCGGAAAGTTTCCGTCTGAGAAATAGGTTTATTTCAGGCTTGCGCCTATTGCTGTAATTACATGGCAATTAAGTCTCGCAGTGGTCTTGTCTGCTTAAGGTTACTCCGTTATTCGCCTTTTACGACACCCACGGGTTGAGATGGGGTAGTGACATGTATTCTTAATCCGTCACTACACGAACCCTAAGTATGCAAAGTGCTATAATAATGTATATAAAATAAAAAAAAATGCAAAAAATATGGATATAAGTAGTAAAATTAACTTATAAAAAAATCTATCACTATACGTCTGAAAATATATAAAATAAAAAAAATAAGCGTGTTTTCAAAAAATACTATTCCGACAGTAATGTATGGTCGTGTAAAGAAGTGTAATTTTTATTATTCAAATATTTTGTATTTAAATATTATTTAGACTTAATATGTTACGAGATTCGAAATCAGTTGTCACTAGATGGCGCTGTCCTTTGTTGTCACTAGATGGCGCTGTCCTTTATTAGTTATAATTTTAAACTTGTATAATAAAGTTTAATAAAAAAAAGGCTCACATGTATATTTATTTTGATGAAATAAATTATTAAATGTTTAGTCTCAAGAGCTCGTGAAGGAAGAAAAAAGTCCGTTCAATAAAATTTCGTGTCTGTCAGGCAGTAAAAAAAATTGTTGTTGATTTGCCAGATATCACGTGTGATTAAAATTTTTTTATTGGCAGTTTTATGAGGTACAGTTTAGGTACAGTTTATTGATATATGTTCCAGAACATAGTTCCCACATGGTGGGGCGATACACGACTATGCGCGCCAAGCTGACGTCAGAACCGCGTGTCTATGTCACTATCTATTTAATATTTAACTGCTTGAGGTACAGTTTTTTTCACATAGGTACAGTTTAGTACAGTTTAGGTACAGTTATTTGGTGCAAATTTTGTGACTCAGACATCTCTCACGCCATCCTAACAGACACAAAATTTCATGGTTTTAGTTACATCTTTTTCATGTGTTATGTGTTAATCAGTCAAATAATCATAATTTATTAGTTATTGTAAAGATCTCTATTCATTTAAAAATGTAGAATGATCAGGATAACTCTTTAGAAAGCATTTTATATAAATTTTGTGTATTTTAGTGCTTATGCATCCAATAGACAATATTTTTTTTATTAATTTAACTAAAAAGAGGTGTCAGTAAATTTTCCTGAGGCTAGTTCACTGACAAGGTTTTTTTTCTTTATTTTTTATTGCCTGAAATGGCAGACGAGCGGCCCATCGGATAGTAAATGGTTACCGCCGATCATGGACGTTAGCAATGTTAGGGATAAAGCCAAGCCACTGCCTACCTTGAGAGGATAGCTCTCTTTAAACCTCGTTTGAAGAAGAACATGTCATATGTCAGGAAACACCGCTGTAGGAAGTTCACCCCAGAGCGTTCGTGGGAGGAATGATCGCTGGAACCTTACAGTTTTAGACGATATCGGCTCCAGGTAGTGTGAGTGAAGTAGCCTTGAGAAGAGCTAGGAACATACTATGGCCACTCCCCAGCGTTTAAAGTTATTTTATTCACTATATATTATGGTGCATTAATTTTTACCCGACTGTCAGGACGGGTATTGTTTTTAATTTAAGTTTTTCACGTGTATAGTTAAATAGTGGACCAATATTTTTTATTTAGTTACTTTTTTCCAATAAGCTGGGGCCCGAGTCTACTATATGTCACGTTCATCAATAAACCGGGTAGTTCCCATTTGTTCTATGGAACTGACGGCACTGGGATAAAAAAAAGAAAAAAACCATTCTCAATTTTTTCCATAGAACTGCATACCTACCTATGCGAAATTTATTGTTATATTTATGTTAATTAAATTTATTATATGTCCCTTCATGCATGCAAACGATTTGGTGACATCACTGTAAGTTTGTATTGCTTAATAAGAATAAATAAATAAATACCTGCCTCTCCACCCGGATTTACTCATTAATATAAATTGGGAATCGTTTTTTCCAAAACAGTTTCATACCATGTTTGTCACAAATTTTTGACAATTTGCGAAAACGTCATGGAAGAAATCAGTTTGATAATCATCAAGGAGTCTTATTATCTTGTTCTATAGAACAATTTGAGAAAAATAGGTACTAAATGTTCTATGGAACCATTGAGAATGTTTTCTTTTTTGTCCCGGTGAAGTCAGTTCTATAGAACAAATGGGAACTACCCAATAAACCTCAAATGTCTTGCATTATCTTTTCTTGTATCAATATCGCATAGTCTCAGCGACTAATATCGTAAGAGAATATGTTATTTTTTAATGTTTATATTATATGAAATTATATACTTATTCCCTATTTTATTGTTTTTTTTAGTTGACATACATTCCGTAAATCCCAAGGATGATCTTTCACGCAGTATGTGCGGTAAAGGAAAACATCGCGAGGAAAACCACATATCCTAGAAGAAATTCTATGAGTAGGTCTGATCCACCAACCCGCACTAGGCGAGCGTGAGTGGATTATGGCCTAAACCCTCTCAGCTCTTTAGATAGAGGAGAGGAGACCTGAGCCCAGCAGTGGGACTTAATGGGTTGCTGATGATGATGAATTTTTTGAAATGTTTTCAATACACTTTTTAGAATTAGGTGAAAAGTGTGTAAAAGATACGAAATCATTGCGTTTACAGTTCTATTTTCGTTCGTTCGTAGTTCGACTGGCCTGTTGGTCTAGTGGTTAGTGACCCTGACTGCTAAGCTGCAGGTCGTGGGTTCGATCCCCACCCAGTACAAATCTTTGTGTGATGAGCATATAGGTTTGTTCTGTGTCTGGGTGTAATTTATCTATAATATGTATGTATTTACAAAAAAAAATGTATTTAAGTAGTATATCAGTTGTTTAGTACCCATAACACAAGCAAATATAATTGCTTACTGTGGGACTAGATGGCGCTGTGTGAATGTGGTATTTATATACAAATAACACATTGGAACTGACAAACGTTATTTTCATAGTTAAATAACTGTAAGCATTACGGATAAGTACTTACTTTTTAATACACGTTCACGTAATTTAAATAAGTGTATTGAAAAACATTTCAAAAAAATAGCTCCCAATAAATAATAATAATCGAAAAGCACTAAATAGCGACGTCGCCATTCCTCTGTATGAACCCTCTTAAGGAAGTGCGATGTGTTTGGTGCAACCCTTATATCTTCTTCTTTGTGACCTTGCACATTAAATAAGTTAGTTTGAAGTATACAAGGGGAAATAATACAATACATTTTATAATTTACATATTTTTATTGGTCTTTGTTGCGGGCGGCACAGCCAACTGATTCTGAGCTGTCAGAAAATTTACGGCCCGAAATGTCAGTGTAATTAAAGTTAAAAAACATAATGTTAATGAAATAAATGGTTGTTGGAAAAAATCTTAAATTAATCAGTTTTTAAGGACAGACGATCTGATCCGAATAGCAGGATCGCGCTGGATGCTGGCCGCAAACAACCGGCCCTATTGGCAATGTCTTGAGGAGGCCTATGTTCAGCAGTGGACTTCCTGCGGCTGATATGATGATGATGATGAGACTATATTCTAACATTACATAACTTTAGCCGTAAAAATACGTCGCGTCGTAGTTAGATTCGTAAAGTCTACGTTCCGGGAGCAATCCGACGAGTCAGAATTAGGGGGCAGGACCTCTCGCTGTGGCGTAAATTAGGTGAGGCCTATGTCCAACAGTGGACGTCGTTGGGCTGAATTATGAATCACAAAAACTATCCCCAGTTTTTAGTTTCAAGAGGTCTATTCTTATATCTTAAATTAATAGATGTTAATATTGACAGCTTGAATTAGTTGGCAAAATATATTAGTAGTATCTAAAATACAACAGTAGTGTTTAAGTTAAGTCCTTGTTACATTACGCGAAGGGTGGACCTTGAGTTTGTGGGGCTTTGGGCTGATACTACTCGGGCACCTAGGGGGCCTGCCTATATTATCATTTAATTGCCATTAAAAAACGGCCCAAGTGTAAAGTATATAATTAAAAAAAGTTACTTAACCATAGGTTTGATTTTTTTTAATTCACAATGTTTTCAATTGGGACTAGAGGCCCCTTATATTCGGGGGCCTCGGGCTGCGGCCCCTATAGCCCCTACAGAGATCCGGCCCCGATTACGCGTATATTTCGATAGCGTAGTCCAATCTGTAGCTCCTTTGGCTCTTCATCCTTAGCGTGACATTCTTGTTACCGATGCCTCCTTCTGTTATATTGACAGAGGCCTCGCTATTTTGATAATCGTAACAGCTTATTGCCTGTAAATAAATTTAAATATAATTAATATCCATATATTTTTCTTATCAAGCTTTAAAACCTACATTAAAGTAGGTATTTGCTTTTAACGGCTCGCCAATATATTTAAAAATTATCTGGTTTGGACAGCCCTAGTGTTATAAAATCACCATGTGCGCAAGAGCTTAGAGTTTGGAAAAACATGTGCCTGCTTCCTTCACTTATTACATCTAGGGTAGCCATTTTTAAAATTTTTGCAACCAGGACAAGAAGCGTGTAAACCCCGGATTTTAGAGCCCAGAATCCGGACATGTCAACAGGATTTGTTACAGGACGGGAGAGGCGGGGGGACGGTGAATTTAGCAAGTCGGTTCAGCGGTTGATCGCGGTGTACGCACAGTACGTATCGCGGGCAGCCTAATACTTTAAATTTTATAACCCAGACTACAAATAAAGCCCCGCCCGGACGGTCCCCGGATGCTCAATCCGGAGAAACCCGAACGGATGGCAACCCTAATTACATTCTAATATATCCGAAAAAATGTGGCTGTTATGCTCCTCTAAACTCCTCTACTTATCTCTAAGGGGAAAATGGCGTAACAATACAACCTATACAAATAATAAAAAACGATAACTGTATTGAAATACATTGAACTTATGGCATCCCACTTTTTTTTAATACCACGACGACGCGACGGTGGCAAACAGACATACGGTCCGCCTGATGGTAAGCGGTTATCGTAGCCTATGGGAGCCTGCAACACCAGGGGCATCACGAGCGCGTTGCCGACCCTTTAGAAACCTATTCACTCCTTTTTTGAAGAACCTATACTGTAGTCCCTTGGGAAAACCTCGTTAGGGAATTTATTAACGAACCCTAAAGTAAGTTTAGCATACACCGTGTTAATAATTTAATTCTAGGTCAAACAATAGCCCCTAAATGTGTGAACGCTATATAAATTATAGGGCAGACAGGTGCTTCACTTGGAACTTCCTTGACCTCTAAGTAACTAAGTTACGTAATGTTTTATCGATGTTGTTGTTACCTTGAATTAACTTTCAATTTATTGTTTTAATTATTAATCAATTTGTCTGGTCATCATTATTTCAACCCATAAACGCTGACTGTTCGGCATGGGTCTCCTCCAAAGAATGTGGAAGGAATTTAACCTACTATACCACTCTGATACTGATGGTCGATGGGGCAAAAAAGTTCTCGAATGGCGACCACGTATTGGAAAGCGCAGCGTGGGGTGGCCCCCCGCCAGATGGACCGATGACCTGGTAAAGGTTGCGGGTGGCCGTTGGATGCGGGTGGCTGTGGCGGAAATTAGGTGAGGCCTATGTTCAGCAGTGGATGTCATTGGGCTGATATGATGATGATGATGATGATATCACGACATACGGGTTGTTAAAGGGTTTCTTTCGAATTTTCCTTTTCATGCAGTCCTATTGTCTGCATAAGCTTACTTACTGAATTTCGTATTATACCATTTTGCTTGACTCAAAAATCGAGTCTGGACAGTGCAGCAGTCTAAACAGTTTCTACTGCTCCAGTCAATTGTTATATCCTAAGGTAGGCCTTCAGCACACAAATGGCAGAGCGGGCCGGGCCGGCCGACCGCCGTGAATCAAAACATTGGTGCAGCCACCTCGTGTGCTGAAGGCCTAATAGTCTAAATTTAAAATTAAATTCATCAGCAACCCATTAAGTCCCACTGCTGGGCTCGGGTCTCCTCTCCTCTAACTAGAGAGCTGAGAGGGTTTAGCCATAATCCACACACGCTGGCCTAGTGCGGGTTGGTGGATCAGACATACTCATAGAATTTCTTCTAGTGTATGTGTGTTTCCTCACGATGTTTTCCTTCACCGTTAGCAGATGGTAAGTCACGTGACTAGTACATATAAATTCCACAAACTAAGTGCGTAATTTACACGCCGCTATTATAGCTATAAATAAAAATAAAAAATTAAATTAAATACCTTTATTGGAACATTTGCGCTGTATGAAAACGATTTGACCCGTTTTTGCAAAGGAATAGCTTCATATTTTATTCTATCTCTATGTATAAGTTTAGTCTGATTGTTTTGTTCACCAAAGAAATACGTAGAACACAGCACAGATGTCAATAACGCGATTAATGTTAGTATCACTGCTATAGATCGCATTTTGAGGCTTTAGAATTTGGTCGGGTGTTTTCAGTTTCGTTTTTCAGTTGATGATTACTTTCTTGTTACTGTCAATAGCTGTAAACAAAAAATGTTATTAATTAATTCTTCTTAACTCTTCTCCGAATCATTTTAAAAGGGGACGGAAGACTTATAATATACGTCATATCATACCTACGTCAACGCGACCAAGTCGTTGCCAGTGTAATCGAGTTACAGGCATTCGCTACTTTGTCTGGTATTAAATTAGGGTGGCTTATAGGAATTAGGTTCTCACAGCATAGAAGATGATGACACGTCTTAAATACACATTAAATAAAACTGTTTAAGTTAACAATCACAGTACAAAAAGTACTCTCAGTTGTGTAGGTATAGAGATAATGTTATCGCAAATTACGTATAAACATAATAGATTACTTTAAACAAAATGAGTCTTGAACAACTTAATTTCAATATTTATAAATTATAAAGGTGGATTCCCACGGTCTGTGATTTTGTAGACAAGCACGCACGACGGAAGAGCACGCACCGCGCACGACGCTTTTTCCACGTTACGTGTCGGTTTGTGCTCGTCGGATGTCATTTATTGTCGTCGACCCGAGTTGCCGAGTTCTGCGTTCCGCGTTCACTGTAATCTATACGATAGCCAAGAATCCTATACACCATTTTTTTTTTTCTCTTGGGGAAATGCCTGACGCATACCCCTCGGTCTTGGGGAAAGAACCGAGGGGTTATGTGGGGCTCGCACCCACTAAAACCCCAAGGTGTTCCTCTCGTCGCGCTCTGCTGTGGTCACGGGAGCGCAGGAACATTCGTCCGCGACCACAGCGACGATGGCCCGCTACGGGCCCCCTCTCTGCCGGAGCTGAGCTCCGGCGGTGACGTGCGGGAACACGCACACGCCACCAGAAGACGCTCGCGGTCGACTTTCCCCAAAGTCGACCGGTCCTGGCGTGACGGCGCGTGACGTAATTCTGACGACAGAAAAGGTTACAATTTGTTATTTTTATTAATTTGCCCCGCGACGGCTGCCACGGCCGATACCCTTCCCGGGGTACGTCGGTGCGGGTTAGTCTGCAATTACCCACCCCCACACCCCCTTATCGGTACGCACCACGACGGGCGTGTCTGCACTACCACAGACGCCACTATTCCCACGGTCCGTCTGTGTCGGCTAGTTTGCGTCCGTCCGTGATATCATAAACTGTGGGAATTGACTATAATTCCATCATCACTGACCGGATGTATATTGGTTGTGGAAAGTATAATAATTATTATTATTCTTTCATCATCATCGTCATATCAGCCCAATGATAACAATGCTGGCCGTAGGCCTAGATTACATATTATTCTTTACATTTTATGATACAAAATCCTCCGCCGCGTATGGCATCATCATCATCATCATCATTTCAACCAATAAACGTCTTCTCCAAAGAATGTGGAGGGAATTTAGCCTACTATACTACCGCCAAACAGGTTGGTATAGGGTTGGTTTCGAATTTTCCTTTTCTTGCAGTGCTCTTGTCTGCATTAGGTTAACTACTCCCTTAGTCGCCTTTTACGACACCCACGGGTTGAGATGGGATAGTAACATTACGTATTCTTAATCCGTCACTACATGAATTTTGGCGCCGCGTATGTATTGTAGGCGCAATAAACTCAAACTACTGAACGAATTTTCTTTTTATGCGGTTTCGACCAATAAATCACTATTCATCATCATCACTAGATGTCCCGGCGAACTTCGTACCACCTACTTAATTTATGATTTTATGAAAGTATACCTACCTACCTACTACTCTACCTACCTAAAAAGGAAAAAAAAAACCATCCTTGAACTTCAACGAACATTTAAAAAAAAGAATTGATCAAATTGGTCCAGGCGTTGTTGAGTTATGCGCTTACCAACACATTTAGCGATTCATTTTTTTATTATAGATTTTCAACTTGAGGGGCCCTGGGCTGATATTACTAGGAGACCCCCTAGGGGGCCTGTCAAAATTATCAATTAACTGCCTTTAAAAATTTAAAAAAGTAAAATATATAATTTAATAAATATTTTTTTAATTCACAATGTTTTCAATTGTGACAGGGGTCCCTTACTTATTATGCGGGGGCCTTGGGCTACATTCCCTATAGCCCCTAAGTAGATCCGCCCCTGGTACATTTTTTTTTTATTATTATTATCATTTAATCCATACATACATATTATAAAAGGCTTTGTCCTGACTGACTGACTGACATAATATAGACAACGCACAGCCTAAACCGCTAGTCGTAGCGTCTTGAAATTTGGAGGGTGTGTTTATCCTAATGTCTAGAGGTGTACTAAGAAAGGGTTTTTTAAAATTCAACCCCTAAGGGTGTGAAAAGGGATAAAAACGATTGTATGAAACTTCTTTGTTTTTTAACTTATAAATTTGAAAATTTGTGTTGGGGTACTACTATCAAAATAAAAAATACCCTCATCAATATTTTTGATAAGGGTGGCTTTGGAAGGGTGAAATTGGGGATGAATCGTTGCATGAAAAGATCTTTGTTGAAGTTAACGTTTTGCAAATTAGTATTGGGATAGGAACTTAAAATGTTGTTTTTAATATTTTTGATAGGGATGAGTTCAGGGGGTGAAATATTAAATAGATAGTTCTTTGTTTTTCAAGTTATATGTTTGGTCTGACTTAGACGTTATTTTTTAGGTTTTTATGGACGGATAATACGCAATTAGAACTTCAGTTAAAAAGTGAGTTGATGTTTGAAAAACTTACCCTTAGGGATGAAATAGGTGTGAAAATTATTAGAAATTGATATGGATGTCGTTTTCAAAGTTTTCAGGGACGCTGATTACGAAAATGTTATCTATATTGACGTAAAATGAAATTCAACTCCAGTGGTGGAGTGTTGTGGAATTCATAAATTGCACTTAAAACAAAGATCTATGTAATATCGAAATCTACGCGGACGAAGTCACGGGCAAAAGCTAGCTCAGAATAAAATTCCATACAACTTAATATTACATATAACTTAGTATACTATGTTAGTTCATCTTATCTACTAATTAAGTAATTAAAATTAAATTAATTCATGTATCTTTTTTTTTTTTATAAAGACAACGCTCGCACTAGGGAACAAGCCCTGTGTCGCGGGGAGCTTCTCAAACATGAAACTAACGGACACAAAGTACACCCAGACTAGAAACAAATATCTATGAATCACACAAATATTTGTCTCGTGTGGGAATCGAACCCACGTCACCCAACACGGCGATGTAGTGGCGAGGCGACCACCTTAACCACTGCGCCACGGTGACAAGTCTTTCTGAAGCATCAGAGCCGCCGTTATGCATACGGCACCAATGCTCCAGAAAGACACCACTGGCACTATTACCTATTATTTTCAGGATGCTGTTGGTACTTTCAATAGCAATGCCGTTCGCTTACGCATTATTGCCGCAAAGCTGTCCGTAGCCGCTTCAGCGAACATAATTGCCGAAGCGCTGCAGTACCGCGGCAGCCCCAACAACATCCTGAATGCATTATTGCATTGCATCACTCCACGACGGTAAAGGAGATAGTGGAGTACATCCGAATCAAGACTAACTGGACTTTGAGGGTCGAGAAGTTGGAGGCGCGCCATAGCACGAATTTTAATTCGTTCGTGGTGCGGGTCCCAACTCATCATCTGGAAACGTTCCTCAAAGAAGAGTTTTGGCCGAAAGGTGTTATTTATCGTCGTTTTCGCGGCAGATTATCTAACACAGTGAAGCGTAACACGACGCCGACATTAACGTGTACTTAGTCATTGAGTGTTTATAATTGTATGTATGTTTAGAATAAGGTATTTATAACTATGGAATATAAAAAAAAATATTCCGAAATAAATGATTTATTATTATTGTTATTATACTGGATCCGAAGAGCGTTGTAGGCCCTTTGCGTATGTTTGACCTTGACATACCCACTTAATTTCGGTTTAACTAAATTAAGTACCTACTTATTTTTCCATTTTATGTTACTTATAGATTAATTTTCAAAAACTTTCAGAAACAAAAAGACGTTAACGATTTCACTATAACGTCTCACTACATTTTATTAGACTGAGTCATACGTACCATTTTCTGAGAACACATTTATCAATTCCCACGATGAAAATTGAACAAATTCGAGCAAAACAAAACTTTTGATCGAACTAACCACACGAAGAACTATGAAATATAATTTAAATTATTATTTAAGTAATAAAACATTTTATATCGCGATGTATCGTATAATTTTTAAGTAGTTGAACACGTGTAGGCACAGAGTAGATTAAATTAATAATACTCGCGTAGTCATTCGATAAACACTGCAGGTCACTGACTATAGTTGAATGGTCTGCATTAGTTCAACCTTCGACCGGTAGGTGCGCTAAAGACTGTGTTCCACTAAAGGCGAAAACATATTTGAGTGTCGTGTCGTGTCCTGGCGCGCCATACTAATATGTCCATGTATAATATTAATATTTAATATTTTTTTTACCATATTCACGCAGTGCCATCTAGTCCCAAATTAAGCAATTTTATATTATTTGCCTGTGTTATGGATGCTAAACAACTGATATACCTACTATTTAATTATTTTTTTGTAAGTACATACATATTATAGATAAATTACACCCAGACTAAATGTATGAATCCGATATGCGTCAGGGACGTCTCTGGCGCGCCACGAGAGAGTATATTTAGGACTTTTTTTTCACACAGCGCCGTATAGGCCATTTAGTAGTAAATTAGTAGTAAATTGACTTTCACCGTGGGGTAGCGATTAAGATTGTCGCCTTGCCAGTCGCCTCTAAAATTTCTAAGTGACGTGGGTTCGATTCCCACATGAGACAAATTTTTGTGTGATTCATAGATATTTCAATTTTCCTTTTCTTGCAGTAATCTTGTCTGCATAATGTTACTCCCTTAGTCGCCTTTTACGACACCCACGGGATGAGATGTAGTAGTGACATTATGTAACTAATAATATTCATTAAACTACCATTATTAGACTCCCTCCATATCTATCAGAAGATCTTCCACTCGTAATCTATTACAATACGACTTCCATTCAGTCACACTGACCCCATTCCAGAACTGAGCAATTTCGTTCAATTTACACACCGACACAATCTTGTGGTTTATAGGTGACGATACGACAAAACCGACAAAACCTATCTCTGTTCTGTGATACGACAGGACGCCGACTTGGAAGCGCTGTTCGATACGTCCGATGGAGCAGTGGAAGAGTGTTGAGTGACAATTTCTGTGCAAGGGGTTCCGGGTGTGGCAAAAATGTTTTGGGTTTTTTCATTTTGCAATCCGCGGTATCTAGCCGTTGTGTGTAAATAGTCTTCATCATCATGTCAACCTATAAACGTCCCACTGCTGGGCGCGGGTCTCCTCCATGTGGAGGGAATTTAGCCTACTATACCACGCTGGCCAGTCGGGTTGGTATAGGGTTTGTTTCGAATTTTCCTTTTCTCGCAATGCACTTGTCTGCATAAGGTTCCCTTAGTCGCCTTTTACGACACCCACGGGTTGAGATGGAGTAGTGACATTATATATTGATTGTTCGATTTCGAAATCGTTATCAAATAGTTAAAAAAGATATAATTTATATTTTCAAACAAATTATTACATAACGTCTCCAAGCTGTATAAAAGCACCCATTTACACATTTAAAGTTCAGAATTCTAGACTATTATGGAAGCAATAAAAAGTAACCGAGTTAAAGTACATTAGCCATATTATTTGGCAGTTTTCTTATCTTAGTGTCATCGACAGACGTTACTGTGGTACGTAATTTTGTTCTAATTCACGTCACTAACTCACGCCTGCTCGACTCTCGGCTGTGTAATCAGTAACGAGTAACGACGTTATTTTACTTTTGCCCATGGACTGTAATGTTTTTATCGTTATTTTAATATGCTATAGCGACACCAAACACGCAAATAATAATATTATATGTAGGTAATTTTCAATAGAATCGAGGTCAGGTCATAGAAGGTAGGCAAGTCAAATTTCTTTTATTTTTTTTATACCAAGACGCGCGATGGTGGCAAAGAGGTGTACGGCTGACTTGATGGTAAGCAGTTACCATAGCTTAGATAAGACCCCGCATTAGGTACATTACGATCGGTCTCAGGGTGAGTTTTTTGTAATTAATCAGGCACATTCCCACTTTCCCGTTGTCACTGAGAATTTCAAGACAGAAAATATGATTTTTGGTTTGACCCGGGAATCGAACAGGAAACCTCTTGCGCACAGTCATACATACTACAGGCAATATTTTGCTAAGCTAAGTATAAAGGCAGTAAGCGAGCATACAAGTAAACAGTGCTATAGTAGCAATTAATGAAACCATTATACTACAGGTAGGAGCATGATTTGCATGCGACACTCACAGCTATTTTCCAAGGTGACGATGATTCACTAGCAGTCTAGCAGTAAATAATTATGACATCTTGGGCAGGCTGCTTAGCTTATTATGAACTTATATAAAATATCATCTAACATAGGTAGGTACTACTCGACCAAAACAATTAGGCGCATGCTGGCCTAATGTGAGTTGATAGATCAGACGTAGGTACACATAGAATGTCTTCTAATGTATGTGGGTTTCCTCACAATGTTTTCCTTCACCGTTAGCAGATTGGATGTGATGTACGTCATGACTAGTACATATTATTATTATCTATAAATTCCAGAAAGACTGGACCGCGTGTTTAGCACGCCGCCGGTCTCTTATCCATTCAGCCACCATCGGTTATTAATATTTAATTAATTTTTTTTTACATATATTTTTTTTCATAAATTAATTATTTTTATTTATTACTTAGAATAAAATATCTTATTAAATTGAAACTTAAATCTAAAATAAACAGACAAAAGTCAGTCGTCAGTCAAATAACCCGCCCCTGGTTGCTCCTGGCGCAAAGGTGCCCACAACGCTTGCCGCGTTCCCGCGCTGTATGGCAATGGCCAACCTTTGCACCAGGAAAGACCCGGAGCGGGAGTCACCACATATATTATTAAGGCGGCGCCCTAATGCCTGTATAAAATTCCTGGCGTCTTTGCCCCAACTGCCCATGGTCTCTACTGCAATGGGCACAAAATCATACATTGGCTCCAGGGCAGCATACTTAAGCCTCTTCTTGGAAGCGGCGTCTTCCGCAGCCGCCGACGGAAAGCGGGCGGTGCGACTCAGGTGGCTGGCGGCAACAGTGCTGACGCACGTGACATCCCAGATTAGGCACTTGCCGTTCGTCCACGGCACCAGAGTCAACCCGTCCGGCCTCTTCCCATCAGATCTACTCAGACCTGGGGGCTCAAGCATACACGGGACGTTGGCCGATACGAGAGCTCTGCGAACTATGTCGTTAAGAGCGTGATGGCGCGAAAACCTCCCTGAGCAGCGACGACAACTCAATGCATGATGGCCATCGGTCTCCACCCTAGAACCGCAGGTGCATACATGGGGTTCACACACCCTGCAGCCCAGGCGCAAGGCCACCGCTATCCGCAAAGAGTCATCATCAAGTAAAGTTCCCATGTGAGGCGAGGGAAGCGCAAGCAGCCACGCTCCCGATTCGGATTGCGACACAGCTCGTAACCTGGCCATATCGGCCCCAGATGCCTCCTCTATTAATTTCCCCTGGATCCTCTTAACCCCCTCGCCATCCCACGCTCGCTGAACGTGCGCTCCCACAGGGATAGTTGCACTCGGGTTGAGGGCCAACCAAGCTGATAGAATAAAATTATGAAAATCTCGATTTGTTCCCGGTAGATGAGTTCGATTCCAATTCGCAGAACCATGTGTACGTAAGTTGTTCGACTACATCTGCTAACGGTGGAGGAAATATCGTTAGGAAAACCGCATAGGTTTATGTGTCCTTGAAGAAATTGTAATTGTGAGGCGCTCGTAGCATTGTGGTACTGAGATGTTCGTAACGATCATCGAGGTTAAGCAACGCTCAGCAAGGTCAGTCCATGATGGGTGACCGTTTGTGGCAATTTTATTCTCGAGCGTCTCCGTGCTTCGGAGGGTACGTAAAGTCGTTGGTCCCGGTTACCACTTAATATGGTAGTCGTTAAGTCAAGTTGGAAGCCTTCTGGGCGACTTGATAAATTCCAACACCAGAGTCTGCCTCACGCCCACACGATAAGAAGAAGAAGAATTTTAATTGTTACCAAAAATAGAAACCTTTGTTATTTTTCTGGTTTATCCTTCTTACATAATTTAGGTACTTATACAACGGAGTCATGCGTCTAAGTAAGTTGTTAATTAGGTAAGTACCTACATGATTTTTTATAGAAATAGTTGGAACAGGGCCGCTATGTGATATAGCGTAGACGCAGATGGAAGTTTGTTCAAAACACGCTAAACTAGATATTCTCTGAATATTTTGCTTCCATGGGAACAAATAATAACAAAATTATGAACATATTAATTTCCATTTCTAAAATCTGAACGCAATTTAGTAGACGCGTTGCTATGGCAACGATATACGCCACAACAAAATAAAATATTCAAAACAAAAGAGCACTATGAACCCTTCAATAAAAAAGTATAAGTTTAATAATAATTATAAATAAATTTTATGGATTGGTGATTTTTTTTAGTGATTAATAATGTTCTAATTAGTATTATAAAACATGAAACAGGAAAAGTAAGTAAGTACCTACTTAATATCAATTAATAATTATATAAAAACTAACTGTATTAAATGTTAATTAATTTGGTTTTAATTTAATTTACAACTACAAACGCATCTAATTAGTTATATTAATTTACCTATGTTAACTTCTGTAAGTAGGTAGGTCGTAAGCTGGTAAGTACTCATTTATTACATGTTTTAATTAATTGTATTCGAATAAATTAATGTTATTGGGTTTTTTAACGACTTGCTTGATACGTAATTAATTTAAATTTGTTTACTTATAGATATCTAAACAAATTTATTTTATTTAAGTAGGTATACCTTTGAATAAGTTAAATTTTTCATAAGTGCGCCATTTTAAATTATAAATGGATAAATAATCAATTTTACAAAGAGGTCCCACGTGGACCTCTTTGTAAAATTTTGGTTGGTTGTCTATTCATTTATTAAACAAAAACACAATTCTAAGGTTTTAATAAATAATTATTTTTTTCTCTATTTATAGGTATATATTAAATATAAAAAAGTATATTAATTCAATAAATGCTACGGTTTCAATAATTATAACGTTACCACAATTCAAATTTAGAATTGCATAACTAACCCTAAACCTATTATTATTATTTTTAGTTAAATTTTTTTAACTTTTTTTTTTCAGAAGTCAATTTCAAAATTAGTATAAAATACGTAAGTATTAGATCAATAATGCTTCGGTTGCTGGGATGTTTGTTTGTCTGTCTGTTGGTGACGTCACGGGTCGTTTCCAAGTGGGTAGAGGGAAGGGTCGATACTAAAGAAGTAAGTATCATAATAATCGAGTTTTATAATAAGAGGGTTTATACAGAGGAATGACAACGTCGCAATTTAGTGTCATATGTTGTGGATTTCGGTTTTTATTATTTTATTGGAGCTATTTTGTTTTAAATGTTTTCGATATACTTTTTAGAATTAGGTGAAAGTTGTGTAAAAGGTACGAAATCATTGCATTTACGGTAAAAAAAACGCCTTGTCCGTTTCAATGTGTTATTTGCATAGGTATAAATATATGCAAATAACACATTGGAACTGACAAGGAGTTTTTTCATAGTAAGCATTACGGATACTTACTTTTTAATACAAGTCCACGTAATCCTAAATAATGTATTGAAAACGTTAAAAAAAATAGCTCCTACGTGGTTAGTGACCCTGACTGCTAAGGCTGAGGTTGTGGGTTCGATTCCCACTTAGGACACATCTTGATGATTGTTTGTTCTGTGTCTGGGTGTAATTTATCTATTCTTATCTATTTTTACAAAAAAAAATATCTTTTGTTTCGTATATAATGTACCTTAATAAAATGTCTTAATTTGGGACTAGATGGCGTTGTGTGAATGTGGTAAAAATATTAAATATTCATTTATTATAATTATCTCTGGTCATCCAGAAAAGTATTTTTAATCTACAGAGCGTAATTGTAGCGGAAAATTTGCGTTATGTCTATTGATGATATTTTTCACAGAACTGGGCGTTTCTCGCACGTTTCTGCTTCCTATCTATGGATGGACAGTTCGAGTACCTGATAGAATATGAGAGAGAAATGGGTATACCCAATCTTCTGTTGTATTATGATGACGAGAGCCAATGGCCTTCAGTCTACCATAGTAGCAAGGTAATAGCCGTGCCACACGGTTGTAAACTTGCGTTCCAACAGAGTGACCTTGGTGGGAGCTTAGTTGCCATCCGCGTAGTTTGTATAAAATTTGGTTTACAACAGCCGGCTAGACGGTTGGAAACCACCATCTTCACCTCTATGGAAGGCAAGTTTACAACCGTGTGGGCACGGTTTTAAATATAGTTTTTTAATTTTTTGATGGATCGTTTATCTTGTGATTGTAATAAATAAATATTAAATAATTAAATTATATTTTTATTCACATATGAATAGAGTTACAACTCAAGTTTTTTAATATAGTTACTGTTTAATGAACACGTCTGTCTTGCCATGTAGGGCATGTGAATTAAGTTGAGCCGTAGTTCCATTCCAAGATACGACAATTAAATAGCTGTCAAATTCTATAGAAAAATATTACATCCTAGAAATCGCGCGAGGCTTCGCTCCCGTCGCTTTTGTTTGGCCACTGCTCAGCTCCTATTGACCGTAGCTTGATGTTATATACCCATATAACCTTCCTCGATAAATGGGCTATCCAACAATAAAATAATATTTCAAATCGGACCAGTAGTTCCTGAGATTAGCGCGTTCAAACAAACAAACTGTTCAGCTTTATAATATTAGTATAGATTGTCTTACACGGCACGTTCAATGGCTGTAGATAAAACTCAGCTCAACTATAAGTCAGGTAACGTTGTCTGTCTGTTGCCAGTCATGTAAGGAGCGTGAGGAAGTACTGAACAGGGCTGGACAGAACCAAATTGTGCGGCTGTCGCACTGGTATCCTGATACGGAATACTCTGGGTGTATACTTACTAAAGCCAACAAGGAAATGCCGGCTTCTAAAAGGTAAGCAGTAGCAGGTACGGATTTAAGTGTGTAGTGACGGAAGAATCAACAACAACAGCAACCCATTAAGTCCCACAGCTGGGCTCGGGTCTCCTCTCCTATAACTAGAGAGCTGAGAGAATTTAGGCCATAATCCACTCACTCTGGCCTAATGCGGGTTGGTGGATCAGACATACTCATAGAATTTCTTCTAGGGTATATGGGTTTCCTCACGATGTTATCCTTCACCGTTAGCAGATGGTAAGTCACATGACTAGTACATATAAATGCCACAAAGTGGAATCCACATTGGTACTGCCGGTCAGGATCTAACGTCGCTTATTCATTCAGCCATCATCGCTGTTTTCAGCCACCATCGCTGTTTGACGGAAGAATAGGTACCTACATAACGCAAAAAATACAAAAAGCAAAACAACAGGTAATGGATAAATTTGATCTCAGGGACGTCCGCCCGCACTGCACACGGAATGGCAGGGTCGCGGGTTCAAGTCCCATCGTGGGATTGAATTTTTCTATTACTTGTTTAGCATTTATATATTTTTTAATGACTAGGCTAGGCACTATATAACCGTATCTAGTTAAATTGTTACCTATAGATTTTTATACTCTTCTTCTGTTGGTCCAAAATAGTCCAAATTATCATCTCCCATGCCTGAATCATTTGATAATAAGCTAAGATGTAATACTTAATATTTATTTCAGCACAACATCAACACAAAATCCGCTAACAACACCCAAATTAAAGACCAAAAACTCCACAAATCTAATTCCCCCAGAGCCTTCTTATTACGACCAGTTCCTTAAGACTACTCCTCAAGATCAAAAACCCATTGGATCTGACAGCAATACCACATGGTACGAATTGGTGCCTACTGATGACCTGAACTTCACGACTACGATGACACCTGAGGATGAATTGTGGGAGAGTATTGGACCAGGCGTGAACAGCAGCCATTTTGGGACCTTGAATGACGTGGAAATACTGTTTGGAAATAGGAATGGGAGTAGTGTGAGTTTATTTAATTGTTTTTTTTTGTTGTAAAACTATATAAGTATACTAGGGGACCCGACAGACATTGTCCTGCATGATATAGCAATCGATAACATTTTTTTTTATTTATGAATCTAAACCATCCCCGAATCCACTATATATTTAATTTAATTAATTTATACATAAAGATAATTAATTACAAACAAAAAAAAAGAAACTAAAACGTATAATTAAACAATAAATAAAAAATACCAGAAACGTACCATAAAGGCTGGCCTTTTGGGTACGTTTCTGTTTGACAGTGATGCTGACGAATATTACGATGCCCAAACAAGTTTTTCTTGGGGTACGTACTTATATTTTTATTTGTTTAATTTTACGTTTTAGTTTCTTTTTTTTTTGGAATTAAGTATTTAGATAGGTCGACCATAATGTATAAATATATAAATGTATAATTAATAAACTAATTTATACTTAAGTATTTATTTATTTAGGTTCACAATTGGACGTAGTTTAGCAGAAAGGACTCAACCCACAAAAAGTCATTTTTGAGTTATCTAGGTTTAAAGTTTAGTTGTGTATTGCTGCAATGATGTTGTATTTGGAATATTTTGAAATATTGTCGCTTATGGGCAAATTGGTATTGGTATTACGGATCTTTTTTGCTGAGTGGAAGAACCAACCTTTAGGACCTATTTGCCATAAACAACTCATTTTTGACCATAGTGTGGGTTGAGTCCTTTCTGCTAAACTACGTCCAATTACACATTACTTACTGGCCCACTACTGGTCATTTTCTTTAAATTTAATTTTTGCTAACTAATCATTTGCCTTGTTCGTCAAGTTCATAAAGAACCATTAAGAAAACTAACTTCGTGAATTTGCAGCACAAAATCAAACGATCCCTGAACCTGTATGAGCGCTTCCGTCGCCGCCGTCTGAACAGTGAGTCGAATAACCTCGGCAGTGCAGAGAAGGAGAAAGAGAGGCTGGTTGTCTCCTGTCATAACTCGAGGAGGTTCCGCTCGGCGAGAGAGAGATGGTGGTTTATAGCCATCAGTAACTGTGATAGTAACAAAGTTAGTTTTTATAATAATTATTATATTCAATCGCGTTCATACAGCGCCACCTAGTCGAAAATTAAGCAATTACTAAACAAGTGATATAATATTATACTTTTTTTTTTATAGTAGGTACATTTTTATTTATAGATAAATTACACCTAGTCACAGAACAAACAAGCATGCTCATCACACAAAGATTTATCCTGGGTGGGAGTCGAACCCACGACCTCCGCTTTGCTGTCAGGGTCACTAACCACGAAACCAACAAGCCAGTCAAGTTTAGTATTTCTAAAAACTACGAAGATTACCTTCATATTGGGTAAACTTTTTTTTGGGCACAAATCCTATCTGTTGGAATGAAAAACCAAATATTTTCTATCAGAACTTTATTTGTATCAATGAACGTCGTTCACCGACGTTGGAAAGTTTCTTTCTGACATGATCGCCGTGCAGAAGGACGTGGGCTTTATTCCCACACGAGACAAATGTTTGTGTGAGACATAGATATTTGTTTCGAGTCTGGGTGTACTTTGTGACCGTTAATTGTATGTTTGAAACACCGCAACACTCTCTAGAGCGAGTCTAGTCTTTTCTAAGGGGCTGCGCAAAAGACGGCGCGGCATAAAGACCACTGCTGCCCCGGCCGCACCGCCGCGCCCTCTGTGTTTGTGCATACAAACTGGATTGTTCGATTCAAGGCGGTTAACTGCAGTCATGCCGGTGGCGCGGTCTTTTTACCGCTGTGTAGTATATGATTCCCTTTGCTCTACAATTAGCGGTGAAAATGATCGGCCTGCGCCACCCCGTCGTCTGTTCTGCGGCTTAAAGTCAAATGAATAAAAATGTGAAGGTTCAGCAAACTTCTCTACTACCGTATTCGCTGAATGAACTGGCTGGTGAGCTAAACTGACTTGTTTTCAGGGCCTTGACGTGAGATACAAGTTTTTGATGACAAACGGACCAGACGGAGACTTTTGGCATGAACATTTCTCTGCAGACGAATTCTGTAAGTATACATGGAATAAAAAACCAAATGTTTTTTTCTGAAATTTCGCATGAAATGGCCATGGTTATGGCTGGGCTCTTTGAGTAAATGCCCTTCTATTGTATTATTATAATAATATGAATACCATGCGTGCAATATTCCCTTTAGAATTTGGTTTTTTTATAGAAGGTAGCCAATAGGGGCCAACTGAAATTTTGTTTCCCGTAGGTAAATGACAGTAGGCTCAACCTATTACTTAAAATTTAATACTATCTAGTATCTACCGCATAGACCCTGGTTCTGAACTGTCGGAAAGTATCCGTCCAGAAAACGATATTAACCAGTTTTCATCTTGTAGGTATCCAATAAATCAATAAACTATATTTTTACCAAACTTGTGTTTTTTCGCTCAAATTTCGACGACTCGTTTTAAGATTCGAAATTTTTTCGATGCGGGGGCATCTCTACGGTTCATAATCAATAGTCAAATCCAATTACACTGTTCTGTCTAATTCCAGACGTCCTCCCAGTGCTCCTAGCTTACACCTTCGCATACGTGGTCGTGATGATAGCTGTAGTGATGTGTAGTGTTGAGCTCAAATCTCGACACTTGCTACACTCGACATACAAGCTGTTTTTAATATCGATAGTAGCACAACACTCGGGGGTGACACTACATGCACTCGCGTATGTTAATTATGCTACTAACGGTTCTGGAGGGGAGAATGCTAGGATTGTGGGTAAGTGCTGTTCTCCTAATTCCTACTAATAGTAGATATCAATGGATGGATGGATCTTTTATATAAGTGCTGATGTATGTTACAAAATAATATCAAAACGGCTGTATAGATCTCAATGAAATTTGACACACAGTTTGATTGTTGTCTAGAACAGCTATTCTCTAAGTGGGTGTCGCGGAATCTATGGGTTCCGTATATTTAATACCACAGTTACTAAGTTGAAGTTTATTTAAATTACAGCGACTATGATTAAATTTGTAATCATTTGATTTGGGGTTCCATAAAATAAATGGTATTTAGTGGGTTTTTTTTTAGAAGTTTGGGAACCTTTGGGTAGAATAGCAAATAGGCAACTTTATAACGACATTGGTGGAAGCTACAGGGGTAGTACTAGGTATATAAGTTCAAACTGAAATGTATTTAGGATTTAACTTTAAAAGTGTTGTATTTATTTTAAATAAGGTTCAATTAAAATATTAGAAATTGGCTAAAGGTGGCTAAGGGAGTAACCATATGCAGACAAGAGTACTGCAAGAAAAGGAAAATTCGAAACAAACCCTATACGAATCTGTCTGGCCATCGTGGTATAGTAGGCAACATTTTCTCACAGCATTTGAAAGAGACCCGTGCCCAGCAGTGGGAAGTTTGTAGGTTGAAATGATGAAGACATAAAATGGATGGCAAAATGTGTGTCATTGTGTGTGCGATCTTTGGGTACAAGACAGTGGCGTAACAAATTAGCTATGGATGGCAGAACGGGCAAAATGCCACAGACCCCCTGGTCGAGAGGGCCTCGGGTCGAGAGGCCGTGAGCGTTAAAAAGAGTGGCATGATTTTCTTGCCAATTCTTCTCATAGCTCCACCCCGTCAGCGAACTAGTCGTAGGCAAATTTGCTGACACTACTTTTCGGATAACCTGTTACATTCTTAATTTGTGACTTTCATAAGTGTTACTTTGTAACCTAGATGAATAAACGAGATTTCATTTCAGCACAAGACTAAACTCCCATTTATTACAGTAAATTGTAAAAAAAAATGGTTTTTCCCAGGACAATTCATCTGTGGTCTATCAGAGATGACCTTCTTGCTGCTACTGGTGCTGATGGCGAAGGGCTACACGATCACTAGAGGTCGCCTCAAGGTCGGCTTCACCGTCAAGCTTACTGTGTTCATGTGCTGCTATGTCGTCACGTATATTGTTCTGTTCGTCTATCAGGCCAAGGTAAATTGATACAGACTTGAAGTTACGCGGGGCTTCGCTTCTGCAGTTCTTTATTTGGCCACTCATCAGCTCCTATTCGCCTAACCTTTAACCTATTAACCTTCCTTGATAAATGGGCTATCCAACACTAAAAGAATTTTTGAAATTGGTTCATAGATCCCGAGATTATCCCCTACAATATTACAAACTCACACCCCCTTATTGCGAATGTAAGTGATATATAGTGGCTGAATGGATAAGGGACCGGCGCGGCGGCGCGTTCAAATCACGCGATCCGAGTTCGATCCCGACCGGCAGTACCAATGTGGATTCCACTTTTTGGAATTTATATGTACTAGTCAAGTGACTTACCATCTGCTAACGATGAAGGAAAACATCGTGAGGAAACCCACATACCCTAGAAGAAATTCTATGAGTATGTCTGATCCACCAACCCGCATAGACCAGCGTGAGTGGATTATAGCTCTCTAGTTAGAGGAGAGGAGACACGTGCCAAGCAGTGGGACTTTAATGGGTTGCTGCTTTAAGTTTTATGGACTTGTCTTTTGTCGGCTATAACCGTCATCGGCGCACAGAGCGCGCATGTTCTTGTCGAGTATAGCCGACGTTGTTATTATTATTTATGTCGGCAGGCGTTCGACCCAGGCGAGGTACTGTACCTGTACGAGAGCCCCGCGGGGTACGGGCTAATAGTGCTGAGGATCTGTGCCTGGTGCATGTTCGCTTACTCCACCTTCTTCACCGTCAGGAAGTACCCCGAAAAGGTGAGGGCCATCATTGATTGACGGGCCTGTTGGTCTAGTGGTTAGTGACCCTGACTGCTGCAGCCGGAGGTCGTGGGTTTGATCCCCATCCAGGACAAATCTTTGTGTGATAAGCATGATTGTTTCTTCTGTGTCTGGGTGTAATTTTACAAAAAAAAAATGTGTTTAAATAGTTTATATAATCAGTTGTGTAGTACCCATAACATAAGCAAATATAATTATAAAAAAAAATAAAAAAAAAATAAAAAACGTTTATTGACACAAGAAAATACATTTTTGTGGTTACAATTAGTGGTTGGCACTATACAGTCTTGATGTATTACACAAGAGGTACTGATACTGTTGACCAAACTAGGCAAAGCCTGTATTTTGGTTGACAGTGTTCAGTCGTGGAATGAACACAAAGTACATTTTATTAAGGCGTGGATGTTGCTGTACAACGAGTTACACAATTAGGTAAGTACAATTACGTTTTTAATATATTCGTGATAGTTTTTAGTTTTATTTAATGCTTATACTAATGTTACTTTAGAAATAGTAATAGAAATTGAAGACATCTGTTTGTCCTATATTGTGCAATGAGTGTGGTGTGTGTGTTGTGTAAGTGTGGTGTGTGAGTATGGTGTGAGAGTGTAGTGTGTGAGTGTGGGTGTGTAGTGTGAGAGATGTTTACTAGTTAATAGAATATTTGTGTATGAAGGGGAATGCGTGTGTGTATACATACATATGTGCATATAGGTATAGTTTGTTAGTTGAAAGGGAGGTTGAAATACAGCTATTTAGGCGATGTAGGTGAGCAACTCCTCAGTCGCTCTGTAGTCAAGTTTTTGCAGCCAGGCAGATATAGTTTGTATTTATTTAGACTGACTATATTAATTTTTTTATTAATGTGGTTATAAATTTTGCAGCTTAAGCTATGATACTGTCGTCTTCCAAACGATGTTTTGCATGATGCGGTTCGGAAGATAGGCTTTACACTACGCTTATTTGGGTCTGGTGGGGGCACAGTCATATGTTTCCTCATAATCAGACGATGCACAAAGAGTTGGCGTACTGTAAGAATATTGGTGTCTGAGTATAGTTTCTCCGTAGGATATCTGTAAGGTTTTTTTGATAAGACTTTTAGTACTGCTCTTTGTGCCCTTTCCAGACCCATGAGATGGGTTTTGGCTGCCCCACCCCACACTGTGATGCAGTATTGAATGACTGATTGTCCTAGCGCCTGGTAGACTTGTATTAATTTTTCGTGTGGAGTTATGTCTCTCAATGATTTAAATAAATGTATTAGTCTTCTTACACGCGTAATCATCAAACTAATGTGTTTATCCCACCTAAGCCCGCTGTCTATCTCGACGCCAAGGTACTTGGTAGATTGAGCTCGATTAAGTTCGATACACGTACATGTATTTGGGGATGTACAAAAGTGAGCCTTGATGGTGAAACTTTGGGGAGGATTGTTAATTTTAGTGATAGAGAAGGGGATGTAAAGTGTTTTATTTAAATTAAGAGTAAGGAGGTTTTGGTTTAACCACTGCATCACTTTCTTAAGCGAGTATTCTGCCCTTTCTTTTATTACTTCCCAACTATTCCCTGAGATTAGTATTGCGGTGTCATCGGCGTATGTAAAAATTTCAGTGTGGGGAAGTGAGATGGTACAGAGATCGTTGATATAAATTTGGAAAAGCGTAGGGCCTAGTACACTTCCCTGTGGTACACCGTAGGAAACCGTTACTTCTTCACTAACATAACCCTCTATTTTTACTGCTTGTTTCCGGTCTGTCAGGTAGTCTTCAAAAATATTTAGAGGTAATCCACGGATACCAATTTTTTCTAATTTAGCTAGAAGGATAGGGACAGAGACTGTGTCAAAGGCTTTAGATAGATCTAAGAATATGCACAAACATTTAGTGCTTGCGTCAAGATGCTTGCTTATTGAAGTAGTTAGGTCGAGCACGGCGTCTTCAGTTGAGATACCAGATCGAAAACCGTACTGATTTGTGGCCAGGATGTTATAGTTATTAAGATATTTTTTTAGGGCATTATTCACTATTTTTTCAAGCACCTTAGACAAGGCTGACAGTATGGCAATAGGTCTATAATTAGTGACACAGCCTCTGTCCCCGTTCTTATAGATTGGGTGTATAATAGCCTTTTTAAATGGTTCAGGGAAGACTCCGGTAGTTATTGCCAAATTGCAAATATGAGTTATCGGTGGAATTAGTACTTGCCGAGATTCTTTCAAGATCCGAGACGAAATACCGTCCCATCCCGTAGCACACTCGATACGAAGTTGAGCAATGATGCTTTCGACTTCTGACTCCGAAACCTCAGCAATTACAATTGAATTTAGAGGACTATGTATAGTAGAAGTTATGGTGGACATTGAAGTTGAGGACAGGGTAGTGGTTGGGGTTATGTTTTTAGCTAGGTTTGCACCTACGTTTCCGAAATAGTCACAGACCTGATTTATTGATGATTGGGGGTATGCCGTTATTTGTAGTAATTCGAGAGGACTATTTTTGTGTTTATCTGTATTAGTTATTGTTTTAATTGCCTTCCATAGTGCTTTATTATCCTTACCGGCTTTATCTATAAGAGATTTTCCATATTCGAGTTTCAATTTGCGTAAAAGTCCATTAAAAAAGTTCCTATACCTAGTGTAAGTTATCTTAAGTGTCATGTTTTCTGGGGATTTCTTTGATTTAGAGTGTAGTTTGTCCCGGTTTCTTATGCATCGTAGTAGGCCTGGAGACATCCAGGGTTTTAGTATTTTGTTTTTTCTTTTTTGAGTATTTGTACGAGTATATTTGATAATAGTGGACGACAATAAAGACACCAGTTCGTTGGCAGCCAAGTTTGCGTCATTTATCCTTAGTATAACTGAAAAGTCAATATTACCTATATCTACGAAAATTTTTAAATGATCCACAATTGTTCTATTGCAGGAATATTGACGTGTTGATACAGCTGTATTGATACTCCATATCAATGGCATGTGGTCGGTTATATAAGATTCCAATACAAGGGTAGTCGACGGAAGTCTACAGTTTGTGAAAATATGGTCTAGACATGTTTTTGTTCTTGTGGGGTAGTTGTGAGTAGGATAGAGACCATGTGAGGCGTTAAAAGTAAGATATTCTTCGGCTAATGGGTCTTTACTATCAAGACTTATATCGATATTCACATCACCCACAAGAACCAAACTCCGATCAGAAAATTCTCTAAAGACACCGTCTAGACTATCTAGAAAATTGTTATAGTTATTTCTTGTTTTGAGTGATGGTGAACGGTAAATCGTAACAATGTTTATACTATTTGTTTTACAAACTAGGCAATTAGCATCTATAAAAGTTGGTTCAAATATAGTACACACCAAGTTTGTGTTCGTGTAGATAGCAATACCATCGTTTTGGTTCAAAGTAGTTCTTGTATACTGTGAGGTGTAGCCGTCCAAGATGGGCAGACTAGTAACCTTGCTGAGCCAACATTCTGTTAGGACTAAGATGTCGTAGATTATGGATGTTTGTGTTAACAGGAGTCGGAATTGTTCGAAATTTTTATTTATACTACGAATGTTTATGTGTAATAATTTTATAGATGGATATTTGTTACTAAGGAATTCAGGACAGCACTCTGGTTTGCATATGTGAACGTCTGTAGGAATGTGTGTGTCTAATTCATCGTTGATATTAGTTAAGTTTGTCATTTTTATAAATAAGCATAATACTTTCATGCCAATACGTAGTTAGGAATGTAAGGATGTTTATATGTTTTGAAACCGAAAGATAGGGTGAGTGGTATGATATGTATGCTGTGTATGTATGTGATGGTGTATGTGATGTATGTGTGTGTGATAGTGAATTATGAACTTGTTGTATATATAGAATGTGTGCTATAGTTTTATTTATTTTTTGTTGCAGGTGAAGGATGTCTATAAGAGAAAATAATAACATGACAGATATGGTATCAATGATGCGGGTTTTACAACGTTGATAGTTGAATATTATTTCTGTTACAGAAAACAAGTTGTATAGTCATATATTTTTCCGCAAGTCGGTTAATGTTTGTTCGGATGAGACTAAAATTTGTTTCTCACCCGGGGCCTTGCGGATAAATATGTTACCATTAATAGACCAACAGAATTTAAAAGAGTTTTGTTTGGCAAATTCTCTAGCCAAGTGAAACAGTTTTTTTGAACTAGCAGGAAGATGATCGGTGACATATATCGGCTGTCGCTTACCAGGGATAGAAACTTGTTGGGTGTTAAGTTTCTCTTCAGCAGTTGTCTTTCTGTTATTGAAGTCGCGAACAGCTGTTATAGTGTTAAGCTTCATTTGAACCGTCTGAAATTCTGCGACAATTGGGCGCGTGGTACCAGCTTTTCCAGGAATGCGGTACACATCCCTGATATCTGAGGCCGATAGGGTTAAACCTGTGGTTTGCCCTATTCTACATACCACATCCGCCAGATGACCGGTAGTTTCTTTATCAGCCTGGGGAAGGTTCCTTATTTCAATGCTGGATGATCTAGACTTCAACTGCAGGTCATGCACCTTTCTTTCTAGTGTTTCGATGGATTTACGCTGTTCCAAACGCTCTTTGTTAATGTTGTCCAAGCTGGTTTTAATTTCCTCATATTGTTTGTTTATGAAGGACATGGAATGTACAATTTCATCGTTAGATTTTTTTATATTTGCTGTTTGTTGTTTTAACTCCGATATATCCGAGGAAAGTTTAGATATAAGATTATTTTGGTTATTACACATATCATTGATTTTTTCATCAAAATCTTTTTTCCAGACTGATAATAGTGTCTTAACCTCTTCAATTAATCCTTTTCCCTCCGATGTTCCTTCTTCCGTGTCTAAATCAGTGCGTTGACGCTTATTACGGCCCAGGTTTATAAAAGAAACATCGGATACTTGTAGATTATTTAAGTCACTCTCTGATTGAGTTTGTCCCAAACTGGTTGAAGGAATTTTTGGTGGGGTACGTTGCATCGACATTATTTTTCCGTTGGTATTGTAAAAACAATGATAGTATTGTCACCACGGAACAGAAAAAACAAGTGGAAGTGCGATAGGATACAATTAGTACTGGAACCAGTGTCGCCAAACTCACACATACAAACAGTGCACTACTAGTAAAAAATTGTTTTAATTGGTCAAATATCTTCAAACCCATATTGGCTTATACTATATAAACCGCGAAGCAAAACACACTTTAGTACTTAAGAATAAAGACTACTTTGCAATATCAAACAAAAGTATTTATGACGTTTATCGTGACGTTGTATCTTTAAATTTAAGCATAAATTTTCTAAAGAAATTCAGCCATTCGACAAGAGATGGCAGTGTATTTTAGGTAAAATAAATTGAACCTTAAAATCATGCTATAAGGATGACATTGCCTTAAAACATTATAATCATTCGTTTATCAAATAGTGATGTGGCACAACAAAATATGATTATACATTATCGATTTTGTTTCTGATCAAAAATAAAGTTAATTTAGAGAAAAAAGTTAAAGTAAATAAAGGATATAAAACGCTTTTAGTAATCTTTGATATTTGTGTAATCTAGTTCAACACTTGCATAACTGGATATATTATGAGGGATCCCCGATTTTTACCTACAGAAATTGAACTGTTTTTACTGCGATCTAATTACAATTAAATTACGATTAAAAATAATAATAAATACATTATTTTTAACATCAGAGTGATGTTCAAAATGTATTAATTACTATTATTATTTTTATTACTGGTTGAAAAATACAAGTCTATACGATAACTAGCTTTTTCATGCGGCTCAGCAGATTATAAACGCATATTATAATACGATCTCTCTAAAATGTATGGCACACCTAATAGAGTTCAAACTGTTTCAAGTATCTAGTCGTCGGCTGAACCGATATAATTTTTATTTATTTATTAAAATAAAACAAACATCCATTTAACCCAATTTATTATAATATCGCCGTATGAATTTGAAGGGTAATGGAAACAGGTTTCTGCGCTTTGATTAACAGGCAAATAGAAATATAATATAAATAAACCTAAAAGATATATTAGGGTACTCGATGGCACAAACAGGTACTTAGATATAAATTGTAAGGGTAAAAAACCATTTGACAATCGTTAATTTATTTTTCTGAGACTTTTAATTAATTTTATTAATTAAAATTCTCTCTAAATAATTTTCATTAATAATTTATTAATAAATAATTTTCATAATTTTAATTATTTAAATGAATTTTAATATAAAATGCATATATCGATAAAACTGACATCCCATTTGACCTCATCACTAATTAGTGGTGAGGTCAATGGCATGTCAGTTTGTTGAGTTGGGCAGAATGTTCCAGAATAAAAACAATGGCGTATGTAATCCAAAACAATCTTTATTTCTAATACGTTAAGGTTGATTTTAATTCGATATTTTATTTTATTTTTAATTATTTGAAATTCAATTGATTTTTTTGAAAAACTACTATATCGTTACTTACCGGTGGTATGAGATACCTCCATTTCTTAGATTTATTTTTCTACTATCATTTTTACACTGCAAAATGGCACAATAAGGCATATTCGCGGTTAAATCACGTAAAACAAAGCAGAGCACAAGAAGACTGACTCGACTTGATGTAAAACACGAATGGAGACGGTATAAAGTAGAGTATGCGGAACTACGCTTACTTGTGGCACGCGCGCCACGCCCACTTCACACTTCCACTTGTTTTTTCTGTTCCGTGATTGTCACAATATAAACAGTTATAAACTTATAACCGTGCTATAATGACACTGTTTTAATATATCCACTACAAAACAATGTTCGTAGCAGATGCCTCTGTCGGCACACGATAAGGTGTGTTGTAGCACGCGTGTAGACTTCGTAGCCTTACGTCACTTCGAGTCGTAGCCGGGGATTGATATCTGTGTGAGGTGGGGAGCGCTGCCGTCGTAGCCGACTCGCTGACGTCAGTCTGCGCTGTAGCCGATATTGAATTTTGTTCCACTCGCTACTTGCTTCCGTGGTCGAACGGTTCAAAGTGAGAACTCTGCGTCTGCCCCACCTGGATGTCGGCGGTTCGAATCTCAGCCAATCGGAACCACTTTTCGGAGAATTTTTCGAGTTGAGGTTCTTAGAATATAGTTATCCCCTTCTAGGACGGCCCACTGGGCGGAGACAACAGGTAAGATCCGTGTATGAAAGACAAGGAATTGCCGGATAGTAAATTAACCAATGAGGTAAAAGATATTAAAATTGTAATTCTGGTGCGCTTGCGGCAACAACACGCGTCCGATTGTACCGGGCCCACGAGCGAACTGCTTTATTTGGGACTAGATGGCGCTGTGTGAATGTGGTAGAATATTAATATTATTATCGTAAGATAGATTTTTTTAAATTATTACAATTCTATTATTCTTTTTATACTACGGCCGTGGCAAGCATGCAAAAGTTCTTATTGGACCCTAAACTTAAATAATTGTGTTTCATTTCGTTTACAGAATATGTTCTACTGTCCTTTTTTTATCTGTGGCACTCTGTGGTTCTACGCGGGACCTCTGTTTATATTAACTGCTAATTCTTACATAGGTATGTACTTAACTACTCATATACTTATAGACACACTACTCGTGTTCTCAAGGCCGAAGTAATTATGGCACAACTTATTATGCAATATAAAACCGTTCATAGATGACATCCGTTGGTCTAGTGGTTAGTGGCCCTGACTGCTAAGCCGGAGGTCGTGGGTTCGATCCCCACCCAGGACAAATCTTTGTGTGATGAGCATTTTTTTTATACCACGACGGTGGCAAATAGACGTACGGTCCGCCTGATGGTAAGCGGTTACCGTAGCCTATGGGCGCCTGTAACACCTATTCACTCCTTCAGCATAAAGGTTTATTCTGTGTCTGGGTGTAATTTATCTATAATATGTACGTATTTACAAAAAAAAAAATGTATTTAAGTAGTATATCAGTTGTTTAGTACCCATAACACAAGCAAATATAATTGCTTACTTTGGGACTAGATGCCGCTGTGTGAATGTGGTAGAATATTATAACTATTTTAACGTGCACTTATGTACGACATGTTGTCGCTACATCTATCATCACTCAATAACATGCACACTTTGCTGTTGGCGTGTTTGTGTTTACTCGTGTTCTCAAGGCCGAAGTAATTATTGTCAATGTTTATATGGGTGTACAACCTGAAATAAATGATTATTATTATGCTCTGGCCCTGGGGCCTCCACAAGAGAGGAGCTTCCACAAAGGAGATACACATACGTGCCGGCTCTGGGGTAAACTACCTGCAGCGGTGTTTCCTCAGCGTTAAGACATGTCCTTCTTCAAACGAGGTTTAAAGAGAGCTATTCTCCAAAGGTAGGCAGCGGCTTGGCTGTGCCCCTAACATTGCCAACGTCCATGAGCGGCGGTAACCACTTACCATCAGGTGGGCCGCTTGCTCGTCTACCACTTGAGGCAAAAAAAAAAAATATAAAATGCAGAAGATTGTTTAACATTGTTAGAAGAACTATATTCGCAATAAACGATTCTGTTTTGAATGTTTATTTGGCAATTAATTTAGGGTACGATAGTGTACACAATATAGTACAAGCAGCCCTTGTGAACTCACTCAGGGAACATGAGAAAAGCCCCCTTATGCTAAGCTGTCGGAAAATTTTCGGACGGAAATAACTTTAAAAACGTAATGTTAAAAAAAATTGTTAATTGTAGGAACAAATCCTAAATTAATCAGTTTTTAATTTTCTTTACGGTAGACTATTTTCTAACATTAAATAACTTAAGTCGTAAAAATACGTCGTACTAAGTTTCGAAAAAGTTTACGATCCGGGAGCAATCCGACGAAACAGAATCAGGAGGCAGGTAGGCCAGGTAGCCCTTGTGAACTCACTCAGGGAACATAAGTACATGTCTACGTGGTTGTACAAATGTACACCGTATTGAGCACACAATTATTAAATAAGTACATGTCGACGTGGTTGTACAAATGTACACCGCATTGAGCACACAATTATCAAATAAGTACATGTCGACGTGGTTGTACAAATGTACACCGCATTGAGCACACACAATTATTAAATAAGTACATGTCTACGTGGTTGTACAAATGTACACCGCATTGAGCACACACAACTATTAAATAAGTACATGTCTACGTGGTTGTACAAATATACACCGCATTGAGCACACACAATTATTAAATAAGTACATGTCTACGTGGCTGTACAAATGTACACCGCATTGAGCACACACAATTATTAAATAAGTACATGTCTACGTAGTTGTACAAATGTACACCGCATTGAGCACACAATTATTAAATATTTCAGATAAATGGGTGCGCGAGAGTGTCGTCACGGCCGTGCTACTGTTCATCACTTTCTGTGGACACATTATGTTCTTGGTAAATAATATATTATTTGTATTAAAGCTATGTTTTGTATTGTTTGTTTTTAGTTAGGTACTTACTTACTATTTTTTTGTTTGTAGTTACTTACGCTACCTGTGTTCGCGAACAAGAACTTTCCTTATCACGTAAGGACCACACAGATAGGTGTCATGGAGGTAAACAATATGAAATTTTTTACAGTATTTTACTGCCAAGCCTTTTAAATAAAATGATGGGCAAAAGGAAACCGAAGGGATTGAGAACGGAACCCTCTCAAATAATATCAATATGGGAGGGGTAGTACCGTACAGGATGTGCCGGCCCATTCATGCTGGCATGTATAATCTACTACTGTTATATTTCACTCAATTCGTGTTCATTTATATGGCTAAAACTAATACAAGTGCAAATTTCAGGTGACAGGCAACTCGGCTCTGGACAGCTTTGGACATAACGCATATCACCCTACTCATGCTGCGGCCCAAACTGTCATCATACCGCTCACAAGGTAATCAACGAGTTCATGTTATTACAATTAATCTCTGGGCCTTGAATCTGAACTATGGAAAAGTTTCCGTCCGAAAATATAACGTAATAATACCTGAAAATAGCTAATCATCATTTTACCTTTTTTACAGAAGAACTGAAGAACTAATAGGCAATATGTACAGTCAATACATGGCTTCGGCTCCCCCTCTCTCCTTAGAAGACCAACTACCTAAACTGAACGGTATTCATAAGCGAATAGAGTCTATTTCACCTAAACATCGCCTCATATCCCAAGACAGTACAGAAACCAATTCATCAGCAGATATAAAACCTATTTTACCAAAAGATGAACCTCCAAAAGAAATATTTACCGTTGAAAGCCAAATTTCAAAAATTGAACAGCCAGTGTTGCCAGTTGAGAATGACAAGTTTGAGTTGCCAATAGTAAAAAATGGTTTGGAGAATGTTGGTGATGGTGATTTGCCATTAATTTCGAGGTCAAGAAGGACATTGTTGGAGCCTATTAAGAGAGAAGAGAATCTGCCTGCCGTGCCTTCCTGGTCGTTGGCTAAAGGACCATGTATTGTTGGCATGCAGAGAAAAAAGAGTGTCGAAGATGGTAGGTACCTATAGCTTTTTACCCATTTGAGAGTTTGTGTATGAGTGTGTATGTATTTTTATTATTATTTCCAAAAAAGCAAACGATGCGATGGTAGCCGATTGAAAAGTGGAATTAACTTTTTCTTTCTTTATTGCATATTTGCTAACAGTCAAGTAAATTATCGTAAGGCAACTTACCGTAAAACAAATTTTAAGGGTATGTATAAACGTTTGAACCACGAAACCGTTTTAGGCAAGCGAGTGTGGAAAGCCTGCCCTCAAATCAAAGCTCTCTAGATAGAGGAGAGGAGATTCTCGCCCAGAAGTGGGACATTAATGGATTGATATTACTTACATTATGTACAGTCGAGTTCATTAATATATTGGCACCATCATTAGAATTTTTTGTTGAAAAGGGTGACTACAACTAATTGCATAATGTACCTACAGCATATTAATTATTGAACCATTCACATGAGGATATATTTGATCAATAGGTTCTATAGTATTTATTGTGCCTTTCAACGCTCACAATATTTTGAATCCTTGATGGTGCCAATATATTAATGAACTCGACTGTACCTACTTAATTTACCGAAAGTGTTTAAGCGACTTTTTAAATGTGTGCTTAAGTGCGCATTTTAACTTGTTAAACGTGCTTAACACGCGGGCCGAGTTCGATCCCGACCGGCAGTACCAATGTGGATTCCACTTTGTGGAATTTATATGTACTAATCATGTGACTTACCATCTGCTAACGGTGAAGGAAAACATCGTGAGGAAACCCACATACATTAGAAAAAAAGTGTATGTCTGATCCACCAACCCGCATTAGGCCAGCGTGTGTGGATTATGGCCCTAAACCCTTTCAGCTCTCTAGATAGAGAAGAGGAGACCCGAGCCCAGCAGTGGGACATTAATGAGTTGCAGATGATGATAAAAAGATTTCCTTCATTTTCAGACCCACCAGACCTAAGCAACTTACTGACGAACGGTCGTAAAGTGCCTCCAGTTAGGAACGGACTACAGCCAAGTTCTGGTGAAATATCCACTATACACGAAGGCAGAGTTCAGAGTTATCCAAATGCTGTCAGTAAAGCTACCATAGACCTGTTTAGTGCTAATAGTAGTAAGGGATGAGGCGATTAGTTGGTAATTTTATGTAATTGTGACCAAAGTACATGGTTTAGAAATAAGTTTTTCTCAATTTTTTTTTCATTGCCGATGTGGCGACCTGCCCCCTGATTCTGACTCGTCGGATTGCTCCCGGATCGTAAACTTAAACGAATCTAACTACGACGTATTTTTACGGCTAACGTTATTTAATGTTAGAAAATAGTGTACCGTATAGAAAATTAAAAACTGATTAATTTAAGATTTTTTCTAAAACCATTTATTTCTTTAACAATTTGTTTTTTAACTTTAATTACACTGACATTTCGGGCCGAAAATTTTCCGACAGTTTAGAATCGGGGGGCTCAAGCGGTCCACCCGCTGATGATGAGGCTTTCAGCACACGAGGTGGCGGGGCGGGCTGGCCTTATCCATCGTGAGCGATAGAATAAAGGGAATCGTATACAGCTAACGCACACGGTGGCATAAAAGACCGCTTGCCGTGAATCGAACAGACTGCCCACCGCGCCGCCGTGTGCGTTGAGTCACGGGCCTCCACGTTCAGCCGCGGTCAAAAAAGACCGAACTGCCCCATCACCTCGTGTGCTGAAGGCCTGATGATTATTTTTTTCAATCTATGTACTGTGTACTTATATTACAATAATTTCACTTAGTACCTAATAATTATTTATAAATGCTTTTTTACATAAAAGTGACTTGAATAAGTAAAATACTCGTAAGTTTATAATTTTGTGTGTGTGTGTCATATTTTCTAGTCGTATATTAAAGTAATTTACCACAATAGTGTTTTTTATTTTTTTATTTTATTTTATTAGAACCAACAAACAGTACACACTATATATTGTTACTTAAAACTAGATATAACAAGGTTAATAGTGTAACCAACATCGTTGATCACTGATTACCTAATTGCTATTCATCAGAATGATCAGATTGAGAAATGACATGTACATACTTTTTTTTTTCGTATACATAAAAATATTTGTTGTAGTTTTACAGTTTCACTTCATATCAAAATTCTGTGAAATTGATACCAAAAAAAAATGTGTTCTATTATTTAACAAATTTACTGTGTTTGGCCTAAGTTTCCACCACCACTTGGTGGAGCAACTCGGCGTCGATTATAAAATAGATTAATATCACTAAACCAACCAATTTAGCCACTAATTTCTATAGGTAGCGTTGCCAGGCATCCGGATAAAGCCGGACATAGGTAGGCTTTTTGATTGCGTGTCCGGCCAAAATAAACGGTGTCCGTCTTGTCCGGCTTTCGTTAGGCTTTTTACATTTCGCAAACGAGCGAGCGCCGAGCGCAGGCGACGAGAGTCGACTGTCGGTCGCCCACGCACAATTTTTTTGTCGTACCTATTAATACTAAACAAAACCCTTAATAATATAGGGTGTCCGGCTTTTCTACCCAAATGTCCGGCCAAACTGGCTGGTCTGTCCGGCTATTAGGTTTAGCGACCTGGCAACCCTATCTATAGGTAGATAGTTCGGTAGAGCCCTTTGCACAGCATAACCTAATAACTTCTTTTTTAAAGAACCCCATACTGTTGTCCCTTGGTAAAACCCCGTTAGGTACTTTGAATTTAATATTGAATAAAAATAAAAGTAAGCTGGTTTGGACATGTCGAGAGAATGAATGAAGGAAGAGTGACAAAACAAGTATATGAGGCGAATGTGAAAGGAAACGTTGGAAAAGGCAGACCTGGACCCTGATTCTGACCCATCGGATTGCTCCCGGATCGTAAACTTTTTCGAATCTTAGAACGACGTATTTTTACAGCATATGTTACTCGTATTAAGTGTTAGAAATTAGTTTACCGTATTCGAAAATTAAAAACTGATTAATATAGGATTTTTTTCTACATCCATCTATTTTCTTAACATTCTGTTTTTTAACTAAACAAACTGACAGTTCTGGCCGAAAATATTCCGACAGCTCAGAATCAGGGGGCTTGAAGAACGTACGAATTAAATAGTTGACGTTCTAAAGAAGGGACAGATCAGGAGTACCCTCAACCGGCGAGAATGTATGAAAAGACTGATGAATGTTGAAGAAGCCAAAGATGTATGTCAGAATCGTAGCAAGTGGAAGGAAATGGCCTCGGCCTACCCCTCTGTTGGGAAAGCGGCGTGATCTATATGTATGTATGTATAAAAATAAAACACAATATTAGAATAATATTTTATTTTTTAACAAAAACACCAGCCGGTTGTCCCAAAATACCTAAGAACTATTAACAATGAGTACCTACAGCATAAACAAAATAATATTTAATATTTATTTTATTATTTTTTTATTCAAGTACAGATTATATCAAACATAGTACTTACAACACTTTGACGTCCTGTGTAGGGCCTAAGAGCAATTAGAAAGAAGTTGCCTTAGCTTGCAATTCTAATCTGCCATTTTTGGGGGATGTGAAGTACCTACCTATACAGGTTGTATACGACGATACGACATTAAATGAAACCACATGTAACATGTGATGTTAGAAGGCTTTACCAAAAAAATTAAATAGAAATTTGCAATAGTTTAGACCCAAATGTACTTTCTTTATTTCACAGTTTTAAACAACCTGTAGGTATTTACGTTGATCGTATGTTGTCATTACGTCATTCAATTCATTTAAATATCTCTGACTCTTTCATATTATCTTATCTCTTACTCTGTTCCGCACTTTTGTCGTCGTCATGTCGAAAACGTCATGATAGAAAAATAATGTGTAATTTTTTTTTCTTTTTAATCTTTATTATTAGAATATGTTTATAAGGGTTAACACTGGCTGTCTTATCATTTAATGTCGTATCGTCGTATACACTCTGTATATATACAGCACACATTTACAAACTGCCGCACACACATGAGATAATATCCAAGTTTCTATAGACGCACACACCAACATGAAAGCGTCACACAAATCAATGGACCGGCTTCTTCGTGTTACTTTGGCAGAGAAGAAGCATGTGCTTGGCTAGTCTCGTCTGATTGCTCTAGGGGCTTAATCTGAATTTCGACATTCGAATGTTCGTTTTTGACGTCACTGTCAAATATTTGGAAGTCACAGCTACCATATCTGAATTTCCTTACATTTGACAGCGCTATCAAAACCGAATATACGAATGTCGAAATTCAGAGTAAGCCAGCACTCAGAGCCATCTTTAATATGTTGGGAGCTCTAGGCACATAGAAATCATAATTTGTTTTTAAAACGAAAAGGTTTCTACACCACGAAAGAGTTGTAAGTACTATAATATTAGGGTGAAAGCTCCAACTATCCGACATACAAAAAGAATTGTTAGATTTCATAAAAATAAATTAATGAAGAAATTGGAATGACTTAAAATGCATTAATTTGACAAAAAAATATTGTATTACATTAGTTTACATGATAAATAAACTAGTGTTAATCATTATATAAAGTGCGTGCGACTTGTACGAATAAATTGAGCATATTAGTGAGCATTTTTAATTAAATCAAATACAACGTTTCTTTTAAAATTAAAGTAAATATATTGTTTAAGTCACAACTTCTAAATAATCAAATGTAGAGCGCAGTCGAATATTATGAAAAACACATGGGCCCTAATTCTGTCGGAAAGTTTTAGGCCGAAAATGTCAGTTTGTTAAAATTTAAAAATCATTCGCAACCCATTAAGTCCCACTGCTGGGCTCGGGTCTCCTCTCCTCTAAGTAGAGAGCTGAGAGGGTTTGGGCCATAATCCACTCACGCTGCTGGCCTAGTGCGAGTTGGTGGATCAGACATACTCATAGAATTTCTTCAAGGGTATGTGAGTTTCCTCACGATGTTATCCTTTTCTTTTTTTTCAATTTAAAAATAAATAATATAAAAAGGATTAAGTACTACAATGTATGTTTCATCCACCCCGCACTAGGCCAGCGTGTATGGATTACGGACTTACTCAGCTCTCTAGATAGACGAGAGGAGACCCGAGCCCAGCGTTGGGACATTATGGATATCAGAAGAATATTAAAAAAAAAGATTTTTGTAAAGCAAAGCTAATATTAATTAGTTTTTAACTTTCTCCAAGGTTTGAATGATGATAATGAACCTTATTCTACTATTATATAACTTAAGCCGTAAACACTTCGTTTTAAGGCTGAGATCTATAGAGCGTACTTGGACTTTGCTCTGACTAAACTTTCGAGATAAGACAAAATCGGTATTTATAGTGCAAACTTTGACTTTGTTCAAGCCCAAGCTAAGCAAAGTCAAAGTTCTCAAAATCGACCACTTACGAAAATCTTTGGCTATTATACTGTAAAAAATAATGGCGTACAGATGTCATTATTTTAAAATGACTATTGAACTTTGAACATTGAACAGCTGTGAAATAGCGATCCTTTACTCAATTTCTTTCATAACTTAATATTTATTACATTTAACCAATATTAGACAACAAAATTTAAAAATTTACAAAAAGTATTGTATCATTCGTTTTATATTTTATTTTACAAAGAATTCAGCAGAAGATGATGCATGAAATGAAACATCTACTCGTACGCGGGCTAAGCAATGACATTGTCGTAGGCAAATTTGCTGACACTACTTTTCGGATAACCTGTTACATTCTTGTGACTTTCATAAGTGTTACCTTGTAACCTAGATGAATAAACGAGATTTCATTTCATTGTCTATAGATTCCAAATCAATGCTTTGGCTCAGATTAGGCTGAGCAAAGTTTTGTTGGAGTGAAGTCTGAGCAAAGTCCAAGTACGCTCTATAGATCTGAGCCTTAGATTCGAAAAGAAAGTTTTGAGTTCGGAAGCATTCCGACAGCTTAAATCAGGGCTCTTATGGTATTAAATTTTAACATAATATCGAGTATACTACATGGGACCAAACATAGCTGGCGAAATGTGTACACCTCTGCTTACCCCTTCGGGGGAAAAGGCGTGACATCTTAAGTCAATGCATAACTTTATATATCTACAAGTGAACGCTCCACCCTATGCTATTTAGAAATTATTACTTATTAAACAAAAATGTCATGAATTTTACAAGATATTAAATTGTTCAACATAAATGCATGATTGTGTAGTTAGTTGTATAGGCGTAGATATAACATTTACTTAAAATACATAATTAAGAGGTCAAGTCTAATATTATTCTATGTACTTCATTAAATTTGAAGTCAGTCAAATAAGTTTAGGAAGAAATTGGTTCATATTTGTGATTTCATTTTATAATTTGACTCTCATACATAACGCGATACAAACTCACCCCAATACACCCGAACGAAGTTCATTATGTTAAACAGCAGCGGGTGCAACTTCAGAGTGAACTACATGTTTGACGAAACAGACTTCCGCACTCAGAGACGTTAACCCTTTGACCACCACGCTAATAAACAAAAACTTTGTTGCCGACGACTCGCAATTTATAAAGAATTTAAAGATTTGGTTGATTGATAAAATGATTTATTCTATTAATGATTACTCACGTTACGTTGTCTAAATTAGGATTCTATTATTTTGACCTATCTATGTACCTTGACATTCTTCTATTGACGCAATTTTGACTAATAATTACCTATATAATATCAGACATCAAAATTGTTTTATTATTTTTCAAGTAACTGCAAGGTCCAATTTAATATTGTTATTATAATAATTTGCATGTCAAAAACCGACGAAATATGTGATACTCAAAACGTATTTAAACAGCCTATGTACCTACCTACCATATTTCTGCAAATCAATAAATTTCATTTCATTTCATAAAAATATATGAACAGTAATAAATGTTCATAATTCTGAAAATCAACATTACCCAACTTTTATCAGTCAGTAAAAGTTGAAGTGAGATGGACGCTTTAACTGGCTGACTGGCCTGTTGGTCTAGTGGTTAGTGACCCTGACTGCTAAAACCGGAGGTCGTGGGTTCGATCCCCACCCAGGACAAATCTTTGTGTGATGAGCATAAAGGTTTGTTGTAAGTCTGGGTGTAATTTATCTATAATATGTATGTATTTACAAAAAAAAATGTATTTAAGTAGTATATCAGTTGTTTAGTACCCATAACACAAGCAAATATAATTGCTTACTTTGGGACTAGATGGCGCTGTGTAAATGTGGTAGAATATTATATTATATTATATTTTTAAGACGTCATTGGCATCTCGATCAAGTTATTGAATGACGCTTTAAAGCGTCCTTGGCGGTCAAAGGGTTAATTAGCAGTAATCTGTTATTAACACGATTTTGTCATTGAATAATCGTCTTTAGGCGTATAGACTTAAGTATTACACGTTTTTACTAAATTAACTTTACAGTTAAGTAAAGTCTCTGAGTACATTAAGCGTTATTAACCTTGAATAATATGTTATGAAAAAAATTGTGTTTTTATCTTTTAGGGCATTCAAATAATAAAAAAACAGTTAAGGCAATAACGAAATTGACAACTAGATAACTGCAATAACATATTAACAAGGACCTTAAAAGGGCTATTGGAAACAGACAACAATACGACTTTACATAATATATAGATAAAATCTATTCAAAATTATACAATGGATATTTTACATGATTAGACGTAATTAGGGTTGCCACCAGGTTTTTTTTTTTCAAAACATTGCAAAAAATATAGTATTAATTGGGAAATTCAAGAAAAAATTGTACAAATTTATTGTATTTTTCCATGTGTATATTGTGTTATAGTCTTAGCTTTGATTAACAAACACTTATAATTTTTAAAATAATTATAGGAATCGGAACAATTGAATGCGTTTCGTTCTGAAATTCGCAAAGTGCGAAAACTGAATTACCGATAAAAATATAGTATTATTCGTACTATATTATTTTTTTATAACATATAGTACCATGGAGTGAAATATAGTACGATACTATATAATATAGTACGGTGGGCAACCCTAGACATAATAATATTAGTATAATGCATTTATTTAATTGTACTATTTTAAGACTTGATAGTTATTAATATCAGTAAATAAACATTTCATTATGTCATTGGTATAGAATTGCATCCGTGTAGTGACGGATTAAGAATACCATTGTCACTACCCCATCTCAACCCGTGGCTGTCGTAAAAGGCGACTAAGGGAACCATAAGCCGATAAGAGTATTGCTAGAAAAGGAAAATTCCAACCAAACCCTATACCATCCCGTCTGGCCAGCGTGGTATAGTAGGCTAAACTCCCTCCACATTCTCTAGAGGAGACCCGTGCCCAGCAGTGGGTTTATGGGTTAAAATCAATGAAATAGAATTGCATAGTTAATTTAATTATATCAATTCCAAGATTTAACATTCCAAAAATATGACTAAAGTTTTTTAATTATCGATAATACTTTCTACTAGTTTTTATGTCTGAGTTAAGTCTCCGAGGTTATATGAATATATATAGTTTTAATTCACGGTAATTACCACACTAATCGATTAAGTAAAATATAGGGTAGACTTTAAACTGTCAAATGATTCTAACATCCTTAAATTTTGATAAAGTCATGTTTTAATTACAAATGTGATCTTATCGTCTTAACGATTGATTAATTGAGAGGTTTTTCAAACGATATTTAAGGTAGATTTTGCCACGAATTCTACCATAATGGTAGAATTTTAAAATGGATAAAGTCAGATTCTTTGGAGGAGACCCGTGCCCAGCAGTGGGACGTTTATGGGTAGAAAATGAACGAATGAATGAAAGTAAAATTTTATAATTAAATGAAATAATGTAATTGTACTTAAAAATGAGATGGTAGTTGTAAAAAGTTATTATGTGCCCCGAGAAGAGACCTTGACCTTGACACCGCTGCACCGATTATAATTTTCTATTTTTATTTATAACTTTTAAACAAAAATACCGCATCTAAATCGGCACATTCGTTTAGAAACTACGATTGCACAGACAGACTCATCGACACTTTAAACTTATATCATCCCTCTTTTTGCGTCGAGGGTTAAAAAGACAGTCAGTGTGTGTCAATTATTTTACAAAGTACAAAAAGGCCCCAATGGGGTGTTATTTGTGTCGCAGTTTTCGTGCTCTAAATATTTTCGCCTGTGAATTTAACTACAAGTTTACAGTTTAGAATACTTGAATCGATATCTTGTACGATTGTTTAGTCAATTATTGATTCGAAAGGAACATCACTAAGTAGATTTGTATTTTAACCATTTTCCTTTTGGTCAAAAGGTTAACTGGCAATAGTTTTCCCATTAATGAAGTATTTTAACCTTTATTATAAATCTAAATAATTGACTAATTGAATTACGAATCAATATAAATATTTTACTAATCAAAAATCATCAAAATAACATTTTTACAACTCCATTGTTCAAACCCAACTTATAATTTAGTTAAAATAAGTCTTTATTTACACAAAACAATTATTATAATAGGAGTCTGCCATCACAGTACATTTTTGTTGATTAAGACAGAAGAACAACATATAAAGCATCAATCAGAAAAAAGTTTTACAGTAAATAATACCGTTGGAATTTGGATCCTATTTACTATAAACATTAGATGTGAAATGCAATGCAGAGGCATCTCATCATAAGCCGTTTCTCTTCGGTAAATATATTTTGAACAATCTACATAAGTTCATTGTTTGAATAAATTTTAACCTTTAAACCGCCAGTGTTTAAATTAAAATGCAATCTATTCTCACAAGAATAGAGTACATTTTAATTTATGAATTAGTTGCTATCAACGATCAACGGTGGCCAAAAGGTTATAAGTCAAAATTGTATTGAAAATACAATAAAATAGTTGTTAGATTTAATTACATTATTGGTTTATTTGATTACAATTTAATAATTGAATTATTTAACTGGAATTTTAAGTTTTTAGCAAGTGGTATATTAAAAACTTACCAATAGATATTTTGCTATGTATATTGAACTAGCTTCACTCGCATGCAGGTAATAACCTTCTTCATTAATCACCCTATTTATTTGCGAAAACCGCATCAAAATCCGTTGCGTAATTTAGTAGATTAAAGCTACGTTTATATCCACAGACACGGAACGTTTCAGACGCGTGCCGTATCAGACAAAAAATATAATATAGTTTGTATTTGCCAATTTATATCTATCGTATGGTGACCGCACAGACGCGGGCCGACAAATCTGTCAAATTCTATAGAAAAAATAAATATATTATGTCTGACACGGCACGTTCAATGTCTATCGATATAAACGTAGGTTTAAGCGTACATACAGTGTAAGAGACTATATATTTAAGTATATTTATAAAGGAGACAGGGTTTTAGCAATATCTCGATAATTTCAATACACCACTTGTTAAATATAATATTTAAAAAAAAAACACTTTCTATACATACTTAGACTCATGTACTTGCTTTAGTCTTGTTTTATAAACATTACGGTGGTAATTCCCAGAACCGACTATTCGACTAATTAAACAGCTAACATCTAGCGTTGATTTCACTGCAAAGAGAAAAATCGACTATTAGTGAATCAATCATAGCGGAGCAGGAATCTGAATCTCTGAAATCTGAATTACTTTTGATTAATTTCGCTGTAGGCTCTTAAACAGTAGGGTAGTAAGAACTGGCTAGAAACTCACGCAACTCTTTTAAAAAATGGATAGTTACGTAGGATAGTATACTAATATATAATATTATTAATTGGATAGTATACTATCTGCCTAATATACCTACGTTTAAAAGACTGGCCTGTTGGTCTAGTGGTTAGTGACCCTGACTGCTAAGCCGGAGGTCGTGGGTTAGATCCCCACCCAGGACAAATCTTTGTGTGATGAGCATAAAGGCTTGTTCTGTGTCTGAGTGTAATTTATCTATAATATGTATGTATTTACAAAAAAAAAATGTATTTAAGTAGTATATCAGTTGTTTAGTACCCATAACACAAGCAGATATAATTGCTTAATTTGGGACTGACTAGATGGCGCTGTGTGAATGTCGTAAAAAAAAAAGAGCCGTCAGCGAAATTAAACAAAAAATTGAAAAGAAATTATCCACTTTCCTTCATAGTAAAGCGGGACACAAAAGCAATATATTACCTGTATATTCGTTTATAGCTATGTCGCATTCTTCTGTGTGGTTATTGGTACATCTAATTTGTCCGATAGATCCTGAAACCAATATACAATCTAGAGATTATGAAACTTGTATTAAATACAGTTATTGAGTACTGCATACTAAGTGTCATATTTATTTTTCTTTCCGTGCCTGTAGATATAAAAAGCAGCTTTAGACATTTTGATTTTTCTTTTGTTTGTTTGATATGCGATTCAATATGAATAGATTTTGATGTTTTTATTTCGGTTTATATTATACTAGCTACCCGCGACTTCGTCCGCGTGGAGTTTGACAAAAGCAACATTACTTTTTTCAAAGTAGCCTAAGTTACTCCTTATTACATCAGCTATCTGCCAGTGAAAGTCCCGTCAAAATCCGTCCAGCCATTCCAGAGATAAGACGGAACAAACAGACAGACAAAATTTTAAAAAAATGTTATTTTGGTATATGTACTGTATATACATTCTGTGATGTCCAAACGGCAATTGCGCACAGCCACAGCCGTTATCACAGGACATGGTTCCTTTAATAAACACCTTTTCGTTCTAGGCATCACAGACAGCCCTCTCTGCAGAGCCTGCATGAGTGAGGAGGAAACAGCAGCTCATGTGCTCCTACACTGCCCTGAAACCGTCACATACAGGGCTAAGTACTTCAACAACACAGGTACACTCCGACAGATCACCAGCAATGTCAATAGACTGCTGGCGTTCTTCGGCGAGCTAGGGTAGATCGAGTGAGCTATCCACCCTCACGCAAAAACCGCGCCTTGACGTGGAGTTGCGGATAACAGCCCGCCAAACCATACCATAACATGTATATACATTCATATGCATGTAGTAAAAAGCGGTTATTTTAATATTACAAACAGACACTCCAAATTTATTTATTTGTATTTGTATAGATTACATAGGTAAACAGAATAGCATGTTTAATAGTATCTTACCTCCTCTAACAACTCGTTACCGTGGCCATTTTTGAGTGATTCCCTGAGGGTATCGTCCTCATCTTCGTCTGTAGGTACATCATAGAATTCTTCGCTGTCCAACTCGCTCTCTGTGCCTATGAAAGAAAGAGATATTTTAACCTTTTAACCGCTAACGTCGGCTATACTCGACAAGAACAAGCGTTATTAATATTATAAATCTGAAGATTTTTTCTTATCAAAGAAATAAATATTTATGGCCAATACTGCCATGGTAATCGAAACGGCAACAAGTAAAAAATGGTAATTTTTTTTACTGCTTATTTGGAATATACATTTAACGAGCTGTCTTCCTAAACACGCTTGCTGGGCACGGAACTCCTCCAAAGATCCTTTCCTCCTTTAATTATTAAAAAAATGGTATATACAGTAAATGACTGGCTTCAATGATCTGCGTCATATTAACACAATGATTTTTTTATTTTTTTTTTAAGCATTTGACATTTAATTTTCTGTATTTATTGATTACCTGTATTATTGACATCTAAACGGTTATGGATTACTGACATTTAAACTGATTATCTATTTTTAATTTATATAATATTATGGTTTAAGGTTATTTTTGTTTAAGGTTTATACTCTAATTTATTCCCATTGTGACATTTATTACAACTAATTAATAATTATGTACTTACAATTAATTTTACATACAATAATATTTGCACACCTGTTTAGGTAAGATATGGTTAAATGGATATACGCAATAATGCTAACTATGATCATCTTTTGTATGTAACCCATATTCAGGCAAATAAATGATTTGACTTTGACTTTGACTTTGAAAGAATCATCATCATCATCATTTCAACCCATAAACGTCCCACTGCTGGGCACGGGTCTCCTTCAAAGAAAGTGGAGGGAATTTAGCCTACTATACCGCGCTGGCCAGACGGGTTGGTATAGGGTTTGTTTCGAATTTTCCTTTTCTCGCAGTGCTCTTGTCTGCATAAGGTACTTCCTTAGTATACTCCCTTAGTTGCCTTTTACGACACCCACGGGTTGAGTTGGAGTAGTGACATTATGTATTCTTAATCCGTCACTACACGGATAAAATCCTCCAAAGAATGTGGAGGGAATTTAGCCTACTATACCACGCTGGCCAGACGGGTTGGAACAGGGTTAATTTAAAATTTTTCTTTTCTCACAGTGTTTTTATGTGCATAAGGTTACCCCCTTAGTCGCCTTGTACAACACCCACGGGTTGAGATGGGGTAGTGACATTATGTATTCTAATCTGTCACTACACAGATTATCTAGATTTCATACAGCTATGTAAATTAGAAACGGTATTTTCTTGTTTCATAAACAGCAGTCAATTCATCATCATCATCAGCAACCCATTAAGTCCCACTGCTGGGCTCGGGTCTTCTCTCCTCTAACTAGAGAGCTAAGAGGGTTTAGGCCATAATCCAATCACGCTGGCCTAGTGCGGGTTGGTGGATCAGACATACTCATAAAATTTCTCCTAGAATATGTGGGTTTCCTCATAATGTTTTCCTTCACCGTCAGCAGATGAAAGTCACTTGACTAGTACTACTACTGCCGGTCGGGATCGGGAGCCACCATCGCATTGGTTTCATACAGCTACGTAAATTAGAAAAGGTATTTTCTTGTTTCAAACAGCAGTAAATAGGTAAGTACGGTAAATTAATTCATAACCTAACCTAACACAGAGGCGTAATCAGTGAGATACTCGGAGTCTGAGGTATAGTTCGGGTCCATAACGTCAACAGAGTCGACTGCGTCGCCCTTAGGTGCTGCCTTCACGTACTTCTCCTTGCGAATCTTTCTGTGCTTCTGACGTCGCAGGTTCCTGTGGACAATGATTGTTAAACGATGAATGAATTTATCCACTACTAAATAAGACGCACTACAATATGGACCAACGCCAAGTCAAGCCAAGTCTGGTAACACAATTGTAGGCCGATGGTCTCATTTCGACAGCTGTGATTGGCTATGTCAATCGCTTCATATTGCAGGCCTGTGATTAGTCCATCGGTCTGCTATAGATGTGTGTAAATTAGCACAATCGACCAGTTGGCAAGGGTTGTGGGTGGTCATTGGATGCAGGCGGCACAAAATCCTTCGCCCAGATTTAGCTTTAATTATGATGGCATATAGGAGGGGTTCCCAAACTGCACTGTAGACGGTAAAGAAGGGTGAACCAGAAATCTTCACTTTAAGTATTGGCATATCTGGAGAGCTGAGAGAGTTCAGGTCATAATCCACACACACTAGCCCAGTGCGGGTTGGTGGATCAGAGATCCCATAGAATTACTTCTAGGGCAAGTGGGTATCCATACGATGTTTTCCTCTACCGTTAGCAGATGGTAAGTCTTTTGACTAGTACATATAAATTCTGGGAAGTAAAATCCACATTGGTCCCAATCGGAATAGGACGCGGACCGCATTATTTGCACGCTGGTCACTTATCTATTTGGCCACCATCGCTTTGCTAACTAAATAATTAATAACTTAAACAAAACTCCATTAATTGACATCACACCATATAGTACAAATACACCATATATACAAATTGAATATTAAATACTACTTTCTCTTGTATAATAATGTAAGCTATTGTGTTATTTAAATTCATTAATATTAAGTACATTTAATCAACATGAATCTATACTAATATTATAAAGCTGAAGACTTTGTTTGTTTGAACGCTAAGATCTCTGAAACGACTAGTCCGATTTAAAAAATTTTTTGCTTTTTTTTTATTTAAATCAGAGTATTCTAATAACCATGCGACATGTGCTGTGCATTGTTATGTCAGTCAGAACAAAGCAATTATTTTAAGTTGACTTACGCTTCTTTCTGCAGATCTCGGAGGGCTTCCAACTCTGTCTTCATTGAAGTTACCTGTCTATCCAACCTGGCTACTTCTCTCACTGGAAATTAAATAAAATACCAGTTGTCAGTAGATCCCTCTCCATACCCAAAACTGGCAATATTGCTAGAAAGTGTAAGTATTTATAATTATTTAGATAGATGTAAGTTGAAATTGATTGCTCGAGTTGATCAACACGAGTGTGTACAATTGTCTCAAAAGCAGGCAGGTCCATAGGCCACAGTAAAGTAACCATTTACCATCAGGTGTGCCGTAACTCTGTATGCTACTGTTGCAGTATAAAAAAAAACTGGTCAAGTGCGAGTCAGACTTGCGCACTGCGGGTTCCGTACATTTATGCAGTTTTTTTTGTGATTGAAGTGTTAAGATATTAGTAGGTAACGGGATAACTTTCATTAGAATTTCTTATTTTTTCTATTTGTGCACTGCTCTTGGCAATCTTATAGTGGAACAAAACATTTTCAACTCATTTTTGTTTAAACTGTGGTTAGTTTAGGGAGACAATGGCTTTTTTTGTTTTATGTACTTATTTTAATAACAGTTTAAGCATAAATAATGTTTACAAGTAGTTTTTGTAGAAACTTTTTCTATGACTTTAATAACCTTCAGAATCATAGACATATCAAAGTTCAAGATAGTTGACAAAGGTTAATTAAATTAAATGTTCTAATGCGTTAATTAACTTGTAGAAAGACAACTTCATGGAATTTATTAGTATTTATTCAATTTTTGGATATCAGAATGTTAAGTTTTAATTAAGCCAATGAGGAAATATACTAACCTAGCATGCTCCTTCGCTTTTCAGCGTAAATTTGTTCGTATATAAAGACTCCGGCGGCGCCCACGATGCCGACTATAGCTGCACCAACCATCACACGGGAAGACATAAAATTACTGCTATTCATGATGATACCACAATATTTTTCTTCTCCAATAGGTACTTTAAACAATTTGCCTATTTCCGTGCTAGCTACTTTGCATCCAAGTTCACCAAATTGTAATAAGGGTGTTAATTAACAGCGCACTAGTTATTTCATGGCCATGGTATTTATTATAACAGCGATTTATGCAATTATATCCAGTTAATTAATCACAATTTGATACGGAATTTGGAAGACTTTTACGTCAACAACATATGCTGGATGTAGATGTAGTAAATAATGAAGTTTTATACAATTAAAAACACATTAAAATAATAATCAATTTCACATAGGTAATTTTACAGATATTTTAGTGAAATCGGCAGTCAATGAAAGCAAACAAAATATTTATAATTATAACCGTTTCAGATAAAATTCTTGGGAGTATGCAGAGCATTAAGTGTTTACAAAGATTCAGATTTAGGCAGTATTTTATAAATAACTCAGAAATACGTGTACTGGAACGTTTCTTGTACACAGACAATAAATTTCATTGGTTGGCGTTTGTGGCGCCGCGCAAGCTTCATCTAATGCCCGCTCCAGACTCTCCACGAGCCTACTACACGAGGAACGTGAGTGCGAAAGTGAGGACGGTGCGTGTCTCCTCTGTCCCTCGCCTTCCCTCGCCTCGCTGTGTCGTCGCTCCGCTTCGTGTAGGTGTTTGGGGCGCGAGAGTGTAGTTGTTTGTCGAGTGAGCATACGTAGTATCCCTTATTAGTCTGTGGAGTGAGCAAGCGAGTCGAATCGCTCACTTTGTAAAAACTAAGAACTAAAGATGACTTTTAGAGAGCACCTGAGAAAACAAATACATTTTGACTTATTTTTTTAATTTATGTGATAATAACGCAAGGCATGATTATATTGGTAGGCACAAAAAGTAGATAACGCAATCACTTTAATCATATCCATCTTGTAGTAAACGTAGTAAGCAACTGAAGAAATCAAGAGTACGTGTGGATGACTAGCACTCCTGCAACCTCCGCTCGTCAAGACTCGTGCCGAGAGCCTCTAGGAGGCGCCTCGCGAGAGTCTGGAGCGGGCATGAGGTTTGTTGGTTTATTCATTCCATTACAATTGACCCAAGAAGTAAGGACTACAGTGTCATTATAATATTTTCATTACTATAAATGTTTAAAACTCCAGTAATATTATTGCATGAAAATAAATATTTATTTTTGTAATATACACCAAGATATTACAAAATTCGGAAAACAATAAAATTAAAATCCGGTATTCACTATTTGGCAGAAGGTCTATAATTAGAGGTCAATATGTGTCAAATTTTTAGTAAGAAAGAAAATGGTATCAAGTTATCAACCCTTATTAGTCTGTGGTATGGAAAATGCCGCCTGCTTTGCTTGCAAGTTTATAAACGATGCAGATGTTCGTACACAAAAATATTAATAAAGCAAATTATAATACATAGTGAATCGTTATCTAAACACGGTGTGGATCAATATCAATCAAACACCAATCAATTTACATCTTCGTGTTATTCTTACTTGTGTAAAACCATCACAGATTGTTTTCACCGATAATTTTGTTAAAATTTTTGCACAATGAGTGCTACGGACGATGTTAACAGTAATAAAGACGAAGACGATCTTAAAAAGGAACAATTTGAAGGTATAAACACTGACTCGACTTTGCAGCGTAACATTGTAACAGACTGCCCTATAATCCAAGACGACGACCACGGCGATTCATCGACTGTAAAAACATTGGATCAAATTGAAGATACGACTAGTTTATTGACTACGGACGTGGGCGAACGTAGTGGAGATGATATAACTAATAAACAAGATGCCACAGAATCTTCGGTAAGTTTTACCAGACCCCAATCTGCTAAAGGAGAAGAAGCTCAGAGTGTTGTCCGGAATGACCAAAAGGCTGATCAAGAGACTGAAAAGGTTGGTACTGATGTGAGTAATGATGATAGCTTCGAATTGAAATTGGAAGACGATGATCATCGTATTGATCATACTGCTGGAGGAGCTACAAACACTCCTGTAGACACGGTGGAACGGGTAAATGTACTCAATCCTCCAGAACATAAAGTACATTCTTCTGAATCTGAGTCTAAAATAGAGGTCACAGCAGACAAGAGTGATCAAGTAACTAAAAGTAATCCTAAAAGTGTTACTTGTGAACCAAGTAGTACTGAAAGAGACCCTGAAGCATTGTCAGAAGAGAAGCTTCTAGAACAAAATTCCGAAAACCCATTAACAGATGCTATGGATATAAATGAAGAAGATTTACTTAAAGATGATTCTACAGATAATGTTATGAATGTTGATATTACTCAAGAAATACAAGTTGTTAAAATATCAGAGATTGAAGGCAATGAAAAGTCCCGTGAAGCAAAAAAAGTTCCAGAAAAAATTTTGCCTACAAGCAACATGATCAAGGAAAGTAGCGAGGAAGTAAAAGTAAAAGAAATTCCCGATAAAGTTGATACCACCAAACTTGAAGAAAAATCTATTGAAATAGAGGCAGATTTGTCTACTGAGTTTGATAAAAATAATTTAGTAGAAACAGTAACGGATACAGAAACAGAGATAGACAAACTTAACAGTCCCTTAAAAGGAGACGAAGAAAGATCTACTACTCCTGTAAAAGAAGAAAGTGCAACCGATTTAAAAATATCTCAAAAATGTGGTGCAGAAGCTGGAACCACTTGTGAAAAAATTTCTAAAGATGATCCTACTGTTCCCGCTCAAGATGTCGCTGGTAATCTAAAAAATGATAACAATACTGTGACTAATGAAACAACTAATACTTCAAAAGATGATCTAAATACTGCTAATATTGAAAAAACTAATACTTCAAAAGATGATCCAAATACTGCTACTGTTGAAACAAGTAATTTATTAGAAACCGCTAATACTTCCAAAGATAATCTTAAAATTGCTACCTCAGACAAAACAATTATTTTAAAAGCAGGTCAAAGAGATAATTGTAATAGTCAAGATGAAATTATTGCAATGGAGGTTAGTACTCCAATCAGTATGTCCGCAGAGAATTCTCCGATACAAATCAAGAGAAATCACGGGCTTGATAAACCTGATGTCATGTTGGATATTCCATCACAAGAACTGATTGATATTGACGATGTATTGGACAGTCCGAATTACAGCAAATTTGAAGATGTCAATGATACTAGAATTAATGATGAGAATGATGATGAATCAAATGAGGTGGGGGTAAATAATGATATTGATGATAAAATGGATGGTGAATGTGATGAGATTGATAAAGAATTGAATAAAGAATCTGTAGATCCTGTTTTAGCTGTTGTTTCTCGAGGTTAGTTTGATTTTTTTAATATAATGGATAAAGATAATATTACTTTATAGCGTTGGAGTGTTTGAAAACCTAAAACTAATATAATATATTAAAAATAATATACTAATATATAATAAATAAATAAAAAAAGATAGATTATATAAAACTCTATGTTCTTTGTAGTGATGGATTAATATGTAATGTCACTACACCATTTCAACCCGTGGGTGTCATAAAGGGGACTAAGGGAACAACCTTACGCAGTCAAGTGAAAGGAAATTCGAAACAAAAACCTATCTATACCTACCAGTTTGGCCATGGTGCGGTATAGTAGGTTAAATTCCCTTCAAAATGTTTGGAGGCGACCCGCGCCTGTGTGAAGTGGGACGTTTACAAAAGAGATTAGGTTACAACTGCCTCATTGTAAATGGCTGTATATTATATGACTACTGTTGATAGGTTTGGGTATGTAGGTTGTGATTTTAATCCCTACATATTTGATGCAAGTAAAACTAGAATACAAATAATACAAGTTCATTACTTAATATACACTTCCCTAAATGTTCACAATGCAATTTATACTTTTCTTAAGAGGGTTCATACACAGGAATAGCAACATCGCTACTTATATAGTGTCATATTATTATTTCGTGGATTTCGATTTTTATTATTTAATTGGAGCTATTTGTTTTAAATGTTTTATCATGGGTCAAAGTCTCTCTCTTTTAGGTCTAGATACAAAAATTCATTGATTCAATGTTACTTTATATTTTCTTATTATTATATTTTCATTATTGTTATAATATGTACAAATGTACATAGTAAATAAGCCAGTCAGTATTGACTGAAATTATGAAAAAAATATAAATGCGTCATTAGAACCCATATCATCCCACTGCTGGGCACAGGTCTCCAAAAATGGTCATAAATGTACTTACACTATATTTACTGACCTGTTGGTCTAGTGGTTAGTGACCCTGACTGCTAAGCTGGAGGTTGTGGGTTCAATCCCCACCCAGGACAAATCTTCGTGTGATGAGCATAAAGGTTTGCTCTGTGTCTGGGTGTAATTTATCTATAATATTTTATTTTTTTATTTTATTTTATTTTATTTAGCACACCAACAGTACACAAACATAAATACATTCACAAAAAAAAACAACAAACAAAGGTGCCATTATATAGTAAATGCACAGATAAGAGGCATGCATGACATTGATTAACTGTAATCTCAAGTTAATACTCGAGACAACAAACTTAGGTACCTACTAATAAATTATTATTACAATTATCTCAATTACACAATATAAAAACTTAAAAGCAGAATATAATATTATAATTTTATTTTTCATATGTATGTATTTAAATAGTATATCAGTTGTTTAGTACCCATAACACAAGCAAATATAATTGCTTAATTTGGGACTAGGTGGCTCTGTGTGAATGTGGTAGAATATTATTATATTATTATTATTAAAATCAACAAACTATTTCTTCCAGATCCAATTGAAGATGTACAACCATCCACATCAACGGCAATGAACAGTATGATACCGGACACATCAGACGAAGTGCCCGAAGTAACGGACAGTCTCGATCTTCTCAAACTGCTGACTCCGCAGACATGTCGGGTGCTAGATGATGATTATTATGAGGACGGAGATGATGATGACTCCGATCAAGATGGTATGATTACTTAATTATTAAAAATTTAAGTTTAAAGAGTAGTGTAATCAAAAATCATCATCATCAGCAACCCATTAAGTCCCACTGCTGGACTCAGGATTTCCTCTCCTCTATCTAGAAAGCTGAGAGGGTTTTAGGCCTGTAATATGGCCTCACGCTGGCCTAGTGGGGGTTGGTGGATCAGACATACACTTAGAATTTCTTCTAGGGTATGTGGGTTTCCTCACGATGTTTTCCTTCACCGTCAGCAGATGGTAAGTCAGTTGACTAGAGTGGAATCCACATTGGTACTGCCGGTCGGGATTGAACTCGGACCACGTGATTTGCACGCCAGTCCCTTATCCATTAAGCCACCCTCGCATAAAATTAAAAATATGCAAAAATAATCTTATTTTAACTAGCTATTTTATGTGTCCCTATTGTATGGACACCTGATAAAATGCGAGTCAGACTCTCGCTCTGAGGGTTCCGTACTATCAGGGTTTATGGCCAAGTACTATTATGACAAAAAAAAAATGTAAAATAATGTTTACCAAACAAATTTAGTTATGCGGTCGGACTTTTTTGATAATAAAATGATTAAAAAGTGTGCTAGTTAGAAATATAAACATCATGCATAAGGGGGAGGGGGAGGGGAATGGTAATTTTTTAATATTTTTAATCCTAACTCAAAAACAGTGAGCCATAAAAATAAATAAAAATGGGATTTGGAATGTGGATCAGCAGTATTTAAAAATATTCCAAATTTTATGTGGATTCCATTGCGACAGACAGATTGAGGCCATTAGGGTTGCTTGTGTACATTTTTGGTACAAAGCCTTAAAAATGTAATTGATTGTATTCACAGAAAGCAGCAACCAGATGACAACAGAGCAGTCTGAAGACTCAAACACTTGTCTAGAAGAATTTGGATTTATTGTCAAGTGTACTGGTAACTATGGCAATGAAGTTAAGATGGAAGTGAAACTTGAAGGTGAAAGTTTATGTGACGAAAATTCAGCGGTTAGTTTGTTTTATCATAAAAAATCATCATCATCATGGCATCAGCCCAACGACGTCCACTATTGAACATAGGCCTCACCTAATATAATATAATATTTCACCACATTCACACAGCGCCATCTAGTCCCAAATTAAGGTATTATATTCACCTCCTGTTACACCACCAGTACCTTCTCCTTGATCTGTTTAATAAAAGTCCTGTTTAGTCTACCTCTTTCTCTATTCTATATTTCCTTCTATGATAATAATAATAATATTCTACCACATTTACACAGCGCCATCTAGTCCCAAATTAAGCAATTATATTTGCTTGTGTTATGGGTACTAAACAACTGATATACTACTTAAATACATTTTTTTTTTTGTAAATACATACATATTATAGATAAATTACACCCAGACACAGAACAAACCTTAATGCTCATCACACAAAGATTTGTCCTGGGTGGGGATCGAACCCACGACCTCCGGTTTAGCAGTCAGGGTCACTAACCACTAGACCAACAGGCCAGTCATGATGTTTTTTATAAACGAATCATGTCGTATCAGGTGTCCAATCATAAATCATCATCAGCAATCCATTAAGTCCCACTACTGGGCTCGGGTCTCCTCTCCTCTAACTAGAGAGCTGAGAGGGTTTAGGCCATAATCCACTCACACTGGCCTAGTGCGGGTTGGTGGATCAGACATACTCATAGAATTTCTTCTAGTGTATGTGGGTTTCCTCACGATGTTTTTCTTTCAACGTTAGCAGATGGTAAGTCACTTGACTAGTACATATAAATTCCACAAAGTGGAATCCACGAACTTGGACCGCGTGATTAGCATTCTCTCTAATCCATTCAGCCACCATCGCTTCATAAATACTAACCTAATATATTGAATGTATGTATTTTTTATTATTGCAGCCATTATTACCAGACCTGAAGGCTGTTAGTCTGTCCGAGGTTAAATATGAAATAAAAGACGATGAAGAATACAATACAGTACCTTTAAATATAAAGAATGAAACAGAAGGCAATACCACAACACAAAGAACTATAAAGAAGGAAAATGAAGTGAATACAGTAACAAATATAATTATAAAGACGGAAAACGAAGACAATAAATCAACAACAAGAACTATACAGAAGGAAAAAGAAGAATATAAAACAAAGTCAGTTGTCGCTAAAGCTGTGTGTTCAAGAGACAGAAGTTCAATTGCTTCCTCTGTAAGTCTTGGTTTAATTGTAATGTGTCAGTTACTGTAGGGTAGCGCTAAGGTGGTTGCCTCGCCACTAACATGTCGTGGGTTCGATTCCCAAACCAAATATTTGCTTCGAAAACAAACCATGTGTTGAATCGGTCTTTAAAATATTAAAGACCGCTTCGACACATAGTTTGTTTGCGGGCGCTGTCTTTTTTTAAATCACAATCCACAAATGCAGAGCAGGGTTGGCCATATAGCAGCCTGCTGGGCTTCTATTCTTTCTTTCTACACCATGATGACAGTCAAAATAAGTTTGTTCTGCCATGTTTCATTCAAAAGTATTATAAAATAATTTCATAATAAATTGTCTTAATCCTATACCTACCCGTCTGGCCAGCGTCATATAGTACGCTGAATTGCCTCCACATTCTTTGAAGGAGACCCGTGCCCAACAGTGGGAGTATTCATTTATGGGTTGAGATAATGAATCCTCATGCCGAGATAGTTTACCAGCCCTGCTCTAAAGGCTTATTTTTAGTAAGGGTACAGGTGCTCTGCACAAAATGGGTAGTCCAGCAGGAGTTCCTCCACTCGGCATAGTGTTGAACACGCTCAGTTTCATACTCTACCAAAAAGAAAAACACATAAGTACATTGCATCATACGCGAAAAAGCGCTTGTGTGTACCTGTGTACAGCTTTGTGGCGGCGTTGAGTTAATTTAAAAGAAATAAAAATATTGTTTTCGCCCGATTCGGGATCGGAACTGGGACATCTCAATCAATAGAGAGCCTAGACAAGTGGCAATCGATTCGATCTATCTATTCTATCGACATGTCAAATTAGTACAATGACCACGTGACATGTCGATAGTTTATGTCAGAGATGTGTTCAAATGTATGTGACATATTATCGTTTAGAATAAACAGATTGAAGCAATTGCCACATTGGAGGGCAGTTATATACACACCTACTGTCACTCGATAAACATAAAAGAATATAAAATAAATTCACAGAACGACGACGTAATCGCACAAGAAGTAGAGATAGAGACGGTAAAGGTTTCTGACGATGAAGATGATGAACCGCCGATGACTGAAGAGCTTGTAGCAGATACAGCAGTCGAGGATACTGCCACAGTAGACCAAGAGACGGCAGTAAATCAGGAGACGGCATTAGACCCGGAGACTGCAGTAGACCAGCAGACGGCAGTAGACCAGGAGACGGTAGTAGACCTGGAGACGGCAGCAGACCTGGGGCTGGCAGTAGACCAGGAGACGGCAATAGACCAAGAGGCTACAGTAGACCAGGAGACGGCCGTAGACCAGGAGACGGCAGCAGACCAGGAGACGGCAGCAGATCAGGAGACGGCAGTAGACCAGGAGACGGTAGTAGACCAGGAGACGGCAGTAGACCAGGAGATGGTCGTCGATCAGGCTAAGCCAGTTGAAGGTAATTTTGTAAATATTAATAACAAACATAAAAAAAAAAATACATACAGTCGAACATATAACCTCCTCCTTTTTTGAAGTCGTTTAAAAATAAAATAGGTTTTGTTTGAGTAACTGCCCCCCAAGACAAGTGGCTAATTGCTAATACTATTCGAAATATTTAAATGTCACTTCAATACATTTGAACACATCTCTGACATAAGCTATCGACATGTCACGTGATCAATGTACAAATTTGACATGTTGATAGAATAGACAGATCTAATCGATTGCCACTTGTCTAAAGGGGCCGATCGGCATGCGAAACTTGCTGTTGAAATTCGTTTTTCTGTTGAACATTGGGAATTTTTGGTCATTTGGTTCAAAATTTGCTTCCTCAGATAAACAACAAACGAAGGAATCTCCCAAGTCTTCTCCAAGCAAGTTAAAGAACTTGAGCATAGCTTGTGTTCAGAGCGAAAGCATAGTGAACATTGTGGACTTAGAGGAGAGCTCTTCTGAAGATGGTCAGTAACACTCAATCATCTATTTGGGACTTCAATGTCACATAGATAAATATCTTATATACTAACATCTATACTAATATAAAGCTAAAGAGTTTGTTTGTTTGAACGCGATAATCTCAGGAACTATTGGTCCGAATTGGAAAATTCTTTTAGTTTTGGATAGCCCATTTATCGAGGAAGGTTATATGTTATATAACATCACGCAACAGCCAATAGGAGCTGAGTAGTGGCCAAACAAAAGCGACGGGAGTGAAGACCCGCGCGGGTTCTAGTATTATATAAAGTGTCAAGTCAAGAGTGCGGGTTCCGTATGATAATGCATTTTTTTTTATAACGGAACCCTTATAGTTTCGTTATGTCCGTCCGTCCGTATGTCACAGGCATTTTACTCGAAAAGTAATTGTTCAATGGCTCACTACTGGGATTACACAATAAAAACTCAACTTTTTAAACAAGTATAAAAAAGTATAATAAATATGTAGTTTACAGTAGTGCTTTAAACTTGTAAAATTAAGTTAAATATAATGTATAATAAAAATGGATGTTGCTTCAATGCGATAAAGATAAAGATATTTATTGCATAAACTGTGTACAATGGTGTTAAAAACAGATGTCGTATCAACAGCCTACCCGATCGGGCATTGCAATGTACATATTATAAACTAATACAATTGAAATTTACAATATCACTTGTTTGCAAAGTATTCTTGCAGATTATAAAATACAGATTTGATCAACCATTTCTTTAAATAATTTTCCTTCTTTTTTTTTTATTTCTACAGGTAAATGGTTAAAAACTCTTATTGCAGTAATATATGCACTTTTATAGTAGATCGTGTTATTTATGTTAGGCAAGTTAAGATTATATTTGTATTTGTTACGTACATTTTGCTTAGAATTAGACTTGGGATCAAAAAACGTACTTTTTATTATTTTTTATGAATAAACACAATTCTAAAATATAAATGCCTGTAAGTGTGAGGAAACCCTTTTCAGAAAAAACTGATCTTAGTGATTCAATGCGTTGCATATTATAGATAATACGTAAACATCTTTTCTGTAGAAGAAATGTAGATTCTATTTCACATGAATTGCCCCAGTATATGATGCCATACCGAGTCGATGGGCAAGTGAATGAGTGGAGGGGCCGGCGATATCGATGACATTTGAAGAATAGTTGTCTAGTGTGGGCCGCTAAGTAATATTGAGATTTTCCTGCGGAACCCTAAATTGAGTATGGTCAGACATGCTTTTAACCGATATTTTTTAATTCATAATGTCTTCTATTGGGACTGGGGGCCCTTTATATCCGGGGACCCCGGGCTAAGGCTCGAAGGGCCTTATAATCATAATCTTTATTGCTTTAAATAGGGTACATATAGGTGTTACATTAAAGGTAAGAATATTAGCTCTAGCCCATCCAGCCATCTTAGATAGCATGCAAATATAATAAAATAAAATAAAATTTAAACTAAATAAGAATTAAATTGGATTAAATTAAATTGGATTAAATTAAATTGGATTAAATTAAATTGGATTAAATTAAATTGAATTAAATTGAGAAAACCTTGTTGAAGATTCCCCTTACTGGTTGTTGTGTGTGGACTGTATAAAATTATAGGTTTCTTTGTTCAGCGTACAAATTTATTGTTAATTCCGAAAAAGGTATATAAGACAATTTTGATTGGGTATCGACTGTTCCGGACGAGGTTTTGAAAATGAGGGAGTTGGCGACGCGACGCCGAGTGACGTCATCGCAACCGCCTCGCCCCCGTCCCGTCGTCGCGCTGCGTCACGTGGGTCACGCCTACGACCATAGACCACGCGGCGCGCGCTTGTTGGGTTCAATTCCCAACAATAGCCCCTACATAGATGCGACCCTGAAAAGGATAGAGGCATGGAAAGTACGATTCGGAGCAGCTGTTAATATTTTTATTTAATAATATCTTCCAGACACACAAATAGTCCAAGATGGTTCTGTACTCAAGCAGCTTCTGGAAGCGGAGCACAGACCACCGTCGCGGCCACCAAGTGACGTCACCACTGTCAACATACCTACAGGCATAGAGATCATGTCTACTTCCGGCGGAAATACGTCAGACATCGTCGTGAAGGAGGGGGAGGTTGTTATTAGTGGGGTGCCTAAACCACCACCGCATAAACCAGTGAGTGTAAATGTATGAATACTAGCTTTTGCACTAGGCTTTGCTCATTTTATCTATTTATATATATACTAATAAAAGTGAAGAGTTTGTTTGGCTGAACGCGCTTATCTCGACAACAAATACACGTGAGCGAAGATAAAACTATTAAACGTTTTTAGATTAAATACGCTAAATATATTGCAGTGCCAATAATTTTATCATGCGTGCCACTATTGGCACTAGTGCCATTATTGGCACGCGTGCCAGTGGCTTTGCCCTAAGAGCAACTTGTAGTTTAATCTAGTATTAATTTATATTTCAGGCTAGATTGAACACTAGCGAAGTAACAATTAAGACTGCTTCGACGGCTGAACAGACGTTAGTGATACCAGAGACTATGGTACGTTATTTAAAATTAGCTTCCATCTACTGCTTCAAATCAATACAAATAAATAAAATTGGAGTGTCTGTTTGTAATATTAAAATAACCGCTTTTTACTACATGCATATGAATGTATATACGGTACATATACCAAAATAACATTTTTTTTTTCAATTTTTGTCTGTCTATCTGTCTGTTTGTTTGTTCCGGCTTATCTCTGGAATGGCTGGACGGATTTTGACGAGAATTTCACTAGCAGATAGCTGATGTAATAAGGAGTAACTTAGGCTACTTTGAAAAAAAATATGTTCGTCATCATCATCATATCAGCCCAACGACGTCCACTGCTGAACATAGGCCTCACCTAATTTACGCCACTGCGAACGGTCCTGTGCCGCCTGCAACCAACGGCCGCCCGCCACCCTGACCAGGTCGTCGGTCCATCTGGTGGGGGGCCGTCCCACGTTGCGCCTTCCAATACGTGGCCGCCACTCGAGAACCTTTTTCCCCCATCGGCCATCAGTTCTACGAGCTATGTGCCCTGCCCACTGCCACTTTAGCGATGCGATTCGGTGAGCTATGTCGACAACTTTAGTTCTGCGGATCTCCTCATTTCTGATTCGATCACGCAGGGAAACTCCGAGCATAGCTCTTTCCATGGCTCGCTGGGCGACAGTAAGCTTTCTAATAAGGCCAATAGTTAGCGTCCACGTCGCAGTTCCGTAAGTCATCACTTTTGCTTTTGTTATATTCCACGCGGACGAAGTCGCGTGTACAGCTAGTTCAATATATATTTGTTACAGGTAAGCGATCAAAGTCAGGCCGAAGGCATTGCTAAACCTAGGCTCAGTCTGGAGATATTCAGCCTGGACTCTGATGATGAAGATACAGCTCCTGGTAAGTCTTATTATTTGTATCTGGATTGCAATCTGGACAAACTTTAGTGGTTTTTAGATTGTTAGATGTCATGTTTTGTCTGGCCTGTTGGTGTAGTGGTTAGTGACCCTGACTGCTAAGCCGGAGGTCGTGGGTTCGATCCCCACCCAAGACAAAACTTTGTGTGATGGACATAAAGGTTTGTTCTGTGTGAATGTGGTAGAATATTATGTTTCTTAAATTTCTCTTTCAATTAATATATTAAAAAAAATTTTTGACTGGCTTCCGACGGCAGCTCCGCCCGCGTGGTTTATCGATTAAAAATAGCCGCTATGCTATTCTTTTATATAATCTATCTATGTACCAAATTTCATTCAAAGCCATGGCGTGATTGAGTAAATTTTCATTTTCATTTTTCATTTATTAATTTCATAAACAATATAGATTGTGTTTAAAAAAAAAAATACACATACAATAAAATAACATTCAGATACAAGATAATATAAAATCATAAAAACCTAAAAAAGACGAGAAGACAACAATTATATTTTTTATACCACGACGGTGGCAAACAGACGTACGGTCCGCCTGATGGTAAGCGGTTACCGTAGCCTATGGGCGCCTGCAACACCAGGGGCATCACGAGCGCGTTGCCGACCCTTAAGAAACCTATTCACTCCTTTTTTGAAGAACCCCATACTGTGTTCCCTTGGGAAAACCTCGTTAGGGAGTTCATTCCACAACCTGATAGTTCTTGGGAGGAAATTCCTTCCTTTATTCCTTTGTAAATTATATTTACAAATCTAAATAGTGTAGTCATAACTCATTACTGATACATTACATTAAAATAAACTGTAGTAAAGTAAAAGTAGTGAGTAAACGGTGAACAGTTTACAGAAACGGACAAAAAAAGATAGCCAAGTATTCTACATCGCGGTCCGAGTTCGATCCCGACCGGCAGTACCAATGTGGATTCCACTTTGTGGAATTTATATGTACTAGTCAAGTGACTTACTATCTGCTAACAGTGAAGGAAAACATCGTGAGGAAACACATACCCTAGAAGAAATTCTATGAGTATATCTGATCCACCAACCCGCACTAGGCCAGCGTGAGTGGATTATGGCCTAAACCCTCTCAGCTCTCTAGTTAGAGGAGAGGAGACCCGAGCCCAGCAGTGGGACATAATGGGTTGATGATGATTCTACAACCATTTTGGCCCATTCGGCATAAGTTCTCCTCGCATAGATTTCCTTATTTTTTCGTACTTTTTTTTTTCTTTTTTTTAAAAAAGACAACGCCGCACTAGGGAGCAAGCCCTGTGTCGCGGGGAGCTTTACAAACATGAAACTAACGGACACAAAGTACACCCAGACTAGAAACAAATATCTATGAATCACACAAATATTTGTCTCGTGTGGGAATCGAACCCACGTCACCCAGCACGGCGATGTAGTGGTGAGGCGACCACCTTAACCACTGCGCCACGGTGACAGTCAGGTTATTACTGAGGATTGTGATCATGTCTCTGAAATATACTCATTTAAAATTTATTTTATTCCTAGCTACCCCAGAGCCACCCATGCAACCCCCGCAACCATTACAACCAAAAAATAAACTTAAGAGTTGCATCAACTTCAATTGCACTAGCGGCGAGACTTCATTTAAAATTGCTGACTCAGCTACCGCATCCTTCTACGATGCTCTCAAGAGGAAGAGGCCGCTCGTCTGCCAACCATGCGCTGATGTTGTAGAGATCAGGCAACAGGTAATATTGGCTTCTTTACCTTCTTGATAACTGGTGAAATTGGCTTTTTATCTTCTTGTTAACAGGTGAAATTGGCTTTTTATCTTCTTGATAACAGGTGATTTTGGCTTTTTATCTTCTTGACTACAGTTAATATTGGCCTTTTTATCTTCTTGATAACAGATTAAAATATATTGGCTTTTTATCTTCTTGGTAACAGGTGATATTGGCTTTTTATCTTCTTGATAACAAGCGATATTGGCTTTTTTATCTTCTTGATAACAGATTAAAATATATTGGCTTTTTATCTTCTTGGTAACAGGTGATATTAGCTTCTTTATCTTCTTACTTATCAAGTTCTGGTTCACCCCACCTAACGAATTGGATTTTTTTTGTAATAAAATTCTTAGTAACAGTCCGTAGTTTGTAAATGTGCCCGGTAATGGCAAAAAGCTCGCCCCCTATTAATGGGAGTACTAACCGAAATGTTGGGGGGGTAATAGGGGGTATTGATTGAAGCACTTATACTTGGTTAAAGTCAAATCTTTTTATTCATTTGGATCACATACATGGTACTTATGGTAAAGGTGTCAGTAAATTTGCCTACAGCCAGTTCACTGACAAGGTTGAGCTCTGAGAAGAACTTGGCAAGAAACTCAGGCCACTCTTATTTTTTTTTCTAAACATTTGGTTAACATTTGTATCTTTCTTCTATCTGTAGAAACTGGTGGACAGTCTAAAGGACATGACTCCAATCCTGCAAATGGACATCATCACCGCCCCTCAGGATCTGGTGCAGATATCAGACTCGGATTCTGAGGATGAAGACCCTCAGCCGGAGTCGCCAGGTGATGTCATCGGGGACGAGGCTGCTGAGTAAGTACCTCTTAAGATTTTGGTCACATGAACAAATTTGACATGAACTAATATTGACTGGCCTATTGGCTTAGTGGTTTGTGACACTAACTGCTAAACCTCATCTGCTAACCTCCGGTGGTGGGTTCGATTCTTGTGTGATAAGCATGTATGTTTGTTCTGTGTATTCTCATTTAAAATACTAGAGGCCACATTTTCGAAAACACATCGCCTCTTTTATAATTATAATAAGTGTTAATATTTCACCACATTCACACAGCGCCATCTAGTCCCAAGTAAAGCAATTATATTTGCTTGTGTTATGGTACTAAACAACTGATATAGAGTCTGGCTACCGGAACTCTGCACTGGACTGTTTTTAAAAATCTATACATGGCAATATTTTTGAACTGTCATGTCACTGTCTTTTTAGTGTTTTTCAATCAATATTCTTTTGAAATTATTGAAAAATAATGCCGAAAGCTATCAAAGGCGTAGTTAGAAAGTTGATATTTACTTAAGTTGAGATAATAGTATCAAACGCATTTTTTCAGTCTATAGTCGGTGTTGTCACCCCTTGTTTTTTTGAATTTACCGCTCTTTTCTTGTGCAAAGAACGGATGGCCAGACTTTACTACTTAAGTACATTTTTTTTGTAAATACATACATATTATAGATAAATTACACCCAGACACAGAAAAAACAACCATGCTCATCACATAAAGATTTGTCCTGGGTGGGGATAGAACCCACGACCTTTGGCTTAGTAGTCTGCGTCACTAACCACTAGACTAAAAGGCCAGCCGATAATTATATCTATTTACAATAAAATAAAAATTAGATTTTGATTAAATACTGAATGTAGTCCGCTTAGTGACGGCTTAAGAATACATAATGTCACTACCTAATTTCTTCTAGTGTATATATGTTTCCTCACGATGTTTTCCTTCACCATTAGCAGATGGTAAGTCACTTGACTAGTACATATAAATTCCACAAAGTGGAATCCACATTGGTACTGCCGGTGGGGATAGAACTCGGACCGCGTGATTTGCACGCCGGTCCCTTATCTATTCAGGGGCTCATACACTAACTTAATCCACAGATACCTAGAGAGCAACCTGGCGGATATATTCAATAGGTCATGGAAGGAACACAACTTGGATGATCGTCTGAAAGAGACGCAGGATGAATTGTCTGCTGAGATTGAAAAACTTGAGGGTGAGACTAGCTTTACTGTTTTTACCATGGTGGCAAACGAATGGCCTGTTGGTGTAGTGGTTAGTGACCCTGACTGCTAAGCCGGATGTCGTGGGTTCAATTCCCACCCAGGACAAATCTTTGTGTGGTGAGCATGATTGTTTGTTCTGTGTCTGGGTGTAATTTATCTATAATATGTATGTATTTACAAAAAAAAAAGTATTTCAAGTAGTATATAAGTTGTTTAGTACCCATAACACAAGCAAATATAATTGTTTACTTTGAGACTAGATGGCGCTATCTGAATGTGGAAGAATATTATTATATTATCACTACTTAGAATAAAACAAAGTCGCTTTTTTTGTCCCTATATCCCTATATATGCTTAAATCTTTAAAACTACGCAACGGATTTTGATGCGGTTTTTTTTTAATAGATAGACTGATTTAAGAGGAAAGTTTATAGGTATAAAATACATAACACGCGGGCGAAGCAGCGGGTGGAAGCTAGGTATATTATAATTATTTTTGTGTGAACAGCGGACAGTAAGGAAATAAACCAGATGCTGGTAGACTGCCAGCGCGCGACAGACAAGCTGCGCAATGAGCTGTACGCGAGCTTCCAATCCTCGCGCCGTGACTTGCCCTCCTACGCCATCTACGACATGCCCGATATTAACGTGAGCTTACTTTTGATTTATTGAACCCGAGTTCCTCGAGTGCCTCGGTGGCGCAGCGGGAAGTGTATACGACTGCTGTGCAAGAGGTCCCGGGTTCGATTCCCGGGTCGGGTAAAAACCGTATTGGGTTTTTCTATTATGAAATTCCAGTATTAAGATTTTCCCGGAGTTTGGTAAACATCGGTCCTATTGGAAGTCTCTTGAAGATGCCTATGTCCGGCAGTGCACATCCTGCAACTGATATGATGATGATGAAGAATCTTTGTTAATATTTTTATTAAATCGAATATTGTGAATTAATAACCAATTAACCAACCCGTCTGTCCAGTGTGATATTGTAGGTTATAGGCTAAATTCTCTCCACATCTCTTTAAAGGAGACTCGTGCCCAGCAGTGGGATGCTTATTAGTCAAATGATGATGATCCAATTAACCAACACAAAGCACACCCACACGAAACAAATATCCATGAAGCAAATATTTGTGTCGTATGGGAATCGAACCCGTGACACTCGACATAACTAGTTCTAATATATATTTTTTTTGTTGACAGTATGCCGGTCTTGAATCTGATATTGATTTTCAAATCGTTACTGAAGTGGTAAGTTTATATTTATTATTACTAGTTACTTTAAATATATATGTATATATAAATATATATGACTGGCCTGTTGGTCTAGTGGTTAGTGACCCTGACTGCTAAGCCTGAGGTCGTGGGTTCAATCCCCACCCAGGACAAATCTTTGTGTGATGAGCATAAAGGTTTGTTCTGTGTCTGGGTGTAATTTATCTATAATATGTATGTATTCACAAAAAAAAAATGTATTTAAGTAGTATATCAGTTGTTTAGTACCCATAACACAAGCAAATATAATTGCTTGCTTTGGGACTAGATGGCGCTGTGTGAATGTGGTAGAATATTATTCTAGTCAAAATAAAACTATAAAAACTATTAATATCTATTTATTAAAATATTATTTAATTTAATTAGTAAATCTGACGTATGATGTCCGTCCCAACCACACAGGGTCCTAACAGAATACCAGCGCTATCTTGATATTATTATATATTTCAAGGTAGCTATTGCCGAGTTAGGACCATTTTTGTTTCTCACAAATAGTTATAAGTAATTTCGTCTTTACCATAATTATGTTTAAGTGAGACCAAAATAAATTATTTCACTTTCTTTCTTTCTAAAACCGTTAGATAGCTGTGTCCCTCTGTTCAAAAAGTTTAAAATATTACCTCTCCCAGCCCTATATATATTCGATATTTGTATCTTTGTACATAAATATATGAGGCGAATGTGAAAGGAAACGTTGGAAGGGGTAGACCTAGAAGAACGTACCATGACCAAATAGGTGACGTTCTAAAGAAGGGACAGATCAGGAGTACCCTCAACCGGCGAGAATGTATGAAAAGACTGATGAATGTTGAAGAAGCCAAAGATGTATGTCAGAATCGTAGCAAGTGAAGGAAATGGTCTCTGCCTACCCCTCTGTTGGGAAAGAGGCGTGATCTATATGTATGTATGTATGTATGTATGTACATAAACATACATCTTTATTTGAAAAACATAATGATGTAGTCACTAGAATGAGTCGTAAAGTTCACAAACTATGCATCCCTCAACAAAGGATATCGCTATTTTCCAATAATGTTTTCTGCATGGCTATTCGTGTATACAATAAATTACCTGACATCTTTAAAAAATTTAGTCTGACGACATTTAAAATTAAATTATTTGACTTCCTACTAGACAAATGTGACACAAAACTTTTATTAGATATTGACTGTACTGTTATAATTGATATTTTTTATTTCTCATAATTTGGTTTGTTAACTTAGATAAAAATTCCTGATTATTATAGTTTTAAAAATTGTACGCCGGCAACGGTAGAATATTATGGACATTATTATGTATAACAACTTGTAACTACAATATTCTCACAAATAAATCATTATTATTATTATTATTAAAGTTCACGGTGTATACATTTTTTGCCAATTCCCAGATTCGCGTGACCCCAAAAAGGAAGATATCATCCGGCAACGAGACCCCCGCCAAGAGACCTGCTATACCCCTCGGGTATGCGCCGATTAACGATAATAAACCTAAACCACAGGTTAGATATTTTTTTTTTACATTAATATTTATTTATTTATTTACATCCATTATAGATTAGCAAACCCAGTACAGCAATATAGATAATAACATATATTATAAACTACCTGTGCCTGTGACCTCGTTCGCTTGGACAACTTATCCCGCATTCATGGAGTTTTAATTTTTTTTTATGGAACCCTGATATTTTTTAAAAACAAAGTAGCCTAAGTTACTCCTTGTGACATTAGCTATCCGCCAGTGAAAGTCCCGTCGAAATCGGTCCAGCCGTTCCAAAGATTAGCTGGAACAAACAGACAGACAAAAATTTAAAAAAATGTTATTTTGGTATATGTACCGTATACACATTCAAATGCATGTAGTAAAAAGCGTTTATTTTATTATTACAAACAGACACACCAATTTTATTTATTTGTATAGATGTCGCAGCCAATTGGTTAAATCAGCCATTCAATTAACTGCCTAGCCATTTAACTAAACGGCAGTGTTCAACGTGACTACTATGCGATTTAAATAAGAATGGGATCGCACTTGACAGTATTTGCCGCAAACTTAAGTCGAATGTGCACATTTTTGTACAGCTAGCAGAAATAAAATATGCAAAAAAATTATCTCGTTTCGTTAAGTTTTGTTACAATTGTTAATTTAATTGTTATTATTCTTTTTGTTATAGTTTTATTGTTGTTGTTATTACTTACTACCACTACTTATTCAGAAAATAAAGATCTTCAAACCGAAAAAGTATGTATGTACTTGTAATGTGTTTCGTTTTTTGTACACTCTACTTGTAAGGTATGAAGTTGTCTTCAAATGGAAAACAAAATGGCGTCTTGATTTGACAGTTCCATCCTTATTTTAATCGCATAGTAGTTATTCATACGAAGAAATCATAAATACTTAATTGTTTGTATTTTATAAGTATTTATTGTTTCAGGAGACGAAAGTGATAGACAAGGCTAATGATGACGTAAGTATATTATATTATATAGAGCAGTGGCTCTTAACCTTTTAGCAGTAATCATCAGCAACCCATTAAGTCCCACTGCTGGGCTCGGGTCTCCTCTCCTCTAACTAGAGAGCTGAGAGAGTTTAGGCCATAATCCACTCACGCTGGCCTAGTGCGGGTTGGTGGATCAGACATACACATAGAATTACTTCTGGGGTATGTGGGTTTCCTCACGATGTTTTCCTTCACCGTTAGCAGATGGTAAGTCACTTGACTAGTACATATAAATTCCACAAAGTGGAATCCACATTGGAACTGCCGGTCGGGATCGAACTCGGACCGCGTGATTTGCACGCCGGTCTCTTATCCAGTAGTCTTGTCTACTTAAGGTTACTCCCTTAGTCGCCTTTTACGACACCCACGGGTTGAGATGGGGTAGTGACATTATGTATTCTTAATCCTAAAACTTTTTTATCAATACTGTTTAGTGGTATCTGTTTATTTAAGTCAAATAAGTTACCTTTGGTATACATTTTCCATTCTGGAAGGTAAAAAAATAAAATTCGGTAATTTTTTACTTAAAAAAACTTATTTTTCAAAATGTGCCTGGATATAAACGTGTGGATTATCAACAATTCATCATCATCATCATATCAGCCCAACGACGTCCACTGCTGAACACAGGCCTCACCTAATTTACGCCACTGCGAACGGTTATATAGAGGAGAGGAGACCCGAGCCCAGCAGTGGGACATTAATGGGTTGCTGATGATGATGAACGGTTATCAACAATTAGCAAAATTTTTGTATAAAAAAAAACAATATAATATTTTTCCTTCACAGAAAGACATATCAGTAGTGAAGTTATCAAAGGAGGCGGCTCCGGCTGACCTCCCCCCTCCTGGAGAACTGTCCCGACCCCCCTTGCGAGTTGGTGCCCAGGTGTACGCAATGAAGAACGCCTTCGGACCCTGGCTGAAAGGCAGGATTATGGAGATCTTGCCCAAGACTGTTGCTGTAAGTCTTACTACTATTATATATTTGACTGGCCTGTTGGTCTAGTGGTTAGTGACCCTGACTGCTAAGCCGGAGGTCGTGGGTTCGATCCCCACCCAGGACAAACCTTTGTGTGATAAGCATGATTGTTTTTTCTGTGTCTGGGTGTAATTTATCTATAATATGTATGTATTTACAAAAAATAATTATATTTTTCGACACATTTTTATTAAGGTATTTTCTTTGTGTTGTTTAGTTTTAGTTTGAAATATTTTCTTGTAGATATATATATTTATTTATTTAAACTTTATGCACTATATAAGTAGTACAAAGGTGGGCTTAATGCCAAAGGCATTGTCTACCAGCCAACCTTAGGGTGATGCAGAGAAGAGCATGGTAGGTGCAGGTAGAAGAGAATGATTTGAAGAAGCTAGGTTGAATTTATATAATAAATACCTATCATATATATACTATAACAACATAAAAAATAAATATCTATATAAAAATTAGATATATATATGTATATATATATATTATTTAAATATATAGGAATAGATGATATATAAATATATACATAAATACGAATAAGTCACTGATGTGCTGATGCTGCCAGCCTATCGAAAAGAATGCTTCGTACTATATATATATTACGTAAATAAATATTTTATTGTATATTATATGATTAGTAAAAAAAAATTTTTCTTTTTTTAATTATTAATTTGTCGTTAAACTTGTTAGTAACCTTCTACCATATTTTTCATGGCGGTAATTCAACAATATAACATTGAAATCATTGTTACAGACGACATTTACCCTATGTCGAGTGAAGTTCGACCACAAGGTAAAGCACGCCGGTAAGGTGTTACCGGCGAGGTGTATAGCGTACGCGGAACCGTCTGAAGTCAGAATGACTATCGGTGAGTCACATTTCCCATTAAATGTCAAAAATGATGCAGTAAGGAGCCATACACAATTATTTTTTTCGTGCAGTCTCGATTGTGTACGGGTAGTGATGGATTAAGAATACATAATGTCACTACCCCATCTGAAAAATCTCGAAAAAAAGATTTTAAACAATCCCTATACCAACCCGTTTGGCCACCGTGGTGTAGTAAGTTATATTCCCTCCACATTCTTTGGAGTAGAAGAGTTGAAATGATGAACGTCCCCCGTGACACATAGCTTGTTCCCTAGTGTGGGTATTCTCTTAAAAATGCAAACTGGTCGTAGGCAAATTTACTGACACTTTTTCGGATAACCTGTTACATTCTATTCATTGCTTGTGACTTTCATAAGTGTTCGATCGTAATAATCAATAATTAGTTCTAAAAAATTTCACTAGATGATTAAAATATGTCAATTTCTGAATCGCGCTATTAAGATTCTCCGGGCTTAGTATATAAGGATCTGGAAATTAATACATTTTAGTATTCGCTCCATACTGTTGTTTTATTTCAACTAGTGGTGAAACGCGGTTCGGTGTACCAAACCCGAACATTTTTTGATCTTCGCGCCGGATGAGCTGACTTGACTGACCATCAGCAGCTCTTACGAAATCCGAACCGTTGGTGCCGCCATTTATCGGGACACTAGTAAGTGTCACCGTGATACCGAACCGTTCACGGCTCGGCTGCGCAGGAGACGCTGCTGTGTGTTACTTAGTAACCTAGATGAATAAACTAGATTTTATTTCAATGTAGATGGAACCTTACTGCATCTCTATAATTGCATATTTTTAACTATAAGTTTGCCAATATTATTAATACATTGAGTTCAAAATAATTTTTTTTTTCTTTTTTTTTTGAAAAAAAAGACAACGCTCGCACTAGGGAACAAGCCCTGTGTCGCGGGGGGCTTTACAAACATGAAACTAACGGACACAAAGTACACCCAGACTAGAAACAAATATCTGATGATGATGATGATGACACAAATATTTGTCTCGTGTGGGAATCGAACCCACGTCACCCAGCAGCGATGTAGTGGCGAGGCGACCACCTTAACCACTGCGCCACGGTGACAGTCGCCTAATTGAAAGATTAATATTCTATATACCTAATGATTTGTCGACAGGTACTCGACTCATTGCCTTGTTTAAGGCCTCTAATAAAACGGAATCGTATTACTCAGGCGTCGTCGCTGAGATACCTAACCCTGTCAATAACTATAGGTAAGTAATAAATAAATAGATATAAAAAATATATACAGTTAAATGAAACCACGTGTAGCATGTGATGTTAGAAGGTTTTGACAAAAAAATTAAATAGAAATTTGCAATAGTTTAGACGCAAATATACTTTCTTTATTTCACAGTTTTAAACAGGTATTTACGTTGATCATATTATGTTGTCATTACGTCATTCAATTCATTTAAATATCTCTGACTATTTCATATTATCTTATCTCTTACTCTGTGCCGCACTTTTGTCGTCGTCATGTCGTAAACGTCATGATATACACTCTGTATATAATATATAAAATAAATATTTTAATCTCTAAATTTTAAATAGTAATCAATATTATGTGTAGTGTGTATGAGTGTTGTATTATATAAAAACAATTCAAGGGTTACTATGTAGACGGCTCATGTTTATAGGCATATTTTGGTCCATATTTAAAAGTCCAACTGTGTTTCTAATAGAAATACATTTATTTAGAAATGTGGTTACAATGGTGTTACATATGAATAGTTTCAACACATTCTACCATAACAATGGTACGTAAATATTCAAATGAATGATTAAACAATTAGTGATACAAAACAATAAATTAATACTAGATGTCAAAAGTTATTTTCCAGTGATACTTAATTAATTAATGTCATTCAATCAATATTATATATGTCAAAGTTTGATGTCACGAATGTCATAGTAGTGATTTAATTGTGATTAATACTAATGAATTAAATTATGATTATTACCAGCATCAATTAATTAAATATCATGAGTTTCTTTAAATTCCATAAATTCTTTCAAATTATAAATTATAATTCTAAACTTATTATATCTCAGGTACCTAGTGTTCTTCGACGACGGCTACGCACAATACGTGCACCATACGTCCACCCGCCTCGTGTGCGAGTGTTCCCCCCTCGTGTGGGAGGAGGTGCACCCCTTCTCGCGGGAGTTTGTGCGGGAGTACCTCATGGCGTACCCCGAGAGACCCATGGTTCGGTTACACGAGGGACAGAGTCTCAAAACTGAGTGGGATGGTGAGTCTTCTTACATTTAAGAGAGATATGGTTGGTGCAGTTCTTTCTATATAATAATATGTAAATAATATATCTGTCATACGATAGCTTCTTTTTGTACCGTGGCCAATAAGTGGACAATGGTAAGCGGTTACCGTAGCCTATGGACTAAATTTTGCGATTATAGTGACGTAAAATATCTCGCTCATTAACTTCTCTTTGGGTACATCGGTATAGAGAATAGAAAAACAAGTGTTCCGTTCAAAATTGAACGTACATTTAGATCGTGTATACTTCCGTTTCCAACATGGCATATATAAGATCTTAAAGATGTGTTACAATTTTTTTGAAAGCATTTGACTGTGTTGACTACTAGTTTACTGTAGAAACTTGGTTACTATAGATTAGGCAGGGTGATTTTGGTGTTATATCTAGTAATGTAAATAATAGATAACCATTAATTGCTATATTAATTGAAAAACGGTTTTCAGGATTACCCGTAGCTATAGGTGTTTCTCAGGGGCCTATTCTAGGTCCTTTCTTTTTTTAAGAATATTTTCAGTTACATTTTAGTTGCTTTGTGCTATATTAAGTACAATAGTAGTGCACTGATGTATTCTAGTACTGGCTTACATATTTTATCACTGCTCAAAGTTTTCTCGTAAAGAGCTTTAACCTCTTAGCTCTTTTTTTACCAAACATAGCTGACAAAAAGTATTGTCGCTATATTGTGTCCCAGTAGTGTGTGTTGTGTGTAGGCAAGTGGTGGGCGTCCCGCGTGGGAGCGGTGGACGCGTCGCTGGCGCAGGTGATCTTCACGGGCGACGGGCGCCGCGAGTGGATCTACCGCGGCTCCACGCGCCTCGCGCCGCTCTACCTCGAGCTGCAAGCCGCCGAGCGGCACCGCCCGCGCCCGCTGCCGCGCAGCAAGCAGCTCAGGGTGGGGGCTCCTTCTACTCTCTACTAACATTTCACCTTCACTCATAAAAGAAAATATTAAACAAAAAACGTTAGTTCGTTGCGATCGATCGAATACCGAATCCAGTTTTCTGGATTGCAATACCACACTGTAACCTTATTTAAATATTTTTCTTCTATTTTAATTGAATTTAACTATATTTCGATCTACTCAAGCTCTTCAACAGGATGTTGTGCTTTGTGATACTATAGCATACTGTACAATTCCAGTCGAACATGCCGTACGTGGAGTACACGCGGTCTGACGAACCAACGAACAAGGAACAGGTGGCACTACCCCCAATGTCTTCTATGACTGCTCAACAGAATGAGGTGAGTCCTATCGACCTATCGATATTTTTTTTATCAATCTATCGATATTTAATCGATATTTCTTGAAAAAATATGTCATATTAGTAGCGCAGCGGTCTGTATATTTCACTAACAATGTTGTGCAGGAGCTGCGGCGCCTGCGCGCCGTGGCCCGCAAGTCAACGGCGATGCCCCCCGCCCCCGCGCCGCCCGGCGCCCCCGTCCCCGCCCCGCCGCCAGATGCTAACCCCAGCAGAGTTGTGGTATGTAACCCACCACTTTATTTATATAGGACACAGCCAGTAACCCTCGCTCAAACTGATCCGCTCAAAGTAACCAAAACCCTCATTGGAGAAGGAAGGAGTTTAAAAGCATCAGCAAAGTGCGTCTGATGCTCCTGATGTTACGCTCTCCCCCCCCCCCCCCCGCCCCCTCGTCTTTTTTTTTTTATATGTTAGAAATAACACGTTTAAATAAAAACAAATTCTACTGACTGTTGTCATTCCAAAACCTAAAAAATAAAAAAATGTTAATGATGAGAATTTTTTTTGTTCTTCTCAATTTCTCAGTACTACACACCAAAGAACGCAGTGAAACCTTTGAAGCTGGTCCCTCACAGATGTTCGCCCAAGTGCAGGCGCAACGATGTACTGTCCCTCAAGGAACTGAGGACTTACAACCCGCTGGCTAAGCCCTTGCTCAGTGGATGGGAGAGGTGAGACGAAATAGATGATTACGTTACGGATATTAGGGGCTAAATCTGCTAACGCAATCGTAACACAATGGTAAGCCGATGGTCTCTCGACAGCTGTGATTGGCTTACTAAGTCAATCGCGCCATATTGCCGGCCTGTGATTGGTCGATATTAGTCCATTGGTCTGCTATCGATGTGTGTAATTTAGTAGAATCGGTCCCCAGTTTTTTTTTTTGCGTGTTCGTACATTTACAAAAGTTTTAAGCATCTTGTATTGATTCTGGCATTGCATGTTGTTGTAGACAAATAGTGCGGTTCAAGGGCCAGCGCGAGGTGCTGTACCGCGCGCCGTGCGGGCGGCGCCTGCGCAACATGCGCGAGCTGCACCGCTACCTGCGCCTGACCAACAGCGACCTGCCCGTCGATCTCTTCGACTTCTACCACGCCACGCACTGCCTCGCCGAGTTCGTGCTCAACAAGTGTCTCGTCGGGAAGAAGGTGGGTGATATTGACTATGATCTCTTTGATCTGCTGTTTATTTAGAGGTAATTATATTTTATATAAATAGAGTCACTATGACCCAATTAATAGGGTCGCTATGACCTGCTGTTAATTTAGAGTCACGTGGACCCACTCTTTATTGGAGTTACTTTGACCCGCTCTTTAATAGAGTCACTTTGAGCCACTTTCACCCACTCTTTATTAAGATCACTTTGACCCACTCTTTATTAGGGTCAATTTGACCCACTCTTTATTAAGGTCACTTTGACACACTCTTTATTAAGGTCACTTTGACCCACTCTTTATTAAGGTCACTTTGACACACTCTTTATTAAGGTCACTTTGACCCATTCTTTATTAAGGTCACTTTGACCCACTCTTTATTAAGGTCGCTTTGACCCACTCTTTATTAGGGTCAATTTGACCCACTCTTTATTCGAGTCACTTTGACCCACTCTTTATTATGATCAATTTGACCCACTCTTTATTAGACACTTTGACCCACTATTAATTAGGCTCACTTGATCCACTATTCATTAAGGTCAATTTGACCTACTCTTTACTAGGGTCACTTTGACCTACTCTTTATAAATTGAAAAAACGGTTAGTTTTATTAAATTTTTTAGATAAACCGTCTACTGTAGATTAAGGAGATGTAGTTGCGTTTCAGATATATAAGGATACATACATATAGATCACGCCTCTTTCCCAACAGAGGGGTAGGCAGAGACTATTTCCTTCCACTTGCTACGATTCTGACATACATGTTTGACTTCTTCAACATTCATCATTTCCTCGTCATTCGTCTTTTCATACATTCTCGTCGGTTGAGGGTACTCCTGATCTGTCCCTTCTTTAGAGATCATCATCATCAGCAACCCATTAAGTCCCACTGCTGGGCTCGGGTCTCCTCTCCTCTAACTCCTCTCTTTAGAGATATTAAGGATAATTGCTGTAATATAGTTAAGAGGTAATTACGAATTTACTTTTCCATTTGTCGTAAAAAATATAATCAGATGAAGTCATCAAAACATAAGGATGTCGACCTTAAAATCATAGTTTAAAAAAATAATGTTTTTTACTGCCTCGGTGGCGCAGCGGGAAGTGTATACGACTGCTGTGCAAGAGGTCTCGGGTTTGATTCCCAAGTCGGGTGAAAATGGTATTGGGCTTTTCTAACATGAAATTCCAGTATTGAGATTTTCCCGGAGTTTGGTTAACAAATGGTCCCAGTTGATGACAATAGGCTCGCCTCCTATTTCATGGGACCAAACATAGCTGGCGAAATGTGGGTGTGAAACACCTCTGCCTACCCCTTCGGGGGAAAAGGCGTGATGCTTTGTTATATTATGTTTTTGAAAAAAAAAAAAATACACTGTATCGTCGACATAGCTACATGTCTCCAGGGTCTAAATAATGTCGTGTTTATAATAAAAACATGTTTCCACTTTCAGGACTTGTCTCACGGCAAAGAGAACGTTCCGGTCCCGTGTGTGAACTTGTACGACCAATCACTCCCGGAGTTCTGTTTGTATAGCACAGAACGGACTCCTACGTCGGGAGTGCCGCTCAATTTGGACCCCGAGTTCTTGTGCGGCTGCGACTGTACCGATGATTGTGAGGTATTATATATATATATAAACACAATATATATAGTCTCTTAGTTGTAATATAATATACATACATACATATAGATCACGCCTCTTTCCCAACAGAGGGGTAGGCAGAGACCATTTCCTTCCACTTGCTACGATTCTGACATACATCTTTGGCTTCTTCAACATTCATCAGTCTTTTCATACATTCTCGCCGGTTGAGGGTACTCCTGATCTGTCCCTTCTTTAGAACGTCACCTATTTGGTCATGGTACGTTCTTCTAGGTCTTCCCCTTCCAACGTTTCCTTTCACATTCGCCTCATATATTTGTTTTGTCACTCTTTCTTCATTCATTCTCTCTACATGTCCAAACCAGCTTAACATTCCTTTCTCTATTCGTGTCACAACATCTATTTTTAAGCCACGACTAAAATACATGCAATAGATATATGTGTGTGTGTGTGTATACTCTAAATATTATTATTGTTTTAAAAGTGCTGTCAAATCATGTCTAAATATGAAAACCACTTTGGATATCACTTCAAAGGGGGGCGGAGTTCAGATAAAATTGTGAAATATCACTGGGGAGGGAGGCTGAAGTGAGATATCTTAGCACATATCAACAAGGGGGCACATATCAACAATCAACAACAATCAAAATTTGCTAAAAACGCCACGTAATTAATGGATGTTTCCTCTGACTTCCAGTTAACAATGTGGTTGAATAAAAATATAATTTCTGCTCCCCAGGACAAATCAAAGTGTGCTTGTTGGCAATTGACCATGGAAGGTGCCCGGACAATTGGGCTAGATGGTGCCAACATAGGGTACGAGTACAAAAGACTGCCTGAACCCCTACCCTCCGGCATATACGAGTGTAACTCTAGGTATGTTTAAAATTATTTGAACTAGTGTCCGGAAATAGTAACTCACTAGAAACTTATCGCTTTCATTCAGCTTAGCCACTCCCTTTGACCAATTAGATCTTAGTCTGACGGGCCTGTTGGTCTAGTGGTTAGTGACCCTGACTGCTAAGCCGGAGGTCGTGGGTTCGATCCCCACCCAGGACAAATCTTTGTGTGATGAGCATAAAGGTTTGTTCTGTGTCTGGGTGTAATTTATCTATTATATGTATGTATTTCCAAAAAGAAAAATGTAAAATGTATTTAAGTAGTATATCAGTTGTTTAGTACCGATAACACAAGCAAATATAATTTGGGACTAGATGGCGCTGTGTAAATGTGGTAGAATATTATTATAATTATAATTATGTGATTATGTTTAATTTCAGATGTAAGTGCAAGGAGACATGTTTAAATCGAGTCGCCCAGCATCCATTGCAGTTGAAGTTACAGGTATTTGTTATTATGATACTTGATGACTGATATAGCCAGCCAGCCACACCTCTTTCCCAACAGAGGGGTAGGCAGAGACTATTTCCTTCCACTTACTACGATTCTGACATACATCTTTGGCTTCTTCAACATTCATCAGACTTTTCATGCATACTCATATTTATATTTGTGAATATATCCAGGTGTTCAAGACACTGAACCGCGGCTGGGGCATCCGCGCACTGAACGATGTGCCGAAGGGCGCTTTCCTCTGTGTCTACGCAGGGAACTTACTCACAGACGCCACGGCTAACTTGGTAATATAGATTCTATTTTATCATCATCATAACATAGCATCACGCCTTTTTCTCCGAAGGGGTAGGTAGAGGTGTTTCACACCCACATTTCGCCAGCTATGTTTGGTCCCATGAAATAGGGGGCGAGCCTATTGTCATCAACCGGGAATATTTGTTTACCAATAATATTATAATATTTTTTATATTTTTCTTTAGTACCCATAACACAAGCAAATATAATTGCTTACTTTGGGACTAGATGGCGCTGTGTGAATGTGGTAGAATATTATATTATTATTATATAACCTATATTATACAAAATTTTCCAGGATGGTCTGAACGAAGGAGACGAATACCTAGCCGAGCTGGATTACATAGAAGTGGTGGAGCAGATGAAGGAAGGATACGAGGAGGACATACCGGAGGCCGACAAGAAACTGGATAAGGTACTTCTTTTTTGCGGCATGAAATCTAGACACAAAAGCTTAAACACTTTAAAAATCAGTTATTTTCATATTACAAACATCATCATCATCATCAGCAACCCATTAAGTCCCACGGCTGGGTTGAGGTCACCTCTCCTCTAAGTAGAGAGCTGAGAGGGTTTAGGCCATAATCCACTCACGCTGGCCTAATGCGGGTTGGTGGATCAGACATACTCATAGAATATCTTCTAGTGTATGTTTGTTTTCTCACGATGTTTTCCTTTACCGTTAGTAGATGGTAAGTCACTTGACTAGTACATATAAATTCCACAAAGTGGAATCCACATTGGTACTGCCGGTCGGGATTGAACTCGGACCGCGTGATTTGCACGCCGTTCCCTTATCCATTCAGCCACAATCGCTTACTCCATTACAAACAGATACTTGAAATTTATTTATTTGTATAGAAAAACTGGGTGGAAGTGAAACGCTGACGTAATCGAAAACATTTACAGAAAGAATCCGTGAAAGACGAGTCTGAAGCGGAGTCATCTTCCTCATCTGAGGAGGACGAGACGGTGTCTAAGAATGAGAAGGAAGATGATGACTTCAGACCTGGATATATTGGACTAGGTGTTTTAGAGTTTAAGTGAGTATGTGATGAGTAAGTCGCATTTTGATTCTCACATCCACACTAGGTGCACTGGACATGGAATGCCATGGTCGCGGGTTCAAGTCCCTTTGTAGGTTTGAATTTTACCATTACTTGTATAGAATTTCTATAAAAAATAAGTATAATATAATAAACTAATTACCAACATTAAAAATAATATAATTTATTGAACAGTAAACGTCTTCGTCGACGTGGCAAGAACAAGAAGGAGGAAAATGCTAGTGGCAATACAGATACAGATAAGGATAATAAGGAGAAGGATGCTACTGAGAAGGGTCCTACTGAAAAGAGTCCAACTGAGAAGGGTCCTACTGAAAAGAGTCCTACTGAGAAGGGTCCTACTGAGAAGGGTCCTAAAGAGAAGGATAGTAAAGAAAATACCGAAGACGATTGTATTACTATTAGCGACGATGAAGAAGGTATGTTTTTTTTTAAACGCGATAATCTCAAGAACTACTGTGCCCTGATTCTGACTCGACAGATTGCTCCCGGATCGTTAACTTTTCCGTATCTTAGAACGACGTATTTTTACGGCTTAAGTTATTTAATGTTAGAAAATAGTTAAACATTGAGTAACTTAAGTTTTTTTTCTACAGTCATCCATTTAACATTATATTTTTTATCTTTAAATAAACTTTCATATTCGGCCGAAAATTTTCCAGCATATCAGAATCAGGGGGTAGATCCGATTTGAAAAAATCTAGTGTTGGATAGCCCAATCATCGAGGAATGCTATAGGCTATATAACACCATGCTACGGCAAATAGGAACTGAGCAGTGTCCAAACAAAGAAGGACAAGAGCGAAGTTCGGCGCGTCTTCTAATATCAATATATTCATGTATGATTTTTATTTTAAAGTTCGCGAGCCGTCGAGGTTCACGGCGCAGCCAGGTATGGGTGGTAATGACTTCGTGTCGAAATACAGGTAATTTCTTTTTTTTTTTATACCATGACGGCAACAAGCTGACGTTCGGCCCGTTCGAATTTGAGACTAGATGGCGTTGTTAAATATTATTATTTTCTTTATTAAATTTCTTTCTCACAAATAAAATTACAATTAATATAAATTTGACTGGCCTGTTGGTCTAGTGGTTAGTGACCCTGACTGCTAAGCCAGAGGTCGTGGATTCGATCCCCACCCAGGACAAATCTTTGTGTGATGAGCATGATTGTTTGTTCTGTGTCTGGGTGTAAATTATCTATAATATGTATGTATTTACAAAAAAAAATGTATTTAAGTAGTATATCAGTTGTTTAGTACCATAACACAAGCAAATTTAATTGCTTAATTTGGGACTAGATGGCGTTGTGGGAATGTAGTAGAATATTATATTATTAATAATTATTATATTATAATAAAAAAATGCATTTATTAAATATTTATATTATATTAATATTTTATTTTAATCTTTAATTAATTATACACATAATTGAAGTTGACTTTTTTAAATAAATACATTTTAATATAAATAAATCTTCTGTACAGATCTGTCCGTTCGCACTTCGGCGAGGATGAGGCATGTTATATCATGGACGCTAAGGTTCAAGGCAATATTGGACGATATCTCAATGTAAGTACATTTCAACCCATATTCGTCCCACTGCTGGGCACGGGTCTCCTCCAAAGAATGTGGAGGGAATTTAGCCTACTATACCACGCTGGCCAAACGGGTTGGTATAGGGTTTAGTTTCGAATTTCTCGCAGTGCTCTTGTCTGCATGGTTAACTCCCATAGTCGCTTTTTACGACACCCACAGGTTGAGATGGGGTAGTGACATTCTGTATTCTTTATTTGTCACTACACGGATAATATATTTTTATTTATTTTTTTACTAGCTGTCCCGGCAAACTTCGTACCACCTACTTAATTTATGATTTTATGAAAGTATACCTACCTACCTACCTACCTACCCTCTACATACCTACCTACCCTACCTACCTACCCTACCTACCTTCCTACCTACCTACCTATCCTCTACATACCTACCTACCCTACCTACCTACCTACCCTACCTATCTACTCTATCCACCTACCCTCTACATACCTACCTACCCTCTACATACCTACCTACCCTCTACATACCTACTTACCTACCCTACCTATCTACTCTACCTACCTACCCTCTACATACCTACCTACCCTCTACATACCTACTTACCTACCCTACCTATCTACTCTACCTACCTACCCTCTACATACCTACTTACCTACCCTACCTATCTACTCTACCTACCTACCCTGTACATACCTACCTACCCTACATACATACATAAAAACTAAAAAAAAAAAACCTAAAAACCATCCTTGAACTTCAACGAACATTTAAAAAAAAAAATTGACCAAATTGGTCCAGGCGTTGTTGAGTTATGCGCTTACCAACAGATTTAGCGATTCATTTTTATATTATAGATAGATATATTTGACTGGCCTGTTGGTCTAGTGGTTAGTGACCCTGACTGCTAAGCCGCAGGTCGTGGGTTCGATCCCCACCCAGGACAAATCTTTGTGTGATGAGCATGAAGGTTTGTTCTGTGTCTGGGTGTAATTTATCTATAATATGTATGTATTTACAAAAAAAAAATGTATTTAAGTACCTAGTATATCAGTAGTTTAGTACCCATAACACAAGCAAATATAATTGCTTAATTTGGGACTAGATGGCGCTATGTGAATGTGGTAGAATATTATTATTATTGTTATATTTTCCAGCACTCGTGTATGCCCAACGTGTTCGTTCAGAACGTGTTCGTAGATACTCACGACCCGCGCTTCCCGTGGGTGGCTTTCTTCGCGCTCTCCCACATCAAGGCCGGCACTGAGCTCACCTGGAATTACAACTATGACGTGGGTTCGGTTCCCGGGAAGGTGCTCTATTGCTACTGCGAAGCGCCCAATTGCAGGGGACGACTGCTGTAAACAGTGTTCGGAAGTTGTAAAAAAGATTCTAAGGGGACATCTATTAATTACGTGAGTCGTTTAGGGGTGTCGATGCGAATTACACGCAATCTCACGTGGGGAAGAGGGGGTGCTTGGAAATAATCACGTAGTTTTTCCCCAAAAATAATGTATATTTGTTAGAAGGGACTAAATTAAACCTGTTCTGTGTTACCTTAAAAAACGTTTTTTACGTTTCTTTAATAAAAATGTGGGTAAATTTTATATAATAATAGTTAGGTGTTAGTCTTAAAATAAAAAAACATTAAGCTTTTTTTTAATTTAACGCATCTATACTACGATTAAACATTTAACGAAATTCTCATGTGAGATTAGTGTGTGGGGGAAGTGAGGCGACCCAAATCGCCTCACGTAATTAATAGGCGGCCCCTTAAGAAAGTTCTCTATCAAAGCCAAATCATATTTAAATGTACAGTCGGCAACGGAAATAAGTAAAATTTAAGAATAATATATTATATGTATACTTGTACGTCTATTGCCAAATATGTACGGGTTCGTTTCCCGGATTGGGTAAACAATGACATTGGGTGTTTTGTCATGATAGTCTCAGTGATGGCCCAGTTCATAGCAAAAGGTCCATTACATGGGACTCTTTGCCCATTGACTGTCACCATGGCGCAGTGGTTAAGGTGGTCGCCTCGCCACTAATATCGGCCTGCTGGGTGATGCGGGTTCGATTCCCACACGTGACAAATATTTGTGTGATACATAGATGTTTGATCCGAGTCTGGGTGTACTTTGTGTCTGTTAATTATATGTTTGTTAAGTACCCCGCGATACAGGGCTTTTTTCCTTTGTCTCTAATAAACATGTTGTCTTTTCGCACAAATAATGAAAAAAAATGTTTGTTTAAAATTGCCGCCATATTCCGTTGCTGACTACATTATTGTAATATTGCGCTTAGAATCTTTCCAGTCCATGATTAATTGTCAATATTAACTCGAATATTTATATTTATAACAATATATAAGTTTTGCCCTATATATAAGGCCTAGTCCACCAAAGATGATACTAAAACGAATGTATTGTAAGGAACTGATAGAATATCATGGGTTATTTGCCGATCACCATACTTCTATTGGTTCTGCTATAGGGCAGTGTTTCTTAAACTTTTTCCCCCTTTTTACAAGATACGGGCTAAGCATTAAACCAGGTTTAAATTGACAACTTTGACACTAAAACAATGTCTTATATTAATTTAAATAGTTAGTCCATATTTTGTAATAAGATGGTTTGCAATCACGGACCAGCCCCTCTGTGGACTCTGTCATGCAAATTAGAGGTCCGGAGACCCCCCTATAGTGGACTTCAGTCCCCTGATTCTAAGCTGTCGGAAAATTTTCAAACGGAAATGTCAGTTTCATTTAACTTAAAAATCGTAATTTAAAAAAAATAGATGGTTGTAGGAACAAATCTTAAATTAATTCAGTTTTAAATTTTCTTTACGGTAGACTATTTTGTAACATTAAATAACTTAAGTCGTAAAAATACGTCGTACTACGATTCGAACAAGTTTATGATCCGGGAGTAATCCGACGAGTCAGAATCAGGGGGCAGGCCTAAATAACAATATTTTCTCTTGTAAAATATAATCTAAAATCTAAACAAAAAGTGTCACTATATAATTATATTAATTGTGTAGCATTAATTAAGATATTGTAATAATTATTTCATATTGAACTATTCTGTGTAAAATGTTCAATGGTTAGCTTGTAAGACGGTTTTGGTACAGTCAGCGTCAAATAGTTGGTGACACTCAAGGTATTCAAATTTATAGATGCAACTAAAAAGTCAATAATATCGGCACAAGCAGTTTCCATTCATATCAACAATTTACGCGCTCATAAGTCGAGACGCTCAAAATGTCATATAGATAGGTTCAATCAAACAGCCATAAATATGGTTACAGTCATACCGCCAATGGTATCCAAAATGTGGATCACATTAGAAACTTGGACCGAACTAGGCTACGGTAACCGCTTACCATCAGGCGGACCGTACGTCTGTTTGCCACCGTCGTGGTATAAAAAAAAAAAAAAAACTGCTTGTACCGATATTATTGACTTATTGGTTGCGTCTATAAATTTGAATACCTTGAGTGTCACTAACTATTTGACGCTGACTGTACGACACCGTCAGTCAGACGTCGTAAACGAAACTTTATAAACAGTCGACACCTACTGAAGTGGCCTACGTGACTAAATGTAGGTAATTTTTTTAGTAATAAAGCCGTGCCACACGGTTACAAACTTGCCTCCCACAGAGGTGCCCTTGGTGGATTCCAACCGTGTAGCTGGCTGTTGTAAACCAAATTTCATACAAACTACGCGGATGGCAACCAAGCTCCTACCAAGGTCACCTCTGTTGGAACGCAAGTTTATAACCGTGTAGAACACCTATTAGCCCGCAGTTTAGGAATATGTCGGGTTAGGCCTACTGCATACGGACCTAGCCTACATTTCTGCCTACCATGGCCGGGAAAAGGGCGTGATGTAATTATTATTTGTAAGTTGCTTTCGATGTTGTTTTATATAGTCATACTTCAATGTAATTAATGTCAACGATATAATTATAATCAAGTTTTTATATACATGGGTCTGTTAGTCATATTCTTGTATCTGTGTCATTGTCATGATAAATTAAAAAATAAATATTTGTACGCTGGAAACGGAAGAATATTATGAACTCATTATTACTTGCAACACCACTGTCACAATATTCTGACAAATAAATGTTTAAAATAAATAATAAATAATTGCCGGTGCGTGGTGATGGAGGAAGCGCAGCGTAGGACACCCACCCACGAGGTGGACAGACGATCTGATCCGAATAGCAGGATCGCGCTGGATGCAGGCCGCATACAACCGGCCCTATTGGAAATCTCTTGAGGAGGCCTATGTCCTGCAGTGGACTCTCTGCGGCTGATATGATGATGATGATGATGATTTATAATGTTGTCTCAAGAAACAGTATCGAATTATGGAACTCCATTTTTGAATTGTATACGGAAAGTTTTGTAGTGAAAAATGCGACTAAAGCACGCGATAATAACCACACACTGAGTATGTAGAAGATGCTTCGATTGACAAACATGTTTCGTTTCAGACACGTGCCGTATCAGACAAAAAAAATCTCCTTGTTTGTTTTAACCCATTTATATATATCATTAAGTGGCCGCACAGACAAGAGCTGTTAACTCTTTGAACGCCAGAGACGTCTATATACGTAAAATGAAAATGTGCTCACCGTGGCACGTCAAAAATGTACTGTATTTTAAAAGCTTGGCGCTCAAGGCACGGCGATACCGATTTAACGTGGTGGTCAAAAGGTTAATAAAGAAAAATATTATGTTGTCTGACACGGCACGTTCCATGTCTGTACGTATACGCAGCTTAACTTACATACTGGGTGTAAGCATCCCCCGATGCCGAACCATCGGAATATTTATATATTAAAAAAAATGTATATAAGTAGTATCCTGCTAAATTACACACGTCAATAGCAGACCAATCACAGGCCGGCAATATGGCGCGATTGACTTAGTAAGCCAATCACAGCTGTCGAATGAGACCATCGGCTTAACATTGTGTTACGATTATATTAGCAGACTCGGGCCCCAGTTGATTTGGGACTAGATGGCGCTGTGTGACTTTGGTAGAATATTATTATATTATTTCCCGTCGAATACAGTTCAGAATCGGGGCCCAGATCCCTCTAAGTAAGCTAAGCTAAATATGGTGCATCCCTTATAATTCACACTATACTCAGAGCGTGTTGTACTTTCACTCAGTGTATGTAGTCTCACCTTTCGCGTGCTTCAGTCATTGACTGCATTAACCTTTTGAACACCAACGTCATCTATACTTGATAAGCGCAAGCGTGCCCTGAGCGCCGATGTCGTCTATAGATGACAAAACTCAGGTCCATAAAAATACAACTGCCTCGGTGGCGCAGCGGAAAGTGTATACGACTGCTGTGCAAGAGGTCCCGGGTTCGATTCCCTGGTCGGGTTAAAATGGTATTTGGTTTTTCTATCATGAAATTTCAGTATTAAGATTTTCCCGGAGTTTGGTGAACAAATGTTCCCGGTTGATGACAATAGGCTCGCCCCCTATTTCATGGGACCAAACATAGCTGGCGAAATGTGGGTGTGAAACACTTCTGCCTACCCCTTCGGGGAAAAAGGCGTGATGTTATATTAACGTGTTTTGTTACCAAATCTTAAAAACCGAATTTTATAGCTTGGCGTCCAGGGCACGGATGCCGATTTGACGTGGCGGTCATAAGGTTAAAACTTTGGTCTAACTCTGGATAATTTATAAGTTCTAAATATAGTTGCCAATTACTGTGTATTTTTAATCACTACTATTGTAAGAATTGTGTGTAAATATCTGATTAGATAATAAAGTACATTTGATGTAAGTGTTTGTTTTATTGTACATTAGCAATAATAAGATATACTAAACGCAGTCTCGTGGCAGTCGGTACCATAAATCATTTTTGTAACAAGGATGTGAACGCGCAAATTACTGGACTATCGATAATACGGAATGCTATACTTCATCGATGCACAAACATGGGCTAATAATAAATGTCGATGGTAGCGACGCGGGCGATGATGATGATGTAATATGATGATGAAAATCATTTGGTAAGAATAATTTAATAATACCAATAAACAATTTTATTTATCACATTTCAAATACTTTAAATAGCTTTTAATACTCGTTAAGTATTTTTACAAAAGACGAGATAGTTTTAGAAGTTTTGTGTAATCTAATTACTGGCGTGTGACTGACACTAGCTCATCGTTAATGAACATTAAAGAAGGAAGAAGGGAAATTTTTGGACAATAAATAAAAAATAAATGTCTCATCAATTGTTTATTAAAATAAACGTTTATAACACAATATGTACTTACTTATATATACTTTCACTCTGTTTTAAACTAAAGTATCTTGAAAACATCCATTTTGATAAAAGTCTGAATTATTTTAATACTAATACGGACATCAATACTGCCTTACCAATGAAAAACAGTTTAACTGTATGCCTAAGTTTAAAGAAAAATGTGTCTAAAGGCTGAATCTTAGAAACCATTTTCCCAAGAATTGTGCAAATATTTCGTTCTTGTTTAGCACGGCAGAATAGCTGACCAACGGAGCAACAACTGACAATGAAATTATGCTTTTATTATTTTAACAGCAAGGTGCATTTTTATCTGCCAGTTATGTTTTCTTTGGAGATTAGAAAGTTAATAATATGAAATGAAACAGATATGTACATATGTCCTTATAAATTATAATAGGTACTTACATGATATTTATGTAATTTTCATCATTTTTCCATGAATGTTTGGCTAAAAATATTTTTTGTACATTTTTCGACCCTCGACCCCCATCTTCCCCCACGTCAGACGTCGTGCATAAAAGTGACAGTTTTGCATTTTATGTCCAAGAGTCATAGCTGAATATTTGCTGTTCGCTGTTAATAATGGTCTTGACGTAGAACGCCATTTTAGTAAAACGTCACTTTTGCATAATGTCACTTTCGCAAAACGACACTTTCGCATAATGTCACTTTCGCAAAACGACACTTTCGCATAATGTCACTTTCGCAAAACGACACTTTCGCAAAATGTCACTTTCGCAAAACGTCACTATCGCAAAACGTCACTTTCGCAAAACGACAGTTTAGCATTATGTCACTTTGGCAGAACGTGTTACGTTTTGAGAAAATGACGTTGTGCGTGAAGACCGTTGATATTAGGTTAGAGTAGATTATAGTCCGGGCATGATGTAGGCGATGTTGTGTAGCGTGTCCTGCATGAGGCGCTGCGGCGGCGCGATGGCGGGCAGCGCGCGGGACACCGCCAGCAGCGGCGCCAGCGAACACAGCAGCGTGTCCAGCAGCACCGACACCGACCCCGACACTGCGATCTGACCCTGGACACACACACATATACAGAGTGTATACGACGATACGACATTAAATGAAACCACGTGTAGCATGTGATGTTAGAAGGCTTTGACAAAAAAATTAAATAGAAATTTGCAATAGTTTAGACGCAAATATACTTTCTTTATTTCACAGCTTTAAACAACCTGTAGGTATTTACGTTGATCGTATCTTGTCATTACGTCATTCAATTCATTTAAATATCTCTGACTCTTTCATATCATCTTATCTCTTACTCTGTTCCGCACTTTTGTCGTCGTCATGTCGAAAACTTCATGATAGAAAAATAATGTGCAGTTTTATATTCTTAAATTTTTCGACTTTAAATAATGGTAGTTTCTTTTTTTTTAATAATTATTATTAGAATATGTTTATAAGGGTTAACACTGGCTGCCTTCTCATTTAATGTCGTATCGTCGTATACACCCTGTATAAACTAACGCTCAGTAATATTGATAGACGTAATACTATATAATCTATACTAAAAGTTTGTCTGGTTGACCGTGCTAATCGCAGAAACTATGGGTACGAATCGAAAAAAAATAATTTGATAACCTATTTACTGAGGCCTTCTTCGATTAACCTTTTGACCGCCACGTCAAATCGGTATCGCCGTGCCTTGAGCGCCAAGCATTTAAAATACAGTACATTTTTGACGTGCCTTGCCGTTATTGGCGTGGTGAGCACATTTTCATTTTACGTGTATAGACGTCTCTGGCGTTCAAAGGGTTACTGGGTATATAACATCACGCTACGATTAATAGGAGCTGAATCTTTATTTTTTATTTATTTATTTTATTTTCTTCGGAAAACCAACAGCAATAATAACAAAAGTGCAGTAACAATATGATACAAAGTGCCAATTAAAGGTCTTCACTTATAGTAACATAATATCTTATAGATAGGTGAGCTTTACGTACATAAAATCATGTTGAAAAAACAATTACACAGTGTAAAATTAAGAAGAAGACAAAAAGACAAGAATAAAACAGATTAGATACAACACTACAACTTGATACCCACTATTTCAAAGATTGATAAATAACTAAAATTACAGATTAAGCAAACGCTTCGCCGTCGTGATGCCAGTGTTAAACAAGTCTAAATCCGTGTCTTTACAAGCTATATTAAAGACGTTACTCGCTCGTCGAATAAATGCATTTTGCCTATAATTAGTTGTGGCATACGACAGACTCAATAGGTCACTTCTACGCAAGCCCATGATGGGAACTTTTATATTAACTAATGATAGCAGTAGCATCTTTGAGTAAATATAATATTCTAGTGCAAAAGAACGAACATACCTCATGTTCCTTGAGTCTCTCTCCAATGATAGCGAGACTCTCACCCAAGAGTCGCAGATGAGCAGCCACCTCGATGGGACAGCACCCTGTCACCCGGTACATGCCCGCCGCCGTCGCCGGGGTACTCGTCACCGGCTGCAAGTGTTAAACAGACAATATTTACATAATGTGTTCACTACCCCATTTCAACTCGCAGGTTTGAAGTTCACCCCCGTCAACGAACTGGTCGTAGGCAAAAGACGTTGGGCATTTTGGAAAAATCTTTGTGTGATGAGCATGATTATTTGTTCTGTGTCTGGGTGTATTTAAGTAGTATATCAGTTGTTTAGTACACATAACACAAGCAAATATAATTGCTTAATTTGGACTAGATGGCGCTGTGTGAATGTGGTAGAATATTATTATTATTATTTTGTATGGAACGATTACCCACGCCGAACAAAAGTAAAATTAGATCAGAAAGATAGGTAATTACATCTAGATTGCAATGGTATAGGTCGCATTTCTGTGGGTTATGGGAATAAAGAGAAAATGAATATAAAAAAATTCAAAACAAAAACTTAATATTTTTTCTGCTTTTTTGAAAAACTTAATAGTTTTCTACTTTTTGAAAGGAATGCAAAATAAAAAAAACTTATTTTACTATTTTTATTCTGCTATATATTATATTATTAATATTTTATATTTATCCAAATCCATCATTATTTCATCTAAAAACGGCGCGGGTGCGTGAAATTCGTCTAGATATCTAGTATAAGATTAATTTATAAAAAATTGTAACATCAAGACAGTCCTTCTAGATAATTTAATATATACATAGCACTAAGTAATATAAATAATATTGTCACTGTATGCACATATATTTACTTTGCAATCCAGCTCTGTACTCTTCTGTTTTCAATATTTTACTGTATTTACGATTGTAATGTGTTTTGTGCATCTTTTAATAAATTAATCAATTTTAAAAAGACAATGCCCGCACTAGGGAACAAGCCCTGTGTCGCGGGGAGCTTTTTTTTAAACTAACGGACACAAAGTACACCCAGACTAGAAACAAATATCTATGAATCACACAAATATTTATCTCGTGTGGGAATCGAACCCACGTCACCCAGCACGGCGATGTAGTGGCGAGGCGACCACCTTAACCACTGCGCCACGGTGACAATCTAATTATCTTAATAAATAAATAAGATAAAAAATATACTACACTGACAATCTTTTTCTTATTGTGTGGGCTTGAGGTAGACCCTGGAGTTGGAGTTTATCAAGTCGCCCAGAAGGCTTCCAACTTGACTTAACGACTACCACATTAAGTGGTAACCGGGACCAACGGCTTTACGTGCCTTCCGACGCTCGAGAATGAAATTGCAAAAAACGGTTACCCATCATGAACTGACCTTGCCGAGTGATGCTTAACCTCGATGATCGTTCCGAACATGTCAGTGGCGCAGTGCTACGAGCGCTTCACAATCACTACACTGACAATGTGCGCACAACTCCCAAGAGTATGGCGGCCGTGTATACAGGTACAGTAATATTTATATCAGTTAACATTTTTTTTTTAACCGAACGTATCGAATAGGTCCGACAAAGACAAAGAATCCGACAAAGGACCAAAGTTACCGACATAGCTCGTAGAATAAGTAATTTGAAGTGGCAGTGGGCAGGTCATATCTGCAGAAGGACCGATGGACGGTGGAGCAAGCGTGACCTAGAGTGGAGACCGCGACTCGGCAAACGTAGAGTAGGACGCCCTTCAGCTAGATGGTCCGACGACTTAAAAAAGGTCGCTGGGTCTGACTGGATGCGGAAGGCGGAGGACAGAGTGTTATGGCGCGTGTTAGGAGAGGCCTACGTCCAGCAGTGGACTGCAATAGGCTGAAATGATGATGATGATCGAATAGGTTATCAAAATAAAGATAATCAAATGGAGATTATTTATTTAAATTTAATGGCTCCAAATTGTAAGTAGTTAAATTTATATTTTTAACCGAATCTATCGAGTTTGGTATCAAAATAAAGGGAATGAAATTAAATTTAATCAGGAATTATAATTACAACCATTTTTAGGTCTCTTTAGTGCGTTGCTTATCTGTTGATTTTTTGCAGTTGGGTTATTATAATTTTTTAATTATTTATTAACTTGTGATATTCATAAGAATTATAGGGACAACGCCTGTGACGTTAAAATTATAACCAACAACAGTATTAAAGCTAGCACTGACCACTAATGCTTGTTGCGGAGGCGTGGGGGGAGGCGGCTGGGGCCTGGGGGCCGCGCGCGCCGGCCGCCCCGGCGCCGCCAGTGGACGAGCTGCGAACAAACAACTTCTATTAAACATAGAATTAATATATAGGCTCTTCAAAAAAGGAGTGAATACGTCTGTTTGCCACCGTCGTTGTATAAAAAAGGCAAACACCCAGTGTCTAAACCACTATCTGTGGATTACAAAAATAAAGCTACGTTTATCTACAGACACGTAACGTTTCAGACGTATGCCGTATCAGACATAAAAAATTCTTCTTTAAAATTTTATTTAACTCAGTTATATCTATCATGGCCGCATAGACAACAAAAGCTGTCAAATTCTATAGAAAAATATTACTTTTGTCTGTTCCAGCATGTTCCATATACAGGGTGTCCCTAAACTCAACGTCAAGTGGCTATCGGGCGATGGTATAGATCGTACCTGTTCTGAGAAACATATAAAAAAAAAATCCAAGTCATATGGTTCAGTCATAAAAAAATATTTTTTGAAAATAATGAAAATCAACAACTTTTTAGGTACTGCTATGTAGTGCATAGTGCCAAATTTTGCCAAGATATTTATTTTGCATAATCTTTATTAAGTATATTATAGTTTGCTGTTACAAATTGTAAAGTTATTTGTCTAAATTTTGTAGAAAAAAAAAGTATTTCACAGAGTCATGATTTCATCATCATTTTAAAAAAATAATATTTTTATGACAGAACCATATGACTTGGATTTTTTTTTCTCAGAATAGGTACAGCCTATACCACCGCCCGGTAGCCACTTGACGTTGAGTTTCGGGACATCCTGTATATATATACATAATTATGTGCAGCTTTGATTGTATAGTAACTTACATGGGTTGGATATAATCTTGTTAGCTGTCTGATTACTCTGTTCTTTCTGCATAGCGAACCGCTTAGCCTTGCGCTTCCATAAGTAACGTTCATTGTAGTTCACCTGGAAACATATCAATAATTAAACATTTTCCCACTGACATATACTCGGGCCGAAATGGAAGTATTATAAAAAATAACAACATTTATTTTATTTATTTTCATTATTATCAATTTTTATATTTAATTATTATCAACAGTGTATCTTTTAAGGCTAAATTTAAAAATAATATTTACAAATAAAAACTAACTAAATGTATCATTAAAACAAAAAAGGGGAGGAAATTACAAATTAAAATACGGCATCATAAAATTCCTCCGCATCGCTGCCATTGTCTGTGGGAAAAGTGCCCAACAGACTGGCAGCATTGCCACGCTGGATGGCAATGCTTATTCTTTGTGCAAGAAAATAGACAGCCTGTCGGTCACGGGAAGCGTCGGACAATCGCTTTGAAAGCTCTTTAAATAGAGTGCGAGCACCTGAACCCCACGGCCCAAGTGTTTCGACTCCAAACGGCACAAATAGATAATCTCCAGCGAGTTTGGTATATTTGCGCCGCTTGGAAGTTTCAGCAGATGCAGCAGCAGCGCCGGCGGAAACTGTTGTATTTGGAAGATGAGATGGCGCAAGGGTATCATCTTTTAAGGTATGTTTTTGTAAAACTAAATAAATTAAAAAACAACTTTTGAATTGTTTTGAAATGTTTATAATAAGAAGTTACAGCTTAATGAACTATCAGCATATTAATTTTTTTATAAATTAAATTTTAAAATACAATTTGACAGTTATTTGTTATTTTCATTCTACATGCATTTCAGCCAGAATATAAGGCGCGGATCCAACCTTCAATAAAAATTTTGGTCACAGCCACCCGAAAATCGGCCAAGTGTGACGTCACTGGTCTATCAAGGTTGTGAGCATGCCCATAGTGCCCACAACGGTGGATTCGCACTTGCAGAATATAACATAAATTGGTGGATGCCGAGTTGCAAGATTTATTGATTATATTGTAGGCTACTTTACATACAATTAACAAACACTAATTACACCATGACTAGAAACAAACATGGATAACACAAATTTTTGTCTAATGTGGCATCAAACCTACGTCATTCGGCAAAGTTGAGCTATGGAATGCCGGGGAAGTGCCGCTAGTAATAAAATAAATAAACACATACATTAGACCACATCTCTCCTAGACGTTTGGATATGGCAGAGAAGTCCATGTCAGGATGTTTCCGCAGCAGCTCGTTGCGGGCTTCTTTTGCCCACATCATATATGCTGTTATGCGAGTTTTACCTGTAAGAGATATATATACCATGACCTGGTTGTTATGACATAAAAATCACTATATCGCTGTCAGGCAATAGAGCGTCATAACACATACAAATTAGGTTTTGACAACTGCATTGTTTGATAGCAAATATTTCATTTGACCATCAGTGAAATCGTCATTATCATAATTATAATATAATCAATGATCATTGTCATTATCATAATTATATATAATCAATGATCATTCTCATTATCATAATTAAATATAATCAAAATGTCCGTGTAGTGACGGATTAAGAATACATAATGTCACTACCCCATTTCAGCCCGTGGGTGTCGTAAAAGGCGACTAAGGGAGTAACTTTAAATAAAACAGACAAGAGCACTGCGAGAAAAGGAAAATTAGAAAAAAGGGCCTATACCAACCTGACTAGCCAAATTCCCTCCCCATTCTTTGGAGGAGACCCGTGCCCAGCAGTGGGCCATTTATGGGTTGAAATGATGATGACGAAAATGATATAATAAATATATTTTATACAAAAGCCCATAATTAGGCATGTTATCTCGAATTAGCCATTTTTATGTTATGATGCTATTTTTGCCTGGCAGCGATATATTAAAAAACTAAGTCTGCCCGTGTCTGTCTGGTCACAATTATACTCAATAACCACTGAATGGATTTTCATGCCGTTTTCACAAATAGACTGAGTGATTTATGGGGACGGTTTACGGGTATAATACGTGCATATGTCAAATGAATATCACTTACCCTTATCTTTTCTCTGAGCCTTTGCCCTACCAACAACCCTTCCATCCTTTACAATCAATTTCTTCTTACTACTCTTCTCCATCATGTACAAGGAGTTAGCAGGGGTTCTCGTAGAGCCCTCGTCCGATGCCGAGCTGTCCGATTCCATGCTGTAATGTAGGAGATTGTTTAGAATAATTTATATCAAGGCGACTGTGTATATAGACATCATGTTTTATTCAGGTACCTGAAAGGTCTCGGAACATGAACAATATAACAAAAAAGAAGCTAAAGCGTAAACAATGTTATGTATTACAATGTTTAGTTGCATAATTGTTCATTATAAGGGCAGTATGCATTATAATAGTATTTGATTGTATAGGTTGCATCACGAGTTAAGAGCATTGCCCTTACCTGCGCAGAACTCATTCTTCAGTCTGTTTGGTAACAGAGTTGAGACAGGGGGTGGGGGAGCATGCTCTTGCGCGCGACTGAAACTCCCACGCTTAGCACACATTGGAGATATAGAGCATAGAGGCATAGAGCCCCAACACTAAAACAGAGCGCTCATAAGTCGTGACGCGACTATTGTAAGATTTTCTACACTAGCAGAGAAATAACCAGAATCTCTGGTAATTGTGTTTTAAGGGTGGGCCAACCGTAACCAACTAGTTTCGGCCATGCTTCGGTTAACAAGCAAATGATGAATATTATCATAGCTCGAAGATATCGGGTACATCTTTAGTATAATGACGCCAAAAAAGAAAACTGGTCGAAGAATACCTGTCAGCATTTTCTCCAGTATTTTCATAGTAGTCAGATTCGCTTCCTGATGCGGTGCCGGTGGCGTCTTCAACCTGTCGAGCCGGGGTGCTTTCCTGAGCTTGGAAGTCCATGCTTTCTTCATGTTTAAACGCACCCGAGTAAGGTTTAACCGGCGTTTGACGCCGAAAGCGAGTTTCAATGTCGTCAGGAGACTCAAAATCCATTAGTTTAGAACTCTTCTTTCTAACACGGCCGCTACGGGATATGCCAGTTACTTCCAAATCTAAAAAACAAAGACAATTTTGGAGGGAAGATTGTCAGAAGCAGAACAAGTATTACAATAATAATTACAACTGATGGGCTTACCTTCTTGCATCGTGGCTGATTAGTGAGAAATTGATTTGAATAATACTTATATTAGTAATTAAAAGCTATAATCAGTTGTTTTAAAACAAAAAATAATTATGTTTCGTAAACACGACGCAAAATAAATTTGACAATTAGACTTTGACATTTTCTTGAGTGAATTGAGCTGTCTGTCAGTTGAGAATATTGTTTGAGTCAATGCATTTTGGTCCTTTTATATTCTCTGCAGGAGATCCACGTCCACCAGTGGGATGTTTATGAGTTGAAATGATGATATTATCAATATAATAATAAGAATGTTATCATGTGATTATAACTTTTCTAGCCTGTCCCGAACAAACTGTGTTAAATACATGTCCTTTCCTTCGATCCACACTTACTTCAAGTTTGCGGAAACTATTTATTTTTCTTCAACAACAACTCCTAAGAACCACCTATTTTGCTCTTTGCCAATCTATTACGCAATACTACATCGTCACCTGGCGCAGAGCAAATAAAACTTACTACGTAAATAATGTGGCATTTATTAATGTGGCCTTGAACGATCGAGCCTGGCTCCAAGCGTCCTTACCAATACGGTTTGGCGGGCTCGGCATTCGCAAAATTTCTGATGTCAGTCTACCAGCTTTTTTGTCCTCAGTCCACGGCTCTGAAGAATTAACCAGGAAAATTCTAGCTTCTACACTAGTTGATTCTGAAGTGCGGTGTACGACTGACGCCTTAAATGCTTGGAAAATGACTGTTCCCAACGCCGTTTTACCTATTAACTTTTCCTCCCAGAGATAGTGGGACGAGCCGCTCTGCAGACAGGTTAGAGACAACCTTCTTTCTTGTACATTTAACCCTGCTGACCGTGCTCGTTTGCTGGCTGTGGGGGAGTGGGAATCAGGACTGTGGCTTCAGGCACTTCCATCGTCCAATGTAGGAACTTTTATGGATGATACAACCTTCCGCCTTGCTACTTGCTTGCGTTTAGGGGCAACGTCTGTCTCTCCGCACCGCTGCTGCTGCGGGGAAGCTGTCGAGAGTCTTGGACACCATGGCCTGTCATGCAGCAGAAGCGCCGGCCGCATTTCGCGGCATGCCAACCTCAATGACATACTTCGTCGGGCTCTTGTCACCGCTGGAGTGCCAGCCGTTCTAGAACCAAATGGCCTGGCGCGCGACGATGGCAAGAGACCTGACGGTATGTCATTATTGCCTTGGTAGATGGGTAGGCCTTTGGTGTGGGACGCGACTTGCGTCGATACCCTTGCGCCATCTCATCCTCCAAATACAGCAAATTGTGCCAGCGCTGCAGCTGCATCTGCCGAAACTTCCAAGCGGCGCAAATACAACAACCTCGCTGGCGAGTATCTATTTGTGCCGTTTGGAGTCGAAACACTTGGGCCGTGGGGTTCTAGTGCTCGCGCTCTTTTTAAAGAGCTATCCAAGCGTTTGTCCGACGCTTCCCGTGACCAGCAGGCTGGATATTTTCTTACACAAAGAATAAGCATTGCCATACAACGTGGCAATGCTGCCAGCCTGTTGGGCACTATTCCGGTAGACAGTGGCAGCGATGCGGAAGTATTTTATGATGCCATTTTTTAATTATTTCACCACTTTTAAATATTTTGTTTTTTATTGTGTTAGGTTGTAAATATTGTTTATTTTTCTTTTTAATTTAAGTTAGTTGATAACCTTAGTTTAATATGGTTTATATCGTTGGAATTAATTTCCAAATACATTATCTGAGATAAATCAAAATTGACAGTCGACATAAATATAATAGGTATTGGCTACGTAAAACTAGAAGGTGCTCAAAGAGCGTTTCTAAGGTAGGATGGAAGCATACCTATCGCTATCCAGCGGCCGATCTTTATTTACCGAATTTTGTAATGTCCTCTCTGTTCGCAAATTGTTTATCCTCAGTGTTAACATCACTACTCACTCTATGACGCATAAGACCCTTCTAAATTCGACTCTGTATGTCTCTCTTTCGATCTCTGTCAAAACAAGCTTAGCCCCGCGAAGCCTTTATTGTCTTAGCAGCGTGGTATAGTAGGCTAAATTCCCTCCACATTATTTGGAGGATCGTGCCCAGCAGTGGGACGTTTGTGAGTCATGATGATGATGATAAGCCTTATGCCGTAACTACACCTCGTTTTTAGTTTAGAAATGAACTTTGCGGTGATTCGATACTATGGGTCCTGGACGAATATGGCCAATGACATTAAACCATTTTGAATACAAATGAAACACAAAAGTTGTACAACAATCATATATTCGTATAGTTATACGGTATTATAATAAATATATAAACATGTAGTAATTACAACTAAAATTTTATTGACGTGCTCCTTACCAGCGACACTTATTACAATTGGTAACAATCAATGATTACAAGATTCACCTCAAAATAATTTCAGAACGAAAAATAATAGGTCAAAGCTATTTTTGGGTTCCGTAGCCAAGATGGCAAAAACGGAACCCTTATAGTTTCGTCATGTCCGTGCGTCCGTATGTCACAGGAATGTAACTCAAAAACTACTCGATTTACCTACATATCTTGTATATATTTTGTGCGCGCTCCACAATTTTTTTTTCAGCAAATCTTTACATTTTCAGTCACATACTATGACAGATCTTTTAAAAACACTAAGGTTTCTGATCGGATATACAGTTTTAGAGTTATTGCCGAAAAACTGCGCTTCCCAACAAAAGTACGTAAGCGCTATGAAGATACGCTCTTTTGCACCGGAACTTATGCTGATCATGGTCCGACATGCTCTTAACCGGTTTTTTTTTATGTTACCGCGATTTTTGTGTGATATACGGTCGACCGACGAAAGCAAATTATTGTTTGATAAATCTTTTATTTTTTTATTATTAATTTAGTACGCTAACTGTAATTACTTGGCTTTTAAAAGAGTGGCCTGAGGTTCTCTTCTTGAGCGAGATAATATGTTGTATCTTACATAATCTCTCTGAAACATGCTCTTATGTTAAGAAATTAATGATATTATTTCTGTAATTCAATATCTAATTATCATAGGTTTAAAGCATTTAGGACATACAAAAAATACCGGTCAAGTGCGAGTCAGACTCGCGTACTATCAGGGCTTATGGCAAAGTATTATTATGGCAAAAAAAAAACATAATATTTGGCAAACAAAAGATTTGGTCGAGCTTTTTTGATGATTACTAAAAAAGTGTGTTAGTTAGAAAGATTGTTTCTAATTTGATGATGATGAACTGGAATTACTTCAAATTTTTTTCATCACAAATTTCGAACATGGAAAATGTTTTTTCTTTTTTGAGAATTTTAATCGTAGCTCAAAATCTGTGTGGCGTAAAAATTGGTTTTGGAAAATGAAAACATAGCCCATTTATTAGACACCCCACTTGATTTCAATGACTCAATTTACAATTTAAACCTCCCATTTCGGTCACTTTTGAAGAGAAAATAAAAATATATTCTCAACTTTGTAAATCTCGATGGAAGTGGATCCTTAGTGTTTGAAACTATTTCAATTTTCATGTCAATAGCATAAGCTGATTCCAAGATATAACGCTATGACAAACGGACGGACAGAGCGAGACCATAAGGGTTCCTTTTGGTACCTTTTTTGTACGGAACCCTAAAAATAATTGAAATGTTTCGAACTTTTTTCTAAATATTTTTTTTTGGGTGCTCTCTTAATCTGTTTCATAAATTTGTGTTTGATGAATTAGTTACATTATGAAAAAATTCTAAATAAGTGGAGAGAGAATTACAGCAAGATAAAAAGTTCCAAAATTAATTCAGTAGAATAACATTAGAATAAGCAGCTATGACAAGTTGTAACATAGACGACTAATGATGCAATTTATTTAACAAATTAGGCAAAAATTTATCAATAATTATTATTGCTCTGTGGCGAATTCTAACTTTCAATTCAATTTGAGGAATCTCTTTTGCGGCATAAAGACAAGTATTGTATAGGTAATTAGTATTTTTTAATTTAATTTATTTTTATTCTTATATGTACCTAACCTTGAAATTTATGTGTTTTATATAGTGCCTGACATTACATAAATAAATCGCAGTATGTCGAGGTTCCCGTGTATTATATACTTAGAATAATATACCTAAACCTTTACCAAAACGAAGCACATTTTTTATATGCATATTTATAGATGAAAACAACATAAATACGTGCCAACGGATACACTCCGCTGAGGACTTTGTAATTCTTTAGTTTTATCACAATTTATTATAAAATATAACCTGTATCTTTAGACTAGAGTGATTGGCAAAGACTTTAATATAGTATATCGATGTTTTATGTATCTGTAACATAAATTTCTGTCTAGCTTTTTTTAGAGTAATATTCTATGTCAATGAAAAGCAGTTTAATTCTTTATTTTTGTTTAATTTGTATTCAGTTGGTTTTTAACGTTGTCAATAATGTTATATAATTATTATATTATAATAATTAAATAACTATTATTATATATTGCGCGTGTTAGGACAGGCCTATTTCCAGCTGTGGACTGCAATGGGCTGAGATGATGATTTATAAAGATATATACTCACTGCTATTCTACTTTCAATTTGATAAATTTATATTTAAGCTTCAAATTTTGCATTGGTAACCCTTTACCCATAAACTAAAAAAACTAGTCGCCAAACACGGGAACTTCGTTTATTAAAAAATCAACTAATCCGCCCAATAACATTGCCCAATATGATTGCCATACACATTACGAGGCCAACTCCAGTCAGTATTTGGTTCGGTTCTAACATAACTTTTTTATGAACATCCTGATTGGTTTGATCGACATCTTCAAGATCCTGATGGACTACTGATAGTGCTTTGGCTAGTTCAGCGTCTGAAGCTGCACTGGATTGGGAAGCTATGAATATTGAGCGCTTTAATTCACGAAGATGGAGGTCCATTGAGTGTTCACGTTGATGAATGTGCTCTGTGGAACAGAAAGGAATGCTGTTATAATGGCGGAGTTTTTTTTTTAAGTGGCAATAATATACGGGAACAAATACTTTGTTCACCAAAATAAGTTTTGTCTACAAATTAATGTTACCCAAAAAAATACAAATATAAAAAAGAAATGTGTACCAAAAATCGAAGGTCTAAATTATAATTAGCTTAACAAATTAATATATATAGTTATGCTTGAACTAAATTTAGTAAATGTTCACCAAATTAAGTCAATTTTTACCAAATAAAATGCGAACGCGAAAGCAGAGCAAAATGAACTTTTGGCGCCAAAAATACTCACGGCTGATTATTTGTTATTAAATTATGTATTTCTAGTGTTCCGTAGCCAAAATGGCAAAACGTTACGTTTATAGTTTCGTCATGTTGTCCGTCCGTATGTCACAGGCCTTTTACTCAAAAACTACTAGATGTATATTGATGAAATTTGGAGAATAGGTGTCTTGTGTGCCGCTACTAAGTTTAGTATAAATAATAAAAATAAATGTTTTTAACAGCAAACATGTACCAGTTATGGTGTCCAATCATTAGACAAAAACAAATGACAAATTTTCCTTTATAAAACGTTTGACAAAATTATTGATAAATTTATCATTTTACAAACTATTGTTTAACAAACTACTCATTTGACAAATTATTTACCAGACAAAATTTTGTTATGTCAAAACTTCATTTCATGTAATGGATTATTTTTTAAATATGTAGTAGGCAAAACAACGTACAGCATAAATAACATTTGATAAAATGGCTAGGTTAGGTTAGAACTGCGACCACAACGCTACGTGCTAGAACCGAATTCTACTTATTTCGTTTAGTTAAGCGGGCAGTGTATTTTTTTAAATTGACGTACTTCAGTAAAATTATCCAAAATACCTCCTTTTGTAACATAGAAAAGGCGTTTGTTTTTACTAATAAGTTATCTTCTGTTGTAAAAACACCAAACCAAGACAAACGAATTATTTAGTCAAATGAACATTTTTAAAATAATATTTTAGCAAGTGGAATATTTGTTTACTAAAACATTTGCGAAACCTGTATTTTGTCAAACGATTATTTTTAAAGTAATATGTTTTAGGAATGAAAGTTTGTCAAATGATTAGTTTTTCTAACGTTGTTTTTAAAATGATAATTTGTCATACGTTTTTTGTCAAACAATAGTAAACCACCAGTTGTACAATGTACATACTTTGACAGATCTTACATAAACACTTTATGGTTTCTTAGGTTTTTTTTTGATGTCATAAATTCTGCCCCCCCCTCCCCCTACTTACTGAACCGTTAAACCTAAATATATTAGTTAAGTACTATAATATATATAATATTTAATATAATATAATATTCTACCACACTCACACAGCGCCATCTAGTCCCAAATTAAGCAATTATATTTGCTTGTGTTATGGGTACTAAACAACTGATATACTACTTAAATACATTTTTTTTTTGTAAATGCATACATATTATAGATAAATTACACCCAGACACAGAACAAACCTTCATGCTCATCACACAAAGATTTGTCCTGGGTGGGGATCGACCACGACCTCCGGCTTAGCAGTCAGGGTCACTAACCACTAGTCCAACAGGCCCGTCAAACTACAAACTAAATACTCACCAATCAAGGAAGCCTGTTTATTGACTAGTTGGTTGATATTCTCCTGCATTATTCTTAAACTTAGTGCCAATTGCTCCTGGAAATTAACAATAACAAATAAAACTTTCAATTATCATAATATGTGTCTGTGTAGTGACGGATTAAGAATACATAATGTGACTACCCCATCTCAACCCGTGGGTGTCGTACAAGGCGACTAAGGGACTAATGAGATTTGCGAGAAAAGAAAAAATTGAAACGAAAAAGAAAAAATTGAAATTTTTTAAATTGTCTGTCTTTTTTTTTTGTTCTCTGTGTAAGTTGTTTTTGTAGGCCCTAAGCCAAAATAAATGATTGTTCTTTCAAAAAAAAAACGAATCCCTATACTAACCCGTCTAGCCAGCGTGTTATAGTATGCTAAATTCCCTCCAAAATATTTATACCCCTGCCCAACAGTGGGTCGTTTATGGGTTGAAATGATGAAAAACAAGTGGTGTAAATGAAAGCTTGATTTTTTTTAATGCTGCTAGATGTATTGTATATCAGTTTACTATGACCTAGCTAGACAAAGTTTCTTAGAGGGCTAAAACTAGACGGTGTATAGATTATGCCTACTTCAATTGGACCGATTTAAGCAAAAATGATCCAATCAACACAAACCTCATTTTGAGATATTTGACTTTAAAATTCATTGCCGTATTTCTCTGGCTTTGTAATGCTAAATTTAGTTTTTGTAATTTTAAGTAATCCTATATGAACTTAACTAAAAGCCAGAGAAATACTGCAATGTATTTTAAAGTCAAATAGGTATCTCAAAATGAGGTTTGTGTGTTGTTACACTCGTGATATTTTTTTTTATTGCCTAAAGAAAAAAAAAAAAAAAACATTTTCTCACTGTTTTTGTTCAATTTTTATTAATAATATTTCATTGAGTTCACAAACAAATTGTTGTTAATTAAGATGTGGATAACGCTGTGAGTTACACAATAACATAATATAACTTAATATTAAGACCCTAATTTAAGAAAATTGTGTAACTGTTTGTTTTCCCGAATAAAATAAAATAAAAATAAAATAAAGTGGCAGACAAGCAGACGGCCCACCTAATGGTAAGTGGTTACCGCCGCTCATGGACGTTGGCAATGTTAGGGGCACAGACAGGCCGCTGTCTACCTTGAGAGGATAGCTCTCTTTAAACCTCGTTTGAAGAAGGACATGTCATAGCGCTCAGGAAACACCGCCCTAATATTCTACCACACTTACACAGCGCCATCTAGACCCAAATTAAGCAATTATATTTGCTTGTGTTATGGGTACTAAACAATTGATATACTACTTAAATACATATTTTTTTTGTAAATACATACATATTATAGATAAATTACACCCAGACACAGAACAAACCTTTATGCTCATCACACAAAGATGTGTCCTGGGTGGGGATCGAACCCACGACCTCTGGTTTAGCAGTCAGGGTCGCTAACCACTAGACCAACAGGCCAGTCAAATATCACTATCGCTATAGGAAGGATATATTATTATAATGTACCTGATAAGCAAACTCAGTCTTCATAGTGTCAGCGATGTCGGTACTGCTGGCGGTGCCGCCCTTGGCTATTGTGTAGAGCACGGAAGCACTTCGAGCCATTTGCTGTTCCATCATCTCTCGGAACTCGGCCATCTTAAGATGGTTGTTGATCGTTGAGCCAGCTATACCTAACACTGTGCCTGTGGAAAAAAAAAACTCAGCAGTTCGAAACTGCCTCGGTGGCGCAGCGGGAAGTGTATACGACTGCTGTGCAAGAGGTCCCTGGTTCGATTCCCGGGTCGGGTAAAAATTGTATTTGGTTTTTCTATCAGGAAATTCAAATATTTAGATTTTCTCGGAGTGTGGTAAACAAATGTTCCGGTTGATGAGAATAGGCTGGCCCCTATTTAATGGGAATCAAAAAATTCTTTCCATAATCTCTGGAGGAGACCCGTGCCGTGCCCAGCAGTGGGCCGTTAATGGGTTGAAATGATGATGAATGATGATGATAAGGGGACACATAGGATCGTTTCTATACAGTTGAAACTGGTAAGGTACTTACCAAATATTGAAGCGACTATATACCAATACTTGTTTCTCTCTGCGTGTGCCCTCTCCCGCTCGTGTCCCAACTTGACGGCGGCCGACATAGTCGCGAATAGTTCGCGTTCTTCGCGCTCAGCGTCAGCAAACAAAGCACGAAGTGCGCGCTCTTGGATTATTAGCTATTTGGACACAAATATATTAAATTATTAGTAGTTCCGAACTCCGAACGAAATTCTTACCGCCAAAACAGTCAATTGACAACTATTCGTAAGCTTAACAACCAAGTCTTCCTTCTTTTAACGCTTAAAAGCTATAAAGTATTCAATTCCATGATTTTTTCAATATTTTAATAGCTATCTCTGCTATTCCAAGCAGGAACAAATCATTAAAATATCCGGCCATTCTTGAGATATAAATTGTCTAACTAACACGACTTAGTTTTATCTAAATAAATAAATAAAATTGGAGTGTCTGTTTGTAATATTAAAATAACTGCTTTCTACTCCATGCATATGAATGTATATACGGTACATAAAACAAAATAACATATATTAAAATTTTGGTCCGGCTAATCTCTGGAACGGCTGGACCGATTTCGACGGGACTTTCACTGGCGGATAGCTAATGTCACAAGGAGTAACTTAGGCTACTTTGGTTTTGAAAATACATCAGGGTTCCGTAAAAAAAAAAATTAAGACTCCATGAATGCGAGATAAGTTGTCTACGCGAACAAAGTCGCGGGCACAGCTAGTGTGAATATATATTTACAAGCAATTGCTCAACACTACACTATAACATACAACATATACATGTAAAAAAAAAGAGCTTATTAAGTCTAAAAATACAGTTCAATTTGGGTAACTTACTTTGTGTTCTTCAGTGCAAAGTTGTAAGTACTTATCGTCCCCTTTCATAGTGTTTTGCATCTCAGAATGTAATTCCTTGACACGTGCTTCTAGGTTTGCTAGCTGGCGACCTAAATCGCGCCTTCGTTCTTGTGCCACTATGAACTTATCCTGTAAAAAGTTTAATTAATTTAAAAAAAACCAAAAAAGGAATACATCTTACCTTGACAAATGGAGCCGCGGGCAATAGTTAGTGCATATAATTAATTGAATTAGGCTATTAATTAGCTTTCATCTGATACCTACCCATATTGCGATAACACTAAAAAAACGTCTGTTTTGACAGTTTACGTCCGTCATATTGGTTTTTTGTTGACGTCACATAGCTTATGACACTCGGGGGAAATATACAAATCTAATGACACCTCACACTTTAAAATCAGCCAAGCCGTTTAGGCTACAGAAGGTCACAATGGAACAGTCATGCCCACATACATACATACATACATACGCGCGAAAAACATTACCCTCCTTTTTGGCAGTCGGGTAAAAAGAAGGGAAAATAATTAAGAATATATTACACAGAATATAAATTATTTAAACCAGTGTTGTAGCGTGCCTTGAGGGGCCCTGTATCAAAATTAGTTAGGGGCCCAAATAAAGAGTAAAAATTTCTCACTAAAGAAACAAAAATGCTTGTATTAAATTAAAATAAATATTTTTAATTATAAGTTTTCACTTCGTGCTAGAAATTGAGCTAGCCAAACAATTAAAATGAAATATACACTTTTCTTAATTTAATTCTTTATTGTACACAAAAATTACAAAACATCACAACACAGACATGTACATAGCATTGCTTAACTCAAATTTGAGTTTTTCTTGCCTTTTTCTTCGCAGGAAGCACGAGATTAAATGACAACACAAACAGTGTAATCCCCTCCACATTCTTTGGTGGAGACCCGTGCCCAGCAGTGGGACGGTTATGGGTTGAAATTAGTCTTGTGTAGTACGCATAGGTGATGTTACCTGGCACTGTACTAGAAGTAACGTTACCAAACAGCAACTGTTATTAGAACATTAGTACAAATCGGACACTGTGTGCGTCTCACTTTAACGTGCGGGATATATTGGCTGAGAGTGAGTACGAGATTGTGTACAAGTACGCGACGTCCAACAGTCCGACTAAGTACTCGAAAGCGTGTTGTGTCGGAACGAGACAGAGTTATGCATGACTTTCCGTAGCCACTCGAATGTCACATTTTTAGCATAGTATTTATTTTATGTTAAAAGTTTGAAATTTTGTAAGGAAAAATAGAATTATTTTTAAATCTATCAACAATACTATCTAACCTAAATAATTTAGAGGTTTATTACAATCAAATTTAGATCTAAGTTCAATTTAATATAAGGCTGAATTTTTTTAATAAATTTAAAGCAATTCAACTTGAACATCTCGCGCTTGTTAATATCTGTAGTCTGTGATATAATCTGTGCTTTCGTTTCAAACCTCCTGCTGAACCGATTAGTTATTTTCTGACCTATACATGAAAATCTTACAGTTATAATGCTGTGTCATAACCATACTAAATGTACTAATAAGATGTACTAGTACACTATCGCAAATGTACTAGTACAGTGCGAACCCACAGATGTCTTATTAGGCACAAGACTAGTTGAAATAATGCTGAAGTAATTATATATTGGTATGGTATGGTATGGCGGGCTGTTGTCCGCAACTCCACGTCAAGGCGCGGTTTTTGTAGTAATTATAAAGTAATTATATACTTACATTAAATATTAAGCAATTTCCATCGCTTTGGTTTAACATTTTATATAAATGCTAAACAAGTAATGGAAAAATTCAAACCCACGACGGGACTTGAATTGAATATTTAATGTAAATATTGAGTTTCTACTTTCATTACGATATTAACCTACCTGCATTGGAGGAATATCGTCCGTAGGTTTCTGTAACGAGCCACGGTGATAAGTAGAAAAACGTTGTCATGACGTCATCATGTTAACAGGTAATGGATAAATTCGATCTCAGGGACGTCCACCCGCGTAGCTCAGATGGAAGAGCACTGCACACGGAATGGCAGGGTCGCGGGTTCAAGTCCCGTCGTGGGTTTGAATTTTTCCATTACTTGTTTAGCATTTATATAATTATATACTTATGACATCAATGAATATAATCATATAAGTACTATTATTATGAACTTTCATCTTAACATCGCGTGCCGGGGTTATGACGCCATAGACCGGACTAAATATTATAATTAGAAATCATTGTTGTATTCCACTAACCTGAGCTTCAACGACCGTATTTTGAATCGCCATTATTTCTTCAACACCCGTAAATTTCTCATATCTGGTGACCACGTCCCGTACTCTCTGTCTCATGGACTCATATTTGAGAGTCTCTGCGATATCGTTCACCTTCTGAGGGGGTAAATATTTGTTGATAATCTTGTCGACTCGATCACGTCCATTGGCCATAGGTATTTGTGGCAAATGTACTCGCTCTTTCAGCTTCTGAACCAAATGCCGGAGTTTGTCAGCCATGATTACATGTTATAAATGTCGTTATGGTGTTCTGCTTTTAACATATTTCTGGTTTGTATAATGATGGTGTCAACCCATGGAGGGTTGGAATTTTTGCTATGTTTTCTGAAAGATGTAGAACATTGACGTTTCTTATTTGAGATATGTTTTAGGTTGAAGATTTAGCTATTTGACATTTTGACATTGACTGTTCGAAGTGCAGTGTTGATTTGACTGACACTGACACTTATGTCATAAAAAATTATTATGTTTTCGACCATAAATAGAAAAAGTATGGAACTTTCTTCAGATGCGTTTAGTTTAGGTTTTATGTGAAAACCAAAATGGAATCGAGAAACACGGCAGTGTGTCATAAAATTACTTTATTCATCTAGGTTCCAAAGTAACTCTTTTGCAAGTCACAAGTTAAGAATGTATAAATTTGCCTACACTCTTTTTTTTCCACACTCATGCCCACACTCTTTTATAAAAATAGATAGTTACAATCTTTTATGATTTACAATTTGGATAGCGTGTGTAAGTGACGCAGCGAATACCACACTGTGTAGAAACATTTTAATGAGTTTTATATTCAATTTTAAGTTACTGCTTGCTTGGCCAAAATGTGAAGAGAATAATGAGAGCGCTTCCCTGTATGTACTCTTTAGCCTTTTAGCCTGACAGCTGAGTAGGTACTTGGGATAGGAGGGTTATTAATTGGGGGCGAAGTCAGATAACCTCCTCGTGAGCCGGAGCCTTCTGCTCTGGCCGGTGCACCCCGGGCAACGTCACTTGGCAATTCTTGGCTTCTCTCATGAGAAGCCTTGTATATTGCCGGGTGACGGCTAATAGTCTGACACCATACCGTAACCCGGCCCTTAGGGGCTGGAACGGGGGCAACCACCTCTCGGGGTGGGGGCTGCGAGGAACAAAACCTCTGTAAAAAATAAACAGCGGGGGGCGGCTTCGGCCGCCGCGCTCACACCGCAAGCCGGCGTTTGGGCGCTGGAGCGGGGGCTGCCACCTCTCGGGGTGCGGCTGCGAGGAAGGAAAACCTCTCTAAAAAATCACCGGGCGTATAGGGGAGGGGAAACCCGACCCTGCCAGAGAGATCGTTATCCCGTCGAGTGTCGTTGATCACGTCTAGCGGCTTGACGGGACCGAGGGGCTTGCCTTCATTGGCCGGCCTGCGAGAAGGAAATCTCAATAAAACCAGACAGTAAAGTCTTAAAAACCCCCTGGTACCTGCCGACCCCAGTGTGGTAAGTAGGCTTGTCCCCGGAATGAGCGTCACCCGGGGATCGACCTTTATTTCGTCTCTAATCGTGGGAACAATCATGGAATTGCCAATTAAAATAAAAAACAGGAGGAAGGGAAGGAAGAATGGAGAGGGAGAAAGGGCGCGCTCGCCCATTCTGGCGAGCTCAGAGGCTGGTCCATCTGGCCAGCCTACTTTTGTGCGGCCTGCTACGCCGGTCGCCGCGCGATTGCGGTCGCGGTCGCGATCGCGACAGGACAGCCTGCGGAGCTCGATGAGCTACGGGGATGGGTCGGAGTCCGAGTTGGACTTCGACGGTGGCTCTATGAGCGACGTCCGGCCAGAGAGTTCAGCAAGCGGCCGACTCTCTAAGAGAAAAAGGAGTTCTGGCGGCTCCAGGGAGGATCTGGGGCCGGATGTTCCGGCCCCGAAGAGGACCTTAGCTGCGGGGTCTTCAGCAATGGGATCAAGGTCTCAGACGCCTACCCCGTTGACCGTCGACTCCTTGTGTGCGACCCAGGGGTCACTCCCTTTGACCCAGCGGGAGCTGGCTGCCCGCACACGAGCGGAGAGGGAACGCGTCGCGGTTGACGCCGCGGCGCAGTTCCTGGAAAGGGTCCGCGCCGGGGGGGACAAGGGCAGCTCGATCGACGAGCTCGCCCGATCGGCTGGGGACTCCGTAGACGCCATATTAACGGTGGCGACACGGAGCACCCAGCTGAAGGGCACTTTCGTTGGGGCCCTGAAGACGGCGGCTGCTCAGCTCCGGGAGGTGGTGGACGTGCTCACCAAGCGCACCGCCTCCGAGGAAATCGAGCATCTCCGGGCGGTCAATGACCGCCTCGTGAAGGAGATGGCGGAGCTTCGCGCTGAGCTCCGCCAGCTCAGAGCTGGGCAGCGGCAGCCGCCGCCAACTGTAACGAGGGATACGCCTTCCTCACTGTCGGACGCGCAGCTGCGTCAGGTAATGGTCTCAGTCGGGACCATGCTTGACGCACGTCTGGAGGGTCTGGCGGCAAGACTGCCGCCGGAACCGCGCCTCCGCCCGCCGCTCGCTGCGGACACACGTTCGTCCACTGCAGCGAAGCCAGCCCCACCGGTCACGGTGGGCCGGTCTTTTGCGGCGGCGGCGGCGTCAGCGCCGACAACCGCCGGATCCCGGTCCAGGACTTCGGGCCGGGTGACGGGTCCTACCAAGGTCCCGTCAGTGTCCCAGAGGGAATTCCCGACCCTCAGGACTCCGGCGGAAGCTCGTGCCTCCAGGCCTGGCCCTTCGGGTGCGCGTGTGCCTCGCGCGCCGACGCCTGGCCCCGGCCCCTCTGCTCCCTCCGATGAGGGATGGCAGACGGCTGGGGCTAGGAAAAGGGCTCAGCGCAAAAGGAGGCGCGACAAGAGGAAGGCGGAAAGGTCGTCGGCTGCGGCGAAGAAGGAGAAGAGGAGGCCCGGGAGGCTCCAGCCGCCTAAATCGGCCGCCGTGGTAATCACGGTGTCCCAGGAGGCGGCGGAGAGCGGCCTCTCCTACGCGGCCGTCTTTAGGAGGGCGCGGCAGGATGTCGGGGCCGTCGATCTTGGCCCCAACGGCGTCAAGACGCGCGTTGCCCGCACCGGGGCCCGCATTTTGGAATTCTCCGGTGCGGACGGAAACAAGACGGCCGACGCTGTAGCCGAGAGGCTGCGGGGTCTCTTTGAGGCGGAGGGTGGCGTAAGAGTCGCCAGGCCCACCAAGTGCGCAGAGATGCGCATCTCGGGTCTGGACGACTCTGTAACGTCCGAAGAAGTCCAGGGGGCTATTCACAAGGTGACTGGCTGTCCCCTGGTCTCGATTAAGGTCGGCGCCATCCGCCCCGGTCCACGTGGGGTCGGAGCTGTGTGGGCTCAGTGCCCCGTCGCAGCGGCCAACACCCTGGCCGAAGCCGGTCGCGTCCTTGTGGGCTGGAGCTCTGCGAGGGTCACCTTGCTGGCGCCTAGGCCCGCGAGGTGCTACCGGTGTATGACGACGGGGCACGTCGGCGTTGCCTGTAAGAGCAGCTTCGACTGCACGGAGCTCTGCTACCGTTGTGGTGGACCGGGGCACAAGGCAGCGGCCTGTTCCGCCGCTCCCAACTGCCCCTTGTGTAAGGCGGGCAACCTGCCCGCCAATCACTCTGTGGGGCAGAAGGGGTGTAGACCCCCTCCCGGGGCTTCCAAGTCCAAGGCTGGGGGCAGTCTCTCGACCCAGACTGCCTCCGGCGTCGCTCGACCGTCCACGGTGGACAGCATGGAGGAGGATATGTTTGTTTCGCCGTCCCAATAATGGACTGCGAACATATCCTCCTCCTCCAGGCCAATTTGAACCACTCCGCCGGAGCGCAGGATCTCTTCCTGCAATCCATGGCGGAGTGGTCAATAGGTGTGGCCGTAGCCGCGGAGCCGTACTACGTCCCTCCTCGCCCAAACTGGGTGGGTGATCGGGACAGCTCCGTGGCAATCGTCGGCTCCACGGCGTCTCGTTCCCCGCCTTTGTCGCTCAGAGACAAGGGCTCGGGATACGTTGCCGCCGAGTGGGGGGGAATTTTGCTCTTCGGAGTGTATTTCTCCCCCAACCGGAGTCTGGCGGATTTCGAGGTCTTCTTAACATCTCTGGAGACCTCGATACGGCGATTGGCACCGGGCCGCGTTTTAGTCCTGGGGGATTTTAACGCCAAGTCCGAGACCTGGGGATCCCCTAGGACGGACGCCCGTGGAAGAGCGGTCGAGGATTGGGCTGATTCGGTGGGCCTCTGTCTTCTCAACAGAGGTGCCACCAACACGTGCGTTCGGCGGCAAGGGGGGTCGATAGTGGACCTCTCGTTCGCTACCCCTGCCGTCGCCGCGCGTGTAAGGAGCTGGTGCGTCCTGGAGGAGGCGGAGACTCTCTCGGATCACCGTTACATCCGAGTAGAGCTCTCCCGAAGTCCCCAGGACCCCAGCAGGGGTCACGCGGCGGACAGAGCTCCCCGATTTCCGCGGTGGGCTGTGAGTAAGCTGGATAGGGACCTACTGGAGGAGGCGGCCATTGTTCAGGCTTGGCTGTCTCCGCAGCCTCTCTTCGGGGGGGTTGACGCTGAGGCTGACCGCATCTGCGATGCGTTTACGCAGGTTTGCGATGCGGCCATGCCCCGCGTCCGGCGTCGGCCTCCCAGGGGGGGGGTTTACTGGTGGTCCCAGGAGCTGGCTGACCTCCGTGCGGCCTGCATTCGTGCCCGGAGGTCGCATACTCGCAGTCGGCGGCGTCACCGCGGAGATGAGAGGGAGGGCCAGCTGTTCGAGGCTCTGCGCGAGGCGCGAGAATCGTTCAAGCTGGCCATCTGTCGCGCCAAAGAGCGGGCAAGAGCAGAAATGCTGGAGGGACTCGATCGTGACCCCTGGGGTCGCCCATACCGCGCGGCGCTTGGGAAACTCCGCGCGCAGGGCCCCCCCCTTACCGAGTCTCTCCGGCCCAGCTTCCTCACTGAAGTGGTCGAGGGTCTTTTTCCTCCTCAGGCGGAGCATACGCCCCCGGCGATGGCCAATCTGGCCGATGTCCGGGAGGCTAACTTAGATGTTCCGCCTGTCACGGAGGCGGAGTTGGGGGCGGCTGTTCTGCGGATCCGCGGAAAGAACACCGCCCCCGGGCCGGATGGAATTCCGGCCCGAGTGTTGGCTCTGACCCTTGACCACATGGGGGACCGCCTCAGGGACCTTTTCGGCGCCTGTCTGGCGTCCGGAAGGTTCCCTGAGCGCTGGAAAGTGGGGAGGCTGGTGCTCTTGCCGAAGCCGGGGAGGGCCCCGGACTCGGCCGCGGCCTACAGGCCTATCGTGTTGCTGGACGAGGCGGGGAAGTTGCTGGAGAGAGTTCTCGCTGCCCGCATCGTCCGGCACCTTCGCGAGGTCGGCCCCGACCTGTCGGACGCCCAGTTTGGTTTCCGGACCGGGCGTTCGACGGTTGGCGCCATTCTGGCCCTGAGGGCCGCGGCCGAGGAGGCCGTCATGGGAGGCGGCGTAATGTTGGCGGTGTCGTTGGACATCGCCAACGCCTTCAATAGTCTGCCATTCAGCAGCATCGCGGAGGCGCTCCGGTATCATGGAGTGCCCGCATATATCCAGCTGCTGGTGGCAGACTATCTGAAGGAGAGGAGCGTCCTGTACGAGGACCGAGACGCCAACGTTGGGCGCAGGGCGACGTCGGCCGGTGTTCCGCAGGGGTCCGTTCTTGGCCCCCTCTTGTGGAACATCGGTTACGACTGGGTCCTGCGCGCCGAACTTCCCCCCGGGCTGAGCGTACTCTGCTACGCTGATGACACGCTGGTAGCAGCCCGGGGACGGAACTTCGAGGAGGCGGCGCGCCTGGCCACCATGGGGGTCTCCCAGGTGGTCGGGCGCATTGAGGCGCTGGGGCTTAGGGTGGCCCTTAATAAGACGGAGGCCCTGATGTTTCACGGGCCCCGTCGCGGTCCACCTGCCGGCGCCTCAATCAATGTTGGCTCGGTCCTCGTACCGGTGCAGGCCCAGATGAGGTATCTGGGCCTGATTCTAGACGGGCGGTGGCTCTTCGACGAGCACTTCCGACAGCTGGCGGCAAAATTGGAGGGTGCTGCGTCCGCCCTAGGGCGTTTACTGCCGAACCTGGGCGGACCCAGCTTGTCTTGTCGCCGGCTTTACACGGGGGTAGTCAGGTCCATGGCGCTGTACGGCGCACCGGTGTGGGCGGCGGCTCTGACCGCCCAAAATAGAGATCGTTTGAGGAGACCTCAACGAATGATGGCGGTCAGAGCCATACGCGGTTATCGCACCGTGTCGGCAGACGCGGCGTGCGCGTTGGCCGGGACTCCCCCGTGGGACTTGGAGGCGGAAGTGCTCGCCGAAGTGTATCGGCGGGTGGCGGCAGTTCGGGCGGACGGGCAGTCCCCTCTGCCCGAACAGGTGCGCGAGTGGCGCGAGGTCGCCCGCAGAGCCACCGTCGTGAAGTGGCAGGGTCGGCTGGGGGCTCCACGGGCCGGTTTCTGGACCGTGGAGGCGCTCCGGCCGATCCTACTGGAGTGGATGGGGCGGCAGCACGGGACCCTTTCCTTCCGACTGGTGCAGGTTTTGTCCGGGCATGGGTGCTTCGGGCATTACCTGTACAGGGTCGCTAGGAGGGAATCGAGTCCCGTCTGCCACCACTGCGACTGCGACGACGACACGGCGCAGCACACGCTGGAGTCTTGTCCGGCGTGGGAAGGGCTGCGCCGTGGCCTCGTCGCAGTCGTTGGAGAGGACCTCTCGCTGCCGGCCGTCATGAGCTCGATGGCCGGCAGCGACAGGAGTTGGGAAGCGGTCGCATCCTTCTGCGAGGAAGTCATCTCGCAGAAGGAGGCGGCGGAGCGGCTCCGGGAGGAATCTGCCCTTGCGGAGCCGATCCGCCGCCGGCGAACTGGGCGGCATCAGCGAGCGCATATGCGCCTGATGCCGCCATAGTAAAGGCTGCGGGTGGGGGATCGGGGTTCACTTCCTCACCCGCTCCTTTCCGCGAAGGTCGACAGCGTCCCCGGTGCACCCGGACGCTGTCGTTCGGTGTTAGGGCCCGAAAGGGCCCGGTGTCGGTGCTCCGTAAGGGGCTGTCGCTGGGTGGGCTGCTGATGTTATAACAAGTTCCAGGGCCCACCCATTACGGCGAAGCGACGGTGCACAGAGGGGTTTTAGTGGGTATTCCGGTCCTTTTAAGACCGGCGAGTCCCACATAACCGTCCCGTGTCCCCGCACGGGGCGGTATGCGTAATGCATTTCCCCTCTTAAAAAAAAAAAAAAAAAAAAAAAAAGGAGGGTTATTAATTATTTTAAATTTATTTAAACAATTGTGGTCACGCAATAACATGGTCTTACAAGAGCTATGATAATCAACATTGGCCAATCAGAGACTTGTATTATCAAATCATTCTATTTTACAATAAGTGTTTCGTTCACTCGGGACGGCAAAGGCGGTTTGCCTCTACACGTAACTCACAACTTTCTGAGTGAAGCTCGTTGTCGGCTTTTATCATAGACTAATTTAAGTCATGTTTGGAGGGAATATAAAAGAAAAATTTGAGTGTGAGATAACATTAACAGTGTCTCATGCGGGCAGAGCCGCGAGCCACAGCTAGTGATAGATATTTACTGAACATTCTAGACGATTGTTATCAATCTCGAACGAGAGCTTTGTTCGTTACCCCGTTTCTTTGTTTTTATATCAATAAATAATAAAGTCATTATTATAGACATATTATTATTTATTTACTCATAAATTAAATAATCAGCAATAATTATAATTAATTTGACAGTTTTTGAGCGATCTTTACCCGGCTTGGAAAATGACGGTACCAATGATATTGTATGTTAAACAAGTAAACATAATTAAAAAAATTTAGTAACCCGACTGCAAAATATCAACAGAGAGCAACGCACTAAAAAGACCGTAAAATTATTGTAATATTATTATACCTGATTAAATTTAAATACATAATATTAATTATTTAAATATATTTGTAATCTCCATTTGATTCCCTTTATTTTGATACTCTACTCGATAGGTTTGGTTAAAAAAAATAATAGAACTACTTACAATTTGGAACCATTCAATTATGTATAATCTCTTTTTGAATATATGTAATCTCCTTTTGATTCTCTTTATTTTGATACACAACACGATAGGTTTGGTAAAAAAAAAATTGAACTTATCACAATTTGGCGTCAAAAGCCCGCCTTTTAAGTCTTTTTATTCTTAAAACCTATCTAAGGACACTTGGGTTTTCTAGAAGAATCTAACGATACCCTAATTGTCAAAATCCATCCAACAGTTTGGAAAATTCGCGGGAATAAAGAAATTTACAAACATACAAGATACGCGCGAAAAACAATACCCTCCCGACAGTCGGGTAAAAAGGTGGACGGTACCTATTCATGCAGTTACCCTGGATTTGTAAAAGATGGCGCAGATCTCAAAAAGAAAAAATCCATTGAAGAAGACATAGTTATATATAACCGTCTACTGATTTTTTTTACCCTTTTCATGGACTTTTTCATAGACCTAAGATCCACGCTCTATGGTTTTTACTGAAAACAAGCTGAAATTTCACATACCTACGTACTTACCTAAAATATTTTATTTCTTTACGGCAAATCTAGTCGAATTTTCTTATCTAGATCATTGTATCGCTTAATAATTCTTCGCTGAGCTTTTTATTTATTTGGATCACACATTCTCAAACAAAAAACACATGAAAATTTATATTATGTATGTTATTATATGAGAACTAGGCCTACATTTTCTCAGTGTGTTTTTTTTGTCAAAAAAGGCATAGAAATCGTAAAAAACATGATTAAGAACACGTTAATTACGGAATTGAATGAAGCTAGTTCTGTATTCCGTGGTAACTGGTTGAAAAATATAACAATTCTTACACGACTGCCCAAGAAAGGAGTGTTATTTTACCAGATAGGTTTAATAAAATTTAAAATTAAACACAAAAAGTAAAGTTAAAAGTAAACTAAGGAAAGTTTAAAGTATCACTTCAAAAAATACTTATTACAACAACAAAAAAACGAACAGCATATTATTTACATTTAGCTTTTTAACTTGTTTTTGTATTCTATAATTTTGAAATTAAATGTTAATAAAACCCCTTATACATATTCATGTAATATTCATATAATATATATTTCTTTAGAGTTTGTACCATTATTATTATTTTATTATAATATTATATTTATATAAGCAACTGCTGGCTTGATGTCCGTACATCACTACCTACAGGTGGCTACTGAAAATCAGCGCTGTACCGTGATTTTATGTCATGGCACAGCAACAAGATGAGTGGCTACCTTTTTGTCGCGACCATGGCATGCGAATAGTATTAGTAAAATAGCTGTAAAAACTTAAATGTATACTCTGTATTTGTATGTATGGTTTGTGACAAATAAATGTGTTTTCTTTCTTTTTCTTTTTTCTTCTAAAATGGCACGAGTTGCAGAATGAAAAAATATTTATTTTTATTTTCTTCAAGTCGTCATAAATGGCTTGTAGGACGAGTTGACGGATCGTTTTATTTTATTGAAACGCATATTGGTTGTTATTTAATCAAACACAATATATGTTAAATAAATATTTCTAATGTTTTATTGTGATCCTATGTACCTACATTTATATAAATATGTACAGACTAAGGTGTTATTTTTTATTTCCAAATAGTCTTCAATTCTTCATAATAGGTGACCTTGTCTCCTTTCCCACAGGTAACTAAATTTATAGTGACTGGCCTGTTGGTCTAGTGGTTAGTGACCCTGACTGCTAAGCCGGAGGTCGTGGGTTCGACCCCCACCCAGGACAAATCTTTTTATGATGAGCATGGTTGTTTGTTCTGTGTCTGGTCGTAATTTATCTGTAATAGAAAGAAGAAAGAAAGAAAGAAAAACATTTTATTTATCTTGAAATAGACATGAACAGTTTAAAGTAAAAATTAAAATTAAAATTCCCGCCACCAGTAAACTAAACTAATAACACACATAACACGTAATTAAACTAATAACCTAAAAATAAAAGCCAAACAGACTAAAGAAAACAAGAAGAAGAGAGAACAAAAGAGATTAAAAGTAGTAGACACTAGTGGAATATGTATGTATTTACAAAAAAAAAAAAATATTTAAGTAGTATATCAGTTGTTTAGTACCTACCTACCCATAACACAAGCAATAGTACATTATGATACAAGTGCGGTAAGTTGATAATTACAGCCGAGGCGATATTGCTAGCCCGAGCTGCAGGCGAGGCCTACAAGAAAGCAGAGGCTGTAATTATCAAACCGCACGTGTGTCATACGACGTTTTATAACATATTTGCGAGGAAATAAATAAAATTCGGACTTTCTTAGAAAAAAACAAATACAGCGAAAAGAAATAGCGCGCGGAATTATTTTTACTTGTCACAATTTATCGATGCGCGCGCATCAGCGCTTTTTTTTTAAGGCAAAAACACAAAAACAGCCAGTATTACTAATAAAGTAACTTAATATTTTTGTGTTTTAGTACAGATAAATGGTTGTAATTTATGGTCTAAATTAATTAAATTAAAGAATTAAATGTTTATTTTATATAATTATATCATAATTATTTTATCTACCAAAGTTAATTAATTTTATTCATAAAATGTTGACCACATTTTTGACATAAAAACTCTTTGCTAAGATTTAAAAAAATTACCGTTCGTTACGTACGGAGCCCCTTGATTATTAGTATGTGAGCATGAGAAGCCGTGCAATTTACTTTACATTACCGCACTAGTGCGTAATGAGATACATTACAACACTGAAATTGGTGAAATAAGAGACCCTTTACGAGCAAATATGTTATAAATATAATTACTTAATTGGGACTAGATGGCGTTTTTATACTTATTATAGTTTTTTGATGACATTATAATAATTATTTTTGTATGCAAGCTTAGCTTAAAACCAGCTGTTGCCCGCGATTCCGCGCAGTCACACTACGAGATCTTCATCATCATTTCAACCCATAAACGTCCCACTGCTGGGCACGAGTCTCCTCCAAAGAATGTGAAGGGAATTTAACTTACTATACCACGCTGACTAGACGGGTTGGTATAGGGTTTGTTTCGAATTTTCCTCTTCTCGCAGTGCTTTTGTCTGCATGAGTCTCCCTTAGTCGCCTTTTACGAGACCCACGGGTTGAGATAGGGTGATAGATTTCATCAAGTCATACAAAGATTTCCGGTTTGGTTGACCGACTTACATAGTCTATTTAAAGCAACAATCTTTTGTTTTCTTAAGATAAATAAACTCTACAACTTGGATCTAAATAATATAATCTTGGCATAATGAACTGTTTGGTCAACAACTTAGTTCATTGACATGATTGTCTACACAAACTATCTCTGTTCTGTGGTCTACACTTTTCACAGAGTCTTCATTTTTATCAGTATAACTACAGTCAATGACATACAATATCATTGACTACAGTAATAATAATATATTTAATCATATATGTAGGTTACCTATTATAAATTGTTACTGTAATTCTTTCTGTATAAACCAATAACCTATTTTACGATAATAGTATATGTTTTTATTTTTTTATTTCAATATATAATAATATTCTACCACATTCACACAGCGCCATCTAGTTCCAAATTAAGCAATTATATTTGCTTGTGTTATGGGTACTAAACAACTGATATACTACTTAAATATTTTTTTTGTAAATACATATTTAATATAGATAAATTACACCCAGACACAGAACAAATCTTTATGCTCATCACACAAAGATTTGTCCTGGTTGGAAATCGAACCCACGACCTCCGGCTTAGCAGTCACCAACCACTAGACCAACAGGCCAGTCATTTTACTTATATATATATATGTATAATATAAATAAAAATAGTGACGGATTTAGAATACATAATGTCAAATCTGTATTTCTACGCATGGGTGTCATTAAAGTCGACTAAATAACCTTAAGCAGACAAGAGCACTGAGAAAAGAAAAATTCGAATTCAAACCCTACACCGTCTAGGTAGCCGGCGTGTTATACAGGCTACATTCCCTCCACATTCTTTGGAGCAGACCCGTGTCCAGCAGTGGGACGTTTATGGGTTGAAATGGTGATGATAATATACGTCTTTGTTGTATGGAGAGTGTGATTTTGTGACGTATTGATATTCAGTAGGCGCAGTGAGTCGCATCTTTAATAATAATTACGGTTGAAGGATGCTCTAGCACTCTACGCATTAGTATTATAATGACTAGGGTTGTCCACTTACTGTTTTAATTGCAGTTGCCAGGGGCTTCTCCTAAAGAGTGTATTGAAACAAAACATAGCTCAGATTAACACTATCTAGGTTACTTTACTTTGGAAGCGTTTATTTCCGAAAATATTCATCAGCAACCCATTATTGTCCCACTGCTGGGCTCCTCTCCTCAATTCTGAGAGCTGAGAGGGTTTTAGGCCATAATCCACACAGGCTGGCCTAATGCGGGTTGGTGAATCAGACATAGGTACACTTAGAATTTCTTCTAGTGTATGGTTTTCCCCCCGCCAGATGGACCGACGACCTAGTAAAGGTTGCGGGTGGCCGTTGGATGCGGGCGGCACAAAATCGCTCGCTGTGGCGGAAATTAGGTGAGGCCTATGTTCAACAGTGGACGTCATTGGGCTGATATGATGATGATGATGTGGGTTTCCTCACGATGTTTTCCTTCACCGTCAGCAGATGGTAAGTCACATGACTAGTACATATAAATTCCACAAAGTGAAATCCACATTGGTACTGCTGGTCGGAATCGAACTCGGACCGCGTGTTTAGCACGCCGGTTCTTATCCATTCAGCCACCATCGCTTTTTTAAAATATTCACTTAATCAAAAAACTTTCTTAAAAACCATAAAGTGTTTTTAGAAGATCCGTCAAAGTAGTGTAATAGGTGTTCTACACGGTTATAAACTTGCGTTCCAACAGAGTGACCTTGGTGGGAGCTTCGTTGCCATTCGCGTAGTTTGTATGAAATTTGGTTTACAACAGTCGGCTACACGGTTGGAATCAACCAAGGGCACCTCTGTGGAAGGCAGGTTTCCAACCATGTAGCACAGCTTTAAATGTTCGCTGAAAAAAACTGTTACATGTATGGAGTGAGTGCCTTAAAATATTTATTTTCTTATTTAACTACCAAACCTAGTAGCGACCCACACAAGACGAGGTGTTTTGTGTGTCACATTTCATCGATATACATCGAGTAGTTTTCGAGTTAGATTAGTTAGCCTGTGACACACGGACGGCCATTTGTCATTTTGGCTACGGAACCCTATAAGTCGAAAACCAGGAAATATGACACTAAATTGGAAGTTGCTATTCCCCTGTATAAACCCTCTTAAAAAACAAATTGCGTACCTAGTTTAGATAAAAAGAACATACGACATTTAACAGTTAAAGAAAAGATGTATTGTTATTGTTCTCCGGAAGTCTAGAAGTATGCGATATCGATAACCCAGTGGCCAATAGGCATGGACGGACGGACATTCGAAGGTCCCGGGTTCAAGTCGAAGGCGAACTGATAACAGTTCCGAGACATAAACAGTACAGAGAGATGCCACACGGAGGATGTGGCTGTGCTGCGTCAGGCTTTCGTCGATATAACAAGTAATAATTCAATGCAATGGATTAATCAGCGAACTGGTGGTCGATTCTGCTAATTTATACACTTCAATAGCAGATTGACCAATCACGGGCTGGGAATATGGCGCGATTGTTTTAGTAAGCCAATCACAGCTGTCGAATGAGACCACCAGCTTACCATTGTGTTACGATTGTGTTAGCAGACTTGGCCCTCTGGTCGTTGGCAAATTTACTGACTATATTTTGCTGACCATATGGTCATTATTAAAATTTGCGGCAATTAGCCTATGTTCAACAATGGACGTCATTGGGCTGATATGATGATGATGATGATAAATATGTTTATAACATTCATAACTTGTGACTTTCACACCTTCCGAACTCTGCGTTGTTGTCGTGTCGATGGCGTTCGATATACATCTTAGTTAGGTAAAAATAAGTAGTACCTGTGTCGGCACAGCACCGCCATACCTCAGCAGCTTGTCCCACAACACATCCCCAGCGCTGCGACACCGCGAGTTGCGCTGGAAGTGTAGAAAATAATGCGTTGCAGAGGTGACACACGGGCGTTGCTGGTGCGCTGCGTCAGCGATACGTCGACGCAATTACAGCCGAGTGCCATACAAGCGCTGCAATGCAATATTGCACAGCCACCGTTGGCCTTCGATATCAAAGAAAATATCTAGTAAGCCTCCTTTCTGTTATCACGGCATCCATTCAACGCTGTCCGGTCCGGGTGTCCGGCGTTGCGTCGACGCACCGGACGGTAACGACCATGTGGCATTTAATATAGTTCAGATTTATATCTATTATCTATTTACAAGACAAGCAAATATAATTGCATAAGACTAGATGGCGCTGTGTAAATGTTTGTAAATATTATTTTTTTTAAATGACGGAGCGACACCAACTTCGACTGTCACCGTGGCGCAGTGGTTAAGGTGGTCGCCTCGCCACTACATCGCTGTGCTGGGTGACGTGGGTTCGATTCCCACACGAGACAAATATTTGTGTGATTCATAGATATTTGTTTCTAGTCTGGGTGTACTTTGTGTCCGTTAGTTTCATGTTTGTAAAGCTCCCCGCGACACAGGGCTTGTTCCCTAGTGCGGGCGTTGTCTTTTTTAAAAAAAATAAAAAAGACAACGCAGTTTAGTCGCAGCAGTGACGCAGCAACGCCCGTGTGGCATCTCTCTAAGTGACTATCATAAGTTTAAAGGCCTAAGTATGTACCTACTAATTTTTTTCATTTGTACGATTAGAATTACAGGTCCGGTTCGATACCCAACAATAACAATATCTCCTAAATTTTTGTTACTACACAGGACATGGGTGCGCATAAGAATTTTTATAGTACATATTTATTATTTCATATATAGTAGACCAACGGTAGTCCGGTTGTTGTTGTCAAAACTATAGATAAACAGTTATATAATAATAATCATTTAATAATAATACTACTACTACTTTAAAAAAAAACAAAAAAAAAAAAATACTCTACCACATTCACACAGCGCCATCTAGTCCAAACGTAAGTAATTATTATTTATTTATTTATTTCTGTTCAGAAAGCTTACAGACTAATAGGATACATGTGTGGTTATAAATAAGTAACTTAAATTGCTAATAACAATACAACAATTGCTTGTGTTATGGGTACTAAACAACTGATATACTACTTAAATACATTTTTTTTTGTAAATACATACATATTATAGATAAATTACACCCAGACACAGAACAAACCTTTATGCTCATCACACAAAGATTTGTCCTGGGTGGGGATGGAACCCACGACCTCCAGGTTAGCAGTCAGGGTCACTAACCACTAGACCAACAGCCAGTCACTATAAATTTAGTTACCTGTGGGAAAGGAGGCAAGGTCACCTATTATGAAGACTATTTGGAAATAAAAAATAACGCCTTAGTCTGGACATACTTATATAAATGTAGGTACATAGGATCTCAATAAAACATTAGAAATATTTATTAACCACTCACTAGACCAACAGACCAGTCGTTGGGACAACCCTACGCATTACGCAACTGTCTATGAGCCGTCTGATTAGTATTAGATGCACACGTTGATTGATGATAAGGAAGATTTAACTGTCACGATATCTGAATATTAATATACACAAAATGTATAGTTACACAAACGGTTTGTGCGAAACGCGTCACTTGCATCGGTCATTCATCATCATATAGGAGAAATTAGGATAAAGATAAAGATCATTTTTTGCGTAACTGTGTAGTTACATAGGCTGATAACATAATAATTACAGGTTCCAACAGTTTATCCTGAGTCAGATATGCAATAATTATAATAATTAAACGTAGATTAAATACAATAATTATAAATTATCATCAATCGATTAAATTTTTTGTAATTTTAATATTAGGAATCAGCAATCAAAATAATTAATAAGAATAATAATATATAAATGATAATAAATAAAGGAATACTAAATAAGGAATACAAGAAATAAGGAATACTAGAAGTTGCGCGGGGCTTTTCTACTATATTTTTTTATGGGGCTACTGCTCAGCTCCTTTTGGCTATAGCGTGATGTTGTATAGCCTATAACCTTCCTCGATAAATGGGCTATCTAACACTATAAGATTTTTTCAAATCGGATCGGTAGTTCCTAAGATCCTAGCGTTCAAACAAACAAACAATCTCTTCAACTTTATAATATTAATATAGGTATCGACGACAGTATAAATTATGTTTGTTATGTACGTTGAACGCGCTAAACTTAGAAAATGCTGGTTCGAATTAGAATTCTTTTAGTTTTAGATAAGCTAATCGGCTATAAAACATCACGCTATAACCAAAAAGTAGTCCATGTAGTGACGATATTAAGAATACAATACATAATGTCACTGCCCCATTTCAACCCGTGGGTGTAAGAGGCGACTAAGGGAGTAAACCTTATGCAGACAAGAGCAATGCGAGAAAATGATAATTCGAAACAAACCCTATATCACCTGTTAAGCAACACTTAGCATGGTCAGTCCATGATGGGTGACCGTTTGCGGCAATTTCATTCTCGAGCGTCTCCGTGTATCGGACTAATACTTCTACTTAATGTGGTAGTCGTTAAGTCAAGTTGGAAGCCTTCTGGGTGACTTGATAAATTCCAACACCAGGGTCTCAAGCCCACACGATAAGAAGAAGACGGGTTGAAATGATGATTATGATTAAAAAAAACTTCGGCGTTCTGCTCGTAATGTAAATAGTAGGAAAACCTATTTGTTGTGTCGATGGTCAAATAAACGAGCTGTCAATGTGTTGCCTTCGTGACTGTACTGTTAACTACACGTCCTTAGATAGACACATCAATCAAACTACACACTTTACTTACCTGAAAGGGTAAGCAGAAGTACTTCACACTCACATTTCAACAGCTATATTATAGATCCCATAATAGGGGGCGAGCCTATTGCTGCCATCATCTCTGGAGTCGTTTCCAGACACCACTGGTTGATACAGAGAACTGAAAATTCAAAACAGAAAATCAGTATACCGTTTTTGCTGCCGGGAAACAATTCCTATGTGTGTGAAGATATACAATAAAATACCAAATCCGATTAAAGAATTACCTAATTTACTTTTTAAAAGAAAACTAAAATCATGGCTTATACAACAAGGAATATACTCTGTAAATAATAATAATAATAATAATATTCTACCACATTCACACAGCGCCATCTAGTCCCAAAGTAAGCCATTATATTTGCTTGTGTAATGGGTACTAAACAACTGATATACTACTTAAATACATTTTTTTTTTGTAAATACGTACATGTTATAGATAAATTACACCCAGACACAGAACAAACCTTTATGCTCATCACACAAAGATTTGTCCTGGGTGGGGATCGAACCCACGACCTCCGGCTGAAATGAATGGTTAAAGAAAAAATTTGTAACTGGACTGGGTACTTTAATTTTAACTTATCTATAATTTTATTTATTATAAATTCGATTTAAATGTGTATGTATACAATGTATAACTCTCATTGACATTGTACGATATAACTCTCCTTTGACCAAGTAACTGACCTTATTATATTTGTATGCCTCAACTTGGTAAAACATAATGTACTTCTGCCAACTTTATAACTGTGTTTTGCGCAAATAAAGAATTATTATAAACCTCTTTATTAGCAGTCGTACACATTCCTACTACGTCAAGGAGGTGCATTCTGGGCACATTTTTTTCTTTTTTTGTACCACGACGCGACGGTGGCAAACAGACGTATGGTCCGCCTGATGGTAAGCGGTTACCGTAGCCTATGGGCGCCTGCAACACCAGGGGCATCACGAGCGCGTTGCCGACCCTTCAGAAACCTATTCACTCCTTTTTTGAAGAACCCCATACTGTAGTCGTAGTCCCTTGGGAAAACCTCGTTAGGGAGTTCATTCCACAACCAGATTGGGAGGAAATTCCTCTGGAACTGCGCGGTACGAGACCATTTCGGCTCCAAGGTGTGGGGATGAACTCCCTACCGATGGCGAGTGGTGCGATGGTAGAAGGTGGCCGTGGGCTCGTCGGCTCTTCGTTAACTTTGTTATGTCCTCGATTCATGACCACTCAGAGCAATTATACAGAAGTTGATTTTGCACCAGCTTTGTCGTTTCGCTGTGACTGCGCAGCGAAAAAAAGAGATTCATCAAGTATCCATCAAAAGTTTATCTTTTTTTTTTTAAGTTTATTTTTTAATTTATCGTGAATTTTTTAAGCGTGTTATGTGGTATCACACGACCCAAAGGCTGGCCTCTACCTGGGGCAACGCTACCCTTTTGGGCACGTTCCCTCAGGAATCTGATCTCAATCAGATATTCTATTTATAGGAATTTCCTGTAAATAGAGTATCTGGTTCTTTTTTTTTAATAGGTTAGTTGAATATGTATAAAGATAAGATAAGATAAGATAAGATACGTTTATTTGTCTAAACATGTGTACAATTGATGTTACATAATATATGGATTAGTGATCAGCATGCTTTGTCCATTAGTTATAGACATACAAATGGTTTTTGTTATATTGGTTATGTACCCAGTCTTCTATTTATGAATATTAAATACATTTATTACATTGTTTTATGAATCACACATTATACGTCGAGAGGTTCAATAAAGTACAATATTATTAAATTTAAATGTTATACAAAATAATGTCAAAAATGTTAATGTTATACATAATGTCAAAATAAAGATTAGAAGTATTAGTACCAATGTCATAAAATTCTAATGTCATAATAATTGAATTTAAAAATTGTAAAATCCCTTAAATATACATAATTTAAACCATTATAATTATATATCACTAATAAATCCTAATAAATACACATTTAAAGATCATTGTCATTTAGAAAATCATTTATGGTGTAATAACATTTGCTGGCCAATAACTTGTGTAGTTTTATTTTAAATAAGCTGACATTTAGGTCAAAAAAGTAAAGTTAATTATATTCCTAAAGTTACGCAATAATCGTTGTGTAAGTGTTTTGTGTGGTATGTTCACAATGTGTTTAATGATAATGTTGCCGTGACACCATGTTTGACGGAAACCTGTCGTTAGTGTGCTCAGAGCTTATCCGATTCAAGCTTGTTTTGACCTCAGACGAAAAATTACATTGTGCTATTTTTATAACATAAAAATGGCACTATGTAATTTTTTGTTATATTGTTTATATTATAATCATTTACCTAAAATACCTAGTCTTATCATCAGCAACCCATTAATGTCCCTCTAACTAGAGAGCTGAGAGGGTTTAGGCCATAATTCACACACGCTGGCCTAGTGCGAGTTGGTGGATCAGACATATACTTAGAAATTTCTTCAAGTGTATAACCCACATACACTAGAAGAAATTTTAAGTGTTTTCACGTTTATCTGTTTATTCCGTTTTTCCGTGTAGTGACGGATTAAGAATACATAATGTCACTTCCGCATCCCAACCCGTGGGTGTCGTAGAAGGCGACTATGGGAGTACCTACATTATGCAGACAAGAGCACTGCAAGAAAAGGACCAAACAAACCCAAACCCGTCTGGCCAGCGTGGTATAGTAGACTAAATTCCCTCCACCTTATTTGGAGGAGACTCGTGCCCAGCAGGACGTTTAGGGGTTGATATGATGATGATGATTTATCTGTTTATTATAATGGCGTTTAAAATCTAGACGTCATTATCTATTTGCGCCATTTCTGATCACCCACTATATCCCGTATTAGTAAATACCAAGCAATGGTGACTGAATGGATAAGAGATCGGCGTGCAAATCACGCAGTCCGAGTTCGATCCCGACCGGCAGTACCAATGTGGATTCCACTTTGTGGAATGTATATGTACTAGTCAAGTGACTTACCATCTGCTAACGGTGAAGGAAAACATCGTGAGGAAATCCACATAATCTAGAAGAAATTCTATGAGTATGTCTGATCCACCAAAGCACACTCGGCCAGCGTGAGTGGATTGTGGCCTAAACCCTCTCAGCTCTCTAGATAGAGAAGAGGAGACCCGAGCCCAGCAGTGGGACTACTGTTGCTGATGATGATGATGATGAAATACCTACCTTATTTATTTGCTCGACGTTTCGATGGAATTGCACCGATCGTGGTCACTGGCTGCCGAGCTTATACGTGCACGGTGTATGTGGGCCAGACCTTCTTTTAGCAGGTGCTGCAAGTGGCTACGGGCGGTCCTTCGCTCCCGTCGTTGTTTATTTGGCCACTACTCAGTCCCTATTGGCTGTAGCATGATGTTATATACCCTATATACTTCCTAATAAATGGGCTGTCCAATACTAAAAGAATTTTTGTAATCGGACCTCCTCGGAGATCCTATCGTTCAACTAAACAAACGAACTCTTCAGTTTTGAAGTAAACATTCTTATCCCAGCGAACATAAGGGATAATAAAAAAAAAAAAATAATTTAATAAAAAGAAAAAAAAGATAAGGGATAATAAAAAAAAAAGCTATGGCATACTTTTTTTTTTTTCTATGGCTATTTGTTGAACTTTTTGCCAATGTCACAGTTGAAAAAGTTAGGGAAACTATAAAGGATTTTAAAGATAACCGGATAGGTTTCGGAATTTGGATGGTGATCAGGATAGATGTAGGAAATTAAAATGGCATAGATTATAATCAATGCCATAACTTTTTTTTTTGAAAGAAAGAAAGAAGAAAAAAGCATTTATTTAGAGTTTAAAAAAAATTAATAATTGTTTAATCGTCTGTCAAACTGCACAGCAGTTTGTTGGTTTTTAGGTACTTATGTGTCGGCCCTAGGTGTTCTACACGGTTATAAACTTGCGTTCCAACAGAGGTGACCTTGGTGGGAGCTTGTTTGCCATCCGCTTAGTTTGTATGAACTTTGGTTTATTATTTTTATGGTTAGTTGGGCCGGAAGCCACTAGCGGCCTCCTTGCTACCTCGACCAGAGTTGATCTATTGTACTCTTAGCACCCCTTTTTGTTTATAGTTCTCTGCTTAGTCTTATAGAGGCTAGGAACTTCCAGATTGTCTGACCAGAGAGAGACTGTATCTCATCTGGTTGCACCTGATGCTGTCCTAAAAGGATGCTTCTTTAGTGCATGAGTGACCCACATGAGCATAGGACATGCATTGCTTAAATTTTAAAAATGTTAACAAAGTTTTTATAAATAAATAAATAGTTGTCTAGATGTACAGTTTTTTGTAAGGAGAGCGTTCCCTTCCATCCACGTTATCTTGCATCCTTGACTTGACAGTTTATTGACCTTACCACTCTATTAAAACTTGCATAGAGCCTTGAATAATGTTACAATAATTAAAGTGAATTTTCGTAACACCAAACTTTTCGTAACAAAATTAAATCGGCTTTTTTCTCATCGGAACCGGTTCAGTTACTTTTTTTTAATCAGCTATTCGAAAATGAGTTTTAAAAACACACAATAGGGGACAATAGATGGCGCTATAATATATGTATATTAAAAAAGTTCTTATTAACTATATACATTATTATTATATATTACGGTATATTTTCTATACAAATGAGTGACCACAGACGCAGCTATAACTCATATTTTTGTTACGTTACCAAAATATGTCGACAAATATAGCAATATATATTAAAATATAGCCACCGTGTGTGATAGCATGCTATACCGTAATATATAATAATAATAATATAATATTCTACCACATTTACACAGCGCCATCTAGTCCCAAATTAAGCAATTATATTTGCTTGTGTTATGGGTACTAAACAACTGATATAGTACTTAAATATTTTTTTTGTAAATACATATGTACATATTATAGATAAATTACAACCAGACACAGAACAAACCTTTATGCTCATCACACAAAGATTTGTCCTGAGTGAGGATCGAACCCTCCTCGACCTCCGGTTTAGCAGTCAGGGTCACTAACCACTAGACCAACAGGCCAGTCATTTTATATTTTATTCTATATTAATGTATATTATAGCGCCGTCTGTTGCGCGCTTAATGTTATGTCAGTTAAACACTTTCATTTTAAAGTAGGGATTCATTTTAAATAAGCCCTTGTAACTATGAAGGGTTTTATATAGGAAATACTAAACGAAGGTTATAATATTTTAATGATATATGTATTACGGGAAGGAAGAGCATACTGTTGTTTATACACATACTTAAACAATAACAAAGATAATAGTTATAATTAACAAACAGATAATTACTTAATTGCCAATCAATTGATATTTTGAGTGTAAATATTTTGAAGGACGACCGGATTGTCTATGGAATGTTTTAATTTTTATTGTAAAACGTGGCAGACGTGAGCCACTTGATGGTAATTGATAAACTTTCTTGGTCCTTTTTTACGTAATTATGTGGTAAGAAGTTTCTGTTATTGTCGCCACAACTGTTCTTCCAGGAATCTTTGAACCTACCAGATTCTTTAAAAAATTGGAGAAGGAAAAGTATGCTGACAGGGCTGGATCTATGTAGGGGCTCTATAGGGGCTGCAGCCCGAGGCCCCCGGATGTAAGAGACCCCAGTCCCAATTGAAAACATTGTGAATTTAAAAAATAATACCTATGTTAAGTTTATAATATATTTATTAAATTTATTAGATTTTGAGTCGATTTATTAACCTTTTAACCGCCAGACACAATATTTAATTAAAAATAATTACATTAAAATTTTTCCTAATATAAACAATACATATTTTGATAGAATCTAGCGTAAATAAATAACAAAATCCGATTGAACGAGCGGAAGTATTTGGTCGTAAATATTGTCTCTGGAGAAATGAACAAGAAAATATGTGTCGGATTTATCCGACGTAGGCAGTTAAAGGGTTAAATTAAATAAATAAAATTAATTAAATATTTTACACTTGGCCGGTTTTTTAATTGCAGTTAATTGATAATTTAGACAGGCCCCCTAGGGGTTCCCAAACAAACTCACGGTCTGCCCCTGCGTGCTGGTTATGTCTATATTATCCTGTGGGCAATGATATTGTATGAACATATAATATCATTGCCTGTGGGTCATTAGACTTATTTTTTCTTTTAAAAACATAATTTCTCTACATATTAAAAACAATTCAGTGTCGTGGAGGGCTTCAACCAAGGAACTTATATCTCCTAGCTAGTTAGGAGATATAGGTAAGTTCCTTGACCACAACAAATTTAACTAGCACGACATACAATAAAGAGAGTGTGTGCCGTTTCGGAAGATTATGTCGAGGACAGGGCGAAGTGGAGAACTTATAAGGCAGGCTGACTCCACTAGCTGGAACGGACATAGCCAGAGACAGAGAGAGAGAGCGAGAAAAAACGTCAAGTTGAGGACGCTGCGCGCGTTCGATTCGCGGGCCTAGTAAACAGTTTTTCTGTCTAGATATTCTAAGTACCAGGTCCAAGGTCTGGAAATGTCAATTTAAACATAATTATTGCGAATATAAGTACTACCTTACGTGTAAATATTTATGGTCGGCCAATTTGGGATGTTTACCAAATGGAATCTAGCCAACAATATAGCTAATAATATCTTCTTTCTATGTTTATCTTATCAACAATGTATTTAGTATAAATTTAAGTCATGTTATTAATGAAGCGATAGTGGCTGAATGGTGGTGCAAATCACGCGGTCCGAGTTCGATCCCGACAGGCAGTACCAATGTGGATTCCACTTTGTGGAATTTATTTGTACTAGTCAAGTCACTTACCATCTGCTAACGGTGAAGGAAAACATCGTGAGGAAACCCACATACCCTAGAAGAAATTCTATGAGTATGTCTGATCCACCAACACAGCCACCCCAGCACTAGGCCAGCGTGAGTGGATTATGGCCTAAACCCTCTCAGCTCCCTAGTTAGAGGAGAGGAGACCCGAGCCCAGCAGTGGAACTTAATGGGTTGCTGATGATGATTAATTTAAAATTAAGACGTGTCTGCTCTATTGTTGTGTATTAAAACTGAGCCAAAGTCGTTCGATAAACTTGTAACAACGTTATCAAAGAATACAATTTCACCCAAATTTTTATAGCTGTTTCTGGCTGACCAATTTATAATAAATATATATTTACAATAATTGCAAAGCAAGTCGTTTATAAATGACTAGCGTTTGCCAGCAGCTTCACCCGCGTGACGTCGGGCAAAAAGTTGCTATTAATATAATTCTCTATCCCAAGGGGATTTTAAACAGATTTCAGATTTTTTTTATTTCAAATTGGAAGTTTTTAGTAACCGTAGTTACGGTGAAACCCTGCTTATTCCATTTTCATAAAACAACAGGTCATTCTGTTAATTGACAATTCATCAATGGATTTCTGAACTTTTCTTTCAAAAATTCCCGTTACATACACTCCAAACTCATAATGGAGATTTGTAGAATAAAAGATCAAAAATCCATTGATGGGTATTGTCAATAGGGATCATATTGTAACAAAAAGTATGAAAAATAACAAAAAATAACAAAAATATGAAATGTAATTTACACTTATTTTGGACCACTACTTATTGTTAAATCTGGCACCACTTTCTTTCTTTCTCTCATAACTAGGTACTTATATATATTAGTTTATTACTATACTTTGTATTTTTCATCATCTCAATCTCAATGTCACTTAAATTATGTTTACAAAACAATTTATAATTTGTGTAACTAGTGATCCACCGATCATCCCTTCGTCCAGAATGAACGTCATTCATAGATAAGTCATGGATGATAATCATTAAATGGAGAGGCCACGGCATGACAGATGAGTGGAGCATTCATCTAAGGTTATACGAGCGCGCAGTTTCGCAACATACGCGTATGCGCACGAACGAACGCGCACCGCCCGCGCTACCGCCGTCTATAATATCGTAAATCGAATGCGGATTAAAATACGAAATGATTATTTGAATTTTCGAATGCTAAAAATTTCGAATGTAACCGAGTTCTTTTTTTAAGTTAAGTGTTTTGTTTTGACATTTTAGTTCTGTGTTTGTTTTTGGTTTTCGAATAAAAGGTTAGTTATTGTTTTTTTAATACATAGCACAAGTGTATGTTGTTAATTTTATTTTTTCACAAAAGCTAATAAAGTTCCTAATTTTAAAATTTTCTTAAATGTACGGAAAAAATTGGAATGAAATAGAATTAAAAAAAAATAGCTAGAAAAATTAAAAACAAATTAAAAGCAAAATAGACATTAATTGCATTATTGTAGTTTTAATACTTACATAGGTATTTATTTTAATTATTTTCAATATTTAGTATGTTAAGTATTATGTAAATTAATTGTACAACCCCTCCGGGTAAATAAATGTATTAGGAAAAAAATGTCAATTTTCTAATTCATCATCATCATCATTTCAGCCTATTGCAGTCCACTGCTGGACGTAGGCCTCTCCTTTAATTTTCTAATTATCTAAATTTTTTTTTTAATAGTCTTTATTATTTTTAATAATATTATAAGTTTTTGTTTGCCAAAACTGCCTCAGTGGCGCACCGGGAAGTGTATACGACTGCTGTGCAAGAGGTCCCGGGTTCGATTCCCGGGTCGGGTGAAAATGGTATTGGACTTTTCTAACATGAAATTCCAGTATTGAAATTTTCCCGGAGTTTGGTAAACAAATGATCCCGGTAGATGACAATAGGCTCGCCCCCTATTTCATGGGACCAAATAGCTGGCGAAATGTGGGTGTGAAACACCTCTGCCTACCCCTTCGGGGAAAAAGGTGTGAGCTATGTTATGTTGTTTGCCAAAACTGTTTTAATATAAAATATTTTTACCACATTCACACAGCGGCATCTAGTCCCAAATTAAGCAATTATATTTGCTGGTGTTATGGGTACTAAACAAACTGCTGTACCTACTCTACATAAATATTTTTTTTTCGTAAATACATAAATATACACAATACACAGAACAAACAATCATGCTCATCACACAAAGATTTGTCCTGGGTGGGAATCGAACCCACGACCTCCGGCTTAGCAGTCAGGGTCACTAACCACTACGCCAACAGGTCATTCCAATAATGTTAAGTAATTTACTAATTATCATATCAAGGATATTGCGTACAAATTAAAAATCAACAAATCATCTTATACTAGATCTATCGTAGTAGTAAAAATTTTTGTTCAATTTTTCAACAACAGACCAAAATAAATTAAAATCTTTTAAACTTTTATTAAATTATTATATAACGGGTCTACGTCACGTATTATATTTAAGGAATATGAAAATACCTTATTTGTTTGCCCGACGTTTCGGTCGAATTACACCGACCGTGGTCACGGGTTGACTGGAGCGGCGGCCGAGCGTCGTTCCTGATGCGTGCGGGTTTCTGCTACTACCCTCACTTTGGTCATTTATATTTATACTTTTTTTTACCGACAGTTCAAAAACTATAAATATAAATGACCAACCACGGTCGGTGTAATTCGACCGAAACGTCGGGCAAACAAATAAGGTATTTTCATATTCCTTAAATATAATACGTGACGTAGACCCGTTATATAATAACAAAATAAATTATTTTTCTTTATTTCTTTCAACATTAACTGTTTATCAAAAACTAAACTCTTTTTTATAGAAAGATAGCTATGAATTGAAAAACATCCAAAGTCGAAACATAAATTTAGTATCATATTTCGGGGTTTATTTAATCGGAGCTTTATTTCAAAAATATCATCATCATCATCATATCAGCCCAACGACGTTCACTCATCACTGCTGAACAAAGGCCTCACCTAATTTACGCCACTGCGAAAGGTCCTGTGCGGCCTGCAATAAAAAAAAAAATATCTGCAATAATTTTTAGAATTTGGTGAAAGGTGTGTTTGTACATGTCAGAATTGTCTTTACAGTTCTATTTATATGCAAGCTAGGTTCCGTCCGCTGCTTCGCCCGCGTGGTATCCTTCCTCTTGAATCAGTATATCTATTTAAAAAAAGCGTATCAAAATCCGTTGCGTAGTTTTAAAGATTTAAGCATACATGGATATAGGGACAGAGAAAGCGATTTTGTTTTATACTAAGTAGTGATATCACATTGGAAACTTGTGAGACGTTATTTTCATAATGAAGAAGGCAACTAACTATTACGGATACATACATTTAAATACACTTTCACATAATTCTAAAAATTGTTGCAGACATATGTTTAAATTATAGCACACAGATTAAATAATAAAAATTTAAATGCACGAAATATGACACTTATTGCGAAGTGTTGCCAGTTTGGATGTAAATACCTACGCTCAAAGAAAAACAAGTGTAATATATAGGTAAACAATTTTATTATAAGTATATAGAACATAATCCTCATGTAAAACGGGGAGTAAGTATGTAGATATTGTTAACGTAATACAAAATTAACTTCACAAACTTATAACCTGTACATATATTACAGAATGAATGATTGCCATGTTTATTATTTATTTTTGAATAATCAAAAAGGTACAATATTCAACGTAGACACGGAAGGGTTTATTCATTCACACGAGAACAGTTTTTTTTAACATCATAATGGGTGTACGTAAATTAGAATGGTGACCGAATGGATAAGTGACCGGCATGCAAATCATGCGGTCCGAGTTCGATTCCGACCGGCAGTACCAAGGTGGAATTCACTTTGTGGAATTTATATTATATCAAGTGACTTACCATCTGCTAACGGTGAAGGAAAACATCGTGAGGAAACCCACATACACTAGAAGAAATTCTATGAGTATATCTGATCAACCAACCCGCACTAGGCCAGCGTGTGTGAATTAGGGTCTAAACCCTCTCAGCTCTCTAGATAGAGGAGCATTAATGGGTAGCTGATGATGAAGTAAATCCATATGATACGAAAAACAGGTGAAACAGCTTCCTTTTTTACATAAAACCACAAAACAACACAAAACTGGTTTAATTCTGAGAAGTTTTGAAGTCCTGGGACGTTTCTTGGCTTGTTAGTGGGTTGTCTCATGTCCCGGTACTGTAGACTGTAGAGACATCCCAACCACAGTCGCCACTCATGACTTGCTCGATAAAGGCGAATTTGCGGACATGTCTGACATTCTTTTAAGTCGATAACTATTCACACAAATCAATAAATATATATTAAAAAATCCAGCTATAAAGAATGCAATTATCGTTTCAATCATGTTACAATTTGTACTTGGGATTATTAGAAACATAGTTGCTAGGATCAACACACCAGTATAGACAAGAACACTGACTTGGGTATATAAATATATTCTCACGAATACCTGCTTGTTCATTCGGATGCCGTATATCAACATTAAGGCAGTAATTACAATAAATAGTGAAATGAAAATGTTGAGATAGTAAACCATACTCGCAAAAATGATTGGATAGCACTCATTTTTAGGACTGGATGCTATAGTACCAATGAGAGCAGACACAATGTTGAATGTTGCTACCAAATAGCAACCTGTCTTCAGGTTTATGCAAAAAAAAAAGTTATTAACTGTAAGCATTGTTTGTAAAAATAAAATAATCATATAAATAATTTTACTAAAGATTCTGTCAAAATGGCAATACAACCACAGAACAAAAATTGACAGTAATTTTTTTTTCTCAGTACTAAAGAAGGAGTTAAATTATGTAGGGTAAAGTCGAGATAGATGCCCCTGGTGGGATATATGCATCATAAAAAAAAATTCCAAACTCTCACTACTTTATTAAGAAAAAAGAAATTTAGGGCTTAAATAAGAAGCACAAGCAGTAGCACAGTAGTGCTGGGAAGAAAGATTCAATCCTTACAATTGAGACTATTGATCGATGCCATAAAAGGATGTAATTTTTTTGATTCAATTGTTGCAAACAAAATTTTTTTTTTGACCGTTCGTAGTGGCGTAAATTAGGTGAGGCCTATGTTATGACGTCGTTGGGCTGATATGATGATGATGATTTGGAAGTCTCTTGAGGAGGCCTATGTCCAGCAGTGGACGTCTTACGGCTGATATGATGATGATGATGAAACAAATTTCCGAAAAATTATGTAACGGCATATACAGAATGTCCCGAAACTCAACGTCAAGCGGCTACCGGGCGATGGTATAGGCTGTACCTGTTCTGAGAAGAGAGAAAAATATTAAAAAAATCCAAGTAATATGGTTTTGTCAGAAAAAAATGTTTTTTGAAAATTATGAAAATCGACAACTCTGTACACATTTTTAGGTACTGCTATGACATAGTGCCTGATTTTGCTCCAAGTTTTTTTTTACAACAGGTTCAGCCTAGTACAGCCTATACCATCGCCCGGTAGCCGCTTGACGTTGAGTTTCGGGACATCCTGTATACCTATACCGCAGCACCTGTCACCCACTGCGTGAGATAATCACACGCAAAAGTAAAATACGTTATTTTTTCACAAACAGCATGCATTTCATGTGTGGGGCATTTGTGCTTCTTATATAAGCTTCTATTTTTTTTCATAATTTAGTAGTGAGTTTGGGAAATCAGGATTTTTGAAAATTAGGCGTCTGTTCCACTGGGGCATCTATCTCGGCTTTACCCTACATAATTTAATTTCTTTTTTGCTGAGAAAAAAAAATACATTGTCATTAACATTAACATTAACACATAATATATTGTCATTGTAACAGAATTTTTACTAAAATTATATTTAAATAATTATTTTATTTTTACAAACAATGTTCTGTATTGTTAATCGATGTTGTTTTTGCATAAGCCTGAAGAAAGGTTGCTATTTGATAGGGTTATTCAATATTGTATCTGCTGTAATTGGTATTATTATATCTCGTCCTAAAAATGATTGTTATCCAGCACTTTTTGTGAGTATAGTCTATTTTTTCAAAATTTTCGTTTCAGTATTCGTTATAACTGTTGCAGCATTGATGTTATACGGCATCTGGAAAAACAAACAGAAATTTGTGAGAGTCTATTTAATTGCCCAAGTCACTGTTTTTGTGTATTCCACAGTATTGGTTATAACAAGTACGTTTCTAATTATACCAAGTTACTATTGTAACAGTTTGAAATCATTATATGCATTCTTTATAGCTGGAATTTTTGATGTATATTTATTGATTTGTGTGAATAGTTATCGGTTAAAAGAAATATCCGCAAATCCTTCGGCAGCGAGTATGTCATGAGTGGCGACTGTGGTATAGTCCCGGGACATGAAAGCACCCACGAACAAGCCAAGACACGTCCCGGGACTTCAAAACTTCTCAGAATTAAACTTGTTTTGTGTTGATTTGTGGTGCTATGTGTAAAGGAAGCTGTATCACCTGTTTTTGATATCATATGGATTTATTTCATTATCAGCAACCATTAATGTCCCATTACTGGCCCCACTAGCCCGTGTAGTTACTTATTAAGAATACCTAATGTCACCACCCCATGTCAACCCGTGGGTGTCGTAAAAGTGGACTAAGGAAGAACACCTTATGCAGACAAGAGTACGGCAAGAAAAGGAAACTTTGAAACAAACCCTATACCAACCCGTCTGGCAAGCGTGGTATAGTAGGCTAAATTCCCTCCAGATTCTTTGGAGGAGACCCGTGTCCAGCTGTGGGACGTTTATGGGTTGAAATGATGATGACTGGGATCGGGTATCCTCTCCCCTATCTTAGATAATAACTAGAATTCGTGCGGGGCTTAACTCCCGTCGTTCTTTATTTGGCCGCTGCTCAGCTCCTATTCGCCGTAGAGTGGTGTTATATAGCCTATGTTACTCAGTGATAATGTAGCTTTTTAACGGCAAAAAAATTTTTGAAAACGTTCCAGTAGTTTTTTAGTTTATTCGTTACATACAAAAATACAAAATCTTTCCTCTTTATAATGTTAGTATAGGTACGGGTCACTCGCGTAAGGAAGTCTGAACTCCCGACCAGGGTCCTGATTCTGACTCATCGGATTGCTCCCGGATCGTAAACCTTTTCGAATCTTAGAACGGCGTATTTTTACAGCTTAAGTTATTAAGTGTTAGAAATTAGTTTACCGTATAGAAAATTAAAAACTGATTAATTTAAGATTTGTTCCTACATCCATCCATTTTTTTAACATTACGTTTTTTTAATTTAATTAAACTGACATTTCCGTTCGAAAACTTTCCGACAGCTTAGAATCAGGGGGCTGGGCGAGTGCAGAACTTGCTGTCCCGAATTCCTTACCTGTATTATTATATAAAAATATATATCTATATCTCATGTTCGTTTTTATAGTGCTATTTATGTCTCTAATAAATGTTTTTTCTTCTTTCTTTCTTTTTTTTATTATCTTATTAATATCTACTTACTTTTCCCCTTCTTACATGAGTAGTATGTTTTATATCATCAACATATCGAACATATCATCAACATATCAGCCCAACGACGTCCACTACTGGACAGACTTCACCTAATTTACTTCACCGCGAGTGATTCTGTGCCGCCTGCAACCAACGGCCACTTGCAACCAACGGCCACATTCAACTAACGGCCACCCGCAACCTTGACTTGATGTTTCATTTACTTACAAAAATATTGTTTATATATTGCACTCGTTTCTATTTTATAGCTATCTTTCTTATGGATACATTTTTTAATATAAATAAAAAATAATAGTTATAATAAAATATAAATACTGGTAGATTTCTATTTGGTTTTTGTCTTACTGGAAAGACTGGTATAAACCAGTCTTTCCGGGAAGAGACAAAACCTAGGTTAGATTGGATTTCAAGTCAGACCTAGGAGCGCAGGAGCTTTGAGGTTTGACTATAACATATATACACAGTCAATGTAATTGAAAGATTTAATTTTAAGATTTTTAGCAGCGATGATGTCAGGCGGTTACCTTAGCCTAAACAAGCCTATAGTCGCCTGAAACACCTGAAGCATAACATACGTTCCTTCCCACTCCAATAAGCTCTGTACACTACTCATAGCAGAAACACAACACAATGTTGTTATGGCTGTGGTCTTCTGCGGTCGGAGGTACTTACCCAGGGGGCGGCTCAGTTTGAGCGGGGGTTACCCCTTGTAACTTACTTCTCCTTGTGAGAAAGATGTCATTTTTTTATTTTTATTTTATTTATTTATTTATTAAGGACCAACAAGAGATACATACTTAACAAAGAAATATCAAAAATATAAAACGTGCCTGATGCTCTCTCAATTATAGGCAACCACAGCGAATTTAAGAATAATATTTGTTTGTTTTATTATAATAATAAGTCTAGAAATAAGTCTTATCAGTTAACAGTGCAAAAGTAGGAAATTTATATAAAATTTGTTGTTGACATGACTATTAAAACAAAAAAAAAATAGAATTTATAGAAAAAAAAAGATGTGGTGACAACAGTAAACATAGAATTTATAGAAAAAAAATAGAATTTATAGAAAAAAAATAGCATTTATAGAAAAAAAATAGAATTTATAGAAAAAAAAAAGATGTGGTGACAACAGTAAGAATAGAAGATATTTGCATTGTTTATAACCGAAAGAATTCCATAATTTTTTTGTAATGATATCATCATCATCATATCAGCCCAACGTTCACTGCTGGACATAGGCCTCACCTAATTTACACCACCGCGAGTGATCCTGTGCCGTCTGCAACCAACGTTGTCCATCTAGAGGGATGCCGTCCCACGCTGCGCCTTCCAATATGTGGCCGCCACTGCCTATATGTCAGTAAAAAGTATCTGATTAGATATAATTATATTTATAAATGAAAATTCCGTAAATAAGTATATATAAATAAAATCTGCCTCGGTGGCGCAGCGGGAAGTGTATACGACTGCTGTGCAAGAGGTCCCGGGTTCGAAAGAGCCGATTTTGGATGCGGATTTTTTGTTTGGAATGTGACAACTAATGAAAGTTTTATAATCAACTATTTTTGAGAGTTGAATGTTTTTTTTTTTAGTTTTACTTTTGTAATTAAATAATTAATTAATTATTTAATTTGTAATTAATTATTATTTTATTTAGTTTTTTTTTTGTTTTGTTTTGTTATATTAGGTATAAAACTTTACAGAAGGTATTCTAAACGTAATATGCCATTGAACACGATTCATTACACAAAGAGTTTTTCCTCTACAGAATATAATTATCTGTTAAAAAAAGTAAATCCATAAACTAAGAAATATAAACTTCAATTTATTTCAACTTCAAAAAGTTGATCAACAGAAATTATTTGCAATGAAACCTAATAATTAAGAGAATTGATACAGACATGAAACAGAAATAAATTTACAAGATTAAATAAAAAAAAAAACGTAATCTTATGAAGAAACATAATTATAGAATCAGTAATTGAAGAGTAAAACATGCCTTTGAAATGTCAAAACTGTACACCACTAAAAGTAGGATGTATCATTACTGGAATCGTACATCTTATGGCATTGGTAGTCACCAACCCCTTGATGTTAAAAGATATTGCCTATTGTTACGACGATATCTTCGTCATTGTAATAGTCCCTATATCTAGTGTGGTCAGTGTTACTATTGTTACATCTGCCTTGTTATTATTGCTTGGTGTTATGTTAAAAATGGATTGGTTAATAAACCTATTTGGGTACACACTAATAGGTTCGCTACTGTATACTAGTGTCTGTTGTTTTTTACTTTGTTTATTCTATAAATATGAAAAATGTAGTTTTAGGCCGATTACCGTGATGTTGATTTATGGTTTTATAATAGTGTTATACGAGATTTACTCTATAGTTGTAATCAAAAGTTATCTTAATAGGCAACACTAAGCATAGATGTATTAATTCCATTTAACTTCCATTGAATTTGATATTCTTTCATTAAAGATAATAGGGGTTAAAGTAGATTTGTTTTTGTATTCTGAAATAGTTCAATGTATATAAATTAAGTAACTATGTAGGTACCTATAGGTTCATTATATAATAATTTTATATAAACAACTTCATGCATGATAATTAAAATAATTTCATGCTTTTTTTTAAGTATTAAATATAATTATCTAAAATAATGCCCTAAATATTATAATAATGAAATATACATATTAATTGCATGTTAATGAAATGAAAACAAAAGTCTTTACCCTTAAATAACTAAAAGATGAAGAATTTTTGAAATGGAAGTTTAATGAATTGATTTATATTAAATATGCAGAGATATAGATATAGAGATCGAGTGCTTTCTGCCAGATATTCTGATCTGAGTGTCATTTTTGTACATTTTTTATGTAGTTAAATAATGTCGATATTTTTTATATACATATATTTACATTTCTGCCAAATTGAACTTTTTTAAATGTAAATCAATATATATTTGTAATCATGAAATGTACTTTATTATTTTTTAAGCTATATTAGAAGGACATGGTCATATGATCCGTATAGTGACGGATTAAGAATACATAATGTCACTACCCCATCTCAACCCGTGGGTGTCGTAAAAGGCGACTAAGGGAGTACCTTAAACAGACAAGAGCACTACAATAAATGGAAAATTCGAAACAAACATCGCATTCCTTAGAGGAGACCCGTGCCCAGCAGTGGGACGTTTATGGGTTGGAAAAATGATGAATGGCCTTTAATAGGTATTCTACACGGTTATAAACTTGCGTTCCAACAGAGTGACCTTGGTGGGAGCTTGGTTGCCATACGCGTAATTTGTATGAAATTTGGTTTACAACAGCCGGCTACACGGTTGAAATCAACCAAGGGCACCTCTGTGGAAGGCAAGTTTATAACCGTGTGGCACGGCTTTAAACCACTAAACCACACGTGTCGAAGTTGTAAATTTTTTTCCGTTCTTTTTTTTCTTTTGCCACAGATGTAACAAAATACATAGTTACATTTAAAAGCATCTTGTTAGCCTTCATACAACGTTATACATATAGCGATAGTGTACTTGAAAAAGTTTCGACATTAATGTTGAAATATACTAAGAGAGGCTGAGCTAATACTAATATTTTTTATCTATACATTAAGACTGAAGAAAAAAATAAAAGTAATGCAGTTTTTACCCGACTGTCAGGAAGGGTATTGTTTTTCGCGCGTATCTTGTACCTATGTTTGTAAATCTCTTTATTCCCACGTTTCTTCCAAACGGCTGGATGGATTTCGACAATTAAGGTATCGTTAGAATTTTCTCAAAAACCCAGGTGTCCTTAGAAAGGTATTAAAAAAAACGAAACGGCGGACTCATGGCGTCAAATTGTAAGTACTTAGTTAATTTTTTTTTAACCAAACGTATCGAGTAGGGTATCCAAATCAACGGAATGAAATGGAGATTACAAATATATACCTACATAATTATGTTATGTATTTTATATTTAATCAGGAATAATAATTACAACAATTCGACTGGCCTGTTGGTCTAGTGGTTAGTGACCCTGACTGCTAAACTGGAGGTCGTGGGTTCGATCCCCACCCGGGACAAATCTTTGTGTGATGAGCATAAAGGTTTGTTCTGTGTCTGGGTGTAATTTATCTATAATATGTATGTATTTACAAAAAAAAAATGTATTTAAGTAGTATATCAGTTGTTTAGTACCCATAACACAAGCAAATATAATTGCTTACTTTGGGACTAGATGGCGCTGTGTGAATGTGGTAGAATATTATTAAAAAAAAAAAAAAAAAGAATTTTTCGGTCTTTTTAGTACGTTCCTTATCTGTTGATTTTTTCAGTCGAGTTATTTTAATTTTTTATTTATTTACTTGTTGCCAATGTATTGCGACTATTATCTAATGATATTTAATCTATGTTATTGCTAGGGGCCCACTAACAATTAATCATTAATTTCTTGTTAATTGTCACCAAACAACTTTTGTTTTTGTCCATGCAAATGTCCCAAATAATCATTTAAAAACATAACCCTCCTTTTACGTAGTCGGGTAAAAACTCTGCCTCGGTGGCGCAGTGGCAATGTATACGAGTTTTACCACTTAAGGAACAAGAGGTCCTAAGTACGTTTCCCGGAACGAGGAAAAACGTTATTAATTCAATTGCAGTTTTATTCTTTTGTGTTTTATTGGAGTGTAAAAAAGTTATGTGTAGCTGACGTAATGTCAGTAACTAGATAAAGTGAATACGCGTTCAATTCACAAAGACACATCATTGTAACCATTTTAATCGCTTGGTTATAGTTCAATATACCTAGAGATAACGTTTTATTTCATTGACACGTGTTTGTTTGGCAAGTTTAAGTTACCCTTTAAGTGGGTTCGCCGTTTGACGCCACGATCCTTGGAGCCGTTCTGGACTTCTAATGTGATTGAGATTTTTTTTAAATGTTTGGACATTCTCACCCAGCGCTATCTAGTCTCAAACTAAGCTAATGCTTGTAATATGGATACTAGGCAACTGATATAATATTTAAATAACTTTTGTTTTAAATATATACATATTATAGATAGTAGATACATTACACCCAGAAACAGAAGAAATAATTGTGCCTATCACACAAAGATTTGTCCTGGGTACGAATTGAACCACTGAGCCACGAAGGCTTCATTCATTTAAATTATTATTTCTGTGTTAGATGCCATAGAGACTTCTTCGCTACGTCGACCAGTTACTCATCTATTGTAGCCCCCACACATACACTTAGAATTACTTCTAGGGTATGTGTGTTTCCTCACGATGTTTTCCTTTCTATGCTATTCCAGATTGTAATCTATATGTATGTCAAAGTTCATACTCATCCTTTCAGGCTTATCGTGATTAAGAAACACACTTTCGCATTTATAATAATTAATAATAGTAGGATGGCACTTTAGTGACAAGAAACAACTGTACTTAACGGCTACTTCGCCGTTTGACACCACGAGTTATTGGCACCACGTGCCACGGTGTCAATCGTACAAGGACGTTTTTGAATTCGCTGTTTGGTGGTGTCAATCGACGAATGTCTTGTTTGTCTTCGTCGATTTACACCAAGGTTTGAAACAGCGTAGGATTCTTTTTGGCATTGTTGATAGGACATACTGGGCCAAATCACCATGGTGTGAAACAAAGAAGGCAAAAAAGATATTCGTTGTTTTACACAAATTGGTACAATGTTACAAAATTAATAATATGAAAATGGTCCCAAACAGCCAATTAAAAAATGTCCTTGTGGTGTGGGATTAAGAATCCAATAATGTCACGACCCCATATCAACCCGTGGGTGTTAAAAAGGTAACTAAAGGAGTAACCTTAGGCAGACAAGAGCACTGTAAGAAAAGGAAAATTCGAAACAAACTCAACCCATCTGGCCAGCGTGATATAGTAGGCTAAATTTCTCCACATTCTTGAAATGAAATCTCGTTTATTCATCTTGGTTACAAAGTAACACTTATGAAAGTCACAAGTTACGAATGTAACAGGTTATCAGTAAAGTAGTGTCAGCAAATTTGTCTACGACCAGTTCGCTGACGGAGTGGAACTATCAGAAGAACTGGCAAGAAACGCACGCACTCTTTTTAAAAAAGGGAGGAGATCCGTGATCAGTCTTTAGAGGAGAACCGTGCCCAGCAGTGGGACCACGCGGGCGGGGCCGCGGTCGCAAGCTAGTGTTACTATAATGAACATTACGCGAGCGAGGTCGCGCTCAGTAGCTAGTTGATTATATCATGGACCATGGTTATTTATCAAAGTGTGCCAATTTCGATGCATTCGCATCAATGAATTGTATCCCAATGATTGGCTTGACCCAAATATGAGATTGGCCTAAATTTTATATGCATCGGTCAATTTAAACAATCAGAATACTATTTGTTATTGTATATAAGTTGTGGATGCAACATCGCCTTGAAAAAAAATATCATCATCATCATCAGCAACCCATTAAAGTCCCACTGCTGGGTTCAGGCCTCCCTCCTCTAACTAGAGAGCTGAAAGGGTTTTTAGGCCATAATCCACTCACGCCGGCCGAGTGCGGGTTGGTGGATCAGACATACTCATAGAATTTCTATTAGGGTATGTGGATGCGATGTTTTCTCTGCTCCTCACGATGTTTTCCTTCACCGTTAGCAGATGGTAAGTCACTTGACTAATACATAAAAATTCCACAAAGTGAAATCGACATCAGTAGAAGAGAGTACCCGACCGAGAGTAAGAGAGACCCGAGCCCAGCAGTGGGACTTAATGAGTTGCTGATGATGACTAATAACGTATAGATAACAATATGATAAAATAAATAGCGTGCCTGTTACAGTGTTAGAAATGGGTTGAAGAGATCAATAATGAAATCATCTCATAGTCAACTTTGTAGACATGTGAAAGGTTAAGTACGTAATGTAAGTAATACTGATAAGTAGGTACTTGAATAGAAAAATACTCTCAGATCGCAACGTCAATGTGTTAAGAGCGTATTCACAAACAGAGTGGCAAAGTCGCAATTTAGTGTCATAATAATAATAATAAGATTCTACCACATTCACACAGCTCCATCTAGTCCCAAATTAAGCAATTATATTTGCTTGTGTTATGGGTACTAAACAACTGATATACTACTTAAATTTTTTTTTTAAATACATACATATTATAAATTACAAACCTTTATGCTCATCACACAAAGTTTTGTCCTGGGTGGGGATCGAACCCACGATCTCCGGTTTAGCAGTCAGGGTCACTAACCACAGACCAACAGGCCAGTCCACCATACCATATATATTGTGGTTTTCAAATTGTTATTATTATTTAATCAGAGTTATATTTTAAATATACGTTTGCTAATCTTTTCAGAATTACGTGAAATTGTATTAAAAAGTAAGTATCCGTAATGCTTGCAGTTATTTTACAATGAAAATAACGCCTTGCAAGTTCCAATGTGTTATTTGTATTTAAATAGAACTATAAACGCAATGATTTCTAAACTTTTACACACTTTTCACCTACTCGTAAATCTAAAAAGTAATAATAATATTAATATTCTACCACATTCACACAGCGCCATCTAGTCCCAAAGTAAGCAATTATATTTGCTTGTGTTATGGGTACTAAACAACTGATATACTACTTAAATGCATTTTTTTTTTGTAAATACATACATATTATAGATAAATTACACCCAGACACAGAAAAAACCTTTATGCTCATCACACAAAGATTTGTCCTGCGTGAGGATCGAACCCACGACCTCCGGCTTAGCAGTCAGGGTCACTAACCACTAGACCAACAGGCCAGTCAGTACAAAAAAGTGTAGCAATCATTTTAAAATATATCTCCGATTATTGAATAAAAATTGAAAACCACGAATATGGTGGACTATATAACTGCTATGGACTATATTTTTAACAATATCATTGGTTAGGTCCCTTAATCGCCTTTTACGACATGAAAAATGACATACGGTTGAAATAGTGTAGTGACATTATGTATTCTAAATCCGTCACTACATAGATAGTCTGTGAATATACCTTCATCATCATCATCATATCAGCCCAACGATGTCCACTGCTGAACATAGGCCTCACCTAATTTACGCCACTGCGAACGGTCCCGTGCCGCCTGCAACCAACGGCCGCCCGCGACCCTGACCAGGTCGTCGGTCCATCTGGTGGGGGGCCGTCCCACGCTGCGCCTTCCAATACGTGGCCGCCACTCGAGAACCTTTTTCCCCCATCGGCCATCATACGGATATAACTTACCTTACTAAAAATAAACAAGAAATCCGGTTTTTAGTTTTTAATGATTAGTACGTAATTTGAAATGCCTATTCTATTTATGTTTGTGCATAACTTATTTAGATATGGGTGAATTTCCCGGGACCAAAAATTGCGTGGCATCGATGAAATCTTCATCGCTATGGATAGATATAACATTCTATTGAATAAGTTTGTCGTCTTGATTATACATTCGATAGAACTCCATTTCTTTTGTTTATTTATTTGTTTACTTCGAACAATCAATAGACTTTTTGTTATTTTATATTTTTGCCTTGATTTTCATCGCCATGTTCTCATTGCTATGGTTTCCGTGCCCAAAATTTGCTATGGCAATGAAAAAAAAGACACGTAAATTAAAAAACTTTAATATTTTTTATATAAAACTAAAGATAAAAAAATCCACGGAAATGAATATTTTAATGGACCTGTTGAAATTCACCCATATACTTACTGATTATAATCCGACGAGGTTATACAACTTGACAAGGCTACCGCGGCACAGGCAGAGGACTTCCATCTGTGGCTTGTAAATATATAAATTCTACTAAGTTCAATGATATGTAACTCAACTAACAATTTTTTATAGTTATACACTCGTATTTCCGAAACGGCTCTAACAATTTGGATGTTAATTTATAAAGATATTTTGCAAGTTTATCAGAGCCACAGAACAATGAAAGTAAAAAAACCTATCTCTGTTCTGTGATCAGGGCCCTGATTCTGACTCATCGGATTGCTCCCGAATCGTAAACTTTTTCGAATCTTAGAACGACGTATTTTTACAGTGTTAGAAATTAGTTTACCGAATAGAAAATTAAAAACTAATTAATATAGGATTTTTTTCTACATCCATCTATTTATTAACATTCTGTTTTTTAACTTTAAATAAACTGACAGTTCTGGCCGAAAATATTCCGATACTTCAGAATCAGGGGGCAGAGCCTGATTCTGTCGGAAAGTTTTCGGCTGCAATTGTGAATTCATTTATATATATTAATAAATTGTAAAAAAAAACCTTATGCAGACAAGAGCACTGCGGGAATTGGACAAATTGAGACAAAACCCTATTAATTTTATTATTATTTTGTGCTATAGATATCAACTCATCTGGCCAGCGTGGTATAGTAAGCTAAATTCCCTCCACATTCTTTGGAGTAGACCCGTGCCCAGCAGTGGGACGTTTATGGGCTAAAATGATAATGATGAATATTCTTTAAAATCAATTGTGATAATATGTATGTATATTAAAATAAGGCTGATTTTACAATTTTTTTTTCTAAAAAATTTGAAAAAATATTTTTTATTTGGATAGCCCAGATCGGGGAAGGTTATAAACTATAACATATACGGCCAATAGGAGCTGAGCAGTGGCCAAATAATAATATTCTCTATTTATAGATAAATTACACCCAGCCACAGAACAAACAATCATGCTCATCACACAAAGATTTGTCCTGGGTGGGGATCGAACCCACGTCCTCCTGCTTAGCAGTCACGGGCACTAACCACTAGACCAACAGGCCAAGTCAAGTACCAAAGTAAATAATAATGTACATGTCATTATTTTTTATACTAAGCATCAATTTTGAACTCAAGTTATATACATTAAGTAGTTAACTATAAAAAAGACATTTTATAACAATATTAATTAATAAAACACTTTTATGTTATCTAGCTAGGCTTGGCATGTGGATTTACTTGTGAAAATACGTAATTTACATACAGGAGATAACAAGAAAAAGCTGACGAAATTTTATTAGTTCGTATATTTTTGAACGAAAAGTGTAGTGTAGCACCGTATAGTGATGGATTAAGAATACAATGACATAATGTCACTACCCCATCTCAACCCGTAGGTGTCGTAAAGGGTGACTAAGGGACTAATCTTATGCAGACAAGAGCACTGCGAAAACAGTTAAAATCGAAACAAACCCTATACCAACCCGTCTAGCCAGCGTGGTATAGTAGGCTAAATTCCCTACTCATTCTTTGGAATAGACCCGTGCCCAGCAGTGGGACGTTTATGGGTTGAAATGATGATGATGTCTATATTAATATTATAAAGCTGAAGTCACGTGGGGTTTCGCTTCCATCGTTCTTTATTTTTCACTGTTCAGCTCTTATTGGCCGTAGCGTGATGTTATATCCTCTAGCCAATGGGCTATCCAATACTAAAACAATTTTTCAAATCGGACCAGTAGTTATAATAATAATAATATTCTACCACATTCACACAGCGCCATCTAGTCCCAAAGTAAGTAATTATATTTGCTTGTGTTATGGGTACTAAACAACTGATATAAGTACTACTTAAATACATTTTTTTTGGTAAATACATACATATTATAGATAAATTACACCCAGACACAGAACAAACCTTTATGCTCATCACACAAAGATTTGTCCTGGGTGGGAATCGAACCCACGACCTCCAGCTTAGCAGTCAGGGTCACTAACCACTAGACCAACAGGACAGTCAAGTTCCTGAGATACTAGCGTTTACACAAACAGACACACTCTACAGCTTTATAATATTGGTATAGATACTAAAAACATAGTCATTAACAACATCTTGGTCATAAATCAGATGTTTTCCTACTTAGGTCTCATACTTAAACCCTAGTTAGTCCTATCATAAGGAGATACTAAATCGGACAAGAAACGCTCTTGTTTGATCAAATTGGTGATTTTTTGTACCTATTGGTGATTTATTTTAGTTTTGTGTGTGGTGATAATTGGAATTGAGAAGTAAAATTATTGTAAAATTAACTTTAAAATCAATTTTTTTAATTTAAAATCAATCACCACAAAATTCAAATTCCTTTGGTTACTTTTGTGAGTTACGATTTCGAAGTTATATTCCGATTTCGTGAAGAAATATTATGAAGTTATAGTTTGTTTTTAATTAAAAGTGTGTTAATATAAATTATATAAGATGTGGTTTAACGACGAACATGAGTATTTGATTTTGGGTTAGTATTTTTTTTTACTATTTTTTGCCCGCGGCTCCGTCCAAGTCACTTTCATTTATAACCTAGCCCGTTTCCTATTGCAATAGTGAAAGATTTTTTTTAATCGGTCGTATAGTTATTGAGTTTATTCATATAAAAAAAAATGACAAACAAAAATACAAGAATATAAATCTTTTCTCTTTATAGATATAGGTAAGTGTAAACTAGTGAGGCGTCCCGGCTTCGTGCGGGCATAAGTGGAGTTAATAAACATTTTCTGACTATAATAAAGAAAACAGAATCAGACAAATCGAGCGATTTATTCTCATCATCATATCAGCCCAATGAAGCCTGCTGACATAGGTCGCCTGGTTACAAGTGGCACCGAAAATAAATTTAATATCATCATCATCATCAGCAACCCATTAAGTCCCACTGCTGGGCTCGGGTCTCATCTCCTCTATCTAGAGAACTGCGAGGGTTTTTATATACCTGTGGCCTTTTTAATTCGTATATATAATATTTAATATTTTTTACACAATCACACAATTACTAAACAACTGATATAATACTTAATTTTTTTTTTTGTAAATACATTCATATTATAGATTAATTACACCCAGACACAGAACAAACATGCTTATCACTTATTGATTTGTCCTGGGTGGGGATCGAACTCAGTACCTCCGGTTAAGCAGTCAGGGTCACTAACCACTACGCCAACAGGCCAGTCATATCTAGTAGAGTAGTTTCGTATTCCCATTTTACTCAGAAAAGATAAAATTATATTTTTATATCCAAGTATATTTAAAGTCGCTGCCTTGCCTTCTGAATCTGGTAAAAAATCTTCATGCAAGTACGAACAGTATGCAATTAGTTTACGAAACAATGAACACAAATAAAAGCAAGGTAAGTGCATAAATTGGCTGATGTTACAAAAATAAACACACAATATTAAGTCAAAGTTAAAGTTTTTGTGAAAGGCCAGACACTTAAGCACCGATGTTATTATATATGTCTATATATATTAGACAGTGTGATTACAGAAGTGCAAATTTAAACGAGACTACAATTTTAATACGAGTAATTTTAAGGAATGTTAAGCTGGTTTGGACATGTCGAGAGAATGAATGAAGGAAGAGTGACAAAACAAATATATCAGGCCAATGTGAAAGGAAACGTTGGAAGGGGAAGACCTAGAAGAATGTACCATGACCAAATAGGTGACGTTCTAAAGTAGGGACATATCCGGAGTACAACCGGTGAGTACATACTTACATACATATAGATCACGCCTCTTTCCCAACAGAGGGGTAGGCAGAGACCATTTCCTTCCACTTGCTACGATTCTGACATACATCTTTGGCTTCTTCAACATTAATCAGTCTTTTCATGCATTCTCGCCGGTTGAGCGTACTCCTGATCTGTCCCTTTTTTAGAACGGTGAGAATGCATGAAAAGACTGAAGAATGTTGGAGAAGCCAAAGATGTATGTCAGAATCGTAGCAAGTGGAAGGAAATAGTCTCTGCCTACCCGTCTGTAGGGAAAGAGGCGTGATCTATATGTATGTATGTATAATTTTAAGCGCACAGTGGGTAAACCCTGTTCTAATGGAAGAAGTACTTTTGCTTTACAGAAGACAGCAGCCATAATAATATTATTGTGTTTCCGCTGTGAGTAGTGGTGTCCAGAGCTTATAGGGGAGGGAGGGGATCTTGTTTAAAAGATACTGGTGTTGAAGGTGTCCACAGCTTACGGTAACCGCTTACCATCAGGCAGGCAATAACCACAGTAAATTTACTTACATACTGTATTGTAACTTCTTATTTAAGTTATCATTTTGCTGGGCTCGAGTCTCCTCTCCTCTAACTAGAGAGCTGAGAGGGTCTAGGCCATAATCCACTCACGCTGGCCTATTGCGGGTTGGTGGATCAGACATGCTCATAGAATTTCATCTAAACATCGTGAGGAAACCCACATACCCGGGTTTCCTCACGATGTTTTCCTTCACCGTTAGCAGATGGTAAGTCACTTGACTAGTACAATCATATAAATTCCACAAAGTAGAATCCACATTGGTACTGCCGGTCGGGATCGAACTCAGACCTAACTAAGGGACCGGGGCGTGCGAATCGCGTGGTCCATTATCCATTCAGCCACCATCGCTATATTTAAGTTAAGTGGTTGATAAATCTTCACATTTCTGACAAAAAAAAAAACCAATTGACCGACTTTAGGATTGAATCTAGACCTCTTGCGCACTTGTATACGTTCTCGATGCATGCCAAGGCGTCAATAAAATAAAATTATTTATGCGAAATAATAAATATGCGCACTCCGATCACTGCATATCATTTTATTTTTGTAGAATCAACTCGTTCCGTTTTTGTTTTGATAAAGTCTGACCTTAAGTTTCGTGAGTATTTATTACAAAAACCATGCCTTGCAGTTTCTTCTATAACTTGAAATGAAATCTCGTTTATTCATCTAGGTTACACGGTAACACTTATGAAAGTCACAAGTTAAGAATGTACCAGGTTATCCGAAAAGTAGTATCAGCAAAGTTACCTACGACCATTTATTTTGCCACTGCTCAGCTCCTATTGGCCGTAGCGTCATGTTATATATCCTATAACCTTCCTCGATAAATGGGTTATCCAACACTAAAAGAATTTTTCAAATCGGACCAGTAGTTCCTGAGATCCTAGCGTTCAAACAAACAAACTATACAGCTTTATAATATTAGTATAGATTAGTCTTCTTCGTATGGGCTTGAAGACAGACCCTAGTGTTGGAATTAATCAAGTCGCCCAGAAGCCTTCCAACTTGACTTAACGACTACCACATTAAGTGAGAACCGGGACAACGACTTTACATGCCTTCCGAAGCACGGAGACGCTCGAGAATGAAATTGCCACAAACGGTCACCCATCATGGACTGACCTTGTTTAGTGTAGCTTAACCTCGATGAACTTAAGGAAAATCTCAGTACACGAGAGCCTCAAAGAGAAAAGTATACATTAGTGAAACTACTTTGTTACCTGTGAGGTGACAGACGTGACTGGTTGCTTGAAGGTCACTCGAATGTTGAGATTATTGCAACATCTAATATTGGTTGTAATATGACTTATATCGTTTTACTATTAGGCCTAATTATATAGCTTTATAGCTCTTTTGATATAGGAGACCCTTGACCAGTAGTTAGACCTCAATCAATATTGGCCTATTGGCCTATTGGCCTAGTGGTCATCCGTAAAGATGAGGCCCAGGGTCTGGTTTGGCTTTAGATTGGTCGGGACGGCAACGTGAGCAAGTTGTAGTATATAAAATACTAGAAATCGATAGCCTACCTATCGAACAAGGTTAAATAACATCACGCTACAGCCAATAGGGGCTGAGCTAATCTCACGAACTACTGCCCCTTGATTCTGACTCGTCTTAGCTCCCGGATCGTAAACTTATTCGAATCTTAGTACAACGTGTTTTTACGGCTTAAGTTATTTAATGTTATAAAATTGTTTATCGTATAGAATTTTCCTACCACCATCTATTTCTTTAACATTATGTCCTTCAAATTTAATTAAACTGACATTTCCGGCCGAAAATATTCCGACATCTCAGAATCAGGGGGCAAGCAAGTCCGATTTGAAAAATTCTTTAAGTGTTAGATAGGGGTCTTTCCCCTTTGGGACCACGACACTTTGGGACTACGGTGTCAATCGCGGATAGCCTTTTTTGAATTGGCTGTTTCACACCAAGACCAAACGGACCACGGTTTGGTCTTGGTGTGAAACAGCCAATTCAAAAAAGGCCGTTCCGCGATTGACACCGTAGTCCCAAAGTGTCGTGGTCCCAAAGGGGAAAGACCCTTAGATAGCCGATTAATCGAGGAAGGTTATACGCTATATAACATCACGCTACAGCCAATACGAGTTGAGCAGTGGCTAAACAAAGAACGACGGTTGTGAAGCCCCTCGCAACAGCTACATAGTTCTCCATAAACGTTCATGGTGTCATCTTTTAGATAATTATAATATTCTACCACATTCACCCAGCGCCATCTAGTCCTAAAGTAACCATTTATATTTGCTTGTGTTATGAGTACTAAAGAACTGATATACTACTTAAATACATTTTTTTTAAATACGTATATATTATAGATAAATTACACCCAGACACAGAACAAACCTTTATGCTCATCACACACAGATTTGTCCTGGGTGGGGATCGAACCCACGACCTCCGGCTTAGCAGTCAGGGTCACTAACCACTAGACCAACAGGCCAGTCAAAGATAGCAGTATCGTCACAGTCGTCGACTGTCTACCTACCGAAGCTTCGTCACGCCATGTTAATCTTGTAATTAACACATGCATATGAACTTTTAAGCAAATATACTGGCTTTATGTACGTGGCAACCATGACCTTGGCCCTGGCTTTGTACGGAGGTTATATTGTACTGTCACTGTACCGTACTGAGTGACGTTGGTTCGATTCCCACACGAGATAAATATTTGAATAATTCATAGATATTTGTTTCGAGTTTGGATGATTTTTTTTCACAATATTGTATGTTTTTTTTCATCATTTCAACCCATAAACGTCCCACTGGCTGGGCACCTCCGAAGAATGTGGAGAAAATTTAGCTTACTATACCACGCTGGTTTGTCGGGTTGGTATAGGGTTTGTTTCGAATTTTCCTATTCTATATCTGCATAATTTTACTCCTTTAATCGCCTTTTACGACACCCACGGGTTGAGTTGGCTAGTGACATTATGTTAGAATTGATTGTATCAATACGGCAAATGTCTGTTTAAGAATTCAACTTGTACTTTTGTTATAAAGTACTAGATTCTGCTTAAGGCTCTGCCCTCTGTGCTGTCTGTAAGAAGCCTGTGAGCCATTATAGACTAACCTATGTGCCTAATTTTATACTAAATTTGTTAATAGCGTGATTAACAACTTTTGCATTTATAATGATAGTAGGATATAAGCGATGGTGGCTGAATGGATAAGGGGCCGGCGTGCAAATCACGCGGTCCGAGTTCAATCCCGACCGGCAGTACCAATGTGGATTCCACTTTGTGGAATTTATATGTATACTAGTCAAGTGACTTACCATCTGCTAACGGTGAAGGAAAACATCGTGAGGAAAGCCACATACCCTAGAAGAAATTCTATGAGTATGTCTGATCCACCAACCCGCACTAGGCCAGCGTGAGTGGATTATGGCCTAAACCCTCTCAGCTCTCTAGATAGAGGAGAGGAGACCCGACCCCAGCAGTGGGACTTAATCGGTTGCTGATGATGATGAGGATATAATAGGAATCGTAAATTCATAGAGCATTTAAATAAATTGATGTTGTTTTGATACACAGACAGACAGATGACTGTAGTGTTATTTAAAGCCATATATTTAGACGTCGACTACACGTGCTGCGCATTTCAGCCAAGCCGTGTTACGACAATGTAAGCTACTTATATAAAGAGCTTGGCGAAAGTTTATAATTTTATAATTATGAATTTACATACATACATATAGATCACGCCTCTTTCCCAACAGAGGGGTAGCCAGAGACCATTTCCTTCCACTCGCTACGATTCTGACATACATCTTTGGCTTCTTCAACATTCATCAGTCTTTTCATGCATTCTCGCCGGTTGAGGGTACTCCTGATCTGTCCCTTCTTTAGAACGATTATAAATTTAGTTCTCCTCAATAACTCGGAAATGTACCATAGATTTCAACGGATACATTATTTATTTATCAATTTTAACGCGATGCACAGATAATAGTGGCAGTGCAAATAGGAAAAATATATTATTTACCTATTTATTTCCATACATCATCAGCAACTCTCCTCTATCTATAGAGCTGAGAGGGTTTAGGTCATAATCCACACACGCTGGCCTAGTGCGGGTTGGTGGATCAGACATACACTTAGAATTTCTTCCATGTGCGTTTCCTCATACACGGATAAAAAAAGCACTCCTGTATATCGAAGTAAACAGCGCATTCTCTGCTATGCTATAATTATGTTCATAACATCGAGTCACGTGTACGCAAACATTTTCGTATAATGCATTTGCACGTGCAGTTAATTCCGGAAACCATTCAGACTAATGAAGATAACCAAAAAGTTAATACGAATTCGAGGTCTTAACTTGAAGCAATTTAGTTTTTTGTCTCAACACTCAGCCTTCCGCATCGTTCTGTTATTAGTTAGCTAGCAAGGGTTAATACTAAATGAAGATTTAATTATACGGAACTTAGAGCTATTTCAATATAGGTACATAAGCTTCTGGCCCCTGATTCTGAGCCGTCGGAATTCTACCGTATCGTAAACTTTTTCGAATCATATGAATGAATGAAATAAATGAATTTTTTATTTATTATTTTTTAGATTTTATTCTATTTTTACTTGAATTTTTTATATATATTTTGTTTTTGTTTTGTCATTTTCTGTTAACTGGGTCTACCAGAATATCAGTGTTGCGGTTAAAGCAGCTGCAACAGTAGCTGACGTTGGAACCATAATTTGGTCTTCTACAGGAGCATGATGTTCAGTATATTTAAATCTTATTGTGTACATGTTATCCTGTAGCTGATTTTAAAATAAATGTTTTTTCTTTCTTTCTTTCTAAATCTCGTTTATTTATATAGGTTACAAGGTAACACTTATGAAAGTAACAAGTTAAGAATGTAACAGGTTATCCGAAAAGTATTGGCAGCAAATTTGCCTACGACCAGTTCGCTGACGGGGTGGAGCTATGAGAAGAACTGGCAAGAAACTCACGACACTCTTTTCTTTTTAAAACGATAAACATAAAACGATAATTAATAGTATAAAAATACTTATTTTTATCTACAACTACTTATATATTTAAAATCTTTTAAACTTTCGCGACTTGTACACATATTAAATTATTATTTAACGGGTCTACGTCAAGTATTATATTTAACGAATATGAAAATAGCTTATTTATTTGACCCGACGTTTTGATCGAATTACAATAAGGTACCCGTTATATAATAATTGAATAACTATTTATTTTTTAACATTAATTACTTTGAACTTTAAATAAAATAACAATTCCGGCCCAAACCTTTCCGACACAGAATCAAGCCCTGATTCAGAACTGTCGGAAGTTTCCATCCGAGAATAATATTTATATACAGATAGGATACCTACATACAAAACATTAAAACATAGCATTACGCCTTTTTCCTCGAAGGGGTAGGCAGAGGTGTTCCACACCCACATTACGCCAGCTATGTTTGGTCAAATCAAATAGGGGGCGAGTCTATTGTCATCTACCGGGAACATTTATTTACCAAACTCCGGGAAAATCTCAATACTGGAATTTCATGATAGAAAAGCCCAATACCATTTTCACCCGACCCGGGAATCGAACCCGCGACCTCTTGCACAGCAGTCGTATACACTTCCCGCTGCGCCACCGAGGCAGTTACCTACATACATAGTACATATTACCAACCTATTGCAGTCCATTTCTGGACATGGGCCAAAAAATTTAAAATGTTATTGACCCGAACGTTCCGCGCTTGTAGCTCTATAGGTTTTCACTTTTCTAGGCGCTGAACTTGATCTTTAAGAATCACTAACAGTATCCGTGTAGAGACGGATTAAGAATACATAATGTCACTACCCTATCTCAACCCGTGGGTGTCGTAAAAGGTGACTAAGGGATTAACCTTACGTAGACAAGAGCACTGCGAGAAAAGGAAAATTCGAAACAAACCCTATACCAACCCGTCTGGCCAGCGTGGTATAGTAGGCTAAATTCCCTACACATTCTTTGGAGGAGACCCGTGCCCAGCAGTGGGACGTTTATGGGTTGAAATGACAATGATGATGAACAGTATCCTGAGTTTTCGGTAGAGGTCTTTCCTTCCACTTGTTATATTCCCATTTTTACCCGACTGTCAGGACGGGTAATGTTTTTCGCGCGTAAGATACGCGCGAAAAACATTACGGTAAACAACAAAACAGTATGTTTGTAAATTTCTTTATTCCCACGAATCTTCCAAACGGCTGGATGGATGGATTTTGATAATAAGGGTATCGTTAGATTCGTCTAGAAAACCCAAGTGTCCTTAGACAGGTTTTAAGAATAAAAAGACATAAACGGCGGGCTTTTGACGCCAAATTGTAAGAAGTTCAATTTTTTTTTAACCAAACCTTTCGATAATAGTATCAAAATAAAGGGAATCAAACGGAGATTACAAATACATATATACATATGTTATGTATTTAAATTTAATCAGGTATAATTATATTACAACAATTTTACGGTCTTTTAGTGCGTTGCTCTCTGTTGATTTTTTGCAGTCGGGTTTATAAAAATTTGTTAATTATATTTACTTGTTAGGTACTGGAGGTTAATGAACACCATAGATTCTCACTATAATTATCGATCTCGCAAACCTTGGCACACAGACCATCGGCAATGCGCCATTTCGCGTACAAACACGGGGCATTATACTAGTGAGAAAAGTTTTACGTTCGAACTCCAACAAAGTAGATAAAAAGGAAGAATAAAAACATTTAATTTTACTGGTTCACTTGTGATTAATTTAACGTTAGAATTAATTGTATTTTAATATTAATTTGACAAGAAATTTTATTTAATTTTAATTTTGAATTGGGACATCGAAATTCTAATATATTTATACCCATAAACATCCCACCTACTGCAAAGGGTTTCCTTCAAATATTTTGGAAAGTATTTAGCCTATTTTACCACGCTGGCCAGACAAGTTGGTATAGGGTTTGTTTCGAATTATCCAAAAATTTAATGTTTCTCCCTTACGACACCCACGGATAGAACTGGGAACATTATGTATTCTTAATCCGTCATTATACGAGAATACGGTGTCATTATAGTGATATACAAATACTATGCATTAAAAATATTGTTAAAAAATCAAATTGTATTCTAAAAAATTAAATGTTTTTTATCTGTTAATTGTAAAGTGCCGCTCGACATAATTATGGCTTGTGTGCAGGCTAGCCAAACTCCATATTATAATTAATTTTTCAATTCATTTTATTAAAATGTCAACAACATAGATTAATTACACATACCTAATTAATTACAAATTATAATAAAATGAAAATTATAATAAAAATTCAATCAATAAATAATAAATAAGAGATAAAATTTAAACAAAATTAAATTAAAAATTTTATATTTGCCAATATGTATCATGTATTTATGTCACAGTGAACTAGATATTGGCAGTCTCGGCGAAAGCGCTCAGGATCCTGTTCGTGCTTTTTGCAATTAAGAAAACTGTACATTTTCCTAAGTCTTTTAAAAAATTAACAAAACATGACACTAATTTTCTTCTTCTTGTTACAGAAACCAGAGAACCAGCAATGGCTATAGAGAACTGTGCGGCAGAAGACGTTGGTGTGTCTGCTGTCAGTTCAGAAGACGAGGAGACGCTCAAGGCCAGTCCAGCAGACTCGCTGAATAGTCTACTGAAGAACGTGGAGCCAGATTGTGTGGACACGTGTCTGGATGTCAAGATACAGTGCGAGGGAGAGGCGCGTACTACGAGGAAAACATTTTGCAGTAAGTTCTTATATTCACACTAAATCTGACTGTACTGACCTACATATATATCAATCAACACAAAGCCTAAATCGCTGCACCTTGAGACATGAAATTTGAAACGGAGGATCAAAGTTTGTATAAATTTTTATAAAATTTGTTAAATTGTATTCAAATGTCTCAAGTCAAAAATTGTACATATGCTCAGAAATAGAAACAAACAAATAAGTGTTTCTTGCTTTTTGAAAAAACAACCCTTGAAGGGATGAAATTGTGGTAAAGGTGTTTGAAAAGTAAGTGGTCGTTATTTTGTAGTTCTTTTTTTGGACGGTAAATACAAAAATGACCACGCAAATAGCACTCCAGTTAAGAGACAAGTAAATAAGTACTTCTTGGTGTTTGTAAAGCTAACACTGAGGGTTAAAGATAAAGAAAAGCTATTAAATTATAAACTAGTATGCCGCGGACCGAATTTCCATGCCGGTCACTTATCCATTCGGCCACCGTCGAGTACACGACCGTCGAACGTTAGTAAACGGGCCCGGACGGGACACGGATCATGCACTGTGTGATATAAACTGCTTCAAACAAAATGTATTTAACGTTTCAAATCCGTGCCCCGTCCGGGCCACGCACACGACACGCCCCGGGCTCGGCCCGGTCTAATTAAATCTTCCTTTTACCTAACTATTTTTTTTTTAATAATATTCTACCACATTCACACAGCCATCTAGACCCAAAGTAAGCAATTATATTTGCTTGTGTTATGGGTACTAAACAACTGATATACTACTTAAATACATATTTTTTTTGTAAATACATACATATAATAGATAAATTACACCCAGACACAGAACAAACTTTTATTTGAATCGTAAAACGAATCTCCAATGAGTTTCCGTTGCTTAGATCGTGCCTATCTATCTGATAATCAGCTAACCCTGAAAGTTCCGAATCCCGGAATTTCACGGCGAATTATAATATGTAATTACTAATTGAATATGACCCGCCCGGTAGTACCAATACGGAAACTACTTTGTGGAATTTATATGTACTGGGTGGCGCAAAAGTACTGGCACTAAAGAAAATACTTTTTTTTTTTTTTATATGACTTTTCTGTCATTCTGTTGTTGAAAATTGTGTAGTGAACAAATGTAAAATACACTGAAAATAAACATGGACCGTTTTACTCCCCAAGAACGTGGAATAATTGTGTCAATGTTCTTACGGAATAATTCATCAGTGATAAGAACACAACGTGAATTTCGTCGACGATTTCCCCACCGTCCGGCACCGATTGGTCGCACAATTCGACGCTTTGCCACACGCCTTGAAGCAACTGGCTCAACATTGGATAGACCTAAGTCTGGGAGACCAAGAACAGGCCGTTCAGCTGAAAATATCGATGCTGTGCGCGAAGATGTGGAAGAGTGTCCAGAAACATCAACGAGGCGACGTGCCACGCAATTGGGCATTTCCAGACGGACCCTGCAGCGTATTTTGGTGAAAGACTTAAAGATGTTCCCGTATAAAACTCAAATGACTCATCAGCTGCTGCCTGCTGACCACCGAGCTCGTCTAGATTACTGCCAGCGCGTCATAAACCTCAACCTTGAAGAGGATGATTTTCCTTCAAAATTGGTTATGAGTGACGAAGCGCATTTCCATCTCTCAGGGCATGTCAATAAGCAGAATACTCGGTTCTGGGGCACTGATAATCCGCGCATTATTCAAGAAACACCTCTACACCCACTAAAAGTTACTGTATGGTGTGGCATCTGTGTTGACAGAGTGATCGGACCCTATTTTTTCGAAGACGCTGGAGGCAATGCGATAACTGTCACTGGAGAACGCTACAGAACCATGTTACGTGAGTTTTTGATACCCAGTTTGGACGAATTGGGGCTGGAGCACATCTGGTTTCAACAAGACGGCGCTACGGCACACACAGCGCGCGACACTATGGACTTAGTGAGGGACGCTTTTCCAGGCCGAGTTATCTCTCGTTTTGGCGATTTGCCTTGGCCTGCAAGATCACCCGATCTGACCAGTCCAGACTTTTTTCTTTGGGGTTTTTTGAAATCTCGGGTGTATGTGAACAAGCCACAGACTCTCGCAGCTCTAAAAGAAAACATTCGTCAAGAAATAACGAACATATCGCAGGAAGTGTTACGGCAAGTTATGCAAAATGTCATAAATAGGGCTCAAATGTGTATCAACTCTGGAGGTCACCATTTAAAAGACATCATCTTTAAATCCTAATGGTACGAAATTTAATGGCACAAATATACATTTAAAAAAATCTAAATCTAGTTTTCTAATTTAGAAAAAATGTTATAGCTGAACCAAATAGGGTCTTTACTTTTGCGCCACCCGTTACTAGTCAAGTGACTTACCATCTGCTAACGGTGAAGGAAAACATCGTGAGGAAACCCGCATACCCTAGAAGAAATTCTATGAGTATGTCTGATCCACCAACCCACACAAGCGTGAGTGGATTATGGCCTTAACTCTCTCAGCTGTCTAGATAGAGGAGAGGAGACCCGATCCCAGAAGTGGGACTTGATGGATTGCTGATGATGAGCTTCTTTCTAGAATTTTACTTCTTAAACATAATTAATTATTTGCCCGTGTCATCTACGACTAACATGTTCTTTGGTCCATGGCCAATTTAGTCTAAGCTTTGTCCAAGTCATACTATAATCAATTTCATGGTCTATCACAGTGGTTATGATTCAAATAAAACTATATAAACAAAGTAAAACAAGTTTAAAATCTTACAATAGGTTGTAAATTCAATTTTGTGATATTTAATTTTACATAAAGTTCAAGGATCTTTGTATCTATTCTAATCTTATAAAGATGTACAGTTTTTTGTTTGTTTGAACGCTAGGATCTTAGGATCCATGACATAACATTTTTTTTAATTTTTTTTATTTAAGCTGTTAAATTATATTGATTTGATTTTATTTTATACATAATTTATATAATGTAATGCTTAAAAATTGTAATATAATAATTTATAGAATAAAATATTAATTAGTTAATTTATTTATTTATTGGAGTCAATGTTTTAATGAATTAAATTATTATTGTATTGTTTTGTTTAAGTACCAGTGGATAATTTAAGAGAAAATTGTAATTTTATCTTATTATAAGTGAACTTGTGTAGTTTTTATAAGATAAATAAATTCTTTAAACCGAACATAACATAGCATCACGCCTTTTTCCCCGAAGGGGTAGGCAGAGGTGTTTCACACTCACATTTCGCCAATCGCCAGCTATGTTTGGTCCCATGAAATAGGGGGCGAGCCTATTGTCATCAACCGGGAACATTTGTTTACCAAACTCCGGGAAAATCTCAATACTGGAATTTCATGTTAGAAAAGCCCAATATCATTTTCACCCGACCCGGGAATCGAACCCGGGACCTCTTGCACAGCAGTCATATACACTTCCCGCTGCGCTACCGAGGCAGATCTACAGGGTCAGAACTACTGATCCGATTTGAAAAATTCTTTAAGTGTCAGATAGCCCATTTATCGAGGAAGGTTATAGGCTATATAACATCACTCTACGGCCAATAGGAGCTGAGCAGTGGCTAAACAAAAGCGACGGGAGTGAAACCCCGCGCTACTTCTAGTATTAAATAAATTGGAACCCTGTGCCTATTTATATTATCACAACTATCATCAACAATCTAACTTTAGTAGCCAAATCCATAGATAGATAGATTATTGAAATCGGCCGTAAGTGCGGCGCGGCAGTCAGTGATAATAATAATATTCTACCACATTTACACAGCGCCATCTAGTCCCAAATTAAGCAATTATATTTGCTTCTGTTATGGGTACTAAACAACTGATACACTACTTAAATACATTTTTTTTTTGTAAATACATACATTTTGTAGATAAATTACACCCAGATACAGAACAAACCTTTATGCTTATCACACAAAGATTTGTCCTGGGTGGGGATCGAACCTACGACCTCCGGCAGTAGCGGCAGCAGTGAGGGTCACTAACCACTAGGCCAACAGGCCAGTCTAAAGACGATTATTCAATGAAAAAAATAGTGTTCATGACAGATTACTGCTAATTGAAGTCTCTGTGCGGCAGTCAGTGATAATGTAGCTTTCTAACGGCAAAAGAATTTTTGAAATCGGTCCAGTAGTTTTTGAGTTTATTCGTTACATACAAAAATACATAATTTCCTCTTTATAATATTAATGTTAGTATAGATGAATTTATTTTTTCTGTTCTGTGAAGGCTTCTAGTTTCTGCCTATCTCGTATAAATTAATAAGTTATTATTAATTTATACGAGATAGTTCTACACTAAGGTTGTCGAGGTTCAAGGTTCAAAAAATATTTAAATTTACCATTCGTTTTGTGAACGCACGTGTGAACGCGTAGTGCAACAGCTAAGATGCTTGATTAGTTGATTCCCGGATAGAACAAAATGATTTTTAAATACCGGAATTCCCAGATTTATAATAATAATAATAATATTCTACCACATTCACACAGCACCATCTAGTCCCAAAGTAAGCAATTATATTTGCTTGTGTTATGGGTACTAAACAACTGATATACTACTTAAATACTTTTTTTTTTGTAAATACATACATATTATAGATAAATTACACCCAGACACAGAACAAACCTTTATGCTCATCACACAAAGATTTGTCCTGGGTGGGGATCGAACCCACAACACGGGCTTAGCAGTCAGGGTCACTAACCACTAGACCAACAGGCCAGTCGATGATTCGATATGAGGCGATTGTGAAAGGAAACCTACAAAAGTTGGAAAGAGAAGACCTAGAAGAACGTACCATGACCAAATAGGTGACGTTCTAAAGAAGAGACAGAACAGGAGTACCCTCAACCGGCGAGAATGCATGAAAAGACTGATGAATGTTGAAGAAGCCAAAGATGTATGTCAGAATCGTAGCAAGTGGAAGGAAATAGTCTCTGCCTACCCCTCTGTTGTATGTCTGTTTGTACCACGTATACATACTTACGTATAAATACATAATAATTCACGTAACAGACACAACATATATTATATTATGCAACGGTTACTTCATGTCAAGGTTACAAGTTTGATTACCGCGCTATACAAAAATTTGTGTCACTATTACATGTAGTCGCCATCAAGACAAGCTATAAATATACATCATTCATATCCACACAAATGTACACTTTAAAACTTTTGAAATAAAGTTTATTTTCCATTGACAAAATGTGATTGAAACGTCTTATATGAATGGTGATTTTTATGGAAATTAAACTCTAGATGGAGGTGAAAGGATTCATAATCGCAAAATTTGTTTACTCTTTCTTAAGCTAGGTCGGTAAGTTCATGTTCACGATGTTAACAAGGTTGAATCGTTTACAATAATAGAACTTAGTTGCATTAGCCCTACCTTAAGACAGTACGCGTAGGTACCTTTTTACAGGCAGTTATGATGACTATTTTGACTGTCACCGTGGCGCAGTGGTTGAGGTGGTCGCCTCGCCACTACATCGCCGTGCTGGGTGACGTGGGTTCGATTCCCACACGAGACAAATATTTGTGTGATTCATAGATATTTGTTTCTAGTCTGGGTGTACTTTGTGTCCGTTAGTTTCATGTTTGTAAAGCTCCCCGCGACACAGGGCTTGTACCCTAGTGCGGGCGCTGTCTTTTTTAAATAAAAGAAAACAAAAAAACAAAAAATGACTATATGGATGGCCCAGTGGGAAGTGTATACGAAACGAATGTCTCGGGTTCGATTCCCGACACGGCCAAAAAAATTATTGGCTTTTTCTATCATGACATTCAGTCCCGAAACTTGCTCGGCAGGCAATAAAATCGCCCCCTATTAAATGGGAATAAATATTGGTGGAATGTAGGTGTAATATACCTCTGCCTACCCTTTTGGGGAAAAGGCGTTATGCAATATTTCACATTCCATAGACACTGTTAGGTCTAATATGTAGGTATAATATGTGTTTATACAGTTTGTCGACTCTCTTATTCAAGATCATCATTGATTAGAACCCATTAACATCCCACTGCTGGGCAAACGTCTCCTCCAAAGAGGTATTAAAGCATACTTTACCACGCTGGCCAAACGGGTTGGTATAGGGTTTGTTTCTAATTTTCCTTTTTTCGCAGTGCTCTTGTCTGCATAAGGTTACACCATTAGTTGCCTTTTATGACACCCACGGGTTGAGATGGGGTAATGACATTATGTATTCTTAATCCGTCACTATATAAAAATATAAGTTAAATAAAAATAAAAATAACAATTAATCTACATTAACAGGGTTTCGATACTACTATCTACTATTTGATACTACATCTACAGTCAGTGCATGCCAACACCAACAAAAGAGGCAGTCCTTCACAGAAACCTATAGACAAAAGATAAAATATTTAAACTTCCTCGAGCCAATTTTGGCTGTCAATAGCCAAACGTTCTATATTTAATCAACGCTATGTCTATAATGAACAGCGTCTATGCAGAATAGTTCACATAGAAAACGTTATTACAATACTGCAGAATAGTGGACCGAGATCACAGAGCTCCCAGACGCTATGTTTGTATATAGGACTATGTATGACGTGGCACCACTTGACAGCTGTCATATGTCAAAGTGACACTAGTGATGTTGCCAATGTTTTTTAAATAGTATCCACCATTTAAGTTAAACATAATTTATACATTTGGTACACATAATTATTGTTATTAATTTTTATTAATAGTGTTGTGTTTTTAAACATGTTTTCTGTTTATGTTATAAACATTATTTTATATCTTTATTTTTTTATGTGTTTTTACAAATGTTGTGTGCAAACAAATAAAGATCTTTTCTTTCTTTTCTATGCTAAACAGACATAATTACGGGCGGATACAAATAAAATTGAAATTGAGGTCCGCAAAAACAAAAAATGTAATTAAACATACACATAGCATCACGCCTTTTTCCCCGAAGGGGTAGGCAGAGGTGTTTAACACCCACATTTCGCCAGCTATGTTTGGTCCCATGAAATAGGGGGCGAGACTATTGTCAACCGGGAACGTTTGTTTACCAAACTCCGGGAAAATCGAAATAAGTACTGGAATTTCCTTATAGAAAAACCCAATACCATTTTTACCCGACCCGGGACTCTTCTTGCACAGCAGTCGTATACAGTTCCCGTTGCGCCACAGAGGCAGTTAAAAAATAATATATGTAAATAACTCCTGAGTAATCTGAAATCTCGTTTATTTATCTAGGTTACAAGGTAAGGTAACACTTATGAAAGTCACAAGTTATGAATGTAACAGGTTATCCGAAAAGTAGTGTCAGCAAATTTGCCTGACGGGGTGGAGCTATGAGAAGAACAGGCATGAAACTCACGACACTCTTTAAAAAAAATGTATAGATACAATCTTTTGTAATTTACAATTTGGGTAGCGTGTAAAGTGACGCAGCAGAGTGCCACACCGTTAGAATTGAATAAAAACAGTCATCAGCTTCTACAGGACTGTTATACGACTTCTATACAACTGACAATGTATGACAATGAGTGGCCAAGTGCTACAAAATAGATACATACCTAAATAGTGTGGCATTATGCATTGCATACTAAAAATTGACAAGATCGTGTGCGAAACTATATTTGTTTGTATGGTTCCGTATTATAAATATGATGCCACGACTTCGTTACCATGGATCTCTGATTGGCCACTACACTATCCAAATATTCATAGCGTGATATTATATAACATATAGCCTTCCTCGATAAGTGGGCTATCCTACACTAAATATAATTTCAATTCGACTTAATAGAATAATAAGTTAGTAAATGATCACATAAAATGTAACTGTTGTCTAGAAAAAATTCTATTGGCTATACCTCACTCATACCATAGACATTATCTCACAAAAATATTCCACTTACCGTTTTCAAGAACTAATTTAGGTCGGCAATCACCCATAAACAGAGTGGGTTATTTCCAAAGTACTCCATTCTTTTGTTTCAAAAAGATAAGAATCTCATACATTCATTCCCAAGTTAGGTCCTATATCAATATAATTATATTCAGATTCGCAATCCAAACATTGGCATCTTTCATTACTCGTTTATCGAATTTAAAAGCAAACTGATGACATATTTTGCATTAGTTTAAACTTATTTTATTTAAGTAAATATTTGTTAAACTTTAAGTTATAGTTTACTTAAGATAGTATAAATAAATAATGTCATTTGCACTGCTACGTTACAGTAAATGCTATGTAGGTACACAGAAATTATGTTAAAAACAAAAAAAAAAAAGCTTGTGAAATGCTTAAGGTTTTTCCTTAGTCGCCTTTTACGAAACCCACGAGATATAGATTTTCATAAGTATTATAATTAAGCAGGTACTATTAAACGAAGAATATAATTTATCATTTTAAATAAATTAAAATAAAATTAATTGAAACGGATGTATCCCCCCTCCGTCAATCTAAATCTGTTTACAACAAACTTAGAAATAGAAGAACGAATCCTAAATCTAATTTTACTCACAACCAATACTTCGGTATGTCATTTGTTATTTAAATTTATTCTTTATAACTGCGTAATAAGAGTCACTATGTGCTTATAAATCAGTTCTCCGTACGCAAATCTAACTTGGTCTAGGTCTTTGGCCTAGGTCATCGTGCGTTTGGACTGATGACGCAATAGCGATGACGTAGGCGACTATTAGTTTGGATATTGGTGTCAGGATCCGATTAATCGTTTTAATTGTTATAGACAGGTGTGTTGGTCTAATGCGATGGTGGCTGAATGGATAAGGGACCGGCGTGCAAATCACGCGGTCCGTGTTCGATCCCGACCGGCAGTACCAATGTGGATTCCACTTTGTGGAATTTATATGTACTAGTCAAGTGACTTACCATTTGCTAACGGTGAATGAAAACATCGTGAGGAAACCCACATACCCTATAAGAAATTCTATAAGTATGTCTGATCCACTAACCCGCAATAGGCCAGCGTGAGTGGATTATGACCTAAACCCTCTCAGGTCTCTAGTTAGAGGAGAGGAGACCCGAGCCCAGCAGTGGGACTTAATGGGCTGTTGATGATGATGATTTCTCAGAATTTAAAATAATTTTGGAAAAATGACTCAGTTATTCCGACATGGTGTTGCCGTGGGTGAACCCGCGGGCTATAGCAAGTGTACAATATAGATGTAATAGTTGTCATTGATGAGGTACGTGCTTAGATCATCAGCTGTTGATGGTGTCAAGCTTAGCGCGTGACAATCGACACCTCCTGTGGTTTAAGTTAAGCGTACACTGAATAATAATAATTACTTTTTTTATTGCTTGAAGTCGCAGACAAGCAAGCGGCCCACCTGATGGTAAGTGTTTACCATCGCTCATGGACGTTGGCAATGTTAGGGGCACAGCCAAGCCGCTGCCTACCTTGAGAGGATAGCTCTCTTTAAACCTCGTTTGAAGAAGGACATGTCATAGCGCTCAGGAAACACCGCTGTAGGAAGTTCACCCCAGAGCCGGCACGTACGTGGGAGGAATGATCGCTGGAACCTTACCGTGTTAGATGAATTAGACGATTATCTAATATAAGTTTTGTATCAATTTTTTTCTCTATTTTAATTTGGTCTCAGACAAAGAACCTCTGGCACAGCAGTTCCCGCAGTCAATTTTTAAAGTCTTACGACACACTTGTTTTCCAATGCAGATGTTATCTTTAAAAAATCATATTCTGATTTTCTAATAAAATTTTGAGGCTGTTTTAATGTAAAATTAATATAAAGATCTAATAATTTTATTATACTACTAGAAGACGAGCCGGGCTTACCCTCGTCGTTTTTATTTTGCCACTGCTTAGCTCCTATATTCCATAGCGTAATGTTATATACTCTATAACCTTCCTCGATAAATGAACTATCCAACACTATGACTTTCAAATCGGACCAGTAGTTTCTGAGATCCTAGCGTTCAAACAAACAAACTCAACAGCTTCATAATATTAGTACTAGATTTAACTATTACACAAGTGTACGTCGACCCTATTAGTATTAGTGTAACAGTCGCTTTAAATTCACGTTGATGAATCCTTCAACCTTGTACGTAAAACGATTCCACTATTAGATACGACATCATTATTTAATATTCAACATGGAGGCAGTAAAATAAATATTTTAAGTTGTAGGTATTTTTAGATATCATATAAAAACATAAAACAACCTCTTTGGTCTAGAAGTGTCACCGTATGTGTTGCACGTCACAAAAAATGAGCGTCTAAAAAATTATAAGGCTCTGTGGCAAGCGGAGATGAGACAAGATGAGAAGTGAAGGTATTGGGTGTTATAATGGACTCTTGGTACTAAAAATTGGGGATAGTTAGTGATTCTTATCACAATGGTCGAAGTCAACGATCCCAAAAATATGTATAGTCGCGTAAATAATAAAAACAGACAATCTTTGGAAGTCCTAAGGGACAGTATCGATTTTGATGATTCTGGTTTTAAAAGTTTAGTATTTCTAAGGAAAAAGCTTCATTGACGCGATTATTAGAGAGCAATAAGTGGGGAAAGTTCAATGACCTTTTTAACTTACCAATCAGCTGATTTTAGTGTTTTTATGGACGGTTAATACGCAAATTACAACGAAAAGAAACGTGTAAATGGGCACTTTATGGTTTTTGAATAACCTACCTTGAGGGATGAAATAGGAGTAAAATTTACTAATATAATATCTATTTTAAAATTCAAGACACATTTCACATGGAAGAGTGGATATAATATAAAAAATAAATTTCAACTTCTGGATTATAAAACACATATAAAGATCCGGGTAAATATCGAAACATACGCGGTCGAAGTCGTGAGCAAAAGCTAGTTAATTAGCAACTAAAAAAAACGAAACTAAATAAATGTTTGATGATTGTTTCTTTATTTGGCCACTGCTCGGCCTCCTCCTATGAGCCGTAGCATGATGTTATACAGCCTATGTTACTCAGTGATAATGTAGCTTTTTAACGGCGAAAGAAATTTTGAAATCGGTCCAGTAGTTTTTAAGTTTACTCGTAACATATAAAAATATATAAAATAAAAGTCTGTCCTCTTTATAATATTAGTATAATATTAGTTAAAGATATAGATAATATAATATTTGACTTATTATCTGTACTTATTCGTTAATGAGTTATGGTAAGACAAATACATTAGAAGAACTACAGGTCAATTTTAATATATACAATATTTTAAACTAAATTTAAACAATAATATTTACAAATAAAAACTAAATGTATCATTAAAATAAAAAGGGGGAAAATTATAAATTAAAATACGGCATCATAAAATTCCTCCGCATCGCTGCCATTGTCTGTGGGAAAAGTGCCCAACAGACTGGCAGCATTGCCACGCTGGATGGCAATGCTTATTCTTTGTGCAAGAAAATAGCCAGCCTGTCGGTCACGGGAAGCATCGGATAATCGCTTTTAAAGCTCTTTAAATAGAGCGCGAGCACCTGAACCCCACGGCCCAAGTGTTTCGACTCCAAACGGCACAAATAGATAATCTCCAGCGAGGTTGGTATATTTGCGCCGATAAAATATATAGATAATTATATTCAGATTAAGTTTGTTCTTTCTCTCATAACTAAATTCAAGGTTCTACAAGTATACAAACAAACTGACGTGCTTGGGAAAGTTGACTCGATTTTGTGTCAAGATCTCGGCATCCATAACTAAGAAATATTACTAAGTATTAGTAATTATATAGCTTTATGATTATGTAATTATAATCGTGGGACTTTTGAAGTTCTGCGAATTATTAAATTCTTACGATGACGCATCGGTGGCATGATTTACGTGTAAACAAGGATTTTTTCAATAACACGGTGGTCTGTTTTGCAGTTTAATAATATCGGTGGTTCGGGGCGTGAGCGTGATGGAAGTTATAAATCGTAAAATTTCTTACATACAAATATTATTATAATAGAACTTATTTAGATTTAAGATGCCTTAAAAATAGAAGAATAAAACATTTTTTTTTCTGTAGTTTAAGGGCTACTCTACATTTTTTGGAGTTAAAGTGAACAGTATTTTATTTATTTATTTCAATTCAACAGCAAAGAGGTTATTTCGAATTAACACGAAACAATATTAAAATGAAAAAGAGTATCAATATTTGAAAAAATTATAAAAACCAAACCAACTTCCAATTTCTAAAGAACTATTCGAAATAATTGACTAACTTTACAAAAATGGAATCATCAAATCAACTCTTCAATATCAGTCCGAAAGTCTGGTTGTTCATCGTAAGGCTCACCACTATCACATGGGACTAAATAGCATGCCAAGCAATGCCTGACGCATACCCCTCGGTCTTGGGGAAAGAACCGAGGGGTTATGTGGGGCTCGCACCCACTAAAACCCCAAGGTGTTCCTCTCGTCGCGCTCTGCTGTGGTCACGGGAGCGCAGGAACATTCGTCCGCGACCACAGCGACGATGGCCCGCTACGGGCCGGAGCTTAGCTCCGGCAGAGAGGGGGCTAGCGGCGACGTGCGGGAACACGCACACGCCACCAGAAGACGCTCGCGGTCGACTTTCCCCAAAGTCGACCGGTTCTGGCGTAGCGGACGCGCTCAGCCGGGCGCGTCCTCTTCTCGGGCTTTTACGGCAGGAGGTCGCGGGCGTAAGCCCGCCTTCTCCCACCTACCCTTCGATGGCGGATCGGGTCACTGAGGGCATCGTCTTCCCTCTGCCGTTCCGCCTCCTCCTTCTGCCTCATCACCTCTTCGCAGAAGGAGAGCACTGCTCCCCAGTTCGTCTCGCTCTCCAGCATGGCCTTCACCACTGCTGGGAGCGAGAGATCCTCGCCTATGATCGAGGCCAGTGCAGCGCGCTGACTCACCCACGCCCCGCACACCTCGAGAGTGTGCTGGGCTGTGTCCTCCGGGGAGCCGCAATGATGACAGAAACATTGCGGCTCCCTAGACGTGATACCCCTCTGCCAACCCCTTCGGGAAACTCGTGACCGGTGACGCTATCTATGTACCTAATTTATGTTTCGTACTTTTGTTACAGATCCCGTAGTCCAGTGTGTGTGGGGCATTCTGCTGATACTTCTGTCTATTAGCAGCTTCATATTTACACCGCTAGACTTTATGTTGTTGGAGAAACTTAATATGAGACCTGGTGAGTATCTTTACATTACAATCATATATCATTTTAACACGTAAACGTCCCACTGCTGGGCACGGGTCTCCTCCAAAGAATGTGGAGGGTAATTAACCTACTATACCACGCTGGCCATACGGGTTGGTATAGGGTTTGTTTCGAATTTTCCTTTTCTCGCAGTGCTCTTGTCTCGGTGCGCAGCGGCAAGTGTATACGACTGCTGTGCAAGAGGTTCCGGGTTCGATTTCCGGGTCGGGTTAAAATGGTATTGGGTTTTTCTATAAGGAAATTCCAGTATTTAGATTTTCCCGGAGTTTGGTAAACAAACGTTCCCAGTTGGTGACAATAGGCTCGTCCCCTATTTCATGGGACCAAACATAGCTGACAAAATGTGGGTGTTAAACACCTCTGTCTACCCCAACCCCTTACCTGCCTACCCCCTACCTTCGGGAGAAAAGGCGAGATGCTATGTTATGTTGTTTCGAATTTTCCTTTTCTCGCAGTGCTCTTGTCTGCTTCCCTTAGTCGCCTTTTACGATATCCTCGGGTTGAGATGGGGTAGTGGCTTCACTCCCGTAATTCTTTATTTGGCCACTGCTCGGCTCCTATTGGCCGTAGCGTGATGTTATATAGCCTATACCTTTCTCGATAAATAGGCTATCCAACGCTAAAAGAATTTTTCAAATCGGACCGGTAGTTTCTGAGATTCTAGCGTTCAAACAAACAAACTCTTGAGCTTTATAATATTAGTATAGATTTCAATTTCAAACACTAGTGAACCAATTTAGGTACTGTCGTGACAACAAAATGAATGATGACATTATTTAATATTATTGTACATAATAATGTTTACATATCGCACTACCAATTCAATACAGGTATAAGTTGAACTTTGTCTATAAGCCAGTGTTCATCTTCTTTTTATAAGCATAAGGTTCAAAATTACCCAGCGGCGTATCTCACCTTATAACTCTTTTGTACTATAAGTGCGATATGATTATAATTACTTATAATAATGTTTTGATAGTTATTAGGAAGTATTACATCAATATTATTGTCTGTGTTCAAGTTTAAGGTTATTTAAAATGTCGCAGCCAACTGGTTAAATCAGACATTTAATTAACTACCTAGCCGTTTTACTAAACGGCGGCGTTTAACTAACTGCCTGAGCGATATTTGCCATTTAAACGGCTAGGCTGATTTGAATCGACAACGTTTAAGCACTTGCCTAGCCTAGTCTTTTAATATAATTTAATTAATGTAAATGTGTATCTTAATAAATAGATTCGTACAACAAATAGTAGATCTATCACCAACATGACAGATCTGTCCCCAAACAATGTTTTGGGCGGATCTGAAAAGGATAAGTTAGGTTAGAAGGTAGTCAGTCTACGGGGTTTTTTTAGCCTTTAAATACCTTTTATGGCAATCCGGACATGGATTGGTTATGTTATAAGGCTAGGTTAAACACTCTTCTGGTTAAAGACATTTATTTCTCATAAAGAACAGGATACAAGTTTACTTAAATGATCGCATCGGCCCGCGCCGGGCGGCATTTTACAATGCGTTAAAGAACATTGAAATGTATCAACAGTAATTATAGTTCATATTTGCATGCAACTTACGCATAGTTACCTCCGTCGGCATCCCGCGACGCGTCGCGACGGCCGACCGGCTCCGACCGTAAGTTGCATGCAAATATGAACTGTAATTACTGTTGATACATTTCAATGTTCTTTAACGCATTGTAAAATGCCGCCCGGCGCGGGCCGATGCGAGCCGGTTGGTCTGAATCGTAGCTAACAGTAATGTAAGTACCTAATTAAATTAAATGCAAATTTATAAAAAGGTAGGTACAATCGTACAGCGGATCAATTCGTTTTGACAATAAAATTATACTAGAAGTCGCGCGGGGCCTCGCACCCATCGCTTTCCACTTAGCCACTGCTCGGCTCCCACCGGCTGCAGCGCGATGTTACGCAGTCCATGTTACTCAGTGATAATTGATAATGTAACGGCTCTTCACTTTGTTAAATGAATGGCCTAAGCATCAGCCAGCCAGATTTAACGATCCGGCTGAATTTCATTAAGGCCGTTAGTTGAACACCGCGCCGCCGTTTAGTTACACGGCTAGGCAGTTAATTGAATGTCTGATTGAACCAGTTGATTGCGACATATATATATAAATATATATATAGTATAGCTTCAACTCCACCCACGTGGTGTCTGTAAAAAGTAGCCTATTAGATGATTCCAGACACTATTCATCTGTGTCAAATTTCATATTAATTCCTGTCAACCATTCTGACGAAATTGAATAACAGATGCCTGTTAATAGACTGATTATATGTTTACTACTATAGTTGCTGACAGTACATAGTTAGTTAGCCTTTGGAATCTTACCTAGCGGTATTAATACAAGCCGTGAACTAACCAACCATAATAATACTTTAAAATAACAGGAAATATAATCTTAAACAATAGTTTTGGGCTTTTCCAAGTTCATGGTAGTCGCAGTAGGTAAAGGTCTTCCTAAACATAGGTACCTACGCTTCAATGACACAAGAAGTAATTTTATTATAACTGAGACTGTCGCGTCGAAATTGTTTAGTACAGGAAATAATAATAATGTAATAATATTCTACCACATTCACACAGCGTCATCTAGTCCTAAAGTAAGCAATTATATTTGCTGTGTTATGGGTACTAAACAACTGATATACTACTTAATTTTTTTTTTTTTGTAAGTACATACATATTATAGATAAATTACACCCAGACAGAACCAATCTTAATGCTCATCACACAAAGATTTGTCCTAGGTGGGGATCGAACCCACGACCTCCGGCTTAGCAGTCAGGGTCACTAACCACTAGACCAACAGGCCAGCCAAAAAGTACAGGAAATGATTAAACCTTTGTACTGTTACCATGATGAATTGTTCGTGTAGTGACGGATTAAGAATACATAATATCTCTACCCCATCTCAACCCGTGGGTGTCTTAAAGGCGACTAAGGGGGTAAACTTAAGCAGACAAGAGCACTGCGAGAAAAAGAAAATTCGTAAGAATAATATACCAATCCTTATTTCCAGCGTGGTATAGGAGGCTAAATTCCCCAACCCATAAACGTCCCACTGCTGGGCATGGGTCTCCTCCAAAGAATGTGGAGGGAATTTAGCCTACTATACCACGCTGGCCAGATGGGTTGGTATAGGGTTTGTTTTGAATAGATTACTCCCTTAGTCGCCTCTTATGACACCCACGGGTTGAGATGGGGTAGCGACATTATGTATCCTTCATCCGTGATTATTATTCGGATTACGTTTCAGAGATAGTCCACTCTAATCAAACTTACATTGTAAATACGATGTCTTTTCCAGGCATGCCCCCCTACGAGTGGTGGGTAGACCCCCCAGATGAGGTCAAGCTTCGGTTCTACATCTTCAACGTGACAAACCACGACAGATTCCTTCAGGGTTTGGACGACAAGATCAACGTGGAGGAAATTGGACCTATTGTTTATCTGTAAGTAGTCAATAATAATAATAATAATATAATAATATTCTACCACATTCACACAGCGCCATCTAGTCCCAAAGTAAGCAATTATATTTGCTTGTGTTATGGGTACTAAACAACTGATATACTACTTAAATACATTTTTTTTTTTTTTTGTAAATACATACATATTATAGATAAATTACACCCAGACACAGAACAAACCTTTATGCTCATCACACAAAGATTTGTCCTGGGTGGGGATCGAACCCACGACCTCCGGCTTAGCAGTCAGGGGTCACTAACCACTAGACCAACAGGCCAGTCAATGCTGCTAATGTCTACAGTTAACGCTCATTATTACTATTATTATCTTCTCATATCCAAATTTTATTGAATTTGATTTAGTATTATTATTTTATTTTATTATTTATTAGTATAAAGACAACGCCCGCACTAGGGAACAAGCCCTGTGTCGCGGGGAGCTTTACAAACATGAAACTAACGGACACAAAGTACACCCAGACTAGAAACAAATATCTATGAATCACACAAATATTTGTCTCGTGTGGGAATCGAACCCACGTCACCCAGCACGGCGATGTAGTGGCGAGGCGACCACCTTAACCACTGCGCCACGGTGACAGTCAAATGTAAGTATGGTGTTTTGGTTCTGTACTTTCTATGATATTTTAAACTGTAACCAATTAAAATTGTAACAACTATGGCGATTGAAAAGAGTGGCCTGAGTTTCTTGCCAAGTTCTTCTCAGAGCTCAACCTTGTCAGTGAACTGGCCGTAGGCAAATTTACTGACACCTTTTCTGGCTTTGTATGACGTTCACAATGATATTGTATGTTAAAAAAGGTTTTAACCTTAACCTACACCATTTTTAACATACAATATCATTGGACGTTCATAAGTATCATGTATGTGATCCAAATGAAATAAAAAGATTTGACTTTGACTTTGACTTTGAAAACTATATTTTTTTTAAGACAGCACCCCCTTTTGAAAAAACCCTATGTCGCAGGGGTCTTTATCTATATATGTACAAATATCTATGAATAACACAAATATTGGTCTCGTTTTAAAATAAATTGTAATTATAACCCTTTTTGTGTTTATATTAAGTTTGATTAAATTGCGTTTTATTATTATTTATTATTTTTATTATTTGATCTACTTAATTTTTGTGTGTTTTAATTAATTTGATTTAGGTATTCTAGATCAAAAATTTTATCATTTTCTCATTAATATCTGTCGTGTTCATATTATTATTGCATGCTTTGGTCTCCGATTTGAGGAAACATAAGACCAAAAATTATAATATTCTACCACATTCACACAGCGCCATCTAGTCCGAAAGTAAGCAATTATATTTGCTTGTGTTATGGGTACTAAACAACTGATATACTACTTAAATACATTTTTTTTTGTAAATACATACATATTATAGATAAATTACACCCAGACACAGAAAAACCTTTATGCTCATTACACAAAGATTTGTCCTGGGTGGGGATCGAACCCACAACCTTCGGCTTAGCAGTCAGGATCACTAACCACTAGACCAACAGGCCAGTCGTCAAATTCACTATTGTATTGGGTACTGGTACAGTCGAGTTCATTAATATATTGGCACCATCAAGAATTCAAAATATTGTGAGCGTTGAAAAGCTCAATAAATACTATAGAACCTATGGATCAAATATATTATGTCCTCATGTGAATGGTTCAATAAAATATGCTGTACATTATGCAATAAGTTGTAGTCACCCTTTTCAACAAAAATATCTAATGGTGCCAATATATTAATGAACTCGACTGTACCTGTAATGATAGCTATAAGAGCGGAAAATAAATAAATAAAACCTTATTCAATTATTTTAAAATTCAAACTTCTTTATCAACACAAAGTGTGTTTTGCGGATTGCCTTACATTTTACAAAGATTATAGCGGGATTGATTAAAAGTCTTTAATCTATATAGTCCGTATATTGCTTACATACGGTACAGCAATAACACACAAACTTTCACAAAAAGGTAGAATTATTCGGTAATACATTAAATACATGAATTTCATCCTTACGCTCTGGGAGTCGGAAGAGAAGAGATGGATGAGCGAGCTAATTAGTTAGTCGTGCCGGAAGGCGTTCGGAAACTCTATAAGATGCGTATCATGATACGATATAGCATTTCTTTAAATGAATCTGAATGCTTCGGTTACAAAAAACATAACAAAAAGGTAAAAATTAATGTAAGTAAAGCCCTTTACCTTGTCGGGTCGTGCCCTACCGTCAACGCAGTCTCCTTATTTATTTTGTTAAGTAGCTATAAAAAAATACTTCCTAGTTATATTGTTTACTTGTTTGTTTCATTTGTTGTCTTATTCTTGTCAAATGATTATGATAAAAACCATAATGTAGACATGAAGGTAAGGTAAACATTTGAAGGGTTAATTGTAAAAATAATTTAATTATGCCCCCTGATTCTGAGCTGTCGGAATATTTTCGGCCAGAATTGTCAGTTTATTTAAAGTGAAAAAACAGAATGTTAAGAAAAAAGATGGATGTAGAAAAAAATCCTATATTAATCAGTTTTTAATTTTCTATACGGCAAACTAATTTCTAACACTTAATAACATAAGCTGTAAAAATACGTCGTTCTAAGATTCGAAAAAGTTTACGATCCGGGAGTAATCCGATGAGTCGGAATCAGGGCCATGGACAAGGCTCTCTCTATTTTACTTAATCTTTTTTTGGCATTTTGCAGAAAAAAAGTTGATATACCTTCTGACAATCGGCAATAATATAGAATTTCGATATAATGTAATTCATAAAATAAATGTAATTCTAAAAAGTTTAGCAAACATATCGCACTAGCAATTGAAAAGAGTTATAAGTTAAAATCACAAGTGGGCAAATTTGAACCATAACATAATAAGTAGAAGACGAAAATTTCCAGAAAGACAAATATCATCATAAGCCTGTTTTATATTATCAGGGTGATATTTTTTAAATATATCTCCGATTCAATAAAATTAAGACACTAAATTGCGACATTGCCAGTCTGTAAATACGCTCTTAACGTAATTTCCATGATTATCCCGGAGTTTGCTCTAAACATTGCCCAATGTGTAATAGTGTGTAATACCGGGAATGACGTCACGTCTCTGGGCGATATAACGGACATTAGTAGTTAAGGTCAATGGTGCAGTTATCTAACATGTATTTACTTCGGTAAAGGATTGTCATCCACTTAGAAGCTATAGCTACTTAAATATTTGGAATTACGTCATCAATAACCCATCATCCCATTGCTGGGCATGAAAATATAGCTTCGATTAAATAATAAAAATTTAAAACCACGAAATATGACACTAAATTCCTACTTCGCCGTTCATAAGTATAAACGCTCTTAACCTCATGATATAAATTTAATATAACATAGTATGTTATACCACGCTTTATTCATCAGAGAGAGCCAGAGGGGCACCAAATTTGAAGACATTGTCATTAGTGTCAATATTAGTTCTATTATTGACCGCAATAGCGCTAGTAGTCTTCGTAATTAGAATATTATAGTTCTAGCCTTGTCCGCTGTGGCGCTGGTTACCTAGCTACAGTTACACCATCACCCTAATCTATAGAACTCATAATGTATTCTAACTCAAATCAAAAAACTACGGAAGTTAATCTCTCGAATACAAATGTTGTTTATTTGACGATGTTTCCTTCACAAAAACTAAGCATCTGTTTGTTTCACACTATTCGTGTTTTGAGTATAAAAAATAAAATAATTTTAACTTTTTCAATATGAGCCGCGATGGATTAAAAAAAATGCGATTTCTCGAAGGTTTTTCTTATTCGAGGTGCAAATTTACTTTATCTACCATAATGCCGTGCTAATGAACGCTGACGTAAGTTTTTGGCGTTAATGCTAGCTATTAAGTGGGCTCTTATTGGTACTTTGATAATGGCTGTCCATTAATATCGGTAATGACAGTGACTACCGTACTCAGAGACGTTATTTAACTTTAAAGTTTATTTAGTAAAAACGTGTAATACTTAAGTCTATACGCGTAAAGACGATTATTCAATGAAAAAATTCATGTGTGTGTTGTGTTCATGACAGATTACTGCTATTTGACGTCTCTGAGTGCGGTAGTTAGTCCTTAATTCTTTGTTACATATCGTAATATAATTATGTTGGTAAACACAGAAGTAAGAGCTTTTACACACCAAGTTTTTTTAATATTCTGACGATGTCGCACGCTATTGTAATGTGTTGCAAACACGATGTTGTGGGAACCAATACAATTTTTGTAAGATTGTTTCAAAATTTGTGTGAATTTAAGAATACATATTAAATGTCACTACCCCATTTCTACACGTGGGTATCGTACAAGGCGACTAAGGTACGATTCAGACCAACCGGCTCGCATCGGCCCGCGCCGGGCGGCATTTTACAATGCGTTAAAGAACATTGAAATGTATCAACAGTAATTACAGTTCATATTTGCATGCAACTTACGCATAGTTACCTCCGTCGGCATCCCGCGACGCGTCGCGACGGCCGACCGGCTCCGACCGGCTCCGACCGGCTCCGACCGGCTGCCGTCGGGTCCGCTCGGAGCCGGTCGGCCGTGTGTCGTACGGAGATTACGGTGCAGCAACAGCTAGCGAATCATTCAAGTTGTGTTCTTCAAGCGATATTTTAAATAATATTTCACTTTACGTATACGCGGCGCAAAGAGAGCGGCACTTCAGGGCGCTTGCAGTGCGTACGGATTCCAGCGGACGCTGTCGGCTGCCGCGGCACGCGTACGGCTCCGTTCCGATGCGGCGCGACGCGAGCCGGTTGGTCTGAATCGTACCTAAGGGAGTAACCATATCGCACCTTCGGTGCAACAAAGGCACAAATAGCCAAAACTGCAACTCAAGTTGAGTATGTCAAATTGTCTTTGAACCATGCCTCTATTTGGGGCAACAAAAACATCCGCGAAATTATCTCAAAATTCTACTAGATGGCGCAAGTGCTTTTGTGGTTAAGCCAGTAATAGGACAATAAGTGCGAAATAAAAATTAAAAATGAGCTGTTGTGCCTTTGTTGCACCGAAGGTACGATATGCCGACAAGAGCACTGCGAGAATTTCCCTAAATTAAAAAAAAAGTCTATACCAACCTAAAGTAGTAAGTAGTTTGTTGTTTAACAAAAGAAATTATAATTGCTTAATTTGGGAATGTGGTAAAAAAACTATATATCTCCGTAAATATGTTGTGTATTGAAAATGAAATATTAAATTTAGATAATAAAGTCTATTTTTATATTTCCAGTGAGAAACTCCTTCACTCAAACGTGCACTTCAATGAGAACAGTACAATGACATACACAGCCAAGCGGTTCCCCATCTTCTTGCCTGACCTGAACACTATTGACCTGAACGCCACGATCATAGTCCCAAACGTCGCTGTTCTGGTAAGTTTCTGTAAAAAGGCTTCGACCCACTCATCCTGCTATGGCACGCTACGGTGTTGCTCGTTGACGGAATGGTCTAGTGGGCATAGTTTCTGCCTGATACGTTCCTATTACGTTCATGGCATGGCAGGAGACCTTCGGCCACAGCGAGCGACTTTGTGCCGCCTGCATCCAACGACCACCCGCAACCTTTACCAGATCTTCGTTCCACGTGGCCGTTCCCCCATCGGCCATCAGTTCTACGAGCTATGTGGCTTGCCCACTGCCAGTCGCTCGCTGTGGCGGAGTTAGGTGAGGTCTAATTCTAGCAGTGGACGTTGTTGGGTTGATTTGATGATGATGATGACAGGCTTCCACCCGCGGCGCCGCTTGCTCGGTATTTCGGTAAAAACCTAGCCTATACACTGTTTCAGACTATAATCTATTTGTGGGTTAAATTAGACAAAAATTTTGACATATTCTTTTAGCCGTTATGGCGTGATTGACATAATTATATAAAATCCATCCATTCATCAATATTTTCGCTTTTATAATAAAGTGCATTTTTTAAGTGTTTTTTTAATATATCAATAGTATTTTTAGTGGGAAATATCTGTCGATAAATCAAAATGCCATTTAAAAAACAGTTTATTTTTTACCGCTGGCCATGCTATACCGTTTAATTTTGAGGCAACCATTGTCCTACAAAATTTGTTTCCAAATGCGTTTCCCACTTCAATGAAAAAGGGCATGGCATCTTCAAATCATCAAATCGTTGCGATAAAAATCGGAAAAATGTATGAACAATAGAAACACACTAATCCAAATACTGCGAAAAGACACCTTTGCAAAATTACATTTTGTACCCTATTTAAAACGATTTACTCTAAAGTTATTTCCGATTTTATTTCACACGTCAAAAAAACGCTATGAATAAAATGAATTTAAGACATCTATCATTTCTATCAATACTCGTCTCCCCATAATTCACGGCGTTAAATTAGCGTGATCTCCATGAGAATATTTGTCCAATTTACGTTGTTACAAGGCACCGCTTGTAATAAATAATCGTGCGCACAATACCACAGACAATAGACGGCCAGCACTTAACCTATGCAGAGATTTTGTGTCAGTACTCAAGGTGAGAACAGTAATATTTTAATCACAACCATTCAAATACTAGGCCATGTTTATGTAAAACTATGTCAGATACTGTGCTTGGTTACCCTACTATTCCTCATCATTACCACCTGTAAAAATCCCACTGCTGGGCATGGTTCTCCTCCAAACATTTTGGAGGCAATTTAACCTACTATACCACGCTGGCCAGACGGGTTGGTGTAGGGTTTGTTTTGAATTTTCTTTTTCTTGTCTGCTTAACGTTACCCTTAGTCGCCTGTACGGCACCCACGGGTTGAAATGGGGTAGTGATAGTGGGTGTTGCAAAAAGCGACTCAGGGAGTAAACCTTAGGCAGACAAGAGCACTGCGAGAAATGGAAAATTCGAAACAAACCCTATACCAACCCGTCTGGCCAGCGTGGTATAAATAGTAGGCTAAATTCCCTCCACATTCTTTGGAGGAGCCCCGTGCCCAGCAGTGGTATATTTATAGCTTGAAATGATGTTAATGAACATCACTGGGAAAAAGTTGAATTTTACCAACACATAATAGCGAGGTCTGCGAGGTGATCATCTCAACTGACCACTGACGCAGTTAAATGGCTAACAAGACAGCCTTCTTCACTGCTAGCCGCCATATGGTAACCACCGTGAAGGTTTCTTAATGAATACTTGTATTGTTGCATGTTTAGTAATTATTAGCTCTATCTTAAGATTATGTAATATTGAACATCGCAGCCTTCTCTAAACAAGTATTATAAATAGAATTTATTTTGTATACTGCCTCGGTGGCGCAGCGGTAAGTGTATACGACTGCTGTGCAAGAGGCCCCGGGTTCGATTCCCGGGTCGGGTGAAAATGGTATTCGGTTTTTTTATCATGAAATTCCAGTATTAATATTTTCCCGGAGTTTGGTAAACAAAAGTTCCCGGTTGATGACAATAGGCTCGCCCCCTATTTCATGGGACCAAACATAGCTGGCGAAATGTGGGTTTGAAACACCTCTGCCTACCCCTTCGGGGAAAAAGGCGTGATGCTATATATATATATATATATTTTGTATACTAGCTGATACCCGGGCTTTGCTCCCGTCGTTCATTTCACAGTATCGTGATGTTATAACTATAGCTTGCATGGAGCTGATCGACAAACATCAATCTATACATCGTCCTAACTTTCGTAGGCCTTTCTATTTGTGTCGTTTGGAATCGAAACAATTGGGTGGGCTGTTAGGTTCAGGTGCTCGCGAAACCGTTTGACTGACGCGACGCTTCCCGTGACCGACAGGTTGGCTATTTTCTGGCACAAAGAATAAGCATTGCCATCCAGCGTGGCAATGCTGCCAGTCTGTTGGGCACTTTCCCCGCAGACAATGCCGTATTTTAATTTGTAACTTTACCTTTTTTCCCCCGTATTTTAAAATTTAATGATACATTTAGGTAGTTTTTATTTGTAAATATTATTTATATTATGTTACAGAGTATATTCTCGTACTTACACGACGCGAACTACTTCATGCGGACTATTCTGCGCTCGTTCGTGAGCATGCACCAGTCGAAGCCGTTTGTGGAGAAGACTATACACGAATATCTGTGGAATTTCACCGACCCTGTGCTTGATATGTGTAAAAGTTTAGCGCCAGGACTCGTGCCGGCTACGAACGCTGGCATGCTGGATAGGGTAAGGACCTCATTACAATATTAAAGCCGTGCTATATGGTTATAAACTTGCCTTCCACAGAGGTGCCCTTGGTGGATTTCAACCGTTTAGCCGGCTGGAAACCAAATTTCATACAAACTACGCGGATGGCAACCAAGCTCCCACCAAGGTCGTATTGGAACGCAAGTTTATAACCGTGTAGAACACCAATTACTTAGCGGCCCACACAAGACACGTATTCTCCAAATGTCATCGATATACATCGAGTAATTTTCGAGTCAAATACCTGTGACATACGGACGGACATAACGAAAGTATAAGGGTTCCGTTTTTGCCATTTTTGCTACGGAATCCTAAAAATGCATTAACGTACGGAATCTCACTCTTAGCCGGCTTTTTTTTGTAGATCCCGAGATTGGGGGTAATCACGGACAACGTCACAATCTCATAAAATTTACCTCTTTATAATTTTAGCATAGATTTATTTATGCGAGAACACGATTTGAAACCAATAATAAAGTTGTAGTAATTCTCTGCTAATTGTAATATTCGTGCTTCTGAATAACGTCTAAGGCCTGGTCCTGATGCTGTGACATCAGACTTACATCATTGATACTTTAAATAAGTATATTTGAATACCTAAGTATCTTATTTCATACGTCGGAGTCGTTGTTATTCTGTTGCAGATCTATGCGGACTTTACAGACGAGTTGACGGTGAAAATAGGACCCCAGTGGGGTCACAAACAGTTCTTCCAAATAGACAGGTTCAGAGGAGAGCCGCAGCTGCCCGGCTTCAATCCTGATGTGAGTTCTTTATTTACTTATAAGACAATATCTACACATCGGTCGAACGGTGAAAGAAAATATCGTGAGAAAACCCACATACACTAGAAGAAGTTCTAAGTCTATGTCTGATCCACCAACCCGCACTAGGCCAGCGTGTGTGGATTATGGCCTAAACCCTCTCAGCTGTCTAGATAGAGGAGAGGAGACTCGAGCCCAGCAGTGGGACATAATAGGTTGCTGATGATTTACACATCTACAAGAGATTTTTTGAGACAGCATTGAAGATCGTGATCCTACGGGAATACGGCATCTGTGCGCTGACCGATAGCAAAATCCATTGGAAATAACCCTTCTTTTCCGTAGTCGGGTAAAAAGAATTTTGCTATCGGTGCGTAGGACTTTACGTAATAACATAAAATATGTGAAAGTAAAACAGTATTAAACTGAATGTTTCCAGGAGTGTCCGGACCGTATCTTCGGCTCGACTGAAGGAGTCATGTACTCGCAGCGGTTGACCAAACAAGACGTGTTACTGTACTGGAGGAAGACTTGCTGCAAACTGATGCCTCTGTACTTTGATAGTGAGTATATGACCCAGTGGCGGATTATCCCTTAGGCAAACTTGGCACGTGCCTAGGGACGCCAGGTTACAAGGGGTAGTCTTTGACCAAAGTCTTTGACTAATAAATAAAAATATTTTTGTGTAACATATTATAGATTATTCGAAACAAACCCTATACCAACCCGACTGACCAGCGCGGTATAGTAGGCTAAATTCCCTTCACATTCTTTGGAGGAGACCCGTGCCCAGCAGTGGGACGTTTGTGGGTTGAGATGATGAAGATATTAAGCAATTGCACCATATATGCTTCGACTCTGCTCTAGTATGAATTGACCCTTACTTGTAATTTTTTTTTTCTATTAAACATTCTTATATGATTTGGCGCCCCCTGAATCTGCAGTCAGGGACCGGGGCTTCGATTTCCAGGGCTGGACAGAGGGGCGGCAATAAGTGCCTGCCTAGACCGCTCTTGACATTTAATCCGCCACTGAATATGACCTGTATGTAAGAAGACAACGTTTCTTTAGTGATTGTTAAGTACGAAAGTAACTTACTACGTTTGATTACTAAATATGGTCCATGTATTGACGAATTAAGAATACATAATGTCACTACCCCATCTCAACCCGTGGGTGTCGTATAAGGCGACTAGAGAGTAACCTAGCAGACAAGAGCACTGCGAGAAAAGGAAAATTCGAAACAAACCCTATACTAACCATTGGGACAGCGTGGTATAGTAGGCAAAACTTCCTCCAAAATGTTTGGAGGAGACCCGTGCCCGGCAGAGCGACATTCCCACTGCCAGGCACGGGTTTCCTCCAATGTATATGGGTTGTAATGATTAATGCATAGGTAGGAACCAGGTATAAGTGGATATTTTTCAAAAACAACGATTAATAATTCCCTTAAATATCCATTAGTATATTATACATACTACGTAGATCGATATAGGGGCAATCTAGTCTCTCGGCAATCATCTCCAGGACGGTATTGGAACTGTCCCACATCCTGCGCACCAACGATGCGCACCGCTTGCGCATTGTGGTATGGAAACAGTCGGTGCGCACCCACGCAAACATGCCATAGGCACTGCAGAATCACAGCAGAAATTTAAAACCTTTTTTATTCTATTAAAATATAATTTATCATTTATTTATTTTATCGTATTTGGTTCATTCTGTAGGAGCTTTACATAAAATTTACTTCTCATTTCCAGGCGAGAAGACAGTAGACCACGTGCCTCTGTACCGGTACAATTTGTCGGAGAGCGCGTTCGACAGAGTGACCAATGGTACAGACTGCTACGACACTGAGCCGTCCCTCCTCGACGGCATCAGCGACGCTTCCAAATGTTACTTTAGTAAGTAGACACCTACTATCAAAGCTCGGAACCGGTTAATTTTTAACCTGTTAAAACCCATCCAAAGAGGTTTTACATGATATTTCGTTCGGAGCATTGAAAACCCTTATTAACCGGTTTATTCGGTGTGCGCCGACTACGACGGTATTTTTTATAATCACTGCAAGCTTTTATTGAATAATTTATAACAATTTTTAATTTAATACTTCTTATTGATTTTCGAATCTAAATCAACATGCAATGACTCGGTATTTAAAGCTAAAAAAATTGATGCATGCATTACCTATCCAGTTGTTGCATGGTTAAACCGTTCGATACCGGTTTATAGATGAAATCTAATTTGCAAAAGTTATTATTCGGTAACCGGTACGGCGTACTTATCGGTTTCCGAGCCCTGCTTACTATTACAGGATATCTAAGTACCTACTAGGTGGAAGAAGAGATCTCTCGGCATCGAAAACTGGGCTTAGTTGATTACCTGAATGTGTGCCGGTATAGGCAACAGGATAGCTCTCAATTACACCAAACATAGCTGAAAAAACACGAGTCCCTTGGGAAAACCTCGAGTTCATTTCACAACTTGATATTTCTTGGGAGTAATGTATTAGTTTAGTCATGAAAGCATAGTAGACCGTGTGACTGATTTTAGCTCATATCAACACAGTGAGATATACCTTACTTGGGGAAATGCCTGACGCATACTCCTCGGTCTTGGGGAAAGAACCGAGGGGTTATGTGGGGCTCGCACCCACTAAAACCCCAAGGTGACGACTGTCACCGTGGCGCAGTGGTTAAAGTGGTCGCCTCGCCACTACATCGCCGTGTTGGGTGACGTGGTTTCGATTCCCACACGAGACAAATATTTGTGTGATTCATAGATATTTGTTTCTAGTCTGGGTGTATTTTGTGTCCGTTAGTTTCATGTTTGTAAAGCTCCCCGCGACACAGGGCTTGTTCCCTAGTGCGGGCGTTGTCTTTATAAAAACAAAAAAACAAAACAAAACAAAGGTGTTCCTCTCGTCGCGCTCTGCTGTGGTCACGGGAGCGCAGGAACATTCGTCCGCGACACAGTGAGACATACCTTAACCTAACTTCGTAATATTATTTTCCAGATATGCCCATGGTAGCTTCGTACCCTCACTTCTACACGGGTGGTGTTCCTCGGGACTTCTATGTCACTGGGCTGCAGCCGGACAGATACAAACATAACTCCTGGGTGGAATTGGAACCGGTGAGTGGAATCATCTCGATTATTTTGTAATATACCTACATATCTGAACGTACTCAAAGACGTAGAGACGTTAAAGCTGTGCCACACGGTTATAAACTTGCCTTCCACAGAGGTGTCCTTGGTGGATTCCAACCGTCTAGCTGGCTGTCAAATTTCATACAAACTACGCGGATGACAACCAAGGTCCCACCAAGGTCACCTCTGTTGGAACGCAAGTTTATAACCGTGTAGAACACCTATTACACTTAGTTTATTTAGTAAATAGCTGTTGCCGGGACTTCGCTCCCGTCGTTCTTTATTTGGTCACTGCTAAGCTCCTATTGGCAGTAGCGTGATGTTATATAGCCTATAGCTTTCCTCGATAAATGTGCTATCCAACACTTAAAGAATTTTTCAATCGAATGTTCAAACAAACTACAGATTTATAATATTAGTATAGAAAACGTGTACCTAATACTTAAGTCTATAGTGTCTATACACCTAAAGATGATTATAATAAAAAAAAAAGACTGTCACCGTGGCGCAGTGGTTAAGGTGGTCGCCTCGCCACTACATCGCCGTGCTGGGTGACGTGGGTTCGATTCCCACACGAGACAAATATTTGTGTAATTCATAGATATTTGTTTCTAGTCTGGGTGTACTTTGTGTCCGTTAGTTTCATGTTTGTAAAGCTCCCCGCGACACAGGGCTCGTTCGCTAGTGCGGGCGTTGTCTTTTTTAAAAAGAAAAAAAAAGAAAAGAAAATAATAATAATAGAAATTTATTTCAGACATTGCAACAATCCATAATGTTAGTAAAACAATTTCTTAATAAAAATATGTAGTAGTTAAATTTGTAAGCGTGTTTCTGAGGTATCACATGATCCAAGGGCTGGCCTCTAACTGGGGCAACGCATAAGCCTTGCTATCCAACGCGGTAATGTGGCTAGCCTTTTGGGTACGTTTCCTCAGGAATCTGATCTAAATCAGATATTCTATTTATAGGAATTCCCTGTAAATAGAGTATCTGGTTCTTTTTTCTTTTAATAGGTTAGCTGTGTATGTTTTTAAGTTATGTGTAAATATTTTATTTAATAAATTTATTATTTAAAACATAATGCACATATATCCTATGTTAGTAAAATGTTAAAATATACAAACTTTGATATACAAACAAAATTGTCAATACTAAAAAACATTTGACCTGCTTGGACCTCTGGAGGCCAAATGTATGTGAATCCAGTGTCCAAGGAAAGGCAAATCCGGCTTTTCAATAATGGTTTTAAGGATGCTGTTGTTACTGTCGCGCGTTGTATTTAGTATTGACGGTGTCCTTTTTCTGATGATAGCATAGAAATCGTCAATATGTGCATCAGCAAACATCTGCGACGCGCTGCTGGATCGAGACAGCGCCAACAGCATCCTCATTCCATCATTATATTGTACATTATTCAATGAAAAAAACGTTCTAATGACAGAACTATCAGGTTGTGGGATGAACTCCCTAACGAGGTTTTCCCAAGGGACTACAGTATGGGGTTCTTCAAAAAAGGAGTGAATAGGTTTCTTAAGGGTCGGCAACGCGCTCGTGATGCCCCTGGTGTTGCAGGCGCTCATAGGCTACGGTAACCGCTTACCATCAGGCGGACCGTACGTCTGTTTGCCATCGTGGTATAAAAAAAAAGATTACTGCTAATTGACGTCTCTGTGTGCGGCAGTATGTATAATTTTTTGACTGGCCTGTTGGTCTAGTGGTTAGTGACCCTGACTGCTAAGCCGAAGGTCGTGGGTTCGATCGCCACCCAGGACAAATCTTTGTGTGATGAGCATAAAGGTTTGTTCTGTGTCTGGGTGTAATTTATCTATAATATGTATGTATTTACAAAAAAAACAAAAAGTACTTATGTAGTATATCAGTTGTTTAGTACCCATAACACAAGCAAACATAATTGCTTACTTTGGGACTAGATGGCGCTGTGTGAATGTGGTAGAATTTTTTTTTTATTTTTTTTTATCTTTTTAAAAAGACAACGCCCGCACTAGGGAACAAGCCCTGTGTCGCGGGGAGCTTTACAAACATGAAACTAACGGACACAAAGTACACCCAGACTAGAAACAAATATCTATGAATCACACAAATATTTGTCTCGTGTGGGAATCGAACCCACGTCACCCAGCACGGTGATGTAGTGGGAAGGCGACCACCTTAACCACTGCGCCACGGTGACAGTCAAGTCAAAATATTATATTATAATTTGTATAGTCATATTAATAGTAGATATACCAAATAGGCCCATTTGAAAATCAGCGCCGGGCACTTGTGCTCGGCATTATGCTGAAATGGTGCCTATTTGGTACAGACACGGGATTGTTGTTTGTTTTGTATCTGTTTTATCTATATCTATTGTTATTTAGTATGTCTTGTGTTTGTACCAAATAAATGTTTTCTATTTCTATATAGTTTAACTAACTTAATGTTGTTTTATGTCCAGTACACCGGTACTCCGTTCGAAGCGGTGGCTCGTCTCCAGAGCAACCTGCACATGTATGATATATCAGAATACGATGAGCAGTTTGCCAAGCTCTCCAACCTGGTGCTGCCCTTGTTTTGGGCTGAATATGTAAGTAGAAAGTAGTAGTAGTCACGCGGGGCTTCGCTCTTGTTCTTTATTTGACCACTGCTAAGCTCCTATTGGCAGCGTGATGTTGTGTAACCTATAATACATACATACATATAGATCACGCCTCTTTCCCAACAGAGGGGTAGGCAGAGACCATTTCCTTCCACTTGCTACGATTCTGACATACATCTTTGGCTTCTTCAACATTCATCAGTCTTTTCATGCATTCTCGCCGGTTGAGGGTACTCCTGATCTGTCCCTTCTTAAGAACGTCACCTATTTGGTCATGGTACGTTCTTCTAGGTCTTCCCCTTCCAACGTTTCCTTTCACATTCGTCTCATATATTTGTTTTGTCACTCTTCCTTCATTCATTCTCTCTACATGTCCGAACCAGCTTAACATTCCTTTCTCTATTCGAGTTACAACATCTATTTTTAACCTATAACCTTCCTCGATAAATGGGCGGACGTTCAGCCAAATCGAACGAAAACATTGTGTTTACAGTTTTATTTAACTTCTATTGGCAAGGCATTATTTTCATAGTTAAATAACTGTAACCTGTGACTGCCTTGGTGGTGAAGCGTGAAGTGTATACGAATGCTGTGCAAGAGGTCCCGGGTTCGATTCCCGGGTCGGGTGAAAATGGTATTGGGTTTTTCTATCATGAAATTCCATTATTAAGATTTTCCCGGAGTTTTGTAAACAAATGTTCCCGGTTGATGACAATAGGCTCGCCCCCTATTTCATGGGACCAAACATAGCTGGCGAAAAGTGGGTGTGAAACACCTCTGCCTACCCCTTCGGGGAAAAAGGCGTGATGCTATGTTATGTTAAATAACTGTAAGCATTACGGATACTTACTTTTTAATACAAGTTCACGTAATTCTAAAAGGTTTATTGAAAACATTAAAAAAAAAGCTCCGAATAGATCGTCCCATTAGAAGAATAATGTTTTATCTTCACATAAAACAAAAATGAAATTATTAAAAAATTCGGCATTAAAAACCATAAACTATCGATTGATAAATTTTTATTTTATTCTTTAGTCAGTATTTTAAAAAATACAAATTTGATCAATTGATAGTTTACGGTTTTTAATGCCAAATTTATAATAATTTCATTTTTGTTTTATCTGAAGATAAGACATTATTCTTCTAATGGGACGAGATAATAAAAATCGAAAACCACTAAATATTACACTAAATAGCCATTTCTCTGTATGAACCCTCTTAAGGGTTTTTTGGTAAGCAATGATGTGTATGTTAGATATTAAGTGCATGTTTCAAATGTTTTATTTTGATATTTTATCATACTTTGTTCACATTTCTATGTTAATGTTGCATGTCCGACATGTGCCAAGTGATGATCCCACATACCATACTTCTTGATGAAAACAAATTAAAGTTTGATTGCTCATTATTACTATTATTATTTTCTCATATCCAAATTTTATTGAATTTGATTTAGTATGGTGTTTTGGTTCTGTACTTTCTGTGATATTTGAAACTGTAACCAATTAAAATTGTAACAACTATGGCGATTGAAAAGAGTGGCCCGAGTTTCTTGCCAAGTTCTTCTCAGAGCTCAACCTTGTCAGTGAACTGGCTGTAGGCAAATTTACTGACACTTTTTCTGGCTTTGTATGACGTTCATAAGTATCATGTATGTGATCCAAATGAAATAAAAAGATTTGACTTTGACTATGGATAGATTGTTGGGACCGAAATTAATATTTTATATATAAGATCAATTTGTACACACAGTTATGCAACAAATGAATCTGAATCTTAAGGAACCAGTCCTTAGTTAGACCCACAAACTTTTATCTTTAAGGTACATTGTTTTAATTAATGTTTTGATTGTTCCAGCACCAAGAAGGCTTACCAGACCAAATCCGATGGACCGTTTTCTTCACAGTAGTAATACTACCCCCCCTCTCTATTATAGTGTCAACTTCTATGCTACTATTCGGATTCTATATAATAATTAAACATTTACAATTAAATAAATTAAAAGAAAAATTAAAAGCTATACTGATATTTAAGAGTAAAAAGGTTAATCAAAATAAAATATACGCTTTTGAGAGTGAATCATTCTTGAAGGCTAGTTAATTTAATAATTTAGTATACTCAAATTATGGTTTAATTAAAAAGCAGTTAACATTGGAATGAAAGATAAGGATCGTAAGCTGATCATTCTTTGACATTAGTCAAAAGAAAAATGACCAATTGAGGAGTGATTTTCCAAAATGGTTTATTTCAGTTTTTTGTAAATTACAAAAGTTTGTAACTATCCATTTTTTTTAAAAATGAGTGTCGTTTGTTTTTTTCCAGTTCTTTTCATAGCTCCACCCCATCAACGAACTGGTGATAGGCAAATTTGCTGACACTACTTTTCGGATAACCTGTTACATTCCTATCTTGTGACTTTCATAAGTGTTACCTTGTAACCTAGATTTCATTTCATTTCAGAAACTGGTAAAAACTGATAACTTATCATATATTAATATTTTATCTATGTAACATTTATGTAACTATTCTAGCTATTGTGGTTAATAGTTTCTCAGTTTTTGGAAAAAAAAAATCCATAAACCAGAAATAAGTACTTTTTGCTCCAAAACGTGTTTTTTGGGTTCATTTTTCTAGGTAAATAAAACGATTTATCACCAGAAACTTCGATAATGCGATGTACCTATACAAAAAATCGATTTGCATCAAAAAAACGAAATATCTCGAAACCCGAAATAAACCCTTTTGGTAAGTCACTCCTCAATTGAAAGCTTATCGCACTTACAGATACAGAGTTTTAAAATGAGTGACGACGGTAAGTGATTTTGAATTTTATACCTGTAGACAAAAGAAGGAAATTGTCTAACAGAGTAATCTCAACTTACATCTGTTTTACATTGAAAGTGCGATATTATCTTTCATTCCGGTGTTGGAACTTTGCTTGACTATGTAGCTAGGTAGATTTTCACTTTGAGCAACAACGTACTAACTTACTTTGAGATAGAATGGGAAGTAAAAAAACCCTTTATTTTTTGCTATTCTTTAACCAATCTAGTAACCCGAGTAGTGACAGATTAAGAATACATAATGTCACTACCCCATCTCAACCCGTCGATATCGTAAAAGGCGACTAAGGGAGTAACCTTATGCAGACGAGAGCACTGCAAGAAAAGGAAAATTCGAAACAGGTCTTATACCTTCTGGCTAGCGTGGTATAGTAGGCTAAATTCCCCTCACATTCTTTGGAGGAGACCCATGCCCAGTAGTGGGACGTTTATGGGTTGAAATGACGATGACCAATCTATCTATACCTATACAATATCATCTAATCGAAATAATATTGAAGAAGAAATTTAATCCGAATTAATTTAATAGTTATTATCATTATTACTTAAAATTCAATTCCCGTGACCTCAGAACCTTTACCCTATTCATTTAGGTTTTTTTTTTTTTTTTTTCTCCTCCTTAGAACCTTCCTCGGACTACAAAGGAATTTTTATAAAAAAAGAATTAGCCTATGCAGCCTATCCGTTCTGCAGATTAGCAACACATTTAAAAATTCATTTATTAATAAATAGATAAATACATTTTAGATTGGTTAATAATTGCAATCGAAATTTAATTTGTTACTGGTAGGTACTGCAGCTCATAACATCTCCTTTAACCCTTTGAACGCCAGAGACGTCTATACACGTAAAATGAAAATGTGCTCACCACGCCAATGACGGCATGGCACGTCAAAAATGTATTGCGCACAAGGCACGGCGATACCGATTTGACGTGGCGGTCAAAAGGTTAAAAGTGAAAATCTATCTCCTATAAAGGTAAAGGTAGTTAATATAATTAAATTAAGACTGAATAAACGTAATTTTCATGACATGGCCAAAGTTATACAAAATTATTAAGTAAATAGATCTTTTTGTAATTAATTTGTAATTTCTTGTTTTCTATTTCTAATCTACCTACCTCAAACACACTATGGATATTAAAGAGACAACACAAATTGTACAAAAAAGTTCTAGGGAATCTATTCACAAGGGACACAAAATAATTGAATCTAATAGGTGTTCTACACGGTTATAAACTTGCGTTCCAACAGAGTCACCTTGGTGGGAGCTTGATTGTCATCCGCGTAGTTTGTATGAAATTTGGTTTACAACAGCCGGCTACACGGTTGGAATCCACCAAGGGCACCTCTGTGGAAGCCAAGTTTACAACCATGTAGCACAGCTTAAAGTATATAATTTTTAAAATATTTTTAATAGATTTTTTTTTTCAATTGATGCATTCTTCAATGGTATGTTACCACTAAGATATTTAAAACAATACCTATTTAAAAGTAGGTATTTCATTTCGATTTAAAACATTGTACGGCAGTTTCTCTGTTAAAGCTGTGCTACATGGTTGTAAACTTGGCTTCCAAAGAGATGCCCTTGGTGTTTGTAAATTTCTTTATTCCCACGTTTCTTCCAAACGGCTGGATGGATTCAGACAATTAAGGTATCATTAGATTCTTCTCATAAACCCAAGTGTCCTTAGATAGGTATTAATAAAACAAAACTAAATGGCGGACTTTTGGCGCCAAATTGTAAGTAAGTAATTAACATTTTTTTTTTAACGAAACGTATCGAGTAGGGTATCAAAATAAAGAGAATCAAATGGAGATTACAAATATATACATATGTTATGTATTTAAATTTAATCAGGAATAATAATTACAACCATTTTTAGGTCTTTTTAGTGCGTTGCTTATCTGTTGATTTTTTGCAGTCGGATTATTATAATTATTTTTTTTAAATTATTTACTTGTTATTTATATAGATTAAATTGTATTTACATTTTAGAAGTGGAATCTACTGGGGTGTTTTGGCCTATGCCCTATTAAATACCTATGAGTGAAAAGGATAGCAATATATTAAACAATACCTATTTTGTATCGAAATCGTTAATCATAGAAAAAAAAGAAGTTACTTTTATTACGAACAAACTAGTTTCAGCTTTAGTGTTCAAAAAATAAGGTTGAATGTCGCGTCTCTGTGTTGAGGTAGTTAGATTTTTTAGTGTACCTAAGTACTCGTAATTGGGGTTAGATAATAGATGTGATCGTTCCTAATACTAGTTAAATACATCGACTTTGCTCACTTTAGATATAAGATAATTTAATAAATGAAATGGTAATTATGAATTTGTTTTATTTTTAAAGTAACTTACATTTATGCAAGTGTCACGCCTTTTTTCCAGAAAGGGTGGGCACAGGTACACCGAAAAAGTTCAGCATTTTGTGTGTAGTGATCAACGGCTATGGGTAGCTGGTAACTTGGTTTCATCCACCAATAGTATGTTGGCATGTTGGTCTAGTGGTTAGTGACCCTGACTGCTAAACCGGAGGTCATGGGTTCGATCCCCACCCAGGACAAATCTTTGTGTGATGAGCATAAAGGTTTGTTCTGTGTCTGGGTGTAATTTATCTATAATATGTATGTATTTACAAAAAAAAAATGTATTTAAGTAGTATATCAGTTGTTTAGTACCCATAACACAAGCAAAATATAATTGCTTAATTTGGGACTAGACGGCGCTATGTGAATGTCCTAGAATATTATATTAATAATAGCTTCCGCCCGCTGCTTCGCCCGCGTGTTATGTATTTTATACCTATAAACCTTCCTCTTGAATCACTCTATCTATTAAAAAAAACCGCATCAAAATCCGTTGCGTAGTTTTAAAGATTTAAGCATACATAGGGATATAGGGACAAAGAAAGCGACTTTGTTTTATACTAAGTAGTGATTATAATCCACACACGCTAAAAATAAACGAGTCGTATTGTGTTAAAACAATATTTAAAACATAAAATAAAATCTTTATTTGTACAAAATATCTTATGACTTATATATTTACAATATTATCACTTCCTTAAATAATTATATAAATCTAGGGTCTTCTTAGCAGTGTGTCTAGCTAGAATTTTTTTTTACACGACTTAATTAATTCATACCTTGTCATTGAGGGTACAGTCAGCGTCAAATAATTAGTGACACTCAAGGTATTCAAATTTATAGACGCAACCAAAAAGTCAATAATATCGGTACAAGCAAAGTTCGGTACAAGTTTCTAATGTGATCCACATTTTGGAACACTTGGATGCTTGGATACCATTGGCGGTATGACTGTAACCATATTTATGGCTGTTTGTTTGAACCTATCTATATGACATCTTGAGCGTCTCGACTTTTGAGCGTGTAAATTGTTGACAACAATATGGAAACTTTGCTTGTACGGATATTATTGACTTTTTAATTGCATCTATAAATTTGAATACCTTGAGTGTCACTAACTATTTGACGCTGACTGTACCATGATTCCATTGAAATTGCCGTTAAAGACATCATCATCATCATATCAGCCCAACGATGTGTACTGCTGGACATAGGCCTCACAAACCGCGAGCGGTCCTGTGCCTCCCGCAACCTAGACCAGGTCATCGGTCCACCAGGGGCCCGATGGACTAATATCGACCAATCACAGGCCGGCAATATGACGCGATTGACTTAGTAAGCCAATCACAGCTGTCGAATAAGACCATTGGCTTAACATTGTTTTAGCAGACTCGGGCCCCTGGGAGGGGGGGGGGGCTCTCCCACGTTTTAATATAAATATGAAACGAATATTTCATTACAATAGCCTATATAGGCATTGAGGGTACTTTGATTTGTATCGATTGCCATTCGATTATTCATCGATAAACTTAACGTCGTCGTCATTTTTATCGATTCCTTTTATCGAGTCGTGTACTTCCTTCACTAGTTCTGCCAGCTCGCCCGGCCCGTAGCCCAATAGCTGTCTTAGATCACATACAAACTTGTACACAAACCTGGAACACAAACAGATACGACTGGTCTGAGTCTTTAAAAATATATAAAAATAAGCTAGATTTCAAATAATAAGGGATGGTGGCTGAATGGTTGCGTGCTAAACACTGAACTGCTAGGCTTGGGTCTCCTCTCCTCTAACTAGAGAGCTGAGAGGGTTTAGGCCATAATCCACTCACGCTGGCCTAGTGCGGGTGGTGGATCAGACATACTCATAGAATTTCTTCTAGAGTATGTGGGTTTCCTCACGATGTTTTCCTTCACCGTTAGCAGATGGTAAGTCACATGACTAGTACATATAAATTCCACAAAGTGTAATCCACATTGGTACTGCTGGTCGGGATCGAACTCGGACCGCGTGATTTTCACGCCGGTCCCTTTAATAATAATAATATTCAACCACATTCACACAGCGCCATCTAGTCCCAAAGTAAGCAATTATATTTGCTTGTGTTATGGGTACTAAACAACTGATATACTACTTAAATACATTTTTTTTTTGTAAATACATACATATTATAGATAAATTACACCCAGACACAGAACAAACCTTTATGCTCATCACACAAAGATTTGTCCTGGGTGGGGATCGAACCCACGACCTCCGGCTTAGCAGTCAGGGTCACTAACCACTAGACCAACAGGTCAGTCATCCATTCAGCCATCATCGCTTTTTTTTTTAATGTTATTATTATTATATAATATAAATAAGACTGACCTCTTGCCGGAGACCTTGGCGATCATGTCTCCATCGTAGTAGTATCTGAGGGCCCGCGACAACTTCTCGTAGTTCATGGCAGGCTTGTGCTTCCTGGCGCCCCACAGCCGCGCCACTCGCTCCGGCTCCAACAACTTGAACTCGCCCGAACTACCTGCTCCACGGGACGATACCAAACTTTATTTAGTAAAAGTAAAATTTAGTCATAGTCATAGTAATAATATATATTTCATATAGATCAAATACATGATACTTATGAACGTCATACAAAGCCAAAAAAAGGTGTCAGCAAATTTGCCTACGGCCAGTTCACTGACAAGGTTGAGCCCTGTGAAGAACTTGGCAAGAAACTCAGGCCACTCTTTTTAATCACGATCCGGGTACCTCTTGCACAGCAGTCGTATACACTTCCCGCTGCGCCACCGAGGCAGTTACCCAACATTTAGAAACACAAATATAACATACCGTGGCGCAGTGGTTAAGGTGGTCGCCTCGCCACTACATCGCCGTGCTGGGTGACGTGGGTTCGATTCCCACACGAGACAAATATTTGTGTGATTCATAGATATTTGTTTCTAGTCTGGGTGTACTTTGTGTCCGTTAGTTTCATGTTTGTAAAGCTCCCCGCGACACAGGGCTTGTTCCCTAGTGCGGGTGTTGTCTTTTAAAAAAAAAAAAGAAAAAAGAAATACCATGCCACCGGATGATATGGAAGTACTCAGCGCTGGTGAGTAACTCTAACAGGAACTGCCACAGGTGGATCTGGCCGTTGTTGCCATTGCGTGACGTCACGTACGACGTCATCTCCTCGTCGTTTGAAGGCCTTATTACCTATATAAAATACATATTATATAACAGTTAAGAGGGTTCGTACAGAGGAATGAAAACGTCGCAATTTATTTATTTATTTAAAACTTTATGCACAATAGTACAAAGGTAAGCTTAATGCCAGAAGGTATTATCTACCAGCCGACCTTAGGGTGATGCAGAGAACATGGTAGGTGCAAAAATCAAGGAAAATTGTGACTAGAGTAAGCTATAATATTAAATACAATATAGGTATAATAAAATAGTAAATATAGGTATATATATATATATATAAATACAAATAAAATGAATATAATAATATCAATATAATATATACTGCTAATTTATTGACGAGATGATTCTGCTAGTTTGTCGAATAGTATACTTCGTACTCTTAACTTAAAGGTAAACTTGATAGTGACCATCCTGACCTCCGAAGGGAGCGCATTCCAGAGAAGAACAGATTGTATGAAGAAGGAATAATGAACAAAATCAGTGGAGTGAGGAGTGGGACAGGTGAGAAGAAGGTTATTAGCCGAGCGTAAAGTTCGGTTATGGGTTAATTTAGTGTCATATTTCGATTTATTATTTACTAGCTTCCGTCCGCTGCTTCGCCCGCGTCGTATGTATTTTATACCTATAAACCTTCCTTTTGAATCACTCTTTCTATTAAAAAAAAAGCCGCATCAAAATCCGTTGCGTAGTTTTAAAGATTTAAGCATATATAGGGATATAGGGATCGAGAAAGCGACTTTGTTTTATACTATGAAGTGATTTGGAGCAGAAAATTTTTGTTTTCGAATATTTTGTTGAAATTTGTGTAAAAAGGTACGAAATCATTGTGTTTACAGTTCTATTTATATGCAAATAACACATTGGAAATTGCAGAGCCTTTTTTTATACTAAAATAACTGTAAGCATTACGGATACTTACTTTTTAATACAAGTTCACTTAATCCTAAACAATGTATTGAAAACATTAAAAAAAAAATAGCTTCGATTAACTACCTCGGTGGCGCAACTGGAAGTGTATACGACTGCTGTGGTGGTCCCGGGTTCGATTCCCGGGTCGGGTGAAAATGGTATTGGGTGCTTTTCTAATATAAAATTCCAGTACTGAGATTTTTCCGGAGTTCGGTAAACAAATGTTCCCGGTTGATGACACGGCTCGCCCCCTATTTCATGGGACCAAACATAACTGGCGAAATGTGAGTGTGAAACACCTCTGCCTATCCCTTCGGGGAAAAGGCGTGATGCTATGTGATGTTCGATTATATTATAAAAATCGAAAAACACTTAGTTGCGATGTTGCCATTCCTTTTTATAAACCCTCTTAAAACGGTCAATAACCAGTCAAAAGTAGTTTTGACTGGTTATTGACCGTTTATTAGTCAAAACTCTTGAAGTAAGGAGGTCATTATAAAAACAAACCTGTTTAGGTTTCTTCTTGATGGCAGATTGTGGCGCCTCTTCCAGCGGATCTTTGGGTGGCTGACTCTCGTCGTGTTGGACCACAGCTGTAATTACAATAATAGCATCAATTCATCATCATCAATCGACTGGCCTGTTGGTCTAGTGGTTAGTGACCCTGACTGCTAAGCTGCAGGTCGTGGGTTCGATCCCCACCCAGGACAAATCTTTGTGTGATGAGCATAATGGTTTGTTCTGTGTCTGGGTGTAATTTATCTATTATATGTATGTATTTACAAAAAAAAAATGTATTTAAGTGGTATATCAGTTGTTTAGTACCCATAACACAAGCAAATATAATTGCTTACTTTGGGACTAGATGGCGCTGTGTGTGAATGTGGTAGAATATATTTATGGTAGAATATATAATTTCTTGCGTTGGCAATCAGACGAAATCGAACATAGTTTTTTATTTGTTCTTCGAAATTAATTAAAAAAAAATAATTAAAATTAATTTATTTCAGATGTTAGGTACATCCATATACATTAACATAGCTCGTAGAACTGATGGCTGATGGGGGAAAAAGGTTCTCGAGTGGCGGCCACGTATTGGAAAGCGCAGCGTGGGACGGCCCCCCAGCAGATGGACCGACGACCTGGCCAGGATTGCGGGTGGCCGTTGGTTGCAAGCGGCACAGGACCGTTCGCAGTAGCGTAAATTAGGTGAGGCCTATGTTCAGCAGTGGACGTCGTTGTGCTGATATGATGATGATGATGATATACATTAAACACACACACACATTTATCAACGGGAATTGTAGTTATGTGTGTGAATGTTAATGTGTTAATAGCTAACTCTTTTTTAAATATCTCATATCTGATTTCTAACAATACATTCACGGCATCACGACATTTTCTCCGGAATGATAAGCAGAGATGCATCTCACCCAAAATTCACTAGTTATATTTAAATGACAATAGGCTCGCCTACTATTTCATGGGACCAAACATAGCTGGCGAAATGTGGGTGCGAAACACCTCTGCCTACCCCTTCGTGGAAAAAGGCGTGATGCTATGTTATGTTATATTTAAACATACATACCAATAAATTTACATTTCCGTAGCAATTCAAAATGAGTCCAGAACAAATCTCCAGGGTCCGAAGGTACTTTCTCTCTGAAATTAAAATTATATAAAATTTACATTTTATAAATAATGTAAGGAACAACAACAAGGTGGACAGACGATTTGATCCGAATAGCAGGATCGCGCTGGATGCAGGCCGCAAACAACCTCCAACAAATATTGGAAATCCTAGGCCTATGTTCAGCAGTGGACTTCCTGCGGCTGATATGATGATGATGATGATGATGAAATAATGTTATTATTTATCAACAATTTGACTGGTCGTTGGTCTAGTGGTTAGTCACCCTGACTGCTAAGCCGGAGGTCGTGGCTTCGATCCCCACCCAGGACAAATCTTTGTGTGATGAGCATGAGGGTTTGTTCTGTGTCTGGTTGTAATTTATCTAAAATATGTATGTATTTATAAAAAAATAATGTACTTAAGTAGTATATCAGTTGTTTAGTACCCATAACACAAGCAAATATAATTGCTTACTTTGGGACTAGATGGCGATAGATGTAGATGGATAAATATTATTATTATTATAGTTTTTTATTCTGTTGGAATAAGCACAAACATACGTACCCTAAATTAAAATAATAAAATACATAAATAAATATTTTATTCTCTATACTATAATATTAAAAAAAGAAAAGATTTGTATTTTTGTATGTAACAAATAAATTTAAAAACTACTGGACCGATTTCAATATTTTTTTGCCGTTAGAAAGCTACGTTATCACTGAGTAACATAGGCTATATAACACCACGCTACCGCCAATAGGAGCTGAGCAGTCAAAAGAAAGACGGGAGAGAGTCCCTTGAAGTATGACGTGATTAATGTATAGTCCCTAAAAAAAATCCGTGTGGCACTCGGGGACTGTCGCGGTAAAGCTATTGCATAGCATTTTTTATCAACTTATGCAATTATAATATTTATACAATATTTTTTTTCATTAATAAATGCATTTTGTTTATTCATATTTAAAACACTTTATACACAAATTTTACGCGTACAGCTATACACTGTTGTACATAGATGATAGATACCTATACACCTATATACTTTCTCACAAACAGCTGCTTACGTATTCGTCCGATTTCGGAGCAGCTCGTCTCTTACCGTGCTCACTTCGTACAGTCTACACACATACGTCTAGTCGCACGCACACAAACACCGTGCTGAAGTCTGCCGAACTAAAACGACCTTAGACGAGGGTGTTAGGTTTATTTTCGTTACGGAATTTCTTGATTCGGTCGCCGCGCTCAAAGCCCGCGATAAAAGCTATGCAATAGCTTAAAAACAATAATATACTCACTTAAATTCAATGTTGGTGATAGTACACAACTCAGCTCCACTTATATTCCAATCGGATAGCTTAACACCAATCAAGTTGAATTGGCGCACAGCCCACTGTATCCATAGCTTCACGTGTTGGACTGACCTGTGTAAAATTAATATAGTCTTAAATATAATCTGTACGTGTAGTGACGTTTTTAGAATACATACCCAATGTTACTACCCCATTTCAACCCATGGGTGTCATTAAAAGAAAATCCTATACCAATCCGTCTGGCCAGCGTGGTATAGTAGGCCAAATTCCCTCCAAAATATTTGGAGGAGACCCATGCCCGGCAGTGGGACGTTTATGGGTGGAAACGATGAAAGCACAAAACGGATCTTACCACTCATTAGGGTCATCGGGCACCCTAATTCGATGTTCACTGTTGAACTGTGAGTCGACGACCCACTTGACGGCAGCGGCGTGCGGATGGGAGGCAGCCTCGTCCAGCAGCTGTTCTTGAATCGACATCGTCGCGTCTTCTAACTCCAGCACTGGGGGGGTGGGGGGGGGGCAGTGTTTATAGATAGATCTTTTCTGATCGACGTGATTATGTACTAAGTTGGGTTTGGGGGTCGTCTATTAATCACGCGAAGCTCGAAAGGGGGGGTTCGAAAAAATCACGAAATATCACTAGGGGGAGGGGATACGCATGTCATATCGAGTGTATCTATTTTTTCTTTGATCGCGCGATTTCTATACCCTCGAATCAATAACCTCTGTCAGGACATTTTATTCACGTTGCGTCAATCCATCATTCAATTATATCTGTACATGAAAGGTTTTATTAATAAAAAAAAAATCACGTGATTAATGAACGTCCCCTTTGTACATCATCTTTATAGAAAAATATATAATAAAAATATATAAATGTGGGTGTGAAACACCTCTGCCTATCCCTTCGGGGAAAAAGGCGTGATCTTATGTTATGAATTATATCCATATATATTATAGCGCCGTCTGTTGTGCCCTTTAAATCATACTGTCATCTAAGAGAGGTAGAGGTAAGCACAGAGCACTCACAGTGATCATTCGCCTGGTTGGGCAGTTGGACCAGTTCCTCGTCAGGCTTCAGAACATCCAGGATGTTGATCTTCCTCTCGGCCGCTCTGATCTGAATGTTCACTTGCACCACACCTTCTCCTCTGATGCACTGTTCCACCAGGGTCTTGTGGTTTTCCAACTAAAAAAATTATGTAGTACATTAAGTGTTAGCCACTCTATATAGGTACTTAGGAACAAAGCTAAGTTCTTTTTAGCATACCTGATATAAACCGGTGACGGATTAAAAACCCCATCTCAACCTGTGAGTGCAGCAAAAGGCGACTAAGGGAATAACCTTATGCAGACAAGAGTATTGCAAAAAAAAAGGAAAATTCGAAACAAACCCTATACCAACCCGTTTGGCCAGCGTGGTATAGTAGGCTAAATTTCTTCTTGGAGGAGATCCGTGCCCAGCAGATTAATTTAAATATATGCAATTTCTCCAAATAAAAAAAATCGATCACACACGAAGGTCTATGAGCCACCTCACAGTGATGCTGACGGCAGGAGTTTTGCTACTTTTCTGAGTCCAACATATGCAAGCGTCATCATCATGTCAGCCTATTGCAGTCTACTGCTGGACATAGGTCTTTTCTAACAGCGTTAATATACATAATTAGTCTCACCATCTTAGCATTCTGTAGCCAAAAGCTATAATCTGAGAGATCTGCACCGAGCCTCCTCTCCAGCATGGCTCGGAGACGAGATAATCTTGTTCTGATGTCCATTAGTTGTACTATTACCTCTTCTGTAAAAGAACACATTATCTTAATTAAAAAGTCATACCATACTAATATTTTCAGGCTGACGAGTATGAATGTGCTAATATAAGGATTTAAGGAACCATCAGTTTGATGATTTTAGACTCAAAGACATATTATTTACGATCAAAGAAGTAGAATAGTACTTTCAGACATGCCAGCGGTCCAATTCCTCCTCCCAATTCCCATCATTTTCTTCTTCCTCCAACCAATACTAAAATAAAAATACAGCCATATCCTAATGGGAGAAATTGAAATTGGTGTTCAGCAAGGTCCATGATTTTTGATGATGGGTGACCGTTTGTGGCAATTTCATTCTCGAGCATCTGCGTCCTTAAGAAGGCATGCATTTTTAAGTCAAGTTGCAAACCTTCTGGGCTAGGATATGCCTCAAGCTCCTTCAATAAGAAGATGAAGTGTTTAAGAAATAATGTTATTGTACACTCACCAGTGCTTTCTGTGCTCTGCATAGTATCATCTTCATCAGCAGTGTCGGAGAACACTGCTAGAGGAGTCTGTAGTATCTCTCCACCTGATTGCATTAGACCTGGAAATACATAATAAAAATTTTTGTTTTCTGACAAATGCTAACATCATTGGTTAGTTAATAGTTCATTTTTAAATATATCGACTTAGTCATAACCTTTGCTTCATTTGGATCAAATACATGCTACTTATGAATGTCATACAAAGCCAAAAAAAAGGTTTCAGCAAAAATACATTTCAAAAGGAGTTCCACCGATATCAGACACAGGGACCAAGTACTTACTACCACCGGGTGGTTAGGGCTCCAATGGGGAAACTTCTCACAATAATTATTTTTTCTTCTTTATTTATGTACTTAAATGTGAAAATTTTAGTACTTAATTCATGGGTGAAATATAAAATATTCAATAGATGGGCTGATGATTGGCAGGATCATCCAGTTACTACATAAATATTTAGCTCGGTGAACCTACCACACAGCACTCGTTGAGCCAACAAGTAAATATGAATACCCGTATCATGTTTAATTTTAGTTATATTATTGTATGTATGTTAGTCTGTAAGGTATGTATTTTTATGTGAATTTGTATCTCGAAATAAATGATTTATAATAACGCTGTGGGGCAGACAAAATTGCCAACATAATAATTGGCTATAGCATGTAATACAAGCCTTTTGAATACAGCTACAAGTTTCCCATATCACATGTACTCTTATTTATTAAGACAGTGGCTGTATTCAGAAGGCATATCTTTCTTATATTCAATTAATATCTAGACTTATTCTTAGGTTAGCTATGGTTGCCTATAATTGAGAGAGCACCAGGCATGATTTATATCCTCGATATTTTTTTTTTGTTAATTATGTGTATCTCTTGTTGTTAATCCATAAAAGAATTATAAATATTTATTAAATGCACAAAACAATTTACAACCTTAAAAATAAGAAAGTATAGTATATAAGTGTTCCGATTCTAGATTGTAACTCAAATACATGCGCATACATTAAAACAACTTATAGTTTTACAAGTGATCGAACATCAAAATTTGAGAACTAGCATTTTTACAATTTAACAATTTTATTATAATATGTTGTGAAGGAGCAATTTAAAAATAATAGAAATATAAATATGCAGACATTGCGTGACAGACATCATGTTACAGATGAAATTGTGGGTTTAGAATAGAGGATATCTTTTACCGTCTTTATGTATATTCCAACCTGGGAAACAAAAATATCTACTTGTAAATGACCCGGTACCACCTCATTATACTGTCTAGTCATTCTTACGAGTGGGTTATAAAAGGATATATTATTTTTATAGACATTTAGAACAAAGAGATTGACACGATTTGACCTGCGTTCACTATATTTAATGTTAAATGAAATATCAGAGAGTAATGTGGGTGAGTCTACTATTGAGTGAATTATTTTATATAAATAGACAAAGTCAAAATATCGACGATGAATCTCCAGGGATTGAATCTTAAATTTTAGCAGTTTATCTTCATAACTGAGATATGAGCCACCTATATAATTAATAAGTTACCAATTACATATACCTAAATAATTAATAAGTTAGCAATGTTGTACTTTAAGTCATAATATTTAATACATTTTCTCACTAGTCTAATATGGACTTACATGGGTATTCATAACAACACAAAACTAAGTCTATATGTGATATTGTCAGCTTGAATTGAGAATCGGTTAATTATTATTTACATTACCTACAATTTCATGGCAAAATTTAATCATCTATAGTTGTTTGCGGTAAATAAATGATGACCACCTAATGAGGCAAAATTATTGATTGTTATTGATTTATAGTAACCTGGCAAAATATACCGATAAGATGATGGTTGAGTATTAGATAATAATATCAATGAATAAGCAGTTAACATTGTTATTACTTATGTACTGCCTTTGATTGTTATTGAAGCCTATTTTGAAGATAAATAGAGAGACAGAAGGAAACATACACAGGAAAACCTTGACTATATTATTTGCTGCTGACTGCTATGACTGTGTGCCTAATGCGCGTTTAAGCAATTAAATAACTCACCTAAGTCTGATTCTGTCACATACTGAGGTATAATTGATAATGGATCCGATGTTTCCACAGTATTATCATCGAAACCATTTTCACCCTGTTCCATTTTGATAGCTCGCACATTTAGCAAATCGTTCAAATCTGTCACCTCCATTTTATACTTAAAACTACAGTAACACTTAACACACAATATGTCAATATAAATACGATAAATTTAGTTGTGTTATAACAAAAGTTGTAATAAGATTTGAAATTTTTAGGAAAAGGAAATAGTTTTGCAGCCACTTCCGCGTGCGCCAAAAACCAATGCCCATAGATAATTGTCGGTTGTTGACAGTACGTCTAGATTGTTTATGGATTATATAGAAAATAAATTTGACAATAATTGCTTCTCTCCGTATAGTGTATAATCTATGATAATTGCAAATAATAAAAATAAACTGTGATACTTCAAAAATTTTCTTCATCATCATAATCCTCAATGTGATTATGATGATGAATCATAATCCTAATAGAAATTGATATGGATGTCATTTTCGAGGTTTTCAGGGACGCTGATTATATAAATGTTATCTTTAATGACGTAAAATGAAATTCGACTCCTGTAGTGGGGTGTTGTGGAATTAATGAATTGCACTTAAAACAAAGACCTATGTAATTTTCATTTTTTATGTAATAAAATATGAAATTCTTTTCACCTCTAGGTGCCGCTAAATGTGTTAATTGCAAAGCACTTTATTACCGAGCGTGTGCTGCGTTGCCAACTAAGGGTCAAGTAATGCCCACATGGCAGTGCCTAGACTGCAAGACACCAACGAAGAAGGTCACGGAGGACATCAGCTCAGATGAGTTTATGGACTCAAGCTCATTGGATGATGCAGATAGTCAGTCAGCGCAGCCGAAACAGAATCCCTCAAGTTTTGCTGCAGAACTCCATAAGTTCAAGCAGGAGCTTCTTGCCGAGTTGCGTACCATGCGAGAAGAGTTTCAATTGGTTCGATCGGACATCTTGCAGGTGAGAGATTCCCTGAGGGCATGTAATGAGCGCATGGACAGCCTGGAGTCTAGAGTGAGTGCGCTGGAAGCCAGTGGCCACACTACCAGCAATGTTCCGGAGGTGAATAAGGTTATCGCTGAGTTAAAACAGAGCCTAAACGATCGCGATCAGGAGCTACTGGCTAATGATATAGAAGTCGCTAATCTACTGGAGGTGACTGGAGTAAACGTCACCCACACGATGAAGCTGATGGCGGCCAAGCTCGGCATTCAACAGGATGATCGTGATATTGTAAGTGCAGATCGCGTCGGCGCGGGCGGAAGGCACATCAATGCGATGGACGCAGCGGGAAGCGTGGAAGTGCGCCCGCGCCGCATTGTCGTCCGCCCGGCTCGCAGGCATCTAAAAGATGAACTGTTACTCAATGCCCGGACACGTAGAAGAATTACCTCCGCCGAGCTCGGTTTAACAGGCCGACCGCGACGGTTCTATCTGAACGAGCGCCTCACTAAAATAAACAAACAGTTGTTTCGCCGAGCCCGTGATGCGGCCCAACGTCTCGGATGGCAGTTCGTGTGGACAAAGCGAGTTCGTATTTTCCTTCGACAGAAACATGGCGACCTGGTCCACCGGGTGCGCACTGAAACAGACCTACTACCTTGTCCTCGGCCCTATCGGCGACACATCAAATTAGGCTCAGTTTAATTATAAACACATTTGTATCTTTTCAAATTAGGTATTTATTTACTTTTATCTATTTATTTTTATAAATTACATTGTAGAATAGGAAATGGTATTAATAACAAAAATGTGTATTTTGAAACATTATACAACACCACGACAACAAAAACATAACATAACAACATGACATAGCATCACGCCTTTTTCCCCGAAGGGGTAGGCAGAAGTGTTTCACACCCACATTACGCCAGCTATGTTTGGTCCCATGAAATAGGGGGCGAGCCTATTGTCATCTACCGGGAACATTTGTTTACCAAACTCCGGGAAAATCTCCGGGAAAGCCCAATACAATTTTTCACTCGACCCGGAAATCGAACTCGGGACCTCTTGCACAGCAGAGGTATACACTTTCCACTGCGCCACCGAGGTAGTTTCACGACAACAAACAGGTACATTATAAAATATAAACCACACAAAGAAATATCTACTTATAGTTATACATATCAGTTAAACTCGGTAACACTAAGAATCAGCCTTATCTTAATTATGATACATTTTATAATATGGAACAACATTGTCACCGGGCGTCAAATGAATATAAATTATACAATGAAATATTATGTACACTCTTTTTAAATAATATTAATATTAATATTCTACCACATTCACACAGCGTCATCTAGTCCCAAAGTAAGCAATTATATTTGCTTGTGTTATGGGTACTAAACAACTGATATACTTACTACTTAAATACATTTTTTTTGTAAATACATACATATTAAAGATAAATTACACCCAGACACAGAACAAACCTTTATGCTCATCACACAAAGATTTGTCCCGGGTGTGGATCGAACCCACGACCTCCGGCTTAGCAGTCAGGGTCACTAACCACTAGACCAACAGGCCAGCCAAATAGGAATGTACGTACAATTGAAGAAGCGATCCTATTGACTATCTAGCATTATATCTTACATATATAATACACAATTGAGTACTCTTGTGTCATGTTCATTTCTTACTCACGTCATTTTATATACCTAAATTTTTTGTTTTATTTTATTTTATTTATTTTTCTAAAGCGTCACCTAACAAATATTCCGTACTAGCTTTTGCCCGCGACTTCGTCCGCGTAGATTTCGATATTACATAGGTCTTTGTTTTAAGTGCAATTCATTATTTCCACAACACCCCACTACTGGAGTTGAATTTCATTTTACGTCATTAAAGATAACATTTATGTAATCAGCGTCCCTGAAAACCTCGAAAATGACATCCATATCAATTTCTAATAATTTTCACAACTATTTCATGGGACCAAATATAGCTGGCGAAATGTGGGTGCGAAACACCTCTGCAAAGGGTTAGCCTTCGGGAAAAGGCGTGATGCTATGTATGTATGTATTTCATCCCTTAGGGTAAGTTTTTATTATTATATTTCACCCCCTGAACCCATCCCTATCAAAAATATTAAAAACTACATTTTAAGTTCCTATCCCAATACGAATTTGGAAAACGTTAACTTCAAAACAAAGATCTTTTCATACAACGTTTCATCCCTAATTTCACCCTTCCAATGCCACCCTTGTCAAAAATATTGATGAGTGTATTTTTTATTTTGATAGTAGTACCCCAAAACAAATTTTCAAATCTATATACTTATATGTTAAAAAACAAAGAAGTTTCATACAAACGTTTTTCTTACACCTCTAGACATTAGGACAAACACACCCTCCAAATTTCAAGTCGCTACGACCAGCGGTTTGGGCTGTGCGTTGTCTGTCAGTCAGTCAGTCAGGTCAAAGCCTTTTATAATATTTATATTATGGATTTACACCTGAATAATCATGATGAACAGTAAACAGATTCGGTTTATTTAACGCGGGTTCGCTGGTTACTAAACATGATGAGTTTATCATAGCCATGAGTCATCATTCGGCAGATATAGTAGCCATAAACGAAACATGGCTCCGCGCGGGAGAAGATGGCCGGGCACCTGCGGTTCCTGGGTACAAGTTGTGTCATATAACTACCACGTCCGAGGTTAGTCCGCGATGGGCGGGGAGGGGGTGTGGCTTTTTACATTAGAACTGGTATGTGTACGCGCATAAGATCTCACCGGCAACATCCGACTGTGGAGCAAATATGGCTTACTATAACCACTAAAACAAAGATACTGCTCGTTGGAACTGACACTTTTTTGGACGCAATTACGGAAAGTATCTGTGCTCTTGCGCCTTACGACAATATTATAATTCCAGGAGACTTCAATGTTAATTTGCTTGATAATAACAATCCCAAAGCGAGTCAGCTGCGGGAGTTCCTGCAATATAGTAACATGGACCAAATTGTGCCAACGGCTACCCACTTTGTAGGAGATAGTGCCACGCTCATTGACATTATATGCACCGATGTAGGTACCGAAGCGTAGTTGTGGATCACATAAGTGACCTAGGTCACCGCTCATTTGTAACGTGCGAGTTATTATTTAAGAAAGACAAACCTATAAGAAGACAAGTGATATACCGCCCATTTAAAAATATCTTGAGCGATATTTTTGAAGGAGATTTAGGTGCAATACCGTGGGAATCAATTTGTGATTTACAAAACGTTAATGAATTGATATACTTTTTTAACCTATACGTTACCCAACTTTTCGATTTACACGCGCCTATAAAATGTACTGTATTTAAGTTAAAACCAACACCCTGGATCACAGATACTATAAAAACTATATTTAGGCTGCGTGACGAAGCTCCACATCATTTCCACAAAACTAGACTGGAATCACATAAAACTATTGGATTGGAATTGGAACTGGACCTAAAAAAACAAGCAATAACCTCCCTTAACTGTGAAAAATCTGCTTTCCTAAATTCTCTAATAAATAATAATATACGCAACCCAAAAGTTGATGATTAATTTAAAGAGACACGTGATACCAGTCCAGAAAGATGATGTTTTGCCGGACCAATTTGATGATCCGGATGCAATTAACTCGTCTTTCCTCGACGTCCCAGGTAACCCCGATGTCTCTATATCTACGCTCACCTACGAATTTAATCACCAGAGTGGCTGGGCGAGGCGAGACGAGGACAGTAAGGCTCCAGTTAAAAACCAGCGCGGGACACCTGTGCTGTGCCCCGCATTAAGCTGAACTGGAGGCCTTTTTTGATGGGGGCATGAAGTACATAATTAATTGTTTTCGTTTTATTTTGCCTTCTGAAAAATAAATATATTTTCTTTTTCTTCTTCTTTTCTTTCTAATATCGTAATCTACGCGGACGAAGTCGCGGGCAAAAGCTAGTATTATACAGGGAGCTACTTTTTGATAAGCAAGTTTATACATTACAAAACATTATATTTTTATAGTTTCTTGCATTTATACTAGATGGCGCTTAACTATTCGGCTTTCTTTCATTGCCTCAAGCAGTTTTTTTGGAAACGTAGTGATTAAATTCTCTTGGATTATACTTTCCGATAAATCAGAGCCAAGGGCTAATAATACTTGCTTAGTGTGAGAAAAGGTATGAAAACACAAAATTTTAGGTATTTAGAGTAACTTTTTGTTTTATTATGATTGTCATGTTCTCGGATACGATACGATTTGCGCATAGGGAGACTCCTCTTTGTGTAATGTTCTGTTGTTATTGGGCAGGTCCAATTGGGCATACGTAACGGTCTCCGGATATATCTGGAAGAATATTACAATTTGATTAATTTTATCCTGACTGCCTCGATGACGCAGCGGTAGTATACAGTAGTTCGATCCTCGGGTCGTAAAATATAATTTTTATGATCTTCAATGTTTGTTTCGGAGTTTGAGTATTTTTCTATGTATTTACAAGTATATAGGCAGTGTGGGGAACATGTTAATTCATCATCATTTCAACCCATAAACGTCCCACGGCTGGGCACTGGTGTCCTCCAAAGAATGTGGAGGGAATTCAGCCTACTATATACCACGCTGACCAGACGGGTTGGTATAGGGTTTGTTTCGAATTTTCCTTTTCTCGCAGTGCTCTTGTCTGCATAATCTGTTAGGTACTCCCTTATTCGCCTTTTACGACACCCACGGGTTGAGATGGGATAGTGACATTGTGTATTATTACAGAACAGAAATAGTTTTTTTTTGAAGATATTTGATTGACAGTGAAATACTAACAATTTGCGCGTATGGTGATTCTTCTGCCTCATAATCTCTGTCGCTTCGGGCCAATGGGTTTATGTTTAAATTAGCGTACAACAACGTTGAATTAATGTATTCCTGAAAACAAAATTCGGATTTTTATCGCAAATTCATACAAAGCACTAAATTTAAACTTATTTAAACGTCCCTTAAAATATTACGATGCCTAAACAAGTTTTCTTTGGGTTATTTGATTTTTTTTTATTGTTTAAGTTTTCGTTTTAGTTTCCTTTTTTTTGTTTGTATTTAATTGTATATATAGTTCTATGTAAGTAGATGTTTAATTTAATTATTTTCATTATTATAATTATCAATAAAAGTAATATAATATTAATTGTTTATAGAATACAATACGATTAATAACATGTAATTATTGTTATATTTTATTTATTATTATTGATTTATTTAAATTGACATTGCCTCTATGACTACGTTCTGTTTCATGATTCTGACATGATTTCCTATACTTTAAATACTATTATGACTAAATAGATAATTTTATTCAATTGTTTTGTGTAATTAATAAGTACCTATTTATGATCAAATAATAAGATTAAAATATAATATGATTAAAATATAATAATAAAAAAAAAATTTGCATGTCTTGAAATGGACAGAACATGTTGATACTATATTTATTTTGTAAGACCATATATTGTACTCATGTTATGACAAATAAACTATCAAAAAAAAAACTTAATATTGCTTCTTGCCAAATTTCATGTTTCTAGGTCAACAGGAAGTACCAGGAATTAACTTTTTGGTCGTCAAGATATGTGATGAAAATGTAGCACAATCAGCTGTATCTTTTGATTGCGATTACTTAGAACTCTATTTTTTTATTGCGTCAAGGGATTGCAGACAAGAGTAGTAATTTGATATTAATTTCAGTTTGTCGTCTACGCGTTCTTGAGAAAAATATTCTTGACAGACAAACAGACAGACGGATAACGGAGTGATCCTATAAGCAGGAGTTCCCAAACAGGGGGGCACACCCCCCTTGGGGGACGTAGAAAAATATCAGGGGGTACGTAATAGGTACGTTTACATTTCCGAAAATGTTATATTTTATTAAATCGGCTATGGCCTCTGCCTGGGGCAACGCATTAGCCTTGCTATCCAACGCGGTATTGTGGCTAGCCTTTTGGGTACCTTTCCTCAGGAATCTGATGTTAATCAGATATTCTATTTATAGGAATTTCCTGTAAATAGAGTATCTGGTTCTTTTTTTTTTAATAGGTTAGCTGTGTATATTTTTAAGTTATGTTATTAACAGCATAAAATTACCTTGAATTGTCATATCTGTATTGTACCTAATTGAAATTCAAATAAAAAAAAGTATTTGATAAAAAAATATGTTTCTTAATTTTTTTGAAACTTAGGGGGGCATGAAAATATTAATTTGGGTTCGGGGAGGCTCAGCGAAGTAAAGGTTGGGAAATCCTGCAGAAAGGGTTTCGTTTTTTACATTTGAGGTACGAAACCCTAAAAATGGGTGGATGTGTTAACTATGAATACGTACGACTCCGTTTTCTTCTGGTGGTTCTGACACTGTTGTAGGTTTATTACGAAATCTTTTAATACTGAGTAATACTATTATTATAATTAATATAATTGTTCCTACGGTGGCGCCACCTATGTAATAGTATTCAATTATACCTGAAAAAAAAATGGAATCTTATAAATTGTTTATTATGAACCAATAGAATCGCTAGATTCGCTTCATTAACCTGACGTATGTCGTCACGTCACTTACGTCAGGTAAATGAAGCGATTCTAAGTGGTGGCCGTTGGAGGAAAAGGTTCTCGAGTGGCGGCCACGTATTAGAAGCCGCAGTGTGATACGGCCCGCCACCAGATGGACCAACGACCTGGTCAGGGTTGTGGGCGGCCGTTGGTTGCGGGCGGCACAGGACCCCTCGCAATGCCTTAAATTAGGTGAGGCCTATGTTCAGCAGGGAACCTCGCGAAGTCGTTGGGCTGATATATGATGATAATCACTCGAACATAGAGATGTGTACCAGAGGGTGGAAACGGAGCCTAATTCTGGCCGAAAATTCGACAGAATAGGATCAGGCTGTTGGTCTTGGTAATACATACATGTCGCTGTGGTCGCGGACGAATGTTCCTGCGCTCCCGTGACCACAGCAGAGCGCGACGAGAGGAACACCTTGGGGTTTTAGTGGGTGCGAGCCCCACATAACCCCTCGGTTCTGTCCCCAAGACCGAGGGGTATGCGTCAGGCATTTCCCCAAGTAAAAAAAAAAAAAATGGTAATACATACATACATAAATAAATTACCTTTGAAAGCGATGGTGGCTGAATGTATAAGAGACCGGCGTGCTAAACACGCGGTCCGAGTTCGATTCCGACCGGCAGTACCAATGTGGATTCCACTTTGTGCAATTTATATGTACTAGTAAAGTGACATACCATCTGTTAACAGTGAAGGAAAACATCGTGAGGAAACCCGCATACACTAGAAGATATTCTATGAGTATGTCTGATCCACCAACCCGTATTAGGCCAGCGTGTGTGGATTATGGCCTGAACCTCTCAGCTCTCTATATAGAGAAAAGGAGACCCGAGCCCAGCAGAAGGACATTAATAATATAATAATATTCTACCACATTCACACAGCGCCATCTAGTCCCAAAGTAAGCAATTATATTTGCTTGTGTTATGGGTACTAAACAACTGATATACTACTTAAATACATTTTTTTTGAAATACATACATATTATAGATAAATTACACCCAGACACAGAACAAACCTTTATGCTCATCACACAAAGATTTGTCCTGCGTGGGGATCGAATCCATGACCTCCGGCTTTGCAGTCAGGGCCAACCACTAGACCAACAGGCCAGTCAAAATTAATGGGTTGCTGATGAAATTACCTTCTTGTGTCTGTGGTGAAGTCACAGCATTAACTATCCTGACTTTGTCGTCCAGGCGTCGTATTAGACACCCAAGTTCGTTGTTCTTTGTGTATACAAAATAACACAATAATATGGAGTTACTGTCATTCTTTGTAAAGTGTTCTTGTATACTTTTAGTATCGTATATTCTTTTGATTTTGTTTTCTTGAATATGAATCACTTTCGCAACTGTAAATAATGGTTCAAACTTCATTTAATATCTTTATAATATATATAACTAGCTGACTCGGCGAAATTCGTACCGCCATATACTTATTATTCGTGATAGCCGACCCGACAGACTTCGTCCTGTCAAAAAGATTTGTAATGTGGCAGTTTGACATTGACTCATTGACGTTAGGAAGACAGCTACATTGCTTAGACAACAGTGAGTGCTTGTAATATACAATAGCAATAAAGCTCAAATTGACTCTACGGTTTAGTTAGAAAACGTTTGTATGGGAAAAAGAAAAGGGCTGTTTTTAGGGCTTTTCCGGCAATTATACGAATTTTTCTCGCCGTAAAAACCATCCTTGAACTTCAACGAACATTTAAAAAAAAGAATTGACCAAATTGGTCCAGGCGTTGTTGAATTATGCACTTACCAACACATTTAGCGATTCATTTTTGTATTATAGATACTTCTGTACATGTGTTGGCAGTGAACTCCTCCTGAACGGCTGAACCGATTTGAATGAATTTTTGTGTATGTGTTCAAGTGGATTCGACGATATTTTAGAATTTAGATTCACATAAAAAAATAAAAAAGTGCAATCGATTGGTATATCATGCAGGACAACGTCTGTCGGGTCCGCTAGTTTGGTATATATCGCCTCTTTGCTTCAATAATGTGATAAATCCGAAAAATCTTTTTTTTATTTTTATTTATTAAACCGTATCTGACACAGTATAGGTGTGAGTGGATTATGGCCTAAACCCTCTCAGCTCTCTAGATAGAGGAGAGGAGACCCGAGTCCAGCAGTGGAACTTAATGGGTTGCTGATGATGATGATGATCTGACACAATGGTGCTATCTCTTTCTTTTAATTAACTATTTAACACCACGTTTTTGGAGCCAATAAAATCGGACACGGCGAATAAAAAAAACAAAGTTTTCAGCGGCTCTAGGGTATTAAGTATTTGATATTCATTTCAGATTGATAACTCTACGCGTTCATGAGAAAAATGTTCTTTACATTCCTTACGAGGTACGGAAAAACCCCTTAAAATCTACAAAATAGACTTACGCTCGTTTTGAGAGCTACAACTATATGTAACTATTTCTTTGTCGTTATCAAAGTTAACATTCCAAACTTCTTCATCCATTGTGCTGGCAGTAGACGTGGGGGCTGTAACAATCATTTCAAAATTTGAGTTCACATTATCATATTCTTGTCAAAGAAACGCATTAAGTGAAAAGTCCATTCACCAATTTGCATCTTCTATCAATTGTATTTGGGTTGATATTTCATCGTCTCATTACGCTTCTCCTCTGAATGAGAAAATTAGACTCGATAATACATGACTGCACTATATTCTCCCTAACGAGGTTTGCCCAAGGGACTACAGTATGGGTTTCTTAAGGGTCGGCAACGCGCTCGTGATGCCCCTGGTGTTGCAGGCGCCCATAGGCTACGGTAACCGCTTACCATCAGGCGGACCGTACGTCTGTTTGCCACCGTCATGATATAAAAAAAAATATATATTACCACTAACTGTTGCTTGTGGCTGTTTGGGGTTATTGATCTCAGTGGTATATATGGTGTCAGCGCTACAGATGCGCGTCATTTGAATTTTGACATAACATTTGAACTCACAAAGCAGCTGATTTAGTTGGTGTATAGTCTGATGTATCTATACCTACTAATATTTTATAGAGGTAAAGTTTATGAGTATGTGATGTTGTAGGGAATCTCGGGATATACAGAACCGCTTTTCAAAATTCTTTTCGTCGTCTATTAAGCCAAGTTAACTGAGGGACCGGTGTGCAAATCGCGCAGTCCCAGTTCGATCCCGATCAGCAGTACCAATGTGGATTCCACTTTGTGGAATTTATATGTACTAGTCAAGTGACTTACCATCTGCTAACGGTGAAGGGAAACATCGTGAGGAAACCCACATACCCTAGAAGAAATTCTATGAGTATGTCTGATCCACCAACCCGCACTAGGCCAGCGTGAGTGGATTATGGCCTAAACCCTCTCAGCTCTCTAGTTAGAGGAGAGGAGACCCGAGCCCAGCAGTGGGACTTAATGGGTTGCTGATGATGATGAACTGAGGTTGTAATAGTGGTTGTGTAATAATCCATACTTCTATACTGTTAGTTTGTTTGGTTGAATGCCAGGATCTCTGAAACTACTTAGTACTAGTACTAGTACTACTTAGTTAGATAGCACATTTATCAAGGAAGGTTATAGGCTATATAAAATTACGCTACGGCTATTAGGAGCTGAGCAGTGGCAAAATAAAGAACGATGGGAGCGAAGCGCGCTATATCTATTTAGATGTAGAGAAGAGAGAACAGAAATAATGAAGGCTGAGGTAGGAGCATAGCTTCCTGCCTCGATCATAGGCGAGGATCTCTCGCTCCCAGCAGTGGTGAAGGCCATGCTGGAGAGTGAGACGAACTGGGGAGCAGTGCTCTCCTTCTGCGAAGATGTGATGAGGCAGAAGGAGGAGACGGAACGGCAGAGGGAAGACGATGCCCTCAGCGACCCGATCCGCCGTCGAAGGGTAGGCGGGAGAAGGCGGGCTTGCGCCCGCGACCTCCCGCCGTAATAGCCCGAGAAGAGGACGCGCCCGGCTGAGCGCGTCCGCCACGCCAGGACCGGTCGATTTTGGGGAAAGTCAACCGCGAGCGTCTTCTGGTGGCGTGTGCGTGTTCCCGCACGTCACCGCCGGAGCTAAGCTCCGGCAGAGAGGGGGCCCGTAGCGGGCCATGTGGTCGCGGACGAATGTTCCTGCGCTCCCGTGACCACAGCAGAGCGCGACGAGAGGAACACCTTGGGGTTTTAGTGGGTGCGAGCCCCACATAACCCCTCGGTTCTTTCCCCAAGACCGAGGGGTATGCGTCAGGCATTTCCCCAAGTAAAAAAAAAAGAAAAAAACGAAAAAAAAATGGAGCATATCTGATCATGTATAAGTTAGGTTAGAAGGTTGAGGAAACCTTCTAACCTAACTTATCCATGATCGGATTCGCTCAAAAACGAGCAGAAGACATAATCACCAAAACCAATATTTACCAACCGTCTCTGGTAAAACTTGGCATGTACTAAACTAAAATGGTAAAACTTTGAAAAAGGCGTTAATTCACATAACAGATGGACCGACGACCTTGCTTGGGACCGCTCGCAGTAGCGTAATAGGTGAGGCCTATGTTCAGCAGTGGACGTCGCGACGTCGTTGGGCTGATATGACGATGATGTTTGGTAAATTTAATATTAAGATCTACTGGTAAAAACTAAGATTACCCAGTATTCGGGCTTATAAAATTATTTAATTACATTTATTTATTAGTAGAGGATAAATGGTGCTATACGTAGCTCCATCTTGTGATTTTACTGTGCAACGTAGACTTGTACCATTGTCAAATTCTTCCAATGCCAAAGTGAACGATATTGTTGACATTGATAACGTTCCTGAAGTATAAAGAGCTTGTCCATCTGTAAAAAATAATATAGAATTTTAATTGTGATGTGTTAATATTAGTATCAGTAAGTCGTCCCATTAGAAGAATAATGTCTTATCTTCAGATAAAACAAAAATGAAATTATTATAAATTTGACATTAAAAACCGTAAAGTATCAATTGATCAAATTTGTATTTTGTAAAATACTGACTAAAGAATAAAATAAAAATTTATCAATCGATAGTTTACGGTTTTTAATGCCGAATTTTTTAATAATTTCATTTTTGTTTTATGTGAAGATAAAACATTATTCTTCTAATGGGACGAAGTTATTGTGTGCTATAAATGTGGGTGGACAATCACTTTTTATTCACTAACTAGTGTTATATAATGATGTTTTAGGAAGAAGCTAGAGTATCTAAGATACAGGCTCGGCTTAGTTTAGTTGCTAGTGTGTCCAAATTCCATAATGTAGATTATGGTCACATAATATAAAACAAAACAAAAAAAAATAGATTCCTGTCATCTCTAACATCGTGTTTTTATTCTTCGACTATAATTTTATAGTTTTTTGTTTATTCGCAGCACCCTAATATTTTTTTTCGAAAATTAAATAAGCATAAGTTAATCTTTGTGAGGTATCTGCCAGTAAAAGTCCCGTCACAATCGGTTCAAGCGTTTCGGTGTTTACTCAAAGAAGCCGACAGACATTTTTAAAAGTGTGTTTTGTTTTATGTAACGTACTCGTATTGCCAAGGTCCATGAGCGGCGGTAACCGTCTACCATCAGGCTCGTGTGTCACTACAGGCAATAAAAAATAGTTTGTGTCCGATAATATTATACGTTTTCTAAGTTTCCGCGACACAGGATTTATTCCATACTTGGAGTTTTATATAAAACGGCGTCAAATAATTTGACAAAAAACAAATGACAAATTTTCATTTATAAAACAACGTTTGACAAAATTATACTTGACAAGTTTATCATTTTACAAACTATTGTTTAACAAACTACTTATTTGACAAATTATTTACCAGGCAAAATTTTGTCATGTCAAAACTTCATTTCATATAATGGATTATTTTTTAAACATGTAGAAGGCAAAACAACGTATAGCATAAATAACATTTGGCAAAATGGCTAGGTTAGGTTAGGTTAGAACTGCGACCACAACGAGCCGAATTCTACTTATTTCACTTAGTTAAGCAGGCAGAGTGTATTTTTTTTTAAATTGACGTACTTCAGTAAAATTATCCATAATACCTCCTTTTGTAACATAGAAAAGGCGTTTGTTTTTACTAATAAGTTATCTTCTGTCATTTTGTAAAAACACCAATTAGACAAACGAATTATTTAGTCAAATGAACATTATTAAAATAATATTTTAACAAGTGGAATATTTGCGAAGTAAAACATTTGCGAAACCTGTATTTTGTCAAACGATTGTTTTTAAAGTAATATGTTTTATACATGAAAGTTTGTAAAATGATTAGTTTTTGTAACGTTGTTTTTATGATAATTTGTCATACGTTTTTTGTCAAACAATAATTCAAATTTTTTCAAATTCAAATTCAAAAATTCTTTATTTTGTGAACACTATATTATTGTGTGATTTTCAGATGTTACAAATAAAATTGGTCTTGGACATACCATGTTCCGCCGATAGGCATACAAAATCAATGCTAATAATATATTAATGATTACAGATTTTATCATGCATTGTTACATTATGATTCGGTATTTAAAGTTCATGCAATTAGAATTGGATAAAAAATTAATGTCAAGATAATTGTTAATTGGTAATATAATATGTCAAACAAATAAAGTTAAGATGTCAATAATGTCATTAGAAAATAGAAAATTAGATATAAAATGTCAAATTTAATTTATAAAACATAAAATGCATTATTAAAATTTGTCATCCAGATACTCTTTAATCGAATAATACACTTTTTCGTTTAACATATTGAACAGTTTTTTCTTGAACTCAATTATATTTTTGCTATGTTTAATTTGGCTAGGCAGCTGGTTATAAAGTTTGGGTGCCATTGCATAGACACCTTTATGAGCAAAAGCAGTTTTGGTACGTAGGAGCTGTAAGTTCTCAGAGCGACGTTGACTTTCTATATGTTTAAATAAATGCATGTTAGTTTTTACAAAAATCACAACTTCGTAGATATACAGTGAGGTTACGGTTAATATATTTAAGTTTCTAAAGTGTGGCTTACAGGTATCTGTTGTTTTTAGTTTGCAAATGGCTCTGATGCACCTCTTTTGTGCTAATATAATAGTAAACCATATAAAACTGATCGTAACTTACTATGGCCGATTTGATTAAATATTACTACTGATGATGACTGATTATTCTGGCATTTGAAGGTAGTAACATTACCAACGTAGAGAGGTAATGCCTGATCTGCAACTATGTCAGGCTTCTTCTGCTTCTGTTGCAGTTCATTCTCTGAAATGTCAATATGAAAATGAATGACGAATGAAAATGAATGAATTGACGGGCCTGTTGGTCTAGTGGTTGGCCCTGACTGCAAAGCTGGAGGTCGTGGGTTCAATCGCCACCCAGGACAAATCTTTGTGTGATGAGCATAAAGGTTTGTTCTGTGTCTGGGTGTAATTTATCTATAATAATATGTAAGTATTTACAAAAAAAAATGTTTTTAAGTAGTAAGTATATCAGTTGTTTAGTACCCATAACACAAACAAATATAATTGCTTACTTTGGATTATATAGATGGCTAATAAAGTACGACGAGTGAAGCCGCGCGACTTCTAGTTAATGATGTGTGTATTTTTATATTTATTTTGATCTCACTTACTTATATCTGTGGCTACATCCAAAGATCCCACTGGACTAGGAGGAGCAGAGGGTTCTAAAAAAAATATTTAAGTACTCAATTAAAAATCATATCGTAAAAATATACACAACTAACATTTAAACTAACTTATTTAAAAAAAACCAGATACTCTATTCCCAGGAATTTCCTATAAATAGAATATCTGATTGAGGTCAAATTCCTGAGGAAACGTACCCAAAAGGCTAGCCACATTACCGCGTTGGATGGCAAGGCTAATGCGTTGCCCCAAGTAGAGATCTTTGGGTCATGTGATACCTAACAAATACACAAATTTCACAAAAAATTTTGTAAGTGTTTGACAATCAAGCAATTAATAAAAGGAATGGAATAGTTCTCTTCTGAACCACCGTGTATCTCTCCCGCTTCCTAACCCTTCTAGACGATTTATCTATCTTTCAATGAGATCTTTTCAATAAATATATCATCTAAATTCTTACACGCTCACGCGCCCAAATATACACTGAAAACAAACCCATCCAGTCCCTCACACTCACACACAACTACCATCAAACACACACCCACTGTACTGAAGAATCACAAATATTGAGTATAGATAATTCCTTACTTTTCACAGGAGGTTTCGAAACGCCTCCATAACAACACTCCACAATATGAATACCCAAAAACAAAATATTATGAATCAATATATACTTTAAATAATGCATTAGGGTAATTTAATTTTAACACTGAGCTCCGTGCGAACTTTTATATACACTTTTATTCTCTACATAAATTAAAATACACTTATATTCGTTATACAATCAGTAGCACTGCGTTGTTACTTCCATAAGTAACTGCTGAACACATAAGCTAAATATTTGTAAGCCACGGATACTTGTTATGAGTCTGGGTGTATTTTTTTGTGCCCGTAAACTGTCCCGGCAGGCATGGACGTCCTCAGACTAGATGGATTGACGAACTTCGTAGTGGCTGAGAGATGAGTGCTCAGTTGCGTGTGATTTGACTGGCCTATGTCCAGCAGTGAACTAGAATAGGCTAATGATGATGATAGTCGCGACACAGAGCTTGTTCCTGGGCGTTTTTACAATAACTACGATCATAATATCCATATTATATCACTGAAGAAGTTTAAAAGTTAAATAAGTTCCTAATTGAAATACACAATAAATTAACTTCGTTATTAACACAAAATATCCAACTATTATTATTAAAACTAACAACCAATTGAAATTTATTTGTCACTATTATCATTGAAATACATAGTTCACTCAAACTTAGTCATAAAATTATTATTACATAAGGAAAAGCTATACAGTAAATGTCTTGTTCCTATTTGTCACAGTAAACTAAGAACAGTAGTATAACTCTGATTGGCGAGTTGTTAGCTTAGGGTTGCTAAATATATATTCGGGTCGGCATTATCGTAAGCGATGGTGGCTGAACAAGTGATGGTGGCTGAATAAGCAATGGTGACTGAATGGATAAGGGACCGGCGCACACTGATCAATTATTAAAAGTTAGCGTCCCATAATTATTTTTGGTCAATATGTCGAAAGTTCGAAAAATAATTTTATTAAGACTTAAAGGTAAGTAGTCTACATTATACTAAAACATCAACATTATGCAGTCAGTAGTTTAGTTGGTATACCATTTCAAAGTTATCTCGAAAGCAAAACTATTAGAACTAGACTGATTTATCGTTACTTTGCGCTCCTGTTCAAGTTAAGTTAGTTAAGTTATCAGTGTAAACTGTGAATTGTAAAAAATGGTGCACATTAAGGAAGATCTGTACTTTTTATTGGTATAAAAACAAAATATAAAATAGATCGATTTATATTATAAAAAAAATATATATATTAACGTACTGATATTTACTAACTTTTCCAAGTTTGAACTGTGTTACGTTTAAAAGTACAAATTAGCACACGATCATTTTGATTCGATTATATAGCAGGGACTTAGCTATATAAAAATATGTATTTTTTTACCGGTGGCTGCCGGTTTCTATACTAAAAAAGTGTTTTTTTAGGTAACGATTCCTCAATAAAAAATATTGATTTATTTAATTTAGTCACTACATCGACCAGTGAAGCCGCTATCAAAAGACAATAAAGATAAACTATTTAGTTATATTTTGGAGACATTAGAAGTATCGGAACTAACTAGTAAAAGCAGGGACAGTCTTCAAAATGTTATTAAAACCTTTACTACAGCAACTTCAATATTTTGGAAAAAATGTTCTCTAATGATCTAATGAAAATTTTGCTCATATCTTCAGAATTTCAGATCGTATAATATCTAACATCAGAATATCACCTGTAAAGCAAAAACATATAATGCCAATTGAGGTACTTAATATTTTACAAGAACCAGAAGTTGTGTTAGATGAGGAGTGATGTAACAAAGTATATATAATAATAATTACCAAGTTAAATTACATGAAAAATATTTTTTGATACTATTTAATGTTATAAATATACCTTTAATTCACGATTTCAGTATTTAATAATTTCGTCCCCCTAACTTTTGGAAATTGATCACTGGCGGCGTGCTAATCACGCGGTCCGAGTTCGATCCCGAGTGGCAGTACCAATGTGGATTCCACTTTGTGGAATTTATATGTACCAGTCAAGTGACTTACCATCTGTTAACAGTGAAGGAAAACATCGTGAGGAAACCCACATACACTAGAAGAAATTCTATGAGTATGTCTGATCCACCTAATCCACACACGCTGGCCTAATGCGGGTTATTAGGCCAGCGTGTGTGGATTATGGCCTGAACCTCTCAGCTCTCTATATAGAGAAAAGGAGACCCGATTCCAGCAGAAGGACATTAATAATATAATAATATTCTACCACATTCACACAGCGCCATCTAGTCCCAAAGTAAGCAATTATATTTGCTTGTGTTATGGGTACTAATCAACTGATATACTACTTAAATACATTTTTTTTGAAATACATACATATTATAGATAAATTACACCCAGACACAGAACAAACCTTTATGCTCATCACACAAAGATTTGTCCTGCGTGGGGATCGAATCCATGACCTCCGGCTTTGCAGTCAGGGCCAACCACTAGACCAACAGGCCAGTCAAAATTAATGGGTTGCTGATGAAATTACCTTCTTGTGTCTGTGGTGAAGTCACAGCATTAACTATCCTGACTTTGTCCTCCAGGCGTCGTATTACACGCCCATGTTCGTTGTTCTTTGTGTATACAACATAACACAATAATATGGAGTTATTGTCGTTCTTTGTAAAGTGTTCTTGTATACTTTTAGTATCGTATATTCTTTTGATTTTGTTTTCTTGAATATGAATCACTTTCGCAACTGTAAATAATGGTTGAAACTTCATTTAAAAGCTCAAATTGACTCTACGGTTTAGTTAGAAAACGTTTGTATGGGAAAAAGAAAAGGGCTGTTTTTAGGGCTTTTCGGGCAATTATTCGAATTTTTCTCGCCGTAAAAACCATCCTTGAACTTCAAAGAACATTTAAAAAAAAGAATTGACCAAATTGGTCCAGGCGTTGTTGAATTATGCGCTTACCAACACATTTAGCGATTCATTTTTATATTATAGATACTTCTGTACATGATTGTGTTGGCAGTGAACTCCTCCTGAACGGCTGAACCGATTTGAATGAATTTTTGTGTATGTGTTCAAGTGGATTCGACGATATTTTAGAATTTAGATTCACATAAAAAAATAAAAAAGTGCAATCGATTGGTATATCATGCAGGACAACGTCTGTCGGGTCCGCTAGTTTGGTATATATCGCCTCTTTGCTTCAATAATGTGATAAATCCGAAAAATCTTTTTTTTATTTTTATTTATTAAACCGTATCTGACACAGTATAGATGTGAGTGGATTATGGCCTAAACCCTCTCAGCTCTCTAGATAGAGGAGAGGAGACCCGAGCCCAGCAGTGGAACTTATTGGGTTGCTGATGATGATGATGATCTGACACAATGGTGCTATCTCTTTCTTTTAATTAACTATTTAACACCACGTTTTTGGAGCCAATAAAATCGGACACGGCGAATAAAAAAAACAAAGTTTTCAGCGGCTCTAGGGTATTAAGTATTTGATATTCATTTCAGATTGATAACTCTACGCGTTCATGAGAAAAATGTTCTTTACATTCCTTACGAGGTACGGAAAAACCCCTTAAAATCTACAAAATAGACTTACGCTCGTTTTGAGAGCTACAACTATATGTAACTATTTCTTTGTCGTTATCAAAGTTAACATTCCAAACTTCTTCATCCATTGTGCTGGCAGTAGACGTGGGGGCTGTAACAATCATTTCAAAATTTGAGTTCACATTATCATATTCTTGTCAAAGAAACGCATTAAGTGAAAAGTCCATTCACCAATTTGCATCTTCTATCAATTGTATTTGGGTTGATATTTCATCGTCTCATTACGCTTCTCCTCTGAATGAGAAAATTAGACTCGATAATACATGACTGCACTATATTCTCCCTAACGAGGTTTGCCCAAGGGACTACAGTATGGGTTTCTTAAGGGTCGGCAACGCGCTCGTGATGCCCCTGGTGTTGCAGGCGCCCATAGGCTACGGTAACCGCTTACCATCAGGCGGACCGTACGTCTGTTTGCCACCGTCATGATATAAAAAAAAATATATATTACCACTAACTGTTGCTTGTGGCTGTTTGGGGTTATTGATCTCAGTGGTATATATGGTGTCAGCGCTACAGATGCGCGTCATTTGAATTTTGACATAACATTTGAACTCACAAAGCAGCTGATTTAGTTGGTGTATAGTCTGATGTATCTATACCTACTAATATTTTATAGAGGTAAAGTTTATGAGTATGTGATGTTGTAGGGAATCTCGGGATATACAGAACCGCTTTTCAAAATTCTTTTCGTCGTCTATTAAGCCAAGTTAACTGAGGGACCGGTGTGCAAATCGCGCAGTCCCAGTTCGATCCCGATCAGCAGTACCAATGTGGATTCCACTTTGTGGAATTTATATGTACTAGTCAAGTGACTTACCATCTGCTAACGGTGAAGGGAAACATCGTGAGGAAACCCACATACCCTAGAAGAAATTCTATGAGTATGTCTGATCCACCAACCCGCACTAGGCCAGCGTGAGTGGATTATGGCCTAAACCCTCTCAGCTCTCTAGTTAGAGGAGAGGAGACCCGAGCCCAGCAGTGGGACTTAATGGGTTGCTGATGATGATGAACTGAGGTTGTAATAGTGGTTGTGTAATAATCCATACTTCTATACTGTTAGTTTGTTTGGTTGAATGCCAGGATCTCTGAAACTACTTAGTACTAGTACTAGTACTACTTAGTTAGATAGCACATTTATCAAGGAAGGTTATAGGCTATATAAAATTACGCTACGGCTATTAGGAGCTGAGCAGTGGCAAAATAAAGAACGATGGGAGCGAAGCGCGCTATATCTATTTAGATGTAGAGAAGAGAGAACAGAAATAATGAAGGCTGAGGTAGGAGCATAGCTTCCTGCCTCGATCATAGGCGAGGATCTCTCGCTCCCAGCAGTGGTGAAGGCCATGCTGGAGAGTGAGACGAACTGGGGAGCAGTGCTCTCCTTCTGCGAAGATGTGATGAGGCAGAAGGAGGAGACGGAACGGCAGAGGGAAGACGATGCCCTCAGCGACCCGATCCGCCGTCGAAGGGTAGGCGGGAGAAGGCGGGCTTGCGCCCGCGACCTCCCGCCGTAATAGCCCGAGAAGAGGACGCGCCCGGCTGAGCGCGTCCGCCACGCCAGGACCGGTCGATTTTGGGGAAAGTCAACCGCGAGCGTCTTCTGGTGGCGTGTGCGTGTTCCCGCACGTCACCGCCGGAGCTAAGCTCCGGCAGAGAGGGGGCCCGTAGCGGGCCATGTGGTCGCGGACGAATGTTCCTGCGCTCCCGTGACCACAGCAGAGCGCGACGAGAGGAACACCTTGGGGTTTTAGTGGGTGCGAGCCCCACATAACCCCTCGGTTCTTTCCCCAAGACCGAGGGGTATGCGTCAGGCATTTCCCCAAGTAAAAAAAAAAGAAAAAAACAAAAAAAAAATGGAGCATATCTGATCATGTATAAGTTAGGTTAGAAGGTTGAGGAAACCTTCTAACCTAACTTATCCATGATCGGATTCGCTCAAAAACGAGCAGAAGACATAATCACCAAAACCAATATTTACCAACCGTCTCTGGTAAAACTTGGCATGTACTAAACTAAAATGGTAAAACTTTGAAAAAGGCGTTAATTCACATAACAGATGGACCGACGACCTTGCTTGGGACCGCTCGCAGTAGCGTAATAGGTGAGGCCTATGTTCAGCAGTGGACGTCGCGACGTCGTTGGGCTGATATGACGATGATGTTTGGTAAATTTAATATTAAGATCTACTGGTAAAAACTAAGATTACCCAGTATTCGGGCTTATAAAATTATTTAATTACATTTATTTATTAGTAGAGGATAAATGGTGCTATACGTAGCTCCATCTTGTGATTTTACTGTGCAACGTAGACTTGTACCATTGTCAAATTCTTCCAATGCCAAAGTGAACGATATTGTTGACATTGATAACGTTCCTGAAGTATAAAGAGCTTGTCCATCTGTAAAAAATAATATAGAATTTTAATTGTGATGTGTTAATATTAGTATCAGTAAGTCGTCCCATTAGAAGAATAATGTCTTATCTTCAGATAAAACAAAAATGAAATTATTATAAATTTGACATTAAAAACCGTAAAGTATCAATTGATCAAATTTGTATTTTGTAAAATACTGACTAAAGAATAAAATAAAAATTTATCAATCGATAGTTTACGGTTTTTAATGCCGAATTTTTTAATAATTTCATTTTTGTTTTATGTGAAGATAAAACATTATTCTTCTAATGGGACGAAGTTATTGTGTGCTATAAATGTGGGTGGACAATCACTTTTTATTCACTAACTAGTGTTATATAATGATGTTTTAGGAAGAAGCTAGAGTATCTAAGATACAGGCTCGGCTTAGTTTAGTTGCTAGTGTGTCCAAATTCCATAATGTAGATTATGGTCACATAATATAAAACAAAACAAAAAAAAATAGATTCCTGTCATCTCTAACATCGTGTTTTTATTCTTCGACTATAATTTTATAGTTTTTTGTTTATTCGCAGCACCCTAATATTTTTTTTCGAAAATTAAATAAGCATAAGTTAATCTTTGTGAGGTATCTGCCAGTAAAAGTCCCGTCACAATCGGTTCAAGCGTTTCGGTGTTTACTCAAAGAAGCCGACAGACATTTTTAAAAGTGTGTTTTGTTTTATGTAACGTACTCGTATTGCCAAGGTCCATGAGCGGCGGTAACCGTCTACCATCAGGCTCGTGTGTCACTACAGGCAATAAAAAATAGTTTGTGTCCGATAATATTATACGTTTTCTAAGTTTCCGCGACACAGGATTTATTCCATACTTGGAGTTTTATATAAAACGGCGTCAAATAATTTGACAAAAAACAAATGACAAATTTTCATTTATAAAACAACGTTTGACAAAATTATACTTGACAAGTTTATCATTTTACAAACTATTGTTTAACAAACTACTTATTTGACAAATTATTTACCAGGCAAAATTTTGTCATGTCAAAACTTCATTTCATATAATGGATTATTTTTTAAACATGTAGAAGGCAAAACAACGTATAGCATAAATAACATTTGGCAAAATGGCTAGGTTAGGTTAGGTTAGAACTGCGACCACAACGAGCCGAATTCTACTTATTTCACTTAGTTAAGCAGGCAGAGTGTATTTTTTTTTAAATTGACGTACTTCAGTAAAATTATCCATAATACCTCCTTTTGTAACATAGAAAAGGCGTTTGTTTTTACTAATAAGTTATCTTCTGTCATTTTGTAAAAACACCAATTAGACAAACGAATTATTTAGTCAAATGAACATTATTAAAATAATATTTTAACAAGTGGAATATTTGCGAAGTAAAACATTTGCGAAACCTGTATTTTGTCAAACGATTGTTTTTAAAGTAATATGTTTTATACATGAAAGTTTGTAAAATGATTAGTTTTTGTAACGTTGTTTTTATGATAATTTGTCATACGTTTTTTGTCAAACAATAATTCAAATTTTTTCAAATTCAAATTCAAAAATTCTTTATTTTGTGAACACTATATTATTGTGTGATTTTCAGATGTTACAAATAAAATTGGTCTTGGACATACCATGTTCCGCCGATAGGCATACAAAATCAATGCTAATAATATATTAATGATTACAGATTTTATCATGCATTGTTACATTATGATTCGGTATTTAAAGTTCATGCAATTAGAATTGGATAAAAAATTAATGTCAAGATAATTGTTAATTGGTAATATAATATGTCAAACAAATAAAGTTAAGATGTCAATAATGTCATTAGAAAATAGAAAATTAGATATAAAATGTCAAATTTAATTTATAAAACATAAAATGCATTATTAAAATTTGTCATCCAGATACTCTTTAATCGAATAATACACTTTTTCGTTTAACATATTGAACAGTTTTTTCTTGAACTCAATTATATTTTTGCTATGTTTAATTTGGCTAGGCAGCTGGTTATAAAGTTTGGGTGCCATTGCATAGACACCTTTATGAGCAAAAGCAGTTTTGGTACGTAGGAGCTGTAAGTTCTCAGAGCGACGTTGACTTTCTATATGTTTAAATAAATGCATGTTAGTTTTTACAAAAATCACAACTTCGTAGATATACAGTGAGGTTACGGTTAATATATTTAAGTTTCTAAAGTGTGGCTTACAGGTATCTGTTGTTTTTAGTTTGCAAATGGCTCTGATGCACCTCTTTTGTGCTAATATAATAGTAAACCATATAAAACTGATCGTAACTTACTATGGCCGATTTGATTAAATATTACTACTGATGATGACTGATTATTCTGGCATTTGAAGGTAGTAACATTACCAACGTAGAGAGGTAATGCCTGATCTGCAACTATGTCAGGCTTCTTCTGCTTCTGTTGCAGTTCATTCTCTGAAATGTCAATATGAAAATGAATGACGAATGAAAATGAATGAATTGACGGGCCTGTTGGTCTAGTGGTTGGCCCTGACTGCAAAGCTGGAGGTCGTGGGTTCAATCGCCACCCAGGACAAATCTTTGTGTGATGAGCATAAAGGTTTGTTCTGTGTCTGGGTGTAATTTATCTATAATAATATGTAAGTATTTACAAAAAAAAATGTTTTTAAGTAGTAAGTATATCAGTTGTTTAGTACCCATAACACAAACAAATATAATTGCTTACTTTGGATTATATAGATGGCTAATAAAGTACGACGAGTGAAGCCGCGCGACTTCTAGTTAATGATGTGTGTATTTTTATATTTATTTTGATCTCACTTACTTATATCTGTGGCTACATCCAAAGATCCCACTGGACTAGGAGGAGCAGAGGGTTCTAAAAAAAATATTTAAGTACTCAATTAAAAATCATATCGTAAAAATATACACAACTAACATTTAAACTAACTTATTTAAAAAAAACCAGATACTCTATTCCCAGGAATTTCCTATAAATAGAATATCTGATTGAGGTCAAATTCCTGAGGAAACGTACCCAAAAGGCTAGCCACATTACCGCGTTGGATGGCAAGGCTAATGCGTTGCCCCAAGTAGAGATCTTTGGGTCATGTGATACCTAACAAATACACAAATTTCACAAAAAATTTTGTAAGTGTTTGACAATCAAGCAATTAATAAAAGGAATGGAATAGTTCTCTTCTGAACCACCGTGTATCTCTCCCGCTTCCTAACCCTTCTAGACGATTTATCTATCTTTCAATGAGATCTTTTCAATAAATATATCATCTAAATTCTTACACGCTCACGCGCCCAAATATACACTGAAAACAAACCCATCCAGTCCCTCACACTCACACACAACTACCATCAAACACACACCCACTGTACTGAAGAATCACAAATATTGAGTATAGATAATTCCTTACTTTTCACAGGAGGTTTCGAAACGCCTCCATAACAACACTCCACAATATGAATACCCAAAAACAAAATATTATGAATCAATATATACTTTAAATAATGCATTAGGGTAATTTAATTTTAACACTGAGCTCCGTGCGAACTTTTATATACACTTTTATTCTCTACATAAATTAAAATACACTTATATTCGTTATACAATCAGTAGCACTGCGTTGTTACTTCCATAAGTAACTGCTGAACACATAAGCTAAATATTTGTAAGCCACGGATACTTGTTATGAGTCTGGGTGTATTTTTTTGTGCCCGTAAACTGTCCCGGCAGGCATGGACGTCCTCAGACTAGATGGATTGACGAACTTCGTAGTGGCTGAGAGATGAGTGCTCAGTTGCGTGTGATTTGACTGGCCTATGTCCAGCAGTGAACTAGAATAGGCTAATGATGATGATAGTCGCGACACAGAGCTTGTTCCTGGGCGTTTTTACAATAACTACGATCATAATGTCCATATTATATCACTGAAGAAGTTTAAAAGTTAAATAAGTTCCTAATTGAAATACACAATAAATTAACTTCGTTATTAACACAAAATATCCAACTATTATTATTAAAAACTAACAACCAATTGAAATTTATTTGTCACTATTATCATTGAAATACATAGTTCACTCAAACTTAGTCATAAAATTATTATTACATAAGGAAAAGCTATACAGTAAATGTCTTGTTCCTATTTGTCACAGTAAACTAAGAACAGTAGTATAACTCTGATTGGCGAGTTGTTAGCTTAGGGTTGCTAAATATATATTCGGGTCGGCATTATCGTAAGCGATGGTGGCTGAACAAGTGATGGTGGCTGAATAAGCAATGGTGACTGAATGGATAAGGGACCGGCGCACACTGATCAATTATTAAAAGTTAGCGTCCCATAATTATTTTTGGTCAATATGTCGAAAGTTCGAAAAATAATTTTATTAAGACTTAAAGGTAAGTAGTCTACATTATACTAAAACATCAACATTATGCAGTCAGTAGTTTAGTTGGTATACCATTTCAAAGTTATCTCGAAAGCAAAACTATTAGAACTAGACTGATTTATCGTTACTTTGCGCTCCTGTTCAAGTTAAGTTAGTTAAGTTATCAGTGTAAACTGTGAATTGTAAAAAATGGTGCACATTAAGGAAGATCTGTACTTTTTATTGGTATAAAAACAAAATATAAAATAGATCGATTTATATTATAAAAAAAATATATATATTAACGTACTGATATTTACTAACTTTTCCAAGTTTGAACTGTGTTACGTTTAAAAGTACAAATTAGCACACGATCATTTTGATTCGATTATATAGCAGGGACTTAGCTATATAAAAATATGTATTTTTTTACCGGTGGCTGCCGGTTTCTATACTAAAAAAGTGTTTTTTTAGGTAACGATTCCTCAATAAAAAATATTGATTTATTTAATTTAGTCACTACATCGACCAGTGAAGCCGCTATCAAAAGACAATAAAGATAAACTATTTAGTTATATTTTGGAGACATTAGAAGTATCGGAACTAACTAGTAAAAGCAGGGACAGTCTTCAAAATGTTATTAAAACCTTTACTACAGCAACTTCAATATTTTGGAAAAAATGTTCTCTAATGATCTAATGAAAATTTTGCTCATATCTTCAGAATTTCAGATCGTATAATATCTAACATCAGAATATCACCTGTAAAGCAAAAACATATAATGCCAATTGAGGTACTTAATATTTTACAAGAACCAGAAGTTGTGTTAGATGAGGAGTGATGTAACAAAGTATATATAATATTAATTACCAAGTTAAATTACATGAAAAATATTTTTTGATACTATTTAATGTTATAAATATACCTTTAATTCACGATTTCAGTATTTAATAATTTCGTCCCCCTAACTTTTGGAAATTGATCACTGGCGGCGTGCTAATCACGCGGTCCGAGTTCGATCCCGAGTGGCAGTACCAATGTGGATTCCACTTTGTGGAATTTATATGTACCAGTCAAGTGACTTACCATCTGTTAACAGTGAAGGAAAACATCGTGAGGAAACCCACATACACTAGAAGAAATTCTATGAGTATGTCTGATCCACCTAATCCACACACGCTGGCCTAATGCGGGTTATTAGGCCAGCGTGTGTGGATTATGGCCTGAACCTCTCAGCTCTCTATATAGAGAAAAGGAGACCCGATTCCAGCAGAAGGACATTAATAATATAATAATATTCTACCACATTCACACAGCGCCATCTAGTCCCAAAGTAAGCAATTATATTTGCTTGTGTTATGGGTACTAATCAACTGATATACTACTTAAATACATTTTTTTTGAAATACATACATATTATAGATAAATTACACCCAGACACAGAACAAACCTTTATGCTCATCACACAAAGATTTGTCCTGCGTGGGGATCGAATCCATGACCTCCGGCTTTGCAGTCAGGGCCAACCACTAGACCAACAGGCCAGTCAAAATTAATGGGTTGCTGATGAAATTACCTTCTTGTGTCTGTGGTGAAGTCACAGCATTAACTATCCTGACTTTGTCCTCCAGGCGTCGTATTACACGCCCATGATCGTTGTTCTTTGTGTATACAATATAACACAATAATATGGAGTTATTGTCGTTCTTTGTAAAGTGTTCTTGTATACTTTTAGTATCGTATATTCTTTTGATTTTGTTTTCTTGAATATGAATCACTTTCGCAACTGTAAATAATGGTTGAAACTTCATTTAAAAGCTCAAATTGACTCTACGGTTTAGTTAGAAAACGTTTGTGTGGGAAAAAGAAAAGGGCTGTTTTTAGGGCTTTTCGGGCAATTATTCGAATTTTTCTCGCCGTAAAAACCATCCTTGAACTTCAAAGAACATTTAAAAAAAAGAATTGACCAAATTGGTCCAGGCGTTGTTGAATTATGCGCTTACCAACACATTTAGCGATTCATTTTTATATTATAGATACTTCTGTACATGATTGTGTTGGCAGTGAACTCCTCCTGAACGGCTGAACCGATTTGAATGAATTTTTGTGTATGTGTTCAAGTGGATTCGACGATATTTTAGAATTTAGATTCACATAAAAAAATAAAAAAGTGCAATCGATTGGTATATCATGCAGGACAACGTCTGTCGGGTCCGCTAGTTTGGTATATATCGCCTCTTTGCTTCAATAATGTGATAAATCCGAAAAATCTTTTTTTTATTTTTATTTATTAAACCGTATCTGACACAGTATAGATGTGAACGGATTATGGCCTAAACCCTCTCAGCTCTCTAGATAGAGGAGAGGAGACCCGAGCCCAGCAGTGGAACTTATTGGGTTGCTGATGATGATGATGATCTGACACAATGGTGCTATCTCTTTCTTTTAATTAACTATTTAACACCACGTTTTTGGAGCCAATAAAATCGGACACGGCGAATAAAAAAAACAAAGTTTTCAGCGGCTCTAGGGTATTAAGTATTTGATATTCATTTCAGATTGATAACTCTACGCGTTCATGAGAAAAATGTTCTTTACATTCCTTACGAGGTACGGAAAAACCCCTTAAAATCTACAAAATAGACTTACGCTCGTTTTGAGAGCTACAACTATATGTAACTATTTCTTTGTCGTTATCAAAGTTAACATTCCAAACTTCTTCATCCATTGTGCTGGCAGTAGACGTGGGGGCTGTAACAATCATTTCAAAATTTGAGTTCACATTATCATATTCTTGTCAAAGAAACGCATTAAGTGAAAAGTCCATTCACCAATTTGCATCTTCTATCAATTGTATTTGGGTTGATATTTCATCGTCTCATTACGCTTCTCCTTGAGGTTGAGGAAACCTTCTAACCTAACTTATCCATGATCGGATTCGCTCAAAAACGAGCAGAAGACATAATCACCAAAACCAATATTTACCAACCGTCTCTGGTAAAACCTGGCATGTACTAAATTAAAATGGTAAAACTTTGAAAAAAGCGTTTATTCACATAACAGATGGACCGACGACCTTGCTTGGGACCGCTCGCAGTAGCGTAATAGGTGAGGCCTATGTTCAGCAGTGGACGTCGCGACGTCGTTGGGCTGATATGATGATGATGATTGGTAAATTTAATATTAAGATCTACTGGTAAAAACAAAGATTACCCAGTATTCGGGCTTATAAAATTATTTAATTACATTTTAATATTAGTAGAGGATAAATGGTGCTATACGTAGCTCCATCTTGTGATTTTCCTGCGCAACGTAGACTTGTACCATTGTCAAATTCTTCGAAAGCCAAAGTTAACTCTATTGTTGTCATTGAGAACGTTCCTGAAGTATAAAGAGCTTGTCCATCTGTAAAAAATATTATAGAATTTTAATTGTGATCTGTTAATATTAGTATTAGTAATAAAATCTTTTAAACTTTCGCGACTTGTACACATATTAAATTATTATATAACGGGTCTACGTCACGTATTATATTTAAGGAATATGAAAATACCTTATTTGTTTGCCCGACGTTTCGGTCGGTATGAAAAAGTAGGCCCGTGTGTAGACGTTATTAGTGTAGTGTGTCGAAGTACCGACAGTTCAAAAACTATAAATATAAATGACCAAAGTGAGGGTAGTAGCAGAAACCCGCACGCATCAGGAACGACGCTCGGCCGCCGCTCCAGTCAGCCCGTGACCACGGTCGGTGTAATTCGACCGAAACGTCGGGCAAACAAATAAGGTATTTTCATATTCCTTAAATATAATACGTGACGTAGACCCGTTATATAATAATATAATATAGTATCAGTAAGTTATTGTGTGCTATAAATGTGGGTGGACAATCACTTTTTATTCACTAACTAGTGTTATATAATGATGTTTTAGGAAGAAGCTAGAGTATCTAAGATACAGGCTCGGCCTAGTTTAGTTGCTAGTGTGTCCAAATTCCATAATGTAGATTATGGTCACATAATATAAAACAAAACAAAAAAAAATAGATTCCTGTCATCTCTAACATCGTGTTTTTATTCTCCGACTATAATTTAATAGATTTTTGTTTTTTCGCAGCACCCCAATAATTTATTTCCAAAATTAAATAAGCATAAGTTAATCTTTGTGAGGTATCCACCAGTAAAAGTCCAGTCACAATCGGTTCAAGCGTTTCGGTGTTTACTCAAAGAAGCCGACAGACATTTTTAAAAGTGTGTTTTGTTTTATGTAACGTACTCGTATTGCCAAGGTCCATGAGCGGCGGTAACCGTCTACCATCAGGCTCGTGTGTCACTACAGGCAATAAAAAATAGTTTGTGTCCGATAATATTATACGTTTTCTAAGTTTCCGCGACACAGGAGTTATTCCATACTTGGAGTTTTATATAAAACGGCGTCAAATCATTTGACAAAAAACAAATGACAAATTTTCATTTATAAAACAACGTTTGACAAAATTATACTTGACAAGTTTATCATTTTACAAACTATTGTTTAACAAACTACTCATTTGACAAATTATTTACCAGGCAAAATTTTGTTATGTCAAAACTTCATTTCATATAATGGATTATTTTTTAAACATGTAGAAGGCAAAACAACGTATAGCATAAATAACATTTGGCAAAATGGCTAGGTTAGGTTAGGTTAGAACTGCGATCACAACGAGCCGAATTCTACTTATTTCGCTTAGTTAAGCAGGCAGAGTGTATTTTTAAAAAATACTAATACTTCAGTAAAATTATCCAAAATACCTCCTTTTGTAACATACAAAAGGCGTTTGTTTTTACTAATAAGTTATTTCTGTCATTTTGTAAAAACACCAATTAGACAAACGAGTTATTTAGTCAAATGAACATTATTAAAATAATATTTTAACAAGTGGAATATTTGCGAAGTAAAACATTTGCGAAACCAATATTTTGTCAAACGATTGTTTTTAAAGTAATATGTTTTAGAAATGAAAGTTTGTCAAATGATTAGTTTTTTAACGTTGTTTTTAAAATGATAATTTATCATACGTTTTTTGTCAAACAATAGTAAACCATATAAAACTGATCGTAACTTACTATGGCCGATTTGATTAAATATTACTGGTGATGATGACTGATGCGTATCGTAGCATACGAAGTTAATAACATTACCAACGTAGTATGTGAGTGGATCTGCAACTTTGTCAGGCTTCTTCTGCTTCTGTTGCAGTTCATTATCTGAAATGTCAATATGAAAATGAATGACGAATGAAAATGAATGAATTGACGGGCCTGTTGGTCTAGTGGTTGGCCCTGACTGCAAAGCTGGAGGTCGTGGGTTCAATCGCCACCCAGGACAAATCTTTGTGTGATGAGCATAAAGGTTTGTTCTGTGTCTGGGTGTAATTTATCTATAATATGTATGTATTAAAAAAATATATTTAAGTAGTATATCAGTTGTTTAGTACCCATAACACAAACAAATATAATTGCTTACTTTGGATTATATAGATGGCTAATAAAGAACGACGAGCGAAGCCGCGCGACTGCTAGTTAATGATGTGTGTATTTTTATATTTATTTTGATCTAATTTATCAGTTTATGTATATGTATATTACGTGTCTATGTTATGTATGATAATTATATATAATTTTCTATTTACAGAAAATTATCATATTAACCTAAATTTAAAAATAATATTTACGCCTCCATAACGTTTATATACGATAATATAAACGCCTCCATAACAACACTCCACAATTTGAATACCCAAAAACAAAATATTATGAATCAATATATACTTTAAATAATGCATTAGGGTAATTTAATTTTAACACTGAGCTCCGTGCGAACTTTTATTCTCTACATAAATTAAAATACACTTATATTCCTTATACAATCAGTAGCACTGCGTTGTTACTTCCAAAAGTAACTGCTGAACACATAAGCTAAATATTTGTAAGCCACGGATACTTGTTATGAGTCTGGGTGTATTTTTTTGTGCCCGTAAACTGTCCCGGCAGGCATGGACGTCCTCAGACTAGATGGATTGACGAACTTCGTAGTGGCTGAGAGATGAGTGCTCAGTTGCGTGTGATTTGACTGGCCTATGTCCAGCAGTGGACTAGAACAGGCTGATGATGATGATAGTCGCGACACAGAGCTGGTTCCTGGGCGTTTTTACAATAACTACAATCATAATGTCCATATTATATCACTGAAGAAGTTTAAAAGTTAAATAAGTTCCTAATTGAAATACACAATAAATTAACTTCGTTATTAACACAAAATATCCAACTATTATTATTAAAAACTAACAACCAATTGAAATTTATTTGTCACTATTATCATTGAAATACACAGTTCACTCAAACTTAGTAATAAAATTATTATTACATAAGGAAAAGCTATACAGTAAATGTTTTGTTCCTATTTGTCACAGTAAACTAAGAACAGTAGCATAACTCTGATTGGCGAGTTGTTAGCTTAGGGTTGCTACATATATATTCGGGTCGGCATTATCGTAAGCGATGGTGGCTGAACAAGTGATGGTGGCTGAATAAGCAATGGTGGCTGAATGGATTAGGGACCGGCGTGCAAATCACGCGGTCCGAGTTCGATCCCGAGTGGCAGTACCAATGTGGATTCCACTTTGTGGAATTTATATGTACTAGTCAAGTGACTTACCATCTGTTAACGGTGAAGGAAAACATCGTGAGGAAACACACATACACTAGAAGAAATTCTATGAGTATGTCTGATCCACCAATCTGCACTAGGCCAGCGTGAGTGGATTACGGCCTAAACCCTCTCAGCTCTCTAGTTAGAGGAGAGGAGACCCGAGCCCAGCAGTGGGACTTAATGGGTTGTTATTGATGATGATGATTATCAGTTCAACAAAGCCGACCCGAAGCAATAACTGCACTTGTTCGGTTTTAATCATTTGTGCAAGTGTAGTTTATTAGGTTCGACATATGGTTCGATTCGGCAGTATTTGTTGAACGAAAAAGCCGATCCCTAGCAACTAGAACATTATGTTCGGCATCATTCGGCTTGTGTCGATCGGGTAGTTCTTAGCTAAAGCCGAGTAGTATTTTTCCCGAACATTCATCCATATATCGCACACCCAGAGAAACAAAGGCGTAAGTGAAAATCACTAACTTTACAGGAGATTAAAAAAACTGTTTAACCAGATGTATCTTTTATGTTTTTGATCCTATGATCTTTTGTTATATACTAAAAAATAGTAAAAAAATCAAGCATTTTTTTTATGTATATTCAAAATACCTCAAATTACCTCGATAATTAATAATTAATGTTTAAGGTTTTACAGACGTTTTTCTTATTTGTTTATAACTAATCCTTAAATGTAAAGATTTTTACTCCAATCACCGTTTTCTAAATACTTATTATAATATAACTGTTCATGATTACGTCTTTTTTGAATTTCTATAATATGATAAAATACAGGGGCTAAGTACTGCTTACCGCCTTTTTCGCTTAATTACATTTTACATTTCAAAGTGTACAACGTATTTACAGCTTTGTTTGTTAAAAAATAAAAATAAAATGTAATGTTAAGTCTTAATACAGACTTTTTAAATAGTATTTTCAATTAATCCATTACTGTAAGAAATGTTAAGCCTCTCAGTAATATACATTTCAGTGGTGTAATAAAACAGGTTTTTATAAAATTGCACTTTATAATAATAGTTTGTACATAAAAGATCCTGTTATGATATAAAACGAATAACAATGAATTAATAATGTTTCTAAGAGGTGTACCTTAAAAAAGTAACTTCATAAAACTCAAAAATCTGGCAGTAACAAAAATCGAAAAAATATTCACTATTATATCACTCAGTAAACAAACAAAGGAGTAAATTGTATTGAAACAAAAACAGGAATTTTCATTTACTTATATTTATCATAATTATACGTAAGTATCTACTTATTATACGAACTAAAGTTATTAAAATGACTATTTCTGTTTAATGAATTTTAAATTCAAATACTTATACATATAGATCACAAAAAGTCATACAAAGTCCAAAAAGTGCCAGTAAATTTACCTAAGGCCAGTTCACTGACAAGGATGAATCTTAAGAAGAGCTTGCAAGAAACTCTGGCCACTGTTTAAATCGTAAAAATAGTTAAATTAATATAATAAATAAATAGCATATACACCACATCCACACACCACACTGCCACCGCATTTCTTGACAAATTTTATCCCGATGACACACCCGATACCCCGACCCAACAAACCACACGCAACAATACTCTACACCCACCAAACACTAATGAGCCACCGTTCACTATAAACGAAATCACAAATATCCTAAAATATATGAACCCGGTGAAATCACCCGGCGCTGACCACCTGACTTCCGATATCTGCCACCATTTCACACTCTGCTTCTCCGACATCATAACCAATCTGCTTAACCACTGCCTCTCCCTGTCCATCTTCCTCAAGTCCTGGAAACATGCTATCATCAAAATTATCCCCAAACCTAATAAGACAGGATAGACCTCATCATCATATCGCCCCATAGGAGTCTTACCTATTCTACGTAAGACCCTCGAAAAACTCATCACTCAGAGGCTCACACATCACCTACACACCACACACGCATACAACACTAAACAATACGGGGTTAAACAACTAATATCCAGTACACACGCCTTCACTAACATTGTCAACACAATCATAACAAACAAAAAACGGGAACTACACGTCGCGATGATCTCCCTAGATATCAAAGCTGCTTTCGACCATGCCTGGTGGCCGGCAATGCTCACACGTCTACACCACACAAAATGCCCCAGAAACATACACAATCATACAAAATTAGCTTTCCGATTGCACAGCCACAATTCATTACGCCGACACCATAGCCACTAAACACCTCACTAGGGGATGCATCCAAGGGTCTGTATGCGGGCCGACCTTCTGGAACCTAATCCTAGATGAGTTACTGGACATGTCCGGTGACTCTCCAGCACGCGGGTCACTTCCTGAGGGTTGCGGGCTGCAGGCCTTTGCTGACGACATCACCCTCATCGCAGCACATAAAAAACTCACCACACTCCAACAAAATATCAACCAATGTCTTCACACTATACACAATTGGGGCATCACAAATAAACTCACTTTCGCACCGGATAAAAAAACCATTGCACTCGCTTTTACACGAAAAATAAAGCTACTCCACATCACACTCAACCACACACATATATCCTATTCAGCCGTACTGCCAGGGTGTTGGGGGTGGTCTTCTACGACAACTTATACTTCACTCAACATGTCGATTACATCACAGCCAAAGCACGAAAACTCCACAATAGACTCACCCAGTTTGTACGCTCCACCTGGGGTGTACACTCTAAAAACATTAACAGATTGTACAGGGGGTAATTGAAACAATAGTCTGCTACGCCTCCAGCGTATGGTAACAGGCCCTGAAATTCAGCACGAACAGGAAAAACTTTTCTCACTCCAACGAGGCTTCGCCCTTATGATTATCAAAGGTTTCCGCACCATTAACACCACAGATGCCTTTTCCCTCTCCACCCTCACACCACTTGACATAAAGGTGCTCGAATATGCTAAAGTCGAACAGACGAGAATCACCGGGGTCACCGATTACCTCCCTGACAACATCACACTTGATACACCCATTCATCCATCACAACTACTCCACCCGACCCCCCGTATCCCACATCCTTTCAATATCATCAACTCACAAGACTAACTTGATGGCACATTCCCACGTCATTTAGACGCACACCACATATACACTGATGGCAGCAAACACGATAACCTCGTGGGAGCTGCCTTCATTGTACACACAGTGGCTGCAGAAGCAGCAAATCACTGAGGCCATCATTATGTCGAGCTCCAGATCAGCTCTCGAAAACATTAATAACACCCTCATTACACATTGCCCACGTTACACGCAATGTCACTATGTACAAATCAACCCATACAACCTACAACATTAGCAGCAGCACTAGACCTACTCGTAATCTACAGAGTTGATTTATCTAATTTCGGCGGCTTTTTTAGCAGGGCACTCAATGCCTCCCGTTTTGTGATTGCTTGGCTTTTTGAAACGTAAGCAAGTTGCAAATTTCGGTGGGTCATTTCTTCTTTGTGCATTCTGATATGGAGTGCCCTATTTCACCACAGTGTACACACAATACATAAGGTAAAGGCACCTATTACGGAGGTATTTCGCAACATTTGAAAGTAAGAAACAAAAATAAGCATTTCTAAGCATTTTTAAAGGTGTAAACTAATTTTATCGTCAAAAGTGGAATTTATATTTTGAATTGCTGTTGAGCCTATGTTACTTTTTATGATATTTCTTATTTTAAAAAAATATTTAAATAGTCGGGTCGATTTTCCCTAATACGGAGGTAAAATTTTGGTCAGAGCCTATTACGGCGGTAGACGGCTCCTAATACGGAGGGTCAGAAATTATATTCATTTAAGTTCCGTACAAATAATATTTATTAAATGACATAAATGTTTCATTCAGTTTTCATAAAATTTACAAATATAGTATAACCGTGCATTCACACACGCGTTTTAAAAAGAGTTTCAGGTAATTAAAATAATGTTGATTTTTCTTTTTACGTTCAGTAAAATATGAGATAGTAAACCTACATAACAGATGGCATATAAGTAATATCAGTGCCTCAAGCTTTTAAAATTTATATAGATTTTACATTTTGAAATTGGTACATAGTTACAAAATGATTACATTTTACAAGTTTTAGTAGGGATCCCAAAATATTTTTAGAAATAAATATAGGTAGCCTATGTTACTCGGTAAAGACGTATCTTTCAAACGGTTAAAGAATTTTTTCGGTCTCGTAGTTTTGAGTTAAATTGAAAGAAACAAAAAAAAAAACAAACAAATAATACATATTAAGTAGTAATTGCAAGTTAATAGAAAGCTTGTAAAAGTAACATAAATTTAAAAGTTTTTATCGCTTCTGGTTTTATCAAAAAAACATGCATAAGTATCAAATAGGAATCCACAAAAATAAATAATACTATTTATTTATTTACGAAACCCTAAAACTTGTAATTTTATGTTCCATGATGAATAGGGCCGTAATAGGAGATCATAGAACCTAACACAGAGTTACCTGGAAATAACTACCACCGTAATAGGAAAACTACTCGTGTTTTTAATAATCCTAATTCTGACCGTTAAAAATTTCGATAAACAAAAGAGTGTAAATGCTTAATCAAAAGATAACAGTTTTTTGGTTCAGATGTGTAAAACTCAGCCAACAGTTATACAAAATAAATGATTTGTGATAAATTAAAATACACCTTCCTATTTTTACCCCTTCTAAGAAACCAACATTTTGTACTCAACAGTTTTCATATTTAACCAGATTTCTAATTAAAAACACATACCGCAGAATATGGTTTCTAATTTATGAGATTAATAATTATTTCAACTAAACTTGGAACTAAGTCAATAAGTTAATAATTTGAAAGTTATAAACAATTGAACATGCCCAGTACTTTTCCTATTTCGGAGTTATACCACCGAATTAGGATTAATCTATAAAATTCGTATCCTATCACGGCGGTGTTTTATTTCTTATTTTTTGGGTATAAAACAAGTTGCAAATATAAAACAAGTTATTTAAATAGTTAGTGTCATAGTAAGAAAATGCTATAAATAACACATAAACAAACTTGAACGGCTTATTAATACGAAAAACTTAGTTTCTAAATATTAGTGTACTTAGTTTTGTCGTTCCGCGTTTGTATGGAAACCCCTCTTACGTCGATGCCGTTACACAAACTGATTGATATGTTGTGTTGTCAATGTGCTATACTTGCAAACTTCAGTTATGTCATGAAGTAATAAATTTAGAATAAGTAGATCCCGTTTTGGTGTACTTAAACTAAGAAAGACAGCAATAAAACTCGAAAATAGAAATACCACCGTAATAGGAGCCGATTTTGACTACCTCCGTAATAGGTGCCTTTACCTTAGGGACTGTTTTGACTGACCTGTTGGTCTAGTGGTTAGTGACCCTGACTACTAAGCCGGAGGTCGTGGGTTCGATCCCCACCCAGGACAAATCTTTGTGTGATGAGCATGAAGGTTTGTGCTGTGTCTGGGTGTAATTTATCTATAATATGTATGTATTTACAAAAAAAATGTATATAAGTAGTATATCAGTTGTTTAGTACCCATAACACAAGCAAATATAATTGCTTAATTTGGGACTAGATGGCGCTGTGTAAATGTGGTAGAATATTATTATATTATTACTGTTTCTCTGCACGATTTAGCCGCATGACCATATTGATGGCATTTGTAACATCTTGTCACAAGTGTAAAGCCCCTACTGGACAGGACGACCAATTTACGAAAAGTCTTGCTTGTGTTATGGTATGTAAGTACTAGATTTATAAAATAGGTAGGTAAATAATTAAGTTAGTATAAAATTGAATACCTAACAGACAAACTGCAATAAATAAATTATAGGTAGGTACTTACATTCAAAATTATGTTATGAAAAGTTAATTAAATAAACAACCCGCACCCGTGCATGCGCTGTAAGGATGAATATGCACACGTTTTGACTTGTTTGTGTGACGAGTTCGTGATTACTGCCGCAGACTAAATAAAACTTTGAATGGGAAAAAGGCGTAAGCATGATTACTCTAAAACTATGATACAGGTGTAGACGTAAACAATTAATACGGCTGTTTTTGTTTGATTATTTTTAAGTGTGATGGGATGTAATCAGTATTATTTTTGGAAACTTATTTTATTATTAAACATTAAAAAGCGTATTAGGAAATACATTCATATAAATGTTTACTTTACTTAATAAAACAAAAGCTTAAGCACAATTAGGTGTATTTTTATACAATTTTACGTGCTTATGTTGGTTTATCGACTTCTTTAATTGGAAAAATATAAAATTTATATAACGTGATAAATTATTTTTTTGGTATAAAACCTTCATTTTACGGCAAAATTTTATGGAAAAAATTGACCTTATGTATCTTTACTAGTACTATCCAAAAATGCAATAAAAAAAAATTGACGTATTTGTACTTACGTCTTTGTTGATCTGGGTGTGCGATATATTCAATTTTACCGAAGAACAGTGCCGATTAATGCCGCCCAAATATGTGTGTAGCAACCCTGACTCTAGCATTGACAAGGGTTTTTTTATCTCTAGTTAAATATTATTTGCTTATTATGAGCAGCACTAGGTTTTCATTTAAGTACATTAATTTTACTACTTCATACGAGGTATACTCAAATAAAAGGCTTTAAAATAAATTATATGACATGGCATTTATTAACAAAAAGTTATAAATTTGATACAGAAAAAAAATTCATCCCAAGACAATTTCTTCATAAAATTATTAATTACTTAAATAAGTATATCTATACTAATCTACACAAACATTATAATAATATAATAATAATGATGTCGGCGGGCCACCACATTATTTTTATTTTTTGAATGTATTTTTTTTATAATTATAATAATATTCTACCACATTCACACAGCGCCATCTAGTCCCAAAGTAAGCAATTATATTTGCTTGTGTTATGGGTACTAAACAACTGATATACTCAACAACATTTTTTTTTGTAAATACATACATATTATAGATAAATTACACCCAGACACAGAACAAACCTTTTATGCTCATCACACAAAGATTTGTCCTGGGTGGGGATCGAACCCACGACCTCCGGCTTAGCAGTCAGGGTCACTAACCACTAGACCAACTGGTCAGTCGATATAAATTAATGTGAGAAATTAATTGAATAAAGGAAATATTAATAATGTTTGGATATTTACACACAGCGTCATCTATTCCCAAACTAAGCTAATGCTTGTAATATGGACACTAGACAACTGACATAATACTTAAATTTTCTATTTTTTCAAAAATTCTTTGGCCGTTAGTTAAGCTACATTATCACTGAGTAACATAGGTTATAGTTATAACATTACGCTACGGCCAATAGGAGCTGAGCAGTGGCCAAATAAAGAACGACGCGAGCGAAGCCCCGCGTGGCTTCTGGTATTATATTAGACGCACACATTCAAACCGGCAGCGGCCAATTTCTATGAAGTTAACTTACTGTTCTTGGTGTACTGTGTACAACAAATAATTCTGATAATAATAATATGTATATACATAATATAAATGATATGAAAACTTATTTATATATGCACTGTTGTTGACTGGCCTGTTGGTCTAGTGGTTAGTGACCCTGACTGCTAAGCCGGAGGTCGTGGGTTCGATCCCCACCCAGGACAAATCTTTGTGTGATGAGCATAAAGGTTTGTTCTGTGTCTGGGTGTAATTTATCTATAATATGTATGTATTTACAAAAAAAAAAATGTATTTAAGTAGTATATCAGTTGTTCAGTACCCATAACACAAGCAAATACAATTGCTTACTGTGGGACTAGATGGCGCTGTGTGAATGTGGTAGAATATTATTATTATTATATTATTACTGTTAACTCGTAAACTGTTTATAGGCCATCATGGCTCATCGTGTAAAGGCCCTAGTGGCCATGGGCCATGCTCGCCATGCACCACGGTAGACCAGCGTCTCTCGTCGGCTAATAGTTGTTCACACAATACTACAAGTCATTACTACTACTAATTATATATTTGCTGACACTACTTTTTGGATAACCTGTTACATTCTTAACTTGTGACTTTCATAAGTGTTACTTTGTAACCTAGATGAATAAACGAGACTTCATTTCATTTCATGGCTTATAATTCTCTGATGAAGTATTAAGAAGAGAAGATAACCAGAATGGCAGTTAATTGAACATTTAGACGGGCCCCTTTAGGGCCCCCGAGTAGTATTAGCCCAGGGCCCCACAAACTCACGGTCGGCCCCTGACCTGAGTTGGCTGCGACATATCCATTAATAAAATTAAAATAAAAAAGCCTTTTATTTCTTGTAAGGAAAATAAAAAAAAATAGTAATATAAAGAAAGTTACAAACTATTGCCATAAACTGTGAATTTATTCTTAACTAGCAGTCCCGGCGAACTTCGTACCACCTACTTAATTTATCTACCCTACCTACCTACCCTACCTACCTACATAAAAAAAACCTAAAAACCATCCTTGAATTTCAACGAACATTTAAAAAAAAGAATTGGCCAAATTGGTTCAGCCTTTGTTGAGTTATGCGCTTACCAACACATTTAGCGATTCATTTTTATATTAAAGATCTAATCTTAATTCTTATAACTTAGTATATATTATAGTCTAAAAACAAAGTAAGTTAAGTGTACATCTACATACATAGTTATATTAATTTTTTAAGTGTTTATTTTTATTTTATTATAGGTACCCGTAAATATACACTGATTATAGAATTTATATAGATTAATGTGACGATATTTTGTATAAAGTTTTTAATTTTCTACAAGAACCCCTCCGCAGGTGAAGGCCTCCTCCAAGGAATGCCACTTTTCCCTATCTTGTGCTGTTTGCATCCAGTTTGGGCCAGCCGTCCTAATTATGTCGTCCGCCCATCTCATAAGAGGTCGTCCTCTGTAGCGTTTCCCACTTGGACATATCCATTAAATAAATATAATGGTCAGTAATTTAAATTAATAATAATCCACATACCTGACAAGTCAGAATCGCATCGGCCAAAGTGAAATACTAAAACACACATCATAAAATAAAACAGCACACTGTTTATAGAATTCATTTTTAAATCGATTTATAAATATTTACTAAACATTATAATTCGCAACTTAAAAAAAAGAAAACTGTTACATAATATTTTATTAACAAAATTATAGTATATTTTTGTTAAAAAAAAGTAAAGTAAATATCAATTTAACACTGGTTAAAATTAACAAGTTATATTGGACAATTTGTTTCGCGTAGTCAACTAAATGAATTGCGCTTGCGCAGCCAGTAAAAACAAGCCGAAATTATTTACTGACAAGTACCTATTACAAAAACTACTATAACTTTCCTTATAGTTACATACTTGCGTCAATAACAGATAGTACTAATTAGCAATAATAAGGATAATAATTTTAAACTTTTATACAATAAAATGAACGCTTATCAGCCATCAATATGTCATTAGACATAAAGGAGTTCTTAATCTATTGTTTGAGTCTCTCAGGTCAAAGTCAGTCTCCTTTTAAGCATAGAATTACATGTACTAAGAGACCCATAGACCTAGTATCCGAGTATGAAGAGACCCCACTCTTTCAAAATGTTTATGGTAATTATTTAAAATGAATTTTATATATTCATATAAATAAAAATGGATCGCCGAAAAGTATGTGATGGATTCACGTCAGAACGGCTCGACCGATTTGGCTAATTCTTTTTTTTTGTTGTATTTGCTATTGTCGAGGCAAGGCATGTATGTAAGAAGTTATACAGTAAAAATAGTGTAAAATTAAAAATTTTGGGTTTTAATATCTCCGGATAAACATTTGAAAATAGAACATTATCATCACGAATAATAAAATATGGCGGCAGGTACGAAGTTTGCCGGGTCAGCTAGTTAGTAATAAATGTAGGATTTCATGTGGGACAATAATCATAAGCGAATAATCACAAAGTATTGCAAAAGTGTGCTACAGTTATTATTACACGTAATGAGAAAAACAGAAAATATTTTCTATTAATTTCTATACAAAAAATTAAAATTGTACACAAAGGCGGACTCAGTACCAGAAGTACAAACGGCTTACTTTGAATTTCGAGATTCGATTAATCTGTTTTGATGTCGCTGATAAATGTTTGAAAGTTACAGCGACCATAATATCTAAATTTCCCAAGGAAATATAATCTCCTAACTAGCTGATATATAAGTACCTTGAAATTTCCTAACATTTGACAGTGACCTCAAAATAATAGAATGTCCAATGATATTGTATGTTAAAAAAGGTGTAGATAGGTTTCCTACATAGCGTTCGATCTTTGGAAATGGCACACAAACGCACACATAGATATCGTAATAATGCAATGTCAAAATACCTTCGTTTAGTTTGCTAATAAGACTATTTTTAGTGTGCCACTTTTCGAACGCTTATAACCTATCTACACCTTTTTTAACATACAATATCATTGAGAATGTCGAAATTCAGAATACCTAAGCCCCTGTACAATTAGTTTATATTCAAAATAATTTAAAACAAATACTGTATAAGTATTGCAACCATAAAGTATATAAGATACAATACTATGTATAATACATAGCCGTATACGGCGAAAAATATCATGTTGGCAAATCTGAAGAAGTACTTCTGCTTGTAGTAAGCCTTCATGCTGCCTTTCAAGCCATCTTTTATTATATATCTGCGAAATAATTGTAACATTAGCAACCCATTAAGTCCCACTGCTGGGCTCGGGTCCCCTCTCCTATAACTAGAGAGCTGAGACAGTTTAGGCTATAATCCACTCACGCTGGCCTAGTGCGGGTTGGTGGATCAGACATACTCATAGAATTTCTTCTAGAGTATGTGGGTTTCCTCACGATGTTTTCCTTCACCGTTAGCAGGTGGTAAGTCACTTGACTAGTACATATTATAAATTCCACAAAGTGAATCCACATTGGTACTATTGGTCGGGATCGAACTCGGATAGCGTGATTTGCACGCCGGTCCCTTATCCATTCAGCCACCATCGCTTTTTTCACACTTAATTTAATAACAATAAAAAATATAAGCGATGGTGGCTGAATGGATAAGAGACCGGCGTGTTAAACACACGGTCGGAAGTCGTTTAAACAAATATTTACCTCCTGAGACCTACAGCCCAGCCGAAGATCTGTTCCTTGAAGTCGATAGTGGTGACGTCACAGTTGTATATCGCGCGGTCTTGAGGAGACATCCTCTCTATCATCCCTCTCAAGTTGTCGTCTCTAATGTTCCAGTAGTTGGAAGTAAAATACTGAATGACGAATGACAGCTTGTATGTTCTTGAGTAGATGTCCACTAATCTGCAAAATATTTTATGAAATGTTTTTAGCTTCCAGGGTTTACAAACAAAAATATTAATAATAATAATATAATAATATTCTACCACATTCATTCAGCGCCATCTAGTTCCATATTAAGCCATTATATTTGCTTGTGTTATGGGTACTAAACAACCTACTTAAATAGGTAATTTTTTTTTGTAAATAAATGTTATCTATTATAGAAAAATTACACCTGGACGCTGGACCCGCGACCTGAAAATTTTTGATTAGATCAATTCGGTGACTGCTAAGCTGGAGGTCTTGGGTTCGATCCCCACCCAGGACAAACCTTTGTGTGATGAGCATAAAGGTTTGTTCTGTGTCTGGGTGTAATTTATCTATAATATGTATGTATTTACAAAAAAAAAAAGTATTTAAGTAGTATATCAGTGGTTTAGTACCCATAACACAAGCATAATTGCCTAATTTGGGACTAGATGGCGCTGTGTAAATGTGGTAGAATTTTAAAGGACACAGACAACACTACAGACTCACCTAGGTATTCCTTTGGGTCTTAATCGGAACAAGTCAAGGATCCCGTCGATCAAGTAACCAGGTATGTAATGGAGTAACCAGGTCAGTAGCAGATACACTAGGTCATTGGACGTCTCCAAGCAGTAACAGTACCAAATTGTCATTGGCGACGTGAATTTTAAGGCTTCCTCTGAATTAAGGATTTCGCTAAAAAGACCTAGGAAATACATAAAACGATATAAAATCGATTTATTTTCTCTCTCACACAGTTTACGTGTATTAAGTAAGTACAATATAAGAAATGTAATGTTTGGGCAGGCATTCACAGACGATTTTCTTAATTCCTTAATGTACACGAAAAATTACAATAAACAAAAAAGGAAAATAAAATATAGGTACATAGGCGAGCCTAACTCAAATATGAGTTTTCTACCAGCGAACCCAGGAGTGCAGAGAAAAAACAAAATGCATGGGGCAAAAGAAGTGTACAACGAAAAAAGGAAAAGATTTAAGTAATTCAAGAAATATAAATTAAAGAAAATTGAAGAAAGGTTAGGTATACCATAATACCATCAAATTGTTACTAAATAAATGGATAATAATATTTTACTTTTAAGTACATACTTAGTAAATAAATATATACCTATATATTATATAAACTACTTATTGACCAAAGATAAGAAGTGTTGCTTAGTTCTGTTCTTAAATGTAGCAAAAGAAGAGCTTCCACGCACGGTTTTCAAGCGATAATTCGCAAAAAAACTGCCTCACTGCTGAGCAGAGTGCGGAGTAGTCGCGACTGTATCCGGAGAGCTGTGGCGGAGAGCTATTCTCCAAATATTAAGAGGTTAGTGCAAAGTGTGATTAGATGTCGCGGACGAATGTTCCTGCGCTCCCATGACCACAGCAGAGCGCGACGAGAGGAAAACCTTGGGGTTTTAGTGGGTGCGAGCCCCACATATACCCTCGGTTCTTTCCCCAAGACCGAGGGGTATGCGTCAGGCATTTCCCCAAGTAAAAAAAAAAAAAGTGTCATTAGATAGGACGCTGCTTTTCCTGCCTAGCTATTTGTAGTATTTAATTTTATTATTATATTTAATTTAAGTTTACCTACTAACACTACAATTTAAGTTTCTGTATTACTAACTAACTATGGATCACTGTTGTCCGAAATAAATGAATTTTAATTTAATTAAGTCACAATTACAAATTACTGTATAATCTGTGTGGGAGACTGTCTGTACTAGGAGACCTGTATGTCAGATTACCAGGCTCTGCAGTCTCTAGGATGAATTTAAATGGAGAAGATTGCATATTATATGTAATCTGTTTTAATAAGTGTCGACTTTAATAAGCGTTGCTTAACTTTGATGATCGTAACGACGTCTCAGTACCACAATGCTAAGAAGCGCCTCGTTTTTCAGTGCAAATTTGCCAAGTTTTCGTCAATTAGAAAATAAGTTTCGTGATCTACGATTTTCACTTTCGTTACAATATTTTTATTTTCATGGAGAATCAACACCAAATCATTTAATTTTGTCTATCATCATCATCATATCAGCCCAACGACGTCCACTGCTGAACATAGGTCTCTCCTAATTTACGCCACTGCGAGTCCCCCTAGACAAGTGGAAATCGGTTCAGTCTGCTGTATTTTGTCTATGATAAAACTTAACTATGAATACGGTTTTTGCTGGCAAAAGTATTAGATCGTAATGTTGATAGACTTGACAGGTGACAGATTTCTGTCAAGACTACAGCTTATATACCATAGATTTAGCGGTAGCACGCGGATCCTAGGTCTATGTTATATACAATATAAGTATATAATCTATGACTACATTGGTCTTTATTGACCAATGGAAAATAGTACAATTGTCTATTTAAATAATACTTTCTCACCATAGTTGGTCTTCAATTTAGACGTACTGACGGTGTACACAGGGATGTTGGTAGGTCCATGTTTCTTCTGTTCAGCGGTGTCCCAACACGCTGCTATTATCGCGTTGTTCACATAGTCTGCCGGTGCATACGACACGGTTTTGGTTCGGTCTATTGATATCACATGCATTAATCCGAGAAGAGCTGACAGAAGACCCTGAAATAAATGTAAGTATCTCTGTAATATGTCTATTACTGATGGCCGATGGGGGAAAAAGGTTCTCGAGTGGCGGCCACGTATTGAAAGGCGCGTGGGACGACCCACCACCAGATGGACCGACGACCTGGTCAGGGCACAAGATCGCTAGCGGTGGCGTAAATTAGTAATTAAAGTGGGCATCGTTGGGCTGATATGATGACTCTATAATATATAATAAGTGTTTCTCTGTATCTGTGGCGGAATTCACGTGAAGCTTATGTCCAGCAGTGGGCGTCATTGGTTTGCATAATGATGAATGTATGCAAAATAAAATGCCGGTTTCAATTCTTTGAAGTATTGTCTTGAATGGTGCGTGGAAATGAAATGATACTTACACCCATTGAAGTTGCAAAGCATGTCTTTAAGTCAATCCATCCTGGCGCAGGTTCTAAGTATGTGCTTGTTACTGAAATATAGAAAAGAAAGTAAGAAAAAATATTTATTTTGTTCTCACAGTAGGTACATAATATTTAGAATGCCAAAAAAAAATAAGATAAAAATATAATAGCTATAATTCATCATCATCATCATATCAGCCCAATGACGTCCACTGTTGAACATAGGCCTCACCTAATTTCCGCCACAGCGAGCGATTTTGTGCCGCCCGCATCCAACGGCCACCCGCAACCTTTACTAGGTCGTCGGTCTATCTGGCGGGGGGCCGTCCCACGCTGCGCTTTCCAATACGTAGCCGCCACTCGAGAACTTTTTTGCCCCATCGGCCATCAGTTCTGCGGGCTATGTGGCCTGCCCACTGCCACTTCAGCGATGCGATTCGGTGAGCTATGTCGGCAACTTTAGTTCTCCTGCGGATCTCCTCATTTCTGATTCGATCACGCAGGGAAACTCCGAGCATAGCTCTTTCCATGGCTCGCTGAGCGACAGTGAGCTTTCTAATGAGCCCCATCGTTAGCGGCCATGTCTCAGTACCATAAGTCATCACTGGCAACACACATTGGTTGAAGACTTTTGTCTTCAAACATTGGGGTATTGTGGACGAGAAAATAGCTATAATTGTATCTTAACAATTACTTACTAAAACTACTTACATAATAAATACAATTTTAGAGTAAAATATGTGTCAGACATTTCTGTGACCACAACCAACAGGCAACCATCTTGGCGGCAACTTTCTTGTATAGGAACAAGATATTTTTCGAATGCATTGGCCATCCGTCGACAACCACGGCATGAGATAGGGTGATACCTTTCATGGCCTGGAGGCTGGGATCTCATGCTACATCTACTTAAAACTATCTTGACGATATACTCACTGACTGGTGGTTTAACAATACACACGGGCATGTCTCCAGCACTAGTCCTGATCAACTCTTCAGCTAACGCCTTCGTGAATGTGTACGTATTCGGCCAGCCTTCGATCAAACTGTAATTATCATGGAGATTAAATTTGTTTTAGCGAAGTGCTCATTAGTAACCAATTACCGAAGTAATGGAGATAAGAGTTATAAGTATTGAGACGACTACCTAGGAGTGATAGCATTCAGTCTGTCCTCGTGGATGGTCTCCACCAGCTCGATCATGACGTCAGGTGGCACAGGGCTGGGGTAGAACTTCTCTTCAACGTCGCTGTTGATGCGGCTCACCGTCGCGTGCGCAAACGCAGTCGATGTGTAGTTGAAACATCTGAGTACAAGTGATTGTAACTGACGTTTTACATATAATATGTGAAAGGAAAAAAATGGTGAAATGTGTGTAAAAGGTACGAAATCATTGCGTTTACAGTTCTATTTATATGCAAATAACTCATTGGAACTTGCAAGGTGTTATTTTCATAGTAAAATAACTCTAAGCATTACGGATACTTACTTTTTAATACAATTCTAAAAAGTGTGTATTGAAAACATTAAAAAAAAAGTACTTAGCTCCGAATTTCATTCATCATTCATTTCATCAGCAACCCATTAATGTCCCACTGCTGGGCTCGGGTCTCCTCTCCTCTATCTAGAGAGCTGAGAGGGTTTAGGCCATAATCCACACACGCTGGCCTAGTGCGGGTTGGTGGATCAGACATACTCATAGAATTTCTTCTAGAGTATGTGGGTTTCCTCACGATGTTTTCCTTCACCGTTAGCGAAGGTAAGTCACTTGACTAGTACATATAAATTCCACAAAGTGAAATCCACATTGGTACTGCTGGTCGGAATTGAACTCGGACCGCGTGTTTAACACGCCAGTCTCTTATTCATTCAGCCACCATCGCTAACTCCGAATATATAATAAAAATTGAAACCCACCAAATATGAAACTAAATTACGTCGTTGACATTCCTCTGTCTGAAACCTCTTAATAATAATATGAGTTATCACTACATATAATAAAACAAAGTCGCTGTCTCTGTCTGTCCGTCCCTATTTATTTATTTATTCTTATTAAGCAATACAAACTTACAGTGATGTCACCAAATCGTTTGCATGCATGAATGGACAATTAATAAATTTAATTAACATAAATATAACAATAAATTTCGCATACAAACATAACAATTTCAATAATCATAGACAATATTATTATTTACATTTAAAAAAGTTATTAATAAAATTCAATAGTAAATTATAGTTATTAATTAAATTACATTATTATTATTATTATACATATTTAATACATTATTAAAAATTTGTGTTTATTAACTTAACAATACGGAAAGAAATTGCACATGTCATATAGCATTAATATATTGCATAAAATTATTAACAATAACACCCAGTTTGTCATATAATATGTCTGTATCTGGACTATTTTTTAGAAGATTATTTAGGTAAGTAACTGCTCTAGCCGTAGGGCTATTATAATATGCTTGAGGAGCGCTATTCAATGTTGGATAGACAAGCAGTTGATGCTGTCGTCTACCACAGCCACGAAGGTATCTATCCGGTACAAAGAAACAGATGCTCTCACGTACCGATGGATTGTCCACCTTATTGCCTAGTAATTGGTGGTAATGTATTATGTGCATTATGTATACTTAAATCTTTAAAACTACGCAACGGATTTTGAAATGGTTTTTTTCAACCCTTTGACCGCCAAGTACGCTTTAAAGCGTCATTTCGTCTCATTTCGTCATTTAAGCTAGTATTAATATATATTATAGTCTGTGCCCAATGATATTTTAACAATGATATTTGTTTAATTATTTTTTAAGTAGCTGCAAGGTCCAATTTAATATTGTTATTATAATAATTTGCATGTCAAAAACTGACGAAATATGTCATACTCAAAACGTATTTAAACAGCCATGTACCTAGTAGTATGTAGTAAATATGTGTAAATATGGTAGGTACCATATTTCTGCAAATCAATAAATTTCATTTCATTTCATTTCAAAATACAATATCATTGTCTGTGCCCTTACGCCTTTTTTTTTATATAAATAATATTCTAACACATTCACACAGTACATTTTTTTTTTGTAAAAACATACATATTATAGATAAATTACACCCAGACACAGAACAAATCTTTATGCTTATCACACAAAGATTTGTCCTGGGTGGGGATCGAACCCACGACCTTCGGCTTAGCAGTCAGGGTCACTAACCACTAGACCAACAGGCCAGTCATAACAAAATATACATAAACTTTGCAACAAGAGTACAATATACTCGTATTTAGACTTACTTGAGGTTTTTGCACTGTTTGCCAAGTGCGAGTGCTTCCCTGGTGCCGCGGACGTTGATGATAGTGGCTCTCTTCATGGTCTCAGTGAACCTGACAGTCGCAGCCACGTGGAATAACACGTTCACCTGACATAACAAGACAGGACAAGACAAAAAAAATTCAATTATTATAACAGTTGTCTAGTATCTATATTACAAGCATTAGCTTAGTTTGGGACTAGATGGCGCTGTGTGTGAATGTTCAAACATTATTATTATTATTATTCCTCTTTATTAAAATAGATTCACAAAAAATTACATTTTTAAATATATATATATATACAAATAATAAAGTTAATAAATAAAAAGTAAATAATAAATAAGTTATAAAAAAAACCTACCTGTTCTCATCTCTGCATCACCCAAAGGTTGGCTGGTAGATAATGCTTTTAGCATTAAGCCCGCCTTTTGTTCATAAATTTTGTGCAATAAAGTTGTATAAATAAAAAAAAAAACTTTTTATAAGTTTTTCTTCCTTCAATCTATAGCTAAAAAACTATTTCTTGAATTGAAGGTAAGGAAAATTTTCAGCTGTTTTCTGAAATATTTTGTTTTCTAATTGAACCCTAATTTTCATTATATATAATGCATTTATGTCTCAGCGAAATACATAAGTGTACCAAACTTCACCCAATCGGTCCGTTCTTTGCGTAAAACTTGGCTGCCACAGACGGACATCTATTTTTCCGTAGAAGTTAAGGAACCCTAAAAAGTGCTGTAAGGTCATGCAATTGAAATAATTACCTCTTCAGTAAGGATGGTCCAATCTTTGTCGCTGAGTCCAAGTCGGAGCTGTTCCACGTCACCTTCCATGAGAACTATTTTGTTTGCGAAATGCGGCTGTTTCTTTCTTAGAGAATCATATACCTGGACACAAAAAAAACAGAATTAAATCTAAACTTATAAATTCATTACTAACTTAATCTAATGCAATTATTAATATAATTAATTAGTATTACTAAAAAACCAAGCGGCGGTGGCTGAACGGATAAAGAACACGTGAAAAAAATCACGCGGTCCGAGTTCGATCCCGACCGGCAGTACCAATGTGGATTCCACTTTGTGGAATTTATATGTACTAGTCAAGTGACTTACCATCTGCTAACGGTGAAGGAAAACATCGTGAGGAAACCCACATACCCTAGAAAAAATTCTATGAGTATGTCTGATCCACCAACCCGAACTAGGCCAGCGTGATTGGATTATGGACTATACCCTCTCAGCTCTCTAGTTAGAGGAGAGGAGACCCGAGCCCAACAGTGAGACTTAATGGGTTGCTGATGAGTAAAAACCTACGATAGTGTACACAATATAGTACAAGTAGCCCATGTGAACTTACATATGAACATGAGACCACGTAGGCGGTCGCTTACGTCGTCATTTGGAACACACAGACTAAATATTTCTAAGACTGCTTGGTTGTGTATACTGTCGTGCTATACAAGAACGACATAATTGTATTGCACAAGTCTTGCAAAAATGGTATCTACGATTGATGACTTTAGACACATTTTTGTCTAAATGTGGTCATGCAGTAGAAGTTGTGTATACTGTCGTGCTATACAAGAACGACATAATTGTATTGCACAAGTCTTGCAAAAATGGTATCTACGATTGATCACTTTAGACACATTTTTCTCTAAATTTGGACAGACAGTTGAACTGTTCTTCATTAGTATGGCAGTATAGTTCCCCGTGTAAAAAGTTGCCTATGTGCTATGCAGATTATAATCTATCTGTGTAGCAAATTTTGTACAGTTCCGTTCAGCCGTTCTGGCATGATAAAGTAACAACTATCCATCCATACAGGCATTCATCGTAACTTTCACATTTATAAAAATAATAATAATAATATTCTACCACATTTACACAGTGCCATCTAGTCCCAAATGAAGCAATTTTTTGTAAATACATACATAATTATTATAGTATAGATAAATTACACCCCGACAGAGAACAAACCTTTATGCTCATCACACAAAGGTTTGTCCTGGGTGGGGATCGAACCCACGCCCTCCGGCTTAGCAGTCAAAATTAGGTATACTTACAGGATCTTCTAATATAGAAACGAGTCTCTGTTGAACGGCTAAGCCCTTCTTTGGCCGCATTAACATGTAGATTTTCTTTAATTCACACGATCTGAAATGTAATATAAAGGTGCGTACAGATTATATAACATAACATGTTATATAACAGTGTTTTATACACTATTATATAACATGTTTCAGTAATGTAGACGCTGTATGTTAATAAATATGTTATCATCATCAGCAACCCGTAATGTCCCACTGCTGGGCTCGGGTCTCCTCTCCTCTATCTAGAGAGCTGAGAGGGTTTATGCCATAATCCACACACGCTGGCCTAGTGCGGGTTGGTGGATCAGACATACCCATAAAATTTCTTCTAGAGTATGCGGGTTTCCTCACGATGTTTTCCTTCACCGTTAGCAGATGGTAAGTCACATGACTAGTACATATAAATTCCACAAAGTGAAATCCACACTGGTACTGCTGGTCGGAATCGAACTCGGACCGCGTGTTTAATACGCCGGTCTCTTATCCATTCAGCCACCATCGCTTTTTAAATAATAGGACGGACGGACTGTAATAGTTTATAGTACCTGAGTAGTTTCTCAATGAGCTGCTTGCCGAGGAAGCCGGAGCCTCCTGTCACGAACACGGTGGTGTCGCTGTAGAACTGCTGCACGGGGGAGCCACCTTGTTCTATCGCGTCGATCATAGGCTTCTGTCGAGCTAGCATGGACAGTTCCAACTCTTGCGCCGGATCCATTGCTACAATTGTTTATTGATAATTCAAATTATATAAATTTAATTTTACTTTATAATAATTTTTGTGGTAAAACAATTTTATCCTCTTGCATAGATAAACAGCAACTGACTTAATGTCTTAAGAATTAACTAAGCCATTTAATCATGTGAATATGATTATTATATTGTTTAAAGTCTATCGTCCACTGTGACTTTTTGTTGCGATGCGGTAATGATATGATTAAAAATTGTAGTTACCTATTAAATATGCTTTTTTTAATACCACTAACGTGGCCAAGATATCTGTTTAGTGACGGATTAAGAATACATAATGTCACTACCCCATATCAACCCGTGGGTGTCGTACAAGGCGACTAAGGGAGTAACCTTATGCAAACAAGAGCACTGCGAGAAAGGGAAAATTCGAAACAACCTATGCCAAACCGTCTGGCCAGCGTGGTATAGTAGGCTAAATTCCCTCCACAATCTGTGGAGGAGACCCGTGCCCAGCAGTGGGACGTAAAAGGCGTATGGCACGCCTGATGATAATAATTGATAAGAGGCTACCGTAGTCTACCGACGGCGACGCCTGCAACTCCGACAACGCGCCTGTGATATCCCTGGTGTCTCCCTTCAAACCCCTTCCCTCCCCAATGAGCTCCAGCTTATTCTGAATTTTGACATTCGATTAGTCGGTTTTGATGTCGCCTATATAATAAAAAAAAAGGAGTGAATAGGTTTCTTAAGGGTCGGCAACGCGCTCGTGATGCCCCTGGTGTTGCAGGCGCCCATAGGCTACGGTAACCGCTTACCATCAGGCGGACCATACGTCTGTTTGCCACCGTCGTGGTATAAAAAAAATAAAATAAATATATATATATTTTTTTTTTTTTTTGAAGAACCCCATACTTTGACTGGCCTGTTGGTCTAGTGGGTAGTGACCCTGACTGCTAAACCGGAGGTCGTGGGTTCGATCCCCACCCAGGACAAATCTTTGTGTGATGAGCATAAAGGTTTGTTCTGTGTCTGGGTGTAATTTATCTATAATATGTATGTATTTACAAAAAAAAAATGTATTTAAGTAGTATATCAGTTGTTTAGTACCCATAACACAAGCAAATATAATTGCTTACTTTGGGACTAGATGGCGCTGTGTGAATGTGGTAGAATGTTATTATTATTATTATTATATTATTATTACTTTTATTTATTCAATAATATAAACACAAAATACAATATTTCACTTTTACATAGCATTACGGAAAACCACAGAGGTTTGTGATAAATGATAGTTGGTACCAAGTGATGATCCCACATACCGTAATAAATTAAAGTTTGATATTTTTATTCTAATATCCAAATTTTATTAAATTTCTTTTACGGTGTTTTGGTTCTGTGCCTTTCTGGAGAGAAGAGTGGCCTGAGTTTCTGGCTAAGTTCTTCTCAGAGCTCAACGTTGTCAGTGAACTGGCTGTAGGCAAATTTGCTGACGCCATTTTTGACTTTGTATGACGTTCATAAGTATTATGTATGTGATCTAAATGAAATAAAAAGATTTGACTTTGACTTTGACTTCGTTATGCCTTACGGTTTTATTTATTTATTTATTTAAGATGCACAAAACACATTACAATCGTAAATACAGTAAAATATTAAAAACAGAAGAATACAGAGCTGGATTGCAAAGTAAATATATGTGCATACAGTGACAATATTATTTATATTACTTAGTGCTATGTATATATTAAATTATCTAGAAGGACTGTCTTGACGTTACAATTTTTTATAAATTTTATTAATCTTTATGGAGGATGTCTTTCAATGTTGTCATGAATTTATTAAAGTTATCATCAAATATATCATCGGTTATAACGCTTCACACGTGATGGACGGTGCGATTTAATTAATATTTTTTTACATTATTCGCAACAATTAAGATAAAGATAATTAATAGGATTACTTAATTAGCATTTTAAAACTGAATAGTACTTAACTTTGTATGAAATGAACGAGTTTCTATAAATAAGTACTTAATTATGCCCACTAACCGTGACTTGAAGGCCATAGGCATATTTTAGTGGTTGATTTTTACTCATAATACATAATAAGTAGAGATCTGAAATTAAGGATTGTAATTAATTTAGCTAAACTTGTATTTTTCCCACAAAGTATAGTAGGTACTTAGTTAAATTCAAATTAAATCCCGGGATATCGAATAACAAAATGAGTACAAAGATGCTTGTGATTTCATGGGAAAACACCTAAAACATACATACACAAATATACATACATATAGAATACGCCTCTTTCCCAACAGAGGGGTAGGCAGAGACTATTTCCTTTCACTTGCTACGATTTTGAAATACAGCTTTGACTTCTTCAACATTCATCAGTATTTTCATGCATTCTCGCCGGTTGAGGGTACTCCTGTTCTGTCCCTTCTTTAGAACGTCACCTATTTGGTCATGGTACGTTCTTCTAGGTCTTCCCCTTCCAACGTTTCCTTCACATTCGCCTCATATATTTGTTTTGTCTCTCATTCTCTCGACTAATTATGTGTATGTAAGGGACACATACACATGATTATTATACCATCCTAATAATTATAAATGCGAAGGTTTGATATGAATGTTTGTTACTGAATAATGTTAAATAATAATGTTGGATTTATAACAATAATTATATATTAATATTATTTTAAACCATTTATTTTGCCACACACACATAAAAACACAATACAAAAAGAAGAAAGAAAGATTAACATTTACACAATATAGATACATTAACACATACACGAACATAGAAAGCAGACAAATTTACATATGTGTAGCAGGGGATTTAGCTCAGTATACGCTGTGCTTTAAGGCACAGCACTGATTTTTAGCTAGAACCCTGACATTGGCACAACAATTATATTATTATTCAACGCGCACAGGAAATAATCATACTACATACATCAATACATATATTACATAAGTACTTAAAAAATGCTATATATATATATATACAGGGTGTATACGACGATACGACATTAAATGACAAGGCAGCCAGTGTTAACCCTTATAAACATATTCTAATATAAATTATTTAAAAAAAAGAAAAAAAAAAATAAAAGAAAAGCTACACATTATTTAAAGTCGAAAAATTTAAGAATATAAAACTACACATTATTTTTCTATCATGACGTTTTCGACATGACGACGACAAAAGTGCGGAACAGAGTAAGAGATAAGATAATATGAAAGAGTCAGAGATAGTTAAATGAATTGAATGACATAATGATAACATACGATCAACGTAAATACCTACAGATTGTTTAAAACTGTGAACAACTGTGAAATAAAGAAAGTACATTTGCGTCTAAACTATTGCAAATTTCTGTTTAATTTTTTTGGTATAGCCTTCTAACATCACATGCTACACGTGGTTTCATTTAATGTATACACCCTGTATATGGCTGCAATACAGAAACTATTATTATTACACTTGCACGGTTTTTTTTTTGAGGTAAATGCTACTGTAAATTTTGGGCACGTAAAAGTTCTTTGAGGATAAAGAATTTCAATTTCAATTAGTTAATAATAATACTGTAAATTGGTTAATAAATACTTCAACCATATTTAAAGTTTAGACTTTAGAACATTGAATTTGGACAAATAATGTCAAAATATATTATCAATATGTAGAACATACCCTAGCTAGGATAAGTTCCTTGGTACATACATAATTAAATTACTGATATTCGGTAATATTCGGCAATCAGCATGAAAAATACTTAAGAGTGTGCGCGGTCTAGGTGTTCTACACGGTTATAAACTTACGTTCCAACAGAGTGACCTTGGTGGGAGCTTGTTTGCCATCCGTGTAGTTTGTATGAAATTTAGTTTACAATAGCCGGCTACACGGTTGGAATCCACCAAGAGCACCTAGGCAAGTTTATAAACATGTGGCACGACTTTAACTTCGTGAGGTTAAATTCTTTTTAAATTTATATTTTATATTCTGATACTGTAAATAAAAAGAGTGTTAGGGTGTTTCAGCTTTGTATTGACAAATTATAACGTTATTATACAGTTAATAATAATAATGTAATAATATTCTACCACATTCACACAGCGCCATCTAGTCCCTAAGTAAGCAATTATATTTGCTTGTGTTATGGGTTCTAAACAAGTGATATACTACTTAAATACATTTTTTTTTGCAAATACATACATATTATAGATAAATAACACCCAGACACAGAACAAACCTTTATGCTCACCACACAAATATTTGTCCTGGGTGGGGATCGAACCCACGACCTCCGGCTTAGCAGTCAGGGTCACTAACCACTAGACCAACAGGCCAGTCTTCACAGTTAGAATTACTATGTTGTAGTTAAAATTATTTGAAGTGAACGACGTTAGATTATACTTGAAACAATGGTTGACATCGAACTATTAGAAAATAAATTAAAATAAATTATTTAAATCGGTATCAATGTCCCGATCTTTACATTTCTAAAACTAGTTAATGCATTTTAAATACTTGACAGTTGAGCCAGACAGTTGCACAGTAGACTATGTCAATAGCAAGGCTGAGTTAGTACTTCACCACCTTTTTTGAAGGTAAAGTTGTATTTTTTACAAATATTGCAAAAAATATAGTACTATTGGGAAATTCAGGAAAAAAATAGTACACTGACATTTATTTTTGGTTATTATTTATTTTTCCATGTGTATTTGTTGTTAGTCTTAGCTTTGTTTAACAAACTCTTATTATTTTTAAAATAATTATAGGAATCTGGGCAATTTAATGCGTTTCGTTCTGAAATTCCCAATGCTGCGTTGTGGGTGCGTTCCCGTCACAGTTAGTTAAAAAAGCGCGAAATCTAAATTACCGATGAAAATATATTATTCTTTGTACAGTCGAGTTCATTAATATATTGGCACCATCATTAGATATTTTTGTTGAAAAGGGTGACTATAACTTATTGCATAATGTACAGCATATTTTATTGAACCATTCACATGAGGACATATATTTGATCCATAGGTTCTATAGTATTTATTGAGCTTTTCAACGCTCACAATATTTTGAATCCTTGATGGTGCCAATATATTAATGAATTCGACTGTACTATATTATTTTTCTATAACATATAGTACAATGGACTGAAATATAGTACAATACTATATAATATAGTACGGGTGGCAACCATGTTATATATTTAGATGATATCATTATTATTATTATCACTAGCCGTAGGACATCGAATGTTTTTGACAGGGGCCTTCTCAAGATTTCCAATAGGACTTGTTTCGGCCTGCATCTAATTCGATCTCTCGGTGCAATTTACCCAACGTCAACTTTTGGGAACAACTGTGAGAGCAATGGATCCAGCTCAAGAATTGGAACAGTCCATCCTGGCTCGACACAAGCCAATGATCGACGCGATAGCACAAGGTGGCTCCCCCGTGCAGCAGTTCTACAGCGGGACCACCGTGTTTATGACAGGAGGTTCTGGCTTCCTTGGCAAGCAGCTCGTGGAAAAGTTGATAAGGTATGCTGCATATATTTTCAACATCTGACTGGCCTGTTGGTCTAGTGGTTAGTGACCCTGACTGCTAAGCTGGAGGTCGTGGGTTTGATCCCCACCCGGGATAAATCTTTTTGTGATGAGCATGATTTTTTGTTCTGTGTCTGGGTGTAATTTATCTATAAAATATATGTAGGTATATACAAAAAAATAATTAAATAGTATATCAGTTGTTTAGTACCCATAACACAAGCAATTATGATTGCTTAATTTGGGACTAGATGGCGTTGTGTGAATGTGGTGAAATATTGTATTATATTATTATTATTATTTCAACATTATTATTGTTTCCATAATGTACAAATACAAATTATAATAATTTACCAAAAAATTAAAAAACAAGATTATATCCTGCCAAAGGAGTATGGAAAGAAGCATTCTCAAGGTTAGAAAAATCCAAAAAATTCGCCACACCGCCATAAGACAGAAAACTAAAGCCATTGACGCTCTCAGCTACTCACAACAACTAAAATGGCGATGGGCTGGACATATAGCTAGACTTAGCGACAACCGTTGGACCATAAGGACTACAACATGGGCAGGTCCATCTGGACAAAGAAAAAGAGGAAGACCAAACGCACGCTGGGTAGACGACATTACAAAAGTAACAGGTGTTCATTGGATGCGACTGGCAGAAGATAGAGAAAACTGGTCATCTCTGGAGGAGGCCTTTACCCTCCTTTGAGAGGGGTTCTTGTACCTACGTATTAATACATTTAAAAAAATTTTTTAATTATATATATGTAAAAGTTTGATTTTAATTAATGATTATATAATTTCTAGCATGATAGAATAAATAATTGAGATGCTCGCTATACGATATCAATTTGTATTTTAATTTTTAATTTTTTAATTTACTTTATTTAAGAACTTTAAATATTTTTAATTCAAATTTTTAATCTAAATTCTATTTCAAATTTAATCTACCTACCTATTTTTTTATTATTTTGTTTTTTAAAATTTATATCTTAATTATTATTTTTAATCGCATTTATTTTTTTAAATTGATTTTAACTGTTCTGTAATCAAGAAATAAAAGGCTTTTTTATTTTATTTTATTTATTTATTTAATGTACAAATAGGTAGTAGGTATAATGTAGCTTACAATTATGGACCCTGTCGGGCACAGCACAATAATTAGGAGAGATGAAGAGGGTTTAATTTAAAAGTAGCTATTTTTATAATCATCTGCTAACGGTGAAGGAAAACATCGTTAGGAAACCCACATACACTACACTATGAGTATGTCTGATCCACCAACCCGCACTAGGCCAGCGTGTGTGGATTATGGCCTAAACTCTCAGCACTCTAGTTAAAGGAGAGGAGACCCGAGCCCAGCAGTGGGACTTAATGGGTTGCTGATGTTGATGATGATGCTTTTCATAACAATAATGTATACTAATATTATAAAGCTAACGAGTTTGTGTGTTTGAACGCTAGGATCTCAGGAAATACTGATCCGATTTGAGACATTCTTGTAGTGTCAGTAAGCCCATTTATCGAGGAAGGTTATAGGCTATATAACATCACGCTACGGCCAATGGGAGCCGAGCAGTGGCCAAACAAAAGCGACGGGAGCGAAGCGCGTGACTTCTAGTGTAGTACCTAATACTATTCTGTCTGAAACTTATATCCCCTTATTACAAAATACGGACTAAGCATTAAACCAGGTTTAAATTGACAACTTTGACACTAAAACAATGGCTTATGTCAATTTAAACCTGGTTTAATATTAGTCTTTATTTTGTAATAAGGGGGATAGAAAACAGTAAATTTCGTTTTGTACTATTATTGTTGAAAATGTCAATAGTATTTAAACGTAGGTACTGAATACCGGATACGTGAAGTCAAAGATCAGGTAACATGCTAAATACATAATTTATGCGTCTGATGTGCATGACGAGTTGTGTTGACTGTTTACTCAAACACTCCCGATAACTTATTGTTTATTACTAGAAGTCTCGCGGGGCTTCGCGCTGATCGCTTTAATTTGGCCACTGCTCAGCTCCTATTGGCCGTAGCGTGATGTTATATAGCCTATAACCTTCCTCGATAAATGGGCTATCTGACACTACAAGAATGTCTCAAATCGGATCAGTATTTCCTGAGATCCTAGCGTTCAAACACACAAACTCGTTAGCTTTATAATATTAGTATACATTATTGTTATGAAAAGCATCATCATCAACATCAGCAACCCATTAAGTCCCACTGCTGTGGTATTTCTATTTTCGAGTTTTATTCCTGTCTTTCTTAGTTTAAGTACACCAAAACGGGACCTACTTATTCTAAATTTATTACTTCATGACATAACTGAAGTTTGCAAGTATAGCACATTGACAACACAACAAGATCAATCAGTTTGTGTAACGGCATCGACGTGAGAGGGGTTTCCATACAAACGCGGAACGACAAAACTAAGTACACTAATATTTAGAAACTAAGTTTTTCGTATTAATAAGCCGTTCAAGTTTGTTTATGTGTTATTTATAGCATTTTCTTACTATTACACTAACTATTTAAATAGCTTGTTTTATATTTGCAACTTGTTTTATATCCAAAAAATAAGAAATAAAACACCGCCGTGATAGGATACGAATTTTATAGATTAATCCTAATTCGGTGGTATAACTCCGAAATAGGAAAAGTACTGGGCATGTTTAATTGTTTATAACTTTCAAATTATTAACTTATTGGCTTAGTTCCAAGTTTAGTTGAAATAATTATTAATCTCATAAATTAGAAACCATATTCTGCGGTATGTGTTTTTAATTAGAAATCTGGTTAAATATGAAAACTGTTGAGTACAAAATGTTGGTTTCTTAGAAGGGGTAAAAATAGGAAGGTGTATTTTAATTTATCACAAATCATTTATTTTGTATAACTGTTGGCTGAGTTTTACACATCTGAACCAAAAAACTGTTATCTTTTGATTAAGCATTTACACTCTTTTGTTTATCGAAATTTTTAACGGTCAGAATTAGGATTATTAAAAACACGACGTTTTCCTATTACGGTGGTAGTTATTTCCAGGTAACTCTGTGTTAGGTTCTATGATCTCCTATTACGGCCCTATTCATCATGGAACATAAAATTACAAGTTTTAGGGTTTCGTAAATAAATAAATAGTATTATTTATTTTTGTGGATTCTTATTTGATAGGTACTTATGCATGTTTTTTTGATAAAACCAGAAGCGATAAAAACTTTTAAATTTATGTTACTTTTACAAGCTTTCTATTAACTTGCAATTACTACTTAATATGTAACATTTGTTTGTTTTTTTTTTGTTTCTTCATTTTAACTCAAAACTACGAGACTGATTTAAAAAATTCTTTAACCGTTTGAAAGATACGTCTTTACCGAGTATTTATAACATAGGCTACTTATATTTATTTCTAAAAATATTTAGGGATCCCTACTAAAACTTGTAAAATGTAATCATTTTGTAACCATGTACCAATTTCAAAATGTAAAATCTATATAAATTTTAAAAGCTTGAGGCACTGATATTACTTATATGCCATCAGTTATGTAGGTTTACTATCTCATATTTGACTGAACGTAAAAAGAAAAATCAACCTTATTTTAATAACCTGAAACTCTTTTTAAAACGCGTGTGTGAATGCACGGTTATACTATATTTGTAAATTTTATGAAAACTGAATGAAACATTTATATAATTTAATAAATTTTATTTGTACGGAACTTAGATGAATATAATTTCTGACCCTCCGTATTAGGAGCCGTCTACCGCCGTAATAGGCTCTGACCAAAATTTTACCTCCGTATTAGGGAAAATCGACCCGACTATTTAAATATTTTTTTAAAATAAGAAATATGATGAAAAATAACATAGGCTCAACAGCAATTCAAAATATAAATTCCACTTTTGACGATAAAATTTGTTTGCACCTTTAAAAATGCTTAGAAATGCTTATTTTTGTTTCTTACTTTCAAATGTTGCGAAATACCTCCGTAATAGGTGCCTTTACCTTATATAGTCTTATGCAGGCAAGAGCTCTACGAGAAAAAGAAAATTCGAAACAAACCCTATACCAACTCGTCTGGCCAACGTGGTATAGTAGGCTAAATTCTCTCCACTTTCTTTGGAGGGGACCCGTGCCCAGCAGTGGGACGTTTATGGGTTGAAATGATGATACATGTCTCTTTAATTAATGTAATTGGGGTACCTATCGTGCTAATTACGTAAAAAAAATAATAAAATCCATACATAAGAGACATATTATAAGAGGCTTTGTCCTGACTGACTGACTGACTGACAGACAATGCACAGCCTAAACCGCTTGTCGTAGCGACTTGAAATTTGGAGGGTGTTTGTCGTAATGTCTAGAGGTGTACTAAGAAAGGGTTTTTTAAAATTCAACCTAAAAAGGTGTACTTTGTGTCCGTTAGTTCCATGTTTGTAAAGCTCCCCGCGACACAGGGCTTGTTCCCTAGTGCGGGAGTTGTCTTTTAAAACAAAAAAAAAAAAACCCCTAAGGGGGTGAAATGCGATAAGTATGAAACTTCTTTGCTTTTTAACTTATAGATTTGAAAATTGTTTTGGGGTACTACTATCAAAATATATCCAAATTTGTCAGAAATCATCTAAAATATTATAACACCCGAGAAGAAAAGCAAACAAGATATACTTTAAGACACAAAAATAGATTAAACTTACCAACATCTAATCTTCAAATACATGCATCTAGTCCTATAGTAATGTCTGTAAAAAATTACAATAAACTGCCACAGGAAATTCGAGATGAAAGCAAAATAAATATATTTATAAATAAATTGAAATGTTTCCTCCAAAACAAATGCTACTACACAATTAAAGAATTTTTGGAGGAAAAATAACTAACCATTGCAGTAGGTACTGCAATGGTTTTACATAATTTTAAATAAGGCTATAATAGAATAGATAAATAAATATAATACAGGTAAGAACCTTAATAGTTTTTATGAAATAATTATAATTATAAAAATATATGTGGTTAAATTAAGAATATTAGATATAAATAGATATTAAGATATAGTTTAAATGATAAATGATATTTTTATTCACACAAGAATAGAGTTACAAGGTTGTTAACATTATTATAGTATGTACAAGTCTATCTTGCCATAATAGGGCATGCGAATTGTATTGAGTCGTAAAAATGATGAATAAATTATAAATGTCACAGAGAATGTCAAAATTAAAATACAATAATAATAATAAATTAAATAATCACAATATCCCATAATATCAAATAATTAATTTCCCATTTAAAAAGTCATTTACTGAATAAATCATTCTCTCTAGTAACCATGATTTCAATTTCTTTGTGAATTGTGTCAAAGGCAGTTATTTAATTGCATCTGGTAATTTATTGTATATCTTTATACACATAGCGTAACAGTTGTTATTAAACAGAGAAGTTCTAGGTGCATAATCTAAGACTAGACGTTCAGAATTACGAGTGTTACGTGGATATATTTCTTCAGCCTTTTTAAAGATAAACGATTTTTTTTTACAAACACACTGACCTCAAAAATGTACATAGCTGGAAGCGGCAATATTTCCAGTCTTTTAAAGAATGGTTTGCATGATTCATACGGAGCGATACCTACAATTGCTCGAATGCATCTCTTTTGAGCCAGAAATGCCCTAACAGCATCAGTCGAGTTTCCCCATAGCAATAACCCATAACGCAATGTAGAGCCGATATGACCATGGTATGCTAAGATTGCAGTCTCTTGAGTGGCAGTTTTGTGTAATATGTTTAAATCGTATACGAAACTGTTTATTTTTTTACAAACTTGGTCGACATGAGCTTTCCAATTAAAATGTTTATTGATCGTTATATCCAAAAACTTCACACTTTCGGTTTCTTTAATCACCATACCCTCCTCCCTCCTCCTCTCTCCTCCTCCTCTCTCCTCCTCCTCTACCTTAAGTAAATGTTAGAATAATTAGTATTTAAGTTTGTAATCCCCTCTCTCATAAATTCTGTGCCCGTCGGGGTCCATAGTGCTACTATTTAATTTTAAGCTCACCTGTAATACCTATGCAGCTATGGAATGGCAATAAAGTATTGAGTATTGAAATAAAAAATACCCTCATCAATATTTTCGACAAAGGTGGCTTTGGAAGGGTGAAATTGGGGATGAAACGTTGTATGAAAAGATCTTTGTTTTGAAGTTAATGTTTTGCAAATTAGTATTGGGATAGGAACTTATCCATTTTCACCCGACCCGGGATCGAACCCGCGATCTCTTGCACAGCAGTCGTATACACTTCCCACTGCGCCACCAAGGCAGTTCGGAACCTTATCCATGTGATCAAAAACACAAATACGTGTTCCTTGCTTTTTTTTTAATTCTATCCCAAAGGGGATGAAATTGAGATAAAGACGTTTGAAAACTAAGTACTTAGTCGTTATTTTTTAGGTTTTTATGGACGGATAATACGCAATTATAACTTCAGTTAAGAAGTGAGTTGATGGGTTGTTTTTGGTGTTTAAGAAATAGGTGTGAAAATTTGTAGAAATTGATATGGATGTTGTTTTCAAGGTTTTCAGGGACGCTGATTACGAAAATGTTATTTATATTGACGTAAAATGAAATTCAACTCCTGTAGTGGGGTGTTGTGGAATTCATGAATTGCACTTAAAACAAATATCTATGTAATATCGAAATCTACGCGGACGAAGTCGCGGGCAAAAGCTAGTATATAAATAATTTAATTAGCTATTACAAGAGCATACCTGGACTATATTTGTTTCAGATCATGTGAAATTAAGAAAATCTACATGCTGATCCGACCAAAGAAAGGAAAAACTATACAACAAAGACTTGAATCAATCCTGGAGGATCCTGTGAGTATATTTGATTGGTAGACTAGAAGTTAATACTCAAACAAGAGGCGCATAGGTTTCTTGCAAATAAATGCTATTACTCAATGATATTGTATGTTAAAAAATGTGTAGATAGGTTACCTACATAGCCTTCGATCTTTGGAAATGGCACACAAACGCACACATAGATATCGTAATAATGCAATCTCAAAATACCTTCACCGTCAACGGGACATTGAGATGAAGTTTGCTAATGAGACTATTTTTAGTGTGCCAATTTTCGAGCGCTTATAACCTATCTACACCTTTTTTAACATACAATATCATTGCTATTACTCAATTCAGGAATATTTTGATGACAAAACATACATCGTTTATTGATATGAAACGATTATTTAAGTGACATTGTTTGGAGGAAACCCGTGCCCAGCAGTGGGACATTAATTTATGTATTGTAATGATGATGAATGAATCTTAAAACATATAAATCCTTTTTTTGGGCAGTCGAGTAATAAAATAAAATTTGTAGCTCTATAATAATGTCCGGGAGACGAAGCCACAGTTTGCAAACATGATCGAGCCTGTGGATGGTGACGTGGCAGACATCAAGCTTGGCCTCAGCGAAGAAGACTGGACTAAACTCACAAAAGAGGTAAATTTAAGTACTAATAATAATAATAATAAGGGCTAGGTAGCTGGATAAAGGGCCTGATACAGAAGGCAGTACTCCTCGACACGGCACATATTGTGAGGAGGTTCCTTTCTCTGAAGCCCTAACCGTCGGCACCTTGGACTCTGTTCCCGATGTCGGCGGGCCACCACATTTTTATATTTTTAAATGTATCTTTTTTTTATATTTATATTTGAAAATGTAAGAATGGGAGAATTTAATTTAAATAAAGGGAATAATAATAATAATAATATAATAATATTTTACCACATTCACACAGCGCCATCTAGTCCCACAGTAAGCAATTATATTTGCTTGTGTTATGGGTACTAAACAACTGATATACTACTTAAATACAGTTTATTTTTTGGAAATACATACATATTATAGATAAATTAAACCCAGACACAGAACTAATCTTTATGCTCATCACACAAAGATTTGTCCTGGGTGGGGATCGAACCCACGACCTCCGGCTTAGCAGTCAGGGTCACTAACCACTAGACCAACAGGCCAGTCTAATATTATATACTACAACTAATATTATATACTAGAAGTCACGTGGGGCTTCACTCCCGTCGTTCTTTATTTGGCCACTGCTCAGCTCCTATTCGCCGTAGCGTGATGTTAATAGCCTATAACCTTCCTCGATAACTGGGCTATCCAACACTAAATAACATCACCCTACAACCAATAGGATAAAGAACTAGGATAAAGACTTCTAGTAACTCATTTTAGGATTAATTATTAATATGTAGGTATATTATCTTGGCAATGTATATTAGTTAATTAGTTCATAGGTTATTTATGTTTAAAAAAAAAGTTTAGTTCATAAGTTCTAACCTATTTGTATGTCTAAGTAATAATAATAATAATAATAATCTTTATTTGGAATAAATAACAAGTTTTACAAATAACAATTGAAACGATGATATCTGAGGAAGTAATAAAACTGTGTTACAGATACCAACGCCCTCTCCCGAGTTACAATAATTTTTCCAAAATAATAAAATATGTAAAGTACCAAAATAATAAAACAAAAGTCAAAGTCAAATCTTTTTATTTCATTTGGATCACATACATGATACTTATACTATACTGCATGGCAAAACATAGAGCACATTGTTTAATTAACATTTTTATTGTACATACCTATGTTTCACAAATAAATAATAATAATTATTATAGTGTTACAATATTAATTGGTTACAATTTGAAATATCATAGAATGGTACAGAACCAACCATTGTATTGTACTTAACTCAATCACTATGTAATCTAGCTAATTATTGCTATGCTAGACGAGTAGGCACTATATTATTGTACAAACCATTCTTATTGTTATTAATATATAATATATAGGTTTACGCAGCAAAAAGGCGTATCTTTGTATCGCTTACGACCTTTTTGGGAAGCGCAGATTTCGGCTAGCTCAAAAACGGTATATCCGACTAAAAGAATTTTTAAAAGCGGTTCAGCAGATCCTGAGATTACCCCCTAACGTCTTTATAATATTAGTATAGATGTATGTTGGACTGGCCTGTTAGTCTAGTGGTTAGTGTGCCTGACTGCTAAACCGGAGGTCGTGGGTTCGATCCCCACCCAGGACAAAACTTTGTGTGATGAGCATAATGGTTTGTTCTGTGTCTGGGTGTAATTTATCTATAATATGTGTATTTACAAAAAAAAATGTATTTAAGTAGTATATCAGTTGTTTAGTACCCATAACACAAGCAAATATAATTGCTTAATTTGGGACTAGATGGCGCTGTGTAAATGTGGTAGAATATTATTATTATCATTATGTTTGTTTGTATTCCAGGTAAATGTCATATTCCATGTGGCTGCAACAGTCAGGTTTGATGAGACACTTAAAAAAGCTACTCTCATCAACGTTAGAGGCACCAGAGAGGCGCTTGAACTTGGCAAACAGTGCAACAATTTGAAGTGAGTTCATTATTAGTTTGTTACAACTACCTAGATCTTAAATTATTATACAACGGGTCCACGTCACGTATCATATTATAAGGAATAGTAAATACCTTATTTATTTGCCCGACGTTTCGATTGAATTGCACCGATCGTGGTCACGGGCTGACTGAAGTGTCTGCCGAGCGTTGTCCTCGATGCGCGCGGGGGTCTGCGACTACCCTCACTTTTGTCAATATTTTTTATCACGGTATTTCGACACACTTCACTAATGAAATAAAAAAAAATAATACCTTGATTAGCTCTTTTTAAATAGATAATTCTAGTTCATCTAGGTTTATGTAATGTTTTCAAACAAGCAATTAATGTGTTTATCTATACATCTATACAAATAAATAAAATTGGAGTGTCTGTGTTTGTAACATTAAAATAACCGCTTTTTACTACATGCATATTATGAATGTATATACGGTACATACACCAAAATAACATATTTTACAATTATTTTTGTCTGGCTATCTGTCTGTCTGTTTGTTCCGGCTAATCTCTGGAACGACTGGACTGATTTTGACAGGTCGCACTCCCGCTCTCATTATTGTTCTAGTAAATCACGGTTCTTCTCCGTGTAGTGACGGATTAAGAATACAAAATGAACTACCCTATCTCAACTCGTGGGTGTCGTAAAAGGCGACTAAGTAACCTTAAGCAGACAAGAGCACTGCAAGAAAAAGAAAATTCGAAACAAACCCTGTACCAACCCGTCTTGCCAGCGTGGTATAGTAGGCTAAATTGTTTCCACATTCTTTATAGGAGACCTATGGCCAGCAGTGGGACATTTGTGGATTGAGATAATGATGTTTAAAAAATAAATTTTTCAAATTACTTGCAGATGTTTCAACCATACGTCAACTGCGTTTGCGCATGCGACGGTGAGTCGCATCAACAGCGACGTGGAGGAGAAGTTTTACCCCAGCCCTGTGCCACCTGACGTCATGATCGAGCTCGTGGAGACCGTCCACGAGGACAAGCTGAATGCTATCACTCCTAGGTAGCCTTCTCTATACTTATGACCTTATGTCCATTACTTCGGTAACTGGTTACTGATGAGCACTTTGCTAAACTAAGGTACGATTCAGACCAACCGGCTCGCATCGGCCCGCGCCGGGCGGTGTTTTACAATGCGGTAAAGAACATTGAAATGTATCAACAGTAATTACAGTTCATATTTGCAGCCAACTTACGCATAGTTACCTCCGTCGGCATCCCGCGACGCGTCGCGACGGCCGACCGGCTCCGACCGGCTCCGAAGACGCCGTCGGCATCCAATCGGCTGCCGTAGGGTCCGCTCGGAGCCGGTCGGCCGTGTGTCGAACGGAGATTACGGTGCAGCAACAGCTAGCGAATCATTCAAGTTGTGTTCTTCAAGCGATATTTTAAATAATATTTCACTTTACGTCTACGTGGCGCAAAGAGAGCGGCACTTCTGGGCGCTTGCAGAGCGTACGGATTCCAGCGGACGCTGTCGGCTGCCGCGGCTCGCGTACGGCTCCGTTCCGATGCGGCGCGACGCGAGCCGGTTGTTCTGAATCGTACCTAAGTTTGATTTCCATGTAAATTACAGTTTGATCGAAGGCTGGCCGAATACGTACACATTCACGAAGGCGTTAGCTGAAGAGTTGATCAGGACTAGTGCTGGAGACATGCCCGTGTGTATTGTTAAACCACCAGTCGGTGAGTACACATTGACGTAATCACTGCAGATTTTTATAAATCTGTGCTTCATGTTATATAATATTATGACTGGCCTGTTGGTCTAGTGGTTAGTGACCCTGACTGCTAAGCCGGAGGTCGTGGGTTCGATCCCCACCCAGGACAAATCTTTGTGTGATGAGCATGAAGGTTTGTTCTGTGTCTGGGTGTAATTTATCTATAATATGTATGTATTTACAAAAAAAAAATGTATTTAAGTAGTATATCAGTTGTTTAGTACCCATAACACAAGCAAATATAATTGCTTAATTTGGGACTAGATGGCTCTGTGTGAATGTGGTAGAATGTTATATTGAATTATATTATTATATATTATATTATAATATTATTAATCGAGAAATCTGAAGTCAATCATAAAGAGGTCGGGAATCGAAGATCGATTGTCAAGTTATGACCATTTATAATCCGAAAGTTATAGGCTTTCTTAGGTTATTGTATTGGATAATTTCCCCCTTTAAGCCAAATATTTTGACAACTAATGACAAAAACACAAATCTTAATGGCCACATTAACATTGTGATATATTTTTTATGATAAAAAAAAATTGATTATTTTATCGATTTTATTTATAAAACGATTTGCTATTTGATGCTAGCCCAAATTACAGGTGAGCTAATAACGAATCATTTAAGCAAGTTATAGAGAAAAACCGAACAGTAAACACTACTTATTTGTAAATCAAAATATATTAAATTAAAAATGTTATGTTACTTGATGATATCATGATTTCCCCTCTAATAAAAAGGGTTTAAAATGCAGTTTACGCATGCCCCCCGTTCGGGGATCCGGGTCCTGGAGGTAAGGCTTATGTGTGGCTCGCTGGATGACAGAAAACCAGTACCTATACCCATTAGAATCCTTCTATGTACCAACCTGTTGCCTATTGCATTTCGTTTTATTTCATATTTGAATAGTAAAATACCAATATATGTTTTCTTTTTCAGTGCTGAATTCACTAGTAGAACCAGCACCAGGCTGGATTGACGTAAATGCTGCAATGTCAAGTCCCAGCGGAGTGAGTAATTCATTTTGAATCCATACTATTCCGACCACCTGGGCAGCAGCAGCTCGTAGTGTTGCGCTATTAAACATAGACCTAAAATCCGCGGGCTAATTTGAACTCATCCCTGACTGACATAAGCTATCGACATCATGTGATCTAATGTGACATATCGTTAAATAGGTGGATCGAATTGATTGCCACTTGTCTAGCTGCGTTAACAGTACGGAACTGTTAGCGCAGCGATTTATAATAATATATAAGATGGCCGATTCTGCTAACTTATACAAGTCGATAGCAGACCGATGGACCAATCACAGGTCGGCTATATAGCGCGATTGACTTAGTAAGCCAATCACAGCTGTCGAATGATACCATCGGCTTACCATTGTGTGAGCAGGATCGGGCCCCTGAGCAACAATAACACAATACGTTCTGTTCTTTTTTTTTTTTCTCAGAACCACCAACATGGTCGGTGCCTTTTCTACTACTTTTCATTCATACCAGTTCTCGCTTTTATGCCTCTCGCACTTCTATTCCTCATACTGTATCTTTTTTTCTTACATCATCTTTTGTCCTTCTGTGGGTGGTGTCCCAACTAACTCTGTCTATCCTATTCTATCTATTTCTTTATTTAAAATATAGGGTTTCTTAAAATAAGGGTACCGCCAGGACAGAATTTTTTTAATATTTACAATTTTCTTACTAATTTCTTTTTAATACATTTCAAAGAAATTATATGTACTTAATATATATAGTACGGGATCCCTGGTCCAAATTTTTTTTTATTACTATCAAGCAAATTTTTCGTGAGTAGCTTCATTTCGATGAAACGCCCAACAATTTCTTATTCCAAAAGTTTGATTGTGGTAGCTAACAGACGTAGCAAGGGTATACCGGACCAGTATGGAAATACCGGGATAACGTACCACGCAATTTGTAGGACAATATGACTGTTCAATGACATAAATATTAAGTAAGTAAAAAAAAATTGGTCCTACAAAATCAATGGTTTGATCGAAGAGATCGAAGGAGGGGACCTTTCCAACTTGTATCGATAACGAGGTCATCATAAATGATTACTAACCAGCAGATTTTTTTATTTTTTTGGACTAGGGATTCCGGACTAATATGCTTATGTGCTAATTACATCTTTTGTATAATGTCGACCCATAAATGCTAAAATATGTTGGCATTATACTTTTCTTAACCTATTTATTTCTTTTATTTACTATCCTAACTATTTTGATACAATACTCTAAAAATATACCTCGGTCTCCACCCTTGATTATCGAGGGTAGATTCTCTACCACTAGTTTTGTTTGTGTTCTACTTCAAATCGCTCTGTTCTAGGTTAGAGGAACCTGTTGGAGTTTTATCTGTAAGAAATGACTAATTAGAAAATGTTTTTCAGGCTGTGTTAGGCATTGGCTTAGGATTGGTGCACTTAATCCTAAGTGATAGAGAGAACATAGTATCATATGCACCAGTGGACTATGTCAATAACGCCATAATAACAGCCAGTTGGGATTCCACTCAGAGAAATAAAACTGGGAGTAAAGAGATTCCTGTTTATACCGTTAGTACAAGTCGCTATGGTACCAAATGGAGTGAGTCTAATTTTTTTCATTTTTTATTTGGATATTCACACAGCGCCATCTAGTCCCAAACTAAGCTAATTAATGCTTGTAATATGGATACTAGACAACTTATATAGTACTTTACATATTACACATGTACTACTTGGGGTGACTGGTCAGTCGTTGTTTGCTGTCTTGCTTTAATTCTAATTTATTGATTCTCTTTTTAAGCTTTTATTGCTAAACTAGACTTGTTTGACTGGCCTGTTGGTCTAGTGGTTAGTGACCTTGACTGCTAAACCGGAGGTCGTGGGTTCGATCCCCACCCAGGACAAATCTTTGTGTGATGAGCGTAAAGGTTTGTTCTGTGTCTGGGTGTAATTTATCTATAATATGTATGTATTTACAAAAAAAAATGTATTAATTTACTCCTAAATAGTATATCAGCTGTTTAGTACCCATAACACTAGCAAATATAATTGCTTAATTTGGGACTAGATGGAGCTGTGTGAATGTGGTAGAATATTATTATATTATTTTAGCTCACGAATCTTTAGCTATTTCAAATTTTTGGATAATATTTCGGATAGATACAGCCAACCAAAAATGTGATCTACCATTCTATGGTTGAGGTTCAATTTGTAGGTACATCATGAAACAATAAGGTCGATATCCCCTTAAAATTTTATGGGTTTAAATGATGAAGTCGTTATGAATTTTTACAGATATTTTCAGTGAAGGTCTAAGGAGCGATGAGGTGTTAAGGCTGGTATCGCCGAAGACTGTCTGGTACTGCGGTGCGGTGGAGACACGGAGCACCAGGTTGTTTTGGTTGTTGACCTGGTTGTTCCATTATATACCTGGTTACCTCATCGACGCTTTGCTTCATGTGTCTGGTGCGAAGCCCAAAGGATTGCCTTCGTAAGTTCAAAGGTGCAAACAAACTGAGGCCCAATCCTGTTAAATTACAGCAGTGAGAAATTAATGGGTTACTATTAATCATCATCATCATCAGCAATCCATTAATGTCCCACTGCAGGGCTCGGGTCTTCTCTCCTCTATCTAGAGAGCTGAGAGGGTTTAGGTCATAATCCACACAAAAATATAAATTTGGTTTATCAGCAACCTATTAATTTCCCACTGTTGGTATCGAGTCTCTTCACCTCTATCTAGAGAACTGAGAGAGTCCACACACGCTGGCCTAGTGCGGGTTGGTGGATAAGAATTTCTTTTAGTGTATGTGTGTTTCCTAATGATAATTTTCTTTTTTTCTTACCACATACACCACGCCAACTAGTCCCAAATTAAACAATTATATTTGCTTGTGTTTTAGGTACTAATCAACTGATATACTATTTAGGAGTAAATTAATACATTTTTTTTTGTAACATCGTCAGCAACCCATTAAGTCCCACTGCTGGGCTCGGGTCTCCTCTCCTCTAACTAGAGAGCTGAGAGGGTTTAGGCCATAATCCACACACGCTAGCCTAGTGCGGGTTGGTGGATCAGACATGCTCATAGAATTTCTTCTAGGGTATATGAGTTTCCTCACGATGTTTTCCTTCACCGTTAGTACCAATGTGGATTTCACTTTGTGGAATTTATATTATAAATTCCACAAAGTGAAATCCACATTAGTACTGCCGGTCGGGATCGAACTCGGACCGCGTGATTTGCACGCCGGTTCCTTATCCATTCAGCCACCATAATCATGCTCATCACACAAAGATTGGTCCTGGGTGACGACCACTACCTCCGGTTTAGCAGTCAGGATCACTAACCACTAGACCAACAGGTCAGTAAATCAGTCAAAAATACCATCATCATCATTTCAACCTGCCAACATGCCAATCAATATCAAATAATATGGATATAATGTGATTCATATCTTTTATTGCAGCTTAGTTAACATCTACACTAAATTGTACAAAATGTCAATGCTGTATCATTACTTTACGTTCAACTACTGGAATATTAGAGACGACAACTTGAGAGGGATGATAGAGAGGATGTCTGCTCAAGACCGCGCAATATACAACTGTGACGTCACCACTATCGACTATAGAGAACTGATTAAAACGATGTGTATTGGAATGAGGAAGTGAGTTGGATCATTTTTTTAAAAACGTCTGTAAAATATGGTTTACTATTGTTTGATAAAAAATGTATGACAAATTTTCATTTAAAAAACAACGTTAGAAAAACTAATCATTTGACAAACTTTCATTTCTAAAACATATTACTTTAAAAACAATCGTTTGACAAAATATTGGTTTCGCAAATGTTTTACTTCGCAAATATTCCACTTGTTAAAATATTCATTTGACTAAATAATTCGTTTGTCTAATTGGTGTTTTTACAAAATGACAGAAGATAGCTTATTTTATTAGTAAAAAACAAACGCCTTTTGTATATTACAAAAGGAGGTATTTTGGATAATTTTATTGAAGTACATCAATTAAAAAAATATTAAATAAGTAGAATTCGGATCTGGTCGTCGTTTGTGGCCGTTGTGGTCGCAGTTCTAACCTAACCTAACCTAGCCATTTTGTCAAATGTTATTAATGCCATACGTTGTTTTGCCTACTACATATTTAAAAAATAATCCATTATATGAAATGAAGTTTTAACATAACAAAATTTTGCCTGGTAAATAATTTGTCAAATGAGTAGTTTGTAAAATGATAAATTTATCAATTATAATTTTGTCAAACGTTGTTTTATAAAGGAAAATTTGTCATTTGTTTTTTGTCAAATGATTGGACTCCGTACTATATACGTATATAGTAACTTGAAGTCGCGCGGGGTTTCGCTTCCATCGTTCTTTACAACAGATAGCTTTCTACCCCTTAATAACTCCGATAAGGGATGAATTTCAATAAAATACGAAACACGTCTTCAATCAATTCTGTTAAAGAATGTTTATGCATAATTTGAAGTAGATTGGACCAAGTAATCACGTTGTCCCATACAAACTTTGCCCCCCGTTTTCACCGGCTAGTATTTCAGAAAATCCTTTCTTTTCGGATGCCAACATCACATAAAGAAGACACTCCAAGTTTCAGGTCTCTATATCAGCGGTTTAGGCTGTGCGTTGATCTGTCAGTCAGTCAGTAATTCAGGAAATATAATATAATATTCTACCACATTCGCACAGCGCCATCTAGTCCCAAAGTAAGCAATTATATTTGCTTGTGTTATGGGTACTAAACAACTTATATACATTTACTTTTTTTTCGTAAATACATACATTAGATAAATTACACCCAGACACAGAACAAACCTTTATGCTCCTCACACAAAGATTTGTCCCGGGTGGGGATCGAACCCACGACCTCCGGCTTAGCAGTCAGGGTCACTAACCACTAGACCAACAGGCCAGCCATATAGCTTTTTCTATGTATAGAATAGATTATAGTAGTCTGAAAAGAGCTTAATTCTAAATGAAATGTTTTTAAACGGCCTGATTGTTATTTAAATTCCTTCTATTAGCGTAATGAAACCAATCACTTAATTTATTAATTGCAACATTGTTAACAAAAATTTACATGGTACACGCCAAAAGGCCCTGTTTCGAAATAATTCGAATAACTAGTAATTAAGTCTTAATTATAGTGTTTAGTTACACAAAGTAATAAACAGCTGTGGTCCCACGTTATAGAGAATTTCATAACAGAAACAATAATATATTTTTCGAATTCTATTCATCAACAAAATTAGCCCAACGACGTCCAGTGTTAGACAGAGACCTCACCTAATTTACGCCACAGCGAGCTATCCTGAGCCGCCTGCAACCAACGGCCACCCATGATTTTGACCAGGTCATCGGTACATCAGAACCTGATGGGGGGGGCCGTCCCACGCTGCGCCTTTCAACAGGTGGCCGTTACTCGAGAACCTTTTTCCACCAACGGCCATCAGTTCTATGAGCTATGTGATGCGATTCGATTTTAATTCTATTAATAATGACAACATTTATTTTAATTGCAGGTATATTGTAAAGGATGAATTGAAAGGCAGCGTTGAAGGATATAAAAGACAATTGTACCTATTTAAATACGCCAACATAGCGCTTTGTACAATCTACGCTTATTTAATATATTTAGTTTTATATTTCGTATATTTTGTTTTAAACTCAATTGTACACATTTTAATAGGTATACTGCCTTGCTAAGAGAAAAAGGCACAGTCCCATTACACAAGCAACGGGAAAAACACATGTATAGTAACCACTTTTAGATACAATTTCCTTCGCGCTTGACCTGCAATTATGCCGTTCTTTTTAAGTAAGGCAGTATATTATAATACTAGTCTGTTTTAATTGGAAATAAATTCATACAATTGTTTTATACCGCCTTTTCTTTTTTGCGGAGACGCAAAATTTTAAACTTGTATCCTATACGTATGCGCTTGCTCGGAAGTCATATTATGTCAAAATGAATACAAGAATACTGTCACAAGTGGTACCCTTCATAAAAAAGGTATAAATAACTTAAAAAAAGATAAATGAATAGTAACTTTATGATAAATGATAGAGTACAGACTAATCTATGCTATTATAATTTTTTTTTTTTTTCTTTTTTTTTTTTTAACAACTTTCACACAGCGCCATCTAGTCCCAAAGTAAGCAATTATACTTGCTTGTGTTATGGGTACTAAACAAACACCCAGACACAGAACAAACCTTCATGCTCATCACACAAAGATTTGTCCTGGGTGGGGATCGAACCCACGACCTCCGGCTTAGCAGTCAGGGTCACTAACCACTAGACCAACAGGCCCGTCAAAAAAGTTTATAATATAAAAATATCACAATATTTGTAATTAATTAATAATAATAATAATATTCTACCACACTCACACAGCGCCATCTAGTCCCAAATTAAGCAATTATATTTGCTTGTGTTATGGGTACTAAACAACTGATATACTAATTATATACATTGTTTTTTTTCGTAAATACATACATATTATAGATAAATTACACCCAGACACAGAACAAACCTTCATGCTAATCACACAAAGATTTGTCCTGGGTGGGGATCGAACCCACGACCTCTGGCTTAGCAGTCGGGGTCACTAACCACTAGACCAACAGGCCAGTCAAATTCAAAAATGAAAGCTTTAATCGATTCTCCTGAAAAGTATAGTTTTTCTAATTTAATACAGTATTCTTGTTTGCAAGCGATGTGTCGTTTTCGCCCTACACTGCGCTTTTCAAACCGTGGCCGTAACTGTTAATTTATATGTGCGTGATACGCACAAACAGTTACTTTCACATTGTACATATTATAATTTAAATGCGTATTAATGTGTTGCCAACATCATCATCATTTCAACTCAAAAACGTCCCACTGCAGGGCACCAAAGATTGTGAAGGGATTTTAGCCTACTATACCACGCTGCTGGCTAGATAGGTTTTGTTTCGAATATTCCTTTTCTCGTAATGCTCTTGTATGCCTTGTACGACACCCACGGGTTGACATTGTGTACTCTTAATCAGTCACTATACGGATTGCCTACATGCCTCAAAACTTATGTATAATTTAAATTGTTTGTTCACGTATAGCTCACTCAGTCATCTCGGCATTCTAACAAGAATTGATTAAACTTTTAATATAATAAATACACACAATATAAATGGGTGAATTTCCCAAGCACGATTTTGGAGCGGCGTCGCTGAAAATCGATGTGTAAAATTTAACTAGCGTATAATAAATAATTCTATAATATAGTTCACATTGTTATCTACACGGTGCCAAAGCTTTTTAGCAATTAACTATTTATTTTCATATTTAAAAAAAATCTTAAAGGGCCAATTTCTAATTACGGTGGAGTGTCCCGATTCCATTTTTACGCACGAATTGCTTTATTTCGAGTTTTTGATAAACTTAATCTAAGATATAGTGAATTATTCTTAAAATACATTAGATAACGACATTCAAAATATTTAGTTCGTTTAATTTATCTAATATTTTAGTATTTAAAACTGCCCTCCAAAAATGTCCCGAGGAAAAAAGCAATTACGCTGGCGCAATTTGAACACTCCATAACTTGTGGCAACATTACATATGAGTCATCGAACTATAGTCGCCCTCACCCCGCAGTTGCCCTCTTGCGAGCGGGATAGATGGTTGTGTGTTGTGCTGTACGAGGGTCACACCAAACATGCAAGTACGTGTTACGCTGGCATTGGAATACATTTTTTTACAATTACTGTGGCATCATTATTGTTAAAACTATAAGGTAGATTAATACGAAATTTCTTATACAAATTAAGAGGGTTCATACAGAAATCGATGAAATCAAGAGATTTCCACGTTCGCTACAGAATATGTCTTTATATGTAGCGAAGTAATTTTTGGCATACATAGACAACAGTTTTCTTGTCTAAAAAGTGTATTAAGAAAAACAGACTATTTATTATTAGTATTTTAGTTAGAACAGTTCTTTCGCACAGCGTTTTAAGAAATTCTACGAAACAAGCCTACTTTCTGATTCGCCAGGGACTAAAGTAATTGAAATTCATAGAAAAAAAAGCTTGTTTTAAGGTCTACATATAGTCCTTTAGTTAGTGTATTGAAAAAATATTAGAAATTTTCATTTTTTTATAACTAAAACTTAAAAACTAAAATTCTCAAGAACGTTGAACTTTGATCAAGTTTGATGAGAATTTTGGTACACTATATGTGTTTAAAAAGTCGATTTTTTTACATTTAATTATTAAGCAAGATGTTGTCATTCATAAATGTCCATAATATTTTCCAAATCCCTTTAGAAATATTTTAAAATGATTTTTGAAAAGAGCCTAAAAACGCCTTATATTTCGGCGCACAGGCCGTGAGAAATCAGTACCGGCTGAGGCCTTCTAGAGAGAGGACGTAACGCTTTGCTTCCCGCGCTCCCGGTCCGATGTTTACGTAATATTTGTATATTTCAAGAGAGTTCAATACTAGTTGATACTTTGTTATGGATTTTTTTTTAAATTAAATATCAAATTATTAACTTTGCTGCTTTTGGGCTAATGGGCTCGAAAATCGATATCTGATGATCCCATTAGTCACTTGGCATAGTTCTGAAGTCAAAATTGTAAAAATGCCCGCCATTTTGAACTTTGTTGTTTTTTGGCTAAGTGATACCAAAATCGATATCTGACTATCCCATTGCCCATTGGGCATAGTTCTGAAGTCAAAATTGTAAAAATGCCCGCCATCTTGAACTTTGTTGTTTTTGGGCTGAATGATACCAAAATCGATATTTGACGATCCCATTCGTCACTGGGCATAGTTCTGAAGTCAAAATAGTAAAAACGCCCACCATCTTGAACTTTGTTGTTTTTGGGCTGAGTGATACCGAAATCGATATCTGACTATCCCATTGCTCATTTGGCATAGTTCTGAAGTCAAAATTGTAAAAATGCCCGCCATCTTGAACTTTTTTGTTTTTGGGCTGAGTGATACCAAAATCGATATTTGACGATCCCATTGGTCACTGGGCATAGTTCAGAAGTCAAAATAGTAAAAACGCCCACCATCTTGAACTTTGTTGTTTTTGGGCTGAGTGATACCGAAATCGATATCTGACTATCCCATTACTCATTGGGCATAGTTCTGAAGTCAAAATTGTAAAAATGCCCGCCATCTTGAACTTTGTTGTTTTTGGGCTGAGTGATACCAAAATCGATATTAGACGATCCCATTGGTCACTGGGCATAGTTCTGATGTCAAAATAGTAAAAACGCCCACCATCTTGAACTTTGTTGTTTTTGGGCTGAGTGATACCGAAATCGATATCTGACTATCCCATTACTCATTGGGCATAGTTCTGAAGTCAAAATTGTAAAAATGCCCGCCATCTTGAACTTTGTTGTTTTTGGGCTGAGTGATACCAAAATCGATATTAGACGATCCCATTGGTCACTGGGCATAGTTCTGATGTCAAAATAGTAAAAACGCCCACCATCTTGAACTTTGTTGTTTTTGGGCTGAGTGATACCGAAATCGATATCTGACTATCCCATTACTCATTGGGCATACTTCTAAAGTCAAAATTGTAAAAATGCCAGCCATTTTGAACTTTGTTGTTTTTGGGCTGAGTGATACCAAAATCGATATTTGACGATCCCATTGATCACTCGTCATAGTTCTGAAGTCAAAATTGTTATCACAAAATTTTGGAATCACTCAGCCCAAAAACAACAAGGTTCAAGATGGCGGGCATTTTTAAAATTTTGATTTTAAAACTATGCCTACTGACCAATGGGATAGTCAGTAATCGATTTTGGTGTCAATCAGGCCAAAAACAACAAAGTTCAAGATGGCGAGCATTTTTAAAATTTTGACTTCAGAACTATGCCCAATGAGTAATGGGATAGTCAGATATCAATTTCGGTATCACTCAGCCCAAAAACAACAAAGTTCAAGATGGCGGGCATGTTTACAATTTTGACTTCAGAACTATGCCCAATGAGCAATGGGATAGTCAGATATCGATTTCGGTATCACTCAGCCCAAAAACAACAAAGTTCAAGATGGCGGGCATTTTTACGATTTTGACTTCAGAACTATGCCCAATGAGTAATGGGATAGTCAGATATCGATTTCGGTATCACTCAGCCCAGAAACAACAAAGTTCAAGATGGTGGGCGTTTTTACTATTTTGACTTCAGAACTATGCCCAGTGACCAATGGGATCGTCAAATATCGATTTTGGTATCACTCAGCCCAAAAACAACAAAGTTCAAGATGGCGGGCATTTTTACAATTTTGACTTCAGAACTATGCCCAATGAGCAATGGGATAGTCAGATATCGATTTTGGAGTCGATCAGCCCAAAAACAACAAAGTTCAAGGTGGCGGACATATTCACCACTTTGACCTCAAATAGTCATATTCATCATCATCATCATCATTATATCAGCCGCAGTTATTATTGAGAAATTAATTGTTAGTCTAATATAAAATTAATTGTATTTTTCTTTCTTAATTTTCTAAATTTTATCCTATCCAACTTTAACAAAATACGAGGTTTAAAAATACCAAACTCACTAGTATGCGCTATATTGTTGTACCACACAGCATTAGAGAAGTGTGCATGTTTCGGCTCTGTGTGCGTGATTTAAAAACCTATTTGCGAGCAACTCGAAAATGTATGAACCCTCTTAAGATTAAAGCACATTACCTTTATTATAGACTAAATCTTATGTAGCAACAATAGAATTTTTAATAATCTTAGTTTTGTCTCTTTATCTAAGTACGGTGGCGCAATTCCAGTGGCTCCAGTGGCGAAAAGTCGTGCCACCGCAATTGATCAGTACCACCGTAATTGATTTAATGGTGTTTTTATCGATTTTTATGGGTTTTATATAATTTTATTAACCAAATTATATCTTTTATCAGAGTCATTTTTATAGAGTTACAGACCATATCAGAGAATGTCAATATGCCTTTATAATAAAGGCAATGCCTAAAGGTAATGCCTAAGGATTACCTGTAGAACTAGCTTCTTTACGTATTAGCCTAGAAAAGAAGCTAGTTCTGTACACACGAAGCCAGAGATACTAGCTTGTTAACTTACTAACACTAGCAAAGTAAGCTACTAACTCTGACTTCGTGTGTACGGAACTAATACTAGCTTATTGGGCTTGAATAGAAGCTAGTTCTTGTCACGTATAGATTACTGCACTAACTTGCCATCCTGTATATCCCGGAAATGACACTAGCTTACTATTCTAGGTTTGGAAACTAGCTCAATGCCTATGGTACACGAGGCTAGTTTTTCAGGCTAGGATAAGAAGCTAGTAACTTTGGCTTTGTGTATACAGAATTATCTTCTTTTCTAGGCTAGTAATAGTTCCTTGTACACGAAGCCAGAATTATTAGCTTACTGGCACTGACTTGCTATCATAGCTTCGTGTGTCTCAGGCATTAGCATGCCTAGACTGTCTAGTCCCCGCGCAGCAACTGCAAAGTCAAGTCAGGTGTATATAAAATTATGTGGTGTACATATAATTTTATATAAATTCAACCCATTTTTTTTTCTTTTCTTGTATTAGCATTTATGGCCATCTAAATATCTATTGTTTTAGCATGGCGCCCCAAAAATAACAGATTAGAGAAGAAAGGTTGGAAAAAAAGCGAATAGCAGAACGAAGAAGAAAAGAGAAAATAACGAGAGATCCTTTATTATATGCTGCTTTGAAAGAAAAAGACAAACAAAGATACATTAGACTTAGGGAAGAAAAAAATATTATACCTATGGCAGAAATGACACCGCGCTCTCGTAGAAATCGCCAAAAGCGAAATCGGATTAATTAAAAAAAAAATTAAGAAATCACTAAACGTGATTTCTTATGTATTTCTTATATGGCTTAGTAGGCCACAGGTATAATTTTTTTTTCTTCCTAATGTATCTTTGTTTGTCTTTTCCTTTCAAAGCAGCATATAATAAAGGATCGTTCTTTATTTTCTCTTTTCTTCTTCTGTCTGCTATTCGCTTTTTTTCCAACCTTTCTTCTCTAATCTGTTTTTTTTTGGGGCGCCATGCTAAAACAATAGATATTTAGATGGCCATAAATGCTAATACAAGAAAAGAAAAAAAATAGGTTGAATTTATATAAAATTATATGTACACCACATATAATTTTATATACACCTGACTTGACTTTGCAGTTGCTGCGCGGGGACTAGACAGTCTAGGCATGCTAATGCCTGAGACACACGAAGCTATGATAGCAAGTCAGTGCCAGTAAGCTAATAATTCTGGCTTCGTGTACAAGGAACTATTACTAGCCTAGAAAAGAAGATAATTCTGTATACACAAAGCCAAAATTACTAGCTTCTTATCCTAGCTTGAAAAACTAGCCTCGTGTACACTAGGCAATGAGCTAGTTTCTCTACCTAGAATAGTAAGCTAGTGTCTTTCTTTGCTAATAAGTAGATATATGTAGAAAAAACATGTGATCACAATATTATTTATACAGGAATTTGTTTGTTACCGAGTTTATTTTGATATAATAAAAAGATTTTTTAAATAAAGTTGATTTGAAATACATTGTATTTTAAATATTTCTAATTCCACTGGCATTATGCAATTTCGGTGGAATGGTTTTCAATTTCGGTGGGCCAAATCTAATTACGGTGGCGTTTGAAGATTTCAAATTCAAATATCTCAAAAACTAAACATATTTTTTTGATCTCTACCATAGTACTCAAAATGTTATTTATTCAGCTACCTGTTAACATAAAAAAATCTTTTGAAAACAAGCAAATAAAATTCGCCACCGGAATTAGGCAAAAATCGAAGTTGTTGAAATTCACCCAAATACATTTTACCATCGCACCGCTCGCCATCGGCAGGGAGTTCATCCCCACACCTTAGAACCGAAATGGTCTCGTACCGCGCGGTTCCAGAGGCATTTCCTCCCAAGAACCATCAGGTTGTGGAATGAACTCCCTAACGAGGTTTTCCCAAGGGACTACAGTATGGGGTTCTTCAAAAAAGGAGTGAATAGGTTTCTTAAGGGTCGGCAACGCGCTCGTGATGCCCCTGGTGTTGCAGGCGCCCATAGGCTATGGTAACCGCTTACCATCAGGCGGACCGTACGTCTGTTTGCCACCGTCGTGGTATAAAAAAAAAAAAACATAAGCATTTTTTTCCTCGACCTGACCTAGACACACTAACAATAAAATTATAGGAAACCTTCAAAGCATACTAAAAGTTGTTTATTTGGTCACTGCTCAGTTCCTATTGGTTGTAGCGTTATATCGAATCAGATAAGTGTTTGTAAGAAAAGTTTATTTTATTCAGAAAGTCTTTGTAATAAAAGTTCGGCTGAAGTATGTGATGACGTATTGACATTATGTTATGCCCAATCCTAAAACTTACTTAATTTTCTAAATTCTTTCAGTGTTGGATAGCCCATTTATCGAGGAAGGTTATAGGCTATATAACATCACGCTACACCCAATAGTAGCTGAGTAGTGGCCAAATAAAGAACGACGGTAGCGAAGCTTCCCGTGACGTCTAGAATATTATAAAATGGTAGAAAATAAATTAAAAACTTATTAAAATATGATCTTTTCTGCAACCACTGACTTTTCTGGGCGGGAACCACAGAGTACTTTATTATGGACCATTTTGAAAAGTCAGAATAAAGATCCAGGAGCGATTTATTTCCATAACGTCGAGTCCAGCAACGTCGAGTCACTGTCACGTCTCCTCGAAAACTCTAACTTTTATTTTATTAGTACACACTGAACGACACAGCACGTGGCAACGACTCGACGTGGCGGGTCCTCATAGTCATAGTCATAATCTTTATTTCATTTGGATCAAACACATGATACTTATGAACGATATACAAAGCCAAAAGAAAGGTGTCAGCAAATTTGCCAACGGCCAGTTCACTGACAACGTTGAGTTCTGAGAAGAACTTGGCAAGGAACTCAGGCCACTCTTTTTAATCACTATAGTTGTTACAATTTCAATACGTTACAGTTAAAAAGCGCAGAATGGTACAAAACCAAAACACCGTACTTTAAAAACTCTTCCCTTTCAATGAGTTCTAGACACCACTAATCACCAGAAGAATTTTAATTCCTATCTTTTAAAAAACTGGCCAAGTGCGTGTCGGGCCACGCACAGTGTAGGGTTTCGTAGTGGCCCGTTATCACAATATAGTACAATTCTGTTATTCTTTATTCTGAATATAAGTAATAGTAAAGATATTAGGAATTAATGATAAGGATTTTGTATTTGGTACAAAATTATCGAACACCCAAGTTCAACGACTATTGCTGCTAATCTAATAAAGTTATCTTAACCGCTATAGTTTTCATTTAAAGTTCATAAAATGCACTATCATCATGAATTTTTCCAGATTTTCCAAGCTAGCAGTTTAGCTTTTAGAGGGGGGGGACGCCCTACTGGAACAAAAATTTGCTCTTTAAAGTTTAATATTTCGTAAATGGACCATTAAATCGAAAAATAATGTTTCTAATCCCCAAGTCATTTTAGAAGACCTATTCAACGATACCCCACACGATCGGGTAGACGACAAAATAAATATTCATCCCCACTTCACATGTATAGGAGCTACCCTAAAAAAAAATATTTTCCAAAATTTTATTTTACCGCTTTGTCGACGTAATTGATATACACACTCCTACAAAATTACAGCTTTCTAGTTCTAACCGTCACTTAGCAAAACCTCGGACAGACAGACAGACGGACATAACGAAACTATAAGGGTTCCTACTCAGAACTACGGAACCCTAAAAAGGGATACACTATCACGTATAAGTTTCATAATATTTTTCTTTACTGATACGGGTCACTCACGTAAGACAGATGGGACTGTCGACTGGGTTTCGGTTCCTATAGGGAACCATCATCAGGGCATATCTGACTATAGTATTAATAAAATTATAACTTATCATTTCTAAACAATTTTTACTTTATCTGCGACCTTCACCTATAGAAAAACTAATATTTACAAGTTTATTGTGTAGGTTCTAGTGTTGTCTTCTTGAATTTACGCATTAACGGATTAATGGATCGAATAGCAAATACCTTCATACTCAAAACAACATAGGTACCTGATTTTTTGTATAGATTTAAATAACGACTTCCGTGAACAATATTATTATCTATATTAATATAAAAATATTCAGTTTATGAGCGAGGTTTAGTGCTCAGTAACGCGCCTAGCATCGTCGCGGGAGGTGGCTTGTTATGTTTGCAATTACTTTTGTTAAAATATGTGAGTATATGATAATTAAAAAATATTTCACGCCTCTCTAAGTGTTAGCAGAGACGGCTGTACGCAAGTTTCTCCACAAATGTGTTAACATTTTTAAATGTTTTTATCGTGTTATTAATTAGTGTTGTGTTTTAACTAGTGTGTAGTGTGTGTAAAAAAGGCGAATAGAAAGTTTTTTGTTTTCTAATTTATTATTTTCTTTGCGTTTAAATATTATTACTTTATTTACAAATGGTTACAAATATTAAAAAATGATGGTGGCTGAATGGATGCGTGCTAAACACGCGGTCCGAGTTCGATTCCGACCAGCAGTACCAATATATGTACTAGTCATGTGACTTATTATCAGCTAACGGTAAAGTAAAACATCGTGAGGAAACCCACATACACTAGAAGAAATTCTAAGTGTATGTCTTATCCACCAACCCGCACTAGGCCAGCGTGTGTGGACTCTCTCAGTTCTCTAGATAGAGGTGAAGAAACTCTATACCAACAATGGGAGATTAATGGGTTGATGAAACAGTTTCTTTTGCCTAAATTGGTAGACGAGCAGACGGCCCACCTGATGGTAAGTGGTTACCGCCGCTCATAGACGTTGGCAATGTTAGGGTCACAGCCATGCCGCTGCCTACCTTGAGAGGATAGCTCTCTTTAAACCTCATTTGAAGAAGGACATGTCATATCTCACGAAACACCGCTGTAGGAAATTCACCCTATAGCCGTACGTACGTAAATATACTTTTATGGTGAACAACGATAAACCCCCGAATCCCGCAATGGTGGCTTGCTCTTCAGTAATTTGACTGTACAATCGAGTATCGAGTGTGTACAAAAATGGCTCACGCGGACCCTCATCATTCATCAGCATCATTTCAACCCATAAACGTCTCACTGCTCGGCACAGGTCTCCTCCAAACAATATGGAGGGAATTTAGCCTACTATACCACGCCGCCCAAACGGGTTGGTATAGGGTTTGTTTCGAATTTTCCTATTCTTGCAGTTCTTTTGTCTGCATAAGGTTACTCGCCTTTTACGACACCCACGGGTTGAGATGGGGTAGTGACATTATGTATTCTTAATCCGTCACTACACGGATACGCGCACCCACTATAAAGGAATCCAGTTAAATACGACATTTGATCTAATTCTGTCAGTAGTGACAGTCACCGTGGAGCAGTAGTTAAGCTACTCGCCTTGCCACTAACGTCATCGCGCCAAGTGACGTGAGTTCGATTACCATACGATACAAATATTTGTGAGACTCATAGTCATAGTCATAATCTTTATTTCATACTAGAAGTCGCGTAGGGCTTCGCTCCCATCGTTCTTTATTTGGCCACTGCTCAGCTCCTATTGGCCGTAGCGTGATGTTATATAGCTTATGTTCACCGGAGATAGCGTAGCTCCCAACAGTGAAAGAATTTTTTAAATCGGTCAAGTAGTTTCGGAGCCTATTCAATACAAACAAACAAAAAAACAATCAAATCTTTCTCTTTATAATATTAGTGTAGATAGATCAAATACATGATACTTATGAACGTCATACAAAGCTAAAAAATGTGTTAGTAAATTTGTCTACGGCCAGTTCACTGACATAGTTGAGCTCTGAGAAGAACTTGGCAACAAACTGAAAACATTTAATTACCGAAACACCCCACACTAGTGCATATTTTCCAAAAAAAAATATATGGGACCAAACGGAAAGTATGTCCTTCCAAATAAAACAATTTTTTTTCAAATCGGTTCATAAAGTAATGACGGAATTATGATATAACAAACTAAAAAAATACAATCGAATAGAAAACCTGCTCTTTTTTTTGAAGTCGGTTAAAAAGTAAAAAAAGTTGTATTGTAGATTTTGTTTGATTCGTTGTGGCGTAATTGATTATGTCCTTTGACGGTTTTTTTTACAATATGTATGAATAAAAATCCGGCCAAGTGCGAGTCGGACTTGCGCACTTAGGGTTCCGTACGATTTTTTTATTTTTTTATTATTGAAATGGATATTATTTGGTAACAGTACAGCTAGAAGTTGAAATGAATATTCATAGGCCATATAGAATATCAGGCCGTTGTATAATAATAATATGTAAGTGTAACGTCATTCTGGAATAAATTCCCCTTCTTACTCTCATGAGTCTGGGTCAACGGGAAGTACTCTATAGGTTTTGGCTATTTTGATCGTCAAGTTAAGCGACAAAAATGGGGCATAAACGGCTGTATCTTTTGGTTGCGTTTACTTAGGACTCTGATTTTTTTATTGAACTCAGAAATTGCAGACCCTAGTATTTGTTATTAATTTCAGCTTGATACCTCTACGCGTTCTTGAGAATAATATACTTGACAGACAGACGAACAACGGAGTAATGGTTTTGTTTTTTTCCTTGTGAGGTACAGAACCCTAAAAAAGTAATAATATTCATAATAAACATGTGTCGTATACATGTTTGTTATGAATATTATTACTTTTTACCAGATACCAGAACCAGATAGTCTACTCTTAGTCTGAGTCATGTACAGTTGGCTAAGAAAGTGGTCTACCAGTTTTGACAAGTTTATGTGAGATTTAATTACCCCTAAGGTTGTTTTTTTTGTTTTGTCACACATTATTATTTTTTTGACTGTTTTTTTTAATTGTGCTTCGTTTTTATTCTTTCTTTTTCTTCTTTTTTATTCAAATTGACACATGGTATGCCTATGATTTATTTTATTTTTTGTTTTATTTTATTAAATAGGTACAGTAACAGATAACAGATTAACAATTACACAAATTTTAGTATCAGTACACATTATTACAAATCTGAGATCCAATTATAACTATACACAACATTATTAAAAAACTGTTACACTAGCTTCTGTTTTATAGAGTACGCAGAAAGAAGAAAATGCTGACACATTGCTTATATACATATATATGCTGATGTAAATATGGACTCTGTCATAATATTATTTCAAGGGGATATCGACCTTATTGTTTCATGATGTTCAAATGAGCCACATTACATTTCATGACATCATCATGACAGGTAGATCACATTTTGATTGACCGATCCGAAATATCCAAAAATGTCCGAAATTCAAATGACATAATAGGTATTTGAAGTTCTTTAATAGGTATTTGAAATAGCTTAAAAATCATAATTTCAACCAATAAATGTCCCACTCCTGGGTACAGATCTCCTCCAAAGAATGTGGAGGGAATTTAGCCTACTATACCACGCTGGCCAGACGGGTTGGTATAGGGTTTGTTTCGAATTTTCCTTTTCCCGCAGTGCTTTTGTCTGCATAACTACTTCCTTAGTCGCCTTTTACGACACCCACGGGTTGAGATGAGGTTATGTCATTAGGTATTCTTAATACGTCACTACACAAATAAATGAGCTAAATATAAATATAAGTATAATATGTATACATATATAAATAAATAATTAACAAATGGCGGCCACCGGTCTACTGCGCACACGCAGTTGCTTCCGCCTACATCTTCGTGTTGGTGCGTGCGCATGTGGTAATTATAAATGTGAAGAGTTTGTTTAACCGATTCGTTGCAGATGATATGGCGGTACCTTTTAATTTATTTACCTAGCTAGCGAATAACAAGAAAGTCGTGTCATTTTTCACTTCGTTCTAACTCGCTCAATTTAAAATTATAAAAGATATTAGTTGAACAAAATATGTATTCACATTAAATTTTTTTTTTTTAAAGACAACGCCCGCACTAGGGAACAAGCTCTGTGTCGCGGGGAGCTTTACAAACATGAAACTAACGGACACAAAGTACACCCAGACTAGAAACCGTGGGAATCGAACCCACGTCACCCAGCACGTCGATGTAGTGGCGAGGCGACCACCTTAACCACTGCGCCACGGTGACAGTCGTAAATGACAAGCAATTTCTTATGAATTATATCCTGGCTAGTCAAAATATATAAGTTCCTTGGGAAATTTAGATATGGTCACTGTCACATTCAAACATTTGACAGCTATAGTCTGGCTACCGGTTCTCTGCACTGGACTGTTTTTTAAAATCTATACATGGCAATATTTTTGAACTGTCATGTCACTGTCTTTTTAGTGTTTTTCAATCAATATTCTTTTGAAATTATTGAAAAATAATGCCGAAAGCTATCAAAGGCGTAGTTAGAAAGTTGATATTTACTTAAGTTGAGATAATAGTATCAAACGCATTTTTTCAGTCTATAGTCGGTGTTGTCACCCCTTGTTTTTTTGAATTTACCGCTCTTTTCTTGTGCAAAGAACGGATGGCCAGACTTTACATCAAAACTTAAGTCGGATATCGAAATTCAGAGTAAGCCCCCTGGACACGGAATGCCAAGGTCGCGGGTTCAAGTCCCGTTATGGGTTTGAATTTTTCATTACTTGTTTTGCATAAAGATATAATGTGAATTGTTTTACAACTAGATCATGCCTTCGTTTATGGATATGACGTCGAAAATTTTTTTTTTTGTTTTTTTTTTTTAAAGACAACGCCCGCACTAGGATACAAGCACTGTGTCGCGGGGAGCTTTACAAACATGAAACTAACGGACACAAAGTACACCGTTTCGTTATGGCGGAAATTAGGTGAGGTCTATGTTCAGCAGTGGACGTCATTGGGCTGATACGATGACGATGATGATATAAAAATAAAACTCCGTTGTAATAGCAGGGCAGTATCTAATAATAAATCCGAAGAAAAATATTTGAGAGCCATATATTATCTATACATATAAAATGCTTTGTCCTGAATGACTGACTGACGGATCAACGCAGAGCCTACACCGCTGATTGTAGAGACCTGAAACTTGGAGGATGTGTTCTTTGTATGACGTAAGCATCCAATAAGAAAGGATTTTCCGAAATTCTACCCCTATGGGGGTGAAAATGGGGGGTAAAGTTTGTATGGAACAACGTGATTCCTTGGTCCAATCTACTTCAAATTTTGCATAAACATTTTTTATCAGAATTGATGAAAGACCTGTTTCGTATTTTATTGAAATTCATCCCCTAACCGGGTTAATAACAAGATTTCCATTTTATGTAGTACAGTTTTCGTAACTATGGTTACTAAAAACAACTCAATGCAAAAAACTTCAAAATTTGACATGTTCAATTTATTTTGAAATAGGGTAAACTATACTACTGTTGGCATCTCATCAGTTTTTGGCACTATGTATTTTAAAAATAAATATTAAGAATGGCTATAGCACAAAATACCTGCCTCTTCCATGTCAAAAGAGGGGGGGGGGACACAAGTAATGCTATGAGGGTTCTGTTTTTGCCATTTTAGTTACGGAACCCTAAAAATGCTTATTAATATTAAGTGCCAATGATGGATACTTAGTTGTTAATAACTGTACTTTTGATGCTAATTACTGTAGGACGCTGATAACGAAAATGTTATTAATTTTGACATAAAATAAAATTAAAAAAAAATAAAAACAGGGGACCAAAGTTATATGGAGAAATTGTATTGTGTGTGATGTGATCAAAAACACGTTCTCTTTGCTTTTTTTTTAAATTCTATGCCAAAGTGAATGAAATTTTGATAAAGGCGTTTAAAAACTAAGTACTTAGTCGTTATTTTTAGGTTTCTATGGACGGATAATACGCAATTAGAATTCCATTTAAGAAGTGAGTTAATGGGTACTTTTCGGTGTTTGAAAAACTTACCCTAAGGAATGCAATGGGTGTGAAAATTATTAGAAATTTCTATGAATGTCATTTTCAAGGGTTTATGGGACGCTGATTACGAAAATGTTATCTATTTTGACGTAAAATTAAATTCAACCCCTGTAGTGGGGTGATAGGTTCATGAAAATTCATGAATTGCACTTCATCATCATCATCATATCAGCCCAACGACGTCCACTGCTGAACATAGGCCTCACCTAATTTACGCCACTGCGAACGGTCCTGTGCCGCCTGCAACCAACGGCTGCCCGCCACCCTGACCAGGTCGTCTGTCCATCTGGTGGGGGGCCGTCCCACGCTGCGCCTTCCAATACGTGGCACTGCACTTAAAACAAAGAAATATGTAAATATCGAAATCTACGCGGATGAAGTCGCGGGCAAAAGCTAGTACATATATATAATTACTGTTATTTAAATTTAATGACCCGACCGCATAGTTATCAATGAGTGCAAATTGTATGTAATTAATATTTATATGTTTGTTAAGTACTCTGTAACGTTCGACAGGGTCGTTAAATTTCATTCGTCATCATGACAAATTAATTTTACAACTCGAAATATAAAAAATAGGGACCGAATTCCGCTCACCTAGAGAGACAGCGCCAACAATCTACATCTAACTAGGTGACAAATCAACAATTTTTAGATTTTTTGTCTGTCTGTATGTTTGCATGCGCATCACGCAAAAACTACTGCATGGAATCGAATGGGGTTTCCACCAATATACTGCTAGCAGTATATTGCCTTTAGCCTGTATTTTAAGTTAGATCTCTAGAGATCTAACTTAAATTAAAATACAGGCTACTTTTTAACGACATGCAATGCAGGTGGAGCTGCGGGCTAAAAGCTAGTAGACAATATAATTGGCTTGTTGGGAAGTATTTTGTGTGTATGCCTCCAGTTTCGGGTTTAATTCACGAGTCGGACTAAAAGGTATTAGTGCTAAACAAGTAATGCAAAAAAATTCAAACCCACCGTCCTGCCATTCCGTGTGCAGTGTTCTGCCATTTGTGCTACGCGGGCGGACGTCCCTGAGATCAAATTTATCCATTACCTGTTAACATGATGACGTCATGGCAACGTATTACATTCCACTACAAAAATGTTAAAACAAAGCAAAGGAAATTGCTTAATATTTAATGTAAAAGGTATTAGGTTTTTCTATCATAATATTCATTCATTCTATCATTAAATAGATTAATAAAGGAGTGACAGATGAAAAAAGTCGACAAGTTTTTGGTTTATGCCCTTCGATTTTGACAAATTTCGACTACTTTCGTTTGGACTACTTGGCGGAGCAATCGTAATGCACACAGCAAAGATTATATTATCATCGTGATTACACTATTAATTGTTAGGTAAAATTATGGTGTGGTGTTAGGTACATATTTTATTAATGAACGTAACATATGACGTTCATTAATAAAATATGTTCGGTATCGTAGTTGTTATCATTAGAATTTATCTATACTAATTTTATAAAGCTGAAGAGTTTGTTTGTTTGTTTGAACGCGCTAATCTCAGGAACTACTGGTCCGATTTGAAAAATTCTTTTAATGTTGGATAGCCCATTTATAGAGAAAGGTTATAGGCTATATAACATCACGCTACAACCAAAAGGAGCTGAGCTGTGGCCAAACAAAAGCGACGGGAGCGAAGCCCCGCACGACTTCAATTTTGAACAATACTATTTGTTAATTTGTAAAAAACATACATAGCATCACGCATTCCCCGAAGGGTTAGGCAGAGGTGTTTCACACCCACATTTTGCCAGCTATGTTTGGTCCCATAAAATAGGGGGCGAGCCTATTGTCATCAACCGGGAACATTGGTTTACCAAACTCCGGGAAAATCTCAATACTGGAATTTCATGATAGAAGCCACATTTTCACCCGACCCGGGACCTCTTGTACAGCAGTCGTATACACTTCCCGCTGTGCCACCGAGGCAATTACTTTGTAACTACTACTACTAATATGGATGACTTGTGATTATGTCTAAAATTGTATTGAATACAATAAGTAAGTATAATCAAAATTCATTTGCGTCATATAAGATTAGTAACTTAATATACTAATTAGTAAAATGACGCAATTGTACAGGACCGTACGATTAATGTAATAGGTCATTATACAATGGGATCATTAAAACATCAGTATTGTCATTTATATTCGATGATATACATTTTAGCAAACAGTTTCATAATATCAGTGTAGTGTGTTGTGTTACTGCGGGTTATTCTGTCATCTATTTTTTTTAGGTATATTAATTATTTTTATACATTTACTTGCTTCCGAATGCGGTTTATCCATGTAGTGTCGGATTAAGAATACATAGTGTCACTACCCCATCTCAACCCGTGGGTAATCGTAAAAAGCGACTAAAGGTAATCTTATGCAGACAAAAGCACTGTAAGAAAAAGAAAATTCAAAACAAACCCTATACCAACCCGTCTGGCCGGCGTGGTATAGTAGGCTAATTTCGCTTCCTATTTTTTGGAGGAGACCTGTGCCCAGCAGTGGGACGGTTATGGGTTGAAATGATAAATGTGGTTTCGCCCTCGTGGTATTCCAGTGCTTACGTGCAATTTCAGACTGTAATCTATAATATGTGTCAAATATCTGTCTTTCTAGCGTGTTTGACTAACAAACATCAATACATCCATCTTAATTTTCACATTTATAATATTAGCAAGATTTTGTTTTGTCGAATTGAGATTAATTTTTTACAGCCTTCAAAAAAGGAGATCCTTTTTTGAAGTCGGTAAAATTTAATTTAATTTTTAACCGACTTCAAAAAGGAAGGTTACCCTTTTCGGAATTTGCTCTAGAGCTATCATGGACAGAAACTATAATATAATTATTGTGTCTTCACAAAACAGCGCACTCTACCAATAGGTCTTCTGTCTGGGTGCAAATTGTGTTTTAATTGTAGGCTGTTAACTCCAAGGGTGACTGAGAATAGTCTTTTGAAAAATTAAAAAAAATTAATTTTTTTATTGCCTGAAGTGTCACACAATCTAGCGGCCCACCTGATGGTAAGTGGTTACCGCCGCTCATGGACGTTGGCAATGCCAGGGGCACAGCCAAGCCGCTGCCTACCTTGAGAGGATAGCTCTCTTTAAACCTCGTTTGAAGAAGGACATGTCATAGCGCTCAGGAAACACCGCTGTAGGAAGTTCACCCCAGAGCCGGCACGTACCTACATGGTAGAAATGATCGCTGATACCATAAATTAAATTTTTTTTTTTTTCTAGAAATGGATAAAGCCCAAGAACTGGAGCTGACCGTGTTGGGTCGTCAGAAGCTTATGAATGCTGTTATTGATGATGGAGACTCTCCAGTGCAGCAGTTCTATAGTGGAACTACTGTCTTCGTCACAGGAGGAGGTGGATTTCTTGGCAAGCAGCTCATTGAGAAACTTCTCAGGTACATAGTTATTATTGTACGTTAGTTGTTCGTCTAACGGGTTCAAGTCCCGTCGTGGTAATTTTTCCATTACTTGTTTAGCATTGATATAAAATGTTCGTCTAAAGATCGTAATATGTGACCAAAACGAGGTTCTGGGTTCGAACTCTCCATAGGGCAAATATTATTCATCATCATATCATCACCATATCAGCCCAATGACGTCCACTGTTGAACAAACGCCTCAACTAATTTCTGCCACAGCGAGCGATTTTGTGCCATATTAGTGTGATCTACAAATTAAACTTGACTGACTGCCTGCCGACGACCAGGTGGTCGATTTACACACGATAGCAGACCGATGGACCAATCACAGACCGGTAATATGGCGCGATTGACTTAGGAAGCCAATCACAGCTGTCGAATCAGACCATCGGCTTACGATTGTGTTAGCAGACTTGGCCCCCTGGTCAAGGTTGCGGGTGGCCGTGGGCTGTCACCCGCAGTGGTGGAAATTAGGTGAGATAGATATTTAAATAACATAATTCGACTGGCCTGTTGGTCTAGTGGTTAGTGACCCGGACTGCTAAGCCGGAGGTCGTGGGTTCGATCCCCACCCAGGACAAATCTTTGTGTGATGAGCATAAAGGTTTGTTCTGTGTCTGGGTGTAATTTATCTATAATATGTATGTATTCACAAAAAAGAAATGTATTTAAGTAGTAGGTATATCAGTTGTTTAGTACCCATAACACAAGCAAATATAATTGCTTAATTTGGGACTAGATGGCGCTGTGTGAATGTGGTAGAATATTATTATTATTATATTATTGTTTCAGAGCTTGCAAAATAAAGAAAATATACGTGTTACTGAGACCTAAGCAAGGGAAGTCTGTTGCTGAGAGATTAGAACTGATGCTGGAAGATTGTGTACGTTGAAATTCACTTTTATTTAAAGCTGTGCTACATGGTTGGAAACCTGCCTTCCACAGAGGTGCCCTTGGTGGATTCCAACCGTGTAGCCGACTGTTGGAAACCAAATTACATACAAACTACGCGGATGGCATAAAAGCTCCCACCATGGTCACTCTGTTGGGACGCAAGTTTAGTTTAAAATAATATTTATGACTTATAAAATTTATGAAGTAAATCTTAAATATATTAGTAAGCATAAAATAATTAAATACAAATCATTTATTTTGCGAATATGGGTATAAAAAAGTCACATAGTACATAAAAATTTCTTCCATAACCTGCCACACGACATGCAAGTATTTCCACAAGAAATGTTTAAAAACATTTTTAACTCACAAATATTATCTACTATCCTTCATAAACTCATAAAATAATAGCCACCAATGACCAATAATCAGTCTCAGTTTTTTCGGACGTCTCCTGGACTTGTTTTATATTTATAAATGAATGTGATACTAGGTATATGACGTAGTGCGGAAGAAGCAGCCTAAGTTCGCTCACATCCTGGAGGCAGTGGAAGGAGATGTCGCTGAGCTGAGGCTGGGGCTGAGCGACGAAGACTGGGCAAAGATCACAAACGAGGTAAGCAGAGCAGACATATACTGGGTTGTAGTTTTACATTAAATAGGTACTTAGCAATTTCCTTTGCTTTACTTTAACTGGCCTGTTGGTCTAGTGGTTAGTGACCCTAACTGCTAAGCCGGAGGTCGTGGGTTCGATCCCCACCCAGGACAAATCTTTGTGTGATGAACATAAAGGTTTGTTCTGGGTGTAATTTATCTATAATATGTATGTATTTACAAAAAAAAAATGTATTTAAGTAGTATATCAGTTTTTTAGTACCCATAACACAAGCAAATATAATTGCTTGGGACTAGATGGCGCTGTGGGAATGTGGTAGAATTTTTTTTTTTTTTTTTAAAAGACAACGCCCGCACTAGGGAACAGGCCCTGTGTCGCGGGGAGCTTTACAAACATGAAACTAACGGACACAAAGTACACCCAGACTAGAAACAAATATCTATGAATCACACAAATATTTGTCTCGTGTGGGAATCGAACCCACGTCACCCAACACGGCGATGTAGTGGCGAGGCGACCACTTTAACCACTGCGCCACAGTGACAGTCAATATATTATTATTATTAACGTTTTATATAATTGCTAAACGAGTAATGGAAAAATTCAAACCCACAATTCCCCCCGAAGTGATTTTATTAGAAAAACCGTAATTATTGAATAGTAAATTTTTTTGGCGGAAACAAAACCGGCGGAATCAGTGCTAACCATTTAAAATGTAATAATAGGTTTACAAATAAATTTTGAAGAGTAGGTTATGGGGCTATGGCTATATGGCCATTGCGTTAGAAATAATGCCCGGCGTGCAAATCACGTGGTCCGAGTTCGATCCCGACCGGCAGTACCAATGTGGATTTCAATTTGTGGAATTTATATGTACTAGTCAAGTGACTTACCATCTGCTAACGGTGAATGAAAACATCGTGAGGAAACCCACATACCCTAGAAGAAATTCTATGAGTATGTCTGATCCAACAACCCGCATTAGGCCAGCGTGTGTGGATTATGGCCTAAACCCTCTCAGCTCTCTAGTTAGAGGAGAGGAGACCCGAGCCCAGCAGGGGACTTAATGGGTTGCTGATGATAGAAATAATGATTATTTTGTTATCGTGGTATGTTCCAGATAGACCTAATAGTGCATATGGCCGCTACAATACGGTTCGACGGACCTCTCCGGGACGCGACTTTAACTAATGTTAGAGGCACCAGAGAATGTGTTACGCTTGCTAAACAATGTAAAAAGCTTAGGTAAGTTCTTTGATACTGTTTTTTAGGGTTCCGTAGCTTAAAAGGAAAAGACAAAACCCTTATAGGATCACTCCGTTGTTCATCTATCTGTCAAGAATATTTTTCTCAAGAACGCGTAGAGTTATTAAGCTGAAATTAATATCAAATACTCGGTTCTGCACTCCCTTGGCCCAAAATAGAAAATCTAACTTAAACTCAATCAAAAGATGCAGCCGTATATGCTCCATTTTTGTCGCTTCTTGACGATCAAAAATGTCAAAACCTATAGGTTACTTTCCGTTGACCTAGAATCATGAAATTTGGCAAGAAGCAATATCAAGTTACACAAGTAAAGCAAAAATTCGACAAATTTACTCCTATAGCAATCATCATTCATTTTTCATCATTTCAACCCTATGTCCACGCTGACCAGACGGATTGATATAGTATTTGTTTCGAATTTTCCTTTTCTCACGGTCTTCATATCTTCGGATTTCGGATCTTGTCTGGCTAAGGCTACTCACTTAGTCGCCTTTTACGACACTCACAGGTTGATATGGGATAGCGACTTTATGTATTATTAGATAATATTAGATATGTATAGTATTAGATATGTATATTATTAGAACCATGGCATGTCTTTGTAGATAATTAATTATAACTAATTTAAGTTATTTATAAGCACCAGTGGCTTTATACTTACTTTAAAACCATTTTATATACCTTATTTTAAGCAAACTGTAAAGTTTTTATAAGGTACCCAATACATTCTTAATCCGTATCTACACGGCCAATGATTCTTGAAAATTTCATAGTAAGATGGTTTTATTTCAGATGTTTCACATACGTATCGACAGCTTTTACTCACGCGACCGAGAGTCGAATCAACACTGTGTTGGAGGAGACCTTCTATCCTTGTCCGATATCGCCTGACGACATTATAGAACTTGCTGAGACAAGCACGCGGGAGAAATTGGACGAAATGACCCCAGAGTAAGTTCATGATGTTTGATTGAAGTAGGCGTTATCCATTGGTTAGTTCCACAGGCTGGCTTGTTTTTTGTTAATACATACTCGTACATATTATAAAACTCCGGCTTAGCAGTCAGTGTCATTAACCACTCGACCAACAGGCCAGTCAATTAATTTTATTCGTCACTGTACATTGTTATTTACACATTTTTTTTTTTTTAATTGTTCTTTGTCTTTTTTTTTGTTCTCAGTGTGTTGTTTTTGTAGGCCCTAAGCCGAAATAAATGATTTTTCCTTCTTTCTTTTCATACTCGTTACATATTTCACATGTTGTGGATTGGAGTATTGGAAATAAATTATTTTTGAATGTTTCGAAATGCAATATAATGTCTTTCACTCGCGCTGTAGAACCCTTGCATTATACATACACAATGGACGGTGCAATTATCCCGCGTGTCACGATGGTGCGAGACCTCGGCGTCTTATTTACAGCCGAATTTTCATTCAGACAACATATTGTTAATATCTGTAAAAAGGCCTATCAGAACTTAGGGTGTATTATGCGAGAGACAAGGGACTTTAATAACACTAACGCGGTAAAGTGCTTGTATAATGCATTGGTTAGGAGTAGATTAGAGACTAGTGCTATCATCTGGAACCCCCATGAAACTAAATATAATAAACAGTACGGCGTTTACCCCTTCTATCCACTTATGTATCCAACCCTCTTTGTTCTAGGAATGGTTGGATACTATAAGTTGGAGGTAAGGCGAGACTTAGCCTTAGCTAAATATGTTTTGTCTGTGTTCCGGGGTAAATTGAGAAACCCTCAGGTTTTGGAATCGTTAAAGTTGTTTGTTCCAAACACAAGACTGCGGCAGGCCAAAGAACTAGGGTGTTTGACATACCGTCATCGCGCACTAACTTGCAGAAATTTGCACCAATAAGCAGGGCTTTAAATATGATTAATGAGGTTGGCCAACGCATCGACATTCATGTCTGTTTCTTGGCGGAATTTGAGAAGGTGACACTAGATTGTCTTAGTTATAAGTTTAATTTCTAGTTTTGTTCTCTGTTGCTACATTGCTGTATTGGGTCTTACCTGTAATAACAATGTATGCTTAATAAATAAATAAATTAATAAATATTTTAAAAAATCTATAGAAAAAACAATGTTCTCTATTTTCAGACTAATTCGTGACTGGCCGAACACATACACGTTTACGAAGGCTCTAGCTGAAGAGGTGGTCAGAACTAAATGTGGAGACATACCTGTCTGTGTAGTGAAGCCACCAGTCGGTAATTACGAGTATAATACTTATATATTTGGTTGGGAAATGGTTTACCCATAATATCATAGGGCCTTCAGCACACGAGGTGGCGCGTTGGGCCGGGCCGGCACGCCCGTAGCACATCTCCGCTGCAAAATGTGAGTAGCGAGGAGCGGGGGGGAAAGAGATAGAATTATAGTCAAATCTATTTATTTATTTAAGAACTTTATTGCACAAAATACAATGTAAGTATACAAAAGGAGGGCTTAATGCTAAAAGCATTCTCTACCAGCCAACCTTTGGCTGATGCAGAGATGAGAACAAGTAGGTGCCAAGTAAGAAAACATGTAAGAATGAAAATAATAAAAATAATTATTTATTTATTTTATTTATTTATTTTTAAGAAAGCTTACAGACTAATAACACAATATATAATAATAAAATAGGTTAATAAAGGTTGCTATTAACAACCTTCCACAAGCTTTATAATAGTCATAATATTAAGTACTTCAACAAATACATATTATTATACCCTGTATACTAATTAAATATTACTAATATATATTATAAAAATACATAATAATATACATAATTATAAATATATATACCTATATTTATATAAATAATAATAAATAAATAAAACACTTGTGTATAAATTACATTCTACAAATGTTGGGAGACTTCTGCCAACAATTTAAATCTATGCGTTAGAACAGGCAGTCGCTAGTTTTCCACTACTCCTACATACGGACAAGACATGGCGAAATTACTGCGGTTTCGCTGTTAAGGTTTCGCAGCGGAGGTGTGCTACGGGGTACGGGGCCTTTGGGCGCATAATGTTCAAAGCGCTGGTAAAATGGTAAAAGAGCAAAATGTTAAAAGAGCAGAATGGTAAAAAAATCAGTTGCATCGCTTATTAGCTGCCATGATGATAGATAACTTAATTTTGGTGAATTGTGACTCCCTAATAGGAACAATATAAATAAAACGTGAATATTTTTTGGAAAACAACGGCATCAACGTTGGTGCATTAAACGACTACTCAAATAATTTTAGAAAAATACCTCTCCGTAGTTTTTATGTACTTACTAAAAGTCGCGCGGGGCTTAACTCCCGTCGTTCTTTATTTGGCCACTGCTTCGCTCCTATTAGCCGTAGCGTGATGATTTATAGCCTATAACCTTCCTAGAGAAACAGGCTATCCAATACTAAAATAATTTTTCAAATCGGACTAGTAGTTTCTGAGATCTCAGCGTTCAACCAAACGAATAAACACTGTAGCCCCTCTGGACGACTCCGTCCACTTTCTTAACTCGTCTACTTCATAAGTTGACTACTTTCCTAACTCGTCCACCTACGATTCCCAAATTATCCACTTCCTAACTAGTTAATTTTCCTAGTCTGTCAACTTCTTAACTCGGCCATATTCCTTACTTGTCCATTTCCTAACTCGTCCATATTCCTTTATAATAATGAAATATAAAATGTATAATTTTAAAGTTTATTTAGTAAAAACGTGTAATACTTAAGTTTATACGCCTAAAGACGATTATTCAATGAAAAAATTGTGTTAATGACAGATTAGGTACTGCTAATTGAAGTCTCTGTGTGCCGCAGTAAGGCACAACAATGAGAGTATAATATTATTAACTGATTTTGTATTTTGTTTCTAGTTATGCCAGCTTACTATGAACCGACTCCTGGATGGTCCGATATGACCGTTATGTACGGACCCTCTGGTGTAAGTACGCATTTTTTTGTAGGTACAATAACAGAATCAAGATTAAGATTAATTAGATTCCAGTATTAAGATTTTCCCGGAGTTTGGTAAACAAATGTTTCCCGGATGATGACAATAGGCTCGCCCCCTATTTCATGGGACTAAACATAGCTGGCGAAATGTGGGTGTGAAACACCTCTGCCTACCCCTTCGGGGAAAAAGGCGTGTGCTATGTGTGCTAATAACAGAATCATCATTTCAACCCATTAACGTCCCACGTCCCACGTCCCACGCTGGGCGCGGGTCTTCTTCAAAGAATGTGGAACGAATTCAGCCTGCTATACCACGTTGACCAGACGGGTTGGTATAGAGTTTGTTTTGATTTTCCTTTTCTTGCAGTGCTCTTGTCTGCATAAGGTTACTATCTTAGTCGCCTTGCACGACATTCACGGGTTGAGATAGGGTCACTACCCTATCTCAACCCGTGAATCATTTACAAATGGCATAATAATATACTTTGACAGATCGTTTTTTCAGATTTTTAGGTTTTACGGTTTAGAAAATAGAGGGGGGGGGACACAATTTACATTACTTTGGGAGCGAATATTTCCAAAAATATTAACATAAATCTTTCTTAGTAACCTTAAAGTGTTTTTAAAAGATCTGTCAAAGTATATTATTATGCCATTTGTAAATTATTGCTGAAAAAAAAATCCAAAATCCTGTTACATGTACATATAAGACATGTATTCTCAAAATTTCATCGATATACATAACATAACATAGCATCACGCCTTTTTCCCGATTGGCACAGGTGTTTCACACCCATATTTCGCCCGCTATGTTTGGTCCAATGAAATAAGGAGCGAACCTATTATTATCAACAGGGAACATTTTGTTTACCAAACTCCGGGAAAATCTCAATACTGGAATTTCATGATAGAAAAGCCCAATACCATTTTCACCCAACCCGGGAATCGAACCCGGAACCTCTTGCACAGCAGTCGTATATACTTCCCGCTGCGACACTGAGGCAGTAATATCGATATACATCAAGTAATTTTCGAGTAAATGCCAATTGCCCGTTGCCAATACAACAAACCATTTAAATATTCGTTTGTGTTCACAGATCATCATAGGCATTGGGCTAGGTGTACTCCACGTGTTCTACACTGAGATAGATAAGAAATTGAACATGGTGCCAGTTGACTACGTAAACAATGCCATCATCACAGCTGCCTGGGACACCGTCCAGAGACGGAACCAAGGGGTTGTCAAGGATATCCCGGTCATGACTGTCAGTTCGACCAAGTGCGGTATCGTTTGGGGTGAGTTATCACTTATCTACTTTATAGAAATATAGCTTTAAGAGAGTTAATACAGAGGAATCGCAACTTCGCAATTTAGTGTCATAAATCGTGGATTTCGATTTTTATTAATTTATTCGGAGCTATTTTTTGAAATGTTTTCAATACACCTTTTAGATGATACACACAATACACCTGATAATACTATGATAATTTAAATAATTTGAGTATTGAATTGTATAATGTAATTATAATACATAAATAATAATAATAAATAAATATAATGTACTTAATTATAAATATTTGCATGCCTAATACAGGCAGAATATAGCTTGCACTCTGTACCAATTTTGTTTAATCTGGTACCACCTGTATTCTGTGCAAATAAATGTTTCTTTCTTTCTAGAATTACGTAACATTTTCAATTGCCAATCAATCAGTTTTTGAGTTTTTGAAAGTTGACAACACGTATTAGGCCATAAGCTTGATTGTCACATGGTATAAAAATAAGGACCGATTTGATTGATGAAAAGAATGAATGTTGTCTGTGGTCTGTGATGTAAGACTCATATCTCCTAAGTAACTGGAATGCTTACGGCACGATATTAGAAAAATTAAAAGCTCCTTTGAGATTTACGAAATATGGTTGAAATTTTGTTAGTTATAATAATGAGAGGAAAAAATTCCTATGAGAGCGAGAACGAAAACGAAATATTGATGGAATCTCTCCCTTTCTCGCAAATGATAGTAATTATAAAAAGCGGGACAATGATATGCAGTAGAGAGAGACAATATACCTAGATTTTTTCGGAACGCTTTTGAGTTGTAGGTAAGCATTCCAGCTAGTTAGAGATATAAGTTCCTTGGTAAGACTGAACCATAGAATATGCATTAGGTACATGACCACAGACTAACATTAGTAAGTTTCTGTTTTATTTAATCTCTCTGTCCACTACTTTAATTCTCATTTTATTTTTCTCTTCTTTAGTCTGTTATGTTTTTTATTTTTAAGGTATTAGTTTAATTACGTGTAATATAGTTTAGTTTACTGGTGGCAGCAATGTTTCGTTTTAAACTATTATTGAATGTCTAATCAAGACAAATGAAATGTTGTCTTTCTTTCTATATGTAAAATACTTTCGGCAAAGAAAATTCTATCAAAGTACCTGCATACAAATTGTTTTAATAACCCTTTGATTTTCAGATTTCCTTGGCGCAGTATTGCGAAGTGATGACTGCAAGAGGATCTGCTCCCCGCTGGCTGTGTGGTACTGCTTTCTCATAGAAGTGAGCAACCCCTTCTTGAACTGGCTACTGACATGGCTTCTGCACTATATACCGGCGTACATGGCCGACGCAGTCTGTAGCGTGTTCAGCATCAAAATTAAGGAAATACCTTCGTTAGTATCTGTTATTTTATTTTTTCATATGGCAAGCGCAAGCAAAATATTAGTGACCGTGACTGCTAAGCCGGAGGTCGTAGGTTCAATTCCCACCCAGGATAAATCTTTGTATGATGAGCATGATTGTTTCTGTGTCTGGGTGTAATTTACCTATAATATATTATGTACCTATGTATATGTATTTACAAAAAAATATATATTTAAGTAGTATATCAGTTGTTTAATACCCATAAAGGTGATTTTCCACCAGAATGGCGAGACGAGACAAGACGAGACGAGGCGAGAAGAGAATTGAAATCGCACTGACCCTATTCCACTTAAAAATAGCCATCGCGAGCTCGCGCGTGACCGCCGACCTCTAGTAGAAAAAGCTTGTACACGGTAATAAGTAGCAACGAACAACAATAAGCCTCTCGCGAGAAGCGTGTTTCTGTTGCAAAGTTAATTTATACTCTATGTTGGAAGCAATACGGTTCATTCTTACACAAACAAATATTTCAATTCACGCCTCGCATATTCTCGTCAATCCACACTGTTTCCACCAAAGATGTGCTGGGAGAGGATTGAAAATTTGCCATACACATTTCAATTCTCTCCTCGCCTCGCCTCGCCTCGCCACTCTGGTGGAAAATCACCTTAACACAAGCAAATATAATTGCTTAATTTTGACTAGATGGCGCTGTGTGAATGTGGTAGTATATTATTATAATAACTAATTTCATATTTTCTTGTTTCAGATTTACAAAATTCTATGAGAAAGTGTATAAGATGTCGAATGTTTTTGGTTATTTCTTTAGACACGAGTGGTTGTTTAGTGACGAAAAACTGACAGAGATGATCGGCAGAATGTCCCCCAAGGACAGGGATATATTCCAATGTGATGTCCATACCATTGACTATGCACAGTATGTAAAAGTAATTGCGATAGGACTTAGGAAATATATAATCAAGGATGGTCTCAAAGATTCTGAGAAAGCATACAAGAGACAAAAGTTACTATACTATATTAATTTAGTTTTTATGATCCTATACGCTTACGTATTGTATTATATTTTATATACGTGTTATTCCACCGTTAAATCTATACTATATTGAGTAATTACTATAAATAGGTGAATAAAATTTTAAATTGTATTTGGATTTTTATTTTATTGAAGTTTGATTTAAGAAAAAACGTACAACAGAGGTAGAGTAGTATGTCATTCGACGTTTTATAACATATTTGCGAGTAAATAAATAAAATTCGGACTTTCTTAGAAAAAAACAATACAGCGAAAAGAAAAAGCGCGCGGAATAATTTTTACTTGTCACATATGTCGATGCGCGCGCATTAGCGCTTTTTTTTTAAGGCAAAGACACAAAAACAGTCAGTACCTATTAGTTACTAATAAAGTAAATTCATATTTTTGTGTTTTATTACAGATAAAAATGGTAGTAATTTATGGTCCAAATTAATTGAGTTAAAGAATTAAATGTTTATTTTATATATAATTATATTATTTATTATATAATTTTTTTTATCTCCAAACGTTAATTTTATTCATAAAATGTTGACCACTTTTCTGACAAAAAAACTCTTTGCTAAGATTTAAAAAAGTACCGTTCGTTTTAGACGGAGCATCTTGATTATTCGTCTGTGATCTTGATAACCGTGCGTTTTACATTACATTACCGCACTAGTGCGTAATGAGATACATTACGACACTGAAAATGGTGAAATAAGAGACCCTTTACGAGCAAATGTGTAATAAAAATTAGTTATATTTCATTTTTACATTACACATTGAAAGGTTTTTAATAAAAACTTGACCATAGATACTTAATGAACATAAAACTAGTGCTGAAAATAAACCACAATATATAAATATATATGGCAAGAACAAAATAATGGACGTAATATAAGATTCCTTGTTTCTTGTAAGCAGCTGTTGTACCCTCCAGACCATCTTTGAATATGTATTTCCGAAGGCCGATGCCCCAAACACGAATATACTCTATGAAGTCAATATTAGACAAGTCACAGTTAAATATAAGTTTGTCAGCGTCGCTCATCCTCGCGACCATAGCTTTAGTGTTGCTGTCTATGAAATTCCACTCATTCGTAATGAAATAGTTGTAAATATCAGCTAGTTTATCTATCATTCTGTACAAATCGACGAATCTGTAAAAATAAGCGAATAGTTAATCATAAGTATTACAAACTGCTACTCCACCAAAACAATTAGGCGCATGACAGCTAGACATCTTTACTTTTATAATAGACTAGTTTCCGCCCGCTGCTTCGCCCGCGTGGTGTGTATTTTATACCTATAAACCTACCTCTTGAATCACTCTATCTATTAAAAAAAACGCTTCAACATCCGTTGCGTTTTAAATATTAAGCATACATACGGACGGACAGCGACAGCGACTTTGTTTTATACATATACAAATACTAGCGGACCCGACAGACGTTGTCCTGCATGATATACCAATCGATTGCATTTTTTTTAATTTTTTATTTATGAATCTAAATCATCCTCGAATCCACTCGAACAATTAGGTACACAAAAAATCATTCAAATCGGTTCAGCCGTTTCGGAGTAGTACAAAAGAATTATATATCGACACCAGAAGAATCAATTAACGTAAGGGACATTTTGGCCAAAATGAGTTATATATATCATTGGATTCAGAATTTCGCGCTCTATCGTTTGGTATCATTGAAATTTCTCTATAGTTAAAATATGTCCCTTACAGTACACGTTTTTGAAGGTCTAGGCTGATTTTTTAATAAAAAAAATGATTTAACGGACGTAAATATTTTTACGTGTTAAAAAAAATAACGTAAATAGTTCTGAAATACAATTCAGTCCCTTACGTTAAACTTCAGTTTAGTACAATTCTCACAACATGTCTTTTACGTTGAGACACAATTATAGCTTTACTATAATTCGTCCCTTACCTTAATATACAACATAATTTTTCAATTAACGTGTTTCTTACGTTAATGTTTCTATTACACATCTCAATCAACATTGTCACTTAAACTAAACTACATAGCAACAAGCTCGCCCCTGTTACATGGGACCTAACATAGCTGGCGAAACGTGGGTGTTATACAACTCTGTCTACCCGGTTTAGGAGAAGCCTTGCGTCGCGTGTGGCAATACAAGTCTCGAGATCCAGTAAGAGAACGATTGCCAGAGCTAAACTCGATTTCATCAGCAGAATTCGTGAGCGGCTGGTGGCCTACCTCTCCGGGAGTCGTGCCTTTTGGTTGCTTGCCAAAGCTGCTAAAGCCTGCGCTTTTGTTAGTCGTCCTTGCCACCACTGCGTATAGCCGACGGTAACTTGGCCCATAGTGCTAAAGAGAAAGCCGACCTACTTAGCACACTTTTTGCCTCAAACTCGACCTTGGACGATGATGGTAGCACCGTACCACCTAGCATCCCGTGGTGCGGAGTCTGGCTGCAAATCAAAATCTCACAACGAGAAGACCGGCGAGAGTTACTCTGTCTCGATGTCCATAAGTCGAGTATTCCAGACGACAAACCAGCAGTGATCCTTAAGCAGTGTGCCCCCGAGGTGTGTCCCGTGTTGATGCGACTTTTCGCGCTTTCTTACCACAAATTCCGTCCGACGGCAGTACGGGTGACGCGTCTTATACGGGCCGTGCAAACATCCCTCGTTCCATTGTGGAAGAAAGTCGTGAACAACTTGTGTCTGAAATCGAGAGTACTCTATCTAGAGTCTCCGATTGGGGCCGAGACAATTTAGTCCGATTTAACCCCACTAAGACACAAGTTTATGCGTTCACCGCTAACAAAACCCCATTCACTGTGGCCCCATAGTTCCACGGTACAACCCTTACCATCTCACCTAGTATATGGATCCTAGGTGTCGACATCTCCAACGACGTTCAGTTCCGACGTCATTTAGAGGATAAGGCCAAATTGGCGTCCAAAAAGCTCGGTGTGCTCAACAGAGCAAGGCAGTACTTCACACCTGGGCAACGGCTGCTTTTGTATAAATCGCAAGTCCGGCCCCATATGGAGTACTGCTGTCACCTGTGGGCGGGAGCACCTGGATACCAGCTTGGGCCTTTTGACTCGGTTCAGAATCGCGCTGTGAGAATCGTCGATGATCCTATACTGACAGGCGGTATCGAACCATTAAGTGCGAGGAGAGACTTTGCCTCCCTATGTGTGTTCTCCTGTATAATGGGTTGTGCTCTGAAGAACTGTTTGAGATTATGCCCACGGCCATCTTCTACCATCGCACCGTTCGCCATTGGCAGGGCGTTCATCCCCATACCTTGGAACCGAAATGGTCTCGTACCGCGCGATTTCAGAGGAATTTCCTCCCAAGAACTATCAGGTTGTGGAATGAACTTCCTGACAAGGTTTTCCCAAGGGACTACAGTATGGGGTTCTTCAAAAAAGGAGTGAATAGGTTTCTTAAGGGTCGGCAACGCGCTCGTGATGCCCCTGGTATTACAGGCGCCCATAGGCTACGGTAACCGCTTACCATCAGGCGGACCGTACGTCTGTTTGCGACCGTCGTGGTATAAAAAAAAAAGGCATTGACAGTCAGCCTAGATATCGCGAAGGCGTTCAATCTGGTCTGGCACCGTGGTCTTCTATCAAAGCTGCCATCTTACGGACTGCCCGAGGGATTGTGCAAATGGGTTACCAGCTTTCTGTCCAGCAGACGCATAACAACCGTAGTCGACGGGAGCTGCTCCGATATCATGGACATTAACGCCAGCGTCCCACAAGGCTGCGTACTGTCCCCTACACTGTTTTTGCTGCATATCAATAACATGCTGTCTATTGGCGGTATTCATTGCTATGCAGACGATAGTACGGGTGACACGTCTTATACTGGCCGTGAAAACATCCCTCACTCCATTATGGAAGAAAGTCGCGAAAACTTGTGTCTGAAATCTAGAGTACTCTATCAATAGTCTCCGATTGGGGCCAGGACAATTTAGTCCAATTTAACCCCACCAAGACACAAGTTTGTGCGTTAACCCGCTAATTAAACCCCATTCACTGTGGCCCCACAGTTCCAGGGCACAACCCTTACCATCTCACCTAGTATATGGATCCTTGGTGACGACATCTCCAGTGACGTTTAGTTCCGAGGTCTTTTAGAAGATAAGACCAAGTTGGCGTCCAAAAAGCTCGGTGTGCTCAACAGAGCAAGGCAGTACTTCACACCTGGGCAACGGCTGCTTTTGTATAAATCGTAAGTCCGGCCCCATATGGAGTACTGCTGTCACCTGTGGGTGGGAGCACCTGGATACCAGCTTGGGCCTTTTGACTCAGTTCAGAAAGGCGCTTTGAGAATCGTCAACGATCCTATACTAACAGGCGGTATCGAACCAAGTGTGAGGAGAGACTTTGCTTCCCTATGTGTGTTCTACCGCCAGTATAATGGGTTGTGCTCTGAAGAACTGTTTGAGATGATGCCCATGGCTACCTTCTACTATCGCACCGCTCGCCATCGGCAGAGAGTTCAACCCCACACCTTGGAACCGAAATGGTCTCCCAAGAACTATCAGGTTGTGGAATGAACTCCCTAACGAGGTTTTCCCAAGGGACTACAGTATGGAGTTCTTCAAAAAAGGAGTGAATAGGTTTCTTAAGGGTCGGCAACGCGCTCATGATGCCCCTGGTGTTGCAGGCACCCATAGGCTACGGCAACCACTTACCATCAGGCGGGCCGTACGTCCGTTGGCCACCGTCGTGGTATAAAAAAAAATAAAAAATATTTTTCACTCATGGACTTAATATTAAAGACATAAGGTCCAAAATTACATGACACTTGTTCTTAATAGTTTATCATACATAATTATTTCGTCCAATTCATAGTTGTTTATGTCCTTCCTTTACAGTAGATTAGTATTGTAGTTTCCTATTAAACTTGGTGCTTACTTTAATATGGAATAGTTTACATTGAAAAATTCAGTGCCGTAAAGGACACTTAAGCAACTTTTTTTAATGTAAGGGACATGCTACTTTCTAAACGCGTAAGTTTACGTAAATCTTTTGTTTATAGTTATAAAGAAGAGAAAATTCTAAGAAACTTTGTCTTATACGTCTTTGAGATCAGGATAAATGACAAAAAGTTACAGACGAAATTGTAAAAAAAAAATGGTTTTTTGGCTCTCCTGAAAAGTCGTGTTTTGTCCCTTACGTTAATTGATACTTCTGGTGTCGATATATAAAGATGTAGTGAAGTCGCGCGGGGACTCGCTCCCGTCGTTCTTTATTTGGCCACTGCTCAGCTCCCATTAGCCGTAGGGTTGTGCTATATATATGTCACTAAGTGACAATGAAGCTTTCTTAGTGACCCTGACTGTTAAGTGCATTTGATTCCCACCCAGGACAAATCTTTGTGTGATGATTTGTGTTTGTTCTGCGTCTGGGTGTAATTTATCTATAATATGTATTTACAAAACAAAAACGTACGTATTTAAACTAGTATATCAGTTATTTGGTACCCGTAACACAAGCAAATATAATTGCTTAATTTGGGACTAGATGGCGCTGTGTGAATATGGTAAACTAATTACAAAAATATTTGAGCAGCGTGAAACTTACGAGTGTAGGCCCTGGGGCGGTTTCTTTCCTACAAGTTTGAACACCAAGTCGAAGAGGTAAGCAGGGATGTAGTGGTAGAACCAAGACAGAAGCCAATATAAATACTTCGACTTGGTCTCTATCGAATCTACGTACCACATGGCATAAGGTGGGGAGAGCATATTTTTACTTTTTCTAGCTATTTCGCCTATAAAGCCTGAAAAATGAACATTTAAAGTAAGTCATTAAAGGGTAGGTTGAAAAAATTAATTTAAAATAAGAGGTTTCATTCATCATCATCAGGAACTCATTAAGTCCCACTGCTGGGCTAGGATCTCCTCTCCTCTAACTAGAGACTGAGAGGGTTTAGGCCATAATACACTCACGCTGGCCAAGTGCGGGTTGGTAGATCAGACATACTCATAGAATTTCTTCTAGGGTATGTGGGTTTCCTCACGATGTTTTCCTTCATCGTTAGCAGATGGTAAGTCACTTGACTAGTACATATAAATTCCACAAAGTGGAATCCACATTGGTACTGCCGGTCGGGATCGAACTCGGACCGCGTGATTTGCACGCCGGTCACTTATCAGCCACCATCGCTTAAAATAAGAGGATCGTGAATATATTATCATGTTGCGGATCAATGGAGTTTCTTAAATATGGAGAATTAACCATAGGCACCTTGGACCTTACTCCCGATGTCGGCGGGCCCCCACATGCATTTTATATTTTTAAATGTATTTTTTTAATAGTAGTATTTAAAAAGCGAATTTCATTTAATTGAGGGAATAATAAATAAACATAAATGAGTGGCGGCCACGAGTTGGAAGGTGCAGCGTGGGACGGCCCACCAGATGGACCGACGACCTGGCCATGGTAGCGGGCGGCCGTTGGGTGCAGGCGGCACGGGACCGCTCGCGGTGGCGTCAACAGTGGGCATCGTTGGGCTAATATGCTGATGAAACATAAATACCATATCGTAAGTTTCTAGCGACGTTATACACAGGGATATCTGCTTGTCCATTCTTTTGTCTCTCGGTGGAGTCCCAGGCGGCGGCGATGGTGGCGTTGTTGACGTAGTCCACCGGAGCCATCGCCAAGTTGGCGTTTACGTCTGTGAGGAACACGCGGAGGACGCCCAGCCCCGACCCAAAGTACACCTGAGTTCATAACAGAGTTAGTTCGCAAAGCATTGCATTTTCTATCAGTACTTTAATGAACATTTGACAAATATATTATGTTACTAGAAATGCCCTCTGCATTTCCAGTAACAATCCAATAACAATTTCAAACAGAACAAAAAGACAGAACAGAACAACATTAAACAAAAAGAATGTTTATCACATGTGCATGACAATTTTTAATAAACTACCAAAGCATATAAGAGAACTTCCATTTAAATACTTTAAAATTATGTTAAGGAAATGGCTAGTGGATAAGTGCTTCTACACATTAAAAGAGTACATGGAACATAAAACCAATGAATTTAATTATCTATAAAAAATGTAATATATATTTTATAATGTAATTTGATAATATTATGATAATTTAAATAATTTGAGTATTGAATTGTATAATGTAATTATAATAAATAAATAATAATAAAAATATATGTAATAATAACAAATAAATATAATGTACTTAATTATAAATATTTGCATGCCTAATACAGGCAGAATATAGCTTGCACTCTGCACCAATTTTGTTTAATCTGGTACCACCTGTATTCTGTGCAAATAAATGTTTCTTTCTTTCTTTCTTTCAGAAACAGAAATATTTATTTGTCAATGTAGGTAGGTTAAATTTACAGATATTGCGTTATTAAAAAACTGGCCAAGTGAGTCAGTTCACAGTCACAGTCTAGGGTTCCGTGGTAGCCCGTTATCACAATATAGTACAATTCTGTTGTTCTTTATTCTGAATATAAGTTAATGCTAAGGATTTTGTATTTGGTACAAAATTATCCAACACCCAAGTTCAACGACTATTACTGCTAAACTAATGAAGTTATCTTAACCGCTATAGTTTTCATTTAAAGTTCATGAAATGCACTATCATCATGAATTTTTCCAGATTTTCCAAGCAGTTTAGCTTTTAGAGGGGGGGGGGGGGGGATGCCCTGCTGATACAAAAATTTGCTCTTTAAAGTTTAATATTTCGTAAATGGACCATTAAATCGAAAAATAATGTTAGTAACCCCAAGTCATTTTAGAAGACCTATTCAACGATACCCCACACGATGGGGTAGATGACAAAAAAATATTCATCCCCACTTCACATGTATGGGATCTACCATAAAAAAAAATATTTTCCAAAATTTAAACATTTTAAGTTCCTATCCCAATATTAATTTGTAAAACGTTAACTTCAAAACAAAGATCTTTTCATACAACGTTTCATCCCCAATTTCACCCTTCCAAAGCCACCCTTGTCAAAAATATTGATGAGGGTATTTTTTATTTTGATAGTAGTACCAGAAAACAAATTTTCAAATCTATAAGTTAAAAAACAAAGAAGTTTCATACAATCGTTTTTATCCCTTTTCACCCCCTTAGGGGTTGAATTTTAAAACCCTTTCTGAGTTAGTACACCTCTATACATTAGGACAAACACACCCTCCAAATTTCAAGTCGCTACGACCAGCAGTTTAGGCTGTGCGTTGTCTGTCAGTCAGTCAGGACAAAGCCTTTTATAATATGTATGGATATGGATAGACTATACACTTACACCACTTGGACCGAATAAAGTGTGCATGTCCAACCATCCGGGGCTTGGTTCAAACAATGCCGGCAGTACTGCAAACAATAATAATGATTAACTATGTGTGGAGGTTGAAGAAACACAGTATCTACGCGACCATTTCTTAAAACTTGCGTAATCAGAAACGAGCGCTATCCCATTGTAGCACTCATTGGTACAAGTAGCACAAGGCACAAATAGCCAAAACTGCAACTCAAGTTAAGTATGTCAAATTGTCTTTGAACCATGCCTCTATTTGGGGCAACAAAAACTTCCGCGAAATTATCTCAAAATTCTACTAGCTGGCGCAAGTGCTTTTGTGGTTAAGACAGTAATAGTACAATAAGTGCGAAAAAAAAGAGTCCTCTCCTGTAAAATTTAAAAATGAGCTGTTGTGCCTTTGTTGCTCCGAAAGTACGATATAATACAAAATAAAATGTTGTATTATCAAAATCATAATTCCCGAAATGTCAGCCACACTTTTCGATTGTATTTGAAGAGATTTTGAAATGGTGATTTTATGCATGTAACCAATGTTTCGAATCTTTTGAATTAGTTTCTTGGTTCAGAGGTTACTCCAATACAATACCATACAAAGTTTACTCACCGATCGAAGGTCTAACGATGCACACAGGCAGGTCACGTGCAGAGGATCTGATCAACTCCTCAGATATAGCTTTGGTAAACGTGTAAGTGTTGGGCCAGCCTTGTGTCAAGCTGAAAATGGAGACTACAATTTACCAAATGTCCTGTTATTCTGTAATTGGATTTGGATATACAGTCATTATCCGTGTAGTGACGGATTAAGAATACGTAATGTCACTACCCCATCTCAACCCGTGGGTGTCGTAAGAGGTGACTAAGGGAGTAACCTTATGCAGACAAGAGCACTGCGAGAAAAGGAAAATTCGAAACAAACCCTATACCAACCCGTCTGGCAGCATCATATCAGACCAATGATGTCCACTGCTGAACATAGGCCTCACCTAATTTCCGCGTGGTATAGTAGGCTAAATTTTCTCCACATTCTTTGGAAGAGACCCATGCCCAGCAGTGGGACGTTTATGGGTTGAAATGATGATGTTGAGTCATTTGTAGTACATTTTACTCGAATGCGCTGATCAAAATACTGTCTAGAAATGGTTATTAAATCATTTATGGAGTGTTGCTTTTTAAGTTAAATATCTATAATATAGCTGTTCTTCAGGAAAGTTTTTAAAATAAATTTCAGTGCCATCTTGCAAACATTAATGTCGAGATAATCATGAGTGACACATGATGCTAGTCTTTCAATTGTACATATTTGGATTTCTGTGCTTAAAAATAGATGTTGTAACTCGAATAGAGAAAGGAATGTTAAACTGGTTTGGACATGTAGAGAGAATGAATGAAGGAAGAGTGACAAAACAAATATATGAGACGAATGTGAAAGGAAACGTTTGAAGGGGAAGACCTAGAAGAACATACCATGACCAAATAGGTGACGTTCTAAAGAAGGGACAGATCAGGAGTACTCTCAACCGGCGAGAATGCATGAAAAGAATGATGAATGTTGAAGAAGCCAAAGATGTAGAATCGTAGCAAGTGGAAGGAAATGGTCTCTGCCTACCCCTCTGTTGGGAAAAAGGTGTGATCTATATGTATGTATGTATGGATTTCTGTGCGTTCATTGGTGTCGGATACAGAAAGTCAATTAATGTTCCTGGTAGAAGACCTTCAGTATACCTACCTAGAAGAGCACGACACGCGTATACGTACAGTGCTTAAGACCTTTGTTTTTTATAAGAATTGTGATATATAGGTTACTAGAAATAGAGTTTAAATTATTTGTTAAGCTTGTAAACTCACTGTTTCGTGATGTTGTCCAGTCTGGAAACGTCGACTTGTTCAGCAAGTTCTATCATGGTGTGTGGAGGTACGGGACTCGGATAGAGTTTCTCGTCTACGTCAGTGTCGATACGATCTTCTGTAGCATGACTAAATGTTGTCGATACGTGGACGAACTTTCTACAATACGCGAGAGAACTTAATCATTACTCGAACTGGTCGTTGTCACCTCTTTCAGATTTCCTAGCCTTACTTATTAACTCACTTCAAATGCGCGCACTGTCTGGCCAGCTCCAATGTCTCCCTGGTGCCTCGCACGTTCGTGAGAGTTGCCTTGCAGAGAGGTTCGTCGAACCGAACTGTGGCTGCCTCATGGAATATTATGTCCACCTGAAAGTCAACGAAGGTGGCGTGAGATTCAATGACACTTTACCGCACAATACAAACAACATTGTACATATTATTTGACACATCCATAGCTAGCATGCAGTCCCACTAGTGATACATAATTATGTTTAATAAATCGAGGTACCTCTTCTGTAAGCACAGTCCAGTCACTGTCGCTGAGTCCAAGCTTGATGTCTGCCACGTCACCTTCCACGGGCACTATCTTGTCTGCAAACTGTGGCTGTTTCTCACGTAGACGATCGAATACCTTTCAACAAAATAACATTTAAGAGGGAGCCAGTGCTTGCTTACTAAACTTGGTCTAATTAAGTAAGACTGTCATCAATTCATCATCGAATCAAACTATTGTTACAACGCTGACCAGCGTCATAAATAATTATTGGACTAATTAATAATTATTAATTGTTTTTGAAGACACAAACAGAAATTATTTATACCTCAATACAAATTAACTTGGCTGGAGTTGGCTTACCGGTTGCGTTAACATAACTTCTAATCTTTCTTGTATAGTTTTACCTTTCTTCGATCTTGTTAGTAAATATATCTTCTTTATAGCACATGATCTGAAACACACATTAGGTGAATTTTTGCCCGAGATTAGTTGTTGTCAGTAGTGTCAAGCGGCCCTATCCGCTGCCATGTGCTTACAACAGCTTTTGATGTTGCATTATGCTTTAAAAATTGCCACTTACCTGAGTAGTTTCTCGATGAGCTGCTTGCCGAGGAAGCCGGAGCCTCCTGTCACGAACACGGTGGTGCCGCTATAGAACTGCTGCACGGGGGAGTCACCGCGCTCTATCATATCATCCATTGGTTTGTGATGGCGCTTTGCCTGGAGATCTATTAATTGTGCAGGATCCATACTGGAAACTAAAGCTAAAAAGTTCGAAATTAAGAAATTTTTAGTACTCTAAATACCACAAACTTCTAGTTTTATTGTAATCCGTGAACAAAATTCATGTATATTTTTAGCAAAACTAGACCCAGTTAAATACTTGCGGAGATATTTGTCAAAAGTTTTTAAACTTTGTCATTATTTGAACGCAATTAAACAATTTCAAGAATTTTGTTCCTAAATATATAATGATTAAGATATTTTATTAATTTCCACTCTTAATTTTATCACTCGCTACATATCCTGGTTTCTGTTTTCTCTTCAAGTTTTCAAAAATAATACTTCCTTCTATAATCCTGTTACTAGAATGTGTTGTTCGTACAATGATGTGGTATATAAAAATAAAAAAATAGTAAAAATAATGTATTAACCAAAAGAATACACCATCACACATAGTATCCATTGGCCCCACACTAGACAAGCCTGTCCTGTGGGTGCCTTAATACGTTTACAATTGAATCGAAAATACAATATTGGCTCGGTCGAAATCAACATAAATTAAGAATACAATTTCAAAATATTACTTTTATTCTATATGTAAAACTAAAAATGAATATATAATTAAACATATATATATATATATATACTTATATCTTTATAAAATAAATATTTTAATCTCAAAAATTTAAATAGTAAGCAATGCAATACAAGCATTTGTTGACATATTTACAAGTAGTCTCAGTAATTGTAAGTCTCAAATCCGAGGCATTTTGTTTCCGCGGCTATAACTTTATATATATTAGGTAATAAGTAAGTATCTTTGTATTTGTTTCGTTTTGTGTAGTTTAAGTTTTATGGTTCATAAACATATAAATTATAACACAGCTAACTCTCACCTTACATAGAAAATTCTGTGCACACATAGAGTTACAATCTAGACTAATATTGTACCTATTTATTAATAATAATATAATATCTTACCACATTCACACAGCGCCATCTAGTCCCAAAGTAAGCAATTATATTTGCTTGTGTTATGGGTACTAAACAACTGATATACTACTTAAATATATTTTTTTTAAATACATACATATTATAGATAAATTACACCCAGACACAGAACAAACCTTTATGCTCATCACACAAAGATTTGTCCTGGGTGGGAATCGAAAACACGACCTCCAGCTTAGCAGTCAGGGTCACTAACCACTAGACCAACAGGACAGTCATAACCAAACAACGATTGTGAGCTAAATAAATGAATACACATTTTGTGTATTCCGCCCGAGGATCCGCCCGATTTGCCCGTTTATTGATTATTCAAGTATTTTAATGAAGAGATTTACTAATTTTACTTATCTAAATTTTATTTTACCTACAATTTTCCTAATATATATTCTTATTAAATTTTTGTTTGACTTTTATTTTATTTTACTTTTGCCTAATTAGATTCACCATTGCACTCCGGTGCAGCATCCGATCTGTTGAGTGGTTTAAACAGTACAATACAAACCAACAAGATACGTGGGACACAGACACTATTTTTGTACACAACATTTAATTCCGTCCGAGGGAGTGTTATGCTCAGGCCAACATATGCAGGTCGACCGCAGCGCGATGCCTTCTGCTTAACTTTGCTTCTCTGGCGAATATTGACTACAATATATCGTCCGACAGCTGTGCCTCACGCGTGTCGCGCTGCGGGACGCAGTCGTTTTTAAATGAACGGCCTGAACAGAACTCACCCTTTTCAGTTTAGACGACACCACACGAATGACTCACACTGTTTTTTGGCACACCTTCCCGAGTGGGACCACCTGATCTTGCTAAGGTGTCCCACTTTTTCCTCACGAGGCAATTCGGATCAAAAGTATTGTGTGCCAGTTTTTCTAATTTTGACCGGTTGCAGTTGCATCATGTGGGTGGCCCACCAGAAGACTATCAGCAAGCCATTAAGTCCCACTGCTGAGTTCGGGTCTCCTCTCCTCTAACTAGAGAGCTGGGAGGGTTTAGGCCAAAATCCACTCACGCTGGCCTAGTTCGGGTTGGTGAATCAAACAATCTCATAGAATTTCTTCTGGTGTATATGGTTTGTTTTCCTTCACCGTTAGCAGATGGTAAGTCACTTGACTAGTACATATAAATTCCACAAAGTGAAATCCACATTGGTACTGCCGGTCGGGATCGAACTGGAACCGCGTGATTTTCATCATCATCATCATTTCAACCCATAAACGTCCCACTGCTGGGCACGGGTCTCCTCCAAAGAATGTGGAGAGAATTTAGCCTACTATACCTTGCTGACCAGATGGCTTGGTATAGGGTTTGTTTCGAATTTTCCCTTTCTAGCAGTGTTGTTATCTGCACAAGATTGCTCCTTTAGTCGCCTTGTAAGACACCCTCGGGTTGAGATGGGGTAGTGACATTATGTATTCTTAATCCGTCAATACACGGGTATGATGATTTATTATTTATTATTATTTAAATAAAAGACAAAGCGGTGATAACGCATATCCTAAATTTTAACGTTACAATTTATAAATATACATATTTACGGAAACCGATAAAATTTCAATTCATTCAACTTACAAGAAAACAGCACTTGGATATAAAATGTTTAGAAAATAATGAGCCACATATACAATTGCACACTGCTGGATTCAACTAGGTATTGACAATGAATATGATAATAATCATATTCTTCTAATAAAATAGGTACCAACTATACTTTAACAATAGAATTACATAGTATCCCCAAATGCATAAATAATACATTATTAATTATATTAAAATCGTTTATATCAGCTAGCCCTAGTAATGACTTGCGATTTCACATGTCACTATATTTATATATGACGATACGTGATTAAATGACAAGGCAGCCAGTGTTAACCCTTAGAAACATTCTATTATAAATTATTTAAAAAAAAAGCTACACATTATTTAAAGTCGTAAAATTTAAGAATATAAAACTACACATTTGACATGACATTGACTGTCACCGTGGCGCAGTGGTTAAGGTGGTTGCCTCGCCACTACATCGCTTTGCTGGGTGACGTGGGTTCGATTCCCACACGAGACAAATATTTGTGTGATTCATAGATATTTGTTTCGAGTCTGGGTGTACTTTGTGTCCGTTATTTGCGTGTTTGTAAAGTTCCCCGCGACACAGGGCTTGTTCCCTAGTGCGGGTGTTGTTTTTTAAAAAGAAGATAAAAAAAAAAAAAAAAAAGAAGATTATTTTTCTATCATGACGTTTTCGACATGACGACGACAACAGTGCGGAACAGAGTAAGAGATAAGATAATATGAAAGAGTCAGAGATATTTAAATGAATTGAATGACGTAATGACAACATACGACCAACGTAAATACCTACAGGTTGTTTAAAACTGTGAACAACTGTGACATATAGAAAGTACATTTGCGTCTAAACTATTGCAAATTTCTGTTTAATTTTTTTGGTATAGCCTTCTTACATCACATGCTACACATGGTTTTTAATGTCGTACCGTCGCCGTCGTATACACCCTGTATGTATTTATAGGAATTATCTAAGTAAAGTTCTATTACATTGTCATTTATAATATGATTAGCAAACCGTCTAGGCTTCGCCTGAGTGTATATTGTAATTATGACGGAGATCATGGGTACTTCGCCGTTTGACACCACGAGTTATTGGCACAACCGTAACAATCGCACAAGGACGTTTTTTGAATTTGGCTGTTTGGGACCATGGTGTCAATCGACGAATGTCTTGTTTATCTTAGTCGATTTACACCAAGGTTTGAAACAGTGTAGGACTCTTTTTGGTATTGTTGTATAGGAAATTTTATTATTATACTGGTCCAAATCACCATGTAGTGAAACGAAGAAGGCAAAAAATATATTCGTTGTTTTACACAAATTGGTACAATGTTACAAAATTAATATGACAGTGGTCCCAAACAGACAATTCAAAAAACTCTAAAACATCTTAAAATTATTTTTTTTAATATTTCGTAGTAACTTCTATATTGATGACAATAGGCTCGCCCCCTATTTCATGGGACCAAACATAGCTGGCGAAATGTGGGTGTGAAACACCTCTGCCTACGGGTCTTCGGGGAAAAAGGCGTGATGCTATGTTAAGTTATGTATATCGATGAAATTTTGAGAATAGGTGTCTTGTATGGGCGGCTACTAGGTTTGGTAGATAAATAATAAAAATAAATATTTTAAGGGGGGGCACTCCATACATGTAACAGGATTTTGATTTTTTAAAACATAGCTGGCGAAATGTGGGTGTGAAACACCTCTGCCTACCCCTTCGGGGAAAAAGGCGTGATGCTATGTTATGTTATGTTCTATATTGTTCCAGCGCGGTAGTGTACGGATCCTAAGTCTATGGTTCCATCGATTAACACAATGTTAAAGACAGAAACTATCTCCAATATATTTTTCTTTTTATTCACTACATTCCCACAGCACCATCTAGTCCCAAATTAAGCAATTGTATTTGCTTCAGTTATGGGTACTAAACAACTGATAGACTACTTAAATACTTTTTTTTGTAAATACATACATATTATAGATAAATTACACCCAGACACAGAACAAACAATCATGCTCATCACACAACGATCGAATCGATCGATCGAACTCACGACCTCCGGCGTAGCAGTCAAGCTCACTAACCACTAGACCAACAGGCCTGTCAAATTATGCTACGGCCAGATACGCAGCGATAAGATTCGTATAAAAAAACTTCGTCTTCGGCCTACGACGATAAAACGTGGCTACACTTCGTCATAAATATCATCTCGATAATATACACGAAGTAGACAATACACGTTAGATTATAAACTACAGTTATAATGTCACTGCTATAACTATCATCCAAAACGAGTGAGAATGCTTGGTTATAACTAAACGTCTATGTCAGGCTTAGGGATGCTAACGCATGCGCCTACAAGTACAAGGAAAAATGGACGACACGGTTGCTCTATATTTCCTGGCAGTAAATAATTATTTATAATATTTATCTTTAGATAACTTGTGCTGTGCTAATCAAACTAAACTTGTTGTATTACCACAATAATACGCAATCGCCTAATCGCAATATTAAATAATTGTTATTTCGCTATTTGTATGTCTCAGGGCAAAACATAGAGAACTGTAATTTTTATTTAAGATCTTTATTGTGTTATTTGAGAGAGACAAATATAGCATTAAAGCAGTGCAGCGGGTGGGAGGAAGTATTAAAGTGTAAGAACTGATGTGCAAGAAGTCCTGGGTTCGATTCCCCGATAAACGAAATTTTCTGTCCTGAAATACTCAGTAACTGCCCGGAATCGAATCGAATTTCGATATTTACATAGATCTTTGTTTTAAGTGCAATTCATGATTTTTTTTTTAATACCACGACGGTGGCAAACAGACGTACGGTCCGCCTGATGGTAAGCGGTTACCGTAGCCTATGGGCGTCTGCAACACCAGGGGCATCACGAGCGCGTTGCCGACCCTTAAGAAACCTATGAATTTTCATGTATATACCTACAGAGGTTGAATTTCATTTTACAATTTACGAACTGAAGTGCTAATTGCGTGTTATACGTCCTTAAAAACCTAAAAAATAAAGACTACTTAGTTTTTAAACGTCTTTATCACAATTTCACCCTTTTGGAATTGAATTAAAAATAAAAACAAAAAAAAACCGGCCAAGAGCGTGTCGGGCCACGCTCAGTGTAGGGTTCCGTAGTTTCCCGTCCGTTAGACGTGCCAGAAGTTTTCGATGGTAATTTTGAATTGCGATAACCTATTTTAATAATTATTTTTTTGTTTGAAAAAAGATACGTTCAGGATAATAAAATATTATGTAAACGAAGTTAAAAAAAAAATACGGGCAAATGAAACTTGACCTCTGGATTGTATAGGCGCTCATACGATTCAGGGACCAAATTATATTGGTTAACTGCAGTTTCCATCTGTTGTTTCCATCCAAGTTCAAAATAATTTTCCTAGAAAGTCCTTATAAAGTTCTACTTTTCAGATTTTTTTCGTATTTTCTAAACTTATGGTTCAAAAGTTAGAGGGGGGGGGGACGCTTTGTTTTTTACTTTTGGAGCGATTATTTCCGAAATTATTGACATTATCAAAAAATGATTTTAGTAAACCCCTATTCATTTTTAAATACCTTTCCAACAATATATCACACATTAGGGTTAAAATTAAAAAAAAAAACACTTCCCACTACATATAGGGGGGCTACCCTAATAAAACATTTTTTTCCAATTTTTATTTTAGCACTTTGTCGGCGTGATTGATACACATATTGGTCCCAAATTTCAGCTTTCTAGTGCTAACGGTCACAGAGATTAAGCGAGGACGGACAGACGGACAGACAGACAGACAGACAGACAGACAGACAGACATGGCGAAACTATAAGGGTTCCTAGTTGACTACGGAACCCTAAAAACACGTATTTGTGTTTTTGATCACATGTATAAATTTCCGGATTCATACAAACTTTGGTCCCCTGTTTAACCCCTTTAGGGGTTGAATTTTATTTTATATTAAAATAAATAACATTTTCGTAATCAGCGTCCTTGAGAACTTGAAAAAACCTTATTACTTTTTTTCCTGATTATTGACCTTTAATTTCTGAAAACTACATGTGAAACTTATTTGTATAGTTTTATTTTGTGTATTCTTTTTAATATTACAATATGATAATATAAAAAAAAATCTTATTAAATAGATTCGATATTTTGACAATGGCTATAATGTAATTTATGTTACGTTATTACCTACATACGAGACCTTAAATCATGAATGTCATTAACAATTGTGTTTTATTTAAATTTGAATTGAATATTTAATTAACATAGCCTACCATGTTAATTAAATACTTAGAAATGCAAATTATTTGCAAACATTTGAAATGTTTCAATTGTTTGCAAATATTTAGAACATTTTAAAATGCAAATGTGTTACTTTAAATGTTGCATTATTATTAACCGTATGAGTTTGATTGTGTATTTGTTATCAGGGTATAATAATATAATAATATTAATATAAACCCCCTCTGGGGAAGTCGTTATCTTCTCATAAGATTAACGCAAACTTGGACGGCAGATTGGTGTGGCTTTTCAAACACTTGCCATATAAACAAAAAAATGTACCGCAAGTTTAAATGAAGAGCCCACAAACCGCAGGGCAGCTAGTGGCGAGCTGAATGTGAGTGGCGACACTGCGATCCTGAATGCCCCTGAGAGTCGGTCTAGGCCTCGTCTCCAGCACGTCTTTGTTGGCTGACTAGAGTGGATCTCCAAGAGCGACCACAGGACTCTCAACTCTGGTTTGCCTTAACCAGCTGATCAGAGAGGGGTCAGAGCTTATATACTCGGGGGTGTAAGTGTCATTTTTCAATGGCATAATCACGAGGAAACCCGCTCCGGGTCTCCGCTTGGGACCCGCGATGGCGAAATCAGCGCTGCACCGCTCGACACCCTAGCCGCGCACTACGCTGTTGCCCTGAGATCCGTGGACTTCGGCCCATGTCGGTTATGGAAGAGGCCCATCTAGTGTAAGGCGAGTCACCGTCTGCCCAAATCCTCATTTAACATCATATATTCACCGCTGGAGGAGGCAAGCAGGCGATGTTGTTCCCGTATGCCAGATATCACCATTCCACCGAGCACCCAAACCCATAGACCAACTTTATTTGACTCCGTAATATCATACAATAGCTCTACATCTACCGGTGACAAATCATAGCTGTACTACAATAGTGCAGCTATGATATGGCGACGGTAAGTGTCTTATCCCATTCTGAATTAAAATTCTTTAAAGACCTCTGCGTGTTAGACCTGTGTCCCTGCAAAGAAGATCCGAATATAGTATATTACGCAATATGAATTCCTTGTTGTAATTGATGTACGACTTGAAAAATAGATCCTTTAGGAAAGCCAAACTTTTGATTTGAGAATACGTTATTATTCTCTAGGTATTTAAAACAATACAATTTTCTATTGCGTCTGCGGTCTGGCATTCGGCGTTCAATAATAATAATATTCTACCACATTTGCACAGAGCCATCTAGTCCCAAATTGAGCAATTATATTTACTTGTGTTATGGGTTGTTTGATGCAATACTTGCGATCGAACACCTTTGCTGATCTAGCAACTAAATACGGTCGCCTCGAGTGCGCGGCGACATCAGTGCATGTTCGGGCAGCAAACCGTGTGCATTCGTACTTATTAGCAAAGCGCATAAATACATAAATTATCATAGTAACAAAGTTAACAGTAATAAACATATTTAACGGGTTATCGAAGTGTTTAATATCATCATCTTAGCAGCAATCCATCGCAACGTGGGAAACGAATCCTTCATGGGTAGTTAGTAAACAACTGATATACTACTTATATATTTTTTTTTTTGTAAATATATACATATTATATATAAATTACACCCAGACACAGAACAAACCTTTATGCTCATCGCACAAAGATTTGTCCTGGGTGGGGTTCGAACCCACGACCTCCGGCTTAGCAGTCAGGGTCACTAACCACTAGACCAAAAGGCCAGTCATCAGTCAGTCAATGTGTTGAACTACTACTTATTAATATTTTTCTCCTATTGATATAATTAGTAGAGATACTATTAATTATATAGATTGTTACTGTGGCGTGGCGGTTAAGGTGGTCAAAGTGGGTTCGATTCCCACCCGAGACAAATATTTGTGTTCATCGTCAAGGAAGGAGAGGCAGGGGTAGACTTAGGAAAAGTTTCATCCAGCAAGTGAAGGAAAAAGTGGTAGTTGTGTCGTATCAAGAAGTGAAAAAAATAGCAGAAAATAGGGAAGAATGGCGATTGTTCACCGACAAGAGTAAAGCTCTTAATTGAGAGAGATAGAGAGATCATCATCATCTTTTCAGCCTATTGCAGTCCACTGCTGGACGTAGGCCTCTCCTAACACGCGCCATAATACTCTGTCCTCCGCCTTCCGCATCCAGTCAGACCCAGCGACCTTTTTCAGGTCGTCGTACCATCTAGCTGGCAGCCTTCACCGCGGTCTTCACTCCAGGACACGTTCATATTTGTTATTTACTTTTTTATACTTTATTGCACACAGCGATGGTGGCTGACCGGCGTGCAAATCACACGGTCCGAGTTCGATCCCAACCGGCAGTACCAATGTGGATTCCACTTTGTGGAATTTATATGTACTAGTCAAGTGACTTACCATCTGCTAACGGTGAAGGAAAACATCGTGAGGAAACCCACATAAACTAGAAGAAATTCTATGAGTATATCTGATCCACCAACCCGCACTAAGCCAGCGTGAGTGGATTATGGCCTAAACCCTCTCAGCTCACTAGTTAGAGGAGAGGAGACCCGAGCCCAACAGTGGGACTTAATGGGTTGCCGATGATGATTGCACACAAAGAAAATACATTAAAAAATAATTATATACATAAAAAATAGATATTTGTTTCCAGTCTGGGTGTCTTTTGTGTTCATCAATTGTATGTTTGTAAAGTTTCCCGCGATACAGAGCCTGTTCTGTTGGGCGGCCGTTTTATTTTTAAATAAACAAGAAATAGTTTGCTAGACGTATACTAGCAATACATTTAATAAAATCAAATAATATTCATACGGTACTTTTGAACTACTCGATCAAGTTATGGGTTAAGGTATTGTCTTGTTTAATATTTATAGATAGCGCTCGCTACGAAGTTAAACATTATCAATTTTACTTTCAATACGTTGGTAGGCATACATTCTTGAATAATTCAATTATAAAATAAGATTTATTAGCTATGGCTCCAATTCCTCAAGAATATTTATCTCATATTGAAAAAGATCCATCGACACAGAAACCAGTTTCAGATCTGATTGGAGATGAGATTGTTATCAGCGGTATATCTGGTATATATCCCAAGTCTGAAAATGTTGAGATTTTTATGAAGAATTTGTACAGTAAGGTAAGATCTATACCTTACAATCGATTGTTTTCTATTAAATGAAGATTTACACATCATCAGCAACCCTTTAAGTCCCACTGCTGGGCTCGGGTCTCCTCTCCTCTAACAAGAGAGCTGAGAGGGTTTAGGCCATAATCCACTCACGCTGGCCTAGTGTGGGTTGGTGGATCAGACATACTCATAGAATTACTTCTAGTGTATGTGGGTTTCCTCACGATGTTTTCCTTCACCGTTAGCAAATGGTAAATCACTTGACTATTACATATTATTATAAATTCCACAAAGTGGAATCCACATTCCGGTCAGGATCGAACTCAGACCGCGTGATTTGCACGCCGGTCCCTTATCCATTCAGCCACCATTGCTTGCAAGATTTACACATATTTTCTATATTAAAGAATTATATTTGTTCTAGATAAATATGGTTACAAGCAGCAGCAAACACTGGCCATTTACTCATCCAGATTTGCCGAGATACTGTGGAAAAGTCAACGGATTTGAGTATTTTGATAATCAATTTTTTAGAGTACCTCATGGGCAGGCGCATACCATTGACCCAATGACTCGGAAACTTTTAGAGAATACCTATGGTGCATTTTTTGATGCAGGTAATATAATTAATTTGGTAATTTTTTTTGTCAAAAACGAAATTATTATAACTGAATATTAGATAAATAATTAGACTGGCCTGTTGGTCTAGTGGTTAGTGACCCTGACTATTAAGCCGGAGATCGTGGGTTCGATCCCCACCCAGGACAAATCTTTGTGTGATTAGCATAAAGGTTTGTTCTGTGTCTGGGTGTAATTTATCTATAATATGTATGTATTTACAAAAAAAATGTATATAAGTAGTATATCAGTTGTTTAGTACCCATAACACAAGCAAATATAATTGCTTACTTTGAGACTAGATGGCGCTGTATGAATGTAGTAGAATATTATTATTATTAATATGAATAAGATATTTTACAAAATTGGGATACATGGGTAGGGTTATAATACAAGAAGAACAGAGAAGTGCGAGGAGCCACAATACTTGGCTACTATAAAAAAAAGTACGGCGCACAATTTTATTAAATATGGTCTTAAGGTGCCAAAATTGATGAAACAAAATTACCCGTATTTTGGGTACTTCGCAGTTTGACACCATGAGTTATTGGCACCACGGTGTCAATCGCAAAAGGACGTTTTTTGAATTGGCTATTTGGGACCATGGTGTCAACCAACGAAGTACTTGTTTGTCTTCGTCGATTTACACCAATGTTTGAAACACTGTAGGATTCTCTTTGGCATTGTCGATTAGGACATTTTATTATTATACTGGTCCAAATCACCATGGTGTGAAACGGAGAAGGAAAACAAAATAGTCGTCGTTTTACACCAATTGGTACAAAATTGATATGAAAATGGTCCCAAAAGCATGCAAAGTTCTTCTCAGAGTTCAACCTTGTCAGTGAAGTGGCATTAGGAAAATTTGCTGACACCTTTTTTTGGCTTTGTATGACGTTCATAAGTATCATGTATGAGATCAAAATGAAATAAAAAGATTTGACTTTGATTTGACATTTGACTTTGACAATTCAAAAAACGTCTTTGTGCGATTGACACTGGTGCTATTAACTAGTGAGTCAAACGGCGAAATACCAATATAGCATCTTGTTGGTATGTCTTGTTGGTAGGTTGTTATTAGGAAATGTAATATTACTTTTATAGATTTATTAGATGCAAAATGCGATTCTTCACACATGTAAACGTAAATGCATGTTCTAGTCGATGTATTAGTCTAACTAATTTTTAGGTGTCAGTCCAGTTTCCATAAGTGGAACAAAATTGGGTGTGTTCATTGGAGCAGCTTTTACCGATTTAACCACTGTCAATGTTACGGAGAACAACAGTTTTAAAGAAAATAGCAAGTATTTAATCACAGGGTAAGTGTATACCTAGTACATAGCTTATGCCACAACTTCGTCAACTTCGTCTGTATGAATTTAAGTAGGTACCCAAAATTAACCAAAAATAATCAAATCAAATCAAATCGTTTTATTTGTTAAAACACAGGTGATAAGGATGGTTAATATTAACTGTTGTACGTTTCTGTGTTTTGCCAATGTTGACGTACAAATTTTAAACACTTAAAAAGTAAAAATAAAATCTAAAACATAAAGAACAGAAAAAAAATCTCGAAAAAACAATAATAAAATAAAGAAAATAATCACTTTTATTTTTAAATTCTGTCGCTTAGGAAGTCTGTGATGGAATAGTAGCTTTTTTCTATCAATAATATTCGCAATTTCTTTCTAAATAGGGTAGTATTTAGTGTCTTTATACATTCTGGCAACTTATTAAATAATTAGTTTAAAATGTTAAAATGAATTTAAAACAAACAACAACAAACGTAAAGGAATATTTTTCTGTACACTTTATAACTAAATAAATCGAAATCACAAGCATTCGAGCATATGAGGCAGTGAAAATGTTTTTCGAAACAGCGTCTTTCGCGACTATTTCATTCGAGTCCATGAGCTTTCGAACCTGTGAGGCAGTGGATAAAAAATTCGCAACAGCGTGTGTCGCAACAGCGGCGTTCGAAACAGCATAACGACACCCGCTTACGGGTGTGTACAATGTGTCTTATGTGGGTAAAATAACATTCACAAATGATTTTAATAAAAGCTTGTTTTGAATTTGGAAACTGATATAGACAAACTATATTTAAGAACCATATTATGTAAGTGTGCTAAGTTGTATAACAATTGAAGAGACATGAATAATATTTTTGCCACAGGAGCAGTAAAACAATGCAAGCGAACCGTATATCCTATTGGATTGATGGTAAAGGCCCCTCATATACCATTGATGCGGCATGTAGCAGTTCTATGTTAGCTTTAGAACATGCTTATTGGGCTATGAAAACTGGAAAATGTACTTCAGCAATCGTTGGTGGAGCTAATAATATGCTAAGCCCAGTTTTGTCATTAAATTTAAGACGGTAAGCATTTTTGCTGTCAAATAATTACAGTGGAAGTTCTTAATCTTGCAAGATGTGTTTAAGTTTTTGGTCTCCAATAATATACGACATAATTTTTTGAACACAAATATTAACTTTTGGTAGACGTTTGACTACGACTTGATTACTATGCTGCTCGCTAGACAAATTTAATGTATGAATTGTGTACACAAATTCAATGTTAAAAAGTGGTACAGTACATTTATGTGCAAGTAAATTTTAATTTAGAGGGACTGTTTTGCTTACATTTACGCTGTGTGTGTTCAAAACTAAATAAAGAAATAATTAAGTATATACCTATTAATTGGTTGCTTAGGGTCATAATTATGTATGATAAAAATGTTATTTTTGTTAACAGCGCCGGTTTATTGTGTCTTGATGATAAAACAAAATGTTTTGATAAAACTGCTGATGGCTATGTTAGATCCGAGGCTATATCTGTTATATTTCTACAAAGGGCAAGTGAAGCCAAAAGGTAAAATATCCATTTATTTGTTTTACTATCTCATTTAATGACGTCCACTGTTGAACATAGGCCTCACCTAATTTCCTTACAGTGAGCGATTTCGTGCCAGGTATAAAAAACGTAATCATACTTTGAAGTATAAAACAGATTGAGTGAATTTCTTTAATTTAAAATAAAATAAATACTTATTGCTATTATGAATTAGTTATTTCCTCGCTGCTGGTTATTTTTATGTTTCAATTCCTGCCTGGACAAAGTTTATATGACCCAGGAGATCAGATCCAACCGGTACAACTCAACTAATCACAGTCAGCTTCAACTCTTTGTAATCGAAATCTTTTACTTTTGCAACTTGTACACATATTGAATTTTTATACAGCGGGTCTAATGTCCAATATAAGCAATATGAAATACCTTATTTATTTGCCCGAAGTTTCTATCATTAGCGTAGTGTGTCGAAGTACCGACAGTTCTAAAGCTATAAATATAAAGGAGCAACGTGAGGGTAGTAGCAGGAACCCGCTTTAGCGCTCCTAAATTATTCGATTCCTTTTTTTTAAGCTTATATTGCAAAACAATGTGTTCACAAAATGTTTTTACCGTTTTCAAATACATAGTTGGTACCAAGTGATGATCCCACATATATACACCATACTGATTGCTTATTATTTTCTCATATCCAAATTTTATTTTTTTGACTGTCTTTTATTTTGTGTGTGTGTGTATGTGTTTTATTGTACTGTGTTTTATTTTGACTGTCACCGTGGCGCAGTGGTTAAGGTGGTCGCCTCGCCACTACATCGCCGTGCTGGGTGACGTGGGTTCGATTCCCACACGAGACAAATATTTGTGTGATTCATAGATATTTGTTTCTAGTCTGGGTGTACTTTGTGTCCGTTAGTTTCATGTTTGTAAAGCTCCCCGCGACACAGGGCTTGTTCCCTAGTGCGGAAGTTGTATTTAAAAAAAAAAAAAATATATTGAATTTGATTTAGTATGGTGTCTGTACTGTGTGTACTGTGATAATTTCAAACTGTAACCAATTAAAATTGTAACAACTATGGTGATTAAAAAGAGTGGCCTGAGTTTCTTGCCAAGTTCTTCACTCAACCTTGTCAGTGAACTGGCCGTAGGCAAATTTACTGACACCTTTTTTTGGCTTTGTATGACGTTCATAAGTATAATTTAAGTGATCTAAATTAAATAAAAATATTTGACTTTGACTTTGACCCGCACGTATTAGGGGCGACCCTCGGCCTCCGCTCCAGTTAGCCCGTGACCACGGTCGCGGTCGGTGTAATTCGCTCGAAACGTCGTCGGGAAAATAAATAAGGTATTTCATATTACGTGATGTTAGACCCGTTGCATATTAATTTAATATGTTTGTAATCGTATGGTGTCAATAGGCGCTCGTAGCCTTACGGTACTGAGATGTTGGTAACGATCATCGAGGTTAAGCAACACTCAGCAAGGTCAGTCCATGATGGGTGACCGTTTGGGGCATTTTCATTCTCGAGCGTCTCCGTGCTTCGGAAGACACGTAAAGCCGTTGGTCCCGGTTACCACATAATATGGTAGTCGTAAAGTCAAGTTGGAATTCTTCTGGCCGACTTGATAAATTCCAACACCAGGGTCTACTTCAAGACCACACGCTAAGAAGAAGAAGAATCGTATGGTACTAAAAAGGTCTTTATACATACTTTTAGAATATATGCAGAAATCGTACACGTAAAAAGTCAGTATCATCTGCAGCCTGATGTAAATTTCTTACCAATGCGTAAATCAACAGATATAGAAAAGTTGTTACGTGAGTTTTATTCAGAAGAGAATGTTACTACAGATGATATTGAATATATTGAAGCATGTGGTTCAGGTAATGTTATACATATATATTATTATGTTGAGTTAAAATAATATACAAGTGTATACGACGATACGACATTAAATGATAAGGCAGCCAGTGTTAACCCTTATAAACATATCCTAATAATTATCATTAGAAAAAAAACTACACATTATTTAGTCGAAAACTGTAAAAATATAAAACTACACATTATTTTTCTATCATGACTTTTTCGACATGACGACGTCAAAAGTGCGGAACAGAGTAAGAGATAAGATAACATCAAAGAGTCAGAGATATTTAAATGAATTGAATGACGTAATGACAACATACGAACAACGTAAATACCTACAGGTTGTTTAAAACTGTGACATAAAGAAAGTACATTTACGGCTAAACTATTGCAAATTTCTGTTTAATTTTTTTTGGTATAGCCTTCTAACATCACATGCTACACGTGGTTTCATTTAATGGCGTACCGTCGTATACACGCTGTAAAACTGCCTCGTTGGCGCAGCGGGAAGTGTATACGACTGCTGTGCAAGAGGTCCCTGGTTCGATTCCCGGGTCGGGTAAAAATGGTATTGGGATTTTCTATCATGAAATTCTAGTATTGAGATTTTCCCGGAGTTTGGTAGACAAATGTTCCCGGTAGATGACAATAGGCTCGCCCCCTATTTCATGGGACCAAACATAGCTGGCGAAATGTGGGTGTGAAACACCTCTGCTTATCCCTTCGGGGAAAAAGACGTGCTATGTATGTTTATGAAAATATTATAGAATAAAAAAAAACACTTAGGTATATAAGTAATCGTAGTTAATTAAAGATAGATATTTATTTACGTAGGTAGGGCAGATTTGGACACTAATGAGTTAGAAGCTATTGGCAGCATTTTTGCCAAAGAAAAACCCATCAAAGTCGGAAGTGTTAAATCGAACATGGGACATAGTGAAAGTGCTTCAGATCTATGTGCATTAACAAAAGTAAGTTAATCATTGTCAGTTTTCCTATAGAGAAGATAAAATCATGTACATCTTGAAATAGAACCTTCGTATTGCAGCAATGTTTTATTCAGTTAAGAGGGTTCACACAGAGAAATGGCAAACGTCGCAATTTACTGTAATATTTCGTCATCATCATCATCATTTAAACCCATAAACGTCATCATGGGTCTCCTCCAAAAAATTTATGGAGAGTATTTAGCCTACTATACCACGCTGGCCAGACGGGTTGGTATAGGGTTTGTTTCTAATTTTCCTTTTCTCTCAGTGCTCTTGTCTACTTAAGGTAACTCTCATAGTCGCCTTTTACGACACCAACGGGTTGAGATGGGGTAGTGACTAATAACTAATAATAACTTTATTAATTTCTTATAAGTTTACAATATCTAAAATTAGTGTTAGGAGCCTCCTTTTAAGCTAAAATTGCCTGTATCAGGAGACCCCACTCTTCCGTAACAAAATTTCTGAAAAACTCATAAACTAGGTGCTTTGGTTAACTAAAGGTAAGTAGCAAGTTACAGGGTCATGACAGAAGTACAAATGTTAGATTTATTTAATTTAGTAATTTTTTGTACATATTATTATTCTAATCTGAATGTAATCTAAGATTTTATATTAAGTATTTTATATTTTTAATTTGTGAGAGAGATGTGTGTGTATGTGTGTGGTGTGTGTATGTGTGTGTGTGTGCACTGCAATAGTATGATGGATAAGTGTGTAAATTAATTATTTGTATACTCGCTGTAGTAGCACTTCAGTGCCTTCATACGAAAGTCTTTTGACATAATGTATTCTTAATCCGTCACTACTACTATTTTTTTAATTTCAACGGAGCTATTACTCTTAAATGTTTTCAATACACTTTTTAGAATTAAATTTAAAAAAATCTAAAACCACGAAATATACTAAATTGGGAAATTGCCATTTTTCTGTATGAACCCTCTTAAAAATAATAATGTTTATTGACTAGCCTTTCGACTGGCCTGTTGGTCTAGTGGTTAGTGACCCTGACTGCTAAGCCGGAGGTCGTGGGTTCGATCCCCACCCAGGACAAATCTTTGTGTGATGAGCATAAAGGTTTGTTCTCTGTCTGGGTGTAATTTATCTATAATATGTATGAAAGTATTTACAAAAAAAAAATGTATTTAAGTAGTATATCAGTTGTTTAGTACCCATAACACAAGTAAATATAATTGCTTACTTTGAGACTAGGTGGCGCTGTGTGAATGTAGTAGAATATTATTGTATATTATTATATTATACATTTATTTAAAGGTATGTTTGGCATATCACAAAGGTGTTATCCCAGGAAACTTACACTACAATGGTCCTCATGACAATGTCAATGGAGTACGAGAGGGACGTATTCAAGTAGTAACAGAAAGTGTCCCATTTCAAAGAGGATATACGGCCATGAACTCATTTTCATTCACTGGAATAAACGGCCATGCCCTTTTCAAAGGACATTATAAAAACAAGGTAATATTGAAAACAGATATTAATTAAAAAAACCAAAAAACCCGACTGCCTAAAATTAGCCTTCGAAAGTCAATTTGAAGAATACACTAGTAAAAGGTCTATAGGATTAGATATAGAAATTCGGTGATGAACACGAATATAACAACACCTTGCAATTAAAAATCGGTCAAGCTATTTAGGTTACAAGAGACAAGTGGAGCCGCGGGCAATGGTTAGTGAATTAGGCTATTTAATTAGTTTTCATCTGATACCCATATTGCACTAAAAAAACATCTATTTTGACAGTTTACGTCCGCCATATTGGTTTTTTTCTGACGTCACATAGCCTATGATTCTCGGGGGAAAAATACAAATCTAATGACATCTCACACTTTAAAATCAGCCAAGCCGTTTGGGCTACAGAAGGTCACAATGGAACAACCCACATACATACATACGCGCGAAAAACATTACCCTCCTTTTTGGCAGTCGGGTAATCACAATGTTTGCTTGTAAAGGGCTTTACCCACTTATCCTGCTATACCATGAACGTAATAGGAACGTATCGGACGCGTAAGAATTATGCCCACTCAAACGGATCGAAAGCGGTTTATTTTTTTTATTTATTTATTTCAAAAACAATGTTATCGGAATATATTATTATACAAATTAAAATAAAATAACTTAAATTAGACAGGCAAATAGAATTAAGAAAATAGCAATGTCAAAGAGAGCCAATTTAAATAATAATAAACTGTCATATAAAGATTAAAATGTAAAAATTAAATTACAAAAATGAAAAAAAAAAACAAATAATAAAATAAAAAAATAAAAAACATTCAATGACATTTTGTAAATTTTTCAATTGAGTAGAAACATTCTTAAACAAGAAAAGCCAAGTCTGGTTTCAAAATCCCTGTGATAAACAGCACTCTTAATATCTAAAGGAAGTCTATTATAAAGTCTAACTGAATTGTAACGCGAGCTATGTTTACTCAGGCGCTATAATTGGCGGAAAATATTTCTTCTCGTGCTTTCACATTGCATTATTCTCATAGCTATAAATGTATTTAGCAAAATGTGTGAGTAACACCAATATGTACAAACTCGGAATTGTTAAGATTTGTTCCCGTATGATGACCAGCAAAAAGCAAGTCGCCGCGGCCGGCATCTGAATTCATGTAGAGTGTAGTGACCAGTCGTAGAATCTAGCCGAATCGCCGCATCTAAAAGGTGTGTACAGATTAAGTAACAGGTTGAATAACTTGTGTTTTATAACACGTCCACCTTATGTAACATTGTTTTTCAACATTACAACATATAACAATACTGTACACATTAGAATAACAATACAATTAACAATGTTATGTGACATTTTCGTTTGTCGTTCTGCAATTTCACAATGTTGACACAATTTTTTTTTTATGTAATTAATATACATTGTTGTATAACATGTTATTATAATACGTTTTATAATATGCAGCGTTTACATTACTGGAAAAAAATGACAAAAACAAATGAAAAATCTTCATTTATAAAATAACGTTTGACAAAATTATACTTGATAAATTTATCATTTTACAAACTATTGTTTAACAAACTACTAATTTGACAAATTATTTACCAGACAAAATTTTGCAAAATTTCATTTCATATAATGGATTATTTTTTAAACATGTAGTAGGCAAACCAACGTACAACTGAATAAAAATGGCTAAGTTAGGTTAGGTTAGAACTGCGACCTTCTGCGAAGAGGTGATGAGGCAGAAGGAGGAGGCGGAACGGCAGAGGGAAGACGATGCTCTCAGTGACCCGATCCGCCATCGAAGGGTTGGCGGGAGAAGGCGGGCTTACGCCCGCGACCTCCCGCCGTAAAAGCCCGAGAAGAGGACGCGCCCGGCTGAGCGCGTCCGCCACGCCAGGACCGGTCGACTTTGGTGAAAGTCGACCGCGAGCGTTTTCTGGTGACGTGTGCGTGTTCCCGCACGTCACCGCCGGAGCTGAGCTCCGGCAGAGAGGAGGCCCGTAGCGGGCCATCGTCGCTGTGGTCGCGGACGAATGTTCCTGCGCTCCCGTGACCACAGCAGAGCGCGACGAGAGGAACACCTTGGGGTTTTAGTGGGTGCGAGCCCCACGTAACACCTCGGTTCTTTCCCCAAGACCGAGGGGTATGCGTCAGGCATTTCCCCAAGTAAAAAAAAAAAAACGACCACAACGGTGCCAGAACCAAATTCTACTTATTTCGCTTAGTCAAGGCAGTGTGTATTTTTTACAAATTATTTAGTCAAATGAATTAGAAATGAAAGTTTGTCAAATGATTTGTTTTTCTAACGTTGTTTTTAAAATGATAATTAGTCATACGTTTTTTGTCAAACAATAGTAAACCGTACAACCCGTATACTCACGGGTTTCACAACGTCGCAACAGCCAAGTGTATCGTCACCGGCAAAATAAATCTTATTGACGCTCCGTGCGTCTCACCGTCGTCACGTGCCATATGCGACAGTGTTTGTCGGGCATAGTTACATACTTTTCAATACAAAGAATATTTTTGCCTCACACGTTCCTAATAACGTTCTTGGTATTGCACGATGAGTGGGCAGAATCTTAAACAGGCATTTTGTTTATAAATAATGTAATTTCTGTGACCTTTTAACTAATAACTTTCTTTAAATTAGAACAAAGAAGTTTACAACTCCGCTATTCCTCGACTTGTATTGGCATCTGGTAGACTAAATGACAGTCTATCAAAAATATTTGATGAGCTGACGAGTGGACCAATCGATGCAGAGCAAATTGCGCTCATATATGATTTTTTTGAAAACGATATTACTGGTCACACGTCTCGGGGTTACATCATTCTCGGTAAGTAAGATACGATTCTTTGGCCCTGTTACACCACATGTAGATAATTGCCGAAAACGTATATGAAATTTTATACATCGCACGCTTAATGGAATACTGACCTAACTAAAAATAAGCATTTTTTTGGGGAATCGACTGGCCTGTTGGTCTAGTGGTTAGTGACCCTGACTGCTAAGCCGGAGGTTGTGGGTTCGATCCCCACCCAGGACAAATCTTTGTGTGATGAGCATGATTGTTTGTTCTGTGTCTGGGTGTAATTCATCTATAATATGTATGTATTTACAAAAATAAAAAAAATGTATTTAAGTAGCATATCAGTTATTTAGTACCCATAACACAAGCAAATATAATTGCTTAATTTGGGACTAGATGGCGCTGTGTGAATGTGGTAGAATATTATTATATTATATTATTATTATTATTACATCTTGCTTGAGGACTCATCCTACTTGTTGTATTTTTAACTTATGGTACGTATACGATGGAAGATGGTGTTAAAGAAGCCTGTTTCTGTATGTATCTCAATTCTCACCTATCTACTAATGGGTCTATTTTCCATTAAGCATGCGACATACATATATGTCGCCGCCAACTGGTTAAATCAGCCATTCAATTAACTGCCTAGCCGTTTAATTAAAGGGCCGCGTTCAACTAACTGCCTGAGCGATATTCGGCATTCAATTAAATGGCTGCAACTGACTTCAATCGACAACGTTTAACTACTTGCCTAACCTAGTCATTGAAATGTTATTAAATTAATGTAAATGTGTTTCTTAATAAATAGATTTGTACTCAAAATAGTAGATTTATGACCAAAATGTCACCAAACAATGTTTTGGGCGGATCCGTATTGGATAAGTTAGGTTAGAAGATATTCGTGGTTATTTTTTTTTAGCCTTGAAAAAACTTTTTAGCGCCAATCAGATACGGATTGGATTTCTTGGAAGGCCAGGGTATACACTCTTCACTCTGTTAAATGAATGGCCTAAGCATTAACCAGCCAGTTCATTAAATGTTGCATTTAACCATCCGGCTGAATTTTGTTCAGGCCGTTAGTTGAACGCCGCCGCGCCGTTTAGTTAAACGGCTAGGTAGTTAATTGGATGGCTGATTTAACCAGTTGGCTGCGACATATCATAATTAATATCTGTTACCTAAGATTCCGATATTTTTTGGCAGATACTTTTTAACACAAGCTGAATTGAAGACCTTTTTATTTTCAGATTCAGATGATAATAATAAAACAACATGTTTAGCAGACAGTATAAACCATTATCCAGGAGATAAAAACCCAGTTTGGTTTTTGTACAGTGGTATGGGGTCCCAATGGCCTGGTATGGGTGCTGAATTGATGAAAATCCCCACATTTGCTGCTTCTATTGAAAGGTAATCTGGTCAAAATGTATAGGTATTGTAGTTGAATATGTTGATTTGTTAGAAACTGAATTAAAATCTTTTTATTTTTAATTAAGAGATTTAATTAAGAGAGAGAACTTCGCAATTTAGTTTCATTTTTAGCGGTTTTCGATTTTTATTATTTAATACTGACTAAATGACTGTCACCGTGGCGCAGTGGTTAAGGTGGTCGCCTCACCACTACATCGCCGTGCTGGGTGACGTGGGTTCGATTCCCACACGAGACAAATATTTGTGTGATTCATAGATATTTGTTTCTAGTCTGGGTGTACTTTGTGTCCGTTAGTTTCATGTTTGTAAAGCTCCCCGCGACACAGGGATAGATCCCTAGTGCGGGCGTTGTCTTAAAAAAGAGAGAAGAGAATCAGAGAAACATTTTCATTACACTTTTTAGAATTACGTGAACGTGTATTAAAAAGTAAGTATCCGTAATGTTTACAGTTATTTTACAAGAAAATAACGCCTTGCAAGTTCCAATGTATCGTCCCATTAGAAGAATAATGTCTTATCTTCAGATAAAACAAAAATGAAATTATTATAAATTTGGCATTAAAAACCGTAAACTATCAATTGATCAAATTTGTATTTTGTAAAATACTGACTACAGAATAAAATAAAAATTTGATCAATCGATAGTTTACGGTTTTTAATGCCGAATTTTTTAATAATTTCATTTTTGTTTTATGTGAAGATAAAACATTATTCTTCTAATGGGACGGTATATGCATATAAATAGAACTGTAAACGGAATGATTTCGTACATTTTCCTCACTTTTCAACTAATTCTAAAAAGTGTTAAAAAAAAAGTGCCGCTATGGCGCAGCGGGAAGTGTATACGACTGCTGTGCAAGAGGTCCCGGGTTCGATTCCCGGGTCGGGTGAAAATGGTATTGGGTTTTTCTATCATGAAATACCAGTATTAAGATTTTCCCAGAGTTTGGTAAACTAATGTTCCCGGTTGATGACAATAGGCTCGCCCCCTATTTCATGGGACCAAACATAGCTGGCGAAATGTGGGTGTGAAACACCTCTGCCTACCCCTTCGAGGAAAAAGGCGTGATGCTATGTTATTTTATGTTAAAAAAAAATAGCTCTGATCAATAATAAAAATCGAAAACCACGAAAAAAGCGACGTTGCCATATCTCTGTATAAACCTTCTTAAGCATCAAATAATAATGTTACTTTTATTGCTTTATAGGTGTCATAAGATTTTAGAGCCAAAGGGGGTTGACATCATAAATATATTAACGAGCAAAGACAAAACCATGTTTGATAATATACTGCACTGTTTTGTCGGTATAGCAGCCGTACAAATTGGCTTAACAGATTTGCTAAAAGAAATGGGAATCGTTCCTGATAATATAATAGGTAAGTTTTATGTCATATTTTGGACCTTAGGCCGATTCATACGACAAGCTGTTTGTCCTACTGTATAAATAACACGATGACCTTTATACCACGTCGTCATCGTTTCATACCATTGTATGAAACATGGAAGAGCTCTTTTTGACCTAGTAAAGTAAACCTGAACTGATATACACTGACAGTTCCTGAATCGCATCGCTGAAGTTGCAATAGCCACTTATCTGGCAGAACTGATGGCCGATGAGGCATGAAAGTTCTCGGGGGGCGGTACCCCGCCAGACAGACTGACCACCTAGTAAAAGTTTCGGGTGGTCTTTGGATGCGGGCGTGAGTCCTATGTTCAGCAGTGGACGTCATTCGGCTGATATATGATGATGATGGTAAACCATTGTCATATAAGAGAATCAGATTAGTGTGGTTGGTCAGGATGGTGAGCATAAAATAATAATAATAATAATAATAATCTTTATTTATCTCAAACCATCATTACATGACAAAAATTGAGACAGCTCCATTAAGTTGCCGAAGCACTTGTGTCGGAGCCACCTCGCTACTTCCCTTAGGCTAGCACATACAATGATGAGATAATATTATAATATGACATAATTATTAAACCAAGTATTTAAGTTAAATTAAATTATATAAAATGAAATAAAATAAGCAAACTGTTTTGATAGTACAAGTACAATTTTTAAGTAAACCGAAGCAGCTCTTAAAAGGTGTGTTGAAACCTGTCTGTTTGTGCGTGTGTGTGTATGTGTGTGTGTGGTGTGTGTGTGAAACTATATTTTATTTTTATTTTCTTTATTATAAGTCTGGTAGGTTTAGGTAATCCTGACCAATATATTTTCAGTTTCCTCATAGGTCAGCTCCTCCAACCATTTGATTATGGTTTTTTTACAATTTAGAAGGATAAGTGGATATATATTTAATTTAAAATTTAATTTATTATAAATATAGGCAGATTGTGTCTCATACTGCCGTCTAGCAAAAACTGTTCGAATTTTTTGGGAGTGAGCCACAATGTCTTTGCGTCTTCTGTTCTGAGTTGCTGGATCATAAGAAAGGGTTTTATGCAGAGACATAGTCACACTAAGAATATAAAGTTTTCTTACTGAAAGAAGATTACTAATATTATATAGATCAGTTGTGGGATACATAAGTCGCTTAAAGTACATCACTTTGATAATCAATCTTTGAGCTCTTTCCAAATCGATAAATTTAGTCTTGGTGGCTCCTCCCCAAATCGGTATGCAGTACGTTATTACAGACTGAACCAGAGCAGTGTATATATTGTTTAAGAGTTGTGAACTCATGATATGGCGTAGGGTCTTAAACATCCATACAAATTTTCTGATTCTTTTCATAAGAATCTCGATGTGAGGATGCCATGACAATCTCTGGTCAACAATTATGCCTAGATACTTAACACAGCTCACTTTTTGGATAGGTTCACAATTACAAATAGAGGTGGAACTGTTTCCACATACATGAATCCGAATATTATATTCCGGTCCAGGTTGTGACCTTTCACTAGGGGAGAAGCAGACAAAATTTGTCTTGTCAGTATTGAGGGTTAGAAGATTTGATTTAAGCCAGCCAGCCACTTCCACCAGACCCACCTCAGCAGCACTTTTTACATCCTGCCATGAAGCTCCAGAATATACCACCGCAGTATCGTCCGCGTAGCAGAAGATTTTTCCTTTACTGTTCTGCAAGTTGCATAAACCGTTAATATATACTAAGAAGAGTGTCGGTCCCAATACGCTTCCCTGTGGCACTCCATAATTGATGTCTTTTTCCGAGCTATTTAGGTGATTAATTTTAACGCTCTGTTTTCGGCCTTTTAGGTAACTTTCAAAAAGTAAGAGAGGTGTTCCTCGGACACCTATACTTTCAAGCCTATTCAAAAGAATTGGTACGTAAACGGTATCAAAAGCTTTTTTAATGTCTAGAAATACTGTTAGACATTTGTGACCTTTATCTACTTTATTTACAATCTCGGATGTTATAGCTGTAACCGCGTCTTGAGTTGATCGACCACTTCTAAATCCAAACTGTGATTTTGATAGAATTTTGTATTTACTTAAATAGTTTATGAGTCTCTTATTGATAAGTCTTTCTATAATTTTTGAGATCGAAGGCAACACAGATATAGGTCGATAGTTACTAACATCGTTCACGTCACCACTCTTGTGTACTGGAGTTACCACAGATCGCTTTAAATCACCAGGAAAGTTTCCAGTTTTAAAACACAAGTTAGCTAGCTGGCTAATTAGAGGAACCACAAAATCCCTGCACATTTTTAAATAACCGGTAGGTATACCATCCCACCCAGGAGCACTACTAGAATCAAGACTCATGAGAATGCCGTCCACTTCTCGTGGATCAGTCTCCATCAACACAAAAGAAGACGTGAAAGAGTTTGAACAACCACTAGCAATTGGCGGCAAGCCAGTCTGAACCACAATGTTGTTTGCTAAAATTTCGCCTATAGTAGTAAAAAACTGGTTAACACAAAATGAATCAGTATATATATAATCATCATCATCATCAGCAACCCATTAACTCCCACTGCTGGGCTCGGGTCTCCTCTCTCATATAATACAATATAATATATAATACCTATTAATACAGTCGTCTTAGATAATACTCTTTAAATCTGGTAATTAATATCATATGTATCATCATGATCATCATCATATCAGCCCAACGACGTCCACTGTTGAACAAAGGCCTCACCTAATTTCCGCCACAGCGAGCGTTCTGAAGTGGCGGCCACGTATTGGAAAGCGCAGCTTGGGGCGGCCCCCTGCCAGATGGCCGACGACCTGGTAAAGGTTGCGGGTGGCCGTTGGAATCGGGCGGCACAAAATCATAATTATGTATATGTAGATAATAATATTACACCACATTCACACAGTGCCATCTAGTCCCAATTTAAGCAATTATATTTGCTTGTATTATGGGTACTAAATAACTGATATGAAATCTCGTTTATTCATTTAGGTTACAAGGTAACACATATGAAAGTCACAAGAATGATAAACTACTTAAATATTTGTTTTTAAATTGTTTCTTTATTTATATTATTATTTGCATGTCGTTTAGCAGATTAAGAAAGAACTTTTTTATGTACCTACCTGTGCAGTGTGTATGCCCATATTTGCAAAATAAACGTCCATGAGCGGCGGTAACCACTTACCAGCAGGTGGGCCGTCTGCTCGTCTGCCACTTTCGGCAATAAAAAAAATAATAATAATTTGTATATTTTATGATTATTAACGGTAAGTTATCATACAACTAATCTCGTATACCTATACATATCAGGCTACCAATTGTGTAGATAGATAAAAATAAAAAAATAAATAAAGTACATAGAATTAACCCTAACGATATTATAAGTTTATATTTAATAAGTGAAATTAGTTAAATAAGTCCGCAGTAAAAATAAATGATGTGTTAGAGAACTGCTGCCGACAAACAGTTTGGCAGACTCATACCTCATATTTTGTAAGTTTTTTCTGAGATAATATAAAAAAAAAAAAAAAAAAAAACATTATTCTAGAAGCTAAACCCGTTTTGGTATTACCTACTTCATCTAAACACAGCAAAAATTGGTTGTTACATCCATGGATATACACTGTCCAAGAATAGATGACTAAAATTAAATTCGTTTTAAGCATTTTCGTTGACTGATCAATAATATTAAAATGTTGCTAGTCGAAACCAATTAAGTCACAAAGAGCTCCTCCGTATATTTCATATTGCATCATTCATGAAACGACTATTTTGAATAAACATTCATCGATTCGTCAAATAAGGTCGTTGTGCGATTTATAAGTTTGTGTATTTTAGCTCGTGGTATGAATACCGAAAGATCTTATGTTTTCAATAAATGATTTCTGATATAAGGTCAGTTATGAGAAATTTACGCAAAACTTTCAATGTTTTGTATATTAAAATTTGATTTGAAAAAAAAAAGAATGATTCCTTACTAAACAAAAAACTTTTGCTTTTAGAAATTTTTACTTATTTATTTATTGCGGTATAAGAAACATACAGTACTATCTTTTTTTTTTTTTTGTTTTCCTTTTTTATAAGACAACGGCCGCACTAGGGAACAAGCCCTGTATCTTTACAAACATGAAACTAACGGACACAAAGTACACCCAGACTAGAAGAAACAAATATCTATGAATCACACAAATATTTGTCTCGTGTGGGAATCGAACCCACGTCACCCAACACGGCGATGTAGTGGCGAGGCGACCACCTTAACCACTGCGCCACGGTGACAGTCGACAGTCGATTCGACAGACTATGATTGCAATAGGAAAAGAAACAATAATGCTAGCAATGTCACCAATTTAGTTTCTAAAAATTAAATTGCACTCGACGGTTACTGCACATAAACCACTTAATAAACTTTAAAAAAAAAAACAAAAACTAAATAACAAAAATCATCATCATCATCAGCCCACATCCACCCACTGCTGAATATACTCGTAGGCCTCTTCTCTACAGCGCCGCTTCTCACGGTCCTGTGCTGGCCGCGTCCAATGAGATCCTATGATCTTGACGATATCGTCTGACCATCGGGCTGGTGGTCTGCCCACTGGCCTGCTAGCTTCTCTAGGCCACCATTCTGTGGCTGCTTTGGTCCACCTTCCGTCATGCCTTCTTGCCAAGTGTCAAAAAGTGTCAATAATAAAAATAAAAATTATAAATTCTAATAATAAGATATGTTAATAAATACGCTTAACAGGTCACAGTGTTGGCGAAATTGGATGTGCATACGCAGACGGGTGTTTGTCAACTGAAGAAACTATATTGGCGGCCTATTACCGTGGTCTGGTGTCCTTGGAGACAAAGTTCACTGTGGGCTTGATGGCTGCAGTTGGTCTAGGATATAAGCAAGTGAGTTCTGATTTAGTAGTTTCGCCAAAGACTGATTTTTTTTTATACCACGACGGTCGCAAACAGACGTACGGTCTGCCTGATGGTAAGCGGATACCGTAGCCTATGGGGGCCTGCAACACCAGGGGCATCACGAGCGCGTTGCCGACCCTTAAGAAACGTATTCACTCCTTTTTTGAAGAACCCCATACTGTAGTCCCTTGGGAAAACCTCGTTAGGTAGTTTATTCCACAACCTGATAGTTCTTGGGAGGAAATTCCTCTGGAACCGCGAATCAAAACTACCAAAATCGTAAATTGAAGAAGACTATACGTAATAGGGAAATTTATTTTTACCAATAAAATTGTATCTTTCTTTTAGATTTCATCGCTTTGTCCTCCAGAAGTCGAAATTGCGTGTCACAACAGTTCAGAATCATCAACTATATCAGGTCCGGCAGAAATTGTACAGAAGTTTGTAGAAGATCTAAAGAATAAAAATATTTTCGCTAAATCTGTACCAACATCGAATATAGCTTACCATTCAAAATGTATAGCAGAAGCCGGTAAGATTAATTAATAATGTGTACTTATTATCCGACTGACTACCCGACTGACAGGACGGGTATTGTTTTTCACGCGTATCTTGTTTGTAAATTTCTCTATTCCCACGTTACTTCCAAACAGCTGGATGGATTTGGACTATTAAGGTATCGTTAGATTCTTCTAAAAAACCCAAGTAACCTTAGATAGATACCTATTATAAAACAAAAAGACAAAACGGCGGACTTTTGGCGCCAAATTGTAATTTTTTTTGTAACCAAACGTATCTAGTAGGTTATCAAAATAAAGGGAATCAAAAGGAGATTACATATATTTAAAAAGAGATTATATAATACCTAATTTAAAAAAAAGTGGTGTCAAATTGTAAGTAAGAGTAGAGTATTAAAATAAAGGGAATCAAATGGAGATTTATACATTATACATTATGTTATATATATTTAAATTTAACCAGGAATAATAATTACAACAATTTTTCGGTCTTTTTAGTACGTTGCTTATCTGTTGATCCTTTGGAGTCGGGTTATTTTAATTTTTTATTATATTTTTTATATTATTATCACTATTATCATATTCGATTTAACATGACACAAAAGTGGTTGTAAAAATATGAATACTCAATACTCAATCATTTATTGCTTCCATAATGTACAAATAGGTTCATTGGTGGTGTGTATGTATAATGTAGGTTACAATTATGAACCCTGTCGGGCACAGCACAATCATTAGGAGAGAGGAAGAGGGCTCAATTTAAAAGTAGCAATTTTCATAACAATTTTTTTATTTCTTTAAGAGGGTTCATACACACATTTTGTTTACTTCGTAATTATCAGATTTTATATTATTTTAACTGATTCTAGTTATTTATTTTTAGAAAATGTAACATTAAATTAATATTGTTAGAAATGTTTAGCTCTTACATTACTATTAGCTCTCCAGTCGCCTGTGATACAGGAATTATTATCCTAGTACAGGGATGGATAAATATTTTTAGCCACATAATATTACTAAATAAGTTGTATTTTTTTTTTTTTTTTTTTATACCACGACGGTGGCAAACAGACGTACGGTCCGCCTGATGGTAAGCGGTTACCGTAGCCTAATAATTAATAATACCGTATTATAATAATATTTGTATCTTTTTAAAATGTGAATAAATGATTTGATTTGATTTGACAGGAATGGCAAAGTCGCAATTTAGTGGTCATATTTCATAGTGTTCGATTTTTATAATTGGACTTTTTTTTTTTTTTTTTCGAATACACTTTTTAGAATTAGTTACTTGAATTTTTATTAATTTTCTCTTTTATATTCAGGACCGCGGTTAAGATCATTACTAAGGACACTTATATCGAATCCAAAGCTCCGAAGTGAAAAATGGATTTGCACTTCAGTATTAGAAGATGACTGGAATAAATTAGACGTGAAATATGCTTCAGCGGAATATTTCACTAATAATCTATTGGTTGGTATATATGTATTATGTGAAAAGAAAGACACATTTAATAAAATATATATATAATTAGGAGAGGAGAGAGATAGGTAGAGTGATTTTATGTCATCATCATCAGCAACCCATTAAGTCCCACTGCTGGGCTCGGGTTTCCTCTCCTCTAACTAGAGAGCTGAGAGGGTTTTTAGTATATAATCCACTAACGCTGGCCTAGTGCCGGTTGGGGGATCAGACATACTCATAGAATTTCTTCTAGTGTATGTGTGTTTCCTTACGATGTTTTCCTTCACCGTTAACAGATGGTAAGTCATTTGACTAGTACATATAAATTCCACAAAGTGGAATCCACATTGGTACTGCTGGTCGGGATCGAACTCGGACCGCGTGATTTGCTCGCGCCGAGCCCTTATCCATTCTGCCACCATCGCATATGTAGGCGCATGGTGGTAGTCATGTAGTAATAATTATTTCGAAATAAGATACGATGAGAATTCAAGTTTTCCCAAGATGGTTTCCCCTTATCCATTTAGCCACCATTGTTTCACTCTTTAGTTTAATCGCTCAATTACTCGACTGGCCTGTTGGTCTAGTGGTTAGTGACCCTGACTGCTAAGCCGGAGATCGTGGGTTCGATCCCCACCCAGGACAAATCTTTGTGTGATGAGCATAAAGGTTTGTTCTGTGTCTGGGTGTAATTTATCTATAATATGTATGTATTTACAAAAAAAATGTATTTAAGTAGTATATCAGTTGTTTAGTACCCATAACACAAGCAAATATAATTGCTTACTTTGGGACTAGATGGCGCTGTGTGAATGTGGTAGAATATTATTATTATTACCTCTTTATTAAAATAGATTCACAAAAAAATACATTTTTAAATATATATATAAAAAATACATTTAAACATATAAAAATTTGGAGACCCACCGGTATCGGGTACAGGGCCCAAGCTACTGGTGGTTAGGGCTCCTGAAAGAGGAACCTCCTCACAATGCGTGCCGTGTCCAGAAGTACTGCCTTCTGCATCTGGCCCACGACCCATCCACCTAACGCGAGCCTCTTCAGGTGTCGATGGACGCTCTTGGCAATCAGTCCATAGACTATTATTATTATTAATTAAAATTATGATATTTGTAGAGTAGTGTGTTCTTTGAAGAAGCAGCAAGGAATATACCAGCAAACGCAACTATTATTGAAATTTCACCACACGGCTTATTACAAGCTATTCTGCGGCGCTCTCATCAGACTTGCAACAATATTCCACTGACAAATAAAACTAACTCGAACCCCTTGAAGTTCTTATTAGAATCAATTGGCAAGTGAGTACTTTATTATAAACTTTATTAATAATATAATTATAATTTATTAATAAAATTCCTCGTATGTATAATTGGTTTGTGTACTTTAGCTCGTAAGTTGTACTTGTGTGATTTTTGTTTAGTGTTAATTTAGTGGCATACCACTCGGCTCTGTCTGAAAACCAGCGCTATAACATTTCTGTTGTAGCATTATGCTGAGACAGGGCCGTTTTTCAGACTCACAAAGGTCTTATTTATAGTTTATGTTTGTGCTGTACTATGTAAATTACCTAAGTCTGAAAATAAAAAAATTTCTTTCTTTCTAAATATTATATTACCAATTGGCGAGGCGATCGTAGCACAGGGATGTTTGTTACGATCATCGAGGTAAAGCAACACTCGGCGAGGTCAGTCCATTATGGGTGACCGTTTGTGGCAATTTCATTCTCCGTGTTTCGGAAGGCACGTAAAGCCGTTGGTCCCGGTTATCACTTAATGTGATAGTCGTTAGTCAAGTTGGAAGCCTTCTGGGCGACTTGATAAACTCCAATACAGGGTCTGCCTCAATCCCACACGATAAGAAGATTACCAATTTTCATTGTCATATAAAATAATATTTTTGATTTTTATAGGTTATATCAGATAGGACTCAATCCAAAAATTAATATTTTGTATCCAAAAGTCCAGTATCCTGTCTCTACAGAGACTCCGATGCTCTCATCACTAGTCGGATGGTCATACGATAATATTTGGTAAGTCCCATTTTTCAGATAGTGTATTTCATCAGCAACCCATTAAGTCCCACTGCGGGGCTCGGGTCTCCTCTCCTCTAACTAGAGAGCTTAGAGGGCAGCGTGAGTGGATTATGGCCTAAACCCTCTCAGCTTTCTAGATAGAATATAGTCGAAACAATTTTTTTATTTTTATTTGTGTGATGAGCATAAAGGTTTGTTCTGTGTCTGGGTGTAAATTATCTATAATTTAAGTATTTACAAAAAAAAATGTATTTGATTAGTATATTAGTTTAGTTGTTTAGTACCCATAACACAAGCAAATATAAATGCTTAATTTGGGACTAGATGGCGCTATGACTGTGGTAAAATATTATTATTGTTTTTTAATTTTTACCACGAACCATACACTTTCCAGGCCAGCTTTTGAATTTAAGAAAGAATTAGAGAAGAGAACACCAATACGACACTTTGCGATGATTCTGGACGATGATGATTGGAAATTTATTCAAGGATATAAACGAAACGGTAAAATCAATAAGCTTTGTTTTATAAAAAAAACGATACCGATAGTACCGGTCGGAATTGAACTTTATTAGTCAATTCATCAGCAACCCATTAAGTCCCACTGTTGGGCTCGGGTCTCCTCTCCTCTATCTAGAGAGCTGAAAGGGTTTAGGAAATAATCCACTCACGCTGGCCTAGTGCGGGTTGGTGGATCAGACATACTCATAGAATTTCTTCTACGGTATGTGGGTTTCCTCACGATGTTTTCCTTCACCGTTAGCAGATGGTAAGTCACTTGACTAGTACATATAAATTCCACAAAGTGGAATCCACATTGTTACTGCCGATCAGAATCGAACTCGGACCGCGTGATTTGCACGCCGGTCCCTTATCCATTCAGCCACCATCGGTATAGGTATTAGTCAATTGAAATTATATTATTATGTAATGTTTCAGGTGTCATTGTTTTCCCTGAAGCAGCACTACTTATCCTTGTTTGGGAGACTTTAGCAATGTACAATGGCATAGACTACAGGAAAATGTCTGTTAAATTCAATGCAGTAAAATTTAAAAAAGAGTTGCACGTAAAGAAACATGAACCTCTACGATTTACTATTAGCATACAAACAGGAACCAAGCGGTTTGAAGTACGAATTTCAATTTTTATTATTATTGTTAGAGGTTACGACTGCTGTGCAAGAGGTCCCGGGTTCGATTCCCAGGTCGGGTGAAAATGGTATTGGGTTTTTCTGTCATGAAATTTCAGTATTAAGATTTTCCCGGAGTTTGGTAAACAAATGTTCCCGGTTGATGACAATAGGCTCGCCCCCTATTTCATGGGACCAAACATAGCTGGCGAAATGTGGGTGTGAAACACCTCTGCCTACCCCTTCGAGGAAAAAGGCGTGATGCTATATATGTTAGAGGTTTCTTACAGAGGAATGGCAACATCGCAATTTAGTATCAAATTTCGTGGTGTTTCATTTTTTTTTCTTTATTTGGAGCTATTTTTATTACCCGACTGTCAGGACGGGTATTGTTTTTCGCGCGTATAGGTACGATTCAGACCAACCGGCTCGCATAGGGGCGGGCCGGGCGGCGTTTTACAATGCGGTAAAGAACATTGAAATGTATCAACAGTAATTACAGTTCATATTTGCATGCAACTTACGCATAGTTACCTCGGTCGGCATCCCGCGACGCGTCGCGACGTGTCGCAGAATGCATTCGGCTGTCGCGACGGCTGACCGGCTCCGACCGGCTCCGAAGACGCCGTCGGCATCCAATCGGCTGCCGTCGGGTCCGTTCGGAGCCGGTCGGCCGTGTGTCGTACGGAGATTACGGTGCAGCAACAGCTAGCGAATCATTCAAGTTGTGTTCTTCAAGCGACAGTTTACAAGTAAAAAGAAAAAGAGCCGTACGGCTGCCGCGGCAGCCGTACGGCTCCGTTCCGATGCGGCGCGACGCGAGCCGCTTGGTCTGAATCGTACCTAAGCCTTCCAAAAAGACCGGGTATACTTCTCACTTTAGATAAAAGTATAGCCGTGAAAAAAGAGACATAATTCTCTGCATCACCCAAATGGTTGACTGGAAGAGAATGCCTAATGGCATTAAGTCCGCCTGTACATATTTTGTATGAAGTATCAAATAAATAAATAATAAAACTAAATTGCGGCTTTGCCATTCCTCTGTATAAACCCTCTCAATAGAATCTAGTTTTTCAATATGTTAATTAACAAACTGAAATGTATTTCAAATAGAATTAATTTCATTATTATTTTGAATTGCTTATTACAGACTAGCCTGTTGGTCTAGTGGTTAGTGACCCTGACTGCTAAGACGGAGGTCGTGGGTTCGATCCCCACCCAGGACTTTGTGTGATGAGCATAAAGGTTTGTTCTGTCTGGGTGTAATTTATTTATAATATGTAGTACTATGGGTACTAAACAACTGATATACTGACTAACGGCTAACTAACTGATATACTATATACACAAGCAAATATAATTGCTTACTTTGGGACTAGATGGCGCTGTGTGAATGTGGTAGAATATTATATTATATTATTTATTTTTTAGATATATCAAGAAGATTCTCTTATAGTAACCGGTTATATATATGATATAAAACGAGTCTATCATAATTTAGTTTCACAAGAGGACAACAGCTTCAATGAGAGCGTTTTATTGAATGCTAAGGACATTTACGAGCTATTAGAAAATAAAGGTCATTCTTATGGGTAAGTGCAGAGAATGATCAAATCAAATTTGCGTCATACAGGTTCATCATCATCATCATCAGCAACCCATTAATGTCCCACTGCTGGGCTCGGGTCTCCTCTCCTCTATCTAGAGAGCTGAGAGGGTTTTTAGGCTATAATCCACACACGCTGGCCTAGTGCGGGTTGGTGGATCAGACATACACTTAGGATTTCTTCTAGGGTATGTGGGTTTCCTCACGATGTTTTCCTTCACCGTAAGCAAATGGTAAATCATATGACTAGTATATATAAATTCCACAAAGTGAAATCCACATTGGTACTGCTGGTCGGAATCGAACTCAGACCGTGTGTTTAGTACGCCTGTCTGCTATCCATTCAGCCACCATCGCTTTTTTTTATCATTTTATATCATGTCATACAGGTTACATAGATATTATACAATAATTAGAATTAGATTCACTGTATACTACCATATCTGGTGTACAATTTTTTAAGTAAATCACTACTCTACTCATACATATACAATATAAATACAGACTAATACAATTTAAATTAAAAATATACAATTTATAATGTCATATTCATTCAATTCATTTCATAATTTATTCATTCAGTCATATACATCAATGATATTTGTTTTTATTAATTTACAAATAAAATTAATATTCAATCTTATTTTTAGGCATGAGTTCCAATCAATACTGTCATCGAATAATGAATTTAACAAAGCAAACGTAATATGGACAAATGAATGGGTCCCATTTATCGATTCGTTGATACAACTTAATATTCTGTCAAGTAATCATGACGATGTACTTATACCAAAGTCTATTAGACAATTATCAATTGACACTGATCTTCAGAATCAGTTCACGTCTGCTAATGTCAACGATGATAGAAGTTTGAAGGCAGTCTACAATACCCTATATGATACAACCAGGTACATAATTTTATTTACGTACTATGTGATTAAAATAAGTCATCAGCAACCCATTAAGTCCCACTGCTGGGCTCGGGTCTCCTCTCCTCTAACTAGAGAGCTGAGAATTAGGCCATAATCCACTAACGCTGGCCTAGGGCGGGTTGGTGGATCAGACATACTCATAGAATTTCTTCTAGGGTATATGGGTTTCCTCAAATTGTTTTCCTTCACCGTTAGTAGATGGTAAGTCACTTGACTAGTACATATAAATTCCACAAAGTGGAATCCAATAAAATAATAATGGGACTGTCAAATCAAGACGTCATTTTGTTTTCCATTTGAAGACAACTTGATACCTTACAAGTAGGGTGTACAAAAAACGAAACACATTACAAGTACAGACATACTTTTTCGGATTAAAGATCTTTATTCTTTGAATAAGTAGTGGTAGTAAGTAATAACAACAACAATAAAACTAAAACAAAAAGAACAATAACAAAAAAAACATTGTAACAAAATAACTTAACGAAACGAGATAATTTTTTTACCTATTTTATTTCTGCTAGCTGTACAAAAATGTGCACATTCGACTGAAGTTTGCGGCAACTACTGTCAAGTGCGATCCCTTTGTTATTTAAATCGCATAGTAATACATTGTACTTGTAAATTAAAAATTAATTTTATTTTTATTTATATTCATAGTTGTGGTGGAGTTGAAATTATTGATATGCTGTTTCACGAAAAACCAATCCTGGTTTCAATTTCGGATATAAACAATTCATCCATACCAAACTTATTATCATGTGTTGATGATGTAAGTATACCGATGAAAAATTAAAAAAAAAACTTTTGCAAATGAAGATCATTGAATTTTTAAATCATCATCATAACCCACAAATGTCCCACTGCTGGGCACGGGTCTCCTCCAAAGAATGTGGAGGGAATTTAGCTTACTATACCACGCTGGCTAGACGGGTTGGTATAGGGTTTGTTTCGAATTTTCCTTTTCTCACAGTGCTCTTGTCTGCTGTATAAGGTTACTCCCTTAGTCGCCTTCTACGACACCAATGGGTTGAAATGGGGTAGTGACATTATATATTCTTAATCCGTCACTACTCGGAATTGTATACAATGATATAGACTATATACATATACTATAACCTAAATTGCTGCACGATGGGATAACACGTGGCACCAAATACAACAAAAAAAAAACATGGATTGAGAAAAAGGGAGAACTAATTAAAAAATGGCATCGTAAAATACTTCCGCATCGCTGCCACTGTTTACCGGAAAAGTGCCCAGCAGGCTGGCAGCATTGCCACGCTGGATGGCAATGCTTATTCTTTGTGCAAGAAAATAACCAGCCCGCTGGTCACGGGAAGCTTCGGACAATCTCTTCCCGACAACGCTGTTTTAAATCAACTGAAATTACATGAAACTAAATACTTTTTTTATTTTATAGGTAAATAATAACACAACTTCTTCGCCAAATTCCTGCGATAGCAATTTAATTCAGGTATGTTTGCTTTTTACATTTATTACTTAAATAGTTAGAAGATTAGACATAAAGTTATAAAATATTCATATTATTTTATTATTCAAATAATGAAACATTAAATTTTATTCAGGTAAGCTACGCAGGTTTGTCTCTGAACGATTACCAATGTATGATAAGTAAAAGAAGGAAGGAAAAAACATATGGCATGGATTTCAGTGGGTATGATGATAGGTAAGCCTAAATTTAACTTATTACATTTTTATCGGCTCTACGCCAGAAAAATAACTTCCCTACACAAACTCAGACTTACAATGCAACACCAAATATTACCATGTAGTCACAGCATGTTCAATACGTAATATTTTTGGACATTTTAGTTAAAAAAACCAAACCAATACTCATAAAATTAGATTATAAAAAATATGAACAACGAAATAAAAATTTACGTCGACGCCCGCACAGCTGACCCGAAGATAGTTTACGCGGGTAGATGGACAAAACCCAATTTTGACAAAATGACGAGTGTTTTAAAATTTTCGTGACCAAAATACATAACATAACATAAGTAACATAGCATCACGCCTTTTTCCCTGAAGGGGTAGGCAGAGGTGTTTCACACCCACATTTCGCCAGCTATGTTTGGTCCCATTAAATAGGGGGCGAGCCTATTGTCATCAACCGGGAACATTTGTTTACCAAACTCCGGGAAAATCTTAATACTGGAATTTCATGATAGAAAAGCCCAATACCATTTTCACCCGACCCGGGAATCGAACCCGGGACCTCTTGCACAGCAGTCATATAAACTTCCCACTGCGCCACCGAGGCAGTTTCTTCTTATATCTATCTTAATAATTATTATTCTTACATTCATCAGCAACCCATTAATGTCCCACTGCTGGGCTCGGGTCTCCTCTCCTCTATCTAGAGAGCTGAGATGGTTTAGGCCATAATCCACACACGCTGGCCTAGTGCGGGTTGGTGGATCAGACATACTCATAGAATTTTTTCTAGAGTATGTGGGTTTCCTCACGATGTTTTCCATCACCGTTAGCAGATCGGTCAAGTTTGTATTTGGTAAAATACTGACTAAAGAATAAAATAAAAAATTTGATCAATCGATAGTTTACGGTTTTTAATGCCGAATTTAGAATAATTTTATTTTTGTTTTAATATTTAAATTCCACGAAGTGAAATCCACATTGGTACTGCTGGTCGGAATCGAACTCGGACCGCGTGTTTAACACGCCGGTCTCTTATCCATTCAGCCACCATCGCATTCTTACATTGTACTTATCTAATGCTTACTTACTAGTTGCAACTGTTGTATGATTCACGACACACCAATATTTAACTAATATAACGATGTTTTCAGAGGCGAGAAAGTAATGGGCTTGGTATCAGGTGGGGCCCTGGCCAACACTGTAAAGGCAGACCCGGAGTTATTATGGCCAGTGCCAGATCATTGGAGCTTAGCTGATGCTGCTACAGTGCCACTTCATTATGCTTTGGCTTACTACTGTCTGGTAAAGCAATATATTATATATGTCGCAGCCAACTGGTTAAATCAGCCACTTAATTAACTGCCTAGCCTTTTAACTAGCCTTCCAACTTATTCAATCCATGTCCGATTTGGCATAAAAGGTATTTCGAGGCTAAAAAAAAAATAACCACGAAGACCTCAGCCTTCTAACCTAACTTATCCATTTCGGATCCACCCAAAACATTGTTTGGTGACAGATCTATCATTTTAGTGATAAATCTACTTTTTGGGTACGAACCTATTTATTAAGAAACAGATTTACATAAATTTAATAACATTTTAATGACTAGGCTAGGCAAGTGGTTAAATGTTGTCGATTGAAATTAGTTGCCTAGCCATTTAACTGAATGGCGAATAACGGTCAGTTAGTTGAACGCCGCCATTTAGTGAAACGGCTAGGCAGTTGATTGAATGGCTGATTTAATCAGTTGGCAGCGACATAATATATATCCTCAACAACTTAGTAAGTCGCGGGGCGTGCAGTTTTTAATATTAGAGACAAAATTTTGCATTTCTTTAATTACTTTGGGGTTATCGAAGTTATAAAAAAAAAATCTATCTATTGAAAATCAATTTTTTGAATATTATAATTAATTGACTACAATATTATATCATTGACAATAAAATTCCACACAATTTAAACGCGACACATAAGTAATTACTTAGAATATTGTTTTACAGCTAGGCATTTTGCGATATATATTTTTCTCGATTCGATTGACCACAGACATTAAATAATAATTATAATAAAAATAAATATATTATCATCTCTAAGAAAATTATACTCTAACATAATGTGACTGTTTATATTTTTAGAAAATAAGGGGTGATTTGAATGAAAATGATACCGTGTTGGTCTTGGGTGGAGCAGGAGCATTAGGCCAAGCTGTTATATCTATATGTTTAGCTTTAAATTGTACTGTGTTTACCACAGTCAGTAATGATGACAAGAAAGAATTTTTGCTAAAGCTATTTCCACAGCTTAGAGGTGAGTTTTCTAATCTTTACAGATTACAGTATTTTGACGAAATAATAATCGTGTATAACATGTTATTCGTCAGAGACTTCAATTAGCAGTACCTAATCTGTCATAAACACAATTTTTTCATTGAATAATCGTCTTTAGGCGTATAGACTTAAGTATTACCCGACCGACCCGACGGCATGGCTCTCGTTCTGTGGAAGATGGGTAAGCCCTTGGTGTGGGATGCTACTTGCGTTGACACACTGGCGGCATCTCATCTTTCACGGACTGGTATTAAAGCGGGTTCTGCTGCCAATTCTGCAGAGTGCCTCAAGAGGCGTAAATATGAAAGTCTTGGTGAGACTTAAATTTTTGAGCCTTTTGGGGTTGAAACTCTTGGACCTTGGGGGCCAAACGCTCACAATTTTTATCTTTTAATTTGTAAGCGTGTTTCTGAGGTATCACATGACCCAAGGGCTGGCCTCTACCTGGGGCAACGCATTAGCCTTGCTATCCAACGCGGTAATGTGGCTAGCCTTTTGGGTACGTTTCTTCAGGAATCTGATCTTAATCACATATTCTATTTATAGGAATTCCCTGTAAATAGAGTATCTGGTTCTTTTTTCTTTTAATAGGTTAGCTGTGTATGTTTTTAAGTTATGTGTAAATATTTTATTGAAGAATACCCATTGATTAAACAAATTATTTTCAGAGGATCACATATTAAACTGTAACACATCAGATACACTAAGTTTCTACGCAATGATTGCACAACATACAAATAATTTACTGTGTAACTACGTCATTAGTTGTGCGGCTGGAGAAATAAGAGAGGTTAAGTTTGTTTAAAAATTGCTCTTTTATTAAGTGTTTAAACTGTTTTATATAAACATTGTAACTTTTACAGCAAGCCATGAAGTGTGTCGGACAATTTTCTTGTTTCATGGATATTAATGTGTACGACAAAGACGAAAATATGGATTTTAAAATGTCCTTCTGTTGGGGAGCAAGATCATATATGTCAATTAATCTTTCAAGCATATTTATGCCAGAAAACTTATACCAGAAAACAGTAAGTTTGACATATTCTCTTGTCAGTCACGCCATAATAACATCGTTCGTGCATGAGCGGTGGGAACCGCTGTGCGGGCCCTTTATTGCCAGTGGTCCCAATCTTACTACTAGTAGTAACATAAATACATACATATACATAGATCACGCCTCTTTCCAAATAAGGGGTAGGCAGAGACCATTTCCTTCCACTTGCTACGATTCTGACATACATCTTTGGCTTCTCCAACATTCATCAGTCTTTTCAGGCAATCTCGCCGGTCGAGAGTACTAATCTGTCCCTTCTTTCTTTATTATTAAATATTACTAGTATTACTACTTATTAATCGGTGTTACCACCGATAAATTTAATTACCCTTTTTATAGAATTTGAAAGAAAGAACAGCAATAAAAAATTGCCGGTGTTACTACCATAAACTTAAATTTATCAAAAACAAAACAAAATATACTATGACGTGCAACAACGTCTGGTCTTGTGGTATTTTTTAGGAGACATACTTGAGGAAAAATAAGGGAGTATCAGTAGGCCGATGATTTAGTCCGATCATCGGACTAATGAGAATTTGTCGTCTCAGCAACTAGACTAAATCTACTATCGACGTTAATACCTATTTACAATTCAAATTCTAAGAAAAATATGACGATAAAAATGTTCACGGTGTAGAACATACAACCTTTATTTCCTCTACTACGCTTAATGTATAACTAATTTAAAAAAAAACAAATTAACTTCTGGTAAAACAAATTAATGTTGCCATACAAAATAGTGTTATTATTACATAAGCGGAAATTGCTTATCATTAATTTAATGAAAAATAAAAAAACAATAAATTTATTTATTTTTTAGATAATTCATCATCTTATCAAGGAAGGTATTGCGAAAGGAATAGTAAGACCTTTATGTAGACTCGTATACTTGACAACAGAGACCACAAGTGCATTAAAAGCATTGGCATCAAAGAAAAGAAAAGGAAAAGTCCTCATAAAAATGGAAAATACGTTCAATAAACAAACACTAGAAACTTCAATTGTGTAAGTTTAATTAGATACATACATACATACATATAGCATCACGCCTTTTTCCCCGAAGCGGTAGGCAGAGGTGTTTCACACTCACATTTCGCCAGCCATGTTTTTTTCCCATGAAATACGGGGCGAGCCTATTGTCATCAACCGGGAACATTTGTTTACCAAACTCCGGGAAAATCTCTATACTGGAATTTCATGATAGAAAAATCCAATACAATTTTCACCCGACCCGAGAATCGAACCTCTTGCACAGCAGTCGTTTAATTAGATCACTAGGCAAATTGATTAAATCAAATTAAAACTCATTTATGCGCCGACCCTACTGGCCGTAAGCGTGCAGCGTTCCGAATTGCACACATATTTGTGTAAACAGACAAATATTTGTGTGATTCATAGATATTTGTTTCTAGTCTGGGTGTACTTTGTGTCCGTTAGTTTCATGTTTGTAAAGCTCCCCGCGACACAGGGCTTGTTCCCTAGTGCGGGCGTTGTCTTTTTAAAAAAAAAATTTCGGCATTCTGCGTCCACACTTGCGTAAATTGCAACTTGCAGACTGCTTGCTTTTGGTGTGTAGGATTAGGCTATCGTATAGATTACAGTGAACGCAAAACGCAGAACCCGAAACTCTGACCGCTAGACCGCGCGCAGTGGGCTCGGTGCCTTATTCATCTTGTTTACAAAGAAACCCATAAAAAGTTATAAAATACTCTATTTATTATATTGCAAACCATAATGTCACAATGCTGTTAAACAATTAAATATGGTATATCAGTTTTTTTTTAAGTTAGGTTAAGTTACAAGTTTAGTTTCCATGTAGTGAAGGATTAAGAATACTACCCCAAATACCAATGTCACTACCCCATCCGCGAGTGATTTAAAAGGCGACTTAAGGGATAAACCTTATGCAGACAAGAGAACTGTTTTTTTTTTCTTTTTTTTACGAGTAGGTAGTTAGTCTGCTGTTTTCGACACCATTCAAAAAGGCTCTAGTTGAAAATCAGCACATGGCACTTTGGTGCCATGTATTTTAAAAACTGGAGCCTATTTTGGTGACTTTAATATAAATATGTTAATCTGTGTTCTTTTTTCTTTTTTTTTTTTTTTTCTTTTAAAAGACAACGCCCGCACTAGGGAACAAGCCCTGTGTCGCGGGGAGCTTTACAAACATGGAACTAACGGACACAAAGTACACCCAGACTAGAAACAAATATCTATGAATCACACAAATATTTGTCTCGTGTGGGAATCGAACCCACGTCACCCAGCACGGCGATGTAGTGGCGAGGCGACCACCTTAACCACTGCGCCACGGTGACAGTCAGTTCTGTTTGTGTATTGTGATTTTGGTCACCAAATTAAATGTTTTTTCTTTGCTTTCTTTCTTTTCAAGAAAAGGAAAATTCGAAACAAACCCTATACCAATCTGTCTCACCAGCGTGGTATAGTTGGCTAAATTCCTTCCACATTCTTTGGAGGAGACCCATGCCCAGCAGTGGGAGGTTTGTGAGTTGAATGATTAGGTTGCAAGAACCTATAATTTTTCGAACATCAGTTCTGCGAGCAGTTCAGATCTGAACTGCTCGCACACTCTGAACCATCGGCCATCAGGCCGATGGGGCAAAAAAGTTCTCGAGTAACGGCCACGTATTGGAAAGCGCAGCGTGGGGCGGCCCCCCGCCAGATGGACCGACGACCTGGTAAAGGTTGCGGGTGGCCGTTGGATGTGGGCGGCACAAAATCGCTCGCTGTGGCGGAAATTAGGTGGTGGCCTATGTTCAGCAGTGGACGTCATTGGGCTGATATGATGATGATGAAGTATTTTATTAAAGTAATAAAAATCTATTATATTTATAGGTATTCTCTAATTTGTATATTTTCAGACTTCAAGATAGAGCAAGAAGTGTTTCTACAAAAGAAAATACGCCAGTTGTCGATGGTTTACGTGTATTTTACAGCTATGTTGATGATGATGCAATTCAAGCCGCCGAACCTATTGTGAAAATGCCCAGCAAAGTTGCTAACTGCAAACAATATGTAAGGGATACTATTTCGTGACGTGTTTTATAAATACGTCATATTATTCATGAACCAATATTCACATAATAAATCAAAAATTAATCTAAATTTCACGTTGACTTTTAACAGACAGCAGAAGAATTAGACCTTAGTGAAACCCATCTCATCATGATACCAGGTTTTGAAGGACATTCCCGTATATTCTGTTCTATTGGTGAAATGTTAAAGATACAAGCCGTATCTCTACAGCTAGCTCCAGATTTAAAAGGAAATAGTATACAAGAAATGGCAGCTACTTTACATAAGGTAAATTTATTATATTTTTTCTATTATTATTTAGATAAAATACCTCAAGTAATACTTACAGAAGATATTCCGGACATTAACGTCATTATAATCATCTGGACATGGTATTTATCCCAAAGATTAATAAGTTAAATTACTGTGACAACTTTAAAAACTAGATATATATTATTCAGTTTTTATCGAGTACGATTTTATGTCTATATAATATTGGAGGATTCTCAAACTTTAGACTTTCTTTTATCTATACATTGACGCTATACCCTAATGGGCAACGAGAGTCTCAGATAATTGCCTTGTCTTGGAACCGCAACGAAATTAATCAGAAGTAAGTGGAGTCGTCTAAAATACTACAGTATTTGAGGCAAAAGTCTTCAACTAATATGTTTATAATATTGTACATGTACCATATCATAAAAAGATTTAAGTAATCGTAATCCTGAACCGATTATTTTGATTAAAACATGTAAGAGAAAGGTGGTTTGGGGTTGAAACTCTTGGACCTTGGGGGCCAAAATCTCATAGATTTTATCGTGAAATTTGTAAGCGTGTTTCTGAGGTATCACTTGACCCAAGGGCTGACCTCTACCTGGGGCAACGCATTAGCCTAGCATTTTGGGTACGTTTCCTCAGGAATCTAATCTCAGTCAGATATTCTATTTATAGGAATTCCCTGTAAATAGAGTATCTGGTTCTTTTTTTTAAAGTAGGTTAGCTGTGTATATTTTTAAGTTATGTGTAAATATTTTATTGAATAAATGTAGTTTATTTACCTTGGACACCATGGCCTCTCATGTAGTAGAAGTGCTGGCCGAATCTCGCGGCATGCTAACTTCAATGACATACTTCATCGGGCTCTTGCCACCGCTGGAGTGCCAGCCATTTTAGAACCAAATGGCCTGGCACGTGAAGATGGTAAGAGACCTGATGGTATGTCATTATTGCCTTGGAAGATGGGTAGGCCTTTGGTGTGGGACGCGACTTGCGTCGATACCCTTGTGCCATTTCATCTTCCAAATACAACAGTTTCCGCCGGCGCTGCTGCTGCATCTGCTGAAACTTCCAAGTGGCGCAAATATACTAACCTCGCTGGAGATTATCTATTTGTGCCGTTTGGAGTCGAAACACTTGGGCCGTGGGGTTCAGGTGCTCGCGCTCTATTTAAAGAGCTTTCAAAGCGATTGTCCGACGCTTCCCGTGACCGACAGACTGGCTATTTTCTAGCACAAAGAATAAGCATTGCCATCCAGCGTGGCAATGCTGCCAGTCTGTTGGGCACTTTTCCCACAAACAATGGCAGCGATGCGGAGGAATTTTATGATGCCGTATTTTAATTTCTAATTTCCTCCCCTTTTTTATGTTAATACATTTAGTTAGTTTTTATTTATAAATATTATTGTTTAAATTTAGTTTAATATTATATCTCAATAAAAGTATCAATACATGTTTAAATTTTGGTGAGATGGATGAATATGTATTATGGTTTTTCAGTATAATAAATTATTGCCCATTAATTCAGAAAAGAAACATTAGGTACACCTTTATAACAGATAACATAATTCCTTCATATTATGTCCCACAGTATATCAAGAGCACATTTGAGTTCAAAACAAAATTCTACATTTTGGGATACTCTCTTGGAGTAAACATTGCTTTGGAAGTGGCCGCTCTATTGGAGAAAGAAGGTGAGAACAGTTTGGGTGTCATAAATGTCTCCAGCAATTATTATATTCATCATCATCATCATCAGCAACCTCTTAATGTCCCACTGCTGGGCTCGGGTCTCATCTCCTACATCTAGAGAGCTGCCATAATCCACACACGCTGGCCTAATGCGGGTTGGTGGATCAGACATACACTTAGAATTTCTTCGAGTGTATGTGGGTTTCCTCACAATGTTTTTCTTTCCTTTCCAAGTCACATGACTCGTACATATAAACTCCACATAGTGAAATCGGTACTGCTGGTCGGAATCGAACTCAGACCGCGTGTTTAACACGCTGGACTCTTATCCATTCAGCCACCATCGCTTGAAGATGATTATATTATTAATCTTATAATAAATTCTCATTCATACTTTCTATGTTTCAGGTTATTTGGGAGTTGTATATTGTTTGGACAGCAGCCCAAAGTCAGTGCAAGTACATCTTGATGCCTATTTAGGTAAACTTACTGAAACAGAACTCCAAGACCTTATCGCAAGTGATTTATACAGTCTCACGAGTGGAAAAGACAGTGAGACGCTGAATAAAGAATTGAAAAATCAAAATAATTGGTCGGATAAAGTTGAAGTTACCTTAAAAATGTTACGGCCATTTGTAACACATTCTCATGATTATCTAAAAGCAGTCATAGACTCAATGTACAAAAGAATAAAGCTGTCTAAAGAATACGAGCCAAATCTTAAACTAGAATCGGAACTTGTACTTATTAAAGGCACTCCAGATCCTAAACTTGAACTTGCTGAAGACTATAACTTATCTAATTATAGTAACAAACCAGTTAAAGTGTTTCAAATAGAAACAGATCACGTATCAGCTCCTTACAGTTGTCAAGTGTCCAATATCGTCAATAAAATGCTTGAGCCACAGTTATTGGAAGCATATAATAAAATCAATCAGTGTGAGTTGTTACAAAATAATTGAACCAAAACTTAAAATAAATATGTCATTTACTTTTAAGTTGGTATCAAAACAACTTATTAGTATTAGTACTGACGGATTAGAACAAATAATGTCATTACTCCAACTCAACCCGTGGCTCTCGTAAGACGCGACTAAGGGGATAACCTTATGCAGACAAAAACACTGCAAGAAAAGGAAAATTCCAAACAAACTTTACACCAACCCGTCTGGCCAGTGTGGTATCATCATCAGCAACCCATTAAGTCCCACTGCTGGGCTCGGGTCTCTTCTCCTCTAACTAGAGAGCTGGAGGGTTGTGGCCATAATCCACTCACACTGGCGTAGTGCAGGTTGGTGGATCAGACATACTCATAGAATTTCTTCTACTTCTTCACCGTCAGCAGATGGTAAGTCACATGACTAGTACATATAAATTCCACAAAGTGGAATCCACATTGGTACTGCTGGTCAGTATAGAACTCGGACCGCGTGATTTGCACGCCAGTCCCTTATCCATTCAGCCACCAACGCTTTTGTGTGGTTTAAAGTAGCCTAAATTCCCTTCAGATTCTTTTGAGGAGACCCGTGCCCAACAGTGGGATGTTTGTGGTTTGAAATGATAATGATGATGATAATGACCATTGAGCCAACACCGAATGAAGTAAAATGTATGACGTGGTTTATATTTCATCAGCAACCCATTAAGTCCCACTGCTGGGATTGGATCTCCTCTCCTCTACCTAGAGAGCTGAGAGAGGGTTTAGGGTTTATAATTAATAATATAATCTAAGATATAATTTAATCGAAGCGATGGTGCCCGGCGAGCTAAACACGCGGTCTTAGTTCGGTCCCGACCAGCAGTACACTATGTGGATTTGTGAAATTTATATGTACTAGTCAAGTGACTTACCATCAGCTAACAGTGAAGGAAAACATCGTGAGGAAATACACATACACTAGAAGAAATTCTATGAGTATGTCTGATGCACCAACCCACACTAGGCCAGCGTGAGTGGATTATGGCAGCTCTCTAGATAGAGGAGAGGAGACCCGAGCCCAGCAGTGGGATATTAATGAATTGCTGATGATGATGATGATGAATATAATCTGCCTTTCACATTCCTTGTCCCATGAATTCTTTTGAAGTTGTCGATTCAAAATTAATTTTTATTGTTATTTTATCAACGTACAATTTATTGTAAATTAATTATTAGATATATATTTTGACTAATATGTTATGTTTGATAATATGAGATATGTTTGAAAATAAATATTGGTTATAATTGTGATATTTTTGTTGTCTCCTGGGTAATAAAGAATACTATTGTTAAATTGTTTTTATTACTTATCTATCATATAGGCGTCGCCACTTTATTCTACGAGAAAGTAAAGCGAGAAAGGGCGTAGGGGCAGTCAAGGTATAAAAAAATCACTTATTCAAAATAAAAAATATAATGAAAGTGTTTTATTGCACTTAATTAAGCATAACTGAACACTAACCCTCTTATTACAAAATATGGACTAGATATTAAACCAGGTTTAAATTGACATAACATAACATAACATAGCATCACGCCTTTTTCCCCGAAGGGGTAGGCAGAGGTGTTTCACACCCACATTTCGCCAGCTATGTTTTGGTCCCATGAAATAGGGGGCGAGCCTATTGTCATCTACCGGGAACATTTGTTTACCAAACTCCGGGAAAATCTGAATACTGGAATTTCATGATAGAAAAGCCCAATACGATTTTCACCCGACCCGGGAATCGAACCCAGGACCTCTTGCACAGCAGTCGTATACACTTTCCACTGCGCCACCGAGGCAGTCAGTGAAATTGACATAAGGCATTGTTTTAGCTGGCAATCGCTATCCTCGTCTGACAAGTGATGTCACGCGCTAGCTCTCTTTCACTCTATCTTAAATATTTACCATCTTTAACAGTTAGCAACCCTTAATTTAATTAAGCAACTGTATATTATAATAAACAGAAAAAATATCTTTAATTTGATATATGTACGTTATGAACGTATAAATATATCAAAATCATACCTGTTTACACCTGCGGCTGCGAAGATGTGCGGCCAAATGCGCAACGGCAACCGTGATTTTTCAGTCTTTATGTATATTGCCGTGAAGTGGACGATATCTTATTAAAAAAAAACTGGCCAAGTGCGTGTCGGGCCACGCACAGTGTAGGGTTCCGTAGTAGCCCGTTATCACAATATAGCACAATTCTGTTGTTCTTTATTCTGAATATAAGTAATGGTAAAGATATTAGGAGTTAATGCTAAGGATTTTATATTTGGTACAAAATTATCCAACACCCAAGTTCAACGACTATTACTGCTAAACTAATAAAGTTATCTTAACCGCCATAGTTTTCATTTAAAGTTCATGAAATACACTATCATCATGAATTTTCCCAGATTTTTCAAGCCAGCAGTTTAGCTTTTAGAAGGGAGGGGGACGCCCTACTGGAATAAAAATTTGCTCTTTAAAGTTTAATATTTCGTAAATGGACCATTAAATCGAAAAATAATGTTAGTAACCTCCAAGTCATTTTAGATGACCTATTCAACGATATCCCACACGATGGAGTAGACGACAAAAAAAAATTCAATCCCACTTCACATGAATGGGAGCTACCCTAAAAAAAAATCTCAGAGCAAAACCTCGGACAGACAGACAGACGGACATAACAAAACTATAAGGGTTCCTAGTCAGAACTACGGAACCCTAAAAACAAGCGAATGAAATTTTTTCCGAAAATTCAAATAGCAATCATTTAATAAATATTAGCGGCCATTTTGATAGGCAACTTGGTAGATATATATTCTCCTAATCATAAATATGCGTAAAAATTTGGCTTTTAGCAAACACTCGATGAATGCACTAATTCTGCAGCCAGATCTCGTACTATAAGGGAGAATGGAATCATACTTAGCCTGGATATACTGTTGATCATAGGCCTCACCTAATTTCAGCCACAGCGAGCGTATTGTGCCGCCTGCATCCAACGGCCACCCGCAACCTTTACTAGGTCTTCGGTCCATATGGCGGGGTGCCGCCCCACGCTGCACGCACCAATAATTCTGTTCAACAGTGGACGTCATTAGCTGATTTGATGATGATGATGATGATGGATATACTTCCTAACAATCTGAAATCTACTAGGATAATAATTATCCTAGTAGATTATGTCGACTGGCCTCTTGGTCTAGTGGTTAGTGACCCTGACTGCTAAGGTTTTCCCAAGGAACTACAGTATGGGTTTCTTCAAAAAAGGAGTGAATATACGTGCTCATGATGCCCCTGATGCTGCAGGCGCCCATAGGCTACGGTACTAGTTTACCATCAGATGGACCGTACGTCTGTTTGCCACCATTATTATTTCATGTGTTTTGATGCGTTTTTAGATTCATAACGATGTGTAATATCACATAAATATAATATCATAAGTGTAATATCACATCGTTATTTATTGTTATATTGTTACAAAACATTACAATAGGTAATTTTATTTCATCACATGAGTGTATTGGAAACAGAACATCCAAAAAATTATCACGAAAAATAAAATAAGGCAATTAAAAATAAAATACGAAGTTAGCTCAGGTCAGCTAGTAATTAGATAAAAATATACTTAAATCCGTGTAGTGGATTAAGAATACATAATGTCACTATCCCATCTCAACCCGTGGGTGTCGTAAAAGGCGACTAAAGAAGTAACCATGCAGACAAGAACAATGCGAGAAAAGGAAAATTCGAAACAAAACCCTATACCAACCCGTCTGGCCAGCGCGGTATAGTAGGCTAAATTCCCTCCATATTCTTTGGAGGAGACCCGTGCCCAGCAGTGGGACGTTTATGGGTTGAAATGATGATACTTAAATGTACTTACTACTACTAGACGCAAAAGTTTACAGTTTCCACCTTAACCTTAGTATAAATATAAAAATAGAAGTCGGAAATTACGTCGTACATTAAATTTTGCATTATTCAGCCGTAAAATAATTTACGTCTGAATAATGGCTCCACTACATTATGGGCGATAATCGTAGATCGAGTGATCGCCTGTCGGCACAATCATTGTATTGGGGTGTCCTATCCTACAGTTCTTACTAGGATGGCGTAATGGAAACTCCGATAACTTAGTGGACTGTATATAATATAATTGTTATAAAAAGTGACAATATTTAATTATGCGCGTGAGTGGTTTGCGATGGACGATGACGCAGTGATAGGAAGTCTGTTCTGTCATTCTGATAACAGCGCGCCCGGCGCGCCCCCTCCTCTCCGCGACGTCTGCCAAAACGCGGTCGCGCGGCATTTAGTTGTCCTCATGCTCCCGGCGTTTAGTTATCAACAATTATCTTGTAAACATCCCCACGCTCGTCTGTAGAAGTTTGTCGAATGGCAAGCGGCAAGCAAGACAATATGGAAATGGCGTGCGTTGCTGCTGCAACCATTTATTTAATAGCGATTTAAAACCAAAAAAATGGAGGGAAAAGAAGGTGATGGCGTTTGACTATTCATCCTATTTTAATATTTTAGTCGAATATAATAGACGGCGAATGAATAATTGGCGATCGTGTGGGCATCTCAACGCAACCACCCGGCGATTCCCTTTGATGTGTGCCTGAAAAACCGACAAATCACGGGACACAGGCGAGCATAGACTTCTTCTTCTTATCATATGGGCTTGAGGCAAACCCTGGTGTTGTTATTTATCAAGTGGCCCAGAAGGTTTCCAACTTGATAACCGAAACAACAGTTTTACATGCCTTCCAAAGCACGGTCACGTTCGAGAATGAATTTCCCACAAACGGACACCCATCATGGACTGATCTTGCCGAGTGTTCTTATTCTGTCGAGTCTCTACGTCTGTAATCGCCTATAGTGTAGAGAAGCCATTACAGTGATAGTGCTATTTGCGCTCTATATAATGTAGGTAATTGTAACATTAATTTACCTAAATACGAATACAATAAATTATGTATGTACATATTACTATATAAAACTAGTGTTGTATTTAAATTAAATATTAAGCAATTTTCTTTGCTTCAGTTTAATATTTTATATAAATGCTAAAAAAGTAATGGAAAAATTCATACCCACGTCGGGACTTGAACCCGCGACCCTACCTTTCCGTGTGCAGTGATGTATCGTCATAACTGACATTGGTTTGCATATTTACCTACAGATAGGTATTATATTTTGTAGGGCGTAAAATTTGCTAGTTATACCGCTGATTTTCTTTAACTTAATAATTATGTAATTAATCTTATTAGGCTGTGGTTTAAAAGCTTACCAAATTGAGTAAAATTTATACCTAAGAAAATACTTTCGCAGTCCATAACTAGGGAAATGATCACCAAAATCTGTTATCCTATTTTAAACTAACATTAACCTTATAATAGATTTTTGTAATGCTTCCAGTTATTTTACTACCTATGAAAATAACGCTCTGAAAATCCCAATGTATTATTACTTATTAATATAAATAGAACTGTAAACGCAATGACTTCGTACCTTTTACACGTTTCATCTAAATATAAAAAATGTATTAAAAACATAAAAAAAAAAATAGCTTCGATTACCTAAATAATAACAAGTAAATAATGGATTAGTCCATAATCCACTCACGCTGGCCTAGTGCGGGTTGGTAGATCAGACATACCTACTCATAGAATTTCTTCTAGGGTATGTGGGTTTCCTCACAATGTTTTCCTTCACCGTCATCAGATGGTAAGTCACTTGACTATTACATATTATTATAAATTCCACAAAGTGGAATCCACATTGATACTGCTGGTCGGGATCGAACTCGGACCGCGTGATTTGCACGCCGATCCCTTATCCATTCAGCCACCATCGCATCATCTAATTCTTGTAATATGGATACTTATTGACTAGACAACTGATATATTATAAATAACTTTTGTTTGTAAATATATAAAAAATTAAAATAACCCGACTGCAAAAAATCAACAGACAAGACGAAAACAGAAGAGACGAATCTAACGAAACCTTAATTGTCGAAATCCATCGAGCCGTTTGAAACAAACGTGGGAATAAGGAAATTTACAAATATACAAGATACGCGCGAAAAACAATACCCGTCCTGTCAGTCGGGTAAAAATTGAAAACCATGAAATATGATGATACTAAATGACCATTCCTACGAATTAACCCGAATATTCAGTTTCTTGTTCGCAATACTTAGTTAAAATTTGGTCACATCACTCACATGCACACTGCATAATAACATGATGTAATTTTATTATTACTACACCTATAAAAAGAGGTTCAGTTTAGTTTTAAAATTCACTCAGTAAATACTGTGTTGTGAATATTGATTTCTGGACATTAAAAATATAATTTTCGTTTGAAATCAACAACTGTCGCTATCAAGTCAAGGTAACATTACATAATGAGTTCTATCCTTTATAGGGTAAATTTTATAGGGTATTAATTTAACCATAATAATTACCAGCAGGAGATCAGAGCCGCAGGATCCGACCGAAGCAACTCGTTCTAATGAAGAAATTTCAAATATGTGATTATAATTTAATAGACGTCGAGCAAGGCTTCGCTCCCGTCGTTCTTTATTTGGCCACTGCTCAGCTCCTATTCGCCGTATCGTGATGTTATTTATAACTATATTTGCCTATAACCTTCCTCAATAAATGGGCTATCAAACACTAAAAGAATTATGAAAATCGGTTCAGTAGATCCCGTGCTTACCCCATACAACGTCACAAGCTCTTTAGTATTAGTATAAATTGGCAGAACAGTTATCTAACTCTATACCTGTAACGTTACTCAAGTCATATGGAAATCAAAATAAGTATTCTGTCATAAGAATATCCTATAATGTAAAAAATTACAAAGTTAAAAAAAACTGAAATTTAACGGGGCATAAAGATTAGCTAAAAAAGTCATAGATTACAATAAAACTAGAATTTTATGGTATTTATTTAGAGTACCAAAAATTCTCAATTTCGAACTTTTTAGCTTTAGTTTCCAGTATGGATCCCGCACAAGTAATAGAACTCCAGGCAAAGCGCCATCACAAACCAATGGATGATATGATAGAGCGCGGCGACTCCCCCGTGCAGCAGTTCTACAGCGGCACCACCGTGTTCGTGACAGGAGGCTCCGGCTTCCTCGGCAAGCAGCTCATCGAGAAACTACTCAGGTAAGTGGCAATTCTTAAGAGGGTTCATACAAAGGAATGACAACGTCGCAATTTAGTGTTATATTTCGTGGCTTTCGATTTTTATTTTATATTAATCGGAGTCATTTTTTTTAATATTTTCAATACTTACAGTTTTTAGAATAAGGTATAGTCGACCATATAATTACTTTACCAATTTTGACAAAAACTCCCATCAAAATAAAAATTCAATAAATCCGGGTACTCACTAGCGAGCCGTAACTGTAACCGTTGCATGTACTGTTACCAAAAAACATAGTGTGTACGTGGTTCACAAACCTGCTGCGAGCGGTACGCGTGCGGCTTGCAGCGAGCCGATGTTTACAACGCACTCATTTCTGAACCCGTAACGTTGCACGTAACTGAAACCGTTACTGTTACCAAATACATAGTGTGTACGTGGATCACGAGCCTGCGACGAACGCTACACAAGCGACTCGCAGCGAGCCGATGATTGTCGGTTTTTGCCGCGGATCAAAGGGCGCTCGCAGCGCACTCGTGGAAGTCAAGAGGAGAGGTTGTTGCTAGCCGCTGCGAACCAGCTGTATTTTCGAGTTATATGAAATATAACTCGAAAATACAGCTTATATGAAATATGAAAAAATATTCTTTTTTTTTTTTTTTTTTTTTTTTAAAAGACAACGCCCGCACTAGGGAACGAGCCCTGTGTCGCGGGGAGCTTTACAAACATGAAACTAACGGACACAAAGTACACTCAGACTAGAAACAAATATAGATCTATGAATCACACAAATATTTGTCTCGTGTGGGAATCGAACCCACGTCACCCAGCACGGCGATGTAGTGGCGAGGCGACCACCTTAACCAATACGCCACGGTGACAGTCTAGTCAGTATATGAACAGTAGATCACTTCTTTCTCGATACATTCTATGAATCCACCATCTTCGTGGCCGTTTATGATCATCGAGTAACGCATCTATAAGTAAGTATGCTGCACAGGCGAGAGACACTTCGTCCGACATCGTGTAGTTACAAACCAAAACTGAGGGCAGAGCAGGCCTCCCCGTTACTCCCCGTACACACTAGAACCTCGTTACTGTATCTGTTTGGTTACAGTTACAGCTCGCAAAATGAGTACGCTCGGTGAAAGCGTTCCGGCGACGTCATGAGCCTAAACTGTAGCACGCGTACACACTAGAACCTCGTGACTGTATCACGCAAGTTACGGTTACGGCTCGCTGGTGAGTACCCGGCTTAAAAGACTCATTGTTGATGACAACTGTCACTGTACTTATGTCACTTGCAAGCAATAATAGACATTATTGTATTGTGTATATCTAGGCCAGCGTGAGTGGATTATGGCCTAAACCCCCTCAGCTCTCTAGTTAGAGGAGAGGAGACCCGAGCCCAGCAGTGGGACTTAATGGGTTGCTGATGATGATTGTATTGTGATATGCAAACGACAATTATTCTAAGGGTGGTAAATCAATTTTGTTTTCCACTATACATACCGTTTTTATTAACTATCTATATTATATATAAATCAATTGCTGTTAAACTCGAGAACGGCTGAACGGATTTATCTTATCTTAGTCTTGAAATGTTCGTGGAGGTCTAGGGAAGGTTTAAAAGGTGAGAAAAATTGCAGAAAAAAAATCTATTGAGGCAGTACGAAGTCTGCCGGGTCAGCTAGTTTTACAATAAAAATAACTCCTTGCAAGTTCCAATGTGTTATTTGCATATAAATAGAACTGTAAACCTAATGATTTCATACCTTTAACAAACTTTTTTCCTAATTCTAAAAAGTGTTTTGAAGATATAACAAACAAAACTCCTGTTCGACGGCATAATACTTTTAACTGCAGAAATAAGCACTGCCTATGAAAAAGTATTAAAATATTCAATAACGTGTGTTTGGTATGTGTTTATGTCTTAGTCACTGTACAATTATTTATTTCTTCTCTCTCTCGTCCTTTTCTCTGTATAAGTTTTGTATATTTTGTAGTAAGAACCAGCTGCGATCGTCACAATACACCTTTATATAAATCTGTTGGAATGGTGTATTTAACTGTTGCTAACAAATTTGCTTTCCTTATGAAAAAAGTGTTGTCGCCAAATTGTTCGGAATGTGATGTTGTTGAGGATGTACAGCATGTTTTAGTGGAATGTGTTCGAAACCAAATTCAAAGAGACTGTATTTTCAGATTTATTAATATAGATTTATGTAATGTTGGTATTTGTAATACCGTCTTGTCTGAGCCGGATTCAAGGAAAGCCAAAGCATTATACACATTAGCTAAATGCTACTTAAAAGCCAGACTTTAAAACAAAAAAAAAAAAATTAAAATTACTTTAGTGTTGTACCTAGTTATAAGTTCGGAATGTTATTTGTATCATTACGAGGACGACATGGTCGCTCGTTTCTGTGAACCAAGTCCTATTTAAACAATAAAGATTAAAAAAAAAAAAAAAAAACTGTTGCTATAATTACTATGCCGCTATGATACATAGTCTACCCTGTAGCATTATTGTATTTACAGTTACCCACATTATTTTATTACTGTATATTTTTTTTTTACCACACTATTTCTCTAGGTACTCTAAAAAATATCAAACATTTTCTATTTGTTACCAACATTTGACAATCAATTTGACATAAGAATATTTTGACAAGTTAAACAACGATTGACTAGCTGCGTTCCGTGTTTTATATCATTAATTTTTATATTAGAGGTCAAATCGATCTATATTTTTTTTTTTTACATTGTTTTGTGTATTTGTTTTGTACCTTTATTTTTAGTGTTAATTTGAGTTAGCTGGCGGGTGGTGCATAAGCAGTAACGTTGTCTTTTGCATCATAATTAATAAGTAACTACTCATATTATATATTATAATTATATTATATATATATTGTATTAAGTATATTTAAATATAAATGTCATTCTCAGATGATGAATCATTTCTCTCTGCGAATGACTCTGCTAGTTTGTCGAGTGAGGATAGTTATGGTTCGGTGACTGGGACGCTGGGTGACTTTATTCGGGCTACTTTTAATCAGTTGCCACGCAATTTATTCAACACCTGTCACATCAACGCTCAGAGTATTCCAAGTCACTACAGCGACCTCTCTGAAGCATTCTCAGATACTAACGTACATGCCGTCTTGATTTCCGAGAGCTGGCTCAAACCAGACCTTCCTTCTACCTCTTACCCCCTTTCTGACTTTATTTTGATCAGGAATGATCGGGTTGGTCGGAGAGGGGGTGGAGTTGCTATTTATCTCCGTAGCAACTTTCCCTATAAAATTCTTGACTCCTCTCATTCCAACTCTTCTGCAGCGGAATTTCTTTTTCTCGAAGTTTGTGTCTATGGTACTAAAATTCTTCTAGGGGTTGTCTACTGTCCTCCAAGTCTTGATTACTTCTCCAGTCTCGAATCGATTCTGGAATCTTTAGGGTCTGAATACTTACATCACATTGTCATGGGCGATTTTAATACCGATCTCCTTGTTCCGCATTCCTGTCGTTCCCGTAAACTCCTCCAAATCATCGACTCCGTCAGTCTACATGTCCTATCTTTACTAGCTACCCATCGGAATATTGAAGGGGCCGACACGTGGCTAGATATTATCTTGACTTCCAATCCCTCTTTAGTCCGATCTCATGGTCAAACCCTTGCTCCTGGTTTTTCCCGTCACGACCTTCTTTTCCTCTCATATAAACTTAAACCTCCTAAACCTCGCCTAAAGGTTCTGCACATTCGTTGTTTTGGTAGAATGAACAGGGACAGTTTATGTAAAGATGCATCCTCCCTAGATTGGGAGCATTTAACAGCTGCATCGACTGTAGACGAAAAGGTGCGCATATTTAATGACGTCGTCATTAACTTGTACAGTATTCATGCACCAATTAAAAGGGTCAAAATTAAACGTCCTCCCGCCCCTTGGATGTCGGAGGGTGTTCGGATGGCGATGCGGGTCAGGGATAAGGCATTCCGCAGGTATCGTCGGGACCGCTCTGATGACAATTGGGGTCTTTATAGGATTGCAAGGAATCGGTGTAACCAGATTATACGTAACGCCAAACGCCGCCACATTCTAAATAACCTCAATTCCTCCACCCCCGCTGATGTCTGGAGGTTTCTGGGCACTCTTGGAATCGGTAAACCGAGTGTTCTCAGACAACGGTCGGCTTGGATGAAATCAACGCACACTTCCTTTCTTCTTGCATCATAGATCACCAAGCCAAGCGCCGAACTCTGGAATACATAGCTGCATTGCCTAGTCCCAACCTTGATAGTCCTTTTAAGTTTTCTCCAGTTGCAGTAGATGAAATCAAAAAGATAGTCCTGTCAATCAAGTCCAATGCCTTGGGATGTGATGGCGTTAGCCGCAGGATGATAACCCAGATTCTAGATTATCTCCTCCCCACAATCACACACTTAGTGAATTTTTCATTAGAGTCTGGGCAGTATCCATCTGTGTGGCGAAGCGCCTTCATTATTCCCTTACCTAAGATCCCTAACCCAACAGCTCCTAACCATTTTAGACCTATATCCATGCTCCCATTCCTATCAAAAGTGGTCGAGGCCTGAGTTCAGAAACAGCTGTCTCAGTTTATATTTAGGAACAATTTGCTTAGCCCTTTGCAGTCTGGATTCAGGCCAGGCCACAGCACAACCTCTGCTCTTCTTAAAGTGACTGGCGATATTAGGGCAGGAATGGAGGAAACCAAGGTTACAGTCTTAGCCTTTTCACGAATGCCTTTAATACCGTCAGTCACGATATCCTTCTTTCTATCCTCTCCCATCTTATGGTTTCGTCTGTGGCACTGGAATGGTTCTCGTCGTATCTTCAGGGACGTCAACAGTCGGTACACATGGGAGATTGTTCTTCCGCTTGGTGTGCCGTCAACTCAGGCGTTCCTCAAGGTGGCATACTTTCTCCTCTATTATTGTCCATTTTTATTAATTTCTTAACTCCTCATCTTCATTGTGCGTATCATCTGTATGCCGATGACTTGCAACTGTATTACCAAGCTAGTGTAGACGACATATCCATGGCGATAGACCAGGTAAACTACGATCTGGACACTATAAGGAGTTGGTCTGGTCGCTTTGGCTTGTCAGTGAACCCTAGCAAGTGTCAGGCCATCATTGTGGGAAGCCAGCGACTGATGAGTAAAATCGACCTGGAAAGTTTACCATCACTTGTCTTTGATGGATTGACTATCCCGTTTAGTTCAACCGTCAAAGATCTGGGGCTAATTATAGACAAAAACCTTACCTGGCAAGCCCAAGTCACTAGCGTTAGTCAAAGAGTAACAGGTACCTTACGTGCCTTATACCGCCTGAAGAACTTCCTGCCTCCTAAAACCAAGACAATGATTGTGCTGACCTTAATCCTTCCTATAATCGACTATGGTGATGTATGTTACGTCGACCTGAATGCAGATCTTCTCAATAAATATGACCGTCTTCTCAATAACTGCATTCGATTCATTTTTAATCTGCGTAAATTTGATCACATCTCGTCGTATCGCGCAGAGCTAAAATGGTTACCAATACGGCAGCGTCGTAATTCGCGAGCTCTTACTACTCTTTTTTCTTATCTTCATTCCCCTATTCTACCCAGTTATCTAGCTCCTTACTTCCAAACGTTAGCCTCAACCCATGACCGAACATTACGCTCTTCTAATAATCTTATTCTAACCTATCCCTTTCCTCACACCACTGATTTTGTTCATTGTTCCTTCTTCATACAATCTGTCCTACTCTGGAATGCGCTCCCTCTGAAAATCAAGATGGTCACTAACAAGGTTGCCTTCAAATTTAGGGTACGAAGCATCCTACTCGACGGACTATCAGGATCATCACATCAATAGACTAGTAGTATATATGTATAATATTGATATTGTATTTATATAATAAATATATATATTTATACTATTTTATTTTAAATAAACTATATATGTATTTAGATCTTGATATATCAAGTAACTATTTATCATATATTATTTTTATTCTATGTTACTCCTTATATATTGTATTTATCTTATGTACTTAGTTAAGTCACTATTTTTCTTTTAATTTTGCACCTACCATGTTCTTCTCTGCATCACCCTAAGGTTGGCAGGTAGACAATGCCTTTGGCATTAAGCCCACCGTTGTACCATTAATGTGCATAAAGTTTTAAATAAATAACGCTTTATAAGTAGTATTACTTATATGCATTTGCATATGCAAAATACAAATGCATACGATGTCTATTAATGGGTAATAGAATATTTGAATAATTATTTCTATAAATAGTCAAAGTTCTGTTCAAGGTTCAAGGTTCAGTGATGCACACACACACATTATTTAATTTAATATATGGTAACTGCCTCGGTGGCGCAGCGGGAAGTGTATACGACTGCTGTGCAAGAGGTCTCGGGTTCGATTCCTGGGTCGGGTGTAAATGGTATTGGACTTTTCTAACATGAAATTCCAGTATTGACATTTTCCCGGAGTTTGGTAAACAAATGTTCCCGGTAGATGACAATAGGCTCGCCCCCTATTTCATGGGACCAAACATAGCTGGCGAAATGTGGGTGTGAAACACCTCTGCCTACCCCTTCGGTGAAAAAGGCGTGATGCTATGTTATGTTATGTTATGTTATATATGGTAATTCATATATTATCCCAATCGTGATTTTTACTTACAATTAATTAACAAATTCACAATCACTCTTAAAATTTCAATGATTAAATAATAATAATAATGTTTGGAATTTCATACACAGCTCCATCTAGTTCCAAACTAATCTAATGTTTCACATCAGCAACCCATTTAGTCCCACTGCTGGGATCGGGTCTCCTCTCCTCTAACTAGAGAGCTGAGAGGGTTTAGGCCATAATCCACTCACGCTGGCCTAGTGCGGGTTGGTAGATCAGACATACTCATAGAATTTCTTCTAGGGTATGTGGGTTTCCTCACAACGTTTTCCTTCACCGTCAGCAGATGGTAAGTCACTTGACTATTACATATTATTATAAATTCCATAAAGTGGAATCCACATAGGTACTGCCGGTCGGGATCGAACTCGGACCGCGTGATTTGCACGCCGGTCCCTTATCCATTCAGCCACCATCGCATCATCTAATTCTTGTAATATGGATACTTATTGATTAGACAACTCATATATTATAAATAACTTTTGTTTGTAAATATATAATTAATATATATACATTAAACCCAGAAACAGAACAAATAATTGTGCTTATCACACAAAGATTTGTCCTTGGTGGGAATTGAACCCATGACCTCTGTCTCAGCAGTCAGGGTCACTAACTACTGAGCCACGAAGGCTTTTTTTAAGGCTAAATAAAACGAAAACACCATGGAAATGTCTCATTTGCGTAGTAATTATTGTTTACATAGCAGTCGTAAAATTAAAATTAAAATTTTCAGATCATGTATTATAAAGAAGATATATTTCCTAACAAGATCGAAGAAAGGTAAAACTATTCAAGAAAGAATAGAAGTTATGTTAACGCAACCGGTAAGTCAACTCTATATGTATTGAAGTACCTATATACAGAGTGTATAAAACGATACTACATTAAATGACAAGGCAGCCAGTGTTAACCCTTATAAACTAATTCTAATAATCATTAAATCGATTTGTCGAAAAATTTAAAAATATAAAACTACATATTATTTTTCTATCATGACGTTAAAAGTGCGGAACAGAGTAAGAGATATTAATATGAAAGAGTCAGAGATATTTAAATGAATTGAATGACGTAATGACAACATACGATCAGCGTAAATACCTACAGGTTGTTTAAAACTGTGAAATAAAGAAAGTATATTTACGTCTAAACTATTGCAAATTTCTATTTAATTTTTTTGGTAAAGCCTTCTAACATCACATGCTACACGTGGTTTCATTTAATGTCGTGTCGTCGTATACACTTATAATTTGTGTTTTTTTAAATTTATTAAGCACATATTTATTTATTTATACAACAATATACAAGCTTACTGTTATACACAAAATCTCTTAAATGTTAGGTGAAGATCTATACAAAAGAAAACAAAATTATGCTAAAATTAAATTAATGTGCAAATCAGACATACATATACGTAACTCATATATTAAGGCTATAGAAGTGTATAACAAATTACCTAATAGTTTCAAAGACTTGTGCCACTTACTATTTTCAAAAACATTACCCTCCTTTTTGGCAGTCGGGTAAAATGAGAATAACCTCTCGGCTTATTATAGAGAAATGTTTTTATAAAGACAGGCATTTGATTAATTGATGCTGGTATTAATCACAATTAAATCACTAATAATATAATTGAACTCTCAGATAGGAATGATTTGACTAGACAACTACTATGGACCGTACGTCTGTTTGCCACCGTCGTGGTATAAAAAAAAAAAAAAACATTCGTGACATCAAACTTTGGTATATACAGTGTGTGTCTACGACCCGGGCTTTTATAAAGGCTGATGATAATATGCTTCGTTAACAATTGTTTGCACGTATTAGTAAATCATAATTATGTTAATTAACGCCACAATTAAATAATTTTCTAAATCCGCAACGTAAATGTAGTACGTACTGTGTAATTGTCGTAATTCATGTCGTTTATTCACTTGGTATAAGGCATGTCGTGGTACGGGGGTGAAAAACTGTGATAGCTAGCGTAGAATGTATTGTCGTCCTTGTCAATGCACACACACCTAGGTATTGGTCAAATTACTGTGCTTTACATTGCTGGCAATTACAATTTTGTTAGAAAATTAACAAAGTCTGAAATTTAGTTTATAAATTAAATTAATATAATGGTTACATTATACGTTATATTAACCTCCTTTAAAAAAAGCCAGGGTTGTAGACACACACTGTATAATATTGAATGACATTAATTAATTAAGTATCACTGGAAAATAACTTTTTTTAGTATTAATTTATAGTTTTTGTATCACTAATTGTTTAATCATTAATTTGAATATTTACGTACCATTGTTATGGTAGAATGTGTTGGAACTATTCATATTTATCACCACTGTAACCACATTTCTCGTAAATAAATGTATTTATATTTCTAAAAAAGATAAGGTACATTAAAATTCATTTATCCTATAACACAATTAAACTATTACTATTGAGATGTCATAGTAAGAAATAAAATTATAGAATTACTTAATACACTTAATTTGTTAGCATGTTAGCATTAGGATCAGATTGTAGAAAATTAAGCGAGGGTGACCGAATGGAGAAGGGACCGGCGGCGTGCAAATCATGCGGTCCGAGTTCGATCCCGACCGGCAGTACAATGTGGATTCCATTTTATGGAATTTATATGTACTAGTCAAGTGACTTACCATCTGCTGACGGTGAAGGAAAACATCGTGAGGAAACCCACATACCCTAGAAGAAATTCTATGAGTATGTCTGATCCACCAACCCGCACTTGGCCAGCGTGAGTGGATTATGGCCTAAACCCTCTCAGCTCTCTAGATAGAGGAGAGGTGACCCGAGCCCAGCAGTGGGACTTAATGGTGGCTGATGATATTCTAAAGCCGAAGAGTTTGTTTGAACGCTAGGATCTCAGGAAGTACTGGTCCAATTTGAAAAATTCTTTTAGTGTCAGATAGCCCATTTATCGAGGAATGTTATAGGCTAACATTACGCTACGGCCAATAGGAGCTGAGCAGTGGCCAAACAAAAGCGGTAGGAGCGAAGCCCCCCGCGACTTCTATAATATTAGGTATAAACTTTATTTATTTACTTAAACAATGTAGGGGTTCTTAACCTATTGTTTGGGGGATATATTTCACATGGATAAAGATACCTTTCTTTTTTTTACTTGGGGAAATGCCTGACGCATACCCCTCGGTCTTGGGGAAAGAACCGAGGGGTTATGTGGGGCTCGCACCCACTAAAACCCCAAGGTGTTCCTCTCGTCGCGCTCTGCTGTGGTCACGGGAGCGCAGGAACATTCGTCCGCGACCACAGCGACGATGGCCCGCTACGGGCCTCCTCTCTGCCGGAGCTTAGCTCAGGCGATGACGTGCGGGAACACGCACACGCCACCAGAAGACGCTCGCGGTCCTGGCGTGGCGGACGCGCTCAGCCGGGCGCGTCCTCTTCTCGGGCTGTTACTGCGGGAGGTCGCGGGCGTATTTACTTTACAATTGATATGTTTTGTATTAAATGACATTCGGAATATTTCCTCCATATTACATTCAATAATTATGTAAGTAGTTAATTATAAATATTTGGATAGTTTAGCTTAGGAAACTACCTAAGTACTATGCGAATCAAATTAGAACGGGATCGTACTTGACAGAATTTGCCACAAACTTCAGTCGAATGTGCACATTTTTGTACGGCTTTGTACTTGTAATATCTTTCGTTTTTGTACACCCTACTTGTAGGGTATGAAGTTATTTCCAAATGGAAATTAAAATGGCGTCTTGTTTTGAGAGTCCCATATTTATTTGACTCGCATAGTAAATACTAGTTTTTCAAACGCAAGCGTAGGTAGGTCAAACTTATGTTAATGTTTTCACATTGTCTACTTATTTTTTAGTATCATGTATTTTATTCTGTGGAATATTTTTTATATGATTAGGGACATACTTGAGTGCTGTGTCGCGTCGTGGCGCCACGACATCCTAATGTGTCTCTAACCACCATCATCATTCATCATCATCATCAGCAACCCATTAATGTCCCACTGCTGGGCTCGGGTCTCCTCTCCTCTATCTAGAGAGCTGTGAGGGTTAAGCCATAATCAACACACACTAGCTTTGTGCGGGTTGGTCGATTTGACATTCACTTAGAATTATTTTTTCTAGGGTATGTGAGTTTCCTTACGATGCAGCGATGTTTCCATTCAGCCATCATCACGTTAACCTTGTAACAATAGGCAAATGATAATTATCTTTCTCTAGTCAGTAGCGGAGTTCTGAGCATATCAGTAAGTCATAGAGCATTGATGATGAATTGATGATAGTCTTACTTAGTAGACCAAGTAAGCAAACATGGCTCCCACTTAAATGTAATTTTGTTAAAAGGTATTCGATCGTCTACGTGAGAAACAGCCACAGTTTGCAGACAAGATAGTGCCCGTGGAAGGTGACGTGGCAGACATCAAGCTTGGACTCAGCGACTGTGACTGGAATGTACTCACAGAAGAGGTACCTCTATTTGTCTATCTATCTTGGGAGTTATTCTGAATCGTCGGATTGCTCCCGGATCGAATTGTTGTTTGTGTTGTGCAGTAAAGTGTCGTTGAGTCTCACGCCACGTTCGTTAACTTGCAGGTGGACATAATATTCCATGAGGCAGCCACAGTTCGGTTCGACGAACCTCTCCGCAAGGCAACTCTCACGAACGTGCGAGGCACCAGAGAAACCTTGGGGCTGGCAAAACAGTGCGCACATTTGAAGTGAGTTAATCAGTAAGGTTAGGAAATCTGAAAGAGGTGATAACGACCAGTTCGAGTAATGATTAAGTTCTCTCGTGTATTGTAGAAAGTTCGTCCACGTATCGACAGCATTTAGTCATGCTACAGAAGATCGTATCGACGCTGACGTAGACGAGCAACTCTATCCAAGTCCTGTACCTCCACACACCATGATAGAACTTGCTGAAGAGGCTGACGCTACCAGACTCGACAACATCACGAAACAGTGAGTTTACATATTTAACAGAAAATTTAGAGCCAAATATTAGCAGCCTGTTTAGAAGAGAATATCCAAAGTGATTCCAAAAGTAGAACACAATGGGCACATAACAATGGTATTGTATGCTTGGAGACTTATCGTTGTGGTCTGTTTCTGACCTTAGATTTCTGAGTATCGGAACTAAATATCTTAGATCAGGAAGTTTTCAACCAAAAATATCCAATCATCGTAGTTTTCCCTACGTACGTTGTGAACGTAACCAACTTGGTTACGTTCACAACGTACGTAACCGCCATTACGATTATGAAGTTTAGACATACTTTTATTTATTACCATGACAGATTATATTATATATGTCTACCTGTACGATTGTATTGTATTAATATTAACAATCAATAAAATTTACAGCTTGATACAAGGCTGGCCCAACACTTACATGTTCACCAAAGCTATATCTGAGGAGTTGATCAAAACCTATGCTGGCGACCTGCCTGTGTGTATCGTTAGACCTTCGATCGGTGAGTAGACTTTGTTTGGTATTGTTGTGAAACTGCCAGTCATGAAACTAATTCAGAAGATTCGAAACGTGTTGTTTAAATGCAGAAAATCACGCTATCAAAATTTCTTACAACGCAAACAAGTAAATAATTAAAAAATTATAATAACCCGGTTGCAAAAAATCAACAGAAGCCACGCACTAAAAATACCGAACAAAGGTTGTTATTACAGTGGACAGCCACATCATAGAATTTCTTTAAGGGTATGTGGGTTTCCTCACGATGTTTTCCTTTAACGCACCGTTAGCAGATGGTAAGTCACTTGACTAGTTAAGTACATATAAATTCCACAAGGTGGAAACCACATTGGTACTGCCGGTCAGGATCGAACTCAGACCGCGTGATTTGCACGCCGGTCCCTTATCCATTCAGCCACCATCGCTCTCGGCAGCTACCCTAGCATGTTATAAAGGGATAGCATTAATTTCATTATTACGCAAGTTTTAGAAAATGATAGAGATATTTAACTGGATATTTAACTCTTCTAAAGTTAAATTGTAAGTAACTATATGGGCAAGTATTTCTTTAGCCTCCACACCTAGCTAATTAATTTTTTTATTTACTCTTGCAGTACTCCCGTCGTTTTTTGAACCGAACCCCGGATGGTTGGACTTACAGACTTTGATAGGTCCAAGTGGTGTAAGTGTAATTTTACATTATTATATACTAGGTGAAGGTTTTACAATAAGCTCCTACATACACAGAGCATCAGAGTCAAGTATGCGGGCGGCATTACCAAACATGTTGATTTGTTTGTCAACGAGTCGTTTATTTCATCATAATCATTTCAACTCATTAACGTCCCACTGCTGGCCACGGATCTCCTCCAATTAATGTGGAGGGAAATTAGCCTACTATACCACGCTGACCAGACGGGTTGGTATAGGGTTTGTTTCAAATTTTCCTTTTCTTGCAGTGCTCTTGTCTGCATTGGGTTACTCCCTTAGTCGCCTTTTACGACACCCACGGGTTGAGATGTGGTAGTGACATTACGTATTCTTAATCCATCACTACACGGATAATTTTACTTCGGTCGTTAATTTATGACAGTAGATTTTACAAAATTTCTTGATACGATTGATAGGAATCGTAATTGGAAACAGCATGTAGCACAATTTCTGTATTGCGCCAAGTATTTTTAATAAACTACCAAAACACTTACAACAACTAAACGTGAGTCACTTGTAACTACAATTAAAAAGTATGGTATGTCATTATTGCCTTGGAAGATGGGTAGGCCTTTGGTGTGGGACGCGACTTGCGTCGATACCCTTGCGCCATCTCATCTTCCAAATTCAACAGTTTCCGCCGGCGCTGCTGTTACATCTGCTGAAACTTCCAAGCGAGCGGCGCAAATATACCAACCTCGCTGGAGATTATCTATTTGTACCGTTTGGAGTCAAAACACTTGGGCCGTGGGGTTCAGGTGCTCGCGCTCTATTTAAAGAGCTTTCAAAGCGATTGTCCGTCGCTTCTCGTGACCGACAGACTGGCTATTTTCTTGCACAAAGAATAAGCATTGCCATCCAGCGTGGCAATGCTGCCAGTCTGTTGGGCACTTTTCCCACAGACAATGGCAGCGATGCGGACGAATTTTATGATGCCGTATTTTAATTTGTAATTTTCCCCCTTTTTATTTTAATGATTCATTTAGTTAGTTTTTATTTGTAAATACTATTGCTTAAATTTAGTTTTAAAGTCCATACATATTATAAAAGGCTTTGTCCTGACTGACTGACTGACAGACAACGCACAGCCTAAACCGCTGTTTGAACAACATTTTAAGTTCCTATCCCAATACTAATTTGCAAAACGTTATAATCAAAACAAAGATCTTTTCATACAACGTTTCATCCCCAATTCACCCTTGTCAAAAATATTGATGAGGGTATTTTTTTTTATAGTATTACCCTAAAACAAATTTTTAATTTTTAAAAATTTGTTTTAGGTTTTATAAATTTTTAAAAACAAAGACGTTTCATACAATCGTTTTTATCCCTTTTCACCCCCTTAGGGGTTGAATTTTAAAAAACCCTTTCTTAGTACACCTCTAAACATTAAGACAAACACACCCTCCAAATTTCAAGTCGCTACGACCAGCGGTTTAGGCTGTGCGTTGTCTGTCAGTCAGTCAGTCAGTAAGGACAAAGCCTTTTATAATATGTATGGATATGGATATATCACTCTCTGTATTAAATGTTAGATAGGTATCTTTGCGAACTAATTCTGTTATTAACTTAGGTGTTCTTGGGGTCGGGGCTGGGCGTCCTCCGCGTGTTCCTCACAGACGTGAACTCCAACTTGGCGATGGCTCCGGTGGACTACGTCAACAACGCCACCATCGCCGCCGCCTGGGACTCCACCGAGAGACAAAAGAACGGACAAGCAGATATCCCTGTGTATAACGTCGCTAGAAACTTACGATATGGTATTTATTTTGTTAATTTATCTATCTATATCTATCATCATCATCATCAGCAACCCATTAAGTCCCACTGCTGGGCTCTGGTCTCCTCTTCTCTATCTAGAGAGCTGAGAGGGTTTAAGTTCTATCTTTATATATATAATAATTCTTCTGTACGTGTGTTGTACTCCTAAACCGATTTGAATGAATTTTTGTGTGTGTTCAAGTGGATTCGAGGATGGTTTAGATTCACAAAAAAAAATGCAATCGATTGGTATATCATGCAGGACCACGTCTGTCGGGTCCGCTAGTATCTACATATAGTATTTGTGCAGCCTGCATCCAACGGCCACCCGCAACCTTTACTAGGTCATCGCAACCACCTAGTAAAAGTTGCGGGTGGCCGTCGGTCCATCTGGCGGGGGGCCACCCCACACTGCGCTTTCCAGTACGCACAAAATCGCTCGCTGTGGCAGAAATTAGGTTTTTTTTGCTTTGTAAAGTGCAGAGCAAGCTCTGTACTTTAAATAGTACAATCTAGCGTAATGAGCTAATAAGTAATTTTATGTTAGCCTAAACTTCTAATTAAAACTTATTCTAAGAAAATATCCATTGATTTTTACTTAGAGTTTGTTAAACTGTACACTTTGTTCTTATTTTATTTTATTTTATTTTATTTTATTTTCTTCGGAAAACCAACAGCAGTAATAACAAAAGTGCAGTAACAATATGATACAAAGTGCCAATTAAAGGTCTTCACTTATAGTAACATAATATCTTATAGATAGGTGAGCTTTACGTATATAAAATCATGTTGAAAAAACAATTACACAGTGTAAAATTAAGAAGAAGACAAAAAGACAAGAAGAAAACAGATTAGATACAACACTACAACTTGATACCCACTATTTCAAAGATTGATAAATAACTAAAATTACAGATTAAGCAAACGCTTCGCCGTCGTGACGCCAGTGTTAAACAAGTCTAAATCCGTATCTTTACAAGCTATATTAAAGACGTTACTCGCTCGTCGAATAAATGCATTTTGCCTATAATAAGTTGTGGCATACGACAGACTCAATAGGTCACTTCTACGCAAGCCCATGACGGGGACTTTTATATTAACTAGTGATAGCAGTTCCGAACAGTCCAAACCACCCCTGGCAATCTTCATAAGGAAAATTATGTCTGCATTATTACGACGCTTGGCCAGTGGTAGTAGGTGGTGCTTAGTGCAGACGACGCTGTAATTGACCGAGTCGTAATCCTCCCCGGTTCGATAGCAAAGGTACCTCACAAATTTCCGTTGGACTCGCTCAATACGCGTGACATAGGTTTCGTACCGAGGGTTCCATACTTGCGATGCGTACTCCAGCTGACTCCGTACCAAAGTACAATAGAGAATTTTTAGAATTTTTGCGCGTGTAAAGTCTCTAGAAGTACGCATGAGGAACCCGAGAGATTTACGAGCCTTTGCAACTATGCTATCAATATGCATGTCATACAGCACCTTACTGTCTTGAACTATACCAAGATCACGTACATGGGAGGCCCTGTGTAATGACATATCCATAATTTTATAATTAAAGTGCAACATATTGCGTTTCCGCCCAAACGACACAATACCACATTTGGATGGATTAAGATCCAGGTGGTTCGTGCAGCAATATAATTCAAGACGCTGTAGGTCCGATTGCAGAGCATCTGCGTCAGATGCGTTAGAAATGGTGGAGAAGATTTTCATGTCGTCTGCAAAACATAATACACGTGCTGCACGAAAGCACTTGTCGATGTCGTTCACAAAGAGTACAAATAATAAAGGCCCGAGTATAGATCCTTGGGGAACGCCACTGGGGATATTAAGCCAGCTAGATATATAATTATTAATAACAACAGCCTGGGAACGGTTCTTAATATATGACGCAAACCATCTTAGCAGATCCCCATGAATCCCGATTTGTTGTAGTTTCAGCAATAACTGACTGTGTCCAATACGATCGAAAGCTTTACTGTAATCTGTGTAAACAACATCGACTTGCTGTCCATTGTCCATGGCATTGGTTAAGAATTCGTTAAATACTAGCAGGTTTGTGACAGTGGAACGACCCCTTAAGAAACCATGCTGAGAAGAGCTAAGAGTGTGTTTCAATGCAGGATACAACTGGTTAAATATAGTTTTTTCCAAAAGTTTTGAGACAATGCAAAGCTTAGAAATTGGCCTGTAGTTGGCAATGTCTGTGCGGGACCCTTTTTTGTGTACGGGAGTTATATAAGCTCTTTTCCAGACCGTGGGAACCACCCCTTCTCTTAATGATCTCTCGAACAACATTGACAGTGGTACTGCTATTGTTTTAGCGCATTGCTTGAGGAAGTAAGCTGGTAAGTCATCCGGTCCAGAGGTTTTGTAAGCATCCAAGTTACGAATTAGACGCTCCACAGTCTCAACATTGACAAATATAGATGAGATGTCAGCTACAGGATAATCAGATAGAATAGGTGAAATGGGTTCGTCCAGAACAGAGTGTTCAATAAAATTTGAATGAAAGTAATTTGAAAATGCATCACATATTGAGGGTCCCGTATTTGCAATGGAGTTATTGAAAGTTAAGCTGCTGGGCATAGATTTATGACTATTTTTTGATTTAACATAAGACCAGAAGTATTTTGGGTTTTTTTCAATTGACGCTTCAATTATATTGACATATTTAAGGTAACAAGTATTTGTTAGTACTTTGACGCGTTCACGAAGTAATTTATAGGTCACTTCATCAGAACGGTTTCCATAGGTCTTAAACTTTTTCAAGTATTTATATTTTGCTATTTAGTTCTTGTGTTATTATAGCACTATAAAATGTCACTAATTGTTTTGTTTATCAACACTACACTAGCTCAAACGGTTTAGTCCTTTTGAGTCTTCTTTTTATGTCCGTACAATCGAGGAGTTGGATGGCCTCAAGATTGATATGATAATGAAGTCTCTTTTCGTGAGCTTCTGCAAAACGTTGGATTACTTTTTCTATACACTCCACCTTTAGGTCCCTATGGAGATCACTATTACGTATATACCAAGGTGCATTTACAATGTCTCTTAGTACTTTGTTTTAGAAATTAGGTGAGGCCTATGTTCAACAGTGGACGTCATTGGACTGATAATTGATGATGATGATGATATAGTATTTAATACTATAAAACTAAAGAGTTTGTTTTTTTTGGTTCGTTGTATCCTCTCAAGGTAGGCAGCGACTTGGCTGTGCCTCTAACATTGCCAACGTCCATGAGCGGCGGTAACCACTTACCATCAGGTGGGCCGTCTGCACGTTTGCCACTTTAGGCCGTAAAAAAGTACATAGTTAAAAGCGCGAAGTTCAGGTCAGTAACCTTCCAATTTGCAAACCAGCTGGGGCCCGATTCTGCTAAATCAGCTAACACAATGTTAAGCCGATGGTCTCATTCGACAGCTGTGATTGGCTTACCAAGTCAATCGCGCCATATTGCCGGCCTGTGATTGGTCGATATAAGTCCATCGGTCTGCTACTGACGTATGTAATTTAGCAGGATCGCGCCCCTGATTGACTATTTTTGAAATAACATTTCAATTTATATTAATTTAGTGATACATGCTTGCATGCTTTATCTAAACTAATAATGTAAAGAGGAAATAGTTGTATTTTGTATGTAACTATATGAAATTCATAGTAGTGTATAAGGTATTTAGTTAGTAAGAGCGCCTCTTTCGCCAACAAACTGCTTGTGCAGTTTGGCGTTTTTGTAATTTTTTTTAAAAAAAATATGAAATTGAATAAATATATATAATATATATAAAAAAAAAAAATGTTACGTGCCTTTTCAATATTATTTTTTAGGTTTAATAGGAGACACAGGTAGAAAAAACAGAGAGTTGCTCTCCATACCTAAAGCTGTGTGGTACCCAGATACGATAGAGATCAAGTCGAAGTATTTATATTGGCTTCTGTCTTGGTTCTACCACTACATCCCTGCTTACCTCTTCGACTTGGTGTTCAAACTTTTAGGGAAAAAACTCCCTGAGGGCCTAGACTCGTAAGTATTACTTTTTTATTGCAACAGATTGTAACAATATGGCTACCTGTCAGCGAACTGTTTGTTAACGAATTGGTGGGCATTATTATTTATTCTTCGGGTAATCTTTTATGACGTCATGACTGGCCTGTTAGTCTCGTGGTTAGTGACCCTGACTGCTAAGCTGGAGGTCGTGGGTTCGATCCCCACCCTTGACAAATCTTTGTGTGATGAGCATAAAGGTTTGTTCTGTGTCTGGGTGTAATTTATCTATAATATGTAAGTATTTACTAAAAAAAATGTATTTAAGTAGTATATAAGTTGTTTAGTACCCATAACACTAGCAAATATAATTGCTTACTTTGGGACTAGATGGCGCTGTGTGAATGTGTTTTTTTAACATTACGTCTGGTATGGGTTAGTGGGCCTGTGTTTTATCTTTAACTAGCCTCATATTATTTAGCCTACGCTTTGAACTGAGCCTACCTACCCTACCACGAAAGCAGCTTTTAGGAATCAGTGTCTCCAACGATGACCAACCAGAATAGACCCACTATTCTGCTAAACACAACTATCTCTGTTCTGTGCTGCTAATCAATCGAAACACAGTCGTAAGCCAATGGTCTCATTCGACAGCTGTGATTGGCTTAATCAATCGCGCAATATTGCCGGCCTGTGATTGGTCGATTCTAAGTCCATCGGTCTGCAGATTAGCAGAATCTTGAATCTCATCACGAAACTTTATATATACTTAACTTTTTTTTAACTTTACCTATATTTTAACTTTTTTTTGTTTATAATAGCTCATGATATTTAAGATCAACTAACTATTCGCTTCTTTTTGCAGATTCGTTGGTTTGTACAGAAAGATAGATAAACTAGCTGATATTTACAACTATTTCATTACAAATGAGTGGAATTTCATAGACAACAACACTAAAGCTATGGTCGCGAGGATGAGCGACGCTGACAAACTTATATTTAACTGTGACTTGTCTAATATTGACTTCATAGAGTTTGTTCGTGTTTGGTGCATCGGCCTTCGGAAATACATATTCAAAGATGGTCTGGAGGGTACAACAGCTGCTTACAAGAAACAAGGAATCTTATATTACGTCCATTATTTTGTTGTTGCCATATATATTTATATATTGTGGTTTATTTTCAGCACTAGCTTTATGTTCATTAAGTATGTATTGTCGGGCTTTTTCATATAAACAATGTAGCAGCTATTCGTATGAGAAGTAAAAAATACAAAAAAAAAAAAATTTAAAACAAAACAAAAAAAAACTAAAGTATAGTTATAAATTTGAGCATTTTATGTGTTATTAAATATGATTATTCACATGGTTTATTTTATTTATTGATTCAAGTACAATACAAATTTACGAAGAGATTTATCCCACACACAAGTACTAAAAATAAATCTATGTAGGCGGGGTGGCTGCAAGTCTTCACTTTCGGTTCGTCAGGATGTTGTTCAGACATGAGGGAATTCTCACAATAACACCGACACAGTTCATTTCACCAATCTTTACTAAGTAGTCCGATTTGGATCACAAAATAATGAATTTCACCAATCGAATGCGATTTTCACCAATGTATTGCTAGAGGTCTAACTTAAAATATAGGCTACTTTTTACCGACGTGCTCCGCAGGCGGAGTCACGGGCGAAAGCTAGTCCACTAATGTAATAAAGGTGAAAGATTCTTTGTATATTTGTTACTCCTTCAGCCAGCAACCACTCCAAAGCACTTATCAAAGGCCATAACAATAACGAAAAAAGTCCAAAATGTGCAGATTTTGCCAAGAGTCAGATGAGACAGCAATGCATGTCCTATGCTCATGTGGGCCGCTCATGCACAAAAGGAGCATCCTTTTAGGACAGCACCAGGTGCAACCAGATGAGATACGGTCTCTCTCTGCTCAGAAAATCTGGAAGTTCCTAGCCTCTATAGGACTAAGCAGAGAACTATAAAATAACAAGGGGCGCTACAATAGATAAATTCTGGTCGAGGTAGCAAAGAGGCCACCGGTGGCTTCAGGCCCAACAAATCATAATAATAAAATACTCCTTCAGGCTCAAACGGCTAGACCAATTTTGATAAAATTGGGCAAGGAGATAGTTGACACCCTGGATTCACACATCGGCTATTTAGTGTGTACAAGACGCAGTTAGTTCTTAAATATGTATAATTAGAAAGATTCAAAATGATATTTTTGCACTTATTCTGGGGTGGTGGTGAGACGGTAGGATTTTGGTTTAGATCATCATTTCAACCCATACGTGTCACAGCATTATAATTTAGTTTGTAAACTTACTAACACGTAGAATAAGTATAACTAACAAATATGAGTTGTAGGTACTAACTAACTTGAAATAAATAACAACTAATAGTAAAAATGATTAATTCGATGAAGTGAATTCATCACATTGATAAGTGGTCTGTAACTCACGTCGTCTATATAGTGTTAGTGATGGATATATTAAAAGTTCTCACGTATATTTTCTGCAAAAACAATAAGTGAAATTTATCTAAAAATTCAGTCAACATTGTAAGAAAACAATTAACTATTGCACAAGAAAACAAAACAAAGAAGACACACATACCAAAACATAAAAAATTACAATAACAAGTAAGTGATATTCTAAATTTTGCGAAATAACAAACCATTATTCGTATTTAAAAGAAACAGTCATACTTTGTTCAAATTACTGACATTCATACCCACGGCAAAATATCAGCACTACAATTTTTATATAAAGAAATAATGTTGTAACGAATATTTATTATCCATAATTGAAAAACTTGTGACATAAGTCTCAGTAAATCTAAATATAATAAAATCAAACAGTACAAAGTTTATTACAAAATATCTAGAGACATGTCACGCACAACATCTTCATAGTAATCTTTATTTAAAACAGTATCTAACCAGCTGATCCCTGTTTACACTAGGGAATATGGTGCCGATAATATCAGAAATATAGCGTGAAAATATACTGTGTTGATATGGATAATACGACATTCTTTACGTATAAGTATTAAATTATTATATAACGCGTCTACGTGACGTATTATATTTAAGAAATATGAAAATACCTTATTTGTTTGCCCGACGTTTCGATCGAATTACGCCATTGCGGTCACACCCGGGTGAATCTACTCAAGATTATTCTCCTCATAGAAAAAATATTTTCACATAATATTGCGAGAATAGCTTTTATTTTAAGCTAGACCTATAAATACATCAAATATATGCTATGTTATAGTAAAGGCACGCTGATATTTTAATATTTTAGAAAATATATATAATAAACGTCATTGTCGTCTCTTGTAATGTTGCTGATAATGATGTTACCAACAATGACGAATTCTGTAAAGTTCGCGCGCAGCAAGCGAAATAGGTAAGTTATAACAAAAAACTAGCATTGCACGTCATTTGTTTCCAGAATACTTCGTCATCGTTAATAAATAAGAGTTTAGCATGCATACATAATTAAGATAAAGCTTTGTGTACGAATGACGTTTGGAATGACAAACTTTGGAGAATGATATTCAACAACTTACCGCTGGAGAAAAAGGCGTCGGTTCACTGTAATGAGTGGCGATCGACAGAGGTACGAGGGGGGTGCGTCCCTTTAGCCAGATGTGAGCCTTCGGGTGCGTTCCGATTTCTTAAAATATTGAAAAACAATCGTGTTGCCGCTAATGACGGAATTTTTTAGAAGATTGTTCGATTTAATTTTTAATTAACTTGCGACTTAATTTTTAAATATATTTTGTATGAAATACTATGCGTATTTAGTAATAAGCAATAAATACAGAAACGGGTCTACATTACTAAAAAAATATTTATTTTATGCCATAAAATATGTAAAATCTAGCAAAGGCGACATATGAAATATTGCCGTTTTCGGAGGATTTTTTCTAATAGTTTGTTCTTTTTAAATCACAGAATGGTTTTGATTGCTTCTGGTACATTTATTTAGGTTGTAGATTAACAAGTAAAAGTTCTGAATTTATTTAATTATTAGGAGTCATAAGGCGAGACATTAATTTTGGGCCTCTTGAAGATCCACCCACCCCTCCATGGGTGTCGTATGCTGTTTCGAACGCCGCTATCGCGACACACGCTGTTGCGAATTTTTTATCCACTGCCTCACAGGTTCGAAAGCTCATGGACTCGAATGAAATAGTCGCGAAAGACGCTGTTTCGAAAAACATACACGTACACAAATCTGGTACGATGTCATAGCAGTACCTAAAAATGTCTACAGAGTTGTCGATTTTCATCATTTTCAAAAAACAAATTTTTATGACAGAACCATGACGGATTTTTTTTTATATTTTTCTCAGAGCAGGTACAGCCTATACCATCGCCCACTTCTACCGACACCCTGTATAAGAGCGGCATTGTTGCCAGTTTGTCACCCTTAGTTTCATATTTATAAATGAAAAATGATCTTAATTTTATATATCAGTTATTTCTTTTTATTTTATGCATCGCGGGATTTTTGTTGCTTTATTTTATTTTTTCTATTGTTTTTAATAGTAGCCCTGTTTTTTATTTTTATTTAAATGTTTAAATCCGAGCGGCCTTTACAAAAACAAATAATTTTATTAACAATAACGTAATAATTTATTACAAAAGTGGTATTATGAGGTTCCCATAATTAACATCACATTTTATAACTAATACATATTAATTATGCATTCATTTGTTAGACACAATTCATTTTCTTGGAATGGTGGAGGTTATCATAGCTTCTAGAAATTTCATTCATTATTTAAATAATTAGATCAGATGAGATAAGATAAATTTATTTGTCTTAACATATTGTGTAGATTACAATACATTTTTTTTAAATTAGATTTATTTAACAGGTTTATGTTGTATATAGCTTGGGAATGGATAAAATTCGTTACACGTTGTATAGTAGGTATAATGATTTAATTTTCCACAGAAGTCTTGACCATTACTCAACGTAATTCACACAATTATCAACATTTTGAATACAAAACAGAAGTATCTAAAAATTCAGTCAACATTGTAAGAGAACAATTATTGCAAAAGAAAACAAAAACGTAACAAAGAAGAAACACATACCAAAACATAAAAAAATACAATAACAAGTAAGTGATATTCTAAATTTTGCGAAATAACAAACCGTTATTCGTATTTAAAAGAAACAGTCATACTTTGTTCAAATTATTGACATTCATACCCACAAAAAAGTTCTCGAGTGGCGGCCACGTATTGGAAAGCGCAGCGTGGGGCGGCCCCCCGCCAGATGGACCGACGACCTAGTAAAGGTTGCGGGTGGCCGTTGGATGCGGGCGGCACAAAATCGCTCGCTGTGGCGGAAATTAGGTGAGGCCTATGTTCAACAGTGGACGTCATTGGGCTGATATGATGATGATGATGATGATACCCACATTATTATAAGCAATACATTAATGGCAACTAATCACCTATTTAGTAATTACGATGTGAGAATGACGTAGCCTATAGTGGCTGCAACAATGGATTAACAATACACAGATTGACGTATCGAATCCTGTGGGTGCCGCACTCGACTTTTTGTGCAAAGAAATTATAATGAAAGTACAACATTTCATAAATTCATAGAAAACACATAATTTTGTTAGTATAATTAAAGGAAAAATTTGTGTGACAAAAATTAGAATAACAAAAATGGAAAACAATAACAAAATAACAAAATTAGAATAACAATATCACTCAGCGTAAGGTAAATCAGCGGGCGAGTTCACTAGGAGATTTATCCAAAACGGATTCCTGCGATTCTACTCTATTCGATGCGACTATGAAGAGCTTGCAATACTCGCCTTATGAAGACTGTCAAACAATATTAGAATTAAAAGAAAAAAATACTGAACTAACAAGTCAATTAGAAAGCGCATACGAAGAAATTGAGAATCTGAATATAGAGAACTTCAGACTAAAGTCCGATTTAAATAAAACCCATAAGGTCACTAAAACGCTTAAGATGCTCACTTCAGAAGAGGGTACACCAAGATCTGGTCGTAGTAAGAAAAGGAAAAATAGTTGCACAACGCCTTCAAATATTATTACTACAACACACATAACTGATAATCAGCGTTTGGAAAGTAACATCTCAGATTTGAAAAAAACAAAAGAATCAACTAGCAACATCGAAATTCAATTCGCCCAACTAAATCAAGCTAATAATCCACAGAATGCTGACGTTTCGAGGCCAACTGTAACAATAATGCCCACCATAGAACCCTGGAGTGAAATAACACAGATAATGATAAAATAATAATCGAATTGAATAATACCTCAGATAAACCATTACCAGAAAATATAAAATCTTCAGTAAAACGAGAATTAGGACAGAATAGTGACGACCTACCTACAAATCTAAAAGCAAAATTGTCATTATTGCGGATGAACAAGGGCGCTACTTACAACACACGCTTCAGATCTTGATCGGAGAACGGTTCCAAGTTACCAGCTTCTGGCAACCAGGAGCTACTTTACAGGATGTGTTACTGTCGGAGCGGAGAGAAATAAGCTTGTTGACAAGCAGAGACTATGTTATCGTTGTTGGTGATATAAACGACCGTTACCCGTCAATATTTGGTATATGTATAAGCCATTTTTTGTGTTCTACAAGAAATACTAACGTTTTATTCAGCGAAATCCCTTTTAATCCCTTTTTAAATTAAATGAAGTTAAACTACAAACTAAGATTATTGTGTTCAAAGTTTTCACATGAACTGTAATGTATATAGACTTGGGGTTCTCCTTGATGGTACCATATCGCAGAGATATATATATATATATATATATATATACATAAGAGAAATATTATGTAAGGACTATGGTTTAAACAATATATTAGGTAGTTGATAAAGTTACTCAAACGAATGACTTAGCAGATTTACCGCAACATTCGCCAAGTATTGACAATTAATTCAAAAGCTTTACCTCTCAATCCAGCTACATCCAATAATAAACTTTTTCGTGCATAAATTCATTAATATCATTCATCAGTCTCATGAAACTTGACTTATTATGAGTGAACCTAAATGAACTAGCACTAAAAAATATGAATGTTGACATCATTTGTATCTCCGAACATAATATGCTTCACCAAGATAAACCTTTGCTAAGTTTAGACTCATTCACTCTTGGCTCTGCATTCACAAGGAAAAATAGAAAAGGAGGTTCATGTATCACAACAGATACTGATACTGCTTCCCATACTAAGCAAGGCTTGTATTATGGGCAGCAGTGTTCAGTCGTGGAGGTGAGTGCAAAAAACTTAAATTGCATGTAATGTCTTTGTGTTGTGTTTTAACTAGGTCTATGTTAATGTAATTGGTGTTAAAACCGTAATAAAATAAATAATAATAATAAATAATAAATTGACCAAATTGAAACGCTAACTCAAACGGCGAAATTGACTTCTTATACTCACTTGACAATAAATAACAAACCAACAAATAATAATGATCATAATTCGACATTGAATCCTAAATTGATATTTAAAACTAATTTGACATCGGACCATAGATTGTCATATACAGATTGACTGGCCTGTTGGCCTAGTGGTTAGTGACTCTGACTGCTAAGCCAGAGGTCGTGGGTTCGATCCCCACCCAGGACAAATCTTTGTGTGATGAGCATAAACGTTTGTTCTGTGTCTGGGTGTAATTTATCTATAATATGTATGTATTTACAAAAAAAAATGTATTTAAGTAGTATATCAGTTTTTTAGTACCCATAACACAAGCAAATAAAATTGCTTACTTTGGGACTAGATGGCACTGTGTGAATGTGGTAGAATATTAAATTAATATTAATTATTAAATATAACAATGAATCGATTTTGAACAAATATAGTACATTTTTGATAATAATTACACATTAAATAATTCAATTGTTATTAGTCCTATCACACCGCAAGATGTTCACAGAATAATAAAAACGCGAAAAAATACAAGTACCTAGTACCAGTTATGATGAAGAGGAAACAAAGTTATAAAACATGTTAGTCAGATAATATCTCCAATACTTTGCCATATATTTCGTTGAAAAAATGTCGTGTTACAGGCCAATAGCCTTTATACCTGTATTGTCCAAGGTCTTGGAAAAAATTATAGTAGTATAGTAGTAGAAATAATTATATATATATATATTAGAGCCTTTATAATTTTTTTGAAAAATATAATATTCTTACAGAAGAACAGACTGGTTTTCGGAAAAAATTAACAATAAATAGAAGAAAAAATTAACATAAGTTTCTTGGAGAAGTCATGACTAACGTTGATCGTAATAAGCCAGTTTGCGCTTTATACATGGACCTTACAAAAGTTTTGACTGTGTGGATCATGTCATCCTTAAAAATAAATTAAATGACAGTGGCATTAAAGGTAACGCCTTAAACCTCATAATTTCATACTTGAGTGATAGACAACAAGCAACAATGATCTCTACAGTGTGTAAAACCAAAAAAAAGGAACAGTCTTTCATATGCATATGCAGCACAGCAATTACGCTGTGCGCATATTTACCGATGGGGGCAAGATTGAGGGCAGGGTCGGGGCGGCGCTATCCATATGGAATGGCGACGTCGAGACTAAGGCCCTCGCTTGCTCTCTCGAAATACTGCACCGTCTACCAGGCGGAGCTACTGGCCCTGTGCAAGGCGACGGAAGTGGCACTATCGCAAAGTGGGGTCACAGTGGGGATCTACAGCGATTCTAGGGCGGCACTGGAAACCTTGACAAATCCCGGCTCCTCTCATTCCCTGGCAGTCAAAGCCAAAGGCAACCTGCAGCGTTGCGGAGTACAAAGTAAACAAGTCAAATTATTTTGGATTAAGGCACACGCGGGACTGGCAGCGAATGAGAGGGCTGACAAACTGGCAAAAGAGGCGGCGCTCAAATTAAAGAAGAGGCTGAACTACGACCGGTGTCCTGTCTCATTCATCAAGCGTAGCCTACGGAGGGAGACGATTGATGAGTGGGACAGGAGATACCGGACCGAGAAAACGTTCTCTGGGACCAAAATCTTCTTTCCAGAGGCAGTGACCGCCCACAAAACTGTTCGAAAAATACGCATAAACGGGCAAATCACGCAGATCCTCACGGGGCACGGCGAGTTCTCCTCGTACTTGAGTCGTTTCAAGTGCAAGGAGAGTCCGTCTTGTCTCTGTGACCCCGCAGCGGAGGAAACCGTGCAGCACCTGTTGCTGCAGTGCCCTGTGTTCTCCAAAATGCGTCACGAGCTAAAACAACAAATGGAAGAAGATTTGATGGTAGGAAACCTACCGACCATAATTAAAAGTGGAGACCGAGATATATTCTTGGAGTATTGTATAAAAATTGTTAATATAGCGAACAAAAGAAATAAGTAGGCTAAGTAAAGTATGATGCCAGCATATGCTGTGCATATGGCTGGCAATCATACAACAGCTGTAACTAGTAAGTAAGATAGATATAAGAAGAAAAGAAAATGTAAATAAAAAAATTAAAAAAAACAAAAAAAATGCTGCCCTTAGTACCCCTTATTTAAGAATCCCAATAACCTCAGACTACAGTAGGAAGAGAATAGGTACATAAGAAAGAAAGATGATGGATAAAAGAAAGAACAAGTATGCGGAATAAAAGTGCGAGAGGAATACAAGCGAGAAATGGAGTGAAAGAGAAGAGCTAATAAAGACGCCGACATTGTTCATCGTCGGTGGCGTCAGTGGCGTTCATATCTGATCATACAGACAGGTTAAATACGGTGTTCCTCAGGGTAGTGTGCTGGGACCGTTATTATTTCTCATATACATAAACGATTTTCCAAAATCTGTGACCGCACCCATGATTCTATTCGCGGACGATAGTACTGTAATATTTTCTGATGAAAACCAAGACCAATTTAAAAGTACCTTAACGCAAAATCTAGATATAGTTTACTGGCTAACGGCTAATAATTTAGTTGTTAATCTAGACAACACTAGTTTTATGATATTTAGAAATAGAAATAGACCATCTATAGATTTTGAATTAGAATTTTCGGGTACTAAAATAAAAGAAGTTATTATTATTATTATTCAATGGGCTTGGAGCCTTCAGCCCCTTTTACTACCTCGACCAGGATTGAACTTTTGTAGCGCCCTTGTTGTATTATAGTTCTCTGTTTAGTCCTGTCGAGGCTAGGAACCTCCAGAGTTTCTGAACAGAGAGATTTTGTATGTCCTCAGGCTGCACTTGGTGTTGTCCTAAATGGATACTTCTTTTGTGCATGAGTGGTCCACATGACCAGAGAACATGTATGGCAGTTTCCTCTGACTCTAGGCAAAATCTGCACATTTTGGACTGACTTAGGTTAAGTTTAAACATGTGGTAGTTTAGCTTGCAGTGGCCGGTGAGGATTCTTGTCACCGCCTAGACCTTGTACCTATTGAGTTGTAGCAGCTCTTGGGTACGTTTTCTGTCGTGTCCTTTAATAAGCGCTTTAGAGTGGCTTTGTTCTGGAGCGGATTGCCGAGATAAAAGAGGTTAGCACTACTGCATTTCTAGGTTTAGAAATAGATTGCAATTTAAATTGGAAGTCACATATAGATAAATTATGTTCCAAGCTCAGTAAAAGTTCTTATGCTCTTTACATACTATCTTAAACTGCCAATGTCTCTACGGTGTGGTCGTAACAGCATATCATGCATACGCAGAATCATTACTGCGATATGGAATCATTTTTTGGGGTAACTCTATCGACTGGGAATGTGTTTTCAAAGCACAAAAACAATGTGTTCAAGCAATTTACAGACTCAAAAGATCTGATAGCTGTAAACCAATTTTCGAGGCCCTAAATTTGCTTACCTTTCCAAGTTTATACATACTCGAAGTGGCTATGTTTTTAAAGAACTTGTTCTTATTCACAAAAGTACAGGGTAGTCGTCAAAATCATAAAATCACAACAATACCAAATAAGACTACGTTTCTGAATAAAATTGTACTCTGTATGACATCTAAGATTTATAACAGACTACCATCTGATTTATGTAAATTAGAAGATATCACAGACTTTAAACTGAAATTTAAAAAAATATTGTTAGAAAAAATGTATTACAGTGTATTAGGTGAGCTTGACGACAGGTGCATAATATAATATAATCATACAAATACAAATATCTTTATTCTGCATAAATAAGGGTTTACAAAAATGTAGATGGTCAACTGCCTCGATGGCGCTGCAGGAAGTGTATACGACTGCTGTGCAAGAGGTCCCGGGTTCGATTCCCAGGTCGGGTGAAAATGGTATTGGGCTTTTCTAAGATAAAATTCCAGTATTGAGATTTTCCCGGAGTTTGGTAAACAAATGTTCCCGGTTGATGACAATAGGCTCGCCCCCTATTTCATGGGACCAAACATAGCTGGCGAAATGTGGGTGTGAAACACCTCTGCCTACCCTTTCGGGGAAAAAGGCGTGATGCTATGTATGATGCTATGTAGATGGTCATAATAAGGGTACAATAAACTTAGTTACTTTAAAACTTATCTTACCTAAAAGGTATGCAAATTTAATACCTATTAATTATAAAGGTAATAATATTCTACCACATTCACACAACGCCATCTAGTCTCAAAGTAAGCAATTATATTTGCTTGTGTTATGGGTACTAAACAACTGATATAATACATAAATAATTTTTTTTTTTGTAAATGCATACATATTATAGATGAATTACACCCAGACACAGAACAAACCTTTATGCTCATCACACAAAGATTTGTCCTGGGTGGTGATCGAACCCACGACCTCCGGCTTAGCAGTCAGGGTCACTAACCACTAGACCAACAGGCCAGTCATCAGGTAACCTAAAGCTAGATGTAATTTTTAATTATTTAGTACCTATTTACTGAAATTTTACTATATTAATCTGAGATCAATCTTAAAATAAACTAAAATAACAAAGAATAAAATAAAAACAATATAATTAGGTATATAACTGGCTAAGTATGTATAAGGTAGATCATAGATCTACATATATTAAATAACCATAATAATTGCATTTTTGACATAGTTTTACAATATTATAATAACAAATAAATTGATATATTTTATCCTTTGTTAAAGTTTTGACTTTTTAGAATATTTTAATCTGTTTAACGTTTTTATTATACGAGTAGGTATTGCATGAAAACTGATTGTATGCCTACTAGGCCGAACATTAAGGACATTATATAAATAATACTGCCGTCCACTAACTAAAAGGTCGTTAAGCCATAGGGGCTGTGTATGGCTTAACGTCCTTTTAGTTAGTGGACGGCAGTATTGTTATTTGGTGGCAATTAACAAGAAATTAATCATTAATACAAATTGCAATTAAAATGTTCCAACACTTGTTTACAGGGATCTTAAATTAATACCTAGTATCACAGTATTACTAGTATTTTGACTAGCCTGTTGGTCTAGTGGTTACCCTGACTACTAAGCCGGAGGTCGTGGGTTCGATCCCCACCCAGGACAAATCTTTGTGTGATGAGCATAAAGGTTTGTTCTGTGTCTGGGTGTAATTTATCTATAATATGTATGTATTTACAAAAAAAATATATATTTAAGTAGTATATCAGTTGTTTAGTACCCATAACACAAGCAAATATAATTGCTTACTTTGGGACTAAATGGCGCTGTGTGAATGTGGTAGAATATTATTAATATTACAGTATTTATATTTTTTTACAATATTAGATTATATGTAGCATTATAATGTCCCTAGTCTAGCTACATCAGGCCTGTGCCTAAAGTCATATACTAATATTATATATATTTGACTGTCACCGTGGCGCAGTGGTTAAGGTGGTCGCCTCGCCACTACATCGCCGTGTTGGGTGACGTGGGTTCGATTCCCACACGAGACAAATATTTGTGTCATTCATAGATATTTGTTTCTAGTCTGGGTGTACTTTGTGTCCGTTACTTCCATGTTTGTAAAGCTCCCCGCGACACAGGGCTTGTTCCCTAGTGCGGGCGTTGTCTTTAAAAAAAAAAAAAAAAAGTCCGATATGAAAATTTATTTTATCGTTGAATAGCCCATTTATCGAGGAAGGTTATAAGCTATATAACATCACGCTACGGCCTATAGGAGCTGAGCAGTGGCTAAATAAAGAACGATGCGACTTCTAGTAGAATATATCGATGTAGCCGGAAGAGACATCGGCGCGGCAACACGGCGTTACTTATATAGGCGCTGAACGCCGCGCCGCGAGAGATCCTCTTGTAGAAGGGCTGCAGGTGTGACGAGTGGACGACGTCCCAGTGCTGATGTGTGAATAGAAAATTCAAAATGTTTACAGTTTTAGTGATTTTATTTTTTTCTCAAAATGCTTGTGCGGTTATATACAGGCTTAACGGTATGTAATCCTTTTTTTTTTTTATTAATAAAAAAAAAAAAAATACATTTATTATCAGACCACAGATCCATAGAGTGTTAGTAACAATTATTAGCCTGTGTCATCCCACTGCTGGGCAAAGGCCTCCCCCTGAACCTTCCACTGCTGTCTATCTCCAGCCTATGTATGTAATCTAATTAAATGAATATTAAATAAATGAAGCAGACTGTAAATTTTGTTGAATATTAGAAGAGATAAAATCTTTTTGAATAAAAAAATTTAAGTGTGTATTTAAAAAAATTCCAAATGCAAGCTGTTTTATTGAATTGTCTGACCGCATTATTTTAGAATGATTTTCTGAAATCGGGCATTGTAAATGAACTCGAGAATATGGTTAGACGTTAGAGGGATTGTTGAATGTTTGCTACTTGTTATTGCAGAATCACAATATGCTCTTATGCCTCCTGTTGTACACTTGGACCCGTATGAACGTTGTAAACTGGACACAGACGCACGCTACTGTACCGCAGACTTTGCTCTCGTCTCAAATGTACCTAGCCCATTATTGGATATGATAAAGGCAAGTAAATACAATTTTTTTTTAAATTGTGTATGTTTCTTTTAAATATTCTATAATTATCTTCGTTTTTTCGCAATGTAATGAGCTAAAAATTTGCAGATTTTGGTATCATTGAAAAAAAATTTTTTTTTTTAATTTTTTTTAATAAAAATTCTAAATTTTATTTATCCATGTAGTGACGGATTAAGAATATGTCACTACCCCATTATCACCTATGTGTGTACAAAGCGACTAAGGATATAACCTAAAGCAGGCAAGAGCACTGCGAGAAAAGGAAAATTCGAAAAAACCCTATAGGTCAACCCGTCTGGTAAGCGTGGTATAGCAGGCTAAATTCCCTCCAAAATGTATGGAGGAGACCCGTGCCCAGCAGTGGGGTATTTATGGGTTGTAATGATTGATGATTGATTAATTAATGGAAACAATACAAAAAATATACCACGCAAAATTAGTTGAAATATATGACTGTTTTAATAAATTTACATATAATAATAATAATATATAATAATATAGCCTCGTTTATTCCTTAATAAGATTAATATATAATTTTTACATTATAAAATAAATAATTAAATTTACACTTTTTAATACAAATTGAATTTGGTTTTATATAGCTATAGTATGACAATATATATATTTATTTATTAAATTATTTAATTTTTCATTTCTTTATTAAGGACCTCTCTACGAGTAAAGGCCTCCTCCGTATTTTTCCATTTTTCTCTGTCTTTTGCCTTTGCAATCCAGTCCTTTCCTGTTATTTTGTGTATCTCATCTATCCATCTTTGTCTTGGTCTTCCTTTATTCCTTTTGTGAAGTGGTCCTGTCCATGTAGTAACTTTTTTTGCCCATTTATTTGTATTCATACGTGCCACATGTCCAGCCCAATTCCATTTCAGTTTTTTACTATGTTCTAAGGCGTCTAATAAATCTGTTATTTCTCTTATATCTGCATTTCGTTTCCTGTCTCTCCTTTTTATGTTAAGTATGCTTGCCAACGAAAGCATTAAATACAAACTTGCCAACGAGCAATGGAAAGACCATTGCTCGTTGGCAAGTTTGTATTTTATTTTTTATATAGTTGTTATATATCCATGTCTGGCTGCCGTATGAGAGACAAGGGAGTATGCATGTATCTAGAACTTTTTTCTTAAGCTTTACAGGAAGGTTCGATTTCAAAATTTCTTTATAGCTCCAAAATTTATGCCATGTTAAATTTATTCTCCTTTTCATTTCATTCATGTGTCTGTCTTTATTGAAAGATATTTGTTTACCTAAGTAGATGTATTCGTTAACATATTCTAGCTGGGTGTTCATTACTTTAATGGGTCTTTGTGTAGTATTTGTCATCACTTTTGTTTTTTCCGTGTTTAGTTCCAAGCCAATTTTTTGACTACCTGTGTAAAGCTCGCAGATCATGTTTTCTAATTGAGTAGCAGATTCTGAAAAAAGAATAATATCATCAGCGAACCGGAGGTTGCTTAGAAAGTCGCCTTTTATATTTATTCCTTTCTTTTCCCAGTTTAGATCTTTCATTATACTTTCGAGGACAGCAATGAAAATTCTAGGCGATAGAGGATTTACATATACGGAACTAGAAATGATGTTAAACTCGATCTAAACAACTACGCTGTGCCCTATTGGTGGTCTCACTGACGTTGTCTAGGTCATGGTAATCAGTTATAGAATACATCTAGATTATCAAACAAAATCATCTCTCCCGTCTCCTCTAAAGATTTTGGAGCGAATTTGGTCTACTATACCACGCTGCTCAGTTTAGGGATTTTTTCGAATTTTCCTTTTCTCGCAGTTCTCCTGTCTGTTTAAAGTTAGAAAGGTCTCTAAATCACCTTTTACGACACTCACGAGTTGAAATGGTAGTGACATTAAACTAAATATTAGTTAATAATAAAAGAAAATCTAAATTATGCTAAGAAATGCATAAATAATGCAAACCAATACTTTTTTTGTTTAGTTATTGTGTTTAATATTAATTTCAATTCCTTTAAATGTATAATTAAAAATTAAAATAAATTTTCAAATTTATATTGTTCTGATTAAAATAATTATCATGTAAGTACCTATTATGTAGTGATACTTCGATTCATAATGTTCTAAATGTGAACATCATGACGCAAATAAGCCAATCTATGCTTCGAGCACGTAATTTGGCAGCAAATGGCTGACCCGGCGAACTTCATACCGCCATATTTTATTTTTGTAAAACCTTGACGTGTCTTACTATTTATGTCTCTTATGTAATAAAATAAAATTGCAATACATTAATTCGACAATAACAATTTTAATGTACCTACAATATCACATCAAAACAAATCAAACACAGTTTTGTTGTTGCAAATGGTAATTTAATATGAATGTCAATCTATCCATACTGTCAATAAATAAATAATTTATAATTGACCTTCAATTTTTTAGTATCGGAACAAAACCTTATTAAATTTTATTTTCAAAACGTTTTGAAGAGATTTGAAGTGATAGTTATTTATATTCCTATTAATTTTATACTTATGGAAATAGGCGTGCCGCCCGCACTATATTATATAGTATCGTGCTATATTTCAGTCTATTGTTATAGAAAAATAATATAGTAGGTACGAATAATATTATATATTATAATTATATTCATTGGTAATTCAGTTTTCGCGGTTTTTTAATTAACTGTGACTGGAACGCACCCGCAACGCAGCATTGGGGATTTCAGAACGAAACGCATTCAATTGCACAGATTCATATAATTATTTAAAAATATTAGGGTTTGTTAACCAAAGCTAAGACTAATATCTAACAAATACTACATGGAAAAATAAATAATCACTAAAAATAAATGTGTACTATTTTTGTTTCTTGAATTTCGCAATAGTACTATATTTTTTTGCCATGTTTAAAAAAATACTATTTTACCTTAAATAAATATGGAAATGTCATTAATAGTTCCTTTTTTTAGAATTACAAAAATAATAATTTAATAATAATATTCTACCACATTCACACAGCACCATCTAGTCCCAAAGTAAGCAATTATATTTGTTTGTGTTATGGGTACTAAACAACTGATATACTACTTAAATATATATTTTTTTGTAAATACATACATAATTATTATAGATAAATTACACCCAGACACAGAACAAACCTTTATGCTCATCACACAAAGATTTCTCCTGGGTGGGGATCGAACCCACGACCTCCGGCTTAGCAGTCAGGGTCACTAACCACTAGACCAACAAGCCAGTCAAAAATGTAGAAAAATCCTGTTTTTTAAATTTGTCTGTCTATGTATTTTATTGATTTAAGTTGATGGCCGTGCTGCCAATGCTATAATAAATAAAAAAATATCCTGTTTGACATGTACGAACAGTTTCTATGGGTAAACAAAATAGTTATCAAAGTCAAAGTCTAATCTTTTTATTCATTTGGATCATGACTGGCCTGTTGGTCCGACTGGCCTGTTGGTCTAGTGGTTTGTGACCCTGACTGCTAAGCCGGAGGTCGTGGGTTCGATTCCCACCCAGGACAAATCTTTGTGTGAAGAGCATAAAGGTTTGTTCTGTGTCTGGGTGTAATTTATCTATAATATGTATGTATTTACAAAAAAAAAATGTATTTAAGTAGTATATCAGTTGTTTAGTACCCATAACACAAGCAAATATAATTGCTTACTTTGGGACTAGATGGCGCTGTGTGAATGTGGTAGAATATTATTATTATTATGATACTTATGAACGTCATACAAAGCCAACAAAAAGGTAGGTATTAGTAAATTTGCCTAGGGTTTTTTCACTAACAAGGTTGCGTGCGTTGCCATCCCTACACTGTGGAAAACATCTCCACACGTACAAAAAAGTTCGGCAATTCTTGTCTATGCCGAACCATCAAAATGTGGAACGCACTGCCGGCTCATGTCTTTCCTCCTTCCTACAATATGGGATCCTTCAAGCGAAGCGTGAAGAAGCACCTTGTGGGCCAGCATGGCGATGCCGGCTGACAGGACACTTGGGTCTCCTGTCAGCTGGCAAAGCAACTTGGGTTCCTCTGTCAGCTTTCCATCAGGCGAAAAGGAACCAATATGCTTGGCTACTATTAAAAAAAAAAAAGGTTGAGCTCTGAGAAGAATTTGGCAAGAAACTCAGGCCACTCTTCTTAATCGCCATAGTTGTTACAATTTTAATTGGTTACAGTTTGAAATTATCACAGTAAGGTACAGAACCATGACACCATACTAAATCAAATTCAATAAAATTTGGATATGAGAAAATAATAATAAGCAATCAAACTTTAATTAGTTTTCGTCAAGAAGTATGATATGTGGGATCATCACTTGGTACCAACTATGTATTTGAAAATGGTAAAAACATTATGTGAATACATTGTTTAGCAATATAAGCTTAAAAAAAAAAGGAATTGAATAATTTAGAAGCGCTAAAGCACAGCATACGACGACTGACCAGTCACCTCAAGTAGTCTAATTCTTTGCTCAGACCAACAACAAAGAATAGACTACGCACCACTTACAGTTTCAGTGAAGCCAACTTGACCAAGCAGTACAAAAAAACACACAACCTCACGCACACACCTACACTAGCACCATGCCAATTTCTTTTAGTACGTCACGAGTCGTTGCCGCGTCGTATACAAATATATCAAATAAAAAAAATTATAATGCCTTCCTGTGTAAGTGAAAGGTTGCAAAAACAACAGTAATATACAAAAGAAATCCCCCGAAATCACTTATCACTTGTAAGTACTTGAATTCACATCATTTCTTAATTAATGAAACAATGAATTAAGGTGTCTTTTGGTTAGTTGGTACCAAAACTGCCAACAAAACAAAAACAATAATGTGGCCATAGCTATGATTTGATATTTCCCCATTTATTTATACCACAGATTATATATTATACACTCTGTCGATTCCTTTTTTTTTGTGAAATTTGTAATGACCTCACAAATTAATGATTCGATTTAAAATAATTTAAAAAAAAAGCATAATTTTTGAATGATTCCGAATACATAAATCGAAATAATTTAAATTTGTCTCTAGTAAATATTCGTTCGGAAATTAGGTGAGGCCTATGTTCAGCAGTGGACGTCATTGGGCTGATATGATGATGATGATGAAATATTCGTTAGGCCTGGCCTAATTTGGGACGAATGTAATTTTATTAGGTATATTGTTCTGTACAAAATTGGAAATAAACGATTTATTATTACGATTAATGTATATTTTGACGACTCACCACTACACACTAGCGCATATATGACATACTATACACTAGCACACTCACCTATACTCGATAAATACGCAATTTTTTTCTCTATACGATGCTCTGTCATTTTGTTTGATTTATCTATTATTTAAAACTAACTTATTATTATTTACTTATATTTATTCTCACACTAAAATGTAAATTAATAGATAATGTAAGAGTAAAATAAATGGAAGAGCGGAGTCTCTAAACCTTGACTTCCCTAAAAGATGATTTTTAAATTATTTAAGTAGGTACGTAGGAGGACTTTCTAATTGTTTGTTGATTTTTTAATTATTTTGCGATGTATGAAGTTTTTATACGCAATAAAAGTCATTCTAAACAATTGAGGTACAACACATACACAACAATATCTTACTGGTACAATATACATACTTATCCCACACACATAATATTATTTCCTAAATTATAGGGAAAATGTTTAACAAGTGGCAACCCTGCCAACAAACACATAGACAAACAAGTGGCTTCATTGTGATGTTCGCGATGCTCCGTCTTTCGTTTTTTGTTGGTCTGAGGTTGTTTGTGACTACATTCCTTGCAATTTTTTGTGATCGAAGTATAAGAAATTAGTAACGGGATAGAGCTATAAGTAATAATGAATATTTACGTAAAGTTACGCCACTGCGAACGGTCCTGTGCCGCCTGCAACCAACGGCCGCCCGCTACCCTGACCAGGTCGTCGGTCCATCTGGTGGGGGGCCGTCCCACGCTGCGCCTTCCAATACGTGACCGCCACTCGAGAACCTTTTTCCCCCATCGGCCATCAGTTCTACGAGCTATGTTCCCTGCCCACTGCCACTTTAGCGATGCGATTCGGGCACAGGACCGTTCGCAGTGACGTAAATTATGTGAGGCCTATGTTCAGCAGAGGACGTCGTTGGGCTGATATGATGATGATGATGATGATGACGTAAAGTTAGGTGCCCCATCTTTCAGTCTGGAATAAGCACTCACTCAATTTTTTTAGGCTTATAATTTGTATACCCCTTCCAATAATATTATAATATTCAGTGATATAATAATATAACAACACGAATATAATATAATATTTAATTTAATTTACAATGTTTGTTACGAGAGAGATTCGATCCTAATTATAGACTCTATCGATCTATGCCATAAAAGTACAGCGTGTTTTTTTTTTAAATTTTAACTGGTTTGATTTCAAACTCAAACTCTTTAATTGTGTAAATGTAGTGTATTAAAAAGTATTTTTAGTCCAGCACATTTGTCATTGTTATGACATACAAACAAAATTATATTAGCTACTAGCTGTCCCGGCGGACTACGTACCACCTATTTAATTTATGATTTTATGAAAGTATACCTACCTACCCTACCTAACCTATCTACATAAAAAGTAAAAAAAAAACAAAAAAAAAGAATTGGCCAAATTGGTCCAGGCGTTGTTGAGTTTTGCGCTTACCAACACATTTAGCGATTCATTTTTATATTTATCCGTGTAGTGACGGATTAAGAATACATAATGTCACTACCCCATCTCAACCCGTGGGTGTCATATAAGGCGACTAAGGGACTAACCTTATGCAGACAAGAGCCCTGCAAGAAAAGGAAAATTCGAAACAAATCCTATACCAATCCGTCTGGCCAGCATGGTATAGTAGGCTAAATCCCTCCAAATTCTTTGGAGGAGACCCGTGCCCAGCAGTGGGACATTTTTGGATTGAAATGATGATGATAGATTGTCAAGTGTACTCTTCTACTGTGTTGCTACCGAATTTCCAAAAATATTTGAATGCGATTTTAAAATATCTATCTCCAGTATTTAGAGTACTTTCCCATCAGGTGGCGTTACAAAATTCCACCTTTTAGAAGCAGCACGGGGCTTCACTCTTGTCTTTTTTGTTTAGCCACTGCTCTGCTCCTAATGGCCGCAGCATGATGTTGAATAACCTATAGCCTTCCTCGATAAATGAGCTATCCAACACTGAAACTATATTTTACATCAGACCAGAGATCTGCCCCCTGATTCTGACTCGTCGGATTGCTCCCGGATGGTAAACTTTTACGAATCTAACAACGACGTATTTTTACGGCTTAAGTTATTTAATGTTAGATAATAGTCCACCGTATAGAAAATTAAAATCTGATTAATTTAAGATTTATTTCGGGCCGAAAATTTTCCGACAACTCAGAATCAGGGAGCAGAGCGAAGAATCAAACAAACTGTTCAGCCTTATAATATTATTATAGATATAAATTAAACAGGATCTAGGACCAAGTAAATATCCCTGTGAAATATCTAATCAACATTTATTATATGTTTGGTTTTAAAACAAAGCCGTGCTATTATAGGTGTGACGAGACCAGATTCAAAACAGCCTCTCTCTCTCCATATGCATTTAACATCATTATTAGGGTGAGATTCACAGTCGTGACTTTACAACAAAGGCGTCTTTTAAAGTATACTTTGAACGCTGAAGTTTACTTTACGTTTTTTGAAATTCATGGACAGTTTCTTGACTTTTCTTAGCAAAGTATGAACCCAAAGTAAAGCACGTGCAGAGACAGAGATTTTTACGTTATACGTATAGTTTTTATTTTAAAATGTTGAACAAAATTGTTTATTAAGGCATGTTTTAATTAAAAATATCTTAGCAATATATGACGGACGAGGATCATATTATAAAAGGACCCCATAAAGATTTTTATTATTGTGAATTTATAGTATTAATATATTTACTCCAAAGGATTAGTGTGGAACGAAAAACAATATTTGTTGACTGATATGTACTACTACATGTCCATAGATATAAACAACAACGTCATACGTCAAATCACTATGAAAGGAACGTATAACCCGACTAAAATAAAAATATGTCGTTTGATTTGTAGAAAACATTGATAAGGTAAAGGTCTACAATAATTGTCCGTATATTAATGTAAAGCATACTTTGCGGCCAAAGTCGCCAATATCGTCGACTTCGCCTTTACTAAGCAAAGTATGGTTTCGGAAAGTAAAGTAAGGGTTTGACAGGACTGTGAAACATAATTTTGGCTGAAAGTTGAACTTGCCCTCAAAGTAAAGTCAAAGTACGGTCTGTGAATCTCACCCTTAGTCTTAAGAGGAAACACGAACACGGCATACGATTCTTCATACGAATGTATTCCCCTGTTTTCTACTAATGCCTATAATATTCCATGTAGTGACGGATTAAGAATACATAATGTGACTGTCACCGTGGCGCAGTGGTTAAGGTGGTCGCCTCGCCACTACATCGCCGTGTTGGGTGACGTGGGTTCGATTCCCACACGAGACAAATATTTGTGTGATTCATACATATTTGTTTCTAGTCCGGGTGTACTTTGTGTCCGTTAGTAAAAAAAAATAATAAAAAAAAAAAAATTAAAAAATAAATGTCACTACCCTATCTCAACCCGTGGGTGTCGTATAAATTTACACAGTAATAAATTTACACAATCACCGTATAGGTACTTTAAGTAAAAGGTTGGCAACATTGGTACCAGCATACAACAACAATGAGTTGCTTGAGCAGAAAATATAGGAGAAGCTGTCTGACTGATATTTCAACGCACCGCCTAAATCACTGGGCCTAGAAACTTAATTTCGTACACACATACTGTAGCATAGGTACACACTAGAAAATATTTTTCAAAACATCCATGGGTAAGGGAATAAAGAAAAGCTGTTCTGTAAATATAAAAAAGTATATTTTTTCAAACGCTATAAAAGCTGATTAATTATGTGGTTTTACACAATGCAACAAAAAATGTGTTGGAATTACAACAGGTTTTTTGTTTTACATAATAATATAACAAAAAATTAATAATGGAACAAAAAACCCGCTTGCCTATTAAAAATTTAATAAGTGAATATAATTAAAAATAATTAATAACCCGACTGCAAAAAAATCAACAGAGAACAACGCACTAAAAAGACCGTACAATTCGTCCCATTAGAATAATAATGTTTTATCTTCACATAAAACAAAAATAAAATTATTAAAAAATTCGGCATTAAAAACCGTAAACTATCGATTAATAAATTTTTATTTTATTCTTTAGTCAGTATTTTACAAAATACAAATTTGATCAATTGATAGTTAACGGTTTTTAATGCCAAATTTATAATAATTTCATTTTTGTTTTATCTGAAGATAAGACATTATTCTTCTAATGGGACGAATTATTGTAATATTGACAGACTGGCCTGTTGGTCTAGTGGTTAGTGACCCTGACTGCTAAACCGGAGGTCGTGGGTTCGATCCCCACCCAGGACAAATCTTTGTGTGATGAGCATAAAGGTTTGTTCTGTGTCTGGTTGTAATTTATCTATAATATGTATGTATTTACAAAAAAAAAAATGTATTTAAGTAGTATATCAGTTCTTTCGTACCCATAACACAAGCAAATATAATTGCTTACTTTGGGACTAGATGGCGCTGTGTAAATGTGGTAGAATATTATTATTATTATTATTGTAATATTAGACCTGATTAAATTTAAATACATAACATATATTTGTAATCTCCATTTGTTTTCCTTTATTTTGATACTCTACTCACAAGGTTTGGTTAAAAAAAATAATAGAACTAATTTGGAACCATTCAATTATGTATAATCTCTTTTTGAATATATGTAAGTAATCTGCTTTTGATTATCTTTATTTTGATACGCAAATCGACAGGTTTGGTTAAAAAAAAAATTGAACTTCTTACAATATGGCGTCAAAAGCCCGACGTTTAAGTCTTTTTATTTTTAAAACCTATCTAAGGACACTTGGGTTATCTAGACGAATCTAACGATACCCTAATTGTCAAAATCCATCCAGCCGTATGAAAGATTTGTCGGAATAAAAATTTACAAACATACAAGATACGCGCTAAAAACAATACCCGTCCTGACAGTCGGGTAAAAATTGAATTTTAATTTTTGCTTATACATAGCTCTATTGCCATAACTCAGTCACTAAGAAACCAAAAAATTCAAATTTGGAATCACATTTGAAAAATTATTTATAAGAATTAGTGATGTGCCGAATATCCGTACCCTAGGGAAAAAAGATCCAGATCCGTATTCGTTATTTTTGAGGCCAATCAATTACCATAAAAAATTTCATTATATAACTAAAATTCAATATAGGTGACCTTAAGTAGACCAGTCTCTCTTCATTTAAGAGCTACGCTCTCGTCGGTGGAGTAACTTCTAATCCTCTCTTTTTTCTCCTAATTCTTTCACCTCCTGATACTACACCCGTATCTTCTACTCTTCTTGATCTGTTTAATAAAAGTCCTCCAAGGTCTATCTATTTCTCTCTTGCCTTTTCTCTAGCCTTCTCTCTTTCCTTCTATGTTGTTTTTATAAACGAATCGTGTCGTATCAGGTGTCTAATCATTTTTCCTCTTCTGTTCTCAATGGTTTATTAGAAATGCATAAAATGCAAAATAAAACAGTGTGTATTTAACATTTCACAGGAATATTCAGAACATCGAACAACACATTACAATCATACAAAATTACGATACGGTATATGTGTCACACAGACTTGTAAGAAATTTTACAAAAATGAAACCGGGGACCTAAATTGGACCCTTGTGGCATGCCTGAATGAATGGTTAACTAATAATTATAAACTGGAGGGGAATGAATTGGAAGAGTACAATTGTCATCACCCAGGAAAGTCTATGAAGGATATTGATTACTTAGATATCATCGTGGGAATAATTGTGCTTACATTTTTGGTACTAAACATTGTCGGAAGCTTAAATGATGTCTTTGCGGCGAGAAATAAAAAAGGTGCTAGTAATTAAAATCAGGGCCGGATTTAGGGTAAGGCAGGCGGGGCAATGGCACAAAGGAGAAAATAAAAATTCAACGGGTCAGCAGTTAACGGGTTTTTTAATAGTTTTTCTAAATATATTGTGCCAGATGGTAAAAGAAAATCATTTAACATAGTTAGAACAAATAAATTCGCAATAAACTATTTTGATTTTGAGTTTTTATTCTAAAATTAATTAGGGGCCTCCACTCCGTTGTCGTTGCCCAAGGGCCTCCACATCTCTAAATCTGGCCCTGACTAAAATAAAATTCTAAGTTAATAAAAAATAACCGACTTAAAAAGAAAGAGGAGGTTTTTAATTCGATTGTATTTTTTTGTTTGTTACCTCAGAACTCAATCATATAAGAAACGATTTGGAAAATGTTTGTTTTATCTTAAATATTGTTTCAGAATATTAAAATTTTACTAACTGTTATTTCAGCGAGCCGATATTTAGAATTTTTTTCAATAAGTCGTAACTGGAACAAATTGGTGACTTCTGATGGTGAAGGTCGTAATCCTCGCTTACAAAGGCTGAAGAGTTTCGACGGGATGAGGTATCAAGTATTTTTGTTACATACTTAAACTCCATATTTGTATGAGTTGGGCTTCGTTATTCAAATGCCTAGTTAACTTCGTTATACCGTTATTTTAAGGAGTATTTAACGAAACTTAATTGTTATGTTGTATTCGTATTATTAGAATTTATTTCTAATTGCAATAAGATGTTTCTTACGAGTCGCACTGGCGTAGTAGAGGTTCCGTACGAACAAGAAATTCTTTTTTTCGATTGTGATGTAAGATAATAAGTAATGGAATAGCTTTAAGTAAGAATTAAAAAAAAAAAAAATTTCTGACTGACTAATCATGAATATTTATCATGGTTACTATGGTTAGTCAGTCAGTCTGAAATAAAATTTCATTTTACTCTAATTTCTGCGTGTAATTTTAAAACCACTTTAATAACTTTTTGACATTTCAATTAATGTGATTCTAAATTATTACCTTTATTATTAGTGTGATTTTCTAATTAATTATGATTTGATATTTGTACACCTTAAATGGTAGGACATAGTGCTCTCTATATTCTTGTCTGTAATATCTTTTGTAAATTACCTATGTTCCACAATAAATGATTAAACAATAAACAATAATAAAACTACAGTAATTACAGTAATAAACTTTTACAGTAATAAAACTAAAAAATATACAGTTTTAAGATTTTTTCCTTTACTTGTGCTAAGGTAAAGGCACCTATTACGGAGGTATTTCGCAACATTTGAAAGTAAGAAACAAAAATAAGCATTTCTAAGCATTTTTAAAGGTGTAAACTAATTTTATCGTCAAAAGTGGAATTTATATTTTGAATTGCTGTTGAGCCTATGTTACTTTTTATGATATTTCTTATTTTAAAAAAATATTTAAATAGTCGGGTCGATTTTCCCTAATACGGAGGTAAAATTTTGGTCAGAGCCTATTACGGCGGTAGACGGCTCCTAATACGGAGGGTCAGAAATTATATTCATTTAAGTTCCGTACAAATAATATTTATTAAATGATATAAATGTTTCATTCAGTTTTCATAAAATTTACTAATATAGTATAACCGTGCATTCACACACGCGTTTTAAAAAGAGTTTCAAGTAATTAAAATAACGTTGATTTTTCTTTTTACGTTCAGTAAAATATGAGATAGTAAACCTACATAACAGATGGCATAAGTAATATCAGTGCCTCAAGCTTTTAAAATTTATATAGATTTTACATTTTGAAATTGGTACATAGTTACAAAATGATTACATTTTACAAGTTTTAGTAGGGATCCCAAAATATTTTTAGAAATAAATAAAGGTAGCCTATGTTACTCGGTAAAGACGTATCTTTCAAACGGTTAAAGAATTTTTTAAATCGGTCTCGTAGTTTTGAGTTAAATTGAAAGAAACAAAAAAAAAACAAACAAATGTTACATATTAAGTAGTAATTGCAAGTTAATAGAAAGCTTGTAAAAGTAACATAAATTTAAAAGTTTTTATCGCTTCTGGTTTTATCAAAAAAACATGCATAAGTATCAAATAAGAATCCACAAAAATAAATAATACTATTTATTTATTTACGAAACCCTAAAACTTGTAATTTTATGTTCCATGATGAATAGGGCCGTAATAGGAGATCATAGAACCTAACACAGAGTTACCTGGAAATAACTACCACCGTAATAGGAAAACTACTCGTGTTTTTAATAATCCTAATTCTGACCGTAAAAAATTTCGATAAACAAAAGAGTGTATATGCTTAATCAAAAGATAACAGTTTTTTGGCTCAGATGTGTAAAACTCAGTCAACAGTTATACAAAATAAATGATTTGTGATAAATTAAAATACACCTTCCTATTTTTACCCCTTCTAAGAAACCAACATTTTGTACTCAACAGTTTTCATATTTAACCAGATTTCTAATTAAAAACACATACCGCAGAATATGGTTTCTAATTTATGAGATTAATAATTATTTCAACTAAACTTGGAACTAAGTCAATAAGTTAATAATTTGAAAGTTATAAACAATTAAACATGCCCAGTACTTTTCCTATTTCGGAGTTATACCACCGAGTTAGGATTAATCTATAAAATTCGTATCCTATCACGGCGGTGTTTTATTTCTTATTTTTTGGGTATAAAACAAGTTGCAAATATAAAACAAGCTATTTAAATTGTTAGTGTAATAGTAAGAAAATGCTATAAATAACACATAAACAAACTTGAACGGCTTATTAGTACGAAAAACTTAGTTTCTAAATATTAGTGTACCTAGTTTTGTCGTTCCGCGTTTGTATGGAAACCCCTCTTACGTCGATGCCGTTACACAAACTGATTGATCTTGTTGTGTTGTCAATGTGCTATACTTGCAAACTTCAGTTATGTCATGAAGTAATAAATTTAGAATAAGTAGGTCCCGTTTTGGTGTACTTAAACTAAGAAAGACAGGAATAAAACTCGAAAATAGAAATACCACCGTAATAGGAGCCGATTTTGACTACCTCCGTAATAGGTGCCTTTACCTTACTTGATATTGCTTCTTGCCAAATTACATGATGCTAGCTCAATGATAAATACCCTTAAGTTGTGATTCCTTTCCGATCGTTAAAACATGCGACAGAAATGGAGCATCATCGGCTGTATCTTTTGATTGCGTTTACTTAGAATTTTGATATTTCACTGCTCTGAGGGATTGGATACCAGTATTTGATATTAATTTCGGCTTTACGCGTCCTTGAAAAAGAGGCTTGACACACGGACAACGGGGTGATCCTATAAGGGTTCCTTTTTATTCCTTTTGAACCCTAAAGATATAAATGAATAGACAGATAGATAGATAAAATGTTTATTGCCACAAAGTCAAAGTCAAATCTTTTTATTCATTTGGATTACATACATGATACTTATGAACGTCATACAAAGCAAAAAAAAAGGTGTCAGTAAATTTGCCTACGGCCAGTTCACTGACAAGGTTGAGCTCTGAGAAGAACTTGGCAAGAAACTCAGGCCACTCTTTTTAATCGCTATAGTTGTTACAATAATTTTAATTGGTTACAGTTTGGTATACCACAGAAAGGTACAGAACCAAAACACCATACTAAATCAAATTCAATAAAATTTGGATATAAGAAAATAATAATAATAATAAGCAATCAAACATTAATTTGTTTTCGTCAAGAAGCATGGTATGTGGGATCATCACTTGGTACCAACTATGTATTTGTTTTTAATTTTTTTTTATTTACATCTTGGACACGCACACAACAAAAACAACACAGTTACAAGAAGCTTAAAGTAATGAATAATAATAATGAATTTGTTACTGGTGACATTAGCAAGACGCTGATGACCAAAGTCATTTTTAATCTAAAGACAGTGTATTAAGTGAGGGCTGGAGAAGTATAGGCAATAATACTCTTACCAACGCATTGAACAAAGTGAGATACTTCCTGGTCCTTTGCCGAATTGAAACGTCGCGCGCCACTAGCCGGTTTGTGTGCCCTCCAGCTGGAGGTCTATGTATTTTTTTAAAATAACCATTCAAAAAGCGACTTTATTGATGATTAATTGACTCTAATGTGTGTTGCTACAGGTTGCAAGAGCCGGATGGGGGTTTTGACTCCTCCAATCTCTATCTTTTTCATTTTTTCTTCTCAGTAGGCAGCAGCTTGATTGTAAATTCTTCGCATTGCTTTCTAATACTAAGAGAACACAATCATGTCAATAAGCCACAGTGCTAACTACAATAAAAATAGATTTAAACTTGTCAAAAATGTCGATTATAACAGACGCATTACTAATGATTTACATGGAAAAAAATGTGTTTCTATAGTAGAAATGGAGACATGGCTATGCAAGGAGGTAAGCAAGAGATTATATTTGTCTCTGTTTCTCTTTCGGCATTTTACGTATTATGATTTCAGTTTATGCTAAATATGTTACATCCATAGAAATACTATATCAATGGCGATTACGCAAGGCAAGCACCACCGCCGCCGCCATGTTGAATGCCAATATTGTTGTGTAAAATGTAATGTACCGTACATTACATAATTAGGAAGGTATTTTAAGATAATAATATAGTATTGTGTTTCCATATATAATAAGTATATTTTGTAAATAATGATGCTTATGAGTTTATTAAATTAAAATAAAGTTCTTAATTTTTTTTTAAACCGGTCAATTAACATTTATTCAATAAATTGTTTAACAATGGAATAGACTGTCCTGAATTATTGTCTAAAATAAAAATTGCTGCCCCGAGCAGGTTACCGCGATTATGTGCCTACAAACTGTTCAGTTTAAACAGATACCAAACTAATCTCGGCCTTTAAATAGAATGTGTAAACTATATAATGATCTCTCCCGAACCTTAGATCTTGACATTTTTGAAAATTCTCCAACTAAATTTAAGAGTAAAATTATGGAACACTTTCGGTTATAAACAATGTAAACAATGCTAATATCTTCTATTCTTACTGTTGTCACTACATCTTTTTTTTTTGTTTTAATAGTCATATCAACAACAAATTTTATATAAATTTCCTACTTTTGCCCTGTTAACTGATAAGACTTATTATTATAATAAAACAAACAAATGGTTAGCTGTGGTTGCCTATAATTGAGAGAGCATCAGGCACGCTTTATGTTTTTGATATTTCTTTGTTAAGTATGTGTATCTCTTGTTGGTAATCCTTAATAAATAAATAAAATAAAAAATATATTTGTCCCAGCCACCGTTTACTAAAACGGCTAGGCAGTCAATTAAATGTCTGATTTACCAGTTGGCTGCGACAAAAAATAATAATATTATGTACAACTAAAATTAATCTACTAAACAATAATAAAAAGAAAAAGGGAAATAAAAATACAAAGATACCATTATTAATTTAATATATTTTTAAATGAAAATATTGATATTGAAAATTGGAATCTACTTACATAAAACTATATATACAGTTAAATACAAACAAAAAAAGGAAACTAAAACGAAAACTTAAACAATAAAAAAAAAAAAATCAAATAACCCAAAGAAAACTTGTTTAGGCATCGTAATATTCGTCAGCATCACTGTCAACTGGAAACGTACCCAAAAGGCTGGCGGCATTGCCACGTTGAATGGCAATGCTAATTCTCTGAGCGAGAAACACACCAGCCCTCTGATCACGTGAAGCGTCGATAAGCCTTTTTGCCAGATCTTTAAACAAAGACCTAGCACTCGGACCCCACGTACCTAAAGTCTCGACCCCAAACGGCTCAAAAATATAATTACCAATTAAATTATGGTATTTTCGCCGTTTGAGGGTCTCTGCGGCTGCAGCAGCAGCGCCAGCACAACCCGCTGAGCTTGAAACATGGGATGGCGCAAGGGTGTCGACACATGTTGCGTCCCACACCAAAGGCCTACCCATCTTCCAGGGTAATAATGTCAAACCATCAGGTCTCTTCCCATCGTCACGTGCCAAGCCATTCGGTTCAAGAATAGCTGGAACGCCAGCGGTGACAAGAGCTCGGCGGATAATGTCATTTAAATGGGCATGCCGTGGTATACGACCTGCGCTCCTGCTGCAGGATAGGCCATGGTGACCGAGGCTATCGACGGCCTCCCCACAGTGACAATGATGCGGAGAAACACACGGTGCACCTAAACGAAGACAAGTGGCAAGACGAAATGTTGTATCGTCCAACATTGTGCCTATGTTGGGCGACGGGAGTGCTTGAAGCCATTGACCAGATTCCCATTCGCCCACAGCAAGCAAGCGCGCACGTTCAGCAGCAGTAGAAGCTGAAGAAATAAGATTTTTTCTTCTCATACTGCTGAGCGGCCCGTCCCACAGCTTCTGGGAGAATAGGTTGGTCGGCAAATCAGTACCTGGACAAGCCATTTTCCAAGCGTTTACAGCCTCGGTCTTACACAGCACTTCAGAGTTAAACAGTGTAGGTTCTAAAATTTTCCTGACTAACTCATCGGTGCTGTGGACAGAAGACAGAAACGCTGGTAGACTTACATCTGAAATTTTGCGAACGCCGAGCCCCCCAAATCGAATAGGGAGAGACGCCTGGAGCCAGACTCGGTCGTTCAAAGCCACATTTAAAACTTTGCTCAGAGTAAATTGGATAATTTTGTCCATTTTGTCTAATAGAGGTGTGTTTTGCCAAAACTGTGTTGATCTTAGGGCGTGAGTAAATTTTGGTACAAAAAGACAGTATCTAATAATGGTATAAGCCGAATGTGTGTTAATATTTAAAAGACGTTCAGAAACTTCATTAAAATTTTGAATTTTTTCTTCAACAAAAGAATTGTAAGATTGTTCAAGAACGGGGGACCCAAGGAGGCGGAAATTACTTTTTTCAATAATTTTGATGCCAGGTGCCAAACAATCAAATTTAGAAATTACCGAAAGTCTATCATTAACATTTTCATTTAAAAAAATTTCACACTTGTTTGTGTTTAATTTTAATCCAATAGATTCAAATTTGGATTTTAAAAGGGCCAAATCTTGTAAAACTGTATCTACGTCACCTCCGAGAGTCCCGTCGTCTAGATACCAAATGTTAAATTTTGAATTTAGCTGCCGAATAATTGGATTTATAGCTAGACTAAAAATGACAGGTCCAAGAGGGTCACCTTGTTGACATCCCACTGCCGAATCCAACACGTTGTCCTTGTAAATTAATTTTGAAGTGTTCCTGTAACATTGCCAAAGGTATTTGTAAATTTTGGGAGTTTCTAATTTTACTTGTTCTAACAAGGTGTCCCTGTGTACTGAGTTGAAGGCATTCATCAAATCAACCTTCAGAATGACCTCTCCTTCACCACAACCAAGGTAGGTAGAGAGAGCGTGTACGGCAGCCTCACAGCCCCCCTTTGAGCCGAAGCCCAACTGTAGGGGCTGGAATTTGGAAGTAAGTTCTTCACAATAAAATCTGCAGCAAATTTTGGCTGCCAAACGCCTGTACGTGCTCCCCACGGCAATGGGACGAATACCACCATCTTTTTTCTTCAGTGCACATAGGTTTGCACCATACAGAATATCGATGATGGCTTCGTCCACATTTCCGGAGAGCATCAAGTTGATTAGTCCAGTCAGCTCCTTTAGGAGCGCATCACCGGCCTCCCCAGCACTTGGACAAACTAAATCTTTCAAGTGTTGGGGAGTCAAACCATCGAGGCCACCAGCAGAGCCAGTCCGAAAGGAGCCGACTGCGGCTATCACTGGAAAAAAAAAATTGGAATTGTTTCAAATAAATTCAAGAAAATATCCATTGATTTTTACTAGACTGTTAATCGTGAAATTTGGCAATAAGCAATATCAAGTTGTACAAGTAAAGGAAAAAATCCGAAAACCGATCTCGTGTAGTTATATCACTGAATATTTAGTACTGGGGTATACAATGATAAGCCTAAGCCCGGGCACTTGTGCTCGGCATTATGCTTATGCTTATGCATTATTTGGTACAGACGCGAGACTGTTGTTTGTTTGTGTTTGTTCTGTCTATGTATTTGTTATTCAGTATGTCTTGTGTTTGTACCAATAAATGTTTTCGATTTTCTATTTCTATTTTTCTAAAAAAAATTTAGTATATACATACATAAAGATGGTGCCCCTACCTACCTTTATGTGAATGTTTTTTCAAACTTGTAGCTATCCCGTTCCTAGAAATATCTTACATAAAATCAATCACAAAAAAAATGTATAACCGTACGGAACCTTCAGTGCAAGAGTCCGATTCGAACTTCGCCAGTTTTTATAAATAAAATAGCTTACAGCCGCGACCTCTATTGAGAAGTGGCGCTGTGGAGAAGAGGCCCAGTAGTGGATGAATGTGGGCTTAATTCAGGGCTTGGAAACACGGTTAATTTTTAAACCGGTTAGTCGATAAGTACGCCGTACCGGTTACCGAATAATAACTTTTGCAAAGTAGATTTCATCTATAAACCGGTGTCGAACGGTTTAACCATTCGTTGACCATCCAACAACTGGATAATGCATTCTTCAATTTTTTTTTAGCTTTAACCATTGAGTCGTTGCCTGTTGATTTAGATTTAAAAATCAATGAAGTATTAAATTAGAAATTGTTATAAATTATTCAAATAAAACTTGCAGTAATTTACTTATAACGTCATCGTCTGCAATTAATAAGGGTTTTGAAAACGCTCTTAAACGTTTACGCTCTGAACGAAATAATCGTGCAAAACCACTTTTGGATGGGTTTTAACAGGGTATAAATTAAACGGTTCCGAGCCTCTGATAAGGATGATGATGACAATTTCATTACTCATTCACAAATTATAATGTTTCAGGTCGATTATGATGTCTTTGGTTATAGTTGGTCATACACAAATTTCTGCTTTTGCAGTACCAGATAACCCGAAGTTTATAGAAGAGGTATGACAATTTCCCATCGATTGGATTATAATTTCGAAAACAAAGGAAGTGTTTTTCAAATAATTTAATAAAATTCGATTTCTAGATATACAAATCGAAAGCATACTATGCCATGACAAATGGTGCACTGATTATGCAAACGTTTTTCATGATATCGGCTTTTCTGCTCGTGTACCTGTGGTTGCTGGAGTCAGATAACAATCATCGGGGGCCGTGGTCTATGCTGCAGAAGCGCATTCTCAAAAGATGGCTAAGGTCAGTTCTAAAGGTTGTTATTTAGGAAGTTGGTGTAAAAATTCTTCGAATTATCAACAACAACCATTATGAAAGAAATAGTTGATAATTACAAACTCATTTGTGAATGCAAAGATTTTGCAAACAATCATTCTTTTAATCGAAAAAATATTATATATTTATAAATAAGTTTCAACAAAATCACGTTTCAGTGACTATCCGATCTGGATTCAACTTATTTTTTTTATCGTCATTTCAACCCATAAACGCCCCACTGCTGGGCACGGGTCTACTCCAATGAATGTGCAGGGAATTTAGTCTACTACACCACGCTGGCCAGAGAGGGAACCCTATAGGGTTTGTTTCAAATATTCCTTTTCTTGCAGTGCTCTTGTCTGCATAAGGTTACCCTTAGTCGCCTTTTACGACACCCACGGGTTGAGATGGGGTAGTGACATTAAGTAGTCTTAAACCGTCACTACACGGTTTTTTTATATTGGAATCTATTTAAAGACGAGTTGAGCTGATGTAACTGGGTGAATTTCCCGGGACCAAAAATTGCGTGGCATCGATGAAATCTTCATCGCTATGGATAGATATAACATTCTATTGAATAAATTTGTCGTCTTGATTATACATTCGATAGAACGCCATTTCTTTTGTTTATTTATTTGTTTACTTCGAACAATCAATAGACTTTTTGTTATTTTATATTTTGCCTTGATTTTCATCGCCATGTTCTCATTGCTATGGTTTCCGTGCCCAAAATTTGCTATGGCAATGAAAAAAAAGACACGTAAATTAAAAAACTTTAATTTTTTTTATATAAAACTAAAGATAAAAAAACCACGGAAATGAATTTTTTAATGGACCTGTTGAAATTCACCCTACTGCTACTTGGATATTCAGTTTTACAAATTACCTTGCGAATATCCCTGAGAAGTTGTTTATTTTAAATTTCCGAGTTTCAGACTGACACCATCTTACGCCTTCATAATAGCTTTGACAGCTACATGGTTCGCTCATCTCACATCTGGTCCATTATGGAATGTAAGTGTTATGCTTATTACATTTATATAAAAGAAAAGAGATATAATAATAATAATATTTCACCACATTCACACAGCGCCATCTAGTCCCAAATTAAGCAATTATATTTGCTTGTGTTATGGGTGCTAAACAACTGATATACTACTCAAATATATTTTTTGTTTGTAAATACTTACATATTGATAAATTATACCCAGACAGAACAAACAATCATGCTCATCACACAAAGATTTGTCCTGGGTGGGATTCGAACCCTCTGGCTTAGCAGTCAGGGTCACTAACCACTACGCCAACAGGCCAGTCAATAAATATTGGATTTTTTAAAGTAGGTAATTATTATTCGTTCAAAACTTCGGAAATTCTTCTATAATGTACTTACTGCCCTCTGTTTCAGAAATGTGTTGCCGCAGACATGAATGCCTGTCGACAGAATTGGTGGCAGCATATACTTTACATAAACAACTTCAATAATTCAAATTGTCTTGCGCAGGCCTGGTAAGTATTGATTATGATCAGCCAGTATACGTCCTATACAGATTGTATAAAACGATAATGGTTATGAATACCGGTTATGTTCATATAAATTATTATGAACATAACCGGAAAAACTGCGCTTCACAACAAAAGGACGTAAGCGTTTTGAAGATACGCTCTTTTGCTGTACCCTACATTGAGCATGGTTCGACATGCTCGTTTTTTTTTATTCAGGTACCTAGCAGCAGACACCCAACTTTACATTTTAGCTGTTATCATCTTCTTGGTGTGTAGAACTACACGCTCCAGAATCATCACGCTGTCTATACTGTTCCTAGCTGGGATGATCATACCAGCAATGATAGTTTACTTGCAAGATCTGGACGGAGTGGTGCTGCTTTCACCTGAGTAAGTCGAAGAATTATTTATTTTTCACTCTTATATAGACTAAGCTAGCGATGGTGGCTGAATGGATAAGGGACCGGCGTGCAAATCATGCGGTCCGAGTTCGATCCTGACCGGCAGTACCAATGTGTATTTCACTTTGTGGAATTTATATGTACTAAGTGGCTTACCATCTGCTAACGGTGAAGGAAAACATCGTGAGGAAACCCACATACCCTAGAAGAAATTCTATGAGTATGTCTGATCCACCAACCCACACTAGGCCAGTGTGAGTGGATTATGGCCTAAACCCTCTCAGCTCTCTAGAGAAGAGGAGACCCGTGCCCAGCAGTGGGACTTAATGGCTTGTTGATGATTGATTATATAGACTAAATAATACAATACAATAGGATGACAAAATCTAGAAGCTAAGTCTAGGTATAAATAATACATTAATACATATAAGTTACGCCTCTTTCCGGGCAAAGATAGGATAGAGATAGGCAGAGACTATTTCCTTCCACTTGCTACGATTCTGACATACATCTTTGGCTTCTTCAACATTCATCAGTCTTTTCATGCATTCTCGCCGGTTGAGGGTACTCCTGATCTGTCCCTTCTTTAGAACGTCACCTATTTGCTCTTGGTACGTTCTTCTAGGTCTTCCCCTTCGAACGTTTCCTTTCACATTCACCTCATGTATTTGTTTTGTCACTCTGCCTTCATTCATTCTCTCGACAGGTCCAAACCAGCTTAACATTCCTTTCTCTATTCGCGTCACAACATCTATTTTTAAACCACAACGTTCCCTTATTACACTATTCCTTATCCTATCACTCAAATTTACCTCAATCATACTTCTCAAAGCTCAGTCACATTACAAAATCATCATTCATCATTTCAACCCATTAACGTCCCACTGCTGGGCACGGGTCTCCTCCAAAGATTGTGGAGGGAATTTAGCCCACTATAACACGCTGGCCAGACGGATTGGTATAGGGTTTGTTTCGAATTTTCCTTTTCTTGCAATGCTCTTGTCTGCATAACATTACTCCCTTAGACGTCTTTTACGACACCCACGGGTTGAGATGGGGTAGTGACATTACGTATTCTTAATTCATCACTACACGGATTATTATAAAATAGCTCCTCAATTTCTTGGTGTATGCAACACGAAGCATAAATACTGCAATGTATCCTTACCCAGACTAATGTTTAATGAAACTCCTGAATGGTGCGAATATTGGAATCACTTCTGTGTTCTACTTTCAGAGTTCTGTACAACATATTCATACGTGATGATCATTTCAATAAGGTGTACAGTCAGAGTTACTGCAACCTTCCTGGCTTCGTAGTCGGGATCGGAATCGCTTACCTAGTACATCATTGGCAGAACGAAGGCTTAGACTTCAAAAAATACCAGGTGAACATCATAATAATATTATAAAAAACCAACTTTTGACGTCAAAGAACGGTATACTTTGGTGCTGATTATGTCTATTTAGTGATTAATGAAATGATGATAAAATAGTTTTTATTTTGATGAACCAAACTACTTTAGTAACATAAAATGCATAAGTTACGTCGATAGGCTTGATCATTACAAAATCCAAACACTTGCGTTACGTAGGGAGAAACTTGATTGTATTTTTTTACCCGACTGTCAGGACGGGTATTGTTTTTCACGCGTATCTTGTATGTTTGTAAATTTTGTTATTCCCACGAATCTTCCAAACGGCTGGATGAATCTTGACAATTAGGGTATCGTTAGATTCGTCTAAAAAACCCAAGTGTCCTTAGATAGGTTTTAAGAATAATAAGTCTTAAACGGCGGGCTTTTGACGCCAAATTGTAAGAAGCTCAATTTTTTTTTTAACCAAACCTATCGTGTTGGGTATCAAAATAAAGAGAATCAAAAGGAGATTACATATATTCAAAAACAGATTATACATAATTGAATGGTTCCAAATTGTAAGTAGTTCTATTATTTTTTTAACCAAACCTATCGAGTAGAGTATCAAAATAAAGGGAATCAAATGGAAATTACAAATATATACATATGTTATGGATTTTATATTTAATCAGGTATATTACAATAATTTTTCGGTCTTTTTAGTGCGTTGCTCTCTGTTGATTTTTTGCAGTCGGGTTATTAATTTTTTTAAATTATATTAACTTGTTATATAAATTACTTAACGACTCCATAGACTGTAGTCAGCTATTGAACATTTTACAAATTAAAATCCCAACTCGATTACCTAGAAAGAATACATTTATTTATTAAATGTTCCAAATTCCAAAACTAATCTGGGTCATTATGCTGCTGTACCAAGGCTCTATAGGCAGTATAACAACATAACAAGAACACATGAAACGATATCTTTCAGTCCTTGTGTAAATTCAAGAAGTGTTTAGACGAATACCTCTAAAGTTCTTGGTTTTCTTGCGTTTCATAAATAAATATAATATTTTTCGTTTTATTCTGTAAGTAATATAATTATTATAATGTGTTTAAAAAAATGTTAAATGCACATATTAATTACTTAAAACTACTATACTTTTGTTAACTTAGTTATAAATTAAATATAAATTGCAGGCTGTGGTCTCCTATAAATGAAGGAGTATTCAATTGTAATACATACTTAAATGATTGTAACCGCGTAAATTGCAGTGTATATTCTTTGTTGGAGATAAAATATATAAAAATAAAAAAAAATAATAATTTATTCTGTAATATTATTTTTCTTGAAGTTTATAAGCATATATCTGAGGTATGACCCAAAGGCTGGCCTCAACCTGGGGCAACGCCTTACTATCCAACGCGGTAATGTGGCGAGCCTTTTGGGTAAGTTTCCTCAGGAATTAGACCACAACCAGATTTTCTATCATTAGGAAATTCCTGTGAATAGAGTATCTGGTTCTGGAGTAATAGGTTAGTTGTGTGAGTTTTTTAAGATATGATCTAAATATTTTATTGAACAATTAATAAAAGATATCACAAATTAATTGAACATCCAGATAGGTGGGTCCAGATAACGCATTGGCTACAGGAAGACGGATGTCGTCAGAGAGGTAAACCCCGAAAGCGCTGGCAAGACGATCTGGACTCATTTGACAATGACAAGAAGAACAAAACATCTAATAGAAAATAATGGGAAAGCTTGGGGGAGACCTTTGCTCAGCTTGACAAAAAGAAATCTGTAACCAAAAGCAAAGAACTTTAATTTACAACTAAAACTAGTTACTTACTAAACAAAACAAAAATAAAAATACGAAAATACCTTAAATTAAAATGCGTCGAAGAATTCGTCCCATTAGAAGAATAATGTCTTATCTTCAAATAAAACAAAAATGAAATTATTATAAATTTGGCATTAAAAACCGTAAACTATCAATTGACCAAATTTTTATTTTGTAAAATACTGACTAATAAAGAATAAAATAAAAATTTATCAATCCATAGTTTACGGTTTTTAATGCCGAATTTTTTAATAATTTCATTTTTGTTTTATGTGAAGATAAAACATTATTCTTCTAATGGGACGAATTCTTCCTCATCAATGCCGCTGTAGGTCGCAAACGTGGCCAGCAGACTGGTAGTATTGCCACGTTGGATGGCAATGCTTATTCTTTGCGCCAAGAAAAAGCCAGCCCGCTGGTCACGTGACGTTTCTGTCAAGCGTTTAGAGAGCTCTTTATAAAGAGCTCGAGCACATGGACCCCATGACCCAAGCGTTTCTACTCCAAACGGCTCAAATACGTTATTTCCGATTAGATTGTTGTATTTGCACCGTTTGAAAGTCTCGGCTGAAGCAGCAGCGCAAGCAGCACCTGCTGTGCATGGAAAATGAGGTGGCGCATCCCACACCAAAGGCTTATCCATTTTAATTTGAGTTTTAATTTTACTTTTCAGACATGGTGGTATCGTGTGCTTTACTGGTCCATATTCCCTCTGCTTATTTTGTGCTGCTGCAGTGGCAGCATCTTTTACTACGAAGCTCCGAGACAGTCCATCTTCATCAGTGCGGCGTATGCTGCCTTCAGCAAACCAATATTTAGTATCTTAGTTGGAACTATCACGATTGGATTTATTTTTAAGTTTGAAGGTATAATTTCCAAATCATTTAGTAAGATTTTTTATCGTATCATGCCATCAATGTCTCCTGGATAAGGATCTTGTCTTCTACAAAAAGCTAGGTCTTGAGCCTCAATGCAAGTTGGTGGGTCTGAGATGCTCTTATTGAAACTAGGACTTGTAGGTTCATAAAAATTTCGTTCACTTTTAGCAGATAGGATCTAAATATGGCTGGCCTGTTGGCGTAGTGGTTAGTGACCCTGACTGCTAAGCTGGAGGTTGTGGGTTCGATTCCCGCTCAGGACAAATCTTTGTGTGATGAGCATGATTGTTTGATATGTGTCTGGGTGTAATTTATTTATGTATGTATTTAGAAAAAAAAAATTAATTAGTCTAACAGTTGTTCAATGCCCATAACACAAGCAAATGTAATTGCTTAATTTGGGACTAGATGGCGCTGTATGAATGCGTAAAAATATTTATATTAAATATTTGATAGATCTCAATTCTGCTTAAGATTACCTTAGTCGTCATTTACGACACCCACGGGTTGAAATGGGGTAGTGACATTACGTAATCTTAATCCATCACTACACGTAGATATAGTAGGATTAATTCCCTCTACAATGTTTGGAGGAGAATCGTACCCAGCAGTGGGACAATTACACTCTTTGCGCTGTAGTATGGTGCGGGTGACAGTTGTCTCTATGACTAGACTAGAACATTCTGGTTGGGTTTAAATTAATTTACTACAGTTATTAATGATTTAATATATTACGAATGTGGTACAGCTGAAATACTAAGTCATAATTTGTAAAACGCGGCTACTTTCATGAGTTAAACGAAATGTTAGTGAAACTATCACCCGCACCATGCTACAGCGCAAAGAAGTTAGCGTTGATCAGAATTGAACTTAGAATTCATGGTTTGCATGCCGGTCATTTCCAGTTCTTAATATGTAATTTTAAGCGTGTTATAAAACTTTTTCTAGGTGTGTACCGAGGAGTCTTGGAATGGCGCGGCTGGACTGTTATAAACAAGCTCACATACAGCGCGTATTTACTGCATGTATCAATTCTTAAAAACATCATAGCTGCAGAGAGACAAACAGTACATGTTGGAACTTTATATATTGTGAGTAATTTATCTATCTCCTACTAAGAGGAAAATTATAATAGACCGGGCCGCCCCGGGGCGTGCCGTGTACGTGTCCCGGACGGGGCAAGGATTTAAAACGTTAAATATATCGTCCCATTAGAAGAATAATGTCTTATCTTCAGATAAAACAAAAATGAAATTATTATAAATTTGGCATTATATTTACGTTCCGTCGTTTTACCAACGACGGAACGTAATGCCAAATTTTTGTGTCAGAAAAGTGGTCAACATTTTATGTATGTAATACCTAGTCAGATAAATATATTATGTATTTTATATTATTAATTGTTGTAAAATGCTATTTTTTTTATCAGGTTGGGAACTGCCTTACCATTTTGGTAATGACTTTAGTGGCAACCTTCTTCTTCTGGCTACTAGTAGAAGCGCCACTGGCCAACATCGTTGAAAAATGTCTGTTAAAATCAAAACAAAAAATTAAAGATGATATGATTGCGTCGATACACGTCCTACATGGAGTCAAATGAGTCAACCAACGAATTACACGGACATTAAAATAAATCGACAAATAGCCCGGTCAAATAGGGTACTATGTTTCGGGCTTATTTGACTGGACTATTATCACGACATCTTTTTTGATCATTTGGGTATATTCCCTATAATGTCGACTACTGTTATGTCGATTATAGAAGGCTATTGTTTATTATTTTGCATTGTAGGTACTCACTGTAGTTTCGGCAGTCGAAGTATAGGAAATGAAAACTTTGACCCTATCAGACCACCCTTAATTTTGACCTTTACCTACCAGACCACCCTTACTTTTTACCTTGACCTACCAGACCACCCTTACTTTTGACCTTGACCTACCAGACCACCCTTACTTTTGACCTTGACCTACCAGACCACCCTTACTTTTGACCATGACCTACCAGACCACCCTTACTTTTGACCTTGACCTACCAGTCCACCCTTAATTTTGGCCTTGGCCAACCAGACTACCCTTACTTTTGACCTACAAGTGAGCAGACTTTTATGAGTCGACATAACGGGAATTGACCTATCGGAAACAATTTTGTATAACTTCATCAAAATGATTTGGAACTCAGTTGTTAGTTTTTTATTTAGTGCGGGCATTGTTAATTGAAATTAAAAACAATGTTCAATGTTATTTATTATGTACCTGTTGTTTAATATAAGTCGATCTATATTATTGTGAGTTATTAAATGGTTTTAATGCAAATAACGACTTATTTTATTTTTAACATATTTTCAGCTTTAAATTATCAATATATTTAATTGAAAGCAGGTATGTATTTTATTAATTTGAAATACTCTGTTTATTAAAATAATGAAAATAATTAAATTAAACATCTACTTACATATTAAAACTATATATACAATTAATTACAAACAAAAAAGAAACTAAAACGAAAACTTAAACAATAAAAAAAAACAAATAACCCAAAGAAAACTTGTTTAGGCATCGTAATATTCGTCAGCATCACTGTCAACCGGAAACGTACCCAAAAGGCTGAATGAATGAACGTTGAATGGCAATGCTAATTCTCTGAGCGAGAAACACACCAGCCCTCTGATCACGTGAAGCGTCGATAAGCCTTTTTGCCAGGTCTTTAAACAAAGACCTAAAAAAAAAATAAAAGCTATAAAATAAGAGAAAGAAAAAAACGGTAACTTTAATAGGATCACTCCTTGCTGTCCGTCTGTCTGTCTGTCTGTCCGTCTGAAGTCAAGAATATTTTTCTCAAGAATAAGAAAGTCTGCACTCCCTTATTGCAACAAAAATATCAGAGTTCTAAGCAAACGCAATCAAAAGATACAGTCGTTTATACTTCATTTTTGTCACTTATCTTGAGGTTAAAAAATGTCAACTTCCTGTTGACCTAGAATCTTAAAATTTGGCAAAAAGTTTACGTAACGGGGCCCAAAGTTTCGTGGTCCCAAAGGGGAAAGACCCGAAAAAAGACAGCATTTGTAATAAACAAAACGTAACAGTAGATTAGATTTGTATTTAATTTTCATTTCTACTTATGGGTTCGTTTCCATGTTGAGGTGTTATTTTGAATTTTTTCGTAACGTATATACAAATGCTCTATTGATACGAGAGTTATTTCATAAATGATACAGCATACTATATCATTCTCCATTCTAAACGAATTTTTTGTACCAACTAATTATTGAGGTTTTGCCCAGCAACAACTAAAGCGTCTCCACAACTTGTGGATGTCAGACTCAAGCATGTGTCAATGTGTGGCAAAGGTTGAAGAACTAGAAACAATGAGAATTGTGCCTGGTAGTTTGTAATCATCATTTCAACCCATAATCGTCCCACTGCTGGGCACGGGTCTCCTCCAAAGATTTTAGATAGTCCGTGTAGTGACGGATTTAGAATACATAATGTCACTACCCCATTTCAACCCGTGGGTGTCGTAAAAGGCGACAAAGGGACCTAATCTTAAGCAGACAAGAACACTGCGAGAAAAGGAAAATTCAAAACAAAATCCTATACCAAACCGTCTGGCCAACGTGGTATAGTTTCAATATTAAAAAGTAATTAAAATACGTCATAATAATATTTTTCTTTAATACCCAAAAATACACTAAAAATACAATTACAAACAACTTTTAGTTACAAATAAGAAGCTTAACTAAAAATTTAAGAATTATTGGCACAAACAAAGTGAAAGGCAGATTTAACATTAAAATATGTATTATTTAATTATATCGGTTTAGTGGCCATATTAGTATTAGGTATAACTCGATTCAAACTTTATGGCGGCTTGGAACACCGCGCGAGACGATGCGCAGAACACAAAATTGGGGGGGGCACACTCCCGCGTCACAGTGTGAGTGTACATCTGTATACTGCACACACGCGCACGACAAGACAACCTGCGTTCACGCAGCAGCAACTAATAATGCTTATATCCGTGCCGACATTAAATTAAAATAGATTGAGTTTAACATAGATTGTTTTAGCAATAAAGTGGCAGTTAAATGATATGATCTAGTATCTACTTCAGATTTTTTCTTTGAATTTTTGGTCTAAGTATATTATAGAATTCACACTGATTGATTTTATTATATGCTTCCAATAACTGTGGCTCAAGCATTTTGTTGACGATATTGGACACTTGACAACTGTAAGGAGCTGATACGTGATCTGTTTCTATTTGAAACACTTTAACTGGCTTGTTACTATAATTAGATAAGTTATAGTCTTCAGCAAGTTCAAATTTAGGATCTGGAGTGCCTTTAATAAGTACAAGTTCCGATTCTAGTTTAAGATTTGGCTCGTATTCTTTAGACAGCTTGATTCTTTTGTACATAGACTCTATGACTGCTCTTAGATAATCATGGGAATGTGTTACAACTGATCGTAACATTTTTAGGGTAACTTCAACTTTATCCGACCAATTATTTTGTTTTTTCAATTCTTTGTTCAACATCTCACTGTCCTCGCCACTCATAAGATGATATATATCTGTTATGATAAGGTCTTGGAGTTCTGTTTCAGTAGTTTGACCTAAATAAGCATCAAGATGTACTTGCACTAACTTTGGGCTGCTGTCTAAACAATATACAACTCCCAAATAACCTGAAACATGAGAAGTGGGGTAGATTAATAAATATTTTTTTTATAATATTAGCTGAAGAAGGGCATTATGATTTCATTTTTACAAGTGAAATGTCCAAGTGTTTTTATTTAGTTTTATTTACAGTTCAGACACGTGTAATCCTTATATCTTACTTCCTATACCAGGTCCAATCACCTCTTGTCTATTCACTTTGATGAGACATATTTATGTACTGTATACATAAACTTTAAAAAAGTATTGGGAGAGTTTAAACAGACGCGACGGGTTCTTTTATAACATGTGTACTAGTCGACCAAAACAATTAGGCGCATGACAGCTAGACATTTTTATTTTTAAAACTAACTAAACCAAATATTTAAAAGCGCTAAAGTGATCACAGTCTAAAGAGAGTACACGACTGCGGTCATGACACTAGAACAACAAAATTGTGGTTTATAGTTATTTTATAAAGATAAAAATCTCAAGCTGTCATGCGCCTTATTTTTATGGTCGAGTAGTGCCACACGGACAAAACTGCGGGAGACAGCTTATAATAATATCTATATAATAACATACTTTTTTACTTTTCCTGGTAGATATCAAGATACTTAAATGACACCCAAATTTGATTTTTACCTTCTTTCTCCAATAAAGCGGCTAGCTCTAGAGCAATGTTGACTCCGAAAGAGAATGCCAAAATGTAAAATTTTGTATTGAACTGAAAGGTCCTCTTGATACACTACGGAACAGATAAAAGCACTGTGTTAGCTCTTCAATTAATTGTTGTAAATTCCGGATTCATTTAATGCATAAAATCATCATCAGACCAATAACATCTACACGTTATGGGACATATGGGTTGAAAATAATAATATTCTACCACATTTACACAGCGCCATCTAGTCCCAAATTAAGCAATTATATTTGCTTGTGTTACGGGTAATAAACAACTGATATACTACTTAAATACACTTTTTTTTTGTAAATACATACATATTATAGATAAATTACACCCAGACACACAACAAACCTTTATGCTCATCACACAAAGATTTGTCCTGGGTGGGGATCGAACCCACGACCTCCGGCTTAGCAGTCAGGGTCACTAACCACTAGACCAACAGGCCAGTTAAATAATGAAGAAAATATAATGAATGATTGAGGCCTAGATCTTAGATTTATATTCCTACGTATGTATCAAGTATAATACAATATAACTATTAAATCATTTTACCGTAAACTTTGCATTTGCATAAATAGAGAGACGGATTTTGACATGCGTAACTTATTTTATAATCATCATCATTATCATATCAGCCCAATGACGTCCACTGTTGAACATAGGCCTCACCTAATTTCCGCCACAGCGAGTGATTTTGTGCCTTTAGGTTTTAGGCTTTAGGTACTAAATCGTTAGTCCACCTGGCATGATACTTTTTTTTATATTGTTTTTTTTTACCGTTACCTACATCTCCTTATTCTGCAACTTCAACTGTCAAATCACATTTAATCAAAGTTGTGACAGTGTTAGCACATATTGAGTCACAAATAATAGAAAAAAAATTTTTTTTTTATAATATTTTATATTTTTTTACCTTATATAAAGTAGCTGCCATTTCTTGTATAGTATTTCCTTCTAAATCTGGGGCTAGCTGTAGAGATACAGCTTGTATCTTTAGCATTTCACCAATAGAACAGAATATACGAGAATGTCCTTCAAAACCTGGTATCATGATGAGATGGGTTTCACTGGAGTCTAATTCTTCTGCTCTCTGTGAATCATTTAAGTGTTATTTAGATAAATTTTAGATAATAGTTACATTTTATATAAGTATTTTAAAATTAATTTTTCTTACATATTTTTTGAAGTTAGAAACGTTGTTGGTAAATTTCACTATAGGTTCAGAGGCTTGAATTTCATCATGTTCAATGTAATTGTAAAGTACACGTAGACCTTCCAATTTCGGCTCGATTGCTATTTCAGAATTAATCGAACTGTCTTTATGTCTGTAATTATCAAAAATATACTAATTTAAAAAAAATTTTAGCTGCATAAGCTAAAATTATTATATTATCATCATCAGCAACCCATTTATGTCCCAATGCTGGGCTTGAGTCTCATCTCCTCTAGAGAATTGAGAGGGTTTAGGCCATAATCCACACACGTTGGCCTAGTGTGGGTTGGTGGATCAGACTAAATCATGGATCAGTTAAACATTTAGAATTTCTTCTAGTATAATGTGGGTTTCCTCACGATGTTTTCCTTCACCGTTAGCAGATGGTAAATCACTTGACTAGTACACATAAATTCCACAAACTGAAATCCACATTGATACTGCTGGTCGGAATAAAACGACTGGGAAAAATATTTTCTTTTTGATCTGGTCGTTTCACAAACTTGGTATGAACGAAAGATGTGCGCATAGAGGTATAGGCCGTGGCATTGATGGGGTATTCTCAATATACGTACCATTTCTCAATTACCGGCGAAAATACCATAACTTAATTGGTAGTTATCTTTTTGAGCCATTTGGGGTCGAGGCTTTAGGTACATGGGGTCCTAGTTCTAGGTCTTTGTTTAAAGACGTGGTAAAAAGGCTTATCGATACTTCACGTGATCTGGCTGGTGTGTTTCTCGCTCAGATAATTAGCCTTGCCATTCAACGTGGCAATGCCACCAGCCTTTTGGGCACGTTTCTGGTTGACAGTGCTGCAATGCTGACGAATATTTCGATGCCTAAACAAGTTTCTCTGGGGTTTTTTATTGTTTAATTTTTACGTTTTAGATTCTTTTTTTTTATTTGTAATTAATTTTATATATAGTTTTAATAATAATTAAGTATTACTTATATAATTTAATAAGAAGATTCTAAGGGAATTATAATAACCTGACCACTCTTTTTCGAATTAACTCGACCGGGCTTAATTATGACAGATTGACTGGTTAAAAATAAAAACTTACACAGTTGAAGTGGCTGCTTCTTGACTATTTGACGATTCTTTCATTGACACTACAACTTTTCCCTTTCGTTTCTCGGATGCTAATGCTTTTAACGCACGTGTAGTCTCATTTCTCAAGAATACGTTCCTACATAAAGGCTTCACTATGCCTTGCGCTATTCCTTCCTTAATATGATGATATATAAGCTAAAAATACAATAAGCTAAGATCAGTATCCAATCTATGAATCTATTGATAATAATTTTAAAATGGTATGGGATTAGGAATTTATACAGAGGAATGAGAACGTTGCAATTTAGCGTTCAAATTGATATCGCTTATTTTAATTTCATTTATGTAAATATCTTATGTGTGTCAATTTTTATTCTAGGTCAACGGGAAGCACCCTATAGGATTTGACTTTTGCGATGGTCAATATAATTGCGATAAAAATAAAGCATAAATGGAAATTATGTTTGATATGTAACTTTTACTTTTTGTATATATCCATAACTTACTGTTTTCTGGTCCAAGTTTTCTGGCAAAAATATACTCGAAAGATCGACAGACATATAAGTTCTACCTCCCCAACAATAGGACATTCCAAAAGCCATATTTTCTATTTTATCATGAATGTTAATGTCCATGAAACTGCCAAAACTCCCGACACATTTCATAGCTTGCTGTAAGTAAAAAAATAGTTTTAATTTATATCGACGTGACTGTCTATTTACATAATTATTTCACTAAGTTTTATTTATTTTCAAGCTATTGCATAGCTTTTGTGTGCTTTGAGCGCGGCGACCGAATCAAGAAATTCCGTAACGAAAAAAAAACCTAACACTCCCCACTCCGACCGGTACAGCAGTGCGGCGTTGTAAGCCGTGCATCGTCTAACGTCGTTTCTGTTCGGCAGACTTCGGCACGGTGTTTGTGTGCGTGCGACTAGACGTATGCGTGTAGACTGTACGAAGTGAGCACGGTAAGAGACGAGCTGCTCCGAAATCGGACGAATACGTAAGCAGCTGTTTGTGAGAAAGTGTATAGGTGTATAGGTATCTATCATCTATGTACAACAGTGAATAGCTGTACGCGTAATATTTGTGTATAAAGTGTTTTAAATATGAATAAACAAAGTGAATTAAAATGAAAAAAAATATTGCATAAATATTATAATTGCATAAGTTGATAAAAAATGCTATGCAATAGCTTCTTATTTCCTTCTTATCGTATGGGTTTGAGGCAGACCCTACTGTTGGAATTTATCAAGTCACCTAGAAGGCTTCCAACTTGAACGTCAACCAAATTAAGTGATAACCGGGACCAACGGCTTTACGTCCGGAGACGCTCGAGAATGAAATTGCCAAAAACGGTCACCCATCATGGACTGACCTTGCTAAGTGTTGCTTAACCTCGATTATCGTAACGAATATCTCAGTACCACAATACTACGAGCGCCTCATTAATAATAATAATAATAATAATATTCTACCACATTCACACAGCGCCATCTAGTCCCAAATTAAGCAATTATATTTGCTTGTGTTATGGGTACTAAACAACTGATATACTACTTAAATACATTTTTTTTTTGTAAATACATACATATTATAGACAAATTACACCCAGACACAGAACAAACCTTTATGCTCATCACACAAAGATTTGTCCTGGGTGGGGATCGAACCCACGACCTCCAGCTTAGCAGTCAGGGTCACTAACCACTAGACCAACAGGCCAGTCATCTCATTCTTGTGTTTTAATATATTTTTTTTTATTTTCTTTGTGTAAAAGTGAAAATAAAATTTTATAATAATATGTTTCTCGCGTCTGCCGCTTGAGGTAATAAAAAATCTTAAAGAATGAAAATAACCTCTCTTATTTCTCCAGCCGCACAGCTAATGACATAGTTACACAGTAAATTATTTGTATGTTGTGCAATCATTGCGTAGAAACTTAGTGTATCTGATGTGTTACAGTTCAATATGTGATCCTCTGAAAAATAAATAATTTGATTAATTAAATAATAATATAACATAATTTCTTGACGAAAACAAATTAAAGGTTTCATTCTGCGCTGTTTAAAACTGTAACCAATTTAAATTGTAACTACTATGGCGATTAAAAAGTGTGTCGTGAGTTTCTTGCCAGTTCTTCTCATAGCTCCACCCCGTCAGCGAACTGGTCGTAGGCAAATTTGCTGACACTACTTTTCGGATAACGTGTTACATCCTTACCTCGTGTATAATTCTTTATAAGTGTTACTGTGTAACCTAGATGAATAAACGAGATTTCATTTCATTTCAAAGGCAGAAACTCACCCCTAAGCTGTGGAAATAGCTTCAGCAAAAATTCTTTCTTGTCATCATTACTGACTGTGGTAAACACAGTACAATTTAAAGCTAAACATATAGATATAACAGCTTGGCCTAATGCTCCTGCTCCACCCACGACCAACACGGTATCATTCTTTTCTAAGTATCCCCTTATATTCTAAAAATTAAAAGAAACATTTGTATATAAATCACAGCCTTATTCCTACTTAATAATAATAATAATCTTTATTGTACACACCATAAAAATGTTATAAAAACAGTATACATACTTAGTGGAAAAAATATATAAAAAGTACAATGGGCAGTCTTATCACTAATAGCGATCTCTTCCAGACAACCTAATGCAAAACCTGAAAGTTTCAGTGTTCAGAATCAGTAGCAGAATTGAATTCAATATTTTTTATATTTATTGTCGAAATTGTATAAAAAGGCTTGGACACCGTTGTTTGAAGTGTATTAATGGCCGCCTAACGCCTTGCCGCACCGTCTACTCGCAGCGATAAATAAATAAGTACATAAACTACTGACATTCGACAATAATCTTCGGCTATCGCAGCAGCAATAAGTATGGAATCTTCCATCTGACTGTCACATGCTATTCGAGAGTTAAGAAAAAAATAAGAGAGATTTAAGAGCGTCAAGAAACGTCTTGAATGTTTCTAGACTCACGCAACACGGCACATTTTTGTGTTTGTACAATACAGCTCCGTAGCTGTATTAAATAAATATTTCCATATTATATTATACTAGACGTCACGCGGGGTTTTGCTTCCGTCGTTCTTTATAATAATATAGGCAGAACACTAACTCCCAAGTCACAGGAATACCTAGTTTGGGAGTTAGGGTTTTAAACTATTTGTATAACCTTCACCTTTATGTACCCTAGTTCTAAGGACAATTATTGTAAAAGGTATTTTGAATCAATAAATACTTATTATTATTATTTGGCCACTACTCAGCTGCTATTGGACGTAGCGTGATGTTATATAGCTTATAAACTGCCTCGATAAATGGACTATCCAACAGTAAAACAATTTTGAAAATCGGGCCAGTAGTTCCTGAGATCCTAGCGTTCAACTACACAAACAAACTCTTCAGCTTGATAATATTAATTTAGAAGTATAGATTCCTTTACCAGACAGTAGTAAGCCAAAGCGTAGTGAAGTGGCACTGTAGCAGCATCTTCTAAGCTCCAATGATCTGGTACTGGCCATAATAACTTCGGGTCTGCCTTTACAGTGTTGGCCAGGGCCCCACCTGATACCAAGCCCATTACTTTCTCGCCTCTGAAAATATTGCTTTCATGGATATAGGTTTTTTTTAAACCACGACAGTGGCAAACAGATGTACGGTCCGCCTGATGGTAAGCGGTTACCGTAGCCTATGGGCGCCTGCAACACCAGGGGTATCACGAGCGCGTTGCCGACCCTGTAGTCCCTTGGGAAAACCTCGTTTGGGAGTTCATTCCACAACCTGATAGTTCTTGGGAGGAAATTCCTCGGGAACCGCGATATAAGTGTCACAAACGGGCCACACGCGACAGCCACAAACGACATGTATTCTTAATCCGTCACTCCACCGAGGCTTACACCGGCCAGGAATGCTCAAGCAGACCATCATTTACCATTCATACCCCTCCAGATAATGGCTGGCTTACGAGAGGGAATTGGAGCACTTCCTTCATGTCCTTACTAAGGGCATCCCAAAGGATGTTTTGGACTAAAAAACCCTTACCATCAGCAAGATTATGACTGAAGCTGAGAGGAGCGCCCGCATTCTCAATACATTACCTGTAATTACAGCCACTGAAATCCATGCCAAATGTTTGATGTTTCCTTCCTTTACTAATTAGATGTTGGTAATCGTTCATTGAAAGACCTGCATAGCTAACCTGAATAAAATATATGTGTATTAGGTGTCTAGGTCTTATAACAAAAACTTATATTAGCTTAGTTTGGACTAGATGGCGCTGTATAAAAAAAAATATAAATCAATCACATATTATGCTATAAAATTGCACAGCTTTATAATTTTTTTTTTAACTCATTCAGTGTTTTTTTCATAAAAAAACCAACATTCAAATATCCATCCATCTCAAAAACTTTCGTATTGGTAATAAATTACTAATGAAACAACAAAATATTTAATCGTCTTCATCATCATATCAGCCCAATGACGTCCACTGTTGAACATAGGCCTCACCTAATAAAGGTTGCCGGTGGCCGTTGGATGCTGGCGGCACAAAATCACTCGCTGTGGCGGGAATAAGGTGAGGCCTATAAATATTTAATACCTGAATTAAATTGACGTCGCGAGAAATTAGCCAATTTGTGTCCTGCACCTAAAAAAATAAAAAATAAACATTTAAAATTTAAATTAAAACCGGTTTTTAAGTTGTACCAACATGCAACAATAATAATATTAGTTTTGGTCACACGACTTTCGGTGCAGTAATGACGTCACAAGGAGGGCGTTACTGTGCTTTAAAGGCTTTCAAATATGACATTATACCAGTAGGACCGCGTTTAATTCAACTGCATAGTTATTCGTGTCAAACTTTAATTTTAAAATGAAAGTAGTTCAATTATATTCAGCAACCCTCGGGTCTCCTCTCCTTTATCTAGGGAGATGAGAGGGTTTAGGCCATTATCCACACACGCTGCCCTAGTGCGGGAATCCACGTCAGAATCGAACTCGGACCACAGCCGGCCACCATCGCTTTCAGTTCAATAATCCAATGAAATTTAATCTGCAGCAGCTGCAAGCAAAAGATTGATATTCTGTTATCAGTATACTCACATCAACATCACCTGATGGCATGTTGGTTAATAATGACACGTTGTTCAAATCTGAAATAGTACTCAAAACTGGCTTCTCATTGAATAACATTTCAATAATTTCAACTCCTCCACACCTATAAATAAGATATATGTTTAGAAATGTATTTCATTCATGTATAAATTTAAAGGAATTAATTGAAGAAGTATAGTCACCTGGTTGTATCATACATGTTATTGTAGAATGCCTTCAAACTTCCATCATCATTGACAATAGATGACGTTATCTGATTATGAAGATTAGTGTCAATGCTTAATTGTCTGATAGACTTAGGAATAAGTACATCATCATGATTACTTGATAGAATATTAAGTTGTATCAACGAATCGATAAATGGGACCCATTCATTTGTCCATATTACGTTTGCTTTGTTAAATTTATTATTCGATGAGAGTATTGATTGGAACTCATGCCTAAAAATAAGATTGCATATTAATTTAATTGTAAGCGATGGTGGCTGAGTGGATAAGGAACCGGTGTGCAAATCACGCGGTCCGAGTTCGATCCCGACCGGCAGTACCAATGTGGATTCCACTTTGTGGAATTTATATGTACTAGTCAAGTGACTTACCATCTGCTAACGGTGAAGGAAAACATCGTGAGAAAACCCATGTGGGTTTCCCTAGGGTATGTACCCTAGAAAAAATTCTATGAGTATGTCTGATCCACCAACCCGCACTAGGCCAACGTGAGTGGATTATGGCCTAAACCCTCTCAGCTCTCTAGTTAGAGGAGAGGAGACCCGAGCCCAGCAGTGGGACTTAATGGGTTTCTGATGATGATATTCTCTGTACTTACCCGTAAGAATGACCTTTATTTTCTAAAAGCTCGTAAATGTCTTTAACCTTCAATAATATGTTTTCATTGAAACCATTGTCCTCTTGTGAAATTAAACTCAGATGGTGTCGTTTTACATCATATATAAAACCACTTACAAGCAGAGAATCTTCTTGATATATCTAAAAAGGTAGTAAAAGTTTGAAAAATTTGGAACACTATTTGAAATATGTTTTTATTGTCTAAGTAGACGAGCAGACGGCCCACCTGATGGTAAGTGGTTACTGCCGTTTATGGACATTGGCAATGTTAGAGGCACAGCAAAGCTGCTGCCTTCGTTGAGAGGATAGCTCTGATAGAAAGGCGACGATGACACGAAAACAAACAGTTTATCGGAACACTCTTCATGGAATAATGGATTGAGCACGCAGAGTGACCCAAAGTCTCTCCGTTGCTCTAACGATTCCAAATTGTCCGTCAGATTGCGTAACTTAAATTTTCAAAAACTTCATTCTAATTATTGTAAAGTTGAAATGCATACTTCAAATCGATTGATTCCCATTTGTAGGCCTATAGCAAATCGAATAGGCTCATGTTCTTTGACGTACAATTGCCTTATAAATTTTATCGACTCAAATTTAACAGACATTTTTTTGTAGTCCACGCCTTTGTACATAGCAAAAGTCTCCCAAACGAGGGTAATGAGTGCTGCTTCAGGGAAAATAATGACATCTGAAACAATTTACAATATAATTTTAACGACCTGATTGGAGTAGTAGAGTAGTAGTTTCGGCCGCTGAGGTTCGTCCGATCCGGTCGAAATAGGAAATTCATTATTAATAATATTTTTGAGTGGTGTTTCGGACTATAAGACGGAGAGCTTCTGGCTTTTATATATATGCTCAAAACGGAGGAAAATGAAACTTGAAATGAGACCAAATTCATTATTCTATATTTTTTTTAAATAAATATAATCAGAATCAGATTATTCTTTAAATGATATTATTATATTCATTTCATCCATATAATATATAACTCGCTATATATGACAAAATGAAGCCGTATATACAAGTTAGCTGAAATTCCGAGGTTGGACGTCTTTTTTTTTGGCTAATTTGACTGTGTTATAACTTATACCGTAGAAACTATGTAAAACGTCTAATAGTTATAATATAATATAATAATAATATTCTACCACATTCACACAGCGCCATCTAGTCCCAAATTAAGCAATTATATTTGCTTGTGTTATGGGTACTAAACAACTGATATACTACTTAAATACTGTTTTTTTTTGTAAATATATACATATTATAGATAAATTACACCCAGACACAGAACAAACCTTTATGCTCATCACACAAAGATTTGTCCTGGGTGGGGATCGAACCCACGACCTCCGGCTTAGCAGTCAGGGTCACCAACCACTAGACCAACAGGCCAGTCTAATTAATTAATTAATTATTAGTTAAATGCGCGGAGGGTGGAGCTGTACGAAAGTGGCGGGTGTCGGCGTTTTGTGTGGCCCGTAGCGACCACAAGTGGCCAGTCGCGGACACTGCTGTAGAGAGTGGCCGCTAGATGTCGCTAGCCAATAATGGCTATGGTCGGTGGCCCGTTTGCGCCTAGCCTAAATCTTAGGTTTTATAACCGCACTTTACTGACTTTGATGTCATTTTCGTCTCACTTAGCTATAACACAAAGCATAATTGTTTTATTTACCATTTCTTTTATGTCCTTTTATATATTTCCAATTGTCGTCGTCCAAAATCATCACGAAATTTCGTATTGGTCTTCTCTTCTCTTCTGCTTTCGTGAGTTCATAACTCATCCTGCAAATTATTAGATTCTGAATAAAATTGATTTTTCGTCAATAATTCATACTTTTTGGTGAATGCTGCTTACCAAGTATTGTCGTATGACCATCCAACAAGTGATGATAGCATCGGAGTCTCTGTAGATACAGGATACTGAACTTTTGGATACAAGATATTTATTTTTGGATTCAGTCCTATCTGATATAACCTTTAAAAACAAGTAATTAATTAAAAAAATTATGTAATTTATTTTATTATTATTATTATAATTAAAAAATTTAAATAACCCGACTGCCAAAAATCACCAGATAAGCAACGCACTAAAAAGACTGAAAAATAGTTGCAATTATTATTCCTGATTAAATTTAAATACATAATATTAACTCCATTTAATTCCCTTTATTTTGATACCCTACTCTATAAGTTTGGTTAAAAAAAAATGTTAACTACATGAGTACAATTTTGCGCCAAAAGTCCGCCGTTTCGGTTTTATTTTTATTAATAGCTATTGAAGGACACTTGGGTTTTTGAGAAGAATCTAACGATACCTTAATTGACGAAATCCATCCAGCCGTTTGGAAGAAACGTGGGAATAAAGAAATTTACAAACATACAAGATACGCGCGAAAAACAATACCCTTCCTGGCAGTCGGGTAATAATGTGTACTAAGTCAAAACTTTGTTTTAATTGATGAAGTTTGCCTTAGAAATTAAAATATGAATAAGTATATTTATTGATTTTAAACGGAAATTCACGTGATTATGATTTAGGTATTTACATACCTTATGGTGCTTGACTTTTCAACCAGGTTACACCAGCCGTGGTCACCTATATGATTATATGAGATATGATATGATTTGTCAAGCTGACTCTAGTCAGCATGACAATTCATAATCGCGCGAATTCCCGTTTAAAACCAATAAATTATCATGCAACGCGTAAATTTAAAAGTAAATATTAATAAGTACTTACTTTCCAACAGATTCTAAAAAGAATTTCAAGGGGCTTGAGTTGGCCCTATTTGTCAGTGGAATATTGTTGCAAGTCTGATGAGAGCGTCGCATAATAGCTTGTAATAAGCCGTGTGGTGAAATTTCAATAATAGTTGCGTTTGCTGGTATATTACTTGCTGCTTCTTCAAAAAACACACTACTCTACAAAAAAACATAATTATGTTTTCAAATTAACTTTAATGAAGCTAACAAATTTAAGGACTTTGCAGGAGTGAAATTTACAATATTTTTGTTGCTTTTGGTATGTATATAAATATCAATATATTAAACATTTATAATTCTTCGTTCTTTACCTTTTATTAAATGTAAAAAAGTAAAGAGTTCGGTACTAAACAAAATTAAAATAAAAAAATATAAAATTATTAAAAAAAATGGTTGTGTTAGATTAGGTTGGCCGCTGATCACACCCTCGAGGTGTGCGGGGTGTGGGTGGGTCAGCGCGCTGCACTGGCCTCGATCATAGGCGAGGATCTCTCGCTCTCAGCAGTGGCCATGCTGGAGAGCGAGAGATCGAACGAACGAACTGGGGAGCAGTGCTCTCCTTCTGCGAAGAGGTGATGAGGCAGAAGGAGGAGGCGGAACGGCGGATGGAAGACGATGCCCTCAGTGACCCGATCCGCCATCGAAGGGTTGGCGGGAGAAGGTGGGCTTACGCCCGCGACCTCCCGCCGTAAAAGCCCGAGAAGAGGACGCGCCCGGCTGAGCGCGTCCGCTACGCCAGGACCGGTCGACTTTGGGGAAAGTCGACCGCGAGCGTCTTCTGGTGGCGTGTGCGTGTTCCCGCACGTCACCGCCGGAGCTCAGCTCCGGCAGAGAGGGGGCCCGTAGCGGGCCATCGTCGCTGTGGTCGCGGACGAATGTTCCTGCGCTCCCGTGACCACAGCAGAGCGTGACGAGAGTAACACCTTGGGGTTTTAGTGGGTGTGAGCCCCCACATAACCCCTCGGTTCTTCCCCAAGACCGAGGAGTATGCGTCAGGCATTTCCCCAAGTAAAAAAAAAAAGGTTGGACGCTGATGTCATATCAAGTTCCGGCGGCCCACCCGTCCAAGCGAAGAGACGGTTCACAGAGGGGTTTAGTGGGTATACCGGTCTCGACCAGCGACTCCCATATAACCTGGTGCACATAACCACCCCGTGTCCCAGCACGGGGCGGCATGGGATAACGCATTCTTAGAAAAAAAAAGAAAAGGTTAGGTTACTTTTTATGTTGTCGCGGACGAATGTTCCTGCGCTCCCGTGACCACAGCAGAGCGCGACGAGAGGAACACCTTGGGGTTTTAGTGGGTGCCCACATAACCCCTCGGTTCTTCCCCAAGACCGAGGAGTATGCGTCAGGCATTTCCCCAAGTAAAAAAAAAAAAGGTTACTTTTTATGTTTTAGCCGCTAATGTTACATATCATGTCTCGGCGGCAGCACGCATTCCCCTCTTAAAAGAAAAAGGTTAGTTTTATAATTAAGTATTATAAAAACTGACTTACCCTAAATAATTAGTTTCGACCTCCTTACTTTCTTAAGAATTTTATCTAATACAGTCAAAACTACTTTTGACTGGTTATGAGTTTTGACTGTCACATTATACACCTCCTTACAATTTCTTTCAGTGCAGTTAATTAAAATAAATTTTAATATACCAACCAATAGATTATTAGTGAAATATTCCGCTGAAGCATATTTCACGTCTAATTTATTCCAGTTATCTTCTAATACTGAAGTGCAAATCCATTTTTCACTTCGTAGCTTTGGAGTTTCTATAAGAGTCTTTAGTATTGATCTTAATTTTGGACCTAAATTTAATGGAAAAATATCAGAAATGTGTTAAGAACTTAACCAAACTCTGAACATTTAATCTAAAATGTAATAATGCCTGTGTATCCGTCAGGTTGACTGGACCAAGAGGAGACAAAAATTAATTACAAATCCCGACTCCCTAAAAGTTGCCTGCTACAGTAAATTTAAAGCAATTAATTCGAAGAATACACTGGTAAAAGGTCTATAGGCTTAGATATAGACATTCGGGGATGAATACGAATATAACAACCCCTTGCACTTCAAAATCGGTCTAGCTATTTAGGTTACAAGAGACAAGTGGAGCCGTGGGTAATAGTGCATATATAATTTAAATAGGCTATAAAACACCTTTCATCTGTTATCCATATTGGGATAGCATTAAAAAATCTCTGTTTTGATAGTTTACGTCCGCCATATTGATTTTTTGTTGACGTCACATAGCCTATGACACTCGGGGAAAAATACAAATCTAATGACACCTCACACTTTAAAATCAGCCAAACCGTTTAGGATACAGAAGGTCACAATGGAACAGACATGCCCACATACATACATACATACGAGCGAAAAACATTACCCTCCTTTGTGGGTAAAACCATGAGACAGTTATGTACTATTTACTTCCTATAATACAATTTTTGCTACCATTAATGAAGGAAGAGTGACAAAACAAATATATGAGGCGAATGTGAAAGGAAACGTTGGAAGGGGAAGACCTAGAAGAACGTACCAAGAGCAAATAGGAGACGTTCTAAAGAAGGGACAGATCAGGAGTACCCTCAACCGGCGGAATGCATGAAAAGACTGATGAATGTTGAAGAAGCCAAAGATGTACTGATGTCAGAATCGTAGCAAGTGGAAGGAAATGGTCTCTGCCTACCCCTCTGTTGGGAAAGAGGCGTGATCTATATGTATGTATGTATGTATTACTGATCTCTATAAATTGTAATGGTTATAGATTTAAATTCATGATAAAAATCATCATCATCATTTCAACCCACAAACGTCCCACTGCTGGGAACGGGTTCAAAGAGTGTAGAGGGAATTTTTTTTTTTTTTTTTAAATTTTACAGACTAATAACACAATAATAATAATAAAATTGGTTAATAAAGGTTGCTATAAACAAGGTTTTAGCTATTTTAGCCTACTATACCACACTAGCCATAGTTTTATTTGGCCACTGCTTAACTCCTATTAGCCGTAGCGTGATGTTATATAGCCTATAACCTTCCTCAATAAATGGGCTATCCAACACTAAAAGAATTTATCAAATCGGACCAGTAGTTCCTGAGATCCTAGCGTTTAAACATACAAATTCTACAGTTTTATAATATTATATTATTATTATATATATTATTATTTAATCTTACCGGCTTTTGCTATCCATTTTGAGTGGTATGCTATATTTGCTGTTGATACAAATTTAGCAAAAATATTTTTACTCTTGAGATCTTGTACAAACTTCTTCACAATTTCTGCTGGACCTGATATAGTTGAAGATTCTGAACTGTTGTGACACGCAACTTCTACTTCTGGAGGACATAGTAATGAAACCTAGAAAATGTTACAAAATTCAAAAAAGTTAAACGAACGATGTACATATAGTTAATTACTATGCGATTTAAATAAGTATGGGATCGCATTTCACGGTATTTGCCGCAAACTTCAGTCGAATGTGCACATTTTTGTACTTACAGCAAGAAGTAATAAAAAGTCATAGTCAAAGTCAAATCTTTTTATTTCATTTGGATCACATACATGATACTTATGAACGTCATACAAAGCCAGAAAAGGTGCCAGTAAATTTGCCTACGGCCAGTTCACTGACAAGGTTGAGCTCTGAGAAGAACTTGGCAAGAAACTCAGGCCACTAAAAAAAAAAATCTCGTTTCGTTAATTTATTTTGTTACAAGTGTTAATTTAATTGTTATTGTTCTTTTCGTTATAGTTTTATTATTGTTGTTATTACTTACTACCACTACTTATTCAGAAAATAAAGATCTTCAAACCGAAAAAGTATGTATATACTTGTAATGTGTTTCGTTTTTTGTACACCCTACTTGTAAGGTATGAAGTTGTCTTCAAATGGAAAACTAAATGGCGTCTTGATTTGACAGTCCCATATTTATTTAAATCGCATAGTATGTCAGTATATGTATTGTTGTTTATATCATATCATGTAGTCTGTACTATGTCATCATCATCATCATGTGAACCCACAAACGTCTCACGGGAACGGGTCTCCTCTAAATAATGTGGAGGGAATTTAGCCTACTATACCACGCTGGCCAGACGGGTATAGGGTTTGATTAAAATTTTCCTTGTCTCGCAGTGCTCTTGTCTGCATTAGGTTACTTCCTTAGTCGCCTTTTACGACACCCACGGGTTGAGATGGGGTAGTGACATTAAGTATTCTTAATCCGTCACTATACGGAGTGAGTCTGTACTATATATATTCTGTATTATTTAAATAAATAAAGAAGTGAAAGTACCTAAAACAATTTTTTTAAAGTAATGTGTATCGGGTAATCTTTGTATACTGCGTAATATATCAGCAGACAGTTTTTGGCGTAACTATTAAATCAGAACTCACTTGCTTATATCCTAGACCAACTGCAGCCATCAAGCCCACAGTGAACTTTGTCTCCAAGGACACCAGACCACGGTAATAGGCCGCCAATATAGTTTCCTCAGTTGACAAACACCCGTCTGCGTATGCACATCCAATTTCGCCAACACTGTGACCTGTAGTAAGCTTTTATTTACTACCTACCATTTCTTTTATTATATTGTTAATGTTGTTTTTTATTTATTTATTATTATTTCGACGTTACAGTGAGTAAACTTAATAATTCAGTGATAGTGACGAGTCAAATCGGAGACAAAAGACTTAGACGTCGACGCCTGAAGAAATATTTGAAGCAAATCTCCGCACAGCTGGAAACACCTGTAGTTTTAATATACATCTAGTAAAAGCTCTTAATACCTTTTGTCATCACAAACAGATTGGTATATTAATTTAAATTAACATCGGGTGATGGAGCGCGAGCGATGGGAACTCGGTTCTGTAAGTTGTTGACTCATACGTGTACCTGGGACAAAAAGTCCAGCTAGGAAGGTCCAACTTTAAGGCAGAGGTCAATCGCCGAATCCAGCAGGGCAGCGTTCGGAAAACTGCGAAACATTTTCTCGTCCGACATACCTCAGTGTCTCAAACCGAAACTATTCGATCAATGTGTGTTACCAGCGATGACATATGGCACTGAAACGTGGTCTCTAAATATGGGCCTTATGAACAAGCTCAGAGTAGCTCAACGAGCTATGGAGAGGGCAATGCTCGGAGTCTCTCTGCGTGATCGAATCAGAAATGAGGAGATCCGCAGAAGAACCAGAGTCACCGACATTGCCCACCGGATTAGCAAGTTGAAATGGCAGTGGGCAGGGTACATATCACGCAGAACTGAAGGCCGATGTGAAAAGTTCTTGAATGGAGACCACGCACCGGCAAGCGCAGCGTAGGACGTCCACCCACAAGGTATACAGATGACCTGATCCGAACAGCATGATCGCGCTGGATGCAGGCCGCATACAACCGGTCTTATTGGAAGTCACTTGAGGAGGCCTCTGTCCAGCAGTGTGCGTCCTACGGCTGATATGATGATGATGATGATGGAGCGCGGGCGGACTCGTTGTGTTGTTGCGAGACGAATTGAATTATTTTCTAGTGTGTAGCTTTTAGCTCATAACTATAAATATAAAAATACCTATTATATTATCAGGCACTATTCCCATTTCTTTTAGCAAATCTGTTAAGCCAATTTGTACGGCTGCTATACCGACAAAAGAGTACAATATATTATCAAATGTTTCGTCTTTGTCCATTAAGATCTTTATGATGTCTATCCCTTTTGGTTCTAAAACCTTATGACACCTGTAATACAATAAAGTGAAGTTACTACTTAAAAAATATATAATAATAATAATTTTTGGATATTACACACAGCGCCATCTGGTCCCATACTAAGCTAATGCATGTATTATAGATACTAGACAACTGATTTATTACTTAAATAACTTTTTGTATAGTAAATACTTACTACATACCTACATATGTATTATAGATACATTACACCCAAAAACGAAACAAATAAATTGTGCTCATCACACAAAGTGTTGTCCCGGGTGGGAATCGAACCCACGACTACTGTCTCAGCAGTCAGGGTCACTAACCACTGAGCCACGGAAGCTTCTTCAGAAAATTTGTAACACTATATTGAAAAACAAAGCGTGGTATCGTAGGCTAAATTCCCTCCACATTCTTTGGAGGAGACCCGTGCCCAGCAGTGGGACGTTTATGGGTTGAAATGATGATATTGAAAAACGAAAAATCAAAAATACAAGTACAACAGAAGGGACAATGGGGTTCTTCAAAAAAGGAGTGTGTTTCTTAAGGGTCGGCAACGCGCTCGTGATGCCCCTGGTGTTGCAGACGCCCATAGGCTACGGTAAGCGCTTACCATCAGGCAAGCCGTACGTCTGTTTGCCACCGTCGTGGTATAAAAATACAAATACAATAAGTCAATGTAAAAATAATGGCTTTACCGCTGATTCACTGGCCTGTTGGTCTAGTGGTTAGTGACCCTGACTGCTAAACCGGAGGTCGTGGGTTCGATCCCCACCCAGGACATATCTTTGTGTGATGAGCTAGGTTTGTTCTGAGTCTGGGTGTAATTTATCTATAATATACAGGGTGTATACGACGATACGACATTAAATGAAAAGGCAGCCAGTGTTAACCATTATAAACATATTCTAATAAAAATTATTCACCCCCGTTTTTGTTCCCCCCTGAAATTTATTCTTTTCAATAATTACGTTTTTTCAAATAAAAACACTTCGGGGGGAAATAAGAACGAGAGGAATCAGCATTAACCCAAAATAATTGGTATTTTGGAAGTACCTTTCAATAGAAGCAGCAAATGTGGGTATTTTCATCAATTCAGCACCCATACCAGGCCATTGGGACCCCATACCACTGTACAAAAACCAAACTGGGTTTTTGTCTCCTGGATAATGGTTTATACTGTCTGCTAAACATGTTGTTTTATTATTATCATCTGAATCTGAAAATCAAATTGTCATACTTATTTTATTGTCCTTAAGGTATAGATTATATATACAGGATGGATATTTGTAATGCCACCTGGAGGGAAAGTACTTTAAATACTAGAGATAGATAATTTTACTCAAAGGAAACATTCCTTTATTTTTAACAAGTAAATATAATTAAAAAAATTTAATAACCCGACTGCAAAAAATCAACAGAGAGCAACGCACTAAAAAGACCGTAAAATTATTGTAATATTATTATACCTGATTAAATTTAAATACATAACATATGTATGTATATATTTGTAATCTCCATTTGATTCCCTTTATTTTGATACTCTACTCGATAGGTTTGGTTAAAAAAAAAATTGAACTTCTTACAATTTGGCGTCAAAAGCCCGCCTTTTAAGTCTTCTAGACGAATCTAAAGATACCCTAATTATCAAAATTGGAAAATTCGTGGGAATAAAGAAATTTACAAACATACAAGATACGCGTTAAAAACAATACCCGTCCTGTCAGTCGGGTAAAAAGAAACAACTGCGTTTAACGATTTGCGGAAATTCGCATACCATACCCAGGAATCGAACCAGCTAAAATTTCAAAAAATAACATCGTGTAGTTTTATGACGTTCACCGATAGATAGGGTCAATCATAGGTGGCTTTACAAAATTTCACCCTGTATAACATAACATGTTATATAGCATGTTTAAAACGAGTTATTATAATTCCCAGCAGTGGGACATTAATGAGTTGCTGATGATGATGATGAAACATATTATACAACAATGTTTAATAACATAAAAAACTCATGTCGACATTGTGAACAGTACTGCAGAACGACAAACGAGAATGTCATATAACATAATATATAACATTGTTATATTGTAATATTGTATTGTTATTCTAATGTGCTCTATAAGCGATGGTGGCTGAATGGATAAGAGACCGGCGTGCAAATCACGCGGTCCGAGTTCGATCCCGACCGGCAGTACCAATGTGGATTCCACTTTGTGGAATTTATATGTACTAGTCAAGTGACTTACCGTCTGCTAACGGTGAAGGAAAACATCGTGAGGAAACCCACATACCCTAGAATAAATTCTATGAGTATGTCTGATCTACCAACCCGCACTAGGCCAGCGTGTGTGGATTATGGCCTAAACCCTCTCAGCTCTCTAGATAGAGGAGAGGAGACCCGAGCCCAGCAATGGGAATTAATGGGTTGCTGATGAAAAAAAAAAATCTAATGTGTTATATGTTGTAATGTTGAAAAACAATGTTATATAATGTGGACGTTATAACTACATCAAAATGAGAGTGAGCGCAGATTCCCCAATTTGTTTCTGTCGTTTTTTCTATTCAATAAAATCACTTCGAGGGGTAACAAGGCGGGAATCAGCATTAACCCCAAAATGACGTTAATGGTTATAGTCTCTTCATCATCATCATCATTTCAACCCATAAACTTCCCACTGCAGGTCACGGGTCTCCTCCAAAGAATGTCGAGGGTATTTAGCCTACTATACCACGCTGACCAGACGGGTTGGTATAGGGTTTATTTCAAATTTTCCTTTTCTCGCAGTGCTCTTGTCTACTTGAGGTTACTCCCATAGTCGCCTTTTACGACACCCACGGGTTGAGATGGAGTAGTGACATTATGTATTCTTAATCCGTCACTACACGGATAATAGTCAATTAATTTTCAATAGTCTCTTGCTTACCTAGAATTATATAACCCCTAAATGTGTGGCCAGACACGTCGCCTTCAAAAAAATCATGTAGTAGTGAAATTCGCTCTGCATCGATACTTTCACTCTTTAGTGCATCAAATATTTTTGATACGCAGTCATTTATTCTGCCAGATGCTAATATAAGCCGAGGAATAGCCGAGTAGTAAGTTTGTTCGTTCTAATATAAAGAGAATGATGATTAATAATAATATATAATATAATATTCTACCACATTCACACAGCGCCATCTAGTCCCACAGTAAGCAATTATATTTGCTTGTGTTATGGGTACTAAACAACTGATATACCTACTACTTAAATACATTTTTTTTTGTAAATACATACATATTATAGATAAATTACACCAAGACACAGAACAAACCTTTATGCTCATCACACAAAGATGTTAAGGATGCTTAGAAAGTGAACATACTAAAAGTCCTGACGTTTCGGAGGTGAGCAGGAGTGGCGGGAGGGGGCCAAAAAGTCAAAAATGGTACCTTTACCCCCGTCCCCCCACTTCGGCTTACCTCCGAAACGTCAGGACTTTTAGTATGTTCACTTTCTAAGCATCCTTAACAACTTTTCGAAGAAATCAGATTTCTTTTCAGGCACTCTACAACCCCTTTTAGAGCCTTCATTGACCGGACTATTTACAGGAGAGCAATTTGAAGTTACTTTTTAACTTTTAACCGTTTGACCGCCAAGGACGTGTTATAACGTCATACAATAACTTGATAGAGACGCCCACGACGTCTTTTAACGTCCATCTCACTTCAACTTTTAGTGTCGTATAAAAGTTGGCTAATGTTGATTTTCAGAATACATAGATAGTATTGAAAAGTTAATTAGTACCTTGTTTTTATAATGTCCTTTCAATAAAGCATGACCGTTCATTCCTGTGTACGAAAATGAGTTCATGGCTGTAAATCCTCTTTGAAAAGCGACATTTTCCGTAACTACTTGTATACGTCCATTTTGTATTCCAGCGACGTCATCGTGGGGAATATTATAATGTAGGTTTCCTGGAAGTTCCCCTTTGTGATATGCCAAACACAGCTAGAAAAAAAAAATTGAATCAGTACTGAAAAGATAAGAAGCGATGGTGGCTGAATGGATAAGGGATCGGCGTGCAAATCGCGTGATTTGCATTTTTTTTTTGGTCAGAGTTCGATCAGCAGTACCAATGTGGATTCCACTTTGTGGAATTTATATGTACTTACTAGTCAAGTGACTTACCATATGCTAAGGGTGAAGGAAAACATCGTGAGGAAACCCACATACACTAGAAGAAATTCTATGAGTAGGTCTGATCCACCAACCTGCACTAGGCCAGCGTGAGAAGATTATGGCCGAAACGAGGGTTTCATTTTTCTAGTTAGAGGAGAGGAGACCTGAGCCGAAGTGGGACTTAATGGGTTGCTGATGATGAATGAAAAGAACATAATTGCAAAATCCGGTTAAGAGCATGTTGGATCATGCTCAATGTAGGGCTCCGCAGCAAAACCGCGTACCTTCATAGCGCTTACGTCGTTTCGAGCAGCGCAGTTTTTCGGCAATATCTCAAAAACATTATTCAGATTATGTTCGGAATAATGTATGTTGGAAACAAGTATTTAATAAGCGTTATCTTTGATTTTTTTTTTCAGATTTTTTGGTTTTACGTTTTAGGGGGGGGGGGGACCTAATTTATGAGATATTCACATCATCATCATCATCATATCAGCCCAACGACGTCCACTGTTGAACATAGGCCTCACCTAATTTCCGCCAGCGAAAGATTTTGTGCCGCCCGCAAGGGGACAAAAAAGTTCTCGAGTGGCGGCCACGTATTGGAAAGCGCAGCGACCCCCCGCCAGATGGACCGACGACCTGGTAAAGGTTGCGGGTGGCCGTTGGATGCGAGCGGCACAAAATCAGATATTCAAATAATAAAAAAAAAAATATAGAAACTATGCTTAGAAATATATGCTTTTTACATATATTTAGTAAGAAAAAAAAACTTTAACCTTATTTGTAATATATGCGTGAGTGGACATCAAGTAACATCAAAACTTACTGAAATATTTAAGGTTTAATTTTTGGGAGTCCAAAGAAAGGAAAAATTTTAAGAAATTTAAAATTTTTTCAAGGCAAATTTTAATTTCGGTGTTCGATTCCGACCAGCAGTACCAATGTGGATTTCACTTTGTGGAATTTATATGTACTAGTCATGTGACTTACCATCTGCTGACGGTGAAGGAAAACATCGTGAGGACCCACATACCCTAGAAGAAGTTCTATGTGTATGTCTGTTCCACGAACCCGCATTAGGCCAGCGTGTGTGGATTATGGCCTAAACCCACTCAGCTCTAGATAGAGGAGAGGAGACCCGAGCCCAGCAGTGGGACATTAATGGGTTGCTGATGATGATGAGCGTTGTATTGTGACATTATCGATAGTTAGCGGCGTAAATGTGTGTATGATTTATTGTCTGCATTCTTTTACTTTTTCCATCTATAAGAACTTTTTAAAACAATGACTGAATGAATAACTTACTTTTGTTAATGCACACATATCCGAGGCAGCTTCACTATGCCCCATGTTCGATTTAACACTTCCAACTTTGATGGATCTGTCATTAGCAAAAATATTGCCAATTGCTTCTAACTCATGAGCGTCTAATTCTGCAACACCTATGACATAAAAAAATAAAGCACATACATACTCGGCTTAACAATAATATATATTTATTGAAGTATACTGAAAAGCAGTGTTGGACTTTTATTAAAATAATTAAATTAAACATCTACATACATATTAAAACTATATATACAATTTATTACAAACAAAAAAAAATAAACTAAAACGAAAACTTGAATAATAAAAAAAAAACAAATAATATAATAATAATAATATAATATTCTACTACATTCACACAGCGCCATCTAGTCCCACAGTAAGCAATTATATTTGCTTGTGTTATGGGTACTAAACAACTGATATACTACTTAAATACATTTTAAATAACCCAAAGAAAACTTGTTTAGGCATCGTAATATTCGTCAGCATCACTGTCAACCGGAAACGTATCCAAAAGGCTGACGGCATTACCACGTTGAATGGCAATGCTAATTCTCTGAGCGAGAAACACACCAGCCCTCTGATCACGTGAAGCGTCGATAAGCCTTCTTGCCAGGTCTTTAAACAAAGACCTAGCACTCGGACCCCACGTACCTGAAGTATACTAATATAATATAATAATGAGAACCAATTGATAATAAGAAAATACGTCCACTGCTGGACATAAGCCTCACCAAACTGCCGGCATTGCGAGCGACTTTGTGCTGTTTGCTTCCAACGACCAGCAACCCTTCTTCGCCGTGAACGCGCATACTTGTGTCTTGAAGTATTTTGTTTAATAGATTGTTTAATAATAAACATTTAATAATTATATTTTTAGCATTATTTGTATGTATACTTCATGTTGGTTATCTATATTTTGTTTATCATTCAGCATCATCATCATTTCAACCCATAAACGTCCCACTGCTGGGCACTTTATTCATTAATTTATTTATTTATTAAAGTACTGTCACATGATACATATCTTTTTTTATTTTTTATTCTACCACATTCACACAGAGCCATCTAGTCCTAAAGTAAGCAATTACATTTGCTCGTGTTATGGGTACTAAACAACTGATATACTACTTAAATACATTTTTTTTTTGTAAATACATACATATTATAGATAAATTACACCCAGACACAGAACAAACCTTTATGCTCATCACACAAAGATTTGTCCTGGGTGGGGATCGAACCCATGACCTCCGGTTTAGCAGTCAGGGTCACTAACCACTAGACCAACAGGTCAGTCGAATATATTACAAGTATAATAGTTAAATTATATCTTAATACAATACATGTTCTGATATGTATGCATTAACTTACAAACATTTGAAAATAAAGTGCAAGAATAAATTTGGGGCAAAACACAAAAGGCAAGATAGCAACAGCATCTATCTTTATAATGTTGGCAAAGCATTAATATATTTTATTAGTGAATTTTGAAACACTATGATTAAAGATCTAGATTGGGATTTTTTACAAATAGAATAAATTTTGCCTACTAAACCCCGGCCGTTGGTTGCAGGCGGCATAGGACCGTTCGAAGTGGCGTAAATTAGGTGAGGCCTATGTTCAGCAGTGGACGTCGTTGGGCTGATATGATGATACCCCGCTGGCGCTGGCCAGACGTTTATCATTACTAATTATTAAAATATTACCTGTACCACACGCTTCGACATATTCTAAATCATTTGTCGTAACATTCACGTTTGAATAAAACTCATGTAACAACTCTTCTATTTCTGTTGATTTCCGAATTGGTAAGAAATTTGCATCAGGCTGCATGCGATACTGGCTTTTCACATGCATGAGTTCCGCGTATATTCTAAAAGTATGAATTTTATTACAGGATCTTGTTAGTACCATAGAAATATAAAGAATTGGCCACGATAGATAATAATAATAATAATATAATATTCTACCACATTAACACAGCGCCATCTAGTCCCAAAGTAAGCAATTATATGTGCTTCTGTTATGGGTACTAAACAACTGATATACTACTTAAATACATTTTTTTTTTGTAAATACGTACATATTATAGTTAAATTACACCCAGACACAGAACAAACCTTTATGCTCATCACACACAGATTTGTCCTTGGTGGGGATTGAACCCACGACCTCCGGCTTAGCAGTCAGAGTCACTAACCACTAGACCAACAGGCCAGTCAAATATCAATAGATCTAAGTAATTTAAAAATCTTATATTTTTCAGTAAAGCGGTTACTTTTAAATTTGTCTGAAATTTATTCAATTATTATAATTTTTTTTTTTTTTTTTAAAGACAACGCCCGCACTAGGGAACTAGCCCTGTGTCGCGGGGAGCTTTACAAACATGAAACTAACGGACACAAAGTACACCCAGACTAGAAACAAATATCTATGAATCACACAAATATTTGTCTCGTGTGGGAATCGAACCCACGTCACCCAGCACGGCGATGTAGTGGCGAGGCGACCACCTTAACCACTGCGCCACGGTGACAGTCAAAAAAAAAAAAATTCTTGGATATTGAACAAAGTTCCCTCATCATCATCATCATCAGCAACCCATTAAATCCCACTGCTGGGCTCCGGTCTCCTCTTCTCTAACTAGAAAACTGAGAGGGTTTAGGCCATAATCCACACACGCTGGCCTAATGCGGGTTGGTGCCGGTCGGGATTGAACTCAGACCACGTAATTTGCACGCCGGTCCCTTATCCATTCAGCCACCATCGCATGCGGATATAACCTAAGCAAAAACAAATGGGTCGATCTGTCTATTTTACCTTTTAGCTTCACTAGCCCTTTGTAGAAACATAACAGATATAGCCTCGGATCTAACATAGCCATCAGCAGCTCTATCAAAACATTTTGTTTTACCATCAAGGCACAATAAACCGGCGCTGTTGACAAAAAATTTCATTGTTATATAAAATATAAATATACATAAAATCAAAATAGATTAACATAATTTTTAGACATTTTATTCGGCTTGCTCTGCTGCATCACTTTACACGCTACCTAAATTGTAAATTACAAAAGATTGTAACTATCAATTTTTTTTAAAAAGAGTGGCGTTAATTTCTTGCCAAGTTCTTCTCATAGCTCCACCCCGTCAGCGAACTGGTCGTAGGCAAATTTGCTGACACTACTTTTCGGATAACCTGTTACATTCTTGTGACTTTCATAAGTGTTACCTTGTAACCTAGATGAATAAACGAGATTTCATTTCATTTCTTATAAATAAAGAACTAAGTACTTCATCATTTTAACCCATAATTCTTTTTGCCTCGCGCGTCTTGTAGTTATAGATAAATTACACCCAGACCCAGAACAAACAATCACACAAAGATTTGTCCTGGGTGGGAATCGAACCCACGATCTCTGGCTTAGCAGTCAGGGTTCCTAACCATTAGACCAACATGTCAGTCAAATAGTAAAAAGTAAATCAGTATAATCTACACTAATAATAATAATAATCCCCCTCTGGGGCAGTCGTTATCTTCTCATAAGATTAACGCAAACTTGGAGGGCAGATTAGTGTGGCTTTTCAAACACTTGCCATATAAACAAAAAAAATGTACTGCAAGTTTAAATGAAGAGCCCTCAAACCGCAGGGCAGCTAGTGGCGAGCTGAATGTGAGTGGCGACACTGCAGTCCTGAATGCCCCTGAGAGTCGGTCTAGGCCTCGTGTCCAGCACGTCTTTGTTGGCTGACTGGAGTGGATCTCCAAGAGCGACCACAGGACTCTCAACTCTGGCTTGCCTTAACCAGTTGACCAGAGAGGGGTCGCCAGAGATATATGCTCGGGGGTGGAAGTGTCATTTTTCAATGGCATAATTACGAGGAAACCCACTCCGGGTCTGCGCTTGGGACCCGCGGTGGCGAAATCGGCGCCGCACCGCTCGACACCCCTAGCCGCGCACTACGTTGTTGCCCTGAGACCCGTGGACTTCGGCCCATGTCGGTTGTGGAAGGGGCCCATCTAGTGTAAGTCGAGTCACCGCCTGCCCAAATCCTCATTTAACATCATATATTCACCGCTGGAGGAGACAAGCAGGTGACGTTGTTCCCTTATGCCAGATATTACCATTCCACCGAACACCCAAACCCATAGCCCAACTTTATTTGACTCCATAATACCATACAATAGCTCTACACCTACCGGTGACAAATCATAGCTGTACTACAATAGTGCAGCTATGATATGGCAACGGTAAGTGTCTCATCCCATTCTAAATTAAAATTCTTAATGGGCCTCTGCGTGTTGGACCTGTGTCCCCGCGTAAGCCTTCCAAAAGGACCGGGTGTACTTCTCACCTTAGAGAGAAGTATAGCCGTGAAAAAAGAGACATAATAATAATATAATATTATTTATTATTAATTAAGAGGAAAGATTTGATTGGTTTTTGTTTGTTTGTTTGCATTGAATAGGCTACGAAACTACTTGACCGATTTGAAAAATTCTTTCACTGTTGGGAAGCTACACTATCTCCGGTGAACATAGGCTATATAACATCACGCTACGGCCAAAAGGAGCTGAGCAGTGGCCAAATAATGAACGACGGGAGCGAAGCCCCACGTGACTTCTAGTCTATACTAATATTATAAAGCTGAAGAGTTTGTTTGCTTGTTTGAACTCGCTAATCTCTGGACCTACTGGTCCGATTTAAAATATTATTTTAGTGTTGGATAGCCCATTTATCGAGAAAGGTTATAAGCTATATAACATCACGCTACGGCTAATAGGAGCTGAGCAGTGGTCAAACAAAAGCGACGCGACTTCTAGTTATTCATATTTTGCAACTTTATCCAATTATTAAAAGACACCTACCGTCTCAAATTCAATGATAACGTTGGTTCAAGTATGTAATTAGCTCCACCAACGATAGCTGAAGTACATTTTCCAGTTTTGATAGCCCAATAAGCATGTTCTAGAGCTAAAATGGAACTGCTACATGCCGCATCAAGTACATATGATGGCCCTTTACCATCAATCCAATAGGAGATACGGTTGGCTTGCAAGGCTTTGCTGCCCCTGTGACAAACAATAATTATGAGAGTTAATTTTGTATTAATCGATTGTAATAATAAATATTAGAGAAAGAAAGAATAATATTTTATTATTCGTGGAAATAAATGAATTTTTATAATATTTTACCACATTCAGACAGAGCCATCTAGTCCCAAAGTAAGCAATTATATTTGCTTGTGGTATGGGTACTAAACAACTGATACTTTTATACTGATATTTTTTTGTAAATACGTATGCATTATAAATAAATTAAATCCAGACACAGAACAAACAATCACGTTCATCACACAAAGATTTTTGACTGCCCTGTTGATCTAGCCATAGACCTAGGATCCGCGCGCTACCGCAGGATCTAGCGGTTAGTGACCCTGACTGCAAATAATAATAATAATCATGACGAGAATCTCGTGAAAGCAGAAAAAGATAAACAAGTAAAATACTTGGACCTTGCTCACGAGATTGTCGACATGTGGGATGTGGATTCGGCGACCATTGTTCCGATAGTCGTCTCAGTCAATGGACTGATTACCAAGAGCCTCCATCGACACCTGAAGATCGCGTTAGGTGGATGGGTCGTGGGCCAGATGCAGAAGGCAGTACTTCTGGACACGGCACGCATTGAGAGGAGGTTCCTCTCTCTGGAGCCCTAACCACCGGTAGCTTGGTCCCTGTACCCGATACCGGTGGGTCTCCAAATTTTTATATTTTTAAATATTGTAATTTTAATAAAGAGGAATAATAATAATTTTTATTATCAGGATAACAATTTCCCATAGATAAATACCTTACAAACTAACATACATATAATTATAAAACTACTTCACAATGCACTTCGTTGTGCGGTCAGGTGGTACTTGGCTCTGGAAGCGGCGGAACACAACACCTTTCGGCCAAAAGGTCTCGTCCATTATAAGGTGCAACAAGCACGTCGGTACTCGCACCACAAACGCCTTGAAATTGACGTTGCGACGCGACTCCAGCAACTGCACTCTCATACTGTGCTTGGCCTTTTGGTACACGTACGTCGCGATGTCCTGTGCCGTTGCGGTTTAGTGCAGGCGAGAAATGTACACCGGAGTGTTCGGAGCTGCTGCTCTCAAAGTAACGCCAGGTACAGGAGAAGCCGTGCCGCAGCAGTTCTTGTTGGTTCGCTGCTGGCGTTTGTTTCTTTGCACCTTCACGAAACTATTGCCATCGAGATGATTTACAGGCTTGTCAGGCACAGACTTCGTGACGTGAGCAATTGGAGTGCTCTGCCTAACCGGCGCCGGGTCGACGCGTGTAGAAGGTCTCGCGGCGATGCATTCCGGGGCCGCGGGGACGGGTGCGGGGCTGCCCCCTGATCCCCGACCACGGCTTAACAGTCACTAACCACTAGACCAACAGGTCAGTCATTATAATTATACGTAGTATTATTTAATGGTTAACAATGTGAAATTAATTCCTCTTATGCATAAATGTTTTGTGTAGGTCCTTGAGCTTGTAAGTTGTACTTGTTTGTGTGACTTTTGTTTATTCAATTATTGGCATATTCTTGAGTGACGTCACCCTCCGGCTCTGTCTGAAAACCAGCGCTATAACATTTATGTTGTAGCACTATGCTGCGACAGCGCCGTTTTTCGGACTGGTAAAGGCACACAAAGGAGTCTGAAAATAAATCGTTTTTCTTTCTTTCTTTCAAATACCTAAGTGTCAAAATGAAGCACTTACCCAGTGATTAAATATTGGCTCACACTACTATCTATGAGCTCATCAGCAAGAACGAGACTGGATGTATCGCTATATGAACTGCCAACGAAAACACCTAATTTTGTTCCAGCTAAAGAAACTAGACTCACACCTAAAAAAAAAAATATAAAGTACTTATAAAGGCCATAAATACATATTTATATTAGAGCCAATTTTTCCATCGTGAAATAACCTTTACTTCGAGAATAAAATTGACGTGATTTTTGACAGTTCTTCCATACAAGATTTGTATGCAAGAACTGTCAAAAGAATTGGAATTAACAGTATTCCAATTTTGACAGTCTATTTCTTTAATTAAACCATACATAATATATACATCATAATACATAAAAAATATCTAGTAATTACCTACTTTTTTCTTACACTGCACCACCTTGGTTTTATTTGATAAAACGTAAATCATACACAAGGGAAACAAGAACGGGGGAATACATAATATATACAATTAATAATTTTAAATATTCACACATAGCATCACGCCTCTTTCCCCGAATTGGTAGGCTGAGGTGTTTCACACCCACATTTCGCTAGCTATGTTTGGTCCCATGACATAGGGGGCGAGCCTATTGTCATCAACCGGGAACATTTTTTTATCAATTTTACCCGACCCGGGAATCGAATCTGGGACCTCTTGCACAGCAATCGTATACATTTCCTGCTGTGCCACCGAGGCAGTTATTATTCATCAAATATTCATAAAATATTCATCAAATTTATTATTTATAATATGTTTGTGTTACCTGCATCAAAAAAAGCACCGTAGGCATGTTCTAATAGTTTTCGAGTCGTTGGGTCCATTGCATGCGCCTGACCATGAGGTACTCTAAAAAACTGACTATCAAATTTGTCGAAGCCGTCCACTTTACCCCAGTAACTCGGCATTTCTGGATGAATAAAAGATTGACACTCTTTGCTGCTCGTAACCATGTCTACCTAGAATATGAATAAGTCTTTATTTTTTATAATATTTTTTTTTTGTAAATATATTTACATTTTTTTTTTTTTTTTTTATACCACGACGGTGGCAAACAGACGTACGGTCCGCCTTACTGGTTGAGTAATTAATTTACATAATAACTTACTAAATATATATACAATTTTTAAACAAAATTTAAACAATAATATTTACAAATAGAAACCACATAAATGTATCATTAAAATAAAAAAGGGGGAAAAAGGAAAAATTACAAATTAAAATACTGCATCATAAAATGTTATGGCGCTTGTTTGGAGAGGCCTATGTCCAGCAGTGGACTGCAATAGGCTGAGATGATCACGATGATGATGATGATCATCAAATTTCTTCGCATCGCTGCCATTGTCTGCGGGGAAAGTGCCCAACAGGCTGGCAACATTGCCACGTTGGATGGCAATGCTTATTCTTTGTGCAAGAAAATATCCAGCCTACTGGTCACGGGAGGCGTCGGACAATCGCCTTGAAAGCTTTGTAAGAATCGGCCTCAGAGGCAATTAAAAAAGGACACAAGTCTTACCTTGCTGTACAAATTCTTCATGAAAATGTCAACATTTTCAGACTTGGGATATATTCCTGATATACCGCTGATAACAATCTCGTCTCCAATCAGATCTGAAACTGGTTTCTGTGTCGATGGATCTTTTTCAATATGAGATGAATATTCTTGCGGAATTGGAGCCATAGCTAATATTAACGTTTAGTATAAAATATAATTAAATATTTAAAGAAAATGTAGTCCAACGTATTCAATTTGGAATCAATTTAAATTGTTGAAAATCGCCGTAAGCAACTTCTTATATACTTATTATACATGCCTATTAACCTGTCCGTGTAGTGACGGATTAAGAATACATAATGTCACTACCACCTCTCAACCCGTGGCGTGGGTGTCGTAAAAGGCGACTAAGGGAGTAACTTTATGCAGACAAGAGCACTGCGAGAAAAGGAAAATTTTAAATAAACCCTTCTTTTTTTTTTTTTTTGCTCGGGGAAATGCCTGACGGCCCTCGGTCTTGGGGAAAGAACCGAGGGGTTATGTGGGGCTCGCACCCACTAAAACACCAAGGTGTTCCTCTCGTCGCGCTCTGCTGTGTTCACGGAAGCGCAGGAACATTCGTCGGCGACCACAGCGACGATAGCCCGGTACGGGCCCCCTCTCTGCCGGAGCTTAGCTCCGGCGGTGACGTGCGGGAACACGCACACGCCACCAGAAGACGCTCGCGGTCGACTTTCCCCAAAGGCGACCGGTCCTGGCGTGGCGGTCGCGCTCAGCCGGGCGCGTCCTCTTCTCGGGCTGTTACGGCGGAAGGTCGCGGGCGTAAGCCCGCTTTCTCCCGCCTACCCTTCGACGGCGGATCGGGTCACTGAGGGCATCGTCTTCCCTCTGCCTCCTTTCCTCCTTCCGCCTCATCACCTCTTCGCAGAAGGAGAGCACTGCTCCCCAGTTCGTCTCGCTCTCCAGCATGGCCTTCACCACTGAACCTATACCAATCCGTCTGGCCAGCGTGGTATAGTAGGCTAATTTCCCTTCACATTCTTTGGAACAGACTCGTGCCCAGCAGTGAGACGTTTGTGGGTTGTATGTAATGATGATGATTGAATGATTGATAATGTATTCGTTTGTTTATAGCCCTTAAAGAAGACTCTTCTGCAAAAATTACAATAAAAAACTAGATACAGTCGAACATATAACCTATCCTTTTTTGAAGTTTTAAAATATAGTTTGATATAAAATACCCAACGTAAACCACACGGTTAATGTCACGTAAATTTATATTGGCCAAACAATCAGGTATTTTTAGCATACCTGTCTATTTGCATACAATTAGGCATAATTATGAATAATATAATTTATGTTAAATAATTTTAACCCACGTCGAAACGGAGACGTGGTTGAATGGTGGAATGGTTGAAAAAACCTTTGGTAGTGATTACCAGTTCACATCACATCATCAGCAACCCATTAAGTCCCACTGCTGGGCCCGGATCTCCTCTCCTCTATCTAGAGAGCTGAGAGGGTTTTAAGCCAGATTCCACTCACGCTGGCCTATGAAATGAAATTTATTGATTTGCAGAAATATGGTAGGTAGGTACATAGGCTGTTTAAATACATTTTGAGTATAACATATTTCGTCAGTTTGCAAATTATTATAATAACAATATTAAATGTATTGGACCTTGCAGCTACTTAGAAAATAATTAAACAATTTTAATGTCTGATATACCTAATTACAAAGCTGAACAGACACTGAGACTACACAATAGGTTACGCCGATGACCTCACCATCCTTGTCTCAGGGAAAGTAGCGGGAACCATATCATATCATCATAACCTCACCCAACAAGCTCTTCGCACCGTTGAGAAATGGTGCGTGGAATACGACCTGTCGGTGAACCCGACGAAAACTGAATTAGTCATGTTCACAAACAAAAGAGTACTAGGACAATACCGACTACCCACACTCTTTGATACTGAGCTGAAACTGTCAAACGAGGTAAAATACCTCGGCGTGATACTTGACAGTAAGTTAACCTGGAACAACCACCTATACAATAAATTAGTCAAGGCCGGAATCACCTTCTGGCAGTGCAGAAGGATGATTGGGAAAAAGTGGGGGTTGGCACCGAAAATCATCCTATGGCTATACGAAACAGTGATCCGCCCCATGATAGCCTATGGTGCTATCGTCTGGTGGACAAAAACAGTGCAGACAACAACATCCGCTAAATTACAACGGACCCAAAGACTAGACTGCATGGCGACCACCGGCTGCATGAAAACCACCCCCACTGCAGCAATAAAAGCCATGCTAGGACCACTGGATCTGTTCATCCGCCAGGAAGCAACAGCAGCGGCAATACGCCTAAAATCACTAGACTTATGGCACGATAGAAACACGAAACACACATCCCTACTAAAAGAACTGGTAGAGGAGCTGCCTATGACAGGAGCAGTGAGTGACCGTGTACCCAAACAATACGTATTTGACAAAAAAATCAAAATCCAACTCTATGAAGACCACCGCTACGAATCCCAAAACCTAGCGGAACTACGTGTTTTCACAGACGGATCAAAAACAGATATGGGAACCGGGGCTGGCATCTTCTCCGAGGACCCTAATATCAACATTTCAAAACTCTTGGGTATTTTTTTTTTTTTTTTTTTTTTTTTATTTATAATTAACGCAACGGTAAAATACCAATGACAGCATTAATAAACAAGAAAAAAAAAAAAAATATGTTACAATGAAATAATATTAAGAATAAAAGAAAAAGAACACATTCATGCATCACGCTCACAGAACCGCAAGCACTCATACAATATTTTCGGCCATACATCCACAAACAGATCGCAGTTAGGATTGGCACACAGGAGAGCGTTAAGTGCTGTAAGTGTGCGCGGTACAAGCGACATGGAACGCGCTACAGTACGACATGATGGGACGGCAAATAGCTCATGTCTCCTGTTGCGACTATAGTTGTTGGGAGTATAGAATCGACACAGCTCATTGTGCAACTCCGGTGCATCGATTTTATCCCTTAGGATGTTGCACATAACAATAATTTGACGCATATCCCGCCTGACTTCCAATGAGTTATACCCTAAACATCCTAAAAGATATCTCGTAGGGTACATATATGGATAGTACCCGTAGATACTTTTGTAAAGATACCTAAGGAAGGCCTTTTGCACTTTTTCTAGTACAAGTACGTATTTACTCTCGTGTGGACTCCATACGCACATACTACTTTCTAATTTGCAGCGGACTAAAGCCCCAACAAGTAACCTAACCACGTGATGGTTATGGAAGTCTTTAGAGTTTCTAAGTACAAAACCCAGACGTCTGAACAACTATTTTGCCAGTGCAATTATATACAACACGGTCTTCCAAGCCGAGTGTATGGGTATAACTCTGGCCGCCTCAGCGATCATGGCCAGAAGAGTGGAAGGTCACTCGATTCGCATACTCTCGGACAGCAGGGCTGTGCTACAGGCTCTAAACAGCCATACAGTGAACTCAGGACTAATACTGGAATGCCATCAGAACCTAAATCTGATAAGCCACACCAACAACATAACCTTGCAATGGATCAAGGGACTCAGCGGATCTAGAGGTAATGATGCAGCGGATGAGCTCGCAAGAAGGGGATCAGAAACGAGTGTGATGGGACCTGAGCCCATTATACCCTTATCCCTTTCACATACCTTCGTACGATCGTGATCAAACGCACAAGAGATCTACACGGCAGAATCTGGACAAACCTAGAAGAGTGTAGACAGGCCAGGGAAGCCCTCCCTATGCTCGACCACAAACTAACTAGGCGTCTGAGACAGCTGTCCAAACGGCAATTGCGCACAGCCGTTATCACAGGACATGGCTCCTTTAATAAACACCTTTTCGTTCTAGGCATCAAAGACAGCCCTCTCTGCAGAGCCTGCATGAGTGAGGAGGAAACAGCAGCTCATGTGCTCCTACACTGCCCTGAAACCGTCACATACAGGGCTAAGTACTTCAACACACGGTACACTCCGACAGATCACCAGCAATATCAATAGACTGCTGGCGTTCTTCGGCGAGCTAGGGTGGATCGAGTGAGCTATCCACCCTCACGCAAAAATCGCGCCTTGACGTGGAGTTGCGGATAACAGCCCGCCAAACTAACCTTTTTTTTTTTTTTCAAATGTTTTTAGTTATTTTATTGCTTCTCAAGATATGTTTCGGGTTTATCTACAAATAAAAAAACATTTGAACGACATCCTATTTGCCAATTTTTTTTTATTTAGCCTCAAACAAGTAAAGTTGGGTATTTTCCAAAAAAATGCTATTTCTACAATATCTCAAAAACTATTAATTTTCGGCTATTCATTGTGGGGCCTAAATTTGTTGCATTTGGGCTGCCTTACCTCGTCATGCCTGGAATACATCGAATTACAAACAACCCTGTATAGGTAATTATTAGTCAAATTAAAATTCAAGGTAAATAGATAAACAAAATAATAGAATCCTAATTTAGACAACGTAAGCAGTCATTAGTTAAAAGCGATGGTGGCTGAATGGATAAGAGACCGGCGTGTTAAACACGCGGTCCGAGTTCGATTCCGACCAGCAGTACCAATGTGGATTTCACTTTGTGGAATTTATATGTAATAGTCAAGTGACTTACCATCTGCTAACGGTGAAGGAAAACATCGTGAGGAAACACACATACACTAGAAGTAATTCTATGAGTATGTCTGATCTACCAACCCGCACAGCCAGCGTGTGTGGATTAGGGCCTAAACCCTCTCAGCTCTCTAGTTAGAGGATAGGAGACCCGAGCCCAGCAGTGGGACATTAATGGGTTGCTGATGATGAAGTAGTCATTAATAGAATAAATCATTTTATCAATCAACCAAATCTTTAAATTCTTTTTAAATTTTGGCAATGGTAATTCTTTTAGATATAAAAGAATTACCATTGCCAAAATTGTAGTAATTTATTAAATAATTTTATGCACATTGCGTAACAATTTCTCTGGAACAATGTTGTTCTTGGTACAAAGTCTAATACTAGTCTTTGACCATTACTAGTGTTACGTACGTAGGTACTTTTCCTTTGCAATTTTAAATAATGAAGGATTACTTCTGACAAACACACTGACTTCAAAGATATACATGCAAGGCAACGGTAATATATCAAATTTCTTAAAATAGGGTTTACACGACTCGTACGGAGGGATGCCTACCAATAGCTCGAATACATCTCTTCTGGGCTAAAAATGCGTGTGTAGCATCTGTCGAATTCCCCCATAGCAACAGACCGTACCTCAGTATAGAGCTAATATGTCCATGATATGCGAGAAGCGTTGTCTGTTCAGTAGAGGTTCTTCTCAATCGGTTGAGTACATATACGAAGCTGTTAATAAGTTTGCAAACGTTATCGACGTGCATTTTCCAATTTAAATATTTATCTAATGTGATCCCTAAAAACTTCACGGATTCAGCTTCTATTATAGTAGTTTCGTTATAGCTTATTTCCTTTAGTTCCAGTTTTGAACCTTGTGTTTGAAATTGGATAAAAGTAGGTTTAGTGAGATAAGCGTTTAAATTATTACTGTCTAGCCATTCAATTACAGATTTCATTTTATTTTTAATACTTAATATCGGGTTTGGATGTTAATATAATAGAAATGTCATCAGCAAATAATATACATTTATGAGTAGTAATATCTGGTAAGTCATTGATGTATAAAAGGAACAATAACGGACCTAACACGCTACCCTGAGGAAGGCCGTGATTGTTAATTGAGAATATTGATCTTGTCTGTGTGATAATTGAATTGTTTCTTATGTTTATTACTTCTGTGCATTGTTTTCTATTTGCCAAATAGCATTTTATCCAGTCATGTGCTGGTCCACGTACGCCGTAATCATCTAATTTTTCTAGAAGTAATTTATGTGAAACATGCTCAAAAGCTTTAGTCATATCAAAGAAAATTACTACGGTAGCCTTCTTATTTCTGTCAATGTTTTCCAAAGTATTATGAATTAGGTGAAATGCTGCAAGTGTAGTAGATTTCCCTCTTTGAAAGCCATATTGATTTTCATTTAAAATGTTGAATTTGATAATATGAGATATGAGGTAAGTCGTTTATGTATGGCTTTCTCAAATATTTTTGAAAGTATCGAGATTAGAGCAATTGGTCTATAATTACTAAGTTCTAACTTGCTACCTTTCTTGTAGATTGGTTTCACTATCGACTTTTTTAGTCTTTCTGGCAATACACCTGTTTCAAAAGATAAATTTATCAGGTAGGTAACAGGCACTATTTCATTTACACATTGCTTAACTATATATGTAGAAATTTCATCAACACCTACTGAATTTGAGTTCTTTAATAACGTACCTAATTATTTTTTTAACTTCCCGAAAATCTAGTGGCTGTAAAATTATACTATTTACTGATCTTGTTTTATTTGTATTATGAGTGTGTTAGATTTTTAATAAAACAATATATTTATCTAGCGATAATAGATGTATTTATGCTAAGGGTTAGTTCAGCAATACGTAAACTTTATCAAGTTGCCTTATATAACTGTTGTTATACTACGTTAAAAATAAAACTAGAGTAGATAGATAATAAGTAGTAGTATATTTATTTAACTTTTATATTCATGATAAACTAAACAGCAATATTGTTTTTATACCAACTATTATTGTACCATATAGTATAGTACATAATAAAACCAACTGAATACTTGTTTAAATAATTATAATTATTTGATTTAGAACTATATCATCATCATATCATAAAGCGTATAAATAATACTTAAAATAGTACTTAACTCCTAAACAGTTGTCAGGTCTGCTCCAGTCAACGGTACAATCGAGAATGGCCCTGTCCCAAGCGTTTCTGTCGTATTTATTTGTCACCGCCCCACCACTAGTAACAGATGTTCTTATCTCGATCAAAGAACACCTGCTGTTGTGACGTACAAACAACACGTGTTTGCCAATCGAATCAACAACAGATGTTTTGTAAGATAAATTATTGTATTAATTTTAATTATAATGTAATGAAATTAATTATTATTGCATAATAAAATCAAAATTATTATTATTTTATAACACGGCCATTCTGAAATGTACTACGTTCTCGGAGTACAATATAAATACCTTGGATTTTTGGAATTATAAATACATACATCCATATCCAATACGTTTAGGCATTACAGAACTTACAATATAATTGATGTTTGTTTATTTTATCTAATACATGTGGCGACAGATAATTGGTTACCTATAAACACAGGCACAGCCATATGATCAATGGCACCGGCATTGGTAGAACCACAGGCACAGCCACAGATGAAACCACAGGTACAGCCGAAACCACAGGCACAGCCACAGGTGAAACCACAGGCACAGCCACAGGTGAAACCACAGGCACAGCCACAGGTGAAACCACAGGCACAGCCACAGGTGAAACCAAATGCACAGGCCCAATACCAAATGAATTGATGTGATTCTGTTGGCAGCCAAACAAGTAGTGTTCGAACACTCACTGTGTTTGTCTTTTATACCTTAAATTGTACTGACATAAGTCAAACGATTGATTAATTACAAACTTATTAACAGGAAACAATACTTCTATTCTAAAAATATTTAAAGTATTAGTAGTTAAATTAACAATACAATAATTATAGAATTTCTAAAATGATCAATCAGAAATTCTAATGACAGTTATAAAACGAAGACATTACTATTTCAATTTCCGTTACTTGTTGACAACAATTAAATACTATTTATTTCAGTAATTGCCATTTATAGTAATTAGCTATACAATAATTGATATTTAAATTTAACCTATAAATTATTAATGATTTAGAATCTATAACACAGGTAACTAGTTGAGTTAGGTCGCCACCCGTCAGTTTTTCTAATTGGTCATTTTCCCTAACTCGTCAGTTACCTTATTCGTCAGTTTTTTAGATTACGTTAAGTGGTCATTTTCGCTATCTCGTCAGTCTCCCTAATTTGTTAGTTTCCCTAACTAGTCAGTTTACTTGATTTGCCAATGGAGTACATTCGGAACGAAAAAACAAATAATACAAATATTTTTTATTTATTTAATAAGGTAGGTATATACATAAAATACTAGCGGCCCTGTACGTGCTTTGCTACGTATAAAGTTAAATAATAATAAAAAATATTGAAACATCAAATTAGCACGTCTATATTTTTACGTGTTTAAAATAGTTTTCATTGCATTGATGGCTACCAGGTCAAAATCTACGTGAATTTTTTCGGGATTTATTTTATTTTTAAGGAACTCAAATACTCTCAAATATGTTGATTCTTTTTTATCTGGAAAAAGACAATAAATCAATGGCACAACATTTGTTTCCTCAGATGTGCTTCCAATGTCAGCGTGAAAAGAGTATAATTGTTTGAATGGTTTTGAAACGCTAAACATTCCATCGCAGAAAAGTTCTTTAACTTCTGAAAACATTTGCCGCGCTTGAGGTGTTATAAAAAAGAAAATTTTGTCATTTATACCATCTTCACGAACAAGAAAATCTTTTCTCAACTCCTCTGGTACGATGACATCTTGTAAATTTTTAAACACTGTATTTTTAACGCCAAGATGATTATGCCTTGCGTTATAAAGCATATTTTTGACGCTGGTAAAGTTTGGAACGTCACAAGAAATTCAGATTCAACGTCCTTTAAATGATGAACGCTTTCTTCGTAAATCGCTCGCACCGAACCATATTCTGTACTCACCCGGGTTTTACATAATATGTCTAATACTTCAGACACAATGTTGGAAGCAATGTCTGGTTCACATAAATGTGTGGACCGTCGCAGTATGGCCGTTAAATCTATATCAGGGGTGTGAAAGTCCCTAGAAGTTTGTCTTTATGTCGCTGGGAGCGCCATCTATAAGTTAGCAGAAGCAATAAAACCATTTTTACGAATAACGGATCAATAGATGGCGTCAATATCACAATATGTATAGGCCATAGATTATACACTAAATATAGGCAACAAAAATACGTGTTGTCAAAAAATAACAATATAAAACTTTATTTACATTTTAAAATATATATATACCTATATATAATAATATCTTCTCTTTTCGACCTTTGCTTCTAGTTTTTGGATCTTGACTTTATATTCTATTATCTTTTTTCGACTAAACTTTATTAGATTTTGTTTGCTTTTACAATAGCATCAAATAAATATTGGAAGTGTTATTTTGGATGTGAAACTGATGGTAAGTAATAATAGCATACAACTTATTGGTGTGATGTAATAATATAATGTGTGTGTGTTTGCTATAATCTCTCCATTCGAATTTTATTACACTATGTAACTATGCGGAAATTAGGTGAGGCCTATGTTCAGCATTCAGTGGACGTTCGACGACGACATTACATTTTGTAAAAGCTGTACAAATAAAGAGGACTTAAAATATTTAATAAAATTAAAGGACATATCTACTGGTAAGAAGCTTTCCTATTACATTCATAATATCCTCTTTTAACTTGATTTTTATTGTTATTTCAGCTACATACAAGGCATATAAACAATCACAAAGCAAAATTTACAAATTAGAGCATAAACTCAAAAAGTTGAGCCAACGATTTAAGGTCCAAAATAAAAAAATTAAATGCGCAAAGAATTTATCACATACAAAACAATTTTTAAAATGTATAGAAAAACTGCCTGAACCTATGCAAGTTTTTAGTAAACTGCAAATGAAAAAGAAAAATAAACCAAGAGGCAGGAGATACACCACAGAAGAAAAAGTTTTAGCTTTGTCAATATTCAAGCAGAGTGCCAAGGCTTACAATATGTTTAAGAAAATGTTTGTTCTACCATCAAAAAGATGTTTACAAAACCAATTAAGTCTCATCCCTTTAGAACCTGGAATAAATGGGCAAATATTTCAGCATTTGACCAAAATAGTAAAAAGATTACCATTTGAAAAAAGGCTTTGCACTCTGCTTTTTGACAAAGTGGCCTTGGAACCAGGTCTTTATTTTAATAAGGGTCAAATAATTGGTTTTGAAGATTTTGGAATTAAAAATACAAACCTAATTGCTGACCACGCATTGGTTTTTATGCTGAAAAGCATAAAAGGCAAATATAAGCAGCCCATATGCTATACATTTTGTAAAAGCTGTACAAAAAAAGAGGACCTAAAACATTTAATAAAATTAATTATACGAAATGTGCATAAGACTGGTTTAAAAGTCATTGCCACTATATGTGACCAGTCACAATCAAATGTTAGTGTCATCAAAAGCCTGAAAGAGGACACAAAGGCTGAATATTTAAGAAGAGAAATTGAATATAAATCATGTGCATTTGAAATCGATGACATTAAAATATTTCCTCTTTTTGATACACCACATTTATTAAAAGGAGTACGTAATAATCTCTTAAAAAAAGATGCAAAATTTGTTGTGGAGGGTACCGAAAAAATTGCGACATGGGAACATTTGAAGATGTTGTTTAATGAAGATGTTGGAGAAACCGATTAGTTAACAAGTTAACCGAGTCCCATATCTTTGAAAATAAAATGTCAAAGATGAAAGTTAAATATGCGGCACAAGTGTTTAGCCAGCGAGTGTCATCTGCAATGAGATTTTTAGCTAGTAAGTATGAATCGCTGACTATGTAGAATATAATATTAAATAATAATAATATTAATTATTTTATATTATAATATTAATATTTATTTAATATCTAATTTTAATTTTTGTCATAATTAAGCAATTACTATTTTCAATTTCAAGCTATAAAATTCTCACAACAATTATTTTCTTTTTTCAGGGCATAAAATAATACCAGCAGAGTCTCAAGACACAGCCGAATTTTTGCTCATGTTTGACAAACTGTTCGATTCTTTTAAAGGATTTAATTACTCGGGTACCACCATAGACCTAGGATCTACGCTACTGCAGAAGACAAACATAGCGCGGAAACGAGAGGTCAAATTGATATGCACGCTGTAAAAGAGTGAAAGAGATGAAAGATAAAATGGGATGTGACAATATTTTTTCAATTAGCGGGCCCTAGCGGCTCGCGTGTTTTACTGTCAACTCTTATTTTGCTAAAATATTTACAAATCGTGCAATAAATTGCTTAAAAGGTGTGCCAGTATCATGGTCAGTCTGTTCCGTAGCCAATTATGACGTGACAAGAAGGAATAACCCAGAACATTTCACGTTTCTCAGGTAAATACAAAAATCTAATGAATTTTTGCAAACCTTATTTTGTAAAATTGCTGCTTTTAACTGAGCAAAAACCTATTTTGTTGGACGTATTTAGGGTTTTTCTTCGTTATGTTGATAATATTTTATGTATATACGATATATTAAAGCTTTTTTCGTGTAAAATAGGAAAATGTTTGTTGACGATAGGGCTTGACGAAATGATGACGTCATGGGTATCGATAAAATTCGATAGTATTTTTAAAACTTTAGTATTTTTAAATTCTTTAAATCATCGTAATATGTGCGCTAACGCCTTAAGGAACCACTATTGTAATTGAGTGAAGCACACTAATTTATTTACATCTCTCTATGTTTTTTAATACCTAATTTTAAATTAGTTGTTTCTCACAAATTCAGTAGGTAGTACTTAAAATATAAGCTTAGTGGGTCAGGTGAGTCATTAAGTTAGTCTTTTATTTTAGGTTTCCAACGAAAACAGCGTCACGAGACAAATGGATACGTATTATAAATAGACCAGACTGGACCTCAAAAAAATATTCAACTACTTACATTCAGTAAACATTTTGAAGAGCAAGGCATTGTAAATGATCCTTGTTATATACAGAACTAGAAGTTACGCGGGGCTTCAAGTAATCAAGTAATTATAAATGGCGATAATTCTCGGATCTTTTTTTAGAATCTTATTGAATACTTTTGTAATTAAGAGTGCTTTTACGTATTATTTATTTTTATTTTCATGCGGAGTTGTTTTAGTTGCAATTATTAAATATAATATAAACTTAAGAATAACTTTAAAAGTAGTGTAGTATATAGTAGTATAGGTATGCATAACATTTAACTAAAAAAAATAATTTATTATTAACAATTAACATATATTGTTAAAGCATAATATGTTGTGTAAATATTTTATTAAATAAATGCAGAATATCTTAATACTTATTGAGTTGTTTTATTTTTATTCGTCCAGGCTGACATGATGGCAGCTCATCGCCAGTTACCATCATTTTGATATTATTATTTTTTGTACATGATATTCTGATTCAAATTGAAGGAAACTGGCGCTGAACTGTCGTCATGTAGGCAGTTATAAAATAATGAAAAATTGAACTCAGTATTGAGGGCGCCCTCTAGTGTGTAATTATCGGTGCTAAACGTAACAGCGCCATCTTTGGAAGAGCAGAGTAATCCGTCTTCCCAGTAAATACCTAAGAGTTGCTTATCTATTCCCTCCGTATAGTGTATAATCTATGATCTATATTTAGAGTAACACTACCTCTACACCTTCTTCTGTTCCTACATCTCCACCACAACGATCCATTTTTATTTTTTTGTGACATGTTGTACCGAAAACCGTTATGCAACAATACTTTTTGTCCTCTTTCAGATGATATAAAATTAACTCTTCACCCATTGTAATCAGTTAAATACGAGTAATATTAAATACTATAGAATAATAGGATAAAGTACCTACGACAAACGCAAAAGTCATAGGATAAATCTGTCATACAGAAAAAAATATTAAATTTTCCTCCTAAAGAGGTCGTACATAATAATATCCATATTGTTAGCACCTTCCTCGTAAATGAGAATTTAATAGAATAGAATAGAGATTTCATTGGTTACACAATAAACATTTATAAATGACTGTACATTTACTGACTAATATGAGAAAAGTGACGAATCAAGTAAACTGACTAGTTAGGGAAACTAACAAATTAGGGAGACTGACGAGATAGCGAAAATGACCACTTAACGTAATCTAAAAAACTGACGAATAAGGTAACTGACGAGTTAGGGAAAATGACCAATTAGAAAAACTGACGGGTGGCGACCTAACTCAACTAGACTTACTACAGGGATAAATAGTTACTTACAAATGACACACACATATTTAAACGTTTCTGTTTCTCTTATTTGAATATTTGTTTTAATATTTAGACAAAATATTTCGAATAATCTATCACGGCCAGACTGACAAGTACTTCGCTCTCGAAGTACCTACCTTTTATACTAGTCTGTATTTTGTTTTTTTGTTTGTTACCTGCTGCATTAACGTTTAGTTAACCAGTAGTATTACCTGCTGCATTAATGTTTAATTAACCAGCAGTATTTTGTTTTTATTGTTACCTGCTGCATTAACGTTTAGTTAACCAGCAGTATCACCTGCTGCATTAACGTTTAGTTAACCAGCAGTAATACCTGCTGCATTAATGTTTAATTAACCAGCAGTATTTTTTTTTTGATCTTTGGCCTTGGCATACCAGCACCTACCCCCCGTTGCAGTGTGAATTTCAGTGAAGTATCAGGGCAAAGATCGACCAGCGGTATTTCTTTTTGTGACTTCTGACCATGACATATTAACCCTATCACCCGCCGCAGTATGATATTCAGGTTAATATCTGATCAGAAGCCGACCAGCGGTAAAACCATTAATTATACGAGATTTGAGAAGATGATTAGATAAATTAAGACATTGCTGCCCGCCCAAAATGTGGATTGTTTTTGATGTTTTGTGGATTATTTTTGATGTTTTGTTTGAATTAATTGTATTAATAGAGTTGTGTTCCTGATGTCGTCGATTCGTAGCCTGTAAATTTTCTTTGTCCAGAGTGTCTGTTTTGTAAAAGCAATATTTTGTTTGTGTAGTTACTTCTACGATGGAATTTGTACAGTTTTTGATTTGAGAGGCTTCATCTTCCATGCAATCATTGAATCTAGAAGTGTCTATCAGATTGTGTCTGGATAGTCTCCGCTTAGAATTAACTTGATGTTTTAGATTTTGAGTAGGAGTTTTACAGATATCTTTAAGTGAAGTAATCTGCTGAGTTTGTAATGAGATTAGATTCTTTAATTGATTAACTTCTAGATTTCAGTCATCAATTTCATTGTTTGCACCATCTAATTGTTTATTTAGCTGTCTATTTTACTCTTTTAATTTCTGTATTATGTTAATGTCAGGGCCACTGGATAGGTCTAGACTTTTAACTGACAATATGTCTTGGGAGTCCATAGAATCTGATGAGGATAGCTGAAGTGATTGCAATGACTTCGCCCTACGGAACTGTTTGCGTCTTATATATTCATTATATATATTCATTGTGCAGTCGTTACAATGTACTTGGTGTTGATGCATTTAAAAAGATTTTTCATTAATTGATTATTATGGTACAACTAGTGACCTCTTGTAGTAAATTGTGAAAGTAGGTGGTGACGTTCACTATTGATGTACCTAGATGGCGTTGTTATATACTAATAATTGATTCAGTAAGTTGTCATTCAGTATAGTATTATTAGTATTAGATTTTCCAGGAGTTTGGTAAACAAATATTCCCAGTGGATGACAATAGGCTCGATCCCTATTTCATAAGAGCAAACATACCTACCTGGCAAAATGTGGATGTGTTACATCTCTGCCTGCCCCTCGGGGAAACAGGCGTGGTACTATTTTAATGTACCTAATATTAAATAAACATTTTAAATAAAATTAACATTATCAAAACTCATTGTAATAATAAAAGACAATTATTTTATTTATTTATTTAAAAAAGACAACGCCCGCGCAAGTGAACAATCTCTGTGTCGCGAAGAGCTTTATAAACATGCTACTAACAGATACAAAGCACACCCAGACTAGAAACAAATATCTATTAATCACACAAATATTTGTCTCGTGTGGAAATCGAACCCACACGTCACCCGGCACGGCGATGTAGTGGTGAGACGACCACCTTAACCACTGCGCCGAGGTGACAGTCATTATTACGATCGAATGCGATGGTGGCTGAATGGATAAGTAACCGGCATGCTAAACATCAAATCAAATCAAAATCATTTTATTCGCCAAAAACATGGGTTAAATAGTGCTGGAATAAATTAATATGTACCTACCCAATGTGAATCATTGTTGGTATGCGAAAATTTACTTTGACTCTATATATTTCACTCACAATTTATAATCTACGAGTAGGTACACCACCCTTTTTTTTTTAAGAGGGGAATGCGTTTACGCATACCGCCCCGTGCGGGGACACGGGACGGTTATGTGAGACACCGGTCGAGGCCGGAATACCCCCTAAACCCCTCTGTGCACCGACTCTTCGCTGTAACGGGTGGGCCGCCGGAACTTGATATGACATCAGCGGCCCACCCAGCGAAAGCCCCCATCAGGTACACAACCCTATACCAACCCGTCTGGCCAGCGTAGTATAGTAGGCTAAATTCTCTCCACATTCTTTGGAGGAGACCCATGCCCAGCAGTGGGACGTTTATTGGTTGAGATGAGTAGGTACACAACACAACAATTACTTACTACAACTTATATAATATTATTAAATACAAGATAATCCATATAAATATAATTAATTTAAAAATTTATTATTTTATATTATTCTGCGTAATTACAAATATAATATCGTCTGTAGGTTTCTGTAACGAGCCACGGTGATAAGTAGAAAAACGTTGTCATGACGTCATCTTGCTAACAGGTAATGGATAAATTCGATCTCAGGGACGTCCACCCACGTAGCTCAGATGGAAGAGCACTGCACACGGAATGGCAGGGTCGCGGGTTCAAGTCCCGTCGTGGGTTTGAATTTTTCCATTACTTGTTTAGCATTTATATAAAATGTTAAACCAAAGCGATGGAAATTGCTTAATATTTAATGTACATACATGAGGTCCAAGTTCGATCCCGACCGGCAGTAACAATGTGGATTTCACTTTGTGGAATTTATATGTACTAGTCAATGATATTGTATGTTAATACAATATCATTGGTACTAGTCAAATGACTTACCATCTGCTAACGGTGAAGGAAAACATCGTGAGGAAACCCACATACCCTAAAAGAAATTAATTATAAGATTATGTCTGATCCACCAACCCGCATTAGGCCAGCGTGTGTGGATTATGGCCTAAAACCCTCTCAGCTCTTTAGATAGAGGAGACCCGAGCCCAGCAGTGGGCCATTAATGGGTTGCCGATGACACTGTACCACCGTGAAACTCCTTTAAAATTATGACGTCACATCCAGCGGCCTTCTTTGAAGCGTTCGTAGTCCCGTGATTATTTTTAAAATTTAGTTAAAAATTTAAAACAAAGCTTCAAATTTAAATAATCATCATCATTACGACCTCTAAATGTATCACTACTTGGCACGGGTCTCCTCAAAACATTTTGTAGGGCATTTTCAGTTGGTTTTGGCCGGTGACTTCGTCCGCGTAGATTTCAATAATTATACAGAACTAAAAAGTACCTTCCTGTCCTATATCTTGAATGTCAAATTTTTTTTTTTTTCCTGAAGTGGCAGACGAGCAAGCGGCCCACCTGATGGTAAGTGGTTACCGCCGCTCATGGATGTTGGCAATGTTAGGGGCACAGCCAAGCCGCTGCCTACCTTTGGAGAATAGCTCTCTTTAAACCTTGTTTGAAGAAGGACATGTCATAGCGCTCAGGAAACACCGCTGTAGGAAGTTCACCCCAGAGCCTGCACGTACGTGGGAGGAATGATCGCTGGAACCTTACCGTTTTTGACGGTATAGGCTCCAGGTAGTGCGGGTGAAGCCTACAGCGGCGTCGAGTGGTGCGATGATAGAAAGGCGACGATGGCACCAAATCTAGAAGTTCATCGGAGCACTCCCCATGGAATAATCGATAGTGCACGCAGAGTGACCTAAAGTCTCTCCGTTGCTCTAACGATTCTAAGTTGTCCGTCAGATTGGGATCACCGACGATTCGAACAGCCCGCCTTTGGAGGGAGTCAAGTGGGTCGAGCTGGTGTTTGGGAGCTCCTGCCCAGAGGTGAGAGCAGTACTCCAGATGCGGCCGAACCTGTGCTTTATACAGCACAAGCCGCTGCTTAGGTTTGAAGTACTGCTTCGCTCTGTTCAGGACACCCAATTTTTTGCTCGCCAATTTGGCTTTGCCCTCCAAATGACTCCCAAACTGGACTTTGCTCGAGATATTAACGCCGAGGATCCCAATACTTTCGGACAACGGGAGAGATACTCCTTCAAACTTCGAGGGGTTGAATTGAACTAAGTTCTTCACACCCCATTCGGAGGCTCGCCCTAGAGATGCCTCGACTTCAGACACAAGTATTGACCGTTTCTCCTGTACAGTAACCCGAGGGACGTTCTGGTAGCCGGTATACCGCGCATCACCCGTGCTGTCATCCGCATAGCAATGCATGCTATCAATAGACAACATGTCATTGATATGCAGAATGAACAGCGTTGGGGAGAGCACCGAGCCTTGTGGAACACCAGCATTGATGGGCCTTCTCTGGGAGCATGCACCGTCGATAACGACCTTGATGCTCCTCCCATCTAAAAAGCTGGCGATCCACTTACAGAGTCCCTCGGAAAAATAAATAAAATTTTCGAAATCATCGTCTCTAAGAACCTCAAAAAAAACATCCATATCGATTTTTAGCATTTGTCACCCCTATCACATCCCTCAGGGAAGACTTTATAATTATAATATTTTCAGTCGTGCAAAACGTACACTTTCATTTATTTGTACCTATAGATATTATTACAATACCATTTGAATGTTACTTACATAAAATTTCTAGTAATATTTGAAACGGCAAGTCATTTCCGTGCATATAATTTATTATAATATTATTGAAAACTTTGGGTATATTATGTAAAACTATTGTTAAAATATATTTGATACTAGAAGTCACGCGGGGTTCCCTCCTGTCGTTCTTTATTTGGCCACTGCTCAGCTCCTATAAGCTGCATCGTGATGTTATATAGCCTATAACCTTCCTCGATAAATGGGCTATATGACACTGAAACAATTTTTCAAATCGGATCAGTAGTTCTTGAGATCCTAGCGTTCAAACAAACAAACGAACTATTTAGCTTTATAATAATAGTATTGAATTATAGATTTAAATAGAAGAACATTAGATTATATTAATGTACATTGCTGATAGTAGGACCAGCAGTCTGCAATTGTTTATGTTAGTAGTAGCAACATTCGTTTAAACAAAGTAATTTAAATTTTAACAGTTTCCACAAATACGAGTAGGTACGTAAGGAATTTTGTTAATCTCTTCTTAACATTCTGATTTATGAAATATTTCTGTATCATATTATGTACTTGCTAATCTTTTGTAAATACTTTGCCTATAACTTATTTGTGTAGATATTATCAAAGTGTAAGTTTTACCAACTTATATATACTTATATAAATAAAATATAATAAATAACGGGTAATTTCGGGCTCTGCGTTTTCGCGGCTTTATATTACAAATAAGATGTAATGATAACCTACTGGAGTTAGTGGCGTAGGTAGCTCGGAACAAATTTTGGCTTCGCCGTAGTCGAGTAAAAAGTACTTCAGATGACCATCAAAACACATTAAATTCCAGTAAGTATGGATCCCGCACAAGTTGTAGAACTCCATGCTAAGCGCCATCACAAACCAATGGATGATCTGATAGAGCGCGGTGACTCTCCCGTGCAGCAGTTCTACAGCGACACCACCGTGTTCGTGACAGGAGGCTCCGGCTTCCTCGGCAAGCAGCTCATCGAGAAACTTCTCAGGTGATACGAACATAATTTTGACATATTCATTGTTTAAACTATCATCATCATCATCACCATCATTTGCAGTCCACTGCTGGACGTAGGCCTCTCCTAACACGCGCAATAACACTCGGTCCTCCGCCTTGCACATCCAGTCAGACCCAGCGACCTTTTTAGGTCGTCAGACCACCAGCTGGAGGACGTCCTACTCTACGCTTGCCGAGTCGCGATCTCCACTCTAGGACACGCTTGCTCCACCATGCATCCTTCTGCAGATAATATATGTTTAAACTATAGAAAGGAAGTAATTGTGCCGATATCACTTACATCTATTTATGGTGTTACATTTAATATTAATAACAAGAATTTATTTAAAAAACCAAAAAACTCGACTGCCTAAAAGTAGCCTTCGACAGCCAATTTAAAGCAATGAATTCGAATAATACACTGGTAAAAGTCCTATAGATTTCGATATAGAGATTCGGTAATGAATACGAATATTACAACATCTTGCACTTCAAAATCGGTCAAGTTATTTAGGTTACAAGTGACAAGTGGAGCCGCGGGCAATGGTTAGTTCATCTGATACCCATATTGCGATAGCACTAAAAAAAGTCAGTTTTGACGGATTACGTCCGCCATATTGGTTTTTTGTTGACGCCACATTGAAAACGGGGGAAAAATAAAAAGAAAAGAAAAAAAAAAGGAAAAAATGAAAAAACGGCTTGGCTGATTTTAAAGTGTGGGGTACTTTAAAATCAGCCAAGCCGTTTGGGCTACAGATGGTTACAATGGAACAAAACATACATACATAGACGCAAAAACATTATCCTCCTTTTTAGCAGTCGGGTAAAAATACTATCACAACCACTTTTCACAGTTCCATAATCAAATTGCCAGACGCCCTACTATGAATCAACATCGACTTAGTTCAAGTGATTATGTGGTTAGACATAGAATTGTTAATAACACACATTAATTAATAGTAAACACAAATTGTAAATTATTTCAGGTCATGTAAAATAAATAAGTTATACTTATTAATGAGAGCAAAGAATGGAAAGACAATACAAGAAAGACTGCAGCGCATACTGAGAGAACCAGTGAGTATGACCATAATTCATAATTGAGGCGACACAGTTCAGCGCTTGACTCTAACCTGAGCGTGCCGCGTAAGCAGAATTTATCATCTACTCAATCATCATTTCAACCCATAAACGTCCCACTGCTGGGCATGGGTCTCCTGCAAAGAATGTGGAGGAAATTTAGCCTACTATACCACGTTGGCCAGACGGGTTGGTATAGGGTTTGTTTCTTTACTTGCACTGCACTTGTCTTCATAAGGTTACTTTTTAGGATTCCGTAGTTCTGACTAGGAACCCTTATAGTTTCGTCATGTCCGTTTGTCTGTCTGTCCGAGGTTTTGCTAAGAGACCGTTAGTACTAGAAAGCTGTAATTTTGTAGGAGTGTGTACATATATCAATTATGCCGACAAAGTGGTAAAATAAAATTTTGGAAAATATTTTTTTTAGGGTAGCTCCCATACATGTGAAGTTGGGACTAATATTTTTTTTGTCGTCTACCCCATCGTGTGGGTTATCGTTGAATAGGTCTTCTAAAATGACTTGGGGGTTACTAACATTATTTTTCGATTTAATGGTCCATTTACGAAATATTAAACTTTAAAGAGCAAATTTTTGTTCTCTGGAAAAATTCATGATGATAGTGCATTTCATGAACTTTAAATGAAAACTATAGCGGTTAAGATAACTTTATTAGTTTAGCAGTAATAGTCGTTGAACTTGGGTGTTGGATAATTTTGTACCAAATACAAAATCCTTAGCTTTAATCCTTTATAGTGACTAAGATAAAGTAGTTGCTTGTTTATAACGGGTAAAGACAGAATTGTACTTTATTGTGATAACGGGCTACTACGGAACCCTACACTGTGCGTGGCCCGACACGCACTTGGCCAGTTTTTACCCTTAGTCGCCTTCCGTCTACCCAATCGCTTGTTTAAAATAGTCAGAATATTATAAATAGTGCAATTTAGAGTATTTTTTGCGATGTCCTCTATAGAAATGAAAATGATAAAGATAATATCATTTTACCCGACTGCTAGGATAGGTATTGTTTTTCACGCGGCTGAATGGAATTGGAATTTTAAGGTATCGTTAGATTCGTCCTTATTTATTATTCGATAGGTATTAATAAAAAATAAAAAAACAAAACGGCGCGGCGGACTTTTGGCGCCAAATTGTAAAGTATTTTTTTTTATATAACATAGCATCACGCCTTTTTCCCCGAAGGAGTTGGCAGAGGTGTTTCACACCCACATTTCGCCAGCTATGTTTGGTCCAATGAAATAGGGGGCGAACCTATTGTCATCATCCGGGAACATTTGTTTACCAAACTCCGGGAAAATCTCAATACTGGAATTTCATGATAGAAAAGCTCAATACGATTTTTACCCGACCCGGGAATCGAACCCGGAACCTCTTCTACAGCAGTCGTATACACTTTCCGCTGAGCCACCGAGGCAGTTACATATATATTTTTTTATAAAAAAAAAAGAAAGGGAATCAAATGGAGTTTACAAAATATATATACTTACATATTATTATGTTATGTATTTAAATTTAATCAGGAATAATAATTACAACCACAGATATATATTAATCATATATATCAACCATTTTTCGGTCTTTTTAGTGCATTGCTTATCTGTTGATTTTCTGCAGTCGGAATATTTTAATTTTTTAATTATTTCCTAGGTGTTCGATCGCATACGTGAGACACAGCCGCAGTTTGTTGAGAAGATTTTACCTTTGGAAGGTGATGTTGCTGACATCAGGCTTGGCCTTAATGACAAGGACTGGATAAAACTCACAGAAGAAGTAATTTATTTCATTCGTTACTTTTCAAACACTACTACAAGTTTTACGCCATAATATTCCAGAACTTGCGGCAAGATACGCGACCAGAGAATGAGAGATGTCTCACTGGACAAGTCTCCCATAATAGTGACAATTTACTCAGAGGACACTAAGGGCGAGATTCACAGACCGTACTTTGACTTTACTTTGAGGGAAAGGTCAACTTTCAACCAAAATTATGTTTCACAGTCCTGTCAAACCCTTACTTTACTTTCCGAAACCATACTTTGCTTAGTAAAGGCGAAGTCGACGATGTGTCAACGATATTGGCGACTTTGGCCGCAAAGTATGCTTTGCATTAATATACGGACAATTATTGTAGACCTTTACCTTATCAAAGTTTTCTACAAATCAAACGACATTTTATTTTAGTCGGGTTATACGTTCCTTTCATAATAGTGCAAATCACTATGTACGTATGACGTTGTTGTTTTATCTATGGACATGTAAACGTAACAATTTTTGTCTCTGCACGTGCTTGACTTTGGGTTCATACTTTGCTAAGAAAAGTCAAGAAACTGTCTATGAATTTCAAAAAACGTAAAGTAAACTTCAAGTACCTTACCTCATTCAAGTATCTATGCTCTACACATGACAGAAACCTTCGCTCAACAAATAATCTTCTTCTTGAGTGTCCTTCCCATTCCTCTGGATTTATACATTCCTCTTTCGTTGTCCAAGCAATAGTTCTCTGGAACGCGCTTCCTCTCGATGTCAGGGGGGCTTGTAGTAGGTACATTTTTAAAAAGAAGGTCAGAGCTCTTCTCACGGATAAAACGTCGGAATTATCGCGACTTACATTATAATAGACATATTTATATATTATATATTTAAAAAGGTATGTATTTATGTATATTATATATTGCATTTTATTTATGTATTTATAATTTTAGGTACTGATATTTATGTTATTTTGTATTTTCCTCTTTTTATTTTATTTTTTTTTCTCTCCAATAAGTTGACCATGTGCACCTACATTGTTCTACTCTGCATCACCCAAGGTAGACTGGTAGAAAATGCCTACGGCATTAAGTCCGCCCATGTACCAATGTGCATAAAGTTTGAATAAATAAATAAATAAATAAACTTCGGCGTTCAAAGTATACTTTGAGAAGACGCCTTTGTTGTAAAGTAAAGTCACGACTGTGAATCTCGCCCTTAGATAGCAGCTTTGACTATTGTTGCCCTACAGATTGCCAAGATGCAGGATATAGAAAGAAAAAAAAACTACAAGTTAAATTCTGACGATGTATTTTGTAACTTTTAGGTACAAATAATAATCCACGAGGCTGCAACTGTAAACTTTAATGAACCTCTTCGCAAAGCTACCCTCATTAACGTGCGAGGAACCAGGGAAACACTGACGTTGGCCAAAAGCTGCAGTCAATTGAAGTGAGCTATTCTTGTAAAAATAAATCAAAATCTTTTTTTTTTAATATTTATTTACTAAAAAGGTTACAATTATTTTACATTTTAAACTCGACAAACTTATTAACGGCGAGAAGCGCTCTAAATTTTATTAGATAACCTATCTTACCGTACTCAGAGACGTTATATTTAGTAAAAACGTGTAATACTTAAGTTTATACGCCTAAAGTCGATATTCAATGAAAAAATTCTTGACTATGCTGAAGTCTGTTTCCTGGATGCTAAGGAGGAACACCTTAATAAACTTGAACGACTGCAGAATTTGGGTATCCGCTTCGTTTATGGTTTGAGTAAATATGATCATGTATTAGAATTCAATACTCAATACTCAATACGTTTATTGCACACCATATAGTAATACAGATGTTATTATAAGCACAGTTCAATATGGACCCTGTCGGGCACGGCAAACGTAGGAGAGAGGATGAAGATATTATTAGAATTATAATATTAACTTTTAAATTGGAATTATAAATGAATTTTTTAAAATTCCGCTGTAAACAGAGCTGAGGTTGTTACCTATTCGGCAGCGTCGAGACTCTCATATCCTCTCTCTTCTTTACTGTATTTTGACTAACTAAAAACTGATTAATCTAAGATTTGTTCCTACAACCATCCATTTTTTAACATTACGTTTTTTAACTTTAATTAAACTGACATTTCCGTCCGAAAATTTTCCGACAGCTGAGAATCAGGGGGCTGAACTGTTTCTGCCCAATTTTATTCAAACTTAGGTAATTTATAATTATTCATCAGCAAACCATTAATGTCCCACTGCTGGGCTCGGGTCTCCTCTCCTCTATCTAGAGAGCTGAGAGGGTTTAGGCCATAATCCACACACGCTGGCCTAGTGCAGGTTGGTAGATCAGACATACTCATAGAATTTCTTCTAGGGTATGTGGGTTTTCTCACGATGTTTTCCTTCACCGTTAGCAGATGGTAAATCACATGACTAGTACATATAAATTCCACAAAGTGAAATCCACATTGGTACTGCTGGTCGGAATCGAACTCGGACCGCGTGTTTAACACGCCGGTCTCTTATCCATTCAGCCACCATCGCATTTATAATATTTATATTATAAATTACAATTTATAATTATTTGCGATGCAATAATTAATATATTTATTTCACTTTTTAGAAAATTTATTCATGTTTCAACTGCGTTTACACATGCGACACTTGATCGTATCAATACTGATATCCCAGAGAAGATCTTAACACCTCCCGTGCCTCCTGATGTCATGATCGCATTCGCTGAAGAAACAGATTCTCAGAGACTAGATAACATTACCAACGCGTAAGTATATATTGCGAAAGGGGGATGGGGGGGGACTGTTTCTTTATCTATATCTCTAAACTATGTTGTATTAATTTTAAAAAAAAATTAAAAAAAAGCATCGGTACGTCACACCAAATAGGCCCATTTGGAAACCAGCGCCGGGCACTTGTGCTCGGCATTATGCTGAAATGGTGCCTATTTGGTACAGACATGATATTGTTGTTTGTTTGTATCTGTTCTGTCTATGTATTTGTTATTCAGTATGTATGTGTTTGTACCAATAAATGTTTTCTATTTCTATTTACAGTTTGATACAAGGCTGGCCGAATACCTACACGTTTACTAAGGTATTAGCTGAGGACTTGATCAGATCTTCAGCAGGTGACATTCCTGTGTGTATCGTCAGACCTTCTATTGGTACGAAAATTTAATTTTTAAGAGCTATACAAGTGGGTATCGAACCCACGACCTCCGGCTTAGCAGTCAGGGTCACTAACCACTAAACCAACAGGCCAGTCAAATATTTAAACAACAATAACAATAATTATAACAGAAAACATAAAACACCTTTTTGTAATTATTATTGATATTTAAAACTATACACTTCGTTATTAGTACGTAAATACCCTCCTCTTTTGAGGAGACCCCCAAGGAATGGGAAGTTTTCAGTTGTTTCTAATGAACATTAATCACAGAAGAGGCTGTACTAAACTAATTATTTATTATTCACTTTATTAATTTCAGTGCTTCCATCATATTTCGAGCCTAACCCTGGATGGTTAGATTTACACACAATAATGGGTCCAAGTGGGGTGAGTGTATAAATATTAATTTTAAGTCGGTCTTTAATAATAAAACGGGTACTTGCCTACATAAATCTATACTAATATTATAAAGCTATTAGCTAAAGATTTTGTTTGTTTGGACGCTAGGATCTCAGGAACTACTGATCCGATTTGAAATTTTTTTTAGTGTTGGATGGGCCAATTATCGAGGAAAGTTATTGTCCATATATGGTATGGTATGGTATGGCGGGCTGTTTTCCGCAACTCCACGTCAAGGCGCGGTTTTTGCGTGAGGGTGGATAGCTCACTCGATCCACCCTAGCTCGCCGAAGAACGCCAGCAGTCTATTGACGTTGCTGGCGATCTGTCGGAGTGTACCTGTGTTGTTGAAGTACTTAGCCCTGTATGTGACGGTTTCAGGGCAGTGTAGGACCACATGAGCTGCTGTTTCCTCCTCACTCATGCAGGCTCTGCAGAGAGGGCTGTCTGTGATGCCTAGAATGAAAAGGTGTTTATTAAAGGAACCATGTCCTGTGATAACGGCTGTGGCTGTCCGCAATTGCCGTTTGGACAGCTGTCTTAGACGCCTAGTTAGTTTGTGGTCGAGCATAGGAAGGGCCTCCCTGGCCTGTCTACACTCTTCTAGGTTTGTCCAGATTCTGCCGTGTAGATCACTTGTGCGTTTGTTCACGATCGTACGAAGGTATGTGAAAGGGATGGGTATAATGGGCTCAGGTCCCATCACACTCGTTTCTGATCCCCTTCTTGCGAGCTCATCCGCTGCATCATTACCTCTAGATCCGCTGTGTCCCTTGATCCATTGCAAGATTATGTTGTTGGTGTGGCTTATCAGATTTAGGTTCTGATGGCATTCCAGTATTAGTCTTGAGTTCACTGTGTGGCTGTTTAGAGCCTGAAGCACGGCCCTGCTGTCCGAGAGTATGCGAATCGAGTGACCTTCCACTCTTCTGGCCATGATCGCTGAGGCGGCCAGAGTTATACTCATACACTCGGCTTGGAAGACCGTGTTGTATATACCCAAGGGTTTTGAAATGTTGATATTAAGATCCTCGGAGAAGATGCCAGCTCCAGTTCCCATATCTGTTTTTGAACCGTCTGTGAAAACCCGTAGTTCCGCTAGGTTTTAGGATTCGTAGCGGTGGTCTTCAAAGAGTTGGATTTTGTATTTTTTGTCGAAAACGTATTGTTTGGGTACACGGTCACACGCTGCTCCTATTATGGGCAGCTCCTCTACCAGTTCTTTTAGTAGGGATGTGTGTTTCGTGTTTCTGTCGTGCCATAAGTCTAGTGATTTTAGGCGTATTGCCGCTGCTGTTGCTTCCTGGCGGATGAACAGATCCAGTGGTAGGAGTCCTAGCATGGCTTCCATTGCTGCAGTGGGGGTGGTTTTCATGCAGCCGGTGGTCGCCATGCACGCCAGTCTTTGGGTCCGTTGTAATTTAGCGGATGTTGTTGTCTGCACTGTTTTTGTCCACCAGACGATAGCACCGTATGCTATCATAGGGCGGATAACTGTTTCGTATAGCCATAGGATGATTTTCGGTGCCAACCCCCACCTTTTCCCAATCATCCTTCTGCATTGCCAGAAGGTGATTCCGGCCTTGACTAATTTGTTGTCTAGGTGGCTGTTCCAGGTTAACTTACTGTCAAGTATCACGCCGAGGTATTTTACCTCGTTTGACAGTTTCAGCTCAGTATCAAAGAGTGTGGGTAGTCGGTATTGTCCAAGTACTCTTTTGTGTGTGAACATGACTAGTTCAGTTTTCGTCGGGTTCACCGACAGGTCGTAGTCCACGCACCATTTCTCCACGGTGCGAAGAGCTTGTTGGGTGAGGTTACATACGGTTCCCGCTACTTTCCCTGAGACAAGGATAGTGAGGTCATCTGCGTAGCCTATTGTGTAATCGCGGTTTCTATTCAGCTTTGTAATTAGGTCATCTATTACTAGATTCCAAAGGAGAGGGGAGATAACTCCTCCTTGTGGGCAGCCTCTGGCTATCAGCGCTGCCTGATCATCTCCACCAAGGCGCACCACTCTATTACTCAGCATGTTTGTTATCCAATCGGTAAGTATCGGTTCCACACCATGTTTGGACAGGGCGGCCCTGATACTGGTGAAGTTTGTTTTGTCAAAGGCTCCTTCGATGTCGATGAAGGTGCCTAGGCAGAATCCTTATTGTTCGATAGCTTCCTCTATCCGATTAACTACCAGATGGAGTGCTGATTCCGTGGATTTTCCGGAGCTGTATGCGTGCTGGTTAGCATGTAAGGGTAATAGTTTTAGTGCACCATCTCTCAGTTCCCTCTTGCATAAGCGTTCCATGGTTTTCAACATGAATGAGGTCAGACTGATTGGTCGATGTGCTTTGGGGTTTGTGTAATCACCCTTGCCTGGCTTCGGGATGAATATGACTTTGACTTCTCTCCACCCCTTCGGTACGTATCTATGTGCCAGGCATGCCTTGAAGATACTCTCGAGTCTGCTTGCGATTGGCAGATCTCCCCATTGCAGAAAGCCCGGGATAATCCCGTCTGGGCCAGCTGCTTTGAAGGGGTGGAAACTCTTAAGGGCCCACTGGACTTTCTCCAGGGTGACCACTTTGTCTGCGAACTGCCAGTCATTGGCAGTTGGTGTAACTTTTTCCTCTTGCCAGTCGATTTGCGTCGTGAAGGCGCAACCAGGGAAGTGGGTGCCGATCAGAACACGCCTAACTTCTTCTGGCGACGTTGTGAGTGTATTGTCGTCCTTGCGTAGGGACGTGGGTGCGGTCAAGGTCTGCTGTGCTAAGACCTTTCTAACCCTCTTTGCTTTTTGGCATGATTCAATGTTTTCACAGAATTTCCTCCAGCCCTGTTTGCTGCGGTATCTGATGCATTTTTTGTAGCTGGATTTGGCTGAGCGATAGGCGTCCCAGTCCTCTTCCATACATGTGTTCATAGCTCTGTTAAACGCCTTTCTTACCTTGCCCCTTTTGCGTTCCAACTCTGGGCCCCACCAAGGTTGTTTCCCAGGTGCTTTTGGAGGCAACGTCAGTGGGCAAGATATATGGTAGCTGTCTATTATGGATTTGGTCAGGTGATTTACCTGTACCTCAATCTGTGTTGTATCCTCTAAGATCTGTGGGGAGCATTGTTGTGCTAGTCCGTTGTTGAGATAGAGTACAAATTTGTCTCTGTCTGTTTTCCTTGGGTTGCGTTTCGGCGGAGTCTGTATTGTCTCCGCCTGTAGGCTGAACCGAATCCACCTGTGGTCCGAACAGGATGTTTCCTTGGAAACATGCCAGTCCGTGACAGCCTCTGCGGCGGTTTCAGTGGCCAGTGTTAGATCAATAATCGTGCGGCTCTTCTTGGTGACAAAAGTCGGTTCAGAGCCGGTGTTTAGTAGGGTTAGGTTTGTAGAAAAAAGGTATTCAACAAGGGACTTACCTCTGTCGTTTTGGGAGTTCATGCCCCAGAGGGGGTGATGTGCGTTGCTGTCCGCCCCAATGATGACCTCCAACCTCTCCCTTGCGGTGTGGTCTACAAGGCGGCTGAGGTCTGGTGTAGGCAGCCCTTCCTTCTCAGGCATGTAGGCTGAGGCGAGGATGACCTCCTTGTCCTCTGAATTCAGCTGTGTTTGTAGCCTAATGGCTGTAAGATCCCTGCAACAGAACTCTGTAAGGGCCTGTGTTTGTAGGTTATTGGTGACAAGAATGCATGATCGGGGATGATCATGTTCACCAGTAACTATGAGCTTACCTCTTAGATTTGAGAGCCCCTGGATATGGCCTGCCCTGATCCATGGCTCCTGGATGAGGGCAGATTGACAGACAGACAGATTGTCCATATAATATCACGCTAGGGCCAATAGGAGCTGAGCAGTGGCAAAATAAAAACGACGGGTGCGAAGCAACTTCAAATGTTCGCACTCGCCCTGATGAGAACCGAAACCTGGTCGGCAGTTCCGACTTCCTTACTTAACCGCAATCATTATAATTATTTTTAGAGAGAATTTATCAACTTTCATTGTGGTGTAAGGACTTTTAGTATGTTTATCTCCTAACTAGTCCAAACAAAGTTCCTAAGTCAGTTTCTGCTTTCGACATTTCCCTCCACAGTACCATTTCGAGTACTTATTTACTAGACTACTTACATACATACATACATATATATCACGCCTCTTTCCCAACAGAGGGGTAGGCAGAGACCATTCCCTTCCACTTGCTACGATTCTGACATACATCTTTGGCTTCTTCAACATTCATCAGTCTTTTCATGCATTCTCGCCGGTTGAGGGTACTCCTGATCTGTCCCTAGACTACTTAGTGACATATTTTTCTTATTTTCTAGATAGCTTTAGGTACCGGGTTGGGCGTCATGCGTGTAATGCTATCAGACGTGAATGCTTACTTGTGGGTAGCCCCTGTTGACTACGTGAACAATGCCACCATAGCTGCTGGATGGGACTCCAGTGAGAGACATAAAGACGGTGATACAGAAATACCAGTATATTACGTTGGCACGGCTTTGAAACTTGGTAACACAAAACTTATTTATTAATATTTTACCACATTCACACAGCGCCATCTAGTATCAAATTAAGCAAATATATTTGCTTGTTATGGGCACTAAACAACTGATAAACTACTTAAATACTTTTTTTTAAATAAATACATATTATACATAGATAAATTACACCCAGACACAGAACAAACAATCATGCTCATCACACAAAGATTTGTCCCGGGGTCGAACCCACGACCTCCGGCTTAGCAGTCAGGGTCACTAACCACTAGACCAACAGGCCAGTCACTTAAATCAGTATATCGATGCTTTTCGCTTAATTTTTGGAGTGTTGAATAGTCCCGTAAAATATTGGTTTATAAATATTGGTCCAGTGATTAGTGACTGACTGCTAAGCTGGTTGTGGGTTCGATTCCCACCCAGGAGAAATCTTTGTGTGATGAGTTCTGTGTCTGGGTGTAATTTATTTATAATAGGTATGTATTTACAAAAATATTTAAGTACTCTATCAGTTGTTTAGTACCCATAACACAAGCCAATATAATTGCTTAATTTGGGACTAGACGGCTCTTTAATAATTTTGCAATAAATTCTCAAAAAATTACATTTTTAAATATTTATAATTATGAAAACACATTTAAAAATATAAAAATTTGGAGACCAACCGGTATCGGGTACAAGGACCATTCTCATTCTCGCCGGTTGAGGGTACTCCTGATCTATCCCTTCTTTAGAACGTCACCTATTTGGTCTTGGTACGTTCTTCTAGATCTTCCCCTTTCACATTATAATGATTATCTGATTTCAGGCTTGATGCACGTTGCATTAATGAAAGAAAAAAAAGTGTTTAGCTCTCCCAAAACTCTATGGTATACACAACTGTTGCAAATTAAATCAAAATATCTTTATTATATTTTATTATGGTTCTTCCATTTGATTCCTGCTTATGTAATGGATATATTATGGCAAGTACTTGGAAAGGAACTGCCTAAGGGAGTCTCTTCGTAAGTCATTTTCACAATATGATTTCTGTTTTTGTAGTCTAAGTAAGTATAGGAAAAACACAGCGATGGTGGCTTAATGGATAAGGGACCGGCGCACTAAGGTATAATATCGTAAAAAGTTGCCCATAAGTCAAAATTTAAAAAATGGTGAAACCACTTATCGAATGATACCAATCGACAGCCAGATAAATTCTTTATATGAAACTACCCTCAAACTTATGTACAATTACATTATTTATTAGTAATTCACTCAGTGAAGTTCAATATTGTATGCGGTGGATACTGTTACTTGTTTACGCATAAAATTAACTTAATGTTTGTGACTTGTTCTTCGTTTGTTTTTGTTTGAAACCGATTTGTTTGAATAATGGATAGTGGTAATGAAGGTAAGAAGTATTGTATTAATAAGTTTTAATAATCATAGTCTTATATTTGGCTCAGATATATCAACATGTTACTTGCCCATTTTAAAGACTAAAAATAATCGTATAATCAACATTCTCGAAGGTTTATGTTTATGAGTGGGGCAAAGTGGAGCTATGAACTTAATGTCATTATATAGCTTAAGTTGTCAACTTTATAGTATTAAAATAAAATTTTGCTAATTTTTGCTAATACGTATAATATGACCCATTTTAAGACAAAGGGTGACAAATCAATTTTTAATAAAAAAAATCTTAAGGGACTGTATTTATTTTTCTACCGTCCAGGTTGGAAAATTTATACCAGAAGTGATTTATTTGACATTATAAAACTCTCACGGGTGAAAAATATAGATAAGAAATTTGAGTATTTGTATACCCATTTGGCCAACGAAACTGGTTGCAGACAGAATACTATTAAAAATATTCTTAAGACATTTAAGAGACTATTGCTTTCCTCAGATCCGTTTCTCTCTTGTTCACGATTGGTGAAACACAGAAAAAGAAAACCCTTGTCATCAAAAGCTTTAGAGCTATTAGCTTGTGAAAACTTAAATAAAACATATGATGTAATCGAGGGAAACCGATCAGAGGAAACACATTATGACGATTATAGTACAGAAGACGACGATGATGACGAAGTCTAATGACGGAAATCATTTCTGTAATATGTCTTGTGGTTAAAATTATTATGCATGCGTAATAGTCCGGGATCCCTGGTCCAATTTTTTTTTTATTACAATCAAGCTAATTTTTCGTGGGTAGCTTCATTTCGATGAGACGCCCAACAATTTCGTATTCCAAAAGTTTGATTGTGGTAGCTAACAGACGTAGCAAGGGTATACCGGACCGGGATGGAAATACCGGGATAACGTATCACGCAATTTGTAGGACAATATCACTGTTCAATTACATAAATATTAAGTAAGTAAAAATAAAAAAATCTGCTGGTTAGTAATCATTTATGATGACCTCGTTATCGATACAAGTTGGAAGGGTCCTCCGTCGATCAAAACATTGATTTTGTTGGACCATTTTTTTTACTTACTTAATATTTATGTAATTAAACAGTCATAATATTGTCCTACAAATTGCGTGGTAAATTATCCCGGTCCGGTATACCCTTGCTACGTCTGTTAGCTACCACAATCAAACTTTTGGAATACGAAATTGTTGGGCGTCTCATCGAAATGAAGCTACTCACGAAAAATTAGTTTGATAGTAATAAAAAAAAATTTGGACCAGGGATCCCGGACAGTAATAAATCAATATACTTTTTTTTAATTCGTCGGTGCTTTTTTTTTCTATAAACATTCTAAATCACTAAATTAATATATATTTCCATTCAAATACACCTTTTCAACTAATTAAAGCAAATAAATATTTTTGGGCAACTTTTTACGATATTGTACCATAGTGCGGCGTGCAAATCACGCGGTCCGAGTTCGATCCCGACCGGCAGTACCAATATGGATTTCACTTCGTGGAATTTATATCTACTAGTCAAGTGACTTACCATCTGCTAACGGTGAAGGAAAACATCGTGAGGAAACCCATATACACTAGAAGTTATTCTATGAGTATGTCTGATCCACCAACCCGCACTAGGCCAGCGTGAGTGGATTATGGCCTAAACCCTCTCAGCTCTCTAGTTAGAGGAGAGGAGACCCGAGCCCAGCAGTGGGACTTAATGGGTCACTGGTGATGATGATGATAAGAAAAATGTGAAAAATCCGTTCAAGTACGAGTCGGAGGTTTCCATTTGAACATTTTTCACAATTCTGCATTTATAAAATTACCCAATTACCCAGCACAGTAGCGCTCTCAGCAACTTGCTAGCTTTGAAGATTTTTTATTTTTCTTTACCTGTTTTTACTTTTTTTTTATTCTTTACCTTTCTTTTACAGATTCGTAGATATATATAAGAAAATGGATAAATTAAGTAATATTTATAATTATTTCAAATTTAACCACTGGAACTTCGAGGCTAACAATATAAAATCAATGGTTGGAAGAATGACTGAGTCAGACAAAGATATTTTTAACTGTGACGTAACCAATATAGATCTAAGAGAGTACTCCCTGGTCTTGGGCATAGGTTTGAGGAAATATATACTCAAAGATGAGCTCAGGGGCACAACAGCTGCATACAACAAACAAAAAATATTTAGGATAGCTCATTATATTGGTTTGATTATATACATAAGTATATTATGGTTAATTTTCACCAGAGCGTTCGGATTGGTAAGCCGTTTATTGATGTATTTGTCTTGATGGACGTGACACGTACTATGCACTAAAATGCAAATTCTTTTTGTTTTTATTTTTATTCTGTCCGCCATATTGCGAACACAACATAATTTATTGTTATTGCATCATAAAAATTACATAACAACATGGATGTACATAACAAAGATTATGCAGCCACAGACCACAGATTATATATATTAACTATTACGTTTTCACATAGACCACAGACTAGCATTGGTCAATTTCTGTTTTGTTTGTTCTCTCTGTCCACTAGTGTCCACTACTTTTAATCCCTTTTGTTCTCTCTTCTTCTTGTTTTCTTTAGTCTGTTTGGCTTTTATTTTTAGGTTAATAGTTTAATTACGTGTTATGTGTGTTATTAGTTTAGTTTACTGGTGGCGGGAATTTTAATTTTAATTTTTACTTTAAACTGTTCATGTCTATTTCAAGATAAATAAAATGTTTTTCTTTCTTTCTTTCTTTCTATGTGTTTTAAGAAGATAAATTACCAAGAAAATGATGTACTGACAAAATACTTGACTTACTTGACTTAATATCCTATGTCCCCTTCTTCTTCTTATCGTATGGTCTTGAGGCAGATCCTAGTGTTAGAATTTATCAAGTCGCCCAGAAGGCTTCCAACTTGACTTAACGACTACCACATGTGATAACCGGGACCAACGGCTTTACGTGCCTTCCGAAGCACGGAGACGCTCCAGAATAAAATTGCCACAAACGGTCACCCATCCTGGACTGATCTTGCCGAACGCTGCTTAACCTCGATGATCGTACTGAACATAGTACAGTACCACAATGCTATGTCCCCTGAATGGGAAATAGAGTGAACGTAGGCAAATTTGCTGACACTACTTTTCGGATAACCTGTTACATTCTTAACTTGTGACTTTCATAAGTGTTACCTTGTAACCTAGATGAATAAACGAGATTTCATATAATTGTAATCACGTAAAACAATTAGAGATGCATGTATTTAATTTATTTTATTTTATTTGACTGACCTGGTTGGTCTAGTGGTAAGTGACCCTGACTGCTAAGCGGGTGGTCGTGGGTTCGATCCCATGAAGGTTTGTTCTGTGTCAGGGTGTAATTTATCTATAATATGTATGTATTTACAAAAATTAAAAAATATTTAAGTATCAGTTGTTTAGTGCCCATAACACAAGCAAATATAATTGCTTAATTTGTGACTAGATGGCGCTGTGTGAATATGGTAGTTATCTATTAGCTTATTAATTGTTTTTATCAATTTTACTTAAATAATAATAATAATGTAATATTCTACCACATTCCACATTCAATCCTAATCAATTTTAATTTTATTATATTTTGTTTCAAGAATGATTGTGATCTGTAGCGAGAGTTATGTGTATTAGATATACTAATTGATGTATTTACTGGATCTTGGAAAAATACTGTTACTTTTCTATGACTTTATTGTAAATACGTTTAAATAATATATATAAATATAGTATTCTTACGTATTTAAATTGACATTGCCTCTATGACTACGTTCTTTTTTTTGACATTATTTCCTATACTGACATAAAACTTATTAAATTAAAATATTACTATGACTAAGTAAATAATTGTATTCAATTGTTTTGTGTAATTAATAATTATTCATGATCAAATAATAAGATTAAAATATTAATGATAATAAAAAAATAAAATGCATGCTACTATTAATAAAATATTTACATTTGCCTGTCTTGAAATGGATACAGAACATGAAATTATTTAAGACCGTATTGTCTACACATGTTATGACAAAATAAATTATCTTTATCTTTAAATTTTACTTTATTTATGTTTATTTTGATTATGCTATGTTATCGTACAATTTTATTTTATTTTGAATTTAGACTGTGTGTATGTTATGTGTGTGTGTTTTTGTGTAAAATTTTAATTATTTTATTTCATTTCGTGTGCTTAAATTGTATTGTTTATAATATGGGTGTAGGTATGCCTGAAATAAATGATTTATTATTATTATTATATTTACGTTGTTGGTGTAACCTTATTAAATTAATAAATAAATCATTTTATTTCATTTCGAACCTCCATCACGTTCAGTCTTGGACTTCACGTTTCATCTCACTCCAGGCTTCCTGATGTTCTTCGCCTCCTCTGCCACTGTACCTCTCCAGGTCCGTTTTGGGCGACCATGACTTGCAACGTTTTATCTGCTGGGCGATTGAACATGGAACGGCTCCGGGAGCTGATAATTGGGGATATGTTTGGTCCCATGAAATAGGGAGCGAGCCTATTGTCATCAACCGGGAACATTTGTAAATACATACCTACATATTATAGATAAATTACACCCAGACACAGAACAAACAACCATCACACAAAAATTTGTCCTGGGTGGGGATCGAACCCACGACCTCCGGCTTAGCAGTCAGGGTCACTAACCACTAGACCAACAGGCCCGTCAGATATCAGATAATCCGCTTTATCATTGACCCCCTCTATTATTATATTTCTTTAAAATGTCTGTAAAAGAGTTGCCGCTTAAAATTTGATAGGCATTTATGATTAATTTTATCTTTAGATTCCAAGTAGCAAAATGTGCTCCTGTAAATATCCTAGGACTATATTATTTTTTACTCCTGTAGAGATCGTATTAACGTTTATAGGGCTGGATTTGGGCGCACTTTACAGGAGTATTCACTCCTACAGTAGTTTTAAAACAGACAGCGAAAGTGCAAATCGATCTTATTATTGTAATGGAGTTGGTCCTATCCTAAAGCTGTTAATAGGATGGCGTAATAGAAACTCCGATAATAATGAGTGGACTGTATAATATAATTTAAAGTGACAATAATACAATATTATGCGCGTGAGTTTATGGCGATGGACGATGACGCAGTAGTTGAGTGAGTTCTGTCACTCCGATGACAGCGCGCCCGGCGCGCCCCCTCCTCTCCGCGACGGCCGCCAACCCGTGGTCGCCCGGCGTTTCGTTGTTCCGATGCAGCCGGCGTTTAGTTCTCAACAATTATTGTTTTATTGAGTGCTTCTAATCTGTAGGATCATTGATGTCCTGTAAAGATCTAGATCTCTGAATCAGCTATATAGTCCTTTAACGATCTGGCACATAGGGCTACTGGAGTAATTGATCCAATATTGATCAGCGTGCTGACGTAACTTAGACTATTCAAGTTTCATGTATGTGTCTTATTTGATTTGGAAAAAAAAAAATTTGGAGTAATCTATAATATTAGGACATAATATATAATATTAGTCCTAGAGTGGAGACCGCGACTCGGCAAGCGTAGAGTAGGACGCCCTCCAGCTAGATGGTCCGACGACCTAAAAAAGGTCGCTGGGTCTGACTGGATGCGGAAGGCGGAAGACAGAGTGCTATGGCGCGTGTTAGGAGAGGCCTACGTCCAGCAGTGGACTGCAATAGGCTGAAATGATGATAATATTGTTCTGTATCTTAAAATAATAAAATAACTTTTTGTGTCTTCACTCGTAATCGTATGTTTAGAGAAATTGACTTGCGAAATAAATTTATTGATAAAGTATTAGATACAAATAAACATTACGTTTGCGCATATTATTTAAAAGGAAACGTAATCGTTATTTCGTCCCATTAGAAGAATAATGTTTTATCTTCACATAAAACAAAAATGAAATTATTAAAAAATTCGGCATTAAAAACCGTAAACTATCGATTGATAAATTTTTATTTTACTCTTTAGTCAGTATTTTACAAAATACAAATTTGATCAATTGATAGTTCACGGTTTTTAATGCCAAATTTATAATAATTTCATTTTTGTTTTATCTGAAGATAAGACATTATTCTTCTAATGGGAGGATTTGTTTATTCATTCATCATCATCATCATCATTTCAGCCTATTGCAGTCCACAGTTAGTCAGTTTATTCATTAATTATTAATAAATGCTAAGCTGGATTTCGTCCATATTGAAATGCTCCTGTTTAGCTCCTGAGAAGAGCCCTACAGTGCTGTTTAGTCTAAGTCATTGTTATAGGAACATAGTCATGGGCACCATATTGTTTATTGCTTTTAGAGTTCCTTGAGAAAAATATAACAACAGTAAATGAATACGAGTAGGTGCATGGTATTCATTAATTTCATCAATTTCTAAATGACTTTGAAACATTTTTATCATTTAAATAAATTTAAATTTTTGATTAATTTGATGTGTTTATCAATGATATATAATTTTCCCATATCATCATCATCAGCTACCCATTAATGTCCCACTGCTGCGGGGTTTTGCTTGTTTATTTTATATTCCCATACTTATATTTAAAAATCCATTTCTACGTTGTTTGTTTTGTTTAAAAGAAGTCAAATGTGAACAAAATATGGCTAATATGGAAATCCGATCATTCTAGTAATAGCAAATGCAGGACAGGTTATAAGTAGAATCTTACCTAAAATAGTAGCACGATGTGCAAGTTTGATGCTAGCAATCCAATAGAAGTCACGAAAAAGACAAATCAATCTGTTGTGTACTGTGTGTGGTTGGGGTTCAGGCCTCTTCAATGATTGTATTTTTATTACTGTACTGACTTAATTTAGATTTATTTTATAATTTAATAGGTACATAAGTTATAATGCGTTTTACATGTAATGGCGAACCGACTGCCATGAAACTCGAACGGAACGGTCCCGTGTGAACAGTGCGCGCTTCCTTCCGTCCTTCGCCGCAACAGCCAATCAGCGCTCCTTGCTGCGCCGTTTTCGCTAACGTGATAACAGAGGGCGTCGCGATGCAACAAATCGATATCTGTGTCTCTTGGAGTTGTCGCGGTTCACAGCATAAATCAATAGATGGCGTTAACATATCCCGCCGCCCTTGGAAGATCCTGCTTCCAACGAAGTACCGATGACGATGCCAATTTCGGGATTCTCCTTGTTCTCTTCTTGTGGTAATAAAGGACATATTTTTGAGAATGCCCTTCGTACCGTCCCGGTCGCCGTTTTGATATCAGCGACTCGTGAGACGCCATCCTTCCCAGGAAAAGTGTGAAGAATTCTTCCCAGGCGCCATTTTAGAGGAGGGAGGTTATCCTCCTTGAGGAGTACGAGAGTATTAGGTACCAATTCTTCCTTACGCGTCTTCCACTTCGTTCTGGTCTGCAGCTCCGCTATATACTCCTTGGACCACCTCTGCCAGAACTGTTGGCGCATCTGCTCCACGCGGTCATAACGGGACAGGCGATGTGAAGCTGTAGTCGTCAGGTCTGGGCTGGCTGGTGCGGTGAGCGGTCGGCCAATCAGAAACAGAGAAGGGCTGAGGGGAAGAAGGTCAGTCGGATCTGCGGACAGTGGGTACATGGGTCGAGAGTTTAGGACGGCCTCGATTTGAGCCAATATCGTGCTAAACTCTTCGTATGTTAAGTTCGCATTGCCAATAACACGACGAATATGATATTTGCAGGACTTTACTCCTGCCTCCCACAATCCTCCAAAATGCGGTGTATAGGGTGGTATGAAATTAAATTGTATATTATCATTAGATAAAATCTCGCTAATATTATCACAATTGTTGTTTAGAAAATGTGTAATTTCCTTCATTGCCCCGACAAAATTCTTACCATTATCTGAGAATATTTTTGCCGGTTTACCCCGTCTAGAGACAAACCTTTTTAGAGCTAATATATAAGCATCTGTTGTTAAATTAGTGACTAATTCTAAGTGAACTGCACGAGTGGAGAAACAAATAAATAAACAAATATAGCATTTTTCTAGTTTAGCGCCCCTCCCTTTACGGTTTAAAATAAACATGGGTCCTGCGTAGTCCACACCACAATTCATGAATGGATAACCTGGTTCTAGCCTTTCTACAGGTAAGTTACCCATTTGAACTGACACAGTTTTACCTCTAATTCGTGTACAGGTCACACATTTATGTACTACATTTCTAGCCAAGTCGCGGCCTCCGAGGGGCCACCAAGTTTCACGTATATTAGCTAACAGCGATTGGGGGCCTGCATGAAGCAGGCGCTTATGTTCATACTGAAACAACAAACGTGTAAATGTATGTTTACTACATAACAAGATGGGATGTCTTTTGTTGTATGAAAAACTTAAAGAATTATCTAATCTACCCCCCACTCTAATGATATTATCATTATCCAAATAAATATTAAGCCCAGATATATTACGAGTAGGTTTTAAAGTTAAGTTGTTTTTTGATGATATATCGAGATTAGGAAACAATTGTTTTTGTGACATTTGAGTCAATTTATTAGTAGATTTATTTAACTCATCTACTTGAAGAGGGCCGTATTTACGGTTTACCTTTATTTTAGTACGAATATTATCAATGAAACGTAGCATGTATGCAAATGCACGCTTCATGCGAATAAATGAAGAAAATCTCTCAAATGGAAACGTATTCTGATCAGTTTGATTTACTAACAGTGTAGTAGTTAATTTAATATCTGGCAGCTCGTTAAAATTAATGTTATGGCAACTATGATCATAACTAAAATTACAAAGACGTTCGTGTAAAAATGCTGGGCCGTACCACCAAATATCGGTGGTGCGCAACGCATCGAGCGTGATCCCGCGTGATACTAAATCGGCTGGATTGGATTTACTTCCTACGTGTAACCATGGTAAACTGCCCGTTAGATCATTAATTTGAGCCACTCTGTTTTGTACAAATGTTTTAAGAGTATTAGGTGACATTCGTAGCCATCCCAGCACAATTGTGGAATCCGACCAGAAATAAACCTTTGTAAACTTCAAACGAAGTGAAGTTATAATTTTTGTATATAGCTTTGCGCCTAATAATGCCCCGCAGAGCTCTAAACGCGGTATAGTTATCGGTTTAACAGGCGCGACCTTAGACTTGGCGCATAATAAAGCCACGGATACATTGGTATTGTTATCGTCATACATACGGACGTAAGCACAAGCGCCGTATGCATTTTGAGAGGCGTCCATGAATATATGTAATTCTATATATTGCATTTTGCTATTTATAACCTGACGAGGTATACGTAATTTATTCAAACAGTCAAAAGTGTCAACAAACTTTTGCCAACTAATAAAAATATCATGAGGGACCGGATCGTCCCATCCTATTTTGTACGTCCATAACCTCTGTAATAATATTTTTGCAAGTATTATAAGAGGTGCTAGTAGACCTAATGGATCGTAAACTTGTGAAATTGCCGACAACATGATGCGCTTAGTCACGTGATTGCCGCTTAACTTCAATTTAGTTGTATAATGTAACTCATCTGTATTTGCGAACCAACCTAAACCTAAGGTTTTATTTTGACAGGATTCGCCCAAAGATAAGTTCTTAAACGCATTTACGGTTGACAAATCAAAATTGAACAACCATTTTCGTAAACGTAAACAACCCGACTGTAATACCTTAGATACTTTATTACAAATTTCCAATAACTTATCTTTATTATCAAAACCAGTAATTAAATCGTCGACGTAGAAGTCGTTAAGAATAATATTAGCGATGTCGTTATCAGTGCATTCCGATGCCAGCTGTTGCAAACATCGCATACTTAGGTATGGCGCGGACGCCGTGCCATAAGTAACCGTATTGAGCCGGTACACACCGAGCGCATCTAACGGGTTTTCTCTCCATAAAATTAATTGTAGGTATTGTTGATCGGGTTGAATTAATATTTGCCTATACATTTTTTCTACATCTGCACAGGCAATGTATGTGTATTGACGAAATCTTAATAGAATGGCGAATATGTCATTCTGTAGGGATGGCCCGATCATTTGAATGTCATTCAAAGATTGACCAGAAGTGGTTTTAGCACTAGCGTCAAATACAACACGTAATTTAGTAGTTGTACTATGTTCTCTGAATATACCGTGATGCGGTAAAAAATAATGTGGAGACGTATAAGTATCTATTTTTGTCATGTGACCGAGTTCTAAATATTCGTGTATAAAATCGAAATATAATTTTTTATAACTCGGTGTGCCACGACTTAACTTTCGTTCGAGCGCGAGGAACCGACTCTCGGCTTGTAGGTACGAATCGCCCAGCTGATCAGCTGATTCGCGTAGTGGCATACGCACAGCGAAACGACCACGACTATCACGCGTAGTGGTTTTTATAAATAAATTCTCACAAGCGTGTTCTTCGTTTGACATATTATCTGTCCTTGAACTTATCTCCTCTAACTCCCAAAATTTACGTAATTGAATATCTAAGTTATCGTACAACGTGTGCGTAAAATTGCACTGAACTCGCTTACCGAATGAACTCTTTTTACTATGTATGGCACCAGATACAATCCAACCTAGCTTAGTATTTTGTAAGTACGGACCGGTTGTAAGCCGAATTAATCCTTCACTTAGAAGCTCCCAAAACATGTCTGCCCCGATCAGTAAATCGATTTTATTCGACAAATAAAAATTAGGATCGGCGAGTGAGACATTAGTCGGAATCATAATATTCGCAATATTATGATTGACGGAGGGTAACTTTGATGTAATACCAGGTAAGACAAGACAATTCAAACGCATATTAAATTCATTAATTTTAGATCTCAATTGTACTTGGCACGATTGTGTAGATTGGGTTACCGAATTACCTACCCCTGCGACGTGTACTGTGGACTGTATTAAATGTAATTTTAATTTATCGCATAATGATTTTGTAATAAATGAATGTTGACTTCCATTATCTAGAATAGCACGAATAGTATGATAGTTATCATCATTGCCTAATATTTCCACTAATGCAGTCGAAAGAATAACGGGTTCTTGAAACGAAAGTTTATCAACTTGTTGACAAGTTAAGCTTGACGCGCTGTGAAGTGCTGTACTGTGTGCGGCCGTCGCAACGGACTCGCGAGTCGAAGGGGACTCCGCTGGCTTTGACGAGCTGCTGTTATCGCAGCACTCATCATGAAGAAGCGAATGGTGTTTACGATTACATAGTTTACAGGCTCCGAACCAGCATTGGGCCACGGCATGCCCTGCGCGCAAGCAATTTTTACAAAGTTTGTTTTCCTTTACGAATAATAGTTTGTCCTTCATCGGAAGGTCATTGAATCTACCACATGAGTATAATGCATGATTTTCTTTACACATATTACACCTTTGGTAGCGCCTTGAATCACTTGTATTATGTTTTTGTTGTGATTTTGACGAAGTATTATTATCGTTATGTGTTGCGACGTAGCTATGTGAGCTAGAATGCTTCGAATTGCTAGATGAGGATGGTTTCTTTACCGATCCCTCTGACGTTTGTTTACCTGAGTCATGTGTACCTTTAATAGATTCTAACATGTCCGCCCTGTCCGTAAGAAATGTAATCATATCATTTAAAGTTAACTTTTTATTAGCGTGACTCGGTAATTTAGAAAGTGCACTTTTATGATTTTCCCACTCCTTCTCGGTAGTTGAGTCCATCTTAGTCACAATAAGAAATATTATTAAAGTGTCCCAATACTCTGTAGGCTCATCTAAACCTTTAAGGGCACGAATATTTTTGAGAACATTATCTATCAACTTACGAATGTGAAATGCAGATTCTTTATGCAACGGCTGTATTGAGTGCAAAGCTTTCACGTGGTTTTGAATAAGTAATCTATTATTATTAAATCTATTTTCTAATAAACTCCAAGCTATTGTGTAATTTTCAGCAGTAAACTGTAACGATTTTATTATTTGACGAGCAGTGCCAGTGAGAGCGGATCGTAAGTAATGGAATTTTTGAATGCTATCTATAGTTTTAGAATTATGAATTAGGGATATATAGGTATCTCTAAACTCCAACCACTGTTCGAATGAACCGTCAAAGGAGGGTAGTGAAATTGTAGGCAATTTAATGCTGGAAGTCTGTTTGCTGACCTCAACATTGTTACTATTTATTTCTCCACTCTTTAGCATGCATTTCGCCTTAGAGGTAAACTCATAAAATATATTTTCAAAGGTTTCTCTTTCACTTAATTGCTTTTCTAAGTCCTGTTCTAAATCCTGTAGGTGAAAATCTATATCATCCTGAATACTTGAAAACTGTTCTAATAATGTTGCAACGTTTTTACAACGATCCTCTAGAGCTATCTTTTGAGATTCTGATAATTCTTCATTTTGCAACGATTGCACGTGTTTAATGAATACAGTAAATTTTCCTTTAACTACACCTCTTTTTTTAATCAATTCTTTATACTCATCAACTGGCATTTTGGAAGATTATAAGAAACAGAATAAAGTACTTACAGTTTTAATTGGCTGTCCTCGAAATGACCTTGAGGACTTACACGTGGACATGCAACACGACCCGGTAACTGGAATTTTATGTAAAAATACACGATATTAGCACAAATGATTCTTAAGGATGGGTTTGGATAGGAGTACTGAATAGCCTGACCGTTTATTTTCGATTCCGCTGGTTGCCGACTTCCAATAGTTACGTCTTGTAAAGCCGCCTTGATCCGGCTCGAAGGACCAACTTATGTTGTGTACTGTGTGTGGTTGGGGTTCAGGCCTCTTCAATGATTGTATTTTTATTACTGTACTGACTTAATTTAGATTTATTTTATAATTTAATAGGTACATAAGTTATAATGCGTTTTACATGTAATGGCGAACCGACTGCCATGAAACTCGAACGGAACGGTCCCGTGTGAACAGTGCGCGCTTCCTTCCGTCCTTCGCCGCAACAGCCAATCAGCGCTCCTTGCTGCGCCGTTTTCGCTAACGTGATAACAGAGGGCGTCGCGATGCAACAAATCGATATCTGTGTCTCTTGGAGTTGTCGCGGTTCACAGCATAAATCAATAGATGGCGTTAACACAATCTTATAATATCTTCAACAAAAGCTACATCCAAAACGTTTATACGATAAGTTTTCTTATAGAAGAATAAAACAAAACGTAAACTAGAATAAATAGTCTTACTAAATGCATTTATAAGATCAATACTAATTGTTTTTATTTAAGTACTTATAAGACTGCCAGTTCCTATATTAATCAAATAATGGAATCCTCTAAACGTTTAAAAGACTATGTAATAGGAGTGAATGTGCTTGTAGCGCAAATCGTCCCATATGATGCTTTTATAAGATAAAGATCTTAATCAAAGCGTCTATTAGTGTGCTATAAGACGTTTAGTCTAATAAGTTGACAATTATAGGAGAATTTTGCTGCTTGGGAATTTTAACCCGTAGTGCTATACCGGGCTCAAGATAGCGGTGACTGAGAAGGTCCCAAGGGAGACTTCGTTTTAAGATTCTCTTTAAAGTTCAGCTATTTTTACAGGTTCACTCACACAACTGCACAGACTATACCGATATATAAGTAAACCATTTTGGCCGAATCGAGTTATTATACATCATTTTGTTCAGATTTTTTTTCTCTATCAATCTGTATGTTCGAAATGCCCGAAATCGCAAAAAAAGTGTTTATACGACCCAAAAATTTGGGTCATCATGTCTCAAAAAAGATAAAGTGTCTGGTCAGCGTGGTATAGTAGGCTAAATTCTCTTCACATTCTTTGGAGGAGATCCGTGCCCAACAGTGGGACGTTTATGGGTTGAAATGATGATGATTATAAGTTAAATTACATAAGATTGTAACTATCCATTTTTTTAAAAAGAGCTTGCCAGTTCTTCTCATAGCTCCACCCCGTCAGCGAACTGGTCGTAGGCAAATTTGCTGACACTACTTTTCGGATAACCTGTTACGTTCTTATCTTGTGACTTTCATAAGTGTTACCTTGTAACCTAGACGAATAAACGAGATTACATTTCATTTCATTAGTGATCACTTTCTGATCGATCGTCACTAGAGAAACTTAACAAAATTTTGTGTATGTTTTTGGGGTCCATAGAATATTCATTGTCACTTGTTATATTTAAAAATTGTTTTTGCTGCCTATTCATGACATAACCTTAATGATTTTTAGTATAGGTTAAAATACACCTTATATATTTTACAAGTTAATAGTTAAAATTTAATTGACTACCACCACTTATTGATGCTAATGATATCCATACATACAATTGACGGTCTCACTACATAATAATTATTGATGTATTGGTGGCTAAATATAGACTGTTTGTAGTTGTCAAATTTATTTTGAGTGTGTATTTGTACCCGTCACATTGTCACCACTTTGTAAGGTAGGTAATATTCTTTGTGTTCATTAATCAATGTCTAAATTAATAGATACACAATTCAGACGGTTTTTTTTAATATTAAAAGACAGTAATACTAAACAAAGTTCAAAAATTCTTTATTTATTTATTTTATTTAAGTATTTATTTCGAAAACCAACAGCGTATACCATTGTGTACGCTGTTGGTTAAAGTTATGTAGTTTTTATGGTGAAGCGATGGTGGCTGAATGGATAAGAGACCGGCGAGATTAAACACGCGGTCCGAGTTCGATTCCGACCAGCAGTACCAATGTGGATTTCACTTTGTGGAATTTATATGTACTAGTCAAGTGACTTACCATCTGCTAACGGTGAAGGAAAACATCGTGAGGAAACCCACATACTCCAGAAGAAATTCTATGGGTATGTCTGATCCACCAACCCGCACTAGGCCAGCGTGTGTGGATTATGGCCTAAACCCTCTCAGCTCTCTAGATAGAGGAGAGGAGACCCGAGCCCGGACATTAATGGGTTGCTGATGATGATGATGATTTTTTTATGATGTATCTGTTATGTATTATGTATTAACCATTAGTGTAGCCAATAACAGGTTTCCCTACATTATTCACATAAGAATATGTTGTTGGTAAGTATCAGACAATTAACGTAACTCTTGGAAGCACTAAAATTTTATATAACAAATCAGATTAGGCTAAATTTATTGTTGGGTAAATTTCTATATATGTATGTATATGTTTACTGTTGTTTGATAAAAAACGTATGACAAATTATCATTTTAAAAACATAGTTAGAAAAACTAATCATTTGACAAACTTTCATTTCTAAAACATATTACTTTAAAAACAATCGTTTGACAAAATACAGGTTTCGCAAATGTTTTACTTCGCAAATATTCCACTTGTTAACATATTCATTTGACTAAATAATTCATTTGTCTAATTGGTGTTTTTACAAAATGACAGAAGATAACTTATTAGTAAAAAACAAACACCTTTTGTATATTACAAAAGGAGGTATTTTGGACAATTTTATAGAAGTACGTCAATTTATAAAAAATACACACTGCCTTAACTAAACGAAATAAGTAGAATTCGGTTCTGGCGTTGTGGTTGCAGTTCTAACCTAGCAATTTTGTCAAATGTTATCTAAACCATACGTTGTTTTGCCTACTACATGTTCAAAAAATGAAATGAAGTTTTAACATAACAAAATTTTGTCTGGTAAATAAATTGTCAAATGAGTAGTTTGTTAATCAGTAGTTTGTAAAATGATAAATTTATCAAGTATAATTTTGTCAAACGTTGTTTTATAAATGAAAATTTGTCATTTGTTTTTTGTCAAATGATTGGACGCCATATGTATTACACAAACAACTTTATGTTATGAATTCATACCTAAATAAGGAGCTATTTGGAAATATTCTTGTTGGATATTGTGGCATGCTAATAGTAATATAAGTATGTACCTGGGCCCTGACACTGAATCGATGGATTGCTCCCGGATCGTAACCTTTTTTTCGAATCTTAGAGCGAAGTATTTTTACGGCTTAAGTTATTTAATGTTGAAAATAGTTTACTGTATATAAAATTAAAAGCAGATTATTATAAGATCTGTTTTTTCTACAACCACCTATTTATTATTTTTTTAAGAATAAGTTTTTTTAATTTAATTAAAACTAACATTTTCGACCGAAGGTTTTCCGGCGGCTCGGAGTCGTGTCGCTAGTGTGAATAAATTAAGGAATTCCATCCAGATATTCTTAATTTAGAATAAAAATGGAAGCTACGGCTGCCAACAAACTGCTATGTACTTAGTTTGGCAGATGTGACATATTGGTGTGGTGCAAATTTACGTCGATTTTTTTAATTTTTTTTTTTCGTTTTTTTACATATTTTGTTTTTTTTTTGTTAAGTTTCACACATGAAAATCTTTAGTGTTAAACAAGTATGAAAAGTTACTTCAGTCTGTTCTAATTTTAACCACCCGGGTAAACCACAGAACAGAGATAGGTTTTTTTGTATACTTTTTCTGTACAGATACGGTTATATTGTGATCCAGTGTTACCAATGTTGTCTACTAACTTTATTGAGTACGTAAGTATACCTACTAACGGAATTGAGTGTAATACTTTAAATTTAAAAACCGTAATATGCTTACAAAATAATAAAACGTTTATTTAAAAAAAAAACAAAATAACTACGCTCGCAATTAAATACGGTTTACGTCTTCTAGTGACATTATTTTTATCTTCTTTTTATATTGGGCCTAAAAAATATAATTTCAACAAACTCGTCCTCGTGGTCGAGTTGGGAAGATTTAATTCTAGCTATTCTTTTATTATGCATCTTGCCTGAAGTTTTTTTTCCGTATTTCTAATGAATTTAACAAAATTTGAGATAATAAATGATTAGATGATTAGTTGTTTTTTAAATGTAAATATTATTTTCCATGAGGTCATAAAATATGACCTCATGGAAAATAATATTTACTTACCACAGTGACTAGCAATATATTTCTTTATTAATTTGGTTAATGAGGTCAAAGTGATGTTGTAATTTAAATGATAATTAATTCCAAATACCTATATACCATTAACAAAACATTTCCATTACTTTTTAAGTAAATTTATTCGACATGGCCAACGGATACAGGTAAGACATTTAAATAACAATACTCACTTGTAACTTTATTTTGAACTTACTTAGTTCTTATTTATTTCGACACTTTTAATATCGTCATCAAAATAAAAACACAGTAAGTAATTAATCAATCAGAAATTTAAAAATAAAAATAAACTTAATAAAAATGTTTAAAAATAAAATTGGCAAATGTTTGAAAGATACTTTGCCAAAAATAAATTAACATTCTCATTAAAATAAAAGCTAATTATTTTTCCGATACCTCAGATTATCATTATGTGTATAATCTATGCTTCAACCTTAGCTCGAAAAGAGTTCATTTTAACCCCCAAACCTCCCACTGCTGGGCACGGGTCTACTCCAAAGAATGTAGAGAAAATTTAGCCTACTATACCACGCTGACCAGACGGGTTGGTATAGGGTTTGTTTCGACCAGAGGACACAGCCCAGCACACCCTCGAGGTGTGCGGGGCGTGGGCGGGCCAGCGCGCTGCACTGGCCTCGATCAAAGGCGAGGATTTCTCGCTCCCAGCAGTGGTGAGGCCTTGCTGGAGAGCGAGACGAACTGGGGAGCAGTGCTCTCCTTCTGCGAAGAGGTGATGAGGCAGAAGGAGGAGGCAGAACGGCAGAGGGAAGACGATGCCCTCAGTGACCCGATCCACCATCGAAGGGTTGGTGGGAGAAGGCGGGCTCACGCCCGCAACCTTCCGCCGTAAAAGCCCGAGAAGAAGACGCGCCTGGCTGAGCGCGTCCGCCACCCCCCAGGACCGGTCGACTTTGGGGAAAGTCGACCGCGAGCGTCTTCTGGTGGCGTGTGCGTGTTCCCGCACGTCACCACCGGAGCTAAGCTCCGGCAGAGAGGGGGCCCGTAGCGGGCCATCGTCGCTGTGGTCGCGGACGAATGTTTCTGCGCTCCCGTGACCACAGCAGAGCGCGACGAGAGGAACACCTTGGGATTTTAGTGGGTGCGAGCCCCACATAACCCCTCGGTGCTTTCCCCAAGACCGAGGGGTATGCGTCAGGCATATCCCCAAGTAAAAAATAAAAAAGGGTTTGTTTCGAGCAGTGCTCTTGTCTGCTTTTTTAACTCCCTTAGTCGCCTTTTACGACACCCACTAATTCAGATGGGGTACTGACATTATGACTGTATTCTTCATCCGTCACTACACGGATTTATTTTGATCATCATCATCATCAGCCCACATTCACCCATTGTTTCAAATTGTTGGGTATAGGCCTCTTCTCTACAGCGCCACTTTTCACGGTCCTGTGCTAGCCGCGTCCAATGAGTTCCTATGATCTTGACGATATCGTCTGACCATCGGGCTGGTGGTCTGCCCACTGACCTGCTAGCTTCTCTAGGCCACCATTCTGTGGATACCTTGGTCCACCGTCCGTCATCCCTTCTTGCCAAGTGTCCTGCCCACCTCCACCTTAACTTCGTCACCCGGTTCTCGACATCTTCGACCTTCGTTTTCCGTCCGATCTCGACGTTCGGTACACGTTCAACGAGGGACCTAACCTAACATGGAACATGGAGCGTTCCATTTGATATAGATATTTAAATAATTTTATTACATTTTAGCATGGACACCGCTCAGCAAATAGAGCTTCGTGCGCAGCGCCATCACAAGCCAATGGATGATCTGATAGAGCACGGTGACTCCCCCGTGCAGCAGTTCTACAGCGGCACCACCGTGTTCGTGACAGGAGGCTCCGGCTTCCTCGGCAAGCAGCTCATCGAGAAACTACTCAGGTATGATGAACATATTTTTTTTTCACACATCCCACGGTAATGACAAACAAACTTACAGTCATTCTGATGGTAAGCAATTACCATAGTGACTACGAAAGCGCCTAGTTTGAAAGCCATGTTTGTACAGTTCACAGGACCGGACTTAAGGTAGGGCAGGTAGGGTATGGCCCCGGGGCCTCCACAAGATAGGGGTCTCCACAAAGGAGAAAAAAATTCGACGGGTCATCAGTTAACGTGTTTTTAATAGATTTTTTCGGACAGCGGCATTGATGCGGAGAAATTTTTCGACGCTTTTTAATTAAGGTATTTTCTTTTTGGCTGTTGGTTGCAAGCGGCACAGGACCGCGTATGTCCAGCTGTGGATGTCGTTGGGCTGATATGATGATGATGATTTCCCTTTTTCTCATAAAAAGCGGATATGCGAGCGAAACCACGGGCAAAATATAGTTTCAAAAATAAGTGATAAAAATTGTTACTTCTCTTAAACTTACAGGTCATGCGCTATAAAGAAGATGTACTTACTAACAAGGTCCAAGAATGGTAAATCGATACATGAAAGATTGAACCGTATCGTTGGAGAGCCGGTAAGTCCATTGCCTTTCATCATTTCTACCCATAAACGTCCTACTGCTGGGCGCGGGTCTCTTTCCAAGAATGTGGAGGGAATTTAGCCTACTATACCACGCTGGCCAGGCGGGTTGGTATAGGGTTTGTTTCGAATTTTTGTTTACTCGCAGTGCTCTTGTCTGCATAAGAGTGCATAAGCTATTTCCATAATAAAAAATAATAGGAACCAAGCCATACTCTTGCTGAAAATTTTGATGTAAAAATATAAGAATTGACCCAGTTTTTGAGGAAGAAAAGGGAGAATATGAAATGTTAATCTCGACAATTTTTTTATCTTATAATCTGTCTGAGCTACAGTCGTCTCTATCACACTTTACGGTTGCAGACTTGAGGTAAGGGCGCAACGCGACGAAAATACGAGTAGTTTCTCTAAATACTTATCGTTCAGATTCCTTAGAGACCGCATTCCCTCTTAATTTTCTAAATATTTCGTCTGTAAACGTTGTGTGCATATATGTGCTCATCGGCAAGAACACAACAATGGGCACGAGCAGCTCAGATTGAGCGGGGATTACCCGCTCTGACTGAATTAATTGAATGAATGGTTTCAGCGATCATTCCTCCCACGTACGTGCCAGCTCTGGGGTGAACTTTCTGCGGTGTTTCCTGAACGCTATGACATGTCCTTCTTTAAATGAAGTTTAAAGAGCGCCATACTCTCTAGGTTGGCTGTGCCCCTAACATTGCGCAAGAAGCGGTAACCGCTTACCATCAGGTGGACCGCTAGCTCATCTACCACTTTAGTAAAAAAATAGAAAAAGTTCTCACAGATGTTTAAGAGAAATAAGCTTGTAAACATCTGTCAGAACATTTTAATTCATTCAGATACAATTCCATATAGGTATTCGATCGTGTACGTGAGCATCAGCCGAACTTTGCAGATAAGATAGTGCCTATGGAGGGTGATGTGGCTGAAATCCGGCTTGGACTCTCCCACGAAGATTGGACTAGGCTCGCTCAAGAGGTATAAATATAAAATACTACAAAATGAAAACATCTAATCGACTGGCCTGTTGGTCTAGTGGTTAGTGACCCTGACTGCTAAGCCGGATCGTGCCGGTCGCCGGTCGTGGGTTCGATCCCCACTCAGGACAAATCTTTGTGTGATGAGCATAATGGTTTGTTCTGTCTGGGTGTAATTTATCTATAACTAGCTTCCGCCCGCTGCTTCGCCCGTGTGGTATGTATTTTATACCGATAAACCTTCCTCTTGAATCAGTCTATCTATTAAAAAAAACCGCATCAATATCCGTTGCGTAGTTTTAAAGATTTAAGCATACATAGGGATATAGGGACAAAGAAAGCGACTTTGTTTTATACTAAGTAGTGATATGTACATATATTATGTATTTACAAAAAAAAAGTATTTAAGTAGTATATCAGTTGTTTAGTACCCATAACACAAGCAAATATAATTGCTTACTTTGGGACTAGATGGCACTGTGTGAATGTGGTAGAATATTATATTATTATTATTATATTATTTTATCTGCTATAATTTTTTTTCCATCAATGTCCATACTAACCGCCGTATTTGCCACTTTTCTAAGTGGCAGATATCATTTGCTTTCTTTAAAAAAACGCCAAGCCGTATGGCAAATAACACAAATATTTGAGGCGACCACTTAGGGTCCGTTCAGACAGATTGGCTCGGAGAGCATCAGCTTGCGCGGGCGCTCATGTTTTCACACAGACCGGTGCGAGTTATATACGCTTAGAACTGGCCGGAGCCGACAACCGTTTCACATAGATCATCTAGAAGAACTTGATTTATAAGTAAATGCACTCTGAGCCATTCGGCTGCACGAGTGCCGAAGACTACGTCATTAGAGACAGCTGATCGGCTCCTCTTATTATTTCACACTGCTGCACTCAGAGACGTCAATTAGGAGTAATCTGTCATTAACACAATTTTTAAACTGAATAATCGTTGTTGGGGAAATTGATTTGAGAGCGAAAGGGGTGGACTGTATTGAACCACTCACCGGAATCCGCAACTGATGGTCTACAGGGGTACCCCAGCGGTGATCTCCATAGGTTTTGGTAGTCAGGATTCCTCGGGAATGCACTAACACATCGAGGATTAAGTCCAATATGTAATAATATTTCATTCACAGCACCGTACTAAGAAGCGCGTACGCGGCGAGGCGCCATATTTGAGCAAGTCCTTTCTTTTGAATAGGATGGCAGCACTGTAGCTGTCATTGTTGCGTGCGCGCGGATTATGGTCTATACAGTCCATAGAATAATTCAAAAAAGAGAATTTTGAAAAGGGAATGATTTGTGCTCACATTCATAATATGCAGAAAACAAAGTAAAAGTACGGAACAATCGTCTTTAGGCGTATAGACTTAAGTATTACTCGTTTTTACTAAATAAACTTTAGAGTAGGTACCGTAGTGAGCGCGTTAAGTTTGCTCTCAAGCATTCTCAATAATAAAAGAAGATACATCATGTAAAAATAAACCTTATTTCAATAATTCAAAACACTGTTTTAAACTTAATAAAAAATCGGCTCTCCTTTCCGAGCCGATCTGTGCTATCATCAGCAACCCATTAATGTCCCACTGCTGGGCTCGGGTCTCCTCTCCTCTATCTAGAGAGCTGAGAGAGTTTTTTAAGGCCATAATCCACACACGCTGGCCTAAGCGGGTTGGTGGATCAGACATACACTTAGAATTTCTTCTAGTGTGTGTTCTGTCAGCAGATGGTAAGTCACATGACTAGTACATATAAATTCCACAAAGTGAAATCCACATTGGTACTGCCGGTCGGGATCGAACTCGGACCGCGTGTTTAGCACGCTGGTCTCTTATCCATTCAGCCAACATCGCTTTGTCTGTGCTAATGGACCCTTAACCCTCTAAGCGACAGTGCTAGTCGAAATAACATTGAATAGATTAAACCATTTAAATGTTCTGTATTGCAGGTGAATATAATATTCCATGAGGCAGCGACTGTGCGATTTGATGAACCTCTTCGCAAGGCTACTCTAACAAACGTGAGAGGAACCAGAGAAATTTTAACGCTAGCCAAACAGTGCATTAAATTTAAGTGAGTTAACTACAGTTTTTTTTTCACAGGCATTAAATTGTAAGAAAAAATAAAATTTACTAGCTGACCCTCTGATATACATATTATATACATACAAAGTCAAAGTCAAATCTTTTTATTCATTTGGATCACATACATGATACTTATGAACGTCATACAAAGCCAAAAAAAGGTGTCAGCAAATTTGCCTACGGCCAGTTCACTGACAAGGTTGAGCTCTGAGAAGAACTTGGCAAGACACTCAGACCACTCTTTTTTTACATAAAGAACACGCCTCTTTCCCAACAAAGGGGCAGGCAGAGACTATTTCCTTCCACTTGCTACAATTCTGACATACATCTTTGGCTTCTTCAACATTCATCAGTCTTTTCATGCATTCTCGCCGGTTGAGGGTACTCCTGATCTGCCCCTTCTTTAGAACGTCACCTATTTGGTCATGGTACGTTCTTCTATATCTTCCCCTTCCAACGTTTCCTTTTACATTTGCCTTATATATTATTTTTCCAACTCTTCCTTCATTCATTCATTCAGATATAAAGTCCTAAAGTTATATATATATATATATATATAACTTTAGGACTTCTTTATTTATTTATTTATTTATTTATTTATTTATTTTATTTTTTTTTCTTTCTAAAATGTTGGTTTTAATTTAATGTAGCTACATAGATTGTTAACTTGCTTATCATTAGAATTTTTAATTTTAATTTTTGTTATTTAGTTTTTGTTTTTTTAAAGTTTATTAAGTGGTTTATGTGCAACTTACCGTCGAGTGCAATTTAATTTTTAGAAACTTAATTGGTGACATTGCTAGCATTATTGTTTCTCTTCCTATTGTTATCATAGTACTGTATGTTTCTTATACCGTAATAAATAAATAAATAAATAAATATATTTATTACTATCCGAATTACTTGAGTACCGGCGGAATAATCCGTTATTCCGCCGTCACTCAAGTAGGTATTTATTAAGGACCTGCAAGAATACCAGCGTTGTGGTCTAGACCACAACATTAGAGCTGATGCAGGTACCTTTATTTGCTACCAGCTTATTAGTTTTGTATTAATGTATTATGTATTAGTTTTAAGTTATTTATGTAGCAAATAATAAGTTTTTCTTTCTTTTTTTCTTTCTAAAAACTGAGTCAAGTCAAGTCAAGTCAAATCTTTTTATTTCATTTGGATCACATACATGATACTTATGAACGTCATACAAAGTCAGAAAAAGTGCCAGTAAATTTGCCTACAGCCAGTTCACTGACAAGGTTGAGCTCTGAGAAGAACTTGGCAAGAAACTCAGGCCACTCTTTTCAATCGCCATAGTTGTTACAATTTTAATTGGTTACAGTTTGAAATATCACAGAAAGTACAGAACCAAAACACCATACTAAATCAAATTCAATAAAATTTGGATATGAGAAAATAATAATAGTAGTAATGAGCAATCAAACTTTAATTTGTTTTCGTCAAGAAGTGAAGTTCTGAAAACCATGACCGTCGTTAATTAATACCTTTGTCTTGAAAAAACATAAAAAAAATTAACCCCACAAGTGACGATAAATTACAATTAGGTTTTTTTTTGTTTTCTAGAAAGTTCGTGCACGTTTCAACTGCCTTTAGTTACGCTACAGAAGATCGTATCGACGGTGACGTAGACGAACAGTTTTATCCAAGTCCTGTGCCTCCACACACCATGATAGCACTCGCTGAAGAATTAGATGTTAGCAAACTGGACAACATTACAAAAGAGTGAGTAAAGACACACAATTATGCATGTATGTTTATTTCTTTAACTGCCTCGGTGGCGCAGCGGGAAGTGTATACGACTGCTATGCAAGAGGTCCCGGGTTCGATTCCCGGGTCGGGTGAAAATGGTATTGGGTTTTTCTATCATAAAATTCCAATATTAAGATTTTCCCAGAGTTTGGTAAACAAATGTTCCCGGTTGATGACAATAGGCTCGCCCCCTATTTCATGGAACCAAACATAGCTGGCGAAATGTGGGTGTGAAACACCTCTGCCTGCCCCTTCGGGGAAAAAGGCGTGATGCTATGTATGTATATATGTATGTTTATTTCCTGTGTGCGTTGAATAATAATTGTTGTGCCAATGTCAGGGTTCTAGCTAAAAATCAGTATTGTGCCTTAAAGCACAGCGTATACTGAGCTAAATCCCCTGCTACTGTACGTAATTACAAAAAAAAGCAGTTCTTCAGTAACCATAACACAAGCAAATTTAATTGCTTAATTTGAGACTAGATGGCGCTGTGTGAATGTGGTAGAATAATAATAATAATTAAAAATAATATTATTGCGTCAGGGATGTTTGCCGAAGCTCGTGTTGATTGTTTTTATACAACAATGAGAAAACGATGCGCTTCCCTGGTGCGTCGGGTTCGGGCCAGCCCCAACAGTATTCTGCGCTGTATAGCGAGCAGACTCGACTGTTTGTATGTGAGTCACTGCTGCAAGCTTTCCACCTAGGTGCCGAGCAAGTGGTAGTGGTTCACATACAAATTATAATTATTTGTATTGTGTTTAGAATAGGTACTAACATAGGTTTAAGAAATATTGTTACTAACACACTGAGTCTAGTTACTTGTTAAATAAATTATTATTATTATCTTTATTTAAATTAAATTCTCCCATTCTTACATTTTTAAATATAAATATAAAAAAAAAAGATACATTTAAAAATATAAAAATGTGGTGGCCCGCCGACATCGGGAACAGAGTCCAAGGTGCCGACGGTTAGGGCTCCAGAGAAAGGAACCTCCTCACAATACGTGCCGTGCCGAGGAGTACTGCCTTCTGTATCTTATTATTATTATTATTATATTATATTTTCAGCTTGGTAATAGGCTGGCCAAATACCTACACTTTCACCAAAGCAATCTCTGAAGAACTGGTCAGAGCGTCTGCTTGTGAGCTACCCCTGTGTATTGTGAGACCTTCAATTGGTATGAAAATGTATTCTTTTCTAAAACATTTATTCAATATAATATTTACACATAACTTAAAAATATACACAGCTAACCTATTAAAAAAATAAAACCTAGATACTCTATTTACAGGAAATTCCTATAAATAGAATATCTGATTGAGATCAGATTCCTGAGGAAACGTACCCAATATGCTAGCCACATTACCGCGTTGGATAGCAAGGCTAATGCGTTGCCCCAGGTAGAGGCCAGACCTTGGGTCATGTTATCTCAGAAACACGCTTACAAATTTCACGATAAAATTTGTTAGCGTTTGGCCCCCAAGGTCCAAGAGTTTCAACCCCAAAGGCTTTTCTATAGTATATAAAAAAGTATGTATGTTTGTATGTATGTTCACCTAAAACTCGAGAACCGTTAGCCCAATTGTTATGAAACTTTGCGCACATATAAAAGGCGACTTGAATACTCCGACGGATATAGTTGAAAAAAAAAAGTGAATGGCAAAAAAAGAAAAGCGGTTAGGGGAATAGAATAACACGTGGACCATGCCGTGGGCAACAGTTACTTTTTAATAAAAAATGGTGATTTCATCTGATTTTTTCTATTTTATGGAATTAAAAGAAATCCCGCAACCCTTACCAGGTCGTTGGTCCATCTTGTGGGGGGCCGCCCTACGCTGCGCTTTGGGTGGCCGTTGGATGCGGGCGGCACAAAATCGCTCGTTGTGGCGGAAATTAGGTGAGGCCTATGTTTAGCAGTGGATGTCATTGGCTGATATGATGATGATGATGATGATGATGAAAAGAAATCAAGCAGTGTGGACGTTTTTGGGTTGAAATGATAATGATTAAGCAGTACAAGACCAAGACTATTAAAATGCACATCATCTTCATCAGCAACCCATTAAGTCCCACTGCTAGGCTCGGGTCTCCTCTCCTCTAATTAGAGAACTGAGAGGGTTAAGGCCATAATCCACTCACGCTGGCCCTGTGCGGATTGGTGGATCAGATATACTCATAGAATTTCTTCTAGTGTATGTGGGTTTCCTCACGATGTTTTCCTTCACCGTTAGCAGATGGTAAGTCACTTGACTAGTACATATAAATTCCACAAAATGGAAACCACATTAGTACTGCAGGTCGGGATCGAACTCGGACTGCGTGATTTGCACGCCGATCCCTTCTTCTATAAAATTTCTGAAGTTTATTTATGAACTAACTACTAAGCCTTTGTAAAATACAGAAAATAATTCAATACAACAAGACATATAAAAAATCCATAGTAGTTACATATTTAAAGAAACAAAAAAAATCTCATTATTAACGTACCGAACCCTTTCAAAGCGGGTTTAACCGTCACTTGCCTGGCGTTCTCCTGTGTGTCATCAGATGGTCGTCAGTTTATTTTCTTTTTGACATTCAAATTGCCATTTTTCTATTCATCAGTCTAAATAAAAATAAAACATCTTATGTTCGCTTGCAGTGCTCCCAGCATATTATGAGCCAAACCCTGGATGGCTGGACACACACACACTACTCGGTCCAAGCGGAGTAAGTTCATTAAATTTTTAGGGTTACCTATCTCAAAAGGAAAACATGGAAACCTTTAAAGAATGACTTCGTTGTCCGACTGTCTGGTTGCTTTAAAAGTTCATATTAACATAATAACAAGTTCATAGTAACATTTGACATCCGGGTAGTGCCGGATTAAGAATACATAATGTCACTACCCCATTTCACACCGTGGGTGTCGTCAAAGGCGACTAAGGGACAACAGCACTGCAAGAAAAGGAAAATTCAAAACAAACCCTTTTTTTTTTTTTTTTACTTGGGGAAATGCCTGACGCATATCCCTCGGTCTTGGGGAAAGAACCGAGGGGTTATGTGGGGCTCGCACCCACTAAAACCCCAAGGTGTTTTTAAGTGATATTTATTCATAAAAAATAAGATACAAGCTTACAGTATGCAACCAAATCGCTTATATCTATACCTTTACAATATAAAATTAAAAATAAATTATAAATAAATTAATTAAATTACATTTTAAATCAAATCACAACAATTCATATTATATTCTAAACTAAAAGCAATCAAATTACATTTTATATATACATTTAAACTAAAATAAAATATAATTAATCAAATAATGTTCATTATAAATTAGAACTAAATTAAATTACATTCTAAATTAGAATAAATTATATTAAATCAAACAATTACAAATTTCCAACACAATATTACACTTTATTAAATTCCTATATCATAGATTTATTTATGTATCTCATAAAATTAGTAGCAATAATACCTGGTTTATCAAAAAATATGTCTGTATCCGGACTATTTTGTAAGAAATTATTAATGTGGACAACTGCTCTAGCCGTGGGGCTATTATCCACTTGAGGAGTGCGCCTCGATGTTGGGTAGGCGAGCAGTTGATGCTGTCGCCGACCACAGCCACGCAAATATCTATTCGGTACATAAAAACCGATGCTCTCCCGTACAGATGGATTGTCTACCTTATTGTTCAGCAATAAGTAATAATGTATTACGTGTGTAAACTGTCTTCTAAGTTGCAGTGTATCAAGTCCCACCATACCCGACACAAACAAGGAAGGGTACATGAATGGGTAGTAGCCGTAAGTACGTTTGTATATGCACCGGGCGAATTTACGTTGAATTTTCTCAACCATGAGTGCATATAGTTGTTCTTTTGGATCCCAGATAATCGCATTGTACTCAAGCTTGCTCCGGACATAGGCGTTATAGAGCAACTTGATAGCCTGGACATTACTGAACTGGAAGGTGGTTCTAATTATGAACCCAAGGGATTTATTTGCATCTTTTGTAATCTGTTTAATATGTTCGTGGAAAGTTACCTTGCTATCCATAATTACGCCTAGGTCTCGTATTGTGGTGACACGTTCTAATGGAGCACTTGCCAGTGCGTAAGTTGACAATATAGGAGTACGAGACCGGCTAAAAGTAATTGTTTTGCATTTGGTGACATTAAGAGGCAGTTTATTTAGTTTACTCCAAGCATCAACCACATCAATATCGCGCTGCAGTGCCTCACAATCTGTGGCGTTGGTGACAGAAAGGTATAGCTTAAGATCGTCTGCGAACATTAAGCACTCAGCACTACGTAGCATGTCAGGCAGGTCATTTATCATAATCAGGAATAAGGTTGGACCTAGTGTACTACCCTGGCTTACTCCCGAACGTGTAAAATATTCCTCGGATCGGTAATTTCCCACCTTGACATATTGTTTCCGATCTCTCAGATAACTTGCCATTAAGGTAAGAAGTTGTGTACTGAAACCCATGAGCACAAACTTTGTTAAAAGCACATCGTTATCCACAAGATCGAACGCCTTTTTATAATCAAAGTATGCCGCGTCTACTTGACATCCTGCGGTTACTTTGCTTCTTAAATAATCAACATATTGTATATGATTAGTTAGCGCTGAGCGCGCGGGCCGGAATCCGTGCTGGCAATTACTCAATGATGTACTAATTTGACTAAATATACAGTTATTAATAATAGACTCGAACACTTTGCCGAACACAGACAGTATTGCAATCGGTCTAAAGTTAGTTATATCATTCGAAGATCCACCCTTTGGTATTGGCATTACCCTGGAGACCTTCCATATGCTAGGGTAAGTACCTTGCTGAAGTGAAAGATTATAAACGTACAAGAGAGGTTTTTCTAAAGCCTGCAGGCAGTCCCTAACCAAAAACACAGGAATGTTGTCAGGGCCATAAGCGGTAGAAGTTTTGAGACGGCGAACCGCACGTCTTATATCTGAAGAATGGATACTATTTAATGTAATTCTAGACGGACAACCCATGTCAACTGCATCATGCTCAGCTTCTTCTGGGCTTAATTGCGGTGCATTTGCATGAAAAACTGAACTGAAGTACTGTGCAAATGCATCTACCGCATTCTGTCCCTCTAACACTATGCCATTATACACGTATTGCCTAGTTTGTTGCCTGTTCTTACGTTTTTCCTTTACATATTGCCAAAAACTAGATGGCTCTGAAGAAATATTATTTTCGACTCTATTTATATATTTTTTAAAAGCTATATTAATTAGATATTTTACTTTAGATCTATAATATTTATATAATTCTTTATTAAATTGCAATCCATGTTTTTTAAACTTTTTAAAATTAAAGTATTTTAGTTTTATATATGATATGATTTCACTTGTGTACCAAACAGGGTATTCATATTTATGATTGGACACGCTTCTTTTAAAGGGCACATGGTTTGTAATGATACTATTTAACTTCTCATAGAACATCTTTACAGCCACATTGGTATCCTGCTGAAGTACCACTTCACTCCAGTCTATACTGGCGATGTCCGCATATAAACTATGGAAGTCCGCTTTACGGAAATTCCATTCAGGAGAAACACTTTGACTTTGTGTTGGAAGTTGAGTTTTATTTATCATTTTACTTCTTGGCACACTGAACATTATCTCCAAAGCAGGATGGTAGGCATCCAGTGGTACTAGAGGTTCAATAGCCGTATTTATGGCGATATTATTCGATTCAAAACTAGTCAAAACCAGGTCCAGGATACATCCATATTCATTATATATACCATTACACTGTTTTAGTTTACAATAATCCAAAAACTTATCAAATTGGTTTCTTACAGTAGCACCACAAGATTTCAAATTGAAATCTCCCATTATTACCAACTGACAGCTAGAGTACGTAACAATTGCATTTTCAATACAGGTTAAAACCTCCAGATATTGCTTACTACTGTAACTTGGTGGTAGATATACCACACACACAAGCAATCTTACATTTTTCCATGTTACTAAAGCAAATAGCAGTTCTTTGTCGTCAGTAAGGTTGTCAATATCAGTGATTCTGCTAACGGAGTAACAATCCTTTAATGCTAACAAGACCCCACCCCAGCCGACATCTCCAGCACGGTCCTTCCGTAGTACTGTATAGGTTAATGGGAATAATTCAGCGTCATATACTGAGGTATTAAGGAATGTTTCAGTTAGAGCAATGATATCATAGGAACACAAACCAACGTTACTGCAAAATGTCTGAGTTTTTGTGCGGAGTCCCCGTACATTTTGATAATATAGCATAATTTTTTTTGTATGAATTTTGTTGAATTTCTTTGCTTTTCTAGGTTCTAAATGTAACGAGTTAATTAGTGATTTTCTATATTTTTTTTGTTTACAGTAGTTATTGTTCAAGAAAAAACTTGTTCTGACTTTCATTACTTGTGCGATTTAATATTGTTGAAGATGAGCTAATGTTTATATCAGTTTTTATATTTTCCATGATTTTGGAGAAGAGATTTTTTATACCTTTTATGTTAATCTGTCCAGTTCTATTAGAAAACATGTCTAGTGACAAGTAAGTGTTGGTGTCAAAGTAATATGCATAACCATTGTCTTTCTGCAGATCTTCGTACAAAAGATTATTAAATAACTCTATTTTATAATTGTTTATAGGTGCACCACAGATATAGGTCGGACTGCATATTACAATATTCGTATGAGTTATGTGTTCCAGAGACTTCCTAATTACTCCTACTAGCTCTGCGTAGTTGGATGAGGTTTTACAGTCTTTATTTCCTAGCATAATTATACAATAATCGTTCATGTTGTAATTTAGTAACTTATTGCTAATGTTATGTAACAGGCGTTCTATGCTACAGTTTGGCAAAATATAGCGACAGTACTTAAAATGGTTGCCAAACATATCTTCAATAGCTTTTATTGGACAATTGGAAACACTGTTGGTAAGGATGCACAGTTTATTTTTTTTCACCGGTACCATTGGACACACTGTACTGGTATCATTGCCATGAGGAATGTCTCCAGTGGATGAAGCAACTTCACCTCGATTGCTCTGTGTTACTTGCTGTAGGATGTGAATCCGCTTGTTCAGTGTATCTATTTCAATCTTAGCTTCTGCCAATTGCTGTTCTAGATCAGTAATAGACTGCTGCATTGACAAAACAGTTTCATTGGATATTATCCCCGTTTGATGAGCTGAAGTTAATCCGGGAGACGTGAAGACTGCGCTAAACGGTGAGAGGGGCTTATGAGCGGCAGAGGGTAGTATAGAACGTCTTGTCCTTTTTTTCACAGTGTTATAAGATTTATTTAGAAATGTCGGAGAGTGACATAACGACTTTAGGGTGTAGATTTGATTAGAGAGTTTTTTATTTAGCATTCGAAGTTCATTATTCTCTAGGATCGTATTTTCGAACTCATTTTGTGTGGAGGCTAGTTCTTGGGTCAATGATGTTATTGATTCTTTCATTTCCTGGTACATAGTTGAGTTGATGACGGTACCATCTATGCTTGTAGATAGTTTGTTTGGTGATAGTTCTGAGCCATCTGATAAGGTCTGGTAGGATACATCCATATCCATTTCGCTATTGTTGAAGTTAAGTCTACGGCGTTGTGTGTTGATATTATCATAGCTGTTATCCATGTTAGATTAAAGACGAGTAACTTTATAATCACAAAAAGTGCTTTCACCTGCGTGGGCTCGATCCGTCGGACCGTCGGTTAACAGGTTGTAGTGTAAGCCTCAAAGCTGCAGTAGTTTTACATTGCACGCTCAAAATAGTCAATCCTATGGATCTGTATCGATGAATGTAACGTAGTTCGCTCTTATCGTGATAGATGGCGCTGTGAGCAGTATTGTAGCGGGAATGGTTTGACGTTTTCGTAAAAGTTATATTTCGGCATTAATCATTTCAACTGTTGTGTTAGCACAATTCAATGGTTTGTATCACTTTATTCACAGTGTTGATGGATAATCTTAGGTCTTGAATTGTTTACATGAACTTAGATTTATCACTACTTAATGTCATTTCAGCATCCCGTAGCGGCATCTCGTGGTCATTTTTGGTACTATATTTATTTTCTGTTCCTCTATTCGACACTAGATGTCGCTATACATAATATTGCTTGTCTAGGTCGATAAAGCAGTTCTTTGTTTATTCAAATTTGTAAAATAACGAAGATTAACTTATTCCTTTTTTAGTATTACGATTGAAATTGTACTTATCTTTGTAGTTTGCAGCTCAGGAACAGTATTTTTTAATATTAACAGAGGATAATTGCTCGTGACGTTTGTACAATATCCTCAGTACTTGAAATTCTTGTTTATTTGCACTCCACTTTGATTCCTTTTTCTCGTATTTCACTCGAGTTTATTTTAGATATAACAATATATATTCTCTATTAGGTCTTATTTCACTTCACTATTGTATGCACAGAGTCTATAACGCACTTTTACTATTTTTTATTAACATAAATATGCGGAGCCGATGTTACTCATGTCACTAGCGACATCTGTCATCATGTGTTCCTCTCGTCGCGCTCTGCTGTGGTCACGGGAGCGCAGGAACATTCGTCCGCGACCACAGCGACGATGGCCCGCTACGGGCCCCCTCTCTGCCGAAGCTTAGCTCCGGCGGTGACGTGCGGGAACACGCACAAGCCACCAGAAGACGCTCGCGGTCGACTTTCCCCCAACCAGCGTGGTATAGGAAGCTAAATTCCATCCACATTCTTTGGAGGAGACCCATGCCCAGCAGTGGGACGTTTATAAGTTGAAATGATGATGAATATGAAAACTAAGTCCTCTATTTCCAGGTTTACGCAGGTTCAGCTGTTGGAGTCATCCGCGTGTTCTTAACAGATGTAAACGCCAACTTGGCGATGGCTCCGGTGGACTACGTCAACAACGCCACCATCGCCGCCGCCTGGGACTCCACTGAGAGACAAAAGAACGGACAAGCAGATATTCTCATATACAACGTCACCAGGAATTTACGATATGGTATATAATATAATATAATATTCTACCACATTCACACAGCGTCATCTAGTCCCAAAGTAAGCAATTATATTTGCTTGTGTTATGGGTACTAAACAACTGATATTATACTACTTAAATACTTTTTTTTTTGGTAAATACATACATATATTTATCTATAATATGTATGTAGTGGGTGTAATTTATCTATAGGTAATATGTATGTATTTACAAAAAAAATTTATGTAAGTAGTATATCAGTTGTTGTACCAATAACACAAGCAATTATAATTACTTAATTTGGGACTAGATGGCGCTGTGTGAATATGTGAAAATTATATATTATAATTATTAAAAAAAAAGTATACGTAATTTGATTTCATCCAAATATTGTATTACCATTTGGTAATGTATAAACTATTTTAGCCCACTATAATATTTATCGTATCATCAAAAACCCATTAATATCCCACTGCTGGGTACAGGTGTTCTCTCCTGGGAGTTTTGGCCATAACGGTGCTTATAATCCTTCATTTCAATTTATATTTGTCTTAATAATTTCTCTGATTTTGTTGATTTTAGGTTTAATAGGTGAAATGATGAGGTTACATAGATACAAACTCAATACTCCAAAAGCTATTTGGTACGCGGAGAGTGCAGAAACGAAGTCCAAATACCTATATTTCATATTGTCATGGTTTTATCATTTCATTCCTGCTTACATCCTTGATTTTGTGTGTCAATTTTTTGGATTCAAGATGCCCAAAGGAATGTCTTCGTGAGTTGTATTTTCATTACTTATCTATATTAACCTGAAAATAGTTTGTTCAAAATCAGTAGCAGAATCAATTCTAATAGTTTTTACCCGACTGTCAGGACGGGTATTATTTTTCGCGCGTATCTTGTATGTTTATAAATTTCTTTATTCCCACGAATCTTCCAAACGGCTGGATGGATTTTGACAATTAGGGTATCGTTAGATTCGTCTAGAAAACCCAAGTGTCCTTAGATAGGTTTTAAGAATAAAAAGACTTAAACGGCTGGCTTTTGACGCCAAATTGTAAGAAGTTCAATTTTTTTTTAACCAAACCTATCAAGTTGGGTATCAAAATAAAGGGAATCAAATGGAGATTACAAATATATACATATGTTATGTATTTAAATTTAATCAAGTATAAAAATATAACAATAATTTTACGGTCTTTTTAGTGCGTTGCTCTCTGTTGATTTTTTGCAGACGGGTTATTACATTTTTTAAATTATATTTACTTGTTATTATGTCTTGTTGTATTGAATTATTTTCTGTATTTAACAAAGGCTAAGTAGTTAGTTCATAAATAAACTTCAGAAATTTTATAGAAGTGTGCCTTTTAATTAAGCGATGGTGGCTGAATGGATAAGGGAACGGCGGCGTGCAAATCACGCGGTCCGAGTTCGATCATTCATGCAGATTCATGCAGTCGGGTTATTAATTTTTTTTAATTATATTTACTTGTTATACCATGTTATAGTTTTTGTAAAAAATGTGGCGATTAAAGAGTGGCCTGTGTTTCTTGCCAAGTTCTTCTCAGATCTCAACCTTGTCAGTGAACTGGCCGTAGGCAAATTTACTGACACCTTTTCTGGCTTTGTATGACGTTCATGTCTGTGATTTAAATGAAATAAAAATATTTGACTTTTTTGACTTTTACTAAATAGGTACATAAACTACTGATATTGAACTATATTTATTTGACCGGCGCGCGGTAGCAATAAGCATGAAAGATGCCTATAACTTCGTGAGATTTAATTCATTTTGAATTTAGGTTTTTTATTCTGATATTGCAAATAAAAAGAGAGTGTTTCAGCTGTATAATATTTTATAACATATTTGCTCGTAAAGGGTCTCTTATTTCACCAATTTCAGTGTCGTAATGTATCTCATTACGCACTAGTGCGGTAATGTAAAGTAAAATGCACGGCTTCTCACAATCACAGACTAGTAATCAAGATGCTCCGTCTAAAACGAACGGTACTTTTTTAAATCTTAGCAAAGAGTTTTTATGTCAGAAAAGTGGTCAACATTTTATGAATAAAATTAACTTTAGGAGATAAAATATTTATGATAGTAAACATTTAATTCTATAACTTAATTAATTTAGACCATAAATTACAACCATTTATCTGTAATAAAACACAAAAATATTAATTTACTTTATTAGTAATACTGGCTGTTTTTGTGTTTTTGTCTTCAAAAAAAGGGCTGATGCGCGCGCATCGATAATTTGTGGCAAGTAAAAATTATTCCGCGCGCTTTTTCTTTTCGCTGTATTTGTTTTTTTCTAACAAAGTTCGAATTTTATTTATTTCCTCGCAAATATGTTATAAAACGTCGTATGACATTCGTGCGCTTTGATAATTACAGCCTCTGCTTTCTTGTAGCCCTCGCCTGCGGCTCGGGCTAGCAATATCGCCTCGACTGTAATTATCAACTTACCGCACTTATATCATAATGTACTATTACTTATGTCTCTAAATTATCTGTTTCAGATTCGTGGACATTTACAAAAAGATTGATAAATTAGCTGCAATTTATAATTATTTCATTTTCAACGAATGGAATTTCAAGGACAACAATTTAAAATTAATGATTGGAAGAATGAGTGAGGCAGACAAAGCTATATTTAACTGTGATTTATTGAACATTGATTTAGAAGAGTTCATCCAAGTATGGGCTATTGGGATTAGAAAGTACATTCTTAAAGATGGCCTCCGAGACACGCAAGTAGCCAATAGGAATCAAAGAATTCTATTTGTAGTACAATACGTTGTCATAGCTATATATTTGTATATTATTTGGTATATTTTTAGTTCATTGTTTATGCTCTTAAAGTATGTTTTATCATATTTCGTATAAAATAAATAATAAATGTACAATTAAGAGCGTATATACAAACAGAGTGGCAACGTCGCAATTTAGAGGATATATTTCGTAGTTTTAAATTTTTATTATTTAATTGAATTAACTAAGTGAAAGTGTATTAAAAAGTACTATGTACTAAAAGCTTACAGTTATTTTACTATGAAAATAACGCTCTGCAAGTTCCAATGTGTTATTTGCATATAAATAGAACTGTAAACGCAATGATTTCTTACCTCTCACACACATTTCACCTAATTCTAAAAATGACAAACATATTTTTTAAATATAACTCCTATTTTTTTTTTCTATTTTTAAAAAAAGACAACGCCCGCACTAGGGAACAAGCCCTGTGTCGCGGGGAGCTTTACAAACATGAAACTAACGGACACAAAGTACACCCAGACTAGAAACAAATATCTATGAATCACACAAATATTTGTCTCGTGTGGGAATCGTCACGTCACCCAGCACGGCGATGTAGTGGGGAGGCGACCACCTTAACCACTGCGCCACGGTGACAGTCAAGCTCTGATTATATAATACAAATTTAAAACCACGGAATTATGCGTTTGTTAAATACGCTCTTAACACATTGGGATAACTGCGAACGATTAGAAATTATATGTTTTTATAAGTTGTTAATTGTATTGTTACTTTGTCCCCCCTAATATAAGTTCACCATGAAAATTGACAACGTCAGAGACACGTGAACCATATAAATAAAACAGTTCGTCGTGGTTTCTTACGGTGCGACACTTTGCAGAATCGCATATGGTCGACAACCATGGCCAGCCACGCACCACTCTTCACTGCAAAAGACTTTTCTGCCATATTAATGATGATACTCTTTACAAAGTTTGGTAATGGGTGCTGCTCTATGTCTTAATCACGTCTTACAGCTCTCTTTCAACAAAGAATCAACAAATTTAACGAAACGCCTACGCAAAATTTCAGGGCAAAGCATATTCTTAACAATATTTGCTATACGTTGTACACAACGCTCTCCAAGGAATCATCACCCTCTAAAAGTGCCTAGAAGCACATTTGCAAGTTTAAAAATGTCAATACAATACAAATAGCATGCTTAATGGAAAATTGACCCATTCGTAGATAGGTCAGAATTGAGATACGTACAGAAACAGGCTTCTGTTAGCACCATCTACCATCGTATACGTACCATACGTTTAAAATACAAGCATCCATAATTAATTATATCAGTGTTAATTGTATGCTTCAACACATAGGATGAGTCCTCAAGCAAGACCTTCTTTTGCGATTCCCCAAAAAAATGCTTATTTTTAGCTTTTTTATTAAGCTTGCTAAATATAAAAACTATGAACTCAAGGCGATCAAGATTTAATATCTAGTTAGAATATCTGAGCAGTTCCATTGATTTCACAGAGATAACGCGCTTTTATGGATTTCTAGGGGGTGAGGTGCCTTGGAGCTGTGTGTTCAGTGATTTTTTTTAAATTTTGGAGACAAATTATTATAGTTCTTAATCCATGTAGTGACAGATTAAGAATACAGAATGTCACTACCCCATCTCAATCCGAGAGTATCGTAAAAGGCGACTAAGGAAGTAACCATAAGCAGATAAGAGCACTGCGAGAAAAGTAAATTTCGAAACAAACCCGTCTGGCCAGCGTGGTATAGTAGACTAAATTCCCTCCACATTACGAAATTCGAAACAAACTCTGGAATAGGGTTTGTTTCAAATTTCATAATGTACAACCCATAAACGTCTCACTCACATCACTTCCAAAGATTGTGGAAGGAATTTTAGCTTATTATACCACGCTGCGCTGCCCAGACGGGTTGGTATAGGGTTTTGTTTCGAATTTTTCCTTTTCTCGCAGTGCTCTTGTCTGCTTAAGGTTACTACCTACTTTACTCGCTTTTTATGACACCCACGGCTTAAGATGGGATAGTGACATTAAATATGTATTCTTAATACGTCACTAGACTAAAATAAAACAACATGTAAGAACTTTATAAACTGCGACATCACCTAAAATTTGTTGTAATCTGACATTAAGGCTATTTATAGCCGAGGGAAAACTGTATGGTATAATTTCTGTACTAAATTGGTTCGTCGTAAAAACATACTTGAATTACATGCATAAAAACTGATTCATATCTTTCAAAAGACGTCATAAAGATATAATTATGTGAAATATTAGTTATTGCATCATCATTCATTATTTCAACCCGTAATCTTTAGAGGAGACTTGTGCCCAGCAGTGGGATGTTTACAGGTTGAAAAACTGATGATGATGATGACATAACGAGAATCTACAATGATGCCGATACAAAAAATGTAAGTATACTTAATAAAAACGGGATATGTTTTTATTAAGTACTAGTTTCCGCCCGCTGCTTCGCCCGCATGGTATGTATTTTATACCTATAAAACTTCCTCTTGAATCACTCTATTTATTAAAAAAAACCGCATCAAAATCCGTTGCGTAGTTTTAAAGATTTAAGCATACATAGGGACGGACATACAGCGACAGAGACTTTGTTTTATACTACGTAGTGATTGATATTTAATTGGTTTTGTGTATGACTATGTTTTAAAATCTCAAAGTGAAAGTTGTTTATAACTTTTAGTATCTTTGCTTTTTTGCTTTTGTTTTGAAACGACAATAATTATCCTATTTTTGCTTCCTGCATTAAACAATATTGCTGGGGTACTTCCCCTCTGTAGCACTAGGTATATATGTGTGATGCGTGTTACGATTCATACGTACATAGGTACATACATTTCCATAGCCTTACATATTTATTTTTCTATATGAGGGTTCATCCAGAGGAATGGCTACACAAATTATTGTTTTATTTCGTGGTTTTCGATTTTTCTTATTTAATTAGAGCTATTTGTTTTAAATGTTTTCAATAAACTTTATAGAATTAGATGAAACGTATGTAAAAGGTACGAAATCATTGCGTTTACAGTTCTATTTATATGTAAATAACACATTGGAACTTGCAAGGCGTTTTTTTTCGTAGTAAAATAACTGCAAGCATTACGGATACTTACTTTTTAATACAAGTTCACGTAATCCTAAACAATGGGTGAGAATGTCCAGCAGTGGACATACAAAATATATGTCAAGTTAGATTTAAAAGCTGCATGTAACGTGCTTCAGTCAGTGATTTTTGATAGTTTGTTTGGCTGAAAAGGATCTTAGGAATAAAGAGTTCGAAAAAAAAAATTTTTGAATAGGTACCCCATTTATTGAAGAAGGCTATAGGCTATAAAACATTACGCTGTAACTAATAGGAGCTGGGTTGAGGCCAAACAAAAACCTATGGGAGCATATTTTACATTTCACTAAAATAAATATACCTAACCAAACAAGCTGTTTCGAATTAAACTACACCATAATTGTAATTAATCATTTTATACCGCTAAAGTATGTGAATATTGCGCAGATCGTTGATATTTAAAGTTATGTAATGTTATGTAAGGTCATTTAGTTGATGGGTGGGCGACATACGGCTACGACTTAACTCTTGAGTGTGCCAAGATGCTTCTGTTTGAAATGTATGTTAAGTTGACAAACCAACTTACATTTAGGATTATTTTGTAATACATGCTTAAAAAGAATTTTGTTTTAAAATTATATGAAAAAAATACTTGTTATTATATTTTAACATGTATAAGAGATATCGCTCTATGCTTGTGAGGTTCGGGAAGTGTAGTCTGGTAGCTCGTTGTCTGACCGTTTGTTCTACGTAATCAACTTTAATCCTGTTAATAACAACACTAAACTTTACCCTCTCCGTTTGGAGATCGACGACAGTTCTATCATCATATTCTTAATACAACAAGTATTGCCAAAGCAATCTTGGTGATGACGACGAATGGCCAGATTATGTTTCCTGGGCTATACTTAGTCTAGATCATATACCTATCTGTGGTAAACGGTGTGGATATCACAATTACCCATACTAAGTATCATTATATATAAGTACACTATGTGATATTGTCTGTTTACCCAATAAAAAAAAATAAAAAAAATGAATGTTACTTATTTATATATATCATCATTTCAACCCATAAACATCGCACTGCTGAGCACGGGTCTCTGCTAAATAATGTGAAAGGAATTTAGCCTACCATACCACGCTGGGCAGACGGGTTGTTATGAGGTTTTTTTCGAATTTTACTTTTCTCGCACTGCTCATGTCTGCTTAAGATATTGCTATCTTAAGCGTCTAGAAGTCACTACCCCATTTCAACTCGTGAGTATCATACAAGGCGACTAAGGGAGCAATCTTAAGCAGACATGAGCACTGCGAAGAAAATTCGAAACAAACCCTATAACCCGACTGGCCAGCATGTTTAGGCCAAATTCTCTCTAAACCCGTTCCCAGCGTTGGGACTATTGATTTCTATGTTTTATCGTCACATAAATCACACATAATATTATTATAAATTCGACATTCATCAGCAATCCATTAATGTCCCACTGCTGGGCTCGGGTCTCCTCTCCTTTATCTAGAGAGCTGAGAGGGTTTAGGTTATAATCCACACACGCTGGCCTAGTGCGGGTTGGTGGATCAGACATACTCATAGAATATCTTCTAGGGTATGTGAGTTTCCTCACGATGTTTTCCTTCACCGTTAGCAGATGGTAAGTCACTTGACTAGTACATATAAATTCACAAAGAGGAATCCACATTGGTACTGCTGGTCGGATTCGAAAATTCGGCATTAAAAACCGTAAATTATCGATTGATCTAATTTGTATATTTTCTTTTGTCAGTATTTTACAAAATGATAGTTTACGGTATTTATTGCCGAATTTATAATATTATTATTTCATGTTTGATTTATTGGTTGCAAAGATGAAGCAAGTTTTTAAATCCACCATCGTAAACTGTATTGTTAGTTGCAACAGTTTCGTATCAAACGTAATCATAGGTATAATGGCCTTCAAACCATTTGATTATGCATCATAGTACAAGATTACATCACTGCATTTTGGTCAGAGCTTTCTCCAAAACAGTCCATCGTTATTTAGGTTATGTAGCAAACGCAACTATTGGAGCTGCTGGACTTGTCGGAAATTAAGAAGTTTTAAATTATTAACACTTTGAACACCAAGATTCCAGACACAATAGAAAATCTATTGTTTGGGGTCCACTGGTGACCCCCATGGCGCTCAAAGACTTAATTGTTAGCCAATTCTTCTTCTTATCGTGTGGGCTTGAGGCAGACCCAGGGTCTGGTAGTCGTTAAGTCAAGTTGGAAGCCTTCTGGGTGACTTGATAGTCGCCCAGAAGGCTTCCAACTTGACTTAACGACTACCATATTAAGTGGTAACCAGGACCAACAGCTTTACGTGCCTTCCGAAGCACGGAAACGCTCGAGAATAAAATTGCCACAAACGGTCACCCATCATGGATTGACCTTGCTGAGTTTTGCTTAACCTCGATGATCGTTAGCCAATTGATAATGGATGTTAATGATTCATTTAAATGCTTTCTAGTGCTTTTAAATTGGGACCAGAAACAAGTAAAGTGTAATCAATTGCAAATAGTGTAATTTTTACATTTATATTAATTGACATGTCAGTATGCAGTAAGAACAATAAAGGTCCTAAAACACTACCTTGGGGTACTCCATATTTTTAACGTTTCGGAGATTGGTAGGTATTGTTTCAGTTTTTATAACAAGAACATCTATGTTATTATTTTATAGAGGGTTCTTGTCATTGTGAAGTACTTACCGTAACTTACCAAGACATCAATTGGAAGTTAGTAATTGCCTAATTATAAGTAAGTATACCTGTATGTGGCCGAAATTAGGTGAGGCCTATGTTCAACAGTGGACGTCATTGGGCTGATATGATGATGATAACTAACATAGGTATGTTTTATAATCACAATAATAAATAAACGAGTCTTATAAAAAGGTGAAAGATTTATTTTATTTTTAAATTTTAAAACAAAATTATACAAACAATTTTGTACAGGCGGACTTAATTCCTCTAGGATTTTTTTTTTAAATAAAATGTTTATTTACTCATTTTCTACCAGTCAACCATAGGGTGCAGCAATGAGACGTTTATGGGTTGAAATGATGAATGATGATGAACCTGATGGTGATGCAGATAAATGAATGAAGTAGGTTCATAAATAACTTAAAAAGAGAATTAAGCAAATGGATTAATACACAGACACCTACAATTCCTATAGAATTTACGTTGCTAACAAGCGATATAGTTTCGGTATACTATTTTCCCACTGCTGGGCTCGGATCTCCTCTATTTAGAGAGCTGAGAGGGTTTAGCTCGTAATCCACACACGCTGGCTTAATGCAGGTTGGTGGATCTGAACCCTTAGAATTTTTTATAAAGTATGGGGTTATCTTTCACTGTTAGCAGATGGTAAGTCACTTGATTACAATCTACATATAAATTTGAAAGAAGATGGCTTGCGTCCTATTATTTTTTTAATGGAAATAGCATATATATACTCTTATGCTATATATACATATATATATTATGACTGGCATGTTGGTCTAGTGGTTAGTGACGTTGCTAAGCCGGAGGTCGTGGGTTCGATCCCCACCCAGGACAAATATTTGTGTGATGAGCATGTAGGTTTGTTCTGTGTCTGAGTGTAATTTATTTATAATATGTATGTATTTACAAAAAAAAATGTATTTAAGTAGTATATCAGTTGTTTAGTACCCATAACACAAGCAAATATAATTGCTTAATTTGGGACTAGATGGCGCTGTGTGAATGTTGTGGAATATTATTATTATATAATGCAGACAAAGAGTTGTGAGAAAATGAAAATTCGATGCAAAACCCCGAACTCACTGGCCACTACTACATACGACTGTATTGAAAGAGTTAGGTACATAGAAGGTAGTTAAACAATTTTGTACTAAAAGTAGGTCTCGACAACAATGATGACGTAATACAAGATACTTAACACACTTAACTAATATGAATTTAATATCTATAAATAGAGAATGATTTGGTAACTACTGGTTATCATCATACATAGCATCACGCCTTTTTCGAATCGAATCGAAAATCTCAATACTGGAATTTCATGATAGAAAAACCCAATACAATTTTCACCCGACCCGGGAATCGAACCCGGGACCTCTTGCATAGCAGTCGTATACACTTTCCACTGCGCCACCGAGGCTGTCATCATAACAACCCATAAACGTCCCACAGCTGGGCACGGGTCTACTCCAAACATTTTAGAGGGAATTCAGCCTACTATACCACGCTGGCCAGACGGGTTGGTATAGGGTTTGTTTCGAATTTTCCTTTTCTCGCAGTGCTCTTGGCTGTTTAAGGTTTCCTTAGTCGCCTTTTACGACACCCACGGGTAGAAATGGGGTAGTGACATTATATATTCTTAATCCGTCACTAGACGGATTATTGTGATTCATTTCATTCATTCATTAGCAACCCATTAATGTCCCACTGCTGGGCTCGGGTCTCCTCTCCTCTAACTAGAGAGCTGAGAGGGTTTAGGCCATAATCCACACACGCTGGCCTAGTGCGGGTTGGTGGATCAGACATACTCATAGAATTTCTTCTAGTGTAAGTATGTGGGTTTCCTCAAGATGTTTTCCTTTACCGTTAGCAGATGGTAAGTCACTTGACAAGTACAGTCGAGTTAATTAATATATTGGCACCATCATTCGATATTTTTGTTGAAAAGGGTGACTACAACTTATTCACATGAGCTTATGACTGATAATTTATTGTAATGTTGCATGAATTTAATTTTAATTATTACTATATTAATTTATGCTGAATTTTATATAAATTAATTTGCATGCCTTATATGGTAGAACATCATGATCTAAAACATTGGAACAACAGCCAGCAATGTATTTGTTAACACTACATAATGTTCAGCAAATAAAGATTTGAGTTTGAGTTTGCACATATATTTGATCCATAGGTTCTATAGTATTTATTGAGCTTTCAACGTTCACAATATTTTGAATCCTTGATGGTACCAATATATTAATGAACTCTACCGTACATATAAATTCCACAAAGTGAATTCCACATTGGTACAGCTCGAGATGCGATGGTGGCTGAATGGATAAGAGACCGGCTTGCTAAAAACGCGGTCCGAGTTCGTTTACTGTGATGTCATTTGTAGTGTAGTATCAGCTTACATAAGTTCATACTTCCCAGTTGTAGTGACCTCTTGTATTACTCATATATATGTATAACTCTAAAACGAATATAAAAGACTAGATTTACGACTTTGCCTACACGCTACTATGTATCTTAACTTGACAATGAAAGATAATAAAATAAAGTTGTAAAACTAGTATATTATGATCTGAATGAGGTATACTTCAAGGTTGTGAGGTGCAGGACATTGACGTGACTCAGGCAGCGGTGGAGTTGTCGTCCATTGCAAGCGGTTTGTGGACAACCTGGGGCCCGTCCTACTAAATCATACGCCAATAGCATTCCAATGAAATAAAAATTTATTGTTCAAATTATTATTTTGTTTCCATTCTAAAGAGGCGATCGTAGCATTGTGGTACTGAAATGTTCAAGGTCAGTCCATGATGGGTGACCGTTTGTGGCAATTCATTTTTGAGCGTCTCCGTGCTTCGAAAGGCACGTAAAGCCGTTGATCCCGGTTATCACTTAATGTGATAGTTGTTTAGTCAAATTGGAAGCCTTCTGGGTGACTTGATAAATTCCAACACACTAGGGTCAGCTTCAAGATCACACGATAAGAATAAGAAATCAAATCAAATCTGTTTATTTGTCAAGAAGAAGTGTAAAAATTATTTCAATATGGTGTCTGTAATATCATAATAATATTTTAGGCCATACAGTTATTTACACGATACTTACATAAGCCTAAAAATCTACACGCGAATGAAACGGCTTAAACTTTTCATTCTGAACCCACATAATTATGTAGCTAATAATATAATAATAATAATATTCTACCATATTCACACAGCGCCATCTAGTCCCAAAGTAAGCAATTATATTTGCTTGTGTTATGGGTACTAAACAACTGATATACTACTTAAATACATTTTTTTTTGTAATTACATACATATTATAGATAAATTACACCCAGACACAGAACAAACCTTTATGCTCATCACACAAAGATTTGTCCTGGGTGGGGATCGAACCCACGACCTCCGGCTTAGCAATCAGGGTCACTAACCACTAGACCAACAGGCCAGTCTAGCTAGCTTTACGGCAACTAGTTACCACCTTTAACGATATATTGCTATCAGATTTTTATTTTATATTCTTAGAACTATTTCAAACTGTGCTTGTGTTAATAAAACTTCCACCAAAAAATAAAACTATAATCGTGGAATTTTATTGATAACCAACGCGGTTAAATTTCAAAATACTAGACCACAAAATTCCAGAACTTACACATATACCAAGAAACAAACCTTAGACTAATTATAAAACCACATTTTTATTAGTTAAAGATATATTCAAGCTGGTTAATGCGTCACGCAGAAACTTGTTTAACTTGAACTTGGAAATTATAATAAACAATCTATTTTAATAAAAGTCGCGCGGGGCTTCGCTCCTTTCGTTTTTATTTGGCCACTGCTCAGCTGCTATTGGCCGTAGCGTGATGTTATATAGCCTATGTTACTCAGTGAAAATTTAGCTTTCTAACGGCAAAAGAATTTTTGAAATCGGTCCAGTAGTTTTTAATTTTATTCGTTACATACAAACATACAGATACAAAAGTTTCCTCTTTATAATATTAGTATAGATAATAATTAATTAATACTAGTCTGTGTCCTCCTTCTCTGTCCATAGTGTCGTATGTCTTCGGTGTAAAAATGAGATTATTTAAAACCACTCGTAATTGTAATTAGTACTACCTTTATATCATCATCACTTCAACCCATAAATTAATTTCCCACTGCTGGGCACGGATCTCCTCCAAACAGTTTGGAGGGAATTTAACTTAAGGTTCCCTTAGTCGCCTTTTACGAAACCCACGGGTTGAGATGGGGTAGTGACATTATGTATTCTTAATCTGTCACTACACGAGTAATAGATTATAACTGTTACTAACCTGTAGCTCTAAAGCCATTTATTTAAGTTTGTCTAGATTGTCTAGATCCCAAAACACTAGCTTATATTAGCTTACTTTGGCCTAGATGGCGCTGTATAAAAAAAAATGTATTTTATAGTCTGGAATACCACAAAGCTTAAAAGCTCTTAATTATGTATATTTTTTTACCACATTCACACACCGTCATCTAGTCCCAAATTAAGCAATTATATTTACTTGTGTTATGAGTACTAAACAACTGATATACTACTTAAATACATATTTTTTTTTGTAAATACGATTATAGATAAATTACACCCAGACAGAACAAACAATCATGCTCATCATACAAAGATTTGTCCTGGGTGGGAATCGAATCCACGACCTTCGCTTAGCAGTCAGGGTCACTAACCACTAGACCAACAGGCTGGTCTACAACTATTAGCATCAATTGCAGTTGGACCGGTTAGTCAATATATTGCACCACAGCATTTATTTTTATAGATCAAATATACCAAACAAGTATACATACATACATTACTTAGGATACTTGCTGCGATTCTGATTCGGATTCATCATTTCAACCTGCGGTCCGGCGGAAACCGACAAGCTGTACCAATGTGGATTTCACTTTGTGGAATTTATATGTACTATTCAAGTGACTTACCATCTGCTAACGGTGAAGGAAAACATCGTGAGGAAACCCACATACACTAGAAGAAATTCTATGAGTATGTCTGATCCACCAACCCGCACTAGGCCAGCGTGAGTGGATTATGGCCTAAACCCTCTCAGCTCTCTAGTTAGAGGAGAGGAGAACCGAGCCCAGCAGTGGGACATTAATAGGCTACTGATGATGATGATGGTAAAGGTACTCTAATTCTCTGGTTATTTGGTGCTACATAGTTTGGCACTACACAACAAAAGATTGCAGTGACGTGGGTTCGATTCCCACACGAAAAAATATTTGTATGATTAATAGATATTTGTTTCAAATCTAGATGTTCTTCGTGTCCTTTAGTTGTATGTTTATAAAATTCCCGTCACACAGGACTTGTACCTTAGTGGGGACGTTGTCTTTTACAAACATTTTTTTTTTATTATTTCTATTTACGTCTATCATTACCGGTTATAACCTAATGCGATAGTGTAATAATAATAGGTTTTTACCTAGTGAACTTTTTGTAACTAATTACAAATGATAAATTCCTTGTGAATTCACTCAGAAAACAAAATAAAAGATGGGTTGAAAATAAATAAATAAATAAATAAAAATTGCGTTGTGTTGTGCTCTAGGAATTTGCACCATCTCTGAGACTCTAGATACCTAATGTATGTATGTGGTTGGAGAACACAATAAAAGGCTGTACCAATAATCATGGGATCGGTCGAAAACCACAAATGGTTGATAGATTAAAAAGTGAACGTTATACGCGTGTTTTAAATGGACGACGTACTTTCCGAGTCGTGACGTCATACGATCGTGTGGACGCAGCCGCTGCCCAAGCAGATCTCACGTATTCTTGCGAAATGTCCACTCAGCATACAGTTTGTATCGCGAACTGGCCACAACAACACGCGCTGTTATTGTTAATTAAAAATAATATAAGTTTGAATTTGGAAGTGGTGTTCGAATGTGATATTTTCAAAATTTTGATATTTGTTTTTTTATTGTGAGAAGTTATTTTATTGAAGGTGAGCTTTTTTTCTTGTTTTTTTATTTTTTTAACTATTTTATTTTTTAAATATTTTATGGTTTTATAAAAAATAATTAAGTAGGTAGATTTAAGATATTAAAAATATTTTAAAATAAATTTTACTTTAAAAATTGTTGTTTAAAATTTCGATCGTAATAATATCATGTAGACAAAAAATACACATAAAAAAATCTCAAATAATAATTTAAAAATAAAAGTGTGGACTTCCTGCGGCTGATATGATGATGATCATGATCAAGAGCAGAATTCACTGATTTTCGGTTATTATTGCAATCCATAAACGTCCCACTGCTGGGCACGGGTCTCCTCCAAACATTGTGGAGAGAATTTAACCTACTATATCACGCGCTGGCCAGACATTTAATATAATATTCTACCACATTCACACAACACCATCTAGTCCTAAAGAAAGCAATTATATTTGCTTATGTTATGGGTACTAAACAACTGATATACTACTTAAATAATTTTTTTTTTTGTAAATACATACATATTATAGATAAATTAAACCCAGACACAGAACAAACCTTTATGCTCATCACACAAAGTCCAAAGATTTGTCCTGGGTGAGGATCGAACCCACGACCTCCGGCTTAGCAGTCAGGGTCACTAACCACTAGACCAAACAGGCCAGTCATCTTATATGCATATTGAATGCGTTTCGTTCAGACAGGTAGGTTGATAGGTATAGGGTTGTGTTTCAAATTTTCATTTTCTTGCAGTGCTCTTGTCTACAAAAGGTTTTTACCCTTAGACGCCTTTTACGACACCCATGGGTTGAGATGGGGTAGTGACATTATGTATTCTTAATCCATCACTACACGGACTTATAAAATACATACCCAAAATGACACAACGGGCGGGTAGCTATTGCTAAAGCTCTATAGTTAAACGGTCTGCTTAACAATTATACACACCCGGGCAAAACTGTGTGTAGTCCGTGTAGTGACGGATTAAGAATATGTAATGTCACTACCCCATTTCAACCCGTGGGTGTCGTAAAAAGGCGACTAAGCTTGACTTTAAGCAGACAAGAGCACTGGGAGAACCCGTCTGGCCAGCGTGGTATAGTAGGCTAAATTCCCTCCACAATGTTTGGAGGAGACCCAGTTCCCAGTCGTGGGCCGTTTATGGGTTACAGGGGGGTGAAACCGGGGCGGGTTGCTAGTAGATTATATTTTCAAACTCACTCCCAACTCCCAACACAGTGCCCTGTGCGTCAGGGGCAAGTCTATTGACAATTACAATAGACACAAATTACTCATTGTTGATGGTGTATAATACATTATTTATTCTATGAATACTAATTATATATATATACCACGTGACACTTGTATGTGTGTGAAGTACTCTTCGTATACTGGCTTCTCCTCGAGACTCTACCCGCGTAGACCATGGGAACTAGGGTTGCCAACCTTTTTTGAAGGCAAAATAGTATTTTTTTCAAAACATTGCAAAAAACATAGTACTATTGTTTGTTTTTGGTAATTATTTATTTTTCCAAGTGTATTTGTTGTTAGTCTTAGCTTTGGTTAACTAACTCTAATTATTTTTAAAATAACTATAGGAATCTGGGCAATTGAATGCGTTTCGTTCTGAAATTCCCAATGCTGCGTTGCGGGTGCGTTTCCGTCACAGTTAAAAAAGCGTGAAAACTGAATTACCGATGAAAATATAGTATTATTTGTACTATATTATTTTTCTTTAACATATAGTACAATGGAGTGAAATAAAGCACGATATTTTATAATATAGTACGAGTGGCAACCCTAATGGGAACACAAAAATATTTATAGGCACATCCTAAACACATGTCATATTATATAATAATAATAAAACCTTTTATTCCATAACTTTTTAGTTAAATTACTTATCAGACACAGATAAAAAGAGTTTTAAAATGAGAAACGACGGTGGGAGATTTTGAATTTTACGTCTTTAGACATAAGAAGGAAATTGCCGGACAGAATAATCTCAACTTACATCTGTTTTACATTGAAAGTGCGAATGTTATTAGTTTTTAAAGATATGTGCTGTATCTAATGTTAGTATAAAGTTGAAGTAATAATTATATTCATCATTTTAACCCATAAACGTCCCACTGCTGGGCATGGGTCTCCTCCAAAGAATGGTGTGGGAATTTAGCCTACTATACCACGATGGTCAGACGGCTTGGTATAGGGTATAGTGTTTTGAATTTTCCTTTTCTTGCAGTGCTCTTGTCTGCATAAAGTTATATTTGAAATGTAATTAATTTAGGTTAAGGACTTATAACATTACATGTAAGTTAAAATAATTTAGTCAATTTCCATAAATTAGAATGGTTCGGAACCAGCTGACGTTTCTAGATTATCTGTCAATCTAGATGTTCTAATTTTGATTAAAATAGTCAGCATTTTGTTTCTAATATAATTTATCATGTCAGCTTACAAAATAACTGTCAAAATATTAGATTTTAATAAGAAGTTAACCTGACAGATGTCGTCCATAATCGTTTCGGTTCAAATTATGATATCGGTCGCGAATACCAACAGAGACACGTTAATTTTTTACTCGAGTGTCAAGGAAGGGTTATGTTTTTCGTAACTTATAGTATTTTTTTTAATTTCTTTATTACCTCATATCTTCTAAACGTCTGGATGGATTTCGAGGTACCCAAGTGTCTTTAAATAGATGTTTAAAAAAAAAAGGGGAACTTTTGAAAAAAAAGGGTTTTTTTATACAGCCCAAAGCAAGCTCATATTTTATGCTTGTGTCAAATAATCTAGACCCTAGGGTCAGAGGCTGGCAATTAACCACATTAAACATAGAATGACACCTAAGTTAAATATTTAAATTTAATTAGGTTTAAAAATTGGATTAGTCTTTTCAGTGCATTCATTTTTTGACTAAATTGACAGTACGTACCATAGATAATTCTAAATTCAAAAAATTCTAAATTCAAAAAATTCTAAATATAAAAAATTCTAAATACCTATGTACTTGTTTCAATTTTATCTACAAACATTTAATTTTACAACTATAAATTAGTATGATTTACAATTAATGAATAGTAAGCAAATTACCCAGTAAGTACTAAGGAATATCATTAATTAATCATGTACACAGCATGTACATTATGTAATTTTTTAAATAAAGCAAATGGCGGCACTTATTTCAATACATTACTTATTGACTAAGACATTGCGTAGACATCATTTGTAATGATAATGGAGCCTGTCGAGCGCTAACGTGCCAATTATCTACTCGATATTATAACGTGTAGTTACGGATTAAGAATACATAATGAGACTACCCCATCTCAACCCGGGGGTGTCGTAAAAAGCGACTACGTGTAACCTTACGCAGACAAAAGCGCAAGAAAACTTAAATTCGAATACCAATCCGGCTGGCCAGCGTGGTATAGTAGGCTAAATTCCCTTCACATTCTTTGGCCAGCCGTACCCAGCAGTGGGACGTTTATGGGTTGAAATGAAGAATAATTTGATACTTATTTGAAACAAACTAAACAATATTAAGAAATTTGATGGGCAAAACTTTGAGACTTCCATTTGCGCCTTCATAATCCCATGCTCAGCGGCTGTCCACCAGGCGGACAATTTAGTCACCTTGTATGACACCCATGGATTGAAATGGGCTAGTTATGTGGTACTTTCAGGGTCTGATGATGACCGATGATCTATAATCCTAGTAAAGTAACTTTCACGTATAGAGACATAATAGCTACTTGTCAAGTAATCAATATGGATATTTTATATTAAAACCAGTTTATCACACGTCTTTGTATACGGAACAGCAATAATTTATACGAAACTATGTATAATATATAATATTATAATTATTTTCTAGCATAGCAACACCAAAAAGGTGCGTCCATAACATATGGAAAAATTCCCCGATGAACTATCTATACTAATTTTATAAAGATGAAAGATTTGTATTTTTACCCGACTGCCAAAAAGGAGGGTAATATTTTCCGCGCGTATGTATGTATGTATGTGGGCATTTCTGTTCCATTGTGACCTTCTGTAGCCTAAACGGCTTGGCTGATTTTAAAGTGTGAGGTGTCATTAGATTTGTATTTTTCCCCCGAGTGTAATAGGCTATGTGACGTCAACAAAAAACCAATATGGCGGCCGTAAACTGTCAAAACAGACGTTTTTTTAATGCTATCGCAATATGGGTATCAGATGAAAGCTAATTAATAGCCTAATTCAATTATATATGCACTAACTATTGCCCGTGACTCCACTTGTCTTTTGTAACCTAAGATTTATACATAACTCATCTACTCCATATCTCAGTCTGATGACGTCACAGTAAAAAAAACTTTTATCCAACGAGATACCAAAGTAAGCGAGTTCTCTCATCAGAACCTGTCATTTATTCTATATAACTTCGGTTCTTACAGATACGCAGATATGGCCGCACCCTTATCTGACCCCAATGTTAGAGTAGAGTAGGGTTGCCACCTTTTTTTTAAAGCAAAATAGTATTTTTGTCAAAACTTTGCAATAAATATAGTACATACTGAAAAAAAGTATACATTTGTTTTTTATACCAAATTAAGTAGGTATTTATTTTTCCATATGAATATTTTGTTATTGGTCTTTTGTAAACAAACTCTTATTAATTTTAAAATAATTAAAGGAATCTGAACAATTGAATGCGTTTCGTTCTGAAATTCCCAATGCTGCGTTGCAGGTGCATTCCCTTCATAATTAATAAAAAAAACGCGAGAACTGAATTACTTACCGATGAAAATATAGTTTTATTCGTACTATATTATTTTTCTATAACATATAGTTACAATAGACTGGAATATAGCACGATACTATGTATATTATATAGGAATGCATTATTTGTAATTAGTTACAAAAAGTTAATTAGGTAAAATACTATATATTATTAAGCACTATTGAATTAGGTTATAAACTGTAATAATAATAATATAATAATATTCTACCACATTTACACAGCGCCATCTAGTCCCAAATTAAGCAATTATATTTGCTTGTGTTATGGGTACTAAACAACTGATATACTACTTAAATACATTTTTTTGTAAATACATACATATTATAGATAAATTACACCCAAAGATTTGTTCTGGGTGGGGATCGAACTTAACCAACAGGCCAGTCGTAATGATAGATGTAAGTTGAAATAAATAAATAAATATCGACTGGCCTGTTGGTCTAGTGGTTAGTGACCCTGACTGTTAAGCCGGAGGTCGTAAGTTCGATCCCCACCCAGAACAAATGTTTGTGTGATGAGCATAAAGGTTTGTTTTGTGTCTGGGTGTAATTTATCAAAAATTATTTAAGTATTATCAGTTGTTTAGTACCTGCAATTGCTTAATTTGGACTAGATGGCGCTGTGTGAATGTGGTAGAATATTATTCTTATTATTAAATATAGTACGGGTGCCAACCCTAGCGTAGAGGCCGCCAAGATGTTTAAATATAATATATTTTATTTGTATTGTATAATTTAACTGGTAGGACAGAGCCTATTTGTGTGGTCAATATTTAAGGTGTTATATGCCCTTTAAAATGGCGAAGGTTTACCTTGAGTACGTTAGATATAGCATGAATAGAATCCAATTAGTTTTGTATTCTATGACATTGCGTAATAATGTGCAAATTATATATTCATTATTGAGATGTGGTTTTGAAAATGTTTCTATTGAATTCAACTCAATCTATACAAATAAATAAAATTGGAGTGTCTGTTTCTTATATCTTAAAATAACCGCTTTTTCTACATGCATATGAATGTATATACGGTACATATACCAAAATTTTTTTTTTTCAATTTTTGTCTGTCTGTTTGTTCCGGCTTATCTCTGGAATGGCTGGACGGATTTAGACGGCACTTTCACTGGCAGATAGCTGATGTAATAAGGAGTAACTTAGGCTACTGTGAAAAAAATAATGTTGCTTTTGTTAAATGCGCGGGCGCAGCTAGTATTCAATATAATAATAATAATGTTTGGACATTCACACACAGCGCCATCTGCCATCTAGTCCCAAACTAAGCTAATGCTTAATAACTTTTTTTACGTAAATTATACATATGACTGTCACCGTGGCGCAGTGGTTAAGGTGGTCGCCTCGCCACTACATCGCCGTGCTGGGTGACGTGGGTTCGATTCCCACACGAGACAAATATTTGTGTGATTCATAGATATTTGTTTCTAGTCTGGGTGTACTTTGTGTCCGTTAGTTTCATGTTTGTAAAGCTCCCCGCGTCACAGGGCTAGTTCCCTAGTGCGGGCGTTGTCTTTTAAAAAACAAAAACAAAAAAAAAAAATATATATTATAGATATATATTTTGACTGTCACCGTGGCGCAGTGGTTAAGGTGGTCGCCTCCCCACTACATCGCCGTGCTGGGTGACGTGGGTTCGATTCCCACAAGAGACAAATATTTGTGTGATTCATAGATATTTGTTTCTAGTCTGGGCGTACTTTGTGTTCGTTAGTTTCATGTTTGTAAAGCTCCCCGCGACACAGGGCTTGTTCCCTAGTGCGGGCGTTGTCTTTTAAAATAAAAATAAAAAATATAACACCCAGAAACAGAAGAAATAATTGTGCTCATCACACAAAGATTTGTCCTGGATGGGAATCGAACCCCCGACCTCTATCTCAGCAGTCAGGGTCACTAACCACTGAGCCACGGAGGCTTGTACAGTTATATATATGTTTGTAAAGTTAACATCCTGCTCACTGTTTAATAAAAAAGCCTTTTATCCATGTAGTGGCTGATTAAGACTACAATTATTATAATTGTACTACCCCATCTCAACCCGTGGGTGTCGTAAAAGGCGACTAAGGGAGCTTACAAACAATAGCACTACGAGAAAAGGGAAATTCGGAACAAACCCTATACCAACCCGTCTGGCCAGCGTTGTATAGTTGGTTAAATTCCCTCCACATTCTTTGGAGGAGACCCGTGCCCAGCAGTGGGACGTTTGTGGGTTGAAATGATGATGTTGAACTTTTTCTTAAACGCCATCTATCTTGCAATAGATAAGTTAGGTACCTTCTATATGTTTGATAATTTAGATGATATTTACCCGACTGTCAGGACGGGTATTGTTTTTCGCGCGTATCTTGTATGTTTGTAAATTTCTTTATTCCCACGTTTCTTCCAAACGGCTGGATGGATTTCGACAAATTAGGGTATCGTTAGATTAGTCTAGAAAACCCAAGTGTCCTTAGATAGGTTTTAAGAATAAAAAGACTTAAACGGCGGGCTTTTGACGCCAAATTGTAAGAAGTTCAATTTTTTTTTAACCAAACCTATCGAGTTTGGTATCAAAATAAAGAGAATCAAAAGGAGATTACATATATTCAAAAAGAGATTATACATAATTGAATGGTTCCAAATTTTAAGTAGTTCTATTATCTTTTTTAACCAAACCTATCGAGCAGAGTAGGTATCAAAATAAAGGGAATCAAATGACTTATTCGTTAACTCGGCCGCGAGAAACTCGCCCGCGCGGTCGTGTTAAATAAAATATTAACTATTCTTTTATTATGCGTCTCGGCCGAACCACGCGGTCGAGTTGCTGAAGTAATTTTTTCGTATATTGTATTATATTATATACATATGTTATGTATTTAAATTTAATCAGGTATAATAATATTACGGTCTTTTTGGTGCGTTGCTCTCTGTTGATTTGTTTCAGTAGGGTTATTAATTTTTTTTAATTATATTTACTTGTTTAAACATATTATCTTCCAACACACCAACTACTTCCAATAAATCCAATCCAAAAAGCTATGATTTATTTATTTTTTTAACTTTTTTTCCTTTCCACCGTCGTTATATTGACAGTATTTTATTTATCTATAGACGTAAAGTGTGAATAAAAACTTTTGTTATGAGAAATAACACAATTAGTATAATTTTGTTAATTGCCATTCAACTAAGATGCTCCAAGAGTTATTATTTTTTTATATTGTTTACGACAAAAATACGAAGTAATTTCACGGATTTATTCAAATACTTCCCCAATTACATATTTTTAGGGTTCCGTAGTTCTGACTAGGTAACCCTAACCTTATAATTTTGTTTGTCCATCTGTCTGTCTGTCCGAGGTTTTGCTAAGAGACTGTTAGTAGTTTTGTAGGAGTGTGTATATCAATTACGTCGACAAAGTGGTAAAATAAAATTTAGGTAAATATTTTTTTTTTATGGTAGCTCCCATACATGTGAAGTGGGGATGAATTTTTTTTTGTCGTCTACCCCATCGTGTGTGGTATCGTTGAATAGGTCTTCTAAAATGACTTGGGGGTTACTAACATTATTTTTCGATTTAATGGTCCATTTACGAAATATTAAACTTTTAAGAGCTAATTTTTGTTCCAGTAGGGCGTCCCCCCCCCCCTCTAAAAGCTAAACTGCTGGCTTGAAAAATCTGGAAAAATTCATGATGATAGTGCATTTCATGAACTTTAAATAAAAACTATAGAGGCTAAGATAACTTTATTAGTTTAGCAGTAATAGTCGTTGAACTTGGGTGTTGGATAATTTTGTACCAAATACAAAATCCTTAGCATTAATCCTTTATAGTGACTAAGATAAAGTAGTTGCTTGTTTATAACGGGTAAAGACTTGCATTTAAAAACAAAATAATATAACGGGCTGATACGGAACCCTACATTGTGCGTGGCTCGACACGTTCTTGGCCAGTTTTTTTAAATAATTAACGATTACATTTTTAACACTTTTTATTATAATTTATTAAATTTAACAAAGTTCAGATATGTTTTTAATTAAGAGGACTCTCAGGACACGGAGGAATGTCAAAGTTGGCATAGTTTGACTACTGTACTCAGAGACGTAACCTAACTTTAAATTTTATTTAGTAAAAACGTGTAATACTTAAGTCTATACGCCTAAAGATGATTATTCAATGAAAAAATTGTGTTCATGAGAAATTACTGCTAATTGATGTCTCTGAGGAGTGCGGCCGTTAGTTAGATAATATAAATTTAATTTAATTTACTAGTTTTTTATTTACTAGGCCCAATAAATTGCGACATAATTGCGTGAAGTACTAATAATTACCACGTAAGTAAAGATTTTCTTGTTATTGAATTTACTACGTTTGTTAGAGAGATTCAACTCTTTTGATTGATGCTTTCGATCGATGCGATAACAGTACTGGATGTAATTTTTTTTTAAATTTAGCTGATTCTATTGCCTGTTGTATTAAGGGAATTGCTGAAAATTTTTGAATGCAGTATTATTTATTTTTTAAATATAATAAAGGAATGTTTCCCTTGAGTAAAATTTATCTATCTGCAATATTTAGAGTACTTTCCCTCTAGGTGGCGTTACAAACTTCCACCCTGTATAAGTAGGTACTTAAATTTCATGAAACCGTTATTTTATTCCAAATTTAAAACTAATCTCACACGAAGAAAACGTGAACACTCACAATTAATATTATTAATACGTTCAAATTCATGATTTGTATTGATTTGAATTGAATTTTTAATTAAGTTACAAAACTAGTCTTGTTCGTAAAATTTGCGAACGACTAAATTATGCAAAAACAATAGGTAATCAAATGTAATTATTTAAATAGAAACACGTGAAACTGTCCAGCAGTTTGTCACATCACGTGCTAACAGAGAACGTCTTAAAATAGCAAGTTTATTAATTACCTTCCTCAATTAGTGCATTTTAGACCAAAGAAAATAATAATGTGGTGTAATATTAATGTGGGAAATAATTTTTGAAGTTTACTTAATTATAAATTAAGATAAACTTAATCATAAATTAAGATAAACTTAATTATAAATTAATTAATTAAGTTTACTTAATAAATGATATTATTATTATTTATTTATCATTGTCACTGTGGGGAAACCGACAGCCTCGGTCACCATGGCCTATCTTGCAGCAGGAGTACAGGTCGTATACCACGGCATGCTCAATTAAATGACATAATCCACCGAGCTCAGAATAGCTGTCACCAATGGCGTTCCAGCTATTCTTTAACCGAATTATATTTTTTTGAATGTCAATGTCAATATTACTATAATTATGTAGTCAAAATATATCAAAAATTTATTTATTTATTTAGTCGTGAAAATACACTATACTTAATAATATAAAACCAAAAAATACCTATATAATATATAAAATACACTAACCTACCTACTTTATCACTAAATTAAAAGTTATTTTTGTTTTTGCTAGCTGTATTTTAAATACGTAGAGGAATTGAGGATGAATGAGGAATGTAATATTCATGTGGGACAAAGAAATATTTTTTTGGAATGTGGGACAAAATATCGAGGCAAACGAGGCATGAATCTTATTTATATAAATGTTTACTTATATCAATAAATACTGACAGCAGTTCAGGGCCCCAAATTAATTTACGACTGGATCAATCGCATCGTAATAGTATCTTAATCAGGGGCGGAACGTGAGTTTGTGGGGCCCTGGGCTGATACAACTCGGGGACCCCAAGGGGGCCTGTCTAAATTATAAATTGGACCGATTTAAGCAAAAAGGATCCAATCAACACAAACCTCATTTTGAGTTAATCCCGGTTACCACATAATGTGGTAGTCAAGTGTTAAGTCAAGTTGGAATTTGGAAGCCTTTTGGACTAATTTATAATTCAGTACAGTATTTCTCTGGCTTTTAGTTAAGTTCATATAGGATTACATAAAAATACAATAACAAAATTTAGCATTACAAAGTCAGAGAAATAATGCAATGAATTTTAAAGTCAAATATCGCAAAATGAGGTTTGTGTAGATTGGATCATTTTTGCTTAAATCGGGCCAATTAACTGCCATTAAAAAACCGGCTAAGTGTAATTAACATTTTATAAACTTAACCATGATAGATAGATAGATCTTTATTTGCTAAAACATGTATTGTGTGTACATACTGTACATACAATTGCATGCAAGATGTTACAATGGTTTGAGCCGACAAACGTTTGTCATTATACAATAACGTGCAAATATTGTGAGGCAGGTATAGTTCTGTCAACAAAGGAGTTCTAGAATGCGTGAAAAGGAACCTAAGCGATTTCTTCGAAAACTTGTTAAGGATGCTTAGAAAGTGAACATACTAAAAGTCCTGACGTTTCAGAGGTGAGCCAGTGGGGAGAGAGGGGTAAAGGTACCATTTTTGAGTTTTTGGCTTATAACTAAAAAACGGTACGTTTTAGGAGAAAAAATCCTTCTACTTAAAGCTTATCAAATTGTCTACCTGGCGGGCAGCTTACTCTGAATTTCGACATTCGATTAGTCGGTTTTGATGTCGCTGACAAATGAAAGGAAATTTAGATATGGTAACTGTCACTTTTAAACATTTGAAAGTGACATCAATACCGACTAATCGAATGTCGAAATTCAGAGTAAGCCCCCAGAATACGAAAATTTTTGAAACTACTATTAGATCCAATTATGATTCAATTGTTCCATTCATAATTTAGCAGAATTGGGGCACAGAACTGTTGTCTAATTTTACAATTTCCGTCGGCGGCTGCGGAAGACGCCGCTTCCAAGAAGAGGCTTAAGTATGCTGCCCTGGAGCCAATGTACGATTTTGAGCCCATTGCAGTAGAGACCATGGGCAGTTGGGGCAAAGACGCCAGGAATTTTATCCAGGCATTAGGGCGCCGACTTAATAATATATGTGGTGACTCCCACTCCGGGTCTTTCCTGGTGCAAAGGTTGGCCATTGCCATTCAGCGCGGGGACGCGGCAAGCGTTGTGGGCACCTTTGCGCCAGGAGCAACCAGGGGCGGGTTATTTGACTGACGACTGACTTTTGTCTGTTTATTTTAGATTTAAGTTTTAATTTAATAAGACGGAAATTATAAATTAAATAGTCTTTATCATAAGTTTGTGAGGGTGAGTGTTTAGACGTGTGTCTACTGTCTATATTTTACAATTATTAAAGTCTGCGATAAACATTAAAATTACTTTATTTTTGCGGTTTCAAATAAAATCAAGAACTAATTTAATTCAGCGTGTAATTAAAACATAATATAATATAATTAAAACATAAGATAAACAACAATAAAAACGACGTTTCTAGATAATTGATGTGGTCTTGTGGTTAACAACAAAATCTAAATTCAATTAAGTTAAAATTGTAGTATTCAGTAATGATTAGATAAATGGGTGTCCAACGTCATCATGTTGTTCTTCATTCACTTACGTAGTTAGTAAATGAACATGGCATGTTTGGGATACGATGCAATCGAAAAAAAACACAAATATAACACAAAATAGTTATGTTATGACAATTAGAATATTCAATAAGATTCCAAAAAAGATCCCAGAATTACCGCCATCTTTATTCAAGTCAAGACTGAAGTCTTGAAAAAATGTTTTTACAACTTAAAAGAATAATTTGATTGTAAAACTTTATAGGTGTTTCGTGTACATATATAATTATTAATAACCGTATAGAAGTAAGTTTAGTTATTATATATCTAGTTACTAATTGAACTTCTTGTAAAATTCGCATGCCTTAAAAAGGTGAATATGTTGGATTTTAAGTCACACAACTAACAACCACTGTATCCTGTTCTTGGCGAATAAATATCTTTATCTTTTACGACACCCACGGGTAGAAATGGGGTGGTGACCAGCGATGCGATATATACGATATATCGAATTTTCGATAATATCGATCTTGAAATATCGATATATTAGCATTTAGAAAAACATTAAATATCGATAATTTAAATAGTTGCTACATCGGTGCCAGCAGAACGACTGTTCTCGAAGGCAGGAGCTACTGTTACGGCAAGTAGGAATCGGCTGCTAGGAAAAAGACTTTCTAAACTGTTGTTTTTAGGTTCTATTGATAAAAGTTATTGGGAAGTATGAAAATATAATACTTCTAATTTTGATTATGACATGTCTTCTAATTTTGATTATTTAATAATAAATCTTTTATATGACTTAATTCGTCTTAATTTTTTCAAATTCATTATATAGAATATCACCTTGAAACGACCGATATTATCGATTATCGATAACATCACTATGAAACTGTCGATATTATTGATTATCGATATTTTCAAGGCCTCGATATAAATATCGATATTCATATCGATATTTTCAACTATTTGCAACCCTAGTGGTGACATTTTAATTATATTCCTATTCCGTCTACACAGACACTATTTGCGATAAAGCCGCATGGATATCGCTAAGTATCGTAAATTGTTTAAGTACATACGAGTACATAATATTTGATATGTCATAAGTATACTAACAAACTATATTTACTTATGGTGACATTATAAATTCACGAATGTAGATCTATATTAAAGTGTTTGTTTGACCTTTACATAACATAGTGTTCTCAGACAGATTGCTAGCAAGTAGCAAGTATTGCTTAAGTTTCAAGTTGAAGTTTTCGAGAGATTCGAGGTATTTTTATCATCTTGTGAGAAAAATATTTTTTCAAATCGGACCTGAGATTACCGCGTTCAAATAAACAAATAGCTTTGTAATATTAATCAAATATAGGCACAATTAATTGACGGAAAACTACTACACTCAAATTAATATTATGAATAATATTTGTATAATGTCTCGGTGGCGCAGCGGGCAGTGTATACGACTTCTGCGCAAGATGTTCCTGGTTCGATTCCCGAGTCGGGTAAAAATGGAATTGTTTCTTTATCATGAAAATTCAGAAAAATTTGGAGACCCGCTGACATCGGGAACAGACCATGTTGCCGATGGTTATGGCTCCAGAGAAAGGAACCTCCTCACAATACGTGCCGAGTCGAGTTGCCGCCTTCTGCATCAGGCCCTATATCCAACCACTTTACTCGAGCCTCTTAAGATATTGGTCGGCCTCTTTGCTATTAGACCTTATCACGACAATCGGTACAATGACTGCTGAGTCCACATACCACATGTCGACAATCTCGTGAGCTAAATCAAGACACTGAATTTGTTTATCTTTCTTAGCCTTCAAGAGATTCTCATCATGAGAGACCGTGATATCAACAATATCTTCAAAAAGGTTTGATAGGTGGCCTCCAAGTGTTTCCATTGCAAAGATCCCATGCCTATCTTTCTGATCATCATCAGAACCTGAGGTAAAATGGGCCTATATTTTAATTGAGACCACTAACAACACATTGGTGATAACCACATTCAATTCCATTTAGTAGTTTTTGCGGGATGCGCGTGCAAAAATACAGACAAGAATTCTAAAAATAGTTTTTTTGGCTTCTGTGGCTTTAAAAAAGACCCTGTACATAATTTTTTATTGAATATCTTTAATGTACTGACATCGACCCGTTTAAAATTTATTATATGTATAGATTAATTCAATGAATATAATAATCATCATCATCATCATTCATCAGCAACCTATTTAGTCCCACTGCTGGGCTCGGGTCTCCCCTCCTCTAACTCACGCGGGCCTAGTGCGGGTTGGTAGATCAGACATACTCATAGAATTTCTTCTAGTGTATGTAGGTTTCCTCACGATGTTTTCCTTCACCGTTGAATATAATAATATTATGAAATAAAACAATTATATTATGTAGATGTTATGATATCAATCGATTGCATTTTTTTTGGAATCTAAACCATCCTCGATTCCACTAGAAGACATACACAAAAATTGATTCAAATCGGTTCAGCCGTTTAGGAGGAATTCACTGTCAACACACCTACCAACAGAAGAATTATATATATAAAGATATCGCACATAATAATAATAAAAAATCATTATTTAAATGGTAGGTAGAAGGTACAAAAGACAAGGTAAACAGGATTTATTAGCACATGAATTTTTCTATAAACGTGTTTAATTTATGTTAAAATAACAAAAAGTTATTCAAAATTATACGAGAATTCCCGGCAATATTCGTGTTGTTTTCAAAACTTGAATTTTTTTATATCAGGTTAGTCACAAACAAGCTCGCAAGCACCGAATAAAATTAAAAACTACTGGACTAATTTCAAGCTAGATTATCACTGAGTAACAAAGGCTATATAACATCACACTACGGACAATAGGAGCTGAGCAGTGGCCAAATAAAGAACTAACCGTGATATTATATAGCATATACTGGGCATATACATTTCGACTGGCCTGTTCGTCTAGTGGTTAGTGACCCTGATTGCTAAGCCGGAGGTCGTGGGTTCGATCCCCACCCAGGACAAATCTTTGTGTGATGAGCATAAAGGTTTGTTATATGTCTGGGTGTAATTTATCTATAATATGTATGTATTTACAAAAAAAAATGTATTATATATAACACAAGCAAATATAATTGCTTACTTTGGGACTAGATGGCGCTGTGTGAATGTAGTAGAATATTATATTATACCCTTCCTTGATAAATGGGCTATCCAACACTAAAAGAATTTTTTAAATCGGGCCAGTTAGTTCCTGAGATTACCGCGTTCAGTTCAACCAAACAAACTCTTCAACTTTATAGTATAGGATTTGTGTTGAGGCGCTTGTAGCATTGTGGTACTGAGATGTTACAATCATCAGGGTTAAGCAACACTCGGCAAGGTCAGTCTATGATGGGTGACCGTTTGTGGCAATTTCGTTCTCGAGCGTCTCCGTGCTTCGGAAGGCACGTTGCACCGTTGGTCCCGGTTATCACTCAATGTTGTAGTCGTTAAGTCAAGTTAGAAGCCTTCTGGGCGACTTGATAAATTCCAACAGGGTCTGCCTCAAGAACACACGATAAAAAGAATAGGATTTGCTTAAAACTAAATTTAAGGTACATCTTACAAGGTAACGAAACGATCACCAACAGATAATTGTAGTAACTTAATTGTTTCCTTAACTCATAAGGAAATCGATATAGCAGAGCGAAATGTTGTTGACGATAACGTAATATTGTCAACTATTGTCTGACTGACTGACTGGCCTGTTGGTCTAGTGGTTAGTGACCCTGACTGCCTAGCCGGAAGTCGTAGGTTCAATCTCCACACAGGACAAATCGTTGTCTTATGAGCATGACTGTTTGTTCTGTGTCTGGGTGTAATTTATCTATAATATGTATGTATTTACAAAAAAAAATGTATTTAAGTAGTGTATCAGTTGTTTGGTACACATAACACAAGCAAATATAATTGCTTAATTGGACTAGATGGCGCTGTGTGAATGTGGTAGAATATTATATTATTATTATTACAGACGGACAGTCATTTCACATTTTAGTAATCATCATCATCATTTTCATCTATTTTAGTTATGCAACTCTAGTATTTTACTAATAATTACATAATTTTAGTTTGTTGAAATTATAGAGCTAGAATACGTGTTGGACGGTCTAGTAAAATTTATTCAGTAAAACAACTCGAACAAGATGCAACTATCGCGAACGATAGTTTTGTTTAAATTAAATTAAAAACTGAATACATACACAATAAAATATTTACACATAACTTAAAAATATACACAGCTAACCTACCTAAAAAAAGAACCAGATACTTTATTCACAGGAAATTCTTATAAATAGAATATCTGATTGAGATCAGAATTAAAAATTAAATTAAATTTAAAATAAATAATTTTTATTTGAGATTATAATCCATATTTTGTTAGTATCATATATAAAACTTACAACTATTGTTAGTTTAAAAAGGACAACATAAAATAAACTAAAATATATTTTTAAATAAGACGTGTAATGAAACTCACCTGTCCTAGGACACTATCTACTTGACCGCATGCAATCGTATCCAGCGCCCCTTTAAATATAGCCTTTCCCGTCCCTTTCCGTTTAGCCTCTCCAAATCGATCAAAAAAAAAAGTTCGTTTTAAGAAAAATTACGTTGATAAACACTTGATTTGATAAATTCTAAATGAGAATGGTATTATATATTATAGAAGCCACTTAAAATGCCGCATTATTATTATAAACTAAATGACCCGGCGAACTTTGTAGGTACCGCCATATTTTATTTATCGTAAAAATGTTCCATTTTCAAATGTTTAAATAGAGATTTTAAAAAACAAAATTTTAAATTTTTTTTTGTATAATTTCTTACATGCCTTACCTCGACAATAGCAAATACAACAAAAAAAGAATTAGCCAAATCGGTCGAGCCGTTCTCACGTGAATCCATCACATACTGTTCGGCGATCCATTTTTATTTATATAGGTGCAAAACTCTGTCTAGTAATTTATTTAGTCATGGAGCATCTCCATCTCTCCATTTATTTAAGAGCTGCGCTCTTGTCGGTGGAGTAACTTCCAATCCTCTCTTTTTCCTGCCATTTCTTTCACCTCCTGATACGATACCACCCGTACCTTTATCTGTTTAATAAAATTCTCCTTGGTCTACCTCTTCCTCTCTTGGCTTCTATCTTTCGATCGTATCGTATCAGGTGTCCAATCATTTTTCCTCTTCTGTTCTCAATGGTTTCTATCATAGTTCTTGAGCATCTTATAGACTAATAATATTAATTTTCCATTACATAGCCTGTGTAATAAATCAAATAAAAATTGCCTAACAACGACTTTATCAACTTCATCAAATTGAAAATATAAGATAACAGCGCCACATATTATTAACATACGAAATGTACAGCTGTGACATCATTCGTATGATATGATGAGATGATGACATTTGGTTACCAATCAATGAAAAATAGAAAACGTATATTGCGTTTTTACAAACAGAGTGGCAATTTCGCAATTTAGTATCATATTTCGTGGTGTTCAATTTTTATTATTTAATCATCTCATTACAACCAACAAATATCCCACTGCTGGGCACAGGTCTCTTTCAAAGAATGTGGAGGGAATTCAGTCTACTATACCACGCTGGCCAGGCGGATTAGTATAGGGTTTGTTTTGTATTTTTCTTTTCTCGCAGTGCTCTAGTCTACATAATTTCACCTACCCCCTTATTCGCCTTTTACTACACCCACGGGTTAAGATGGGGTAGCCACATTATGTATTCTTAATCCGTCGCTACACGGACCGGCTTATTATATAATCGGTGCTATATTTAAAAAAAAATTGCTACACTTTAGAATTCTCTTACTGTCTAGGTATCTAACCATAATTTTTTTTTAAAAGCGTATCGTGAGTTTCTTGCAAATTCTTCTCATAGCTCCACCTCGTCAGCGAACTGGTCGTTGGCAAATTTGCTGACACTACTTTTCGGATAACCTGTTACATTCTTAACTTGTGACTTTCTTAACCTTGTAACCGAGATGAATAAACGCGATTTCATTTCATTTCAATCTAAGTTTACTGTTATTACTTATACTGTGGCACTAACAAGAGCTTTGGACCCAATCATTAAGATAAATTCGCCGCTCTCTTTGCCTCGACACATTTTATAAGTAAACCAGAAGTCGCGCGGGGCTTCACTCCCGTCGTTCTTTATTTGGCCACTGCTCAGCTCCTATTAGCCGTAGCGTGATGTTATATATCCCATAACCTTCCTCGATAAATGGGCTATCCAATATTAGAATATTTTTTTCACTCAAACCAGTAGTTCCTGAGATCCTAGCGTTCAATCAAACAAACAAACTCCTTAGCTTTATAATAGTTTCATTAGTGAATGGCTTAGCAAAGATTCTGTCAAAAATGAATTTTAGTTTGAACTTTTACAAGTTTTATTGAGGGTTCATCATCTTGAGGGTTTTGCCCATAATTGCCACGCTGGGCAGACGTGGTGGCAATCGCAGAGCGTAGCTTCGCGGCGGAGATGCTGCTGTCCATCTCCGCCCTATGATATTGGACTTATGTTAGTTTGGATGGGTATACCGCCATCTGTCGGTTCCGGTACCTTAGTCGCCTTTTACGACACCTGGTACATAGGGAGGAATTCAAATGATTTAATGCTCACCATATGTTTACATAATACATAATTTTACATAATAATAAAGACCAAATATGGACCCTGTCGGGCACGACAAAAACGGAAAGTAGACAGGAGGAAGCCACTGATTTTAAATTTTATTAATCTAATATTACATAATTAACAACTAATACTCTATTTTATCTAAAATTGTCGAAATTAAATAATAATTATATTTTATAAAATTATTGTTGTGATTTTGGGGTTTCTTTTATAAATTCGGTTATACTGTAGTAGCATTTATCTATAAGCATATGTCTCAGTAATATAAATAAAATTATTTTGGTTTGTTTCGTTTTTTATGCAATCTGGTAGTTTATTATATATTTTTATGGACATTACGAATGTGCTGGTAGAGTGCATGTTATGTCGTGAATTGGGTAGGTTTAATTTGTTTCTGTGTCTAAGTGTACCTACTATACTAGGTACCTACCTACTATTCTACTCCGCCGGTAACCCCACGGCAATTTTATTACCCGTTTTTTTTTATTTAGGTCGTATTCCAATGATTCCCTATAATTTTCTATACATAACGTAGATATTTATACACCGTATGAGGCAATTACGTATAGATTATGTTCAAATCTAGCCGTATATATGTGTAACGATCATCTAACCAAATCAGTTTAACGGCATTTATATTATAATAATATGTTGTTAGCAAAGGTTGTTAAACTTGACTGTTAACTTTCTTGTTAAAATTATGGTGTTCTTAACCACTGATTTCAAATCAAAATTATATGGAATCGACTAGGGTATCAAAACAAAGGGAATCAAAAGGAGATTATATATATACAAAAAGAGATTATACATAATTTAATGGTGTCGAATTGTAAGTAGTTAATTTTATTTTTTTAACCAAACGTATCGACTAGGATATCAAAATAAAGAGAATCAAACGGAGATTACAAATATATACATATGTTATGTATTTAAATTTAATCAGGAATAATAATTACAACCATTTTTCGGTCTCTTTAGTGCGTTGCTTATCTGTTGATTTTTTGCAGTCGGGTTATTATAATTTTTTAATTATATTTACTTGTATACTAAGACGTTTCATAAAATTTTGTCAAATTCATATCTTTATTACCAAATAAATACATTTACAACCCGTAAATATAATAATTATATATTTTAGTAAATTACCTACACCAATATTAGTAAATTAGAAAATGGTGAAAACATCTAAAACGTTTCATTTCAACCAATAAACGTCACGGGCAAGGGTCTCCTCCAAACAATGTGTAGGGAATTTAGCCTACTATACCACGCTGGCCAGACGGGGTGGTATAGGGTAGGTAAGGTCCCACTTAGTCGCGCTTTACAACACCGGGTTGAGATGGGTAGTGACATTTTTTATTCTTATTCCGTCACTACACGGAGAGACACATACAAATAATATATGACTGCAATGGAATAGGTATGGAGTTCTTCAAAAAAGGAGTGAATAAGTTTCTTAAGGGTCGGCAACGCGCTCGTGATGCCCCTGGTGTTGCAGGCGCTCATAGGCTACGATAACCGCTTACCATCGGGCGGACCGTACGTCTGTTTACCACCGTCGTGGTATAAAAAAAATGGAATAGGTACCTAGTGCAATTTTGTGGCATTTTATGACGTTAATTTAATATGAATGTTATGTAATTCGACCAGTATTTTCTGAGATTAGCGGTTTCAACCAAACAAACAAACTCTTCAGCTTTTTATTATTAGCATAGATAATTTTTTTTTTTTGACATATAAAATACAGGCAAATTATTTAATCGACATAGCATATTTAAACCACAAAGGTGTGTACTTACTGCTACAGGAAATCAGACTACAGAAATATATATAACAAGATCATAATAGTTGTATCTCTATTGTTACAGCAATGTCGGTAGAAACGATGACAGACAGTCAAATATTCAACCATAAACATGCAGACAAGGAGGACAAGGATATGGTGACGGAGATCGAGGCTCTTGGAGAGTCACAGATACAGAAGCTGTTCTCAGGGTCCACTGTGCTGCTGACGGGAGGCACCGGGTTCCTTGGGAAACTGGTCGTCGAGAAACTATTGAGGTAAGGAATTTGACTATTATTATTATTTAAATAAAAATGCATCTCTTTTGTTTACACGGAATGTTGTATCTATTGTAAGTTTTTTGAACGAGAAAATAGCCAAAAGTACTCGCGTGGCGGTGGGACAGCTGCCTGCTTCTAACCACATGTTGTTACAAACCACGAATGTCATGTGGTTAGAAACGAATAGTTAACCACTTTCTTTTGTTTATAACGCAATCTATAAGCACGTGTTTGATATTGAGGTGACTACCCACGGTATGTGATGGATGCCATGCTGCAATAGTGCCGATGAAGGCGACGCACCATGCCTAAATACTCGTATTAAAAAATTATTGCGAATATCTGTAAAAAACAGAAACACACTACAATGAACGCATACATAACATAGCCTCACGCCATTTTCCCCGAAGGGGTAGGCAGAGGTGTATCACACCCACATTTCACCAGCTATGTTTGGTCCCATGAAATAGGGGGCGAGCCTATTGTCATCAACTGGAAACATTTGTTTACCAAACTCCGGGAAAATCTAAAAACTGGAATTTCCTGATATAAAAACCCAATACCATTTTTACCCGACCCTGGAATCGAACCCGGGACCTCTTATACAGCAGTTGTCATTTGCAATTTAAAATCGCGAAATCGAAATCTTACTTACATTTTTTACGTAGAACTACATTTTGTCGCCGTCATTTCAATTTCGCACTTTAGTAATCCCAACAAATAAATTTGTACTGCGCACTTAATCTATGGAAAGACCAGAGAGAGCCGTAGAGGAGGTCCGCGATGATTCGATGTGTTCTATGCGTGACATGACACAGAATCACGCACAGTGGGCAGACGCCTTTAAGTTTAATACATCAAGATTACGTCGCGTAACATGCTCTGATTGTTAGAATGATTACAATATTAGATATATATCTATTTGATGTACTTTTGTAATTAAGAACGAACATAGTACATATACATACATAGTAATACCTATCGCTAAACAAACACTAACGCTTGGTGTCTGTTGTGTGTGAAATTTCCGCGCTTGTAGCTCTTTAGTAGGTTAATATAATAATATTCTACCACATTCACACAGCGCCATCTAGTCCCAAAGTAAGCAATTATATTTGCTTGTGTTATGGGTACTAAACAACTGATATACTACTTAAATACATTTATTTTTTGTGTAATACATACATATTATAGATAAATTACACCCAGACACAGAAAAAACCTTTATGTTCATCACACAAAGATTTGTCCTGGGTGGGGATCGAACCCACGACCTCCGGCTTAGCAGTCAGGGTCACTAACCACTAGACCAACAGGCCAGTCCAAATATTGCAAATATCCGCATCCGCACCCACAAATGCGGAGTATCCACATCCACAAATGCGGAGCATCCGCATCAATTTGGACATCTGTAACTGCGTCCGCATCGCACAGTCAAATGTAGCACAGTCTATCTGTCTGCCTGAACGCACAACACTATAAAACGAACTCGGACCGCGTGATTTGCACGCCGGTCCCTTATCCATTCAGCCATCAAGCTTATAAATAAAAAGACTAATTAAATGCATTAATGTTTTTCTATTACGTTCTTACAATTTAAATAAATAGCTGCGCCATTATTGCACGATGTTTTTGTGTTATTGTTCGCTTAAATTAGTATATCCTGATAAAAAAACCTACTGAACATATATGTTTTATACGATTCATACTACTTAATATTTTAAAGCTGAAGAATTTGTTTGTTTGTTTAAACACGCTAATCTAACTAAACATCTGATCCGATTTAAAAAATTCTTTTAGTGTAGGATAGCCCATTTATTGAGGTAGGCTATAGGCTATATATATAACATCACGCTATCTCCAATAAGAACTAAGCAGTGGCCTTATAAAGAACGATGGGAGCGAAGCACCGCAATGCGACAGGTGGTTCGCTTTAATTTTGTTTGCATTTGTCCTCCATTCACGTAGCAGAGAGGCAGCGAATAAAGCGAATTATTTCCACAAACACACACTAGGGTGTTCCTCAAGCCCTTACGATATTCATCATGTCAACCCATAAACGTCCCACTGCTGGGCACGGGTCTCCTCCATATATTTTAGAGGGAATATAATGTCCTATACCACGCTGGCTAAACGGGTTGTTATAGGGTTTTTTTTTTCGAATTTTCTCGCAGTGCTCTTGTTACTCCCTTAGTCGCCTTTTACGACACCCACAGGTTGAGATGGGGTAGTGACATTATTTATTCTTAATCCGTCACTACACGGACATCACAGTACCTCAATGCTACGCCATTTCTTATCGCAGCCCGAGTCTACTAACATAATTGTAACACAATGGTAATCCGATGGTCTCATTCGACAGCTGTGATTGGCTTACGAAGTCAATCGCGCCATATTGCCGGCCTGTGATTGGTCGATATTAATCCATTGGTCTATTATTGACGTGTGTAATTGTATACCATTTCCCACAACTATTATTGAAAGGAAGCACTAACATTTGGAGCACGCCTAGTCTCGTAACGATAGTTGCACAACTCACAACCAAGGTTGTCACTTACGTGTTGAGGACGTACGACTCAGGACTACTAATGATTTATCAACTCATTGGATAGTGCCTACTGGTAACTTAACTAACAGTTATAGTGATTTCTTTTCGCGACTGGCCTGTTGGTCTAGTGGTTAGTGACCCTGACTGCTAAGCCGGAGGTCGTGGGTTCGATCCTCACCCAGGACAAATCTTTGTGTGATGAGCATAAAGGTTTGTTCTGTGTCTGGGTGTAATTTGTCTATAATATGTATGTGTTTACAAAAAAAAATGTATTTAAGTAGTATATCAGTTGTTTAGTACCCATAACACAAGCAAATATAATTGCTTACTTTGGGACTAGATGGCGCTGTGTGAATGTGGTAGAATATTATTATTATGATTATATATATTATTAATATTATTATTTGCACATTTTAATCTAACCTAATATTATAAAGCTAAAGAGTTTGTTTGTTTGAACGCTAGGATCTCAGGATCTGCTGATCCGATTTGAAAAAATATTTTATTTTTGGATAGCCCATTTATCGAGGCTATATAACATCACACTATGGCAAATAGGAGTTGAGCAGTGGCCAAATAAAGAACGACCGGAACGATACCCCGCGCGTCTTCTAGTTGGTATCATAAAAAGAAAAAAAAATTAAGAAAAATCATTTATTTTAAATCAGCTACAGGATAAAAATGTACACAATAAAATATATATTTTAAATTTTAATAAACATATTACACACATGCTCCTGTAGAAAATTAAACATCATGTCATCCGTGTAGTGACGGATTAAGAATAGATAATTTCACTACCCTATTTCAACCCGGGGGCGTCGTAAAAGGCGACTCAGGGACTTTATGCAGATAAGTGTATTGCAAGATAAGGAAAATTCGAAACAGACCCTATACCACACCATCTGACCATTTTGTATAGTAGGTTAAATTCCCTCCACAATCGTTATAGCAGATCCGAGCCCAGCAGTGGAACTTTTATGGGTTCTCTCTATCCCTAAGACGCATTTTACGCCAACCACGGGTTGAAATGGGGTAGTGACATTATGTATTCTTAATCCGTGACTACCCGGACTTTACAATCACAGCTTACACCCAGGTGCCTATAATTAAGACATTTAAAGATGCAAATTTCCAAAAAATAAATGTCGCTTTTAAATTAAAATATACTTAATCATTTAAAACACTCGATCACATTCACTCACAAAACTATCACTCATACACACAGTAATATAAAACTAATCAGATATTTAACTTCCTCAATAATGCCAGACGAGTTGACCTAGTATTCTACGCTCATTAACTAATAAATAATAACATAAGAACCGATATATTACATAAGTTTATGAATAACTCTCACTATGCAAGGTAATCCCTGTATCGCCGACATTTTAAAATTAATTAGCATACGATTGCATGGTGCATTGGATAGAACGCGGTCTACAAGGAATTTGAAAGATAGGTATTTAGGCTGAGATCTATAGAGCGTACTTGGACTTTGCTCAGACTTCACTCCAACAAAACTTTGCTCAGCCTAATCTGAGCCAAAGCATTGATTTGGAATCTATAGACAATGTCATTGCTTAGCCCGCGTACGAGTTGATGTTTCATTTCATGCATCATCTTCTGCTGAATTCTTTGTAAAATAAAAGATAAAAAATGAATATAATACTTTTTTGTAATTTATAATAGTCCAAAAAATCCGTTTTCTTTTTTCAAAAAGATGCCAAAGATTTTCGTAAGTCGTCGATTTTGAGAACTTTGACTTTGCTTAGCTTGGGCTTGGATAAAGTCAAAGTTTGCACTATAAATACCAATTTTGTCTTAACCCGAAAGTTTAGTCAGAGCAAAGTCCAAGTACGCTCTATAGATCTCAGCCTAAGAGAAACTATTGCCGTCGATCTTCGCCCTCAACTCAAGTCTGCAACCGTAAAGAGTGATAGAGACAACTGTAGCTCAGACAGATTATAAGATAAAAAAAATATGAGATTGACGTTTCGTATTCCCCTGTTCCGCCTGCAACCAACAGCCGCCCGCTACCCTGACCAGATCATCGGTCCATCTGATGGGAGGCCGTCCCATGCTGCGCCTTCCAATACGTCGCCGCCACTCGGCACAAGACCGTTCGCAGTGGCATAATTAGGAGAGGCCTACGTTCAGCAGTGGACGTCGTTGGGCTGATATGATGATGATGATTCCCCTGTTTTCTCCTCGAAAAATGAGCCGATACAATATTTTTTTTCATGAAAAATTCCAGAAAGAGTATGGCTAGATTCCTATCATTTTTTTATGTTAATATCAAATAGAATAATATTTCTCTGGTAGTCCTCTAATTACGACAGTAAAAATACAATATTTGGTCATATTTTCTTAACTAATAAGTTTTTGAAAACAAGGAAATAATAGGGATGTGTCTACAGCTGACATTGAATTTTTGAGCTAAAAAATTGCTTTATAGGCATTATTTAGGGAGAAAACAGGGGAATACGTTTGTATGAAGAATCATGTGCCGCGTTACCTCTTAATTAGGTATATCTACTTCATACAAATTGATCACGCCTCTTTCACAACAGCATAGACATAGACCGGCAGAGACCATTTCCTACCACTTGCTACGATTCTGACATACATCTTTGGCTTCTTCAACATTCATCAGTCTTTTCATACATTCTCGCCGATTGAGGGTACTCCTGATCTGTCCCTTCTTTAAAACGTCACCTAGTCTATTTGGTCATGGTATATATATATGATAACGGAAATGTATGTAATCCGTCATTGTATACAATTCCTAGTAAATTTATGAAATTCCTAAATTCGCAAGGAAATGTGTGAAATAAATTATATTTTCACATTTCCTAGGAAATCTATACATTTCCTAAATAGCAATCGGAAATGTAAAACATTTGAGATATCAATGGATACGCGGGGATAACGGGGCGAGGGGAGGGTATTAAACTTAACACCCTCTGATTCAGAGCAATCTGACTCGGACTGGTTGGGTTAGGGTTTTTTTTTCAAACCACTCAGAAGTAGGCGGCCTATACGCGATAGCTAAACTTACAACCCTCAGATTCAGAGCAATCCGACTCTACTGATTTGGTTCTTCTACTGGTTGGTGGAAATGCACACATTTCCCAGGATATCTATGTATTAAATAGTTTTTGAAACAATATTTTATACATTTCCTAAATAGCTTCGGAATTGTTTACATTTCCTAGGATTTGTATAAAATTCCTAGATTTCATACATTTCCGATAACATATCAACTAAAATCCAGTAATTCGAGTCTTCGATCATTATAACACAATATTTCGAGGTACACTTGCACGCCGCAAAAACCTATAGGACTTATTTGTTTCCTCAATATTAATGATTTCCCAGATAGCCTAAGGTCAAACCTAATTGTTATAATTTGTAATACAGATGATGATCTCTTATGGGTATAATCACTGTGGACTATTAACCCGGTATGGCATTTTATCATGAGTCGAGGTTAAGTTACATTGTCAAGGTCTAATAATGGATCGATCAACGTGTGCATATCTATACTAATCTACACTTCTTAAAGCTGAAAGTTTGTTTGTTTAGATGTACGCTACGATCTCAGGAAATACTGGTCCAAATTGAAAAATTATTATAGTTTTGGATAGCCTAATTTTCGAGGATGGTTATAGGCTATATAACATCACGCTATGGCCAATAGGAGCTGAACAGTGGCCAATTAAAGAACGCGACTTCTTAAACATGAAAACCTGATACCAAAGAACTGTAGCATCATCAAAGAATATTAGGATATTATTTATATAAAGTAAATAAAACTCTATTTGAAAGAAATAAAGTCGTTTATATAAAAAACGTTTAATAAATGATTTGTCATTCCAAACATGAAAGTGCAACGTAGGATGACCACGTATCTATAAGTTTGTTAGTACAATCCATAAAAAATCTATAGTTAATAAAATAGTGCTTGATCATAATCACAGTTGTCAGGCAAAAACATAATCATATTATTATAAGTACATTTCTAAGTACACTTTACACTGAAGGCATATAGCGACCTGCGCGTCCAGTACAACAACACGTTTAGGATGCTGTTGGGGCTACCGCGCTTTTGTAGTGCCTCGGGTATGTTTGCGGACGCGAATGTTGACAGTTTTTCAACGATCATGCGGAAACGATGTACCTCTCTATGGCGCCGAATGCGCACTGGCCCCAACACCATCCTGACGACGTTAGCGGATCGATGGGACTCTCCGATCCTGGGGCGCTGGATACGACTGCATGCGGTCAAGTAGATGGTGTCCCTGGGGTCGGACAGCCCCGTCCCTTCTGTTTTGTGTTTGTTGTTTTTGTTGTAAAAATGTATTTTATGTTTTCTTTATATTACTAACAATAGTTATAAGTGTGAATGTAACTAACAACACATGGATATTTAATCTGAAATAAAAATAATTTAATTTAATTTTTTTTAATAAGTCATAGTCTTCATAGATAATCAATTCTTTTGATTTTATAAACTAGAAGTCGCGCAGGGCTTCGCTCCCGTCGTTCTTTATTTCGCCACTGCTCTGTTCCTATTGGCCGTAGCGTGATGACAGATGTTCTAGAACTCATTCCAAGAACAGTGGCGTGAGTTTCTTGCCAGTTCTTCTCATAGCTCCACCCCTTCAGCGAACTGGTCGTAGGCAAATTTGCTGACACTACTTTTCGGATAACCTGTTACATTATTGTGACTTTCATAAGTGTTGCCTTGTAACCTAGATGAATAAACGAGATTTCATTTCATTTCATTAAATTTAATAAAAACTGTCTGGCTATGTGTTTACGTATTTATAATACCCATCTAGGCTACGTAGTCACTTGAAATTTTTAAGCCTTAAATTATTTAAAAAACATGTACCTACATAATTCGTCCCATTGGAAGAATAATGTTTTATCTTCAGATAAAACAAAAATGAATTAATTAAAAATTCGGCATTAAAAACCGTAAACTATCGATTGATAAATTTTTATTTTATTCTTTAGTCAGTATTTTACAAAATACAAAGTTGATAAATTTTTTTTTGTAAATACATACATATTATAGATAAATTACACCCAGACACAGAACAAATCTTTATGCTCATCACACAAAGATTTGTCCTGGGTGGGGATCGAACCCACGACCTCCGGCTTAGCAGTCAGGGTCACTAACCACTAGACCAACAGGCCAGTCAAAATAATTGGTTACTGGAACACAATTTTTATAATATTAAAGAATATATTGATAAGAAATAATGTAATAATCATTCTGAGTCTTGTGTAATAATTGTAATTTGCTTGATACGCATATAAATAGGTGTATAATTGTAATTTGTGCTCAGGTACATTTGCTTGCTACTTTGTGGCAAAACATGCGGAAATGTAAATACTATCTTTTTAACTGCCTCGGTGGCGCAGTGGGAAGTGTATACGACTGCTGTGCAAGAGGTCCCGGGTTCAATTCCCGGGTCTGGTGAAAATTGTATTGGGCATGTCATGTCATGAAATTCCAGTATTAAGATTTTCCCGGAGTTTGGTAAACAAATGTTCCCGGTTGATGACAATAGGCTCGCCCCCTATTTCATGGGACCAAACATGGCTGGCGAAATGTGGGTGTGAGAAACCTCTGCCTACCCCTTCGGGGAAAAAGGCGTGATGCTATGATGCTATGTATTTTTTTAACAGCTCTGTATACCATGTTTTATGCAAATAAACTTTTATTATTTATAGCCTATAACCTTCTTCGACAAATGGGCTATCCAACATTAATAGTACATTATGATATAAGTGCGGTAAGTTGATAATTACAGCCGAGGCGATATTGCTAGCCCGAGCCTTAGGCGAGGGCTACAAGAAAGCAGAGGCTGTAATTATCAAAGCGCACGAATGTCATACGACGTTTTATAACATTATTTGCGAGGAAATAAATAAAATTCGGACTTTCTTAGAAAACAACAAATACAGCGAAAAGAAATAGCGCGCGGAATTATTTTTACTTGTCACAAATTATCGATGCGCGCGCATCAGCGCTTTTTTTTTAAGGCAAAAACACAAAAACCGCCAGTATTACTAATAAAGTAAATTAATATTTTTGTGTTTTAGTACAGATAAATGGTTGTAATTTATGTTCTAAATTAATTAAATTAAAGAATTAAATGTTTATTTAATTTAATTATATCATAATTATTTTATCTCCCAATGTTAATTTTATTCATAAAATGTTGACCACTTTTCTGACATAAAAACTCTTTGCTAAGATTTAAAAAAGTAGGTACCGTTCGTTACGTACGGAGCCCCTTGATTATTATTAGTATGTGAGCATGAGAAGCCGTGCAATTTACTTTACATTACCGCACTAGTGCGTAATGAGATACATTACAACACTGAAATTGATGAAATAAGAGACCCTTTACGAGCAAATATGTTATAAAAGAATTTTTCAAATCGAACCAGCAGTTCCTGAGATCCTAGCGTTCAAACAAACAAACTTTATAGCTATGACACTAAATTGCGACGTTGTCACTCTGTGTGTACATAATTATACATACAATACATAATTGTTGAGCGCTGTTTTTTGATCGCTAAATAATCGTCTTGTTTAAAAGTCAATGCAATGAATATATAGATGGCCACTTTACTCTTGCTGTTTAATTTTCAACAAACGCGCTCTTTAGACTGCGTCTTTAGATAATATCGTTGGGTTTTCCTCACTCCAAGTCGCACACGCATTCAGATGTGGGATATGGCACGCCAATAACGAAGCCATAATAGGATAAGTGGTTTACCTATCTAGATTTTTTATTTTATTTTATTTAGGATAGGAAACTTACAGCTAGTACAAAGATAGGTATATAAAGATTAAATACATAAATGATGGCCAATTACAAGTTTCACTGTTAGTAGTAAGAATACACTTATTCAACTTGATCAGGGAATTTAACTAATACAATAATGATAAACTTGTTAATTTATCCAGCAAAGAAGTCATCGCACAATTTGAGGGAAACAATTGCTATAAGAAAAAAAAATAACCAACTATACCGTAAAAAGAACTAAACAGTGACTTATCTTTCACATATAAAATTTCATAGGACATCACACATTTAAATTCATCGTCATTTAAAACTGGGATAGGTTGTTATAGTTAAATAGTAACTATCCTGTTGGTCTAGAGGTTAGTGACCCTGACTGCTAAGCCGGAGGTCGTGGGTTCGATCCCCACCCAGGACAAGTCTTTGTGTGATGAGCATAAAGGTTTGTTCTGTGTCTGGGTGTAATTTATCTATAATATGTATGTACAAATAAAAAATGTATTTAAGTAGTATATCAGTTGTTTAGTACCCATAACACAAGCAAATACAATTGCTTACTTTGGGACTAGATGGCGCTGTGTGAATGTAGTAGAATATTATTATATTATATTATTATCATCTAATCTATGATTATAGTATCATTTCAATCATTTCAACCCATAAACGTCCCAATGGGCACGGGTCTGCTGCAAAGAATGTGGAGGGTATTAAGCCTACTATACCACGCTGGCCAGACGGGTTGGTATTGGGTTTGTTTCGAATTTTCATTTTATTGCAGTGCTCTTGTCTGTATAAAGTTACTCCCTTACTCGGCTTTTACGACACCCACAGCTGCTGTTTGCTTGTGCGTGGTCTCTATTCGAGAAGTTTCCAGTCCCATCGGCCATCAGTTCTGTGTGATATGTGCCCTACCCACTGCCATGTCAACTTGCTAATACGTTTGGCAATATCGGTAAGTTTGGTTCTTCTGATCTCCTAATTTCGTATGCAATACAACAAATGAAAAATGCCGTTACTTTTTAAAATAAACAGGACATTGACACGTAAATAATCGGTTTTGATTAATGGTTCTCCAGTCAAGGGTCTGCTGCCCCCTTTAACGGAAATTAAGTCATAAGTCATTTATTTCATAACAAAATAATTTGTGTTGAAATGTCTTACATCTAATTACAATTATTAATATTATAAATATCATTATAATAGAGTTATTGAGTTTGAATTAATTAATAATGGTAATATAATTTGCTAGCATAATAATAACTTGAACATAATAAAATAATTCAACCAACATAGAACACTTGATTCCCGTTACAGTAAAATTATTTTTGGGAGCGTTGTTGTCTGGGTGCATGGCAGTGACCTTGCCGACTAAACTATATCCAAAAATATTATTAGTATTGACTTAAAACCTTTTTGATTATTATTTACTTTTAATAGCGTTCCAATATCAAATAGTATCCAACTGTTGCTAAATTTTATATAATTTCTTAATAGGTACTGTGTCACTGTAGTGGAATTAAGAATACACAATGCCACTACCCCATCTCAACCCGTGTCGTAAAAGGCGACTGAGTAACCTTATACAGACAAGAGCACTGCGAGAAAAGGAAAATTCGAAACAAACTCTATACCAACCCGTCTGGCCAGCGTGGTATAGTAGGCTAAATTCCCTCCACATTCTCTGGAAATACGTGCCCAGTAGTGGGACGTTTATAGGTTGAAATAATGATGATAGTGCGTCGTTTCTTCATTTTAATTTATGTAACGTGTGGATCAACTTGTTGAAAGGTCAATATACTTCACAAAGACCTTTAAAAACAGATGAATGTTCACAAATGTCATAATTTATAACTCAGTATAATATTATGCTAATATCCTCCGAAACCGGAAAACTTTTAACTTCTTTGAAGATTCTTAGAAGATAAGGAAGTTTGAATTTGACATCAATTTAACAAGTAAGGACTACCTACTTTGAATTTAGTGCTCTTTTTGACTCTGACTCTTTTTGGTTTTTTCGCTGTCACTTTCAAACATTTGACAGCGACATCAAAACCAACTAAGTCAAATGTCGAAATTCAGAGTAAGCCCCTGTATTTTTAATTAAATTATAAAAATATGGTCATTCTCTGGATCAATTTTAACACATAATCGAGCCATTTCTCGCCAATTTATCGTAAGCGATACTTTGAAATTGATATTTTATCATAAGCCGACCAAATTCTTGTTTTTATAAATAAGATAGATAATTTCAAAGCCTCTGTAGCTCAGTGGTTAGTGGCCTGATTGCCGAGTGACGGTCGTGGGTTCGATTCCCACCCAGGACAAATCTTTATGTGATGAGCATGATTATTTGTTTTATCTTTAAGGTATGTATAATTAAATATGTATTTACAAAAAATGTATTTAAGTACTCTATCAGTTGTTTAGTACCCATAACACAAGCAAATATAATTGCTTAATTTGGGACTTTGTGTGAACAAAAATAATTTTGCAAAAATCATTGGCTGGCCTGTTGGTCTAATGGTTAGTGACCCTGACTGGTCGTGGGTTCGATCCCCACCAAGGACAAATCATGGGTGATGAGCATAAAAGTTTGTTCTGTGTCTGGGTGTAATTTATCTATAATATATTATGTATTTACAAAAAAAAATGTATTTAAGTAGTATATCAGTTGTTTAGTACCCATAACACAAGTAAATATTTTTGTCGAAATCATTAGTGGGCACGTGAACAAACTGTCTCATTGGAACAGGTTAAAAAAACCATAATATGTCACCACCCAGTCTGTATATTACGCCGTGTTGAGAATAATAAGTTAAACACGTAATTTTATAGTATAATAAGGTACTGCATAGTTCAGACTTGATACTTACCTATATAATAATAGTAGAATCCACGCGGGACTTCGCTCCTGTGGTTCTTTATTTGGCCACTGCTCACCTCCTATTGGCCGTAGCGTGATGTTATTTAACCTATGTTACTCAATGATAATGTGGCCTTCTAACAGCAAAAGATTTTTTTAAATCGGTCCAGTACTTTTTAAGTTTATTCGTTACATACAAACATACAAAATAATCTTTCTTCTTTATAATATTAGTACCTATAGATTTGGTTTTTAAAAATAGTGTGTTATGTGACGATTTTTTAAATTACCGGCCTCTCGCCAATCCAAGTGGGCTGTCTTGTATTTTAGTTGGTGTTTTTTGAATATTTATTTATATAGGTATTATATTTACAAATGTCACTACCCCATCTCAACCCGTGGATGTTGTAAAGGGCGACTAATACCTTATAATAATAATAAATAATCATTTATTCAAGAATCTATGACTCGTTTTGTTAGTAACAATTAAAGTTGACTTTAACTATGAAACAAAATGAGACACTACAGGCTCAACACAGAAGTTGTGAGCCTGGAGCAGCGCCTCAGATACACGCAATCGAGTCTACTTGCAATGCATCCCAAGATGTTATTGGGGCTGGCCCGCACGCGGCACACCAGGGACGCGCATCTCTTCCGCATCGTGGCGTAGAAGCAGTCCATTTTAGCGTCCGCGAACATCCCAAACGCGCTACAGTATCGGGGCAGCAGCCCCTACAACACCCGGAACGCGTTATTATATTGTACACGAAGGGCGCTGTACGACTTTTGAGCATATTTGGCCCACAAAAGGAGGTGCAATATGCCCGAAACAAGCTAATTTTTATCTGTAGAGAACAACGTGCAAACTTGCGTGCCAACATATTTGCTCTAACCGACAGCGCCCTTCGTTCCCGTTCTATGTCTTCTTCGTCCTTGAGGTCAGCAGTCAATAGGTGTCCGAGGTATTTAAATTTGTATACTCTTACTAAAGATGTGTTACACAGCATGACTGGTGACTGGCTTATGCAGACAAGGGAAGTCCGAGAAAAGGAAAATTCAAAACGGAAAAATTGGACCGCAAACATGACACGAGATATTTATATATTAAGTTAGATTGTTGTTTTTCTTTTGGCAAATGACGAGTGATGACATACAAAAATATATTTTTTTAAACATCGTGTTTTCCTAATATACAAAGTACTTTTTATTCCTATCGTTAGAAGCGTTTCCTCAATACCAAAGTTCGAGTTATATTTAAAAACTTCGATTTTCAGTAACCGCTAAGTTTAGCAACATACCCATACTTTTTCTCGAAACAACTCACGGCACTTTTAACTAAATGTAACTTCCTTGTGGGCAAAGCAAAAATTTGAATTTTTAGTTTTCAAAATACAAATAATATGTCGGTTGTGGAAGGGGCCCATCTAGTGTAAGGCGAGTCACCGTCTGCCCAAATCCTCATTTAACATCATATATTCACCGCTAGAGGAGGCAAGCCGGCGACGTTGTTCCCGTATGCCAGATATCACTATTCCACCGAGCACCCAAACTCATAGCCCAACTTTATTTGACTCCATAACATCATACAATAGCTTTACACTTACCAGTGACAAATCATAGCTGTACTACAATAGTGCAGCTGTGATATGGCACCGGTAAGTGTCTCATCCCATTCTAAATTAAAATTCTTTAAGGGCCTCTGCGTGTTGGACCTGTGTCCCCGCGTAAGCCTTCCAAAAGGACCGGGTATACTTCTCACCCTAGCAGAGAGATGTATAGCCGTGAAAAAAGAGACATTATAATAATATTAACGTTTATTCATCATTATAAATTATAAACAATATTCATATTATGTTCTTTAAGTAACATCTTTTAAAACGTATTCAAGTTTAACAAAATTAATTCATTACGTATTTGTGTGGATGTTAAATTATCAATATTCATAAGTTCATAAGTGTAAAAGCGGTTAACTTGCATTCGTGTTATTATGACTAATTTAAACAGTCACCTTGATATTTAGTACATATTTTGGGAACAAGACGACAAAATGACTTCCTTGTTGTTTCCTCTTCATTAGCAAAGTTTTTCGGCAATTACTCAAAAACGGTACATCCGATCATGTTCAAAATAATTTTCAATCTTTGTGTTTTTTTTTCAGATTTTTAGGTATTACGGCTTAAAAAATAGAGGGAGAGACTTTTGGAGCGTTTATTTTCGAAAATATTCACTTAACCAGAAAGTTTCCTTAAAAACCTGGTTTTTATAAGATCTGTCGCAGTATGTACCACTCAAAAACCACATCAAAATCCGCACATTCGTTTAAAAGCTTGTGTTTATTTAAGTATAAGAATAGGATAATCAGCAAGTTCTTCTGTATTTTCCGATTTGTGAACAAAAAAAAAAAAAAAAAAAAAAAAAAAAAGCTACGATGCCAAAGATAGACACACAGATACACACTTCATCAGACAGGCAGTCGAATAGGCAGCCTCCGCATCATTTTCAGCTTCTGTTAGATAATAATAATAATATTCTACCACATTCACACAGCGCCATCTAGTCCCAAAGTAAGCAATTATATTTGCTTGTGTTATGGGTACTAAACAACTGATATACTACTTAAATACATTTTTTTTTGTAAATACATACAATATATTATAGATAAATTACACCCAGACAGAACAAACCTTTATGCTCATCACACAAAGATTTGTCCTGGGTGAGGATCGAACCCACCAGCAGTCAGGGTCACTAACCACTAGACCAACAGGCCAGTCAGATATATTATTATGTACCTATGGAGTGCCCCCCTTAAAAATATTGATTTTTATCATTTAACTACTAAACCTAGTAGCAACCCACAAAAGACACCTATTCTTGAAATTTCATCAATATTATATAGTTACATTGAGTAGTTTTTGAGAATGCCTGTGACATACGGACAGACAGACGGACGGACATTTTGGCTACGGAACCCTACAAAGTACATACTGGTTATATTTTTGTATATTTCATTCAAATCATCACATAAATTAATCCATACGTATTATAAAAGGCTTTGTCCTGACTGACTGACAGACAACGCACAGCCTAAACCGCTGGTCTATATCTAACAATATCCATGCGAGTGAAGCCGCGGGCAAAAGCTAGTATTAATATAATTAGTTCAAATAACGTTCTAGTTATATTCGGGTGGAAACAAAAATGGATGAATCAGCGAGTATAAGTTTAAATACAAACTCGAATTAAAAATATTAACTGCCTCAGTGGCACAGCGAGAAGTGTATACGATTGCTGTGCAAGAGGTCCCGGGTTCGATTCCCGGGTCGGGTAAAAATGGTATTGGGTTTTTCTATCAGGAAATTCCAGTATTAAGATTTTCCCGGAGTTTGGTAAACAAATGTTCCCGGTTGATGACAATAGGCTTGCCCAATATTTCATGGGACCAAACATAGCTGCCGAAATTTGGGTGTGATACACCTCTGCCTACCCCTTCGGGGAAAAAGGCGTGATGCTATCTATGTATTAAAAATATCAGTTTTCACAAGACACATGTACACATTGTATTTGGTAGTCACGTAGGTAGGTGCTATCTCTATTGCATATCGATAAGTGACGAAACGGTTTACCGATAGATTGACGATTGTTAAACATGTGGTCAGCTGTCAGCTCTTATTTAGCATGCTAAACTGACAGTGCGTTTTAATCAGCTGCTGCTGCAATATATTAGTCACTACACTGTGGCTTTATACAGGATAGAATTTTGTAATGCGACCTGAAGGGAATTTTTACTAAAAGGAAACAGTTTTTATTTGTTATTGACTGGACTGTGTTGGTCTAGTGTCTAGTGGTTTTCGATCCCCACCCAGGACAAATCTTTGTGCGATGAGCATAAAGGTTTGTTCTGTGTCTGGTTGTAATTTTTCTATAATATGTATGTATTTACAAAAAAAAATGTATTTTAGTAGTATATCAGTTGTTTAGTACCTATAGTATAACACAAGCAAATTTATTTTTGACTGTCACCGTGGCGCAGTGGTTAAGGTGGTCGCCTCGCCACTACATCTCCGTGCTGGGTGACGTGGGTTCGATTCCCACACGAGACAAATATTTGTGTGATTCATAGATATTTGTTTCTAGTCTGGGTGTACTTTGTGTCCGTTAGTTTCATGTTTGTAAAGCTCCCCGCGACACAGGGTTTGTTCCCTAGTGCGGGCGTTGTCTTTAAAAAATATATATATATAATTGCTTAATTTGGGACTAGATGGCGCTGTGTGTATGTAGTGAATGTAGTAGAATATTATATTATTATTATTTTTGAATGAATATAAATTCACCTGCTGATTTTATGGTTTTGTTTTTATTTAATTCAATCCTTATCGATTGATGCCATAAAACTATAGGACGTTTTTTTAAATTTTCTGTTGGACTAGCTATGCCCGCGACTTCGTCCGCGTGGAATTTAACAAAAGAAGAATTAAAAAATTCGTATTTTTCTAAAATAAAAGCACTTAGCCTAAGTTTCTCCTTATTACATCCGCCATATTTGGTATAAGATATACATTCACATATTATTATGAATTTAGTAAAAACCGGTTATTTTAATATTATATAGAGTATATAATATATTATATAGTATAGTATATAGGGTATATATAGATAAATTCGAAACACACAAATTCACACAACGACAGTAACAAAATGTTTATGTTTGTCTCACAGATCTTGTCCAGACTTAAAGAAGATATATCTTCTGGCTCGACCAAAGAAGAACAAAGATACTGCTAGAAGACTTCAAGAACAATTTGATGATGTGGTAAGTCTATTTTTGTTTTAACAAGCATGCAAATCGAATCGAAACGAACTCCGCATGAGTTCGATTCCGACCGGCCAGTACCAATGTGGATTTCACTGTGGAATTTATATGTACTAGTCTAGTGCTGAGGCTGAAGGAAAACATCGTGAGGAAACCCACATGAAAAATAAATAGAAACAAAAATTATTTATTTTTCAGAAGATATGGGCACAGAAATAATAAAACATATCACCCTAGAAGTAATTCTAAGTATATGTGTGCGCTTCAATAGATCAATAACTGGTCGACGTAGTTAATGGCTTCTAAACCAAATATAATAAAAATAAAAAAATATTATTATTAAGAGGATTCATATTCACACAGAGGAATTGCAACGTCGCAGTTTAGTGTCATATTTCGTATTTTTCGATTTTTATTATTAAGTCGGAGTTATTTTTTTGAAATGTTTTCAAAACACTTTTTAGAAATAGGTCCGGCCGAATAAAGTCCGGCCCCATATGGAGTACTGCTGTCACCTGTTGGGCGGGAGCACCTGGATACCAGCTTGGACCTTTTGACTCGGTTCAGAAGCGCGCTGTGAGAATCGTCGACGATCCTATACTAACAGGCGGTATCGAACCATTAAGTGTGAGGAGAGACTTTGCCTCCCTATGTGTGTTCTACCGCCTGTATAATGGGTTGTGCTCTGAAGAACTGTTTGAGATGATGCCCACGGCCACCTTCTACCATCGCACCGCTCGCCATCGGCAGGGAGTTCATCCCCACACCTTAGAACCGAAATGGTCTCGTACCGCGCGGTTCCAGAGGAGTTTCCTCCCAAGAACCATCAGGTTGTGGAATGAACTCCCTAACGAGGTTTTCCCAAGGGACTACAGTATGGGGTTGTTCAAAAAAGGAGTGAATAAGTTTCTTAAGGGTCGGCAACGCGCTCGTGATGCCCCTGGTGTTGCAGGCGCCCATAGGCTACGGTAACCGCTTACCATCAGGCGTCTGTTTGCCACCGTCGTGGCATAAAAAAAAAAAAGGTAAAAAGGTACGAAATCATTGCGTTTACAGTTCTATTTATATGCAAATAACACATTGGAACTTGAAATGCGTTATTTCCATAGTAAAATAACTGTAAACATTACGGATACCTACTTTTTAATACACGTTCGCGTAATTCTAAAAAGTGTAATTCTAAAATATGTACGGCGACGTTCGGCCATTCCTCTGTATAAACCCTCTTAATCACACGCTGCGGCAGAAAGTAGGTGAGGTCTATGTCCTATGTATGGGCTGATATAATGATGATGATTTTATATAATCATTTTTATTTTTGTATGTATGTATGTATGTGGGCATTTCTGTTCCATTGTGACCTTCTGTAGCCTAAACGGCTTGGCTGATTTTAAAGTGTGAGGTGTCATTACATTTGTAATTAGTGTGTAATTTTTACGAAGCATTTCCTTCTCTTTGCAGTTATACGATAGACTACGTAAGGAATGTCCCGACTTCATTCAAAAGATCAGCATCGTGGAGGGTGACATGGGACAAATGGAGCTGGGCATGAGGCCTGAGGACAGGGTCAAGGTCATAAACGAGGTACGTAACTAAAATAATAATAATATTCTACCACATTTACACAGCGCCATCTAGTCCCAAAGTAAGCAATTATATTTGCTTGTGTTATGGGTACTAAACAACTGATATACTACTTAAATACATTTTTTTTTTGTAAATACATACATATTATAGGTAAATTACACCTAGACACAGAACAAACCTTTATGCTCATTACACAAAGATTTGTCCTGGGTGGGGATCGAACCCACGACCTCCGGTTTAGCAGTCAGGGTCACTAACCACTAGACCAACAGGCCAGTCAAAAAATAAAAAATATGGATAACAAATGGATTGAAAACTAGCGTTGTCTGGTTCTGTACTTGAACTTGTAGATTCTGCGTACTGCCAAAAAGAGCTGAGCCCATTCCTTTTGCTATAATCATTGGTATACCAAAAATTCGGCCCTTCCGAAAATTCCCCTAGATGCAGAATCAGTAAAGTCCTGCTCAAAACTATGGCTGATACTGTCAAATTATATTTACACTAGAAGTAGCGCGGGGCTTTGCACCTGTCGTACTTTATTTGACCACTGCTCAGCTCCTGTTGGCCGTAGCGTGATAGCCTACAACCTTCTTCGATAAAAGGGCTATCCAACACTAAAATAAGTTTTCAAATCGAACCAGTAGTTCCTGATATTAGCGCGTTCAACCAACCAAACAAACTCTTCAACATTTGTGTGCAAACTCCGGACTGATAGAAAAACCGAATAACATTTTTGACCAACCCGGGAATCGAACCCGGGACCTCTTGCACAGCACCTCACTTCGCACTTCGTTTCTAATAGCGAGCTGTGTTAACCCTTTAACGGGCATAGTGAACTATTTTCCCACCACACCAACCCAGGTAAATGTGGAAATACAATTTAGACAACAATTTAGAAAACTACAATTTAGACATAAAAAAATTTAATAAAATACTTTTTTTACAGTTTCAGTGACTTCAATTTAATTTTCCGTAAATTAGTTTCTCACATTACACCAGGCCCACACTTTAAACGTAATTTTTTTCATTTTTTTCGTCTGCCTGTTATATGTTTAAAGCCGTACCACACGGTTGTAGCCTTCCACAAAGGTGCCCTTGGTAGATTCCAACCGTGTAGCCGGCTGTTGTAAACCAAATTTCATACAAACTACGCGGATGGCAACTAAGCTCCCACCAAGGTCACTTTGTTGGAACGAAAGTTTACAACCGTGTGGCACGGCTTGTAAAGTAACTAGATACTTATTTGAAAATTCATATACCACTTAAATGGTTTAAAAATAAACCAATTATAGTTTATTGCCTACAGATCTTGGATAGATTAAAAAAAACGCTATTAATGCAGTTTTTACCAAGCTTTTTTATGAAACTATATTTTAGGAGTCATTCTACGATATGAGTAGATTTTTATACATAGCTTAATTTAATGCGTCAATAGCCAAGCCATTGAAGAAGGGCAAAGTTCTTTCGATTGTTGAGATGTCAAAAAACTAGTTATGTTAAATATTTTCTTAGTTCCGCGTTCAAGAAAAACTATTAAACAATGAAATTTATTATATAAAAAAGCATAATATTAACACATTTTTTTTTTTTTATAATATTATAAAACTGAAGAGTTTGTTGGTTTTAACGCTAGGATCTCAAGAACTACTGGTCCGATTTGAAAAATTCTTTCAGTGTTGTATAGCTCATTTATCGAGGAAGGTTATAGGCTATATAAAATCATGCTACGGCTAATAGGAGCTGAGCAGTGGGCAAATAAAGAATGACGGGACTTCTAGTTACTAATCAACTATAACAATGTAAACAACATCTAGAATTACGAGTTTTTTTGGCAATGATCTATGTCACATATATTTAGGAAGCAAGCCGACCGATATGTGAGTTATGGTCCAAGATCCCAGGACCCCCAGACCTTACTTATTTTCTGAGAAATGAAATGTCTGGCAATAGGTAGTTTAAGAACGTAGTTTTGAGCATATGCATATCCACCAGTTTGGACCGACAGCCAGCAGTGTTAGCAATAATAATATTCTACCACATTCACACAGCGCCATCTAGTCCCAAATTAAACAATTATATTTGCTTGTTATGGGTACTAAACAACTGATATACTACTTAAATATTTTTTTTTGTAAATACATACATATTATAGATAAATTACACCCACACACAGAACAAAACTTTATGCTCATCACACAAAGATTTGTCCTGGGTGGGGATCGAACCCACGACCTCCGGCTTAGCAGTCAGATTCATTAACCACTAGACCAACAGGCCAGTCAAAATCAATATCCGGATCTTCATAATCTTCTTAGTGAGATCATAATAATAGAACACAAGAGCACTTATTGCATAAATTATATATAATTGAGTTTGAAATAATATGATAACCTGAGATTTATTTTTAAACTAACTTATTAACGCTTTTTGCGTCAGTGTGCGCAGAACTGTGAACGGTAAAAAGTGTTTCCTCAAATGAGGTAAGGACTTTGCAGCAATTTTAACTGCAGACATTATTACTGCAAAAATTCAGCCATTTTTTTTAAATATCTGGCATTTAAGAGGGCACATGGGCATGCAGATTTTCATACAAAAGTATTACCTTATAATACCAATATGATAACAATGACCTTAATATCTATCCCTCTATCGATACTAGTGGGACAGATGACACTTTTTTTTCCTGTTTGTCCCCTCGGCTTAGCGGTTAAAGTGGTCGATTACCATTCGAAATAAAAAATTGTGTGATTCATAGATATAGTTTCGGTGTTCTTTGCGTACGTTAACTAAATTACAAAGACCCCCGCTACACAGGGTTAGTTCCCAAGTGCGGCGCTTACCTTTTTTAACCGACTTCAAAAAAGAGGAGATTTACAATTCGATTGTAGATAAATGATATTTTTATTCACACAAGAATAGAGTTACAAGGTTGTTAACACTGTTACAGTATGTACAAGTCTATCTTGCCATAATAGGGCATGCGAATTGTATTGAGTCGTAAATACATGATGAATAAAACTACAAATGTCACAGAGAATGCCAAAATTAAAATACAATAATAATAATAATAAATTAAATAATCACAATATTCCATAATATCAAATAATTAATTTCCCATTTAAAAAGTCACTTACTGAATATATCATTCTCTGTAGTAACTATGATTTCAATTTCTTTATGAATTGTGTCAAAGGCAGTTCTTTAATTGCATCTGTTAATTTATTGTATATCTTATTATGTTTTTATGCAAACGAAGAGCCGTAACGTTGTTTATAGATCATATATTGTATACGTACTTAATTATCATCATCATTTCAACCAATTAACGTCCCACTACTGGGCACGGGTCTCCTCCAAAGAATGTCAAGAGAATTTAGCCTACAAACCACGCTGACCAGACGGGTTGGTATAATAATAATAATAATAAATGTTTTTATTTCAGAAAAATAATTCCATCAATAGTATTATTGTTAGTAAAATTTAGGCTTACATGCTAGTGTTAGTATTTATTAACCTACGAACAAACTTAATTATAATAGGAGAGCTGTAGCTCTCCGCCACGGTTCTCAGAATGCTGTTGCGACTGTCTCTCACTCTACGCAGTAGGGAGGCTGTCTTTTTACGTACGATGGCGTAAAACCCGTCCGTACGAGCTTGCGCAAACATCCCCGACGCACTGCAGTGTCGAGGCAGTCGCAACAACACTCTGAAAGCATTGTTATATTGGACGCGCAGAGCATCCAGCGATCTTTTGGTGTAATTGACCCATAGATTGCCCGTGTACAGACCCTGGCAGTACGCCTTGAACAGCGTAATTTTGACAAGGTCCGTACAGCGTGCAAATCTACGGGCCAACATATTACTCCGGACCGCCAGAGCCCTACGCTCCCGTTCAATATCTACATCGTCCTTAAGGTCGTCGGTAATAAAATAAAATGTATTTAAAAGTGGACACCCTTTTAATTGATGACCCATTCAAAATCAATCCGGGGCCATATATATACGGGGCCATGTATAGGGTTTCTTTCGAATTTTACTTTTCTTGTAGTGCTTTTGTCTGCATTAGGTTTACTCCCTTGGTCGCGTTTTACGATAGCCACGGGTTGAGATGGGATAGTGACATTATGTATACTTAATTCGTCTCTACTCGGCCAACACTACTATGTAATAATACGAACAAAACGTGACGTAATTATGTTTATATGTTACAGTCAAAACAGTCAAAAGTAGTTTTTACTATCTATGTCAGTCACATAACTCTTAAAAAGTAAAGAGGTCGATACTAAACGAGTTTTCAAAACTGGTTGTATTACGTTAGGTTTGTTTTTAGAATTATTACAAACTAACCTTTCTTTTTTAAATTTGGAGGGGATTGTTTTAACTCGTCTCACCCCGTGGACACGGGATGGTTATATGGGAGTCGCCGGTCTGAACCGGAATACCCTCTAATCCCCTTTGTGCACCGTCTCTTCGCTGTGATGGGTGGGCCGCCGGGACTTGATATGAAATCAGCGGCTCACCAAGCGAAAGCCCCCAATGGGGCACCAACACCGAACGAACAGCATCTAAGTGCACTGGAGACGCTGTCGACCTACGCGGAAGAGTGCGGGTGAGGGAATGAACTCCGATCCCCCACCCGCAGCCTAACTTAAATAGTTAATTACGACCACCTTAATTTCTTAAGTTTTCTTAAGTTTTGACTTATATAATAATATTCTAACACATTAACACAGCGCCATATAGTCCCAATTAAAAACAAACAATCCCCTTGTGTTATGGGTACTAAACAACTGATATACTATCTAAATACCTTTTTTTATGTAAATACATACATACACATTATAGAAAAATTACACCCAGACACAGAACAAACCTATATGCTCATCACACAAAGATTTATCGTGGGTGGGGATCAACAGTCCAGTATATAGCCAGTCAAAACCACTTTTGACTGGTTAAAAGTTTTGACTGTAACATATATAGTTATACAAACACTTAAGACTGGTCTCAACATTGAACAAATACTACATTATACTTGAACTATGTCGCCTTAGCTCTGTTATACTCAAGGTATTTCACTTACGTAGGGTAGACCGCTTAAATAAACATATTTTCCTTAATATGTGGTTTACGCAATGTTGCTTAACGTGTGTGGTTTTTAGGGTTCCGTAGCCGAAATGCGAATAATAATATTTATAGCCAGCGAACGGGGTGTAAAGAGAAACACTGAATACTTGTAGCATTGATCACTATATTTTAAACACACACGGATAGCCGGCGAACGGCATGCATAAAAATGGACGACCAAAAAGTGTGTACTAGAGATGCGCGTTGTCTATTGGGCGGTAAATCCTACTCGGGGTTGCCAGAGTAGATAAACATTAGGCTCACGCGCTATATATTATATTTTTGTTATTTTGGTGTGTCGTATTGTTTTATTTAAAAATACAAAATAGCTAATAAACTTGGTAATTTTTTTTAGATACCTATGTATCTAAAAAAAATTACCAAGTTTCTATAAGCTGTATAAAAGCTGTAAATTTTATACTACTAACTAGAGAAATAACAAATCTTACTTACAAACAAATTCATGATATTGTTTCTATTTAAGAAAGAAGAAAGAAAGAAAAATAATTCATTTTGGTCTTATCATCTTCATCATCATCATCATCAGCAACCCATTAATGTCCCACTGCTGGGCTCGGGTCTCCTCTCCTCTATCTAAAGAGCTGAGAGGGTTTAGGCCATAATCCACACACGCTGGCCTAATGCGGGTTGATGGATCAATCATTTACTTAGAATTTCTTCTAGTGTATGTGGGTTTCCTCACGATGTTTTCCTTCACCGTTAGCAGATGGTAAGTCACATGACTAGTACATATAAATTCTACAAAGTGAAATCCACATTGGTACTGCCGGTCGGAATCGAACTCGGACCGCGTGTTTAGCACGCCGGTCACTTATCCATTCAGCCACCTAGAATATTATTATTATATATTATGATAAATGCCCAAACTATATCTATGAATCTGTGTAGTGACGGATTAGGAATACATAATGTCACTACCCCAACTCAACCCGTGGGGGTCGTAAAAGGCGACTAAGGCAGTAACTTTATGCAGACAAGAGCATTGCAAGAAAAGGAAAATTCGAAATAAACCCTATACGAACCCGCCTGGCCAGCGTGGTATAGTAGGCTTAATTCTCTCCAGATTGTTTGGAAGAGACCGTGCCCAGCAGTGGGTTATGGGTTGAAATAATAATAATATAATAATATTCTACCACATTCACACAGCGCCATCTAGTCCCACAGTAAGCAATTATATTTCCCTGTGTTATGGGTACTAAACAACTGATATACTACTTAAATACATTTTTTTTTTGTAAATACATACATATTATAGATAAATTACACCCAGACACAGAACAAACCTTTATGTTCATCACACAAAGATTTGTCCTGGGTGGGGATCGAACCCACGACCTCCGGCTTAGCAGTCATGGTCACTAACCATTAGACCAACAGGTCAGTCAATGATGATATTATGATATTATATATTTGATGCTCAGGTTGAGGTGATCTTCCACGGCGCAGCCACCGTGAGATTCGACGAGCCGCTGAAGACAGCAGTACAAATCAACGTCAGAGGCACCAGGGAGATGTTCAAGCTCGCCAGAGCATGCACCAAGCTGAAGGCTTTCGTTCACATATCCACGGCCTACAGGTGAGATAATTATTTATTGCCCGAACTGACAGACTAACTTGCGGCTCATTGTGAGAGATAAACACCGCTGCCTACCGCACAGGAAAAAGAAAAAGGAAATAGGGATATAAAAGGGAAAAGGAAGAGGACTGGGCGGTGAATCACCAGACGAAAAGTAACACTATTCACCATGAAATAATAGTGGTTTTGGAAAAATTTTCTGGTTCTAATCAGATAATATTTAACAACTTTATTTCATTTTACTTCTTAACTGTTTCAGTAACTGCCCACAAACCGAAATTGGCGAGAAATTCTACGACAGTCCCCTGCCTGGTGAGAAGCTTATCGACCTGGTTGAAAGTATGGATGAGAAGACCATCAACAACATCACCCCCGGGTAAGTGACGTTATTCTAGTTAAAACCTATTAAGATCATCATTGGGAAATTAGGAAAAATTGGAGAAGTCACTTCCGTATTTTCGTTTAGATCTTTTAAATTACGCAACGGATTTTCAAGTGGTTTTCACCACTTGGAGTCATTCAAAATAAAGTGATGGTGAATGAATGGAAAAGTGACCGGCACGCAAATCATGCGATCCGAGTTCGTTTCCAACAAGCAGTACTACTGTGGATTCTATTTTGGAATTTATATGTCCAAGTCAAGTGACTTACCATCTGCTTGTCTGTTGAAGAAATTCGAAGGGCTTATCTGATCCACCAACCCGCACTAGGCTAGCATGTAGGGATTATGGCCTAAACTCTGTCAGTTCTCTAAAAAAAAGGTTTAAGTATACAGAAGAAACACCACAAATCCAATACTAATTTATTTATTAATGTACATGTGTATCCAATATGTACTTAAATAGTAAGGATATGCCACGTCGGCGTGGGCGTTTAGCTGACACTCCTCATGGCTGGATAACGCTCTACCCAGAGTATGCTGGGTGTCAATCCGTTGTGTGTGTGTGTGTGTGTAGATTGATTAGTAGGTTTTATTAATACACAAAATAAAAGTGATGTAATTGTCACCAGTCTTCTGGGAGAGTTCCCGAACACGTATGCGTACACGAAGGCTGTTGCTGAGGACATAGTGCAGGCCTACTCCAAGGGCCTCCCTGTCGCCATGTTCAGACCCTCCATCGGTGAGTTTTCATCTAACCAATAAAAAAAACTTAAAAGGCGACTAAGGGACTTACCTTACTATCTTACTTACTGATCTTATACAGGCAAGAACACTGCGAGAACAGGAAAATTCGAAACAAAACCTATACCAACCCGTCTGGCTAGCGTGGTATAGTAGGCTATATTCGCTCCACATTCTTTGGAAGAGACCCGTGCCCAGCACTGGGACGTTTATGGTTTGTAATGATGATGACAACTACGTATATAATCTTCTTCTTCTTCTTATCGTGTGGGCTTGAGGCAGACCATGGTGTTCAAATTTATCAAGTGACCCAGAAGGCTTCTAACTTGACTTAACGACTACCACATTAAGTGATAACCGGAATCAACGGCTTTACATGCCTTCCGAAGCACGAAGACGCTCAAAAATTAATTTGGCTCAAACGGTCACCCATCATGGATTGACCTTGCCGAGTGTTGTTTAGCCTCGATGATCGCAACGAACATCACATTACCGCAATGCTAGGAGCGCCTCACGTATATAATATATAAGCTATATTAAAATTATGATTGTACATACCTACATACATACCTACATTAAAGATCAAGCCGCTTTCCCAACAGACAGAGACTATTTCCTTCCACTATGATTGTAACTTAAATTAATTGTTTCAGTTATTGGTACTGCTAAAGAACCTGTAGCTGGCTGGATCGACAACGTTTATGGTCCTACTGGTGTAAGTTAATGTTTATATCAAATTTTTTTTCCTACCAAATACTTGCCGGCTCTGGGGTGAACTTCCTACAGCGGTGTTTTCCGAGCGCTATGACATGTTCTTCTTCAAACGAGGTTGACTGTGCCTCTAACATTGCCAACTTCCATGAGCGGCGGTAACCACTTACCATCAGGTGAGCCGTCTGCTCGTCTGCCACTTTAGGCAATCAAAAAATAGGTTTATATGAATCTATGAAATATTTTATCTCGCTATATCGTATCCTTCACGCTAACCATACCTTTTTATTTGATTCACAGGTGGTAGTCGGCGCAGCAGTCGGTCTACTACATGTACTCAACTGTAATCCCAAAGCAGTGGCCGACCTGGTACCAGGAGACATGGTGGTCAACGCCTGCATAGCCACCGCTTGGAAGACGGCCAAGGAATATCCTGCCAACCATGAAGATGCTCCACCTGCTGATCTTCTGCCACCTGTCTATAACTACGTGTCTTCGGAACAAAAGCCTTTGACCTGGGGTACCTGTCTTATTTCTACTGCTAAATAAACTGACTGCTTGCATTCTAGTTTAAAGTTCAAAGTCTGGAGATTTCACGACATCGACAGTAAAAACCCTGAAATCATTTTTTCGGATTTGCACGAACATACATACATACATCCTAGACGAGACTATTTCCTTCCACTTGCGATTACGATTCTGACATACATCTTTGGCTTCTTCAAAATTCATCAGTCTTTTCATACATTCTCGCCGGTTGAGGGTACTCCTGATCTCTCCCTTCTTTAGAACATCACCCATTTGGTCATGGTACATTCTTCTAGGTCTGTCCCTTCCAATGTCCATCCACATTTGCCTCGAATACGTAATGTTACTACTCCATCCAAACCCGTGGGTGTCCTAAAAGGCGACTTAAGGGAGAAACCCTATACAGACAAGAGCACTGCGAGAAAAGGAAAATTCTTAACAAAACCCTATACCGACCCGTCTGGCCAGCGTGGTATAGTAGCTTAAATTCTCTCTAAAATGTTTGGAAGAGACCCGTTCCCAGCAGTTTCTTGATGCTTATGATGATGATGATGATGATGAACTCTAATTAATTTGGAGACCATATTGAACTCTTTTTTTTTCTTTTTTGTTAAAAAGATAATGCCCGCACTAGGGAAAACCCTGTGTCGTGGGGAGCTTCACAAATATGCAACTGCTATCTAACTGTTTTTTTTCCGAATAAAATAAAAACATTTTTTAATTTTTCTTTCTTTTTACAGAGAAATTCATGAAATACAATGAAGTATACGGTTTCCAAGTGCCAACAGTCCAAGCTATATACTACTACCTGTTTCACCTGACTTCGTCCAAGTTTATCTACAATATTTACTGCTTCTTACTGCATTGGATCCCGGCGTACATCATTGATGGCATCGCTATTCTTATTGGAAAGAAACCTATGTAAGAATTTTTTTTTTATTGCTTTATTTGTTCCGATACAGGTTGCAGAATCGATTCCCATATTTTTTATCAAAATTGTATTACAATTCTTAATTCTTTTTAAATTTAGATTTTTATTCTGATTCTGCAAATAAAAAGACATTTGGGGTGTTTTATTAACAAAGAATAAGGTTGTATAAATGTTTAATTTACTTTAATCAAAGTATTCTTATTAACGGCCGTTTTCAATAAATCTATCTATTTGGCTACTAAAGTTAGAATTTTGACATATTTTTTTATGGAGCTTATGTCAAAACTAGAAGTCACGTGGGGCTTCACTCCCGTCATTTTTGTTTTGCCACTGCTCAGCTCCTATTGGCCCTAGCGTGATGTTTTATAATCTTCCTCGATAAATGGGCTATTTAACGTTAAAAGAATTTTTCAAATTGTATCAGTAGTTCCTGAGATCCTAGCGTTCAAACAAACAAACAAACGAACTCTTTAGCTTTATAATATTAGTATAGATTCTAACTTTAGTAGCGAAATCCATAGATAGATTAATTATTGAAAATGGCCGTTAAAGAACCTAAAAGCTTGTTTTAATTTACAACGCAGTCAAATTAAAATTTATTTTATAATTTTCACAGGTTAAGAAAGGCCTACAGAAAAATAACAAAGTTCTCTGAAGTGATGGCGTATTTCGCGACACGGGAATGGAAATTTGACAATAGTAACACACAGAAACTGTTCAAGGAACTGTGCGACGCTGACAAACACATGTTCGACTTCGACATGCAAGCCGTGGACTGGAGTGACTACTTCTATAACTACATTAGAGGAGTCAGGCTGTATCTGCTCAAGGATCCCGTTGAGACTGTCCCCGCGGGACTTAAAAAACTTAACAGACTAAGAATTCTCCACTACACCTTCTGTGCTATCTTAGGATTATTATGTCTAAGACTTTTGTACGGAGTTTTAAGTACTGTTTTAGGTTTTTAGTGTAGTTATTGTTTAGATTAAAAATTTTGTAAATGCGTTACTTTGAGAGGATGAATTGATGTATGGATGTTTGACTCTAACACGTATAAATTATAGAATAGTTTTGACGGAACTTAATTTTAATATTCTTAAGTTATATTACACACATCGATAGCAGACCGATGGATTAATATCGACCAATCACAGGCCGGTAATATGACGCGACTTAGTAAGCCAATCACAGCTGTCGAATGAGACCATCGGCTTGCCATTATGTTAGCAGACTCGGGCCCCTGTAAATATTCGTGCTATTGAGACAATTGCAGATTGCAGACAAATTGCAATTGAGATATTGTATCTCCATAACATGACGAAAGACGGAGTAGATCTATTTTATATTGTATTTAATGTAATATCCTGTTTGACCTAGTAAAGGTTGCGTGTGGCCGTTGGATGCGGGCGGCACAAAATCGCTCGCTGTAGCGGAAATTAGGTGAGGACTATGTTCAACAGTGGACGTCATTGGGCTGATATGATGATGATGATGAATGTCCTATTTTATCTTCTTAGAATAAAACAAATTATATATTTTTCATTCTGTACAGACAACTGTAATTATATTAAGAGGGTTCATACAGAGGAATCGCAACGTCGCAATTTAGTGTCATATTTGGTGGATTTCGATATTATTATTTAATCGAAGCACAATTTAATTAAAAAGACACCTATATTTTTTTTTTAAATAAGAAATTTTATCACAATGTATAACAATGAATTAAAAAGATTAGAAGTTAAAGTATAAAAAAATATAGTTATCTATATAATATACAGCGTGTATACGACGATACGACATTAAATGAAACCACGTGTAGCATGTGATGTTAGAAAGCTTTGACAAAAAAATTAAATAGAATTTGCAATAGTTTAGACGCAAATATACTTTCTTTATTTCACAGTTTTTCACAGTTTTAAACAACCTGTAGGTATTTACGTTGATCGTATGTTGTCATTACGTCATTTAATTTATTTAAATATCTCTGACTCTTTCATATTATCTTATCTCTTACTCTGTTCCGCACTTTTGTCGTAAATAATGTGTAAGTTTATTTTTACTTATATTCTTTTTTTTTAATGATTATTATTAGAATATGTTTATAAGGGTTAACACTGGCTGCCTTATCATTTAATTGCGTATCGTCGTATACACTCTGTATAAATACTAATATAATAAAGAAGAAAGATTTATATTATTGTATGTAACAAATAAACTTCAAAACTACTTTACCGATTTCTTCTAGAGGAACGGAGAAATATTAACCAATGGGGTTGCTTAAACCTCCGCTCGGTCGATTATATTATGCAATCCTATTGGTTAATGTTTCTCCGTTTCTCCGCTGCGCTATCTCGCTTCGCGTCAATGGACAGGCAGCTTTAAGAGGGTTCATACTGACGAAAGCGGACGTCGCAATTTAGTGGTTTTCGATATTTATTATTTATTTGGAGCATTTTTTTTTATTAAAACAATAAAAAAAAAATGCTCAAACCATTTATTTTGACACACACAAATATACAATACGAAGAAAGAAAGATTAATTTACAAAATATTTAAGATACATTTACACATACACGAACATAGAAAGCAGACAAATTACATAATTATGTGTAGCGGGGGATTTAGGCTAATAGACTTTGCTCTGACTAAACTTTCTAGATAAGACAAAATCGGTATTTATAGTGCAAACTTTAACTTTGTCCAAGCACAAGTTAAGCAAAGTCAAAGTTCTCAAAATCGAAGACTTACGAAAATCTTTGGCTATTATACTGTAAAAAATAATGGTGTACAAATGTCATAATTTTAAAATGACTAGTGAACTTTGTCGCATAACATTCATTGAACACTAAACAGCTGTCATTAGCGATCCTTTACTCAATTTCTTTCATAACTTAATATTTATTACATTTAACCAATATTAGACAACAAAATTTAAAAATAATCTATTAATTTTGAGTTTTTGGACTGTTATAAATTACAAAAAGTATTGTATCATTCGTTTTATCTTTTATTTTACAAAGATTTCAGCAGAAGATGTTGCATGAAATGAAAGATCTACTCGTACACGGGTTAAGCAATGACATTGTCTATAGATTCCAAATCAATGCTTTGGCTCAGATTAGGCTGAGCAAAGTTTTGTTGGAGTGAAGTCTGAGCAAAGTCCAAGTACGCCCAGCCTTCAGACTCAGTATAAGCTGTACTTTAAAGCATATATACATCAAAAATGCTACATTATAATCATCATAAAAGAAAAAAAAATTGTGACGAATTGAGAACCTCCGCCTTTTTTTAAGTCGATTAAGAACAGTCGAGGTGACACAAGCCTTGTCTTACTAAGTATAAATGTATTGTAATTAAGTGAATAATTATAATTAATTGTGATAAGTAAATATTTGCTCAGTTATTGATATATTATATTAATTAAGCGAATTTAAAATAAATGCCATTTCTATAAAAGATTTATTATTATTTTTTTCTATAAAAGATTATTATTAAAATAACTTAAAAATACCTACATAATAGTTTTTTTATTATTTTTTTATTATTTACCTTCTTTTTTATTTATCTTCCGAAGGACCTGGAATCGAATTCTCAAAAGAGGATATAGTATGAGGATAGAATAGAATTTCATCAGCAAGCCATTAAGTCCCACTGCTGGGCTTGGGTCTCCTCTCCTCTATCTAGAGAGCTGAGAGGGTTTAGGCCATAATCCACAAAATTAAATTTTATGCAAATCACGGGGTCCGAGTTCGATCCCGACCGGCAGTACCAATGTGGATTTCACTTTTTGGAATTTATATGTACTAGTCAAGTGACTTGCCATCTGCTAACGGTGAAGGAAAACATCGTGAGGAAACACACATACCCTAGAAGAAATTCTATAAGTATGTCTGATCCACCAACCCGCACTAGACCAGCGTGAGTGGATTATAGCATAAACCCTCTCAGCTCTCTAGTTAGAGGAGAGGAGACCCGAGCCCAGCAGTGGGACATTAATGGGTTGCTGATGATGATTACTACTTAAATACATTTTATTTTTTTGTAAATACATACATATTATAGATAAATTACACCCAGATACAAAACAAACCTTTATGCTGATCACACAAAGATTTGTCCTGGGTGGGGATTGAACCCACGACCTCCGGCTTTCCTAGACCAACAGGCCATATAGGTTATTGCCTTCTATGATGTCTATGGCTTAAATGATACAATAACCATAAAAAAATATGTCATTTTATGTCAAAAATAATGACAGGAATCTGTTCAGATGAATTTGTACACAATTTTTTTTATTTACAACATAGTTATGACTGTTTTTAGCAAGAATATAGAAATTAAGTCTGGTTTAGAGATGCCTATACCTTGGTCGGTGGGGCTGAGGATGTTTACTGAGATAAAGAATAACGCAAATGAGGACTACTCAGTGGAAGTCCACCCCGAGAGGTGTTGTTTGGACAGCAATGATAGCAAGTGTGATATTATTACACTTCTGGGTAGTGCCAATGGTGTTATTAGTGGTGGTGAGTGTCATCTCGTCTCTTTTGTCTCCTTAAGCCGCAACCAGACATGCGAGGACTTACCAATCCCGATATATCGCCTATAGGCAAGTGCTCGATGTCGTCAAGATGATTCGCCAAGTTGCAAGCATGTGAAGCCTGCCCGAATACCTAGTTTTTTTATATATTTCTAAACAAGTACTGGAAAAATTCAATTCCACGACGGGACTTGAACCCGCGACCCTGCCATTCCGTGTGCAGTGCTCTGCCTACTGAGCTACGCAGACGGACGTCCCTGAGATCGAATTTATCCATTGCCTGTTAACATGATGATGTCATGACATTATATATAGCATTTATACCAATGCAAAGCAAATTGCTTAATATTTAATGTAAATACCAAGTTGTTTTTATTTTTTTCATTTAATTCTTTAAACGCCATGCCGGACACCAGTGTCCGACAAACAATTAAATTTCCATTGTGTCTGCAGTCTGGCGTTCAATGTGAAAAATTATGATTATAGTTTCATTTTTTGTTCCAAGGTGCAACAAAAACACTGACTATGGTAGCTCCTCTACTAGACCCTTATTCAAGACGAGGAGTGTGTACCGTCTACGTAGACTCCGGACCCGTGGCTAGACCAAAAAACCACAAACGAGAAACAATCAAAATCAAATTCAACACTAAAATCAAGAACAGCTCAGCCTTTAATCGTGTCAAACTCTGTAAACACATTGACGAAGACCCTTTGAATAATTGCAATCCAGTCGACTGTGACATTTATTACAACGGCAAGAGATCTTATTTTAGCTTATTAAAAAAACGATGTGTCGAAGTACCAGCTTGCACCACATCTAAGTCTAAAGAATATAACTTAGCTTACAACCCTACTTCGAACAGATGTGTCCATGAACCATCTCTTTCACAGCAAGATATAAACCACATAAAAGAACTGACCCAGAATATAAATGATAGAGTGCCCAAACATGTAACTATCATAAAAGTAAATCCAGAAAATAAATCTAGCTCGACAAATGATAGATTGAATGACAGTCCTAACACCACGGAAACATCTGCGGACATAACAGATGGAAACACAGTAGATGAACTGAGCAAAATATTAAGTAAAAAGAAAAAAGGTAAATTTAGGAATAAAATTAAAACTAAACAAAATTTAGTATTTATGCATCATACTACAGAAAGTTTTGACAGCGAAAATCCAGGTACTAGCCCTTGTGAGAGCTCAACTAATTCATGTGCTAAGAAACACTTGTTCATTCATAATATTGTACGTTATTGTGCTTATAATAAATATGCAATAGTATTCTTAGCTGGCATCATTTTAATGCAGTGCTTTTTAATATGTACTCTTTTATACTGCATAACTAAAACATGCTGCTGCTTTAAAAGAAGACATACTGTGAACAGAATTTTTAATAACAGACAAGATATGACAGTTACAACTCCTCTGATTGGTACCAGTAACGTAGACACTGACACTACAGATTATCAATATTTGAGTGAATCCTCAAACTATATTGATAAAAAAATTAAATGCTACAAAGCATGTCAAAAAGAAAGAAAAAACAACGCAAAATTAAGTATGTCCGATGATATACTATCTAAATGTATTACAAGAAGGGACTGGCGCAGACTGCCAATGTCCGAGACAATTCAGGAGATTAACAATGACGACGATGATGTAGTCTCCAAACACATGAGACAAAGCTCAAGTACTCAAAAAAAAGTTAAAGACATGAAAGTGAATTTTCAAGAAGAATATCCGGACAAGCAAACAACGCATATCAAAAGTATTGTTAAAAAGGACAGTAGAAGTAAACTGGAACGATATAGTGAATCCTCCGAGCAAGAGCTCCGCTGCCATAGCTACAATTATAACAATGTACTCGAATATCAAAAGTCTCCACAACTCGTTAGAGATGAAACCGTTTACAATAAGGACAATAAAAAGGCTTCTGGTGCTCAAGTATACTTTTCTAACGATTCAATTGATGATTTTATGTCTGAGAGGGGAGTCATGTTCGTAGGGGACAACGCATCAAGGTATTCCTTTACTAGCATGTCAAGCGCGACTAAGAGTACAAGTTCATCACGATCATCGAAAACATCAAAGAATAACATTGTCAAAAGTGTTATAACACTATTATCTAGGAAGGCCAAAGGTCCATCTTCTGATCCAGGAGTTAAAACAACACAGTCTAAGCTTGATTTAGAGCTATTGCATTTATCGCGAGCAACAACATGTTCTTCAAGCAACGAAACTGATGTCAGTAAAAGAACTAAACAAAGTAAAGAGTCCACCAGTTCATTCTAGTATTACACAATGTGTATTTGATTTGAGCAAAATGTGAATCCGCACTTGAAGGTCACTGTTCAAGCATCATGGTCTTCAAGCGTCAAATTCTTCTCCAGCTATTTTTAATTCTACTGTTAAAGAACTTAAGACGTAAATAAACCTTTATCTTAGATTAAAAAGTTTACGATGACAGCTTTCCGTCAGTTCAGATTCAGAGTTTAGAGTTCGTGTGGACCGGCGCGGGGGCGGCGGCGGTTAGAACGTTTGAATGGTATTACTGAGGTGCATATAGGTTCAAGTTTAGCGTTAATTCGTAACGCATAGAAAGGCAAATTACTTAATATTTAATAATCATATAATATTCTAGTTTTATTTATTACAATTATTCTTAGTTTTTAAATATTGTATAAATGTGGGTAAAGTCTTGGTTGTTGTTTTATTTCATTGTCAGCGTGTCAGAGGTTTCAATATTTGCAGATGCAGCAGCCCCGCTAGAAAAGAGGCATATACGCTGATTTTTTAAATGTATATAAGGGTGAATCGCACAAGCAAAAAATATACACGGCAGTGCTAAGAACGGTGGTAACTACAATGTGTTCGTTTTATAGTAAAAGTTTTCATAGTAAAATAGGTCCTTCTCTAACATGGCAAAAAAAAATATTGAGTTATGTCCACTATTACATAAAAAAAATACAAAGTGTCATTTTATCATTACGGTGACCTGTCCTTTTTATTTATTTTTTTTCTTTACTTTGGGAAATGCCTGGCGCATACCCCTCGGTCTTGGGGAAAGAACCGAGGGGTTATGTGGGGCTCGCACCCACTAAAACCCCAAGGTGTTCCTCTCGTCGCGCTCTGCTGTGGTCACGGGAGCGCAGGAACATTCGTCCGCGACACGGTGTCAGTTACATTTATTATTTGGACTAAAATCGACTTTTATATCAATAAATTATAAGATAACCAATAAAAAAAACTAATATTGTTTGTTTATCTTATTTCTTATACATTTGATAAGCAGTCAAGTTTTGTCCTGAAAAAAGTTATCATTTTGGTGGACAGTAAGTTTTAGTAGAGTAGCTTCGTCAAAATTGCATTCTTGCGCACCCCGTGTCTTTCGTCACTTCGAATCAGTCCGCCGTCGGAGCGCACGCACGCACCACAACAACCGTGGATTCCCGCCAAAAAGTAAACATATGGAGACAAAAATAATTTCATTTCGGTGGCAATCAAAATTGTATTATAAATTTGAGGTGAAATTTCATTTCGGTGGACGATTTACGGCCAAATTTTTCATTTCAGTGGTATCCCAAAAATTCAACCTTAAATATTTCAGTAAATTTTGACTTGATGTCCACTCACGCATATGTTACAAATAAGGTTAAAGTTTCATTTTGTTACGAAATATACATATATTTCGTAACAAAACGAACGAAAAGCATTGTTATAAAAAATCTCACCGAAATGATACAAAAAAAATCATTCTTGAAAATCACCCATACATGTCCCATTTTATAAAACTAATGAAATGAAATGAAATCTCGTCTTCTTCAACATTCATCATTCTTTTCATGCACCCTAAACCGGCGCGAATGCCGAGGCGTGATCTATAATATGTATGTAGATTGCAAGTGTAGAAACTTTGGCAGTAGCCTCTAAAAAACGTAATTTTTTTACTTCTGTGGGAAGGATGAATAAAAGCCTTCCAGTACTGAACACGATGTTTATTAGAAGTAACGAAAAATAATGGTGGATAGCGTATCTTCGATTGCGGTGTAGCGAGCGGTAGTGGCGACAGGCGTCTAAAGTGAGGTTGTGTGTGCTGCTGCGCATGCGACGGCCGCCGACTGGTAGCTGTTTGCGGCAGCGGCACCCCGCGTCCCTCCCTCAAGCCGTGGGCCAAAACAAGGGTGAAATTAGGTGAGGCCTATGTTCAACAGTGGACGTCATTGGGCTGATATGATGATAATATAAATTCTACAAAGTGGAATCCACATTGGTACTGCCTGTCGGGATCGAACGCAGACCGCGTAATTTGCACGCCGCCGGCCGGTCCTTTATCCATTCAGTGTTTCGTTTGCATATCACAAAACAATATTGTCTATTCTTGCTTGCAAGTTACGTCAGTACAGTGACAGTTGTGATCGTGACCGCGATGTCAACATAAAAAAAGGGGATCCATAATCATAATAATCATAACCATAATCATATTTATTTGCTTGAAACATGGTATTAAACAGTTCTTACATTTGTTATAATATTATAAAATCAACACTTCGCTTACTTAATTCAGCATGCAAATATTGCAATTTATATGGCTATTATTAATTAAAGTTATAAACTAATACTTAATACATATTTAAATTAGCCATGATTACAATGATTAATTCAAATTATTTGAACAAAATTCAAAGTCTGTTTCAAAATTCAAGATTTAGAAATAATACAAACTCAGTATCTTATTAAGAGTATATTTCGTTATGGTTCACACAAAACGCAAAATTTTGCGATTATTAATTTTTTTATTTTGCCATATCGCGATTCAGGAATTTTTACGCCATCTATGATTTCGAAACAACACTATTTTTTCCTTAACTTATATAAACTCACTAAACTTAACTTTTAACTTATTTTATAACAAACAAATATATGAAACATCAAGCCGTTACGCCCACAAGGTGTAAGGGCCCGTTAGGCCCACAAGGATATAAGTGTTTGTATGCTACAAACACTTATATCAATAAAATTATGTGCTGTTGGATTGTTTCCGAACATTATTTAATAAATATTCCAATAAGTCCATTTAATTTACATTCACCAATTTCACATAACAACAATATAAATTTTATCGATCTTTGTCAGTTCAACGCAGCAAACCTTTTATTTATTTTATAATTAAAAAGCCCTTATTTGGAGTAAAAACAATTATCTATTAGCCATGCTATGATGATAATCTGAAGAAGGACACAATGTCTAGGGATCCTTCAAAATTAGAAATTCCCTCAGGTAGAACAACTTTCTACCACAAAAATGTAGGCATGATGGCATTATGACTCTTTGACACGCGCACGCTGCGTGTGGGTATAATAATATAATATATAATGCGGTGTCCAATCATGTAGACATGTTCTCATGTTCCCTGAGTGAGTTCACAAGGACTACTTGTACTATATTGTGTACACTACCGTAGTTTTTATTGTATTTTTAATTATATTATTATAATAAGTAGGATAAGTTCTTTTTTATTGTTTACAGTTTCTACACCATTGCATTAGGTTAAGTACATGTAATAATGGCTGTATGTTTGGAAATAAATAAATAAATAAGAGAGCTACCCTTATCACTATTTCAAAAACGCCTCAGAGCATGGCAAATAGATAATTATTTTTACTCCATATAAGTTTTTGAATTAGGTATATACATATATAGACCGTTGTTCAAGGAACATAAATTATTGACAGTGGTATGCTTCTATATAAGTACATGAGATTGGAATTTTTGAAAAAAAAAATTCTAATATATTTATTAAAAATATAATTTTTGGGTAAATAAATATATCTAACATAAGGTGACCCTGGGTGCCGCTGTCCCCCCCGTGGAGGTGAAGCAGTCGTTGCAGTCGCACGGTGGACATAACGTCGTGGAGATATCTGTAGTCGTCATCAGGGGATGTGGACTCTGGTAACACACAAGTACTTTTAAGTAATCACAGCTTGTGCAATTCAATATTTTTTGTCTTCTTCAAAGATTTGTGTAGTGACGGATTAAGAATACTTAATCTCACTACCCCATCTCAACCCGTGGGTGTCATAAAAGGCGACTAAGGGAGTACCTTAAGCAGACAAGATGACAGCGAGAAAAGGAAAATTCGATACAAAACCCTATACCAACTCGTCTGGCCAGCCTGGTATAGTAGGCTATATTTAAAATGTTTGGGGGTGAACCCTGCCCAGCAGTGGGACATTTAAGTATGAGTTGTTGTGATGAAAGATCCTCTGTAGGTAGGCAGCGGCTTGATTGTGCCCCTACATAGCCAACGTCCATGAGCGGCGGTAACCACTTACCATCAGGTGGGCCGTCTGCTCGTCTGGCACTTTAGGCAGTAAAAGAGACCCTGTGAGAGACTACTGTGCAAGAGGTACCAGGTTTATTCCCGGCTCGGGTGAAAATTGTATTTGGCTTTTTTATCATGAAATTCCAGTATTGAGATTTTCCTGGAGTTTGGTAAACAAATGTTCCCGGTTGATGACAATAGGCTCGCCCCCTATTTCATGGGACCAAACATAGCTGGCGAAAAGTGGGTTTGAAACACCTCTGCCTACCCTTTCGGGGAAAAATGTGGTGATGGTATGTGTTATATTATATATACACAATACATACGGGTTTCTTGATGTACTTGAAGTGAAGATTGCCTCTCAATTTGAACAGTGATAAGGGTCCTCTTGTCAGACACATACACTAAAAGAAAATAAATAAGTAAGTATACAACGGAAAAAGGAACGTGTTGTGGCATAAAAATAGATATTGTGACGCGAATAGAGAAAGGAGATTAAGTTGGTTTGGACAAGAGAGAGAATGAATGAAGGAAGAGTGACAAAACAAATATATGAGGCGAATGTGAAAGGAAACGTTGGAAGGGGAAAAATATCAACCAAATAGGAGACGTTCTAAAGAAGGGACAGATCAGGAGTACCCTAAACCGGCGAGAATGCATGAAAAGACTGATGAATGTTGACAAGGCCAAAGATGTATGTCAGATTCGTGGCAAGTGGAAAGAATTTTTTTTTTTTTTTATTACCAAAATAAAAAGAATTTACAATATATTTATACAAAAAATGCCACTTATATATGATTTGTGTGTGACACAATGTTTCGACCTCTTCCTTACTTAAGAGGGTTCATACAGAAATCGATGAAATCACGAGATTTCCACGTTCGCTACAGAATATGTCTTTATATGTAGCGAAGTAATTTTTGGCATACATAGACAACAGTTTTCTTGTCTAAAAAGTGTATTAAGAAAAACAGACTATTTATTATTAGTATTTTAGTTAGAACAGTTCTTTCGCACAGTGTTTTAAGAAATTCTACGAAACAAGCCTACTTTCAGATTCGCCAGGGACTAAAGTAATTGAAAAGCATAGAAAAAAAAGCTTGTTTTAAGGTCTACATATAGTCCTTTAGTTAGTGTATTGAAAAAATATTAGAAATATTCATTTTTTTATAACTAAAACTTAAAAACTAAAATTCTCAAAAACGTTGAACTTTGATCAAGTTTGATTAGAATTTTGGTACACTATATGTGTTTAAAAAGTCGATTTTTTTACATTTAATTATTAAGCAAGATGTTGTCATTTATAAATGTCCATAATATTTTCGAAATCCCTTTAGAAATATTTTAAAATGATTTTTTAAAAGAGCCTAAAAACGCCTTATATTTCGGCGCACAGGCCGTGAGAAATCAGTACCGGCTGAGGCCTTCTAGAGAGAGGACGTAACGCTTTGCTCCACGAGCTCCCGGTCCGATGTTTACGTAATATTTGTATATTTCAAGAGAGTTCAATACCAGTTGATACTTTGTTATGGAATATTTTTTTTTATTAAAGATCAAATTATTAACTTTGCTGTTTTTGGGCTGATGGACTCTAAAATCGATATCTGACGATCCCATTGGTCACTTGGCATAGTTCTGAAGTCAAAATTGTAAAAATGACCGCCATCTTGAACTTTGTTGTTTTTGGGCTGAGTGATACCAAAATCGATATTTGACGATCCCATTGGTCATTGGGCATAGTTCTAAAGTCAAAATAGTAAAAACGCCCACCATCTTGAACTTTGTTGTTTTTGGCCTGATTGACACCAAAATCGGTATCTGACTATCCCATTGGTCACTGGGCATAGTTTTGAAGTCAAAATTGTAAAAATGCCCGCCATCTTGAACTTTGTTGTTTTTGGACTGAGTGATACCAAAATGGATATTTGACGATCCCATTGGTCACCGGGCATAGTTCTGAAGTCAAAATTGTAAAAATGCCCGCCATCTTGAACTTTGTTGTTTTTGGGCTGAGTGATACCAAAATCGATATTTGACGATCTCATTGGTCACCGGGCATAGTTCTGAAGTCGAAATAGTAAAAATGCCCACCGTCTTGAACTTTGTTGTTTTTGGGCTGAGTGATACCGAAATCGATATCTGACTATCCCATTGCTCATTGGGCATAGTTCTGAAGTCAAAATTGTAAAAATGCCCGCCATCTTGAACTTTGTTGTTTTCGGGCTGAGTGATACCAAAATCGATATTTGACGGTCCCATTGGTCACCGGGCATAGTTCTAAAGTCAAAACAGTAAAAATGCCCACCGTCTTGAACTTTGTTGTTTTTGGGCTGAGTGATACCGAAATCGATATCTGACTATCCCATAGCTCATTGGGCATAGTTCTGAAGTCAAAATTGTAAAAATACCCGCCATCTTGAACTTTGTTGTTTTCGGGCTGAGTGATACCAAAATCGATATCTGACGATCCCATTGGTCACTGGGCATAATTCTGAAGCCAAAATTGTAAAAATGCCCGCCATCTTGAACTTTGTTGTTTTTGGGCTGAGTGATACAATATCGATATTTGACGATCCCATTGGTCACTTGGCATAGTTCTGAAGTCAAAATTGTAAAAATGCCCGCCATCTTGAACTTTGTTTTTTTTTGGCTGAGTGATACCAAAATCGATATTTGACGATCCCATTGGTCACCGGGCATAATTCTGAAGTCAAAATTGTAAAAATGCCCGCCATCTTGAACTTTGTTGTTTTTGGGCTGAGTGATACCAAAATCGATATTTGACGATCTCATTGGTCACCGGGCATAGTTCTGAAGTCGAAATAGTAAAAATGCCCACCGTCTTGAACTTTGTTGTTTTTGGGCTGAGTGATACCGAAATCGATATCTGACTATCCCATTGCTCATTGGGCATAGTTCTGAAGTCAAAATTTTAAAAATGCCCGCCATCTTGAACTTTGTTGTTTTCGGGCTGAGTGATACCAAAATCGATATCTGACTATCCCATTGCTCATTGGGCATAGTTCTGAAGTCAAAACAGTAAAAATGCCCACCGTCTTGAACTTTGTTGTTTTTGGGCTGAGTGATACCGAAATCGATATCTGACTATCCCATTGCTCACCGGGCATAGTTCTGAAGTCAAAATTCAAGTTCAAGATGACGGGCATTTTTACAAATTTTGACTACAGAACTATGCCCGGTGACTAATGGGATCGTCAAATATCGATTTTGGTATCACTCAGCCCGAAAACAACAAAGTTCAAGATGGAGGGCATTTTTACAATTTTGACTTCAAAACTATGCCCAGTGACCAATGGGAGTCAGATATTGATTTTGGTATCATTCAGCTCAAAAACAACAAAGTTCAAGATGGCAGGTATTTTTACAATTTTGACTTCAGAACTATGCCCAGTGACCAATGGTATTGTCATATATCCATTTTGGAGTCAATCAGCCCAAAAACAGCAAAGTTCAAGATGGCGGATATTTTTACAATTTTGACTACAGAACTAGGCCCAGTGACCAATGGGATAGTCAGATATCGATTTTGGTACCACTCAGCCCGAAAACAACAAAGTTCAAGATGGCGGATATTTTTACAATTTTGACTACAGAACTAGGCCCAGTGACCAATGGGATAGTCAGATATCGATTTTGGTACCACTCAGCCCGAAAACAACAAAGTTCAAGATGGAGGGCATTTTTACAATTTTGACTTCAAAACTATGCCCAGTGACCAATGGGAGTCAGATATTGATTTTGGTATCATTCAGCTCAAAAACAACAAAGTTCAAGATTGCGGGCATTTTTACAATTTTGACTTCAGAACTATGCCCAATGACCAATGGGATCGTCAAATATCGATTTTGGTATCATTCAGCCCAAAAACAACAAAGTTCAAGATTGCGGGCATTTTTACAATTTTGACTTCAGAACTATGTCCAATGACCAATGGGATCGTCAAATATCGATTTTGGTATCATTCAGCCCAAAAACAACAAAGTTCAAGATGGCGGGCATTTTTACAATTTTGACTTCAGAACTATGCCCAATGAGCAATGGGATAGTCAGATATCGATTTCGGTATCACTCAGCCCAAAAACAACAAAGTTCAAGACGGTGGGCATTTTTACTATTTCGACTTCAAAACTAGGCCCAGTGACCAATGGGATAGTCAGATATCGATTTTGGTATCAATCAGCCCAAAAACAACAAAGTTCAAGATGGTGGGCATTTTCACAATTTTGACTTCAGAACTATGCCCAATGAGCAATGGGATAGTCAGATATCGATTTCGGTATCACTCAGCCCAAAAACAAGAAAGTTCAAGATGGCGGGCATTTTTATAATTTTGATTTCAGAACTATGCCCAGTGACCAATGGGATCGTTAGATATCGATTTTGGAGGCGATCAACCCAAAAACAACTAAGTTCAAGATGGCGGACATTTTCACCACTTTGACCTCAAATAGTCACATTCATCATCATCATCATATCAGCCGCAGTTATTATTGAGAAATTAATTGTTAGTCTTACATAAAATTAATTGTATTTTTCTTTCTTTCTAATAAAATTGTATTTTAATTGTTTATAGAATACAATATACAATACGATTAATAACAATTAATTATTGATTAATTTAATTTGAAATTTTGTCCTATCCAACTTTAACAAAATACGAGGTTAGAAAATACCAAACTCATTAGTACGCGCTATATTGTTGTACCACACAGCATTAGAGAAGTGTGCATGTTTCGGCTCTGTGTGCGTGATTTAAAAACCTATTTGCGAGCAACTTGAAAATGTATGAACCCTCTTAACAATAATTACATCTACCCACATTTTTAACAGTATAACTAAAATAAACGCAATTACATAATACTATATTTGCATTTAAAACACTAGTATTTTATTGTTACAACTGTGAAAGAAAGTATTGTTTTAATTTATCTTTATTGCTATCATTAATTGTACAATGAACAGAATCAATAAATATCAATAGAATCAATAGAAATAGTCTCTGTCTAACCCTCTGTTGAGAAAGAGGCGTTGAGAAAGACACAATGCTGAGTGGATTGCGGTCCAAACATTTAAATGTAGGTACCATACCTAAATCCAAGTGATTTTAACATTGGTAGGTACTCGCCGGCGAGAATCGAAGTCTGATCCTTATGTCTGCCCTATTTGAACCTATTCTAATCCACAACTAATCGCTTTGTATATTTTATGAGACTATTTATACAAATAATACTATGAGATATTCAAATTTTAATTTTAACTTACATTTGGCTATAAATTGAAGTTAAAAATAAAGTAATTAACACTCTAATAAGCATTATTTATTATGTTAATTTGAAAAACATTGAATACTTACTTTCTGAAAAAAGAGATATTTTTGTCAATATAATAATCATTATCTAATAATATAATCATTTATTCCTTTGCGAATATGGGTACAAAAGAAAAGATCTTAGCGTCAACATTTGTGTCCATTAGCCATATTCTACCATAAGGCATGCAAATTCACAAATCTACAATATTTTTTGAAACTACATCAATAAACAGACATTATAGAAAGAAAGAAAGAAAATTATTTTATTTGGTGACCAAAGAACACAATACACAAACAGAACACAGATTAACATATTCATATTAAAGTCACCAAAATAGGCTCCAGTTCAGCTTAAAATACATAGCACCAAAGTGCCATATGCTGATATTCAACTAGAGCCTTTTTGACAACGGTGTCGAAAACAGCAGACCAACTACCTACTCGTAAAAAATCGCATAAAATCGTATCGTAAGGACTCAAACATTAAATAAGTTTAACCTGTAAATATTGAGTCACAGAGTAATTATATGCTTTTTTTAGTAACAGTGCATTGATATATCTTAAGATATGAATTTGGTAAATGTTTATACAGGGTGTATACGACGATACGACATTAAATGATAAGGCAGCCAATGTTAACCCTTATAAACATATTCTAATAATAATCATTAAAAAAAAAGAAAAAAAACTACACATTAGGTATTTAAAGTCGAAAAATTTAAAAATATAAAACTACACATTATTTTTCTATCATGACGTTTTCGACATGACGACGACAATGTCGTCGGAACAGAGTAAGAGATAAGATAATAAAGACTCAGAGATATTTAAATGAATTGAATGACGTAATGACAACATACGATCAACGTAAATACCTACAGGTTGTTTAAAACTGTAAAATACTGTGAAATAAAGAAAGTACATTTGCGTATAAACTATTGCAAATTTCTATTTAATTTTTTTGTCAAAGCCTTCTAACATCACATGCTACACGTGGTTTCATTTAATGTCGTATCGTCGTATACACGTTGTATATGCGTGGAGCCATACATAATTATAATTTTATTTAATAATGCTGTTTTAACAAAATACAAACATACCGTTACTGGCTGTAATAATAAATATTAATGAAGTTAATAATTAATCAACAAATTGTGTTTATTCTATCTGTTGCCCGGGACTTCACTGCCGTGGATCTCTGTTGGTCGCTACTCATCTCGTGCGTACTCGTAGCGTGATGTTATATAGGCTAAAGCCTTCCTCAATAAATGGGCTATCCAACACAAAAATAATTATTGAATTCGGACCAGAACTTCCTGAGAATATTTTATTTTAGTTATGGAGCGCTTGGGAACAAAATTGTGGAGAATAAGCCAACGCTTTCGATAATAATTAATTATTTAAGTTAGGTAGGTGATAATATTTGCACACCAAATATTTGTAGAATGTAAATAGACTATACATAAACCTCATCATATTTGTATACATACATTCTAGCAAATAAATGAATATGACTTTTTGATTTTTTTTTCGACAAACTTCAGCTTTATAATATCACAATAGTTAATCAATTCCCTCATTGATATTATCAGTCATGTTAAAACGATTTATTTAATTAAAGCTAATAACTTACCAACGTCTGGATAAATAAAAAATACAATATAATTAAATTAAAATTCATTGCTTTTAAAATAAATTCATAATAATTTCTGGATTTTTACTTACGAAACGCTGAAAGTTTTTAATAATGTTATAAAAATTATTCATTAAAAAAAACAATTTAGCTTATAAGTTTTAATACAGATTAAACATTAACTTACCGTGACCTTTTTTGTTTTTGTAAAAAAAAAAGACAAAAGACCATTAGTTTAGAATAAACTATGTATTTTAGTATTTATTTTGCTTTATTTATAGCGGAGATTAAGGTGATAAAGATTAAGAGGATTCATACAAAGGAATGGCTACATCGCAATTTAGTGTCATTCGTAATTTCGTTTTTTTTTATTTAATTCAAGCTATCTTTTTAAATGTTTTAAGTAAAGGTTAAAGGTACGAACACATTGCGTTCGCAGTTCTATTTATATGCAAATAACACATTGGAAGTTGCAATGTGTTTTTTTCATAGTAAAAAAACTGTAAGCTTTACGGATACTTACTTTTAATACACGTTCACGTAATTCTAAAAAGTGTACTGATAACATTTCAACAAAAAATAGCTACGATTAAATAATAAAAATTGAAAACTAAATTGCGAAGTTGCCATTCCTCTGTGTGAACCCTCTTATTAAGAATAAGAGATTTAAAAAAACTTTGTATTTTATTTTCAAAAATACTAAATGTTGTTATTAATATCACTTTTAAAATAAAATAAAAATAACTTTACCCATTTCTGTAAAAAATAACAAAAATATTAAAAAGTAACTCGAGAATGACGATGATGATTAATATTTATAGGTGTTCTACACGGTTGTAAACTTGCGTTCCAACAGAGTGACCTTGGTGGGAGTTTGGTTGCTATCCGCGTAGTTTGTATGAAATTTGGTTTACAACAGCCGGCTACACGGTTGGAATCTACCAAGGGCACCTCTGTGGAAGGCAAGTTTATAACCGTGTAGAACAACACCTATTATGCTATTAAAAATAAAGATAATGTACTACCTCAGACTGGAAATAGATTAAATGAGATATTAATATATTATGTTATTATGTAATTGATTTATTTTTGTTTAGGTAGGTATACTTTGATTCAATGGTGGCTCGGAACATCGCGAGACAATGCGCAGAACACAAAATTGGGTATCAGCGGGATGTTAGCGGCGCGGGGGCGGGGCACATCCGCGCGCTCTTTCCTTCCCCCGCGTCACAGTCACAGTGTAAGTGTACAAGTTATGTCTGTATACTGCACACACGCGCACGACATGACGACCTTCACGCGTTTGCAGCTAATATCCGAGCCGACAAGTTAGAATTGAATTAATTGTAGAAACATACCTAGCATCACGCCTTTTTCCCCGAAGGGGTAGGCAGAGGTGTTTCACACCCACATTTCGCCAGCTATGTTTGGTCCCACGAAATAGGGGGCGAGCCTATTGTCAACAACCGAACATCTGTTTACTAAACTCCGGGAAAATGTCAATACTGGAATTTTATGTTAGAAAAGTCCAATACAATTTTCACCCGCCCCAGGAATCGAACCCGGGACCTCTTGTGACTTTCAGAAGTGTTACTTTGTAATCTAGATGAATAAACGAGATTCCATTTCATTTCGATATAACTCAATATAGCTGACAAAATGGGGGTGTGACCCCTTAGGAATAAAGGCGTGGTTCTCTTGTTTATAACAATCTCATATGCTGCCACGAATCAGACTTGATTATCTTTCTCTGGAGTTATCATTCCATTTGCCGCTAGATCGCCTGTCACATCATCAATAAAAAAAAAATCTAGACGAAATAACAGGCCCAGCCATTATAGTCGAATCGAAGAAATTGACCATCTAGATATCTTTAAAAAAAATACTCACGTATATGCGCTGTAATTATTATTACAAAATTATATAATTATGTCATAAACAAAATATCTATAGGTATATCTAATACTTATATAGTTTTAAATAAAAAAAAATGCAAACTACTATGTGAGTCAAATAAATATGGGACAGTCAAAAAAAGGCGCCATTTTATTTCCCATTTGAAGATAACTTCATACCCTACAGGTAGGGTGTACAAAAAACGAAACACATTACAAGTATTTACTGAATAAGTAAGTAGTAGTTGTAAGTAATAACAACAATAATAAAACTATATATATAACAAAAACGAAAAACAACAAAAAAATCAATAACAATTAAATTAACACTTGTAACAAAATAAACGAGATAAATTTTTTGCCTATTTTATTTCTGCTAGCTGTACAAAAATGCACATTCGACTGAAGTTTGCGGCAAATGCTGTCAAGTGCGATCCCATTTTTATTTGATTCGCATAGTACTTAATATTAATCAATGCGAAACAGTATTTCGCATTAATCATAATATATTCAGAGTCAGTTACAAAATTAATTTTAATAGTTTTTCCACCATGTTACACGTGGGGACACTATAATATCTAATTTATATATGAGAAGGTGGATGGCGGGCGGCCATTCGCAGTGGCGTAAATTAGGTGAGGCCAGTGGACATCGTTGGGCTGATATGACGATGATGATGATATGAGAAGGTAATAGTATAATATAACTTTGTAGCAACTTACAAATAACTGAAATTTACAAATAAAACAATAAATTTCATTTAATAATATCATAACAGATAAGTTATTTAAATAAGTTAAGTATATTTCTCATCAGCAACCCATTAAGTCCCACTGCTGGGCTCGGGTCTCCTCTCTAACTAGAGAGCTGAGAGGGTTTAGGCCATAATCCACTCACGCTGGCCTAGTGCGGGTTGGTGGATCAGACATACTCATAGAATTTCTCCTAGGGTATGTGGGTTTCCTCACGATGTTTTCCTTCAACGTTAGCAGATGATAAACCACTTGACTAGTACATATAAATTCCACAAAGTGGAATACACATTGGTACTGCCGGTCAGGATCGAACTCTAAACGCGTGATTTGCACGCCAGTTCCTTATCCATTCAGCCACCGCTTGCTGTAAGTATATTTAATTATTTTAAATTAATAATTCTACTTACACCGCACTAGAATAAAAAATAGTAAGGTTTATAAATATATGTAACTTTTGTCTTTAAGGTATTGTATCTCTAGTTTTAACTTTTTTAATGAACTTACTTGCACCTGCGAACAATATTCATTTATTTATTATTTCATTCAAATTATTTGCCCATTTAAATAAAATCAAATAATGTAGGTAAACAATAATAATTACCGACACCTAAAATAACAAGAAAATTATTAATTAACATTTATTTTTTATACAATTATAATTACAAAACACACTTATATTTTTATAAACCATTTAATTATTTTTGTGATTTCTGTTATTAATATCTAAGTGGTGTAAGTGCAATAAAAAATAAATAGATAATATTAATAGCTGATTAAAACAAATCAATACTTACATCAAACTATAAAAGATGAAATTTAAACGTTAACAATATTCATAATAATTGATTAATTATTACTTAGCATATGGCACGTTAAGCCATAATTATTAACATATAATTTAAGTAAAAAAAAATTAGAAAAAAATAGAATAAATAAATAAAAAAAATTCATTAACTTATGCTTTGTGAAGTACGAATAGTAAAATGTTTACTCACCGCACTCTGTTAAATAAAATAACAGATCATGTACATATTAATATGAAACTATTATGTATAAAGACGTAAATAAATGCATTAATTTCAATATATTTCATGACTTATTAACACTTACTAGAGTCTGAAATTAAAATAAAGAATATTAAGTAGGTATATGATAAAGTTATCACCAAAACTTAGAAGTAATTGATACGCCTTCAAGTTAGGTGTGAGTTAAAAGATATTATTTAATTTAGTGATAGACCTTTTACCAGTGTATTCTTGGAAATCATTACTTTAAATTGACTATCGGAGGCCACTTTTACGCAGTCGGATTATTTGGTTTTTTAAATGAACTCTTGTTTATTCGGTGATGAATACGAAAATAACAACACCTTGCACTTCAAAATCGGTCAAGCTGTTTAGGTTACAAGAGACAAGTGGAGCCACGGGCAATAGTTAGCGTATATATAATTGAATTAGACTATTAATTAGTTTTCATCTGATATCCACTAAAAAAACGTATGTTTTGGCAGTAAGTTTACGTCCGCCATATTGGTTTTTTGTTGACGTCACATAGCCTATGACACTCGGGGGAAATATACAAATCTAATGACACCTCACACTTTGGAATCAGCCAAGCCGTTTAGGCTACAGAAGGTCACAATGGAACAGACATGCCCACTATTGCCCACATACATACATACATACGCGCGAAAAACATTACCCTCCTTTTTGGCAGTCGGGTAAAAATACTAAAATCATGATTCGACTGAGGTATTAGGGACTGATCCACTAAACTTTGGCTTGTAGTGGGATGGTTATAGGTTGTGTGAATCATGAACTAAACGAGTTCAGTTGATATCATCATTTCAACCCATATTCGTCCGTCTGTCAGTTGATTGATACAGGGCATGCGTATTACGTCCAATAGTGGGATGGTAAAAGGTTGCTGTTTTTTATTCTTCTTATTTTCTAATGTAATCTAGCCTTCTGGGCACTTTCCCTTGTGACAGTGATGCCGATGAATACTTTGACGCCTAGCCCACATTACCATTTGTATTATTATTTATTTATAGTATTGTAAATAGAAGTTGTAGATATGTAAGTAAATAGTTAATAATATTATAATTATAAATAATTTAATGTTATAAATAAATAAATTATCAATTTTTCTAATTAATTACTTTATTATTTATTTAAAAATCATACTTACTGTTTGCTGTAATGATGAATTTATATAACTTTAGGTACTTATTTGACTACTACTTATTTGTCAAAAGCAAACTCCAATTAAGGTATGTATAAATTAAACAATCCCAGCCAAGTATTTTACATCTACTGAGTAAATTATCTGAGAACGGAATATATTTGAATAAGTGCGACAAGAAACTCAATGCGTTTTATGGACAGAAAATCAAGTAAATAATAATATTCTACCACATTCACACAGCGCCATCTAGTCCCAAATTAAGCAATTATATTTATATATAATTATAATTATATTACTAAACAACTGATATACTACTTAAATACCTTTTTTTTTTGTAAATACATACATATTATAGATAAATTACACCCAGACACAGAACAAACCTTTATGCTCATCACACAAAGATTTGTCCTGGGTGGGGATCGAACCCACGACCCCCGGCGTAGCAGTCAGGGTCACTAACCACTAGACCAACAGGCCAGTTTATAATTCAATAATTAATAAAATTAAATATTTATTATTCAGGCGTATATTCCTAAAATACCTATTTTAAGGAGGTGAAGATACAAATCCACTTCTACTCTTATTTTGTGTTGTTATGATAATTTTTATTGAAAGATAATTATTTGCCCCGTCGTTTATATTTGGCTACTTCTCAGCTCCTATTGGCCGTAGCGTGATGTTATATATCCTATAACCTTCCTCGATAAATTGGCTATCCAACAATAAAAGATTTTTTCAAAACAGACCAGTAGTTCTTGAGATCTTAACGTTCAAACAAACAAATTGTTCAGCTTTATAATATAAGTATAGATAAATTGATTTAATAAATTCTACTTACAGCATTCTGAAATTATATAAAACAATTTAATAATTGATTCATGATAAGATGCAAATGAATTAGGTACGTTACAAAATATACATTTTATCTGAATCCTAATAAAATATATGTTAACGGAAATGACGTATGTAATTCCTAAAATCGCACAGAAATGTGTGAAATAAAATTATATTAGACACATTTCCTAGGAAATCTATACATTTCCGTAAATGTAAAACATTTGAGATATCAATGGGTACGCGGGGATAGCGGGGCAAGGGGAGGGTATTAAACTTAACACCCCCCAATTCAGAGCAATCCGACTCGGACTGGTTAGGTCAGGGTTACTTTTTTTTCAAACCACTCAGATGTAGGCGACCTCTGACCTGATGACCTATATTTTTTTTTTTCTCAAATCGGTGCAGTAATTTGAGTCCATAGCGAACAGACAGACAGATAGACAGACGCGGCGGAGGTCTTTGTTTTTTAATAGGTATGTAGTGATCATAATACTTACGCCCTATATCTGTAATACAAATAATAACCATAGTTATGTTAAAGTTGTTTTATTTACTTATTAATATCGTTGGAGTGAGTGGTAGAGTCGAGTTCATTAATTAATACATTGGCGCCATCATTAGATATTTCTGTTGAAAAGGGTGACTAGTTACAACTTATTGCATAATGTAGGTACAGCATATTTATTGAACCATTCACATGAGGACATATATTTGATCCATAGGTTCTATAGTATTTATTGAGCTTTTCAACGCTCACAATATTTTGAATCCTTGATGGTGCCAATATATTAATGAACTCGACTGTACTCGGCGGACAACGGTGGAGGTACTGTTTTCTGTGAAAGTTTAAGTTCACGTTTTTGAAACGCTTTGAATGATATTTTAAAGAGGTAGGGAACAGCTGGTAAGTCCTGCTCAAACTGAGCCATAAACTGGATGAAGCACAATCAGCAAAGTTCCCACTCGAGCAGTTTCCAAAAATTCTTCTTCTTAGCTGAAATGAAATAGTCATTTCAGCCCATAAACGTCCAACTGCCGTTCACGTGTCTCGTCCAAATAATGTGGAGGGAATTTAGCCTACTATACACACATGTTTTTTAAACTCACCGTTTCATCAATCCAAGCGTGAAAAAATAAAAATATCATTTAATTATCAAAAATTTACAAATAAAATTTAAAAAAAATAACATAAAAAACAACTCAGGTCTTACGTATCGATCCTAGAAGTAAAAAAAATAATTTAATAAAAACACATTAGTTATTATATTATAAAAATAGCAGAAAAATAAAATAAGTTAGCACTTACTAAAATCTATATGAAAAAAAAATCCGTAATTAGATATATTAGGTACATATTTTATTATTATTTTTATTGTAATAAATTGTTACAACTTACAGCATGCTGTTTGCAAAAAAAAATTTAAAAAATATTATATTTCTTATAAATATACTTATTAACAAAATGTAAAACAAGTAAACTAAATTCAAATATTACCGATGGCTAGAATAACAAAATCACCTATCAATAGTATCAATAAATAATTTAATGAATAAAATTCTAAGCTTTTAAAATAATTCGTACATACCACTGGCTAAAGAAAAGGACAAAATTTTTTTTTTTTACTTTATTTAGATTTAGAAATCAAACAGTCTTTTACAAAAAAGTTTCATCATCGTTATCAGCAACCCATTAAGTCCCACTACTGGGCCCTGATTCTGACTATCGGATTGCTTCCGGATCGTAAACTTTTTCGAATCTTAGAACGACGTATTTTTACAGCTTAAGTTATTAAGTGTTAGAAATTAGTTTACCGTATAGAAAATTAAAAACTAATTAATATAGGATTTTTTCTACATCGATCTATTTTTTAACATTCTGTTTTTTATCTTTAAATAAACTGACAGTTCTGGCCGAAAATATTCCGACAGCTCAGAATCAGGGGGCTGGTCTCGGGTCTCCTCTCCTGTAACTAGAGAGCTGAGAGGGTTTAGGCCATAATACGTAGGCCGAGGGCGGATTGGTGGATCAGACATTAAAAAAACAGAAAAAGACGATGGTGTAAGGAATAATATAAGGCCTCGTCTAGATCCTGTTCCTTGTCCGCCATCTTCGATGTTGCAGTTGAATATGGAAAAAACTTGTCAAGTCCCGTCCAGTCGCGTCAAGTGTCAGGTGCCGTCAATCAAAATTTCTGTCAATAGCGAATAAGTCGTAGACCGCTTGACGGTAGTAAAGTCAACGCGCTAAATGATCAATATTCGCTTCAATCACGTAGACTTGATCAAGTCACTTGATCGTCTCGGGGATACAATGATGATAAGTCAATTCTAAAATTTGTGTTATCTACTAATATGAAATTACTATGTTACTACTTACACCCTCTGGCTAAAATAACAAGTAAACATAAAATAAGTAATAATAATATTATTTTATACTTCATCATTTCAACCCATAAACGTCCCACTGCTGGGCACGGGTCTTCTCCTCCTTCGGAAGCCACGCAAAGCCGTTGGTCATACCGTTGGTCACATGGTAGCATGGAAGCCTTCTGGGCGACTTGATAAATTCCAACATCAGGGTCTGCCTCAAGAACACACGATAAGAAGAAGATCACAGGCGTAGCCTGGTTTACTTTAGGTATATTTTGTTACTTACGTCAATCTGAAATTATAAAATAAATATGTAATGTTTTTTCCGCCATTTCCATCTTATAATAATAATAATATTCTACATGTGAAATTTGAATTAAAATTAATATTTCTAGGGTAAGGTCTACTTATATGACAAAATTCAATAAGTATAAAATAAATAATAAATTAATATTAATAAAAATAATACTTACAGTAAGCTAAAAATATTAAGGCATAGATTATTATTTAACTATAATACGTTATTTTAAACCAAAACCTCAAAATTTATATTATATATAGTCTGGCTACCGGTTCTCTGCACTGGACTGTTTTTTAAAATCTATACATGGCAATATTTTTGAACTGTCATGTCACTGTCTTTTTAGTGTTTTTCAATCAATATTCTTTTGAAATTATTGAAAAATAATGCCGAAAGCTATCAAAGGCGTAGTTAGAAAGTTGATATTTACTTAAGTTGAGATAATAGTATCAAACGCATTTTTTCAGTCTATAGTCGGTGTTGTCACCCCTTGTTTTTTTGAATTTACCGCTCTTTTCTTGTGCAAAGAACGGATGGCCAGACTATATTAAGAAATTTCCTTTACTTTGGTATAACATTATTATACAGGATGTCCCGAAACACAACGACAAGCGGCTACCGGGCGATGGTATAGGCTGTACCTGTTCTGAGAAAAATATAAAAAATCCAAGTCATTATCGTTCATCATAAAAAAAAAAAATTTGAAAATGTTGAAAATCGACAAACATTTTTAGATACTGCTATGACATAGTGCCAGATTTTGCCAAGATTTTTATTTTACATAATCCTTATTAAATATATTATAGTTTGCTGTTACAACTTAAAAAGTTATTTGTCTAAATTTTTAAGAAAAAAAAATTATTTCATAGTTATGGTAAAAAAAAAGTGTAGTATTCAAATGTTTGAGCCCTATTTTCTTTAAAAATATGTATCACGCTAACCTAAGCAAGTTATTTAAAAAAAATAGCCCATTTAATCAAGAATTTATAATGGTACGCAACTTGGTACTTATCTCACAAAAAAAAGTAGTAATAATTCATGGTCAGTCGCAGTACCGGTAGCACGCCTCTATGATGTCTATGGTGACGCTAGGTTGTCTATGACATTTCACTTTTGGCGGGATAATAATAGTTTTATTAAAGTTCAGTGTTTTACAGAATTCAGAATCGGGATAGTATTTACCTCCACAAACGATTGTTTGCATGATTTTGTGAAATAATAATAATAAAAAAAAAACTTTTTGTGTGCATGGGCGCTAACATACTTTACTTAACATACTTTGTAAAGTGTAAGAACGGTATAAACTTTTGTTTCTTGAAGCTTGGTGAAAGTTTATTACAGTACTTTGTATTCATAATAACTCGCTATAACTGCTTGTGTGTGCATGATTACACATTTTCTATGTATAATAATAAGTGTCGGAAAACTGTGTTTAACAGTTACTGAAAACAGACATGTTTGAACGTTTTTGAAGTGACGCTAAGTGTTTCTTGGTGAAGGTTCTTTTTAATTACCTATATCAGATCTTACATTGTGTCTGATTGCCGAGCCCTGAGAACGTGGAATGCACTGCAAACATTTGCATGTGTTGTACAATTAGGAATCTTCAGATGTTGTTGCAGCAATTTGGTGAGCTGTATAAATACCTTTTGTTGAGAGAGAGTTTTAGACTTCTATAGTGTGTCAAATATCATAATATAAAATTTAATGGCAATACATTTTTAATTTGGATTTGGTTGGATATTATACAGTATATAATACTAAAATTATTATAAAGTGAGGCAATAAAATCTTAATTTTTAATTTTATTTGAAAGTGGACATTGTTTTATCAAAAACTTTAATTGGATTTTGTTGAACATTAAGTGAAGTTACTTAATTAATTATTCATTGTGGAAATTTTGACATAATTGTTTATATATCATGGGTCGGTCGAAATATAGGAAACGCCATCATTGTAGCTCGAGTTCATCTTCTTCTAGCCGATCAAAGAAAAAGTACCAAAGATTAAAGATTTAGAACAAAGATAAACGTATAAATAGAATTGAGAAAGACCAATAATTACCACCATGAAAATACATATTCTCTTGACACGTCCCCAAAGCCAACAATACAGGAGCCGTTAGGTGTTCCTGGTGAAGTAAGGTCGGGACCAATAGTTCGTTATGTTGGACGTAATGACTTTATACCTGAGTTTAATCCGCAAACAACATCAGTATCGGTAGAACACTGGATTTGCAACTTAGAAAGCACTGCCAAAATGCATGGATGGGATGAGCGTACATGTAACTGTACTGCTAAATTAACAGGATATGCCAAGGGATGGTATGAACAACAAGCATCTTATGAGATCAGCTGGCATGAATGAAAGAAATTGAAAAAGAATTGTTAATAAAAGCATTTCCTTTTACTAAAAATAAGTTGACACGAATTAGAGAATTGGTAAATCAAACAAAACTGCCTAATGATGACCCCATCGAGTTTTATTATACAAAGCTAGGCATAGGCATGTCGTGCCAATTAAGTGATGATGTTGTAACTGAAGCCATCATCGGTACTCTGGGTGATAAATTACTAGAGATTGGTGCAAAATCAGCTGGGTGCTGGGACACTAGCTCTCTTCTCCGGTATTTAGCTAGTGTTAACACATTGTATGTCTGTGTGGATAACAATCAGCCTGGTAAAGCAACACCAGTAAGAAATGAAGGCTCACACAGCTCTATAAAATGTTTTTCATGTAGCAAATTAGGGCATAAAGCAAATAGATGCCGCAAGAGTAATGACAACGGGACATTTACTAAAAGTATGAAATGTTCATTTTGTGATCGACTAGGTCATGTGGAAGCATACTGCTACAAAAAGAAAAATGCAAATAAACATTGCACATTTTGTGATTTTGGTGGTCACACTTCGGAGCAATGCAGAAAGAAATAAAATAGTTATGTTATGTCTGTTCAAAATGTAGATGTTTTGATAGGGCAAACATTAGAATCACACAATCTGGTTGTTGTGAAGACTCAGTATATGATTAAGTATATCTATTTTTATTTTAAATATTTATAAAAATGGTATCGGGTTTTTCTATGATGAAATTCCAATATTGAGATGCATGCATGGAAATTTCTTTTTACACATGACCCTTTTGCAAACAATGAATTATTACTACTTTTTTGTGAGGATAAGTACCCAGTTGCGTACCAAGTACTATTATAAATTCTTGATTAAATGGGCTATTTTTTTAAATAACTTGCCTAGGTTAGTGTGATACATATTTTTAAAGAAAATAGGGCTCAAACATTTGAATACTACACTTTTTTTTACCATGACTCTATGAAATAATTTTTGTTTTAATTTGTAACAGCAAACTATAATATACTTAATAAGGATTATGTAAAATAAAAATCTTGGCAAAATCTGGCACTATGTCATAGCAGTACCTAAAAATGTTTACGGAGTTGTCGATTTTCATCATGTTCAAAAAAAAAATTTATGACAACCATATGACTTGGATTTTTTTTTTATATTTTTCTCAGGAAAGATACGACCTATACCATCGCACACAAAGTGGTTTGTTCGAGTCACGGCAGTCGGCCGGCCCGCCTTGTGCTGAATGCCTTATATATATTCTGTGGTACAGATGGTAATAGCAATGAGGACCATTATAAAAATTCATACCTTTGCTGTTTCCATCTGAAAAATATTAGTAAATACCGTTAGAATAACATATTGTGTAAATAAAATAGACTTGGGCATTTCGAGGACGATTATTCTAAATATCTTATAGAGAAGCAAAACCATCTTCCACTTCACTCTTTCAAAGGTTCACACCTTTAGTTCACAGCCAAGATCGGCCGATTTCGATAGGCCTAAGTCCATTTTCAACTTCTTCTATATTTATTTATTTATTTATTAACTTAAAATACACAAAACTTATGTATTAAGGCGGACTTAATGCCAAAGGCATTCTCTACCAATCAAACTGAGGTGGTGCAGAGATATAATGAAAGTAGGTGCATAAGAATAGAAAGAAAAGGAGGAGACATAAAATACAAATTATTATCAAGAATAAAGTTTACATAAATATGATATTAATGTAAACTTTATTCTTGATATATATGTAGAGGTATATATATATATATGTAGAGGTATAATAAGTGCTCATTTATATAAAACTTACTGCAGTTGTCGCGTTGCCATCAGCAGCTTGCCCTTCCAAAATGAAAATAATAATAATATTATTCAGTGAGATAACGCAATATAAGATTTCTAATTATTTCTTTAATCATGCAGCTTGATATTGCTTCTTGTCCAAATTTCATGGTTTTAGGTTAACAGGAAGTAACCTATAGGTTTTAGCTCGTCATATGCGACAAAAATGGAGCATAAACGGCTGTATTTTTTGACTGCGTTAATTTAAAACTCTGATTTTTTTGCGTCAAGAGATTGCAGTCACAAGTGTTCAATATAAATTTCTGCTTGATACCTTTCTTGACAGACAGATAGACGGACAACGGAGTGGTCGTTAGGGGTTCCAATTTTTTCCTTTTGAGGTACGAAACCCTAAAAATGGATGTGTTTTAACATATTATTATATCCAGTTATCTCATGCTACTTGTGATAGGAGTGAGCCCACTTGACCACGTAGTATATTTCTGCTAAAAACGAGGTTATAGCTACACTGACACCCTCTATCAGCAAACTCCAAATAATTAATCTGCATCTGAGAATACCTTGTGTCTGTTAATTTTACGGTTTATTGTTGTAAACATTTCGTTATTATTAGGATGTTTAATAATATAGTTCGTACCTTGGTCCTGAAAACAAATAATAACATTAATATTAGTTTTCGGAACTACCAAGTGTGACTAGTGAATGTTGTCAATGACTAACATCTGATACAATAGCGCAAAAAGTGGGTTTGATGTTCTTTGGTACATAGTACAAAGTGGTAGGTACGACCAGTACACTACGTGCAAAATGACTTCAAAAACGGACATGCCCTTTTTATTGCTCTAGTATCTACTTAAAAGTATGCCAAATGCAAGAGTAGAACTCCTGATTTTTAAATCCACATAGAACTGGAGAAGATTAAGAGCGTATTAACATCCAAAGTGGCAACGTCGCAATTTAGTGTCTCATTTTGTGGATTTAAATTTTTTATTATTTATTTGAAAAATATGTTTGCAACAATTTTTAAGTAAGCGATGTTGGCTGAATGGATAAGAGACCGGCCAGCAGTACCAATGTGGATTTCACTTTGTGGAATTTATATATACTAGTCATGTGACATGTGACGTTAGCAGATGGTAATCTGCTAACGGTGAAGGAAAACATCGTGATGAAACCCATATACTCTAGAAGAAATCCTATGTGTATGTCTGGTCCACCAACCCGCACTAGGCCAGCGTGTGTGGATTATGGCCTAATCCCTCCGAGCTCTCTAGATAGAGGAGAGGAGACCCGAGCCCAACAGTGGGACATTAATGGGTTGCTGATGATTTGAAAAATATGTTTGCAACAATTTTTAGAATTACGTGTAAGGTGTGTTACAGGTAAGAAATCACTGCAGTTACATTTATATTTTTAAGCAAATAAAACATTGGAAACCTGCAGGCATTTTTTTTGTTATTAAAATAACTGTAAGCATTATGGATACTTATCTTATATATACTTTACAATTCACGTAATTCTAAAAAGTGTAAGAAACATATTTTTAAAATATAACACTAAATGATACCGACGATGACTAATTTTATGATGCCGTATTTTAATTTGTAATTTCCTCCCCTTTTTTATTTTAATACATTTAGTTAGTTTTTATTTGTAAATATTATTGTTTAAATTTAGTTTAATATTATGTCTCAATAAAAGTATCAATACAAAAAAAAACCACTAAATAATATAATTATAATACACGACGGGGTCAAGAAGTATAATAATTTACCAAACGAAATAAAAATATGTGAAAGTATACCGATATTCAAAAGAAAACTAAAACAACATTTATTATCCAAAATTTAATATTATTATCCAATGAACACCCATCTATTCTCCTGTTTTGAGTCATTACCTACCCATCAAATATAAAGTACCTACCTATCTGTTATATGTAGGTACGCTCAAGGCAATTGCTACAACGTTATTTTTAATCAAAATGTTTACTTACCGTAATATGTACCTACTATACTCATAAGTGAACTGTAATGTTCTTGAGAAATAAAGTTCTTTAAACCTATATTATTCTAATATTATATGACAGTAAATTGCGACGTTTCCATTCTGTTTGTGAATACGCTCTTAAACCTAACAATCATGACTGCGTTACGATGATCGAGATCCTACAAGACCTCTGCCTCTCTATGAGACTTCGTAGTGTAGCGGTTAAGATGGTCGATAGATATTTGTTTCGAGTTTGGGTGTACTTTGTGTCCGTTAATTGTATGTTACATAGTCTCGGGGTCAGTGCTTGTACCTTTTCAATAACATATTGTGAAAATAAAATGGACTTAGGCATTCGAGGACGATTTTTCTAAATATCTTATAGAGAGGAGCACGATCATCTTCCACTTCACTCTTTCAAAGGTTCACACCTTTAATCCACAGCCAAGATCGGCCGATTTCGATAGGCCTAAGTCCATTTTCAACTATATGTGTAGAGGTATAATAATTGCTCATTTATATAAAACTTACATCAGCAGCTATTGAGGAAAAAAAGTTATAAATATGTAGTATATCAGTTGTTTAGTACCCATAACACGAGCAAATATAATTTTTTGCTCCATTTTGGACTAGATGGCGCTGCGTAAATGTGGTAGAATACTTATATTATTACTATTGCCACCAGGCGAGCCGTCCGCCTGTTTGCTACCGCGTCCGTGGTATTAACAAGAAACAGATATGCTTGAACGTAATGTCCAGTTATCTCATGTTACTTGTGATTGGAGTGAGCCCACTTGACCACGTAGTATATTTCTGCTGAAAACTAGGTTTTAGCTACACTGACACCCTCTATCAGCAAACTCCAAATAATTAATCTGCATCTGGGAATACCTTGTGTCTGTTAATTTTACTGTTTATTGTTGTAAACATTATTTATTATTAGAATGTTTAATAAAATAGTTCGTACCTGGGGCCTGAAAACAAATAATAACGTTAAAATAGAATATTTATTTATTCAATTCTTGGTCAATTGAATTATTATGTTAGTAATACTTAAGAGTATGTTAATAACTTATCAAATCAAATCACCGCAGCATCATCCCATGAGGGATAGCACTGCAGCGATTCATATACGGGCAGTCTAACCTGCTTGCTATCATGCTCAGAATGCTGTTAGCGCTGCCCCGCACCCTGCTCACCAGAGATGCACATCGCTTTCTCAACAACTCGAAGTACATATATCATACAAGTACATATATACAATATCTTTGTTTTGTCTAAAGAGAAATTTAAATCGATGGCAGTTGAGTTTTTAAGACTAAATGTTACTAAAACTTAAATTCTAAATTAAGCTTCAGTTCGCGCAATAAAATATTTTTTCTGCTTATATGTACTCATTCTGTGGACAATGGTGTGGGTTATACGTTTACCTAATTTAAGTTACTAAATTATATGTATATTTGTCCCAATAAAGGAAAATAAAATAAAATAAATTGCGACGTTTCCATTCTGTTCGTGAATACGCTCTTAAACCTAACAATCATGACTGCGTTACGATGAACGAGATCCTATTCGAGGACAGTTATTCTAAATATCTTTTATGGCTGATTTCAATAATCTATCTATCTAGGGATTTGGCTACAAAAGTTAGAAATTTGACATAAGCTCCACAAAATGATAGATAGATTATTGAAATCGGCCGTTAGAGAAGCACAACCATCTTCCACTTCACTCTTTCAAAGGTTCACCTTTAGTTCACAGCCAAGATCGGCCGATTTTTTAAATATATATTATATATGTAGAGGTATAATAAGTGCTCATTTATATAATACTTACATCAGCAGCTATTGAGGAAAAAAAAGTTAAAAATATGTAGTATATCAGTTGTTTAGTACCCATAACACGAGCAAATATAATTTTTTGCTCAATTTTGGACTAGATGGCGCTGCGTAAATGTGGTAGAATACTTATATTATTACTATTGCCATCAGGGGAGTTGTCCGCCTGTTTTCTACCGCTTCCGTGGTATTAACAAAAAACGGATATGCTTGAACATAATGTCCAGTTATCTCATGTTACTTGTGATAGGAGTGAACCCACTTGACCACGTAGTATATTTCTGCTGAAAACGAGGTTTTAGCTACACTGACACCCTCTATCAGCAAACAAATAGTTAATCTGCATCTGGGAATACCTTGTGTCTGTTAATTTTACGGTTTATTGTTGTAAACATTTCGTTATTATTAGGATGTTTAATAAAATAGTTCGTACCTGGGGCCTGAAAACAAATAATAACAATAGAATAGAATATTTATTTATTCAAGTGACCAAGACTCATTATGTTAGTAATACTTAAGACTTTGTTAATAACTTATAAAATCATATCAAATCACCGCAGCACCATCCCATGAGAGATAGCACTACAGCGATTCATATACGAGCAGTCTAACCTGCTTGCTATCATGTTCAGAATGCTGTTAGCGCTGCCCCGCACCCTGCTCACCAGAAATGCACATCGCTTTCGCATAATGGTATAAAAACAATGTACTTTAGCGTCTGCAAACATCCCTGATGCGCTACAGAAACGGAGCAGCCCCACCAGCACTTTGAACGCGTTGTTGTATTGAACTCGAAGGCGTCATACGCTTTTTGAATATATCTAACCCATAGGGTGCATGTGTAGAACGTAGTACAGTAAGCACGAAAAATCGTGATCTTAATGGCATGGAGCAGCGCACAAACCGACTGGCCAGCATGTTCGCTCTCACGGACAACGCCCTCCGATCACGCTCAATATCGGCATCGTCGTTGAGGTCAGGTGTCTATATGTGGCCTAGGTATTTAAATTTAAATACTCGCTGCAATGGATTGCCATTAAGTATTACCGGTGGCATATTGTCTGTCATTTTCTTTCCTCCTCCCTCAAAGACCATGACCTCAGACTTTTTACAGTTATATGTCAGTCCATGTGATTGAGCATACGTTTGACATTGAGAAACCAACTTTCTCAACTCACAGATCGACGCACTCAGCAGCACCATGTCGTCCGCATAACTAATGTTATTTACACTTATACCGTATATGTAACAACCGACCCTGGTACTGCTCAGCTCCTCGACTAGGTCGTTGATATAAGGGTTAAAGAGAGTTGGTGAGCTCAATCCCACCTGCCTTACACCGCGCTCTAACACAGGGATGTGACAGTGCCCCAGCCCATCGTACATTATTGAATTGGTTTCCGTGCGAAAATTTGATTATATTAATAAACCCAGTAATTTTGTCCAGCTTTCTCCACAAGACATTAATATGGCTTTTCGGAACTACCAAGTGTGATTTGTAAATGTTGTCAATGACTAACATCTGATACAATAGCGCAAAAGGTGGGTTTGTTGGTACATAGTACAAAGTGGTAGGTACGACCAGTACACTACCTGCAAAATGACTTCAAAAACGGATATGCCCTTTTTATTGCTCTAGTATCTACTTAAAATTATGCCAAATGCAAGAGTAGAACTCCCGATTTTTAAATCCACATAGAACTGGAGAAGATTAAGAGCGTATTAACATCCAAAGTGGCAACGTCACAATTTAGTGTCTCATTTTGTGGATTTCAATTTGTATTATTTATTAGAAAAATATGTTTGCAACAATTTTTAGAATTACGTGTAAGGTGTGTTACAGGTAAGAAATCATTGCGGTTACTTTTTATTTTCAAGCAAATAAAACATTGGAAACCTGCAGGCATTTTTTTTCTTATTAAAATAACTTTAAGCATTATGGATACTTATCTACTTTATAATTCACGTAATTCTAAAAAATGTAAGAAACATATTTTTAAAATATAACACAAAATAATATTATAATAATAATAATATAATTCTAATATTATATGACAGTAAATTGCGACGTTGCCATTCTGTTTGTGAATACGCTCTTAAACCTAACAATCATGACTGCGTTACGATGATCGAGATCCTATTCGAGGACAGTTATTTTAAATATCTTTTGTGGCCGATTTCTATAATCTATCTATCTATGGATTTGGCTACAAGTTAGAATTTTGACATAAGCTCCATACAAAATTATTTATTTATTTATTTACTTTAATTACAACGGTAAGGTACCAATTACAATAATTAAAAACCAATTACAATAATTATAGATAGATTATTAAAATCGGCCGTTAGAGAAGCACAACCATCTTCCACTTCACTCTTTCAAAGGTTCACCTTTAGTTTACAGCCAAGATCGGCCGATTTTTTAAATATATATTTATATATATATGTAGAGGTATAATAAGTGCTCATTTATATAATACTTACATCAGCAGCTATTGAGAAAAAAAAAGTTATAAATATGTAGTATATCAGTTGTTTAGTACCCATAACACAAGCAAATAAAATTTTTTGCTTAGTTTTGGACTAGATGGCGCTGCGTAAATGTGGTAGAATACTTATATTATTATTACTCAATAGTAATTTATTAAGCTCACCTGATGGCAATCCATCAGGTGAGCTGTCCGCCTGTTTTCTACCGCGTCCGTGGTATTAACAAAAAACGAATATGCTTGAACATAATGTCCAGTTATCTCATGTTACTTGTGATAGGAGTGAGCCCACTTGACCACGTAACGCTGAAAACGAGGTTATAACTACACTGACACCCTCTATCAGCAAACTCCAAATAATTAATCTGCATCTGGGAATACCTTGTGTCTGTTAATTTTACGGGTTATTGTTGTAAACATTTCGTTATTATTAGGATGTTTAATAAAATAGTTCGTACCTGGGGCCTGAAAACAAATAATAACAATAGAATAGAATATTTATTTATTCAAGTGACCAAGACTCATTATGTTAGTAATACTTAAGACTATGTTAATTACTTATAAAATCAAATCAAATCACCGCAGCACCATCCCATGAGAGATAGCACTGCAGAGATTCATATACGAGCAGTCTAACTTGCTTGCTATCATGCTCAGAATGCTGTTAGCGACGCACCCTGCTCACCAGAGATGCACATCGCTTTCGCATAATGGTATAAAAACAATGTACTTAGCGTCTGCAAACATCCCTGTTGCATTGCATAACTAATGTTATTTACACTTATACCGTATATGTAACAACCGACCCTGGTGCTGCTCAGCTCCTCGACTAGGTCGTTGATATAAGGGTTAAAGAGAGTTGGTGAGCTCAATCCCCCCTGCCTTACACCGCGCTCTAACACATAGGGATGTGACAGTGCTACCTAACCTAAAAGTGACTGGCGATATTAGGCAGGGCATGGAAGACACTAAGGTTACAATTCTGGCCCTAGTAGGCCAGTCAATGAATGATTTTGAAGGGGAAATGTCGAAAGCAGAAACTTTGACTTAGGAACTTTGTTTGGACTGGTTAGGAGATACATGGTTAGACATACTAAAAGTCCTTACCCCCCTACAAAGGGCACAAAGAAGGTCCCGTTTTCTGGTTTTTTGCTTACATCTCGAAAACAGTATATCGTCCGAAATTTTATTGTACTACACAATGAAAGGTGATAAAATTCTCTACAACTTTGGCTGAACACTTATTATTATCTTCAATCGTTGCCTAGCTATGAGCTTCGAAAAATGGGAGGATCGAAAAATCCTCGGGCTCACCTCGGGGGGCAAGGACTTTTAGTATGTTTATATTCTAACCAGTCCAAACAAAGTTCCTAAGTTAAAGTTTCTGCTCTCGACATTTCCCTTCACAGTACCATTTCGAGCACTCATTTACTAGACTATAGTTGATTTTTCAAACGCCTTCCATACCGTCAGTCACGATATCCTTGTCTCTATCCTATCACATCATTATTTTGATTTCGGCCGAAGCTCTGGATTGGTTCAATTCTTATCTTCGGGGTCGCCAGCAGTCGGTCCGGCACGATGAATCGTCATCTAGCTGGTGTAACATTGACTCTGGTGTTCCTCAACGCGGTATACTATCTCCTTTACTATTTTCTATATTTATAAATCACATAACCCAGAATCTTCAGCTCTGGGCTCTCCCCAAGTAACTGAAGTCAGCGAGAAAGTCACTGGTACCCTTCGCGTGCTTATCGACTCAAAAACTTCCTGCCATGCAAGACTAAGACAATGCGTGAGCAAACCCTAATCTTTCCCGTAATCGACTATGGTAATGTGTGCTATTTTGACCTGAATGCAGACCATCTCTATAAACTCGACTCTCTTCTTAATAACTGCATTCGATTCATTTTTAATCTTCGCAAGTTTGACCATGTGTCTTTTTATCGCTCAAAATTAAACTGGCTACCTATTCGCCAACGTCATAGCTGGCGTGCCCTTTCTACCCTTTACTCCATACTTATGTCTCCCAATACTCCCGCTTATCTAGACCCATATTTCACCTGTCTCCGTTCCTCAAATAACCTACTCCTTGAGTGTCCTTCACATAACTCTGGTTTCATCCATGGGTCCTTTCCTATTCAATCTATTCTTCTTTGGAATGTCTTCCCTCTTAAGATCAGGATGGCCACCAACCGTGACGCATTTAAAGCTTAAGTTCGTAAATTCTACTCAAATCAACTGGCTGAATCATCTCTTTACTAATATGATAATGTATATGTATGTATAGCTAAGTTTTGTATGTATGTATTTAATATATATCTATATATATATATATATATATATATATATATATGTAACTATGTTTATATTATATATGTATTGTTAATAAAGTTATTTTTTTTATATATCTTAATTTTTTGTTGTTTTTTTATTTCTTATTTTTGTTTTGTATTCAAGTTCCATCACTTTTCTCTTGACCATATGCACCTACTTTTTAACATCTCTGTACCACCTTAGGTTGACTGGTAGAGAATGCCTCTGGCATTAAGTCCGCCTTAATACATTATGTTTGTGTAAAAATAATATTATTCTAATATTATATGACACTAAATTGCGACGTTGCCATTCTGTTTGTGAATACGCTCTTAAATCTAACAATCATGACTGCATTACGATGATCGAGAACCTACAAGACCTCTGCCTCTCTATGAGACTTCGTAGTGTAGCGGTTAAGATGGTGATAGCAATGATATTGTATGTTAAAAAAGGTGTACAATATGATTGGTCGATAGACATTTGTTTCGAGTTTGGGTGTACTTTGTGTCCGTTATTTGTATGTTACATAGTCTCGGGGTCGATGCTTGTACCTTTTCAATAACATATTGTGAAAATAAAATGGACTTAAGAATTTCGAGGACGATTATTCTAAATATCTTATAGAGAGCAGCACAACCATCTTCCACTTCACTGTTTCAAAGGGTAAAACACCTTTAGTTCACAGCCAAGATCGGCCGAATTCGATAGGCCTAAGACGATATTCAATCTTTTTCATCTAAATATATATATATATATATATATAAATGTAGAGGTATAATAAGTCCTCATTTATATAATACTTACATCAGCAGCTATTGAGGAAAAAAGTATAAATATGTAGTATATCAGTTGTTTAGTACCCATAACACGAGCAAATATAATTTTTTGCTCAATTTTGGACTAGATGGCGCTGCGTAAATGTGGTAGGTTACTTATATTATTATACTATTGCCATCAGGCGAGCTGTCCGCCTGTTTTCTACCGTGTCCGTGGTATTAACAAAAAACAGATATGCTTGAACATAATGTCCAGTTATCTCATGTTACTTGTGATAGGAGTGAGCCCACTTGACCACGTAGTATATTTCTGCTGAAAACGAGGTTTTAGCTACACTGACACCCTCTATCAGCAAACAAATAGTTAGTCTGCATCTGGGAATACCTTGTGTCTGTTAATTTTACGGTTTATTGTTGTAAACACGGAACAGAAAAAACAAGTGGAAGTGTGAAGTGGGCGTGGCGCGCGTGCCACAAGTAAGCGTAGTTCAGCATACTCTACTTTATACCGTCTCCATTCGTGTTTTACATCAAGTCGAGTCAGTCTTCTTGTGCTCTGCTTTGTTTTACGTGATTTAACCGCGAATATGCCTTATTGTGCCATTTTGCAGTGTAAAAATGATAGTAGAAAAATAAATCTAAGAAATGGAGGTATCTCATACCACCGGTAAGTAACGATATAGTAGTTTTTCAAAAAAATCAATTGAATTTCAAATAATTAAAAATAAAATAAAATATCGAATTAAAATCAACCTTAACGTATTGGAAATAAAGATTGTTTTTGATTACATACGCCATTGTTTTTATTCTGGAACATTCTGCCCAACTCAACAAACTGACATGCCATTGACCTCACCACTAATTAGTGATGAGGTCAAATGGGATGTCAGTTTTATCGATATATGCATTTTATATTAAAATTCATTTAAATAATTAAAATTATGAAAATTATTTATTAATAAATTATTAATGAAAATTATTTAGAGAGAATTTTAATTAATAAAATTAATTAAAAGTCTCAGAAAAATAAATTAACGATTGTCAAATGGTTTTTTACCCTTACAATTTATATCTAAGTACCTGTTTGTGCCATCGAGTACCCTAATATATCTTTTAGGTTTATTTATATATTTCTATTTGCCTGTTAATCAAAGCGCAGAAACCTGTTTCCATTACCCTTCAAATTCATACGGCGATATTATAATAAATTGTGTTAAATGGATGTTTGTTTTATTTTAATAAATAAATAAAAAATAATATCGGTTCAGCTGACGACTAGATACTTGAAACAGTTTGAACTCTTATTATGTGTGCCATATATTTTAGAGAGATCGTATTATAATATGCGTTTATAATCTGCTGAGCCGCATGAAAAAGCTAGTTATCATATAGACTTGTATTTTTCAACCAGTAATAAAAATAATAATAGTAATTAATACATTTTTAACATCACTCTGATGTTAAAAATAATGTATTTATTATTATTTTTATCGTAATTTAATTGTAATTAGATCACAGTAAAAACAGTTCAATTTCTGTAGGTAAAAATCGGGGATCCCTCATAATATATCCAGTTATGCAAGTGTTGAACTAGATTACACAAATATCAAAGATTACTAAAAGCGTTTTATATCCTTTATTTACTTTAACTTTTTTCTCTAAATTAACTTTATTTTTGATCAGAAACAAAATCGATAATGTATAATCATATTTTGTTGTGCCACATCACTATTTGATAAACGAATGATTATAATGTTTTAAGGCAATGTCATCCTTATAACATGATTTTAAGGTTCAATTTATTTTACCTAAAATACACTGCCATCTCTTGTCGAATGGCTGAATTTCTTTAGAAAATTTATGCTTAAATTTAAAGATACAACGTCACGATAAACGTCATAAATACTTTTGTTTGATATTGCAAAGTAGTCTTTATTCTTAAGTACTAAAGTGTGTTTTGCTTCGCGGTTTATATAGTATAAGCCAATATGGGTTTGAAGATATTTGACCAATTAAAACAATTTTTTACTAGTAGTGCACTGTTTGTATGTGTGAGTTTGGCGACACTGGTTCCAGTACTAATTGTATCCTATCGCACTTCCACTTGTTTTTTCTGTTCCGTGGTTGTAAACATTTCGTTATTATTAGGATGTTTAATAAAATAGTTCGTACCTGGGGCCTGAAAACAAATAATAACAATAGAATAGAATATTTATTTATTCAAGTGACCAAGACTCATTATGTTAGTAATACTTACGACTTTGTTAATAACTTATAAAATCAAATCAAATCACCGCAGCACCATCCCATGAGAGATAGCACTGCAGCGATTCATATACGGGCAGTCAAACCTGCTTGCTATCATGCTCAGAATGCTGTTAGCGCTGCCGCGCACCCTGCTAAGGGTTAAATAGAGTTAGTGAGCTCAATCCCCCCTGCCTTACACCGCGCTATAACACATAGGGATCTGACAGTGCCCCAGCCCATCGTACACTATTGACTTGGTTTCCGTACGAAAATTTGAGTATATTTATAAACCCAGTAATCTTGTCCAGCTTTCCCCTACAAGACATTAATATGGCTTTTCGGAACTACCAAGTGTGACTAGTGAATGTTGTCAATGACTAACATCTGATACAGTAGCGCCAAAGGTGGGTTTGTTGTTCTTTGGTACATAGTACAAAGTGGTAGGTACGACCAGTACACTACGTGCAAAATGACTTCAAAAACGGATATGCCCTTTTTATTGCTCTATTATCTACTTAAAAGTATGCCAAATGCAAGAGTAGAACTCCCGATTTTTAAATCCACATAGAACTGGAGAAGATTAAGAGCGTATTAACATCCAAAGTGGCAACGTCGCAATTTAGTGTCTCATTTTGTGGATTTCAATTTGTATTATTTATTTGAAAAATATGTTTGCAATATTTTTAGAATTACGTGTAAGGTGTGTTACAGGTAAGAAATCATTGCGGTTACTTTCTATTTTCAAGCAAATAAAACATTGGAAACTTGCAGGGCATTTTTTTTCTTATTAAAATAACTGTAAGCATTATGGATACTTATCTACTTTATAATTCACGTAATTCTTAAAAGTGTGAGAAACATATTTAAATAATATTATAATAATAATAATATTATTCTAATATTATATGACAGTAAATTGCGACGTTGCCATTCTGTTTGTGAATACGCTCTTAAACCTAACAATCATGACTGCGTTACGATGATCGAGATTCTATTCGAGGACAGTTATTTTAAATATCTTTTATGGCCGATTTCTATAATCTATCTATCTATGGATTTGGCTATAAAAGTTATAATTTTGATATAAGCTCCATACAAAGTGATAGACTATTGAAATCGGCCGTTAGAGAAGCACACACTTCACTCTTTCAAAGGTTCACCTTTAGTTCACAGCCAAGATCGGCCGATTTTTTAAATATATATATATATATATGTAGAGGTATAATAAGTGCTCATTTATATAATACTTACATCAGCAGCTATTGAGGAAAAAAAAGTTATAAATATGTAGTATATCAGTTGTTTAGTACCCATAACACGAGCAAATATAATTTTTTGCTTAATTTTGGACTAGATGGCGCTGCGTAAATGTGGTAGAATACTAATATTATTACTATTGCCACCAGGCGAGCTAGCTGTCCGCCTGTTTGCTACCGCGTCCGTGGTATTAGCAAAAAACAGATATGCTTGAACATAATGTCCAGTTATCTCATGTTACTTGTGATAGGAGTGAGCCCACTTGACCACGTAGTATATTTCTGCTGAAAACGAGGTTTTAGCTACACTGACACCTTCTATCAGCAAACTCCAAATAATTAATCTGCATCTGGGAATACCTTGTGTCTGTTAATTTTACGGTTTATTGTTGTAAACATTTCGTTATTATTAGGATGTTTAATAAAATAGTTCGTACCTGGGGCCTGAAAACAAATAATAACTATAGAATAGAATATTTATTTATTCAAGTGACCAAGACTCATTATGTTAGTAATACTTAAGACTCTGTTAATAACTTATAAAATCAAATCAAATCACCGCAGCACCATCCCATGAGAGATAGCACTGCAGCGATTCATGTACGAGCAGTCTAACCTGCTTGCTATCATGTTCAGAATGTTGTATTAGCGCTGCGCCGCACCCTGCTCACCAGAGATGCACATCGCTTTCGCATAATGGTATAAAAACAATGTACTTTAGCGTCTGCAAACATTCCTGTTGCGCTACAGAAACGGGGCAGCCCCACCAGCACTTTGAACGCGTTGTTGTATTGGACTCGAAGGGCGTCATACGCTTTTTGAATATATCTAGCCCATAGGGTGCATGTGTAGAACGTAGTACAGTAAGCACGAAAAAGCGTGATCTTAACGGCATGGAGCAGTGCACAAACCGACTGGCCAGCATGTTCGCTCACAGCCAAGGTCGGCCGATTGCGATAGGCCTAAGACCATTTTCAACTTCTTCATCTAAATATATGTACATGTAGAGGTATAATAAGTGCTCATTTATATAATACTTACATCAGCAGCTATTGAGGAAAAAAGTATAAATATGTAGTATATCAGTTGTTTAGTACCCATAACACGAGCAAATATAATTTTTTGCTCAATTTTGGACTAGATGGCGCTGCGTAAATGTGGTAGGTTACTTATATTATTACTATTGCCATCAGGCGAGCAGTCTGCCTGTTTTCTACCGCGTCCGTGGTATTAACAAAAAACATATGCTTTAACATAATGTCCAGTTATCTCATGTTACTTGTGATAGGAGTGAGCCCACTTGACCGCGTAGTATATTACTGCTGAAAACAAGGTTTTAGCTACACTGACTCCCTCTATCAGCAAACTCCAAATAATTAATCTGCATCTGGGAATACCTTGTGTCTGTTATTTTACTGTTTATTGTTGTAATAATTTCGTTATTATTAGGATGTTTAATAAAATAGTTCGTACCTGGGGCCTGAAAACAAATAATAACAATAGAATAGAATATTTATTTATTCAAGTGACCAAGACTCATTATGTTAGTAATACTTAAGACTCTGTTAATAACTTATAAAATCAAATCAAATCACCGCAGCACCATCCCATGCGAGATAGCGCTGCGGCGATTCATATACGAGCAGTCTAACCTGCTTGCTATCATGCTCAGAATGCTGTTAGCGCTGCCGCGCACCCTGCTAAGGGTTAAATAGAGTTGGTGCGCTCAATACCCCCTGCCTTACACCGCGCTATAACACATAGGGATGTGACAGTGCCCCAGCCCATCGTACACTATTGACTTGGTTTCCGTACGAAAATTTGAGTATATTAATAAACCCAGTAATCTTGTCCAGCTTTCTCCACAAGACATTAATATGGCTTTTCGGAAATACCAAGTGTGATTTGTGAATGTTGTTTATTTATTTATTTAGGACAACTCAACAAATCTTACACCAATACAAGTAATATCTTACATGCAAAGAAGGATACAAACTTAGTGTAGACTTAATCATAGGTTGCCACAGCATGCATTTGGTGTGGATTATTTTTAAGGAAAAAAAAATTTATTTCATATATAATATTAACTTAAAAAAAAACTGAAAAAACTGTTTCCAGGCTATAGACTAAGTAGGAACAGGTGCACGTAAAGTAAACTATATGAAAACTGACAAGGCTAAACGACTAGACATTCACAAGGGATGATAAAACGTTGCGGTGGAAGGGGGGGGGGGGGGGGTCCTATCTGAGAAAATGTCTATGTTATTGTGATTTTTGACAAGATTATTATATTGTTTGCATAAACGGTTCAACGTGGAATATAGACCTAAATTACTTTTAGAATGCTTTGAGCTGAAAGGAGTATATGTATGCGATCTAGGCAGCCTGTTTGGGACATTCAAGTTTATTTGCTGTAGGAGATTGGGGCAGTCTATGTGGTTATTAATCAATTTATATAAAAACATGTGATCTAAAAATTGTCTACGACTCTGAAGGCTGAGCTTAAAGTGAGTAAGCCGCAATGAATACGAGTTCAATTCTTTCGCTAGATAGCATTGGTAACTGAGGTGCCATAAAAACCTTTTTTGTACGGATTCCAGCCGTTTTACATGTATTTCATAGTGAGGGGACCATATCTGACTACAATACTCGAGACCTGAGCGTACCAATGTTTTGAACAGAGTTATTTTTGTAGATGGTTTTTTTGAAGCTTTTACTGTTTCGTAGAATGAACCCCAGCATTTTAAAACCTTTGGATGCTGTTTTGTCAATATGCACATGAAATCTTAATTTATTATCCAAATATACGCCCAAGTCTCGAATAACCTCAACCTCCTCCAAACGAATCCCGTTCAAAGTGTGTTGTTGTGTGTGTGCAAGTTTAAGGGAGATTTGATATTGCTCCTGGTAAATCTGATGCATTTTCATCTGTCTACATTTAAGCTCATTTTATTGGTTCTACACCATCTATCGAAGCCCTTTAGATCCTCCTGAACCAGTTGCGTGTCGAGAGAGGACTTTATTGGACGTGCCATCTTTAGGTCATCCGCAAACAAGTAATAGTTTGTGTGTTTAAGGTGATCACTGATATCGTCTATAAACACCGTGAATAAGATAGGAGCAAGGTGAGAGCCCTGGGGCACACCAAATGTAGTAAAAAAGGGTTCGGACGTGTAACCACTCACGACGACTCTAGAGTTTCTATGAATAAGGTAAGAACCCAACCACCCAATGTTGTCAATGACTAACATCTGATGCAATAGCGCGAAAGGTGGGTTTGTTGTTCTTTGGTACATAGTACAAAGTGGTAGGTACGACCAGTACACTACTTGCAAAATGACTTGCAGGACGATTATTCTAAATATCTTATAGAGAGCAGCACAACCATCTTCCACTTCGCTCTTTCAAAGGTTCACACCTTTAGTTCACAGCCAAAATCGGCCGATTTCGATAGGCTTAAGTCCATTTTCATCTTCATCTAAATATATATGTAGAGGTATAATAAGTGCTCATTTATATAATACTTACATCAGCAGCTATTAAGGAAAAAAGTATAAATATGTAGTATATCAGTTGTTTAGTACCCATAACAAGCAAATATAATTTTTTGCTCCATTTTGTTACTTATATTATTAAAATTGCCATCAGGCGAGCCGTCCGCCTGTTTTCTACCGCGTCCGTGGTATTAACAAAAAACAGATATGCTTTAACATAATGTCCAGTTATCTCATGTTACTTGTGATAGGAGTGAGCCCACTTGACCGCGTGGTATATTACTGCTGAAAACAAGGTTTTAGCTACACTGACACCCTCTATCAGCAAACTCCAAATAATTAATCTGCATCTGGGAATACCTTGTGTCCGTTAATTTTACTGTTTATTGTTGTAATAATTTCGTTATTATTAGGATGTTTAATAAAATAGTTCGTACCTGCGGCCTGAAAACAAATAATAACAATAGAATAGAATATTTATTTATTCAAGTGACCAAGACTCATTATGTTAGTAATACTTAAGACTTTGTTAATAACTTATAAAATCAAATCAAATCACCGCAGCACCATCCCATGAGAGATATGATTCATATACGATTCATGATTCATATACGAGCAGTCTAACCTGCTTGCTATCATGCTCAGAATGCTGTTAGCGCTGCCCCGCACCCTGTTCACCAGAGATGCACATCGCTTTCGCATAATGGTATAAAAACAATGTACTTTAGCGTCTGCAAACATCCCTGATGCGCTACAGAAACGGGGCAGCCCCAGCAGCACTTTGAACGCGTTGTTGTATTGAACTCGAAGGGCGTCATACGCTTTTTGAATATATCTAGCCCATAGGGTGCATGTGTAGAACATAGTACAGTAAGCACGAAAAAGCGTGATCTTAACGGCATGGAGCAGCGCACAAACCAGCATGTTCGCTCTCACGGACAACGCCCTCCGATCACGCTCAATATCGGCATCGTTGTTGAGGTCAGGTGTCTATATGTGGCCTAGGTATTTAAATTTAAATACTCGCTGCAATGGATTGCCATTGAGTATTATCGGTGGCATATTGTCTGTCATTTTCTTTCCTCTTCCCTCAAAGACCATGACCTCAGACTTTTTAGTTATATGTCAGTCCATGTGATTGAGCATACGCTTGACATTGAGAAACCAACTTTCTCAACTCACAGATCGACGCACTCAGCAGCACCATGTCGTCCGCATAACTAATGTTATTTACACTTATACCGTATATGTAACAACCGACCCTGGTGCTGCTCAGCTCCTCGACTAGGTCGTTGATATAAGGGTTAAAGAGAGTTGGTGAGCTCAATCCCCCCTGCCTTACACCGCGCTCTAACACATAGGGATGTGACAGTGCCCCAGCCCATCGTACATTATTGACTTGGTTTCCGTACGAAAATTTGAGTATATTAATAAACCCAGTAATCTTGTCCAGCTTTTTCCACAAGACATTAATATGGCTTTTCGGAACTACCAAGTGTGATGACTAACATCTGATACAATAGCGCGAAAGGTGGGTTTGTTGTTCTTTGGTACATAGTACAAAGTGGTAGGTACGACCAGTACACTACGTGCAAAATGACTTCAGAACGGACATGCCCTTTTTATTGCTCTAGTATCTACTTAAAAGTATGCCAAATGCAAGAGTAGAACTCGCGATTTTTAAATCCACATAGAACTGGAGAAGATTAAGAGCGTATTAACATCCAAAGTGGCAACGTCGCAATTTAGTGTCTCATTTTGTGGATTTCAATTTGTATTATTTATTTGAAAAATATGTTTGCAACAATTTTTAGAATTACGTGTAAGGTGTGTTACAGGTAAGAAATCGCTGCAGTTACATTTCTATTTCTAAGCAAATAAAACATTGGAAACTTGCAGGTATTTTTTTTTGTTATTCAAATAACTGTAAGCATTATGGATACTTATCTACTTTATAATTCAAGTAATTCTAAAAAGTGTAAGAAACATATTTTTAAAATATAACACAAAATAATATTACAACCTTAAAGTGACTGGCGATATTAGGCAGAGCATGGATGACACTAAGGTTACAATTCTGGCCCTAGTAGGCCAGTCAATGAATGATTTTGAAGGGGAAATGTCGAAAGCAGAAACTTTGACTTAGGAACTTTGTTTGAAATCGGTGCATTAGTTTAGGCACTACGGCGAAACATACATACATACATACGAATATGCAAAAACTACCAAATACATTACCCTTCCTTTTGGCTTCGCCATAGTTGGGTAAAAAGTGTTAAACCCAAGTTGTAGAGAATTTTATCAGCTTTCATTATGTAATACAATGAAATTCTGTACGATGACGCACTGTTTTCGAGATGTAAGCAGAAAACAAAAAATGGTACCTGTGCTAGAGGGGGGGGAGGGGTAAGGACTTTTAGTATGTTTATATCCTAACCAGTCCAAACAAAGTTCCTAAGTTAAAGTTTCTGCTTTCGACATTTCCCTTCACAGTACCATTTCGAGCACTCATTTACTAGACTATAGTTGATTTTTCGAACGCCTTCAATACCGTCAGTCACGATATCCTTGTCTCTATCCTATCACATCATTATTTTGATCTCTGTCGAAGCTCTGGATTGGTTCAATTTTTATCTTCGGGGTCGCCAGCAGTCGGTCCGGCACGATGAATCGTCATCTAGCTGGTGTAACATTGACTCTCGTGTTCCTCAACGCGGTATACTATCTCCTTTACTATTTTCTATATTTATAAATCTCATAACCCAGAATCTTCTGTGTTCGTATCATTTAATAATAATAACGTTTATTTATCTCCACAAATTACAAATTGGAGTTGATACAGTTATTTCGGTTGACATTTTAGATTGACAACGTAATTTGTGGGAGATCTGGAGTCTAAACTAAGCTATTAAGCCTGTATCTCAGAACTCCAGGCCCCCCGTCACAATAATGATGTACAGATGGTCAACGTGTGGCGTAAGGAGGTAAGTATGTATTTAAAAAAAAGAAATATACAAAAATACTAATAATAATACATGTGTGTGTGTGAGTGTGGGTGTGTGTGTGTGTGTTATTTTTATTAAACTACTACTTCTAGCATCTTTTCTGTGTCATAGTAGTTTAGGCTGAGTAACCATTCTTTGATTTTATTTTTACAATCTGACTTACGACAATTAGTTATGTTGGTAATTCTATTTGCTTTATTATACAACATATTTCCTCTGAAGGGAAAAAATCTTTGTGCAAAGGAAGTGGATACCGCAAAAGGTTCACATACGGCATATTTCCTTCTAGAGAGAGCTATACGTTTTTTTCTTTCTTCTGGTAAACTTGTATGTTTTAAAAGTAGGGTCAGCATAATATACTGTTGGCGTACAGTTAGCACTTGAGCTATTTTGTATAGTTTGTCAGTTGGAAACAAACGAGGTTTGGATAAGCTTATTTTTAAGATCATCCTCTGAGCCCTTTCCAGTATAATCATTTTACTTTTACAAGCACCACCCCACGTGGTGAGCCAGTAACTAATAATAGATAGGACTAAGGCCTCGTATACTAACTTCATTGTTTGCTCATCTGCTACATCACGTAGATCTTTAAAAATGTAGGCTAGTTTTCGTATCCTTTTAGATAACGTTTGGATATGCGCTTCAAAAGTTAAATTTGCGTCAATTTCTATACCGAGGTACTTAAGGGTATGAGCAGAACCAATACTAGAGCATTTACAATTTGGGGTTGGAGGAAAATTACATTTGTGTGCGTAAAGACGTGTTGAATTATTTTGAAATTCACCGCGATTATAAATTGAGAAGGTGATGTATTTTGTTTTATCCTCATTTAGGGTCAGAGAATTTGAGGATAGCCAGTGGCACACTGAGTTAAATCCTTCCTGCGCTAGAGTAAAAAGGTCATGCCAAGAGTTTGCGAAAAAGCTTAAGGTTGTGTCATCGGCGTATGCTGAGATGCGACAGTTTTTAATGTCGAGCATGCAAAGCTCGTTTACGTAGCACAGAAATAGCGTAGGACCTAGTATGCTACCTTGTGGCACGCCAAAAACAACCGGTAACTCGTCACTAATAAACTCTCCAATTTTTACGCACTGTGTTCTATTTTTAAGGTAATCGGTTAACAATGCCAGTGGTATACCCCTTATCCCATGGTCCTCAAGCTTTTTTACAAGGTGGGGAGCAGAGACTGTGTCAAAGGCCTTTGCAAGGTCTAAGAAGATGGTTAAGCATTTATTTTTATTATCTAGCTTATCAACTAAAAAGTTAACAAGGTCGAGTACTGCGTTATCTGTAGACCTGCCAACTCTAAAACCATATTGGGATTTTGCAAGTAAACTGTTATCCTCTAGATATTTTATTAGCCTACTATTAACTATTCGCTCAAATAATTTTGATAACGATGTAAGAATAGCAATTGGTCTGTAGTTGCTTACACAGTCCCTGTCCCCTCCCTTATGTATTGGAAGTACCATAGCTCTCTTCAATGCATTTGGAAATATACCAGCTTCAAAGCAGCGGTTAATTAAATCAGAGAGAACAGGTGTTATTGCATTTAAAGCATGTTTAAGGGCTGAGGCACTTATGTGATCCCAACCAGGCGCGCAGTCGCTTTTTAGTAGCTGGATAGTTCTTGCTACTTCTTCATTATCAGTCGGCATAAGGACGAAAGAATTCACTGGTGGATTTATAACTTTTTTTAAACTTGGAAAGTGCGAGGGAATTTTATTTGATAACAATTTACCTATGTTAGAAAAATATGTATTAATATTGTTAATTGAGTCTCTAGGGTGTTCATCGGTTGTAAGTAACTGTGACGGGAGCTGATTTCTATTGTTATTGTTAGTAATTGTTTTAATGGTTGACCAAAGCTTTTTTGTGTTATTTTTCGATTGATGTAATTGGTCTCTTTCATATTGCTTTTTAAGCTTTTTTAATAAATTGTTACAATAGTTCCGATACCTCCGATATGATATTCTTAAAATAGGGTTATCTTTAGACTTTAGTTTACTGTGCATTCTATTTGTATGTTGACTTGCAGATTTATTGTCAGGCAAGTGTTGACAGCGCTTCATCTGCTGTGGATAAGGTGAATAATATTTTGCTGTGCATCAAGAACTGGTCTGACATGTTTGGTTTGATCGTAAACCCTACCAAATGCCAGGCCATCGTCATCGGGAGTCAACGATTAATGAGCAGACTAGATAATTATAGCCACTGTGCCACCCTTGGTATATAATGGTACTGTTAAAAATCTTTGCACTACAGTCAGGGATTTGGGGTTACACATCGATTCCAACTTAAACTGGAGAGCTCAAGTAACTGAAGTCAGCGAGAAAGTCACTGGTACCCTTCGCGTGCTTATCGACTCATAAACTTCCTGCCATGCAAGACTAAGACAATGCGTGAGCAAACCCTAATCTTTAACGTAATCGACTATGGTAATGTGTGCTATTTTGACCTGAATGCAGACCTTCTCAATAAACTCGACCTTCTTCTTAATAAATGCATTCGATACATCTTTAATCTTCGCAAGTTTGACCATGTGTCTTCTTATCGCTCAAAATTAAAATGGCTACCTATTCGCCAACGCAACGTCGTAGCTGGCGTGCCCTTTCTACCCTTTACTCCATACTTATGTGTCCCAATGCTCCCGCATATCTAGACCCATATTTAACCTGTCTCCGTTCCTCAAATAACCTACTCCTTGAGTGTCCTTCACATAACTCTGGTTTCATCCATGACTCCTTTCCTATTCAATCTATTCTTCTTTGGAACGTCCTTCCTCTTGAGATCAGGATGGCCACCAACCGTGACGCATTTAAAGCTTAAGTTCGTAAATTCTACTCAAATCAACTGGCTGAATCATCTCTTCACTAATATGATAATGTATATGTATGTATAGCTAAGGTTCGTATGTATGTATTTAATATATATATGCACCTACTTTTTAACATCTCTGAACCAACAAGGTTAGTACTGATAGAGAATGCTTCTGGCATTAAGTCCGCCTTAATACATTATGTTTGTGTATTTTAAGTTTAATAAAATAAAATATTATTCTAATATTATATGACACTAAATTGCGACGATGCCATTCTGTTTGTGAATACGCTCTAAAACCTAACAATCATGACTGCATTACGATGATCGAGATCCTCGAGACCTCTGCCTCTCTATGAGACTTCGTAGTGTAGCGGTTAAGATGGTCGATAGACATTTGTTTCGAGTTTGGGTGTACTTTGTGTCCGTTAATTGTATGTTACATAGTCTCGGGGTCGGTGCTTGTACCTTTTCAATAACATATTGTGAAGATAAAATGGACTTAGGCATTTCGAGGACGATTATTCTAAATATCTTATAGAGAGCAGCACAACCATCTTCCACTTCGCTCTTTCAAAGGTTCACACCTTTAGTTCACAGCCAAGATCGGCCGATTGCGATAGGCCTAAGTCCATTTTCAACTTGTTTATCTAAAAATATATATATATGTAAAGGTATAATAACTGCTCATTGATATAAAACTTACATCATCAGCTATTGAGGAAAAAAAAATTGTAAATATGTAGTATATCAGTTGTTTAGTACCCATAACACAAGCAAATATAATTTTTTGCTTAATTTTGGACTAGATGGCGCTGCGTAAATGTGGTAGAATACTTATATTATTACTATTGCCATAAGGCGAGCTGTCCGCCTGTTTGCTACCGCGTCGGTGGTATTAACAAAAAAGAGATATGCTTTAACATAATGTCGAGTTATCTCATGTTACTTGTGATAGGAGTGAGCCCACTTGACCACGTAGTATATTTCTGCTGAAAACGAGGTTATAGCTACACTGACACCCTCTCTCAACAAACTCCAAATAATTAATCTGCATCTGGGAATACCTTGTGTCTGTTAATTTTACGGTTTATTGTTGAAAACATTTCGTTATAATTAGGATGTTTAATTAAATAGTTCGTACCTGGGGCCTGAAAACAAATAATAACGTTAGAATAGAATAGAATATTTATTTAGTCAAGTGACCAAGACTCATTGTGTAAGTAATACTTAAGACTATGTTAATAACTTATAAAATCAAATCAAATCACCGCAGCACCATCCCATGAGAGATAGCACTACAGCGATTCATATACGACCAGTCTAACCTGCTTGCTATCATGCTCAGAATGCTGTTAGCGCTGCCACGCACCCTGCTCACCAGAGATGCACATCGCTTTCGCATAATGGTATAAAAACAATGTACTTTAGCGTCTGCAAACATCCCTGATGCGCTACAGAAACAGGGCAGCCCCACCAGCACTTTGAACGCGTTGTTGTATTGAACTCGAAGGGCGTCATACGCTTTTTGAATATATCTAGCCCATAGGGTGCATGTATAGAACGTAGTACAGTAAGCACGGAAAATCGTGATCTTAACGGCATGGAGCAGCGCACAAACCGACTGGCCAGCATGTTCACTCTCACGGACAACGCCCTCCGATCACGCTCAATATCGGCATCGTCGTTGAGGTCTGGTGTCTATATGTGGCCTAGGTATTTAAATACGTGCAGTCCGTCCAATGGCAAATTGGAAATCTCCAGGACCGGATGGATTGCATAATTTCTGGCTGAGATGGCTACGTAGTTCACAAAGTCATTTGGCATATCAATTCCAATCTGCCCTAGAGTCTGGGGATTACCAGAATTTCTGACAACTGGCTGTACCCACTTGCTCCATAAGAGTGGTAGTGTCACGGAACCTGGCAACTATAGACCGATCACTTGTTTACCATCGGTCTATAAGCTCCTCACGTCCGGTTTGATAGCTAAAATAGCTAAACATATTGATGACAATAGAACAATGTCAATCTCTCAAAACGGATGTAGGAGAGGATCCCGTGGCACCAAAGAGCTCCTCCTTGTCGATATGACTATTAGCCAACAGGTTCACCGTAGCCGAAAGGATTTGGCGACATGCGGGATAGATTATAAGAAAGCGTTTGATTCCGTGCCGCATCCATGGCTCCTTAGGGTGCTGGAGTTATATAAAGTAGATATAACTTTGCGCACCTTTCTGGAGTCGTGTATGCGGCAATGGAGAACGGTTCTTACCTATCCAGGGTGTCGACTCATCTGTGGCAACGGGGAAGCGGTAAGGATTAAGCGGGGCATTTTCCAGGGTGACAGTTTGAGTCCTTTATGGTTCTGCCTAGCCCTGAATCCTCTCAGCACTTTGTTGGAGAGTTCAGGGTTAGGTTATCGGTTACGCAGAGGTGGTCACGTAATATCCCACCTGCTTTACATGGATGACTTAAAACTAATAGCAATCAATCAATTGAAAAATTTACTAAAGGTTACTGAAGACTTCAGTAAATCTATCAAAATGGACTTCGGTGTAGACAAGTGTGCTATCATGCATGTAAAACGTGGTGAGATAGTGGAATCAGAAGGGATTCAACTTTCTGATTCCATTAACTTTAGGTCATTTCTTGTAACCGACACCTACAAATACTTGGGTATGTCGCAAGCCTTGGGCATGATGATATGAAACAATCATTACAGGAACGTTTCTTTGGCCGCCTGAAAAAAGTATTGAATAGTCTTTTGTCGGGCGGTAACAAGGTGCGAGCCTGTAATGGTTGGGTCATGCCACTTCTAATTTACTCTTTCGGCATACTCAAATGGACTCAAACCGAATTGGACGCCCTTGACAGAAGAGTCCGCACCATGCTTACCGCATACCGAATCCATCACCCTCGTTCATTCGTTATGAGGTTGTATATCCCGCGAAAATGTGGGGGTCGAGGTTTTTTAAATGCCAAGACCCTCCATAATCGTGAGGTGTACAACCTTAGAGAATATTTTATGGGAAAGTTCGAGGGCATGCATCGTGATGTGGTGGCTGTGGACTCAGGACTCACCCGGCTCACCTTCGCGAAAGACAACTGGCGCAGACCTATTGTACTCAGTACAGATGATCGCAGGCAGGTATGGCAGATCAAAGAACTCCACGGATGGTTCTACAAAGCTCTACATGGTCCTGATGTGGACCGTGTCGCTTCCGTGGTCTGGCAACGCTTCGGTGACCTCTTTAACAAGCCCTATATTGTGGTATTGGACCGATCAAAGCGTCTTGCAGTGATTGTTGATATTACGGTCCCTCATGATGAGAATCTCGTGAAGGCTGAAAAAGATAAACTAAATATCTTGATTTAGCTCACGAGATTGTCGACATGTGGGATGTGAACTCAGCCATCATTGTACCGATAGTTGTGACAGTCAATGGCCTAGTCGCAAAGAGCCGCGACCAACATCTGAATAGGCTCGAGCTAGGTAGCTGGATAAAAGGCCTGATGCAGAAGGCAGTACTCCTCGACACGGCACGTATTGTGAGGAGGTTCTTTTCTCTGGAGCCCTAACCGTCGGCACCTTGGACTCTGTTCCCGATGTCGGCGGGCCACCACATTTTTATATTTTTAAATGTATTTTTTTTAATATTTATATTTGAAAATGTAAGAATGTGAGAATGTCATTTAAATAAAGGGAATAATAATATTATATGACAGTAAATTGCTACGTTGCCATTCTGTTTGTGAATACGCTCTTAAACCTAACAATCATGACTGCGTTACGATGATCGAGATCCTACAAGAGCTCTGCCTCTCTATGAGACTTCTTAGTGTAGCGGTTAAGATGGTCGTCAACACAACAAATGTCTATCATTTGTTTCGAGTTTGGGTGTACTTTGTGTCCGTTAACTGTATGTTACATTGTCTCGGGGTCAGTGCTTGTACCTTTTCAATAACATATTGTGAAAATAAAATGGACTTAGGCATTCGAGGACGATTTTTCTAAATATCTTATAGAGAGGAGCATGATCATCTTCCACTTCACTCTTTCAAAGGTTCACACCTTTAATTCACAGCCAAGATCGGCCGATTTCGATAGGCCTATAAGTCCATTTTCAACTTCTTTATTTATATATATATATATATATATGTAGAGGTATAATAAGTGCTCATTTATATAATACTTACATCAGCAGCTATTGAGGAAAAAAGTATAAATATGTAGTGTATCAGTTGTTTAGTACCCATAACACGAGTAAATATAATTTTTTGCTCCATTTTGGAATAGATGGCGTTGCGTTAATGTGGCAGAATACTAATATTATTACTATTGCCACCAGGCGAGCTGTCCGCCTGTTTGCTACCGCGTCCGTGGTATTAACAAAAAACAGATATGCTTTAACATAATGTCCAGTTATCTCATGTTACTTGTGATAGGAGTGAGCCCACTTGACCGCGTAGTATATTACTGCTGAAAACAAGGTTTTAGCTACACTGACACCCTCTATCAGCAAACTCCAAATAATTAATCTGCATCTGGGAACACCTTGTGTCTGTTAATTTTACTGTTTATTATTGTAAACATTATTTATTATTAGGATGTTTAATAAAATAGTTCGTACCTGGGGCCTGAAAACAAATAATAACGTTAAAATAGAATATTTATTTATTCAAGTGACCAAGACTTATTATGTTAGTAATACTTAAGAGTATGTTAATAACTTATCAAATCACCGCAGCACCATCCCATGAGAGATAGCACTGCAGAGATTCATATACGGGCAGTCTAACCTGCTTGCTATCATGCTCAGAATGCTGTTAGCGCTGCCCCGCACCCTGCTCACCAGAGATGCACATCGCTTTCGCATAATGGTATAAAAACAATGTACTTTAGCGTCTGCAAACATCCCTGATGCGCTACAGAAACGGGGCAGCCCCACCAGCACTTTGAACGCGTTGTTGTATTGAACTCGAACGGCGTCATACGCTTTTTGAAGGTTTAGGCGCATTAGGGCTAATTCTCATTATGGCAACCGACTCGCTAATGGACTACTTCTCATTATGGCCACTTCTCATTTTGGCTACTTCTGATTAGGGCTACTTCTCTCTTGGACTACTTCTCACTTGGGCTAATTCTCATTAGGGCTACTTACTGGCCAGCATGTTCGCTCTCACGGACAACGCCCTCCGATCACGCTCAATATCGGCATCGTCGTTGAGGTCTGGTGTCTATATGTGGCCTAGGTATTTAAATTTAAATACTCGCTGCAATGGATTGCCATTGAGTATTACCAGTGGCATATTGTCTGTCATTTTCTTTCCTCCTTCCTCAAAGACCATGACCTCAGACTTTTTAGTTATATGTCAGTCCATGTGATTGAGCATACGCTTGACATTGAGAAACCAACCTTCTCAACCCACATATCGACGCACTCAGCAGCACCATGTGACATGTGGACGACATGGTCCATGTCGTCCGCATAACTAATGTTATTTACACTTATACCGTATATGTAACAACCGACCCTGGTGCTGCTCAGCTCCTCGACTAGGTCGTTGATATAAGGGTTAAAGAGAGTTGGTGAGCTCAATCCCCCCTGCCTTACACCGCGCTCTAACACATAGGGATGTGACAGTGCCCCAGCCCATCGTACATTATTGACTTGGTTTCCGTACAAAAATTTGAGTATATTAATAAACCCAGTAATCTTGTCCAGCTTTCTCCACAAGACATTAATATGGCTTTTCGGAACTACAAAGTGTGACTAGTGAATGTTGTCAATGACTAACATCGGATACAATAGCCCGAAAGGTGGGTTTGTTGTTCCTTGGTACATAGTACAAAGTGGTAGGTACGACCAGTACACTACGTGCAAAATGACTTCAAAACAGACATGCCCTTTTTATTGCTCTAGTATCTACTTAAAAGTATGCCAAATGCAAGAGTAGAACTCCCGATTTTTAAATCCACATAGAACTGGAGAAGATTAAGAGCGTATTAACATCCAAAGTGGCAACGTCGCAATTTAGTGGATTTCAATTTGTATTATTTAATGTGTTCGCGCACGAACCAATACGGAGGCGGCGCGGCCGTGCGGAGACTGCACGGCGGGGAGACGAGGAGGGAAGAGGGCAAGCGACGGCGGCCGTTGAAAGAAGATCATTCAAACCGATCCATCGGCGACAACGGTAGACTTAACGGCCAACACAATATTGTTCTCAAGTTCCTCTAATATACCAGCATTTATATTTTATACAGTCCACACTAGTTTTATTTTACACACCACTGAGCCAGGAGCGAACAGTTTGGTCCTTCGAGCCGGATGACCTCATTCGCGTGGGGGGAAGGTGAATTATCATTCACCTTACGAATTTGAAATCAAGCATCCAATTTTGCTATGCAGTACGCATCGCTTAACTAGATTAATATTTGAATTTCAGCATGAAAAAACCGTTCATGCAGGTCCACAGCTCCCTTTGGCTCACATTCGTCAGACATATTGGGTTCTAGGCGGCCGTAATTTATCTAGATCTGTGGTCAAAAATGCATGAAGTGTTTTCGTCATAAAGCGCAAATTGTACAGCCTGTAATGGGACAGCTTCCTTCCTCGAGGACTTTCCTTGAATTCCCATTCCTAAACTGCAGTGTCGACTACGCTGGGCCGATCTTGATAGCAGACTTATTAAGTCGGATCTTTGCATTTTTGTTTGCATGTCAGTTAAGGCAGTACACCTGGAGCTCGTTTTGGACCTCTCAAAAGATGGTTACTTGGCAGCAGTCAGTCGGTTTGTTTCCCGGAGAGGTAAACCACAAAGTATCCTGTCCGACAATGGAACGTGCTTTGTAGGGGCTTGAAATGAGTTGCAACTCTTTTTTAGAAAATGAGAATGCAAATATTACTTCTGGCATGGCACAGGAAGGTACAAATTTATATTCTCCCCAGCTTATTCACCTCATGTTAATGGGCTTGCTGAGGCTGCGGTTCGTAGTACTAAACAACTTCTTCGTAAATCATTACAATTAACTCATCTCGTTTACGAAGAAGTGGTCACTTGTTTAACTTCAATTGAGGCAATCTTAAATTCACGCCCTCTGACTCCTCTTTCCTCAGACCCTTCTGAGTTTACCGCGCTAACTCCTTCCCATTTCCTTATTGGACGACCACTTAAACTGTTCCCCATCCACCGGTGACTGACATTAATATCACCAGGCTGGAGCGCTTTCGTCGAGTCCAATATTTACAACAGAAAACCAAATGGCAGACATCGAGCGCGGCATTAAAGGAAGGAGACATTGTCCTTGTGAAAGACAAGGCTCAACCTCCACTTCTGTGGCTCCTTGGGCGTGTTGTTCAAGTTTTGCCCAGAGTAGATGGAGTAGCAAGGGTCGTCGATATCAAGACGAAGACGGGCATAATTCGACGAGCCTACAATAACATATGCCATAGAACCAACACGGAGGCGGCGCGGCTGTGCGGGGACTGCACGGCGGGGAGACGAGGAGGGGAGAGGGCAAGCGACGGCGGCCTTTAAAAGAAGATCATTAACAACGGTAGACTTAACGGCCAACACAATATTGTAATCAAGTTCCTCTAATATACCAGCATTTATATTTTATACAGTCCACACTAGTTTTAGTTTACACACCACTGAGCCAAGAGCGAACAATTTGAAAAATATGTTTGATAACATTAGTTTCGAGTTTAGGTGTAGGTACTTTGTGTCCGTTAATTGTATGTTACATACTCTCGGGGTCGGTGCTTGTACCTTTTCAATAACATATTGTGAAAATAAAATGGACTTAGGCATTTCGAGGACGATTATTCTAAATATCTTATAGAGAGCAGCACAACCATCTTCCACTTCGCTCTTTCAAAGGTTCACACCTTTAGTTCACAGCCAAGATCGGCCGATTTCGATAGGCCTAAGTCCATTTTCAACTTGTTTATCTAAAAATATATATATATGTAAAGGTATAATAACTGCTCATTGATATAAAACTTACATCATCAGCTATTGAGGAAAAAAAAGTTGTAAATATGTAGTATATCAGTTGTTTAGTACCCATAACACAAGCAAATATAATTTTGGACTAGATGGCGCTGCGCAAATGTGTATCTGCATAATTAATCTGCATCTGGGAATACCTTGTGTCTGTTAATTTTACGGTTTACTGTTGAAAACATTTCGTTATAATTAGGATGTTTAATAAAATAGTTCGTACCTGGGGCCTGAAAACAAATAATAACGTTAGAATAGAATATTTTTTTATTCAAGTGACCAAGACTCATTGTGTAAGTAATACTTAAGACTATGTTAATAACTTAAAAAATCAAATCAAATCACCGCAGCACCATCCCATGAGAGATAGCACTGCAGCGATTCATATACGAGCAGTCTAACCTGCTTGCTATCATGCTCAAAATGCTGTTAGCGCTGCCCCGCACCCTGCTCACCAGAGATGCACATCGCTTTCGCATAATGGTATAAAAACAATGTACTTTAGCTTCTGCAAACATCCCTGATGCGCTACAGAAACGGGGCAGCCCCACCAGCACTTTGAACGCGTTGTTGTATTGAACTCGAAGGCGTCATACGCTTTTTGAATATATCTAGCCCATAGGGTGCATGTGTAGAACGTAGTACAGTAAGCACGAAAAATCGTGATCTTAACGGCATGGAGCAGTACACGGCATGCTGGCCAGTCGGCACAAACCGACTGGCCAGCATGTTCGCTCTCACGGACAACGCCCTCAGATCACGCTCAATATCGGCATCGTCGTTGAGGTCCGGTGTCTATATGTGGCCTAGGTATTTAAATACTCGCTGCAATGGATTGCCATTGAGTATTACCGGTGGCAAATTGTCTGTCATTTTCTTTCCTCCTCTCTCAAAGACCATGACCTCAGACTTTTTACATACGTATGCTCAATCACATGGACTGCCATATAAATGTCAGTCCATGTGATTGAGCACACGCTTGACATTGAGAAACCAACTTTCTCAACTCACAGATCGACGTACTCAGCAGCACCATGTCGTCCGCATAACTAATGTTATTTACACTTATACCGTATATGTAACAACCGACCCTGGTGCTGCTCAGCTCCTCGACTAGGTCGTTGATATAAGAGTTAAAGAGAGTTGGTGAGCTCAATCCCCCCTGCCTTACACCGCGCTCTAACACATAGGAATATGACAGTGCCCCAGCCCATCGTACATTATTGACTTGGTTTCCGTACGAAAATTTAAGTATATTAATAAACCCAGTAATCTTGTCCAGCTTTCTCCACAAGACATTAATATGGCTTTTCGGAACTATCAAGTGTGACTAGTGAATGTTGTCAATGACTAAATCTGATGCAATAGCTCGAAAGGTGGATTTGTTGTTCTTTGGTAGTTGGTACATAGTACAAAGTGGTAGGTACGACCAGTACACTACGTGCAAAATGACTTCAAAAACGGACATGCCGTTTTTATTGCTCTAGTATCTACTTAAAAGTATGCCAAATGCAAGAGTAGAACTCCCGATTTTTAAATCCACATAGAACTGGAGAAGATTAAGAGCGTATTAACATCCAAAGTGGCAACGTCGCAATTTAGTGTCTCATTTTGTGGATTTCAATTTGTATTATTTATTTGAAAAATATGTTTGCAACAATTTTTAGAATTACGTGTAAGGTGTGTTGCAGGTAAGAAATCATTGCGGTTACTTTCTATTTTTAAGCAAATAAAACATTGGAAACTTGCAGGGAATTTTTTTTTCTTATTAAAATAACTGTAAGCATTATGGATACTTATCTACTTTATAATTCACGTAATTATAAAAAGTGTGAGAAACATGTTTTTAAAATATAACACAAAATAATAATATTCTAATATTATATGACAGTAAATATCAACGTTGCCATTCTGTTTGTGAATACGCTCTTAAACCTTATAATCATGACTGCGTTACGATGATCGAGATCCTACAAGACCTCTGCCTCTCTATGAGACTTCGTAGTGTAGCGGTTAAGATGGTCGATAGACATTTGTTTCGAGTTTGGGTGTACTTTGTGTCCGTTAATTGTATGTTAGTATGTTACATAGTCTCGGGGTCAGTGCTTGTACCTTTTCAATAACATATTGTGAAAATAAAATGGACTTAGGCATTTCGAGGATGATTATTCTAAATATCTTATAGAGAGCAGAACAACTATCTTCCACTTCGTTCTTTCAAAGGTAAAAAAAGGTGTGAACTAAAGGTTCACACCTTTAGTTCACAGCCAAGATCGGCCGATTTCGATAGGCCTAAGACCATTTTCAACTTCTTCATCTAAAAATATATATATATATATGTAGAGATATAATAAGTGCTCATTTATATAATACTTACATCATCAGCTATTAAAGAAAAAAAAGTTATAAATATGTAGTATATCAGTTGTTTAGTACCCATAACACAAGCAAATATATTTTTTTGCTTAATTTTGGACAAGATAGCGCTGCGTAAATGTGGTAGAATACTTATATTATTTCTATTGCCATCAGGCGAGCTGTTCGCCTGTTTGCTACCACGTCCGTGGTATTAACAAAAAACAGATATGCTTTAACATAATGTCCAGTTATCTCATGTTACTTGTGATAGGAGTGAGCCCACTTGACGTAGTATATTTCTGCTGAAAACGAGGTTTTAGCTACACTGACACCCTCTTTCAGCAAACTCCAAATAATTAATCTGCATCTGGGAATACCTTGTGTCTGTTAATTTTACGGTTTATTGTTGTAAACATTTCGTTATGATTAGGATGTTTAATAAAATAGTTCGTACCTGGGGCCTGAAAACCAATAATAACGTTAGAATAGAATATTGATTTATTCAAGTGACCAAGACTCATTATGTTAGTAATACTTAAGACTATGTTATAATTATAACTAATAAAATCAAATCAAATCACCGCAGCACCATCCCATGAGAGATAGCACTGCAGCGATTCATATACGGGCAATCTAACCTGCTTGCTATCATGCTCAGAATGCTGTTAGCGCTGCCCCGCACTCTGCTCACCAGACATGCACATCGCTTTCAAGCAAGCGAAAGAGCAGCGCACAAACCGACTGGCCAGCATGCTCGCTCTCACGGACAACGCCCTCCGATCACGCTCAATATCGGCATCGTCGTTGAGGTCAGGTGTGTATATGTGGCCTAGGTATTTAAATTTTAATACTCGCTGCAATGGATTGCCATTGAGTATTATCGGTGGCATATTGTCTGTCATTTTCTTTCCTCCTCCCTCAAAGACCATGACCTCAGACTTTTTAGTTATATTTGAGTCCATGTGATTGAGCATACGCTTGACATTGAGAAACCAACCTTCTCATCCCACAGATCGACGCACTCAGCAGCACCATGTCGTCCGCATAACTAATGTTATTTACACTTATACCGTATATGTAACAACCGACCCTGGTGCTGCTCAACTCCTCGACTAGGTCGTTGATATAAGGGTTAAAGAGAGTTGGTGAGCTCAATCCCCCCTGGCTTACACCGCGCTCTAACAAATAGGAATGTGACAGTGCCCCTTCTCATTTGACTTGGTTTCCGTACGAAAATTTGAGTATATTAATAAACCCAGTAATCTTGTCCAGCTTTCTCCACAAGACATTAATATGGCTTTTCGGAACTACCAAGTGTGACTAGTGAATGTTGTCAATGACTAACATCTGATACAGTAGCGCAAAAGGTGGGTTTGTTGTTAAAGTGGTAGGTACGACCAGTACACTACGTGCAAAATGACTTCAAAAACGGACATGCCCTTTTTATTGCTCTAGTATCTACTTAAAAGTATGCCACAAATGCAAGAGTAGAACTCCCGATTTTTAAATCCACATAGAACTGGAGAAGATTAAGAGCGTATTAACATCCAAAGTGGCAACGTCGCAATTTAGTGTTTCATTTTGTGGATTTCAATTTGTATTATTTATTATTTTGAAAAATATGTTTGCAACAATTTTTAGAATTACGTGTAAGGTGTGTTACAGGTAAGAAATCATTGCGGTTACTTTCTATTTTTAAGCAAATAAAATATAGGAACTTTGCAGGGCATTTTTTTTTTCTTATTAAAATAACTGTAAGCATTATGGATACTTATCTACTTTATAATTCACGTAATTATAAAAAGTGTGAGAAACATGTTTTTAAAATATAACACAAAATAATAATATTCTAATATTATATGACAGTAAATATCAACGTTGCCATTCTGTTTGTGAATACGCTCTTAAACCTAACAATCATGACTGCATTACGATGATCGAGATCCTACAAGACCTCTGCCTCTCTATGAGACTTCTTAGTGTAGCGGTTAAGATGGTCGATAGATATTTGTTTCGAGTTTGGGTGTACTTTGTGTCCGTTAACTGTATGTTACCTAGTCTCGGGGTCGGTGCTTGTACCTTTTCAATAACATATTGTGAAAATAAAATGGACATAGGCATTTCGAGAACGATTATTCTAAATATCTTATAGAGAGCAGCACAACCATCTTCCACTTCGCTCTTTCAAAGGTTCACACCTTTAGTTCACAGCCAAGATCGGCCGATTTCGATAGGCCTAAGTCCATTTTCAACTTGTTTATCTAAATATATATATATGTAGAGGTATAATAACTGCTTATTTATATAAAACTTACATCATCATCTATTGAGGAGAAAAAGTTATAAATATGTAGTATATCAGTTGTTTAGTACCCATGACTAAGCAAATATATATTTTTTTGCTTAATTTTGGACTAGATGGCGCTGCGTAAATGTGGTAGAATACTTATATGATTACTATTGCCATCAGGCGAGCTGTCCGCCTGTTTTCTACCGCGTCCGTGGTATTAACAAAAAACAGATATGCTTGAACATAATGTCCAGTTATCTCATGTTACTTGTGATAGGAGTGAGCCCACTTGACCACGAAGTATGTTTCTGCTGACAACTAGGTTATAGCTACACTGACACCCTCTATCAGCAAACTCCAAATAATTAATCTGCATCTGGGAATACCTTGTGTCTGTTAATTTTATGGTTTATTGTTGTACATAAACATTTCATCTCTTTTTTCACGGCTATACTTCTCTCTAAGGTGAGAAGTATACCCGGTCTTTTTGAAAGGCTTACGTGGGGACACAGGTCAACAAATAACATTTCGTTATTATTAGGATGTTTAATAATGTAGTTCGTACCTTGGGGCTGAAAACAAATAATAACAATAGAATAGAATATTTATTTATTCAAGTGACCAAGACTCATTATGTTAGTAATACTTAAGACTATGTTAATAACTTATAAAATCAAATCAAATCACCGCAGCACCATCCCATGAGAGATAGCACTGCAGCGATTTATATACGGGCAGTCTAACCTGCTTGCTATCATTCTCAGAATGATGTTAGCGCTGCCCTGGACTGGCTAACTGGAGTTATAGCGACTTTAATTTTTTTTTTTTATTATGGTAATGTAAGATTTATGCAAATATGAATAATTTGTTTCGAATTAACGAAATATGATAGCAATAAATTATATAGAAATGTAACATAACATTTAGAAACATATTACTTCAAATTCCTGTGTAATAAGTACATGACATTATTTCTATTTATTACTATGCATAGTAGCAAATAATAATAAAATATAATATAATTATAAAAGATAAATAAAAATAAAAAGATTTTTTAAGGACAAGCTTTCAATTAACAAAAAGGGTGAACTAAAAGGTAAAATAAATTTAAGGGCCGTATATAAACATGGATCCTTTCAACAAGTAAAGTCTATATTACGTCTAGTCTATAGTATCTAGACCAAGTCGAAGAATTCATCAGCTTCAAGTACCAAAACAAAACCTTGATATATTTTCAAAAAACCAGATTGCAGACCCGAGTATATGATATCAATTTCAGCTCGATACCTCTACGCGTTATTGAGAAAGAGATTATTAACAGACGGACAACGAAGTGCTCCTATAAGGTTCCGTTTTTCCTTTTTAGGTGCGGAACCCAAAAATATTATAATATATTTATAGGCTTCTATCGCTTGATATATGATATTCTAGCGTCTCCACCGTCCCCTCCAGTGGGCGCTAGGCAAGAGTATGGTAGTAGGTAGATCCGGCTATATATGGGGAAGGGCGTGGGGCCCTCAAAATAAAACACAGAACTGATCTAACTTATAGTATTGATTTAAAAAAACAAGAAGAGCGTGCACTGCACAAGAAATTGGAATAATAATGAGCCTTCAGTCTTCGACGGATGCTCCGACGAAGATTCGGTTCGAATTTGAATTAATTTAGGATTTTGAATTTTAAATTATTAAAAGTAAATTAAAAAGAAATCAAAAGAGATCCAAAAGTTGGTTAAAAGAGGTGCAGTCGTGCAGGACGTAGCTTGCAACGGGTGCAACCGTTACAATATATGCCGCGATATGTGACTAGTAAATACTTACTACTGGTCTAGCAGTGTTTTTCTCTATCAGTGTGAAATATAATAATATTAACACATAAATCTTCATCTTGCAACAACCTATAAAAAAGATTTGTCTATGAAAATTTATACAGAAACTTTCAGCCGAAGCTTTCAGGTGTGATCGAGTAACTAACATCTAACTATAACTTAAGTGGGTAGTTAGGTTTGTAAAAGCTGAAAAAGCTATAGGGGCTGCAGCCCGAAGTCCCCGGATATAAAGGACCGGCGGCGTGCAAATCACGCGGTCCGAGTTCGATCCCGACCGGCAGTATCAATGTGGATTCCACTTTACTAGTCAAGTTACTTACCATCTGCTAATTACGGTGAAGGAAAACATCGTGAGGAAACCCACATACCCTAGAAGAAATTCTATGAGTATGTCTGATCCACCAACCCGCACTAGGCCAGCGTGAGTGGATTATGGCCTGAACCCTCTCAACTCTCTAGTTAGAGGAGAGGAGACCCGAGCCTGAGCACTGAATTACTACGTTGTCATTCCCCTGTATAAACCTTCTTAAGTATAAACTTGGAATAATAGAAGTGCCTACTTACTTTTAAATCCAAATGTTTTAATATTAATAATCTGTACAATATTGTTTGTACCTGTTTGAATAACTTAATACAATCTGATATGTTTTACAGTCAGTGCAGTAATTTTATGTTTTTATTTATAATAATCATAAAAAAACCAATACCAAAGCAATTTTATATGTACTTGAAATCTGATTTATATTTTTACACTTTAGAACCGGTAGTCTCATTTGTTCTATTGAACATGACGTCATTGGACAAAATGAGATTTTTTTTTTCCGTTTTTGTTTCATAGAACTCTTCGTCTGACTCTGCCGCCATTGAACAAAATGTTGTTTCCCAAAATCACACATATAGCAAATCGAAAGACCCTTCTCGCAGCTTACCATGGCTACGTTAGTTCAATACTAAGATATGGCGTAATATTTTGGAGCAATAGTACAGACAAAGGACGGGCACTTGTAGCACAAAAACGCTGCATAAGAGCTATGATATCTGCAATAAACAGATTCGGGTATGGCATATTTTAAACAACTCAAAATTTTAACTTTACCTAGTACCTATGTACATTCTGGAGGCCGCATTATTTGTTAAAAGCACCCACTGACAAGGATGGCTCGTCTATATGTGATTTGGCTAGAGACAATAATGCAGTTATTGATATATTTCATGATAACTTTAATAAATCAATGACAACATTGAAAGACATCCTCCATAAAGATTAATTTATAAAAAATTGTAACGTGAAGACAGTCTTTCTAGATAATTTTATATATACATAGCACTAAGTAATATAAATAATATTGTCACTGTATGCACATATATTTATTTTGCAATCCAGCTCTGTACTCTTCTGTTTTTAATATTTTACTGTATTTACGATTATAATGTGTTTTGTGCATCTTAAATCAATAAATAATAGAGATGTTATATTAGGATCAATTTCGCATAATCCTAATATAGGATATATTAGTTTCGTCATATTCTAATACCATACCTATTACTCGATATTAGTCAGATAATAGGGTAAGGAGTGAACGTTTTAGTATTATGCTCTATAACTAGTATTCGTTCGCGTAGTCTCTGGCTAATACTTGACTAAAATCGAGTAACCTAATAGATGACATTCCTATAACCTAATATGAATACGGGTCGCTCGTATTATAATATGCATACCTAATATGAGTATATTCGTTTCATCTCTAGAAACGACGCACGGCGCGCTTCGTATCGTAATGATAAGTACCTACCTAATACTATTGTATTCGCCTCGTCGCGTTGTCTCTGGCTAATACTTGACTAATATCGAGTAACCTAATATATGACATTCCTTTATCCTAATATGAATACGGTCGCTCGTATTATAATATGCATACCTAATATGAATATATTCGTTTCATCTCTAATAAATAAATAAAAATAACCCTGAGCAATTTAACTACCGTAATCGTATTAGACATGATGATAAATTGCACGTAGTTCCTAGCAAGACACATGTAATACATAAGAGTATATTTTGTACAGTTTCGCGCATATTTAACAATATTCCAAGAGATATTAGATTGGTTAAAGATACAACTATTTTAAAAAAGAAGCTGCATGAACTATTTATAAATAAATGTTATTGTTCCGTACTTTTACTTTATTTTCTGCATATTATGAGTGAGCACAAATCATTCCCTTTTCAAAATTCGTTCTTTTGTTTTTAAATACTCTATGGAATGTATAGACCATAATCCGCCCCCCTGTAGACCATCAGTTGCGGATTCCGGTGAGTGGATTAATACAGTCCACCCCTTTCGTTCTCAAATCAATTTCCCCAACAGTTATTACACAGTAAATGAGTACTTGACAGACAAATCTCTGCTGCACTACTCTAGTCTACCTCAGTCATGAACATGATGTGTTCAATATTCAATACTTTTACATATTATTATTATTATTTTTGTGCCTATTTATAATTATTGTGACCACAGAACAGAGATATGTTTTTTGTGACGTACACTGATATTTGACACTACATACTAAATTAACCTTTTATTCAAATGCTTGTAATATAATATTCAGTATCAAATTTTAAATATTGTATGCCCCAATGGCGGGACACAGCTGTTCTTATAATAATCATTAACTGTAAGATCTGTATTATGTACCTACCTATGATCCACAATAAATAATACTATTACTATAAATAATTATTTTCTTGTGGCCTGTAGATAAGCGGTTAAAGAGGTCTCATTTTCCTTGTTCCATAGAACAATTTGAGAAATATAAGTATTACATGTTCTATAATTAGTACAAAATAGGAAAATTAAATCTCATTTTGTAAAAATATACACAGCTAACCTATTGAATAAATAAAAACCAGATACTCTATTTACAGGAAATTCCTATAAATAGAATATCTGATTGAGATAGATTTCTGAGGAAACGTAGCCAAAAGGCTAACCACATTAACGCGTTGGATAGCAAGGCTAATGTGTTGCCCCAGGTAGAGGCCAGCCCTTGGGTCGTGTGATCTCAGAAACACGCTTACAAATTTCACGATAAAATTTGTGAGCGTTTCAACCCCAAAAGGTTCAAAAATGTAAGTCTCACCAAGGCTTTTTTGTATTTATTGTATAGGTACTTACCAAATATATATTTTTAGGGTTCCGTATTCCAAAAGAAAAGTCGGAACCCTTAAGGATCACTCCATGACGGCACTCAAACCTTGATAAAATAATGGAATTATATATCCTCTACGGCTCTCAGCGACTTGGGAGATTTACTATGGAGAGCGTCGTCTGTGTGTCAGGTGACTGACGTATCCAATTTTTGTAGCGCATGTACGACCACACTCGCTACAGGTCAGCACCCCTCCGACGTAGTTGTAATGGATGGCCGCAGGTGGTTGGGCCTTAAGCTCGTATTTGAATAAAACACGCAGAAACATATTTAAATTACATTAAAAAGGACTGATTTGGTTTTCTGTAGTCCTAACAAAATTTTACAAAGCGCAGTTTTTTGTGGCTTCTGAAAATTAAGTATTTCGCAGTTACAATGTATTCATTATAAGCCATAGAGTTTATTTCTTTCTTTCATGTGTTGGCCGCTGCGGTCCAATAATATAGGTAGTATGGAAATTGAAATAAATAAACGATTAAACATAACATAACATAGCATCACGCCTGTTTCCCCGAAGGAGTAGGCAGAGGTGTTTCACACCCACATTTCGCCAGCTATTGTTGGTCCCATGAGGGGGCGAGCCTATTGTCATCTACCGGGAAACTTTGTTTACCAAAATCCGGGAAAATCTCAATACTGGAATTTCATGTCAGAAAAGTCCAATACCATTTTCACCCGAGCCGGGAATCGAACCCGGGATCTCTTGCACAGCAGTCGTATACACTTCCCGCTGCGGCACCGAGGCAGTTATATAAGGCATAAACGATTAACTTCATCATTTATTTTTAAACTTGTAGGTACAATAAATGTCAAATTTGACAAAATCGTCCCATTACAAGAATAATGTTTTATCTTCACATAAAACAAAAATGAAATTATTAATAAATTCGGCATTAAAACCGTAAACTATCGATTGATCAAATTTTTATTTTATTCTTTAGTCAGTATTTTACAAAATACAAATTTTATCAATTGATAGTTTACGGTTTTTAATGCCAAATTTATAATAATTTCATTTTTATTTTATCTGAAGGTAAGACATTATTCTTCTAATGGGACGAAATAGTCGACCATTATGTGCTTTACCACTTTTGACAATAAATTCCTCAGACCAACAAAAAAGGAAAGACGGCAGCATCACGAACATCAAAATGAAGCCACCTGTTTGTCTATGATGTGTTTGTTGGCAGGGTTGCCACTTGTTAAACATTTTCCCTATATTTGGGAAATCATATTATGTGTGTGGGATAAGTATGTATATTGTACGAGTAAGATATTGTTGTGTATGTATTGTATCTCAATTGTTTAGAATGACTTCTATTGCGTATAAAAACTTCATACATCGCAAAATAATAAAATCAACAAACAATTAGAAAGTTCACTTACTTACCTGTTTAAATATAATTTAAAAATCATGTTTTAGGGAAGTCAAGGTGAGAGACTCCGCTCTTCCATTTATTTTACTCTTACATTATCTATTAATTTACATTTTAGGGTGAAAATAAATATAGGTAAATAATAATAGGTTAGTTTTAAATAATAGAGAAATCAAACAAAATGACAGAGCATCGTACTATGTTATTATTATTATCGACTAATGTAATTATCTTTTTTTAGAGTACATATTATATCTTCGAGAGACTTGTTCCTGTTTTTGAGACGTCTAACCTTTTGTTGTAAAATTTTTATTTTTTTCTGGCTCTTGCGTAGAATTATGTTCTTTAAATTCAATGTTTGTCTCAATTTATGCTCTCGAGGTGTATCGAAGTTTATTTCCGCTTCATCTGTTAACTTGGACATGGTAGGTGAGACAGGTAAGACCTTAAAGAAATGATATAATAAGTAACAGAATAAGAAAGTTAAATTTTGAAGTGGTTATTTTTCCACTTAAAACATGCAACTTTTTCATAAACCCATCAGGACGTACATACCGGAGTTAACGCAGAGGATGCATTTGGTAATACTATGCAATCAATAGCAGCATTGGCTGAATCAGGTGAGTCCTATGACAAAAATGTTGCAAAATGAATTACATACTTGTAATACGAACGAGTAACAGGAGACAGAAAAATACTTACGGATATTAACGTAGAGGATGTACTTGGTAATACTATGCAATCAATAGCAGCATTGGGTGAATCAGGTGAGTCCTATGACAAAAATATTGTAAAATGAATTGCATACTTGTATTACAAACGAGTAACAGGAGACAGAAAAATACTTACGGATATTAACGTAGAGGATGTACTTGGTAATACCATGCAATCAATAGCAGCATTGGGTGAATCAGGTGAGTCCTATGACAAAAATATTGTAAAATGAATTACATACTTGTAATACAAACGAGTAACAGGGCAGAACAGACAGAAAAATACTTACGGATATTAATGCACAGGATGTACTTGGTAATACCATGCATTCAGTAGCCGCATTTGGTAAATCAGGTAAGTCCTATGACAAAATTATTACATAGTCAATTGCGTACTTGTAATAAAATCTCGAATCTAAAAACAAGTAATCAGTAGCAAAAAAATACGTACTTGAACAGACACAGTTACATCAGACGAGTCTGGTAATCCCTAGAAAAAATGAACGTTGATTATAACTCTTAGTAAGATTAGGGTGAAGAATTTAGTACATATTTGAATAATCGTAGAGGCGTACTTACTTACCTTTTTAGGATATCCGCTTTTGATCACACGGCGAAGTCCACCATTGGTAGTGTAAAGGTCAATATTATCAAAATGATTGGAACAAACTGTGCTGGCTTTCGATGGTAGCCATTGTGGATCATGCCGACTATTTCTTATAGCTTCTATCCATTTAATTTTTATTTCATCATTAGATGGAAACCTAAAATATAAAATACACCAAACAAAGAAAACAGGAATATAATTCGAAGTAATTGTTTATACTCTGTCCTTTGGTTTATTTTCTTTTTGATAGCCCCCATCTTTTATAACTATGCTTAATATAATAAACTAGATGTCGCCCGCGGCTTCACCCGCGCGTAATTCTATTCGCATAAAACAGTAGGAATAAGATATTTAACATTCACAGATATTTTACCACAGGCCTGTATTAAATCAGACCTCTAGCAACACATTGGTGAAATTTATTTGTAATTTATAAATTGTTGGTCATCAATCATTGGTGAAATTATACGCGTACATGCCGTACATTCATACAGACAGATAGGCAGACAGACAATTTTGGCTCCTGTTGCCCTAAAAAGACCTATATTTTTTTTTAAGATCTATAATGTACAGACATCAGCCTGTTACATATTTTTATTACGTTTCATCCCCAATTTCACCCTTCCAAAGCCACCCTTGTCAAAAATATTGATGAGGGTATTTTTTATTTTGATAGTAGTACCCCAAAACAAATTTTCAAACCTATAAGTTAAAAAACAAAGAAATTTCATACAATCGTTTTTATCCCTTTTCACCCCCTTAGGGGTTGAATTTTAAAAAACCCTTTCTTAGCACACCTCTAGACATTAAGACAAACACACACACCCTCTAAATTTTAAGTCGCTACGACCAGCGGTTTAGGCTGTGCGTTGTCTGTCAGTTAGTGAGGACAAAGCCTTTTATAATTATGTATGGATGGATGTTAGTAAAATAAAATAAAATCACTGATTTTGAAAAAAAAAATTAACTATTTTTACCTGTTGTAGACACAACGCTGTAGGTAGTATTGTTGTTAAAATAAATTATTTTTTATATTTAAGTATAAATAGTTTTATTTGCAATGAATATTATTTACTAGAGCATAGACCTAGGATCCGCGCGCTACCGCAGTACTAGGGACTAATTTAATTATTTCGATTTATGTATTCTGAATCGTTAAAAAATTCTAAAAAATTCGTAAATTTAAAATTAATTAATTATTTATTTAATTTTTTTTTTTTAATTATTTTAAATCGAATCATTAATTTGTGAAGTCATTACAAGTTTCACTAAAGAAAACGAATCGACAGAGTATAATCTGTGGTTTAATAAATGGGGAAATATCAAATCATAGCTATGGCCACATTATTATTTTTGTTTTGTTGGCAGTTGGTATCAACTAACCAAAAAGTAACCTTAAATTTATAGTTTCATTAATTAAGAAATTATGTAAATTCAAGTACTTACAAGTGATAAGTGATTCCGTGGGATTTCTTTTGTGTATTACTGTAGTTTTTGCAACCTTTTACAACACAGGAAGGCATTATAACTTTTTTTTATTTTAGATATTTGTTTACGACGCGGCGACGACTCGTGACGTACTAAAAGAAATTGTCTCGGTCTAGTGTAGGTGTGTGCGTGAGGTTGTGTGTTTATTTGTACTGTCTTGGTCAAGTTGACTTCACTGCAATTTGCAATTTGTTCGTGATGCTCTGTCTTTACTTTTTTGTTGGTCTGAGGTCTGAGATAAATTCCATCAAAATTAAAATTCACTAAGACTCATTATTGGTGAACTGTCACTTTACTGATGTCACTTGCAAGCAATAATAGGCATTATTGTTTTATGATATACAAACAACATTTATTCTTAGGGTGGTAAAGCAATTTTATTGTCGACTATACATATTGTTAAAAACTGCCTCAAGGGCGCAGCGGGCGCCGGGTCAGTGAATGTTGCTTAGCTTTGCTATCATAAAATTCCAGTATTGAGATTTTCCCGGTAGATGACAATAGGCTCGCCCCCCTATTTCATGGGACCAAACATAGCTGGCAAAATGTGGGTGTAAAACACCTCTGCCTACCCCTTCCGGGAAAAAGGCGTGATGTTATGTACAAGTTAAGTCTTACTTTGGGTTCCAGTAGTCAACAAAATTTTGTGTGTTCTTTATTGTTCCTATTTCATGTGTTTTTTTTATGTATGTATTTTTCTGAGACAATAAAGATTATTATTATGTCTCTTTTTTCACGGCTATACTTCTCTCTAAGCTGAGTAGTATACCAGGTCGTTTTGGAAGGCTAACGCGGGGACAGGTCCAATACGCAGAGGCCCTTAGTTATGTCAACTTAAAACGAGCGAATTTTCAAATTAGTCCTCGAAACTTTTTTTGGTGTGGTTCTTGGTGACGGGAGAATGAAACGTGATGCTCCAAGGACGGATTTTTTTTGTGCTTCTTCTGGTGCCCCCTCAGACGTGATGCCCTAGGTAATTGCTTAATTTGATTAAGGTTTAATCCATCACTGCTGATACCACTATCTGTGGCTCATACAAATTGTCTTTTGAGCAATTGAACTTAAAGTCATCATCTTAATTTCAGCCGTAGCACGTCCACTGCTGGACATAGTGCGGTCTGCATCCAGCGCGATCGTGCTGTTCGTATCATCTGGCTACCTTATGGATTGACAATTCAACTCAAGATTTGAACTAGGCAAACAGCATAACGACTGAATCATCAGCAACCCATTATGTCCCACTGCTGGGCTCGGGTCTCCTCTCCTCTAACTAGAGAGCTGAGAGGGTTTAAATTAAATTAAAAATTAAAGAGGCGCTCGTAGCATTATGGGACTGAGATGTTCGTTACGATTATCGAGGTTAAGCAACACTCGGCAAGGTCAGTCCATGATGGGTGACCGTTTGTGGCAATTTCATTCCCGAGCGTCTCCGTGCTTCGGAAGGCACGTAAAGCCGTTGGTCCCGGTTATAACTTAATGTGGTAGTGGTTAAGTCAAGTTGGAAGCCTTCTGGGTGGCTTGATACATTCCAACACCAGGGTCTGCCTCAACCCACACGATAAGAAGAATATAATTAAACATGCAAATATTAAAACATTTTATTACAATTGTGTTAGTTTTATTTAATAACATATATTTACAATAATATTGTAGGTCATAATAATATCAATACATCTAAGTAATGAATTCATTAAAAGATTGGTTGACTTGACACAGATGACATAGTTAAGCCCCCAGGGTACACCGCCACTCAGAGTTTAGACATGGCGGATCTTTGTAGGGCCTTTGGTAAACAGTAACCAGTGAAAATCAGTCTAGGTCTAGTTGTTCTTGCCATTGACAGACACAAAGAAGAAAAGTAAACTTAATTATATTTGTAATCAAAGTAAATACCTATTGTGCATCTTAAATTCTGTAGCTTATGAGAGATGAACCTTGCAACTGCTGAACTACTTTTAAAAAACATGTTTATTAAGAACCTTTGTTAGAAAACCTACTTAAAAAACCGAAATCAAATCAGTTCACCCGTTTAGGAGCTAACCACAGACTTACACACAGCGATCAATCTTATAAAATAACACCCCCCTTTTTGTGTCGGGGTTTAAAATCGGTTTAGAAGTGAAGTAAATAGAAATCCAAATTTTAAACTAGCCATGTTATTATACGAGAGAGGTCTACTTAGTCTGGTCATGAACCCCATGCTACAGTAATATTACTTTTGGAGCTACAAATTTTTTTTAAAGAATGGGTTGATCGGCGAAGGTGTTGAAGGTTTCAAATTGGTCTTGTTTGGTTTCTTCTTACCGTCGAAAGGTATATTAGGACTTTGTCTTATACTCTTGTAATAATCAACAGGCGCCTGCATTGAGTTATTTTTTAAAATAAATTTCACCTTTTTCGGTGTCTCAAACGACCTGTTCGCTGATACGTTAGGCTTGACAGCCTGCTTCTGAAATTTGTTCGCAACTTTCAGTTTATTTACAAGAACACTTGGTGGTTTAAAATTAAGTGTGTTTTTGTCTAATTTATTTTTCACTTTGAGGGTGTCGGAATTACTGTTTTCATTTAATGTAATTTTTTCAGGTTTTTTTTTATCTTTTTTATTATTTTCTTTACTCGGTTTAATTTCACCATTTTTCTTACTTTTACCTACACCAATTACTTGATCTTTACTTACTGTTTCTCCGCTAGTAATTTTATTATTTATTTTTGTATTAGTTTTGATAGGACTAAGATTATCTGTTAGTTTATTGTCGCTTTGTCTGTGTCGGTTGTCTTTCACTTCACTGTTACGTTTGTCTATTTTACGTTTTTTCAGTAGTCGCGCGTCTTTTTCTTCGTTTTTGCGTTTTTTATTATGTTCGATTGAAGTGTTTTGCTTTGATTTCTTCGGTTCTGGTTCTGTAGACTCGACTTTCCAGGCGCCATTCTGAAAAATATTTTGTAGTTATAGTCTTAAACCTTGTCAGTGAACTTGCCTTAGTAGGCAAATATCATTACCATCATGAATGCTGACGATTTTTTAGATGAAAAGAGAGAATGAGAGATGTATAGGTAATAGATACTGACGGTAGCGTTGGAGATCTTTTGTCGCACAGCCTCCACATCTTCCACGATGCTCATCCCGGAACGACTCTTGGCGAGGAGACGTTTCCTGTGCTTGCGGCTAAGACCTGCAAACATATTTAACCTTTTAGATAAAAGCTACAACAATAATAAAGAAATGAAGCTAAATGGAATTTGAATTCACCACGGTACTTGAACCCGCAAACGTGTCATTCCTTGTACAGTGCTCTTCCTACTGAGCTACGCGGCAGGTTTCTGAGATCGAATCTGTCGAAATCGAAAGAATACCTACGACGATATTCTTCCATTTCTTATTAGAAATATCGTAATGACTTGCAACTCAACACTCCTAAAACTCGTAACCGATTACTTTAAGAGAGAGAAGATAATGTATGTCAGAGGTCATGAGTTACGCCTTTAAAGTCTTTCAAGGTCCAAAGGCCAGTAACACTAAAGATTTGATGTGACTGGACGTATCAAAGTTTGGAGAGTATCAAAATAGTTTATGACCTTGAGCTCTACATAACCCTGGCCTCTATGTGACCTTGAACTCTAGATGACCTTGACCTCTATGTGGTCTTGACATCGATGTGGCCTTGAAATTTACATGACCTTGACCTCTATGAGGCCTTGAACTCTGTGGCATTGCCTCTGTGGACTTGACCTCTATGTGGTCTTGACCTTTGTGTCCTTGACTTCTATGTGGCCTTGAAGTCTATGTGGCCTTGAAGTCTATGTGGCCTTGACCTCTATGTAGGCTTGTCCTCTATGTAAACCTGGTCTCTGTGACCTTGCCCTCTAGATGACCTTGATCTCTAGATGGCCTTGACCTCTAGGTGACCTGGAACTCTGTGGCATTGCCTCTTATGGGGACTTGACGTCTATGTAGCCTTGACATCTATGCGGCCTTGATCTCTATGTGGACTTGACCTCTATGTGGTCTTGACCTTTGTGGCCTTGACTCCTATGTTGCCTTGAAGTCTATGTGGCCTTGACCTCTATGTAGGCTTGATCTCCGTGGCGTTGACTTCGGTGGTCTTGACCTCTTTGTGACCTTGACCTCTATGTAAACCTGGCTTCTGTGACCTTGACCTCTAGATGACCTTGATCCTATGTGATCTTGATATCTAGATGGCCTTGACCTCTGGGTGACCTTAGCCTCTATGTGACCTTGACCTCTATGTGACCTTGATCTCTAAATGACATTGAACTCTATGTGACCTTGACCTTAAAAAATGTGATACCTCGTAAAGCGAGCTCGTCTGATGCGGTAACTAACTTCTTCTCCAGCACGTGCAGGGAGTGGGCAACTTTCTTGGGTTTAACTTCACGCGTGGGTTTATCCTCCTCGATGTCAGTTTTGATAGTCAGGGGATATTCGTTACGAGAGAGTTTCTCGAACCTAATATGTAAAGCAGAACAAAAATATTGTTTTAATTATTTGAAACTCTTAAAAAAAAAACTCTTCTTAAAAAATAAACTTTTTTTTTTCAACTTTGAAAATAACTTAGTACCTACATGAAAATTAAATTTACTTACCGTTCTATAAATATTCTGATTCTCCTGTGCGCCTTGCTGGTGGTGGTGGCGAGCATGTCGCGCAGCATGTTGGCCAGCAAATTGTCCGGCACCGGCAGCAGCGCCAGCTCCACGTCCACGCGCCCGGCGCGCGGGTCTAGCGGCCGCTCGGACGCGCTGTTTACAATAACAATTAATTATATTCACGTGCCATCACAAAGTCCACTGTCAATAATACCGTTATTTTTTACCCGACTGACAGGAGGGGTATTGTTTTACGCGCGTATCTTGTATGTTTGTAAATTTCTTTATACCCACGTTTCTTTCAAACGGCTGGATGGATTTTGACAGTTATGGTATCGTTAGATTCGTCTCAAAAACCCAAGTGTCCTTAGATAGCTATTAAACAATAAAAAAACAAAACAGCGGACTTTGGGCGCCTAATTGTAAGTAGTTAAATATTTTTTTTAACCAAACGTATCGAATAGGATTTCAAAATATAGAGAATCAAATGGAGATTTCACATATACATATCTATTTACATTTAATGGCGCCAAATTGTAAGTATATTATATTATTATATAACGGGTCTACGTCACGTATTATATTTAAGGAATATGAAATACCTTATTTGTTTGCCGGACGTTTCGGTCGAATTACACCGACCGTGGTCACGGGCTGACTGTTGACACGGTCGGTGACCAAGCGCCCGACTGGTGAGGCAATCAGGACCCAAATTTAGTTAACATGAATAGTTAGCTCTCGTACGTGTACATACCTGTCTCCCTCAGCATCCTCGCCGTCGCCGTCCTCTGACTCGTCATCTTCGTCTAGCACGAGCTCGAGTGCCTGCGGCCCCCCCGGCGGACAGCCCTGCGCCCCCCAGGCCCGCGCGGCGCTCTGGTACCGCAGCGCGGGCTCGCTCTGGCGCAGCAGCGCGGAGAGCACGCGCCGGGCGCCACACAGCAGCGCCGGGCTCGCGCCATGACACATGTACGCACACACCGGACGGAGCAGCTCCGCCAACGATGTGGGGGGAATGTCGCCTAACGATACCTGAATACATCATACTTATGACAATATTTATTTACGCTAACAATGGTGGCGTAAATTAGGTGAGGCCTATGTCCAGCAGTGGACGTCGTTGGGCTGATATGATGATGATGGAAGTGGGTTTTGTAGGAACTGATAACAGTTGGAAGTTTTTTTTATGCCACAACACTGGCTAACAGATATATGTACTATAACTATAACTTATACCACATAAAAGTTTCCAGTGAGCCATTTGTTTAAGCATATCTCATTAGGAAGTATTATTAAAAGTTGCATGGTTATAAATATTCGAAGCTTATTAAATTTGGATTATTATTATCCATGTAGTGACGGATTAAGAATACATAATGTCACTACCCTGTGAGTGTCGTAAAAAGGCGACAAAGGGAACCTTATGCAGATAAAAGCACTGCGAGAAAAGGAAAATTCGAAACAAACCCTATACCAACCCGTCTGGTCAGCGTGGTATAGTAACTAAATTCCCTTCACATTCTTTGGAGGAGACCCGTGCAGAGCAGTGGGACGTTTATGGGTTGAAATGATGGTTAAAATTTGGATTGCCATTTGTCATACAGTCACTATTCTTTTGCAACGATTAACCGACCGAACTCCTATTAGGCCCATTTCCAAACATAACATTTTTACCTTAGCTATCTCCTCCAAGTAACAGTCCATAATATGTAATATCATTGATGTGGCGTTGCGCGCGTACTTTGGCGTTTTTATCGAGAATATACCTGAAAATATACAACTTGTAAAAAAATTGTTTGTTGAATAATAAAAAATAAAAATAAATTATAAATAAATAAATTGTAAAGTTTTATGTATTCCATGCTTTAAGTGTTTCCAATTTTTATTATTTAATGGGATCTAAGTATATTTGAAAAATACTTTCAATAAACTTTTTATAATTAGATCAAACGAAAGGTGTTTAAAAGGTACAAAATCATTGCGTTTACAGTTCTATTTATATTCAAATAACACATTGGAAACTTGCAAAATGCAAAATAACTGTAAGCGTTACAGATACTTACTTTTTAATACATTTTCAATTATTCTAAAAAATGTATAGAACATATTTTTAAAATATAGCTCCGATTAAATAATCAGAATCAAAAAACAATGAAATATGACAATTGCAACATTGTTGTTGAAATATAAACTCTCTTCAATGAGTATTGTGCTCACCATCAGACCCAGATGTCACCTCGGCATATAGCTTGCAGCTTTCCAATGTCCACTGCGAGCGAAGCAGGCAACGCAGGCTGGCGCGCAAGTAGCGACGAACTAACTGCACATATCATTGGATTCATGAGTGTCACCAATAATCAATATATTTCTAACTAGAAGTCGCGCGGGATTTTGCTCCTGTCGTTCTTTATTTGGCCACTGCCCAGCTCCTATTGGCCGTAGGATGAACTTATATAAGTCTTCCTCGACAAATGGGCTATCCAGCAGAATTTTTGAAATCTTACCAGTAGTCTCCGAGATAGCTATATAACATCACATTACGGCCAATAGAAGCTGAGCAATCGCCAAATAAACAAAGACGGGAGCGCAACACCATGCCATCTATAATTTTTATTAGAAGAATATACCATAAGAAACTTGTCCATCCGATGATGATCAACACCGTACCACTCTGTGGCCAGCACTCTCAGCCCCGCCTTGTACATGAGCAGCGCATGCTTCAGCTGCTCCGGAGGGAACAGGTCTAACACACCCGAGATGTTCTCACATAGTTCCTCCTACAACATATACAGTAACATTAACTCGTGAGTGCCACCGTGACATAGCGACGTGGGTTTGAGTCCCTCACAAAATGGAAAATGGAAGCTGGACACTTACTTGTACGAGAGGTTTGTCCGACATCCACACTGCATAGAACAGACCTTTCCACATGCGCACAAAGTCATCTTCTTTGAACTCTGAAAACGATAAGAACAAACAATACATAGTTATAACATATCAGTATAGAATAATAACATGGTTTTACATAAATATATTATAATGTAAATAGCTAATTATAATCGTTTTTTCGTTTTCTCATTTTACAAATAATTTATTATTCTTATAAAACTAAAAAATATTAGTGCGGAACAATGGCTTCTGTTAAATAAACTGCTTACTTAAACAGGGCTGCGGCTATCATGCTCGCAATACAGATCAACATGACACTTTGAGGTTAGGTACCAAAATTACAACAATTCGTATTATTCTTATCAATTAATATTATACAATTTTTCCTCCATATTACTGATAATACTTACCATATTTCTTCTCAAAACAATTTAAAAGCCACATTTTTAATGTTTTCAGCACTTTATCACGACTTTTCTTTTCATTACCAGACAATAATCTCGCAAATTTAATTTCCTGTGCCACAACTAAAACCTGCTCCTTTTTAGGTTTTATTTTCTCCTTTTTCTTTATTTTATCTTTCTTATCCTTGCTTTTGTGTGGGATCTTCATGTTGGCCGTATTTTCAAAAATAATCGGCCATGCGACAATCCTTCACAATACGGGATTCAATTGACATTTGAAGTTTGAATACTTTGATTGACGTTACGTTACGTTTCACGTTGTGAGCTGATTTTCACGTACTAATAAAAGTTAGTTTAGTCGATTTGTAATCATTTTAATATAACAAACATAAAATAAAAGTGTTCTGTAATAATAATGGATATTTTTTATTTAGTCAACAAACATCAATCCAGCCTTTCTTACTGACAGCCTGATTGTGAGTATAGATAATAGAAGAGAAAGGGAGGTTGGTCATGGACTCATGGTGACCATAATGACCCCGCTGGGTTACGCTGATTGTATCCAGATATCATGAGACGAACTCACGCGGCACGCCACTCTTTTTATTAGCCGATAGTTACAAGCTTTTGTGAGTTATAACTAGAGATCGAGATATTCCAGTGCATATTTACCTAAACTGTGCGGAAGCAAGTAACATAGAGTGGATACCACCTCTGAAATACCGGATCGGTATTTTACCGGTATTACCAGTGTACCAATTTTATTTTATTATTGAATTTTATAGAATTAATATAATAATATTGTTAGGTAAAAATTATTGATTTGAAGAATGTTACCTATTCCAATTGTTACTAAAATTGTGTCAAATTAAAATGTTTTGTTCTAATTATAAGTAAAATAAAAATAAGCTGGTTTTATTTAAGTGAATAAACGCAGAGGTTGCACACTTAAAAATATTTTGGTCGATTTTGTATGGAAACTGGACTTTTCAAGGAAAATCATCAAAACATCGACTTTTGCACTTTATAATTTTGTAATTGGTGGTGAATGGGGTGTTTGACGGTAACAGAGGGGGACGAAAAAAAGTTATTTTTACGCTCAGATGCACCGTTTCAGAGATATAAAAGTTTTATAATTATTATTTTTCATGCAGATTTTTGAGCACAATACGAAAATCACGGGCGATGCTGGGGCCGGAGAGCTTGTATTTCTACAAATTCTAATAACAATTTATGACTCTTTAATCGCGGGATTAAAATCGGTATTCCGGTACTTTAGAGGGGGTATTATCCACTCTATGTTACTTACTTCCGCACAGTTTAGGTAAATATGCACTGGAATATCCGATCTCTAGTTATAACTAAAAGAGGAGGAACTAATATGCTGTGCTGTCCTATTATATAAAAAAACTTTAGGTAACGTGCAAAGTTACGCAGCGGAACACCACACTGTGCTGTTAATATGTTTTAATATATAGTGTTCTATTGTGAGGGCTAAAATGTAGGTACTATGCGATTAGAATAAGTATGGGCCTGTCAAATCAAGACGCCATTTTGTTTTACATTTGAAGACAACTTCATACCTTACAAGTAGGGTGTACAAAGAAAAAAGGAAAAAACGAAACACATTACAATTAGGTACATACCTACATACTTTTTCGGTTGTAAGATCTTTATTATCCGAAAGAACATTTAGGTGCATAGTTCACTAAACTCATTTTACATGAACATAGTAGGTAACTGGCATAGCTAAATAGGTATGCATGATTTTATTAATTGTATTTAAATAAATTATGTGTGAGTATTGAATATGAAATTAGTGTTTGTTGGTTGTTGTGTATTTTTTATCTAGAAGTCACGCGGTGCTTCACTCCCGTCGTTTTTTTATTTGGCTACTGCTCTGCTCCTATTGGCCGTAGCGTGATGTTATATAGCCAATAACACTAAAATAATTTTTAAAATTGAACCAGTACCTAGTTCCTGGGATCCTAGCATTCAACCAAACAAAAAACAAACTTAAATTTTATAACAAATAGGCAAATATAATGCAAATCTAGTCAGGTCCTAATTCTTCCAACCTAATTCTTCCTAATTCGTCAAACGTGCAAGGAAAATGTACATAATCAAAATAGAATAGAATAGAACATAAATTAATTAATTTACAAGTTATAATTTTTTTGCCTATTTTGTTTCTGCTAGCTGTACAAAAATGTACACATTCGACTGAAGTTAGCGGCAAATAGTACCACGTGCAATCCCATACTTATTCTAATCGCATAGTATACTGGGATGTTTTAAACCAGCTGTTGGCGCGGAGCTTCGCTCCCGTGGCTCATTATTTGGCCTATAGCCTTTCTTGATAAATAGGCTATCTAGCCTCCAACGCTAATAGAATTTTTCAATTCGGTTCATTAGTTCCTAAAATTAGCGCGTTCGACCAAACAAAAGGTTAGTATAGAATTTAAACAAAAACGAAAGATAAAATATTTTATTACATTCCATATAAGAATATTTTGTTAGGCACTTGATAGAGCAATAATTAACCAAATAACAAATAATTAGCAACATTTTATGTACAATAATAACAAATAATAATAATTATTATCGCATTTCATAAAAAGTAATCTCATAACATTTAATTTCGCAAACATTTTTACACGTATGACGTAGACTACAATAATAATTGTTTGAATACTTCCAATTAAAACTGTATTATTCACTAATCATCTCGCGAATCTATAGATGCATCATAGTTTATAAATATTAAATATAATCTCATAAAATAATTATAACATTTTTTATAAATTAATATAACATTGGAATGTCTTTTCCCTCGAAGCAATCGCGTAAATTCAAATAAATATTGGTGGATATTCCGACAAATCTTCTTCATACATTTTTCTGGGGCCCGCGTATTGACAGTCAAATTATATTTGTTTGTTTTTTTGAATATATTAGGCAAGTTATTACCAAACATTTAATTCGCGGAACTATTTATTATAGAAAAGTGATAAAATTAATTGTTCTATGTAAAAAAGAAGGTGTCTATGTTCAGAGACAATAGACCCAGTAATATGTATGGAGGAGGCGTATCGGAACATCCTCCTCCCCCCCTCCCCTTAAGGCGCAAATTGAATTGTTCATTACGTTTAATGGGGCGCTAGTGTGACGTGAGCCATTCTTTTCGAACGTCAATATAATTACAATAGCAACATTTTAACCCTTTGAACGCCAGAGACGTCTATACACGTAAAATGAAAATGTGCTCACCACGCCAATGACAGCATGGCACGTCAAAAATGTACTGTATTTTAAAAGCTTGGCGCTCAAGGCACGGCGATACTGATTTGACGTGGCGGTCAAAAGGTTAATAAACATCTTGGTAACGTACGTTTGGCACTTTTCAATGCTAAATAGCTAAACGAAATTGAATTCAGATAACAACACAACCTCCTTAGTTTTGGCAACACTAAGGAGGTTGATCATCATCAGAACTGCAACACTGTGTTGCAGTTCTAATGATGAAAAGACACAATAAACTGCTTTGTTTACAAAGGATGATCAAAAAGCTATTTTAACAGAACAGGCCGTCTTTGAAACAACTGACAACATTCTCTATCTAGAGGGCGAAACGCGCGTGATAAATAATTGTGGTCTACTATTATTTTAATAATTCCTTTTTTCTTCTCTTTCTTTACAAATAGAAAAAGAAATAAAGACATTCATAATCGTTTCGATATGAAAACGTTCATCATCATCATATCAGTTCAATGACGTCCACTGCTGAAAATAGGCCTCACCTAATTTTTTTTGGGCTGTGGTAGGGATTTAGTCGCTCAAAGGATATTTTACTTTATTGCCTTGGAGTTTTTTTTATATTCAATTCAATATCTAACTTCTAAAATGTTCGTCTGGTCTCACGTCCCACTAGCGCCACCCATGTTAAATAATTGCACATTAATCATCGCCACCGAACATTGACAACGGATCTTCGAATACTGGCTGTGTAGGTTTAGCGGGCTCTTTCACACTAGGGGGCGCTTTTGTAGCCTGGGGTTGAGGTTCTGTGGATAATAAAAAAAAATTGTATTGTAGTAGGAAGTACATAGTAAAGCATTTAAAGGCTGTGACAATCCTACCCAACAGTGCAATCACTGTGCGTCCTGTAAGCCAGATTAACAATTGTTTACGAATGTATTAACAATTGTTTGTGAATAAAGAGCTGTGACACTTGGGGGTCTGAGCAAACGTATAATATACGTTTAGGATTTAGGATATTATCCTATATTTAAACGACGTCAGTTGGGTTCTGACCGCTAAAAGGTACGAAGTTAAACTTAACTTTGTAGAATTCTTAGTTAATGTAAGGGTTAATTTATGAAGAAATTCACATAAATTACTCTGCTCTTGTACGGTTTCATCAGGTAAAGTTAAATAAATAAATAAATTAGCACTTTCATCTCTCTTGACCGAAGATCCTTAACCTTTTGACCACCACGTCAAATCGGTATCGCCGTGCCTTGTGCGCCAAGCTTTTAAAATACAGTACATTTTTAACGTGTCATGCCGTCATTGGCGTGGTGAGCACATTTTCATTTTACGTGTATAGACGTCTCTGGCGTTCAAAGGGTTAACAGGGGGCATTGGGTTGCTACTAGAAAATATCATATATCGTGTAAAGAAATAATGATATACATATAGCAACCACCCAGACGCGAAAATAACAACACAATAAGTTAATTTGTTTATCCATACGGGTCTTATTTAGTTTTATAATATTAAGCAGAATCAGCAAAAACAAATGTAATTTAAGTTAGCCTCGGACGTGACATAAACTGCATTGTCTTTAACCCAGTTTTATAATTTTTTGATGACACCAATGTTTCTCTAGACTACATAATAATAAATTAGTTAATGCAAGAAAGCATTAAATATCACGTAATCTTTTTATTTAATTTGATTTAATAAACTAAAAACATCTGTTTTTATTTTTGTTATAATAGATAGTATCTAATTCATTACGAAACATGGTATATGATTTAATTGTACGTTTTGTACAGTAACATAAAATGTGCTCATAAACTGCCTGCGACACAGGAATATTCCTAGTGCAGGCACCAAATATTATTGTACCTTATCTTTAATCTTAAGAATTATGTAATAGTGTACTATTTATGCTGAATAAACAATTTATTATTATTTCAAATTATATAAAGATGTCATGCATTATGATACCATTTCACACCTTCGGCAGTCTAGCACGTGGGAGTAATATAGTATTTGCTGTTTTTAAATGGCCTACGAATATTGTTTATTGTTTAAAAAAGGACAGACTAGGTATACATGGTGTGACATAGTGCATATAAAGCAATAACAAAGATAACAAAAAATATATATACTAACCAACAGTCTTCCTAGTCTTAACACCGAAGAGATCGTCATCATCATCATCACCAAACAGCGAGCCCTTCACTTCTTTCACTTTCTCTACTTTGAGAACCTTTTCAACTTTCTTTCTTTCTTTTTTTGCCGTTCCAAACAGTTCACCTTCGCTGTCAGAATCAAATATACTAACTTTTGTAACTGGCTTTTTGTTTTTAAATAATTCATCATCATCATCAGTGCTACCGCCATCACCGAACAGTGATGGAGATGCTTTCTTGTTTTCTGTTGATTTATAACTTCTACCTAATGTATTTACACCTAGACTTAGGTTAACGCTATCTGCAGTTTTTACTAACTTTGAATTAGTGTCGATATTTTTTGCAATTGGAGATTCAACTTCGGCATCAATTGATTCAACTTTACTAATATTAGAAATCGACCCAGTTACATTATTTTTAGCTGAATTAGAGTCAATTTCGACTGTATTTTTAGCTGCATTTCCCAAATCAGGTTCAGGTTGTTCTATAACATTAGTATTAAAAATATCTTCATCATTTAGTATATATACTATTTTAGTAGTGCTGTCTGATTTCACAGGCGGTTTGACAACCGTTTTAGTTTGTTTATCTACATTTTCAACTTGTGTTTCACTTCGAACAGCTTTATCTATTATATTATCGTTCAATTCTGTACTTTTAGGCCCCAAATTATTTCTAATTTCTTGTTTAACTTCTTTTTCTTGAGAAGTGTCAATGGTTTTAATGATATCTACTGTAGCTTTAGAAGGTTCATCAATAGAACTTGAATTATCTGTAGAATCTTCACCAAAATCTATGCCAGACTTCCTGACTGCTTCTCGTCTAGCTTTTCTAGTCGATGGTCTTCGCTTGACCTGGATCCTAGGTCTTTCTTTAGATAATTTGTTGTCTAGCACTTCAGATTCCGGCTTCCCATCAAAACTCACCGTTTTTATTGGTTCATCACTTTTAATTTCTGCACTACTTTGCGTTTGACCATCTAGACTATCGGCAGACTTAACCTTTTTAGGCGAAGCTCCAGGCAATAATGCATTTACATTAATATTCAGCCCAAACTTTAATTTGCCAACTTTTTTAACTTCCGATTGTGTAGAAGGTACTTTGAAAATATCTGTATTACTCACTGATTTATGTAATTCTGTTGTACGTAGTACTGGTTTTTCGTATATCGGTAGTGAATTGAACAGCTCTTCATCAGAATCATTTTTAGCAGAATCTGTTTCCTGAGTGGGTAGTTGGACAGGTAGGGATTTAAATAATTCTTCATCGTCATCATCTGACCGGATTGACTGTGGTTCTATTAAACTTTCAGATTGTTCAAAAGAATTAATATCATCCGTATCCCCTTGGTTTGATGGTAATGGTGTATCAATGTCTAAAGAGGGTATTTTAAATATAGCTTTTGGTTCTGAATAGGGCATTTCAGGAGTTTCAGGTACAGATACTTCACTTTCAGTTTTATTGGTGTCTTTAACTATGGGTTGATAGTTCGGTAAAGTTGAATCACTATTATAACTCTCTACATTACTTTTTGATACTCCGTCATCAGGAATTTTAGGTTTAGGTAAAGTGCTAAATAAATTATCATCTAAGTCGTCCTCCGGTGGTTCATCAGTGAATAAACCGAAAAGTCTATCTTGTTTTATGGTAAAGTCTTCAGGTTTCTCATCGAATACAACATCTTCTTTCTTAAAGAATAGAGCTTCATCATCGGAGTCATCGTCGAAGAGCGCATTTACATTCTTACTCTTTTTAGGTTCTTTAGGTTTTTCAAAATCTGGTGGTTCACTTATAATGTCACCGAAAATGGCCGATTTTGGTACTTCTACATTATTTTCTATATTAGTTTCTCCATTTTCGGTATTTCTAAACTCATCTTTACGGACATAAGAATTACTGGATGAAGCGAAGAGATCATCTTCTTCTAAATGTATATTATCAAAAATATTATGTATATTTGCAGTTTCGGTCGTTTTAGGAGCATTATTTTGTTGACTGTGAGAAGTTTTTGTCGGTTCATCATCAAAGTCTTGTTCACTGATATCATCTTCTAACGTTTTATCGTTTTCATCTTCATTTATTTTATATACATTAGAAGATTTGATGTTCTGAATTGAATTGTTGACTGGTTTATCTTCAGAGGGCTTTATGATAATATCTGAATTACTTCCAACATTTTGTGAAATAGTACCTACATTAATTGCATTACTTTCCAATACTTTAGATTCTCTTCCAATAGAGTTATCATGTTCGATAGTAATTTCATCAGTTATTATCGAAGAACCAGTAACAATATTTTCCTCTATAATATTTGCTTTATTTTCAGTTGGTTTTTCGTTTAAAATTGCATCTGATTCCTTTATTTTTGCTTCAGTATTTAATTCTGTTTTTTCTTCAGTCATAATTGTTTCCACTTTTGTCGATATTTCCACCGATCCTTTTTTAAGAGTTTCATTTTTAGGTGTGTTCGTTGATGATTTCACAGATTCAGTAAATAAATCACTACTATCATCATCATCGTCATCAAAAAGTGATGGACTTTTAAATATACTCTTAGATGTTTCTACATTGTTAGTTAAATTATTATCGCCTGTACTTACAGTAACATTTTGTACTTTAGTAACATTATTTAGTTCACTAATCTTATTATTACTAAATATATTGTCTTCGTCGCTATCGAATATGCTAGTAATTACTTTTGCTGTAGTTCCTTTAGTCGATTTTTCATTATCTTTAGTTGAATTTTCACTTAATTTAGTAATTGTATCATATGATTTAGCACTAACGCTAGGTTTATTTTTAACGACATTTTCAGTGAACAGATCATCGTCACTGTCGAATAAGCTCTTCTTTAAATTGTTTCCACTTTTACTATCATTCTTCACAGTTTTAGGTTCAGCAATTTCAGAGAAAAGGTCGTCATCATCTTCAAAGATCGATTTCTTATTATTCTTTGAAGTTTTGACTACATTGGTTGTGAAAATGTCGTCTATATCATCAAAAAGATTGTCACTAAACAGGTCTACTGCTTTTGGTGCATCTTTCTTAACCTTTTCTTCGGTTTTCTGTTGAATATGTTGTTTTAAATCCTTAGCGATGTTGTCTTCTCTTGTTTTGGCTTTTTTAGATTCGTTTTTAGCGAATAGATCGTCGAATATTTCCTTCTCTTTCTTTGCTGGTTCTTTTATTGGCGGAGGAGGTTCTGTGACTTCGTTGCCACTTTCATCGGACGTAGATATCTTGCGCTGATTACGCTTCATGATGGCGGCGCCAATATTCTCTGCACCTTTATTAGAGCCGAATAGAGAGATTCCACCGATGGGTTTCTGTAATAATAATAAAGTAATCAGTTTACTTAATACCATGGCAGGGTCGCGGGTTCAAATCCCGTCGTGGCTTTGAATTTTACCATTACTTAGCTTTTATTTAAAATGTTATACCAAAGAAAAGGAAATTGCTTAATATTTAATGTAAACACAATCAATGTTCTGGGAGGTACTTCTTCAGGTGGCTTAGTTTGAGCGGGGCATTAGGTAAATGAACATGTTACCTTAAAGCTTCTTTCTTCATCATCAACAGCATTCTTAGATGTATGTTCATCAGTTCTAGCTGGTGGCTCAGCAGTGGCAGTTCGATTCCCGGCCGATACATTCATTTGTTTGTCGAACATATGAGGTGTTGGGCCAGCGTCGAATATAGAAGTTTTCATGCTCGGGGGCTGTCAACAAACATATTACGATATGACATACATATTCAATACTGTTCGACGAAAGAAAGTTATGGTTTGAAAAATTATTTTATCTACACTCAAATCGAAAAATTCGAATTACGTATTCAAAGACGGTTCTATACAGACGCACTTTATATACACATATAAAATTAAAAATAAAACTCATTATAGTACCGCTATCTTTTTTTTTATTAATTCATTAATCTATGGTTTTAGGCTGAATATGAAAAAAAGGCGCACGCATGCGCAGTTCGAACTGTGAAAAAAATGGCGCCTTCCTTGTAACCTACCTACTTTGTATAATTTCAATTTTTCCTATGAGTGAAGATAGAGTAGTGTATGAAACTGCATATAACTTGGGTATTAAAACACTTGAGTCAACCTATTATCGCATTCGGCGATAAAAAGACTCGATCCCCGCCCAATACAAATCTTTGTGTGATGAGCATAAAGGTTTGTTCTGTGTCTTGGGTGTAATTTATCTATAATATGTATGTATTTACAAAAAAAAAGTATTTAAGTAGTATATCAGTCGTAGTACCCATAATAATAATAATAATAATAATTCATTTATTTATCAAGATTACAGAGATCCATTATTTGTTAGTTGGTTAGTATCAGAGTATTCAGAATAAGTTAGTAGGTTAGTATATAATTATAAATACAAAAATAAATAAATTTGACATTTTAATACATTACATTATTTAATAGCCCCAATAACCACTTTTACCCAGTATGACTGAATAGGGCAGTCAAATTTTTCAGAGATTGTTTTCAGGACAATGCTACTGCTGCCACGCAGTCTGTTTAGTAAAGACGATATTCGTTTGCGTCTAATGGCGTAAAAGTCATCAGTATGTGCTTCGGCAAACATTGCCGATGCGCTACAGAAGCGCGGCAGCTGCAGCAGTGTCCTGAAAATGTTATTATATTGAACCCGCAGGGCGTTATATGCCCTTACGGTATAGCTAACCCACAGGCTGCTCGTGTAAAAAGTTTGACAGAACGCTTTAAACAAGGTAATTTTGACTTCTTTTGAGCAACGAGCAAACCTGCGGGCCAACATGTTACCGCGGACAGCCAACGCCCTGCGCTCACGTTCAATATCAGCATCATCTTTTAAATCCTCGGTAATAATGTGTCCGAGATATTTGAATTGCCTAACCCTATTGAGAGGCGAACCATTCAACAAAATAGGCGGTACACATTGTTTCTTATTGTCTCCGAACAACATAAATTCACTTTTCTTGTGATTGTATTTTAATCCATGACTCAAAGCATACATTTCACAGACAGTAAGCAGCTTACGGAGAGCGTTGATCGTCGGACTCAGCAGTACCATGTCGTCCGCATAACTTATGTTATTGGCTGCTACTCCGTCTATGTAGCAGCCGGCATGCATACTGCTGAGTTCGGCGATCAGGCTGTCCATATAGATGTTAAAAAGTGTAGGTGACGATATCCCTCCTTGTCTCACTCCACACTCAAGCCTATATTCGTCAGACAAACCATCTGCCCATTTCACTACATTAATTTGATTAGTGTACCAAAACTTAAATATGTCCACCAATTCAGCAGGTACATTTTGTTTATTAAGTTTATCCCAGAGAACCTCATAAGAAACTAGATCGAAGGCTTTTGATAAGTCCAAAAAGCAGGCATAAACCTGCGTATTGCGCTCCACGTAATACTTGACAGTGTGCTTCACAGTGAATATAGCACTCTCAGTAGATAGTCCTGGTCGAAAACCAAACTGTGCATAGTGCAAGTTGATACTTCCACTGAGGCGCAGGTTAAGTAGACTATCAAGTATTTTCGCAACAATCGTAGCCAGAGAAATTGGACGATAATTATTTTTATCAGTGATGTCACTTGTCTTACTCTTAACGATTGGCACTACGATAGTTCTCATGAGGTCCTCCGGAAGATACCCATGACCTATGCACAAATTATAAAACATAGCGAGTACTCTGGATATGTGAACACCTGCATGCCGCAGGTGTTCAACACTGAGGCTATCGTGACCAGGTGATCTTCCCCGAGACATATCATGTATTATGTCGTTTACATCTTTACCACGGATTATTATATTTCTTGGTATACTATTAATAGGACTCTGCTGTTTGTTTAATTGGCTAAGTGGTGAACTAATTTTGAAATGTGATCTAAATATGTTGGCAATTCTCTGCGGGTCCCTCTCAGATTCAATGGATTCAGAACGACTTTGCTTTACATTAAGTTTATTAGTGCACTGCCAAAATTTTGTAAATATATAATAAAATAATACAAGCAAATATAATTGCTTAATTTGGGACTAGATGGCGCTGTGTGACTGTGGTAACATATTATATTATAATATATTATATTTTACGATACCCACAGGTTGAAATGGGGTAGTGACATTATATATTCTTAAGTAATATTATCAGTTGTTTAGTACCAATAACACAAGCAAATATAATTTAGGTAACTTAGGTATTAAAACACTTGAGTCAACCTTTATATATTATTATATATATATATATTATATGATAAACAGACTCGATCACCACCCAATACTAATCTTTGTGTGATGAGCTTAAAGGTTTGTTCTGTGTCTAATTTATAATAATAATAATTTGGGACTAGATGGCGCTGTGTGAATGTGGTGAAATATTATTATTATTGATAATATAGCCCATTTTTAAACCCCATTACTTACTTGATCAGCAAAATCGCTGAATATATCTCCCGCATCATCTAGATCGTCATGATTGCCGAACAGATCTGTTGTGACGTCACGGCGCGAGTATGGCTCAGTTTGAGCCGCGCGGGGTCGAGCCAGCTCCGCGAAGATGTCGCCCTCGTCCGAGCTCGCGTCGTCCTGCGGCACGGGCGGCGGGGACTCCGGGAATATTGTGCCTGCACAACATTCATAGTATTTATCCGACTGCCAAGAAAGGGCTATGTTTTTAATGTGTGTCTTGTATGTATATATTAACTAGAAGTCGCACTGCTCAGCTCCTATTGACCGTAGCGTGGTGTTATATATATAGCCTATAGCTTTCTTCGATAAATGGCCTATCCAACACTAAAAGAATTTTTCAAATCAGACCAGTAGTTCCTGAGAGAATCGCGTTCAAACAAACAAACTCTTCAGCTTTATAATATTAGTATATGTAGATTCCTTTACTACATCGTATCTTCGAAACGGCTGGATCGATTTCGATAGTTAAGGTATTGTTATACTCGTCTTAAAAAGCCATATTTCGTGGACATACACATGATTTAAGGCAGGAGACAGTAATCTTAAACGTGACCACGTATCACAAAGAGGGAGCAAGGGGTTAAAAAGTTACTAAAAACATCACGTGATTTATGGAGGATCCCTAATGACAAATGTATATTTTGTGCGCGATAGATCATTTTACAATTTGATATTATTAGTTTTGGACATGAGTACAACAATGGCGTTATACTTGTAGGCGCAATCACCGGTAAGTACTTACTAGTAACTGGTTCCTGGGGTTTGTAAATCTTCCTCACAGCCGGCTTTGATGGTTCCTCATATTCCGGTTCAACGTCCACCATCTAAGATAGTATTATTATTTATTTATTTATATTTTATTAGTATTAAATGAAAACAACAATAGCCTTATTTGATTCGTACTTCCAGCTGTTATTTGGTACTATGCGATTTAAATAAGTATGGGGTCGCACTTGACAGTATTTGCCGCAAACTTCAGTCGAATGTGCACATTGTTGTACAGCTAGCAGAAATAAAATAGGCAAAAAATTTATCTCGTTTAGATGAGTTATTTTGTTACAAGTGTTAATTTATTTGTTATTGATTTTTTTGTTATAGCTTTATTGTTGTTGTTATTACTAACTGCCACTAATTATTCAGAAAATAAAGATCTTCGACTGGCCTGTTGGTCTAGTGGTTAGTGACCCTGACTGCTAAGCCGGAGGTCGTGGGTTCGATCCCCAGCCAGGACAAATCTTTGTGTGATGAGCATTAAGGTTTGTTCTGTGTCTGGGTGTAATTTATCTATAATAAATATGTATGTATTTACAAAAAAATATATATATTTAAGTAGTATATCAGTTGTTTAGTACCCATAACACAAGCAAATATAATTGCTTACTTTGGGACTAGATGGCACTGTGTGAATGTGGTAGAATATTATTATTATTATTATTATCTTCAAACCGAAAAAGTATGTATGTACTTGTAATGTGTTTCGTTTTTTGTACACCCTACTTGTAATGTATGAAGTTGTCTTCAAATGGAAAACAAAATGGCGTCTTGATTTGACAGCCTCATACTTATTTTAATCGCATAGTAAATATTTTATTTATTTATTTACCACTCTTACGTCTTTACAGGTACCAAGTGATGAATCCACATACCTTACTATTTGACGAAAACAAATTAATGTTTGTTACAAATAAGTTATTATTAGAATTATTATGACATAATTTTTTTGAAATATCCAAATTTCATTGAATTTATTTTAGTATAGTGTTTTTGTTCTGTACAATTCTGCGCTATTTCAAACTGTAACCAATTGAAATTGTAACTCATCATTCACTAACTGGCATTATGCAAATTTGCTGGCACCTTGGCTTTGTATGACGTTCATAAGTATCATGTATTTGATAATAAAGATTATGACATTAAAATAATCTGTTATTTAAAGTTCCAACAACTATGTATAATGTACAAGTCAATGTGAGGATTCTGACGCGTGCAGGCGCTCTCTCGTTCTCGCTTTAATAAATGACTCTTCTTTTAAGTAACTCTTCTCTCTTTTTTTCTCTTCTCTCTTCTCTTAAGTAACAGAAAGAGATAGAAACATAGGAAGGCTAAATGTGGTCCAAACAGATTGATGAACAGACTATATAGACTGGGGCAGTTACCTTGGGAGGGGGGTGGGCGCCCAGGCGTCGGGCGAGCTCACGGGCCACGTCGGCCGGGGAGGGCTTCGTGTTGGGAGTGGCCTCCGAGGGTAGCTCCGAGCTGCTCTCTGATAACTACAATATTAATACATGAAATGTTAGTGGTAAGTCGTTAGTGACACTGACTGCTAAGCCGCAGGTCATGGGTTCGATCCCCACCCAGGACAAATCTTTGTGTGATGAGCGTAAAAGTTTGTTCTGTGTCTGGGTGTAATTTATCTATAACTAGGAGATGCGCGGGGCTCGCGGGGCAAAAAAAATTAAACTTTAAATTTTAAGCATTTTTCATGCTTATTGCCCTTTAGTCGCATTATGTCCAATTCGCAAAATGTCCAACCGTCCAATTCTCAATAAGTCCAGTTCGCAATTGGTCCAGTCCGCAGTTGGTCCAGTCCGCAGTTGGTCCAGTTCGCAGTTGGTCCAGTTCGCAGTTGGTCCAGTTCGCAATTAGTCCAGTCCGCAGTTGGTCCAGTTCGCAATTAGAGGTCGCCTCTCTCGTCTGCCGCTGCGCGCCGGCCGAATATTGCCGAAAATCAGTAGTTTATGTACCTATTTAGTTATATTTATTTCTTTATCGCTGAGACTAGACGGAGCGTCACAAGGCGGATTGTAACTTCGTTCGTTCTTGTTGTTTTCAAAATTTCAATACATTTTTGACAAAAAATAAAAACTATTACAATCGATTCAGCTGCTGATTCTGAACAAACTTCTTTCAGGTTCCACATTGCTGTATGTACACTTACATTCCTAACGTGTTGTGGTACAGGGCTGGTCTCCTGACCCTTGGCAGGATGCACTGGATCGAACTCGTCAGGCTCCGATTGCGAATACTGATCCGACTCGCGGTCCACCTTCGACGTTGAGCTGTCTGTATCGCTGTCTTCTGGCATCAGACCTTTGAAAAGGAGGAATTACGGTATGAATATCAATATAGTATGGGCTTGAGGTAGACCCTGGGTTGGACTTACACATTAAGCGGTAACCGCGATCAACGGCTCCGAAGCAAGGAGACAATCGAGAATGAAATTATCACAAACGTTCACCCATCTATGGAATGACCTTCCCAAAAGTTGCTTAACCTCGAATATCGCAACGAATATCTCAGTACTACAATGTTACGAGTGCCTCAGAGTTAGAGTAGAACCTTATAGCTGAAATCTCAAAGAAGCTATGGATTTATATCCCCACAGGGGGTTTCCATTTAACCAATTTTCCAAATTACTAAGAGGCAGAGATATACCGTTTTTCATTTAGTGATGCTTTAAAAAAATATCTAGTAATATTGTTTTGTATTTGCTCGTAGGTTCAAAATGTTATATTGTACAGATAAATATCTCAAGACTCGATCATATATATATATATATATATATTATACTAAAAAAAAAAATACGGAAAAAAAAAAAATCCAGTAGGGCTTGGATGAAATTCCAGTGAAATAAGTGTCTATGATTTGTTTGATTGCCTCTCTATTTTTCAAAATTAATGAGAAATTTCGAAGTAAATATGTTTTAAATAAATAAATAAACAATAAACACCATTACATATTGTGAAATTTATTTATTAAACTTAAAACTATCATTACATTCTCTATTACAAAATTAGCAACAAATTAAGGCCTTTAATTGAATTTTTAAGAATATAATGTAATACATCTGCAGCAGTCCTAATTAATTAAACCATTTCTTACGAATATGACGACAGTACGAAGCTAAGATTTCACTGGTCTAAATGGAAAAAACGTATTTGGATCCCGAAAATCAAATATCAGTGTATCAGAATTCTGTTTACGAGAGTCAACGTCATATTTCGCAGGCCTGAATACAAAATCAGAAGACGCCCTATTCCCGACCAAATCCGATATGTCCATACAATTTTCTTGAATATTAGCAACTGCCATATTATTATGACGAATGCCCTTTCTCTTGTGAGCGTCCAATTGAAAAGTCAACTTCTGAATTTTCCTGGTTTTTTCTTCCAAACTCGCTTTCATATCTTCCGCCTCCTTACTTCTCTTGCTACATTCTGATTGTAAGGAACTTATTTTACGTTTGCACGTGTCTATTTCAGCTTTTAACTTTTGTAAATTTAATTTATTAATTTCTTCCATGCTTTGGAGTTTTTCTCTGGCATGTTTGGCGACGCTTTCTTGATATAAAGTTTCTTGTTCGATTTGGTAAGACCAAAAAGACATGGCTCTCATAGCTATATCCATTATATTATCCGGTCGCAAGCCAGCTAAAACTATCGATTTAAAAGTTTCGCTGGGCCTGAGATTGGCTTGTATAACACCAAATTTATCTCGTAACTCAGTCCCACATGCCGGACAAGTCAATGAATTATCTGCGTTTCTTTTGAATTCACTTTTGCCATGTTCAACGCAAAAAGCATGTGAACATGTCGTTACCCACGCTTCACTTGATAAAGATTTTCTGCATTTTTGAAAGTTACACACTATTTCCATTGTCATTATTTCGATTGTACACTACGTTAAGAAATTATTATTTATCAAACAGCGGAGACAAATTACCAAATTTGAGGTTATATGCACAATTTTCAATGCACAGATTAATCATGCAGACAATATAAATTGTAATTATTAGAGGTCATTTTAAAGTTAAAAACTTTTTACATGACTCTCTAGTCTCTCCTTACAGTCCTTACACACTTCAAAGGTAATGAAATGAAAGCTCATTTATTCATCTATGAAAGTCACAAATTAAGAATGTAACAGGTTATACGAAAATTAATGTCAGCATTTGACATGGAATGTTTAAAATTATTTGATCAGTGTATTCACCAAAAGCATGTAGGTTACTGAGAAACTCACTACATGGTTATAGGTTCGATGTTAATTGTATACTAATTACAATTTCCAGAAGAAAAAAAGTTTTTTATACTAAATATAGATTAAAAATATAATATCATTCCATTAATGTCCCACTGCTGGGCAAGGGTTTCCTCAGAGTTGAGACGGTTTAAGTCTAATGCACACACGCAGGCCTTTGGTTGATATATCAGACATGTCCTTAGAATTTCGATTGTTCATACCGGTGCTTACAGTTTATACTCGCATACGTGCGCCGGCGCATTCTTGCTGCCAGCGAGAGACAACTACAATCAAATACGATAATATTCCTGCAAAGGTATTGTATAACTCACCCGCATGCCATTTGTTCTTCCAAGGTTCTGATCCTATTATGTACGGGAGAAGTCGGTCAGCATACAAGTCCTTCGGTTTCATCACCAGTCTGGAAACCAAAAAAAATTAAAGTTTTAATATACAAAACCAGGGTAAGTCACTTGACTAGTACATATAAATTCCACAAAGTGGAATCCACATTGGTACTGCCGGTCGGGATCGAACTCAGACCGCGTGATTTGCACGCCGTCCCTTATTCATTCAGCCACCATAGCCTATGTTACTCAGTGATAATGATACTACCAGTAAAATAATTTTTGAAATTAGTTTTTAATTTTATTCTTTACATACATAAATTTCCTCTTTATATATATAACTAGAAGTCGCTTGGGGCTTCGCTCCCGTCGTTCTTTATTTGGCCACTGCTCAGCTCCTATTGGCCGTAGCGTGATGTTATATAGCCTATGTTCACCGGAGATAGTGTAGCTTCCCAACAGTGAAAGAATTTTTCAAATCGGTCAAGTAGTTTCGGAGCCTATTCAATGCAAACAAACAAAAAAAAAAACAATCAAATCTTTCCTCTTTATAATATTAGTGTAGATTCTTCTGTACGTGTGTTGACAGTGAACTCCTCCTAAACGGCTGAACCGATTTGAATGAATTTTTGTGTATGTGTTCAAGTGGATTCGAGGATTGTTTAGATTAGTATAATATAATAAAAAATAAAATGCAATCGATGGGTATATCATGCAGGAGAAAGTCTGTCGGGTCCGCTAGTATAAGTATAGATTATTAATATTCTAATATAATAAATATATATAGTACTCACCTATCAGGCACATCATCATCGGTATCAGACTCCGTATCACTGTCGTGCAGGATGGTGATCAACTCGTGGTTTCTCTCTATCACCGCTATACTTCGCTTCAGGATGGACAGCTCATCAGACGCCGATGTTTTTGGTGTTTCCTGGTTTGGTGATAATTTTTTATCAGTAACATCCTTAATGTCCGTGTAGTGACGGATTAAGAATACATAATGTCACTACCCCATCTCAACCCGTGAGTGTCGAAAAAGGCGACTAAGGGAGTATGCCTGTGCCTTATGCAGACAAGACTTTTATTACTATTATTATTTTCTCATAACCAAATTTTATTAAATTTGATTTAGTATGGTGTTTTGGTTCTGTACTTTCTGTGATATTTCAAACTGTAACCAATTAAAATTCTAACAACTATGGCGATTGAAAAGAGTGGCCTGAGTTTCTTGCCAAGTTCTTCTCAAAGCTCAACCTGGTCAGTGAACTGGCCGTAGGCAAATTTATTGACACCTTTTCTGGCTTTGTATGACGTTCATAAGTATCATGTATGTGATCCAAATGAAATAAAAAGATTTGACTTTCACTTAGAGCACTGCGAGAAAAGAAAAATTCGAAACAAAACCGTCTGGCCAGCGTGGTATAGTAGGCTAAAATCTGTGTAAATTGTCTAAATTCTGTGTCTAAAGCCTGTGCCCAGCAGTGGGAAGTTTATGGTTTGTAATAATGATGAAAGCCACGGGCGATATCTAGTACTTTATTTATATAATAGCAGCTGACCCGGCGAACTTCGTACCGCCATATTTTATTATTCGTGAGTTTCTTGTCAGTTCTTCTCATAGCTCCACCCCGTCAGCGAACTGGTCGTAGGCAAATTTGCTGACACTACTTTTCGGATAACCTGTTACATTCTTGTGACTTTCATAAGTGTTACCTTGTAACCTAGATGAATAAACGAGATTTCATTTCATTTCATTAATGTCCAATTTTCAAATATTTATATGAAGATTTTAAAACCCAAAATTTAAAATTTTACACTCAATTTTTTGTACAATTTCTTACATAGAGTCTGGCTACCGGTTCTCTGCACTGGACTGTTTTTTAAAATCTATACAAGGCAATATTTTTGAACTGTCATGTCACTGTCTTTTTAGTGTTTTTCAATCAATATTCTTTTGAAATTATTGAAAAATAATGCCGAAAGCTATCAAAGGCGTAGTTAGAAAGTTGATATTTACTTAAGTTGAGATAATAGTATCAAACGCATTTTTTCAGTCTATAGTCGGTGTTGTCACCCCTTGTTTTTTTGAATTTACCGCTCTTTTCTTGTGCAAAGAACGGATGGCCAGACTATACATGCCTTGCCCCGACAATAGCAAATACAACAAAACAAGAATTAGCCAAATCGGTTGAGCCGTTCTCACTTGAATCCATCACATACCTTTCGGCGATCCATTTTTATTTATATACTAGCTGTTCCGGCGAACTTCGTACCACCTAATTAATTTATGATTTTATGAAAGTACGAGTATACCTACCTACCCTACCTACCTCTCTACCTACCTACCTACCTAACTACCTACCTACCCTACCTATCTACCTACCCTACCGATCCTACCTACCCTACCTACCCACCTATCTACATAAAAAAAACGTAAAAACCATCCTTGAACTTCAACGAACATTTAAAAAAAAAGAATTGGCCAAATTGGTCCAGGCGTTGTTGAGTTATGCGCTTACCAACACATTTAGCGATTCATTTTTATATTATAGATAAAAGAAGATTAATTTTAGGCCAGGGCTTATTCGTCTCTCTACTATCTATAATGTAATATGTGCAGTAGCGGATTAACCCTTAGTCAAATTAAGCAATTGCCTAGGGCATCACGTCTGTCACAAAAAAATCCGTCCTTAGAGCATCACCCATTTCATTTCAACTGTCGGCGTGAGCCAAGGATTCAATTTTTGCCAACCAACAACGTCACCGCTATACGTGTGGGGGCCACCGATGCGCAGACACCTGCGTACAAATTCAACAATAGCTTTATGCTTAGCGTATTGCGACACAACAGGAGTAGGTTTAGCACAGCCCTACTCCCAACCACTGCTTTACTGTGTAGAAACGGACTCCCCAAATTCACCACGTCTCACTCTCACGTCACCAAAAACCACACCAAAAAAAGTTTCTACTAATTTGAAAATTCTCCACTTCTAAAGTACATTACGAGATATAATGATAAATGATAAATGATAAATGATATATTTATTTGTTCCAAACATGTGTAAATTACAGGAAATGCTTATAACCTATAATAAGTTCTTGGTTGGTTTTGTTTGTAGTCTCAACATGCTTTGCCATAAACGGCGTACAAAATATGGTGGCTTTATTAACTGAGACAAATAAAATATTAATTACAATTGTTTTCATGCATTAAAAGTCATTATAATAAAAAAATTAAATTAGAAATTAAAAAAGAAAGAAAATATAAAAATACTTAGTCAATTAGTTTTTAAAATGTCGTCTAAGTACTCGTTAATGTCATAGTAGCATTTATTTAAAAGTAAATTTTTTACTTTATTCTTAAAGATATTAACATTAGAATTTCTTACATTTTTTGGTAGTTTATTAAAAATCTTCGGTGCCATACAAACAATACTATTACCCAAATGTGTAGTTTTGGCGTCGTGAAGGCATAGTCGATCGTTATCTCGTCTGTTACGTTGGACAGTCTCCGAGACTTTTGGAAATAGCGTTGGGTTAGTTTTCACGAACATACATACTTCTAGTATATATAGGCATGGCAGTGGTAGAATCCTATATTTTTGAAAATATGGACGACAACTATCCGTGATTTTTAAACTAAACATAGACCGGATACATCGTTTTTGCAATTTAAACACTGTGGATTTGTTGGTTGAGTTACCCCAAAATATAATTGCGTACCTTAAAATTGAAGCCACTAATCCATGGTATGCAGTGAGCAACGAATCTATATTAACCGTTGGAGCTAATTTATATAGAGCGTAGGAGGATCTACTCAGTCTACTATTAAGATTTTCAATATGGTCTTTCCAGTTCATTTTTTTGTCTATTGTTAGACCAAGAAATTTTGTGCTATTTACTTCTTTAATACTAATATTGTCATAATTTAGGAGAATAGTTGAGGGAGTGTTTATGCGCTGACTGAAGTGCATTATGTTTGTTTTATTAAGGTTAATTTTTAAGTTATTATTTTTTAGCCAGGATACTATTGATGTCAAAGCGTTGTTAATGTCATTTTCATAAGAGTCAGGATTTTTACATGCAATTGTCAGTGTACTGTCGTCAGCAAAAAGTGTCATTGGTTGAGTAGTAGAGCTAGGTAAGTCATTTATATAAATGGTAAATAAAAGAGGTCCTATCACACTTCCTTGAGGGACACCAAATTTTATATCGCGTTCACTAGATTTATATAATATTTCCGTTTTCGTGTTATAGTCTAATTTTGAGATAACAGTAACTTGCTTTCTATTTGTAAGATATGATTCAATTAATTTCAGGACGTTTCCCCTTATTCCGTAACACTCTAACTTGTCTTTTAGGATTTTATAATCAACATAGTCGAAAGCTTGCGTCATATCGCAGTATAAAGCGCATACAGGTATCCGTTTGTCCATGTTTATCATTATATTGTAAATGAAGTCATATATAGCCATATTGATAGTCATATTCTGTCTAAAACCTTTTTGTTGTGGACAAAGAAAAGATTTTTTTTCGAGATACGTGTAGATTTGATTATGGATATATTTTTCAAATATTTTCGACATTATTGATATTAGTGCAATCGGCCTATAGTTTTCAATAAGATCCTTATTATCCTTTTTATGCAATGGTTTAATTATTGATGTTTTTAGTTGGTAAGGAAAATTGCCACTACTTATACTGAGATTTAAAATATAACTCAGGTGATGACATATCAATTGACCCACAGATTTAATTATTTTTGTCGCTATATCATCTTGACCCACGCTTTTCGTATTTTTAAGATTTTTTATAATATTTAGAATGTCAGTCGGAGAGCTTGGGTACATAAACATTGAGTCATTACTAGTTTTTATAAGAGAGGTCACTTTTGTTCCATAATTCTGCAGTGGTACAACTTTGTCAATGAAATAATTATTAAAAGTGTTAGCTATCCCTAGCGGGTCAGTAATATAGTTATTGGCATATTTTATTTTCATTATGTCATCTTTAGGTACATTGTATTTTTTACCATTAATAATTTGCCACGTCGTCCTACTCTTATTGTCAGAGGTTTTTATTTTATAACAATTTTGAGCTCGCTTAGTTAGTGTTATAATCTTTTTGAATAATTTTGTGTAACTTTTATATTTTGTTCGGTTGCTCTGTGTACTATTGTAGCGATAGTCCCATAGGAGTTGTCTTTTCCTTTTACTACATAATTTATTGCCCTGGGATATCCATTTTGGTTTATTTATTACATTTATTGTAATTATGCGAATGGGAAAGCACAGGTCGTAAAATAATTTGAATTGTTCCAAAAAGACATCGTAGGCTTTATTTACTTCGTGAACTTCGTAAATTTCCGCAAAAGACAAGTTTTCTAAACATTCTTGGAATTTCAAAATGTTTTCTTTTGAGTAATCGCGTTGTTTTTTACGCCAAAATTTTAAAACACATTTATTATTAACAGGACATTCTAATATTTGAGCTGTATGATCTGAGAGTGAAAATTCTATAATTTCAGATTTGCAAGGTCTATGGAAATTGTGAGCTATGTTGTCAAGACAGGTTTTGCTTCGTGGCCGTGTCGGTTGATTAAAGGTTAATTTTAGATTATAACTTTTAAGTATGCATTTAAACTCCATTGTTACCGAATTTTTCTCTATAACATCCACATTAAAATCGCCAGCAACAACAATATTTTCATATTTATTTTTATTTAAGAAAATTAGTAATTGTTCTAGTTTTTGAAAAAATATTACAATATTCGCTGATTTCGGTGTCCTGTAAATACAGACGATCGCTATTTTGTATGGAAGTAATTCTATGGCACAACATTCAAAAATACCCATTTGTGTAAATTTGGCAACCTCTGTTATTTCCCTACTGCACAGCCCTGCTTTCAACAGTATACAAGCTCCACCTCTTTTAATATGTGTTCTGCTGTAACATGCAGCTAAGTAATAATTTGGTATATCGAGGTGGCTCTCATAACCAGACATCATAAAATGTTCAGTGATACACAACACATCCACAGATTTCTTTTTATCTGACAACTCATTAAGACATACAGTCAGGATATCTGATTTAGAAAACAGGCTAGCTATATTCTGATGTAGTATGTATAGGGGTTTACATACGAAAAAAAGTTTCATTTTCTTTTTGGTAATCTTTGCTACTTATTTTGTTAATCTTGTTACAATTAGTGAATAATATATTAGTCTCATCACAGTTGCTAATATACAATTTTAAATTGTCAAAAATATTCTTTACCCCATAATTATTGATATCGCCCCTATATTTAGAAAACATAGTATAGTCATTCATTAAGTCTAAATTTGTGTCAAACAATGTAGCATATTGGTGAGTAAGTATGTCAAGATAAATAAGATTGTTAAATGCTTCCACTCTACAATTAAACATTAAACTGTAGTTATTAAATTGGTAAGTAGGTAGACACAATATAACATTAGTGTGTTTTATACCAGATAAGGTCTTTCGGATGTTTATTATGATATCAACATAGTTATTTGTTTTTTGAAAATCTTCAGGGCCGATCATAATTACACAGTAATCTTCCATAGTATAATCTATCAATTTATTATGCATGTTATATATTAAATTTTGAATGCCACAGTTTGGTGTTAGATAGCGGCATGTGTCCATATTTGGGAATGTATTTCTAACAATAGGCAATACTTTATTTCTCTTATTACTACTCAATATACAAAGTCTATGTTTCTTACTCAGCTGCTGTTGTTTATTAGTCTTTACTGTATGTGACAACGGTGCCGTTTGGATTGAGGGAATTTTCTCTGTTGCTTTTGGTGACGGTTCAGGTGCGAAGCTGGGAGTTTTTTCTTTCTTCCTATTAATGTCGCTGTCCTGTTTTTTTGTCTTGTTTAAAACTTTTTTGTCGGGCGTTTTATTAGGAAGTTGCTCTTTTAGTTTGGGAGGCGTTAAATTTCGATTTAAAAGCTTTCCCTTTCGTTTACGCCCTGAGGCCGGTGTCATATTTATTATTTCACTAGAATTTATTGCTTTGTATGTTTCTATTACGTTTCGGCATTTTTGTAGATCTGATTTTAGTTGTATGTTTTCTATATTCAGGTTTTCTATTTCGACATGAGCACTTTCAATATTATTCGTCATTTCCTGTAGTTTTTCTTGTAGTTCTAGGACAGTCTGGCTGGTGTTAAGCGGTGAATCACGTAGGCTTAACATAGTTGTGTCAAATAAGCTGGTGTTATCAGTAGAAATGTCGTTTAATGAACTAGTTCTACGTCTACGAATAGTAATATTGTCGTCCATTTTATACATAAGTGACATCTGTTGATATATTCAAGAACTAATTTCAATGGTCAATACAGCTAATCATTGGTTTTAAGTGTTAATTCTATTCAACGCCAGATGGCAGTGTTATAAGTTTATTATCAATGTCTGACTTAAAGCTTCTACTTGACACGGGGTGCGCTACTTTCTATGTGATATATTCAAATATTCTTCTTTAACGGTTCGATAAATTATCAAATCACTTATTTCAAGTAAACATCTGTCACTACATAAATATTTCACTGTAACATATTGCATTCCTTTATTATTGCACATATATCTATGGTTCGTACCTCGCACAGCTTTTTATTTTGCAGTTTTCACTTGAAAATAGTTCGTCACTTAAAATTGTGTTTTCGTAGCTTTTAGCTTATGGTTTTTCGAGATAACAATTCTTCGTAATATATATACACTTATATCACTATATTAATGTTCGGATTCACATATATCCCAAAATAACTATTTTTTTTTATAAATATTATCACGAGCACATTGACAAAGCAGTGTTTACTTACTTTAATGTCATCTCTGTCATCTTATTTTACAAAAAACTAATGTTTTTAGGCGGTAAAGGTTTAAAAACCGATTCTAGTTGACATACGGGTAGGGGGGCCCACAGGCATGGATTGCTTAGGGCATCAAGTAGTCTTAATCCGTCACTGAATATGTGATGTAATATGACTTACTGCAGCAACCGGTGCGTCCGTCGCGACATCCGCATCGTCATCATAAACTCGACTCTCTATGAACTGACTACTGCTTAGTGCCATAAATCTGGAAAATAACAGATGGATAGAATACTCTATATTATACACCACAAATGTAAATTACAGAAGTAAAAAGAAAAGCGATGGTGGCTGAATGGATAAGGCACCGGCGTGCAAACCACGCGGTCCGATTTAGATCCCAACCGGCAGTACCAATGTGGATTCCACTTTGTGGAATTTATATGTAAGTGACTTACCAATCTTACCATCTGCTAACGGTGAAGGAAAACATCTTGACGAAACCCACATACACTAGAAGAAATTCTATGAGTATGTCTGATCCACCAATCCGCACTAGGCCAGCGTGAGTGGATTATGGCCTAAACCCTCTCAACTCTATACTTAGAGGAGAGAAGACCAGCACTGGGACTTAATGGGTTGCAGATGATGATGAAGAAAAAGAACTTAATATAAAAGAAGTAGTGACAATGGGCGGTCTTATTGCTACGAACGATTTCTTCCAGACAACCTTTAGATGGACTGGATGATGAAGGAAACTCTGGCAGCTGATGGCGTACTTAACACCATTGAAAGACAGTAAAAACTTGTATTTTATCCCCCACAAAACTTAAACATACGAACTATGATATATAAAAACTGTATAGGTATATAATATAGCTTAAAAACTAGGTAACAAAAATTTTAATTAATTTTAGTGGGGACATAAATGGCCATAGCTCAGCATATATGCTGTTTAGATATGCCACTGCTCAGCTCCTATTGGCCGTAGCGTGATGTTATATAGCCTAGCCCCAGAACAGAGATAGGTTTTTTTTAGCCTACCTTTCATGCTTTCCATTTTATAATGTTAGTTTTTAGTATAGATTAAATGAAATTGACTAGCCTGTTGGTCTAGTGGTTAGTGACCCTGACTGCTAAGCCGGAGGTCGTGGGTTCGATCCCCACTGTGTCTGGGTGTAATTAATCTATAATATATATGTATTTACAAAAAAAAATGTGTATAAGTAGTATATCAGTTGTTTAGTATCCATAACACAAGCAAATATAATTGCTTACTTTGGGACTAGATGGCGCTGTGTGAATGTGGTAGAATATTATTAAATTAATAAAATTATGATGTCTCCACTCTTTTGTAAAGTGGCAACAGATAGCTAATTTTAAATACTAACCGACCAACACCAACATTCTAATGATATAACTAAGTAATTACATAACAAAAAAAGTAAGTCTAAACAAAAGTTAATTGCAGTGAAATTGAAAGAATTATAAATTTAAATGTAAATTAACAAAGCATGAACACCTACGTGTAGGTACTCTCTCTCGTTTTGATTATAAATAAGTTAATAGGTATTTTAACACTGCGAGAAAAGGAAAATTCGAAACAAAACCTATACCAACCCGTCTTGCCAGCGTGGTATTGTAGGCTAAATGCCCTCCACATTCTTTCGAGGAGACCTATGCCCAGCAGTGGGACATTTATGGGTTGAAATGATGAAGTTAATATTTATACAACGCCACTTTAAGCCATCTTACATAAATATACACTTTGACTAGGTCATAATAATCAGGAATGGAAACCTCCCATCTTTTTTTTACATTCACAAACAGCGCCATTTAGTCCCAAACTAAGCTAATGCTTGTGATTATGGATACTAGACAACAATATTATAGATACATTACACCCAGAAACAGAACAAATAATTGTGCTTATCACACAAAGATTTGTCCTGGGTGGGAATCAAACCCACGAACTCTGTCTCAGCAGTCAGGGTCACTAACCACTGAGCCACGGAGGCCTCATCTCAGCCTATACTACGATCATCGAGGTTAAGCAACGTCCGTGATGGGTGACCGTTTGTGGCAATTTCATTCTCGAGCGTCTCCGTGCTTCGGAAGGCAAGTAAAGCTGTTGGTATCGGTTACCACATAATGTGGTAGTCGTTAAGTCAAGTTGAAAGCCTTCTGGGCGGCTTGATAAACTCCAACACACCTAGTGTTGGAGTTCTTCACTGCCTCAAGACCATACGATAAGAAGTAGACAACATCATAAACAATAGTAACAATCGTAACTTTAAATAATTTTAACAAACTTTTAATTTACTACCCACTTTAAAATTAATAAATTTAATTGAAATATAAGTATTGGTACTGTATTATTTTAACTTTGTACTTTGATTGTGAGGATGTGTTTTCATATGCTAACACAATTCGAAACACTATTTTGTTGTAGGGGGCCTGGAGATTTGTAACACGGGTCTTGAACCCAGTACAGACTCCAGCTCTCATTCTGGAAACATAACCATTTCGAATTGTTTATTTCATAATAACAGTTTAATTAATCCTATCGTAAAATTAGCATTAACCTTTTGACCGCCACGTCAAATCGGTATCGCCGTGCCTTGAGCGCCAAGCTTTTAAAATACAGTACATTTTTGACGTGCCATGCCGTCATTGGCGTGGTGAACACATTTTCATTTTACGTGTGTAGACGTCTCTGGCGGTCAAAGGGTTAAGTTTGTAATTATTGACATACTGATTATTAACATTCTGTAGAGTGATGCTGGCATCGTCCAGAGCAGACGCCATTTGTTCCAGCTGGCTGTTCGCCTCCTGACACTTGACCACCAACCGCTGTACATGCAAACAAACACCTTGTTTATTTGTTTATACAAAATCAGCGATAGTGGTTGAATGGATAAGGGACCGACGTGCAAATCACGCGGTCCGAGTTCGGTCAGTACCAATGTGGATTCCACTTTGTGGAAATTGTCAAGTGACTTACCATCTGCTAACGGTGAAGGAAAACATCGTGAGGAAACCCACATACCCTAGAAGAAATTCTGAGTATGTCTGATCCACCAACCCGCACTAAGCCAGCTTGAGTGGATTATGGCCTAAACTCTCTTAGCTCTCTAGTTAGAGGAGAGGAGACCCGAGCCCAGCAGTGGGACTTAATGGGTTGCTGATGATGATGATACAGAAACAAACATTCAGTCCCCTAGTCGATGATGGCGTCTTCCCGCTGTGTGTAATTTTGCGGAATATGAGTCACAACCGCGCACCGCATACTGCTACTGACCTACGAGAACCTAAGCTTCGGTTTATGCGTCCTACAGAACATAATTGCATACCAAGTTTGTAACACTGAGGGAAGTATGCTAAACTACGGTTAATCTATACATCTATAGAAATAAATAAAATTGGTGTCTGTTTGTAATATTAAAATAACCGCTTTTTACTACATGCATATGAATGTATATACGGTACATATACCAAAATATTTTATTTTTTTCAATTTTTGTCTGTCTGTCTGTTTCGTTCCGTCTTATCTCTGGAATGGCTGGAAGGATTTTGACGGGACTTTCACTGGCAAATAGCTGATGTAATAAGGAGTTACTTTTGAAAAAAGTAATGTTGCTTTTTTTAAATTCCACGCGGACGAAGTCGCGGGCACAGCTAATTAATAATATATCTGTCGTCTTCTATTGGGCGAAAGAATCTCTGCCGTGGTGCTGCTCAATTAGAGCGAGTCAGTCGAGATCAGTCAAAACTTAACGATATAAAGTACTAGGCTCGCAGTATAGACAAGGAGTTGTTTATTAGTTCAAGTAATACCTGGTGCGCATTCTGGAGTATGGTGAGGAGTTTCTCGTCTCCAGCGAGGGTCCAACATGGTGCTAACTTACGTAGACTATCTGTGCTTGGCTCATCCATGTTTTGATATTTCTGTTGACGAAAAATATATTGTTAAATACGGACATGCCAGTTTTTTATTCTACGTTGGTGGTGTTGCTAACAATCTTACAGCACACCATGGTAAGCTGTTACCGTAGCCTATAAACGCCTGCAACACCAAGAGCATCATCATCATCTCTTTATATCCCCTCCCTCTCCAATAAGCTCTGTACACTATTCACAGCAGAAACACAACAGAATGTTATTATGGCTACGGTCTTCTGTAGGACGGAGGTACTCCCCCAGGAAGGCTGCTCAGTTTGAGCGGGTGTTACCCTCTGTGCCCTACTTCTCTAAAATATGTCTGTTTCGGCTCCTTTGGGAGAGCAGATCTAAAGGTAAGCTGTAACCACAGCCGATAGAGAATTACAATCTAGGGCAGATCCAGCCGCCGATAATGGAGTTCACTAATCTCATGAACTAGTGGGTGTGCGTTCGTCCAGCAAAAAGTACTCGCCTTTCAAGAATTGAATGCTACAAATAAATAGTGCCTTATCTCGTGTAAATGTGCATGAAATTTGCAATTCGTGCGTGCAACGGCTTCAGAGTGATTTAAGAAAAATTGTTTCTGCTGCACGAACGTTCGCCCAGCAAAATTTTTTTTAATTGATGCATCTAGCTGGAAATGAAATATGCAGAAAGGTAGCTTATTATTCCAGTAAAAATGTGCGGTGAAAGCCAAATTAGTGCGCATTAAGATTTCATAGATATTTCATTTTCTGCTGGGCGAACGTTTTGGCGATTGCTATATATCGGAAACGGTTGGCCGTACAGACATGATTACTTTTTTATGCGGATACAGTACATTAGTGCTTATTTGTGCCCAAATGTTTACTAATATGACTAGCATGGTTCAGGAGTTATTACACTTTATCCTAGAAACACGAAAACATCTCTGGCTCTGGAATTATGAAGACCACGGACTTCGCGTTAGTGCTGTCTGGTACCTGTTATATATGCACACGATCCTGTAAAGTTTCGCCGGCCTACTGCTTATCATTAGCGAGTTTTTAACATTTTATTGCTTTTTTTTGAGGTTATCTTGAAGTAAATTATTTCGAGTTCGGAAACAGTATTTTTCTGTGAGCTGGCTTATTACATTCTTCAACAATAATAAGTGATCTATTTTAAGAATGCGTATGCGAAAAATAAGCTATGTACACCCGTTAATTTAGATGATAATGATAAAAATCCATTCGAAATCTCTTTTGTAGATTAACCGAATCAATTCGAATGAACATTAAAAAGCGGCCGCACGATACTTCAAGCTATCCTTCCTCACTTGACGGTGTTGTAATGAAATTTAATTAGTACAGATGCGTACAGAATTGTTATGTCGGAAAATATTTTATAATAGGGACATGAAATAAAATGTGTATTCTTTTATTTCTAATAGTAGTAGGTACAGATAACGACACATTGGCCTTGTGTGAATATAATGAATTAGTGATTTAACGAAGAAGGCATTATTATTACACTACGGCTAAAAGGAGCTGAGCAGTGACCAAATAATGAACGACGGCAGCGAAATTCGGACGATAGCTAGAAATATGATCATGCATCAATATGTAGGATAGGAATATACCCTATCCTACATATTGATTGATATTGATGATGATTGATTACTGTACTGCATGCACAGTGTTTGCAGGTTTGCAGTGTTAAAGATACGAAAATTCTCATTGTTAACCCTAACTATAACATTTTTTAATCTAGATAGATTTTAGAGAAAGCATACATATTTTTGAATTAGTTTTAATTATAAATTTAATTAACTAGGACATCACTAATTAGATGTGCATTGTGAGTGCAGTTTCTAATATGTTAGTCTCATTAGAAGAGGTCTACAACTACATTAGACTGGCTTGGACAAATCTTTGTGTGATGAGGATGAAGGTTTGTTCTGTGTCTGGGTGTAATTTATCTATAATATGTATGTATTTACAAAAAAATAATGTATTTAAATAGTATATCAGTTGTTTAGTACCCAAAACACAAGCAAATATAATTGCTTAATTTGGGACTAGATGGCGCTGTGTAAATGTGGTAGAATATTATTATTATAATAACAAAAGTAAACATACACAATTACCTACATATTCCCTGTTTATTATATTATGTATTATATCATTAATTATCACCTATATCATAAACATAATTGTACACTCAATAAGATAATGAATTAAAATATATAAATAAATATAATAAATTAATGCATGTTTGTAATCAGGAAGTGTTCATTCATCACTTTATAATAATAATTACATTCTTTTCTTATGACATATTTATTGGTATTTCCTTTAGTTCTGCGAGGTGATAGCTCGTAGAACTGATGGCCGATCGGGCAAAAAGGTTCCCAAGGAGCGGCCAACCGATGACCTTGTAAAGGTTTAATAATAAAAATATTCTACCACATTCACACAGCGCCATCTAGTCCCAAAGTAAGCAATTATATTTGCTTGTGTTATCGGTACTAAACAACTGATATACTACTTAAATACAATTTTTTTTTGTAAATACATACATATTATAGATAAATTACACCCCGACACAGAACAAAAGTTTATGCTCATAACACAAAGATTTGTCCTGGGTGGGGATTGAACCCACAACCTCTAGCTTAGCAGTCAGGGTCACTAACCACTAGACCAACAGGCCAGTCAAAAATAATATATATATATTGGTTGTCAAAAAAGTTTGTAGTTTCAAAACTGACGACAGCCAACTAGTAGCTAGTGGTGTCAAGAAGATGAAGGCTGTCTAAAAAGGAAATCTGTAACTGAAGGACTACAATATAATAAAGCAGTGGCAAAGGCTTCCTACATCATATCAGCCCAATGACGTCCACTGCTGGACATAGGCCTCACGTAATTTCTGCCACAGCAAGCAATTTTGTGCCGCTCACTACCAACATAGGCCTTACCTAATATTTTATGTCTAGTATTATGTATAACTTGTATTTCTCAATAGTAAGTGTATTTTATCTATTCTTTTTGTACAAATAAATACTTTAAACAACAAAAAGGGATGATTTGTAAAACAAGGTACCTTTATCCAAACTTAGAATAGTTACATGTCTCATGTATAATAAAAACTACGTAATTATTGAATAACACACTGTATTCTTACCAAAATTAGGGCCACAATTCACGAGACAACAAATTTCTAATAATATATAATTCTACTTGACGAAAAACTTAGATAAGTTAATCGGATTGTCGTAGAAAGTATCACAACAGACACAATATACACAAAAGCACAAACACAAATGTTTAAATAAATCTATTGATAGCGTCACAACAACTTATTAAAAACACGATATTTAATCGAATTAACGTAGGCGAACATCCAGCACTCAATTGAGATAAAGCAAGAGGCATCTGCGATCCAATAAATAGGAATAAATTAATAATTTATTAACGACAATGAACTGATCGCTTTGTTAGTGGAATATTACCGCATAACTCACCTTGTTGAACTAGTTATGAGCTATCACATCACTATTACAGAGTTTGTTCGTCACTTTACCGTTTTAAAACTTCTTACAGTTATAGTAAATATATTTATTAACCAAATGCAAATTGTTCGTCGACTGTGGACGATACAAGATTGAAATACGAATCACATCAAACAATATTATGACAGATGACACTTAATATGTTTGACATTGATAGTGCAGTGTTGCCAAGTTACGTTGAAAAATATGTATACCTTGCGATTTAAACTAAAGAATACGCCAACGTAATATGTCGGTAAAATGTTGCTTATAATATGCTTATAATAATATATAATATTCTAATATATAATCTGCTAATGCTTATAATCTATACCCATGTGTGCCAAATTTTATACAGATACTTTCTGCCGTGATTGAGTAACAAAACAAACATCCATACTTTTCATCCCCTTATCTTTCGCATATATGATGTTAGTAAGATTAGTAAGAAGTAAGATTGCAACTGCAAAAGAAATAAATAAAATCGGCTTCTTATGTTTTTTATTTAATATCGCCAGCACAAGGAAATTTGCCCTGTGTTTTATTTTATTCATTAACACAACAGACACGGCTTTATTTTTATGATACATTCGAAAAATTTCAAACTCATCCGCTCCACTTTAAATAAACCAATAAACACAAAACACTACAACTGTTGTTTCCTATAAACTCTAATTTACGACAGTTGTAACTTTATTTATTTACTCTCGCAACATTGTAAAATACAGTTCAACTTTTTCCACTTTCACGTAAACTCGAGTAGTAATGTATACAGCCAATTATCTTTTATTACTTCCTTTTGTAATTTAATATTATAATACATGTTTTTTTGTATGGAATTATTGCTCTGCCCCCTGATTCTGGACCGTCGGAATGCTCCCGCTACGAAAACTTTTTCGAATCATAGTACGAAGTTTATTTAGGTACGGTTTAAGTTAATTAAGGGTAGAAAACACGTTTAGAAAAACAAAAAACTGTATTTTTTTTATTTTATCCAACAATATGTATGTATTTAAACTATTTAAATCTTTAAATAAACCGACATGTTGAAGAAGCCAAAGATGTATATCAGAATCGTAGCAAGAGGAAAGAAATAGTCTCTGCCTACCCCTCTGTTGGGAAAGAGGCGTGATCTATATATATGTAGGTATGTATGTATAAACTGAAATTTCAGTTCGAAAGCTTTCCGACAGTTGTTGATATGGTAAACATAACTATTTGCAGTGCACTATGAGATGCAATCAGTAAAGAACTACAAAGTATTTTGTTTTTCTGAATGCTAGAAGAACTCTAGAGGTCAAAAAAAAAATCGTAACAAAAAATTGAATAGAAATAATCTACAATCCGCGCATTGAGAAAATAAACATTTGGGATTTAAAACCGCTAAAGTCGTTTGCGATCTAGAAAAAAAGCAACGAAAAATTCCTATATTATGATTAGAGATTCTGAAATCGGTTAAAGTTTAAAGAACTTAGCAAATGGCCGGATGTAATTAGGTCGTATTTATTTGAACAGGTGCTAAAGTGTTATGGTTACTTTAGCCCCCCGCTCTGTGTAATAACAATATTTGTAACCATATGGATCAAGTATTTCTATTAACATCCACGTGTAGATTAGATTTTCATTTTTAATGTTGAATTTTTTGACTGCCATGGCGCAGTTGTATTGTGTAGGTATGACTGCTAGGCAAGGTCTCGGACTCGTTCCCGGGTCTGGAAAAAACGGAAAGGTAGGAGTGGGTTTACTGTGCCACTTACCATCACACCAGGTGGGCCGTAGTCTGCCTATTCAGGGAATAAAAAAAGCGGTAGGTTTTTCAATCTTGAAATTCTCAGCCCGATTTTCATTTTCCGAGCCTGGAGTCTGGAAAATGTGCTTGGTTAATAGCAACAGCTTCGCCCCTATTACGTAAGACCCAACAGCTGGTGAAATATGGGTGTCATACACCTCTTAACTTACCCGTTTTTTAGCTTTTAGCTTATCCCTTCGGGTAAGAAGACGTGATGCTAAGTCATGCTAATACTTACATAAGAATATGTGTGTGTTAGTAGTAATAGTATTATTAATGTAGATCATGGAAAGAGCTATGCTCAGGCTTTTCCTGGGTGATCGAATCAGAAATGAGGAGATCCATAGAAGAACTAAAGTTGTCGACATAGCTCATCGAATCGCATCGCTAAAGTGCCAGTGGGCAGGCCACATAACTCGTAGAACTGGTGGTCGATGGGGGAAAAAGGTTCTCAAGTGGCAGGCGCAGCGTGAGACGGCCCCCCACCAGATGGACAGAAAACCTGTTCAAGATTGCGGGTGGTTGAATGATGATGACAGATTATCGCGGCGAACTGTTAATTTAATCTATTGGCTGCTTTACACTCTTCTGGTGCTCCAGCGTAATATGAGATAGCAACTCAATTTCGTATTTAATTATATTTAAAAGTATAATAAAATTATTCAAATGAGCAAATGATCCGATTATCAAACCTGTCCCTTTTGTAATTTTAATTGAGGTCAACTTGAGTAACCTGACTGCTGAGTAAGACTGAGTAAGATAATAAAATTCACTAGGTTTCGCGGAGGTATCGTTCCCGTGGATCTTTCTTGCCACTACTCAGTTCCTGTTGGTGGTAGCGTGATGGTATATAGCCTTTCTACTAAATTAATGGGCTATTCAATTCAAACCAGTACTTAAACTCAATAGGTAAACACACCAAAAACGTATAAAAAAAACTAGTCCAAAAACTATATAATATACTTATATTCATACTTATTTTTTAAAACAACAGTTACGTAAATATGTGGTACAAACACTTTGTTATTTTGACAGGAAGTGACGAGATAATGGACTTGTTGTTTCCCGCCAAATAAAAGTTGTCTATGGTAATGATTTGTTTTAATGTAAAAATTCATAGACATAACATAGTGGACGATTTATAAATTGTAAACTTTCGTTTTTAATGAGGTGAAATTGGATCAGAATCTCTATTTGTTTTTACTTTTGATCTTAATAAGTTGTTGAAATAAAGTGTTGTGGATAGCAGGCAGTGCCAGAGACTACCTATATGGCTTGTTACATGTTATTTAAATAATATTAAAATTGATGATTAACTGCCTCGGTGGCGCAGCGGGAAGTGTATAGGACTGCTTTGCAAGAGGTCCCGGGTTCGATTCCCTGGTCGGGTGAATATGGTATTGGACTTTTCTATCATGAAATTCCAGTATTAAGATTTTCCCGGATTTTGGGAAACAAATGTTCCTGGTTGATGACAATAGTCTTGCACCCTATTTCATGGGACCAAACATAGCTGGCGAAGTGTGGCTCCTATTGAGCTCCTATTGTGGAACACCTCTGCTTACCCCTTTGAGGAAACGGGCGTGATGCTATGTATGTATGATTAATAGATCATTGATTTCATGTAGTAATGATGATAATGGTGCCGAAACATAACTATGGGTACCAAGACTCACACAAGCTTAATAGGCAGGTCCATACCCAGAGTGAGACACCTGCAATTTCAACCACTGCTCAGGTTCTATTAGTCACAGCTTGATGTTCTATGGCCTATAACCTTCCTCAATAAATAAGCTATCTTACACTGAAAGAAAAACATTTAAATCGAATCAGTAGTTTCTGAGATAAGCGCGATAAACCAAACAAACATTTCTTTACATTAAATAGCTAGGTATATTCGTTGTCCAGCAAGGCTATCATAGTCATATCATCATCATATCAGCCCAATGACGTCCACTTCTAGCGTCTCCACCGTCCCCTCCAGTGGGCGCTAGGCAAGAATATGTAGTAGGATCCGGCTATAATATATGGGGAAGGGCGTGGGGCCCTCACAATAAAACACAACTGATAAATACGTACTGATACTTAGTAGTTATTAATTTTAAATGTCAACAAGTGCGTGCACTGTACAAGAAATCGGAATAATAGTGAGCCTTTAGTCTTCGACGGGTGGTCCGACGAAGACTCGGTTCGAATTTGAATTAATTTAGGATTTTGAATTTTAAATTATTAAAAGTAAATTAAAAAGAAATCAAAAGAGATCCAAAAGTTGGTCGAAAGAGGTGCAGTTGTGCAGGACGTAGCCTGCAACGGGTGCAATCGTTACACACTGTTGAACATAGGCCTCCGAAATATTCCGGCGAACTTCGTTCCGACATATTTTATTATTCGTGATAATATTCCTTATTTTCAAATGTTTATATACTTACACTAGGTATATTTTTTTGCCTTGCCTCAATAGCAAATACAACAAAAAAAGAATTAGCCAAATCGGTCGAGCCGTTATCACGTGAATCCATCACATACTTTTCGGTGATTCCTTTTTATTTATATTAATTATTTATCTACGTACCTACTATGCGATTTAAGTAAATATGGGATCGCACTTGACAGTATTTGCCGCGAACTTCAGTCGAATATGCACATTTTCGTACAGCTAGCAGAAATAAAATAGGCAAAAAAATATCTCGTTTCCTTAAGTTATTTTGTTACAAGTGTTAATTTAATTGTTATTGATTTTTTGTTATCCTTTTTGTTATAGTATTATTGTTGTTGTTATTACGTGAATTTACGTGCTAGATTCAGAAAATAAAGATCTTCAAACCGAAAAAGTATGTATGTACTTGTAATGTGTTTCGCTTTATGTATCTACCCTACCCTACTTGTAAGGTATGAAGTTGTCTTCAAATGGAAAACAAACATCTTGATTTGACAGTCCCATACTAATTTTAATCGCATATTACTGCAAAACTGTTATAGCATATTAAAAATTGCGTTAAATCTCATTGTATAACTATATAAAAAAAAACAATTACCAAAAATGAGTTTTTGGACAGTTGTTTATTTTTGCCAAGTAGAAAGTTTGTCAAGTGATTGGCGTGATTGGTCACCGGTCAATTAACTATTTGCGGTAACTTGTAACCAATTCAGTTGTGAACGTAATATTCAGTAGCTCTTTGTTATAGATTGCGGTAATTTTATCAGATTGTGAAGTGTTCTTTGAGAAAGTATTCTATCTATCTATAATAATAATAATAATATTCTACAACATTCACACAGCGCCATCTAGTCCCACATTAAGCAATTATATTTGCTTGTGTTATGGGTACTAAACAACTGATATACTACTTATATACATTTTTTTTTTGTAAATACATACATATTATAGATAAATTACACCCAGACACAGAACAAATCTTCATGCTCATCACACAAAGATTTGTCCCGGGTGGGGATCGAACCCACGACCTCCGGTTTAGCAGTCAGGGTCACTAACCACCAGACCAACAGGCCAGTCTATCTATCTATCTATTAACAAAATCTTATGATAGGGCCCTAACAATAAGATATATATATATATATCTTATTGTTAGGGCCCTATCATAAGATTTTGTCACGGGCCCCAGATAGTATATCGTTAAAGCCTCTTTGTCAGATCACGGACCAGTGTACTCACGGAACAGAAAAAACAGTAATATCTGCAACAAAGTACTTAGATAAATATATATATATATAACTATAACTTCCTACAGCTAATAAGATATATATATATATATATATATATATATAACTATAACTATAACTTCCTACAGCGGTGTTTCCTGATCGCTATGACATGTCCTTCTTCAAACGAGGTTTAAAGAGAGCTATCCTCTCAAGGTAGGCAGCGGCCTGGCTGTGCCCCTGGCATTGCCAACGTCCATGAGCGGCGGTAACCACTTACCATCAGGTGGGCCGCTTGCTCGTCTGCCACTACAGGCAATAAAAAAAAAAAAAAAAATAAGAATCGTCACGTTGTACATAGTTTAATTTTAAAAATCCACATAAGATGTGTTAAAATCCATAATAATTAACTTGAATTTGTATTATGGTCACTAGTTGTCTCACTTTAACCCCTTTATTACAAAATATGGACTAAGTATTAAACCAGGTTTAAATTGACATTAGCCATTGTTTTGGTGTCAAAGTTATCAATTTAAACCTGGTTAAATGCTTAGTCTGTATTTTGTAATAAGGCGGTAAGAGATTTTAACCAGATACTTAAAAAAAAAGTAAAAAATATATTTTTAAAGTTAAATAATATTTATATAATAGGTTTTCTACACGGTTATAAACTTACGTTCCAACAGAGTGACCTTGGTGGGAGCTTGGTTGCCATACGCGTAGTTTGTATGAAATTTGGCTTACAACAGCCGGCTACACGGTTGGAATCCATCAAGGGCACCTCTGTGGAAGCCAAGTTTATAACCATGTTGCACGGCTTTTACTCAGGTACAGGTACAATACTTTGTTAAAAATTTACTTCTGAGCTCGTGGCTTCTTAGGCCGGGGCCCTCTTGGGTCGGGGGCCCGTGGCATTTTGCCAGCCCTGCCCCCTATAGTTACGCCACTGAGTATAGCTTTTCAAGTCAAACAGGAAAGCGAAAATTTTAAGGTCAAGTACACTTTTTCTGTGATTCATAGATATTTGTTCCAAGTCTGGGTGTAATTTGTGTCCGTTAAATGTATAGGTATTTGTGAAGTTTCCCGCGTTACAGGCACTAGTGCAGGCATCGTCTGTAGGGGATCTAGAAAAGAAAAGAAACATTTATTGGTACAGCACAGAGACAGAGTAAAAATACAAGGAAATGATGTAAAGGATACACACAAAAAGTAATAGGTACAAACAATTAAATATATAAATAAATAAAACAAAATACTTACCATAAAATATAAAATCATAACGACAACAGTAGTAAATATGTGTCTCGCGGCTGCAACCAAAAGGCGTCCAGTTCTGCATTGAAGCCAGGTCACTGGTTATAGAGAGACTAGTCTAAGAGAAAAACTCTGTCTCGCAGATATTACAACGAATGACACACGCGACTGAAGCTCCACAAGTCACAACGAAGGTCTACCTAATTACCCTGTCAAATTTATCAGACGTATAAGAGATAAGGTGGACCAAAAAAAGGTGGAAATCTTAAAATAATGTTCGTTTTTTTTATGAACCGAACACACATAATATAATTATTAATATAGAGAAGGGACTAGGATTTAACTACCTATTCTGAAACAGGCGCAATGACCTAGATTGTGTGTAGTAGTACGAGCTACCTACATAATTATAAATTACAAAGATAGATCTGAAAAAATAAGTTTTTTTTTTCAAAATAGTATTAATAAGGAAAAGATATTAATAAGTAAATATCTACCTGCTCTACTAAAAAAATACTAGATTACACTTTTATTTTCTTTTGTAAAAAAAACTGACCGTTCGGTCGGTGGCGGGCGAGAACCGTGAAGCCGAATGTTTCCGAAGTCTGCCGATGACCCCCGAGTCACTGAGTACGCGAGTGCACAATGAAAGTTGAATTCTAGAGTTGTCAGCTCACATATTTAGAGAAACGGTCCCTTTTTGTAGCTTTCTTTAATTAGCATTATTTTTTTATTATCCTGTCGCACATTATAAAAATATGCACTAGAAAAATACTTCTTTCGTCCACAATAATCTCCTTTCCTTTTTCTAGATTCAATACTAAACTTCATGTATTAAGAATGTTATTTTAATAGTAAAAATAAAACACTAGAGGGACTCTTGTACTGTTTAGATATCACTATCTAAATTAAGTAGCTGAAGTCGAACATTGTCATCATCATAATTATCATTTTTTTCTTAATTGTCTCATATACGAGTAATTAAATGTATTACTTTACTGATAATAAACTGAAAAAAAAGTTGAATTTATTTATTAAAAACTAGCTGACCGGCGATCCGGCGAACTTCGTATCGCCATATTTTAGTATTCATGATAATGATTCATTTTCAAAAGTTTATATATCTACACAAAAAATTTTGTAAAATTTCTTAAATAAATGCCTTGCCTCGACAATAGCAAATACAACAAAAAAAAAATTAGCCAAATCAGTCGAGCCATTCTCACGTGAATCCATCACATACTTTTCGGCGATCCATTTTTATTTATGTTACCGGAAATGTATGAAATCTAGGAATTGTATACAAATCCTAGGAAAAGTATACAATTCCGAAGCTATTTAGTAAATGTATAAAATATTGTTTCAAAAACTTTTTGATACATAGATATCCTGGGAAATGTGTACATTTCCTAAGTATTGTATATAATTCCAATAAGGTATTAGGATATATATAAAAATAATACTTTCTGTAATAAAACACGTTGTTAAAATGAGAATAATAATTTTAATTAGAATAAGGAGGGAGCAATCACGTTTAAAACGTTACTTACCAAAATATACTTTCACATCAGTAATCAATATCACCCCATTTTCTATATAAAATTAATAATTCATACTTTTAAATATTAACTAAATCAAATGCAAAATGTCAAACAGATGTTATGTGACTAAAATATTAATATTTAAACCAGTGCAATAATTTTATAAAGTCAAGGATTCAGTCGGCTATCATGCATTTTACAATTCATTAGGTTTTTTAAATGTTATCTGCATAAATATTCAAAAAACATTATTTCCCAACGTTCTATTTCTCAATCTCGCTCTGGCAACACCGTATTACTTTTTTCCGAATTTCCGACTCCCAGTTCCACTGTGTCGGTCGTGGAGTGCGTCTGTGTCGCTCGGCGTTCGTGGCTCGTGATTACTTTTACGCGGTTACATAGAAAACCGGTTGGAAAGTGCCTGAGGTGTGGCGTGGGCGAACAGTGCTTCGTTCAACCATAAAATACTCTTGTTAGTTTCAAAACTATTATTTTTGTGATTAAAATTACTTTTTAACAGTGTTTTGTGAGTAATTGGATCCCTGCGCTATCAATCGAGGTAGGTAATCAAAATACAGATAATAACTCTTTTGTTATCATTTCGTTTCTTAGTAACGAACCTCTTTTCATTGAACGTGCTCGGGTGTCAAAAGACCGGCGTTTTACCTGTTCTTTTTTTAAACAAATGCCCAATAGACAAAATTCAAAAAGGCAACGGTTTTCGCGGGTCGGTTACCTTTTGTTTTAAGTTAATTTTAAACTCTAGTCATGCAAATGGAATGCTATGTTCAATGTCGGGCCTTATTTAATTTTATATAGGTACCTATGTACCTTTGCAAATAACCTACCAACACGAACTAGGTACCTTTATTTGCTTTTTTTTTGTCTCATCGTTGGTTGAGAGCACAAATGGGATGACATGATGATTCTTTATAAATTGCGAACCAACTCGTATTCTTTGCCCTCATTTGTAAAAAAAAAATTAAGGTATGAATTAAATATGAAACTTTAGGGTGTGTCAATACATTCAATTAAGATAGATCTATTGAATTATTCATAAATACAAGCTAATTCAGATTATTGAGGCAAGTTCCTTGTAGGACTACGTACTACGTAGTACTACCTATTACTTATTCTGTGGTAGGGACTGTGCACAATGGTATTAGACTTATTCAGCGGGTGGGTTGACAGACAGACAACTTCTGGGCCGGAAAGTTGATGCGACTTGCACAGGTAGTCATGGTACCGGGTTGAAATGTGTAAATGGTTGGTACTTACGTAAAGCAGCAACTATGCGCGTTGTAAAGTAAAAAAAGTTTTATGCGAATTAATCAGGTAGACAAAATAAAAAGCGGTAGGTAGACAGCCCACATACGTGTAGGTACCTACCAGCACCAGAGCTCGGGATGAATGTAGGTAGGTTTATTAGACAATTAAATACCTTGGCTTTAGGTAAACATTTTACATAAAAATGCTACTAAACATAATGGAAAAATTTTAAAACACCAATTCGATCTTCGGAACAACCACCCGCATATTTTTATACACCTAGCTCGAAGACACTAGATCTGGAATGCTAGTCGCGGGTTCGAGTCAGCCCCTTGATTCTGACTCGTAGGATTGCTACCGGATCGTGAACTTTTTCGAATCTTAGTACGACGTATTTTTACGGCATAAGTTATTTAATGTTATAAAATTGTTTCACGTATAGAAAATTAAAAACTGCTTAATATAAGATTTTTTCCTACACCCATCTATGTCTGTAACATCATGTTTTTTAACTTTAATTAAACTGACATTTCCGGCCGAAATTATTCCGACAGCTTAGAATCAGGGGGCTGGTCTCGGAATTACATTTTAAATTTATTATGTAGGTAGGTAGACCTAAATAATAAATGTGTGGTCTAGGCGTCTAGCAGTAAATGTGAGCTGTAGGCACTTTACCGTTATGCGTTCTGTGTCGTGTGGGTTCGATTTACAAGCCGAAAAATTAGGTAACTACCTACTTAGATAGGTATTTCTGGGGTTCTCTTTTTTTCTACCTGTTTCTGAGGTACGTTATTACATTCCGAATATGGATACCCACTTTTAGGAACTATAGGTACCAGCCAGGCACACTACGCTACCTACTCAGGTAGACAAATCAGGTTATTTTGTTGTTTATTCAACTTCTAAACACACACAGCTCCATCTAGTCCCAAATTAAGCAATTATATTTGCTTGGGGTACTAAACAACTGATATACTACTTAAATACAAACCTCTATGCTCATCACACAAAGATTTGTCCTGGGTGGGGATCGAAATCGAACCCACGACCTCCGGCTTTGCAGTCAGGGTCACTAACCACTAGACAGAACAGGCCAGTCTAATAATAAATGTAATATGATGTGTGTATAAAAGTTTTTAATAAAGTGCCAAACTCTATTTGAGAATTGCCATTATTTAAGATGAGAAGACAATTCAAAATTTGGTTACTAGAACATACCTTTTATACATTCAAGGAATTTTTTGAACTAAAGTTATAATTACAATTATTAATCGAAATTTAAGTTAATTAAATTATATAGGTAGGTGTATTTCGGCGAGTAGTAGAATGAAATTAAGTAGGTACCAATGTTATACCTACTAAAAACAGAGGTCGATTAACTCGGTGTGGTAATGACACAAAAACATTCACAAATAAATAAGATTTTACGATATTTTGTTTTTTTTTTACTGGATTGTCATTCAACATGAGGCGGCTATGTCAAATTCAGTCACTGGTCGTCCAAAAGTATGAAAACCGTGGACTACTTAGTTGAGCCGAAGTTTTTTTATTAACAAATACTAACCTATTTGTCTCGTGTGGGAATCTAACTCGGCGATGATGTTAGTGGCGAGACGATCATCTTAACCACTGCGCCACCAGTGACAATCTATAACTAGTTTCGACTCGAATAAACCGCTACAAAATAACGAATGGTTAGGTACGTGGCTTTTTATAATTGTAACGAACTCAAAGTCCCTACGTATAACTAGGGTTGCTAATTACTATACTGTTAAAAAAGTATTATACCTACTGTTTTTTGTTGAAGAAAAATAAAGTGTACCAAATACTGTTTTAAGGATCAAAATGCTTAACACTATCCCCCTTATTACAAAATATGGTCTAAGTATTAAACCAGGTTTGAATTGACATAAGCCATTGTTTTAGTGTCAAAGTTGTCATTTTAAACCTGGTTTAATGTTTAGTCCGTATTGTGTAATAAGGGGGTATAAGTGTTAGACGCTGGTCACTGACACAGTTTTGTTTTATTTAGTCAGAGGGCGCTGCTCAGTGCAGCGCGGCAGCGCAGCCACAAACAAATAAATTAATAAGTTGTGTTGAAGCTCTAAAAAATGTATTTAAAATATTAAATAAATAAATAAAATACTGTTAATTTTTCTTCTCGGACCTAAAAAAATATACTTTATTTCTTGTAAATAAAGTTGGCAACCCTACGTTTAACTATAGTTGAGATAGCGTAGTGAAAGTAAAGTATAGAAGTATTGCGTTTAGTCTCGATTCGATACTTTCTCCGAGTAAGTACTAGCTCACTAAGTACATACCTACCTAGTACCTATGTCTAGTAGCTTAGTACCGCTTCTGGTCATTAACTTAAGAACCTGCATTGTTCAAATTAGATGTAAATGACAATGCACTTATCCACACATAGACAAAGTAAAAAAAAAAACCTGTCGTCAATGAAAATATGATAATGTACGGTGTAACGAGATGAAAAGAAAAGTGTTTCATTTTTTTTCATTTAAACAATGTACATTGTATTTGAACATATTTATATAAGATGGTACATAAAAATAATAATACATATTTGCATGCAATGGGAACAAGATATAATAATGGAATTTTATAAATATAAAAAAAGCCCGGGTGAATGGGAAAATTGATAATTCATACAATAAGAACTGTTGAAAATTAATTTCACAAGATTGCCAATTACATAGCAATGCCTTTTTTTACCCGACTGTGCGACACAAAGGAGTGAAGTGAGAAAATTGGTGTCGACAAGTCAACAACACCAAATTTTCCAAATTAATACAATTTCAGAGAATATTTCATATAATATTTAACTGCTACGTCTATGAGAAACCTTTACAAAAAGGTGCGGTAGAAAAATACATTTAAAAAATGGCGCCCCTTCAATGTTTTCAACGAAAAATGATATGGCAGGGCAAAGGTATTTCCATCATTCTGCCTATTTTACCTGTTCGGAAATTCGGGAAAAATGTGCTTTTGTTTTTTGTAATAAATGTGAGGTGGGTATTAGTTATTTTAGCTGAATGGTTGTTTCTTCATAAAATAGAGGTCGAAAATGATCGGCATTTTCATACATAGCATCACGCCTTTTTCCCCGAACAGGTAGGCAGAGGTGTTTCACACCCACATTTCGCCAGCTATGTTTGGTCCCATGAAATAGGGGGCGAGCCTGTTGTCATCAACCGGGAACATTTGTTTACCAAACTCCGAGAAAATCTCAATACTGGAATTTCTTGTTAGAAAAGTCCAATACCATTTTCACCCGACCCGGGACCTCTTGCACAGCAGTCGTATAGACTTCCCGCTGCGCCACTGAGGCAGTTCAACGTTATGAATATTGAACTTTTACAATACTAATAATAATGCTAATATAGGTACTCTTATTTGAAAATAGGGACAAATAAATACTATAAATAAATAAACATATATAATACTATAAATATATAACATACACATTTCTATACATACTAATTTTATGAAGAGAAAAGATTTGTATTTTTGTATGTCATGTAACGAATAAATTTTAAAACTGCTGGACCGATTTTAAATTTTTTTTGCCGTTAGAAAACTACGTTATCACTGAGAAATTTAATAACCCGCCTGCAAAAAATCAACAGAGAGCAACGCACTAAAAAGACCGTAAAATTATTGTAATATTATTATAACTGATTAAATTTAAATACATAACATATGTATATATTTGTAATTTCCATTTGATTCCCTTTATTTTGATACTCTACTCGATAAGTTTGGTTAAAAAAAATAATAGAACTACTTATAATTTGGAACCATTCAATTATGTATAATCTCTTTTTGAATACATGTAATCTCCTTTTAATTCTCTCTATTTTGATACCCAAATCGATAGGTTTGGTTAAAAAAAAATTGAACTTCTTACAATTTGGCGTCAAAAGCCCGCCGTTTAAGTCTTTTTATTATTAAAACCTATCTAAGGACACTTGGGTTTTTGAGAAGAATTTAACGATACCCTAATTGTCAAAATCCATCCAGCCGTTTGGTAGAAACGTGGGAATAAAGAAAATTACAAACATACAAGATACGCGCGAAAAACAATACCCGTCCTGTCAGTCGGGTAAAAATAGCGCGTAAATTACAAAGGAAACTCTATGTACAAGTGGTATATCTATATATTGTGTTATCGTATATATAACCAATAAATAGTTATATAAAAGTGAAGTTTAACAATGTTTGAACATACGCCGCTCGTTATTTACGGCTCGTATCAAAAAAACAACCACATTTGAAGATGGCTACACTTTGATGGAGTTGTTGCGTAAAATGTTACGGATTTTGGCTATCAAGTGGTTTTAAATTAAAATTGGATTAAAAGTTATTTTGAAATAGTGTTTGAAGGAATAACACAAGCGTTTTGTGGAATTTATATGTATATATACTAGTCAAGTGACTAATCGTTTGCTAACGGTGAAAGAAAACATCGTGAGGAAACCCACATACCCTAGAAGAAATTCTATGAGTATGTCTTTGATGATACCAACCCACCAACCCGCAGCATTAGGTCAGCATGTGTGGGTAATAGCCTATATTCTCAGCTCTCTAGATAGAGATGAGACCCGAGCCCAGCCATATATACCTATATATATTATACGTTGAACTAATTATTACGGATTAATTATGTAGGTAGGTATATAGGTAGGTACCTCCATAAACTAAAAAAAAACATATTAAGCATAGGTAACCACAGTGAGCGGCTCTTTTATTCACTGGTGAGATCTAAAGGAGCTTATATTTAAACACTCTTTCATCTCTATTGAACGATTATGCCAATGAATGTTATAAAATCGTGTTCGTAAAGAGATTTGTACGCTTGCGGCTTTTTTATTTTTGTGTTGCCATATTAAATAGGACGTATTAGATCCATTTAAATATCTGACATCAATACGTAACTTGGCAAAATATATAGAAAATTTGAGCTTTAATTTTCGACTGGCCTGTTGGTCTAGTGGTTAGTGACCCTGACTGCTAAGCCGGAGGTCGTGGGTTCGATCCCCACCCAAAACAAATCTTTGTGTGATGAGCATGAAGGTTTGTTCTGTGTCTGGGTGTAATTTATCTATAATATTTAATATTTACAAAAAATATATATATTTAGAAGTAGTATACTTATCAGTTGTTTAGTACCCATAACACAAGCAAATACAATTGCTTAATTTGGGACTAGATGGCGCTGTGTGAATGCGGTAGAGGTAAAAAAAAAAGTTTAAGTACCTATTGATTTTCTATTTCTTACAACTAATGTCGATAAATGTTTAATGTCTGAACTAGGATAAACCTCTTTTCCACACGATCCACAAATATTATTGATGTTGTTTTGATTCTTAAAATTATAGATCAAATTTATTTTCTAGGTAATTACCCCATTAACCGTACCGGCTAAAATAATATTAGTAGCTCATACAGTAATAGTCTATAACTACCTTGATTTAAATACAACTAAGTTTTAAAAATAAATTCGAGAGTTGTAAATACTCTTCAAACCAGTACGATTATACGGTTCTTAACGAAAGCATAGTCCATCGTGCGAGCGAGATAAATGTATATGTAAGAGTGAGAGGTCAACTATCCTAGAAGGATTTAAAAATAATGCCGGAAACCAGTTTGGAGATACGCATAGAGCGAGATTTGTACCAAGATAGAACTTAATGATTGCTGGCCGTATCGAAATAAGAAATAAGTTGAAAAAAAATCATGGCAAGAAATTTATATTTTTAAGGTAAAATATTATAGTATTGTAAATCTAACACAAAACCTTGATCAATGCTTGATGATTAAATACAGCGGCAACTTGATTTCATTGAATAAAAGAAATATTGTATCCACAGCTCCAAGATTCCGTTGTCTGTGCATCAAAATATATTCTTACACAATACAATTTTCACGAATAAGCGACGGACGTGAAAAATTCTTGTAACAGCTTCGAACAGGCTATCCTATCATTTCCCGCGAGAGCCGTAAAGCATGTAGATTATAATATAGACTGATAAATTGCCTTTCTGCCTATACCCGAGTTCCTCTGTACCGATCTCTACAGCATTAAATTACAAAAGATTGTAACTATCCATTTTTTAAAAAGAGTCTTCGCATATATGACTGTCACCGTGGCGCAGTGGTTAAGGTGGTCGCCTCGCCACTACATCGCCGTGTTGGGTGACGTGGGTTCGATTCCCACACGAGACAAATATTTGTGTGATTCATAGATATTTGTTTCTAGTCTGGGTGTACTTTGTGTTCGTTAGTTTCATGTTTGTAAAGCTCCCCGCGACACAGGGCTTGTTCCCTAGTGCGGGCGTTGTCTTTTAAAAAAATGAAAAAAAAAAAAAAAAAATATCTTCACCCCGTAAGTGAACTGGTCGTAGGCAAATGCTGACACTACTTTTCGGATAACCTGTTACATTCATAAGTGTTACTTTGTAACCTAGATGAATAAACGAGATTTCATATAATTTAACTTCAGCATCATATTTCTGTAACTTAAGTTACAGATATTTCTGTAGTTATTTCTGTAACTTGTTTAATTAGGTACGTTACCATGCCTTTTAAAATCCAGTAGTTAGGTCGTTCTCGTGTAGGCAATACCAAGCCGATGACACCAACTAAACACAGAATCTCTGAAAGCGCTATATCCTTTACTAGCATCAACCCCCGGCTGCGTAGTTAGGCGAAAAAAAAAGTAGACCATATCCTTTGCCAGGTCTTAGACTATTTCTATGTGAAATTTAATGAAGATCGGTTTAGTATATTCGAAAATAAGCCCATACATGCAAACACACACCCTCATATCCATATAAAATGGGTTGTATGGATTTACTGTAGAGGTATAGGTAGTATTGATCTTCAGTAACCTAGTTCTTAAACTTAAATCTTTAGAAAGCTACATCATCCCTGAGTAACATATTATGCTATAAACATCACGCTACAGCGAATAGGAGCTGAGCATTGGCTAAATAAAGAACGACGGGAGTGAAGCCCCGCGCAACTTCTAGTAATAGAACTGAGACGACTAATCCGTTAGTTTGGTAAAATTGTCCAATATCAAGGAACTGACCTTTAATTTACTAACTACATAGTTTGTCACAGATAAACTATTGTTGCTCTGCCCCCCTATTCCGTATCTTTGACAGCTCCAGTGCTCAACGATTTTTAGTTGTCCACCGAACTTTGATGTCAACCGAAAATTTGTATAAATTGGTATTCCGTATCTCATGACGTCAGAGTGCCTATCATTAACTTATACAAACTTACTTCACACCTCTATTTTAATAGATGAATTAACCTATGCTTCTAGTGTTATCAGATATAAATATCTCCCTAATTTTATGGGAAACTTTATTAGAAATGTGAATGATTTTTAGTAATCCATTAAAATTCAACAATAATAATTTAATAGCCAAATACCTGTAGTAATATCGGTGGGTATTTAAGTAATAATATTTCGTAATTGTAAATTTATTTTTTTAAATAAACTTTATTTGATGATAAATTTGAGTAACGGTTATTTAAAAGTTTATATTATATAAATTTAAATTAACTATTAGGTTCAATAGCCTCCATTTTGATTATTTCACATAAAATCAATAATATAAGAACACATTCTTTGATTTGTTACTTGACTTATTAATTCAAAAATATTGGGAAATTTTAAAACAAAGCGCTGAGAAAATTGTCAGAAGAGACATTTCACAATATGGCGGCAATATGAAATTCCCAGTAATATTAACGTAAAAAAAGGTTATATACACATAATAACCTTTTTTTTGGTTATTTATTTTTTATATAATTCTAGAATTATACAGAGATGAAACACATACCTAGTTGGCGCATTTTATAATTTTGTAGTAACTTATACTTCATAGAAAGAGTTATGCAGTAGGTACTTTACAAAATAAAAATATTTTAATAAAAATTTCTATGAGTAGGTTATAGGTTATATAGGTATAAAATATATACCTAAGTACATGCGATATATTATACTTAAAAAGATTTAATTTATGTAAGTACCTAATGAGAAAATAATAGAACCAAACAACTAATAAAATAAATTAAAGGCCATTTATTTCTTCATGAAGTCTACTAACTACATTATGTAGGTATCTTTATGTTTTTTATTATCTGCTTTATTAATATTCATCCTCAAATAATTTCGTCTCTAAAATAAAATAAGAAAATGTAAATTTTACAATAACTTATTTTATTTTGTAAAAAAGAACTAAAAACTTTTTGTTTACTCATCGACTTGGTATAATACTATAAAATTAAAACAACTATCTCATTACTACGTTCCATTATATTTGGCACACGATATTACTTGGTCGGTTAATAGTGGTCATCACCAAAACACTACTCTTTAGTAGTGGCTTTCAAAAATCATTTGACATCCACGGTGCCTTTAAATTCGATATCCACTTTGCATACAAAATACCAATTTATAGTTAAATGTAGGAAGACGATATACACCGGTGTCTATGGAGTGGCTATCACCAAGATGACGTCATCTCGGTTGGACACTGATGTTAGTGAATACCAAATTATTCGTTTGACAGCTAATCGTTGGCAACTATAGCCAGTGATCATCACTTTGAGTTGTCAACTGAGATACGGAATAAGGGGGCTGATGTCATTTAAAAATTAAAAACCATAGTCCATGACATAGATTATACACTATACGGAGGTCCATGACGGGCATGACGTTAGGAGTATGTGTGTAACAAAATGGAGGTTATATTGCGTATTTATCGTAACAATACGATACAATAGTGTGTTACTATCGACCATTGACAAAACGCGTAACTAAATCAGTTTACGTCAACTTCACGGTGTTAGAAAAATCAATATTATAATTAACATAAATGAGGTTTATTTAATTGAAGGTTAACGTTCCGTCCGAAAACGGAATGGTGTTGTGCTAAATTAGAGATATTATTTTAAATAAAATAAGAAAATGAATTTAGAAACAATGAAACTGAAACTGCTCGATTGTTAAGATTAATTACGATTGTTTACTTTTATTACTTTTTTATTACTATTACTTTTACCTATATATTTTATTTCATATTTAAGTTACTATCAATGTTACCTATACATTTAATACGAATGATGTGTATGCTTTTAATTGGCAAACATATATACCAACGTTGTATAAATTAAGTGCCTAAATTTGTAATATTTGTAGTGTACCTTATTATAAATAAATAAATAAATTTGTTTATTTCGTAACTAATGTATTAGATTTTTCTATAGTAATATTATTAAGAGGTTATAGTTTGATGTAGGGGATAACTTCGAGACTTGACATAAATTTATGCCACGTAAAGGTCCATTCACACAGACCGACTCGGAGAGGAGAGCAGATTTTATTAAGTTTAAAACGGAGTTTTGAAGCATTGTAATAAGGTTTATTTTTACATGTTACTTGTTTTATTATTGAGATTCTTTTGTTATTGATTAATAAAAGAAAAATTTAGAAAGTTACATTATATTTCACCGAGTAACATAGATTATATTATATAACATCTCGCTACAGCCAATAGGAGCTGAGCAGTGTCTAAATAAAGAACGACGGGAGCGAAGCCGTGCGATTTCTAGTAATATTATAATCTTTGTAAATATTCAAGTAACACAGTTACTTCACCAAACAAATCATTTAAAGAAACTCCATAACGGCCCGTGTATTTAAAAAGTCATAACATTAAGAACCTTACTGGGCTCAGGGCTGATGGCGGCGGCACATTATAACAAAAAATGAATATTATTGTTAACCTCTGTTATCTTTGGCTACCGGGGACCGGCTCGACTCGTAAAAAAAGGTTTTAAATGGCGGCAAGGTTATATTCTCAAGTTTAACTTTGATTCTGTATATTATTTGAGTTGTTTTGTGTATTTAAATTAAATGTGTACCTACACTACAAAAGACCAAGCCATAATAACATTGTATTGTGTGAATAGTGGTGTACAAAGCTCATTTTGGAAGGAGTTTGAAGTTGGCAATGCGCTTGATCCCCCTGTTCGTGAGTTCCTGCTGGACCAGTATCCAAGTTAATAAAACAAGAATTGAAACGTAAATAAAACACAATATTATAATGAATGAAGTATCAAAGTACACCTACTTACCACAAAAACCTACTTACAACAAACAAACATAATTTTAAATATTGAACAGAAATGGAAGAAAGCTCACAATGAGAGCGGTGTAGCGAACATTTCCCGCCAAAACTGAAAAGTCATTAATGTCAAATCCCGAAGTTATCAAAAATTATTTTTGCCTTCCATTCGTTGACATCGTAAGAACTTCTAAATAACTTTTTTCAGTACGGATGCGGAAATAAAACAAAACTTGGCGAATAAATCATTCGTATACCGCAAATGTATTCTCCAGCCAATTCTACGGAACCCAAAAAAGTTTTTGCATAAAAAAGCCACTTCGTAGCAACAGGTTGACTTATAACAGGAGTTTTGCGTTAAAAAAATATTTGTTGGGTGAAAAAATTAGCTGAGGGTAGCACGAGACTTGAAATATTTCATTTCTGACAAGGTTTTTTGGAGATGGTAATGGGTAATGTGTTCATAAATGATTTATTTAGACACAGAGATATTAAGTCGCAGCTCGCAAAACGCAAGAATATCTCTTTAAATAGTAAGACTGTACTTGCAACTAAATAAGGATTGATTGATTCAGGGCTGTAGCTAGACTCGAATTCGAGTTAGGGTAGTATTATAATAATAATAAAAGTTTATTTGCATAAAACATGGTATACAGAGCTGTTAAAAAGATAGTATTTACATTTCCGCATGTTTTGCCATGAAGTAGCAAGCAAATGTACCTGAGCACAAATTACAATTACACACCTATCTATATGCGTACCAAGCAAATTACAATTATTACACAAGACTCAGAATGATTATTACATTTAGGATTTCTTACAATATATTCTTTAATAGGTATTATATTGGTTACAGATAGGGCGGAAGTAAGAATTTATCATAATTTAATCTTCCCTCGAAGCACGGGCTCCTCCTAAATCAATCACCATGTTGATATGAATGTCACTGACTGCGGTAGGTACCTATGTTCTGAAAAGTTTAGATACCTATCGCTATAATTTTTTCTATCTCAAACTATGAACAATCTTAGTTAAATTAATCTAGTTTTTGGTATTTTTAAAGTGTTTCATTGTGATTTCAAGGCATTGCCCCACAATGCCCCGCCAAGCTACGGGTGGATTGATTTAATAGAATTAGGTATCTTTAAAATGGTTAGCACAAAATCCTAATCGAAAATAAATAAATATAGGTACTTAAATCTAATAAAATTTTACTGCATAGTAATAAATTTACTAACAAACACCGCAATTTCCATTCCCGTCAATAAGCCAGTGTTGTCAGAACAATAAAACTTCCCACGTTGGGCGGGTAAAATAAAAAATGCAGGCGACATGGAAAGTGATTGTCTATGGTCCCCGTGTGTCGTTCCGCGCTATTGTACTCTGCTGTACATGTAATAATTATGTAATTGTACGTATTTTTTCCTCAGAAGATTTTTATCTTTGCGGTGAGTGGTTTTTGAGGTCTAACTACTAAATATACTCTTAGTTTCGTTGTTGAATAATAAACGAGAATGTTGGGCAGACCCTTCCTAAGTAGGTTTGATAGAATAATTAATTTAACCTTTTCTCAGCCGGATTATACTTTGTCTACTCTTAAAGGTTTCGCGACTTCGTTATGTAAGGTAATAGGGAGGAGTTTTAGTTTGGCTTTGATTCCAGAGTAGGTTGATACAAAACACCTATGGTTTACTTCCTCTTCACTCGCTCAAATTGAGCAGTCTGACTCAACATTTTCCTTGTACAAAACAGATTTGTTAGAGAAATTTAGCAACCACAAACCTGTGATATTTGAAATGGCTTGTAACCTAACCGCCTTTCAGTTGTTAAGATTCGATTTGTCGTTCAGTTTAGTGTAAAATCATGACAAATAAGCAAACCAATGTCACATAAAATAACCGTCAATGGTTTATAACCTAAAATTAACTTTCAGAGATGTTAGGCGTATGTTTCTTCATTCATAATACTCCGAACAATATTCATTTCTCTCATGATTATTAAAAGTTGGGTTAAAATTTGGTTGCATAACATTCTTTAGAGGTTAAGTTAACTCAGTTAGCTAATTTTTGAACTGTTTTTATTTGATTGACGACCGCATTCGGGTACAATTACTCCAACTCGAGGTGGGGAGGGGGACACGAAATACAACGCGCCATACAATGTAAATGCCAATATAATGTAATGCGAAAGTTATGATGGATGTTTGTTACATAATCAGTCCAGAACGGCTGAAAGAAAATGTATGAAATTTGGTACACAGATAGATTATAGTATGAAATAGCACATAGGCTATTTTTTATCAAATAACCACGCGGGCGGAAGCCAGTTATAAATAAATTGTTGACAATTTTAAATCTATAGGCGCTCGGAGCATTGTGGTACTGAGATCGATACGATCATCGAAGTTAAGCAACACAAGATCAGTCCATGATGGGTGATCGTTTGTGGAAATTTCATACCCGAACGTCTCCGTGCTTCGGAAGGCATGTAAAGCCGTTGGTCCCGGTTACCACATAACGTGGTAGTCGTTGGAAGGCATCTGGGCGACTTGATAAATTCCAACACCAGGGTTGGCCTCGAGCACACACGATAAGAAGAAGAATTCTAAATAACAAGATAGTCAGTAGAACATAGAACGTATTCCACTAACTGTAAAGCGCCACGTCAATGTACTAGCAAAGTTCAGAGGTAATTAGTGAGACAGGACCACCGCCATTTGTAAACGTCCCTAGGGCTGCCACTACAAACTACTGCAATTCTATTTGTAACTGACGAAGTGTTTTTTATCGCAATCTTATCCGCGAACAGTATTGAGGTGAAAATACGCCAAAGCATTTATGCGCACCAGCTACTGTGACTAAAAATTCGCACTAGTACACTGGCTATCATCATCATTATCATTTCAACCCATAAACGTTCCAATGCCGGGACGTTATATTATATTTGAAATTTAACGGTAGACCACACGTGCTCTCAACAACAAACTTATAAGCTTCTTCTTTGTTTCATATCAATCGACATTAGCTTATCTTCCACTAAACTTAACCCGACGCCAACGTGCAAAAAGGTTATCTAAACGAACAGGCCACCAGGTTCGCTCGACCAAAAACTAATCTTGGGTGACGCAAAAACTTTCAAGTGGCAACCCTGCTATGATGAATGACGGTTGGAAACTATTCCCGCCTTTTATTACTTGACAAGTTTCTACTGTGGTTCTGTCTGGTGTGTTTTGTGGAAAGGAACTTTCATGTTATAGTATTCTACGAACATATAATAAGTATTACATTTCTTGATTACAAAAACATTGTTTTAATTACGCCATAAAAAACTGCCTAGGTGGCGTCGCGGGAAATGTTCCCGGGTTGGGAAAAATTATATGTACTTATTGGGGTTTTTCTAAATGAAATTCTCAGTGTGCCCGCTTGATGGCAATAGGCTGACCCCCTATAACTTTCCTTGCTTGGTACTCAACGTAGGTGACGTATGTATGTACGCCATATTTTTTTTCTATTGTAACATTATTTCAATTTTTAGTCTATGGCATAATGATGTGCAATGATTTGCATAATAGACTAATTACGTAACGATTATAACCGACAACGTTTTATTAATGCGTGTATTTTGGCGGTATTTGGGTTAATCTAGTTTGGGTCAGTTTATTATGAATGTAATGTAGCAGAAATAATTTATTTGTTAAGGCTAGTAATTAATTTTGTTGTCCGTGTGTATGTTGTCTATTGATTAAAGATTTTTTTATAAAGTTAGTTATGGGCTGGGCATATTAACCTTTTTTTTGTTGTGTTTAATTTACCAGTCGTAAAAACGACTATTAAATTAAATACAACAAAACGATTTTTTTTGCAGTGCTCTTGTCTAGATACGGTTACTCCCAGTCGCCTTTTACGACACCCACGGATTGAGATGGGGTAGTGACATTATGTATTGTTAATCCATCACTACACGTACGGCGAAATTCCTAGCTATTTTTTTTATTTATCTATCTATCTGTCTAGGTGTATATTTTTTATTTATCTATTAAAATGATAGTGTATTTACGTAAGATTTAAGAGAAATTACTCGACCTGTTATATGAAGAGGCTGACTCCCCTTAACAAACAATGAAATACTAATATGTATATTATCAACATATTAAGAGCTTCATGTTATTCTCATAATTATTTTTCATAGGAACGCCAGTCGCCAACATAATTCAAGTGATGCATCAAAATTCAAAAGAATCGTCAACATATTTATACACTTTAGTGTAAAAAAAAAACCTATATTCTATCAATGCAAACGGAATTCTCGGATTGCATTGATAGGGTTGGTTTCTCCAATCAATTAAGTATTATCATTTTTAAGAAAAAATATTTTTTTTATTTTCGTTCTACCGTCATAAAAGTCCAGAAATAAAAAGTTGAGTTGTTCAAACAAAACAAAGTATTGGACGCCAACAAAGTTAGGAACTTATTGCAAGTACATTATCAAGCGAGTACTAATTGCTGGTCGGACAAAAGAGCATTGTAAAAAGGTTGTGAAGGAAAGAAAGAAAGGTAATTAAGTTAATTGAGCCGGTGTGTAGTGAATGTTTTATGTTTACAAACGTAATATAACACTATTGTAATCAATCTAAATTGAACTTTAACCCTTTGACCGCCAAGCTAATATCGAAAAAATGTGTCAAAAGTCTGTCAACTAAGTTTTAAAGAGATTTTTTATTTGTTTGGTCTAATCTCAGGAAGTACTGGTCCGATTAGAAAAAATATTTTAGTGTTGGATAGCCCATTTATCGAAGGCTATATAACATCACGCTACGGTCAATAGGAGCTGAGCACTGCCAGACAAAGAAAGACGGGAGCGAAGTACCGTGCAACAGCTATTATACATAATATATAAAAGCGAAGTTGTGTCAAATTCTACGAAACATAATATGTTCTTAAGTGTCAAGTAATGTAATTAGACTCTAATTAAAGATAAATGACTAATCCAAGGAGTTTGTTTTACAATCTTGACATTAAAACGGATAATTACAATTTTGAAACTGAATTCGATACGTACTTTGTTTATTTGTTAATAATATCTTTCGCCCGCGGCTCCGCCCGCTTTTTATGTCGGTTAAAAGTAGCCTATTGTTATTCCTGACTATAATTTGTATGTGTGCTATATCTAAATACCCTAGAAAACAGACTAAATGCTATATATAATAATATCTTCTTCTTATCGTGTGGGTTTGAGGCAGACCCTGGAGTTGGAATTTATCAAATCGCCCAGAAGGCTTCCAACTTGGCTTAACAACGGCTAAAACGTGCCTTCCGAAGCACGGAGACGCTCGAGAATGAAATTGCCACAAACGGTCACCCATCGTGGACTGACCTTGCTGAGTGTTGCTTAACCTCGATGATCGTTTCGAATATCTCATTACCACAATGCTACGAGCGCCTCATATAGATATATATACTCGTATAATAGTACAGTTTTGAAAAATACTCAATTTACCTTGTGAAATTTATATAAAAGACTGCTTAGAGACAAAAACCAACTCTTTGTAGCAGTAAGTATAATAAAAATAATAATTAACATAAAGCTGTAGTACACGAAACAAAGACACGCCTGAAGCGAATAAAATTACACACGACTTATTAATCTTACAACTCTATTATACAAAAACCTCCCTAATCTCTCCACCCTGTGTGACGTCACCGCGCTGACGTCACAACGAATTAATTACATCACATTTCACATTAATTACTGCAGCAAATGAATAAAAAATGAAAATGTAGACACCGTACAGGAACCTCCTTTTAAAAAGAAATAACAAGGCTGAATGCGGACAGTTGTCGCTCGATTTAAAATTAAAAATAGAATTTGAATAGAGTTGCCAGTGGTAAAAATAATGAGGCGGATGTGTAGTGTTTTCTGTCTGGCTTGTTTGTGTAGATACATAAAAAAGAAAACATAAAAAAATGTTTTTATTTTATGAATATAATCCCGGTGTTGTTTTGGTTGATATGCTTTCTTTATTCAAAAATTGTACTTTAAGCTTAACAAAGCAAATTAGTGTTAAAATAATAGAATGCAATTTTTTTTAATTTCTCCGAACTGGAAAATTGTCCAGTTTGATGGTGGTGACTTAAACATGAATAAAAAACTTCGTTCGTTAACTAGTCTTCCACTGTTATAAGATACCTACTTGTGATCTAATGAATCATTAGTATCATTATACATATTGCTGACCACCTATAAGTTGATCTTTTCATGAGATAATTAAATTTGTTGTCCTATGTTTAGTATATTTTGTATTGTCTCCCTCTGCCGTACCAAATGAATGCATGATAATGCATCGTGATACAACGAGTGAATGAAACACCTGCCGTCAATGATTTATTGTTATATAGAAAGTGAGGTATATTTTCGTTCCCTGTAAATAGGGTTTCCACCTTTTTTTGAAGGTAAAATAGTAAACTATTGCGAAATAAAAATAAAAAAAAAGTAGAAACATTTATTTATGGTGATTATTTAATTATTGCTTATTGCTTTGATTAAAAAACGATTACTTTAAATTATTATAGGAATCTGTGCAATTGAATGCGTTTCGTTCTGAAATTCCCAATGCTGCGTTGCGGATGCGTTCCAGTCAGAGTTAATTAAAAAAGCGCAAAAACTGAACTACCGATTAAAATGTAATAAGTTTTGATTCGTTCTATATTATTTTTCTACAACATTAGTACAATAGACTGAAATATAGCATCATACTATATAATATAGTAGGTAGGTACGGGTGGCAACCCTATGTGTAAGTGCCAATGTGGGAAACATGTTGTCGTTTGTGGTTTTTGTAACTGTTCCATGAGTTGTCACTACTTTGTAACTGTAAGTGCATTATACCACGTTTTGCTAAGTTAGGAACGTGAGATAATATTTTTTGATTTTAAACGGGAATTCACGCGATTATTCGACTATGTTACACCTGCTGTGGTCACAATCTGACTCATAAGGTATGTAATTACATAAACATAATTGCGTGAATTCTCGTTTAAAATAAAAAAATATATCATGCAACGCGAAAGTTTAAAAGTAAATATTAAGGAAAGTGTGGTTGGTGTTGTTGAGTGTGTGAAGATAAAACTACATATATATCTACTTACTTAATAATGGTTGCTCAAATTGAGCAAAAAATCTAAGCCATGCGCTGCTTCGTTTGAATAAATTACGTATTTTTTTATTGTCTGTATTAATTCATTCTAAGTTCTGGTAGCTATTATTTAACTACAATTGTGCTACAATCGATAAATAAATACATGAACCCTTATCTGGTCCTATATTAACTCAGCCCGCGGATTTCCCATGCGTGTTATGGCGATAAACACTCAGATGACCTTATACTGCAAAAGTTACGTCTATATAATATACTAGCTTCCAACTGCAGCTTCGTCCGCGTAGCCTACATGTATCCTTCTCTTGGTCTAAGACTATCTCTATGTGAAATTTCATGATGATCAAGTGTGCAGTTTTGATGGTTACCCCCGAAACTCACAAACTACAAAAATCAACATATCCTATCTATTATAATGTTGGTACATTATAATAGATAGGATATGTCATTGTGTTACCGGCAATGCACAAACTTTATTATATTAATTCGAATTAGAATCTCTAGACTACTCTAGAGGAAGGCCGCAAGCTAAAAGTTTGAAATTCATTGATTTGTACTTATTACATTAGTCATCTTAGATAATAAAAAAAAATGAAAAATTAAATTGTTGCTGATATATTTATAAAACGATCATTTACAACGTTTAGATAGGTACCCAATATATCCTAAACGAATTCAAAATCACCAATCAATATTTCCAAACAACATGAATGAAACAAGCAATAAATCGTTGAATATTTATTACTGGTAACACCAATGGGCGGCCATTTTGGACTAATCTGTCAATGACACGCGGGTTATTCTCTCAGGAATCGTTTTTTAAAAGTTTTTGTTCTGTTCGGTCGTGTGCACTGGACTGTTTGAATGTTTCAACAGCTGGTCGACTACCGGCAACTATGGAACAATCTTTTGGAATTAATTTGATATTTTAGTTTCAAGAAAATATTGAAAGAGGTCACTCCGGATAACAGCTGTCGACATCAAATTGGGTTTTCAAACACCCTTATTTTATTGGTTATTTCTTGAAAAAAGAATCCAAAGTCAAGATAGCACAGTAATTATGTCAGTGTTTATTAATTATTATAATTACTGTTTTAATCGAATAGCTGTAAATAGAAACAGTTTGTCAAGAACAGTGCAGACGATCAAAGTTTCTCCTTTGTTTGTTTGGGCCAAAGAAACCTTCAAAATCAAAGCAATACTGCTTAGCAACAACCGAACACTTAATAAATAATTAACAAGGAGTTTTAATTAATCATGTCAGAACTGTCAATCTCCCCACCCTCTACTGTTATAATTGATAATCAATACGGTGATGGCCGTGTCGTCCCGTAAGATAAGGTTTGAGCGGAAATTAAACTTTTACTCGAAGTATATAATTAAGCCTATCACCAACAGATTAAGATGACATCTTGTCAAATTTGAGAGATACCTACTCGTATTTATAACCACACCGGTACAGTCGAGATTAATTTTGATAAATAAAATGTACAGTTAGATTAATATTAAAACGTACGAGAAAAACTATGTGGAACACACACGGTAGACACGTACATATCTAAATACTAAACTTAATCAATAAAGTTGCAGAATTTAGTTAGCCCCACTTTTTTATGAAACTTTTTTTTTGCCTGTATTTAGCGCATAGATTGTAGGACCATTTTTTTATATTATATATCACTACAGATTATAAAACAAAGACCCCCGGACTCGTCGTCTGTTTGTTCACGGTGAACTAGATGTAAATGCAATTTTCATCTTTAGAATCGTGTTTTTTAAAACGATTTATATAATATATACCCGTGTGAAGTTGGGGACCATTTTTTTTTTTTTGTTACTTGTGGAAATGCTTGACGCATACCCCTCGGTCTTGGGGAAGAACCGAGGGGTTATGTGGGGCTCGCACCCACTAAAACCCCAAGGTGTTCCTCTCGTCGCGCTCTGCTGTGGTCACGGGAGCGCAGGAACATTCGTCCGCGACTGAAGTTGGGGACCCGGCTCAACTTAACATGGGTTATTCACCAGCTGGACACGTGTGTGTCCGATTGGTGAAACTCGAAATTAGTATCACTTATTAAGTTGTCATCTAGACACGCAAAGATTTTTACGTGTGTCCACATAGTGAAAGTTTAATTAAAATCACTTATGTGTTTTATTCAACTGGACGCTTTATGTCATTTATGCTTTGATAATTCTTTCTTTTAAAATATAATAATGTCACGAAAGTTTTTCCGTCCCCCAAAGTGATTCTACTTCCGCAGGCATTAGAATCACTTACACAACTGCCTCTTTAGCTCATAAAATTAAAATAGATGGTTACTTTGGCCCATAATATTTTATTGAGCCCATTTTTCTACCCGCCGCTACAGTCATGATTAATTATAAATACTGTTTTAAGCGAAACTCTTTTGTCTTTAGAAAAAGTAAAAACGTTAGCTTAATATAATTATTTACGATTCTTTAATACCACCGTTTTGTATCCATCGTTTTTAATTAAATGTGTATTTGAAATGAAATACGTATTTTCTGATGGCCATCAAGGCTATGAATTTTATTTTTTGTAGATATTACTTGACTGTGTACATAATAAAACAGACTAAAAGCGTATTAATCTTTGGGTTTCGTTTTTAAATATTATAATTAATTCATTAGTAACAGCTTTGTACGAAAGTGCTCCGTACAAAGCCGGTACGGTTACGGTTTTTTTTATTGCCTGAAGTGGCAGACGAGCAGGTGACTCACCTGATGGTTAGTGGTTACCGCCGCTCATGGACGTTGGCAATGCTAGGGGCACAGCCAAGCCACGGCCTACCTTGAGAGGATAGCTCTCTTTAAACCTCGTTTGAAGAAGGCTAGTACGGGTTGCTTTATGGCTTTAGTTTCGCTGAATTGTTGGTGTTCAGCGAACCCGCCGTCCTATTCTGGAAAACGAGTTGCTGATGATAGAATACATACATACGTATAGATCAGGACTCTTGCCCAACAGAGGGGTAGGCAGAGACTATTTCCTTCCACCTGCTACGATTCTGACATACATCTTTCGCTTCAATATTCATCAATCTTTACACGTTTACGGTACTTCTGAACTGTCGAGCTGTCCCTTCTATAAAACGTCCCCGATTTGGTCAACGCACGTTCTTATATACTTGTTAAATCATATGTATTACTGAAACAATGCCTATATACAGTTAGTAACAGTTCGACAAGTTGGTGGTGTATGTATAATGCAGGTCGCGTGCTCACCCATCGTAAAAACACACAATACTTATCAGGTTAAGTCATCTAACCCATATAGACTGCAATTACGGAAAGCTAAAATACTCTTGTGGCTTTCGACATGGAAATAAAATGGCGACTGACTATTTCGTATGGTTTATTTAGTTAGGTATAAGTTTTAAGCTCTGTAGATGTGCTCTAAGGTGGTTGAAGACATCGAATATCTTGGTTGCGCCCATGGATACTCCCGCGTCGTATGTCGGTAATAAAATTTGTGTTCCTTCCAAATTTCAGGAGATTTTTTCAGCCGTGTTTAACAAACATCGTTCCTTACATTCATGCAATAATCCATCCATCCTAACTTTCACATATTTTATATTAGGAGTAAAGGATACATGTAGGTGCTATACTTAACGCGAAATAGGACGATGTGCAAAAACGTTAATGAATTCGAAATTCGAATTCCGAAAAAACAAGTCTAAATTTGAAATATATTTGAATTTGGAGTTTCTAACCAAATGTCAGATAGTTGAGGTCAAAGTGGCCAGTTCGACAAAACGCCAATTTCATTGTGAGGATCTAATATGATTTGCCTATTAAATAGTAAGTATATCATACACGTATGATGGGTACGAGGCAAGTGGGTCGAATTGCGGTGCACGATTCACATTAGCCCATAGACTATTGTTACTACACAATGACCGTAGACAATACGTCACGCTTTTTTTACACACAGTTTTATGTGGTTGAACTTTTAAAAACATTCATCGAATTCGAGTTATTTCTTACCTGAGTCCATGATATTAAAGGTCACCAATGTTAATGCGTTTAATGATAATGTTTGAAAGAATTATAAATACATATTTTTTTAATATTTAATTTAATTAGTCTGGTGTTTTGGATATTTTGGATTTTCCGTGTCAAAATCATCATCATAATTTCAACCCATAAACGTCCCACTGCTGGGCACGGGTCTCCTCCAAACAATGTGGAAGGAATTTAGCCTGCTAGCTATACCAAGCTGTCCAGACGGGTTGGTATAGGGTTTGTTTCGAATTTTCCTTTTCTCGCATTGCTCTTGTCTGCAGAAGGCTACTTAGTCGCCTTCGCCTTTTACGTTACCTACGGGTTGAGATGGGGTAGTGACATTATGTATTTTTAAACCGTTACTACATGTATTGTATTATTAGTAGAATTGGTTATTATATATCATGTCATCATCCTCATCATATCAGCCCAATGACGTCTACTGTTGAACATGGAACGCAACCATTACTAGGTCGTCGGTCCATCTGGCGAGGGGCCGCCCCACGCGGCGCTTTCTAATATTATACTTAACGCGATATAGGACGATGTGCAAAAACGTTAATAAATTCGAATTTCGAAACAAATACACAGGTCTAAATTTGAAATACATTTGAATTTGGAGTTACTAACCAAACGTCAGATAGTTGAGATCAAAGTGGCCAGTTCTACAAAATGCCAATTTCATTGTGAGTAATATTCTTATTCTAAAAAACACAACGCCCGCTCTAGAGAACAATCCGTGTCGCGGGGAGCTTTACAAACATGGAACTAACTGACACAAAGTACACCCAGACTAGAAACAAATATCTATGAATCACACAAATATTTGTCTCGTGTGGAAATCGAACCCACGTCACCCGGCACGGAGATGTAGTGGCGAGGCGACCTTAACCACTGCGCCACGGTGACAGTCATGTAAAGTCGTTAAATGAGACCGCTTGCGTAGATGTTACACTCAGTAGGGCGAGCTGGCGACTGCGAACGGCGACCATTAACGGAGCAGACAACTTGCGCACTTTCACATTGGAAGGAAAAGTTCGCGTCCCGGTTCTGTTCATCGAACTATGTATAAAACAAGTATACATACGCACAATACAGTAATTAAGGGCTGAGATAGGTACATAGTTTGATCACTAGGTCACTTAGTATAAGCACAATATTATACTAAACAACTGATAAATTACTTAAATTTTTCTTGTAAATACATGCATACTACAGATAAATTACACCCAGACACAGAACAAACAATCATGCTTATCACACAAAGATTTATCCTGGGTGGGGAACTGGGGATCGAACCCACGACCACGTCAGGGTCACTAACCACTAGACCAATAGGTCAGTCAAATGGGGCATGTCAAACTATAAGCCGATAATTTCATGTCCCAGGTATTCGAGGTGACATTTTCAAAATAAATTTTCTACCTCTAACGGTATTGCCAATATTAAATAATCATGTTTCCAGATACCTTGCGTAAGATTTCCTGAGTATTAATGTCACACACACTTACAACTTTTCCGACTAACACACCATAGATTTTGTTTCTTCTTTGCTTATACTTAAGGTTTACCTTTGTTTTTCTATGTATGAATTTTGTTCCAATTAATTTTGTAGCCATAGAGGTGGAAATCATATCTTTATTACGCTTTCCTTTCAAACTTCTTAACAAATATTTAACACGAAGTACTGCACTTAATTTAAGCAAAGAATAAGTAATGATTTAAGTTTGAATTTCACAATAAAAAATTATAGGACTTGAAGGCTTTGCCTCGATCGCGGCCATATTGTTTGCGCGGGAACTAACGGTGAGCTCCGTTAGCGTAGGTTAAAGACCTCATCCACTATTGTATTAGCATTCTATACTTTATTGCAATCAACATATAGTTGAATTTCAATTGCCTCATACATTTGAGTATTGTTAACCTTTGTTTGCGAAATCTCTTTGTAGGTTACGTTCAGAAAAAATATGTTCTAAATGTCCGTTCGCATTTTAAAATTAATATATTCTTAATTTGAATTACTCATTTGATATGGTATTTCTAGAAGCTTTACATACTATTCGAAGGTCGATAAAATTATTTTTTTTTAAAAATGAAAGAATTAATTAACTTAAATAGAATCTGGTTTCGGCAATATTAGTTCTTAAAAATGTCTCGTCTAGACAACAATCTCTCTCAGATCCAAGCTTCTAGGCACCTAGATGTAACTAATGCGGGAACAAAGGGAGGAAGTCTAAGATCACTTGAAAGTATTGGATATCGAATGCCGGAGGTTATGATGACGAAACTGTTTGCGTCATCTCGTACAACTTCGACATAACTGAATAAGACATGTACAATACATGCTCTCGGCTCTCGGCAATTTGCTTAGAAAAGGCTAAATAAAACTCACGAGGAATAACTTTTATTTTTGAAGTGCGAGCGGTACAAAAAATAAGGCAATCGAACTTTAGTATTAAGTACATAATTTTTTATACTTACATTTTTTTGTCATGGCAACTTTTTGCACAAATAAACGATGGCCTTTTTATATAACCCCCGACTTGCAAACAGGCGTACAGCCCGCCTGATCGTAAGCGGTCACAGTGACCTATTCTCTCTCCATCTCCAGTCCAGTCTCCAATGAACTCTCCAACATGAACACAACACAAAAACATTATGGCTGTCTTCCTTTGAGCCTTACCTCTCCTAAACCATCTAGAATCAATAAACGGTAAACTTTCTACTATTGTTTCAATAAATAAGTAATTATAGCCAACAACTCACGTAGACGTCAAGTAATTAAAATAACTGTAGCCTTCGAACCTGTGATGACTCTCATTAAGTGAATGGTGTAAGCAATACTGAACAACGGCCTTCACTGTTTCGAAAATGTTGCCATATTTCACCTAGCTGAGTTGAATTTCTAATAAGATGACATAATTTTTGATACTGTGGAGTTGCGGTATTTTCAGAGGTTGTTTGTTGGAGAGAAATATATTTAAAGACCGGCTGTGGTAAGGGTTACCGTAATATTAACCACAGACAGTTCTTATGGCTTACTTGTCCTTAAAGGTCGGCAACTTGCATGTGATTGCTCTAATGTTGCAGGCATAGCCTAGGTGCGTACTTCGAATTTAATCGTTTTTAAACTCTGAAATAAAATCGTAAGTCTCAAGATTGCGCATCTGGTATTAAACCGCGAACGAGCTATTTCCGCAGTGCGTGAAAGTCAGGGTTGCTACACACATATTCAGGCCTGTCGTTCGGTAAAATCGAATAATTTATAATAATAATAATAATAATCTACCATATTCACACAGCGCCATCTAGTCCCAAAGTAAGCAATTATATTTGCTTGTGTTATGGGTACTAAACAACTGATATACTACTTAAATACATTTTTTTTTTGTAAATACATACATATTATAGATAAATTACACCCAGACACAGAACAAACCTTTATGCTCATCACACAAAGATTTGTCCTGGGTGGGGATCGAACCCACGACCTCCGGCTTAGCAGTCAGGATCACTAACCACTAGACCAACAGGCCAGTCATAATTTGGATGAATATTCGGGAAAAATGCCGCTCGGCTTTGCCTAGGCTCGACCTACTAACGCCGCTGATGTCATATCAAGTTCCGACGGCCCACCCGTCACGGCGAAGAGTCGGTGCACAGAGGGGTTTAGTGGGTATTCCGGCCTCAGCCGGCGAGTCCCACATAACCGCCCCGTGTCCCCGCACGGGGCGGTATGCGTAAACGCATTCCTCTCTTAAAAAAAAAAAAGCCTCGACCTACTAAAACCACAAGTGCAGTAATTACTTCGGGTCGGCAAATACTATCAATCAGACAATACCGACTCGAATATGGTGTGTAGCAACTCTAACATTTTATTGTTCACAAATTTTCTGTATTTCATCGAGATGATTTTTTATCCTTTTCCGCGGTTAGCCATAAGCTATAGTAATCGTTTATCATCGGGCTCAAATCAGCTTGTTTTCCATCGTCTAAAGAAAAACTTATTTTATTTACAAATAATGATTTTTATTATGCTTGTTTCAGGTATGTATCGCCTGCGCCTGTGAGAATGCATACACAAATGAAGAGAGAGTGAGTTGTCTATGCAGAGAAATTATTATAATATCTAGTTCTAGACAGACATCAATCTTGATGATCAACAGGACTATTGCATTTGAATTCAGCATCTTTAACTTACGAGCCTATTTCAGCCGATCTATCGTAAAAATGTGACTTTTGTATATTTTGACCAAACATTGCCATGTCTAGATTTACAAAACTATAAGTACACACGTAACAAAATACGTCACGTCAAGTCATGCAGTTTAAAAAAATGCTATGACACTGAACGTACAAATTACTATAAAAATTAGTCGGTTTCATAAGCTGTCCAAAAAGGTATAATAATTGATATTTGAGCGAGAAAAACACAATAAAAATTTAATTTTACTCAGCTTAGGTAAAGTGTATTTTTACTGAGAGCGTGTGACTTTTACTGTCGTAATAATGTAACATTTTTCAATAAAATAAAATACGTTATTAGCTCTAACAAGCAAAATTTCAAATGTTTTTAGTTATTTTATTGCTTCTCAAGATATGTTTCGGGTTTATCTACAAATAAACAAACATTAGAACGACATCCTATTTCCCATTTTTTTTTTATTTAGCCAGAAACAGGTAAAATTCGGTATTTTCCAAAAAAATGCTATTTCTACAATATCTCAAAAACTATTAATTTTCGGCCATACATTGGGGGGCCTAAATTTGTTGCATTTGGGCTGCCCTACCTCGTCATGCCCGGAATACATCGAATTACAAACAACCCTGTATCAGGCCTCCGTCACTCGCTCAAGGTCACGCGCTATGTGCCTACCGCTATGTAGCTCACAACTGAGCCAAATCGCCAGAGGGCTGCCGCACGCGACACTGAGAGCGCGCACAGCACGTTTCCCGCTCAAAACGCATAATGTACTCTGTGATACTAACGATATTTTCGTACACTACATAGGTATATTAAGTTTTGACTAACAACACGATGGTTAATTATTGTGAAGTTGTTGGATGTCATAGACAAAAGAAAAATGAAAAAATGACTTTTTTTTCATTGCCGAAAGATGAAGAACACGTGAACGTACCCTACGTTACGTTATTTGAAAGTAGGTACGTATTTCAGCTGGCTTTAGTTAGTAGTACCTAGTAATTTTAAATTGCTTCTTGTGTGTAGGTACTCTTTCTTTAAAATTTACGAGAAAGTTTAGTGCGGTCTTACAGAAATAAATGCAGTTTGTATTTCATTACCTACATTATCGAGTCGTTTTCGAGTTTGTCTATGTATCTATTACGATCGAGTTCGCGTGGCGTGGAGTTCTTAAAACAAACTGGTCAAGCGCGAGTCGGAATCAGACATTAACTGTTTGATTGTGTGTAGGTACAATGAATATATTTAACAAAACTAATATAAGTAAAAATAGTAACAGAATACAATACGACGATATTCAAATGTTTTGTCTGTTTGGATGTTTGTACACGCTAATATCCGAAGGTACTTGACGGGTTTAAATTACTTTAAATAAAAAAGTTGTCACGCATTGTCTAGCGGCTAATCTTAACTAAAGTCTGATTTCGATGTGAAATTAGAAGTTTTAAGTTAACTGCTTACCTCGCATTCACTTCATTGCATTAATTGTACATATACTAAACATAAATAAGAAAATTTAAGTTTCACTTCAGCCATGTTATTTTCATTAATGTTCTTTGTACAACCCTAATTATTTTGCTCGATGACGGACTCACGCGGTGTACGCGGGAATCTCGACTCTCGGCGCGCGTGCCTAGAATACGTTTCTTCTTGCAGCGTCGTTTGTTCGTTTTTGTAGGCTAATATAACGTAGGTATTTTCGCTTTTGTATAGGAGTGATGTATCTGTTACGTAGTAACTATTATCTAATCTGTGCCTGTATATAGAAAAAATAAACATATCCCTCGCAATTGCATTTAATGGAAACGCCGCCTAAAAGTGATCTTAACTTTGTAGCTAAATCATAATCACTGTTTATTAAGAGTAATGGTTCCCGCGTCCACTACATGTGGGCCCGGGATACGATTAATGACGTTACAGAAGCCGCCATATCTTCTAATCCCCAACGTCACAACTAATATTCTATTAGACCACTATTTAAATCAATTAATATTGACCAAAAGCATAGTGCGATATCAGCTTTTTAAAATCAACACGTCTAAAATTCTACAAGACTTTTTTTAATTGGAATTTATTAAAAGTTACTGTTCGCTCCTGGCTCAGTGGTGTGTAAAATAAAATAGCGTGGACTGTATAAATATAGATGCTGGTATATTAAGAACTTTTACAATTTTGTGTTGGCCGTTAAGTGAACCGTTGGCGCCGATGGATTGCTTGTAATGCTTCTTGTAACGGCCGCTGCGCCGTCTCTTGCCCTCTCCCCTCCTCGTCTCCCCGCCGTGCAGTCCCCGTACGGCCGCGCCGCCTCCTTATTGGTTCGTGCGCGAACAGTTACTATGATTAAAATAAAGGCCAAAAGTCTATGATTATAAAAAGAGTGGCCTGAGTTTGTTGCCAAGTTCTTCTCAGAGCTCAATCTTGTCAGTGAATTGGCCTTTGCATCTCTAGTCACTGCTCTGCTTCTATTGGTGCTACCGAGATGTAATGTAGCCTATAACCTTCCTTGATAAATGGGTTATGCCTGAGATTACAAAACAGACTCTTCAGCTTCATTATGTTAGTTTAGATAGCAGCGTGCCCACCCACGCTAAACAAACTAGACATGCATGATACTAGCGAAACAGACGATTACTCTCTTTTTTTTTCTTTTTTTTTTTAAAAGACAACGCCCGCACTAGGGAACTAGCCCTGTGTCGCGGGGAGCTTTACAAACATGAAACTGACGGACACAAAGTACACCCAGACTAGAAACAAATATCTATGAATCACACAAATATTTGTCTCGTGTGGGAATCGAACCCACGTCACCCAGCACGGCGTTGTAGTGGCGAGGCGACCACCTTAACCACTGTGCCACGGTGACAGTCAAAATTATGATTACTAACTAATCACCATTCATATCAATTTCGTTTTCGTAAAAAACAAACTGGGTGTGTTCAAGATTAAATTAGTACTTAGTGTCGTTGCTTCTTTAATAGTAACTAATGTCCCACTGCTGGGCTCGGGTTTCCTCTTCTATATCTATAGGGTTCCCAAAGTTGGTTGGACTACGAAAAACTAGAGAGAAATGAGAGTAGAAAGCATCTGTTTCTATAGTTATAACTTTGAATGAACTTGTAAATAGAAGTCGCGCAGGGTTTATTTATTTATTTATTTGTTAGTTATACAATTATCGAATAAAGTATTTATTATTATAATTTTTTTTTTTTTTGTTTTTTTTTTTGTTTTTTTTTATTTATACAATTATATGTAAATGCTTATAAAGTACAGTGTCCCACAAAACTGCGCGGGCAGTTTGTCTGTGCTTCACTCCCGTCGTTCTTTTTGGCTACTGCTCAGCTCCTATTGGCCGTAGCGTGATGTTATATAGCCTATAACCTTCCTCGATAAATGGGCTATCCAAAAGTAAAATACTTTTTCAAATCGGACCAGTAGTTATTGAGATCATAAAACAAACAAACTACGGTTGTATCGATTATAACAATCAGAAAACAAGCGCTTTCTGCTCTGAATACATAATGTCACTACCTCATCTCAACCCGTGGGTGTCGTAATAGGCGACTAAGGGAGAGTAACCTTAGCAAACAAGAGCACAACGAGTAAAGTAAAATTCGACAAAACAAACCCTTTTTTTTTTTACTTGGTGAAATGCCTGACGCATACCCCTCGGTCTTGGGGAAAGAACCGAGGAGTTATGTGGGGCTCGCACCCACTAAAACCTCAAGGTGTTCCTGTCGTCGCCTATACCAACCCGTCTGGCAAGCGTGGTATAGTAGGCTAAATTCCCTCCACATTCTTGAGACCTGCGCCCAACTGTGGGACGTTTATGGGTTGAGATGACGATGATGAAAACTTTCATATTAATTTCGCTAGCCCTCTAAATCGATACACCATGAATATGATTCAACAACACAAACTATACAGAGTTGTTATCACGTTATCTCTCATATCCATATCTTTGCAATGTGTTATCTGTGCCCCACAACTGGATACATTATTATTATTATTGTGTTATGTGTGACAATGACATACATAGTCATGTTATAGTTAAAATATAATAATAATAATCTACCACATTTACACAGCGCCATCTAGTCCCAAAGTAAGCAATTATATTTGCTTGTGTTATGGGTACTAAACAACTGATATACTACTTAAATACATTTTTTTGTAAATACATACATATTATAGATAAATTACACCCAGACACAGTACAAACATTTATGCTCATCACCCAAAGATTTGTCCTGGGTTGGGAATCGAACCCACGACCTCCGGCTTAGCAGTCAGGGTCACTAACCACTAGACCAACAGGCCAGTCAAATATTAATGTAGTGTGAGTTATCTAATGTTTATCATCATCATTTCAACCCGTAATTATCCCACTGCTGGGCATGGGTCTCCTCCCAACTATACCACGCTGGCCAGACGAGTTGGTACAGGGTTTGTTTCGAATTTTCTTTTTCTTGCAGTGATCTTGTCTGCTTAAGGTTACTTCCTAAGTACGCTTACCATATCTCAGGATTTGTCCTGAGATTTTAGGAATTTTCGACTTTTCTCAGGATTGCGGTCGGATTTTGCAAATCTCGTGATATCTCAGGAGTTTCAATAAAACACAGGTTACATTTTAATCTCTTTAATTAAAAGTTAAAACATATTATATATATTAGCATCACGCCTTTTTCCCCGAAGGGGTAGGCAGAGGTGTTTCAAACCCACATTTCGCCAGCTATGTTTGGTCCCATGAAATAGGGGGCGAGCCTATTGTCATCAACCGGGAACATTAGTTTACCAAACTCCGGGAAAATCTCAATACTGGGATTCATGATAGAAAAGCCCAATACCATTTTCACCCGACCCGGGAATCGAACCCGAGACCTCTTGCACAGCAGTCGTATACAAGTTAAACCAACTAAAATTATCTTTTTTGGGTAACAATTGAACAGTTAAAATCTATACTTATTTATTTAATTGAAACAAACTAAAAATAATATTATTTTGTTAACAATTGCAGTTAAAATCAATACTAGAGCTAGAGCCGCAGTATTTAAAACCATAATAATATAATACGTTTTTGAGAGAAAATTCTCAAACTGTATAAAATCTCAGGACTTTTCTATGGAAATCAAGCCTTTTCTCCGGTTTTTGATTTTTACATCTGGTAACCCTACCCTTAAGTCGACTTTAACGACACCCACGGATAGAAATGGGGTAGTGACATTACGTTTTCTTACTCCGTCACTACACGTACTCTAAATAATAATAGATACCTACTAATGTTTACAGTGAAGTTAAATTATATAGTTTACATGCTGACACTACTCCCTCTAATATCTTTACAAAGAAACTTATAAATCTTTTGTATAACGTGAACGAGAAGTTAAAATGTACATACATACATATAGATCACGCCTCTTTCCCAACAGAGGGGTAGGCAGAGACCATTTCCTTCCACTTGCTACGATTCTGACATACATCTTTGGCTTCTTCAACATTCATCAGTCTTTTCATACATTCTCGCCGGTTGAGGGTACTCCTGATCTGTCCCTTCTTTAGAACGTCACTATTTGGTCATGGTACATTCTTCTAGGTCTTCCCCTTCCAACATCCACACACACACACACACACACAACTAACAATGAGAATAGAAAAATGTAATACTTAGATCAACAGGATCGCGCTGGATGCAGGCCGCATACAACCGGTCCTATTGGAAGTCTATGTCAGCCTATGTCCAGCAGTGGACGTCCTACGGCTGATATGATGATGATGATGAATTCTTATATATTAATAAATTTTCTTCCACTTGTTACGAGTCTGGCATACATCTTTGGCTTCTTCAACATTCTTCAGTCTTTTCCTGCATTCTCGCCGGTTGAGGGTACTCTACTACTTCTTTAGAATGTCACCTTGGTCGGTCTAAAACCTCACCACATATCACCAGGGGAACGAGGGTCGTGTAAAAAGCTGCTAAAAACATTACGTGATTAATGACTGTGCCCTAAGTAGGTGTCTAGCTAGTTCATTAGCATGAGTAATCAACGTAATGACATTTGACTCATGTCTTGCCTAGCTATTTATTAGTCATATACATAATTTTTTTATTAATGAATCTGTCAGCGAACTGCAAATTTTCTGACACTACTTTTCGGAAAACCTGTTACATTGACTTTCATAAAAATGATTAAACAAGATTTCATTTCATTTAATCACAAAGAATTTTTAATTTCTTTTTTAAAAGTACTAGGCATTCATAAAGTGATGGCAGTGAATCAGTCGCAGCTCATTTAAGTATGACGTAAGCTATGTACCAATGTGCATACGAAGTACTAGGCGCTTATGAATAGCGAAGAGTTCTGAATACTGACTTTCACATCACTGCGGAATGTACTGATTACGTTTTTCCCAAGAGACTACAGTTTGGGGTTTTTTGGGGCAACGCGCTCGTTATGCCCCTGGTGTTGCAGGCGCCCATAGGCTACGGTAACCGCTTACCATCAGGCATGCTGTACGTCTGTTTGCCACTGTAGTGGTATAAAAAAATCTACTGATAGTGTTGAACAATGTGTTCCCATACTATCACTTTTAACAATGATGAAGTATTTTATATAGTCATAAGAACTTTACTTTTAACCGTATAATAAATTTGTCGTTAAAATTCAATTATTGTACATATAAATTACTATATACTCGTATTTCAATAGAAAGTACATTGTTTTATAGTCTAAAGCCTTCCTTGATAAATGGGGTATCCAAGAAATGAATTTTTCAAATCGGACCCGTCGTTTAGCGCGTCCAACTAAACAAACTAACCCTTCAGCTTTATAATATTAGTATAGATATAAACATTTAATAAAATAGAATTTTGTTTTTACTTTTAAATTACATTTGAAGTAAATAATTATGTAGATAAGTTATTACCACATCCATGGACTTGCCTCTAACCATTCGAATATCTTTTAGTTTAACTTCGGTCCATTTGTTAGGTCAGTGGCCTATAATGTTCTTTTTTTGCTGTGGTAACACTAAATGCAAAGATGGCCGCTTAATACCCAATTGCACGGAAGCTAGATGTTGTATTTTTATTATTTCTTGATGAACTAATGTCAAAGTACTAGGCTCGCAGTGAAGGCGAGGAGTAGGTACAGTGATTGCAGTTCAATATGAAAACAAGAGTGCGTCACAGATGTTATAGCACTGAACAAAATGATAAGTGGTTTGCGAAAAACAACAAATTAACACCACTTTCTAAGTAAAAAGTTTTCTGTTAAGATTTTTGAATCATCACAACTGACTTATTTTCGTTTTCTTGATGATCACAGACGTGATATGCAAACAATAAGCACACAGTTATAGAAATACTAGGCTAGCAGCAAATGTAAGATATTAAACTTTTGCCTGCTCGGCGCTGTAGTCGCCGTGATGACCGCCTTTCACAAACGAAGGGCATATCTGATTGCATCTAGTGTCCTACTAGACTAATAGCTCGACCACTACCGATCACTACCTAGGCAGCGAGGTACCATTACTTCCATTGTAAAATATTGTAATGAAATTTAGAATATCACCCAAATTGTGCAGACTGCAGACTCAACCTTTGTTAGTCATCTTATCGTATGGGCTTGAGGCAGACCCTAATGTTGGAATTTATCAAGTCGCCCAGAAGGCTTCCAACTTGACTTAACGACTACCACATTAAGTGATAACCGGGACCAATAGCTTTACGTGCCTTCCGAAGCACGGAGACGCTCGAGAATAAAATTGCCACAAACGGTCACCCATCATGGACTGACCTTTCCGAACGTTGCTTAACCTCATGAACATCTGAGTACGACCATACTACGAGCGCCTAATTAATACATTTAGTGCAAATTGCAATGTATTAATAATAATAATATTTCACTACATTCACACAGCGCCATCTAGTCCCAAATTAAGCAATTATATTTGCTTGTGTTATGGGTACTAAACTAGGTACTGATATACTACTTAAATACATTTTTTTTGTAAATACATACATATTATAGATAAACTACACCCAGACACAGAACAAACCTTTATGCTCATCACACAAAGACTTGTCCTGGGTGGGAATCGAATCCACGACCTCCTTAGCAGTCAAGGTCACTAACCACTAGACCAAGCGGCCAGTAGATAGGTAGGTTTGTAAAAAAAGATGTTAACTATGCCAGTTAGCATCGTTTGAACATAAAAATTAAGAAGTATGTGCTCACGGCTCCCATGAGTTGCTCTTTTGTTTTCATATAGAAAGCTTAAAGGCGCTGTCCAAACTGAAACACCGAAAAACTCTCAATTTTTCGTCGCGCAGTTTATACTGCATACCAGAAAATTAATTTGGATAAAACAAAAAAAACTAAAGACCTAAAAATATTTCATGTACTTATAATAGTTTCGTAAAAAAAGGTCACAAAGATGACCCTTAGAAAATATTTTGGTCGCGCAGTTTGCTATATTTAGATCTATTTTTTGCAACGATAATAAAGGACATTTAATAAGCTAGAGAATTACATAATGTTTATAATGTCTCTGGTAGAGTGGTAGAAACCTATTAGCGTGGTTTATTCGTGCCGTCCAGCCAGTTTATTGTAACATTCCCGAGCCGGCTACTCGTAAAAGTGGCATTTATCAACATCAACATGACCTAGTAAGGCGACTCCGCGCACTGAACACTTCTGACGACTAACTTGCCAACCTACTATATTAATATTTTGTTTTGTTTATTATATATTTTTATTACGTACTATTACTTTTACTTATATATTTTATTTCATATTTTAATTAAGTTTAAATTACTATCAATGTTACCTATACATATAATACTAATGATGTGTATGCTTTTAATTGGCAAACATATATACCAACGTTTTATAAATTAAGTGCTTAAATTTGTAATATTTGTATGTCTTGCCGTTAGTGTAGCATATTATAAATAAATAAATATACACACGGGGCTGCAGGTCATCAGCATCATCAGCAACCCATTAATGTCCCACTGCTGGGCTCGGGTCTCCTCTCCTCCAGGCTTTAGGCCATAATCCACGCACGCTGGCCTAGTGCGGGTTGGTGGATCAGACATACTCATAGAATTTCTTCTAGGGTATATGGGTTTCCTCACGATGTTTTCCTTCACCGTTAGCAGTTGGTAAGTCACTTGACTAGTACATATAAATTCCACAAAGTAGAATCCACATTGGTACTGCCGGTTGGGATCGAACTCGGACCGCGTGATTTGTACGCCGGTCCCTTATCCATTCAGCGACCATCGCTTCAGGTACACAGGGTTGCAGGTATTTTTGTATATTTTTTTAATTTTATATATTCTCCGCCGTGTGTATTGGGAACTTAAAATAGCTTAGGGTTAACGGGACAATCCCATCCTCGTACCCACCACTGCAACCAGAAGCATCACGTTCGCGTTGCCGACCCTTTAAAATTCTCTTCTCCTTCCCTCCCCAATGAACTCTGTACACACAACACAATGTTATTATGGCTACGGTCTTCTGTAAGGCTGCCTTTCCACTAATGTGCGAGGACTTTGGTGGAAACGCAGCCTTAGACAGAGGTACTCACCAACAGGCGGCTCAGTTTGGGCGTGTAATTACCTCGTTACTCACTAAAAGGCGCGCGAAGCTTCGCTCACATTGTTCTTTGTTTGGCGACTGCTTAGCTCCTATTGGCCGTAGCGTGATGTTATATAGCCTGTAGCCTTCCTCGATAAATGGCCTATCCAACAATAATATAACTTTTAAAATCGGACCAGTATTGTTATTGTAATCTTCAGCTTTATAATATTATTATTTACATATTACAAATTTCCTGCAGAAGCAAGTTCTCACTGTTAACGTCCTTGTTGATAATGTTATTATTTAACATCACACGCTTGTGAAATAAACCTTTTGTTGTCTATCAAATGCCAATAATAATAATACCATGTTTATAAATATGGAGTGGAATTTTACGCTATAACTTCTCATTGGTGCTGTGAGCCTAGTACGTTTTTCCGGACTGCCAGGGAGAGTATTGTTTTTCTTCTTGTATGTTTGTAAATTTCTTTATAACATATTTGCTCGTAAAGGGTCTCTTATTTCACCAATTTCAGTGTTGTAATGTATCTCATTACGCACTAGTGCGGTAATGTAAAGTAAATTGCACGGCTTCTCATGCTCACATACTAATAATCAAGGGGCTCCGTACGTAACGAACGGTAATTTTTTTAAATCTTAGCAAAGAGTTTTTATGTCAAAAAAGTGGTCAACATTTTATGAATAAAATTAATTAACTTTGGTAGATAAAATAATTATGATATAATTATATAAAATAAACATTTAATTCTTTAATTTAATTTATTTAGACCATAAATTACAACCATTTATCTGTACTAAAACACAAAAATATTAATTTACTTTATTAGTAATACTGGCTGTTTTTGTGTTTTTGCCTTAAAAAAAAGCGCTGATGCGCGCGCATCGATAAATTGTGACAAGTAAAAATAATTCCGCGCGCTATTTCTTTTCGCTGTATTTTTTTTTTTCTAAGAAAGTCCGAATTTTATTTATTTCCTCGCAAATATGTTATAAAACGTGCGGTTTGATAATTACAGCCTCTGCTTTCTTGTAGCCCTCGCCTGCAGCTCGGGCTAGCAATATCGCCTCGGCTGTAATTATCAACTTACCGCACTTGTATCATAATGTACTATTATTCCCACGGGCTAGTACAGAGTTATGTATCGAATTTTCCTTTTCTTGCGGTTTACTCCGAGTCGCTTTATGTTTTTAAAGAAAATAAGGCCATTTACCATGTCGTCCCTATGAAATAATTTTTTTTCTTCAAAAATTTACACAAATAACTTTTGAATTTGTAACAGCAAACTATAATATACTTAATAATGGATTACGTAAAATAAAAATCTTGGCAAAATCTGGCACTATGTCATAGCAGCACCTAAAAGTGTCTAAAGAGTTGTCGATTTTCATCATTTTCAAAAAATATTTTTTTATGACTGAACCATATGACTTGGATATTTTTTTATATTTTTCTCAGAACAGGTACGACCTATACCATCGCCCGGTAGCCGCTTGACGTTGAGTTTCGGGACATCCATCATCATATATACATAAACACGATTTAAACTTGCCAAGGATTAATAATGTTATTTATTACAAGAGTACTTATATAACAGCAATAAGAGTATTTAACCACCTACCTGTAGACATAAAGAAACTTGAAGGAAAATTGTTTAAAACAACTCTAAACAAGTAAATATAATTAACAAATTAAAATAACCCGACTGCAAAATATCAACAGATAAGCAACGCACTAAAAAGACCGAAAAATTGTTGTAATTATTATTCCTGTTTAAATTAAAATATATAACATAATATGTAAATATTTGTAATCTCCATTTGATTCCCTTTATTTTGATACCTCACTCGATACGTTTGGTTAAAAAAAAAATCTGACTTCTTACAATTTGGCGCCAAAAGTCCGCCGTTTTGTCTTTTTTTTATATATAATACCTATCTAAGGGCACTTGGGTTTTTGAGAAGAATCTAACGATACCAAATCCATCTAGCCGTTTGGAAGAAACGTGGGAATAAAGAAATTTACAAACATACAAGATACGCACGAAAGACAATACCCGTCCTGACAGTCGGGTAAAAAGTGGTTAATTAAGTCTGTGTTTTACAACTTAACTGAATTTTTTGCAAATTTTTAATTTAGCTTTTAAGTAAATGCAATGCCCGATTGGGTAGACTGTCAGAACCAAATTTTATATTTACCAGCACATGCATAACACATTTATTGCAACAAATGTCTTTGTCTCATTCTTAATTACTACACATTCATTTTAACCGACTGCAAAAAGTAGAAAGTTCTCAATTCGTCTGTATATATTTGTCTTGTAAGTGAAATTGTATAATTTTGTATCGTAATCAAAATTACCTTTAGTAGGTCAGGTATTGTGTCAGTGTGTCATTTGACCGTTCAGTGTTCTAGTACATTTTGTTTTGTAGCCTGTTTTGTTCTCACACTATACAATGATATATAAATATACTTGTGAGAAAATTAAATTACGAAATGAGTTTTGAATGATGTGTCTGTTTGTGGTGATTACTGTTAACTTACCCGTGGTTTGTGGCGTAATGTGTGTGACTCATGGTTCACTGCTAATGGGACTGAGCTCTCGACACATTTCTGAAGTTAAAGCGAGCTATGGATAATTTTTTTTTTTTTTGTAAATACATACATATAGGGGATTCACCCAGGACAAATCTTTGTTTATGAGCATAAAGGTTTGTTCTGTGTCTGGGTGTAATTTATCTATAATATGTTTGTATTTACAAAAAAAAAGTATTTAAGTAGTATATCAGTTGTTTAGTACACATAACATAAGCAAATATAATTGCTTACTTTGGGACTAGATGGCGTTGTGTGAATGTGGTAGAATATTATTATTATTATTATTTAATAACAACAGGTGTTAGGTACGTATTTGTTACTAGAAAGTTTGTTATATTGACTTAACAATAATAATTACCCGAATGCCAGGACGGGTATTGTTTTTCGCGCGTATCTTGTATGTCTGTACATACATACATACCTACATAAATACATACATATAGATCACGCCTCTTTCCCAACAGAGGGCTAGGCAGAGACCATTTCCTTCCACTTGCTACGATTCTGACATACATCTTTGGCATCTTCAACATTCATCAGTCTTTTGATGCATTCTCGTATGTTTGTAAATTTCTATTTTTTCCGTTTATTCCAAACGGCTGGATGTCGTCTCGATGACGTCTCAAAAACTCAAGTGTCCTTAGTTAGGTATTAAAAAAACAAAACGGTAGACTTTTGCCGCCAAATTGTAAGTAGTTATTTTTTTTTAATCTAAACCTTATTATATAGGTTATGTTAAAAATATTTGAAAGTGACAGAGACCATTATCTAAATTTCCTTACATCTGATAGCAACATCAAAACCGACTAATCGAATGTCGAAATTCAGAGTAAGCCCCGTGGGTATCAGACAGAGGCAAATATATAACCGTAGGTTGAGAGTTGGGACTGGGAAGTCTCTGAAAGACATAGTTTCTATTTCTACAGTGGGAATTGCCTTAACCGTTATTAACCCTTTGAACGCCAGAGACTTCTATACACGTAAAATGAAAATGTGCTCACCACGCCAATGACGGCATCAGCAACCCATTAAGTCCCACTGCTGGGCTCGGGTCTCCTCTCCTCTAACTAGAGAGCTGAGAGGGTTTAGGCCATAATCCACTCACGCTGGCCTAGTGCGGGTTGGTGGATCAGACATACTCATAGAATTTCTTCTAGGGTATGTGAGTTGCCTCACGATGTTTTCCTTCACCGTTAGCAGATGGTAAGTCACTTGACTGGTACATATAAATTCCACAAAGTGGAATCCACATTGGTACTGCCGGTCGGGATCGAACTCGGACCGCGTGATTTGCACGCCGGTCCCTTATCCATTCAGCCACCATCGCTTAATCAACGCTCAATGACGGCATGGCACGTCAAAAATGTACTATATTTTAAAAGCTTGGCGCACAAGGCACGGCGATACCGATTTGACGTGGCGGTCAAAAGGTTAAAAAATACTTCTAGCCTGAGAACTATGTTAGACATAATTGTAGACAAGTTTGTTCCTACAATCACAAACCTATCTGTATGAATACTTCCGGGAAGTGAATACTGTATGATGTTTTGTTCAGTTATAGATTAGTGATGGTATAAACAATTTAGTATGCATGTGTGCCTTATAACCATGTCTATCATTACTAGCGAGATTTAGAATTGCTTGGATATCATTTTTGGACCTGGCGGAGAGTCGGCTGCGAACTATATCATCATTATTACAACCCATAAACGTCCACTGCTGGGCACGGGTCTCCTCCATAGAATGTGGAGCGAATTTAGTCTACTATACCACGCTGGCTAGACGGGTTGGTATATATATTGTTTCGAATTTTCCTTTTCTCGCATGCAATTATTTAACATAACATAGCATCACGCCTTTCCCCGAAGTGGTAGGCAGAGGTTTCACACCCACATTTTGCCAGCTATGTTGGTACCATGAAATATGGCGAGCCTATTGTCATCAACCGGGAATATTTGTTTACCAAGCTCCGGGAAAATCTCAATACTCGAATTTCATGATATAAAAGCCCATATCATTTTCACCCGACCCGGGAATCGAAGCCGGGACCTCTTGCACAGCGAGGCAGTTTACAGAGGCAGAGCATTATAAAGGTTGTACATTGTATTCCGTTAATATTAAAATTCACACTTCGTACAGCGAAACTTCGTCTCTTGGCTGCTAATCTACAACAAACTGTTAGCGTACTGCGTACACTCCCTTACATACGTGCGTATGAGATAGCCGTGGGTAGTGACAAAATGATATGTCATCATTGTGGCCACGAAAGGAAGTCAAATTATAATAGACGTACATAACTGGTGCGCGGTAATGCCACTTAAATTGTTAAGTCTGGAATAGACTCTAATAATAGTTATTTTTACTTAACAGAAGTCGGATAAAGAAGTAGGAAGTAACTGCTTACTTCTCAGGCGCATATTTGCCAAGCTATGGTAAAAAATTAGTCTCATAGGAAGCGAAATAGGTGTGTGATTAATAGCGTATTTACAAACAGAGGCGACGTGCAATTTAGTGTCATCTTTCGTCGTTTTAAATTTTTATTATATATTTTACGATGGAGCAAATGTGTCCTAGAGTGAATACCGCGACTTGGCAAACGTAGAGTAGGACGCCCTCCAGCTGGTGGACCGATGACCTGAAAAAGGTCGCTGGGTCTGACTGGATGCGAAAGGCGGAGGATCGAGTGTCATGGCGCGTTTTGGAAGAGGGCTGTGTCCAGCAGTGGATTGCAATAGGCTGAGATGAATATGATGATGATATTTAAAAATATGTTTACTACAGTTTTTAGAATAGTCCTATCATATGGGCAGGTTGCTTCTCTCTTCATCGACAAATACACGATAATATGTTAACAATTCCCATATTAATGATCTATCTTTAATATAAAACTGATCTTAACAATCTTTAGACATGCATGTGTCCTCTCGTCAACCAGGAAGTACTTATAATAAATAACACGTTAACACATGTCCCTTGCTCTCTCTCCATGAGACTTGACTGTACTGTCTAACATGTGATCAAAATTGCATTGCTATGTTAGTTATAATAATAATAATCGTTTATTTTTCCACCAACAACCAGTATTACAGAGTTTTTAAACACATTGTTCTTATGCTAAAGTGTACAATTTAATTATAATAATATAATAATATTCTACCACATTCACACAGCGCCATCTAGTCCCAAAGTAAACAATCATATTTGCTTGTGTTATGGGTACTAAACAACTGATATACTACTTAAATACATTTTTTTTTGTAAATATATACATATTATAGATAAATTACACCCAGACACAGAACAAACCTTTATGCTCATCACACAAAGATTTGTCCTGGGTGGGGATCGAACCCACGACCTCCGACTTTAGCAGTCAGGGTCACTAACCACTAGACCAACAGGTCAGTCATCTCTCATTTATTCATCTAGGTTACAAAAACACTTATGAAAGTCACAAGTTAAGAATGTAAGTAACAGGTTATCCGAGTTCAATGACTGTCATCGTGGCGTAGCGGTTAAGGTGGCCGCATGAACACATCTCCGTGTCAAGTGACGTGCGTTAGATTCCCACACGAGACAAAAATTTTAGTGTTTCATTAATATTTGTGTCGAGTCTGTAAAGTCCCCCATGTTGGTCCGCGTAATAACGGACTAAGAATACATAATGTCACTACCTCATCTCAACCTGTGGGGGTAAAAGGCGACTAAGGGTGTAACAATGCAGACAAGAGCACTGCAAGAAAAAGAAAATTCGAAACAAACCCTATACCAACTCGGGCGGCGTGGTATAGTAGGCTAAATTCCGCCCCTTCTTTGGAGGAGACCCATGACCGATGATAATGATGAAAGCGCCCCGCGTCACAGGGATTTTTCCATAGGGGCGTTGTCTTTTAATCATCATCATCATCAGCCCACATCCACCCACTGATGCTGAGTATAGGCCTCTTCTCTACAGCGCCACTTCTCACGGTCTTGTGATAGCCGCGTCCAATGAGATCCTATGATCTTGACGATATCGTCTGACCATCGGGCTGGTGGTCTGCCCACTGGCCTGCTAGCTTCTCTAGGCCACCATTCTGTGGCTGCCTTGGTCCACCTTCCGTCATCCCTTCTTCTTCTTCTTGTCTTTTAATAGTCGTTAAAAAAAAAAGCGATGGTGGCTGAATGGATAAGGGATCGGCGTGCAAATCACGCGGTCCGAGTTCAATCCCGACCAGCAGTACCAATGTGGATTCCACTTTGTGGAATTTATATGTACTAATCAAGTGACTTACCATCTGCTAACGGTGAAGGAAAACATCGTGAAGAAACCCACATACCGTAGAAGAAATTCTATGAGTGTGTCTGATCCACCAACCCGCAGCGTGAGTGGATTATGGCCTAAACCCTCTCAGCCTGTTCTCTAGATGGAGGACAGGAGACCCGAGCCCAGCAGTGGGACTTAATGGGTTGCTGATAATGAAAAAAATGGGTCCAAATTAAATTCAGGTTAGTTAGGTAACTTAAGTACTCATTCTCAGAAATTAGGTTACCTTAGATTCGTAAGTTCCTTTTCAATATACTTTCCTGATTCGATTAAAACAACAAATACGATTAATTAACAAGAAGTAGGTCAGTAAGTTCGCAATAAAGGTTTTATCATCACGCCGTAACGCGTAGGTAACAGGCACAACTATAAAACTTATCGGGACCTAGTTTTGTTTCGATTACAACAAGAAAATGGCGGACTTGCATAATGTACACCATAGTTCATATGTAGTGACTAATGCATGCCCCACTTGGAGAAAGTTTACGCGTTGCAAATTGCAACTTGCAATCTATGTCTATTACAAAGTATGTTTATATTTGAACGCACTAATCTCAAAAACTACTGGTCCTATTTGAAATATTATTTTAGTGTTGGATAGCCCATTTATCGAAGAAGGTTATAGGCTATATTATATAACATCACGGTACGGTTTTTTTAATTTAAAATATATTTATTAACATGTTAGTTTGAGGCCAGTGATGTCGGCATAAGTTTTACGTATAGGTACTCCTTGTTATTAACGGTGTAGTAATATCGATTTTTACTTTACGATTTTCATTATCCCATTTCTAGCTGTGGGTGTCGTAAAAGGCGAATAAAGGTCTCAGCACACATATGGGATCGGAAAGGGATCGTCACCGTATCGCCTCGAGCCGTTCAGAATTGTTTGTATTAAACTCCCTACTGCAACGCACACTAATCGGAATCGTAACGTAATCGCCTCGCCTCGGAACAGGCTCCGAACTTGCAATTCCCGCGCTTACGGCTCGTCGTCCCCGCGCTTACGTCTCTCCGTACCCGAGCTCACGTCTCTTCGTCCACCCTTGGCCCTGTCGGCCAAGCGCGGTGTCACCTAGCCGTAGCCGAGTTGACGTACAGGCGCTGCTGATACGCTTACGTTACGTGCGTACGTTAGGTTGACGCCTGGTTGACAGCGAGGCGAAAGGCGATACGGTTACGATCCCTTTTCGATCCCATATGTGTGCTGAGGCTTTAAGGGCGTTAAGACCTTAAGCAGACCAGAGCACCTTATACCAACCCGTCTGGTCAGCGTGGTATAGTAGGCTTAATTCCCTCCACATTCTTTGGAGGAGATCCATGCCCAGCAGTGGGACGATTATAGGTTTAAATGATAAATTATGATGATGATTTTCATCGATTATTAATAAATTAACAGGTGCTCAATTAAAAGCTATGCCTATTAATATTTTTATTATTACGTAAGGGGCGAAGGGCCCCGATCAATGGTTGCCTAGCAACAGAGTGACAACAATGACATCACGATAGGGTTTCCTCCACCCTTATTGTTAACATAAATATTGCTTTTCTGTCAAATAAGGTGAGCGCTATAGAAAATATTTATTTATAGGTGATAAATGAATATAATGACCGGCAGTACCAATGTGGATTCCACTTTGTGGAATTTATTATAATAATAATGTTTGGACATTCAAACACAGCGCCATCTAGTCCCAAATTAAGCAATTATATTTGCTTGTGTTATGGATACTAAACAACTGATATACTACTTACATAAATATTTTTTTTATTATATTGGTAAAAAAAAAATATTGTGAATCTCTGCCCCATCTATATATCGCACTCACTGTTCAAAAGAGTTATAAGATGAAAAATGCCACTGGACAATTGTGGACCTTACATTAATACACAGAAGATGGAATTTTCAGAGTAGACACATCTCAACTTATATCTGTTTTGCATTGGTAGTGCGATATATAAACTGCGATATTCAGTAATTTATTTCAAGAACAAAGATATTTAAAGCACAGTTTCAATGTCCTTTGTTTAAATGTTGTAACGAACTTGGACACTTAAAAATGTAACTTACATTTTAAACAACGACAAGTAATTACGTCATGGTACTATCTCACCAGGTGTATCTGCGCAATGCACATACCTGAGGTGTTGCGCAACTCTCGGCAAACCTCACACAAACGTGTATAAGATTTACGGCACGTTTCCGATTGAAGAATTCAAGCCCAGAGCAATTAGACGAGAGTTGTATTAGTATATTATTTTAAACATAGCTGGCGAAATGTGGGTGTGAAACACCTCTGCCTACCCCTTCGGGGAAAAAGGCGTGATGCTATGTTAATGTTATATCGTATTATATTTATATAAGCAACTGCTGGCTTGATGTCCATACGTCACTACCTACAGGTCATCATCAGCAACCCATTAAGTCCCACTGATGGGCTCGGGTCTCCTCTCCTCTAACTAGAGAGCTGAGAGGGTTTAGGCCATAGTCCACTCACGCTGGCCTAGTGCGGGTTGGTGGATCAGACATACTCATAAAATTTCTTCTAGTGTATGTGGATTTCCTCACGATGTTTTCCTTCACCGTTAGCAGATGGTAAGTCACTTGACTAGTACATATAAATTCCACAAAGTGGAATTCACATTGGTACTGCTGGTGGGGATTGAACTGGGACCGCGTGATTTGCACGCCTGTCCTTTATCCATTCACCCATAATTTAGTAGTATTATAATACTATATATGGCGCGTGTTGGGAGAGGACTATGTCCAGCAGTGGACTGCAATAGGCTGAGATGATGATAATACTACCTACTAAATTATAGTCAAATAGATAAAATTAATGACCCAATAATTTCAGTTAAGTTAGTTTCGTAAAAAAGTCAAATAAAACTAACTAAACTGAAATTAATGACCCAATAATTTCACACATCACATAGCATCACGCCTTTTTCCCCGAAGGGGTAGGCAGAGATGTTTCACACCCAAATTCGCCAGCTATGTTTGGTCCCATGAAATAGGGGGCGAGCCTATTGTCATCAACCGGGAACATTTGTTTACCAAACTCCGGGATCTTAATACTGGAATTTCATGATAGAAAAACCTAATATCATTTTAAGGGAAGAATCGAACCCGGGACCTCTTGCACAGCAGTCGTATACACTTCCCGCTGCGCCACCGAGGCAGTTATACCAATAATTACCCAATAATTTCATAAGTTATAAATGTCACATAAATTTATTAAAATTAAATGGAACGATATTTCGACATGATTACGTCCGAAGCCATTGTATATTCATGGACAAAGTGTTAAATATTGATAATCCATTATTACACTAATTATTTATACGATAACCTTCACGCTTGTAATATACATAGGGCTGGTAGAAGAACTAGCTACTATCTAATTTAGATTTCGAGTCTAGGTGTACTTTGTTTGTTAATTGTATGGCGCGTGTTAGGAGAGGCCTACGTCCAGCAGTGGACTGCAATAGGCTGAAATGATGATGATGATGATGATAGTCCCCGGAAAGACAGGGTTTAGTCTTATATAATAAAAAAATTACATCGCAGAACAATCTATACTAATAATATAAAGCTGTAGTGTTTGTTTGTTTGAGCGCTATGATCTCAAGAACTACTGGTCCGATTTGAAAAATTCTTTTATTGTTGGATAGCACATTTATCAAGAAAGGTTATAGGCTATATAATATTACGCTACAGCTAACAAGAGATGAGCAGTGACCAAATAAAGAACAACGGGAGTGAAACCCCGCGCGATTTCTAGTCAGTGTTGCCATATAGCAACCTGCTAAAATCTGTATAAAATCCGTATGACCATTTTGCAAGAAATCTGTATAAAATCTGTATGATCAGTGAAAAACTATGCTATTATACTGGATTAAAAAAAAAAGTCAACCATTTCCTTACAACCTAAACTAGTTTTAAAAATTGTGAAGTACCTAATTAAAAGATAATCGTTATATATTTTTTTATTTTAAAGGAAAAAAAAATCCGTATAATTATCTGTATCCGAATGTAATGTATCGCAGATATCGATCGAAAATCCGTATATCTGGCAACACTGCTTCTAGTATTATTATTGAATAATTACAGTAAAACTAAGTACCTGAGTCGGCACTCACTAGACTTGCTTTGCTGACAAAAAATATAAGTATTTGGGTTAGGTCAACTTCTACTATACACACAAAATTTGTGTCAATTTTAATTTTATTGACATATTGCTCATTCTGAGATAATTGGAAAAGAAAGAAAATAAAAGCAGCGGTTAAGTTGGTGACTTATTCATCAACTCGACCACAAAAAGTCGTCCACAACTAAACAACTGATATAATACTTAAATACATTTTTTTTTGTAAATACATACATATTATTGACTAGAAGCCGAGCGGGGCTTGCTCCCGTCGTTCTTTATTTAGCCACTGCTCAGCTCCTATTCACCATAGCGTGATGTTATATAGCCTATAAACTTCCTCGATAAATATGCTATCCAACGCTAAAAGAATTTTACAAATCGGATCAGTAGTTCCTGAGATCCTAGCGTTCAAACAAACAAACACTTCAGCTTAGTATAGATAATTTACATCCAGACACAGAACAAACAATAATGCTCCAAAGATTTGTCCTGGGTGGTGATCGAATTCACGACCTCCACCTAGCAGTCAGGGTCACTAACCACTAGACCAACAGGCTAGTCTTAACCTTACCTAACAAACAACAGAACTAATTACATTAAACCATCACCAATCGATGTCACGTCGCGTCGCCGCCCGTACTCTGTCGCCATATGTTTTCATTCCTAAGATTTCCATAGTTACGCTCTAGTGGTTGTAAATTGCAACATTTAACTTACTTTTACTTATATTACTGTTGGTACGTGTCGCTTATTGATAAGGAGACAAAAAATGCGTTGGGTAGACCATGTTGTAACGCTTTGAATAAACGTAAAGTTTCATGCTACGTGATTATTTATGTTATATAAGTATATTGATTTACAAAAATTCGGCGTTTCCCTCCCCTAGATACATAATAATATAATATATAAATATAATATAATATTCTACCACATTCACACAGCGCTAATTAGTCCCAAAGTAAGCAATTATATTTGCTTGTGTTATGGGTACTAAACTACTGAACCACTGACATACTACTTAAATACATTTTTTTTTGGTAAATACATACATATTATAGATAAATTACACACAGACACAGAACAAACAAATAAAAAAAGTTTTGCTTTTAAAAATTTAAAAGCAAAACTAATTAGAATATTGATAAGAATCTTTCGAGCCTCACCGCAAACACCAACAAAATTCAATTAACCGAGTCAAGTTAGTTATTCAGTAAGTTGAGTTGAGCTAAACTTGAGAGTGGGCTGTAAATCTGTGCAAGTTATGAGATAACTTGAGATTAAGTTAAAGGGGTAAGATGTAGAAACATCGTGAGAGTTATATGCTTCACTGCTGCACTCAGAGAAGATTTTTTCATTGAATAATCATCTTTACTTGGTTGGAATCCACCAAGGTCACCTCTGTTGGAAGGTAAGTTTATAACCGTGTGGCACACGTTTAACTCTTTTGTTTAGCTGAAATACTGAAAGATGACTATAGTATTGTAATTTGACGCAAATTTTCAGAAGAGGAACACGGCACGTCAAAATTTTAAAAAAAAATAACTAGGTACCGAATTGGTTAACTTCTAAGACTCACATTAAGCCGAGGAATATTTTTGTAAAGTAAAATATTTTAGGATTTTAAGAACGTACTAATAAACATATTAATGTGTCTGCCTGTTTACCCTCGCTTGCCGCCGCCGGTATGCAGTACGTTGACTCACGTAGGTATATTTGTTTTATGTCTGTTTGTGTGTCTGCGCCTGCGCTGCTCCCGTTCACACGCACACATGTGCAGTACCGTCTGCAACTCACAAATGTTTATTGAATAATAAAATTAACCGACTTGGCATTTTGGAAAGTAAAAAAAATATAAAAAAAATTTTTTTTTTACTACGATGGTGGTAAAAAGTACGATCCGTTTTATGGTAAGTAGTTACCGTAGCCTATGAACGTTTGCAACACCAGGAGCATCACGAGGGATTTACTAACTAAGTCCATTGGTTCTTTAGTAATCGTTAAGTTGGAAGTCTTCTGGGCGACTTCATAAATTCCAACACTAGGGTTTGTTTGCCTCAAGCCCATATAATGCTAACAATAATAGAACTATCGAAAATAATATATAATATAATATACAACATGCTATGTAACAGGCAGTAGATACGTTCACAAAGACATTAGTATGCAATAGCATACAACTCCTGGCTAGTACTGCGTGCCTAGTACTTTTTATCGTAATTCACTAACTTATATAACCTTGAAATAATATTATTGAAGGCAGCAAGGTCACAAAATGTCATCATTAGTTCTCAAATGCACCAAATGAATTTAAATTTTAATCACGAATCTGTGTACTTAGCTAATTTTTTTTTTATTTAGTTATTTCGACCAATAATATGAGTGATTTCTCTCCGAGATTTTTCACAAATAAATTAGTTTGAAGTCTGAACGATCGCAATTTTATTAACTATGGAATACTTGACGATAGACAATAATTGCCCGAAGTGAAATTTAACAAAACAAAAATATAGTAAAAACCAGAAATAAAAGAAATCGAGACGTTTGAGTGAATCCTTCACAATTTCTAAATCGTATTGATTTGCGCTTTTATAAATGTTATTTTCTTCTTACTGTGAGACAATCGTCATCTCGTATGCGTATAATATTATTACATTAATTCAACTTATTGATTCTACTATATAGCTGTGGCTTGAATCTAAAAATCTAAACTCCCGTGGATCTTTGTTTGGTCTCTTCTCAGCTCCTATTGCCCGTAGCGTGATGCTATATAGCTTATAGCCTTCCTCGATAATTGGGCTATCCAACCCTAAAATAATTTTTCAATTTGATTCAGTAGTGTCTGAGATGAGCGCGTTCAAACAAACATACTCTACAGTTTTATAATATTGGTATAGATTTCCGGACATCAGCCATCCATGAGATGTTTTCTAATAAGAGTTATTTAATAAATAATTTTAAATGTATGAGATCAAGCAGATCAAATGAAACATGGCATCAATCTAAACTTAATTTTATAAAGCTGAACAGTTTGTTTGTTTGAACGCTAGGATCTCAGGAACTACTGGTCTGATTTGAATAATTATTTTTGTGTTAGTTAGCCCATTTACTAAGGAAGGTTATAGGCTATATTACATCACGCTACGGCTGATAGGAGCTGAGCAGTGGCCAAATAAAGAACAATGGAAGCGAAGCCTAACAAAACTTTTAGTTAATAAATTAATTATTTGTATTTTTCTTTATGCAAGAGCTTAGAGTTATTTCCTCACGCGAAGGTTATTTATCAGATTTTTGCGTTCAAAACACGGCTAAATTAATGTAGCCGGTCAATATCCCGAGATCACGTACACATACAATAACAAGGTGAATTTAATTAATCAATTACCGCGGTGTGCCGACCGTACTTAGCAGCGATGAGCAACAACAAAATATTGTTTTGTTTTTGTATGTTAAAAATAACAACGTTGGGTTACATGTATTCAGTGAGAGTGAGATATCTACTGTACAATTTAAAACGGATATAATATGAAATAATTATATATAACGGATATACTGGCCTGTTGGTCTAGTGGTTAGTGACCCTGACTGCTAAGTTGGAGGTCGTGGGTTCGATCCCCACCCAGGACAAATCTTTGTGTGATGAGCATTAAGGTTTGTTCTGTGTCTGGGTGTAATTTATCTATAATATGTATGTATTTAAAAAAATGTATTTAAGTAGTATATCAGTTGTTTAGTACCCATAACACAAGCAAATATAATTGCTTACTTTGGGACTAGATGGCGCTGTGTAAATGTGGTATAATATTATTATCATTATTATAATGGTAAAATTAAATCGGGACTTGAACCCGCTACCCATTCCGTGTTCAGTGCTCTGCCACTTTTTTTTATCCTTTACCTGTTAACATGATGACGTCATGACAAGAAGCCCGGGCTTCTTCTCGTTTCAGCTTAGTTTGGGCCTGACTCATTTTTACGGAGCTTTTTATCAAACCTGATTAAATCTATACTAATATTATTGTTCATCGCCGTAATATGCGTGCTCTCACTACACTTTACTCTCCTCCTAACCTCTCCCTCTCCACCTTCCTACTTAACCAGGTACTTCAACTATCTTTGCTCCGTTCATGACCGAAATCTTCGTTCTTCTTATAATCTCCTTCTTGTTTGTACTTCTCACACATCTGGTTTCATTCATTCTTCATTTCCTATCCATTCCGTACTTCTCTGGAACGCCCTCCCTCTTGAGATCAGGAAGTTCACCAGCCGTTATGTGTTTAAGAAGAAGGTCCACGAACTATTTTTGACTAAATAGTGTGGCAGTGTAATACTGAAATTCCCTCATCTATATATTATAATATAGCATAGTATGTATGTATTCACGTATGTATTCATATACTATTTATATTTATTGTTATAATTAGTTTATAGTATTTATGTATCTTTATTCTATTTATAGGTATATAATTTTATCTATGTATATAAATATTTATCTATATTTACTTTAGGAATTGTATGTATTATTAAAATTGCCTAATTCTATCGTTACGTTTATTTATGCACCTACTTCATTCATTTCTCTGCATCACCCTAAGGTTGACTGGTAGAAAATGCCAAAAGGCATTAAGTCCGCCTGTACAGTTTTTTGTTGTTGTTATAAATAAATAAATATTATAAAGCTGAAGAGTTAGTTTGTTTGTTTGAACACTTAGATCTCAGGAACTACTGATCCGATTTGAAAAATTATTTTAGTGTTGGATAGCCCATTTATCGAGGAAGGTTATAAGCTATATAACATTACGCTACGGCCATTAGGAGCGGAGCAGTGGCCAAACAAAGAAAGCGAAGCCCCAGGCTTCTTCTCGTTTCAGTTTGGGCCTAAACCATTTTACAGAGCCCTGTATCAAACCTCACGAAATATAAGAATATAAAGGTATATCTGGTGTTTCATAAAAACAAAATATTGCCCATTTTCAACTAAATTGTTTCGTTTTTATGCGTTCATGTTTCCTTGTAACGACCAGTATACGTTGACCCCTCGCCCTGGGGTCTTTGCTGCTGTTATAACTGTTATGTTACACCTTAAATTATAACCATGTATATATTTAAGATGATGGACATTGTCTGCCTCCTTATTTTTACCCGACTGCAAAAAGGAGGGTAATGTTTTTTGTTACATTTTCTTACTTTAAATACTGTCTGTCAGTATTCAAATAAATCTTACGAGGTATTACCTACGAAAGATTTAGATGGATGGATGTTCTTTGCCCTACTATTTTTTTTTTTTTTATACCACGTCGGCGGCAAACAGACGTACCTACGGTCCGCCTATTGGTAAGCGGTTACCGTAGCCTATGGGCGCCTGCAACACCAGGGGCAATGGAAATTAATTTTGGTGGGACAAATCATAGGTGGTCATCTTCTACACAGTAAGCCAGTGCTTGGGGGGCTGGTCATATACCCCGACGACACACGTATCTATACAACACTTCATCTTTCTATATGTGTTTGTAAACACCCGATAATACCATTGTAAATTCTTGGTTCACTCGTTTCCACTAAGGTTGGTTAACAGAAGTTCAAATCAATAAAAAAAACATGTGTTCTGACTTCTGAGACATGAATAGAGAAACCAAAATTTTATATGATACAATTTATATACAGCCATTGAATATTTACTTTCAATATATACAAAAATTATAATTGAGTTCGTCCCGTTTCGAATTAAGTGAATTAACACACATTCTCACAGTAACTATAGTAACATAGATCCAGAAAAGACTTATTTCCAATAAGCACTGGATCAACAAGCATACCACGTGACTGTGGTCAGACAAAATCGTTCAGGAACTAATCTCCCACAGACAATAGAAAGAAAGCCCAGAAATCTCCTTACAAATAGAAAAAGCAAGAAATAAACAAACTGAGAAGATCTTTTAATCCTACCGTACCCTTATTACGGTCCATCCTGCTTGCTCTGCTCAAATTACGTAATATAGAACCTACACCTTTTCTACAAAAAGAATATCTTTTTTGTTACAGAGTGAAAGGGACAGCGCTACGGAAACGCACGAGTGCAAGCGAAACAAAAGTTCTGGATCAAACCGGTTCAAGCATTGTCCGTTGAGCGAACGCATCGCCTAGTATGCTCGAGTTCGAATTTCGAATCTAAAAGTGTTCAGTGATTGGTTGGATTTTTGAAAGTGACATTCGATATGGCTGCGATTCCCGCTCTTTTTGGATTGCTTATGGCCGTTGCTGTTACAGGTAAGTTTTATTTATTTTTTTAAATTAAAACTTGAAATATTTTAATATTAAACTCAACCTCAACCTTTTCCGCTCTAGTAAATACCCATTTTCCTTACCCACAACATAGAAGTAATAAAAGAGAATCATTCATAGACAACGAAAAATATGGCGTCCCATATTTGCTCACGTAGGACGCGAAATATCAAAAAAACATAAAGGCAGAGAATTGACGAAAATTTACAATAGACTGTGACACTTTATTCGTCTGCCCGCTGAATACGAATGTGGGGTAAATAAATAATACAATCCCATTTATATTATGGTCTGTTTTTCTTGTTGAATATAAATGTACAGTTTGTGGTTCAATATTATGTAAATTATACTAGGTTTTGTTCTCACTACGAATTGGTTTGTGTTCACAGAAACGAATAACCCACATATCACGACTGGCCTGTTGGTCTAGTGGTTAGTGACCCTGACTGCTAAACCGGAGGTCGTGGGTTCGATCCCCACCCAGGACAAATCTTTGTGTGATGAGCATAAAGGTTTGTTCTGTGTCTGGGTGTAATTTATCTATAATATGTATGTATTTACAAAAAAAAAGTATTTAAGTAGTATATCAGTTGTTTAGTACCCATAACACAAGCAAATATAATTACTTAATTTGGGACTAGATGGCGCTGTGTGAATGTGGTAAAAAAAAAAAAATATCATATTAAGTCAGTCTCACTTCTGAATAAAATTACTTAGTGCCTTTTTCATCACTCAAATAAGTTAGATAGCCTATATGAAACTTACTTGACAGATTTTTGACGTATTTTTCATAATAAAATTTTTCGAAAAAGTCTCAGGGACATAGTTTATTAGATACTTATTTGAAGGTGATGGAATATGCCCTTTAAACTTAGTAAGTATATATATATACCTATATATATATACCTATAACTTAGATTAAAATCAGTATATATACCTATAACTTAGATTAAGTAATCTTCACTGACACTTTTCTAAGTTCTCGCTTACTTTCCGTGGCCGACTCGTTATTTCGACTTTCGACTTAATCGATTTTGATACTGTTGTCAAATGACTCAAATATCTGTAAACAAAGTGCATTCATGCACACATCTTGCATCATTATAAGGTGCTTTTCGAAGAATAAGTACTTTTGGTGCGTTTTTAGTCAGGTTAAAAGTTGGTGCGTTTCTAGGAATACCCCAAAAACAAATTATTATTAAGAACCTAAATGATAAAAAATAAATAGATTGGCTTAAAATTTAAATTAATTAATTATTTTATTTACAGAAAATTATAATATTAAACTAAATTTAAAAATAATATTTACTAATAAAAACTAACTAAATGTATCATTAAAATAAAAAAGGGGGGGAGGAAATTACAAATTAAAATATGGCATTATAAAATTCCTCCGCATCGCTGCCATTGTCTGTGGGAAAAGTGCCCAACAGACTGGCAGCATTGCCACGCTGGATGGCAATGCTTATTCTTTGTGCAAGAAAATAGCCAGCCTGTCGGTCACGGGAAGCGTCGGACAATCGCTTTGAAAGCTCTTTAAATAGAGTGCGAGCACCTGAACCCCACGGCCCAAGTGTTTCGACAATTATTAATAATAGAATATGAATGAATGAATTTCTGACGGAAAAAATGTGATGGCAACTCTGTTCTCTTCGTTTTCTTTTTTGCTGTTAAGTATAAAATTATTATATAAAATTTATTTATTTTTCTAAGTATTAAATTATCAATCTTAATATTATGTTTTGTTCCAAATTTAAAGACCAATTTTATTTAGAAAATCATTTGGCAAACACACATTTATGCTTGATCTGAATATTTATCAAACGACTCCGAACGTGGGAAAAACGTAAATTTATTAATAGACACGGCGGAATGTGCGAAGTTAAAAGTTTATTTTGTTTAGTAAAGATTTTCCTGTGAGTATAATTATTTCTTTCATCGATTACCAGATACAAACATGCCCTTCCGTTCCTTCACTACAGATAGTTTAAAAAAATATTGGTATTTGTTGGTACCCAGGGTTGTCACCCAATAGAAAACTGATTGACAAAATTATGGAAAAATGTTGTAATAAAAACACCCATTGCAAATGAATTATATACAGTAGGTGAGTTAGTTATTTCAAGTTTATTATATCTATACTTAACTATGTGCCTACATTATATTTATTTGAGCTATGTATACCATACAAAAACTATACATTTCTGATGTTTTCTTCTGGTTAGTACTATCCTTACACATCGTGAGCTTATGAGTGCTTTAATTAAATAAATACATAAATTGTTTTGGAAAATTTACCTTATTTTTTTCATCAAATAATATTTTTGCTTAAACTTAGCAATAATATGCGAATTATGTGAATTGAATTAAATTTTACTTGAACTTCTTGTAGATACAATAAAGTGCAAGCAAGTTCGATTTGTTAGACGCGTATAAACACGTTACAACTGTATGCTGTTCAAGAGAACGGTCGTCTTAAACCATTATAATGAATCTATTTGGGATTTTATTTATCCAATTAGTCCCCCCTCTAAAACATTCTATTTAAACATTAATTGACGTTGTCAAGCACAAACTTGTTAGCTATCTCTTTCACTCAATTAAAGGTCATCGACTTGAAATCAATTCTACCAGGGTATCAGAAGTTATGCGGCGGTTTATCTTCATTATACTTGTCACACACATATTGTGATTGGTATTGACACGTATCTAATCAATTATCTACACATATAATGACGTAGTATATGACCAATTGATATTAGAGATTAGGTTGTGGTTGCGGACTCACTTGCGGCATACGTAGTAATAAATCAAAGATTCACATTGTTATCAGCTGAGATTTCCTAATAATGATAGAATGTTACTAACAAACAAGTAAAATATTTGGACCTTGCTCATGAGATTGTTGACATGTGGGTTGTGGATTCGGCGATCATTGTTCCGATAGTCGTCTCAGTCAATGGACTGATTGCCAAGAGCCTCCATCGACACCTGAAGAGGCTCGCGTTAGGTGGATGGGTTGTGGGCCAGATGCAAAAGGCAGTACTTCTGCACACGGCACGCATTGTGAGGAGGTTCCTCTCTCTGGAGCCCTAACCACCGTTAGCTTGGTCCCTGTACCCGGTACCGATGGGTCGGTGGGTCTCCAATTTTTTTATATTTTTAAATGTATTTTTTATATATAGAATTTGTTGTAATAAAGAGGAATATAATGTTACTAAAAACTTTTTACTACGAATACATAATAGATTCTTCTATTATGTATTCAAACAAATAAATAGGTATTAGATAGTGTAATCCTACTAATATTATAAATGCGAAAGTTTATGGTTGAATGTTTGTTTGTGTTGTGTTATCGCACGTAATAACTATTAATGATGACGAATATTTTTATCAGTTTATTACATAACCTTTATAGAAAGTTGCGTCGTCTATCTTGTCTATAGGTTAAATTTGCAAGTTAAAACCATATCTTTGCAAGTCACAGTATGTAAGACAATATACAAACAATTGAGTGTAAAATTTAAAATTAAAATCTCTATATCAAAAATTGAAAATAGAACATGACAATGACAATTTTATTCAAAAAGTAAATAAAATTGACAACCCTAATGTTTTCTCTCGTGGAGCGCTGGCACAGACAACTCATTCGGTGTGTTTACGAAGTCAGTTTTAACTTATAAAGTAAACATTCACGGCGAGAGCTACAGGTTGTTCTTTGTTTATTGTTTCATATTAGCTTACTTATCTATGTTCCAAGTTATTTTGTTTGTTTTAATTATGAATACGAATGAAAGGGACCGGCCAAGTGTTATACCTAATAAGCTTTACCCTTAATTTTATGATTAGTATTACGTGAACATGTATTACAATAATAATAATAATAATATTCTGCTACATTCACACAGCTCCATCTAGTCCCAAATTAAGCAATTATAATATTTGCTTGTGTTATGGGTACTAAACAACTGATATACTACTTAAATACATTTTTTTTTGTAAATACATACATATTATAGTAAAATTACACCCAGACACAGAACAAACCTTTATGCTCATCACACAAAGATTTGTCCTGGGTGGGGATCGAACCCACGACCTCCGGCTTAGCAGTCAGGGTCACTAACCACTAGACCAACAGGCCAGTCAAATATAAGTATCTGTAATGCTTACAGTTTTTTTACTATGTAAATAACGCTTTGCAAGTTCCAATGTGTTATTTGCATATAAATAGAACTGTAAACGCAATGATTTCGTACATTTTACACACCTTTCACCTAAAAAGTGTATTGAAAACATAAAAAAAATAGCTCAGAATAAATAATAAAAAATTAAAACCACTTAATATGACACTAAATTGCGACGTTGTCATTCCTCTGTGTGAACCCTCTTAAGATACATACATATATATAGAATACGCCTCTTTCCCAACAGAGGTGTAGGCAGAGACCATTTCCTTCCACTTGCTACGATTCTGACATACATCTTTGGCTTCTTCAACATTCATCAGTCTTATCATGCATTCTCGCCGGTTGAGGGTACTCCTGATCTGTCTCTTCTTTAGAACGTCACCTATTTGGTCATGGTACGTTCTTCTAGGTCTTCCCCTTCCAACGTTTCCTTTCACATTCACCTCATATATTTATTTTGTCACTCTTCCTTCATTCATTCTCTCTACATGTCCAAACCAGCTTAACATTCCTTTCTCTATTCGTGTCACAACATCTATTTTTAAGCCACAACGTTCCCTTATTACACTATTTCTTATTCTATCACTCAAATTTACCCCAATCATACTTCTCAAAGCTCTCATTTCCACAGCCTTTATTCTACTTTAAGAACGAGTTTACGTGTAATGTTAATATGGAACAGACTGTATAACAGTTTCGGAAGTCGGCCGCGGAATGGCGCGTCTGTGTTCCTTCAAGGTAGCTAATAGCCTAATAGTTTACGTTCTGACCTACCTCACTGTCACGGCCGTGGTATGTGCCATATGCCACACATGTACACACACTACATGTTTACTACGATAACTGGGGTATTTATGGGTCCATATGACAATAGGCTCGCCCCCTATTTCATGGGACCAAACATAGCTGGCGAAATGTGGGTGTGAAACACCTCTGCCTACCCCTTCGGGGAAAAAGGCGTGATGCTATGTTATGTTATGTTTATGGGTCCGTTAGGTGTCAGTGAAATTCGATGCGTATTCATCATTTCAACCCATAAACAAGTTTGTGCTACCAATATTGTTTCATCTTACGTACGATAGAGGCGCTGTACAAATTGCCATACATTTTTTCTCAATGGCGATACGATTACGTTTACATTAGAAGTTCGTGATCGGGCCTCTGGTCACGGGTCTCCTCCTAAGATTCTTGAAGGAATATAGCCTACTATACACATCCGTGTAGTGACGGATTAAGAATACATAACGTCATTACCCCATCTCAACCCGTGGGTGTCGTAAAAGGCGACTGAGGGAGTAAACTTGTGCAGACAAAAGCACTGGAAGAAAAGGAAAATTTGAAACAAACCCTATACCAACCCGTCTGGCCAACGTGGTATAGTAGGCTAAATTCCCTCCACATTCTTTGGAGATCCGTGCCCAGCAGTGGGACGTTTATGGGTAAGTACTATACTATACCGCGCTAAAAAGCGATGGTGGCTGAATGGATAAGTGACCGGCGTGCAAATCACGCGATCCGAATTCAATCCCGACCGGCAGTACCAATGTGGATTTCACTTTGTGGAATTTATATGTACTAGTCAAGTGACTTACCATCTGCTAACGGTGAAGGAAAACATCGTGAGAAATTAAATGAAATCTCGTTTATTCATCTAGGTTACAAGGTAACACTTATGAAAGTCACAAGAATGTAACAGGTTATCCGAAAAGTAGTGTCATCAAATTTGCCTACGACCAGTTCGCTGACGGGGTGGAGCTATGAGAAGAACTGGCAAGAAACTCACGCCACTCTTTTTAAAAAAAATGGATAGTTACAATCTTTTGTAATTTACAATTTGAGTAGCGTGTAAAGTGATGCAGCAGAGCACCACACCGTTAGATTAAAGAGTTAAAATGAATGTTTACAAAATAAATAATAAACAAAAAATAATGAGGAAACCCACATACCCTAGAAGTAATTCTAAGTGTATGTGTGGACGTTACAACTGATAGTAACTGGTCTACGCACAAAGAAGCCTCTATTGCATTTAACCTTAAAATAATAACAATAATAATCACTCTGCGTGGTCAGTAGGTGACTCACCGATGTATCACATAGCATAGCTCCGTGTTGCACCGTGACTCATACCGACGCAACAAAGGTTTTATTCTCGAGTCAGGCAATTAATGTTTATCGATCGATTTATACTCGATGTTACTCGGACAAAGAGTTCGAGCTAATCGAATGATGAATCAACAGCTCTGAGCTTACGAAATTTTTAAAAGATGAGGGGGGGTAGTTTTAAAATGTTTGTGTTGCAAAATAACACACGGTTGCAAAACGTTATTGAGGTGTATATTTTTGCTAATAGCAGGCGCGGATCCAACTGTCAAAAAACAAGAAAACATAATTAAAAAAAATTAATAACCCGACTGCCAAAAATCAACAGAGAGCAACGTACTAAAAAGACTGATAAATTATTGTAATATTATTGTACCTGATTAAATTTAAATACATAACATATGTATATATTTGTAATCTCCATTTGATTCCCTTTATTTTGATACTCTACTCGATAGGTTTGGTTAAAAAAAAAATAGAACTACTTACAATTTGGAACCATTCAATTATGTATAATTTCTTTTTGAATATATGTAATCTAATCTCCTTTTGATTCTCTTTATTTTGATACCCAAATCGATATGTTTGATTAAAAAAAAATTGAACTTCTTACAATTTGGCGTCAAAAGCTCGCCGTTTAAGTCTCTTTATTCTTAAAACCTATCTAAGGACACTTGGGTTTTCTAGACGAATCTAACGATACCCTAATTGTCAAAATCCATCCAGGCGTTTGGAAGATTCGTGGGAACAAAAAAATTTACAATATTAAATATATATAATATTAATATTGTAAATTTTATATTATATATAATATTAAATATATATAAAAGATACGCGCGAAAAACAATACCCGTGCTGACAGTCGGGTAAAAAAGGTTGTACTCACATCCACCCGAAAATCGGCTAAAAGTGAGTCATAAAATATCAGCCTATCGATCCCAATAGGCTGTGTAAGTGTGACGTCACTGGTCTATCAGGGTTGTGGGCATGCCCATAGTGCGCACAACGGTGGATCCGTGCTTGGCCAATAGGACAGTCTTAAAATACACCTCAAAAATAAAGTTGTTCAAGTCTCAAAACATTTAAATCTGCTGCGCATAATACGCAATTCTTAAATAAACTTAATTCACAAATATTATTATGTTATGTAAATACTTGACAGATTAATATTTCTGATTTCCGGTAGGTATCTAAAATCACAGTTTAGCAGAAATAAGAAAAGAATTTTGATATACCATTCTAGAATTTGTTTTTATGTAGTCCGTTACTAATATTATAAAGAGCAAAGATTTGTATTTTTGTATGCAACGATGAAACTTAAAAACTACTGGAGCGATTTCAAAAATGATTTTGCCGTTAGAAAGCTACAAAACCTCATTTAACTTGAGCTTGGTTTCGAACGTCCTTGTCCTCGAATCAATGACAGTGGATCAGACACGGAGTAAGTGACTAAGTGCAGCTTGCACCGCTGTGACACGTGACGAGCGATTATGATGAGTCAACAGCACGGTAGGTATTGTTGACTCATTCATCACACTCAAATCATCTAGTAAGGGGTCGTCCTATAATCACGTGATGTTTTATTTTTTGCAAAATTTTTCACCCTTCCCTCCTAATGATAAGTGGGGAGTTTTAAGACTAATACTAGGCTACACAAAATCCCGTGTTTTTTGTACGAATTATCAAAAAAATTAACATTATCTTGAAATACATGTAACTTTATTGTAATGGAAGGCACTTTTTTGAACCCCTCCTATTTTTTAAGTATTAGAAAAAACAAACAAATTAATAATATTCTACCACATTTACACAGCGCCATCTAGTCCCAAAGTAAGCAATTATATTTGCTTGTGTTATGGGTACTAAACAACTGATATACTACTTAAATACAATTTTTTTTTTGTAAATACATACATATTATAGATAAATTACACCCCGACACAGAACAAACCTTTATGCTCATCACACAAAGATTTGTCCTAGGTGGGGATCTAACCCACAACCTCTAGCTTAGCAGTCAGGGTCACTAACCACTAGACCAACAGGCCAGTCAATTACAATAGAAGTTTGAGTATGGTATTAATATAACAATATATAACATGTGAGCATAGACAAATCAAGACAGTGATGAACCCGCTTGACCACTAAACTAGAAAACCTCACGCCTACCGTTATAGAACATCACGTGATTAATGGACGACCCTTAATAAACGTGAACTGACTCACATAAACTTAACTATTATGGTAATAATCAATACGTTCACAGATTGTTTTGTCACAAAATCACCTATTGGCTGTTGTTATATAGCCTATAACCTGCCTCGATAAATGGGCTATCCAATACTAAAAGAATTTTGAAAATCGGTTCAGTACTTCGTCATATCACATGCAAATTTTCGTTCAGAAACAGTAACCCCCTGTCAAGGAACTCATAAATAAAACGTGCCATTTTGCTCTCATTTGATTTTCAGAACATATTCGTATCTATGTCATACGTCACTTCCGCCAGAAATGATGTCATATCTCACGTCACACACGAGTGAAATGGATCCCAATGGATTATATATTGAAAGGAAGAAAGCTTCTGAAAAAAAGTGGCTTCCTTCGTAATTTAGAGGAAGAATAATTTAATTTACGGTTAAAAATTTTTGATTGAATGTTAGGTATCGCTTATCGTGGTCGTCGTGCCAAGTGGCCTGGGTTCGATTCCCACACGAGACATTTTTTATTTAATTCATAGATATATGCTTCTTGTCTTTGTGTTTGTAAAGTCTGGGCATGTTCCATATGCTTAATTTTTTTTGAACCTTAGAGAGAGCTGGAGTCAGAACTGGGTTCGAAACCTGTATGACAGATTTCCAGGCTTCCCTCCCTGCAGTGATATAAAACTGTGACAATTTTAATTTAGCTGAGAGAAATTAACTGTTAAAGCCGTGCTACATAGTTATAAACTTGCCTTCCACAGAGGTGCCCTTGGTGGATTCCAACCGTGTAGCCGGCTGTTGTAAACCAAATTTCATACAAACTACGCGGATGGCAACCAAACTCCCACCAAGGTCACTCTGTTAGAACGCAAGTTTATAACCGTGTAGAACTCCTTAATAAAAAAAGTCTTTGTTTTTGAGCGGCCGTTTTTTTTTAAAAACATAAGTTGTTTAAAATAAATATACAAACTCTTTTTATTTCTTTTACCTACCTCTTTGTTTAAATAGGCATGTGCAACGATCTATTTTACGTCGACCTTTTTTAATTTAAATGCTGTACAAATGGTGGTACATCAATTAGTTGTTGTTCAGCGAGCTGAACGTGAAGAAGTGGCCGGACGTGTAACGAGGGGGGTGAGCTGACACGTTCCCGCACGGCTCCAATATTACACGACACGGGAATTTTGTTACTCTACTATTACTGGTAGTCCTGAGCGTTCAATCAGAAAATGGAACTCTTCAGCTTTATAATATTCATCATCATCAGCAACCCATTAAGTCCCACTGCTGGGCTCGGGTCTCCTCTCCTCTAACTAGAGAGCTGAGAGGGTTAAGGCCATAATCCACTCACGCTGGCCTAGTGCGGGTTGGTGGATCAGACATACTCATAGAATTTCTTCTAGTGTATGTATGTTTCCTCACGATGTTTTCCTTCACCGTTAGCAGATGGTAAGTCACTTGACTAGTACATATAAATTTCACAAAATGGAATCCACATTGGTACTGCCGGTCGGTATCGAACTCGGACCGCGTGATTTGCACGCCGGTCATTTTTTTTTTTTTTTTAAAAAGACAACGCCCGCACTAGGGAACAAGCCCTGTGTCACGGGAAGCTTTACAAACATGAAACTAACGGACACAAAGTACACCCAGACAAGAAAAAAAATATCTATGAATCACACAAATATTTGTCTCGTGTGGGAATCGAACCCACGTCACCCAGCACGGCGATGTAGTGGGGAGGCGACCACCTTAACCACTGCGCCACGGTGACAGTCACGGTGACTTGATACAGACAAGAGGAAAATTCCAAAAAATATATCCCTATACCAACCCGATCAGAGTGGTATAGTACATTAAATACAGTCCACATTCTTTGTAGGAGACAGTGCCCAACTGTGGGACGTGTATAAAATGATTATGATGATGAATTAGTTTGTTAAAACTTCAGATATGACTAGATAGTATAAAACAAAGTCACTGTCGCTGTCTGTCCGTCCCTTTGTCTGCTTAAATCTTTAAAACTACGCAACGGATTTTAAAGCGGTTTGTTTTACTAGATAGAGTGATTCAAGAGGAAGCTTTATAGGTATAAGTACATACCACGCAGGCGAAGTAGCGGGCGGAAGCTAGTAGTTGATAAATCAGAACACCAGTTCGTATTGTATATTGGAGATAGTCGTACAATGGACACGTGCACTACGGAGTACATTAAACAGAAGTAGTCTTCTAGCAATAGGTAACTCTCCTATTTCTTTGCATTTTGTCTCATAAAACGTGTTCACTTGCTTCACTTATCTTCTGTTCAATACTATGTTTGTTTATATGTAACTAATAGTTTCCGCTCGCGGTACCTGTCATATAGGTACATCTATACTTATATAGCTAAAGAGTTTTTGTTTGTTTGAAAGGGATAATCTCAGAAACTACTGATCCGATTTGTAAAATTATTATAGTGTTGGATAGCCTATTTATCGAGGAAGGTAATAGGCTAATAAAACATCACGCTACGACGAATAGGAGCTTAGTAATGACTAAACAAAGATCTACGGGAGCGAAGTCAAGGGTGACAGCTAGCAATTTCTCCAACTCGGCTGGGCAGCGTTCGGGAAGTTACGCACTGTTTTCTCGTGCACAATACCCCAGTGTTTGAAGACAAAGGTCTTCAACCAATGTGTGTTGCCAGTGATGACTTATGGAACTGAGACGTGGCCGCTAGCTATTGGCTTTATTAGAAAGCTTACTGTCGCCCAGCGAGCCATGGAAAGAGCTATGCTCGGAGTTTCATTGCGTGATCGAATCAGAAATGAGGAGATCCGCAGAACTAAAGTTGTCGACATAGCTCACCGAATCGCATCGCTAAAGTGGCAGTGAACAGGGCACATAGCTCGTAGAACTGATGGCCGATTGGGAAAAAGGTTCTCGAGTGGCGGCCACGTATTGGAAGGCGCACCGTGGGACAGGACCGTTCGCAGTGGCGTAAATTATGTGAGGCCTATGTTCAGCAGTGGACGTCGTTGGGCTGATATGATGATGATGATGATTTTGTAATAAGGGGGTTCATGTCTCAAATGGCACTGAACGGTAAGTCATTACGACAAGCAGTCAAGCTTTATGCACTTTGGAACAATCGGTGTACAGTCTCTGCACACAATAATTTTGCCAGACGTGATAATGTAATATTTGGTGTAATTTTCCGGTCACTTAATCATAAAACACGTAATTCGTGAACAATTCGCTAACGAACGTCGAATTTTCAGCGACATTACGTTTGGTGTGTAACAATGGAAGTAAATTGGCTCGTGTCGGCGAGAGTCTCGGCATCGGAGCGGTGTCGGCGTCGATGTCGGCCTCTACTACGGCGTCGAATACATCGTTGTAGATGTCCATAGCCATAGACGATACTCCGCTACCCGATGATACGGATATAATTTTTAGCATCAATTGATCATTATGCTCAATTACATATATGTATATCTATATAAAAATTAATCCCTATTTGCCTTGGTCACGGCATCACGCGTGAACGGCTGTACCGCTTTCGACGGGACTTCTGGCGGATAGCCATTGCCACAAAAAATAACATAAGATACTTTGATTTAGGAAAAAAAATTTTAGGTTCCGTTAAAAATTAAAAACTGATATTGCAGGCGAATTAAGTCGCGAACACAGTACGTCTATTATAAAATTACCTATAACTCCACTCGGCTGATTGAAGCCAAAGATTTTATTACTAGCTTGTGTTCATTTTGAAACTTTACACCAGGATTCCTCAACCTTTATTTCGCTGAGCCTCCCCGGACCCAAGTTTCAACAAAATTAAGAAACACATATTTTTTTATCAACAATTTTTTTTTATTTGAATTTCAATTACGTACAATACCTACAGATACGTTATACAGTACGTTATACGTTATATGTCAGGGCTAATATGATAGCTCATAGATTTGTACGTTGTTCACCTGAGGTGAAAATTACTCTATTTAGAGCTTTCTGCTCGTCATTTTACACCTGCAGTCTGTGGGCAAACTATACCCAAAAGACGTACGGGGCCCTCCGAGTCATTGGACTCATTGGAGATTCAGATGTCATTGGACTGGATAACAACGCATTCAGGAGGTTGATGGGGGTTACCCTGGCGCTGTAGCGCATCAGGTATGTTCACGCAGGCGAAAGTAGACTGTTTTTATGCCACAATGCGAAAGTGCGCCGCCTCTCTCGTGCACAGAGTCAGGGAAAGCTCCAACTCCCTCCTGAAAATGATCGCTGACCGGGTAGATTGTACCTATATAAACAATAGTTGTAGGCTACATATAACTACTAACACATAATTTTTAAGGAAATGTATTTACTAACAAAATATGAGTGTAAAACTTGAAATAAATGATACAATACAATACAACGCTTTCGAAAATGTAAACGTACCTATCCTCCCCCCCTGACATGTTTCTACGCCCCCTGTTTGGGTAGTCCTACTTTAAACTATCTATATTCTATGCGATGAAAGATTCTGACGACAAAATTTCAGAGAGACTCGTTTCTATATACCATTCTTTATCTTAATCGTTAAGCCCGGCTCCATTATACAACCGTCTAACTTATCCACTAGTTCATAGTTTTAACTCGTAAAGTTCCAACATTCAAATATTCTTATTTAAAGCCACCACATAACTTTGTTTTGAATTTGTACTTTAATTATTATTAATATAAAAAAGTTGGTCGAGTATAGGGTTGCCACTCGTACTATATTATATAGTATTGTGCTATATTGCAGTCCATTGTACTATATGTTATAGAAAAATAATATAGTACGAATAATACTATGTTTTCATCGGTAATACAGTTTTTTCGCTTTTATTAACTGTGACAGGAAAGCACCCGCAACGCAACATTGGGAATTTCAGAAATTGAGTTTGTTAACCAAAGCTAAGACTAACATCTAACAAATATTACACATGGAAAAATAAATAATCACCAAAAATAAATGTGTACTTTTTTTTTCTTGAATTTCGCAATAGTTATATATATATATTATATTATATTATATTATATTTTTTGCAATATTTTGAAAAAAAAAATACTATTTTACCTTCAAAAAAAGGTGTCAACCCTAGTCGAGTATGCCTTGTGTCATCATTGCACCATAATTATATTACCACTATACCAAACAACACCACGCCTAGTTCCCCAAGGGCTAAGCACAGTTGTAGTACACGCTTACCTTTATTAAATTAATTATGTTGTCATGATGCACATACATATATCTGTAATTTAAACGGTGAAAGAAAACATCGTGAGGAAACCCACATACCTATCCTAGAAGAAATAACACCAACCCGCACTGGCCAGCGTGTGTGGATTATGATCTAAACACTCTCGGCTCTCTAGGTAGAAGACATTAATGAGTTCTAATGAGTACATAATAATTATGTTTTATTGATAAGTACTATATTTATAACTCTATATAATATAAGAAAATTCTTCCTTTCCGGCAGGAGGAGGTCATTTTTACTCCAGTATCTGTAATAAAATAATCGGCTTACGTTATAATCTGTATAATGTGAGAAATCTAGAGAAAAACTTTATGTATTTATAAAATTCTCCGCACCCTATCCTGTTATCACCTCCTCACAACAACAGCAATATAGTCTATTGCAGTCCACTGCTGGACGTAGGCCTTCCTTTATACGCTCCATTGTCCTCGATCCTCTGCCTTTCACGCACCCAGCAACCATTTTTATCCTCCATGCTCCATGGTGCTTCGGTCTTCCTTCAGATATGACCAGCCCATTGCCACTTTAGCTTGCATATACTTTCCCCCACTGGTTTAAATTAGGTAGAGGTTATGAAGTAGGCAGAGAACAAGCACAAATTGGTAGACACATCATGACATAACTCGCCAGTCGCTACCACAATGTACTAACTGATTCACATTTACATTGTGAAAGAACTGTCTAGGGTTGTCACCTCGCGGACTTTGTGCTCAACTGAACACAATTTAATTTATTTGATGTTTCATCTCGTGATTTAGGAATATAATCTAGCTTAATATTTTAATTATTTATAAGTACTCAACATTATTATTTTAGTTATTTTTTTTTTTCAATAATATTTTATTTTTTTGTAATTATGTACGTGACCTATTTTATCTTTTTAATAATAATTATGTAAATAGTCGATTAATTTATAAGGACTAACAGCCGCTAGTGTGACTACCTAATGGGAACTTACTTTGTCACGCCGTATATACTAGCAGGGCACGCGCTGCGCTGGTACGCGACAGCCCTAGCGGCTGGTAGTGGCATGTCATTTCATGGTCTGAATCCCGCGGCGCGGGGCGGCCGGCACGCACAACGCTCCACATTATTATTTCTCTAAAGAGACCAACATTTTTGATGCTCTTCACTCGAGAATTCTGACGAAATAACCATATATTATTTAGAAAATTTTGTCTTGCAGTCTATACTGATACGTATTTCTGAGTGGAATTTACGTTAAGAAACGTTTCTAACATGAGTAAACAGTAACTTTCTATCCTAAATGTGAAATTTCAATGAATTGATACAGATTGCTTCTGGCCGTGGCTCCCGACGCGTTATAACAGAAAATTAAGTAGTATACATATCAGTTGTTTAGTACCCATAACACAAGCAAATATAATTGCTTACTTTGGGACTAGATGGCGCTGTGTGAATGTTATAATATCTTGTTACTCGTCGATATACCCTTGTATATACTCATAGACTCGTAGATATCTATACTAATATTATAAAGCTGAAGACTTTGTTTGTTTGAAGGCTAAGATCTCGGGAACTACTGATCAGATTTGAAAAATTCTTTTAGTAGATATATAGCCCATTTATTAAGGAAGGTTATAGGATATAAAACATCACGCTACAGCCAATAGGAGCTGAGCAGTGCCAAAATAAAAACGACGGGAGCGAAGCCCGCGAAATTTCTAGTTAAGGATAAGACGTGTAGTTAACACGAGCAGAACATCACGAGCACACAGCGCCACACTTAACGTAATCTGCTTTACGTGAGCTGAATGTGAAGCCGAGATCTCACAACGTCGCCTCTCTAATTAATCCTAGTAATATATGTGATATATCTCATACATGTTACTCAATCTCACCTTAACTGCTCCGCTCGCGAGCTATGTCGGTATAAATATAATATTTTAATAATATTCTACCACATTCACACAGCGCCATCTAGTCTCAAAGTATGCAATTATATTTGCTTGTGTTATGGATACTAAATAACTGAATATACTACTTAAATACATTTTTTTTTGTAAATACAACATACATATTATAGATAAATATTACACCCAGACACAGAACAAACCTTTATGCTCATCACACGAAGATTTGTCCTGGGTGGGGATCGAACCCACGACCTCTGGCTTAGCAGTCAGGGTCACTAACCACTAGACCAACAGGCCAGTCAAATATAGCCTATTAAAGTCGCGCGAGTCGTTCTTTTTTTTCCACTGCTCAGCTCCTATTGGCAAAAGCGTGAAATTATATAGCCTATAACCTTCCTCGATAACAGGGCTATCTGACACTAAAATATTTTTTGTAATCGGACCAGTAGTTCCCGAGATCTTAGCGTTCAAACAAACAAACTCTTTTAGCTTTATAATATTTAGTAAGTATATATATATATAGCTTTATAATTAAATTTCACACAGAGTTGCCTGTCTTGTGTCGAGCGAAACTGTTATTATACGCTTGTAATACTGGTCCAATCTCTGATGTTTCTCAACGAAGACTTTCTTTTCTATTTCGCCCATCAATATTAATTGGAGAAGCTTGTATTTCTAGTGTCGCAAGCACAGAACAATGAACCTATCTCTGTTCTGTGGTCGCAAGACATGGCCGAGATAAGCTACTTTTATTTTTTATGGTTTGCAAAAAAATCCCGGTACTTGCCGACGCACGCCCGAATTAAACCCCTTGGAAATTAATAATAATAATAATAATATTCCACCACATTCACACAGCGCCATCTAGTCCCAAAGTAAGCAATTGTATTTGCTTGTGTTATGGGTACTAAACAACTGATATACTACTTAAATACTTATTTTTTTTTGTAAATACATACATATTATACATAAATTACACCCAGACACAGAACAAACCGTTATGCTCATCACACAAAGATTTGTCCTGGGTGGGGATCGAACCCACGACCTCCGGCTTAGCAGTCAGGGTCACTAACCACTAAACCAACAGGCCAGTCATTGTGTCCAGCTAATACCAGCATGCTACGATAACTCCATAATATCTGTACTAATATTATAGGTTGTTTGTTTGTTTGAACGCCATAATCTAAGGAACTACTGGTCCGATTTGAATTTTTTTTTTATTGTTAGATAGCCCATTTATCGAGGAAGGCTATTGGCTATATAACATCACGCTATCGCCAATAGGAGCAGAGCAGTGAATCAAACAAAGAACGACGGGAACGAAGCCCCGCGCCACTTCTATTTAATAATATTAGTAAGACAAAATTTACATAACTGAGTTGTTTTGTGCTGCAGACATCGGAGTGAAATGTCTAGTAAACATGACCCGCCCGGGTCACGAACCTGTGACCGTGACATTTACATACTGTTACAACAACATTTGACATTAAAACAAAAACTACATTGTTTGAAACTGTGACCGATCAACAATAGATGTCCGATTAGAGATGCCAGTTCAGTTCCCGGATCGTTTAATGTCTGAATTGTATAACTGTTGTTATGGAGTACCTGACAATATTAAACAAAGGTATAAGAAAGGGGATATTTTATGGTATTTGTTATTTTAAGATAACCACTACATTAGTGAAACAAGTCCTGTCTGTGTCGCGGGGAACTTCACAAATACACATTACACCAAGAATTATAATATTTATGATTCAAGGCAGCCATTTTAACCGCTACGCCACAGATACTTTCAAAGTCTAGTGTCAACATAAGAAAGAAAACAGATTTATTGGAAGCAAAAACGACAACACACAGAAAATGAGCACACAAAAATCACACAGAAAATGACATTAAAAACAATATGAGGAAATTTAAAACAGTAGGTACCTAAATATGAACAGACACAAGATAAGACCACAAGAAATATTTGACTGTCACCGTGGCGCAGTGGTTAAGGTGGTCGCCTCGCCACTACATCGCCGTGCTGGGTGACGTGGGTTCGATTCCCACACGAGACAAATATTTGTGTGATTCATAGATATTTGTTTCTAGTCTGGGTGTACTTTGTGTCCGTTAGTTCCATGTTTGTAAAGCTCCCCGCGACACAGGGATTGTTCCCTAAAGCGGGCGTTGTCTTTTTAAAAAAATAAAAAAAACTAAAAATAAAAATATAATGCTGCATGTTCAAATGCAGCATTAAGCATAACAGCCCCATGACGTCCACTGCTGGACATAGACCTTTTTTTTAAGAGGGAAAAAAAAATTGGTGTTAAAACTGCAATAAGTTGATAATGAAATTGAATATAAATGAATATTTGGCGATCTGCCAACAGCGGCTCCATACACAGAGTTAGTCTAAATATAGTTAGTTAAAATTAACTTTCTGAAGTTAACTGAGCAAGTATCTATATATATCTTTGACAGGCCTATTGGTCTAGTGGTTAGTGACCCTGACTGCTAAGCCGGAGGTCGTGGGTTCGATCCCCAACCAGGACAAATCTTTGTGTGATGAGCATAAAGGTTTGTTCTGTGTCTGGGTGTAATTTATCTATAACATGTATGTATTTACAAAAAAAAAATGTATTTCAGCTATCAGCTGTTTAGTACCCATAAAACAAGCAAATATAATTGCTTAATTTGAGACTAGATGGCGCTGTGTGAATGTGGTAGAATATTATTATTATATCTGCCTGTTGAGCATACAAGGACGGGACTGTGGACTTAACATACTCCAAATTTAATTAAATCCATACTAATCTTATAAACCTGTAGTGTTTGTTTGTTTGAACGCTAGGATCTCAGAAACCACTAGTCCGATTTGAGAAATTCTTTTAGTATTGGATAGCCCATTTATCAAGGAAGGTTATAGGCTATATAACATCACGCTACGGCCAATAGGAGCTGAGCAGTGGCCAAATAAAGAACAACGGGAGCGAAATCCTGCGCGATTTCTTGTTACAAATATACACCGTAACTTAATATACCTTTTGTGAACGCGCTAAGAGTTTGTGTGAACGCGCTAATCTCAGAAACTAAGAAAGAAAGAAAAGAAAGAAAGAAAGATAATTTATTTGACAATATGACACCCTAGTTTGTAACTTTCTTTATAATACTATTTTTTTATTTCCTTACAAGAAATAAAAGGCTTTTTTATTTTTTATTTATTTATTTTATGTAGAATATGGTCATAATGCCAAAAGGGCGAACAGCTCAGCATTATGTCAGATTAAAAATTTTTTTTTTTTTACAAACTACTGGTCTGATTTCAAAAATTCTTTATAAATAACTCACGCGACAGCCTATAGGAGCTGAGCAGTGACCAAACACCGAGCGAAGCCCCGCGCGACTTTTAGTATAGTAATATGCTTGTCAGTGAATGACCTTCAATCGTCAAGGTCAACTGTTGATAGACAGTGAAACTTGTGAAATTAAACCTATTCACAGATCAGAGTACGCGGTCGGTTTGTGAAATAACTCGAGTGCAACGTCTCCCGGGACGTTCACCTTCCACTCCAGACATGTCTATCTAAATATATATTATATATACGAGTATATGCTTCTGTCTGAGAGATCCAATTTGGTCTGACGGCCACGATCAAACATCATTCTATATTAAACTTAACGGACACTTGTATATTCCTTTGTATGCTTTCTTTTTAGGGTTCCGTACCTAAATATGAAAAACACGGAACCATTATAGGATCACTCCGTTGTCCGTCTGTCAAGAATATTTTTCTCAAGAACGCGTAGAGGTATAAAGCTGAAAAATAAAATCATTTTACTCGGTGCCGCGTAAAACATAAATCAAAATTCTAAGTTAGTTAGTTACTTTTTTTTTTGTAATTAATTATATAAAATAGTTTTAAATTCAATTAAATTATTTCCATTATTATAGTTTTTTTTTCTGTGTAAATAAATAAAATCTTTAAAAACATAATTTTTAATTCTAAGTGAATTACCCCCTTTGGTATACCTTGACCTATAACATTGCCAAAAAACTATATAAAAAAATTCATTATCGTCCGGCACCCGGTACGCGTGTCCGACTCGCACTTGACCGGTTTTTTTATACCACGAGGCAAACAAGCTTACTGCTTGCCTGACTCTCTCACCACTCCATTTTCAAATGTTTATATGGATATTAAAACTCAAAATTTTAAATTTTACACAATTTTTTTGTTGTATATTTTTTTAGATCGTGGCAATAGCAAATACAACAAAAAAAAAAAATGAGCCAAATCGATCGAGCCGTTCTCATGTGAATCCATCACATACTTTTCGGCGATCCATTTTTATTTATATACATTACGAGTCAAAACGAATAATAATGACGTTCATCCATGCATGAGAACTAACAATAAAGAGGTTCTTCATGACTCCCTTTAGGTTTGAAACAAAAATATTACACTCTGTTTGTATGACTCAGTGGGAATACCGACATATTTGCATTTCTCGTACACAACAGGATACGATACACGCAATACTGTACTGAAATGGACTCGTCTCACGCTTTGCGATGAGGGAAGTGGATAATTTCTTTCCTACTCCTCCATTTACTTCTGATTAATTTCGTTGCGGGTTCCAAGACAGTAGGTTAGGCATTCCCTGGGACTCCCGAGCGTCAAAACTTGTGTTTGCAAGGGTCAATGCTGTTAATCTTGGCTCAAAGGAGTTGCACTGGTGTCCATGCGGGTGGGATTGTCCCGTAAACATTAATAAACATAATAATAATATTCTACAACATTGACACAGCGCCATCTAGTGCCACAGTAATCAATTATATTTGCTTGTCTTGGGTACTAAACAAGTAACAACTGATTTTTTTTCGTAAATACGTACATATTATAGATAAATCACACTCAGACACAAAACAACGCTCATCACACAAAGATTTGTCCTAGGTGGGGATCGAACCCACCGGCTTAGCAGTCAGGGTCACTAACCACTAGACCTACAGGCCAGTCAAACCATATTTGAGCAAGGGTGTTTTGGAGTGCAGTCCTCGACTAGGCAAGCGTAGAGTAGGTTCCAGCTTGGTGGATCTGAAGAATGTCGCTGGGCCTGACTGGGTGTGGAAATGGAGTACCGAGTGTAATGGCGCGGGTTAGGAGAGGACTATGCCCAACTGTGGACTGCAATAGGCTGAAATGATGATACTGGTGATTAAATAATTAAAATTGTTTCCGTGTAGTGACGGCTTAAGAATACATAATGTCACTACCGCATATCAACCCGTGAGTGTCGTAAAAGGCGACTTAGGTACACTGCAAGAAAAGGAAAATTCGAAACAAACCCTTATCAACACATAAGGCCAGCGTGGCATAGTAGGCTAAATTCTCTCCACATTCTTTGGAGACCCGTGCCCAGCAGTGGGACGTTTATGGGTTGAAATGATGATAAATACTTTATTATCGTAAATGTGTAAATAATTAAATTAAACGCTACGTGAAGTTATCAACAATGAAGCACATCAGTTGTATCCGTTCACTGATATTACTCATATTGGAATTTTTAATTAAAAACCGTCCTAGCGAGTGCCGACACGTGGCGCCGCCTGTTACGTGATATGTGAATTAATATTTATTAAACGCTAGCTGTCGTGTTTTTGCAATTGCTCAGCTCTTATTGGCCGCAGTGTGATGTTATATAGCTAATAGGCTATGCAATGCAACACAAAAATAAATATTTTTTTCAATTCGGTTCAGTTAATTAATAATATAATAATAATAATATTCTACCACATTCACACAGCGCCATCTAGTGCCAAATTAAGCAATTACATTTGCTTGTCTTGGGTACTAAACAACTGATATACTACTTAAATTTTTTTTTTTGTAAATACATACATATTATAGATAAATTACACCCAGACACAGAACAAACCTTCATGCTCATCACACAAAGATTTGTCATATGATTATTAACCTTTCTCTTGAATCAGTCTATCTATTAAAAAAAACCGCTTCAAATTCCGTTGCGTAATTTTAAAGATAGCATACATAGGGACGGACAGACAGCTACAGTGACATTGTTTTATACTATGTAGTGATCTATCATCATTAATAACTTAATTAATAACGAAGTAGGTACTTCTTTATCTTCGTGACAGCGCTAATTAAACGTCAGTCCAGTAATGACATTCAATGAAAACTGCTGAAATAATGTTCAATTACTACTAGCGGACGGACAGACAGGACTATTTATATTAGTATAGATAACAATTGAATATGGAAATCATATTTTCAATATTCAGACGACAGATGCATTGTGCATTTTATTTCTTTTTCTTTTGAAACAAAGTGCAATCAAGTTTGTATTGAATATTGATTTAATTTTATATTGAGGACTTTTGCAATCCCATTTTATATGTTATTAGTGATTATACCGACTTTTCATATGTATCTATTTACTAGAAGTTGCGCTGGGCTTCGCTCCCGTTATTTGGTCACTGCTCATCTATTAGCCGTAGCGTGAAGTTATATACCTTATATAACCTTTCGCGTTAAATGGGCTATCCAACATTACCAACATTTTTCAAATCAGACCAGCAGTCCCTGAGATCTTTGCGTTTAACCAAACAAACAAAAGCTTTATAATATTAGTATAGATATTGAGGGTTATGAAGGTCAAAATTTCCCATTCATCAGCAACCCATAAAGTCCCACTGCTGGGCTCGGGTCTCCTCTCCTCTAACTAGAGAGCTGAGAGGGTTTAGGCCATAATCCACTCACGCTGGCCTAGTGCGGGTTGGTGGATCAGACATACCCATAGAATTTCTTCTAGGGTATGTGGGTTTCCTCACGATGTTTTCTTTCACCGTTAGCACATGGTAAGTCACATGACTAGTACATATAGATTCCACAAAGTGAAATCCACATTGGTACTGCCGGTCGGGATCGAACTCGGACAGCGTGATTTGCACGCCGGTCTCTTATCCATTCAGCCACCATCGCTTATTGCCCGCGTTACAGGGTTTGTCCGCAGTCTTTAAAACAAAACCAATAAAGTACTAGGCTCGCAGAAACGTGAGGCGATGTAATAGGGGCAGTCCACGATAAAGTTACCTTATATTCGCTGGCACTTACTTACTTACTTTTAACTGACCTGTTGGTCTAGTGGTTAGTGACCCTGACTGCTAAGCCAGAAGTCGTGGGTTCGACCCCCACCCAGGACAAATCTTTGTGTAATGAGCATAAAGGTTTGTTCTGTGTCTTGGTGTAATTTATCTATAATATGTATGTATTTAAGTAGTATATCAGTTGTTTAGTACCCATAACACAAGCAAATATAATTGCTTACTTTGGGACTAGATGGCGCTGTGTGAATGTGGTAGAATAATATATTATTATTACGGCATTGTTCTTATATAAGCTAAGTAAACTTGTACGATTTGTATGTCTAAAGACTTATGCGCCAATCACTTTAAGGTACTTTTTCTTGTGGACTGTGAAACCTAATAGCCGGACAGACCAGCCAGTTTGGCCGGACATTTGGGTAGAAAAGCCGGACACCCTATATTATTGAGGATTTTGTCTCAGTATTAATAGGTACCTACGACAAAAAAAATGTGCGTGCGTGGCTGCGTGGGCGATCGACAGTCGACTCGTTGCCTGCGCTCGGCGCTCGCTCGTTTGTGAAATGTAAAAAGCCTAACAAAAGCCGGACAAGATGGACACCGTTTATTTTGGCCGGACACGCAATCAAAAAGCCTACCTATGTCCGGCTTTATCCGGACGCCTGGTAACGCTACTCGCAGCACATATCTTAATGCAAACCATGAGAAACGTATTCGGTTGCGTACAATCGTACACTTCCAAGATGTCCGCATAAGCTTGTATAACAACAAACAGAATGTGTGACAAAGAAAGGTTTATGAACGAAAACAATGGGCTGTGTTTGTACGCGATTCTTATGCACAACTATCTGTGTTGGGCTAAAAAATTCGCGACTTTTTGTCGCATCATGGCTGGTTAAAAGAAGAAATGCACAACTCTATCGTTCCGAATCAGAAGTATCTATTTAATTTATTTAACCTTTTGACCGCCACGTCAAATCGGTATCGCCTTGCCTTGTGCGCCAAGCTTTTAAAATACAGTACATTTTTGACGTGCCATGCCGTCATTGGAAAGAAAGAAAGAAAGAAAATCTATTTATTCCCAGACTAAATGTACATATTACAGCACAAACATAAACTATAAGACATAAAAAAAAAGTGTCTGAAAAACGGCCCTGTCTCAGCATAATGCTACAACATAAATGTTGTAGCGCTGGTTTTCAGACAGAGCCGGAGCATGCCACTATTATATTAATTATTTTATATATTTATTGGCGTGGTGAGCACATTTTCATTTTATGTGTATAGTCTCTGGCGTTTAAAGGGTTAAAAAACTTAATGCACATATGTACAATGGCGGACTTAATGCCACAGGCATTATCTACCAGTCAACCACGGTGATGCAGACATGATAGAAGTAGGTGCAGTTTGAAAATGTATTAAGTGGAGAAAAAAAAAGAATAAGTTATCTATCTATACTAATATTATAAACCTGTAGTGTTTGTTTGTTTGAACGCTAGGATCTTAGGAACTACTGATCAGATTTGAAAAGATCTTTTAGTGTCAGACAGCCCATTTATCGAGGAAGGTTATAGGCTATATAACATCACACTACTGCCAATAGGAGCTGAGCAGTAGACAAATAAAGAAGGACGGGAGCGAAGCCATGTGTGACTTCTAGTATATAATTAGAAGTCGCGTGGGGCTGCGTTCCCGTCGCTTTTGTTTGGCCACTACTCAGCTCCTATTGGCAGTAGTGTGATGTTATATAGCCTATAACCTTCCTCGATAATGGGCTGACTTGGAGGACGCGGCTGGCACAGACCGTGAGAAGTGGCGCTGTAGAGAATAGGCCTAAACCCAGCGTGCCCCCACGTGGATGTGGGCTGATGATGATGATTATGATGTACTTATATCCTTGCAGCAATCTTCTCGCAAAAGCTAAAAAATGAATACAACAAAATAGTGAACATTTTAATATTCCGCACAGTGCGCGTAACTTGGCGTCATCAGCGCGCATTGTTCTGTCTGTCGCGCCATTAAATACGCGTACATAAGTACTCCATACTCAATATTCGCTGTTCACGAGCGAATTATTCGCTTTATGTTAAAAATGATAAATTAGACGTTCATTAACGTCAAGTTGTATCATTCGTTGACCGAAATGACACGAAAATAAAATTTATGTTAAAGAAATCTATACTTAATAAGCTGATGAGTTTGTTTGTTTGGTTTGAACGCTAGAATCTCAGGAACTACTGCTCCGATTTTAAAAAATCTTTTAGTGTTAGATAGCCCATTTATCGAGGCAGGTTATAGGCTGTATAAAATCACGCTACAGCCAATAGGAACTAAGCAGTGCCCAAATAAATTCCCACGCGACTTTTATTTAGTACTACATAAAAAAATACATATAACATTACCTTAACCCGGGTACATTTTCAAGCTCCCTGCTGATAATAATGACAAAAAAACATATCCTATCCAATCGAAATATCGAACCAGTATGCAGTAGTTTCAAAGACCGGGCATTCTACTTGACAAAGGAAAAGCCGTGCCGTGGCATTCTGAAAAGACACACTATGATTTAATTTACTGCTCCGCTTAGGAGACAAAGAATTTTCACAATGTCCCCGAATCTATATTTACATAGTTAAATACGATTACTAATATGAAGTATTTTATCTTTACAGGTAATGACTCTTGCAAATATTAACGCAGTAAGGGGCAGAGGCAAATGTCTAAAAGGTATTTAAACGCACAGCACACATCTAAACATTGCCGCACACTCATGAGAATGAATCCACATTCTTAAACGTCCATCCAAATAATATCGTCACACAAATAAATGACACGAACCGATTGTCCATGTACTTTGATAGAGGGGAAAGTGTGCGTTTGGCTACTCCCGTAATTGGTCTGAAGGTACCGCTCGCATTGCCCATTGAAACTGTCTAAACAACGAGGAATTGAGCGTGAAAATAATATAATAATAATAATAATATTCTACCACATTCACACAGCGCCATCTAGTCCCAAAGTAAGCAGTTATATTTGCTTGTGTTATGGGTACTAAACAACTGATATACTACTTAAATACATTATTTTTTTTGTAAGTACATACATATAATAAATAAAATTAAACCCAGACACAGAACAAACCTTTATGCTCATCACACAAAGATTTGTCCTGGGTGGGGATCGAACCCACGACCTCCGGCTTAGCAGTCAGGGTCACTAACCACTAGACCAACAGGCCAATCAAATATATACAAAAAGAGATTATACATAATTGAATGGTTAGGAATTGTAAGTAGTTCTATTTTTTTTTTTAACCAAACCTATCCAGTAGAGTATCAAAATACATTGAATCAAATGGAGATTACAAATATACATAAGTTATGTATTTAAATTTAATCTAACTAAAAATTTTACGGTCTTTTTAGTGCGTTACTCTCTATTGATTTTTTGCAGTCGGGTTATTAATTTTTTTTAATAATATTTACTTGTTAATACAAGTTGACGTAATTCTAGACAATGTATTGAAAACATATCAAAAACATAGCTCCGAATAAATTATAAAAATTGAAAACCATGAAATTTGACACTAAATTGAACCCTCTTAAATAAATAACTTCTATTACGAGTCATGGACAATTATAAATTAGACATTCATCGTCATCATCATCATCAACCCATTAATGTCCCACTGCTGGGCTCGGGTCTCCTCTCTTTTATCTAGAGAGCTGAGAGGGTTTTAGATCATAATCCACACACGCTGGCCTAATGCGCGTTGGTGGATGGTGAATTAGTCATTACATAAAATTAAAAATAAGTGCTAGATAGCCTATATGAAACTTATTTGATAGATTTTTGATGTATTTTTCATAAAAAATCTGTCAAGTCTCAGGTAGTTTATTAGACACTTACTTGAAAGAATGAAAATGCCCGATGAAAAAGGCCCTTAGTGTTATTTTCATCAGCGGACAGTGTGAGAGATGGTCCCGTGGGTAACCCGTCAAATTGAGCCGCCTGAGGAAAGGAGCTGCCAAAAACTGTACCTTTTGGCTTCGCCGTAGTTGGGTAAAAAGTGTTAAGCCCAAGTTGTAGAGAATTTTATCAGCTTTCATTATATAATACAATAAAATTTCGTACGACTCACTGTTTTCGAGATGTAAGCAGAAATCAAAAAATGGTACCGGTGCTAGAGAATTTAACACATTTTAAAAAATCTACCATTTTTCGAAGCTCATAGCTATGCAACAATTGGAGATAGATAAATATGTCCAGCCAAAGTTGTAGAGAATTTTATCAGCTTTCATTGTGTAGTACAATAAAATTTCGTACGACGCATTGTTTTCGAGATGTAAGCAAAAAACCCAAAAACGGGACCTTCTTTGTGCTCCCCGCCTTCGGGCTCACCTCGGGGGGTAAGGACTTTTAGTATGTTTATCTCCTAACTAGTCTAAAGAAAGTTTCTGCTTTCGACATTTCCCTCCACAGTACCATTTACCATTGAGGGGTTATAAAGGGTCGATTCTAACACGGTCGTGACAGTCCTCGTGTTGTAGGCGTCCATAGGCTAATATATATTACCATCTGGCTGTCCGTAGGTTGGCTCACTATAAAAAAAAACAAGTCTTGCTGTGTAGTATTCCTCATCAATATTCATTACATATATAAAACTTTCCAATACATCTATTCAAGTGAATATCAAAAAACATTACACAATTGGTTACCTGAAGGAAGGGTTTCTCGTATCACCCGGCGCGGCCACCACTCACCCGACTCAACATCTAAAACGAACAAAAACACGAAAAAAAACTAAAATGTAACAAAGGTAGGGTCGACTTGACCACCTGTCGCAGCATGGGGGTTACAATACGAACCTCAATGGAAGTTAAACTTTATGCAATAGGAAATTAAGTTGAGATTTACTTATCATTGTTATTGAATTTAATACTCTACCTGTCTGGATGTTTTAGAAAAAACTAAATTTTAATATTGATTATACGAAAGGTTAGACAGGTTCTTTTTGAAAGTTTTAAAATTTTATATGTGTTTGAAAAGACTGATGAATGTTGAAGATTGTAGCAAGTGGAAGGAAATAGTCTCTGCCTACCCCTCTGTTGGGAAAGAGGCGTGATCTATATGTATGATACCTATATATGTTTGTTTTAATACATAATATTATAACGAACTGTTAACATAAACGATTGCACTCCCAGTTTGTTGTTAGGATTTTTTTTCTTTATTCGACGCGTGCGACGGTTGCAAACAGACCTACACGTACCGATGCCTGAATGAATGAAAGCAGAAGTGTCATATGCGAGTGATCGACCCTTCAAACCCCTCCCCTCTCCAATGAGCTCTGTACACCACTACTTACAGCAGGAACTAGTACATATAATCATATAAATTCCACAAAGTGAAATCCACATTGGTACTGCCGGTCGGGATCGAACTCTGACCGCGTCTTTAGCACGCCGCGCCGGTGACTTATCCATTCAGCCACCATCGCTTTTTTTTTTATGACGTTTATAAGTATCATGTATTTGATCTATCTATACAAATAAATAAAAATGGTGTGTCTGTTTGAAATAATAAAATAACCGCTTTTTACCACATGCTTATGAATGAATATACGGTACATTTACCAAAATAACATATTTTACAATTTTTGTCTGTCTGTTTGTTCCGGCTAATCTCTGGAATGGCTGGACCGATTTCGACAGGACTTTCACTGACGGATAGCTAATGTCACAAGGAGTAGCTTAGGCTTTTTTGATTTTGGAAAAAATATCAGGGTTCCGTAAAAAAAAACTCCATGAATGCGGCATTAGTTGCCCACGCGAAGAAGTCGCGGGCACAGCTATAGCTAGTATGAAATAAAGATTATGACTACGACTATGGTATCAAATAAATTTCCTTTTCTATACCCTTCTAAGAATAACAGTGAAGCCATTATATGCCACATAATTTTTTTTTATTTTTTTTAATGTTTCACTAAACTGGACATACACAGGACAATACATAACATCACTCTAAAGCAAACAATTTTATTTATTTATTAACACAGTATACACAGAAATGTACAAAGGCGGACTTAATGCCAGAGGCATTCTCTACCAGTCAACCTAAACGGTGATGCAGAGAAGGGTCGAAGTAGGTGCATAAAAAAAGAGATAGTTATAGATTAAATTAAATGAGAATATCAACATTTAAATACATGTACATGTATAATATACACAAATACATAAATTATATATAATATACATATATAGATACAGTATATATACAGAGGAGACCCGATCCCAGCAGTGGGACTTAATGGGTTGCTGATGATGATGATACATACATACAAATAAATAAATATATAAAATAATATACATACTATTGTTGTTTTTTTTTAATTTTCATGTATGACCTCCTAGAAGTGAACACAGCATGCGTTTATATAAATATACTAGTGTTATAAATAAATAATTTAAACGAAACATTATAATTATTTATTACATAACTAAACGTCGTGGAAAGGATACGAAACGGTCAAGCGTGAGCGGCCACAATCGAACCGTAAAATAGGGCGGGAAGTACGATGGACAGATAACGGTTTCAGACGGTTTTTACGGCTAAAGGTTCATACAGTTGTTAAGTTAAATCTATCATTTGTTTAATAGTTGGGGCTGGTTTTTTGGTAATTGTTGTGTCGTTTATATTTTTTAGTTAGCGATGGTAGTATATTAAATAATACTGGCCTGTTGGTCTAGTCAGTCTAGTGGTTAGTGACCCTGACTGCTAAGCCAGAGGTCGTGGGTTCGATCCCCACCCAGGACAAATCTTTGTGTGATGAGCATGAAGGTTTGTTCTGTGTCTGGGCGTAATTATCTATAATATGTATGTATTTACAAAAAAAAAAATGTATATAATTAGTATATCAGTTGTTTATTACCCATAACACAAGCAAATATAATTGCTTAATTTGGGACTAGATGACGTTGTGTGAGTGTGGTAGAATATTATTATATTATATATTATTAATATCATGTCATTTTATAAACAAACTAGCTGTGTCTACGACTTCGTTCGCCTGCTGTTTTTTTTTCACGGAACCCCGTTTATTTTTACCAAGTCTAAGTAGCCTAAGTTACAAATACAAATACAAATTCATTTATTCACAAGAATTATGGTACATAGAGATGGTTTAATTGAAGTAGATAGTCCAGCACATTCTACCATAACAATGGTGCGTGAATATTGTTAGTATAGTACAAAAAATAAAAAAATGTTGTAATTAATAAATTATGAATTAATATACTGAAATGATGATAATTTATTTTATAACATATTTGCTCGTAAAGGGTCTCTTATTTCACCAATTTCAGTGTTGTAATGTATCTCATTACGCACTAGTGCGGTAATGTAAAGTAAATTGCACGGCTTCTAAAAGCCAGCCCTCTCGTTCACCCTGGTTAATCAATAGTTGTAATTTAGGTAAAAAATTAATTAAAATAGCAAATAGGTTACGCTCTGGTCACTATCCATCAAGGAAATTCAGCTACCTGATGAAAAAAGTGGATTCCCCTAATTGTGACATATGTGGTACTCTTGATGATGTTCAACATTTACTTATGGATTGTGTCAAATATAAGAGACAGAGAGACTCATTGCTGTCTAAATATGACCTAAACATGAACGACATCGGAGTGTTCACTAGTATATTAGCGAGCCCGACTTCAGATATTGCATCTGACTTATTTGCTATATTTATACAGCAGTGAGGTATCTCTTAGTATGTAAGTAGAGATAACATGTAGAAGGTACGATGGGGGTGACATATTACTTAGTAATAAAACCCCTAAACAAATAGATTAAAAAAAAAAAAAAAAAAAAAAACGGCTTCTCATGCTCACATACTAATAATAATCGCGGGGCTCCGTCTAAAACGAACGGTACCTATTTTTTTAAATCTTAGCAAAGAGTTTTTATGTCAGAAAAGTGGTCAACATTTTATAAATAAAATTAACTTTGGGAGATAAAATAATTATGATATATATAAAATAAACATTTAATTCTTTAACTTAATTAATTTAGACCATAAATTACAACCATTTATCTGTAATAAAACACAAAAATATTAATTTACTTTATTAGTAATACTGGCCGTTTTTGTGTTTTGGCCTTAAAAAAAATAGCAATATCGCCTCAGCTGTAATTATCAACTTACCGCACTTATATCATAATACATATATTACTTCTTGTGACATTAGCTATCCGCCAGTGTAAGTCCCGTCATAATAGGTTCAGTCGTTTGTCGTATCATTGTTACAATAAAGATTTATTATTTATTTATTAATGTTTGTTTGTCGGTCAAATTCTCATTAGGACACTATCGCTATATAATAAGTTCGACATATTTTTATTATAATTTGTTCATAACTGTCGCATTTTTGTGTGGTAAAAACAAATGTATTTATAAACCCATTACAGGCTGCGTCTGCGCATGACCGGAAGTTGTGCGATTATAACGGACGTAGTTCCGGTTACGGTTCGACTCACACGCACTGTGGGAAGTCACTGTGTCAGGGGACGACTCACAAAATATGTACAACTTAAGTTTTCAGATCTTGTTTTTTATTAACAGTTTCTACATACATAAACAAAGCATCATGTCTTTTTCCCGAAGGGGTAGGCAGAGGTGTTTTACACCCACATTTCGCCAGCTATGTTTGGTCCCATGAAATAGGGGGCGAGCCTATTGTCATCAACCGGGAACATTTGTTTACCAAACTCCAGGTAAATCTTAATACTGGAATTTCATGATAGAAAAACCCAATACCATTTTCACCCGACCCGGGAATCGAACCCGGGACCTCTTGCACAGCAGTCGTATACACTTCCCGTTGCGCCACCGAGGCAGTTTTCGATTTCGAACGATTTCTAGGCTATATTATACCACGCTATGGCCAATAGGAGCTGAGCAGTGGCCAAATAAAGAACAACGGGACCGAAGCCCTGCGCGACTTCTATTAAAACATAAAACCAGTTGCTATGACAACTGCTTTCCACCATGCATATTCTATAATTAAAGTGGGGCGGGGTTTCGCTCCTGTCGTTCTTTATTTGGCCACTGCTCAGCTCCTATAAGCCGTAGCGCGATGTTATATAGCCTATAACCTTCCTCGATAAATGGGCTATCCACAACTAAAAGAATTTTTCAAATTGGACCTGTAGTTCCTGAGATACTGGCGTTCAACCAAACTCTATAGCTGTATAATAATATAAGTCTAAGGCTGAGATCAAAATCGCTCGCTGTGGCGGAAATAAGGTGAGGCCTATGTTCAGCAGTGGACGTCATTGGACTGATATGATGATGATGATGATGAAGGCTGAGATCTATAGACCGTACTTGGACTTTGCTCAGACTTCACTCCAACAAAACTTTGCTCAGCCTAATCTGAGCCAAAGCATTGATTTGGAATCTATAGACAATGTCATTGCTTAGCTCGCGTACGAGTAGATGTTTCATTTCATGCATCATCTTCTGCTGAAAACTTTGTAAAATAAAAGATAAAACGAATGATACAATACTTTTTGTAATTTATAATAGTCCAAAAACTCCGTTTTCTTAAAATTACTAGATTATTTTTAAATTTTGTTGTCTAAAATTGGTTAAATGTAATAAATATTAAGTTATGAAAGAAATTGAGTAAAGGATCGCTAATGACAGTGCTATACGACAAAGTTCAATAATCATTTTAAAATTATGACATTTGTACACCATTATTTTTTACAGTATAATAGCCAAAGATTTTCGTAAGTCGTCGATTTTGAGAACTTTGACTTTGCTTAGCTTGGGCTTGGATAAAGTCAAAGTTTGCACTATAAATACCGATTTTGTCTTATCTCGAAAGTTTAGTCAGAGCAAAGTCCAAGTACGCTCTATAGATCTAGCCTAAGTTTAATAATGGTGATGGTGACCTTAGTGTAATCAAAGGTCATGACCTCATGAGGTTATAATTGAGAAGGCATGTAGGTCAGAAAAGAAAGTAATCATCTCTAGTAATTTACCTTGGGTTAGCGTTTAGATACGCACACCTATAAACAATATGTGGGAATGTATTACGTATTTATAGTTACGTATTCATCAAATGTTGGGAATAAGCACACTAGGAAAGTGTATGGTAAAAGTGAAGTTGATTAGTAAAAAAATAGGTTATATGTTATTAAAAATAGTAAGGCAGAAAACTTTACATATAAATTGCATAATTATTATATTATAACATCACCATTTCAACCCATAAACGTCCCACTGCTGGGCACGGGTCTCCTCCAAACATTTTGGCGGGAATTTAGCCTACTATACCACGCTGGCCAGACAGACGCGTTGGTATAGTTTGTTTTGAATTTTCCTTTTCTCGCAGTGCTCTTGGCCCTGATTCTGACTCATCGGATTGCTCCCGGATCGTAAACTTTTGCGAATCTTAGAACGACGTATTTTTACAGCTTAGTTATTAAGTGTTAGAAATTAGTTTACCGTATAAAAAATTAAAAACTGATTAATACCTATAGGATTATTTTCTACATCCATCTGTTTTTTAACATTCTTTTTTTTTACTTTAAATAAACTGACAGTTCTGACCGAAAATATTCCGACAACTCAGAATCAGGGGGCTGATCTGCATAAGGTTACTCCCTTAATCGCCTCTTACGACACCCACAGGTTGAGATGGGGTATCTGTATTATTATTGTCAGTCAAATACTCATAGATAACAGATATCGTATACGACGTTCATATGTCATATATATATTATGACATATGAACGTCAACAAACAGTTCATTAACGTTGCTGGCAGATTGCGTCTTGAATTATCTCACATCTGCATCTGTGCACGTCAAACAGCATTGTTCGTTATCTTGTCACCATTTATTACGTAATGCATCTGTTAATACATAATTCTTTGGAGGAGACCTCTGTCGTCCGGTATTGGGAAGTTTATGGATTGACATAAAAAAAGTAAATACCTAATACAGATTAAAGAGAAAAAGTGTTGTGGATACAATTTTCATACGGGACAAAAAGTTCAGATGTGTTTCTGATAATAAATCAACTTTCTAGCAAAATTTACTAGTTACATACAGTTATACCAAACCTCTGTAGGTTTGGTAATAAATAATCGAAGATAAGTTAATAATATATAATAATTACATGAATGTAACCTTTTCTATTCTCGATAGATTCGATTTTAAAATATTTAAATATAATACTGACTCCCTAAGCGAGTTTATGATATATTTTTGTGAGCAATAATTCGCGCCGATATATATATATTCAGTAATTACTTGCTATGATTTCCCAACGGAATATTTCCTATACGAACGTATTTAAAACGGAACGTTCTCTATTTAAACTCCAAATTATCGCGGTCAGACTTCCACAAAGCAGCTCCCAGAGGCATAATGGAATTAAATCCTTTGCCTCGCTAATGACGGTACGGCGGCCATCTTGTGTCGTTGACAGCTGTCACCGTTCCCGCCATTTGAGCTCGTTTGACGTTTATTAGGAATGAAAATTATTTTTTATTGATACTTTTTTATGTGGTACTTAGATCTTAGATACGGTGACGACAGAAAAATATTACGAGGGAACGTACTAGACGTGACAGTGACAGTGTTAAACTTTGTTGTATTTTTCACACAACAAGAATTTTATAGACTGGTTACATGGTTTTATAGACATAGGGTAATTCGACTTACTTAATCTATTTTGAAATTTTTCATAAAATTTTTGGGCCGTTACACATAAAAATCTATGAGCGTTTGACAGTGATGTCAAAATCAACTAAATCGATAGTCCGAGGTGATCTCTAGTACGCCATCTGGGCTGCATTAGTGGTACTAAGAGTATTTCAGAAATTTGTCACCCGGGCATACTTGTATATCTACCTAACCAAATGGGATGGAAATTTCCTTCAAGATCAAGATAAATTATATATATAAAGTCATAGGTGTGACTTAAGTCACATAAAAACTGTTTTTTTTTTAAATTACAGCTTGGATGGCACCGGCGCAATAAGGCATTATAAATGATGAACAGAAGCGAGTTCCAAATAGTTCCAATACCGAAGAAGCGAAGCTCTTTCATTTTCTTTAATAAAGTAAATTAAAAATTCAATAATATTAAACTGGAACGCGACTAATTGCCTCATCATTTGAGATTTTCTCTCGGGTAACTAACTTTATCTTATTAATAACGTTCCGTGTCCGCACTATAAGAAATCTTTAAAATAATCTAATTTACAATCACAATTAACTTCTTATACAAATTTAATTTATTATCCGTTCATAGCAAAGGGTCAAGATATCGCGATTTAAAAATACTTTCACATGTATCACAAACATTATCAATTTTAAAAGTATTTAATAATAGTGAACTTGTAGAAAGTTATACATTTAATAAGATATCTTTTAAAGTTTAGACAGCCGTCTCCGTTAAATTTAAATTTCACTTTGAAATGCAGATTCGTATATTTGATTTAGAATAGTTCAATGTGCTATTTAAATATTTTTTTAAACATTTGCATGCTGTTTTATTAGCTAAATACGATAAGGACTATTATTACTATATCACCACTTATATAATAATAATAATAATATTCTACCACATTCACACAGCGCCATCTAGTCCCAATGTAAGCAATTATATTTTCTTGTGTTATGGGTACTAAACAACTGATATACTACTTAAATACATTTTTTTTTTGTAAATACATACATATTATAGATAAATTACAACCAGACACAGAACAAACCTTTATGCTCATCACACAAAGATTTGTTCTGGGTGGGTATCGAACCCACGACCTCCGGTTTAGCAGTCAGGGTCACTAACCACTAGACCAACAGGCCAGTTATATAATTATGTTCCCTATTTATGACAAATAAATATTTGAATTTATATTCGACTAAATTAAGGACATAAACTAAACTCGTAGTGGTAACACTATTAACTTTAATTCATTACAAATGACTAACAAATTTCACCCACCATCACTCCCACCCTATTATATTTACATCGGCTAATAGACGCTTCACACCTTTAAATCCACAGGGGGTCAATAGTAAGGTGTTAGCACCGTTACATTTCATATTTGTCATTTAAAAACGGCTAGTTAATGGTTCTTTTTATGTTGTTCATTAGAGAGCGTCCGCGTCGCGGCGCCAGACTCCCCTTTGGGGATGAATTTTTAATATTCCTATCTTATAGAGTTATTTATAGACTGTCTTTTATAAAACTTTTGTGAAAATTTAATGGTTTCATATCAATCAATGGTGTACTCATTCGAATTATAAGCGTCAAAAAGGATCGAATACAGTTAACGACGCGACAATTTTTTTCACATTTTCAAAAGAAAAAAAAGCGCGGAAAATTCGAAATCATAAATATTTTCTTAAATGTAATTCTGTCACAAATTAGCACAAATCAAGAGCTATTCGTGTAGAAAATTCCAAAAACACAACAGTTTTGCATGCAATATCTCGAAAACCTGAAGTTCCACAAATTATATTTCCAGCGCACAGAATTTTTGAAATCGGTCCAGTAGTTTTTAACGTTATTCGTTATATACAAACATATAAAAATACAAATCCTTCCTCTTTATAATATTAGTATACCTACATAGATTTTTCAAATAAATATTCTAAGTCGGTATTGCATCTTCAATAACAAGAAAAACAGAAAATTCTTTAATATATTGTTCGAGAGCGCCATGTGTTATTTTTTCCACGTAAATCAGGCGCGGGCGACGGACGGCGGACATGTTTCCCCAACTCAATTAGTTCCCACCGCATATCGGGATGAACAGACACTCATTACACAACTTGTACGATATGTGTATGTCGGTACGCACTCGTCCACAACAGCTACAGCGGTAACGTTGTGCGGAAATTAATAATAATATAATAATAATAAAAAGTTTATTTATTGGCAACAGACGCCCAATGGTTGGCTACGTACCCGTTGGACCTCCAAGTTTCGACCCTATCACAAAATTACCCGTTCGACCTCATTTTTAGGTCCCGTTGGACCTTCTTCAAAATATAACAATCAATGTGCCCTTTCGACCTATTTTTTAGTGCCCGTTGGACCTTCAATATTAAATCAAATAAAAAAGACTCCGTTCGACCTCTTTTTCAGTACACGTTGGACCTTCAAAAAATATGTGTTATTTTTAATAAGAAAAGGTACAGTTACGTTTTAGTAATATCTTAATCTAAGTGTTAGTAATAAATTTATAAATTAGAAAAGTACACAGTATTTACATTTAACTTAACATAATGCCTCCACACAGGTGCGTCCTGTTTCACCGCCAATGTGTTGAGAATGCTGTTGGTGCTAACCCAGGCTCTGCTTAATGAGGCGGTCCTGTTGCGAATGATCGCATGGTAGTCGGCCTTTTATTATTACATTAATTAAGACTTATTGCCATGCCAAATGGTTGTAAACATGCTTTTTTCCACAGAGGTGACCTTGGTGGAGCTTGGTTGCTATCGGCGTAGTTTGTATGAAATTTGGTTTACAGCTGGCTAGATGGTTTGAATCCACCTAGGTCTCCTCTGTTGGAAGACAAATTTAATAACAGTGTGGCACGCGTTTCAATGTTAAACTGAATTTTGGTTGTGTAAAATAAAATAAATAGGCCTCTAATATATTATAAAGAAGAATGCAATAAAAACTGTTTATTTATTAACTCTGCTGTAAATTTCAGTCAGTCAAACCCAAAAATTTAACCAATTCAAGTCGACACACCTTGTGCAAAGTAGGTTAACAGTTCTCGACTTACTAACCCATTTAGTTGACTAATTAATTAAATTAGATACTTAAATACGAAGCGTGTACATCAAGGCACAGAAATGAACGACAAAATAGTCAACGCACACGGCAGTGACAAATTAAAAATGAATAATTGTCTTTCCGTGGTATGTGGTATTGTAATGTGGGTAGGGCACATACTACTCGTTTGTATATACGAGGCATGTTTTGTTAATGAATTAATTGATTAATGATTGCTTGTAACGTGATCTGGTCTCACTCTGATATTAATATGTCTAAATTAAAAAAAAAAGGTTAAGAGCATTTCGGACCATGCTCAATGAAGGGTTCCGCAGCGTATGAGCGTAACTTTTACGTTTTTGTTGAGTAGTAGTGCGCGTAGCGTAGTTTTTTTGACAATAATTCAAAAACGGTTATGTGTATGGAGGGGGATTAGGGATTTAACTAGAAATCGCGCGGGGCTTCACTCCCGTCGTTCTTTTTTGGCCACTGCTCAGCTCCTATTGGCTGTAGCATGATGTTATATAGCTTATAACCTTCCTCGATAAGTGGGTTATCTAAAACTAAAAGAATTTTTCAAATCGAACCAGTAGTTCCTGAGATCCTAGCGAACAAACAAACAAACTCTACAGCTTTATATATAATACTAGCTTCCGCCCGCTGCTTCACCCGCGTGGTATGTATTTAATACCTTTAAACCTTCCTCTTGAATCATTCTATCTATTAAAAGAAACCGCATCAAAATCCGTTGCGTAGTTTTAAAGATTTAAGCATACATAGGGATATAGGGACAGAGAAAGCGACTTTGTTTTATACTATGTAGTGATTACATCATTCTCTTTATAAATTTCATTGACATAATTACATCGATTACAACACTTTGCGCTGTAGCATGGTGCGGGTGACAGTAAAGTTGTCTGTATGACTAGACTAGAACATTCTGGTTGGGTTTAAATTAATTTACTACAGTTATTAATAATTTAATATATTACGAATGTGGTACAGCTGAAATACTAAATCATAATTTGTAAATCGCGGCTACTTTCATGAGTGAAACGAAATGTTAGTGAAACTGTCACCCGCACCATGCTACAGCGCAAAGAGTGTAGTTTTCGAGTAAAATACCTGGGATAGACGGACGGACGGATATGACGAAACTATAAGAATCTGTTATTGCCATTTTGGCTACGGAACCTTAAAAATCTAACTTAAGTTTTAGTTATGGACTATACTTGCGACTGGCGTGTTGGTCTAGTGGTTAGTGACCCTGACTGCTAAGCCGGAGGTCGTGGGTTCGATCCCCACCCAGGACAAATCTTTGTGTGATGAGCATAAAGGTTTGTTCTGTGTCTGGAGGTATTTATCTATAATATGTATGTATTTACAAAAAAAAAATTATTTAAGTAGTATATCAGTTGTTTAGTACCCATAACACACGCAAATATAATTGCTTACTTTGGGACTAGATGGCGCTGTGTGAATGTTGCAGAATATTATTATTATTATATTAATTTCCTTGACTAGTACATATAAATTCAACAAAGTGAAATCCACATTGGTACTGCCGTTCGGAATCCAACTACTACACTTATCCAATCGACCGCCATTGATTCGCGACAGAAAGAAATTTCAAGTGATATACAAATAATCGTATGTAACGAGGGGTGGTCTGACAGCCCGTCTGTCTGTCTGACACACCCTGACTCGTAGACGTGAACTGACACGCAAGCTCACTCTTTCTTACCAGGGTTATACACTAGTTATTATACCGTTGGTTTACAGGCTTAGTCTTAGTCATAATCTAATTTTTTTTTTTATTTTTTTTTTTTAAAAGACAACACCCGCACTAGTGAACAAGCCGTGTGTCGCGGGGAGCTTTACAAACATGTAACTAACGGACACAAAGTACACCCAGACTAGAAACAAATATCTATGAATCACACAAATATTTGTCTCGTGTGGGAATCGAACCCACGTCACCCAACACGGCGATGTAGTGGCGAGGCGACCACCTTAACCACGGTGACCTCACCTGCGCCACGGTGACAGTCATGGCATTTCATACTAGAAGTCACGTGGGGTTTCGCTCACGTAGTTTTTATATAGGATCCAAAGTCCCAGGTAATCCATAGTTATATAGGGCGGGTAATAGTACAGATAATTCCAACTATCCGTCTGTTTGTTAGAATACATTCCAAAATATGAGCACAGTACAGTAATAATAATTATAGTAAACAGTATGCATGATAGAACGCCCATAGACACCGTTACTCGTTCTAATTCACGACCATAGACTGTAATTACTTCTTTCTTTGCGTGTCTCATGCAATATGGCCGCCGCCGCCTGTTCGCGACTCATAACGTAAAACAGCCGAATATTATGCAGACTGGAATATTTAGTGTCTAGACGAGTGCTTTTCAAACTGATATACTCTGAGGATCGCCGACAACAGAAAAAAAACTAATTTGTTTGTTGTTATGTAGTTCACGCTACACAAAAATTACAATTTCTAGTTTGACTGGCCTGTTGGTCTAGTGGTTAGTGACCCTGACTGCTAAGCTGGAGATCGTGGGTTCGATCCCCATCGGACAAATCTTTGCGTGATGAAGATAAAGGTTTTTTCTGTGCCTGGGTGTAATTTATCTATAATATTATGTACGTATTTACAAAAAAAAAATGTATTTAAGTAGTGTATCAGTTGTTTAGTACCCATAACACAAGCAAATATAATTGCTTACTTTGGGACTACATAGATGGCGCTGTGTGAATGTGGTAGAATGTTGTTTTGTAATGTTATATTTTTCAAAAAAAATCAAAACTTGATTCTATTTTTGAAATATTTTTTTTGTTTATGAGCTTAGAGGGTCGCCAGAATTAATTTTTACTTATATAGTGTTTGCTTATTCGAAAAGAAAAAATACAGAAACATTGGTCTAGGCATCAGACTACATACCTAGTACCTAGTTCGGGGGTATATATTATCACGAGTACCTAAATGACGTAAGCACTAGATGATGATTAATCTGAAATATACTAGAAAATTAATCTAGATAATAGCTAGTTAAATAACCCAGCGTTACTGGAAAAACAATAATTGTTTTGTGACTTTTTGTTACAATATATACATACATAATATAAGATTTATATTGTCCATACGATTAAATAGGAAAACATTGCATTTTTCAAATGACTGATGAATGAATGACTGGCCTGTTGGTCTAGTGGTTAGTGACCCTGACTGCTAAGCCGGAGGTCGTGGGTTCGATCCCCACCCAGGACAAAACTTTGTGTGATGAGCATAAAGGATTGTTCTGTGTCTGGGTGTAATTTATCTATAATATAAGTATTTAAAAAAAAAAGTATTTAAGTAGTATATCAGTTGTTTAGTACCCATAACACAAGCAAATATAATTGCTTAATTTTAGACTAGATGGCGCTGTGTGAATGTGGTAGAATATTATATTATTATTATATTTCAGAAAAAATAACAACTTACCACCTCGGTACGGACTTTGAAGTATATATACGACTGGCTGCCCAAGAGGTATCGGGTTCAATTCCCCGGGTGGGTATAATTAGTATTTGGTATTTCTATCACGAAATGTTTAGTATCATCCCGGAGTTTGGAAATGTGCTCGGTTGATGACAATAGATGACTTTGGGGGAATAGACGTGACCCTATCATTAAAAATCAATGGTGTTAGAAAGCATAGATTAAATGTTCTAAAATCTATATTAGACTAATATTATAAAGCTGAAGAATTTGTTTGTTTGTTTGAACACGATAATCTCATGAACTACTGGTCCGATTTGAAAGAAATCTTTTAGTGTTTGATAGCCCATTTATCGAGGAAGGCTACAGGCTATATAACATCAATCTACGGCCAAAAGGAGCTGAGATGTAGTCAAACAAAGATCTTAGGGAGTTAGGCCACAACAACTTGTAAAAAAATATTACTAATGTCAGTTGTCATAAAATGAAAAGTTAATTTAAAAGGTGAAATACCTTTCACATATTTAAGTTTCGTCATCATTGCTCATACGAAATAATTATGTTTGTTTGTGTAGGTATTTCTCCAAAACCGTTAAACCGAATTCAATGGCTCATAATTACTTAGTAAATTGGAAAGTTGCCATTACAAAATGGCTTAAAAGCCTTTTCAGTACGTGAATGTACAAAAAAAGGTTTTTGTAAGCCGTTGTACTCTATAAGTCTCTGTATAAGTCTGTCGTTAGGGTTGTCAGGTCGCCAAACCTAATAGCCGGACAGACCAGCCAGTTTGGCCGGACATTTGGGTGGAAAAGCCGGACACCCTATATTATTGAGGATTTTGTCTCAGTATTAATAGGTACGACAAAAAATAGTGCGTGCGTGGCTGCGTGGGCGACCGACAGTCGACTCTCGTCGCCTGCGCTCGGCGCTCGCTCGTTTGCGAAATGTAAAAAGCCTAACAAAAGCCGGACAAGACGGACACCGTTTATTTTGGCCGGACACGCAATCAAAAAGCCTACCTATGTCCGGCTTTATCCGGACGCCTGGCAACGCTACCTGTCGTTCTTTATTTGGCCACTGCTCAGCTCCTATTGCCGGTAGCGTGATGTTAGATACCCTATAACCTTCCTTGATAAATGGGCTATCCAATACTTAAAGAATAAAAAAAAAACAATATTCTATCTACATCTACACTAATATTGTAAAGAGGAAAGATTTGTCTTTTTGTATGTAACGAATAAACTTAAAAACTACTGGACCGATTTCAAAAATTATTTTGCCTTTAGAAAGCTACATTAACACTGAGTAACATAGGCTATATAACACCACTCTACGGCCAATAGGAGCTGAGCAGTGGCCAAATAAAGAACGACGGAAGCGAAGCTCCGCGTGACTTCTAGACAATAATAAATAATATATTCTTCTCTGGGTATTGGACATTGGGGTACTGAGAAGTTTGTTTCAAGGTTAAGCAATGTTTGGCAAGGTCAGTCATTAGATGGGTGGCCGTTGTGGCATTTTCATGAGCGTCTTTGTGCTTTGGAAGCCGTCCCGGTTACCATTGTGTTAGTCGTTGTCATGATAGAAACCTTTTGATGTAATTCCAACACTAAGGTCTGCTTCAAACCAGTAGGATAATAATAATAATAATAAACTATAAATTCTTAATAATATTATAAATATTAAAGTATTCTTTTGTTTGTCCTTCCTTGAGGACACAATGGAGCAATGGCCAAATATAATATAATAATATAATATTCTAATAATAATATAACATTCTACTACATTCACACAGCGCCATCTAGTGCCAAAGTAAGCAATTATATTTGCTTGTGTTATGGGTACTAAACAACTGATATACTACTTAAATATTTTTTTTTTTGTAAAAACATACATATTATAGATAAATTACACTCAGACACAGAACAAACCTTTATGTTCATCACACAAAGATTTGTCCTGGGTGGGGATCGAACCCACGACCTCCGGCTTAGCAGTCAGGGTCACTAACCACTAGATCAACAGGCCAGTCATGTCAAATGTGATTTGTTTAAAAATAGGAGAATGAGCGAGTGCTTTAAAGTCCTTTTACTTTACATACCACGCCAGCGATGCTGCGAACAGGAGCAGTAAAGCACTTGCCACATATTTATTTATTTTTATTTATTTATTAAGCATACATTGTTATTACAGGTAATACCCAATACAGCAATGCAGCAATAGAGAACAAAACTAGAAATTAAACTTATAACTAAGACAATCTAGTGTCACCTCAAATTCCACCAAGGAACAGACATGAATGTCGATGCGTTGGCCAACCTCATTAATCATATTTAAAGCCCTGCTTATTGGTGCAAAGTTCTTGGCGCCTGCCGCAGTCTTGTGTTTGGAACAAGCAACTTTAACGATTCCAAAACCTGAGGGTTTCTCAATTTACCCCGGAACACAGACAAAACATATTTAGCTAAGGCTAAGTCTCACCTTACCTCCAACTTAAAGTATCCAACCATTCCTAGAACAAAGAGGTACATAGTTTTGTTGTCACAACTTGGTTGTTATTAAATTTATATGAAATTTGTGTTACATCTGCCGGCTAGATGGATTGCATCTCATGTTTACATACAAGGTTTTGAAGCCTTCGTGACTCGGTTGTTAGTGACCCTGACTGCTGAGACAGAGGTCGTGGGTTCGATTCCCACCCAGGACAAATATTTGTGTGATGAGCATAATATGTATGTATTTATGAAAAAAAAAACAATTTATTTAAGTATTATATCAGTTGTCTAGTATCCATATTACAAGCATTGGCTTAATTTGGGATTAGATGGCGCTGTGTTTGAATGTCCAAACATTATTATTAAAAGGTCACCTTTGTTGGGCCTTAAGATTACACAACCGTGTGGCACTCGCTTAAACAAGAAATTATAATGCTTATTTATAGATTTTAGCTTATTTACAAATGCTGGTCAAATATCCATTCAGCCACCATCGCTTTTGGGGTAGGTTAGCAAAATCGATGAATTAGAGTCGAGTGTAAGTTTCAATGGCAAACTGTAACCCCTCGCTTGGTAAACTAAATTCGACAATGACGTATCTGTTTGGTAGGTTCTGTGGGTTTAGGCATTAGGGGTAATTGATATCGTTTTCCACTTCCAAGAATTAGGGGGAGTATGTTAAAAGTCAATTTACAATTCACTAGCGATTTCATAGTTTTTTTATTTTTTGCAGAACCCTAATAATTTTCCAAAATCAAAGTAGCCTTAGTTACTCCATGTTATATTAGCTATCCATCAGTAAAAGTCCCATCGAAATTGGTTCAGTAGTTTCCGAGGTTACCTCAAGCAAACAGATAAACAAAAGTTTTACGAAGTGTGTTTTTGTTATAAGTAAAAGTCGTTTCATGTGTCTACTCCAAAAAGCTTATTTTGATATTATTATTTCGACCCATGAACGTCCACTGTTGGGCACGGGTCTCCTCCAAAGAATGTTGAGGGAATTTAGCCTACTGTACCACGCTGGCCAGACGGGTTGGTATAGGGTTTGTTTCGAATTTTCCTTTTCTTGCAGTGCTCTTGTCTGCATAAGTTTGCTTCCTTAGTCGCCTTTTACAACAGCCACGGGTTGAGATGGGGTAGTCGCTTTATGTATTATTAATCACCACACAGTTAATATAATAGTAATATTCTACCACATTCACACAGCGCCATCTAGTCCTAAAGTAAGCTAAAGTAAGATTTGCTTATGTTATGGGTACTAAACAATTGATATATTACTTAAATACTTTTTTTTTGTAAATACTTACATATTATAGATTAACTACACCCAGACACAGAACAAACCTTTATGCTCATCACACAAAGATTTGTTCTGGGTGGGAATCGAACTCACGACCTCCGGCTTAGCAGTCAGGATCACTAACCACTAGACCAACATGCCAGTCAAAGTTAATAACAATTATTAATTATTGCGGCTGCTGAAAAGCATGATTTCAGACACTAAATATCACAATAATCCCAAAATAACGTAACGAACTTGTAAGGAGCGGCCAAGGTCAACTCTGTCGTGTCTTGTGTCGGTCACAAGCTCACAAACAACTCAATAACTGTTAATATAATATTTAATTGAAAACGACACGCAATGTGGACGTCTCACCTCGCTCTGTGCAAATATATACTGGCCTGTTGGTCTAGTGGTTAGTAACCCTGACTGCTAAGCCGGAGGTCGTGGGTTCGATCCCCACCCAGGACAAATGTTTGTGTGATGAGCATAAAGGTTTGTTCTGTGTCTGGGTGTAATTTATCTATAATATGTATGTATTTACAAAAAAAAAATGTATTTAAGTAGTATATCAGTTGTTTAGTACCCATAACACAAGCAAATATAATTGCTTACTTTGGGACTAGATGGCGCTGTGTGAATGTGGTAGAGCGAAGTACCTATTGTAAGTAAGTAAGTAATATATTCTATTGCAGAATATAATCTGTGTGCCAAATTTTATACCTTCAGAGGTCCTGAGGTCTTTTAGGAACAAACATGCATCGTAACTTTCTTTTTAAATCCTATTTAAGTGTGTATAATATAAAATATCATCCATGTAGTGAAGGATTAAAAATACATAATGTCACTATCCCATCTCAACCCGTGGGTGTCGTAAAAGGCGATTAAGGGAGTAACCTTATGTAGACAAGAACACTGCAAGAAAAGGAAAATTCGAAACAAAACCTATACCAACCCGTCTGGCCAGCGTGGTATAGCAGGCTTAATACCCTCCATATTCTTTGGAGGAGACCCGTGCCCAGCAGTGGGACGTTTGTGGGTTGAAATTATGATGATGGTGATGAATAATCTTCTGTGATTTTTCTAATGCTATTACGACCTCAATATACGTTTCTAAACCTTTCATTCTTAAATAAAAGTACAAAAAGTACAAAAACGAACAATGAAAGTGCCTCAAACGGTCACCCATCTAAGGACTGTCCTTGCCAAACGTTGCTTAACTTCAATCGTAACCAACATCTCAGTGCCACAATGCTACGATGCCTTCACTAAAATAAGTCTGTAATACATATAAAGGTAAAATCCTACTGAAAAACAAAACCCATATTGAAACAGCTCTGTTAAATTGAAAAACAAAACCCATATTGAAACAGCTCTGTTAAATTGAAAAACGGAATTGGTGCGATATTAAAATTGAATAAAAAGTTAATGGATTGGACGTGAAATACTTAAAAAGAAGGATGTCCATTATTGTCCATTAATTACTGGAATTGTTTCCCATTAAGGCACAGTTTCGCTGCAAATCGCTCATCATTTCTGCCGTCCACTAACTAAAAGGTCGTTAAGCCATTGCCGTCCACTAACTAAAAGGACGTTAAGCCATACACAGCCCCTATGGCTTAACGACCTTTTAGTTAGTGGACGGCAGATTTGAACCCATAAATGGAAAAGGAAACGTTGGAAAGGGAAGACCTAGAAGAACGTACCAAGACCAAATAGGTGACGTTCTAAAGAAGGGACATATCAGAAGTACCCTCAACCGGCGAGAATGCATGAAAAGATTGATGAATGTTGAAGAAGCCAAATTTGTATGTCAGAATCGTAGCAAGTGGAAGAAAATGTTCTCTGCCTACACCTCTGTTGGGAAGGAGGCGTGATCTATATGTATGTATATATAAAAGTCCCACTGCTGGGCATGGGTCTCCTCCAAAGAATGTGGACAGAATTTAGCATATACCACGCTGGCCAGACGGGTTGGTATAGGGTTTGTTTCGAATTTTTCTTAACTCGCAGTGCTCTTGTCTGCATAAGGTTACTCCCTTAGTCGCCTTTTACGACACCAACGGGTTGAGATGGGGTAGTGACATTATGTATTCTTAATCTATCACTACATGGACAATAGGATATATACTATATATAGAAAATAGGTTCCTTATATTTGACATAATCTACCAATTTTTATTGTTTAGAGCAAAATAGTTGGCAAGTACCACTGTAGACCTCTGTGGCGCAGTTGGAAGGTACCAACTGCTGCGCTCTTGAGGTCTTAGGTTCTATTCCCGTGTCGGGGAAAAATGATATTCACTAATTGATCAGCCCGGGTGTGCGGAATTATTCGGGCTTCAGGGTAAAGAAAACAACTGGACGTGTTGATTGTCTGACTGACAGGGTTATATTAAAATGATATATGTTAAGTACATTAATTATGCAAATGAGCCTATTAGATGAAGTGCTAATTAGTTATTATGATCATTTGCTATTATAAAAGTGTAGGCGCTTGAACATGCCCCCCAGCGTTGAAGACACTGGCTTCAACCCAAATAACAAAGTAAATTAAATTAAGAAGAACTAAAGCTAATCTGAAGAAACAGGCAATGGACAGATCCTGTTAAATGCCCTTCGGATGACACCAGTAGACGTTCGCACATCAGCCACGCGAACGATCCCGTCTGCTCCAGGATGCACTGCGACAACTCTCCCAAGTCTCCATTTTAAGGGAGGAAGATTATCTTCCTTTATGACGACCAGAGTACCCAGCTTCAAACCATCTTTACAGGAACGCCACTTGGTCCTTTGTTGGAGTTCAGCAACATACTCCTTGCTCCATCTAGCCCAGAAATGCTGACGAAGTTGCTCGATGCGATGAAAACGAGACAACTTGTCTGTGGAATGGTCTTGAAGATTAGGTTGCGGTAAGGAAAGAAGTGGTCTACCGATGAGGAAATGTCCGGGCGTTAATGGTGTCTCATCATCAGGATCAGAAGACAGCGGTGTAAGTGGTCGGGAATTCAGAATTGCTTCTATTTGCGTCAACGTGGTGTATAGCTCCTCGAATGTCAAATTACAATTTCCCAACACTCGCTGCAGATGATATTTTGTTGACTTGACACCTGCCTCCCAAAGTCCGCCGAAGTGAGGACTATACGCAGGTATGAAATGAAATCTAATTCCATCATTAGCCAAACTATCATCTAAATGAACTGCATTAGACTTTAAAAATCGTGAGATGTCGTTATACGCACCTACGAACGAAGTACCGTTGTCGGAATATATATTTATAGGTTTACCTCTTCGTGAAATAAATCTGTACAGAGCCAGTAAGTAATTATTACTAGTTAAGTCACCTACCAACTCTAAATGAACTGCCTTGGTGGTAAAACAAATAAATATCGCGATGTACACCTTTATTAGCCTACAACCGCGACCTTGGCGACTAGCGCACATCACAGGGCCAGCATAATCTACGCCTGTACTTTCAAACGGATAACCTGGAAGAAGCCGCTGCCGTGGTAAATTTCCCATTAACGGGGTAACAACATTACCTTTCATTCTACGGCAACGCACACATCGATGAAAGCAAGCTTTGGCCAGGTTTCGACCACCTATAGGCCAGTAGATTTCCCTGATCGAGGCTAATAATAACTGTGGACCCGCGTGCATTAATTTTAAATGCTCGTAATCAAATAATAATTTAGTGAAAATGTGAGCGGACTGTAATAAAATAGGATGACGTTTATTATAAAGAAAATCTGAATTATTGAGACGTCCTCCAACACGCATAATATTTTTAGCATCTAAGTAAATATTAAATTTAAGAAGAACACTCTTTTTGGGTAAAGGCTTTTTGTTAAGCAATAAATTATGCTCAGGAAAAGATTCGCTTTGACTTTGGAAAATCAATACATCTAATGCGTCCTGTAATTCATTTTCGGATAAAAAAACTGTATTAACCCTTTGGTTTTTACATAATTGAATGAATCGAAGCACATACGCCATAGAACGTACAAGCCTTAAATATTTAGAAAATCTATTAAATTGTATAAATGAATTATTTGTAGTTACTACCGCGCTTAATGAAATATCGAAACGAATTTCCGGTAACGTTTGTGAATGCTCTCGCTGAGAAGGCCAACTGTTCATATTTAATTTTAAAAACCTTGGACCCGACCACCACAAATCTAAATTTTGCAGAGTATTAATATCTACACCACGTGATATTAAGTCTGCTGGATTTTCATCGGTTGGGACATGTCTCCAGGTACAGTTACCCGCCTTGTCTAGAATTTCAGCAACGCGATTGCGTACGAAAGGCTGAAGCTTAGAAGGCATCATTTGTAACCATCCCAACACGATGGTCGAGTCTGTCCAACAGAAAACGCGACTAATATTTGCACGCAAAGAACAGTGGACTTTCTCACACAAACGAGCACCAATAACTGCACCACACAACTCCAACCGTGGGATAGTAGTGGGCTTAAGCGGAGCAACCCTACTTTTACCTATTAATAAACGAACCATGAACTCACCATTCGTTTTAATGCTTCGAATATAAGCACACGCACCGTACGCGCGCTCAGATGCATCTGAAAATATATGTATTTCTAACTCCTTGTATGAATCATCTACTACAATGCGAGGAATACGAAACCCATTTAACAAAGGTAATGAATGAACAATATTATTCCAACGCGTATTAATGTCTGGGGTTAACGGTTCATCCCATGACAACTTGTCTAACCACATTTGTTGTAATAGCATTTTCATAACAATTATACAAGGAGATAAAAGACCTAATGGATCAAAGATCCTGGCAATTACGGATAATATATCCCGTTTTGTACTGACAACAGAATTCATAGCTGCACTCATAGAAAACCCTAGCTGATCAGAAATTGCATACCAACTAAGACCAAGCAGCTTGTTAGGCTCATTAGACCCCATGCTCAAATCAAGTAATGAGTCATCAGATTCAGATACCAAATGTGGTAGGTTTGACTTCCACTTTCTCAATACCATACCAGCCGATAATAACGCCTGAGTAACTTCCTTTTTAATGAATTTAATCTCATCTAAATCTAAGCTACCTGTACACAGGTCATCGACAAACATATCATGTTTAATAATTTCGGAAATCTTCTCATTACTGCATTCGAGACCTATCTGTTTAAGACAACGTGTTGCCAGAAATGGTGCACTTGCAGTGCCGTACGTTACGGTATTTAATTCATAAACCTTCACGGGTTCCCTAGCATCACTACGCCAAACTATTCTTTGCAAGTGTCTATCGGACGGATGAAGGACTATCTGTCTATACATCTTCTCGACGTCAGCTGCTAAAACATATTTATGTTGTCGGAATCTAAGAAGTATAGACAGCAAATCATCTTGCACGGTTGGCCCAACCATCTGCAAGTCGTTGAATGAAACGCCAGACGAAGTAAGATAACTTGCGTTAAACACAACACGCAGTTTGGTAGTGCTGCTACAATCGCGTAAAACACCATGATGTGGTATATAATAACCATCTGAACATAAATCTTCAGGTTTAAGTTCAGTCATGTGACCTAATCGCTCATATTCTGACATAAAATCATAATATAATTTACCAAAATTAGGTTTAGCCTTCAACCTACGTTCTAGAGAGTACAAGCATTGTGTTGCTCCTTTATGAGAATCTCCTAAAACAGAGGGACTTTTCTTGAGAGGTATACGTACACAAAACCGGCCGTCACATAACCGAGACGTATTTTTAATAAAATGATCCTCACAAAACTTCTCCTCGGGTAAATATTGAGAGGAATTAGCACTCATTTCCTCTAACTGCCAAAACCGTGATAAATCAGATTTAATCTTGTCCCAATTATCATTAGTACAAGTACTTACCTTGGTAAAATTACACCGTATGTCATTTGAGATTAATGTTAAATAATTATGAGTAACAGGACCAGCTATAATCCAGCCCAACCTGGTCTCACAAAGCATAGGTTTCTCGGTACCCAATTTAATTCTTTGCGAGCCTAACAGATCCCAGAATAGGTCGGCGCCTATCAATATATCTATATCACTGGGCGTGTAAAAGGTAGGATCGGCTAAACATATGTTAGACGGAATATTCCAGTCGGAAATATTAATTTCACGACAGGGCACAGTATTGGTAATGAATGGTAAAACAAAACAATGAAGTTTGCAAGAAAAACTATCATTTAATGACGATATGTTCATACGACACATTTTACCTACGTGCGATGACACGTTATTTATACCAAAAATAGATCTATCTACCTGATACGTTGTTAATTTTAATAAATCGCAAATTCTCTTAGTTATAAAACACGATGTGCTCCCACTATCTAAGACCGCGCGAACTACATGCGCACGATTAGTACGATCGAATACTTTGATCAGAGCGGTCGACAACAACACATCGCTGTGCTTACGTTCACCGCATGCGATGTTCGCCGATAATGCTACATTATTTGTATCGGATGTAGTAGTAGACGGTGAAGATGTGCTTTGAGATTGATTGCTGTGTATATTTTCATTATTATTCATTGAAGTACCTTTGGAATCTGAGTGTATCAAAGTATTATGCCTACGCTTACACAATTTGCAACCTGGCTTCTTACAATGATTCGCAAAATGACCTGCCTTAAAACAGTTAAAACAAACCTTGTAAGTGGGTAATAACTTGAGACGTGCGTCGTTACTTAAGGCAAGGAACTGTGAACAATTGATAAGACAGTGATCACCCTGACATTTAGGACATGCCTTGACAGTGGATTGAGAATCTGTTGTTGTTACCATAGATTTTATTCTAGTACGCGAGTTATTTGTTGATTGTGATAGATTATGCGGGAGTTCCAACGATTCGGTAATTTCGGCACGCTCACGCAAGAATTGAATGAAATTATCGAATGTCAGTATACTATCTTTGTCTAATTGACGTTTATGTGCTTCCCACTTCCTATTCGTGATCTTATCTAGCTTACTTGTGACTATATATATCAATAATGTATCCCAGTGTTTAACTGGTTCACCCAGCGATTCTAACGCGCTCAAATTTTTATAAAGCTGATCGATAAGGTTCTGTAAATTGACAGATGATTCTTTCGTGAGAGGCTGTATCGCAAACAAAGAAGACACATGATTGTGTACAAGTAACCTTTTATTATTATATCGATCGCATAACATCTGCCAAGCCACAGTATAATTATTAGCAGAAAAATCTACCGATGAGCCAATCACGGCAGCAGATCCGTCCAGAGACGTTCGTAAATAATGAAATTTACTCACTTCATCGATCTCATCATTACGATGAATAAGGCTAGTAAAAGTGTCACGAAACTCTAACCAATTGCAGTACGAACCACTAAATTTGGGTATTTGTATAGTAGGTAACTTAACTGGCTTTTGTGTGTTACTACGTACAGTTTTCTCATTAAATGCAGACTTATTATCACTGTTGAACTTACTTATAAGGGTTTGTGCCCTAGACAGCGACTTAAAGTACAAGGACTCAAAATCAGAACGTTCTGTTAATTGTGATTCAGCATCCTCAACGATACATTCCAAACGCAACTGTACCTTGTCATATTGCTCGTATAACGACTCCATCTTCCCAATACGCAACTGCAGTTCGGTGATGTCACAACTATCTATTATATCATCACTTAGCTGTTCGATATAATTACTAAATATAGTCAAACGACCTTTAAAACTGCCTCGCTTCTTAATTAAGTCCTTTTCGTCAGACATTTTGGGAGACACGTGTAGTCAACCTGGAATTTATACAATGCAATATGAACTAGAGAAATATACCAATTGTACAATATCCTATGATTGTTTACCTAACTATAACTACCGATTAAAGATTATATGAATGAAGACAACGTGACCTTGCACAAAGGAATGTGCATAAAAAATGGTCAGGTAGCTAATGACTCACATTAACGATCTATGTTATTTCTAATCGTATTATTTTAGTATTATTTATTGTAAACTAGTTGATTATTGTTTAAACTCAATCTTATACAGGCTTAATGTACCGACTACAATACAATGTGATAATTTGTTAAATAACCTAATCTACTGTAATATTAATTAAATAAACGAAAACATGTAATATGTTCACTATACTGTTTTATTTTACAATATAATTTATTTAATTAGCAATAACTACTACAGAAAACCTAACAAAATGTTCACAAAGTCGGAACCTAGCACGTGCTGAGTAGACAACCCTAACCGCGTGCACTATACAATGCAAATAGGTAATATTATAATAATTTACTGACCTGTAAATCCTTAAATAACTTATATATACTACCTTGCGAGTGTTGGGTTATGATAACATATGAATATAACACCAAATTCTGAAACGTCCACACCACCGGTAACCTCTGCAAAGGTTAAACGGCGAATTGATACTTCTTGAAGACTAATTCCTTGATATATCCTTGATTAAATAATTTCCTTCGCTAATCCAGGATCCGGAACGTAATGGACCAACATGTGCGGAATTATTCGGGCTTCAGGGTAAAGAAAACAACTGGACGTGTTGATTGTCTGACTGACAGGGTTATATTAAAATGATATATGTTAAGTACATTAATTATGCAAATGAGCCTATTAGATGAAGTGCTAATTAGTTATTATGATCATTTGCTATTATAAAAGTGTAGGCGCTTGAACACCGGGTGATGACAATAGGCTCGCCAAACATAGCTGGTGAAATTTGGGCATGATACACCTCTGCCTACCCCTTGGGGGAAAAAGCGTGATGTTATGTGTTGTCTTATAGTTTATCAGATCTTTGAGTAGTAAACAAGGCGTGGGAATAAAAGCTAAGCTGTTGAAACATCCGTGACGTCGAGCTAATGCACTTTCCTTCCTTCTTACGTACGGACGAGTGAATCACGGCGCCTTCTATAGTATTACTCACACACTACTTTCTACTGCATTTAGATATATATGTAGTTCGATTCCTTAGTCATATCTTTAGATAGCATAGTATGACATCTATCTGGGAGCTTACTTTGAATTTCGACATTCGATTGGTCGGTTTTGATGTCGCTGTAAAATGTAAGGAAATTTAGATATGGTAGTTCACACAGCGGTTCTTGTTGGATAAATATAACTTAAACAAATTAAAAATGTCAGTTGTATGAATAAACGAAACATTTATTCAATAACATATTTACACATAACTTAAAAATATACACAGCTTACCTATTAAAAAAAAAAGAACCAGATACTCTATTTACAGGAAATTCCTATAAATAGATTAAGATCAGATTCCTGAGGAAACGTACCCAAAAGGCTAGCCACATTACCGCGTTGGATAGCAAGGCTAATGCGTTGCCCCAGGTAGAGGCCAGCCCTTGGGTCATGTGATCTCAGAAACACGCTTACATATTTCACGATAAAATTTGTGAGCGTTTGGCCCCCAAGGTCCAAGAGTTTCAACCCCAAAAGGCTAAAAAATGTAAGTCTAACCATGACTTTCATATTTCCGCCTCTTGAGGCACTCTGCAGAATTGACAGCAGAACCCGCTTTAATAAAAAAATAATCTAGTTCTATTGTTTTAGTTTTATATTCAGTCAGGTTATATTTTATATTGCCAATGTCGACAGGCTTGCTTACTGTGGGGCCTTCAGACAATATCAAATCGTACTGTTTTTGTTTTCATCGTCATCATCATATCAGCCGTATGAGGGCGTCATACGGCTGACTGCTGGACATAGGCCTCCTAAAGAGACTTCCAATAGGACCAGTTGTGTGCGGCCTGCATCTAACGCGATCCTGCTGTTCGGATCAGGTCATCTGTCCACCTTGTGGGTGGACGTCCTACGCTGCGCTTGCCGGTGCTTGGTCCCATCGGCCATCAGTTCTGCGTGATATGTACCCTGCCCACTGCCATTTCAACTTGCTAATCCGGTGGGCAATGTCGGTAGCTCTGGTTCTTCTGCGGATCTCCTCATTTCTGATTCGATCACGCAGAGAGACTCCGAGCATTGCCCTCTCCATAGCTCGTTGAGCTACTCTGAGCTTGTTTATAAGGCCCATATTTAGAGACCACGTTTCAGTGCCATATGTCATCGCTGGTAACACACATTGATCGAATAGTTTCGATTTGAGGCCCTGAGGTATGTCCGACGAGAAAATGTTTCGCAGTTTTCCGAACGCTACCCATGATGTTTATGTATTAAGAGGGTTCATACATTTTCGAGTTGCTCGCAAATAGGTTTTTAAATTACGCACACAGAGCCGAAACATGCACACTTCTCTAATGCTGTGTGGTACAACAATATAGCGCGTACTAATGAGTTTGGTATTTTCTAACCTCGTATTTTGTTAAAGTTGGATAGGACAAAATTTCAAATTAAATTAATCAATAATTAATTGTTATTAATCGTATTGTATTCTATAAACAATTAAAATACAATTTTATTAGAAAGAAAGAAAAATACAATTAATTTTATATAAGACTAACAATTAATTTCTCAATAATAACTGCGGCTGATATGATGATGAATGTGACTATTTGAGGTCAAAGTGGTGAAAATGTCCGCCATCTTGAACTTAGTTGTTTTTGGGCTGATCGCCTCCAAAATCGATATCTGACAATCCCACTGATCACTGGGCATAGTTCTGAAGTCAAAATTGTAAAAATGCCCTCCATCTTGAACTTTGTTGTTTTTGGGCTGATTGATACCAAAATCGATATCTGACGATCCCATTGGTCACTGGGCATAATTCTGAAATCAAAATTATAAAAATGCCCGCCATCTTGAACTTTGTTTTTTTTGGGCTGAGTGATACCAAAATCGATATCTGACGATCCCATTGGTCACTGGGCATAGTTCTGAAATCAAAATTATAAAAATGCCCGCCATCTTGAACTTTGTTGTTTTTGGGCTGAGTGATACCAAAATTGATATCTGACGATCCCATTCGTCACTGGGCATAGTTCTGAAGTCAAAATTGTGAAAATGCCCACTATCTTGAACTTTGTTGTTTTTGGGCTGATTGATACCAAAATCGATATCTGACTATCCCATTGGTCACTGGGCCTAGTTCTGAAGTCAAAATTGTAAAAATGTCCACCATCTTGAACTTTGCTGTTTTTGGGCTGATTGACTCCAAAATGGATATCTGATAATCCCATTGGTCATTGGGCATAGTTCTGAAGTCAAAATTGTAAAAACGCCCACCATCTTGAACTTTGTTGTTTTTGGGCTGAGTGATACCGAAATCGATATCTGACTATCCCATTGGTCACTGGGCATAGTTCTGAAGTCAACATTGTAAAAATGCCCGCCATCTTGAACTTTGTTGTTTTCGGGCTGAGTAATACCAAAATCGATATTTGACGATCCCATATTAAATTATTATATAACGGGTCTACGTCACGTATTATATTTAAGGAATATGAAAATACCTTATTTGTTTGCCCGATCCCATTGGTCACTGGGCATAGTTCTGAAGTCAAAATTGTAAAAACGCCCACCATCTTGAACTTTGTTGTTTTTGGGCTGAGTGATACCGAAATCGATATCTGACTATCCCATTACTCATTGGGCATAGTTCTGAAGTCAAAATTGTAAAAATGCCCGCCATCTTGAACTTTGTTGTTTTCGGGCTGAGTAATACCAAAATCGATATTTGACGATCCCATTGGTCACCGAGCATAGTTCTGAAGTCAAAATTCAAGTTCAAGATGACGGGCATTTTTACAAATTTTGACTACAGAACTATGTGGAGTGAGACAGGGAGGATTGACATCCCCTCGTCTCTTTAACATTTATGTCAATGACCTAGTTGAGGAGCTTAGCAGCACACATGTCAGCTGTTTTGTGGATGATGTGTGTGTAAATAATCTTAGTTATGCAGACGACATGGTGGTGCTGAGCCCTAAGCTTGGCTTATAAAGTTGCTAAGGATATGTGACTAATGGGATCGTCAGATATCGATTTTGGTATCACTCAGCCCAAAAACAACAAAGTTCAAGATGGTGGACATTTTTACAATTTTGACTTCATAACTATGCCCAGTGACCAATGGGATCGTCAAATATCGATTATGGTATCACTCAGCCCAAAAACAACAAAGTTCAAGATGGCGGGCATTTTTACAATTTTGACTTCAGAACTATGCCCGGTGACCAATGGGATCGTCAAATATCGATTTTGGTATCACTCAGCCCGAAAACAACAAAGTTCAAGATGGTGGGCATTTTTACAATTTTGACTTCAGAACTATGCCAAGTGACCAATGGGATCGTCAAATATCGATTATGGTATCACTCAGCCCAAAAACAACAAAGTTCAAGATGGCGGGCATTTTTACAATTTTGGCTTCAGAATTATGCCCAGTGACCAATGGGATCGTCAGATATCGATTTTGGTATCACTCAGCCCAAAAACCACAAAGTTCAAGATGGCGGGCATTTTTACAATTTTGACTTCAGAACTATGCCCAATGAGCTATGGGATAGTCAGATATCGATTATGGTATCACTCAGCCCAAAAACAACAAAGTTCAAGATGGCGGGCATTTTTACAATTTTGGCTTTAGAATTATGCCCAGTGACTAATGGGATCGTCAGATATCGATTTTGGTATCACTCAGCCCAAAAACAACAAAGTTCAAGATGGCGGGCATTTTTACAATTTTGACTTCAGAACTATGCCCGGTGACCAATGGGATCGTCAAATATCGATTTTGGTATCACTCAGCCCAAAAACAACAAAGTTCAAGATGGCGGGCATTTTTACAATTTTGACTTTAGAACTATGCCCAGTGACCAATGGAATCGTCAAATATCGATTTTGGTATCACTCAGCCCAAAAACAACAAAGTTCAAGATGGCGGTCATTTTTAAAATTTTGACTTCAGAACTATGCCAAGTGACCAATGGGATCGTCAGATATCGATTTTAGAGTTCATCAGCCCAAAAACAGCAAAGTTAATAATTTGATCTTTAATAAAAAAAAAATTCCATAACAAAGTATCAACTGGTATTGAACTCTCTTGAAATATACAAATATTACGTAAACATCGGACCGGGAGCGCGGGAAGCAAAGCGTTACGTCCTCTCTCTAGAAGGCCTCAGCCGGTACTGATTTCTCACGGCCTGTGCGCCGAAATATAAGGCGTTTTTAGGCTCTTTTCAAAAATCATTTTAAAATATTCCTAAAGGGATTTCGAAAATATTATGGACGTTTATGAATGACAACATCTTGTTTAATAATTAAATGTAAAAAAATCGACTTTTTAAACACATATAGTGTACCAAAATTATAATCAAACTTGATCAAAGTTCAACGTTTTTAAAAATTTTAGTTCTTAAGTTTTAGTTATAAAAAAATGAATATTTCTAATATTTTTTCAATACACTAACTAAAGGACTATATGTAGACCTTAAAACAAGCTTTTTTTTCTATGCATTTCAATTACTTTAGTCCCTAGCGAATCTGAAAGTAGGCTTGTTTCGTAGAATTTCTTAAAACGCTGTGCGAAAGAACTGTTCTAACTAAAATACTAATAATAAATAGTCTGTTTTTCTTAATACACTTTTTAGACAAGAAAACTGTTGTCTATGTATGCCAAAAATTACTTCGCTACATATAAAGACATATTCTGTAGCGAACGTGGAAATCTCTTGATTTCATGGATTTCTGTATGAACCCTCTTAAATGAATTTTATTATTTATTATTTTATAGTTAATAAAACAGGTCACAAATATATTAAATGTTAAACTCGCCAAATTTGCTTTAAATTTGTCCAACAGTGATTGGACCCACTATACTAAATTCGGTTGCAATGATAAGGTGACCATATTAATCACTGCGCTACACGATAAACAGACATTAGCCCCAAATCTCGTAGTGACACGACTGTTAACTGTTTCACTACCACATAAAGTAGGATACACACACCAGTTCCGAGCGGAACTGGCGGTTAATTGAATTTCGCTAATGTCTAGTCCATGTCCATTGGGTTCCATCGTTCACGTTCATTCGTTAATACCTCTATAAGCCGGGCAAGTAATTAACTCAATTTGTAAAGGATATATTACTACGTGTAGATTATAAATGAATTAACCCCAAAATAAATAACATTAATGGGGAGTGATTGAATCTACATTTATTTATTTCGTAGGGTTGGCTTTTGGCTGCTAGCCTGGTTTTTACACATTTTTATAAAGGTCATTCTTCAGTTTCAACTGCCTCGGTGGCGCAGCGGGAAGTGTATACGACTCACAGAACAATGAAAGTAGTAACCTATCTCTGTTCTGTGATACGACTGCTGTGCAAGAGGTCCCGGGTTCGATTCTCGGGTTGGGTGAAAATGGTATTGGACTTTTCTAACATGAAATTGGGAACAAATGTTCCCGGTTGATGACAATAGGCTCGCCCCCTATGTTATGTTATGTTATGTTATTATGTCATTCTTCAGAAGAGGTCACTTTCGATTTAAAAGAGTATTGAACTGCCCAGAAGATTGCAGTCAGATCATAGGCTAGGGTAACCGCTTAGCATCAGTGGTACGTCATTTTGCCACCGTCATAATATAAAAAAGACAGTCACTCGTGCGCAGCGATTAAGGTGGTCACCTAGTCACTAATATAACCTCACCGAGTCTCGTTGGTTCGATTCCCACATAAGACAAATATATATCTGATTCATAGATATTTGTTGTGTCTAATTATATTTTTTTTTCGGTTCTCGTGCTCTTATCTGCATAAAGTAAGTAACATAGTCGTCTTTTACGACACCCACGGGTAGAAATGGGGTAGTGAAGTGACATTGTGAATTCTTAATTCATCACTAATATTACAGTATTGTAATGCATTGTGTTTAAATCTGCTACATATCGTCATTGAACTAATTGTAAAGTGATCCGTACAACAAAGTGTAATTTCTGAACAATATTCCGTATTGTAATTGTACTCCCTTTTTCCAAGACAACGTACCATTTTACTTGGCACTTAGTGGTGGCTGGTAACAGGTAGAGTTACCCTACATAAACCTGTATAGTTAGTAAGGTGTCGCGCCCCGTTGTCGGCCGCGCCTCGACCTAAATGTGCCGGCCACACGACACCCTTCTGTTTGTTATTTCATTAGTTGCGAGTTTGTCTGTCTACCTAGCTTTCTACTGTAGCTTTAAATATACATACTTATTTGTTTTGATGTTATAGAAACGTATCTCAATAATAATAATATTCTACCACATTCACACAGCGCCATCTAGTCCCAAATTAAGCAATTATATTTGCTTGAGTTATGGGTACTAAACAACTGATATACTACTTAAATATATTTTTTTTTTTGTAAATACATACATATTATAGATAAATTCACCGTTGCCATTCCTGTGTGTGAACCCTCTTAAGCCAGTGTTCTCCAGTAGAACTCATTCGTACAGATCTCGAACAGAAAATCCTATTTCTCGTCGTTGTTGTGTAAAGAGAAAATTATTTTTCACAATTCAGTAGTCATTGAACAGGTCTGTCTTAAATAGAAGCCTTTGTAAGGCTCTGAACGACGTTATTATATCTTCCGTAGTGAACCGACGACTTGAACTTTTCAATTTCACTTATTGTACCTAGGGTTGTCAACCGTCCGAATTTCCCCAGATTTGTTATAGTTTAGAGGGCATCTGGGGAGCGTCGGACGGGATATCATTTGTAGTCCTGGTTTAAAAATTTTAAGCTATGGGCCGCCTGCGACTCCTCCTGAAAAAATACCTGTTGACCTGTCCGGGTTCTGGCCTCTAAATCTAAAATCCGAAGTTTTGTCTTTTTTGTCCTGGTTGCAAAATTTTTGAGATGGCAACCCTAATTGTACCAAGTGTGTGCGAGCGAGATCTGTCCCGCGGGTAATTGAATCACTTGACGAGAATAAGTGTGGTATAAATATGGTGTGTCAGCATTTCTGCGGCTATTTTCACACGTGTATACACGATGTGAACCGTGGGAAAAATGACGAGTACTTTTACATAAATTTTCTCATTAATAAACAGTTTAATTATCTTGTTTTTGCCATTTACTAGATACTAGATAATTCTAAGCTTGACTGGTCTGTTGGCCGAGTGGTTATAGTGACCTTGCTAAGCCGGAGGTCGTGGGTTCGATTCCCCGTCCAGGACAAGTCTTTGTGTCATGAGCATTCTGACTTTATAATAATAATAGTTTATTTTCAAAAATTACACATATTTGAATTACATGGGACTAAAATAAAATGGCGATGTACAAGTAAGAAAGAAAAGAAGAAAGAAAGAAAAAACATTTATTTTAAGAATCAGCTACAGGATAACAATGTAGGTACACAATAAGACATAGGTACGATAAACATACTGGACATCATGCTCCTGTAGATGACTAAAAAAATGGTACCTACCTCAGCTAATGTTGCCGCAATAAATTAGCCGCGCAACGCTGATATTCTGGTAGGCCCAGTTAACAAAAAATGACAAAACAAAAACAAAATATATATAAAAAATAAATAAAAGTAAAAATAAATAAAATAAGTATGACTTTCTTCAAGAAAAACAGTGATGAACCAGTGACTCCTAAACTAGGTAATAAATACCTATATCTTAGGAGTCCTCGATTCCTCCCAGGTACATACAACAATTTGATATGACAACAAGATTATACTATGTAAACAGTTATGCGTTAGAATAAACTAGACAGTTTTACAAAATATTAAATAATGTAGGCAGAGAGTATATAATAATTGCAACTAATTTTCTTTTTTTTTTTTTATAACACGACGGTGGCAAACAGACATACGGTCCGCCTGATGGTTAGCTGTTACCGTAGCCTATGGGCGCCTGCAACACCAGGGGCATCACGAGCGCGTTGCCGACCCTTAAGAAACCTATTCACTCCTTTTTTGAAGAACCCCATACTGTAGTCCCTTGGGAAAACCTCGTTAGGGAGTTCATTCCACAACCTGATGGTTCTTGGGAGGAAATTCTTTAATAAAGATCATCATTCTTTGATAAAATACTTTCATAAAGATCGCGCTGGAAGCAGTACAACCGGTTATATTGGAAATCTCTTTACACATATCATCATAATACATCTTCATCAGAAAGTATATATAATATATCTGTAGTATATATAGCTACGAACCCCGGCGTTGGTACAGTGATGTGTAAAAGCGTTTCCGTGTAGTACAATCGTATAAAATTTAACGAGTTGCGCGCTTTGTCATAGTTCCGTCAAACACTTTTGTGTGAGATTGTACTCGAGTTTATAAACACTCGCGTTGTGATCATACGAGCACTTCTAGTGATTACATTACGTATTTTACCACTAGTTAAGTACAGTGATATAATTAAATAAATACGCCAAAACGGTTGGTAAATAAAACAGCGGTTATTTTAATTTTAATTACAGATACACGAATATCTCTCGGTATATAGGAAAAATTATGAAGAATATAATAACAATAATATTGTACCACATTCACACAGCGCCATCTAGTCCCAAAGTAAGCAATTATATTTGCTTGTGTTATGGGTACTAAACAACGTAAATACATACATATTATAGATAAATTACACCCAGACACAGAACAAACCTTTATGCTCATCACACAAAGATTTGTCCTGGGTGGGGATCGAACCCACGACCATACATACATACAGACGGTACAATCATGTCGTACCGTCGTATACACCCTGTATATATTGATACGGAACTAAAGGGTGCGTGTATCAAGCCCATAATATTATAATATGTCAATAGTGGTCACAAAAATCATATTCATGGTATGTGTGCGAGCTAATACCCGCGTCTCGAAATATGAGCGCTTGGTATTTTGCATTGAGATTTGATACTTATTGCTTAGTATTTATTGCACATATTTAATTGCAGTTAATTGCAACCTGCTAACAGCTACATTGGGTGTAAGTAGACCCCTATTGGTACCGAAAACCTATACAATGGCACTGATATCCAATCTGAAATATAGGTATTTATTTAACTAAAGATTTGTCCTGAGTGGGAATCGAACCACGACCACTGCCTTAGCAGTCAGGGTCACTAATCACTGAGCCATAGAGGCTTATGGCTTAAACATTTTGAAATATAAAGATTAAGCATTGCCATCCAGCGTGGCAATGCTGCCAGTCTGTTGGGCACATTTCCCACAGACAATGGCAGCGATGCGGAGGAATTTTATGATGCCGTATTTTAATTTGTAATTCCCCCCCCCTTTTTTATTTTAATGATACATTTAGTTAGTTTTTATTTGTAAATATTATTTTTAAATTTAGTTTAATAAGATTAATATGAATGACAAATGCATTTTTCTAGTTTTCCTTAGTCAGTATATTATATTTTAAGTAATGAAAACGAATGGACGAATGAAATTACTAATTAGTTTAATGAATAATTTAATTTAGAGTGCACTATTCGTCCAGTGAATTCTGTGGCTCCGGAGCCACAAATGAATTAAGTTTTTAATATTAAAAAGTTTCATTTTGTTGAATATTGTGAGGTTTTAAAACTGTAAAGTACATATTTGTGTACATAGTTTGTGGTCCAGGAAAATTAATCCTTTTTTACTTAATTAAAGAAAGAAAAATGACATGAAAATTTTATTAACTCTTCGCTAATGTTGCCAACATCATCATTAGCAACCCATTAAGTCCCACTGCTGGGCTCGGGTCTCCTACTACGTATGCACTTATAGAGACTTGACTTAAAACCTTGACCATTGCTAAGATAACACCCTGATTTTCGGTACCTTGAGGTCAAAGCGTGTGCCACACGGACGTAAACTTTTATTTTATTGACTGTCACCGTGGCGCAGTGGTTAAAATGGTCGCCTCGCCACTACATCGGCTTAGGCTCGGCTCGCCCCCAGGATCTCGCCCCGTGTGATAAAATGCTCCACTCGCCCCCTTTTTTATTATTTTGGTGTAGTGACTCATCCCTTGCCACGGGGCGAGTTAAAAATCTACATTTAAATAATTATTTTGGTGGATTGAATCGCCCCTTGAGGTATTTCTTTTGAAATTTAACCTGAAATGGTACAGTTAGACAGAAAAATGTTCACATATGAAAATTACCATGTTTGATGTCTGTAATCTCACCAATTAGTGACACTAAGTTTTTGCTACCTGGTTCACCTATTATAACAAAAGGAACCGTTTCAAAGGTCTAATAAACAAAAGCTTTGTTAAAATATGTCACCGTCGGAAGAGTCGTATAATATAATAATATACTACTACATTCGTATTTTAATATTTTATTCAAATTAAATTTGCAAAACAGTTATTAATTACGTCTATACTTTTTGTTTGACTTTTACTTGTTACTAGCTTTTGTCCGCGACTTCGTCCGCGTAGATTTCGATATTACATAGATCTTTGTTTTAAGTGCAATTCATGAATTCCACAACACCCCACTACAGGAGTTGAATTTCTTTATACGTCAATATAGATAACATTTTCGTAATCAGTGTCCCTGAAAACCTTGAAAACGACATCCATATCAATTTCTACAATTTTTCACACCTATTTCATCCCTTAGTGTAAGTTTTTCAAACACCAAAAATAACCCATCAACTCACTTCTTAACTAAAGTTCTAATCGCGTATTATCCGTCCATAAAAGCCTAAAAAATAACGACTTAGTACTTACTTTTCAAACGTCTTTATCACAATTTCCTCCCCTTTCTTAAAAATTTCACCCCCTGAGGTCCTAGGTAGAGGAAAAATATTGATGAGGGTGGGTATTTTTTATTTTGATAGTAAGTAGTACCCTAAAACAATTTTTTAAATCTATAAGTTAAAAACAAAGAAGTTTCATACAATCGTTTTTATCCCTTTTCACCCCTTAGAGGTTTTTTTTTACACCTCTAGACATTAGGACAAACACCCCCTACAAATTTCAAGTCGCTACGACCAGCGGTTTAGGCTGTGTGTTGTCTGTCAGTCAGTCAGTCAGTCAGGACAAAGCCTTTTATAATATGTATGGATTAATTGGATTATAAGCTAAACCATAGTCTGTCATAGGATTACAACCTTTGAAAATATAAATAGAGAATAATATATAATATATATAGGAGCACCATCTGTCTCTCCGCACCGTTGCTGCTGTGGAGAAAGTGTCGGGAGCCTTGGACACCATGGCCTCTCATGCAGTAGAAGTGCTGGCCGAATCTCGCGGCATGCTAACCTCAATGACATACTTCGTCGGGCTCTTGCCACCGCTGGAGTGCCAGCCGTTTTAGAACCAAATGGCCTGGCACGTGACGATGGTAAGAGACCTGATGGTATGTCATTATTGCCTTGGAAGATGGGTAGGCCATTGGTGTGGGACGCGACTTGCGTCGATACCCTTGCGCCATCTCATCTTCCAAATACAACAGTTTCCGCCGGCGCTGCTGCTGCATCTGCTGAAACTTTCAAGCGGCGCAAATATACCAACCTCGCTGGAGATTATCTATTTGTGCCGTTTGGAGTCGAAACACTTGGGCCGTGGGGTTCAGGTGCTCGCACTCTATTTAAAGAGCTTTCAAAGCGATTGTCCGACGCTTCCCGTGACCGACAGGCTGGCTATTTTCTTGCACAAAGAATAAGCATTGCCATCCAGCGTGGCAATGCTGCCAGTCTGTTGGGCACTTTTCCCACAGACAATGGCAGCGATGCGGAGGAATTTTATGATGCCGTATTTTAATTTGTAATTTCCTCCCCCTTTTTTATTTTAATGATACATTTAGTTAGTTTTTAATAGAGAAATAATGACACTCATGTCGCCGCCATTTCGTTTACTTGTTAGTAACTACTGACCATTCAATACTTCTTCAGTAGTGATTATGTTTTATTATAATTAAATTATTGCCTTTTAATAAATTTAACATAAGGTAATAATTTTGTAAATTTAACAACACATGCATAGCTATTTCAAAGATAATAAATAATATTTTTTAATAACTAAAAACAATAAATAAGTCGTGGTCCAAACATGACTTTTGTTAAATCGCAAAGAGGAGGTACTATATTGCTGAGAGCTGGACACATATACCACAAAAAAGAAATTTAACTTCATGTGTCCTTTTATTCCGATTTTCACCATCCAAATCCATAGAATGCTCTACTGAAGTTTTAATAAAAATATTTAAAAGTCTTTATTGCTGACAGTACTTTTAACTTACTAAACAATCGGGGGCGATTTGGGGTATCTAACATGCAAGGGGGCGAGTTACAACATTAAAGTAATCAGGGGCAAGATCCACGGGGCGAGCCGAGCCTAAGCCACTACATCGCCGTGTTGGGTGACGTGGGTTCGATTCCCACACGAGACAAATATTTGTGTGATTCATAGATATTTGTTTCTAGTTTGGGTGTACTTTGTGTCCGTTAGTTTCATGTTTGTAAAGCTCCCCGCGACACAGGGCTTGTTCCCTAGTGCGGGCGTTGTCTTTTAAAGAAGAAGAAGAAACTTGCGTTCCAACTTCCAACAAAGGTGACTTTGGTTATATTTTGTATAAAATTAGTATTACATCTGCCGGCTTGGATGGCTACATGTCTGGAATACGTTTTATCATTTTTGTTGTTGACTTTCATAATGTTATCGTGAATAGGATCGTAAATAATGAATTATGTCAAAATAGAAAGTACATACCTCCATGGCTGACAATGGTAGCACCGTTATTGTTTTGTTCCAATTTAATCTTGGACAAGATGTCAAACAGATTATATCTTCAAACTATTTATATGTTATGGGGACAGTAGAAAGTAAATAACGCATATCAGATTGGATATTTAGGAGGATTAATTTTGACGTAATATGGTTACTTGCAAACTATCTATAATATACTCTATACAAATAAATAAAATTGGAGTGTCTGTTTGTAATATTAAAATAAAATAATTTTACTACATGCATATACATAATGTATATACGATACAATACCAAAATAAGATTTTTTTAATTTTTGTCTGTCTTTTTTTTTTTTTTATACCACGACGGTGGCAAACAGACGTACGGTCCGCCTGATGGTAAGCGGTTACCGTAGCCTATGGGCGCCTGCAACACCAGGGGTATCACGAGCGCGTTGCCGACCCTTAAGAAACCTATTCACTCCTTTTTTGAAGAACCCCATACTGTAGTCCCTTGGGAAAACCTCGTTAGGGAGTTCATTCCACAACCTGATGGTTCTTGGGAGGAAATTCCTCTGGAACCGCGCGGTACGAGACCATTTCGGTTCTAAGGTGTGGGGATGAACTCCCTGCCGATGGCGAGCGGTGCGATGGCAGAAGGTCTTTCTGTCTGTCTGTTTGTTTCGGCTAATCTCTGGAACGGCTGGACCGATTTTGACGGGACTTGCACTGGCAGATAGCGGATGAAATAAAGAGTAACTTACTTTTAGTTTAAAAATATTCTAATTTTATTATAAAAGTTAGTAAGTAATGTTGCTTTTGTTGAGTTCCACGCGGACAAAGTCGCGGGCACAGCTAGTAAATAATAAAATACAATCTCTTTCTACCTAGACAAATTTGATAAAAACCTATGATAGCCGGTTTTGGACACTCGACTAACGAACTTACTGAAGTTCTTGGGAGGCTTAGGTCTTTTAAGAGGGCTGTAGAGTACTTTCGCTGGTATACCTCCAACCGTACTGCATATAATTAATCCATATGGATTAATTATATGCAGTACGGGTGGAGGTTGGAGGTGGCTATATAGCCACAGAATAATTACAGAAGTCAAGCTACATAGAAGTGTAGAAGTGAAGTCAAGCGCTCAAGCAACGCACACATAGACATCGCTAAGGCGTAAGTATTAAATTAGGGAGGGGGGCTAGGTTGTTATATTTGTTCAAGCACCTACATCGGTAAAAAAAAAATACGTGTTGCACTCGGGGACTGCCGCGGTAAAGCTAGTAAATAATAAAATACAATCTCTTTCTACCTAGACAAATTTGATAAAAACCTATGATAGCCGGTTTTGGACACTCGACTAACGAACTTACTGAAGTTCTTGGGAGGCTTAGGTCTTTTAAGAGGGCTGTAGAGTACTTTCGCTGGTATACCTCCAACCGTACTGCATATAATTAATCCATATGGATTAATTATATGCAGTACGGGTGGAGGTTGGAGGTGGCTATATAGCCACAGAATAATTACAGAAGTCAAGCTACATAGAAGTGTAGAAGTGAAGTCAAGCGCTCAAGCAACGCACACATAGACATCGCTAAGGCGTAAGTATTAAATTAGGGAGGGGGGCTAGGTTGTTATATTTGTTCAAGCACCTACATCGGTAAAAAAAAAATACGTGTTGCACTCGGGGACTGCCGCGGTAAAGCTATTTCATAGCATTTTTTATCAACTTATGCAATTATACTCGTCTCTTCCGTGCTCACTTCGTACAGTCTACACGCATACGTCTAGTCGCACGCACACAAACACCGTGCTGAAGTCTGCCGAACTAAAACGATGCACGGCTTTCAACGCCGCACCGCTGTGCCGGTCGGAGTGGGGGGTGTTAGGTTTATTTTCGTTACGGAATTTCTTGATTCGGTGGCCGCTATAAAATCGCTATAAAAGCTATGCAACAGCTTAAAAAACATTACCTTTTTTTTAATCAGTTAAGTAAACAATATTATATAATAAAGAAGAAAGAAGTACTTACAGACTTACTGACTGGTAGATGGAAGGCTGCTTCCCCCGGGATACTAACTTTAAAATCATTATTACGAGTTATTACGAATTCGTCTGTTTTTCCTTTTGTTCCCGAGAGCGTCGTTCTAATACGGAAACTTTTTACATATATTAACATGTAATTCCATATGAATATTTCACATTTATGTAGTAATAAAATTGTCTGGAGGCATGCTCAGGATACCCTGGAAGAAGCCAGGCTCACCAATACGTCGGTTCTTAGTCTTTTCGCAGCTTCACGTCCAAAAGAGTTTTATTTTTGTATGTAACGAATAAACTTAAAAGCTACTGAACCGACTTCAAAGTTCTTTCGCCGTTAGAAAGTTACATTATCACTATATAACACCACGCTACGGCCGAAAGGAGCTTAGCAGTGGCCAAAAAACTATGGGAGAGAAGCCCCGCCTGACTTCTAGTATACTTATAAGTCGAAATAACTTCAATATGATGACTGAAGTGTGGAAAGTCCTCTTAATCCACAAATCCTTAGAGACATATAAAGGCGAACATATACTTAGCACCAGGCACTTTAAAAACTCCCGGCTCTGATACTTGATACTGAAAACATTTTCAACCAAATATATCAATATTACTTTCCCTGGAGACTAAACCCATTACTCTGTAAAGGTTTTGACGTTATTTCTGCGGTGTCTAAACACACTATGCCGAAGTTACGCGACCGAAGTTCAGCATGATTACGTCTGCAATGCTATTTGATTTACTGAAGACACATCATCATCATCATCATATCAGCCCAATGACGTCCACTGCTGAACATAGGCCTCACCTAATTTCCGCCACAAGACAGAAGACACATTATGCCGAAATTACGTTGTGTTGCCTAACTTCTGTCGGGCGTGCCTGTGTGTTGTTTCGAGTCTGGGTGTACTTTGTGTTGGTTATTGTATGTTTGTAAAGTCCATCACAGGATCTGTTCCTTAGTCCGAGCAGTCTTGAAAAATATTTAAAAACGTATAAAAAAAAATTACTAAAGTGTTATGTATAATTTTATTGTATTGTTACAGGTAAATATCAACCGCTTTCATCATGGTAACACCTGCGCGGTATGTATGTAACTTGCAAACATTCAGGCAATGAAAACATTCATAAGTTTTACATCACAATTCAGACCATTTTAACCGACTTAAAAAAGAAACCTTCTTTTTCAAGTCGGTTAAAAAGATCTCGGTTCGAAGGATCATAAACTCTCAACTTTTTATGTAGGGGCACTGATCCAATTATCAGCACTTTAAGAGTAAGTCCTAATTTAAGCCCGTTTATCACATTGAAAAATACTGTTCCACCCGTTATGACGAGTTTTCTAGTTTCAATATTAAATCAGTAGGATGATTATTTTAAAAAAACATGTTTATCTTTATCCAATTTCTTTTTTAGATAGGCAAGAGTAAAAAATGACCATCTCACCATTTACTAGCACCATGACCACCAATTAGTAGCATAGACTGAGCCAATTAACAGCACTGTGAGGGTGGTATTGAAATTATATGAAATAAAAAATTGTTATTAGGTTATTATCTCTTTTATTAACTAGGGGTAGGTAATATGTGACTGAGGATAGAAAAAATATTTTACTTATAATCTAATAGTATTTATAAACTTAACAAAGTTCATCTTTATAGTTATGTAGGTATCTAATTTAGTTCAATCTCATTAGAAACTGTCTTACTTAATAATATAGTAGGTAGGTATTACTAGTACCTAGATAGGTAAGTACAAACATTTCATCATCATCATATCAGCCCAATGACGTCCACTGTTGAACATAGGCCTCACCTAATTTCCATCACAACGAGCGAATTTATGAAAAAATTAAAAAAACATTTAGCAGTAAGAAAATTTAATAAAAAAACTAGTTAATAAAGATAATGATATAAAGAGAAGACTTTAGTTGTCATTTCTTTGACCAACTTGCAAAGTTCTGAATTTAGTTTAATATCGGAAAGAATTTTGTTTTTTTTAGGAGAGGATGGCATTATCAGCACTATGCTGACAAATGGCAAATTTATTTTAACACCATACTAAAATTTGGATTCTGAAGGTATAAACTTATACTTTTACGAAAAAAAATTGAATTCTATGAATCAAATAAACACGGTTTACAATTAAAAATATGGAATTAGTATTTACGTACTATTTTCCATTTCTCAACACCAGTGCTGATAATTTGGAATTTGCAAAATATTCGATCCATATATCAGCACCACATTTTTTAACAATATTTCACTATAATCTCAAATTTTTCTTTTCAAACTAACCTCATAAACTACCTAAGAAATCAGAAAAATCTAAAGTTTCAGTATAAAATATCTAAAACATGTAATATAGTATAAATTGTAAACATGTGAACTTACCTTCGATCACTAAGAACAGGCAAAAATAGGACGAACTGCAGGACACAAACGTTTGTTTACAAAATTTTCGCCATTGTGAAGTCGGAAAGTATAGAGTTTCCAGTAGTAGAATTCCAAAAACATCCATTTATTTATTTTTTAAAGTAGTAACCCAAATTAATTAGTGAAAACCTTATAATTTTACTATTTATTCGGAGTGCTGATTATTTGGTGCAGTGCTAGCATTTGGATCAGTTACCCTATGTAACTCTATTACTCGGAGGCTGCTGTATCGAGTCAGGGAATAAGTATTTAAACGTAAACCGTTTAGACTGTAAGTTGTATTCTTTCAAGTAATTTGAACTTTAGAAGTCTGTTTGATTTTTTTAAGATTTTTAATAGTCTTTCTAATCAGACTTCAATGTATTCCTTATTACAATTATAACAAAGGTGAAGAATTGATTTGAGTGTATGTTCGTTTGTGTGGTTGAATTGAAAAATTCCTTTATATATTAGTGTTGGATAACTAATTTATCGAGAAAGACTATAGACTATACAATATCACGGTACGGTCAATAGGAGCGGAGTAACACAGATACTGTTATTATAATAATAGTTGACGTGTTTTGAACAGTATCTCAACGCGCATAATGCAAAGCGCATGGCGTGACAATATCAATAACTGTCTAAGTTCAAGATCATCACAACGAAGGACTTTATATAACAGTTCACTTCGACGTAACCTTCTTATCTAATCAATTCGCATACTCACAAAATACGTGAGCAATGTATTCTATGTGACTATACCGTGGTTAATAAGGTGTCAATATGGACTGTTATGTAGAAAATTCGATATAATATGTAGATTTCTACTTATCCAGAATATTAAGCTTATTTAGTACCTTTTCTGCTTCAGTAGCAGATTTTTACTAGCATATCATGATCATTACAACTCTTAAAGTCCCACTGCTGGGCACGGGTCTAAAGGTCCAAAGATTGTAGCGAGAATTTCTTGTTGGTATAATTTTGTTTCGAATTTTATTTTTTCTCACAGTGCTCTTGTCTTAATCAGATCTTACTCCCTTCAATGGGGTAGTGAAATTATGTATTCTCTATCTCTATTATGGACATATTATTATCTTAAACCTTTTTTTTTCTACATAGATTTATATTTGCCACTCGGTTTATGCTGACTCCACCTGTACTGTCCTTGTATTCCAAAGCGAAAGAATGCTTGTTGCTCTTAGGCCGCAAATTAATAAATCTAGTACCGTTTTGGTTGATAAGACTAGTTTATTTTACGAATTGCTTATTTAAGTACCTATTTTTATATAGTCCGTGTAGGGACGGATTAAAAATACATAATTTCACTACCCCATCTGAACTCGTCGGTGTCGTAAGAGGTGAATTAGGGAGGGACCTTATGCAAACAAGAGCTATGCGAGAAAAGGAAAATTCGAAGCAAACCCTATACCAATCCGTCTGTCTGGCCAGCGTGGTATAGTAGGCTCAATTCTCTCCACATTCTTTGAAGGAGACCCGTGCCCAGCAGTAGGACGTTTATGGGTTGTTTGGGTGTGTGAAGGCTGATTCCTTTGCCCTACCGAAGCGGTGACTCGCCTTGTGAATTATAATTTTGTTGAATATACGGTACCTAAATCTTAGGTATTTCTTATTATTTTTTGAAACCTAATACAGATGAACTAGTTAATAGTAAAATACGTCGTCCGTGGTGTCTCAACTAGATAATGACGAGATGTTTGTGACCCATTAATTGGTGACAATATAAAAAGTGTGTGAGAACTGGTCGGTATAGGCCGGCGCCCAATTGAGGCCAATCTTAGATATCAATTACTTGATGCAGACGTTAATAGGACTAATTTACACGTCATCGGCTAAGCTTGCACTATTTACGAACATATCATTGCATGGTTCATTGGATACTAGTGTTTGCCTGCAGTTTCTTTTGTCTAAGCCCTAAGTCGGGCCGTATGAAAGAGGAAGTTCAGTCATAATCTTTATTTCATATAGATCAAATACGTTATACCTATGAACGTCATACAAAACCAAAAAAAATGTGTCAGCAAAATTTGCCTAAGGCCAGTTCACTGACAAGGTTGAGCTCTAAGAGAAGAACTTGGCAAAAAACTCAGGTCACTCGTTTTAATCATCAGTATAAGTTACAATTTCAATTGGTTACAGTTTGAAATAGCGCAGAATGGTACAGAACCAGTTCCTTGCCTATATGATGAACTGATACAGACTGATACATTGTACTGTATTAAATAGCAGCTAGGTGTGTGAGCAGAGATGTATTATTGTCACGTAAATCGTTTAGTGCCTAATGTAGAATGTATGTTATATTTGTGGGAGGGGGAGGGGGACACACGGCCCTATATCACGCGATTGGATCATTAAACAGTTAAACTTAGATTTAAATGTTTACCGTTGTATGTAACTAAATGTGTACTGCTGACAAATTTACTAACAAAGGAAACATTCTAAAAAGATTAAAAACAAAACGATGTTTAGCGTCGGTGTCGCCACGTCATAATAAAACCCGCACCACTTCACAAACATATTACATACATAAAACTCATAAATTCAGAAATGCTATTTCTCACGTTTCACACAAATATGTGTCCTATAATAAATAAAAAAGAACCAGTGACCTGGAAAAGGTCGCTGGGTCGGACTTGATGTGGAAGGCCAAGTATCGAGTGTGTGGCGCGTGAGAGGTTGTTCAGCAGTGAACTAAAATAGGCTGAATTGGTTCGATTGAGTATCTTTAATGTAAGTAGATCATTTAACATTAACTCTCACCCCTGGGTCATTGACGCAGTCAAACATAGGTAGCGCAGCGCTTGTGTGTAAACGGTTGGAGTTTCTAAGGTCTCGGGTTCGAACCCCCCAGGTTGGAACAAATATTTTTATGATCTGCAATTGTTTGTTTGGACCAGATATTGTTGAATTTATTTAGTATTTTAGTAACTAAAATATAAGACTTATTTACTGCCTAAAAATATTGCAAGAAGAAAAGTCTAAACTGACAATAAAATTATCAATCATTGTCCACGACGGGATATGTACCCATGAGTTTGTTAAAAGAAATATTTCCTCGTACGTATGCTTCGCTCCCAACTAATGGCGTATGAGTTACCCTCTTATGGGAGCGCATTCTACAATACTACATATACAATATGTAACATGAACATAGTTTAAAACTATTATATATTTATCCTACTAATATGAGAAAGTTTATTTTGAATACCACGCTGGCTAGACGGGGGTAGTGACATTATGTATTCTTTGTGCGAACATTATCTTTAAAAAAAAACCTTGACTTCAATACACCACCTATTCAAAATTCATCGTGTTGTTGCTCCTACTTATCAAATTTAATGTTAATTACGATCCAGTTTAATTGTAAACGAATTAAATTTAAAGTTTATCTACTTGTACTAGAAGTTGCGCGGGGTTTCGCTCCCGTCTTTTTTATTTGGCCACTGCTCAGCTCCTATTGACCGTATCGTGATGTTATATAGCATATAACCTACCTTGATAAATAGGCTATTCAATATTAAAATAATTTTTCAAATCGAACCTGTAATTAGATTTTAGTCGGTTTTGATGTCGCTGTCAAATGTAAGGTAATTTAGATATGGCCGCTGTCACTTTCAAAGATTTGACAGCGACATCAAAACCGATTAATCGAATTATTATTATTTATTTATTAAAGTACATTGTATGTCTTTTAATTTAAAAATTTTGTTTCACAAAACTGTATTTTAGTACAGTTTGACTGTGAAATCAGAATGTATTTATTACATCTACTTATAATTAACTTACTAAGTAGGTACTATTAAAAAACATGAAAAATGGAGTTTATACATTTTAAAAATATATAGACTTTTGATTAAAATTATTGAATAAACATGTTTAAATTCTATTGTAGGTACTTATAGGTGTAAATTATTATCTATGGCAAGGATTCTATATATTTTTTTTTACTTTACTTTTAAATTTTGAATATGCGGGCTGTTTTCTTATGTCTATAGGTAAACTATTTAATAAGTAATAATAATAATATTCTACCACATTCACACAGCGCCATCTAGTCCCAAATTAAGCAATTATATTTGCTTGTGTTATGGGTACTAAACAACTGATATACTACATAAATACATTTTTTTTTTGTAAATACATACATATTATAGATAAATTACACCCAGAAACAGAACAAACCTTTATGCTCATCACACAAAGATTTGTCCTGGGTGGGGATCGAACCCACGACCTCCGGCTTAGCAGTCAGGGTCACTAAGCACTAGACCAACAGGCCAGTCAGTACGTTTTTTGAGTGTTCTATCTCCATATATACATTGGTTACCCTAATAAAAATTAAATAATGTCGATATTCAGAGTAAGCCCACTTAGCGTTCATACATACAAACAATGTCTACAGCTTAACAATATTAGTATAGATAATGACGCTACAATATATAGTCAATATAAAGTATTGTCGTTGAGAACTCGTTTGTTTATCGTGAACTCATTTGTTTATGGTCGCGCTTCACTTCACCACGGCTTTGACTCATATCCGCCATCTTGCCAGGGTTGTCACATGACTGCCTGAGCGGCGGAACGGGAAGTGTATACTGACTTAGACTGGCCTGTTGGTCTAGTGGTTAGTGACCCTGACTGCTAAGCCGGAGGTCGTGGGTTCGATCCCCACCCAGGACAAATCTTTGCGTGATGAGCATAAAGGTTTGTTCTGTGTCTGGGTGTAATTTATCTATAATATGTATGTATTTACAAAAAAAAGAGTATTTAATTTGGGACTAGATGGCGCTGTGTGAATGTTGTAGAATATTTATATGACTGCTTTACAAGAGGTCCCTGGTTCGATACCGGTCGGGTGAAAATGATATTGGGTGTTTCTATAATGAATATAATATATTATCCGTATTGAAATTTTCCCGGAGTTTGAAAACAAATGTTTCCAATTGAGGACAATAGGCTCGTCCTCCATTTCACTGTAATTTTTAATTTGTTTATGTTATATTTTATCTTATCTTTTCTATCATGAAATTCCAGTATTAAAATTTTCCCGGAGTTTGGTAAACAAATGTTCCCGGTTTATGACAATAGGCTCGCCCCCTATTTCATGGGTCCAAACATAGCTGGCGAAATGTGGGTGTGAAACACCTCTGCCTACCCCTTTGGGGAAAAAGGCGTGATGCTATCTTATGTTTATGTTATCTTATCAATAACTTTTATTTGATGGTTTAGAAACCGGCTATAAGATGTTTTAAACGTCACATACACGATGAGCTCGCATCACAGAGATCTTCATGGCGCTCTACCATATAAGAAAGTTAAAAGGTTTGAGGAAAACTAGTGGGAAAATATGGAAATGGTAAATACGGAGAGGAGAGAGAGAGAGAGGAGAGAGAGGGATGCGATGGTGGCTGAATGGATAAGGAACCGGCGTGCAAATCACGCGGTCCGAGTTCGATCCCGACCGGCAGTACCAATGTAGATTCCACTTTGTGGAATTTATATGTACTAGTCAAGTGACTTACCATCTGCTAACGGTGAATCAAAACATCGTGAGGAAACCCACATACCCTAGAAGTAATTCTATGAGTATGTCTGATCCAACAACCCGCACTAGGCCAGCGTGAGTGGATTATGGCCTAAACTTTTTCAGCTCTCTAGTTAGAGGAGAGGAGACCCGAGCCCAGCAGTGGGACTTAATGGGTTGCTGATGATGAAATACGGAGAGACCCAAAATCTGCTATCACACAACTCACAAGGCCAACTTTACTGCGTCGTTTTAGAACAGTGGTTTTTAAACTATGATCCACGGACCACTGGTGGTCCCTGAGGGTAGCAAAAGTGACCTGAGAAGCGAAAGCACAGACTGGGCCGCTGAGATTATACTCGGAAGACTTTTTTTCTGTATCACTAAATGAACTATTAAGTGGTCCATGACAAGACAATATATTTGACTGTCACCGTGGCGCAGTGGTTAAGGTGGTCGCCTCGCCACTACATCGCCGTGCTGGGTGACGTGGGTTCGATTCCCACACGAGACAAATATTTGTGTGATTCAGAGATATTTGTTTCTAGTCTGGGTGTACTTTGTGTCCGTTAGTTTCATGTTTGTAAAGCTCTCCGCGACACAGGGCTAGTTCCCTAGTGCGGGCGTTGTCTTTTAAAAAAAAAAAATATTCATTAAATGGTCTCTCACTGATAAAAGGTTAAGAACCACTGTTTTAGAAGCATTTCGGACTATGTTCCGTCATGGAAAACGATGAGGAATAAATATAGTGGCCGAAACCCTAACAAAACACACGAGTATTTATGAGTCGGAAGTAGCTTTAAGACTTATTCTTGTGGAGCAAACGGTTCGGAACGATAGCGTCGAAACCACCATCCATTGTGAGTCCGTACTATCCTTCGTAGTACGTACACGGAATAGATAATAGATAACTGCCTTGATTGCGCAGAGGGATCTGTATACGACTGCAAGCAAGAAGTCCCGGGTTCGATTCCCGGCTCGGGTGAAAATTATATTGGACTTTTCTGTCATGAAATTTTAGTAAAGAGATTTTCCCGGAGTTTGGTAAACAAATGTTCCCGGTTGATGACAATAGGCTCGCCCCGTGTTTCATGGGACCAAACATAGCTGGCGAAATGTGGGTGCGAAACACCTCTGCCTACCCCTTCGGTTAAAAAGGCGTGATGCTATGGAATAGAAACTTTACTAAGGATTGGTTTAACTATCGAGAGGATGAAACGAATGTACGATACGTATGCTCTCTCATTCACTCTCTCGATTGCAAAATTCTTTTGCTGTTAGAAAGCTACATTATCACTTAGTAACATAAGCTATATAACACCACGCTACGGCCAATAGGAGCTGAGCAGTGGCCAAATGAAGAACGACGGGAGCGACACCCCGCGCGACGTTGAAATCCTCATAGTAAAATTTAATTATCAAATTCCAGGTTAAAATATTTTAGGGTTAAGTTAACCGTTTACTACCCTTATCACGTTAAGTTTGTTTAATTAATTAAATAGTTACAGTTAAGATGTGATTAGGTATGAGTTAAGTGCGTTTAAATACGGCCACCTAAGGTGCACAGATCATCTATTCTGATCTGTTTAATGTTAGTCAAATATCATCATTTCAACCCATAAACGTCCCACTGCTGGGCACGAGTCTCCTCCTAAGAATGTGGAGGGAATTTAGCCTACTATACCACGCTCGCCAGACTGGTTGGTATAGGGTTTGTTTCGAATTTTCCTTTTCTGGCAATGTTCTTGTCTGCATAAGGTTCCTTTAGTCGCCTTTTACGACACCCACGAATTGAGATGGGGTAGTGACATTATGTATTCTTAATCCGTCACTACATGGAGAATACATATAGTCAAATATATCAAGCGTCAAATTAGAAGTGTTTTTGCGAATTTACTGTAATTATTAATTTTTTTTTTTATTTGTTGGATGCGGGCGGCACAACACCGCTCGCTGTGGCGGAAATTAGGTGAGGCCTATGTTCAGCAGTGGACGTCATTATCTTTACTAGATCGTCGGTCCATCTGGCGGGGGGCCGCCCCACGCTGCACTTTAATACGTGGCCACCACTCGACAACTTTTTTGCCCCATCGGCCATCAGTTCTGCGAGCTATGTGGCCTGCCCACTGCCACTTCCGCGATGCGATTCGGTGAGCTATGTCGGCAACTTTAGTTCTCCTGCGGATCTCCTCATTTCTGATTCGATCACGCAGGGAAACTCCATGGCTCGCTGAGCGACAGTGAGCTTTCTAATGAACCCCATAGTTAGCGGCCACGTCTCAATACCATAAGTCATCACTGGCAACACACATTGGTTGAAGACTTTTGTCTTTATTCTATGTAATTTTTATTTATATTTATTTTATTTATTTGGGAACAAACAGTCTTAAACTAATAAACATACAATCCACATATATTATATATAGGTTATAGTTCCACTTCTTACATACTAATATAATATTGAGTGGAAACAAGAGTGAGAATCTAAAAGTACTTAATTAATTTTATTAACTATACATGTATTATATAAATATTTAACTACTATATACCTATGTAATAGGAAACAATTAAATGTGTCTCGATATTAAACTATGCTAGTTTTAAAACTATTATTATTGATATGCATAATATTAATTTCTCTATTATATACCCTACATCAATTCTAATGTCACTATTAAAATCGCTTTTCCTATAAGTGCCCATTGTAGTAGAAAAAATGTCTGTTTGCAAGATTTTTGTTATAAAATTTGCAGGAGCGTTTTACGAAAGTGTTAGCAGCGTAATTTGTTATCTAATATATAAAATTCTCGTGTCACAGTTTTCGTTGCCATACTCCTCCGAAACGGCTTGACCGATTTTGATGAAATTTTTTGTGCTTATCCGGTATCTATGAGAATCGGCCAACATCTATTTTTCATCCCCCTAAATGTTAGGGGTAGTCCACCCCTAAATTTTCTTATTTTATTTTTTAGACAAAATTTTTAATTTCTATTTTTTTATGATACAACATACAAAAATACATACAATCCTCAATTTTCACCCTTCTACGATCAACCCTTATTTTTTAATAGACATTTTAGTCTGGACCAATTTGGCCAATTGTTTTTTTTTAAATGTTCGTTGAAGTTCAAGGATGGTTTTTAGGTTTTTTTTTAGTTTTTATGTAGGTAGGTAGGGTAGGCAGGTATGTAGATGGTAGGTAGGTAGGGTGGGTAGGTAGGTAGAGTAGATAGGTAGGGTAGGTAGGTATGTAGGTAGATAGGGTAGGTAGGTATACTTTCATAAAACCATAAATTAAGTACGTGGTACGAAGTTCGCCGGGACAGCTTGTGTATATATATATTGTTATAATGTAATATATTTTTGTAGAATATTCCGCTTGTAGTTTTAGTTCACAAACACAATAATATATAACAGTCATAATGTATTAAACATCAGTTTGGTGGTACGAATACTAGTTTAATTTCCTGTTTAGGAACTGTTGCAACTTGTGCACATAACGTCGGGAATATTGTTGCTCTCAGCGTATTATTTATTACGTTGTTTAGTTAACATAACATAGCATCACGCCTTTTTCTCCGAAGGGGTAGGCAGAGGTGTTTCACACCCACATTTCGCCAGCTATGTTTGGTCCCATGAAATAGGGGGCGAGCCTATTGTCATCAACCGGGTACATTTGTTTACCAAACTCCGGGAAAATCTTAATACTGGAATTTCATGATAGAAAAGCCCAATACAATTTTCACCCGACCCGGGAATCGAACCCGGGACCACTTGCACAGCACTGCCGTCCACTAACTAAAAGGTCGTTAAGCCATTGCCGTCCACTAACTAAAAGGACGTTAAGCCATACACAGCCCCTATGGCTTAACGACCTTTTAGTTAGTGGACGGCAGGCAGTCGTATACACTTCCCACTGCGCCACCGAGGCAGTTAGTTTAAATATGATTGCGTTTATTGAAATGATGAACCCCCATAAACAAAAAATACATAATATTAAGAATACATAATGTCACTACCCCATCTCAACCCGTGGGTGTCGTACAAGGTGACTAAGGCTAAGATCTATAGACCGTAGGTACTTGGACTTTGCTCAGACTTCACTCCAACAAAACTTTGATCACACAATCGTTTTTATCCCTTTTCACCCCCTCGGGGGTTGAATTTTAACAAATCCTTTCTTAGTACACTCTAGACATTAGGACAAACACACCCTCCAAATTTCAAGTCGCTACGACCAGCGGTCAGTCAGTCAGTCAGTCAGTCAGTCAGTCAGTCAGTCAGTCAGTCAGGACCAAGCCTTTTATAATATGTATGGATTATTCCATAAAAACTTCTTATATGTATTACATTTATTTATCTATTCTATTATAGCCTTATTTAAAACTATGTAGGTAAATTAATTGATAACATCACGCTACAGCCAATAGGAGCTGGAGCTGGCATGTAAGCAGCGCTCGTACGAATTAATAAATAGTTTGGTATTATATTTCTAAGAATTCAATTCATGTGCATTCTTGTCTGTATAAATATTGTATGTCGGCCGCGTTCATCACCATGTGTCCACCGACATCTTTGTTTTATTAAATGTTCAGGTTTCGATCAAACAAACAGACCAATAATCTCTTCAGCTTTATATAATTACTAGCTTCCGCCCGCTGCTTCGCCCGCGTGGTATGTATTTTATACCTATAAACCTTCCTCTTGAATCAGTCTATCTATTAAAAAAACCGAATTAAAATCCGTTGCGTAGTTTTAAAGATTTAAGCATACATAGGGATATAGGGACAGAGAAAGCGACTTTGTTTTATACTAAGTAGTGATAGTGATAGTATAGAAGTATAAGATTACTATTATACTATGTATATTAGACGTGACAAATAGGTGACGTTCTAAAGAAGGGACAGATCAGGAGTACCCTCAACCGGCGAGAATGCATGAAAAGACTGATGAATGTTGAAGAAGCCAAAGATGTATGTCAGAATCGTAGCAAATGGAAGGAAATAGTCTTTGCCTACCCCTCTTTTGGGAAAGAGGCGTGATCTATATGTGTATGTATGTATAATAATAATATTCTACCACATTTACACAGCGCCATCTAGTCCCAAATTAAGCAATTATATTTGCTTGTGTTATGGGTACAACTGATATATAAGGATAACAAACAACAAAAAAAATGTATTTAAGTAGTAAATACTTAAATACATTTTTTTTAAAACATACTTAATATATAGATCAATTAAAACCAGACACAGAACAAACAATCATGCTCATCACACAAAGATTTGTCGTGGGTGGGGATCGAACCCACGACCTCAGCTTAGAAGTCAGGGTCACTAACCACTCTAGACCAACAGACCAGTATAATAATATATAATAAGTATAAATTCCTCCTTTAGGTTCAAAACGACAACTTCCCTAAACGTCCACTTCTCAAAATGGTAATTCCCTAAATGTCAATTGGCCATTTCGTCCACTTTCCCAAAACGACTAGTCCCCAAAACGACTAGTCCCCAAAACGACTACTTGCCAAATTCGAATTTTCTTGAAATATAAAAAGGACCATATCACATAATCTGGGACCAGATTTAGGACCACAATGAGTAAATAAAAAAGTGTTCGATGTCTTGGCAATCCGTTATCAAATTAATATCCTCAAACATGTACGACAAATGACATAGAGCGAGGTATCGAACCCACGTCCCGTGGTACAATGGACAAGCGTGAGTAACGGTATACGCGGCGCGGCCGAATTGCCACTCACGAGTGAGTTGACACACTTGCGATTGTCCTGTACGTTCATATATTTGTAATGACACGAACGTGTCAGACGTTTTGGTAAAGGTAGGGCACGCGAGTAGCGAGTAAAAGACTCATTAGACTACCCGATTTCTAGGGTCCCTTTAAGGCGCGCCCACCTAATAGTGTAATATACCAATTTAAATTATTATAATCTTTGTGTGATGAGCATAAAGATTTGTTCTGTGTCTGGGTGTAATTTATCTATAATATGTATGTATTTACAAAAAAAAGATGTATACAGTGTGTGTCTACGACCCGGGCTTTTATAAAGACTGATGATAATATGCTTCGTTAACAATTGTTTGCACGTATTAGTAAATCATAATTATGTTAATTAACGTGACAATTAAATTTTCTAAATCCGCAACTTAAATGTAGTAGACGTACTGTGTAATTGTCGTAATTCATGTCGTTTATTCACTTGGTATAAGGCATGTCGTGGTACGGGGGCGAAAAACTGTGATAGCTAGCGTAGAATGTATTGTCGTCCTTGTCAATGCACACACACCTAGGTATTGGTCAAATTACTGTGCTTTACATTGCTGGCAATTAAAATTTTGTTAGAAAATTAACAGTCTGAAATTTAGTTTATAAATTAAATTAATATAATGGTTACATTATAAATATACGTTATATTAACCTCCTTTAAAAAAGCCAGGGTTGTAGACACACACTGTATAAGTAGTATATCAGTTGTTTAGTACCCATAACACAAGCAAATATAATTGCGTACTTTGGGACTAGATGGCGCTGTGTGAATGTGGTAGAATATTATATTATAACGGGTCTACGTCACTTATTATATTTAAGGAATAGGAATAAGGAACCCGTTATCAAACGGCACGTTCGCGGGGCTTATATTTCTGGGCGGTTTAAAAAAAATCGGGTCGAGTCGGGGTGTTACCGATAAAGACGTTTTTTATATAATTATATTAAACGTTACACCTAATGATTTTCGTATTGAAAATCGGAATGTCGTTTTTCGGAATGTCGTTTTTCGGACCAAGAACCATTCGAGCATTTGACACTTCGAACGTATGAAAATCGGAAAACTAACAAATCGTATTTAGGACCTTCGGTAAAATAAATTTCGTGATTTTTAATAATAAACATTATAATTCTTAGATATTATGAAATTCGGACTTTTGAAAATCGTAACATCGAAATTCGGAATAAAATATTTCGGAGTATTTGGGTGTTCCCGTTTGCATCAAATCGTATGACCGTCATGGGGCGCCTTAAACATTACGCTATAATAGTTGAGTATGAGCAGAATGAGTACTAAGTTATTTAACGTTCTAATAAGGCAATAAATAATAACAACACTGACTGTAACGTACAGAGGCTATCTCCACCGGAAATGGAAACTCCTAAATGCATAGACCATAAACATGCAGGGAACTTATGGCCCGAGATCAATGACTTCCGGTTGTCGTACAGGAAGATATTAACTGTACATAAGGGGTTCGATTCTTTTGTTATGTAAAAATTGCTAGTAGGGGGTTGTTATGCTAATATCACCCATGTTCCACTTGATTGACTTGAGGGTACTTTCTTGTCAGGCTTGTGTTTACAGCACTGCTGTCACTCACTGAGTATGTTATTATGACATCATCATCATCATCATCATTTCAGCCTATTGCAGTCCACTGCTGGATTATATACATGATATAATAATAATAATATAATAATATTCTACCACATTCACACAGCGTCATCTAGTCCCAAAGTAAGCAATTATATTTTGCTTGTGTTATGGGTACTAAACAACTGATATACTACTTAAATACATTTTATATTTGTAAATTCATACATATACATATAAATTACAACCAGACACAGAACAAACACTCGTGCTCATCATACAAAGATTTGTCCTGGGTGCGAATCCAACCCACGACCTCCGGCTTAGCAGTCAGGGTCATTAACCACTAGACCAACAGGTCAGTCAAATTATATTAGGTATAAATGCTTATAATAACATCTGTCACTAAAGGACTAAACAATATAAAACATTGGGCGTGCTGTATTTCACTTATATTTTAATAAAACCAGGATCAGGGCTCATCGTGACCTTCCTGACATGCAGGGCTCCATAATCCCTTTATTCCGTGTATAGTCTATGACGACATGTTTTGTACCCTCAAGCTTACTACTTAAGCGTAAAAATGTGTCACATCTTTTAGGATTACAATTTTATTCTATAGTTATTATTTTTATTAATATACTAGAAGACGCGCGGGGCTTCGCTCCCGTCGTTCTTTATTTGGCCACTGCTCAGCTGCTCTTGGCCGTAGCGTGATGTAATACTTCCGCGATAAATGGGCTATCCAACCCTTTGTAAAGTTCGACAATCGAACTAGTGAGAATTTTTTTTCTCATTAGTTCGATTGTCGAACTTACTTTAATCTAGAAACCAAAAAACAATAAAATAAAATTTAAAATACGCTTAAAGAATTTTGAAAATCGAGATTACGTAACCCTTACAACGTCAAAAACTCCGAGGAGTAGTCAGAGATCCAAGTTTACAAAGCGTATTAACTCTTACTATTTTTTGTTTCCTATGTATTTATTTGTTTTCACACTCCTGGCTAATACTGTGAGAGAAATACTTTTTTGGGCTATTTGGGAATCGAACTCGGGACCTCTTGAGTCGAATGAACTACTCACTGCGCCACCGAGACAGATAACGCATACAAATAACACATTATATCACTTCCGCTTCACCAAGTTTGTATTGCTGCTAATTTGACACCCGCCTACCTCTCTGTCCACCCTCCACCCCTTACAGTGAAGCGTGATTATAGGGAGCTGTAATTGTCGAAGGGTATTCTTGCGTTTTGAAGTTGAAATTACTCATTGGGCAGGCGAGATTTGTTCTTTTCAATAAATATGCATATTGTTATGTGTGTGTGTGAAAGGGTTATTGAGTCTGTGGAAATGAAGAATTATAAATTTGTATTTATAAATCTATTTATATAAAACAAAGTCGTGTTAGTTAGACCATCACTCAAGCGACTCAAATGACTGGACCGATTTTGATGATATCATAAAATAACGCCGAAAATATATAACTTCACTTAATTACAAATTTAATATTAATGACAGAATTACAAATCTAAACTAATATAGGAAAGATTTGTATTTTTCTGTTTTTTTTTATATAGTAGCCAAGCATAGTGGCTCCTTTTCGCCTGATGGAAAGTTGAAAGATGAATCCAAATTGCTTTGCCAGCTGATAAGAGACCCAAGTGTCCTGTCAGCGGGCATCGCCATGCTGGCCCGTAAGGTGCTTCTTCACACTTCGCTTGAAGAACCATATTATAGGAAGATGTACCGAATAAACTTAGAAACTATTGGACCGATTTCAAAAATTCTTTCACCGTTCGAAAGCTACATTATCACTGAGTAATATAGGCTATATAACATCACGCTACGGCCAAGAGGAGCTGAGCAGTGGCCAAATAAAGAACGACAGCAGCGAAGCCCTGCGCGACCCAATATTATTTATTATTATCCACAAATGAAACAGAACCCTGTCCCTCGGGTTTAGTACAAACGGCAAACCTGAACAATTGAGTGATTGTTGGTTGCACGGCTCTATTGCTCCCGTTGCTATTGTTGCTGTCTGTTGCTGCTCGTACAAATTTGTCACAATTCACAATAACCACTTATCTGACAGATGTGCGATTTTTTTGTTGATTTTATCTCGTTAGCTTTTTTTCGATGCGCCATAAGAGGGTGCTTCAATGGTTTTATTGTAAGCGGCTTACCGCATACGCGCGCTACGTTTTTGATTGAACAAAAAGTATTATACAAGCGATGGTGGCTGAATGGATAAGGAACCGGCGCGGCGTGTAAATCACGCGGTCCGAGTTCGATCCCGACCGGCAGTACCAATGTGGATTTCACTTTGTGGAGTTTATATGTACTAGTCATGTGACTTACCATCTGCTGACTGTGAAGGAAAACATCGTGAGGAAACCCACATACCTTAGATAAATTCTATGAGTATGTCTGATCCACCAACCCGTACTAAGCCAGCGTGAGTGGATTATGTCCTAAACCCTGTCAGCTCTCTAGTTAGAGGAGAGGAGACCCGAGCCCAGCAGTGGGACTAATTGGAGCTGTGGTAACATTTAGTATACAATAAAAATCTACAATTTATAGTGACAAGCGCTCAGTGCCCGTTGGCAATATTCAGTCTTATTACTGAGTACATTGAGTGAGATAAGTTCTGTTTTAAACTTACTACAATATGTATGCTCGAGTGAATGCACCAAGTTCGCAACTACTGCGAGACTGGAACTAGCAACTATGTTCGACGTCTAGTAAGTTTCTGCAATCTGTTGCAATCTTTGCGGCTCTGTATAAGAGTTTGCAAGTTCGTGTTCGACTGTACTTTTGAAATTTTTTATAATATTCAGCTGTTATTCATAAATATAATATAATAATAATATTCTACTACATTCACACAGCGCCATCTAGTCCCAAAGTAAGCAATTATATTTGCTTGTGTTATGGGTACTGCTACATGTGAATGTGGTAAAATATTATTATTAATACTGTATGAATTATCCGTGTAGTGATGGATTAAGCATGCATTATCACTACCCCATCTCAACCCGTGGGTGTCGAAAAAGGCGACTAAGGGACCCTATACAGACATGAGCACTGCAAGAAAAGGAAAATACGATACAAACCCTATACCAACCCGTCTGGCCAGCGTGGTATAATAGTAGGCTAAATTCGCTCCACATTCTTTGGAGGAGACCTGTGCCCAGCAGTGGGACGTTTATGGGTTGAAATGATGATTCATGAATACACTATGAATATATTATTTTTAGAATTAATTTGATGAGCAATCAAATTGGGAAACCCTATATATTTTTAAGAGTCACAGGATGCCGCTGGCGCTAGTGCTGCAAGAGTCCATATAGCCTACGGTAACCACTGACCATCAGTCGGACCGTTTGGTTATTTACCACCATCGTGGTTTAAAAAAAACGGTCGAGCGCGAGTCGGATTCGCGCACTGAGGGTCCCGTATCAACATGATATATTTTTTTGAAATTATTAATTTAACAGATTTTATGTGAATTTAAAGCTAGGTACACAATCTTTATGTAACGTCAAACAGATAGCAGAGCGATCCTATAAGGTTTCCGTTTTTTCTTTTAAGGTACGGAACCCTAAAAAGAAGCAAGTGCATATTCAAAGTAGGGTTCTGTATAGCGGTGGTCACACATAGTAGAACGGTTGTTTAAAGTGGGGTGACCAAAAATAAAGTTTTTGAGTACACATGCGCCATTTGTGTGACAACTGTAACAGTAGGGTGACAGACAATGACGATACTCGACCTTATACAGCGTGTCACTGTTTATATTAAAAATATATTTATTTATTGGACTCACATTTGCGCGGGGTTTCGCTCCCGTGTTTCTTTATTTGGCCACTGCTCAGCTCCTATTTGGCGTAGCGTGATATTATATAGCCTATGTTACTCCTATAACCTTGGGCTATCTAACACTAAAATGTTATTGAAATCGGTTCAGTAGATCACGAGATTATACCCTACAACTACATAAACTTACAAATTTTCACTCTTTATAAGATTGCTATTTCTACGATTGTAATTTCAGCGTTAGTTAATATACGATTATATATATACAATAAGTTTATATTATTATATATTTTTATATAATAATAAATTTACTATTGTACATGTACATAAATTTAAAATGACATAATTAAACGGTTGGCCATATTTTTACTTGAATGATTTGAAGTCCTTTATTCACAACATCCTGTAGATTAAATTTCACCCCGTGACCACATTCCCCATATAAGTATTTGAACACCGCGACCCATAATTGGGCACGCGGCCGATAATCTGTGCGCAAATATACGCGCTACACGAGCAACGCGTGTTTGTCTGTCGTGGGACTAGCGAGGATTTGTCCCGGAGTAGCGGGGATCAGTGTGGAGCACCTACACGTGGGCACGGGCGCTGGTCAGGGTGTAAGTGAATCGCTCTCGGTACCGTGGCGATTTAAAAAATTGTATTAGTCGCTTAGTTTTAAAGATATGACTGGCCTGCTGGTCTAGTGGTTAGTGACCCTGACTGCTAAACCGGAGGTCGTGGGTTCGATCCCCACCCAGGACAAATCTTTGTGTGATGAGCATAAAGGTTTGTTCTGTGTCTGGGTGTAATTTATCTATAATATGTATGTATTTACAAAAAAATATTTATATCTGTGGCTGTGCGGTTCTCTGTGTATCAATGGCACGGCCACGTTTAAACCCTTGTAAATTTTTGGTTTTGGGAATTGACTTACATCTTTATATATATGTATATGTATATATAATTCTTCTGTACGTGTGTTGACAGTGAACTCCTCTTAAAAATTCATTCAAATCGGTTCTGCCGTTTAGGAGGAGTTCACCCTCCTAAACGGCAGAACCGATTTGAATGAATTTTTGTGTGGAGGTTGGTTTAGATTCACAAATAAAAAAAATAAAAAATATTACAATCGATTGGTATATCATTTAGGACAACGTCTGTCGGGTCCGCTAGTTTATTTTTTAAATCTTGGAAACAACTTAAAAACTACCGATTTAAAAAAAAAATTGCCATTAAAAAGCTATATTCTCTCTGAGTAACATAGGCAAATATAACACCACGCTACGCCCAAAAGGAGCTGAGCAGTGACCAAATAAAAAACGACGGGAGCGATGCCCCGAACTTGTTTGTTTTATATTCCAATCTCTCACAACTTCCAATGTTTGTAGTGGTGCCCCGGGGCATTGCCGGGTCTGTGCCGGGGCCACGTGTCGTGTGCGAGGTTAGGGCGAATTTTATTGCATATTTTATTGTTTGTTGAACTCGAATCATGTCTCTGATTGCAACTTCAAACGGTATCAGATATAAAAAAAAAAAAAAAGTTGTCATGACGTCATCATATTAACAGGTAATGGATAAATTCGATCTCATGGACGTCCACCCGCGTAGCTCAGATGGAAGAGCACTGCACACGGAATGGCAGGGTCGCGGGTTCAAGTCCCGTCGTGGGTTTGAATTTTTCCAATACTTGTTTAGCATTTATATAAAATCAGATTTAGATCTACAAAAACGAGTACTAGGTGCTTGCTAAATACAATATTGCTGTAGTCCTGGTTTTAGCTCCAGTGGTTCTTTTAGATTTTTTTTAGGGAATGCGGATTTACTCACGATTTTCTCTTTGATAAGTCACTTGACTAGTAGGTACATATAAATTCCACAAAGTGATATCCACATTACTGCCGGTGGGAATTGAATTCGGACCGCATGATTTGCATGCCGGTCACTTATCTATCGGCCACCATCGCTTTTTAATAATGGTTTACTTTTTAGATAAATCCATTATTGATGGCACCCCAGCGTCGAGATTATTGCAGTAGCTCATATTGACCAAGGGGTGAATATATTATTGTGTTCTACCCCACATATCGCCGCAAATCCGTCACGTTGTAATTAGGGATTGTCCCTCGTGGTTCGTCATTATCATGGTCAGCCTACTCCCTGAGGGCCACTGATCGGATTGAGTGCACACAGACAAACAGTTGGACAGCAGGACTTTTATAATTCAAATGTTTTTGAAAGAAGGATGAAAAATTATTTGATGCAGTTAGTGCAGAAGTGGCTTAAGCTTGAGATAGGCAGAATGAAATATGGGGTTTGTAAATTCATAAATAATAATTCAAAATACGCAGTCTGATGACGATTAGTTAAACAAGAGTAAGGCCGATTATGCTTAAAATTTTACCACGTTTTAAATAATTTGTGGTAGATAAGTCAGGATATGAAAAATGGAGGGTTAGTCCGCTTTTGCGCTGACAGCCTCATTTATTCACAGCAATCAATGCGCAATGTGACATTAGTAGGCATCAATGAACCAATTACATATCGTAAAAGATAGATAAGAGAAAAAAAAAGAAAAGATATAACTAATAATTGTAGCTACTGCACGTCACATCTGCAGGAATCTGGACTCTTCTTAGCATAATGCTGCGGCGCTAACTAACAGCTGCTGGTCACTCAACAGCGCTGATTGTCAGCAGAGCCCCAGGGACAGGGACACATTTTGCAAGTGATGTTGTGAATTAACTACTGGGTAATGTAACTTATTGGGTAACTGGTAATAAAAAAAAATGTGTTGTCGACCTCGCACTTACGAATGATAATAAGATGAGCAATAACTGTGATAAATAGCTAAAAGAGGGGAATATCATTCATCTCGAAGAATACGAGAAAAGCAATAAAATAAAAACTTATAAAAGACAAACTACCTTTACAAAAGGGGAGCACCCTCAAAGGCACTAATTGCTAATCACCCCACCCTGTATATTGGGGCGCACTTAATAAAATCACTTTGAGAACACCCTTTGTGTAATATTGCGGGTTTTTGATTACCCACCCCGTTGCGTAACTAGCCCTTATAGTGCTCAACACAAAATTCTAAACAGTGTTAAGTACAGGTTTGAGTCGTGTTTGTGATAGAGAAGTTACAAGGTACAATATGACCATTGATTCTTACCAGTGGCGTGCCTAGGGTTTAAGGATAAGGCAAGCCCGTTATACCTACCTACCTATGCTTTTTACCCGACTACTCCAGAATAGGCAGAAGGCTATTTTTGTACTTAAATATAATACAATGAAAAGTAAACAAACCTGACTGCGCTGGAAAGGCGATGGGTGTAATGTTTTTTTATGAATTTTGTTCAATTTCTCTTACATGTTGATAGAGGGTCGCGCCGCGCGCCGCGCCGCCCCGCCAAAGCTCATTGAAGGTTCCCATGCTAGTGCTTGATTGAATATACCTAATAAACAATCAGCATTGCATACATGCATACCTTCGGTGGCTTTGAAAAAAGCCCTTTGGTTTCCTTGAGTAAACGAAGATAGCTAAGTAAGTAGGTAGTTGACCCTTGCCTGACTATAAGAAAAGTACCTACCTATAAGACTACCTATTATTTATATTCTAAATTGACTCGTCTGTCTTTCTTGAGAAATGACTTAATTACGTAAGAATAAAATGTTGGCGGTAAACGTTTTAATTCTGCCAACAACTGCTTTTCAATATCTATCATTGATATTATTTCTTAGATAAGTATGAATAGGTACGCTTAAAGAGATAAAAATGCGCGTTCAGCGAAGAACTACATAGCCGTAATAGTTACAACAAGATATGTTAACTTTATAAACTCGGCAAGGCAACTTCGAGGTTATTCTCATTATTAAAATCAAATATAAACAAAGAACAAAGTTCAAAAATTTTACCTTTTCTTCGCCCATCAAAAGTTGAACACATTTTAATCCTCACACGGAACAATAATTATTATTTGCATTGTTGTATGTCACTAAATACAAAAAATCACTTTAAAATCTTACAATTAACAATTTTTAAAGTAAGTAAACATTAAAACCAAAACTTTTCGTCCTGTCAAACAAATGAACTGAGTGAAGTTAGTAGACGCGAGTACGCATGCGCGGCCGCGGCATTTCACTTCCATAGTCGACAACTTCATACATAAAGCCCGGCTTATAATTTCATACTGATTGATATATAAATTAACCTAGTTATATTTCAATAATCGACAGTTTCTCTATAGGTTAGAAAGAGAGATCCGACTGTGGTCAAAAGCCTCATAACAAGCCAGTGCGGGTGAGCGAGATAGAAAAAAAAGTTGTTGCGCGCAGCGCGCGCCTCTCTAACTCTCGTTCTCGCTTGATGCTTCATCACTCACCGAGTCAAATGTACTCTGTGCACCGAGTCACTGCTCTCGCTCGCGCTTGGAAATAAGCGCGCGAATTTTAAAATAGATAATGGTTTGAATTAGATATTTTTGATCGTGCATTTTAGTAGGGCAAGCCGGGCTTTTCGGCTTGTATGAACGTACCGCCACTGATTCTTACCATTTAGTATTTAATTTTACTTTATCTAAGCGTTACATGGTAAGCGTTCGTTGGTTGCAGGCGACACAGGACCGTTCGCAGTGGCGTAAATTAGGTGAGGCCTATGTTCGTCGTGTGTGTGGTTGTGTTGGGCTGGCAGTGGACGTCGTTGGGCTGATATGATGATGATGATGAAGCGTTACATATAGAGCAATAAATTTTTTTGAAATTCACACTTCACGACAGCGAAACAATTGTAAGACAATTGAACTCTCTTTGAGCTCAATTTTGAGCACCGTTTTTTTACCCGACTGACAGGACAGGTATTTGTTTTTCGCGCGTATCTTGTAAATTTCTTTATTCCCACGTTTCTTTCAAATGGCTGGATGGATTTTGACAATTAGGGTATCGTTAGATTCGTCTAGAAAACCCAAGTGTCCTTAGATAGGAATTAAACAACAAAAAACAAAACAGCGCACTTTTGGCGCCAAATTGTAAGTAGTTAAATTTTTTTTTTAACCAACCGTATCCAGTAGTGTATCAAAATAAAGAGAATCAAATGGAGATTACACATATATACATATGTTATGTATTTAAATTTAATGGCGCCAAATTGTAAGCAGTTAAATTTATATTTTTAACCGAATCTATCGAGTTTGGTATCAAAATAAAGGTAATGAAATGAAGATTACAAATATATACATATTATTATGTTATATATTTAAATTTAGTCAGAAATAATAATTACAACAATTTTTCGGTATTTTTAGTGCGTTGCTTATCTGTTGATTTTTTGCAATCGGATTATTATAATTTTTAAAATATGTAGGTACTTGTTTGAGTATGCGTCTTGGGGTTTTTACAAGTCAATGGTTCAAATGTATTGAAGTGACATAAAGAATAGCAGATAATTAATCACATGTATAATGGAATACTGACAAAAACAAAAGATACTGACTAAAAGCAAGCAATTTTTAAATTATTTTTTAAAAAGCGATGGTGGCTGAATGGATCATGGACCGGCGTGCAAATCACGCGGTCCGAGTTCGAGCCTGAACGGCAGTACCAATGTGGATTCCACTTTGTGGAATTTATATGTACTAGTCAAGTGACTTACCATCTGCTAACGGTGAAGGAAAACATCGTGAGGAAACACACATACCCTAGAAGAAATTCTATTAGTGTCTGATCCACCAACCCGCACTAAGCCAGCGTGAGTGGATTATGATGGCCTTAACCCTCTCAGCTCTCTAGTTAGAGGAGAGGACACCCAAGCCCAGCAGTGGGACTTAATAGATTCTAATGATGAAGCAATTTTTCGGGATTCGCAAAAGAAGATCTTGCTTTGAGGACTCATCCTACTTGTTGACGGATAAAATTATTAATATCAAAAATAAAATAAAACGATAAATTAACTATCCAATTTTTCAAAAAGAGTGACGTGAATTTCTTGCCAGTTCTACTCATAGCTTCACCCCGTCAGCGAACTGGCCGTAGGCAAATTAGCTGACACTACTTTTCGGATAGCCTGTTACATTCTTATCTTGTGACTTTCATAAGTGTTACCTTGTAACCTAGATGAATAAACGAGATATCATTTCATTTCATTAACACTTATAATCAATAAATCATGGATGCTTGTATTTTGCTCACTTGTGAAAATTCACAGACCGGTCAAAAGTATTAAATTTAATATACTGAATTATAAAAGCTAATATACTGAATTATACACCATTAACACGTTGACCGTATAACTTGTTGATTGGTATACTGTGTATAATACAAACATATACGCAATATTTGTATTAACGCCAGCGAAACTTGTGTGGTTTAGTTAACAGACCAGCGCCTATACACATTATACATGACTCTCTGTAAGTGTAATTCGATGAAGTTCGCCTCTCAGGGGAGGCTAGGGCTGTCCAAAATATGGCTATATCATTTGTACATCGTAATACCTACCAAATAATATTATGAATACGAAATTTTAGATGGATTTTTGTTACTCAATCACGACAAATATCTGTTATATTAACTTATAAAGCGATGGTGGCTGAATGGATAAGGGACCGGCGTGCAAATCACGCGGTTCGAGTTCGATCCCGACCGGCAGTACCAATGTGGATTCTACTTTGTGGAATTTATATGTACTAGTCATGTGACTTACCATCTGCTAACGGTGAAGGAAAACATCGTGTGGAAACCCACATACCCTAGAAGAAATTCTATGAGTATGTCTGATCCACCAATCCGCACTAGGCCAGTTTGGGTGGATTATGGCCTAAATCCTCTCAGCTCTCTATTTAGAGGAGAGGAGACCCGAGCCTGGGTTGCTGATGATGATGATAATAATAATAATAATAATAGGAATAGCACATGTCCTACTTTTCAAATCGAGTATTATTAATACTAGAAATCGCGCAGAGTTTCGCTCTCATCGTTCTTTATTTGGCCACTGCTCAGCTCCTATTAGCTGTAGCGTAATGATATATATCCTATTACTTTCCTCGATAAATGGGCTATCCAACAATACAAGAATTCTCAAATTGGACTGTTTCTGCTGTCTAGTTTAGCCGTTCAACCAAACCAACTCGAAGTATAGATTTGATCTAACTATATGAAATAAAGTTATTGACTATTGAAAGACTACACTGTCTAATATAATTAAATAAGTGAAGCGACCGAGGGTCTTCACTATATTATTATAAATCGTTTTGTCGATCTGTCTGTCAATTATTGAGAGTGGTGTTAAATCGATTGACTCGGGGTTGTAAGCAATATAGTTAATGTATTTATTCAAGACGGGTTGGGTTTGATACAATATTGTACCACGTAGGTATATATAAATCTATTGTAAAGCTGAAGAGTTTGTTTGTTTGTTTGAACGCCCAAATCTCAGAAACTACTGGTCTGATTTTAGTGTTGGATAGCCCATTTATCGACGAAACCTTTAAGCTAATTAACATCACGCCACGGCTAATAGGAGCTGAGCCAGTGGCGGTACGTTCATACAAGCCGAAAAGCCCGGCTTGCCCTACTAAAATGCACGATCAAAAATATCTAATTCAAACCATTATCTATTTTAAAATTCGCGCGCTTATTTCCAAGCGCGAGCGAGAGCAGTGACTCGGTGCACAGAGTACATTTGACTCGGTGAGTGATGAAGCATCAAGCGAGAACGAGAGTTAGAGAGGCGCGCGCTGCGCGCAACAACTTTTTTTTCTATCTCGCTCACCCGCACTGGCTTGTTATGAGGCTTTTGACCACAGTCGGATCTCTCTTTCTAACCTATAGAGAAACTGTCGATTATTGAAATATAACTAGGTTAATTTATATATCAATCAGTATGAAATTATAAGCCGGGCTTTATGTATGAAGTTGTCGACTATGGAAGTGAAATGCCGCGGCCGCGCATGCGTACTCGCGTCTACTAACTTCACTCAGTTCATTTGTTTGACAGGACGAAAAGTTTTGGTTTTAATGTTTACTTACTTTAAAAATTGTTAATTGTAAGATTTTAAAGTGATTTTTTGTATTTAGTGACATACAACAATGCAAATAATAATTATTGTTCCGTGTGAGGATTAAAATGTGTTCAACTTTTGATGGGCGAAGAAAAGGTAAAATTTTTGAACTTTGTTCTTTGTTTATATTTGATTTTAATAATGAGAATAACCTCGAAGTTGCCTTGCCGAGTTTATAAAGTTAACATATCTTGTTGTAACTATTACGGCTATGTAGTTCTTCGCTGAACGCGCATTTTTATCTCTTTAAGCGTACCTATTCATACTTATCTAAGAAATAATATCAATGATAGATATTGAAAAGCAGTTGTTGGCAGAATTAAAACGTTTACCGCCAACATTTTATTCTTACGTAATTAAGTCATTTCTCAAGAAAGACAGACGAGTCAATTTAGAATATAAATAATAGGTAGTCTTATAGGTAGGTACTTTTCTTATAGTCAGGCAAGGGTCAACTACCTACTTACTTAGCTATCTTCGTTTACTCAAGGAAACCAAAGGGCTTTTTTCAAAGCCACCGAAGGTATGCATGTATGCAATGCTGATTGTTTATTAGGTATATTCAATCAAGCACTAGCATGGGAACCTTCAATGAGCTTTGGCGGGGCGGCGCGGCGCGCGGCGCGACCCTCTATCAACATGTAAGAGAAATTGAACAAAATTCATAAAAAAACATTACACCCATCGCCTTTCCAGCGCAGTCAGGTTTGTTTACTTTTCATTGTATTATATTTAAGTACAAAAATAGCCTTCTGCCTATTCTGGAGTAGTCGGGTAAAAAGCATAGGTAGGTAGGTATAACGGGCTTGCCTTATCCTTAAACCCTAGGCACGCCACTGAGCTGAGCAGTGGTCAAATAAAGAACAACGGAAGCGAAGCCCTGGGCAACAGCTAGCATTAAAGTTAAAGATCAATTTCTCTCTTAATAGGAACTTGGAACTGGAAATAAGGAAAGATTTACGTAAACCCGATTATAACAGTCAAATTAAAATGATGTCAAAAATATAATTACTATAAGAGTACTTTTAATGTAAGAATTGTGTCTTAGCCTGATTATATTAAACCGCGAGAAGTCGGTCGCGTCCCCCTTGTCAAGTACTACCACAGAATGTCACGTGAACCATCATAACAATATCATTTTATTATACAAAATACCGCTTTACAAAGTTAAAATTAATTCGTGGACCGAGAATTACATTAGAAACTCCAGTACAATTAAAGTTAAAATTTAATAAGAGTACGTGACAGCCCTTGCTATTGCGACCGATGGTTGGCACGTAATAAAAACAAATTGTTCGTTTTATAAATGACAGACGCGTATTATTGGCAGCCCTAGGGATTAGGGGTGCTTTCGCTTACTTGGATTGTTAATGTAATAATGTGGATGGAATTGGGATGATGTCATAAGAACATTTTTATGCTTATCATACTTAAAATGTTTTATTGCAGAGACGTCGCGCGGGGCTTCGCTTTTTTGGCCACTGCTCGGCTCCTATTGGGCGTAGCGTGATGTTCTATATCTTATAACCTTCCTCGATAAATGGGCTATCCAACACTAAGAATTTTTCAAATCTACAAACTCACAAACTACCTAATAATAGTATAGATATACATAATTAAGTTCTTACTTACAAGTAGGCATTGGTTGTTACGAATGGTTACGTCACACGTTATGCTCGGATGAATGGTTAGTGCCGTTACATTTGCGATTTTTATTAATGATGTGCCTAGATATTAAAAAAAAAAAAAAAAAAAAATTATAGCATATAGCAATTTATAGCAGTGCTTTTGTTCAAGAATTCTAAACAAACATATCGCATATGCAAACATTCGTTTGGTTTTGGCCAGCGTGGTATAGTAGCCTAATTCCCTCCACATTCTCTGGAGGAAACCCAAAGCAGTGCGACGTTTATGGGTTGAAATGATGATGTTGATAGGTTACATACGAATTGGTATAGGGTTTGTTAAAATCCATAAAACCTGAGAGAAGGAAAACTCTAAACAAAACCCTGTACCAATCCTCTGGCCAGCGTGGTGACAGTCGGCTAACTACCACCTATTTGGATGAGGTCTATATCCAGCAGTGGACGTCATTGGGCTGATATGATGATGATGATGACTTTGACAACTCGTAATATGTAGTAGTAAAACGAGTTAACTGTCTTATCTGGCAATGAATTTTCATAAACTTGTATACATATATTTTATTTTATTGTATGTCTATATAAATAAATAAAATTGGTGTGTCTGTTTGTAATAATAAAATAACCGCTTTTTACTACATGCATTTGAATGTGTATACGGTACATATATTTTTCAATTTTTGTCTGTCTGTCTGCTAATCTTTGGAACGGCTGGACTGATTTTGACGGGACTTTCACTGGTCGATAGCTAATGTCACAAGGAGTAACTTAGACTATTTTAGTTTTGAAAAAACATCAAGGTTTCGTTAAAAAAAAATCGAAACTCCATGAATAGGTATATTAATAGTAATGTATCAGATAATAATAATATAATTATATTATATTATTATTATCTATTAAAGATTGCGGGTAGCCGTTGGATGCGGGCGGCACAAAATCGCTCGCTGTGGCGGAAATTAGGTGAGGCCTATGTTCAGCAGTGGACGTCATTGGGTTGATATGATGATGATGATGATGATTATTATCTGATACATTACTATTGAATATTATCATTGAAACTATGATACACATTTAATAATTCTACAATTAATTAACTATATTATTGATCTGTGGTAAATTTATGTCTAATTATTTTGTAGAGATGAAACGAATATATTCATATTAGGTATGCATATTATAATACGAGCGACCGTATTCATATTAGGATAAAGGAATGTCATATATTAGGTTACTCGATATTAGTCAAGTATTCGCCAGAGACAACGCGACGAGGCGAATACAATAGTATTAGGTAGGTACTTATCATTACGATACGAAGCGCGCCGTGCGTCGTTTCGTTAATCGTCGTCGGTCGCCGTATCGTCTTGCTCACTCTCTGTAATCGTCGATATGCGGGAGCGAGATCACTTTGCGCTCTCAAACACATTCATTGCTTGTCGCCACGTACCATCCAATTTGTTTATGTGTGCGTTTACTCTTACGATGGATGTATTTTATATACGTGGCGGGCTTTGTATGAAAGTTACATAAATGATTACTGAATAAAAGAGCAATGGAGAACGAGCATATTTGTATTTACGAATATTGGCAATATTACTATTATTGAAACAGGTACATATTATATTATCATCGTAACTGCATAATAGGTTATAGGAATGTCATCTATTAGGTTACTCGATATTAGTCAAGTATTAGCCAGAGACTACGCGAACGAATACTAGATATAGAGCATAATACTAAAACGTTCACTCCTTACCCTATTATCTGACTAATATCGAGTAATAGGTATGGTATTAGAATATGACGAAACTAATATATCCTATATTAGGATTATGCGAAATTGACCCTAATATAACATCTCTATTATTTTGCTTTGGAATGTAGGTACATTTTTGCATGCCGTAAGGTTGAATATGGTGATACTTATTCTGTAATCCTTTAACATAATTCTTTACCCATATATCGCAAATAAATGCTTTGAGTTTGAATGCGGGATAAGTTGTCCACGCAAACGAAATCGCGGGTACAGCTAGTATATAGTATTAACGTAAACGTGGCTAGAAATATTTGAAGGATAGCAAGGTAATTTTGTAGTCCATTTAGTCAGAAGTTGCTTCGACTACGTTCGCTTGGGTACATTGTATCGTTCACGAGGTACATACAAACCCTTTTAGACTTATGCTTTTAAGCGATCGAGCGACGCACTGAACTGAATGACACGTTTCTAAGCAACCTTATATTTTTCGAGACAATAACTTTTATTTTAAACTAGCTGAAGCCAGGACTTCCTTCGCATAGACAACATATCTCGCTGATGACTGAACCCTAATCCTTTTTTTCACAGAACCCTCATTGTTTCTTTCCCAAAATCAATCATCCCAATTTCAATCAATCCTCAAATAAGTTACTCCTTATGACATTATAAATAAATAATAAATATTCTACCACATTCACACAGCGCCATCTAGTCTCAAAGTAAGCAATTATATTTGCTTGTGTTATGGGTACTAAACAACTGATATACTACTTAAATACATTTTTTTTTTGTAATTTATCTATAATATGTATGTATTACATATTATAGATAAATTACACCCAGACACAGAACAAACCTTTATGCTCATCACACAAAGATTTGTCCTGGGTGGGGATCGAACCCACGACCTCCGGCTTAGCAGTCAGGGACACTAACCACTAGACCAACAGGCCAGTCAAAACATTAGCTAGAGTTTATTGATTTAAAACGGGAATTTACGCGATTATGATTTAGGTGTTTACATACCTTATAGTGCTTGACGTTTCGACCAGGTTACACCGGCCGCGGTCACAAGCTGACTATCTTTTCTTCGTTTTAAATCAATAAACATTATCATGAAACGCGAAAGTTTAAAAGTAAATATTAGCTAGAGTCCCGTCGAAATCGATTCAGTCGTTTCGGAGTTTAACTCAAACAAATAGACAAGAAAACAAAAAATTTGAAATGGTTTTTGTTATAAGTAACGTACATATCATAATTATCATATGCCTAATCTATAAAGCTGTTTTCATGTTACAAACATTTCAATTTTTTTATTTGTAGGTATAGATATGGAAAGTATATGAATTCAATAAAAAATTAAAATAAGTAGTTTTATTTAAATAACAAACATAAAATAGTATCTCGCCTCTTTCTCAACAGAGGGGTAGGCAGAGATTATTTCCTTCCACTTGCTATGATCTATCGCTTCTTCAACATTCATCAAACTTTTCAAACATTCTTTTTGGTTTATATCGTTTTGGTGTCCGTTAAATTTCCGTGAGTATTGCCCAGCAGTGGTCAAATGAAGGTTCTGAATACCAAATGAACTTGGTGTTTACAATCCAAGCTCAAGCTTGTATCAAGTAATTGTATGTGGTGTTCCATGTCTGATTGTGTTGACCGTAGGTGTTTGTCTTTGGTTACGGAATATACAAGGCGTGGAGACTTGCGCGCTGTTTTGTGGTCTGACTGGCTGTGCCCGCGTTCGTGTGTACAACTACCTAATAATAATAATAATAATAACACTTACCAGTGACAAATCATAGCTGTACTACAATAGTGCAGCTGTGATATGGCAGCGGTAAGTGTCTCATCCCATTCTAAATTAAAATTCTTTAAGGGCCTCTGCGTGTTGGACCTGTGTCCCCGCGTAAGCCTTCCAAAAGGACCGGGTATACTTCTCACCTTAGCAGAGAGAAGTATAGCCGTGAAAAAAGAGACATAATAATAAACATTTATTTCAGATTGTCATCCATATTATTTGTTAGTAACAATTTTCCTTAAAAACTATGTTATTAAAATAAAATAAAATCATAAAAATATCAAAACAATTAAAATTAAATTTACATAATATATAAAATACATAAAATCACAATAATTATTATTAAAATAAAAACACAAACATTAATTTAAATATCTGTCAGCCTCACCGACCCCGCCGCTATGCCTGCGGTTCTAGTGCCAGTGAAAGGGACAGTCTAGCCTACCTCCAATTATCTTCAGGATGCTGTTGTTGCTCCGGCGAACTCTTTGCATCAGAGAGGCTGATCTCTTGCGCACCTAACCTAAACCATACATTGGTTTTTTATTTTTTTTTACGGAACCCTTATATTTTTTCAAAATCAAAGAAGCTTTAGTTACTCCTTGTGACATTATCTATCTGTTATAAAAATTCTTTACGCCTCACCTCTCTATGTACGTTATATTACACAAACTGAAACAAACTTCTCTACTATACTTGCGGGAGACATAAACTTTGTCGCTCTGATACATTTTTCGCTTCACACATAAAATTTAACAAAGTTTAAATGGTGACACCTGAATTATGTACACAGAGGTAATTACTGCAGTGTAGAAACATTACTTTCATTTGCAAACTTTTGATGTTAATAAATTCGTTTTGCTTCTAATAATCAGCAACCCAATGGCATACTGCTGGGCTCTGGTCTCCACCACTCCCCACCACTTACCATCAGCGGGCCGTCAATTTATTAACCACTTTCATATAATCAGAACGGCATGAATCACTGTGGCGGATATTAGGTGAGACCTATTTTCTACAGTGGACGTCATTGGGCTTACATGATGATGATGATACAAAAAAAAACCTTATAATAATATTCTACCACATTCACACAGCACCATCTAGTCCCAAAGTAAGCAATTATATTTGCTTGTGTTATGGGCACTGAACAAGTGATATACTACTTAAATACTTTTTTTTGTTTTTTTGTAAATACATACATATTATAGATAAATTACACCCAGACACAGAACAAACCTTTATGCTCATCACATAAAGATTTGTCCTGGGTGGGGATCGAACCCACAACCTCCGGTTTAGCAGTCAGGGTCACTAACCACTAGACCAACAGGCCAGTCTACATTCACATCACAGCCATTGTATGTCGGTTGGGCCGCAGTGAATTTAGAGTAGGTCTTTAAATATAAGATTGACTATTTGATTGTTCAAGCGATGGTGGCTGAATGGATAAGGGACCGGCGTGCAAATCACACGGTCCGAGTTCGATCCCGACCGGTAGTAGGGTGAAGTCCCCCAGTGGCAGACACCTAAGGTTTTCAGTAAATAAAATATAAATTTCTGTGAAACATGTAACTTTATTTATGAATTATTTAAACCAAGAAAGTATAAAACCACTAGACCAACAGGCCAGTTTTGAATTTGTGTGTATGAAATTGTGAAGCTCAAGTTATCTCCATTCCTTTTCTGTTCACATTCAATAAACACTGATTGGCACGAAGTCATATTGAGATGTTCAATTCAATTGTCGTTATGAGGTTTCTCTGATTATATATCTGTCTCTCTGTCTCTCATAGTGTTGGACAGAGACAGACCATTAATAATATATTAATATTCTACCACATTCACACAGCGCCATCTAGTCCCAAAGTAAGCAATTATATTTGCTTGTGTTATGGGTACTAAACAACTGATATACTACTTAAATACATTTTTTTTTTGTAAATACATACATATTATAGATAAATTACACCCAGACACAGAACAAACCTTAATGCTCATCACACAAAGATTTGTCCTGGGTGGGGATCGAACCCACGACCTCCGGCTTAGCAGTCAGGGTCACTAACCACTAGACCAACAGGCCAGTCTATTGCAGCATTGCTACTTGTCATTGCATATTTGTTGAAGCTGAAAGCCGAATGACAAAAAATGTATGATACGGAAGGGAGGTTATAGGATATAACATCACGCTACGGCCAATAGGAGCTAAGCAGTGGCCAAATAAAGAACGAACGATTTTTAGTAATATTATAAATATATATTATGTATGTATAGATTTACGAGTCGGACTATTTGTTTATTAGACCTACTAGTCTCTACGCGTGACTTCGCCCGCGCGGTATGTAGGTAATAAATATATTTACCTAAACGTTTCTCATGAATCATTCTATCTATTAATGAAAACAGCATGAAAAAAGTTTTAGAGTTTATCGTGTACCTACACAGAGGAAGATTTTTTTGTAGGTATACTAGTGTAGATAAATAATTATATTTTTTTTACACAGATAAAACTATAATAATTAAATTAAATACCTACTTAGGTATTAAAACTATATAAAATAAAAAATGTATTTAAGTAACAAGCAAATATAATTGCTTACTTTGGGACTAGATGGCGCTGTGTGAATGTGGTAGAATATTATTATTAATATTATTATATTATATTACTACATAAAACAAAGTCTCTCTTTGTCTGTCCGTCCCTATGTATTGTATGCTTAAATCTTTAAAACTATTCAACGAATTTTGAAGTGGTTTTTTTTAATAGATAGACTGATTCAAGGGGAAGGTTTATAGGTATAAAATACATACCACGCGGGCGAAGCAGCGGGCGGAAGCTATTATTAATATAAGTTGACACAATTTAGTGACACTCAACAAAATTGAAAAGATTTCGGTCCCGCACAAATATCTGTAGATATATAAAAGATAAATAAAGTATGTTTGATACGTCGTGCGAGTTTATTGTGAGTGTGAGCCGCGGGCGAGTGATGGCGGTGCACTCTATTTGTGCCCGACCATTGGCTCTAAAACTTTTACGTAGCTACCTATATTTGTTTTATATACCACGACAGTCCGTGATCCTGTAGTGATGGAAAGAATACATAATGTCACTACCCCATCTCAACCCGTGGCTGTCGTAAAAGGCGACTAAGGGTTGTTGTATCTAATCTGTTTTCTTTTTGTCTTCTTCTTAATTTTACACTGTGTAATTGTTTTTTCAACATGATTTTATGTACGTAAAGCTCACCTATCTATAAGATATTATGTTACTATAAGTGAAGACCTTTAATTGGCACTTTGTATCATATTTATTTATTTATTTATTCACTTAAAATACACAAATTTGTATTAAGGCGGACTTAATGCCAGAGGCATTCTCTACCAGTCAACCTAGTCATATTGCTACTGCACTTTTGTTATTACTGCTGTTGGTTTACCGAAGAAAATAAAATAAAAATAAAATAAAAAAAGGGAGTTAACCATATTATGCAGACAAGAGCACTCCGAGAAAAGGAAAATTCGAAACAAAACCTATACCAACCCGTCTGGCCAGCGTGGTTTAGTAAACTAAATTCCCTACACATATAGGTATGTATAGGGTTTTGTATCGATTTGTTCTTTTATGGCAGTGCTCTTGTCTGCTTAAGCTCCCTTAGTCGCCTTGTACGACCACGGGAAAAGATGGGGTAGTGACATTATGTATTTTTTAAATTATCATATTATTATTATGAGGGACATACTTAAACCCAAAAAAAAATGTATTATGGATATGTCATCTATGGATGTCTTTTTATACCACGACGGTGGCAAACAGACGTACGGCACCTCTGATGGTAAGCGTTTACCGTAGCCTATGGGCGCCTGCAACACCAGGGGCATCACGAGCGCGTTGCCGACCCTTAAGAAACCTATTCACTCACAATTTTAAAGAACCCCCCATACTAATCCAAATTCTCTCATATTCTGTGTTGATATGACGCGATCGGTTAGTGTGTGGGTATTACTGCGCACGTAGCCTCCCTCATAGTTATGTTACGACCTCATTATGTTAATGAGAAACAATTTGCTTCTCTTCATTGAGAAGTTAACTTTATTTATTGACTACACAAGCGAATTAATTTCGGTGCGTGTCGAGGGTAGCGCCACAGAATATGTGATAGTATTCAAGGCTTGAGATATTCAGCTTGATACGTACTCGTAATTGTATGTATATATAGATAATCGCGCGGGGCTTCGCTCTCGTCGTTCTTTGTTTGGCCACTGCTCAGCTCTTATTGGCCGTAGCATGATGTATTTATCTATTTCTGTTGCTATTCATTGATGAGCCGTATGGCGCGACACAAAATGTCATGTTTGTGTAAAAAGAGACGACGAAGTTTGAGAGCCGCTGCGCTCAATATCCTTTTCGCCGCGGGGCGGACAGAGGTTTTAAAACTCTAACTCCTTGTTGCCGGGTCGCCTCTAGCACCACCCAGGAGCCCACAGCAACAGGAGCCATGTATGCACTACAGGCACAATTGTGTCAATCAACATAATATACCTATACGTATTTGTCAAATAAAGGGTTGACTCTTGCGCGGGGCTTAGCTCCCGTCGTTATTTGTTTCGACACTGCTCAGCTCCTATTCGCCGTAGCGTGATATTATATAGCCTATAGCCTTCTTCGATAAATGGGCTATTCAAAACTTAAATCATTTTTAAATTCGAATCAGTAGTTCCTGAGGTAAGCGCGTTCAACCGAACAAACAAACTCTTCAGTTTTATAATATAAAGTCGCGCGGGTCTTCGGTCTCGCTGCTCTTTATTTGATCACTGCTCAGCTCCCATTAGCCGTAACGTGATGTTATATAGCCTATAGCGTATAAATGGGCTATTCAAAAGTATTTTTTAATTCTAATTAGAAGTTCACGCATTAGCTTTATAATATAATAATAATAATCTACCACATTCACACAGCGCCATCTAGTCCCAAAGTAAGCAATTATATTTGCTTGTGTTATGGGTACTAAACAACTGATATACTACTTAAATACATTTTTTTTTTGTAAATACATACATAGCATAGATAAATTACACCCAGACACAGAACAAAAATTTATGCTCATCACACAAAGATTTGTCCTGGGTGGGGATCAAACCCACGACCTCCGGCTTAGCAGTTAGGGTCACTAACCACTAGACCAACAGGCCAGTCAAATATTTTATATATATATTATAGACAATATTTATAGATATAAATAGAAACGACAGTTTTAAGTCGCGCTACAAAATTGACTACGTGCTATGAGATAGTTGAGCGTCCTATTCCGAAGTTATTTGTAGTTATTCTAGAGCAGTCACTTATCGCAGACAGAAATGTGTAGATATTAAATATTTGGTGACAGAAACGGCGGCGCCATATTGAAACTTACGTTCACGCGTTATGTGACAAATAGGAAAATATTTGCTATCGCTATTTTTAGAGCGTTTGTGTTAGCGGATGCTTGTCATTGCTTGACAATACTTGATGGCCGTTAGAAGCGATGGTGGCCGAATGGTTAAGAGATGGACATGAAAATCATGCAGTCCGAGTTCGTTGTGGACCGGCAATGTTAATGTGGATTTCACCTTTTTTTAAATTTTATTTAGCGGATTAAGAATACATAATGTCACTACTCCATTTCAACCCGTGGGTGTCGTACAAGGCGACTAAGGGAGTAACCTTAAATAGACAAGAGAACTGCGAAAAAAGGAAAATTCGATACAAAACCCTATACCAACCCGTCTAGCCAGCGTGGTATAGTAGGCTAAATTCCCTCCAAAATGTTTGGAGGAGACCCGTGCGTGAAATCTTTCCACGTCTACATACAGTACTACGGAACTGTATACTCATACTACACTGTGTATGTACAGAACCACTCTCAAAGCGACACGGAACGCCATTTGCGAGCCACTTCGCGCTGCACAATCCGGATTTATCCGCTTTTATCCGCTTGCGAGCGCAAACTAGAGATGGTGTAGACTAGTTCACTTTACAGAGGTTACACATGGCATGTAATATCTGTGCGTGTGCTACTCTACATCTGTGATTATAATTGACTGGCCTGTTGGTCTAGTGGTTAGTGACCCTGACTGCTAAGCCGGAGGTCGTGGGTTCGATCCCCACCCAGGACAAATCTTTGTGTGATGAGCATAAAGGTTTGTTCTGTGTCTGGGTGTAATTTATCTATAATATGTATGTATTTACAAAAAAAAATGTATTTAAGTAGTATATCAGTTGTTTAGTACCCATAACACAAGCAAATATAATTGCTTACTTTGGGACTAGATGGCGCTGTGTGAATGTGGTAGAATATTATTATTATTATTATAATATTATAAAAACAGCCAGTAATTAAATATTATTTAATTACTGGCTGTTTATGACGTCACGTATATCTTTCATTTAAAAATTCTGTGTTGTTTGTTTCCAGGCCAGAATGTGGAGATCACCCCCAGGGAGGCGGTGATGCGGGTCGGGGCGGAGCTCATCGTGCTCTGCAGGGTGCCCTATCCTATCGACTCTTGCAGGTATACTATAACTTAAACATATGAGTTTCTAAGCCGTCAAACGAAGGTTATTGATGGTATAAAATATAACCGAATTAAGCGAGCGATGGAAGAAAGAATGAAGCGATGGTGGCTGAATGGATAAGGGACCGGTGGCGTGCAAATCACGCGGTCCGAGTTCGATCTCGACCGGCAGTACCACTTTGTGGAATTTGTATGTACTAGTCATGTGACTTACCATCTGCTAACGGTAGAAGAAATTCTATGAGTATGTCTGATCCACCAACCCGCACTAGGCCAGCGTGAGTGGATTATGGCCTAAACCCTCTCAGCTTTCTAGATAGAGGAGAGGAGACCCGCGCCCAGCAGTGGGACTTAATGCGTTGTTGATGATTGATGATGATAACCGAATTGAAAAATTATTTTAGTGTTGGATAGCCCATCGAGGAAGGATATAGGCTATATAACATAACGCTACGACGAATAAGAGCAAAGCCAGTTCAACAGCTAGTTGTTGTAATAAATATCGCACAAGCACTGGAAAACAGTTGTAAGATGAAAAACAGCACTGGACAATTTTTAACCTTAAAGTAATAGGCAGAAGACTGATATTGGCACACAAATAATTTAATTTATGTTTCTTACCTCTTTTTCAGGATGACTGTGGGTGCGACGTCATACCGTCTCATACCTGATAACTTGGAGGGAGACGTTATATACACTGGACAGGGACTTAAGGTAACTGCACACCTTATTTACTATGGCCTGCCATACACGGACAGCTTAGAGCAGTCAGTACCGACAGATTTAAGCGGTCGCGTTTGGGCATTTTCAATACAAAATTGACATTTTTAACCTTTTGAGCGCCACATCAAATCGGTATCGCCGTGCCTTGAGCTCCAAACTTTTAAAATACAGTACATTTTTGACGTGCCATGCCGTCATTGGCGTGGTGAGCACATTTTCATTTTACGTGTATAGACGTCTCTGGCGTTCAAATGGTTAATACACGGACTGCTTGAAGCTGTTCGCTCCGATTGCTCGACGCTTCCTCTGGGATGGGAGCAGTCGGTCTTGACTGCTTAAGAGCAGTCGTATAAGGCTCCAACCGCATCACGACTGTGTATGGCGGCTATAAGGCCCAGATTCATAAACCACACTTTGACTTTACTTTGAGGGAAAAAATTAACTTTCAACCAATATGAAGTTTCATTATTCTGTCAAACTCATACTTTACTTTCCAAAACCATCCTAGACCTCAATCAGATATTCTATTTATAGGAATTTCCTGTGAATAAAGTATCTGTAAAGTAAGTGACTCTGACTGCTAAGCCAGAGGTCGTGGGTTCGATCCCCATTCCTGTATAATCTTTGTGTGATGAGCATAAAGGTTTGTTCTGTGTCTGGGTGTAATTTATCTATAATATGTATGTATTTACAAAAAAAAAATGTATTTAAGTAGTATATCAGTTGTTTAGTACCCATAACACAAGCAAATATAATTGCTTACTTTGGGACTAGATGGCGCTGTGTGAATGTAGTAGAATATTTGTCAGATCCGTCAGATAAACCCTGTGAACACATCCGCTGCGCAACGTTGTTCCCATTTCTTAGGTGGCTACGTCTATAGTAAAGTTAACAAAATATTAAATATCTATTCCCTGAGTAAATTTGAATGCAAACCGACAGTAACAAAATGGCTACTGTCTCTAGATTATACTGAAACAGAAAATATCCTGACCATACTGAAATAATTTCAAATTGCGATTACCTATATATTCACACACGCGCTCACACTCTCCACATACACAAACACACACACACACGCACACTTACGCACATTTACACCCAGAAGTATGCATAAATATCTATTAAATAATGTTTACGTCTCAAATAACTCTGAACAATGTACGCATTAGCTTTTAAAATAATTGTGATTAAAGGAGAGAGCCTGGAGATTCGTCACACAGGTCTTTGAACCTACTACGGACTCCAGCTCTCACAAGGTTTAGAACTTATACTTACCTAAGCTATTCTATTTTTGTACCCAAAATGTAACCTTTTGAGAGAAATAAAATATATATTATTATTATTTATTTTATTTATATAGGTTAGTTGTGTATAATTTTTAAGGCATGACGTTAATATTTTATTGAATAAATATTTTATTTTTATTTTAATGTCGTTAACAAAATATTATTTTTAATAGGAGTACCTACCGACTAATCATCTGAAGTTGTAAAGTAGTATATTGCAGCACAATTTTATGTAGGCGCTCCAACATCAACTTTATATGTACTTATATGTTCTCAGCTGGGCGAGTGTGGGGCCAGGATAAAGAATGTCAAAGAGGAATACAACGGCAACATCACGTGCGTGCTGCCGCCGCCCACGGGCAACATCGAGGTCACGGGCACCATGAGGCTACTCGTTGCACGTAAGTACTCTTTAACGTAACTGTTTCCCTAATGTCACTGCTGGACTCGAGTCTCCCCTCGTCTATCTAGAGATCTAGAGCAGGAGTTTCCAACCAGGGGGACACGCCCACCTTGGGGGGGCGTTATAAGTACGTTTACATTTCCAAAAAAAAAACAAATTTGATATATGTACATAATTTAAAATAAGTAAATTAATTCTTCCGAATTGCCATTCAAAATAAAATATTTAGTTGATAAAAAAAACATGTGTTTCTTAATTTTGGGTTTGGGGAGAGAGGTTTATCTAGAGGGTTTAGGCCATAATCCATCCACACACGATGGCCGATTGTGGCTTGGTGGATCTGAAAAACACTTTAATTTTTTCTAGTGTATATGTGTTTCCTCACGATGTTTTCCTTCACCGTCAGCAGATGGTAAATCACATGACTAATATGTACTAATTCCATAAAGTGAAATCTATATTATTATAACAATTCCAATAGCTTGTTTATTTTTTAATCGCATTATTTAATTGCATGTTTGTTGACAGGAGCACCTGGCGAGCCTCATCTGATAACTCCCCCTCAGGCATCCTTCAAGGAGGGAGATGGCTTCATGGCGCAGTGTGTAGTGCCCAGCGGACGACCAGTTGCCAAGATCACTTGGTTCCTAAGTAAGTTACTCGCCACTAGAGTTTTGTTATTGTAACTGCCTCGGTGGCGCAGCGGGAAGTGTATAGGTACGTCTGCTGTGCAAGAGGTCCCGGGTTCGATTCCCTGATCGGGTGAAAATGGTTGGGCTTTTCTATCATGTAATTCCAGCATTGAGATTTTCCCGGAGTTTGGTACACAAATGTTCCTGGTTGATGACAATAGGCTCGTCCCCTCTTTCATGGGACCAAACCATAGCTGGCGAAATGGGAGTGTAATACACCTCTGTCTACCCCTTCGGGGAAAAAGGCGTGATGCTATATATGATATATGTACGTGCACCATACAAAAAAATAAACCGACTTCAAAATGTATCGTAGTAGTATGGGGTTGTTCAAAAAAAGAATGAACGAAGTCGGTAACGTGCATACGATTCTCCTGATGTTTTTTTTCTGTCAAAGTATTTATTTGCAAACATTGGTAACAACATATGCAGGCGCCCATAAGCTACGGTAACAGCTGTCTATCAGAACGTACGTCTGATAATTTACCACCGTTGTTGTATAAAATTCGCTTAGCAACAGTTCCGTTTGTTCCAGACAACGAAAATCTCCTAGTAGGCATACACCAGCCGGTGCTGGTGGCAGAGCCTGGCAGCGACCTGGTCACCATCAGCCAGAACATCTCGCGCGTGCTCACAGTGGAGGACGACAACAGCATGCTGGTCTGCAGAGCTGAGCACGAAGCGCTCGACAAGCCTATGGAAGTCAGAAGACAGCTCATCGTACACTGTATGTTACTCTTTGCAATTTAAGTCACTCCCGACTAGGGTTCATGATTTCTCGGGCTTTTCAATTTCTCGGGTCTCGAGAATTCTCGAGGCTAATTTCTCGGGTCTTCTCGGGTTGTCGAGAAATTTACATTTACGTACGTTTTCTCATATTATTTGGTCCCAATAACGTCAAAAAATTCAGTGGTTTTCCTCTCAAATAAAAGTATCAAATTAATTATAAAGCTTTTATTGATTATATTCAAAAACATTAATTTTATGAATAAGCTAATTAACTTTTTTTAACAAAATACACAAATAATATTATTCAGACTCATAATTATAATGACAGCACCATTTTTGGCTGGTTAGAGTGCAGGAGACAGAAATCTATAGCAAACGCAATTCAAATATAATAAGCACTTGGAGTAATATGTGATACACATACACACATTACACAACTGGCAATATTAGTCTCACAAATTTAAAATGACACATTAATTAATTTCAAATTACTTACATAAGAAAAACATATCAGAATAATTAAAAACTAAGCTTGTGTGTTGTTGTTTTACAAACATAGGAAATATAATTAGACTAAGTAGGTAGTATAATTAATGTATCGTTAGTTATTTTTATGTATTAAAGTTTGACTAAAAAATAATAGAAAAGAACAGATAGGTACTAGTAAAATTTAAGATCATATTTAGATTATATTATTGATAAAAATAATATGAATAATAAAGCCATGATGTGTCAATAAAAGTGAAAAGACTTACCTGTTTGATTTCAATTTATCGTAATCTGTGAAACACTCACTACGTAAACTATACTCTGCTATATAATAAAATAGTCGAAACACGAAAGAACGTGTAAAAACGACGCCGCAGAGCGCTTGCAGCCAGATCAAAGGGTGCCGCTGCGCTTTGGCCCGCGCCACCACGCAACACAACAAACGGCGATTTAATTTCTATATAGGTACATGATTTCTCGAGTTCTCGACTTTTCTCGAGCTTGATTTCCCGGGAACAAAGCCCAACGATTTCCCGGGAATTCTCGGGTCGAGAATTCCCGGGAATAAACCCTACTCCCGACAGGGGCTGACGACATAAAAACACGTCTAGTCGCACGCACACAAACACCGTGCCGAAGTCTGCCGAACTGAGACGACGTTAGACGATGCACGGCTTTCAACGCCACACCGCTGTGCAGGTCGGAGTGGGGGGTGTTAGGTTTATTTTCGTTACGGAATTTCTTGATTCGGTCGCCGCGCTTAAAGCCTGCGATAAAAGCTATGCAATAGCTTAATAATTAAGAACCATCACTTTCATAGCCACGATCCCACAGACACGCCAAACTTATACCACCCCCTCTTTTGCGTAGGGGGTTAAAAAACATCGACCGCACTGCACACACACACACACTGGGGGATATCTAATAATTTGTACAAATATTTGTGTCGTGTGAGAATTTAATCTGCTTTACATATCTGTAACTGACTGTACTGACTGGCGTTGGTGACCTTGCACACTTTATTATTATAATATAATATTCTACCACATTCACACAGCGCCATCTAGTCCCAAAGTAAGCAATTATATTTGCTTGTGTTATGGGTATTAAACAACTGATATACTACTTAAATACATTTTTTGTAATTTTTGTAATACATATTATAGATAAATTACACCCAGACACAGAACAAACCTTTATGCTCATCACACAAAGATTTGTCCGGGGTGGGGATCGAACCCACGACCTCCGGTTTAGCAGTCAGGGTCACTAACCACTAAACCAACAGGCCAGTCAAATTTTATGTTTATTAAGAACTAGAAGTCGCGCGGGGATTTGCTCCCGTCGTTCTGTATTCCTCCTATTGGCCGTAGCGTTATGTTATATAGCTTATAACCTTCATAAATAAATGGGCTATCCAAGACTAAAAGAATTTTGAAAATCGGTTCAGTAGATCCCGTGCTTACCCCCTACAACGTTTAGAGTAACATAACCAATTTAACACATAATTTAGGGTAACATGATCAATAAGATCAATAATAACATGAATTTATCATAGATCCACCGAAGCGCGTAGAAGGTGTTGGCGCGATCACAATATTCGGTCTGAAAATGGGCGAGCCGGGACGACTCAACGTGACCGTGCGCGCCAACCCGCCGCCCACCGCCGAGTGGACCGTTGGCGAGCTGCGCCTCCAGGCGCCGCGCTCCAGCGATGATGGCGCCTTCACCGCGCTCGAGCCAATGTTGCTGGTGAGTGTACTGCCTACTCTCGTTGAAGAGATCTCACTCATTAAGGCAATAAAGCGGCTTCTAAAGGGTGAAACTGGAAATTCGGCGTATTCAATTGATTCTTTTCTGCTAATACAATTGTAAACCGATGGTCTCATTCGACGGCTGTGATTGGCTAACTAAGTCAATCGCGCCATATTGCCGGTTTGTGATTGGTCGGATATTGGAGTCCATCGGCCTGCTATCAACTCGACGTGTGTAATTTCTGATGCATTGTCAGACGCCGGACGCTCGCGCTGAAATTTTTTGTTGCGTATCACTTTTTAGTGATATTAGTGGTTTTCCACTAATAAACGGATTAGTGGCAGTTTTCTGCCGCATCTAGAGATGTTTAATATCGACGAGCCGACCTCTACACGTCGGTGGATGCATCCGTAGATGACATCTGCTGATGAATCGGTCGATATGTAAAGAACCCTTATCGACAACATCGCGACCGACGAGTCCGTACTGACCCTTCTCTGTCGCCACAGGGTAACGGCTTCTACAATGTGACGTTGATCGTGGCGGCCATCGCTAAGGAGGACGTGGACCGCACCTACTATTTGCGCGTCAGCAATGACCTCGGCCGGGACGAGTTCGCCGTCAGGATCAGTACCATGGATGAGCCTGCTGGTGAGTTCCACATCATTATTATTAACCCTCTATAGCAGGTATTCCCAACTAGGTACTTAATTCTGTTGAAACTTAAGTGACATGAAAATGTTATTTTGGGTTCGGAGAGTTCTAATTTATCATCTAATTTGTCATTTAGAAGGCTAGCAACTTGTGAGCAACTGGATGCGATTGTAGATCCTACCAAGTGGCGTCTGTAGTGGCAACCAGCACTGATGATATAAAATCGGGTGTTCACGCAAATGCCACAATATGAATATAAGATAGTCGTGCATACATTTCAATTTTCATGTTGTTTTTTTAATTCATTAAAAGCTTGGACGTGTAAATAGAATTGAAATTGTAGAAATTAGTGAGTACACAATATCACCCAGTATTGATGATGTTTATGTTCCCCGCAGCTCGCAGAACGGGCACTCCGTTCTTAACGATCGAAGTGTTTGGTAAGGACATTCATTCACGAATGGTTTGTGTGAATGATGCGCATCCTGAATGAACTGTAGAGTATTGACTAGTTCGATTTTGAGCTAATTGTAATATAAAGTGTAAGGGTAGATCTCTCGGCACCGAAAATTGAGGGATAGTCTTAGTGATACTTAACACATTTTTGGAGTCGGTGATCTTGATTATTTTCAAGGTCACCGACTCCAGAATGTATAAATAGTAAAAAAGGAAAGCGATTTCGGGTCAATGACCTTCTTACTCGTAAATTAACTGATTTTCTTTAGATTTTTCAATGCAAAGAAGAAATTTCAAAAAATATATTTCTGCCATAATTTTCAATGTATTCTTATTTTTCTCTTATTTACATAATATGATTAATAAGTGCCTTAGAAAAAGATAATATAAATACTTACAGTTTCTATTGCATTTTTTAGTGCTACTATATCAGTTTCCAGTGCACAGAGGGTCTCCTTACACCCAGTACTATATTTTGTTTTATTTATTTGTAAAAAATACTGTCTTCTTCTATATAAGCATGTTTATTTACATAAAGTTTCTTTTAAATATTTTGTATTCCAGCATTTTTGGAATGGCGGCTACTTATACATTACAGTTATTATTAAAAATTTATATATTTTGGAAAATTAATGATTGTCTCTGTTGAAAGTGTGTATTATAGAATAATGTGTTTAGTTTAAACTCTAAACCGTATCGTTATTGAAGTCTGATATGTTTTTTATTCTAGATTCTATCTACTTTTATTTCTCTTTTATTAAATGAAGCATGTTTTATTATATTAAATGTTTTATATAATAGGTTTATTTTTGCCAAAACTACTTTTTCCTAAGCATGACTTATTCAAATTATTTACATTCCATACTTTGAATATCGATATCAACTAAGTTGGAGTTGATATCGGTGTCAAATGTTTGAAAATGACTGCAACAATTCGTTGCAAGCATCCATGGACTACGGTAACCGCTTACCATCAGGCTAACCGTAATCGTTGTCATCATCGTGGTTTAAACATGTGTGGTTGTGCAGGCGTGGAGTTGGACACGGGCGCCATTGTGGGCATCGTAGTGGGCGTCCTGGTCGTACTCCTGGCGTTGTTCCTGGTGGTCCTTGCCTACGCCACAGACAGGTGGTGCTTCGCCGGTAAGTCTCACTCTCTACTACGTCAGGTTTCCATAGCTTAGGCGGGCTATTGTATATTCACCACAAAGTAAATTCGTCACAGAAAAATAAATTATAAATTACTTCAATTGTAGTGTAATAAATGTGACAAATTTACTTTGTAGTGAAAGTACAATAAGCCGCTTAGGGGTTATCCATTAATCACGCAACGTTTTAACACCTTTCCCCTGGTGATGCGTGGTGAGGTTTAAGACCAATCCCCATCCCTTAGCCAAAATCACGTGTTTTTGTTAGTACCAAGTATATGTTCAAAATGAAAAAAGAAATGAAGGTATCATCGAATTCAATTCTGAAATATTACAGACAGTATTTGAATTAGAAGTCGCGCGATCAACCAAAAATTAATACACGTGATATCTACGCCCTCTTCTCCGTGTGATTTTCTCTCCCTTTCCAAGTATCATGCATGATTAATGGAAAACCCCTAATTGAAATTGTCGAATTGTTAATTTTTTGGAGCTGCGTTTTTCAATACTTATCTACCTATTTATATCTCCATTGGATGGCTAATATGCATGTTATTGTTTTTTATTATTACAAGTTAAGCATGTTGTAAAAACTGAAGTTTTATTTTTTATTGATGTGCTCCAGAAACTTTGACGATTCTTTTTATTCATTAGGTAGGTATATTTATTTATTTAGTTGTAAGGTAGTGATGTCATTACCAAGAATTCTCTGTCCACAATTATTCGTTTTTTGTCTAGTGGAATATCAATAAAAATGTGGAATTGTAATGCAATTTTGCTCAAAATATTTGAACAGTACCCTACTTAATATATTTAACTTTTTTAACTACTTTAAATTTTTTTTAGTTTTTATTACATTCCAGATAAAATATTAACATTTTATTTATATTTCACCTAAGTACCTACTTAAAGTCTTTAATGCATTATGAATTTGAACATGCTTTTCAAAATGCTTTTATAATTTTTAGGCATGCGTAATAATTCCATTCCTTTTGAAAACAATAATAATGGTATATATATTATATAATAATACGTAATATGTCTGGCAGGCTCACGGGCAGTTGGTCGATAGGTAAAGTGAAACATTAAAAGAGTAGTAATATCACGAATCACACTAACTGTTTGAGGCGAGCACCAAAATCCGCGCTATTTAAATAAAAACCGCCTCATTTACAAACGTTTTGGCTATTGTAGTAATAAATAAATATATAGTTACATTTTTTGTGACAGTGTTGCCGCTTTATACATTTTAAGTTAAAATTTAAGTGTAACAATATTTTGAGCGATCAAGAACGGTTTTGATTTGTAATTGCATGTTGTTTCGTAACATCGCATGTTTTAAACGTTTTCTTATTGGTCTGATCTTTGAAACTTAAGCATGTTTCATGAAATTGACTTTTGCATGTTCCTAATTTGTTTTTATTCAAAGAGTTTTAACCCTCAATCAAATAGGTACGGAAAAAAAAGTCCCACCTATGATTAACACAATATATTCAATATTTTTATACTGTTATGAATAAAGAGAAAATATTTTCTATAGAAATATTCCCCTTTCTCCCCACTTTCACATGTTTTTTTTTAATAAAATTTGTACTTACCTAAAAACTGATCTCATTATTTTCCATTTGATTAAGGGTTAATTGTATAAGAAGATTATTATTATTGTCACAGATAGTGACATTATTATTATTGTCACAGGTAGTGACACTTTTATTATTGTCACAGGTAGTGACATTATTACTCCACTTTGGTGATGGTGGTGGTGGTATTGGTATTAAACAGACACACTATTATGTAGTTTAGTAAACTCACGTGTTGTAGTTAGATCTTGGGTCTTGGGTACTATGCGCTACAGTCTAGACAACTATGGACTATTCTTTATAACTAGGACTTTACAAACATACAATTAACGGACACAAAGTACATCCAGACTCGAAACAAATATCTATGAACCTCACAAATATATGTCTCATTGCAAATCCCACGTCACTTCGCACGACAACGTTAGTGGCGAGGGGATCATCCCAAGGTGACAGTCAAAAGATTACAAGCACTTAGTTAAATCAAACAATGATTCCTGAATTATTTGCTATTTTATTCGTATCAAATCTGACGATCAGAATATCTCTTAATATTGTTTTATTATTAGGTACACGAAACTAAATAAGTTGGTACCTAAAATTAATATATCTTGAAAAAATAACAATTTAATTTTAACAGTCAATTTAATTACTGAGTGATACTTTTCTTCCTAAAGTATAATTTCTATCAATAAAACATAAGAATGTTACATTAAGACATTAAACGCCAGTCCTTAAACAGGAAATTTAATTGTTTGTCCTGAGAGATGTCATTTAATAGCGTTTAAAAACTTAACTTCGTAAAACCGAGACGTACTTTACTCAAGCTGGAGTTAAAACCGAATCCCTTTAACTCCACCAACTCTTGGAACCAAAGCCCACGAGAATGTGTCGTTCCGTCGTGGCTAGAAGTTAAAAAGTTCAGGACGAAAACGACTTTAAAAATTTAGTCTCTTTAAAGGGACCGGGAAGGTCTTACGAGGATATTCTAGATCACAAAACAATCTAGGTAAAAAAACAATCCCAAAAACAATGCTTTCCTTCTATTCTGGGTGTTGTCACTAACATTAAACCTAAGGCTCAACATTCATTTATAATTCACAGACCACAGAACACAAAAGCACCAAACACTTAAATAAACATGCAAGAAAAGTTCTTGATCGCTTAATGTATTGTATTCAGGGCGATCCCACCGCACGGATATACCTGACGGGGCAGATTCCGAGGCACCGTTACCCCCCCACGACGACATCAAAGGTTCTGAGAATCCGACCCACGACCACGGGGATTACATCAGCAATGGAGACACCAAACACCCAGAAAAAAAGCCTGACACCGAAGTTTAAAGCTGTTACCAAGTCTATGAACATTTTCGAAGTCGGTAAACATTTTCTTTCGACTTTAATTGTAAACGTTTCATCCATACTATGTTATTGTCAGTCTATTACTCACAACATTACTGAATTAGATTTAATAATAAGTATTGCTGTGGTAAACAAGAGCTTATTATAATATTATAATTTGTCCGACTTCTATATAATTTTCCGACTTCGAAATAAGACATGTCGTCCATTTTGGACTTTATTTAGTATCGATTAGTGCCAGACATTTGACATTGTTACTACATTGTTATTAATAAATAATATAATAATTGTATTTAAAATATTTACGCGATTTGGATATTACATTTTTAAAAGGATTTTTAAAATGGGGCGCGTTCAGATTGTCTTTTAATAAGTAACCGAGTTTTTTCAGTCACGCAAGACGTAAGTTACTAGTTTTCTTAATAATCTGGATGCGTCTCAGGAAGAATCTATTAAATATAATGTAAAAGTTTAATAGTTACATATGTGTTATCTCTGTAATGTCCAACAGATGTCGTTGCTGTCGATGAACAACTGTTTTGTGCATCAGTGCATGTAGGTTTCTATCGAGTAGAGTCGATCAAAATTGCGATCTACCATCTAAAGGTTGATGTTCAATTGAACGTCTTAAAACAACAAGTCAACACAGAAGCCACCTTTTACGACACCCACGGGTTGAGATGGGGTAGTTTAGTTATTCAATCCAATTCTTAATCCATCACTACGCGGATTATACCATTACAATATTCCATTTATTTCTGATTAATTTTGTTGCGGGTTCCAAGACAGTCACTTAGGCATTCCCTGGGACTAGCGAGTGTCAAAACTCGGTATTCGCAAGGGTCATCGCTGTTTATCTTGGCTTCAGGAGTTGCAGTGGGACAGGGTGGGACTGTCCCGTATACCAGAAGATAATAAGTATTTTATAATTTTAGACTTTGCACATAATAATCGAAATACAGTAACAGTTTTTCTTCGATAGCAAATTTACTTAAAAGTAAAAGTTTTGTACAGATAAGCCCATGAATCTCATGTAATACGATGTTTGTGTAGTAAATATAATATGTGTAACAACGAAATCCCATCGCGATAAATTAAGGAAGTTTATTAAAAAAAATAGTAAAATTTTGGAGCACAAAAATCGTTTGAGACTTTGTAATTATACATTTTAGCTGTTTCATTATTTTTGCAATTAAAAGATTTATCTACTCCAGGATTTCGTTTAGTTTTATAAAGAGTATAAGAACGAATTATCGGCCGTGTAGAACTGGGTTATTCCGCTGCGCTCCAAGTTCTTATTACTTATATTATTTTTTTGCTAGCTTTACTCACATATTCATGGAGCACGATATAATGAAAATATTGAAATATTTTATTGCTAAAATTTCTTAGAGCGCAGTGGGTACGTATGAATACAGTGGAATAACCCGTAGAACTCAATGAGGATGTAAGTTCATCTGACTTAATTTAGTAAAATTTAATATTGCTCTAACTGTTTAGAATGTTATTATAACTTTATACAATCTTGACGACCGACGATTGGTGTCTCTACCTTATATTTAAGTTTAAAATGTGTTCGTACCACCATATTAATATTTTGTATATAATATGTAGTAAAACAAATTATTTTCATTATAATGTAAGGCTTTTATCCATTTTTTGTAAGTTAAACTTAATTTTATTGGTACATTAATATTAAAAACGAAATCTCCATTTTAAATGTTTACGTAAAACACAATGTTCAATAACTTTGATTTTTTATCATAATTGGAAAGGGCAAATAATTTTGATGTTAGTTTAGGTATTAAAGATCGATCGAAATATTAAAAGTAACAACTGGTCACCAAAAAAACTTCCTTTTTTTAGCCGACTTCAAAAAAGGAGGCTTATTTTTTTGAAGTCGGAAATAAAAAACAACTTCCCAATTTGATTGTTCTATGAATAGTTAGACTGCTTTTTAGCAATTTGTAAGTTTTGATAAGCTGTCCATTCAGAGATCATTATTTGTCAATACCTACACTATCTACTACGTACGCTAAGTAGATATTTATTTTAAAAAAATCTAATTTATTGAACATTTAAATAATTTTATGTACAATAGATACTTTAAAAATATTTAGTTTAAGTCACCGTGATTGTGATTTTTTAGTATTTTGTAATTAAATATAATTAAGAATTTATTTTTGTACCGATTTACTGTCGTACTCAGAGATGTTACTTAACTTTAAAATGTATTAAGTAAAACGTGTAATACTTTAGTCTATACGCCTAAAGACGATTATTCAATGAAAAAATTGTGTTAATGAGAGATTACTGCTAATATTGACATCTCTGAGTGTGGCAGTTAGTTAATTAGTATATTTTTAATTATCCCGGTAAAGACTCAATGGTCAATTAGGATTAATAAAGACACTGCCATTTTGCACATTTTGTCAAAACTTTGCAAACTACATATAAATTTGAGGAGAAGTAACTTTTATTACATTTCTAATTTATTAATTGTGGATATGTCTCGTGTTCGATTACCGGGCCGGGCATAACGGCTTTTAATATGTAAGAGAGAATGATTAATAAATAACTCAAACAGGAGGATATCCTTTAAAATTGGATCTTATTTAAATTAAGTACACACGTCACTAAGGGTCATTTCATACTTGTAGAAGATGCGTCGGGCGTATATCTTAAGTATTGGGACGCGCTGATGGATCATTCTTTATGTGTGAAAGGCCGAATGTTTTTGTATGGATTTGACTGTATTGACGTAACCGATAATACGCGACGTATTTTCCGTCAGGTATGAAAGGACCCTAACATTTAACCGATTGACAAAACAATCGAATGAAGGAACAAGTGATAGCTCTTTTTTATAATTGTCTATGATTAATTAAAACTTCAGCGATTACGAACGACGACTTTAAAGTTTATTTAGTAAAAACGTGTAATTCTTAAATCTATACGCCTAAAGACGATTATTCAATGAAAAAAGTCCTTTTTGTTAATGATAGCATTGATATCAGCATAGATTATCACTGATAATTATTAAAAACAATGTTGATAATCTGTGTAAAATAAAATATTTTAAAAAAATGTTCGCTCCTCCTTATGTGGACGTTTTGCCAAGAGAGGGCGCTTTTCACAATTACAATAAATAACCTAAAATTGTTTAACCTTATGACCGCCACGTCAAATCGGCATCTCCGTGCCCTGAACGCCATAAAATTCTGTTTTTAAGATTTGGTAACAAAACACATAAAACTAATGATTTAGTATCTTTATCTTGTATTTTTATGGACTTGAGTTTTGTCATCTATAGATGACATCGGCGCTCAGGGCACGCTTGCGCTTGTCAAGTATAGATGGCGTTGGCGTTCGAAAGGTTAAAAATAATGTTGATAATCTATGCTGATAAATATTCGGAACAACCTTTTTGAACTTCTAGCCAAGAGAGGGCGCTCTTCACAATTACAATAAATAACCTAAAATTGTTTAAGCTTTCTACATTTTGTCCGTCGTTTGTTAAATGTCACAATAAAACTTGACATATAAATAGGAACTAAATTATTTTTATTTGTTTTTCACTTATTTATGTCTGACACTTCTGTGCAGCACTGACGTCACAAGGAGGGCGCCACTGTACTTGATATGACAGCATTTAATTCCATTGCAAAGCTAGCTGTCAGACTATAAAATTAAATGACGTTATCTGTCATTTTTATGTCAAGTGACAAGATAAATAATTTAAATTTTTATTTTATGTCATTTGACGTGAAGTATTTTATAAAATTAATAAGCTTAATCCACTATCTGTATGTCTATAATGGTTATGACAAAATATTGAATATAAAGTATTTATTAAATAAGTATGTTTTGTTTTATTCCTACAATAGCCAAATGCTGTGGCATAATTTCAACCATCAATTTAAAATAACCTTTTAAAGACTTAGGTAGGAGATTAAATTATAAATTTCAAAAAGAGCTGGTTACTGAAACTGCTGGACCTGTGAGATAAATAACTTAATAATAATAACTTTATTTATTTCTTATAAGTTTTCAATATCAAATATTTGGTGTTAGGAGTCTCCTTTTAAGCTAAAATTGCCTGTATCAGGAGACCCTACTCTTCCGTAACAAAATTTCTTAAAACTTACTGGTGTACAAACAAAGCTTTGGTTAACTAAAGGTAAGTAGCAGCATAAAACGTCTAGGAATCATTTTGGATTTGAAATAAAAAAAGCCGCATTCAAATCGGTTCACCCGTTTGAGAGCTACGAGGTGTCAGAGACAGACATAGCTGTCAAACTTATAACAACCCTCTTCTTGTGTCGGGGTTAAAAACCAACACTCTACGAGCCTGAATTTGGATCATTATACTCCCTTAATTAACTAAATATATAGGTATTAAAAAGGTTTATGGGATTTTAATTACGTATGCCACAATTTTAGTTTATTTAAATTTTAATACATAATAATAATAATATTCTACCACATTCACACAGCGCCATCTAGTCCCAAAGTAAGCAATTATATTTGCTTGTTTTATGGGTACTAAACAACTGATATACTACTTAAATACATTTTTTTTTGTAAATACATACATATTATAGATAAATTACACCCAGACACAGAACAAACCTTTATGCTCATCACACAAAGATTTGTCCTGGGTGGGGATCGAACCCACGAACTGCAGCTTAGCAGTCAGGGTCACTAACCACTAGACCGTTTACAAAAAAAAAATGTATGTAAGTAGTATATCAGTTGTTTAGTACCCATAACACAAGCAAATATAATTGCTTAATTTGGGACTAGATGGCGCTGTGTAAATGTGGTAGAATATTATTATTAACTATGTTATAATATTGTAGATAAGAGACGTGACAACCAGAGAAGTTCCGGCGAATCGTAAGTATAACTCTATGTTCTAAACATTGTTCTGGGAATTACGTATACAAACACCAGGAGCATCCTGCTAACAATTGTAGCACAATGGTAAGCCGATGGTCTCTTTCGACAGCTGTGATTGGCTTACTAAGTCAATCGCGCCATATTGCCAGCCTGTGATTGGTCGATATTAGTCCATCGGTCTGCTATCGCCGCGTGTAATTTAGCAGGATTGGGCACCTATGGGCGTAGCCAAGTTTTAGTATCAGAGGGTTGATGAAAACAAAACACATATGTAAAAATAACTTAGTTTATTAAAGGACTTAGTCGCCAAGAAATATGTAGATTTTATTAAATACACGTTTAAAAATATTCTTGATTTAAAAATATTTTTGTAGTATTTCAGGACCGATTTAAGAGAGTATTTAGAGTGGCAACATTGCAATTTAATGTCATATTCGTGGTGTATTAGTGTAGCAAACATATTTTTAACCCTTTGACCGCCTCGCTAATAAATAAAAATTGTGTTCCCGACGCCAAGCAATAAAAATATATGAACATATATATATACATAATAAATGTTCCTAAATCTGAAAATCAACATTACCCAACTTTTATCCGTCAGTAAAAGTTGAAGTGAGATGGACTCTTTAAGACGTCGTTGGCGTCTCGATCAAGTTATTGAATGACGCTTTAAAGCGTCCTTGGCGGTCAAAGGGTAAAATATAGCTCCGATTAAATAATTAAAATTGAAAATCACAAAATATGACATTAAATTGCGACGTTGCCTGTTTCTAAATACGCTAAGTTTTTAAACCCTCAAAACCGCTCTCTGGCTACGCTCGTAGTATACGCTAAGAACCTTTCTAAATATAACGGTGTCCAAATAAATTTGAATCTACATCCCTTTTTTAATATAAATAATTCGCAACTAAAAGTAAGAAATTTTAAGTGAAAGAAAGTTCCATTAAATCTTTTAACTTTAGGTTCTTAAGCCCATTTAAAAATGTGTCTAATTTTTTTGGACACCCTGTACACTTACCTACATAATTATTGTATATTATTGGTGTCTAATTGGGTCTACATGATGTGTAAATAATAATAAAATTATGTGTAAATACATTTTGTTCAAAATTGTTGCCATACACCAAATTATTTGTTTTTCCGCAAGGACGCCGGCCGGAGTTGTGCTTTTAGAGTCTGGCAACCCGCTTCCTAGACCGTACGTCTAACATTTGTATAGCATGGCTCGCTTCATCGCTTATCATCACTCGTTAAACTGGAAACAAACTGTTGGACACGTTCGCAAGCTGCCGCTGAAGCACGCGGCTTGCTTTTATCTGGAAAGTACAGATACTCTAAACTGTACACTATCCGTCGTAAATAGCGGACGTGACTTTGTGGCGTCCTAGAATATTTTTTGTTAAACTGAGGAAAAATATCCGTGCATCCTACCATGCACATTTTTCAATCGTATCCGATAGCTGCGCGGACGCATCCGATAATTAGTTCCCACCACAGTCCTCACCTCACTCATTCAATGGTCACTAACACTTACTAACACTTGATTGATCAAGAGCACAACACAACACTCATTTGCAAAATGTAGGTCACACGGCCGTAGCATTGGCCATACAAAATCTAGGGTCCCATGCACTCCCTGGGCACGCCCAATGACTCTGTACATAGGAAACCAAAAGTAAATGAAAGGTTAATTTGGCTTTCGGTGTAGTGCTCTGCTGCATCACTTTACACGCTACCCAAATTGTAAATTACAAAAGATTGTAACTATCCATTTTTTAAAAAGAGTGGCGTGAGTTTCTTGCCAGTTCTTCTCATAGCTCCACCCCGTCAGCGAACTGGTCCTAGGCAAATTTGCTGACGCTACTTTTCGGATAACCTGTTACATTGTTATCTTGTGACTTTCATAAGTGTTACCTTGTAACCTAGATGAATAAACGAGATTTCATTTCATTTCAGACATAATTATTTAAGTAGGTATATAAAACTTCTAAGTATGCGGGGTCAGTATACACGTATCACATATTTTTTGTAAAAAATGAAAAATAGAATCACTGCGATGTTCATTTGTCTGTCCAAGTATCAAGAATCATTTTCTCAGGAAAATGTGGAGGTATCAAACTGAACTTAATGTCACACCTCAGGTCTATAATCCCTCGGATTGGAGCCGTGAAACAAACAGACTTCTAAATGCAATCAAAAGATACAGCCGTTTATTACGCATAATATTTTGATATTCGCAAGGGAATCTAAACCTATACAATACTTCTCGTTGACCTAGAATCATGTAATTTAGCAAAAAGCTATGTCTTAACGCACTCAAAACCATTTTGTAGTTACATCCCATTTTTTAAGGCAAGTTTTTTAATTCACGTCAACTCTCTCTCATCGCCCGTTCATATACGCAGCACAATAAAACACTCGTGGCTGGCGTCAACTAAATTATAATAGCAATTTTACTGAAGCCAAAAACAAGCCTGAGAACTGTCGATCAAATCTACGTCAGAAACAATGGCGTTACACAAATAAATAGAAGCGAAGAATTCTACTTTTGTGTTCAAAAATAGAAATATTCGGGACAAAAATATATCGCTTAACTTGTCAAACAGAGCTCTAACAGTTCAAAACATTCTTTGGGTGACCTTTTCTCTTAATACAAAGTTCTGATTGCGAAGATTGGAATTGATCCCTCGACGAATATAACAGAATACGTCACATATACACATACACAAATAAAAACCACACAAAGACTTCTATAATTTTTGATTGCTATCCTTCGAATAGTAATTACAATAGATTTAAAGTATTAACTTATTATATGATAATTAAAAGAGGGGACATAAAACACTTGGACGTAATATTTGAAACAATGCATGATTTCACATGAGGTACATTAAAAAATATAGGTATAAAAAATTTGCTTCGAAGATAGGTCTGTTGTGTTAGGCCAAAGTCAACCATGTCGACTTGCCAATGTCTATGAAACAACACACACCCGCTATTATAAATTGACCTCATTGGGCTGATATGAAGATAAATTTAAATTATTTATCAAAAATAGAATCCTATAATTTTTTAATCTGTAAATTGTAGAAATAGATGCGATCACAATTACCTAAATGGTTCTGGTGCTGGCGGTTAATTACTGGGCATTATTTGAAAACGAGAAACTAATAAATTAACTCATAGGTTATGGTCCCTTGAACAGTGCTAATTACTGACTGTCACTAACCATTAACTTCATACATACAAGTATAATTTTGTGGGTTGTGGTATCAGTCAATAAGTACTATGTTGGAAACTTTCCGGGCGATTTGACAAATTCCAACATAGACTATAGAACAACCTTAAAGTTTTAGATGAAATAACATGCTTTAAAGAAAGTGTTTGTTATTGATTAGATTTTTTCCTCTTATAAAATATTCATAATTTCATTTAAAACTTACTACGCACTACGATAAAAAATCGCTGCGCAAATTTTTTGCAATTCCCCGATCAAGAAATACACTCCAGTCAAAAATCGCAAAGAATAAGGCCGAGACCACAACACTGCGAACTGCGTTACGTCGACACAGAACGCCGCACAATATCACCTCACTACATTGCTGTGAGACGTAGTTTTTTCAATACGACGGCAACGCCGCACCGTAGTGTTGTTGCCTCGCCCTAAGTTCGTAGTACGCGCGTAGTCTGGCAGGCTACTGCGGCTTATAAGCCTACTCGATAAGTAAAATGATGAGTAAGAAGCGTGTTTCCTCAGCAGCGACACTGAGAGCGCGGTGGGAGGTCGCGAACGTTCGCGTATCGCTCAGCTGAGCGCACGCATGCGCGCCGTGCTGCCCAAGACCAAAGACAAGGTACAGGCCACCGACGCACCTGTCGACAGGACTGAAGAGGACAAGGTAACTGTAACACTACACTCGAGGCTTCAACAACAACAGTTATAGACTTCTTTATCCTCTAACTAGAGAGCTGAGAGGGTTTAGGCCATAATCCACTCACGCTGGCCTAGTAGGTTGGTGGATCAGACATACTCATAGAATTTCTTCTAGGGTATGTGGGTTTCCTCACAATGTTTTCCTTCACCGTTAACAGATGGTAAGTCACATGACTAGTGCATATAAATTCCACAGAGTGGAATCCACATAACGACACCTTGATTTGCACGCCGGTGCACATTCGGCTACTAATTCTAACTGGCTGAAATTTGGCGGATTAACAATACATAATGTCAAGCCCATCTTAACCCCAGGGTGTCGTAAAAGGTAACTAAGGGGACCTTATGCAGATAAGACACTACAAGAAAAGGAAAATTCCAAACAAACCCTACACCAACCCAGACCTGGCCAGCGTGGTATAGTAGGCTAAATTCCCTCCACATTCTTTGGAGAAAACCCGTGCCCAGCAGTGGGTTATTTATAGGTGGAAATGATGACACGTAAAATACCAAATGAATATTTCCAGCCACTATCGGACGAAAAGAAGAATGTTGTATATGCTGAGCTGGCGCTAAGCGAAAATACGACCACCCAGAAGCCCCCCCCTCCCTCCACAGAGTATGCAGAGATCGTGTACACTGAACAGCCTAAGAACATCAAAGAATAGGCTACAAACTACGTAACACTACGGTTAATACATCAATTTAATGGTGGTTGCGGCAACCAAACAGTATGCAGGTACTTTAGATTGATTTTTAAAAAAGTACTGTACCTACATACCATTTTTAGAAGATATAATAGAGATAGAATACATATTGCCTTAATAAACAAAATAATAAGAACCACAATAGAACACGCGTGTAAAAAAAAACTTGAATTTTTCTATAATTTTATGGTTAAATATTGTTTTCGAAATATTTAAATGTCATTTGAACACATCTCTGACATAAGCTATCGACATGTCACGTGATCAATGTACTAATTTGACATGTCGACAGAATATTAATATCAAAATTAACGGTGTATATTTCTATGAGATGATGCTATTATTTTATTTTTAAAAGACAACCCCCACAATGGTATAAGTTCTGTGTCGCGTGAAGACTTTACAAACAGACAATTGTCAGACACAAAGTACATATATACATAGCTTGGTAACTAAACAAACCTTCATAAAAATATATATACAGATACACCTACAGGTTCTATAAAAATGTGAAAATAAAGAAAATATATATGCGTCTAAACTATTGCAAATATCTATTTGATTTTTTTGTCAAAGCCTTCTAACATCACATGCTACACGTGGTTTCATTTACTTACGTATCGTTGTATACACGCTGTATAGTATTTTCTTAAAAAATCAATGTCTTGACCACCATCTATCGTTGTTAGTAAACCTTATATCTTATAGCTTAAGTACATTGTAACCAATATGGCCGCAAATGTACGGTTTCTGAACCATCAAAAAAAGTTATTTAGCATTAAAGTATAACTTGACTGAATATAAAACTAAAACAATTCAACTAGTATACAACTGTCATTTTTAATTTGTTTAAGTTATATTTTATATTGATGGTTCAGAAACCGGTCATGTAGAGAAGGCGCTATATATTATAAGAAGATATTTTTATCTGCTTATATCTAAGTATGTCGTAGTATGATTTGAATGATTTTATTCGAATTTTCGCGAAATTCCCAAGGATTTTACGAAAATGTTTATTCAATGGTAAAAAATGTCTCAATCTCAATGGGAAAAGATTTGGTTTTTGTTTTTAAGGATGGATCTGACATAGATAAGTTAAGCTAGAAGGCTGCCTGCATCAATCTTCGTGGTTATATTAGTTTTTGAGCCGTTTTAATTTTAACCATATTCTAAATATCCGTGTTTTCGCACAATCCCTAGAAATTTCGCAAAAATTAGAATTATCTAATCAATAATCATCCTACGACATATACATATATACACATCAGTAAGTAATAGTTTTATATGTCGTTTAGAAATAAATCTCGGACAACACAAGCATGTTATTGTGTGTTGTTTAATTCATTAATTATTTACTCTTTTTATTTACGAATGCACACAATTAACCCTTTGACCGCTAAGGACGTGTTATAACGTCATTAAATAACTTGATAGATACGCCAACGACGTCTTATAGCGTCCATTATACTTCAACTTTTAGTGACAGATAAAAGTTGGCTAAAGTTCATTTTTAGAATATTTTTATTGCTTGGTATAGGAAACACAGATTTTCATTATTAGCGTGGTGGTCAAAGGGTTAAACTATCACTAAGGGTGCTTCGTTTTATGCGTATTTACTTCATCACATCAAATATGAATTACCCATATATCTATTTTAGTATTGTAATCCACCGAATGCTATTTATTAATAATTAAAAGCGCTTGCTTTAAAAGCGTAATTTTAAAGTTTACAATTTGCTTAATTTTTAAGTCAACAATAAATACATTTTACAATTTACGAAATCTTCGCTTTTATCGTAATTTGAATTATTTATTTCTTTTCAATTATGTAAGAATAGTATTTGTCATGTAAGTTAACAATTATTAGGTTATTTTTTTGTCAATTTGATTTTAATGTTTTGAGATTGCAAATATTTGTAATATTGTATACTTACTGTCGAAATGTAATTTTATAATATTATAGATTAAAAATGTATAACGCCTACATATTGTTTGACGGAAAACTCGTAATTTTAAAATCAATTTGATCAAGTTATAGTAATCTCAAATTATTTAAATATTATTATAGAAATCATGTGTGCTTCAGAATGATATTACTTTTGTATATTTGTGTTAGATTTAAGAAATATTATTAAATTACACTTATACATGAGATAGCTGTTAAATTGCTAGTGACGTGTAAATTCCCTATCTTCAGTTTTATATGAAGTTAAAATGTGCTATTTTATACACTTGAAAGGAATCAGTAATTTAGTTATAAATTATATTCCTATTATTTTAAAATGTGCCGCACAAAATGTTTAATTATCGCATCCAATGATTACGTCTCTTAAATATAGATTTGGGTTTTTAAATCTATAATGTAAGGTAATTATTGTTCATTGACAAGTCAATTCCGGTCGGATCCCCTGAACAGGTTGTCGACTCTGTTAATTTACACATGTCGATAGCAGACCAATGGACCAATCACAGGCCAGCAATATGGCACGATTGACTTAGTAAGCCAATCACAGCTGTCCAATGAGACCATCGGCTTACCATTGTGTTAGTAGACTTGGCCTCCAGATCCCCTGGTATTATAATCTTTATTTCTATCAGAATAAGGTTTTTTTGCCTTTAAGGTCTTAAATACAGGGTATCCGATTGGTACGCTAAATCTTTAAAGAAAAATCGTAAATTAAATTAATCGTTATTTTTGTGTGCGTTAGTTACAATTATAAGTGAATATAAACAAATGTGCTGGTATTTATTATACATGTCGCTATTAATATTAATATATTTACTGCTTTTGCAGATATTGTTAGTATGACGCATGACGTACGAAGTTTATGTAAAACTTACCACTGCCTCATGAGCTCTATAATTTTACAATATAATCACATGCACATGATATTTACATAATTGTATATGTTATAATTTATGTAATATACGACAATTACGCACTTTTTACATTACTATTAGATTTTTACAAGTTTTAAATTTAAAATGCGCCATTTTTGTAAACTTTCTATTTACGACAGCTAGTGGCACCTAGTGGTGACGATAGAAATCTAAGTTTGATATTATGTGTGCTAGATGGCGCTAAAATCGTATTTTTATTTAAGTTACTTGTATATCGTACAAATTATGTTTTACCTGCAAGCAATTGTAGATTATATTAGCAATACAACAACTAACCGCTTATTATTGTCTTGTGATACAGATATTCATACAGTATATAGCATATATCAATTTTAGTACCTATTTGTACTTTGTTCGTGTTGCTTTACCAACAATACAAGAAAATAAAAATTAAAAATATTTATTATTTTCAGATAATCAATAAAAAATAAATTTTGTGAATTTTTAATCCGTCCAATATTTACAGATAATATATTTTTAATTTAATATTAGTTTAAATCCAATACAGAAAAGTTAGAGATACTAAGGTTTCATGTATAATGCCTAGTTATGAGAAGTATCTTCGTTAGTATATCCCTATTATTTTTTAAATATCTGTAGCAGTCACATTGTTACACTAAAAGTCTTTTAAATAACATGAGATATTTAAAACGCTATGCTTTCTAAAAAATATATCAATAATTTATGATTTTAGTTAAAAAGGTGTCTATATTGTAATCATAAATATATAGTACCTACAAAAGACTTCTTTATGGAAGATTGACAACACGCTGGTGCTACCGCCTGTGTACTATGCAAGACATTATTGTAATATTTAATGGGATTTTAGAAAGGTCTTCTAGGTCTTCTATGTACAGTCGAGTTCATTAATACATTGGCACCATCAAGGATTTAAAATAGTGTGAGCGTTGAAAAGCTCAATAAATACTATAGAACCTATGGATCAAATATATGTCCTCATGTGAATGGTTCAATAAAATATGCTGTACATTATGCAATAAGTTAAGTCACCCTTTTCAACAAAAATATCTAATGATGATGCCAATATATTAATGAACTCGACTGTACAATCCAGCGAATTTCTCGCACGACCAGTTTCCAAACATGCTGTGTATTAATGGACTGCTGAATTTGAAGTATAGACCCGTGTTATGTTATTTGTTATTCGGACTATTGAACGCTTTACTGTAGAATCGTGCATGGACTTGAATTTTTATTATCATAATCAAGATAAACATAAAAAAATTTTGGAAACTGGTTAAGCAGAAAATTGGCTGACTATATTTATCCATCTTTAGAGACAAATAAGTTGACAGTTTTCTACTACTTAGTATTTTTAGACCAGGCTAGGCTTCAATTGCAAGTACAGTCGGCAACTTACAGTCGTGGCAGTCTGAAATGCGACTAAGAATGGTTACCAATCTATAAACGCACAAAAATTGACATTTCGACATTTCATATTAGATAGGTACTGTTATTGTGTATAAGTGGTCAAACTGTCCCAACTTTATGCAACACTTTTAAAACAGCTATTATTGTCACAGAATAGCCATGGTTAAAAAAATGGTTATTTTGAATTAATGTTCTTGACTTATGGTGCGATATTTTAAATAGTAATACCGAACAGTCTATTTGAAAAAGGTTTGAGAGTGTAAAAACCGCTATAAATATTATTTCTAAGGGCATAGTTGTATTTATTTATCTACTCTTGCTGACCTCAGCAATGGTAGAATGTGGGTTAGATTAGAACCTGATTACATAGTACAAGTTGGTTGAGCTACTGACTAGTTAGTATTCAGCTACTAAACTTTTGTAGACGCATAACAATAACTCGACTTACTGACCTCGCCGTGCGCCAATCAGTTAGCCTTTGCTCGTACAGTGTAACCAGGCCTTTATTGTATTTTGACATTTGACACTGACAGGTGCTTCGCGCCCATTTTTTCTATACAGACTATGCATTAAGATATTGTATTTGTGAATCTATGGTACGTACTTATTCAATATACTGTGTATTTTGAAATAAAAATGTGTCATTTTTATTTGTATGTTTTATTTACAAATTTTTGTTTATCAGACTTTCCCAGTTTAATTTTCGTCAAAAACGCAGTTTCGAATATGTCATGTACACTTTAGCTAAGGACCAATAGAAATTTTAGTTCTAGATTTATTTTTTTATTTGAAGGTAAAAATAGTTGTAATTCTATATTAATATTCATATGAATACATAAATACTACACTAGCGCCTCTAGCGGCGTGTGGCTGACACTGGCTTGGCCACCATCGTGGATTTTGATTTTGATAACACAAAAAATTAGTCGCTAATTGGTCGAATTTAGTCGCCAAATATTAGGTCAATATTTCAAAAGTTATAAGCGTTTTTAATTGACACGTTTTTAGGAGACTAGAGAGAGAGATCGGCATCTGAAGAGAGTCAGAGAGAGACACCTAGCGAAGATCTGTTATCTCCCAGAATTAGTCGCTAATTGGTCGAAATTGGTCACCAAATATCAGATTTGGTGGGATCTTAATTTAAAAGATATAAGGACTTGAATTTTTTAGCTCTGGTTTCCTAGGATAGCGGTACCGTCATTTAGCGGCCACCATATAGCGTCGAATGACGTCACTGAAACATTGTCCATAAAAACAAGATGGTGCGGTTTCCTAGAGAACGTCTTCAAACACCGGAACGTTAAAAAGCGGTGTTGCCATTTGCATGACGACCGTCATGTCGGTGTCGAATGGTCTGTGAACGTTTTTTTCGATAGCGCTGAAGCCTTTTTCAAGCATATAATAGGTATGCTGCGTGCCATTTTTTAAATAGTTTATTATACAAAATGAGTTTCATGAACTGGACAAGCGAGGACGATGAAATTTTAATTAATTTTGTGCGAGTTCATAAGATATGACATAATGTAAAGCATAAAAACTACAGACAGACGCAGATGAAGCAAAAAATAATAAATATAATATTATAATATTTCCAAATATACGAGTAACGCTAAATCAATGTCGTCCATTTGCAACCGTTGACACGTACTTTGTGGTCTGTTCACCTTAAAAAGACGGCCGTCGAACTCTCTAACATTCCACGTGCCTACGGCCGTCTTTTTGCGGCCATCATATTGCGTCCGTTTAATGGCGCCACCGCTTTTGGAGGAAACCAGAGCTTAAGGCTCTAAAGTAAGGATAGAATAAAAAACTTCCGGTTCGAAATATAAAATTAATTGATCACTGCCATTTAGACGCATGGTAGTTTAACAAACCTACTATAGTGCTGCCCGCCTACAGAAGGTATTTTAATTACATCTAGGTCTTTCTAGATATGTGATTGTAAATACTTAGGTACAAGGTGAAGTTACAGATTTTTGACATTAGCCATTGAATATTTATTTTTCTTTATACATTATTTAATTGTTTTTTTTTTAACTCTTTTGGAATTTATTTTATTTTGTTTTATAACAATATTTAATGTAACAAATTCAAACACAATGTATATTGTTAATATGAATAAATAATACAATACAATACTATATTTTATATTATTATTTCAAGGAACGAAGTTACAATACTGCATCTAATTATATTTAAACTGTGGTCACGCCACGGTCACAGTTCAAGTTGAGTTCAATTTCTGTCAACGCGCAACGGCCTGTTTCGGTCCTATCATTATGACATTGCAATTGTTAAATAAATAAGTAATTAATGAACAATAACAATGCTTGCCCTGCCATTAAACACCGAATTAATATGGAATTTATTTATTGTCTGATGTACCTATTGTTTCACTTCAGGAATTAATTGTCATCATTGTGAATACCTATATTGTTATACGTTTAGGCGAAATTTATTTATTCATAGCTGGTAAAATTGTAGGTATTTAATATAAAACACATTTGACGCATGCCTGAAGAGCTGTGGGCCAAAATTATAACCTCGTGGCGCCCTGTGATAGGAAACTAAACTCGCGGCAGGCCTCGCAATAGATGGCGAGATGAGTGAACCTGCAAAGACTAGTCTACAAATGCTATAGTTGCCATGGGGCGAGGCCTTTGCCCTGTAGTGGGACGATACGGGCTAACTAACTGTAACTATACCTAGTAAAATGATGATCACCATAAAATGTTCATAAAATGTTGACCTTAAACCTCTGTCTCGCTCACGCGCACAGCAACATCAGCTCCGTGTATTTAAATTCAAAAGAAATAGTCTAAATTGTAGTATCAGTACTTTGATGTGATTATTAATGAAAGTGGACTTCAAGAAACCAGTGACATTGTTATCTAGTGATTATGTTCACGTACTACGAAAATACACAGTGATAAAAATAACCTGGAACATCTCAACGAAAAAGGACGTTTTGTATATAAAAATAGTAAAGTATTTTGAAATAACAATTAAAAGTGCTTAAATCCTTGTGCTAATACTAAAATGTGGAAACAGAACTAAAAAATATCAAACGACTAAAAAGTTATGTGCAATTTCATTACGAAACTTTTGAATAACCGTCATCTGGAAAAAACACTGTGCCGCGTAGTTGGAAAGAGTCGCGTTCTGTGTCGATCTGTGTCTACGCTCACCACCACAACGATCGCCCCCACTTCCTAGCGGACTCCTACGCCCCGCCCACTACACAGACTCAATACCGAACAAAACGAAAATTTCAGCAACGTTGTCAACGGTTCGGTAGCTCATTGCCGTAAAAGGAGATACTCACCCAAGTGTCGTGCGTTCAAACTTCACCGGCATATTGCTCTTTTTGAGTGATGTTTCTTGAAATTAACATTATTAACTAATAGCAATACGTTAAAAAGTAAACTTTACCAACGTTAAAACATTTCAAAAAAAATATCTCACAGCCAAATTTACATATTGGTATTGATACTAAAGTCAACTCAATCAAGTTTGTGCACTGCGCTCATAGAGGGCGTTAATCTGCTTTGGTACATAATTAATAGACACCGACTACGAGTAATAAAAAATGGAATCAAAACTAAACGAAGAACTATCCTCTTTAAATGTCACAATACGACGTCAACGGCTACAGAAAACTAAATCAGTAGAATCAATTGCTAGCTCGTCACTGGATTCTACCGATTCCTACTCAAATAAACTAATTAAAAGCTTAGACTTATCGACTGGACTAAACACAAATATACTACAACAGATAAAACGAGACAATGAAACATTGAAACAAGAGTTAGAAATTGCAAACAATGAAATAAGCAATCTACACTTAGAAATTAACCAGCTGAAAAACATCATTGCCACACAAACTCAACAAATTAACTCACTCAAGTATATATGTCAAAGTCCTAACGTGCATTTAAAAACAAATCTACTAACTAAACGAAGAGTTTCACGCCGTATTCTAATGGATAATACCAGATTTCAAGACAACAAAGATGATGACCCAGTCCCGTACACTAAAACCAACTTAAATTCTGCACAATGTGCACAAAGTGATTCTCCACAATCTACGACACAAAATATGGCAACAAAAACAACACAAACCTCGGATGGAAAACAGGAGCTACAAAAACTTTGGAATACTAACAACAAATCTAGAAAACTATATGTATTTGGTGGCAGGCAATGCAAGGGACTAACACAGGAACTTGATTATACCCGCGCAAATACAAGGTATGAAAAATATTCAATTACGGGATCTGTGAAACCAAATGCAAGCTCAGGGTCAATACTGAGCGAGATATATACAACAAAATTCAGTAATGATGATTGTATTATATTATCTGTAGGCGAACATGATTCAAATCAAATACATATCATGTCTGAACTCTCAGCCGCATTAAAATTACTCAGAGATCATTATGTTTTTGTATTAGGTGTCTCATTTAACGAACATCTGAACGAATGGAAGTTGAATAACACATTAAAAACAGTTTGTAACCAATTCTCTAATTGTAAATTTATCGAATTAAAACATAATTATGACAATTATCAGGTCATCTATTATAATATACGACAGAATCTTTGCATGCTAGTTAACTCAGCCATTGACCAACACTGTTATAACTTAAAGTATTTAAAATATAACTTACCAAACTTCAAAGATGTAAATACGCTGAGGAAAGAAGGCTTAGATACTATGAAAAAACATAAAGTAACCGCTTAAAAGGGAACTATACCCTATTATTTTCAAATGGTGAATAAAACATATCTAAATCCTACCAAAACGTCCCTGTACACACCTGTAAGACTAGAACACAAAGGAACTATCCCCTATTACTTCCCAAGAATAATTAATAATATTTTACAACCGAACAGTACAATGGTGTCGAAAAACCAGTTTTTTCGTTCCACCTGTACATAATACAACAAAGGCATTTCGGGTCTTTCATCAAAACATCGCAGGGTTATTACACAAAAAACAATTGGTAGAAATAACAATGTCAGACCTTTATATTTATAACACACAACCAGACATACTATGCTTCACGGAAACATTCATGAAAGAGATAGATTTGCATAACGCTAGTCTGAGAGATTATGAACTAGGCTCAACTTACTGTAGGGCAAAATCAAGGGGTGGAGTCTGTATCTACGTTAAAAAAGGTATTAAATATAGTGCAATAACAAACTTAAAAACTTATGTGCGTGATAAAGTATTTGAAATCTGTGGGGTTGATATACATTATACATAGTCTAAACCTCTCAATAATATGTGTATATCGGACGCCCCAATCAAACGTTGACTTATTTTTTAAACATTTTGACACTCTTCTGTTTAAACTGTTATTTGACAGTAATAAAAAAAAAAACTTATTATGATTGGAGACATCAATATTAACACTTTAAAAAACAATAAAATGACTCAACACTTAAATGACACGTTACAAAATTACAATCTGACATCTTTCATCAATTTACCTACTAGAATGGAATCTTGTATAGATCATATTTTTGGCAATATTAAAAACGCAAATGGTGAAGTACTGCATCTGGGTCTTTCTGATCATCATGCACAAATATTACACGTACCAATATCGAAACAAATTTATAGACCTTCTAAACAATGTGTGACTTGGCGGGACTATTCCATCGAAAATCTCTCTAAATTTCGTGAATGTCTCTCAAACTTAAGTTTTATCGATTGTTACAATGCCTCTGACTTAAATACAGCATTTAACTTATTTCATGACGATTTCTGTTTGTTTTATGATTTATGCTTTCCGAAACTTCTAAAAGTAATTGTTAATAAAAGACGAGCTATTAAATGGATCACAAAAGGTTTACGTATATAGCTGTAGAACAAAAAGGCAACTTCGTTTCAATTTTTATTCCCAGAAAACTAACGAAAGTAAATATAGATATCGTAGTTATTAAAAAATTTTACGGAATTGCATCAATAGATCTCAGAAATTATATAATACAAATATCTTAAAACAATCGAGTAATATATGTAAAACGGCCTGGACTATAATAAATGAGAATACCAATAACGCGCCCGACTTAATAACAGAAATAAAGGTAGACAACAATCTAGTTAAATGTCCAGAAGATATAGCCAATCAATTTAACAAATATTTCATCGAATCTACACAAATCAAGGATAAAACACTAAGTAATACTAATACTAAACGTGTAGTTGGTACTATCTTTTTAGAACCAATGGGTTATAACGATATTAAAAATATAATTTTATCACTTAATAACACTACATCGGTAGGGTTGGATGAGATTGCGACTAAAATACTTAAAACATGTATAGATGAATTAGTACCTATTATTACTTATTTAGTCAATCTCTCCTTTGAAACTGGAACATTCCCAATACGCTTGAAAATGTCAATAGTTAAGCCATTATATAAAAAAGGAGACAAACAGACACTCTGTAACTATAGACCTATCACTTTAATATCGGTACTATCTAAAATATTTGAAAAGGCTATGCACAGGAGAATATTGTTCTATTTTAATAGGTTCAATCTTTTAAGAGAGAAACAACACGGTTTCCAGAGAGGCAAATCAACTACACTTGCCACATTTAAACTAATATACAATGTCTTGAAATTTGTCGACAGTAAACAACCCACCGTTGGAATATTTTTTGATATGACAAAGGCGTTTGACTGTGTTTCTCATAAATTGCTATTAGAAAAACTAGACAACTACGGAGTACGTGGCCCTGCACTAGAATGGTTAAGAAGTTATTTAGATACTCGTATACAATGTGTTGATGTCTTAAAATTGGACACAAACGGTACATTAACAACACAGAGGTCATCTTTTCGTACAAACAGCTATGGTGTCCCACAAGGTAGCGTACTGGGCCCCCTATTGTTTTTGATATATATAAATGACTTACCGGATATCACTAATCACAAATGCACTCTATTCGCAGATGACTTCTCAATTATACTGACATCGAATAATAAAATAAATAACGACATTGACACTGACATTAATAATATTATTGACCAGGTTATAGAATGGCTAGATAAAAATAACCTTAACGCTAATCTTTCAAAGACAAACATTATCCAATTTCAAACCCACGGACCAAAATTAAGTTTTGGTCCGTGGGTACCTAAACAAATAAGTTACAACGGATCTCCAATAAAGGAAACCGTCACAGCTAAGTTTTTAGGGATCACTTTGGATAACTACTGCAATTGGAAAAGACACGTAGATTCTGTTTGCAATAGAATTAATCCTTTTGTATTTGTATTAAACAGACTACGAAACACTTCCACTCTCGAAACGGTACTGCTTGCTTACCACGGTCATGTCAGCTCAGTTTTGCGTTATGGGCTAATAGTATGGGGAAATTCTACTGACTCTATAAGAGCCTTTTTAGCTCAAAAAAGGTGTATACGGGCGATAGTAGGGATCCCACCATACGAATCCTGCAAACCATATTTTAAACTATTTCATATCCTACCCTTGCCAGCGATGTACATATTTGAAGTATGTGTATTTGTTAGAAATAATACTTCATTGTTCAAAACGGCAAAAGATGTTTACCCACGCAACACGCGTGCTAGTGAAAGATTAGTCCTAGAGTTTACTCCCAAAACTGCACTGTTTCAAAAAAATTGCTATGCAATGTGTATTAAAATTTTTAATAAATTACCATCTGAAATCAAAGCACTTCCATTAAATAGATTAAAAAAAAAATTAAAATTATGGCTAATAGAAAAAATGGTATATTCTGTACAAGAATGGATAAAAGAAAAATAAAATAATAACTGTCTGTTCTAATGTTTAAGCATATAATGACAGCTATCCTGACATGTTCTGTTATCTTTCATGTATTATAATATTATTATTATTACTACTATTTCATTGACATCAAAATTAAATTGACTTTAAAATTATACATCTATAAATAATTAAATTATATGTCATTTGCATCTATACCGACGATTCAAACTCAATGTGACATTATTTGACATTGTACATAATAGAATAAATATAATTAAAAAATGTGTAATATTTGCATGCTTTTTATATTTAGCAAAATGTGTTTAGCTCTGATAACAAACTAATTGTACTACACCAACTTTGTCACCACCATTTTATGCAAATAAATATATTATTATTATTATGTCTCTTTTTTCACGGCTATACTTCTCTCTAAGGTGAGAAGTATACCCGGTCCTTTTGGAAGGCTTACGCGGGGACACAGGTCCAATATGCAGAGGCCCTTAAAGAATTTTAATTTAAAATGGGATGAGACACTTACCGCTGCCATATCACAGCTGCACTATTGTAGTACAGCTATGATTTGTCACTGATAAGTGTAAAGCTATTGAATGATGTTATGGAGTCAAATAAAATTGGGCTATGGGTTTGGGTGTTCGGTGGAATAGTGATATATGGCATACGGGAACAACGTCGCCTGCTTGCCTCCTCCAGCGGTGAATATATGATGTTAAATGAGGATTGGGGCAGACGGTGACTCGCCTTAAACTAGATGGGCCCCTTCCACAACCGACATGGGCCGAAGTCCACGGGTCTCAGGGCAACACCGTAGTGCGCGGCTAGGGGGTCGAGCGGTGCGGCGCCGATTTCGCCATCGCGGGTCCCGAGCGGAGACCCGGAGCGGGTTTCCTCGTAATTATGCCATTGAAAAATGACACTTCCACCCCCGAGCATATAGCTCTGGCGACCCCTCTCTGGTCAGCTGGTTAAGGCAAGCCAGAGTTGAGAGTCCTGTGGTCGCTCTTGGAGATCCACTCCAGTCAGCCAACAAATACGTGCTGGAGACGAGGCCTAGACCGACTCTCAGGGGCATTCAGGACCGCAGTGTCGCCACTCACATTCAGCTCGCCACTAGCTGCCCTGCGGTTTGTGGGCATTTAAACTTGTAGTACATTTTTTTGTTTATATGGCAAGTGTTTGAAAAGCCACACTAATCTGCCCTCCAAGTTTGCGTTAATCTTATGAGAAGATAACGACTGCCCTTAATAACTTATTATTATTATTATTATCAAGGTTGGGAGTGGCCGTTGGTTGCAAAATCGCTCGCTGTAGTGGAAAAAAGTTGCTAATTGCTGATTGATTGCTAGAATGATGATGATGAAATGATTTCAGCACTACAAATCGCTGGTTAAGAACCAGAGTAGCGTAAGGTCAAAAATTCAAATAAAATTTAATTTTTCAATAGACCATATAACATGATTAAATATTTATATAAGTCATGCTTGTCGACATTTAGGCAATTATAGTTGTTGTTATTGTAATGTTAACTTACGTAGGTTTATTATATGTAAATTATAATTTATACTAGTGATGTAGGTATCGGAACGATTCAAAATATTTTGATATTTGCATAACGCACCCTCGCGCGCCCCGGTGTAACAGTGTCACTTTTGCAAAATCTCGATATACCTACTCGTATTTTAGAAGCATTTCAATATTAAATGAATGTATTATTACGTTTCATTTTTGCATTACTTCTAAACGAAAAAAGTAATTACTTAGCCTTTATAATGAACCTTTAGAATAGTTGTAACATTCGAAATCCCCTAAATTGCGTTATTGTTGGTACTTTAAATTCACTTGTTAGGTAAATAGTACATTATGATATAAGTGCGGTAAGTTGATAATTACAGCCGAGGCGATATTGCTAGCTCGAGCCGCAGGCGAGGGCTACAAGAAAGCATGCAATTAACAAAGCGCACGAATGTCATACGACGTTTTATAACATATTTCAGAATCAGCAACCCATTAAGTCCCACTGCTGGGCTCGGGTCTCCTCTCCTCTATCTAGAAAGCTGAGAGGGTTTAGGCCATAATCTACTCACGCTGGCCTAGTGCGGGTTGGTGGATCAGACATCCTCATAGAATTTCTTCTAGGGTATGTGGGTTTCCTCACGATGTTTTCCTTCACCGTTAGCAGATGGTAAGTCACTTGACTAGTACATATAAATTCCACAAAGTGAAATCCACATTGTTACTGCCGGTCGGGATCGAACTCGGACCGCGTGATTTGCACGCCGGTCCCTTATCCATTCAGCCACCATCGCTTTTGACATATTTGCGAGGAAATAAATAAAATTCGGACTTTTTTAGAAAAAAACAAATACAGCGAAAAGAAAAACCGCGCGGAATAATTTTTACTTCTCACAAATATCGATGCGCGCGCATCAGCGCTTTTTTTAAGGCAAAAACACAAAAACAGCCAGTATTAGGTACCTACTAATAAAGTAAAACCAACTCTATTAGCATCCATATAATATGTTTTTATTACAAAGGTAATCCATCACAAAAACTCATATTTCTACTTTATATTGTGGGTGTAAAAATAAATGTACTGTTACGTATATTATGTGTCTGTATCTACAGTAATATTTTTGTGTTTTATTACAGATAAATGGTTGTAATTTATGGTCTAAATTAATTAAGTTAAAGAATTAAATGTTTTTTTATAATATCATAATTATTTTATCTCCCAAAGTTAATTTTAATCATAAAATGTTGACCACTTTTCTGACATAAAAACTCTTTGCTAAGATTTAAAAAAGTACCGTTCGTTTTAGACGGATCATCTTGATTACTAGTCTGTGATCGTGAGAAGCCGTGCATTTTACTTTACATTACCGCACTAGTGCGTAATGAGTTACATTACGACACTGAAATTGGTGAAATAAGAGACCCTTTACGAGCAAATATATTATAAATAGTATGACAACAGTACAAGCTATTCAGTTATTGAATATATATGATTACCGATGCACGGTGGAGCAAGCGTGTCCTAGAGTGAGACCGCGAGTCGCGACTCGGCAAGCGTAGAGTAGGACAACCATCCTCCAGGTAGATGGTCCGACGACCTAAAAAAGGTCGCTGGGTCTGACTGGATGCGGTAGGCGAAGGACATCGTGTTACGGCGCGTGTTAGGAGAGGTCTACGTCCAGCAGTGGACTGCAATAGACTGAAATGATGAATGATGATGATGATGATGATGAATATTTAAAAATGTGTGTTGGACTTTTGGTCACATCCCTAACACATTATCATGTGTATTTAATTATGTACTTACCTGTGTACTTATTTTAGTTTAGTTTCCAAATTCACTGAGTAAAGTGTGTACCTATCTACATACAATTTTGCAAATTTTATTTTTGTGGACTTTAACAAAACAAATCAAATCAGTAACCGGCCCTATCAGATTAAGGTAGGTTAGTGTACTGTCCTATAGTTAGAAACTTAGAATTACTACCTCATCATCATGATCATATCAGCCCATTGACATCCACTGCTGGACATAGGCCTCACCTAATTTCCGCCACAGCGACCGATTTTGTACCGCCCGCAACCAACGGCCCACAACCTTGTGCAGGTTGTCGGTCCATCTGGTGGAGGACAGTCTTACGCTGCGGTTTCCAATGGCCGCCATACGAGAACCTTTTTTCCCTTTCCGCCATCAGTTCTACGAGCTATGTAGTATGTACTTCAGCAATGCGATTCGGTGAGCTATATCGACAACTTTAGTTCTCCTGCGGATCTCCTCATTTCATATTCGATGACGCGGGAAGCGTCCAGCAGTGGGTGACATTTAGGTTGTTATGAAGACGATATCTCAAACTGTTAGCTACAATTAAAATTGTATCATATATTGATAATAATTCTTCATCTGTCCTTTTTCCCTTTATTTTTACCCGGCTGTCAGGACGGGTATTGTTTTTCGCGCGTATCTTGTATGTTTATAAATTTCTTTATTCCCGAATCGGCGAATCTTTCAAACGGCTGGATGGAATTTGACAATTAGGGTATCGTTAGATTCGTCTAGAAAACCCAAGTGTCCTAAGATAGGTTTTAATAATAAAAAGACTTAAACGGCGGGCTTTTGACGTAAAATTGTAAGAAGTTCAATTTTTTTTTTAACCAAGCCTATCGAGTTGTGTATTAAAATAAAGAGAATCAAAAAGAGATTATACATAATTGAATGGTTAGAAATTGTAAGTAGTTCTATTTTTTTTTTTAACCAATCCTATCGAGTAGAGTATCAAAATAAAGGTAATCAAATGGAGATTACAAATATATACATATGTTATGTATTTAAATTTAATCAGGTATAATAATATTACAATAATTTTACGGTCTTTTTAGTGCGTTGCTCTCTGCTGATTTTTTGCCGTCGGGTTTTTAATTTTTTTAAATTATATGTAAATTGTGTCCTTTTAGATTTAATTTATATTGGTACTCTTTACTTTAACAATATGATATTATTTAGGGGTAAATTTGTATAATCTGTATTGACCGTATTGTCTAATCTTATATCAATATTATTGTTTTTGTATTGTATTTTATAAATATATTTTAGTATTGTAGTTATTCATAATTTCTACGAATATTTAACACTCCTCCTTACCGTATAGCGTACCTGAAAACCTATAAAAAGTACATGGTATTTTATTCTATCTAATAAGAAACTTCTCAATACGTTCCCAAACCTTTCAAGCAAGTAACTCACACGTCCGATTTTTTAGCTTTAGTTTCCAGTAAGTATGGAACCCGCACAATTAATAGAACTTCAGGCTAAGCGCCATCACAAGCCAATGGATGATCTGATAGCACAAGGTGGCTCCCCCGTGCAGCAGTTCTACAGCGGCACCACCGTGTTCGTGACAGGAGGCTCCGGCTTCCTCGGCAAGCAGCTCATCGAGAAACTACTCAGGTAAGTGGCAATTCTTAATTTATAAAGCAGCATTTTTTATTTTCTATACGATAAATAAATAATAAGCCGTAAAAATACTTCCTTCTAATATTCGAAAAAGTTTACGCTCCGGGCGCAATCCGACGAGTCAGAATAAGGATGCCTGAACGATGCCCTTGGATTTCCAAATTAAGTTCAATTAAATGGTATTAAATCTACTAATTACTTATTTATATAATCTAGTGTTCAGTAATAGCGTAAATTTTAAATCGGTCTAAAGTTCACAATGGAATAATTATGCCACATCACGCCTTTTTGCCCGAAGGGGTAGGCAGAGATGTATCACACCCATACCTATTTCACCAGCTATGTTTGGTTCCATGAAATAGGGGACGAGCCTATTGTCATTAACCGGGAACATTTATTTACCAAACACCGGGAAAATCTCAATACTGGAACTTCCTGATAGAAAAACCCAATACCATTTTTACCCGACCTGGTAATCGAACCCGGGACCTCTTGCACAGCAGTCGAACGAACTCAGTGATCTGAAAATTTAAATTACTCTCTCTCCTCTGCCTACCCCTTCGAGGAAAAAGGCGTGATGTCATGTTTATTTGTGTTTCAGATCATGTGCTATAAAGAAGATATATTTACTAACAAGATCGAAGAAAGGTAAAACTATACAAGAAAGATTAGAAGTTATGTTAACGCAACCGGTAAGTAAATCCAAACACAATCTTTCTGAAATCATCATTTCAACCCATAGATGTGGAGGGAATGTAGCGTATTTACTATACCCCACTGGCCTGGGTTGGTATAGGGTTTGTTTCGAATTTTCCTTTTCTCGCAGTTATTTTGTCTCTGTTACTCCTTTAGTCACCTTTTACGACACCCACGGGTTGAGATGGGGTAGTGACATTATGTATTCTTAATCCGTCAATACACGGACTCTCTGAAATAGGCTATGACAAATACATATTTATTCTGTTGACAAATTGCGTAGATCTGACATATGATCAAACTTGGCCGGCTTCGCTTAGCTTTCGCGCATCATCATCATCATCATATCAGCCCAATGACGTCCACTGTTAAACATAGGCCTCACCTAATTTCCGCTTTCGCGCATATCCCGTGTTAAAAGTATGATACACCCTCGCTCCTGTCACCAATGAGTTCCGCACTTACCTATTTACTGCCCAGCCACTCGCGCGATGTTCATGCCGGTTAACTTAAATCGCGCGTACCGTATATATTTCACCTCACTACTTTAAACCTCACTTCCCACAAAAATGGCAGAATTTTTTTAGTGTAATGTTAGCGCAGAGGCAACTTCCTTCTATTCGGGGACGTTCGCCATCATCGTGGTATAAATAAATTGATAAAATTTCAAATTAAACACAGTGAGCCGAAGGGATTGTTGACGATCTGTTGATGACATTATTACTTAATATACCAAGTTCAAGTTATTTTGTTGAAAGGTATTCGATCGTCTACGTGAGAAACAGCCACAGTTTGCAGACAAGATAGTGCCTGTGGTAGGTGACGTGGCAGACATAAAGCTTGGACTCAGCGACAGTGACTGGACTGTGCTTACAGAAGAGGTACCTCGTTTTATTAAACATAATTATGTATCACTAGTGGGACTGCATGCTAGCTATGGATGTGTCAAATAATATGTAAAATGTGTGTGCGGTAAAGTGTCATTGAGTCTCACACCACGTTCGTTAACTTGCAGGTGGACATAATATTCCATGAGGCAGCCACAGTTCGGTTCGACGAACCTCTCCGCAAGGCGACTCTCACGAACGTGCGAGGCACCAGGGAGACATTGGAGCTGGCCAGACAGTGCGCACATTTGAAGTGAGTTAACCATTAATAAGACAAGGCATCGGCACGTAGTATGGGGTATTCAAACGATTTGCGCGGTGTCTCTAGCTATTGGGAAGCATTGCAGCGTCAGCTAGTGTTTAGCTTCAGCAGATAAAATGGCTATCGAACTACCAATAGAATCAGTGAAAACTTCTTCCAGGAACAAAAATGCCTTCAACATAGGCCCATTATTACAAAAATATACAAGGATGCGGGCTGTTGATTGCAGGCGGCACAGGATCGCTTGCGGTGGCGTAAATTAGGTGAGGCTTATGTCCAGCAAAGAACGTCGTAGGGCTGATATGATGATGATTATGATGTCTACAAAAATAACAAGTATCAACATTACCAGTCGTGAGAAACGACGCATCGTCTGCTATGACGACCGCTGTGTATTGTGTTCATATAGCATTAAATAGGAGACCAAAACCAAAGCATATGAGATTTGAACATGGCGACAACGACTAGAACGAGTAATGATCAAGTTCTCTTGTGTATTGTAGAATGTTTGTCCACGTGTCGACAGCATTTAGTCATGCTACAGAAGATCGTATCGACGGTGACGTAGACGAACAGTTCTATCCGAGTCCTGTGCCTCCACACACCATGATAGCACTTGCTGAACAAACTGACGTTACCAGACTGGACAACATCACTAAACAGTAAGTTAAGCTTTAAGTTTACGTTCGCAACCTTTGTCCCTATACGTACCGCGCGTCCTGTCTCTTGTTGAATGTTCTGTAAAGTACAATTTGATATTGAGTCTTGTCTCACTTCAAAAATAAACACTTGACACGAAGCGATAAGTTCGCCACAAAATACCAGGCAAAGAAGCGGATCTGCATTACGGCTTTTTGGACTACAGACCGTCGATATAAAGGGCCTACTAAGGACAATAAACAAAATTAAGAATTATTCAAATAAGTAGTAGTAATACTTAGAAGAGTATCAGTGATAGGTACCTCGATGTACAATTTCAAATTCAAGTCGTTAGAGCCATTTGCGAGATATTTCCATCAGCGTTTGCGAGTAAAAATTTGGTTGGTATTGGTACACGTATATGTCTAAATTGAGAATAACAGTTGTAGCATCGAGCTTAGCTTGTAATAGACTTTGAATTATAGTTTATCACATTTCCAGCTTAATACAAGGCTGGCCCAACACTTACACGTTCACCAAAGCTATATCTGAGGAGTTGATCAAAACCTATGCTGGCGACCTGCCTGTGTGCATCGTTAGACCTTCGATCGGTGAGTACACTTTGTTTGGTATTGTTGAGGAGCTGCCTCCGAGTCATGAAACTAAATCAGAAGATTTGTATTAAATTAATATGTTGTTCAGCCTCCACACATAATCATTATCATTGTTTGCAGTGACCCCGGCGTATTTTGAACCAAACCCCGGATGGTTGGACATACACACGTTGATGGGTCCAAGTGGTGTAAGTTTTATGTTACACTATAATATATTTAAATAGGTGAAGGTTTCACATCGACATTTATGATTAAATCATTTCTCTTTTAGACCTCTGATAGCCAAACTAAATGTCAAACTGTAATTAACGTAGCCGGTGTACAGTTGTACACCGTCCGAATGTGTGAATGTCCGTTGCTGAAGATGAGATTAGAAATACAATCCTTTCCATTAAATTCAATGCTATGGGCAGTGACTACATCAGCCTCCGTATGATCACCACTATCCTAGATCACGTGTTAACTTCTCGTTACTCTCCGGTTTCGTAAGTGCTCCTCTATCTAAAGTCCAGAATTCTACACTTCCTAATCGTGTCCGTCCCAAATCCATTCTCTCTTTCTTATCCAAAGTTCTTTAAACCTGCGTGCATAAGTAATTACAACTCCTACAATTTGTAAAATTCATTGCAATCTGGCTTGAAGCCGGGATACAGCACGCATTTTCTGCACTCCTCAAAGCGACTGACGATATAATTGGCTGTGGACTGTGGTTGACTTTTCAAACGCTTTTGATACAGTCACGATTTCCTACTTAATATATATTAATCTATCTCATGATCTTAACTGAAGCTCTGGAATGATTTTCTAATTTTTATCTTTGAGGTGGCCAGCAATCGGTTAGTTACAATGAGTCGTCACGTCATCCAGATGGTGTAACATTCTGGTGTTCCTCAAGGCGGTATTCTGTGGTATCTCTGAGATTGCCAGAATGCGTCGTGAGCGTTTTCAAAAGAGCTATACCACGAATTTCGTGTCATAGTATTTCTACAGAGACTACAACACGTTCTGAGCTTTTCAATCTTTTATCTGTCACATGATGACGATGTCATGAAGTAATAAAATAAATACATGATTCTAGTTAAAGTTTACAGTATAATTCGCACTAACTCTGTTCAAAAAACTTCAGGTGTACTTTGGGTCGGGGCTGGGCGTCCTCCGCGTGTTCCTCACTGACGTAAACTCCAACTTGGCGATGGCTCCGGTGGACTACGTTAACAACGCCACCATCGCCGCCGCTTGGGACTCCACTGAGAGACAAAAGAACGGACAAGCAGATATCCCTGTGTATAACGTCGCTAGGAACCTACGATATGGTATTTATGTTGTTTTAATGCTGATTTATTAGCCACAAAGACAACGTTTGAATAATAATAATATATATAATAAGAATACATAATGTAGTCCGTGTAGTGACGGATTAAGAATACATAATGTCACTACCCCATTTCAACCTGTGGGTGTCGTAAGAGACGACTAAGGGAGTAACTTTATTAAGACAAGAGCACTGCGAGAAAAGGAAAATTTGAAACTAACCCTATACCAACCCGTCTGGCCAAATGATGCTGATTAAGTTCGTAAAGTAACATACGCATTTTCTGTAAAATCAGCCATGATTTACGTAAAACTAAATAACAAACGCCAGGGGTCACAACACAATAAAATAGGCTTATTTGATATTTTTTACCAATTAATCAAAACAAACTATCTTACGGCCTGATAATAAGTAAGTCTAATGTAGTTACCATAGCCCATTGAGGCCTTCAACACCTAGATAATGTCTTACGCGTTGCCGAAAATTATATTTGCTTGTGTTATGGGTACTGAACAACTGATATACTACTTAAATACATTTTTTTTTGTAAATACATACATATATATTAATTGATAATTTACACCCAGACACAGAACAAACCTTTATGCTCATCACACAAAGATTTCTCCTGGGTGGGGATCGAACCCACGACCTCCGGCTTAGCAGTCAGGGTCACTAACCACTAGACCAACAGGCCAGTCAAACAAAAAAATCATTTAATAAAATATGTTTTTATTTCAGGTTTAATAGGCGATACTATGAGGGAAAGTAGAAAGTTGTTTTGCACACCTAAAGCTGTGTGGTACACAGAGACGCTAGAGACCAAGTCGAAATATTTATATTGGCTTCTATCTTGGTTCTACCACTACATCCCTGCTTACTTCGTCGACTTGGTGTTCAAACTTTTAGGAAAGAAACCGCCACAGGGCCTAGACTCGTAAGTGCTACTTTTTTTTAATAATAAGTAAATCCACGCGCTTTGTCGTAAGTATTACCCAGACTCAAAAAAAACATCTATGAACTACACAATAAAATAGATTTATTATTATGATTAAGAAAAAACTAAATATACTTATGTAAATATATTGTCCGTGTAGTGACAGATTAAGAATACATAATCTCACTACCCCATCTCAACCCGTGGGTGTCGTAAAAGACGACGACGCGGCGCATGCTGTGCACGGGCATGCGCAGCATTGGGATGTTTATGGGTTGTAATAACATAACATAGCATCACGCCTTTTTCCAGAAGGCAAGGGAAGCAGAGGTGTTTTCACACCCACATTTCGCCAGCCACATTGGTCCCATGAAATAGGGGGCGGACCTATTGTCATCAACCGGGAACATTTGTTTACCAAACTCCGGGAAAATCTCAATACTGCAATTTAATGATAGAAAAGCCCAATACCATTTTCACCCGATCCGGGAATCAAACCTTGCACAGCAGTCGTATACACTTCCCGCTGCGCCACCGAGGCAGTGGGTTGTAGCTAGCTAGCTAGCTAGCTTCCACCCGCGTGGTATTTCGGTTAATACTTTTAATGTACGTGCTATTCCATAGGATTAACGATTCGCTTATTTTTGCAGATTTGTCGATGTGTACAGAAAGGTAGACAAACTAGCCGATATTTACAACTATTTCCTTACGAATGAGTGGAATTTCATAGATAACAACACTAAAGCTATGGTCGCGAGGATGAGCGACGCTGACAAACTTATATTTAACTGTGACTTGTCTAATATTGACTTCATAGAGTTTATTCGTGTTTGGGGCATCGGTTTGCGAAGGTATATACTTAATGATGGTCTGGTGGGTACAGTAGCTGCTAACAAGAAACAAACAATCTTATTTTTCGTCCATTATTCTATTGTCGCTGCTTACATTTACTTAATATGGTTTATTATTAGCACTGTGTTTATATTTTCTAAGTATGTATGGTCAAGTTTTGTAATTTAATTTAAAATTATAGCGCGTGAGCCTAATATTTATCTACTCTGGCAACCCCGAGTAGGATTTACCGCCCAATACACAACGCGCATCGGCGCATCACTACTTTTTGTCTTCCATTTTTTTGATGCATACCGTTCGCCGGCCATAATCCGTGTTTTTAAAATATAGTGATATCAATGAACAAGTATTCAGTGTTTCTCTTTACACCCCGTTCACTGGCTCTAAAATGACATTTAAACTCAAATTATAAATACTTAACTATGTTGTAGCTATGAAAGAATTATAGTTGTGTTTATTTGTTTGTTTGAACGCTACGATCTCAGGTACTGGTCCGATTGGAAAAATTATTTTCCGATTTGAAAGGTTATGGGCTATATAACATCACGCTGCGGCTAATAGGAGCTGAGCAGTGGCTAAATAAAGAGCGACGGGAGCGAAGCCCCGCGCTTCTTCTAGTATTTTGTAAAATAATGAATTTTATGAAACTAGCTACTAGCTATTAGTACAACATAAGAAACCTACCATAACATTAACCTCTCGAGCGCCCCAATGTAAAATGTCAATATGGCGTCAAGCGCCCAGTTCGAATTTTGTACGCGAAGCAACATCAGCGGAGAACGTTCAAACGCCAATTTCGTCGTAAATTTATAGGAATACATATTATAAAGTATATATATTTGAAATCTAGATTAAATTTGCAGTATTTATAATAATTTTTATCTTTAAGTGGCGCGTAATTTTGACGAAGTTTTAAAAAACGACTTATGGAAATCAAAATGAACTAATTCATGAATAAAAAAGCTTATATAATATTAACAATTAGTTATTTTATTCATATCAATCGAAATTTACCCTTTACACTCAATATTACCGCGAAGTACTCGAAAAAGTTGTGAGCAGTTTGACATGTGAAACTTTCTGGTCTCGTTTCTGTACTAACAAACAACAAAAGTGTGCATGTGTTTGTATTCTATTGCCGTCTCATTTTATTAGCTTCAATTTCTTATGAATTCGAAGAGGATAGATATAGTTTAAGGCATTTTATTGTGACATTTCTGAAACGGGTAGAGATAACCGTAGAACCGGTGGCCGGGCGCTTATCCCACTTTTACGTTACCGCCGTTGTACGGTGTCAGGGCGCTGGAGAGGATAACAAGTTTATGAACATTGAATATTCAACAATAATTAATAGGGCCTGGTAATAAACAAGTACGGAATCCGCGTGATCTGGCACGCGCTTGGCCGACTGACTGATTTTATCATTAAAATGTATTGACACCACTAATCCATTTACTGACTTAACCCGTGATATCTTTATATATATAATAATTCTTCTTCTGTACGTGTGTTGACAGTGAACTCCTCCTAAACCGCTGAACCGATTTTAATGAATTTTTGTGTATGTGTTCAAGTGGATTCGAGGATGGTTTAGATTCACAAATAAAAAAAATTAAAAAATGCAATCGATTGGTATTGCAGGACAACGTCTGTCGGGTCCGCTAGTATTCTATAAAAATATAAATAAATATATTATATATTCTCTTTTTTTTATTTTACTACCTGTAGGCTGTTTTATCAAATTATAAGAAAGAAATAGAACAAAATAAATCTTATTTAAAATTATTATTTATAGAAATCAATTCTAAATGGGGTTATAATAATTTTTGCGGAGGCTCTGAGGTGGCTTTCTGTGCAGTAATGATGTCACAATGAGGGCGTTACTGGGCTTCAAAAAACACAATAAAACAATAGCAGAGCTATTCCATACATAGTGATTAAATTCTCTTGGATGAATGTTTTAAGCCGCTAAGCGGACTGAGCGGTGCGAGCGCTGTGAAATAGTGTGCAAAACACTTATCTATTGCTGTCAAACACCGTCTAGTGAATGCTAGAAGTGCTACCAGTTTCTAGCTCGCGTTAAAAAAAGCTGAAATACTGCTTACATAATACTTGAACTTGAATTTACCATTTCACCAGTTGGCGCCATTTTCGGGTGAGATCTCCTAAAGCATATTTGTCTCACGTAACATACTCGTACTTACCTACTACTATTAATACACACGTGAATTAAATCATATTTAATACCTTTTTAGAGATATGTAGCAGCTAAGCTCACGCAAACAATGAGATTTGTCATTTCGGAGACCTCACCCGACACCAGTGCCTCTAGCGGCGAATTCACAAGCGAAAACTACGGTTTTATTGGTAATAGTTACGGTCGGTTTTTAACTTTTTACAAAACCGGAACATCACTATCACTCACGAGCTATCATTTTGACCAGTGTTGCCGTTTTAGCGGATTTGGCGCTAGATCTAGTGCAATTCTAGGGTCTCTGGAGCTTTTTTCTCATGACTACGCGTTAAAAAAAATGTAGTGGAATCTGATCTAAAACTTGATATTAGTTAACAACCCAAGTCAAAGTGCACAGTATTGTTGTCGCTGCTTTTTCTCTGTTTTTACGTGTCCTATACAAGTGAAAACATAGAGAAAAAGCAGCGAGTTGATATTGATCGTGTATAGGACGCCTAAAATGAGTCGATTTAGTTAGTTTGGGTATTTCCCGACCAAAATGTTGAACAATGAAATGATTATATTATATTATTATTACATATTACCTACCTGAATATGTCCTCGACAAAGTTATCAAAACTGTAAAAAAAGGGACAGTAGTTAGTGCAAGCTTATCATCCGCATCTGGGGGTGATGAGGACAATGAAGATGTTGTAGAGTTGTTTAATTTAGTTGATTTTAGTACCTAATAAATAAGTTAAATACTTATACGAAAATGTTTTTATTTGATAGATTTTTATATACCTTATTTTTAATTTTAGATTCACCAATCGTTTAGCGGAATTTAGTGCATTTTAGAAGCCGGATTTTTACAAGATATAGCGCAATTTTGATAAGGGTATAGACTATAGTGCATTTTATTTTCGTCAAACGGCAACACTGATTTTGACATTGACGTTAGTTTGACATTATTCTTATCAGAGAAAACTGAACTTCAAAAGTTGGGAAATAAAAAAAATCAATCACATTTTCATCCCTAGTTAAGGTCTAATTTCACCATAAAGTATCAAAATATATTTGTAAACAATTAAATATGTAGATTGAAACCCTTGGACATAACCAAAAACCATCATGGGATTTGATATTTATTTACTTAAATAAAAACTGCAATATGTCGAAGAAAAAAGGGAAAAATAATATAATACAAGGTAAATTTACCCCATATTTAGAAGCATTAACAGTATCTTGACTCAAATACCGTATGCTTAGTTTTATATTCAGAAAATTAAATATTTAAATGGCTCATGTCATTGACAGATATAATATAGGTACAGTAGAATAATATGCAATTTAGGTATTTTAAAGTGTTTGTACTGCGTGGTGTGTCGGTAATAAGTAGCCTATGTACTATGCCAGACAATAAACTATGTGTGTGCTTAATTTCAAACAGATAGGCTCTATAATCCTTTCATACATCCATCCTAACTTCACATTTATATAGAAGGATATGGTCTTTGTGTGGTCAAATGTCTAATAAGTACTGCTTTTCATTTCTGAATTTACTGCATAGCGGTAATCTGTGGCTATTGTTCAATAAACAATAAGCCACTTATTGGTCTGACTTCTAGTCTTTCAAGTGTATTTAATGTTTAGAGACCCTCTTTTATTGGCTACTTATTTCAATTTCGGCGCTCTTCTTTTATGTGAATCGACTGCTTAGACTGGAGATGTCACTCCGTTTTAAAACAAAGTAACTATTTGTATCTATTATTTCAAAAGGAAAGATGTTCATTAAAAACAAGAGTTAATATTTTTCAGACTTTACCATTAATGACTGTGCTAATGCAATGAAACCGATCAAATCTATCCGTAAATCTGCACCGGAATCCACAGAAACATCCTGGGATGAGATGCACGATGATGTTGATATTGTTGAGGAAACAGCCACTGATGGCACAAAAAAGTTTGTATACAAGCAACGGAAACCACAAGAAGTTCCGATAAACCAACGAGCAGGCATGGAGTACCCAGAAATCATTTGGTATTTAATATCTAAATATATTAAGCCCGAAGATATAAGTGCCTTTGCTAGGATCAACAAGGCAACGTACTGCGTCACTAAAAACAAAGCATTTTGGCTACTTCTATACAAAAGACATTGTGAACATCATCCCAGACTGCCAGATAAGTTACGTTGTGACAGTTTTAAAGCTTACGGACTCCGTCAGACTGTTATTAGAGCTCTATTCCACACATATGATGTGTTTGTGAAGAGAATAGCAAGACAGGCGTCTCAAGACAGTCGTCCACATTTACTAGTGAACCGTAAATGTGTCAATGTATGGTTTTGTAAAGGTCTTACGTACTGGTCTGTTTATTTTAAGTTAAAAAAGCCCCAGTTGGAGCGAGTGGACACAGGGCTTGATTTTATTGAAGAGTTAGGACGGATTGATGCGAATCCTGAGGAGGATACCCAGGTTTTACAAGTAAGAATTATGTTACATAATTTATTTATTCATATTGAGAACTTGGTTTTGCGACTGTCATTGTCGACGTGGATTCGATGCCCACTTGTGACTAAATTTTTTTTGATGCATTAATAATTTTTAATTTGTATGATTGTAAGATCTCCTACGATATAGAGCTTGGTTCCTATTGTCTTTTTAATAGGAAATAATATGTAAATATATATCTATATTAGAAAAGTAACATCAAACAAAATACAAATTTTCATTCATTTCATTAAACCGACCCGAGCCCAGCAGTGGGACTAAATGGGTTGCTGATGATGATGATGACTCATTTCATTTGAGATATTTCAGTTAAGTAAACATAGTAATATATACGTGGTACAGTAGGCTAAATCCCCCGAAATCTTTGAAGGTGACCAGGAGACCATGCCCAGCAGTGGGACGATTATGGGTTATAATGATGATGATTAGTCTTATAAACAAATTTAATATACTTCATAATATAAAATTGTATGAATGTTTGTAGGTTACCTGCAAAAGCTTCCAAGAAGTACCTCCCCTGATGGGCATGACCCTGTCGTCAGTGACCATGAGCCTCGCACAGGGCTTCCGTCATCACAGACTGACGCTGGGGTTTAATAGTTCTCCATATATCACTAAAGGTATGCTTGTACAATATTACATATTAATATTATAAAGGTGAAGAGTTTGTTAGTGTTATTGAACGCACTAATCTCAGGAAGTACTGGTCCAATTTGAAAAATTTATCTTTTTAGTGTTAAGAATTTTAAAAAAAACTTTAAAGTTTTTTTATTTATTTTTTTTGCTTTGTCATATCTGCAATCAGCCTTGGCTATAAGCAGGTGTGTTTTGAGGTATTCAAAATTGAGTGTGTCTTTCAGTAAAGACATCTACTCATGCTTAGACCATATTGATTCATATGGCCAGTATGTCTTTACGTTTCAGCCTTTTTGTGTAGCTACGCGTTGTTAGCTGGGCAGCCAGTGTATTTCGGTGATTTTTGAGTCTCCCTTGGTATTTCTCTGTAGATTTATGGATTTCCTCCTTCACTGTACTCATCTCAAGATGTTGGTGTATTTCGGTGTTAGTAATGAACCATGGGGCATTACTTGAGCTTCTGAGTATCATGTTTTGCATTCGCTGTAGTATTCCAATGTTGGAGTTGCGAAGAGAACTTTAAAGTCTCACTAAAAGATTTGTCAAAGTATGTGCCACTAGTTTGTTTTCAGCAGTTACCAAAATATATTTTTATTATTTAATATACCATAACGGTTTGGGGGTACCCTAAAAAGTATGCGACTATATATATCGACTGGCCTGTTGGTCTAGTGGTTAGTGACCCTGACTGCTATGCCAGACGTCGTGGGTTCGATCCCCACCCAGGACAAATCTTTGTGTGATGAGCATAAAGGTTTGTTCTGTGTCTGTGTGTAATTTATCTATAATATGTATGTATATACAAAAAAAAAGTATTTAAGTAGTATATCAGTTATTTAGTACCCATAACACAAGCAAATATAATTGCTTACTGTGGGACTAGATGGCGCTGTGTAAATGTGGTAGAATATTATATTATAATATGCAAACGAAGTTAAGCATAATATTTGTATATTTCAGGAGTAATACCAGAATGTTCTGTAGTATTGGACGCAGTCGTGGCAGCGTTAGTCTGCGACTGGTGGCACCCCTCCTACCCCCACGGGGGAGTACTGGTGCCCCGCCAGGACCCTCCACTTCTCAAGAGAAACTTCTTCGACGAAGACTGTTCCTGACTGAAGCGTTCGCGACAATTGGACTAATAATTGTCGTGAGTTCATTAAATGTGAGATTTGTGTGCAGTTTTGTCAGTGAAAATTAGAATTGCGGCCCGATATATCATTATCGATATATCGATTTCCGTTTTAGTCGATGATATATTCGTGTTTCACGATCGATACCTGTTTGTCGATCATACTGCTCTTACGGACATATCTATTCAATTGAGCAAATGATTTTGGCGTTTTACTATTGATTGGAAAGCTATTGACTTTTTTAACCACACAAGTAAAAATGTCAAAATTAGTGTTTTGCTTATCGCAAGTTGTTCAAGAAAGATATACAGAAGATACAGAAGAAACAGAAGATATACAGAAGAGAGACCATAGAATCGTTTTGAAATAGTTCATCAAATTAGTCCCTCTGGACCTATTATAATAAGTACCTAGTATTTTGTCTCTTAATGAATATAATAGTTCATGATCAATGTTTATAATAGCAAATTTGTTTTGTCACAATAATTACTTATCATTAGATATGAGCGTATCTTTACAAAAAGAAAGTGTAGCAAACTTAATTAAATTAATCTCTCTTAGAGAAGATAATTACAATAATGAAAATAATTAAATTTAAACTATATATACCTACCATTAATTACAAATAAAAAAAAAAGAAACTAGAACGTAAAAGTAACTGCAAGTATCTTATTGTTCTTAGCAAAAACGATTCCTTTTGTATATTGATACCGGCCTTAAGTCAATCGTTGTTATTAGAGTTTAATTGTCAATTGTATCTCAATTTGATTGATGTTAGATTGGTGTCTATTATAGCAATATATCTTTAAATAGCAATAATACATTTTAAACAACATAACAACCAAGGGTTATTGCAACAGTTGTTGTTCTCAAGTTGTTACGGGTAGTTCCTATTTGAACCCAACTGACGTCACCGGGACAAAAAAAGGAAAATCATTCTTTTATGTTTAATTCTTTTTGACTGGCTTGTTGGTCTAGTGGTTAGTGACCCTGACTGCTAAGCCGGAGGTCGTGGGTTCGATCCCCACCCAGGACAAATCTTTGTGTGATGAGCATAAAGGTTTGTTTTGTGTCTGGGTGTAATTTATCTATAATGTGTATGTATTTACAAAAAAAAACATGTATTTAAGTAGTATATCAGTTGTTTAGTACCCATAACACAAGCAAATATAATTGCTTACTTTGGGACTAGATGGCGCTGTGTGAATGTAGTAGAATATTATTATTATTATATTATTCTCAATTATTCCATAGAACATTTAGTATCTATTTTTCTTAAATTGTTCTATAGAACAAGATAACAAGACTCCTTGATGATTATTAAACTGAATTATTAAAACATAATGTTTTAGCAAATTGTCAAAAATTGAAATGAAATTAAATCTCATTTATTCATCTAGGTTACAAGGTAACACTTATGAAAGTCACAAGAATGTTACAGTTTATCCGAAAAGTAGTGTCAGCAAATTTGCCTACGACCAGTTCGTGACAAACATGGTATGGAACTGTTTTGGAAAACACGATTCCCAATTTATATTAATGATTAAATCCGGGTGGAGAGGCATGTATGCAATTCTATGGAAAAAATTGAGTGTTTTTCTTCTTTGTCCCGGTGAAGTCAGTTCTATAGAACAAATAGGAACTACCCGTTGTTAAATGAAGCCTAACTTGCTTCTCTGTAAACAAAAACTAGTCAAGTGCGAGTCGGACTCGCACAGTAAAGGTTCCGTACGAACTTGTGATTTTTTTTGTTAAGTAACTAAATAAAAAAATTATATAGGATTTTTGGATTGTTCCCTTTCTGTTACCAAGTCTCGTTGATTGTTACAAACATGATACTTTAAAATAAAGACAAAATGAGAGAGACATACTTAAATATTATTTGTAAAACATAGCCTGTACCACAGATAGTGACAGATATTTTTTTTTGTTGTCCCCTCGGGGGTAATTCCACCCCGCATTAGAGTTAAGTGAATGGCTTGTATATATTGTACCTACATTGTATGTGTAGTTATGTGATATAATCATAAATAAATATATTATTATTTGTTCAATTTTGTATTTTATTGATAATTGATCTTTTCCCAATTGAGTATAGACGCCACACCACACAGAAGTTAGTACTTGGTACCTATATAGCATAGGTAACGTTATCGCCATCTAGTCTCAAATTAAGCAATTATATTTGCTTGTATTATGGGTACTAAACAACTGATATACTACTTAAATATTATTTTTTTGTAAATACATATTATAGATAAATAACACCAAGACATAGAACAAACAATCATGCTCATCACACAAAGATTTGTTCTGGGTGGGGATCGAACCCACGACCTCCGGCTTAGAAGTCAGGTTCACTAACCACTAGACCAACAGGCCAGTCTTACTTATACGGGTATATATAGACGGTATTTGTTTCGATTTTTTCTTATCTCGCTGTGCTCTTGTTACTTGTTTTCTTTGTACGACACACACGGGTTGAAATGGGGTAGTGTCTAGTGATACTATGTATTCTTAATCCATCACGATATATACAATATATACAATAAAATACCTGCGGATATTAAAAATATGACATTATTTAGATTTAAAAAAGAATTTAATAAATTATTAGTTGACAAATGTTATTAGGTACATTATTGATGAATTTCTTAATGATAAAAATTTGATTTTATAATTCACAAAAGATATTACTAATTTATTGTTCTTACTGATTTAATTTATATTCATTTTTTATATTAATTAATTATTTTATTTTATGCATGATCCAATTTTAATATTATATTTGTATGTCGATAAGACAAAACATAGTGCACTATATTGTATGAACTCAAGACCTATTATGTAAACCATACCTATGTTTAACAAATAAATTTTCTTATTCTTATTCTTATTCACGACACGGACACAACTTACTGAAGAATTTGACGCTTCGATGCGCTTCGACTCCGCTCTAATTTGAATTGAACCTTACTAGAACCGAACCTAATAAACTTATAATTACTGTTTATATTTATATATATATATAAACGCACGAACACACATTTTGTATGTATTTTCTCGGCATCCGCGTCACTTACCAGGCTCCAGCAGAATACCAGCGTCAGACTGCTTTATAGTAGTCTGACACAAGCTAAGTCAAAGTCAAATCTTTTTATTTCATTTGGATCACATACATGATACTTATGAACGTCATACAAAGCCAGAAAAGGTGTCAGTAAATTTGCCTACGGCCAGTTCACTGACAAGGTTGAGCTCTGAGAAGAACTTAGCAAGAAACTCAGGCCACTCTTTTTAATCGCCATAGTTGTTACAATTTTAATTGGTTACAGTTTGAAATATCACAGAAAGTACAGAACCAAAACACCATACTAAATCAAATTCAATAAAATTTGGATATGAGAAAATAATAATAGTAATAATGAGCAATCAAACTTTAATTTGTTTTCGTCAAGAAGTATGGTATGTGGGATCATCACTTGGTACCAACTATGTATTAGAAAACGGTAAAAACATTTTGTGAACACATTGTTTAGCAATATAAGCTTAAAAAAAAGGAATTGAATAATTTAGGAGCGCTAAAGCACAGCATACGACGACTGACCAGTCACCCCAAGTAGCGCCCGTTCACGGGCTGGCAGCTGAGCTGCAAACCCTTTTTTTAGCACAGAGACATAATGATGCACTGCTAAATGTTTATTATTTTCTTTTTTCTTCTGTACTTGTCTCGTGTGAAAAATAAACCTTTTCTTTCTTCTTTCTTTCTTTTAGGACCTTAAGTAGAAAATGGAGAGAGACGTTACACGAATAAATCAACAAACATAAGGTAACACATATATTTGCAATACAACAATTTGAGACACAACATTATCAGCTAAACAATAAATAATTAGAAATAGTTATCATATTGACTATCATTTAATTATGCATTCATTTATTTATTTAAGACAAATTCCACACGAGGAACCCAGATTCAAAACTCTCCTGATTCTGAGCCGTCGGAGTGCGCCCGCATCGTAAACTTTTGCGAATCTTAAAACGAAGTTTATTTACGGTGTAGTTATTTATTAATAGAAAATAGGTTTTTTTTTTCAGCAACCCATTAAGTCCTGCAGCTGGGCTCAATTGGACCGATTTAGGAAAAAATGATCCAATCAACACAAACCTCATTTTGAGATATTTCACTTTAAAATTAATTGCAGTATTTCTCTGGCTTTGTAATGCTAAATTTTGTTTTTGTAATTTTATGTAATGCTATATGAACTTAACTAAAAGCCAGAGAAATACTGCAATGAATTTTAAAGTCAAATATCTCAAACTGAGGTTTGTGTTGATTGGATCATTTTTGCTTAAATCGGTTCAATGGAAAATAGGTTATCGTGAAAAAATTAAATACTGATCAATATTAGGTTTTTTTTCGACTACCTATGTAATCTATTGTTTCATTGTGTATTTGTAACTCTAATTAAACTGACATTTCTGGACGAAAAACTTTCCGACAGCTCAGAATTAAATTTGTCTCGTGTTGGAATCGAACCCACAACAACATGGCTCTTTCATTCAAATATCATTAAAATGTGATGCTCAATATTAATACTGAAATAACAAGAGAGTAGAGATTGTAATACTTTAAGGGTTGCAGTCTACACCCACAGTGTCGTCATCTAGGCATGGCAAAAAAAAAATGTGGACAAATGATTTTCCACCTTATTTCAATGTAGTTAGCACTGACATTCTTTCACGTTAAAATAAAAGAGAGGGTCAAACAGAAAGTTGTGTTCAGATTCTTCTTTTAAGAGGGTTCACACAGAGGAATGGTAATGTCGCTATTTAGTGTCATATTTCGTGGATTTCGATTATTATTATTTTTCAGAGCTATTTTTTTTAAATGTGTTCAATAATAATATAATAATATTCGTGGTGACGAGGTTAAGGTGGAGGTAGGCAGGACACTTGGCAAGAAGGGATGACGGACGGTGGACCAAGGCAGTCACAGAATGGTGGCCTAGAAAAGATATCAGGCCAGTGGGCAGACCACCAGCCCGATGGTCGGACGATATCGTCAAGATCATAGGATCTCATTTTACGCGGCTGGCACAGGACCGTGAGAAGTGGCGCTGTAGAGAAGAGGCCTATACCCAACAATGGGTTAATGTGGGCTGATGATGATGATGATAATAATATTCTACCACATTCATACAGCGCCATCTACCCCAAATTAAACAATTATATTTGCTTGTGTTATGGGTACTAAACAACTGATATACTACTTAAATACTTTTTTTTTTGTATATACATATTATAGATAAATTACACCCAGACACAGAACAAACCTTGATGCTCATCACACAAAGATTTGTCCTGGGTGGGGATCGAACCCACGACCTCCGGCTTAGCAGTCAGGGTCACTAACCACTAGACCAACAGGCCCGTCGATATCTTTAGAATATGAATATTTACGAAATACGACACTAAATTGCGACATTGCCATTCCTGTGTTTGAACCCTCTTAAGCATACAATGCTTGTAGTAGACAATTTTAAATGACAAGTAAAGATATACTTTAGCTTACGTTACATTCTAATACTGGGTCTAAGTAGTTTCTTAAAAATTATTATATTAATCGCTCTTTGGATAAAATCCAAATGTCCAAAAGTGTAAAACAGACATTTGTTTAAAACAAAATATATTGGCAAGTGTGGCATTATAACTGGCAAGACAAAGAGGGGATTATACACCACTGGTGGACAATGTCAGAACTTTTCAATGGTGGACAGAGCAACTTAATTTCATAATTTGTTTCTCTGTCCACCATTGGTGAACAAATTGGTGGTGGACACCGGGAATAATCCCAAAGGGGTGTTACCACTAATCTAAATTTTAGTTATTATATTAAGTAGGTAACATTCAAGATAAACAGAAACACAAAAGACAAAAAAAATTAATCGTCAAAGTAGAGGCAGGAGCTTACAGGGGCCCGAGTCTCCTCGTCGATGATCTCATTCGACAGCTGTGATTAGCTTACTAAGTCAATCGCGCCATATTGCCGGCCTGTGATTGGTCGATACACACGTCAATAGCAGACCGATGGACCAATCACAGGCCGGCAATATGGCGCGATTGACTTAGAAGCTAATCACAGCTGTCGAATGAGACCATCGGCTTACTATTGTGTTAGTAGACTTGGCCCCCTGGTTTGTAACGCTGTCCTCATTATTATATTCCCCCATAGAAACGGCTAGACTGTTAATTGAACGGCTGATTGAGCTATTTGGCTGCGACATATGTTAATTATTAATAAATAAATCCATCGTTTGAAATAAAATTAATACTACATTTAAGTATGAATATAGTCAAATTTAGTATTATTTTTAATTTCTATTCATCATTTTCATTCATCCTTTTTAAATTTATTAAGTATCTTACATCTACAATGAAGGTTTAAAACTCTACTATAAATTTTGGCCTTTTTAATTTGACTACAATATAATTATAAAATACTATATATAATTATTATGCACAATAAACTATTAGGCTCAAAATACGACATTACAAAAGCAAAGACTAACTTTTGTGATTCTTTGACGACTGATTTTCATTTAAAGCCGTGCCACACGGTTATAAACTTGCCTTCCACAGAGGTGCCCTTGGTGGATTCCAACCGTGTAGCCGGCTGTTGTAAACCAAATTTCATACTAACTACGCGGATGACAACCTAGCTCCCACCAAGGTCACTCTGTTGGAACGCAAGTTTATAACCGTGTAGAACACCTATTACTCTGCAAAATAATTACCACATTCAGACAGCGCCATCTAGTCCCAAAGTAAGCAATTATATTTGCTTGTGTTATGGGTACTAAACAACTGATATACTACATAAATACATTTTTTTTTTGTAAATGCATACATATTATAGATAAATTACACCCAGACACAGAACAAACTTTTATGCTCATCACACAAAGATTTGTCCTGGGTGGGGATCGAACCCACGACCTCCGGCTTAGCAGTCAGTGTCACTAACCACTAGACCAACAGGCCAGTCATCCCAGATAAGTACATCTAGGAGTATTTGTACATTAAGTCTCGCCACAAGCTCCTCAAATAACATAAATAAATTACAGAGTAGGTAGTCATACAAAGTCGACAAACAAACTAAATCAACATTTTATTAACCCTAAAGATCCTATTGTCTTCTAATGTAATGTCGCTTACATCTTTTCATATTATTCATAGATATATTTTATTATGCTTTAATAGATTAATTTTAAAGGAACTTTATTTTGTATTAATAAACTAGAGGGCGGTACTTTCGTTACAATTTTGTTCTCGTTACATAGGTACCCAACGTCTAGGGTTGCCAACCGTACTATAATATATAGTATTGTACTATATTTCGAGTATGTACTATATACTGTTGAAGTAATTTATAGTACGCAAAAATACTATATTTTCAACACCAACATGAAACAAACAAATCCTTATTTTTAAAATTTATGAATGCGCTTTTACATTAACTTTTGAGTGGATTCGTGATTCAAACATTGTTAAAAAATGCAAGAAGACTGTGCAAAAATATAGTTTTAATAAAAATAAATAAGTAATAAATTTATCATTGTCTATTTTTTAATTTTTCCATAAAATACTATATTTTTTAGCAGTGTACAATTTTTTTATAGTTTATTTTGAAAAATACTATATTTCACCGAAGAAATGTTGGCAACCCTACTAACATCTCAGCAAGGTTATGGGTATTATATTTAAAGTATGTATTGCATTGATTAAGAGTGCAAGCATGACTACTAAAAACTAATCAATCCACAGTTTTAACCTGGAAGGTTTTAATTTAAAGTCTTTAAACGCCATGGTGGTTTCCGTTACCACCAAAAAATCGATTTTCCTTAAAAGTTTGGCATTCAAAGTGTAAGAAGATATAAACACATAAAAGAAATATGGACCAAGATCCCAGAGCTCCCAGACCTTACTCATATTCTGAGAAATAAAATGTAGACGAGAATGTAGTGTTGGTGTGTACTATGAACGTACGTATACTCGCTAACTTGTACTAACCGGTCAATTTTTAGGTATCCGGTACTAAAGGTACGTAGAATTGTTAGTAAATTTACTGAGGGGCTCGTAGCATTGTGGTACTAAAATGCTTGTTACGATCATCGAGGTTAAGTAACACTCGGCAATATCAGTCCATTATGGGTGACCGTTTGTGGCAATTTCATTCCCGAGCGTCTTCGTGCTTCGGAAGGCACGTAAAGCCGTTGGTCCCGGTTATCACTTAATTTGGTAGTTGTTAAGTCAAGTTGGAAGCCTTCTGGGCGACTTGATAAATTCCAACAACAGGGTCTGCCTCAAGCCGTCACGATAAGAAGAAGAAGTAGCTTTACTTATTTTCTGAATAAGTAAGTTTGTCTGCAGTTTAGCTCAAGACTTTTAGTACCATAGAGCTGTAATTGGACGTGGATATATCTATTAGTCATACCAACTAAGTATTATGAAAAATCTTGAAAAAAACATTATTTAAGTCTACCTCTCCTACAAGTCAAATAGGGACATTTTTTTTTCTCTCTTGTGCCCCATAGTGTGGGGTGTCGTTAGATAGGTCTTGAAAAATATTGTTAGTAGCATCATTTTTTTATTTAGGGATCCGTTTGCGAAATTTCAAGCCCGAGGGGGTTTGCATGTTGCGTCTGGCTGAAAAAACCGCTCCTTGGATGTGTCTGGGAGTTTGGTTATTGATTATTAACATTATTCTGTATAACATATATAAAAATCAGAACTCAGAAAATAATAAGTATAGTTACTAACAATTTTACGTACCGTTAGCGGCTTTACGTTACGTAGCTTTACCTTTTCGGCACAAGTTAGCGAGTATACGTACGTTCATAGTACACACCAACCCTATTCTTGTCTACATTTTATTTTTCAGAACATGAGTAACGTCTGGGAGCTCTGGGATCTCACTCTAATAGGTAACAATTGGGGTTTCGAACCCACATTTAATAGTCAGTATAATAGTTTATCCAGTATCACAAATACCAGTGTTAACTTTGATTTAATTGAGTTTGGGATTACTAATAAATGCTATTTAGCAGGGCAGCTAATCTAATATTTACAAAATACGAGCCCACGTGAAATGCACAACTATGCCCTAATCCAGATCCTTCTTGAATCTGACGTGACTTGCTAATATTGAAATTTTACTTAGAAATCTACTAAATCAATAAAGATGCGAACATTTTTTTTATATGCAGGAACTTTTAAACCAAGATTTCCCAACCAGGGGGGCACGCCCTTAAAAAAATATCGGGGTGTAATAGGTACGTTTACATTTCCGAAAACGTTATATATCATATCTGTAGGTGTTGTACCTAATTAAAATTCAAATAAAAAAAATGTTTGATAAAAAAAATGTGTTCTTAATTTTGTTGAAACTTAAGGGGGGCTTGAATATTATTTTGGGTTCGGGGAAGCTCAGCGAAGTAAAGGTTGAGAAACCTGTCCGCGACATACGAAAGGCAAAACTCAATTTTAAGTCAATTACTAACCACTATTGCCTCTTGTCGCTGGAGTACCGAACTGCAAACTATTAAAAACGCATCAAAGACTTCATCCCAAAATTTCCTCTGAATCATTACTATACTTACCTTTAAACGCATCCCACACTTTCAATGCGACCGACGCATCAGTTTCCTTACACTCATATTTAGCATGTGGGTGCTTACGCGAATAATGTCTTATAACATTTTGCTTATGCGAAAACATTTTTGGACATATATTACAAGCAAAGTGTTTCTCATTGACATGCGTTTTCATATGATATTTCAGCCTACTCTCTTTGGGGAACTGTTTATGACACACTTCACAAACTAGGTGTTTAACTTTAGTGTGTCTTATTGCGTGTCTCTGCATGTTGTGTTTGTGAGCGAACTGTTTGGAACATATTGGGCAAGTATACGGCTTTTCACCTGTATGCACTCTCATGTGTGGTTTCAGCAGACCCGAGTGTGTAAACGACTTGTCACATACAGGACAAGGAAACGGCTTTACACCCATATGTAATTGCACATGTCTAATCAAAGTACTCTTATATTTGAACGACATATCGCATTGATCGCATGAAAACGGTCGAGTTGTTTCATGTCTACGTAGATGACTTTTTAATAGGAACTCTTTCTCAAAAACTTTATTGCAAACGTGACACATAATTGGCTCGTCTATCGGTCTGTTGCAGCGACTTTTTCCTTGATGTTTAATTAAATTTGCTTTGAACGCAAATGTCCTGTGACATTGCGCACAGAAATACGGTTTAACAGCTAAATGTACGCGTTTATGTTGCATCAAATTAGATGAGGACTTGAATCTTTTGTCGCATATTTCACATAAATATGCTCTTTCTATTTGTTTAAGCGCGTGTCTGTGTACGTGCTTGTCCAGCAGTTCTTGAGAAAGGAATTGTCTCGGACACTCAGGACAGGTGAGTCTTTCTTTCGTGTGTATAAGCATGTGCCGTTGGACGTTGCCAGTGTTTGCGAAACGTTTGAAACAAATTCGACAAGATAACCCGTCGGCTTTGTAGGCTACGCGACCTGAAACAAAGATTATTGACAGTAAATATCGATAGAGTGATCCTATTCTAGAATAGCATTTTCTAAATAATAATTATGGGTCGCGCGACCACTCAAAATTCACTGCCGACCACCACCACCCATTAATAATAATATATTATAATAAATTACACCCAGACACAGAACAAACAATCATGCTCATCACACAAAGATTTGTCGTGGATGGGGATCGAACCCACGACCTCCGGTTTAGCAGTCAGGGTCACTAACCACTAGACCAACAGGCCAGTCAATACTTCCACATCTGCTGCAGCCATCATAACACGTGTCTATCCATAGCTAGTACAACAACCATAGCTAGAACTGCCTCTGTGGCGCAGCGGGAAATGTATGCGACTGCTGTGCAAGAGGACCCGGGTTCGATTCCCGGGTCGGGTGAAAATGGTATTGGTCTTTTCTATTATGAAATTTCAGTATTCAGATTTTCCCGGAGTTTGGTAAACAAATGTTCCCGGTAGATGACAATAGGCTCGCCCCCTATTTCATGGGACCAAACATAGCTGGCGAAATGTGGTGAAACACCTCTGTCTACCCCTTCGGGGAAAATGGCGTGATGTTATGTTAGTACAACAAACTTCAAACATCCAATACGTTAATATTTGCACACTCACCATCAATTGTATTAGAAGACGTAGGTTCGTCTTCATTATCAGGGTCACACTGAAATGAAACACATTTTACTTAAAATAAATATATAAATTTAATAGAAAACCAGCTCAGATGCAGAAAAACTATTTTGTAAACACTAAAAATTAAAAATAAGAAATAATTTATTTAGATTTAAAATATTGTATTTATAGGTTTCTTAACCCTCTACTGCATGAATTATTAAGGAGATGAAAAAAAAAATTTTTCTTTGTAGATATTGCTTTATTTAAGTAATATTAAGATAAATTAATCGAAAAAAAATTAAAAAGTTGTTTAATGTAGAAAAAAAACTACGATACCATATATGGGCTCATATGCACTTAGACAAAAACTCGCTTGGACATATATGGTATCGTATGCAGTCAAACAAAAAAATAACAAAGTAGAAAAGGAACATTATCTGAGATAAACAGAAGTAATATTTATTATTATTAGTCAGACAGTTTCTTTTCTCATTGTAGCATAAAAAAACTTTGCATTTTGAACATTTAATGTATGTCTTCATAGAACATACTATGCAATGTTGACGTTTTTTCTGCCACGTAGGCCACGTTTTGTCGTGTCGTCAAGGAAGTCCTTTGTTGTCCAATCCTGGTACCCCGGTATCTTCTAAAAGGATGAAAAAAATTCCAGAGAGGCGTCAAGACATTCCTTTGAACTGTGTCAGAACAGACAATATAGGACATTGGCCTACGTGGCAGAAAAAACGTCAACATTGCATAGTATGTTCTATGAAGACATACACTAAATACTCAAAATGCAAAGTTTTTTTATGCTATAATGATAAAAGAAACTGTCTCGTTACATTCCTAATAAATCACCTCATTAATAATAAATATTACTTCTGTTTATCTCAGATAATGTTTTTTTTCTACTTTGTTATTATTTTGTTTGACTGCATACGATACCATATATGTTCAAACGTATTTTCGTCGTACTGCATATGAGCCCATATATGGTACCGACATAAAAGTGGATGAAATGAATAGTAAATACGTAAAAATGTAGAAAATTATTGTTGATAGGTAAAGAAGGCGGTATTCACTTTAAAAATATAAAAATATTTTTTATAAATAATTACGTTTTGTTGTTGTTTTCGATACTTAAAAATGTCTCTCAGGCACTCGCCTTTTGTTTCACTGACTACCCGCGGAAAAGTTACGTTTTTTCTAAATGTCATCAAACCATTGACAAAGTTATTGCGTTTTTATATTGCTGATTAGTCATTACATGGATTTAAGAATGTGGAATGGCTTAATTATTATTTTTTTGGAAATAAAACAACTATAAAATCGCCATACCATATATGGGCTCATATGCAGTAGAGGGTTAAGGGTCGGCAACGCGCTCGTGATGCCCCTGGTGTTGCAGGCGCCCATAGGCTACGGTAACCGCTTACCATCAGGCGGACCGTACGTCTGTTTGCCACCGTCGTGGTATAAAAAAAAAATAACTAAGACATAACTACACACGATTTATAAAATCACCATCATCATCATCATCAGCGACCCATTAAGTCAAACTGCTGGGCTCGGGTCTACTCTCCTCTAACTAGAGAGCTGAGAGGAGACTAAACTTTAAATTATTGTCCAATAAAAAATATAGAAATTTTTAGAACTTGATTTTTTTTTAATAAAATAAAATAATATTATAATGTGAGAGTCTGAAGTGTGGGAAAAAGAAATATAAAATTAAATGTTGGTATTATGTACTAGTCAAGTGACTTACCATCTGCTAACGGTGAAGGAAAACATCGTGAGGAAACACACATACCCTAGAAGTAATTCTATGAGTATGTCTGATCCACCAACCCGCACTAGGCTCGTGAGTGGATTATGGCCTAAACCCTCTCAGCTCTCTAGTTAGAGGAGACGGAACCCGAGCCCAGCAGTGGGACTTAATGGGTTGCTGATAATGATTATTCCACTGACTTGTTGGTTTGTGTTGTGAATGTCATATACAATCATCTTAGTTTAATGTATTATTAATTGATCGATGGATCGAGGATTAGTACTACCTATCTAATATGGTTAATAGATTGTTATTAAATTACCAAGAAAATCTCAGTTAGGCTGCTTCCACGCTGCTTTATACATGAAATGTCAAAAATGACATCGCATTCCCCATACAAAAGTGATTAAATTACCTCACCAGAAAAAATAATAAAACAAAAACAAAACATACATAGTATTCCTGCGCCTCTACCTTGACAGTTATCTCAACCAGGTTGGAGGGTGATATCTCCTCCTCTTCAAGGGGCACGTCCCACGCTGCCTCCTCGTCCCCTCGCTTCTCAGATTCGGCTTCAGATCCCTCGTCCTTCACGCTACAACAAACAAACCGAATACCGTTATAAGCTGATTTATGAATCTAATTCATTTTTTTTTAAACTGGCAAGAAACTTACTCCACTTGAGTTTCTTGCCAGTTCTTCTCATAGCTCCACCCCGTCAGCGAACTGGTCGTAGGCAAATTTGCGTACACTACTTTTCGGATAACCTGTTATATTCTTATTTTGTGACTTTCATAAGTGTTACCTACCTAGATGAATAAACGAGATTTCATTTCATTTCTAATTCAACTGCAGACACCTACAGATATGATATCGAAGGCAGTGGGTGGGGCACATATACGCAATTTTATAGTAGAATATGTATTATTTTGGTAATTCATTAGTATTAGCATCAGACATTAGCCTCCGCTTCTCCAAACAAAGGGCCCAGACCATCTTCAATGACTAGTGCCAAACAAAAGCGCAAAGAACGTGGCAATCTGCCCCGGGACAGAACCACTCGAAGCGCTTATTCAGAGCCGTAACAATGAAGTACCAAAGAGCTGCTGCAACTCAGTATGTGCAAAACGTCGGCGGTGACAAGAATAATCACCGGCCACTGTAAATTATACTACCATATGTTTAAACTAAACCTAAGCCGGTCCAAACGTGCAGATTCTGCCAAGAATCAGATGAGACTGCAATGCATGTCCTGCCATTCATGCACAAAAGAAGCAACCATTTAGGACAGCAGCAAGTGCAAGTGTAACCAGATGAGATACAGTCACTCTCTGCTCAGACAATCTGGAAGTTCCTAGCCTCTATAGGACTAAGCAGAGAACTATAAAACAACAAGGGCGCTACAATAGATCAACTCTGGTCGAGGTAGCAAGGAGGCCGCTAACAATAATAGCTAATAATAATAGCATCCGCTGATATTAATCTGAAAAATCAGCATCCGCTGACAGAGTAAAACTGTGCATCAGGAACAACCCTGATCTCTTATTACAGCGATGCAAACAAACAACGACGCGGCACGGTCTTTTTGACCTCGACACAATAAAATATGACCGCACCGCCCCGTGGTCTACTCTGCACCTAATTTATCTATCTAGAAATTTAATGTATAAAGGCAAAAACTGTTTTTAGGTCTGTTATCATCTTTATGTATAAATTTTATTATTTAAAAGAACCGTTTATCTTCACATTAGTCACTTCCTTAAGTACGAATTATTACTGCAAATCTGTTATTGATCAATAAATCAAATAGCATCGGATAAGATTACAAACACGTACCAGTTCACACCGAACCACAATTTTATATTTAAATTATTTATTTTTTATATCTGCCTCTGTGGCGCAGCGGGAAGTGTATACGACTGCTGTGCCAGACTGGAACCGGGTTCGATTCCCGAGTCAGGTGAAAATTGTATTGGACTTAATTTTCTATCATGAAATTCCAGTATTGAGATTTTCCCGGAGTTTGGTAAACAAATGTTCCCGGTTGATGATAATAGGCTCGCCCCGTATTTCATGGGACCAAACATAGCTGGCGAAATGTGAGTGTGAAACACCTCTGCCTACCCCTTCGGGAAGAAGGCGTGATGCTATGTTATGTTAATTATTTAAAATAAACGACCTGGTCAAGGTTGTGGGCGGCCGTTAGTTGCAGGCGGCACAGTATCGTTTGCAGTGGCGTAAATTACATGAGGCCTATGTCCAGCAGTGGACGTCGTTAGGCTGATATGATGATGATTTAAAGTAGGCGGTCAATCTTTATAATAATACAAACAAAGTGCTACTACTCCTTTTTATCACCAGGATGAGGTAAGGGGCAATTTTGGGACTAAATCACAATAGAACAGCTAACCCGTACCCGTCAAATTAAAGAACACTTAACTAGTTTATAAATTAATGCAAGAGTCAGGATGTATGGATAGACAGATATATAGATGGATATTTGTTACTAAACCACGCCAGAATAGCTGCAAGGATCTGTGTGAAATTTTGCGCATAGATAAATTATAGTCTGGAATACGACAGGTACATTTTTATGCCGGTAAAATGCATGATTAAGAAAAATATTTTATAGAATCCTTGCCATAGATAATAATTTACACCTATACCTACAATAGAATTTAGACATGTTTATTCAATAATTTTAATCAAAAGTCTATATATTTTACAATGTATAAACTCCATTTTTCATGTTTTTTAATAGTACCTACTTAGTAAGTTAATTATAGATGTGATAAATACATTCTAATTTCACAGTCAAACTGTACTAAAATACAGTTTTGTAAAACAAGATTTTTAAATTATAAGGCATATAATGTACTCTAATTAATAAATAAATAAATAATAATAATATTTATTTATAAGGACAACCAACAAGAACATACACCGTATAAGCTAAGAAACATACCTACAGACAATTGTATACAAGTGATGGTGGTGCCTAAATTAAAGGTTGCCACGGAAAGCAGTAGCATGATTGCCGTGGGAAAGATTTGTTTGTTCTTCGAAACAAGGGGTGGAAACGTTTTTTACATAGTGGTAGTTTCAGAGTTAGATTAACTTATCTAGGTTACTTTTTACTCCGGAAAAATATACGTGGTTCCTGTGGGATACACTACAATTGTATCATCATCATCAGCAACCCATTTTTGTCCCACTGTTGGCGTAGTGTCGTCTTATTATACAATTGTATCTAACTATATACTACACAGGTACAGTGTATTATCTGTCGAAATAAAAACCTGACCCGTCTGACCAACCACCAGCGTAGCGAGTGATGCGAGACCTGCGCCCAGCAGTCAAACTTGATGGGTTTCTGATGACAGCAGACACGTTGAACATCGATAAATCGCAAAAAAAAATTACCGCAGTAACTTACCTATATCTTGATACGCAAATATAAGCTAATTACGAACACTAGGCGAGTAGCGACAGGCCGGCAGAGCGTGGCAAAGAAGCCATGTGCACCGAACCTAATCTGAACCAGCCATAATAATTAATATAATAAATGAGAAACTAACTGTCAAGCTGTCTGTCACGCTTTCGTGACTGAACCGCTGTGCTTATTTTGATAAAATTGCAATCGGCAGGCAGATTTTACACTTAATAATTGTCTTCAAGTTGGATATGAGGTTTTTTCTATTATAGATTTTATTAATGGTAAAAGATTAACCGCCTTTTAAAGTACTATCAAACTAGGGGAATATTATGGCTGTGCCATTTTCGCTTCTACTTCGAGGAATAAGGACGTAAATCACTATAGAGCTGAACCTTCGCGCAACCCAAGCTCAGACACTGTTTTGTCTATGAAAGATTAGACAGAGTATCATTATAATCCTCTCTGACCTTTTAGCTGATGAGTCATCATAATTAAATAGGTATAGTTAACTCATATGTATTTTTAATGTTTGCATGCCTTAAAACCGACCTAGTAATGGTTGCGGGTGGCCGTTGGTGCGAGCGGCACAAAATCGCTCGCTGTGGCGGAAATTAGGTGAGGCCTATGTTCAACAGTGGACGTCATTGGGCTGATAGGATGATGATGATGCCTTACAGGCAGAATGTACAAGGATTCGCTATTAGTTTGTAAGACCTTATTGTAATATCTACATTCTTAGCAAATAAAAAGATTCTATTCTATTCGCGTCACCAAATCTGTGGTAGCTTTATAAATTGGCTCTTGAAGAAGAATCCGATCCTGGTGTCTTTCTCTCTCTCTTTTGCTCAGAGAGATAACGTTATCTTACTATTATTATAAAATGTGAAAGTTTAAATGGATTGCTGGATGTTTGTTTATCGCTCCAGAACGGATGAAGATTTGTATGAAATTTGGCAAACAGATAGAAATCTGGAATAGCACATACGGTCCTTTTTATCGACGCACTACGCGGGCGAATCCTTGTCGTATCGAATTACTCCCTTTATGTCGAGTCCCGTTATGTCGAGTCTGGGAGTCTATTGTTCTCCAAAGTATTGATATTTTACGCTTTCTGTTACCGTTATGTCGAGTTTGGTGAACAGGTACAGTCAGGATATAAATTAAATCTAGTTTCATTAAAACATTGTTTTATTATTTGTTCTATTAGTTATTTTCAAATATATAATCTTTCTTAATACATATAAATCACAGTACAATGATCAAGTATGTAAATAATTCTTACAAAAAATTACTTTCTTAATCTAAATAAATCACAGTATAATCATCACTATAAGTGAAAAAATATGAATATGAATCATCATCATCATAATCATATCAGCCCAATGACGTGCACTGTTGAACATAGGCCTCACCTAATTTCCGCCACAGCGATCGATTTTGTGCCACCCACATCCAACGGCCACCCGCAACCAACTAGGTCGTCGGGTCCAAATTTTATTTATTTATTATTTATTATCAACATACAACTATTTTTACAGGTTTTCCCTAATGCAATAGTGTAGCTATCAAACTAGTAATATTTCTTATAAGCTAAAATATATAAAGTTACCCTTGTGAATTCACTCAGTGTACAATAAAATAAATCAATTTCCTCTGCTACGAGGTTGAGTGTGAAACGCACGCGACATCGGCGCCTCCTTGAGCAAGTTAGTGCGCGCGCGCAGTTGCGGGCGGCGTCTACGCCGCACATACCTATCTGGCACGCACAGTCCCACCATCCCCAGTATATCTGAATTGATTACTTGTCCCCTTATTATTTTAAGTATATAAAATTGGTGATTAGATTGACCATACCTACTTATAATAACTTTATTATTCAAAACAATTGTAAGCTCTATTTCTTATTAGTCTCTATTTCAGATGCACAGAACCCCATACTAGGATAACCTGTGGAATTCAGTCTATTTTGCTACTATAGTATAGGTAATTTAGGTTAGCTGGTGTTTAGATAAAAATTATATGTGATAAACATTTTTACATTACAAAGAGGTTACAGTTGTGTGTGTGTATGTGTCTTATTTATATTAATTTTAAGAGGGTTTATACAGAGGAATTGCAATGTCGCAATTTAGTGTCATATTTTTTTTCAATTATGTGAAACGTTTATAAAAAGTACAAAATCATTGCGTTTACAGTTCTATTTATATGCAAATAACACATTGGAACTTACAGAGCGTTTTTTCATAGTAATATAACTGTAAGCATTACGGATACTTAGTTTTTAATACATACATATAGATCACGCCTCTTTCCCAACAGAGGGGTAGGCAGAGATCATTTCCTTCCACTTGCTACGATTCTGACATACATCTTTGGCTTCTTCAACATTCATCAGGCTTTTCATGCATTCTCGCCGGTTGAGGGTACTCCTGATCTGTCCCTTCTTTAGAACGTCACCTATTTGGTCATGGTACGTTCTTCTAGGTTTAACCCTTTCAACGTTTCCTTTCACATTCACCTCATATATTTGTTTTGTCACTCTTCCTTCATTCATTCTCTCTACATGTCCAAACCAGCTTAACATTCCTTTCTCTATTCGTGTCACAACATCTATTTTTAAGCCACAACGTTCCCTTATTACACTATTTCTTATTCTATCACTCAATTTTACCCCAATCATACTTCTCAAAGCTCTCATTTCCACAGCATTTATTCTACTTTCATGCTTCTTCTGCCATACCCAGCTTTCACTTCCGTACATCAGTGTTGGTAAAATACAAGTGAATACAAGTTCACGTAATCCTAAACACTCTTTAGATAGGGTGATTATTTATCATTTGAACTCATTGTTGGATATTTCAAACAATGCGTTCAAAAGCGAGAACAAAAAATTGCACAAGTAAAGGGCATAGTAAATATAGATATTTATATCGAATATTGACAAACTGGTCTATCTTATCTTATCGATTCCGTCACTAGCTGATTCACCAAATTTTATCCAAATTGTTTTAGTCAGTGTGAGCGCGTGCCCATAACTCGTTACATATCTCAATACAGTGAAGCTAAATTTTATAGTGTTTAAACAAAATATTTTTAAAATGTTCTGTATAGGAGAATGTATAATTAAATATTTACTTATCATCAGTAATATTCTAATTTCTGTGAGTATGTTGATAATAAGTTTTCGCTTTATTAATCATCTGCAGCAATCAGCATTTGACTGGCCTGTTGGTCTAGTGGTTAGTGACCCTGACTGCTAAGCCGGAGGTCGTGGGTTCGATCCCCACCCAGGACAAATCTTTGTGTGATGAGCATAAAGGTTTGTTCTGTGTCTGGGTGTAATTTATCTATAATATGTATGTATTTACAAAAAAGAAAGTATTTAACTAGTATATCAGTTGTTTAGTACCCATAACACAAGCAAATATAATTGCTTACTTTGGGACTAGATGGCGCTGTGTGAATGTGGTAGAATATTAGATTAATATTATTATTATTATAATCATCATCATCATATCATCCCATTGACGTCCACTGCTGAACATAGGCCTCACCTAAATAAGTGGTAGTTAGCCTACTGTTCCCACGCTGGCCAGACGGGTTGGTTTTGTTAAATACTAACTAATATTTATGAGAGGACAACAGTGGATTCCCATAGGCTGAGATGAAGACGATGATGATTTAAGAAAGGTAGGGAAACGAGTAAACCTCGCTAACTGAGCTCCTCCATGGGGAAATCCGTGTAGGGACTAAGAATACATATGTCACTACCCCATCTCAACCCGTGGGTGTCGTAAAAGGCGACTAAGGGAGTACTTTTGTTGTTGACCGTACCTATGTTCACAGATTTACGATACTTAAATTTTCATAATAGGTGTTCTACACGGTTATAAACTTGCGTTCCAGTTTGTATGAAATTAGGTTTACAACAGCCGGCTACATGGTTGGAATCCACCAAGGGCACCTCTGTGTAAGGCAAGTTTATAACCATGTGGCACGAGTTTAAAACAACACCGCGCTCTTGTTTTTTAAAACTTTTATCATATTTATATTATATTTTCCAGCTTGGCGGGCTCGCAATAATAGGTTGTGGTATAGCAGCTCTAGTTTCCGTGAGCCAGATATCAGATATTCTCCCAAACGGTCTTACATATGTAGCAATATGGATCATAGTATTGGGCGCCATCATATTCTTGATCTCGTTCTTGGCTTGCTGTGGTGCCCTCCAAGGATCAATATGCATGTTGGTTACTGTAAGTATTGCTATTACTTCTTAAAGTTCCTTTATTACTTCTGCGAATGTCAAAGGAAGCGTTGGAAGGGGAAGACCTAGAAGAACGTACCATGACCAAATAGAAGACGTCCTAAAGAAGGGACAGATCAGGAGTTCCCTAAACCGGCGAGAATGCATGAAAAGACTGATGAATGTTGAAGAAGCCAAAGATGTATGTTAGAATCGTAGCAAGTGGAAGGAATGGGCCTCTGTTGGGAAAGAGGCGTGATCTATATGTTTTACTTCTTAAGAGGGTTCATACATTTTCAAGTTGCTCCCAAATAGGTTTTTAAATTACGCACACAGAGCCGAAACATGCACACTTCTCTAATGCTGTGTGGTACAACAATATAGCGCGTACTAATGAGTTTGGTATTTTCTAACCTCGGAATTTGGTAAAGTTGGATAGGACAAAATTTCAAATTAAATTAATCAATAATTAATTGTTATTAATCGTATTGTATTCTATAAACAATTAAAATACAATTTTATTAGAAAGAAAGAAAAATACAATTAATTTTATATAAGACTAACAATTAATTTCTCAATAATAACTGCGGCTGATATGATGATGATGATGAATGTGACTATTTGAGGTCAAAGTGGTGAAAATGTCCGCCATCTTGAACTTAGTTGTTTTTGGGCTGATCGCCTCCAAAATCGATATCTGACAATCCCACTGATCACTGGGTATAGTTCTGAAGTCAAAATTGTAAAAATGCCCTCCATCTTGAACTTTGTTGTTTTTGGCTGAGTGGTACCAAAATCGATATCTGACTATCCCATTGGTCACTGGGCCTAGTTCTGTAGTCAAAATTGTAAAAATGTCCGCCATCTTGAACTTTGCTGTTTTTGGGCTGATTGACTCCAAAATGGATATCTGACAATCCCATTGGTCACTGGGCATAGTTATGAAGTCAAAATTGTAAAAATGCTCGCCATCTTAAACTTTGTTGTTTTTGGCCTGATTGATACCAAAATCGATATCTGACTATCCCATTGGTCACTAGGCATAGTTCTGAAGTCAAAATTGTAAAAATGCCCGCCATCTTGAACTTTGTTGTTTTCGGGCTGAGTAATACCAAAATCGATATTTGACGATCCCATTGGTCACTGGGCATAGTTCTGAAGTCAAAATTGTAAAAACGCCCACCATCTTGAACTTTGTTGTTTTTGGGCTGAGTGATACCGAAATCGATATCTGACTATCCCATTACTCATTGGGCATAGTTCTGAAGTCAAAATTGTAAAAATGCCCGCCATCTTGAACTTTGTTGTTTTCGGGCTGAGTAATACCAAAATCGATATTTGACGATCTCATTGGTCACCGATCATAGTTCTGAAGTCAAAATTCAAGTTCAAGATGACGGGCATTTTTACAAATTTTGACTACAGAACTATGCCCAGCAGATCAATGGGATAGTCAGATATCGATTTCGGTATCACTCAGCCCAAAAACAACAAAGTTCAAGACGGTGGGCATTTTTACTATTTTGGCTTCAGAATTGTGCCCAGTGACCAATGGGATCGTCAGATATCGATTTTGGTATCACTCAGCCCAAAAACAACAAAGTTCAAGATGGCGGGCATTTTTACAAATTTTGACTTCAGAACTATGCCCAATGAGCTATGGGATAGTCAGATATCGATTATGGTATCACTCAGCCCAAAAACAACAAAGTTCAATATGGCGGGCATTTTTACTATTTTGGCTTTAGAATTATGCCCAGTGACTAATGGGATCGTCAGATATCGATTTTGGTATCACTCAGCCCAAAAACAACAAAGTTCAAGATGGCGGGCATTTTTACAATTTTGACTTCAGAACTATGCCCAGTGACCAATGGAATCGTCAAATATCGATTTTGGTATCACTCAGCCCAAAAACAACAAAGTTCAAGATGGCGAGCATTTTTACAATTTTGACTTCAGAACTATGCCCAATGAGTAATGGGATAGTCAGATATCGATTTCGGTATCACTCAGCCCAAAAACAACAAAGTTCAAGATGGCGGGCATTTTTACAATTTTGACTTTAGAACTATGCCCAGTGACCAATGGGATCGTCAAATATCGATTTTGGTATCACTCAGACCAAAAACAACAAAGTTCAAGATGGCGGTCATTTTTACAATTTTGACTTCAGAACTATGCCAAGTGACCAATGGGATCGTCAGATATCGATTTTAGAGTTCATCAGCCCAAAAACAGCAAAGTTAATAATTTGATCTTTAATAAAAAAAAAAATCCATAACAAAGTATCAACTGGTATTGAACTCTCTTGAAATATACAAATATTACGTAAACATCGGACCGGGAGCGCGGGAAGCAAAGCGTTACGTCCTCTCTCTAGAAGGCCTCAACCGGTACTGATTTCTCACGGCCTGTGCGCCGAAATATAAGGCGTTTTTAGGCTCTTTTCAAAAATCATTTTAAAATATTTCTAAAGGGATTTCGAAAATATTATGGACATTTATAAATGACAACATCTTGCTTAATAATTAAATGTAAAAAAATCGACTTTTTAAACACATATAGTGTACCAAAATTCTAATCAAACTTGATCAACGTTCAACGTTTTTAAAAATTTTAGTTCTTAAGTTTTAGTTATAAAAAAATGAATATTTCTAATATTTTTTCAATACACTAACTAAAGGACTATATGTAGACCTTAAAACAAGCTTTTTTTTCTATGAATTTCAATTACTTTAGTCCCTGGCGAATCTGAAAGTAGGCTTGTTTCGTAGAATTTCTTAAAACGCTGTGCGAAAGAATTGTTCTAACTAAAATACTAATAATAAATAGTCTGTTTTTCTTAATACACTTTTTAGACAAGAAAACTGTTGTCTATGTATGCCAAAAATTACTTCGCTACATATAAAGGCATATTCTGTAGCGAACGTGGAAATCTCGTGATTTCATGGATTTCTGTATGAACCCTCTTAATGTTCTTTTCTTTATCCGCCATCTTATTTCTGATTTAATTCGTCGCGGGCTCCAAGACAATAGGTTAGGCTTTCCTTGAGACTCCTGAGTGTCATAGCTCGGTGTTCCCAAGGGTTCATCTTTGATGATACTATTACAGTTCAGTGCATGATAAATTCACTATAATTGGGCCATTTCAAAGGTGCGAACCGAGTCATAAAACATTACGTCAAAGGAATGTGACAATGCCGCGCAACTCGTTGTCGATAAAGGGATGCCGCTCGGGTTCAGATAGTTAGATGACGTGGTCGTTGATGACTGATGACTGGTACATGTAAATTGTAGGTGTTTGTAAATTGTAGGTGTTTGTAAATTGTAGGTGTTTGTAAAAATTGTGTTAGTTATCATTAGACAATCCTATATGGAAGCATTATTCGATAACTTAACTTTGTTAAAATTAAAGGGCGATATTAACGCTAAATAAATACTTCAATCTGGCCTTTCCTGAACCTTTCCCTTGTTACCTGTAATTGACTATCGACAAATCCCTATTTTATTGTTACACACAACACTAGAAGAAAAAAAAAAAAGAAAAAGAAAAAAAAAAGAAAAAAAACTGGCCTGTTGGTCTAGTGGTTAGTGACCCTGACTGCTACGCCGGAGGTCGTGGGTTCGATCCCCACCCAGGACAAATCTTTGTGTGATGAGCATAAAGTTTTGTTCTGTGTCTGGGTGTAATTTATCTATATTAAGTATGTATTTACAAAATAAAATGTATTTCAGTAGTATATCAGTTGTTTAGTAGTTAATACCCATAACACAAGCAAATATAATTGCTTAATTTGGGACTAGATGGCGCTGTGTGAATGTATATGAATATATATATATATAATTAATAATAATAGATACTGCACCGATACTTCAAATGTACTTATCTTTCTTTTCAGTATATAATCTGCATGGTGATATTGATTTCTATCAAGATTTACATGGCGATATATATGTTCGGCTATTTGAGCGACGGTAAAAACACTGTGCAATCATGGCTTATTACCGCGTTCAATAACACCAACCTTAGAGGAGTATTCAACTTTATGGAGTCTATTGTGAGTAAAGAAATGAAATGAAATCTCGTTTATTCATCTAGGTTACAAGGTAACACTTATGAAAGTCACAAGAATGTAACAGGTTATCCGAAAAGTAGTGTCAGCAAATTTGCCTACGACCAGTTCGCTGACGGGGTGGAGCTATGAGAACTGCCAAGAAACTCACGCCACTCTTTTTAAAAAAAATGGATAGTTACAATCTTTTGTAATTTACAATTTGGGTAGCGTGTAAAGTGATGCAGCAGAGCACCACACCGTTAGATTAACGAGTTAAAATGAACTATGATCACTAATCGATTTTATATAAAATTACTAAACCACAACTTAAATTTGTGTGACCCACAAACAGTGGCGTAACTATAGGCTGGCAGGGCAGGCAAAATGCCGCGGGCCCCCGACCCAAGAGGGCCCCGGCCTAAGAAGCCCCGAGCTCAGAAGTAAATTTTTAACTATGTACAGAAAGTACCTTTATGCATTCTTATTGGTTGAAATTTCTCCGTTTAGCAGCCTGAGCTACGATTCAGACCAACCGGCTCGCATCGGCCCGCGCCGGGCGGCATTTTACAATGCGTTAAAGAACATTGAAATGTATCAACAGTAATTACAGTTCATATTTGCATGCAACTTACGCATAGTTACCTCCGTCGGCATCCCGCGACGCGTCGCGACGGCCGACCGGCTCCGACCGTAAGTTGCATGCAAATATGAACTGTAATTACTGTTGATACATTTCAATGTTCTTTAACGCATTGTAAAATGCCGCCCGGCGCGGGCCGATGCGAGCCGGTTGGTCTGAATCGTAGCTAAGTCAATATACAGTAAGATATATATAGTATAGCAATAAAAATAATAATAAATATTAGTATTTCAGATAATGGATACTTTTTCAATACTAATTACATTTCTACGCAGCGGGAAGAGTATACGACTGCTATGGAAGATGAGCCGGATTCGATTCCTGGCTTGGTTAAAAATGATGATTAATGATTTTTTTTAAATTTGAATAGGTTTCATAATGGTCGGCAAGGGGCCTGATCCTGCTAACAGAATCGTAACACAATGGTAAGCCAATGATCTCATTCGACAGCTGTGATTGGCTTAATAAGTCAATCACGCCATATTGCCAGCCTGTGATTGATCTGCTATCGACGTGTATAATTTAGCAGGACCAGACCCCTGGTGTTGCTAGTGCCCATAGGCTACGGTAACCACTAATCATCAGGCGGGCCATAGGCCAGTTTGAATAAAAAAGGTATCTAATTCACTCCTTAACATATCAAATGAATGTTGTCAGTTCGAATGTTGCGGCACGACCGGCGCCGACGCATACCCTGAGGACGATATTCCCGACACCTGCTGCGCGAACCCCATCGCCGGGCGCTGCGCCGCTAATGACTCCTTTGACGGGTGTACAGAGCTGGTCGGCTCATGGTTCGTCTCCTTCGGAACAGCCATCGGCGTAATCATAATTTGCATCATAGTTGTTGAGGTAAGCTATTCATCATCATCATCATCAGCAACCCATTAAGTCCCACTGCTGGGCTCGGGTCTCCTCTCCTCTAACTAGTGAGCTGAGAGGGTTTAGGCCATAATCCACACACGCTGGCCTAGTGCGGGTTGGTGGATCAGACATACTCATAGAATTTCTTCTAGGGTATGTGGGTTTCCTCACGATGTTTTCCTTCACCGTTAGCAGATGGTAAGTCACTTGACTAGTACATATAAATTCCACAATGTGGAATCCCCATTGGTACTGCTGGTCGGGATCGAACTCGGACCGCGTGATTTGCACGCCGGTCCCTTATCCATTCAGCCACCATCGCATACCATACCATTTTTATTTAAAAAGACTACGCCTTTCAGTGAACATTGAACATAAATTACACCCAGACACAGAACAAACCTTCATGCTCATCACACAAAGATTTGTCCTGGGTGGGGATCGAACCCACGACCTCCGGTTTAGCAGTCAGGGTCACTAACCACTAGACCAACAGGCCAGTCGTTAATCGTAAATTTGTGTTAAAACTATTTTCACTGAGTGTTGTTTTTTTCTTTTTAGGCCATATGTGTTATATTCGGCCTGCATGTGTGCAATACAATCAGAAATAAGAAACGAGGACATGTTATCCAGAAACCATAGCATGAAAAACGCGAACAACAGAAACTGTGGTACGCTTGGCTTTGCCACTAGTTATTACTAGTGTCCATTAGCCGTGCTTACCACTTAACAAATGAGGCCCGAGTCTGCTAACAGAATCGTAACACAATAGTAAGCCGATGGTCTCATTCGACAGCTGTGCCATATTGCCGGCCTGTGATTGATCGATATTAGTCCATTGGTTTGCTATCGGCGTCTGTAATTTAGCAGAATCGGCCCCCAAGGTAGCAGTATCGCCTGCACCTATCGCAATAAATATATTACCATTCTACGTGTTGTCTTTGTTTATTTTATATCAAATCCTATATTAATCAAATATAATTTATATATATGTGAAGATATACAGTGTGTGTCTACAACCCTGGCTTTTTTTAAAGGAGGTTAATATAATGTATATTTATAATGTAACCATTATATTAATTTTATTTATAAACTAAATTTCAGACTTTGTTAATTTTCAAACAAAATTTTAATTGCCAGCAATGTAAAGCACAGTAATTTGACCAATACCTAGGTGTATGTGCATTGACAAGGACGACAATACATTCTACGCTAACTATCACAGTTTTTCACCCCCGTACCACGACAGCTTTTTTAGCTTTGTATGACATTCATAATTATCATGTATTTGATCCAAATTAAATAAAGATTATGAATATTAATATCAAAATGAAAAAAAAATTTGCGTTTGTGGCCAGGTCTTCTCAATCATATTAGTGAAATGGCCTTAGGAAAATATGTGTAATAATTAGTTTGGCTGTGTCCATGTCGTGATGGATTAAGAATATATAATGTCACTATCCCATCTCAACCCGTGGATGTCGTAAAAGGCGACTAAGGGAGTAACAGACAAGAGTATTGCAAGAAACGGAAAATTCGAAAAAACCCGATATTAACTTGTCTGGCCAGCGTGGTATAGTAGGCTAAATTCCCTCCACATTCTTTGGAGGAGACCCCCCAGCAGTAGGATGTTTACGGGTTGAATGATGTAATTTATTTTCCACCCGCCTGGTACCTATGTCGGTAATAAGATTATAATAACATAGCTAAACGTTCCTCACGAATCACTATCAATTGGTAAAAACCGCATCAAAATGCGTTACGTGGTTTACAAGATCTAAACGACTTTATACTATTTAAGGATTAAATTAAATGATTTAATTAATTTATATTAATTTTAATGTTACGTGCCACTTTTCGTGTGGATCTTAAAATAAATATACGTTAAAGTAGGACTGGTCTATATTTAGGTGATCCACAAGGCAAGTTTGAACAAGTAACATTATGTCTGTGTATATATAAGAGTTATAATTACCTGATATTTGGGTCTATTTCGTCCAATTCCCCTTTAATGTTTATAAATTCGGTTCTTTCTGCAATCTCCGGTGCTTCAGTTTCATCTCCATTTTTTGCACTTTCCGACTCGTCCACCTGTTCTTCTTTCACACAAACAACTGCACGAGACATTTTTAATTTGTGAATTAAAGTTTCAGTTTCAAATATACATATTTAATACAGTTAAATAATTCCGCAAAATCACAAATATATGCCGCACGTATCTATCATCTTGCTAAATATTTGACAGTTCTCCAGTGTTGCAATTTTATAACCATTGATTTTGAGTTTTGAACTTTTGACATAAAAATAAAGTATTTATACAAATAAGTTATTAATTAAATAAACACCAATATAATTCTACCTATACATAATTACCTTATTCTACCTATAATAGATGAAAAATAGTATTAAAATTTTGCATTCTGAAGGAATTACAATTTATTATTTATTATTATTTATTACAAGTTACACCATAATTGTTAGTTATGGTGTAACTTGTAATAAAAAAATACTTATAAAAGAGAAGATTGCCAACCCGGTTCAAGAGTGTACCTAAAGTAAGGCGCATCATACTGAATGGTCATCATCTTACAGCCATAGGTTAGGACGTCCACTGTTAACATAGGCCTCCCACTTTTGTATCTTTTTGTGATTTCTTTTGACAGATACGTGTACTGGGACACCCTAGCGACAATTCCCGAGGGTTAGACCTCAAAAATTTGCATTAGAAATTTGTTTTGGCAATTTTATTCTAAATTTTTTAGTTTATACCGATTTTCACATTTCCACTTTTCCAAATTTCCTGAAAATCTCAGCTTTTATCACGAGGAGGGCGCTGCACTCTCGGCTCCATCTGAAACATAAAAAAGTTGTTAGAAACTGTGATTTTTCCCCAAAATTCATATTTTATACTTACATTTCTGCTTATACCTTTTTCCCTGACCCCCGGAGGTGTCCGGCATATTTTTTATAGGACTGGCGCAGTCGCGCCGCATCCAACGACACCAAGAACGCCCGTCTACAGCGTTCCTGGACTTCAGGACAAAAATTTTTTGTCTGTTCAGGTGGTCGTTACTTACGTAGGTTGAGTGGATTTGGGGACAGACAAAATATTTTTTTTTGGATTTTTGTTTTGTTTGTTATTGTTTCTTGTGACTGTTTTATACACTTTATTGTTATTATACACTGTTATTAAAATTTTATTTTAATTTATATTTACATTTTTACATTTTAAATATACAATTATAATTAAATCATTTTATTTTATTTTAACTTTTACAATAGCTGATTTGTTTTTGAAAGGTTCGTTATGTTCGGCATACGCACTCCAACCAAAGCACCCAGCACGTCGGCAAAGGCTGGGCCCTCTGCGCCCAAGGACGAATCGACCCTGGTCAGGCGCAGTGTGGGGGAAATCGAATCGAAGATTCGAACTTCGATATCGCCCCCCACAAAAACTGCGCCGAAAATCAGGTCCAAAGAGTCGGCACTGGGCGCAAAGGAGCCCAAATATCTCAACCGAACTGCGGAGGCGAAAGCGTGTTTGATGAAGGCCAAAATGGCCATCAACAACAGCCGTAACCTCCGCACAGATATTAAGAACGACGTGCTGGCGTCTATAGAAAGACTCTACCAACTTGTCAAGGAGTCGGATGCCGAGCGTAGCTCAAGATTGGGAGAAGTCAAGGAGACAAATGAGGTTTCGGAACCAGAAACAGAAATTAGAGAACGTAACGACAGTGTGCTTATTGGTAAATTAGAGGACCACGGGAAGCTGCTGGAAGAAAACAGACAAGAAATGGTAAAGCTTAGAGAAGAGATTAAGAAAGTGCCGGAAACATATGCGAGTGTAGTGGCTGGGCAAGCCAGGTCTTTGTCAGTGGCCAAGCCACCGGCAAACTCAGCGCTGCACTCGCTTATAGTAACGTCAAAGGACGTAATGGAAACAGGGGATGAAGTTTTAAATAGAATTAGAAAGGCGGTAAATGCAAAAGAAGGGGGCATAGAAATCGAAAGGATCAGAAAGGCGAAAGATCAGAAGGTCATAATGGGGTGTGCCTCAAAGGAAGAAAGACAGAGGGTGAAAGACCGGCTAGAAAAGTCGGGTGAGCACCTCATTGTCGAGGAAGCGAAGAACAAGGATCCATTACTGATCTTCCGGGACGTCCTGGCGTTTCATAGTGATGATGAAGTCGTCGGGGCGCTCCGGAATCAGAATGCCGAAGTCTTTCGCGACCTCGACAATGAGGAAGATCGGCTCCAAGTTAGGTTTAGGAAGAAGACCAGGAACCCCCATACCTGCCACATCGTGGTGACAACATCGCCCACTATATGGCGGCGAGCAACAGCGGCGGGTTCTCTCCGTATCGACCTTCAACGGGTAAAGGTCCTCGACCAGTCGCCAATTGTGCAGTGTTCGCGGTGCTTGGGATACGGCCACACCAGAAAGCTCTGCCAGGAGTCGGTCGACGCTTGCAGTCACTGTGGGGGACCGCACCGCAAAGACAAATGTGACTTTGCGGAGGGGTCCCTCAAGTGCTGCAACTGCAGCAAGGCGGAGCTCGCGGACACTGCGCACAATGCCTTCGACACCGTTTGTCCGTTAAGACGGAAATGGGACACCTTAGCAAGGTCTTCTGTGGCCTATTGCTAAGGTGGCCCCGGTGTCGAGGTCAGAGACAAGGCTCGATACGGGAGTAGAACACCGCAAAGTAGAGGGGTCATGTCACAGATTGTACCAAAAGCTAAGTGGAACAACAACAAACCGCAGTCCGGGACAAACACCTCTGTTTTGTCTCTTGGACAGCATTGTAAGAAATGCCAGCCAGAGAAAAACATGTGTTGTCCCGACAGTCAGTAAAGTTGGCCACAAAGTACAAATCTGTGACGACAGCAAATTGTGCACGGGGGTTCCTGGTCTTATTCCTAGTCTTATTCCTGCTACTACAGGCCATGGTCTGGAAAGAAAAATGGTTGAGAGAGATGGAGGGGCACACTGTCGAGGAAAAGCACCAAGTCTAAAATCGCCTTACATCAAAACTTTTGTGTCTTGGCTCTGTACCAGGGTAGCACGGTCATACACATCTTGCAAAACTGAGTTCTTGTTAAACATGGTATGAACTCTGCACCCTGGTGCAGAGACAGTCAAGAAAACAACGTAAAACTAAAATAGAAAATCCTTTTAAATTTAAAATTCAATAATAGCAACGTAGAAAATTAAAACTAAACCAAACAAGGTCAGGGATTATGTTCCTGGTTCCGAAAGCGGAGGACAAACTCGTGTCTCATTAAAAAAAAAAAAAAAAAAAAACATAGGCCTCCCCAAGTTACTTTTTATTGCTGGACGAGTACCTACCTCTGATGGTAATTGGTAATCGCCTTAACATTGACTGCGAAGAACACACAACGAGGCCGCTGCCTGCCGAAACGGAAAATACAGAAGAAAAGGAGAATTAAGGGGATTGAAGTTATTACGATTGCGGCGCTCCTGCATTTAGCAGACCAAATGCAACAGTAGTTTATTAATATTCTGTGGAAAGGTAGAAGTAGGTCTGTGGGTAAGTGGTCTTCCTCCAAAAGTGCCGGCATGTACGCATACCAGTGTGGCACTACCTACTACTTTCATAAAGGTTTACAATAGAACCGGTAGTATTCGGCTAGCATCCAGCGCGAACCTGCTGTCATACTGGCTGAATCATCATCATCCCCCTGATTCTGACTCGTCGGATTGCTACCGGATCGTAAACTTTTACGAATCTTAGTACGACGTATTTGTACGACTTAAGTTATTTAATGTTAGAAAATAGTCTACTGTATATAAAATTAAAAACTGATTAATTTAAGATTTTTTCCTACAAACATTTATTTCTTTAACATTATGTTATTTAACTTTAATTACACTGACATTTCGTGCCGAAAATTTTCCGACAGCTCAGAATCAGGGGGCATTTCAACCCATAAATGTCCTACTGCTGGGTACGGCCTACGGGTCTCCTCCAAAAAACATCGATGGAATTCAGTCTACTATACCACGCTGGCCAGACGAGTTGGTATAGGGTTTATTTCGAATTTTCCTTTTCTTACAGTGCTCTTCTGTATAAGGTTACTCCCGGTAGTGACTTTGAATTCTTAAGCCGTTACTACGGATAACTGGAGGACGGATAATTTGGGGGTCAGTCGCCTCAAGAGAAGACAGCTGTCGCCTCATTGGGCTAAGTTGGTGATCAGTCAGGTGTACCCAACCCGAAAGGGTAGTAAAACTATTGAGAATAATTCAATGACTGGCCTGTTGGTCTAGTGGTTAGTGACCCTGACTGCTAAGCCAGAGGTCAAGGACAAATCTTTGTGTGATGAGCATAAAGGTTTGTTCTGTGTCTGGGTGTAATTTATCTATAATATGTATTTACAAAAAAAAATGTATCTAAGTACCTAGTATATCAGTTGTTTTGTACCCATAACACAAGCAAATATAATTGCTTACTTTGGGACTAGATGGCGCTGTGTGAATGTAAAAAAAAATGGATGACCAAACTGTCTGAATACACAAAAAATAAAACACTACACACTTTACAGTTTAATTTATTATTAATACATTTATAATAATCGCAAAAGCGACTTATGTACATTATTGAACTTATAAAGCTGCAGTTTTTAATATCACCTTTACAAGGAGCAAGATATATATGACGCCATTTCTTGACGATAGGGACCATCTTATACAGCAGTAACTATCATTTAAATCAGAAAAATATCTATAAATTAAAACTACAGCTCGTAAATTACATTAAAACAATAAATTTTACACAACAGTACAATGCAAATGTCGTACCTAAAGTCATTCAATAATCCATTCGGCTGGATGCATAAATTTTATATTTAAATTCCACCAACCTCTTTCTGACACTAGAAAAAGTACCTTATGGGCATTGGCGCTTAAGTCTTTATAAATAAAAATCGTAAAAGTTTACATAATGTTATTTTGCATAATGTCATAAGTGCATGCACCATAAGATACCTTTTTCCGTGGACATTTACATAATATATAATATAGGTACTTATTTCATATGAGTGTTGTATAATTTATTTTACATTATTTACAAAATATTCGGCAGTTTGTATTGTAGATTTTGTTGAGTCCGGCGATTAGTGAAAACACAGCCAATGCTTCGAGATGACAATAGTACTATGCATTTCACATTAAATTGGGATCGGCGCGGCGCCATTTTGTTTTTTTTATGATTAAAAAATAATAAAAATATCAATAAAATTGCATGTACTTATATTTGTTATTTTCTTTTGCACACCGTACACATAAACACTGAAGTTGAAGTGAATTACGAATAAAAATGGCGCCATGTCCATCCCAGTATATTGTGAAACGTATTGTAATCAAGCGATTTAAAGACAGAGAGAAATATTTTTTAACTGTGACGTCATTAGCCACACCCGCCTTATGTAGTAATTGCATTTAATAATAATTAATTTTACGTTATTATCAATATAAAATTCAAAGTTTGTGGCAATTTTTTTTTTTTATACCACGACGCACGGTGGCAAACAGACGTACGATGGAAGAGTATATTAAAACTTTTTCAACTATTTACGAGTTTATTAGACACTTAATGTATCGCCGGACATTATTGTTCTATTCTTATTTTAGTTCAAATGAAAACTATTAAATATGGACATTTTTATCAGATTCCTTCATCGTTGTCGAATTATTTCGATAAAATTTCGTTAAAAGGCATAATGATATTTTGTATTGATTAAAATCTAAGCTACCTGTGACAGATAGCTCTATCTCTTTCATTCTGCTAATTTTCCAATAACGCTATCCCTTTCTGACATAAACACATGATTGGTCAGGGAAAGTGGAGATGGAATGATGTTTTCATTCTATCTCGCTCTAACTGACCATATTTAAGGGCTATTGAAAGGGAGAGAATTATTGGACCTCCAGGCGTATTGAAGTCGTTATTACCACAATTACGCGATTATAAACAATTATTTAAAATTTTCTATTCCATCAAAATTTTATAAAAATTATTATGAGTAGACACACACTTATCTGATTCGATTTTTCATTAATTTTGGACAAACAATGCGTTTTTGTGAATGTTTCATATGACGGTATTTACATAAAATATATAATTAAATGATTATTTATGTAATGTATTCATTGAATGTCGAGTGAAACAATAAGGTAAGTATAGGTCACGTCACAATTATAAGTGCTGCCCTCATCTGCACAGAACGCATTTTTAGGTCTATTTGGTAACAGAGTTGAGGCAGGGGGCGGGGAAGTACGCGCCGACCTGCTCTTGCGCACGATTGGACAATCAGTCGCTGCTTAACTCTAGCGCTTAGCACACATTGGTCGAGTTCAAAAAGCACAGTATACACATGCGTAAATTAAAAATATTTCTATTGGAATAATGAAAACTGTCTCGGTGGCGCAGCGGGAAGTATATACGACTGCTGTGTCAGAAGTCCCGGGTTCGATACCCGGGTCGGGTGAAAATGGTATTGGGCTTTTCTATCATGAAATTCCAGTATTGAGATGTTTCCGGAGTTAGGTATACAATTGTTCTCGGTTGATGAAAATAGGCTCGCCCCGTTATCATGGGACCAAACATAGCGAAATGTGGGTGTAAAACACCTCTAAAAAATACTTTGTTCACCAAAGTAAGTTTTGTCTACCAATTAATGTTACCAATTAAAAAAAGAAACGATTTTTTAGGTGTTATATCACCATTGTCCAATTTACTTGGTGATTTTGAATAGCAAATGTATTTGTTTGGTACATAATTTGTTTAATAAAACGTAATTAAACGCATAACGTCTTAGTATTAATTAGCGTAACAGATATTGGTAAACATTTATCTTTCTTTGTGTTGCAAATATAATATATTTTTGTGCATATAAATTTTATTAAATTTGGTACTATTTAAACCACAGCCATTATAACCCGGCCAGCGTGTGTGGATTATGAACCCTCTGAGCTCTCTAGACAAACAGAGAGGAGCCCCGGAGCCCAGTATGGGACAGTCATGGCAGCTGATGATGTTTAATGAATGATACCTTACATATATATAGATTATTAGATATATATTATGTTTATATATAATTATATATTATCTATACAAAAGTGGTGTTCATTGTTATATACTGTCAGTCTCATAGCCAAAGAGGAAAGTATTATTTTCGTATTTCGACACCAAGACGGGCATAAGTTTCACGTTTGTGTGCCTGTGGCATCGGAGCTCCTAAATGCATGGGCCGATTTAGATGTTTTTTTAAGCTGACTTAATCGTGATGGTTATGGATGGAATAAATTTTCGAGTTTGCTTTTTAGTTCGTTAACAGCTTGCAGCTAGAAATCTAGATCCCTTTAAATACGAAAATCATACATCCCTAAACACATCCTATCCAATCATATCGCCACATAAAACTTTAAAATGCACATTAATCTTTCTAAAACATTAATTTTTGACTACGTTATATAATATTTGTACCATCGTAAATCATTTCAACGATATAACACGACCATGGCGGACTAATTTGTCCGATAAAATCTTCGGTGGACAAATTGTCCGACAAAATCCTCGGTGAACTAATTTGTCCGTCTAAAAGGCATAATGATATTTTGTATTGATTAAAATCTAAGCTACCTGTGACAGATAGCTCTATCTCTTTCATTCTGCTAATTTTCCAATAACGCTATCCCTTTCTGACATAAACACATGATTGGTCAGGGAAAGTGGAGATGGAATGATGTTTTCATTCTATCTCGCTCTAACTGACCATATTTAAGGGCTATTGAAAGGGAGAGAATTATTGGATTTATAAATTTATATTCCAGGCGTATTGAAGTCGTTATTACCACAATTACGCGATTATAAACAATTATTTAAAATTTTCTATTCCATCAAAATTTTATAAAAATTATTATGAGTAGACACACACTTATCTGATTCGATTTTTCATTAATTTTGGACAAACAATGCGTTTTTGTGAATGTTTCATATGACGGTATTTACATAAAATATATAATTAAATGATTATTTATGTAATGTATTCATTGAATGTCGAGTGAAACAATAAGGTAAGTATAGGTCACGTCACAATTATAAGTGCTGCCCTCATCTGCACAGAACGCATTTTTAGGTCTATTTGGTAACAGAGTTGAGGCAGGGGGCGGGGAAGTACGCGCCGACCTGCTCTTGCGCACGATTGGACAATCAGTCGCTGCTTAACTCTAGCGCTTAGCACACATTGGTCGAGTTCAAAAAGCACAGTATACACATGCGTAAATTAAAAATATTTCTATTGGAATAATGAAAACTGTCTCGGTGGCGCAGCGGGAAGTATATACGACTGCTGTGTCAGAAGTCCCGGGTTCGATACCCGGGTCGGGTGAAAATGGTATTGGGCTTTTCTATCATGAAATTCCAGTATTGAGATGTTTCCGGAGTTAGGTATACAATTGTTCTCGGTTGATGAAAATAGGCTCGCCCCGTTATCATGGGACCAAACATAGCGAAATGTGGGTGTAAAACACCTCTAAAAAATACTTTGTTCACCAAAGTAAGTTTTGTCTACCAATTAATGTTACCAATTAAAAAAAGAAACGATTTTTTAGGTGTTATATCACCATTGTCCAATTTACTTGGTGATTTTGAATAGCAAATGTATTTGTTTGGTACATAATTTGTTTAATAAAACGTAATTAAACGCATAACGTCTTAGTATTAATTAGCGTAACAGATATTGGTAAACATTTATCTTTCTTTGTGTTGCAAATATAATATATTTTTGTGCATATAAATTTTATTAAATTTGGTACTATTTAAACCACAGCCATTATAACCCGGCCAGCGTGTGTGGATTATGAACCCTCTGAGCTCTCTAGACAAACAGAGAGGAGCCCCGGAGCCCAGTATGGGACAGTCATGGCAGCTGATGATGTTTAATGAATGATACCTTACATATATATAGATTATTAGATATATATTATGTTTATATATAATTATATATTATCTATACAAAAGTGGTGTTCATTGTTATATACTGTCAGTCTCATAGCCAAAGAGGAAAGTATTATTTTCGTATTTCGACACCAAGACGGGCATAAGTTTCACGTTTGTGTGCCTGTGGCATCGGAGCTCCTAAATGCATGGGCCGATTTAGATGTTTTTTTAAGCTGACTTAATCGTGATGGTTATGGATGGAATAAATTTTCGAGTTTGCTTTTTAGTTCGTTAACAGCTTGCAGCTAGAAATCTAGATCCCTTTAAATACGAAAATCATACATCCCTAAACACATCCTATCCAATCATATCGCCACATAAAACTTTAAAATGCACATTAATCTTTCTAAAACATTAATTTTTGACTACGTTATATAATATTTGTACCATCGTAAATCATTTCAACGATATAACACGACCATGGCGGACTAATTTGTCCGATAAAATCTTCGGTGGACAAATTGTCCGACAAAATCCTCGGTGAACTAATTTGTCCGACAAAATCCTCGATGGACTAATTTGTACGACAAAATTCTTGTTGGGGCTAATTTGTGTGTGAAATTGATTAATATATTCTATACATAAGTACATCTATGTATTTAAAAACAAATCTTTAAGAGATTTTTTTTAGGACAAACTCCAGCATGGTTGTGTACCACTTAGAATATCGCGGATTTTTTATGAGGTTAATTTGGCATAAATTTTATTTAAATGATTGTAAAGCTCATATTCCATTGTTCAAATTATTGTATTTTAAAACATTATCATACTTAGCAAGATTTTTTTTGCGTAAAGAAAGTACGCCCAATGAAATAAAAGTTATTGTTACGACAATATATAACGTATACAAATTAAAACTGACAGTTGTGTGTATAAACTAGTTCTATTGTTTTATTTTTATATTCAGTCGGGTTATATTTGAATCGATAAATAACTTTTTATTCGTTCAGAAACCAAGTGTATTTGTGGATCACATTAATTTTGTCCTATATGGAGACGGAACTCACAACTTTGTGTTCAGTAGTCGCAAACTACGACATATGACATACGAGTGAATAAACTATAGCAGGGGTTGCCAATTTGATTAAGACCAAGATGTAGTTTTACTGGTTATTCTGTGAGATCTATAGTTTTATATGGTCGTTAACTTAACTAAAAATTAAACAATATAGACGTGTGTTGTTTTAATATTATTATATATTACACTTTTATTTGCATTGCTACAATTGACTGGACTAATACCGGCTATTAACCGGTTGGAAACCCCTGCTGTGTAGTAAATAAGAGTAATATAGAAAAGCTGCCAATGAGGATAGACCCAATATATGGACCTTACATTATATTATAATGTTAAAGAAGTTTCGATGGTCATGAGTGTTGGACTATTTAATTAGTCCCCGGGTTCATCGACCATGTTTCTTAGCCGTGTGGACTAGAGGCGTATGTGTCGGACTATTAGTCCGCGGGTTCTTTAATAATCGCATCGTCGAAAGTATCGGGCTGTAACTCCACGGGTTCTTCCGTAGTCGTGTAGTCCTGAGTGTCGAACTATTAGTCCCCGGGTTCATCGACCATATCTCTTAGCCGTGTGGAAGAGAAGCGTAAGTGTCGGACTATTAGTCCGCGGGTTCATAGTCCATATCTCCGCAGTACTCCGCGAGGAAGTCGAGGAACAGAGTGAACTTACCCGTGGAGGACCTCCACCAGCGAGCTGATACCGACTTCATGCAGGTCGACAGACTTTCTAGAACGTTCTGTGGAAATATAACACTCATTATTAGTTTTTTGATCTTTAAATATAAATCATTATGCCCTACAGAAAACCGCAGTCATAATAACATTCTGTTGTCTTCCCCATCTCAACCCATGGGTGTTGTAAAAGGCGACTAAGGTAGTAACCTTATGCAGACAAGAGCACTGCAAGAAAAGGAAAATTCGATACCAAACCCTATACCAACCCGTCTGGCCAGCGTGGTATAGTAGGCTACATTCTCTCCACATTCTTTGGAGACCCATGCCCGGCAGTGGGACGTTTATGAGTTGAAATGATGAAAGTTATCTGACGATGGTAAAATCGATCCTAAATAAGTTGAACAGAAATTCTCACCTGTTGCCAATCTTGTCTGTACACAGCCAAGCATTGCTCTGTGAGAGAATCTTCGCTCAGATAATGGTTCTGTAGCAGAAACACCAGTACAGTAGCCATGGCTTCCCAAACAGCGGGTGAGGAGCTGGTGGTACTGGGGTGGCCACTCAGCAGCATGATGTTCCTGGGACACAGGATCCGGTCGAAGAACTCTAGTTGTAAGTCCTCCTTGTCAGCTATGGCCGGGGAAGTCAGCGGCTTGGACCACTGGAAAACATAGTCAGACCACAATAGAAAATTTAATTATTTCAAATTAATTATATTACTTTTTTTAAGAAAGATTAACTTAAATCTTTAGTGAATTTATTCTAAGTTATTCAATATGAGTTATTAGACTGCTCAAATTTACATAAATACTTTTAAAGAGCAAACTTTTTCATAGAAAAAAAAACATCATTTAAATTTATTTTAGAATGTTGTATGCTCTTATAAATCAATTTTAGGATTATGTTCAGAACTTGGCCAACAGTTGACACCCATTTAAATTTCAATTCTTAATAATCATCATAATATTAAACTTGGCTCTCATTATGTTTTTGATGAGATCTTAATAAACAAAATGGACCTAATTCTAAATAAATCACAAACCTGGTGGTTATGTTTCGGCTTTTTCAATGAATTTGGCGACCTTGGTGCTTGGCTGAAAGAGTTTGGTGATCTTGACCCTTGACTCAAAGAATTAGGTGACCTTGGCCCTTGACTAAAGAAAATTGGTGACCTTGGGCCTTGACTCAAAAAATTAGGTGATCTTGGTCCTTGATTTAAAGAATTTGGTGATCTGGGGCCTTGACTCAATGAATTAAGTCCTCTTGATCCTAAGTTAAGAGTAAGCGGATTTGGGGATTTTGGCCGACTTAGCGAGTTTGGCGATCTTGGACTTCGACTAACATTTGGTGATCTTGGCCTTTGGCTAAGAGGACTCGGCGACCTTGGCCGGTGGTTTAGAACAGTTGGCGATCCTGGCCGTTGGCTCAAAGTATTTGGCGACCTTGGACCTTGACTCAAAGAATTTGGCGATCTTGGAGCTTGGTTCAAAGAATTGGAAGAATTTCTGCGGTTTATTTTCAAGTCTTGAAGCTGCAAATTAGAAAGTATTCATTTATTTTAATTGGTATTTAATCAATACAGTCCATAGTTTTTAAATTAAAATTAATATGTGTTTGTTTCCAGATTTACTATCCTTAATATGATAGTTATAAATAAAAAAAATATCAAATAAATAAAATGGGGAAGTCTACGTCCTGCAGTGTACTATATGATGATTACCTGAAGAACCTGTCCATCATGTTCATCATCAGTGACGGGCGTGGGCATCCTCTCATCATCTTCGTACCGTCGATAGTCGGGAGATATGTCCCTCCTGTCGGGGGTGGGGTCCAGTGGGGGGCAGCGGCGCCGGTCGGGACAGCACACGTCCCACACAGTGTGCAAGCTCAGCAGAAACGATTCTGTCACAGCGGATGGCCGACGGGAAACTGGAAGTCGAAAACAGATTTTTTTTAAAAGACTAGAAGCTGCGCTGGTCTTCGCTCTCGTCTTTTTTTATATGGCCACAGCACCGTGGTATTATATAGCCTATAACCTTCCACGATAAATGGGCTATCTGACACTAAAATAATTTTTCAAATAGGATCAGTAGTTCTTGAGATCCTAGCATTCAAACAAACAAACTCTTTAGCTTTATAATTTCAATATAGATTTTGTTATGTAGTATTGACTGGTAAATTACTTTAAAATATGATTGATGGAACGTTTCTACACCGACTGTTGGTAGAATATGTGAAACTATGTATTTATTTACTAACAACTACATGTACCAATAATTATTAATTTTTTGCCGTTATCACAGGACATGGCTCCTTTAATAAACACCTTTTCGTTCTAGGCATCACAGACAGCCCTCTGCTACTCTGCAGAGCCTGCATGAGTGAGGAGGAAACAGCAGCTCATGTGCTCCTACACTGCCCTGAAACCGTTACATACAGGGCTAAGTACTTCAACAACACAGGTACACTCCGACAGATCACCAGCAATGTCAATAGACTGCTGGCGTTCTTCAGCGAGCTAGGGTGGATCGAGTGAGCTATCCACCCTCACGCAAAAACCGCGCCTTGACGTGGAGTTGCGGACAACAGCCCGCCAAACCTAACCATTTTTTTTTTTTTTTTAATTAGAGGGGAATGCGTTATGTGGGACTCGCCGGCCGAGCCCGGAATACCCACTAAACCCCTCTGTGCACCGACTCTTCGCCGCAACGGGTGGGCCGCCGGAACTTGATATGACATCAGCGGCCCACCCAGTGAAAGCCCCCCTCGGGGTGCCAAACCTAAGCTAATTATTCTATTCTATAAATCTAGTAAGATATGCACTTACCGTACACCACGCATAGATCTACAGACAGCTGCAGTATAGCTCGCTGTGTGGGAGCTCGCCCGAACATGTTGTGTGGGGAGCAAGCCACCACGCACCTGGACAGTATGCTCTCCAGCTCCTGAGGGTCTTCGCCGTCCAGGAGTAGGCAGATCTGCTCCTGGATAACAGAATGTATCGTATATAACAAACTCTTAACTCTTAATATTCTACCACATTCACACAGCGCCATCTAGTCCCAAATTAAGCAATTATATTTGCTTGTGTTATGGGTACTAAACAACTGATATACTACTTAAATACATTTTTTTTTTGTAAATACATACATATTATAGATAAATTACACCCAGACACAGAACAAACCTTCATGCTCATCAGACAAAGATTTGTCCTGGGTGGGAATCGAACCCACGACCTCCGGCTTAGCAGTCAGGGTCACTAACCACTAGACCAACAGGCCCGTCAATGTCAATGAATAATGTCAATATAATATCAATAAATTTAATGAATAAGGTCAATTTAATTAATAAATGTCCATATTATGATAATGTCAATATTTATTTTCGAAAAATTCCTTCAAATTATAAAATGCTTTACCTAATAACCATTTCTTTAGGGTACTTTTAAATAATGTTTCATTTAATTCTTTAAAATGTAATGGTAGATAGTTATAAACACGAATTGTTGTAATAATAATACGCATATCTGAAGAGCATCGCACATTCTCAAACAGATTGAGATATCGTGTCTGTGAGCGATGTCTATGTGTGCGTTACTCAACCGCGTGTTTGTGTGTACTTGTGTTCTGTACGATTTTATTGTGTACAGTCGAGTTCATTAATATATTGGCACCATCATTAGATATTTTTGCTGAAAAGGGTGACTACAACTTATTGCATAATGTACAGCATATTTTATTGAACCATTCACATGAGGACATATATTTGATCCATAGGTTCTATAGTATTTATTGAGCTATTCAACGCTCATAATATTTTGAATTCTTGATGGTGCCAATATATTAATGAACTCGACTGAACCATAGTTACCTTCAGGTCGATGATACAAGCGGCCGGACTGACGTTGTTTTTTTCGAACACGTGTTGCGGTGACGTCATGGCGGTGACGTCAGTAGTGTTCTTGTGCGAGGTCGTGGTGGCGAGCGCGCCCAGCGACACTAGCGCCCTCACCTCACCCTCTATGTCCTTGCACAGCACCGCTGGACATACATTATATTATTCTATATATTCTATATATTCAATCTATTACTATATTAATATCATAAAGAGGTAATATATAATATCACGCTACGGCCAATAAGAGCTGAGCTGGTGGGACATGTGTGTGTAGTTACCGGTGGTGTTCCAGTTGTCGTGCAGCCACTTGTGCAGCCGGTCTCTTGCGGCGCGCACCACGAGCGCCACGAGCGGCGCCGGCGCAGCCGACACCAGCGCCCCCACCGCACACTCCGCGCGGGCCTGAACAACATATTATATAACAACATATTGGCATAATTGTCTCTGAACAAGAACATAATATTATATACACTTTTTTACATAAAACCATTCATTATAGTCTCATAGTGAGAATCTTACCCGCGCCGTAACACAGTTTCGACTAGCACGGGGGGTAACGATCTTTCTACGTGTACTGCCATTATATTGGATGTAGTTATTTAAAATTCTCAGTGTTAAATATTAAATATAGTGTCTTCGTTGGTTGTGTAGTTACAAGAATAGTTACATTGTTTTTTGTTTACAATTATTTCAACACTTTTCAATAATTTTACGATTTGTTGACTTATCGCTGAATTATAAATAAATGCTTCCGGTTTTTTTTACTCTTATACAGGGTGTATACGACGATACGACATTAAATGACAAGGTAGCCAGTGTTAACCCTTATAAACATATTCTAATATAAATTATTAAAAAAAAAAAGAAAAAAAAAAAAAAAAAAAAAAAAAAAAAAAAGCTACACATTATTTAAAGTCGAAAAATTTAAGAATATTAAACTACACCTTATTTTTCTATCATGACGTTTTCGACATGACGACGACAACTGTGCGGAACAGAGTAAGAGATAAGATAATATGAAAGAGTCAGAGATATTTAAATGAATTGAATGACGTAATGACAACATAAGATCAACGTAAATACCTACAGGTTGTTTAAAACTGTGAACAACTGTGACATAAAGAAAGTACATTTGCGTCTAAACTATTGCAAATTTCTGTTAAATTTTTTTGGTATAGTCTTCTAACATCACGTGCTACACGTGGTTTCATTTAATGTCGTATCGTCGTATACACCCTGTATACTGATGTGCTCGATAGTAACCTAACAACGCACTCGGATTATGTAAGTACTTTTATTTTGTTTTTGTAAACTGTTTACTAAAGTGCATTGTATGGTTTTGAAAGTAACCATTAGTTACCTGTTGTAAAACTAGGAATAGGTGCAAGTTGGATAAAAATACTCACTTACTTAGCTAGCTGTGAGTAAATTATATATCTAATAGTGTACATAAAAATGTGGAACATTGATCTCCTGGTGTTCCTCGCAAATTGAAGAATAGACAATGTTCCTTTCAGTGCAAATTTACAGAAAAGAAGGTCGCAGAAATATTGGGTTATTGTTAAAACAATTATTGTGAGCCAATCAGTCTTACTGTTTTGATTCTTCTGTATGTATACAGGATCACAGCTGGTTTATGATAGTAGGTACAGTATAATATTATTGACACGAGACACTATATTTATAATCAATTTATAATCAATTCCAATGGTTTTTTGTACAATGTTTTGTACAATGTTGTACAATATTAGTTACTTACTTATACCATACTGTTCGACGAAAATATAAATGTTGTTGTCATACAGTGTCATGTATTCGATCTAGATAAATAAATTAAATTATATTATATATTATCACTTTTCCACATTAAATGGATCCACGTCCTTTTTTTTTTCTCAATAAATTGGGCAAGTTATGACCAAAAAATCAACTCGCAGAATTCGTTATTGTAGAAAATTAATAAAATAAATTGGTCTATATAAAAAATGTTTTGACTTTCTTTTAATTTTATTTTTGTGTTGTACTTCAGGAAGCACATAATAATACTATGACTGACCTGTATGTTGGCCTTGGCCGTGGACAGCGCTACTGTGCGCAGTTGGTGCAAATGTTCCTGGTACACTTGTTGTACGCTCGCGACCAAACCCGCCTGCAATAATAACGTTATGATTAGTCACTAATGTCGATAAAGTTCCGGGGGGCACTTGTTCGGTCGTGACGTAGGCGTAGGCTGTATATAGACACCAAGTCAGTTACTATCGATTTAAAACAAGAGGCTAAAAATGCATATTTTTGTTATTAACTGTACTGTAACAAGTATAGGCCTGCTCCCTGGCGCCCCCCAGTGCACGTGCACTCAGCTGCAGCACTGCTGACGTCACGCGCTCGATCACCAAGTATAGTTAGTGTCACCTGGTCAGTAGCGGCGAGGCGCGCGGCCACGACGGCGGCGGCGTGCTCCCGCGCCTGCTCCCTGGCGCCCCCCAGTGCACGTGCACTCAGCTGCAGCACTGCTGACGTCACGCGCTCGATCACCAAGTATAGTTAGTGTCACCTGGTCAGTAGCGGCGAGGCGCGCGGCCACGACGGCGGCGGCGTGCTCCCGCGCCTGCTCCCTGGCGCCCCCCAGTGCACGTGCACTCAGCTGCAGCACTGCTGACGTCACGCGCTCGATCACCAAGTATAGTTAGTGTCACCTGGTCAGTAGCGGCGAGGCGCGCGGCCACGACGGCGGCGGCGTGCTCCCGCGCCTGCTCCCTGGCGCCCCCCAGTGCACGTGCACTCAGCTGCAGCACTGCTGACGTCACGCGCTCGATCACCAAGTATAGTTAGTGTCACCTGGTCAGTAGCGGCGAGGCGCGCGGCCACGACGGCGGCGGCGTGCTCCCGCGCCTGCTCCCTGGCGCCCCCCAGTGCACGTGCACTCAGCTGCAGCACTGCTGACGTCACGCGCTCGATCACCAAGTATAGTTAGTGTCACCTGGTCAGTAGCGGCGAGGCGCGCGGCCACGACGGCGGCGGCGTGCTCCCGCGCCTGCTCCCTGGCGCCCCCCAGTGCACGTGCACTCAGCTGCAGCACTGCTGACGTCACGCGCTCGATCACCAAGTATAGTTAGTGTCACCTGGTCAGTAGCGGCGAGGCGCGCGGCCACGACGGCGGCGGCGTGCTCCCGCGCCTGCTCCCTGGCGCCCCCCAGTGCACGTGCACTCAGCTGCAGCACTGCTGACGTCACGCGCTCGATCACCAAGTATAGTTAGTGTCACCTGGTCAGTAGCGGCGAGGCGCGCGGCCACGACGGCGGCGGCGTGCTCCCGCGCCTGCTCCCTGGCGCCCCCCAGTGCACGTGCACTCAGCTGCAGCACTGCTGACGTCACGCGCTCGATCACCAAGTATAGTTAGTGTCACCTGGTCAGTAGCGGCGAGGCGCGCGGCCACGACGGCGGCGGCGTGCTCCCGCGCCTGCTCCCTGGCGCCCCCCAGTGCACGTGCACTCAGCTGCAGCACTGCTGACGTCACGCGCTCGATCACCAAGTATAGTTAGTGTCACCTGGTCAGTAGCGGCGAGGCGCGCGGCCACGACGGCGGCGGCGTGCTCCCGCGCCTGCTCCCTGGCGCCCCCCAGTGCACGTGCACTCAGCTGCAGCACTGCTGACGTCACGCGCTCGATCACCAAGTATAGTTAGTGTCACCTGGTCAGTAGCGGCGAGGCGCGCGGCCACGACGGCGGCGGCGTGCTCCCGCGCCTGCTCCCTGGCGCCCCCCAGTGCACGTGCACTCAGCTGCAGCACTGCTGACGTCACGCGCTCGATCACCAAGTATAGTTAGTGTCACCTGGTCAGTAGCGGCGAGGCGCGCGGCCACGACGGCGGCGGCGTGCTCCCGCGCCTGCTCCCTGGCGCCCCCCAGTGCACGTGCACTCAGCTGCAGCACTGCTGACGTCACGCGCTCGATCACCAAGTATAGTTAGTGTCACCTGGTCAGTAGCGGCGAGGCGCGCGGCCACGACGGCGGCGGCGTGCTCCCGCGCCTGCTCCCTGGCGCCCCCCAGTGCACGTGCACTCAGCTGCAGCACTGCTGACGTCACGCGCTCGATCACCAAGTATAGTTAGTGTCACCTGGTCAGTAGCGGCGAGGCGCGCGGCCACGACGGCGGCGGCGTGCTCCCGCGCCTGCTCCCTGGCGCCCCCCAGTGCACGTGCACTCAGCTGCAGCACTGCTGACGTCACGCGCTCGATCACCAAGTATAGTTAGTGTCACCTGGTCAGTAGCGGCGAGGCGCGCGGCCACGACGGCGGCGGCGTGCTCCCGCGCCTGCTCCCTGGCGCCCCCCAGTGCACGTGCACTCAGCTGCAGCACTGCTGACGTCACGCGCTCGATCACCAAGTATAGTTAGTGTCACCTGGTCAGTAGCGGCGAGGCGCGCGGCCACGACGGCGGCGGCGTGCTCCCGCGCCTGCTCCCTGGCGCCCCCCAGTGCACGTGCACTCAGCTGCAGCACTGCTGACGTCACGCCCTCGATCACCAAGTATAGTTAGTGTCACCTGGTCAGTAGCGGCGAGGCGCGCGGCCACGACGGCGGCGGCGTGCTCCCGCGCCTGCTCCCTGGCGCCCCCCAGTGCACGTGCACTCAGCTGCAGCACTGCTGACGTCACGCGCTCGATCACCAAGTATAGTTAGTGTCACCTGGTCAGTAGCGGCGAGGCGCGCGGCCACGACGGCGGCGGCGTGCTCCCGCGCCTGCTCCCTGGCGCCCCCCAGTGCACGTGCACTCAGCTGCAGCACTGCTGACGTCACGCGCTCGATCACCAAGTATAGTTAGTGTCACCTGGTCAGTAGCGGCGAGGCGCGCGGCCACGACGGCGGCGGCGTGCTCCCGCGCCTGCTCCCTGGCGCCCCCCAGTGCACGTGCACTCAGCTCGCGCAGTACTGCTGACGTCACGCGCTCGATCACCAGCTCCAACACGCGCCGGGTGGATGACGGCTGACTCTTCAGTAACTCCTCTTCTAGGCGAGCCTGAAGTACATACATAGCATAGAGTAATGGTCACAGTAACGTGGATGCTCTATGTGGGAACCACCCACAGAAGTATGAATGAATAGTATCAAGAAAAAAATTGTGCGAGAGGAATAAAAGATAGAAGCTTTTTGATCCGCAAAATTCCAAATATCAAATCATGCTGCGACATAAATATCTTGATCTCTTCAAATATAAATAAAAAAATCATAAAAAACTCACCTGTAGCTCTTTCTCCTTATTCTTTATCCGATCTTCTTGGTTCAAAGTCAAACTGACAGGCGTGATATGTCGATAACTTCCCATCTCTTTTTGTTCCTGAGAAACCCTACATGTCGACAAAAGCACGTTCAAATCCTTCAAATGTGGACACAACTCCACCAAACTCGACTCATCGACTAAATCACAACTATCGATATTCATATCAGTGACAACACTATTATTTAGTCGATTTTCATAAAACAATTCTTGAGGGAAATGCGGCAAATCGAATAGCCAACCTAGAATCGATTTTAAATAAATTATAGTATTTTTCTTGAAATGTGTTGTGTCTGTTTTTAATCGATTCGTGTATATATCGAATAGTAGTTTTAGTAGCTTTTGGTAGTATTTGATTCTTAATGTTGTGTAGTCTAACACAGACATGTAGTGGACTATCCAGGGGACTGTTATTGAGAGGCGACCGACTTCGACGGCATTTGTTAAAATTCCTTGTAAATCTATTGTGGGTTGACTCTGTAAAAAAAATTAAACCAGAGAATTTTATTTTTTTTATTAATTTAAAAAAAAAAACTACTGCCCTGACAAAAAGAACTAAAAGTGTTTTATTTATCTGTATAATTATAATATCATCATCATCATTTCATCCTATAAACGTCCCACTGCTGGGCACGGGTCTCTTCCTAACATTATAATATAATAAGATAAAATTGGTATGTAATCCGTGTAGTGACTAAGTGACGGATTAAGAATACATAATGTCACTACCCCATCTCAACCCGTGGGTGTCTTAAAAGGCGATTAAAGAAGTAACCTTATACAGACAAGAGCACTGTGAGAAAAGGAACATTCTAAACAAAACCCTATACCAATCCGTCTGGTCAGTGTGGTATAGTAGGCTAAATTCCCTCCACATTCTTTGGAGGAGACCCGTGCCCAGCAGTGGGACGTTTGTGGGTTGAAATGATGATGATGATGATATTACTCGGAAGGATGCAAGGATTGTAAGATACCTCATACATCTAAATCGGTTCAGGCGTTTAGGAGTTATGGTGGAATAAAGAAACTCATATACATACATACCTATATTAATTCTGAAAGAAAACATCATCATCATCATATCAGCCGCAGGAAGTCCACTTCTGGACATAGGCCTCCTCAATAGATTTCCAACAGAAAAAAATAAAAAATACTCACATAATTTCTCAGCGCCAAGTCATTCTCTAACACTTTCTCTTTCGGAGGAGCATAGTTCATCTCTCTTTGTATAGTCTTAGTGATAGTGCTTTTGTTAGTGCTCAAGTCTATGACCTGGGAGTAAGGCAGCGACGTTAGGAACCCTAGAAATTTCGACAGTAGAGCTAACTTCTTGGAAAGCAACAGATACTCCTTGGTGATGTCTATGTTAGCTGAAAAACATAAAATATGCTTGAACATTTTTTTTTGTGAATGATTAATGTCACCGTGGCGCAGTGGTTAAGTTGGTTGCCTCGCCACTACATCGCCGTGACATGGGTTCGATTCTCACACCATATAGATAATAATATAGTTATACTCACAGTTCCCCCTATCGTCGGGCGCCATCTGTGTGGCGTCGAGCGCAGTTATCTCTGCGGCGAGAGCATCTCTCAGGTGTACGCGAAACGACTCACTCTCGGCGTTTATTATGAACTCTCTGAAAAAAAAAATACATCCCTAATAGTGTATACACATAAGAATAGCAACGCATTATTATTAAATTGGCAACATATTGTTTAATTGGAGCTATATTTTAAAACTATGTTTAATATATAATAACAATATATAATACAATATATATAATAATAATCAAATAAATATGGTCGTAGGCAAATTTGCTGACACTACTTTTCGTATAACCTGTTACATTCTAAACTTGTGACTTTCATAAGTGTTACCTTGTAACCTAGATGAATAAACGAGATTTAATTTCATTTCATTTCAATACACTTTTCAGAAACCCCCCCCCCCCCCATTTCAAGCCTCACGTGATTAATGGACGAGCTTTTACGATATTTATGAGTGCTCTCACCCCTTTTTCTTTCTTATTTCTGATTAATTTCTTTGCGGGTTCCAACAAAGTAGGTTAGGCATTCCCTGAGGCTCCAGTGTCATATCTCGGTGTTCACAAGGGTCAACGCTCTTAATCTTGGCTTACAGGAGTTGCATTGATAAGCGTGAGGGTAGCAGCCGATGTACTTACTTATAAAACATTTCATTGGCAGTGAAGTGTGGTAGCCGGTGCGAGTCAGGCGCAGTGGGACAGGTCAACCGGCGCTGTAGCTTGCTCAGCTTCGATTCCTGATCAATAATATTATTACAGCGATAACTGACCCGCATGCAAATCATGTGGTCTGAGTACGATTCTGGCCTCCGGATGCGGATTTCACTTTGTGGAATTTATATGTACTAGTCAAGTGACTTACCATCTGATGACAGTGAAGGAAAACATCGTGAGGAAACACACATACCCTAGAAGAAATTTTATGTGTGTGTGTGTGTAGGTGCTATAATAGATCAGTTACTGGTTAACGGAGCTAAGAAGCTTCCAACACTAATTACTATATAATGTTTTATATAACGTGTGACTTTCATAAGAGTTACTTTGTAACTTAGATGATTAAACGATTTCAGTTAATTTCTTTACGTTAGTTACATCTTGTATATCAAAAAACCAGTCAAGTGCGAGTCGGACACGCGGATTGAGGGTTCCGTTCGAAATTAAAAAGGATTTTTTTTCGACAGTCCTGGGTGTTTCTTGAAATTTAGTTAATTTCCCAGGCGTATTTTTTAAAATTCCGATTAATTTTCTTTTTTAAATAAGAAAATAATGTATGCATCAAAATCAACCGGATACGCTAACTTAACAGATTCCCCCTACCTGTTTACAAGTGGGTAGGCAGTGTTGCAGCATGTGTTGCGTGAGGAGCGCGGCGAGGTGCGCGTGGTTGGCGGCGCTGGTCCCCCCCCCTCCCACCAGCGCCTTCACCCGCGCGCGGAGCGACGAGCGCGAGCCCCCCGCGCGACCCGCCTCTGTGTACCATCTGGGGACAACATGCACTCTCAAAACAATTCCACTTCACAATTATTAATTCAATTTATTTATTTTGCAAAATATAGGTACAGACGGTAGGTACACGGTACATTACAGTCACTCATGGCATGCAAAAAATGAAAACATTAAAATCATTTAAAATTACATAAATGTCAAAATCTCAATTAAAATTAACGTGTAAATAGATTAGTACATTATTGATAGTTATATTAAAATCCATATTTCTTTCTAAGAGTACTTACCTCAAAATCTCATAAAACATGTCCCGCTGCTTCTTAAAATTTTGGAAGCTCAACATTGAGGGGAAGTTGTCTGCGTTATCCGTCTCTAAGTTAAAACATATGACACCGTTGGGTTGTTCTGTAGGTCTTGTGCGGTCCTGTGTGCTCTCAGCCTCACATCGAAGACCGTAGCAGTTTAGTAGGCACTTGGCTAAGTCGGGGTAGAAAGAACGGACCTTTTTGTTTTCACCTGAAACATTTTTTTAAAGCCACTGTATTATGTATCGGTGGCACAATCACACCCAGTATATGTATTCATCATCAAAATCATCATTTCAACCCATAAACGTCCCATTGCTGGGCACGGGTTTCCTCCAAAGAATGTGGAGGGAATTTAGCCTACTATACCATGCTGGCCAGCTGTTCTCTTTGTTTTTGTAATTGTTATCTTTTTAGAGTAGGCATACAAGAGTTATTTTGATAGTACAGTAAATAAACAGACTCTTTTCTTGTATATTTGCTTAGTTGACTGACCAGGCAGACAATCGCAAATGCAGTAAAAAATATTTTATCTTACCTAAAGTTTTCAAAGAACTTTTATCGAGTATAACTTCCAATATAGTTCTCTGATGCCAAAGTGATTTGATAGCAAAGTAAGTACTATTATGTATAGTTTTTAACAAGTACCCCATATCATTCTCATTTAGTTTGTTCTCAGCCGCTACATAATCATCTTCATATTGTTTTGATATCAAAATTGATATTAAAAAATAAATTTCTGTGTTGACACTCATTATTAAATTGTTTTTTAACAAAATTTCATAAATATCAACGAGTAAATCAAGTTTTTCTTTAAAAACAACTTTAGAAACATCACTTTTGATGAAGTTCTGACACTTTTCTAATGAATTCTTTTGTGTGATTTTTATTTGTGGTGATAAAACTGAAGGCTTTTGTGGTAAAGAAGTGTTTAAGATATTAAATTTCTCCATCAACTTGTGCCTTTCTTGCTTTAGTATATTACGTTCCACTTCAAAACTTTTCGATTCTTTTACTTGTAGCTTCGGCTGTTTAAATGCTGAATTTTCTTCAAGTAATAACGGCGAAGTGTGTATTGATTCAGCACTAAAACTATTCAGTGACAAACTTTTCTGTGATTTGTCAATATTGGTTGGTTTAATTCTGCGTTTCTCTGATCGCAATGAACTGGACTTTCTTGCACCAATTTCTGGAAACATCTCCGAGTTATTTAGATCTAATTCTAGTTTGCTCTCATCATTGTCAGATGATATACGTTTATCTTTGCGTTTCTTCGAGCTTTTCTGTACATTGACCATATAATCACCGAGGCAACTTTTTTCTTGTGTCCTTGAATGCCTGTGACTTAGTCTGGGAGTGTCACATCGCTCATGGTGCTCTTTCACAAAGCTTTTCGGTGTAACAGGACTGGTCATAGGCAAGTTGGGATACTCGGATGCTTTCACACCATTTTTCATGGGTGTACTAGATAAGACAAGGCGGTCTACACCTGTACTGAGTCTTGATTCATCTGATGAGATGGATTGATTTGATTTTTCTTCATTAAACAGTTTGGTTTTGACTCTTCTGCCTGTTCTTTTACGGTCTTTGTTTGGTGATTCATGAGATCTCTGTCGGTCTGACTTGACCGTGAGACTGTCCATGGTACGATCTTCGCTAGTTGGGTCAGAGACTGACCTACGATGTTTCCTTCTTGTACTGAGCAACTTTTCAGGGGTACTATGTTGTAATATTTGGACTGCATTGCTATTAGTTTGAAGGATACTGTAAAAAAATGCCACCGCTATATTAATATCAAATAAGTAAAGAAGTATATTTATTCATATTTCAGTTTTAGTGCATGTTAGTCTTTTATTGTTATGATAGATTAATGGAACTATGTAGTTGCTAATGTTATCTCAATAAAATAACCAAATAATAAAATATCTAAATACATAGAGTCCAGTTTTCAGAGCATGGTACTAAAAATAAAATAACATAATGCTTTATTAAAATTTAATAAAACTGTTTAGAACTATTAAAGCAATTTTTCATGGAATTTGTAAGTAAAACAAGTTTTGGAAGAGTAGGGTGAATCCTAATGTTTACATTTTTGTGTTCTACCAACCTGTCAGTTTGATTCCGTAAAAACGATAAAAAACATGTCACAAACTCATTTCTGTTACAACAATTCAATATACAGTCTTCAGGGGTGTCCTGCAAATATAAATAATATTAGTTACAGGCACAAATATGTTTAAAATACGTTTTGTTTTAGGTTAGAGTAACACCTCTAAAGATTCGTTATTTAACCACTTTGTGAGTAACGTAGCATCTAATTCTCCAGTAAGGACACTTTCTATTATTGTATCTGGCATTTTGGTGTTTTAGTTTCTTTCTAAAAAATACACTAATATTGTATATTGAGCAAAAATCGATTTTCGTATGGTGCGCGCTCTAACTTCAAGAGCGCCATATTAACAAAATGTTGCCATATTAAAAAAAAATGATTAGTAAACGTCAAAATTTAAATATCGGAATTAAAATTTATAAAATTTATAAAATTTAATGCTCGCTATTTATACAACAAAATAACTCGTATGAAATACATGCAGCACCTAATCTATTGGCTATTTAATTTACAAAGAATCTTCAGCACAGAGTACATTATGCTATGTCTTCAATTTTTCAGTCAGTAGTGGTGATGACAGTAGAAGTTAAAAGAACTGTCAGATTCTGTTAGATTCCTGCACTGCAGGCAGGCTCCTACTATTATCTCAAAACTCACGTTAAATTCACATTTTCTCTTTTAAGAAATTCAAATTTACTCTCCAATGTTTAATTATAATTATGTACATATATTTAGAACCATTTATTTCGTCACATGATTTAAGTGAATTAATTCTTAGATGATAGTCTAGCTCATAGCTCATCTCATTCTAAATTCTATCTAAATAGGGAATTGGAAATCTAGTACCAATAGTAGAAGTCGTCATGTCATCCTATTCAGTTCACAGTCCTATTGTTGTCATTGTTGTTTTACGTTTGCAAAAATGCAATGCTGTATCTACGATTGGGAGTTTCATTTTTAAGTTAAATACATAAAACAAATTAAGTTAAACATAGATGTAATTATGTCGCTTTTATGGAATATCAATGACTTGTGTCGCTGTTGTCATGCTGAAGGCAATTTTAAGAGCTTAAATGTGTTTACAACTGAAGGGATGGTTGAGGATTGTAGCGTATTGTTAAAAGATACTTTTGATATCATTGTAAGTACCTATATAATGCCTAAAATATTGATTACCTATTTAATCATAAAAAAATGGACTAAATCGCTATCGCATTATGGTCAAAATCATGTGGTAGCTAGGTAATTGACTTTGGTACCTAATATAAAGATTTCGTAAAGAAAGAAGGCCCCGGCCTTATGTCATTGTTTTCTACATTTAATCATATATTTTCTTTAAATATTGTAAAGTACGTACCTATCTATTTATTGTACAATTTAATTCTCTTATCTTTAAAAAAGATTCTTATAAGAAACATGAGAAAAAAAAACATTATGTGAAAAGAAGGGATGCTGCCAACTAGCAGTATATAATTCTATAAAACCTATATTTATTGTAAACATTTTGCTACACAAACATATTCAAAACTATTGTTTTGCAACATTAATGTTACTGGTAATATATGCAACATTTTATAAACAAATGTTTAATAACAACTGTTACGCTATGTGTATAAAGATATACAATAAATTACCAGATGCAATTAAAGGACTGCCTTTGACACAATTCACAAAGAAATTGAAATCATGGTTACTAGAGAGAATGATTTATTCAGTAAGTGACTTTTTAAATGGGAAATTAATTATTTCATATTATGCCCTATTATGGCAAGATAGACTTGTACATACTGTAATAATGTTAACAACCTAGTAACTCTATTCTTGTGTGAATAAAAATATCATTTATCATTTAATGAATACGGTGCTTAACACTTATTAAACTAAAATGATGACCATACACATTACAGATTAGCCCCATACCACAAGAAACAACATTGAACAATATTTGTGGAAGCTGTGAACCAAGACTGAGAGATGCAGCACTGTTCAAGAAGCAGGTTTTATCTTGTGAAGATAAATTAAGACAGTATTTGTACACTAACTGTGAATTTAAAGGTAATAACAATTGTTTTTATTAATTTTAAATGTTTTAGGGCAGTACGATTGTACTGCCACCTACTTATATATACATATACCTTGAGGCAGATAATCGAGGAAGGTTATCAGTTATATAGCATCACACTACCGCTAATAGGAGCTGAGCAGTGGGCAAATAACTAACGATGGGAGCAAAGGTACAGTGTATTTTAAACACTAGAAGTCACTCTCTACTCTATAAAATTCAATGGGCTATCCAACACAAAGAATTTTTCAATATCAGACCAGTAGTTTCTGAGATCCTAGTGTTCAACCAAACATACAAACAAACTCTTCAGCTTTATAATATTAGTAGGTACATATAGATTTTCTGTTTTAATTGATTTGAAAAATATAGATTTTATGAAAATAACAAAGATAACAAAAAAAAAGAAAAAAAAATCTTTGTATACTTAGAACATATGTAATTTTTTGAATTATGTTTTCAGATGCTGTAGTAGATTGTAAAGAAGTAAAAAATGAAATAATCCCAGATAGTAAGTTAATTAATTATTTATTAAAAAAATTTAAGAATACAATAAATAACAATAAATTGGGCACTCATCAGTAGAATAACAAGTAAATATAATTAAAAAAATTAATAACCCGACTGCAAAAAATCAACAGAGAGCAACGCACTAAAAAGACCGTAAAATTATTGTAATATTATATATTATTACCTGATTAAATTTAAATACATAACATATGTACCTATATATTTGTAATCTCCATTCGATTCCCTTTATTTTGATACTCTACTCGATAGGAATGGTTAAAAAAATGATAGAACTACTTACAATTTGGAACCATTAAATTATGTATAATCTCTTTTTGAATATATGTAACCTACCTTTGATTCTCTTTATTTTGATACCCAAATCGATAGGTTTGGTTAAAAAAAAAAATTGAACTTACAATTTGGCGTCAAAAGCCCGCCGTTTAAGTCTTTTTATTCTTAAAATCTATCTAAGGACACTTGGGTGTTTTAGACGAATCTAACGATATCCTAATTGTCAAAAACCATCCAGCCGTTTGGAAGATTCGTGGGAATAAAGAAATTTACAAACATACAAGATACGCGCGAAAAACAATACCCGTCCTGTCAGCCGGGTAAAAACTTAGAGCATTAAATGCGGTTATACATGACGAAAGTATAGGTATGAGTTCCGTTTTTGCCATTTTGGCTACGGAACCTTAAAAATAATGTTAATTAGTTCAAACATTATTAAATAATAAAGAAAATGTTTTGTATTTTCAGAGCTCTCAGAGTTAAAAAGTGAATCAAGTCATTTGGAAGATAGACAAGATTTCAAATGCAATGGTGAGTGGATTCTAAATGTTACCATTTTAAAAGTGAATTGTTTTTTTTTTATAGTCTGTATCATCTCACAGCTTAGCAAAGGTCTCCCCCTGAACTTTTCACTGCTGTCTATCACCAGCCCTATTCCAGCAGTCCTTCTCAAAGGTGTTTAAATTTAGTAGGTATAGTAAAAAGCTTGGCGTCTGTAGACGATAGATGTGTACAAGCCTACATAATATATTATATACTTCAAGATAATAATATAATCATAATACCTATTTTCCAAAAAGAGGCATGTGCTTGATTAATTTTAGTCGATTTTTTAATCGATTCTAGATGAAAAACTACAACAGCTTGACATATTCCTGCAAGAAGATGATGACCAACCGTTGTCGACACTACGGCGTACCAAGGTGACTCATTGTACAGAACAAGAAGTAAATGATGAGGACTGGACGGCTGCACCAATTTTTAGTGATGGTGAGGAAATTTATATGTTTGTAAGCTCCACTTTTCACAATTTTGAAGGCCAATTGGCATTGATGCGTATTATGGCACTCTTACTACAGAATTTTAGAGATATTTTAATGTATAGTATATTTACATTTCAGACGAAGAAGATACAAAACAGAAGAAAACCAAGTCTAAAAAATATTCATGTAATATTTGTCATAAACAATTTTCTTACAATGGCTCCTTAGAAGTTCATATGAAAGTGCATAATGGTGAGAAATCATTCACTTGTCACCTTTGTAACACTTTACATATGAATAACAAAGAACTTACTAAACATATAGCTGTAGCACATATTGTGGACAATAAATACCCTTGTAACGTATGTGAAAAAATATTCGATAAAGTGAGATTATTAAAGAAACATATTAAAACTCATTTCGATGAAAAATTCAAGTGTACGGTTTGTGAGAAAGAGTTTAAGTTTAAAAAGGGATTAAAAGAACATATGAAAACTCATACCGGTGAAAGAAAATATACTTGTGAAGTGTGTAACAAGTCGTTTGGTCACAGCCAGACTTTGAAATCGCATAGATACACACATACGGGAGAAAGGCCTTATGTTTGCGATGTGTGCGGGCGACGGTTCCCTCAACGAACGCATCTCAAAAGACACATATTTATCATTCATGCTGGAGTAAAACCTCACACTTGTAACGTCTGCAATAAACAATTCTCCAGCAAGAGTTATTTAGCGATACATGAAAGACAACATACCGGTGAACGACCGTACTCTTGTGAAGTTTGCAAGAAAGATTTCACAGCGTATACGACGTTAAAAGTACATATGCGTGTTCACACAGGTTTCAAACCGTACGCATGTGGCTTTTGCGACAGACAATTCGCACAAATGGCCAGTTTTAAACTACATCAAAGGACGCATACGGGAGAAAGACCATTTTCCTGTAAAATATGCAAGAAATTGTTCTCCGATAATGGTTACTTGAAAATACATATGCGAGTTCATTCTGGTGAAAAACCGTTTTGTTGTGAAATATGTAAGAGGTGTTTTAGAGAGACTGGACAGTTGAAGAGGCACATGAGAGTTCACACCGGTATCAAACCTTACACTTGCAAAATATGTAACAAACAAATAGGTAATCTCTCCAAACACATGAGAGTTCACTCGCAAGAGAGACCTTACAGCTGTAATATTTGTAATAAACAATTTTCTGTTAACGGCAACTTAAGATTGCATATGAGAGTACATTCCGGAGAGCGCCCTTTTAACTGTGATATATGCAATGGTCAATTTAGCCAAAGTAGTGGACTGAAACGACATAGATGTTTACATTTAGAAGTCAAAAATGGTGAGATTAGTTAAAACTTATCATAACTCATTTGCATTTTACAACACGACAAAATAGTTGCGATCTAGTTCATATCCTGAACGTTGAGAGTACTAGATTCGCAATACGGGCGCGAGGTTTCACATAGCTATTGAAAATGTACTACAATTGAAGTTTGATCTCTATTACATTATATTATGTTACGCTTACGGCTAAAGATATCTGTCGTCATAAACTAAAGATATATATTTTATAAAGACATTAAGACCCGGCAAATCTTAAGCTTCCACATATACCTTTAGCCGTAACTTACAATATGTAAGGAGTAATTAGTTAACTAAATTTTAACATGCCACGGAATGCCACCGATTGCCACCACAATTAAAATTTTTATGAATTATTCAATATTTATTTATTTTAATTTAAATTTCCAAAACATCCTATTTTGCAAGTATTATTTTAAAACGTTTATTTTATTAAGTTATATTTTAAGAATTCGTAATAATGTCGACAAAGTAAATATGTCATAATCAGCAATGACGCCCACTGCTGCACATAGGCGTCACCTATTTTGCGCCATTGCGCCATTGCGAGCGATTTTGTGCTACCCTCATCGCTAAGATAGACTTTTATTGTAAGTAATTAAGCCATCTAAGAGATATTTACTTTTTCATTATTCAAATTAATTTTAATGTCGAAATGTATTAATGTAAAATTTGTTGCTTTAAATCAGAGTATTATTAAAGCTAGTTTTATAAGTACTTAAACCGATATTTTGTACAGTTTGCATTTAAATGTGAAATAAATTTAACTTTCAGTATTGTGTTTGAATATTTCATTAATTTCCTCCTTCCATTTTCTGATTTTTATGAATTATATTTTGGATGCAAAAAGATCCCTCTCAATTCCATAGACTGGTGGTGGTGCTGCCGATATAACTAACTATAATAGTAGTATAAGTAACTAACTAACATAAAGAAGTTATAAGTTCCTTGAACTAACATCACAGACTAATAAGAGATACTATAAAGTAATGTCCTTTCACACCTGACGGAAGATACGTCCGCGTGAACTGACGGTGCAAGGAGCTTTATACCCAGGTTTCGAAACTGAGAGGTCTATTCTTCCATCCAGTATGTGAAGGGTTTTAGATTTCTTCGTTAACTATCTCCATACTTAAAAGATTGACTTATGATTTCCAATCATTATAAAAGCAAATGATATCTCGATTGAAATTACGATTAATCGCCTAAAAGTACATAAATCCCTCCCGCTTTCAAGATGGTGTCAACTTACTGTCAATGCTGTCATGGCACTATACCTTAACCAGCACTTCCCTCTTCCCTCCGTATAGTGTATAATCTATGACCAGCACTAAACTGACAGTTTATCTGTTGTGTACTTGTTTACTTTTAGCAAAATTGTGAATTTACTAAACATTGAAAAAATTTCAATAAAAATGACGGAAATATGGAATTTAAGTACACTATGTCGGTGTTGTCATTCGGACGGATGTTTTAAGAGTCTCAGCCAACCTTATCACAGTGACGAAGGTCCTGAAATATATGAACTTATGTTACAGAAAACTTTAGCAATCGCAGTGAGTATTTTCTTTATTTAGCTAGATAAAGAATTATATATGATTGCTCTAAAATTTAAGGACAATATTTTCTTATCAACCAAATAAAAATTATTTACATTTCCATTGTATCTGCATCGTTAGGCATTGAAACAGAAAAAAAAAATAATACACCAAAAACCAAATTAAGATCCCTAACAGGTGCATTTAGAGGCATTACACGCTGCCTCCCGCGTAAGGTACGTTATTATGTATATAACTGTCTAGTCAAACCACAAATTGACTATCTAATAGAAAATTGGGGAAGTGCGGGGTGTGCAGGCAAAGGTATTTTAAATTCGCTTCACAGAAAATAAAATAGATTAATAAAGGTCTTATTCCAGCTAGAATATCATACGCCAACTGATAAAATTTATAAAAAATACAGAACTCCTAAATATTACTGAACTTGCATAATGATACGAAAAATATTAACAAAAAATATACTCACACAATCTAACCAGATACATATTTATATACAGGGTGTATACGACGATACGACATTAAATGAAAAGGCAGCCAGTGTTAACCCTTATAAACATATTTTAATAAAAAATATTTAAAAAAAAAGAAAAAAATTAAAAAAAAAAAAAAAAAAAATCTACACATTATTTAAAGTCGAAAAATTTAAGAATATAAAACTACACATTATTTTTCTATCATAACGTTTTCGACATGACGACGACAAAAGTGCGGAACAGAGTAAGAGATAAGATAATATGAAAGAGTCAGAAATAGTTAAATGAATTGAATGACATAATGACAATATACGATCAACGTAAATACCTACAGGTTGTTTAAAACTGTGAACAACTGTGACATAAAGAAAGTACATTTGCGTCTAAACTATTGCAAATTTCTGTTTATTTTTTTGGTATAGCCTTCTAACATCACATGCTACACGTGGTTTCATTTAATGTCGTACCGTCGTATACACCCTGTATAAGTATATTATATATATACTTAAATATATATCACACAGTCATTAATCACATCATTATAACCACATGGAAAAAAAAAGAATAAATGTGTAAAGCAGATAAAAAGAATTATAATATTTGTGGTATATATAACAAGTTAGATTTATAAAATTTCCAGATATGTCGGCCTCCGCCTCCTGTAGAAGCGTCATACTCAATATGTGACAACTGTATAAACAAGTTGAGAGATGCATCTCAGTTCAGACAACAAGTGCTCGCCTGTGAGGCTAAGTTTCAAGTTTATTGTACTAGTAAGTATTTATTTATTTATATAAAAACTTTATTGCACAAAAAACAATATAAATGTACTAAAGGAGGGCTTAATGCTAAAAGCCTTTGGGTGATGCAAAGATGAGAACAGTTAGGTGCAAAGTTCAAAGAGATGTAGAGAAGTAAAGAAGTATTCTATTAAATAATTATATATTTTTTAGAGACAACCTTTGTATTAAGGAACAAGCCATGTTGCGGGGGACTTTTTAATTATACAATTAATGGTCACACCTAGGGTAGGTACCATATCCCTACACAAAAAGTTGAAAATTCCTGAAATCGAGTAGAAGATTCCTGAGATTTCAAGAATTTTCGACTTTTCTCAGGATTGCGGCCGGAGTTTGCAAATCTCATGACATCTCAGGATTTTCAATAAAACACAGGTTTCATTTTAAAGATCTCTTTAATTAAAAATTGTAGGTAAAGTCAATATTTCCATGGGGCGAGAACCTGGTGGTCTGTACTACAGGTTTAACACCTTTAATAGACACCAGCTTCTCACATACTCTTTACTATAAATTGTACCACCATAAAATGTACGTCGACTTAATTGAATTGTATTGTGAGGAGAAATAAAGATATATTATTATTAATACTTATTTATCTAAGTAAGTTGCGTGCAAGTTGCAACGCGTGAGTTAGAGCCACAGTGTATAAAATAATAATAATACGTTTAACTGTATAAAATCTCAGGACTTTTCCATGGAAATCAGGCCTTTTCTTAGTCTTTTGATTTTTTTTACATCTGGTAAGCCTAGTCACACGACATTCAGCCAGACTGAAAACAAATCACACAAATATGTGACTTGTGTAGGGATAAAAACCACATCATTTGGCATGCCCATGTTAACGGTGCCTTACCTGATTACCTTATCAACTATGCCATAGTGTGAGTCAGTATTGTAGTATTGTATTCTCTGGATAATGCTGTTGATTACACAATTGTTAAAAGTTAAGTTGTTTGCATGTATTTTATTACTGTGTAATTGTTTGTTCTTCCAAATAAATAAAAATAGAAAATAAATGTAAGTGTGATCACATAATATATTAACTTGGTTATTTACTTATTAACTGCCAAACCACCATGGCAGGAAAATATAGGCATGGCAACGAGGCCATATTTGAAATTGTGGCAAAGGTCAAAAGTGATTAAGAGATTGTTCATAATTTTTCAATTATTCAAAACACAAATATTTATGTTTGTAACCATAAGATGTTTGTTACAATTATTTTAGATGAACAATTTTTCAACACCACAGTGGAGAGTGTAAAAGCGAAAGTAGAATCTATACCTTCAGAGAATGATGATCAGGACATAGATGATCACAACCCTACAAGATTAATAACAGATGATCACAACAAACAAGGTAAGTTTATGTGCACTAACATCCAGTAAAGATTGCTGTGTCGTACTGGACACTTTCTCGATAGGTGCACTGGGGGATAGTTTCATTTCCGGAGTGTAAAGATAACTTGCACTGACTTTGTGGCACTAGCATTAATCTACCACATTTGTAATAGCATCCAACCCTTTTTGGAGTTGCTCGGTAGATGTCCTACCTTTGTTTATAGCTAATATTGCTATTTCGGCCGATGTAGCAATCATGACAATCATGATTGCATCTACTTGTGTTATATCCGAAGTGTATACAAAGTATAGGAGGAACTGGACCCAAAATTAAGCCTTGAGGTACACCTGGTTTTTTATTTGAATTCGAAGGTTGCATCAGTTTCTCTTACTTTTAATATTCAATCTGTGAGATAAGATGTGATCAGAATTTAGAAAGAAGCTGTGTAGAAGACATCTGCGCTTCTTATACAGAAAACTTTCGTGTCAGACCCTGTCAAAAGCTTGTTGGATGACAATAAAATAACATCAACTATTCACGTAGATTGTAAAGTTAGATTCAATTTAGTTCATTAATTATATGGAAGTAACTAGGCAGTTTACATTATTTACGAAAGTACTAATTTACAGTCACATAATATTATGAGGGGTTGCTATGTGCCTTGCGTCTCTTTTAGTAATATATTTTACTTAAACTAAAATGCAAAGATTGTAAAAAAGGGAGTAAGGGAAGTCCCTTACTCCCTTTTTTATTATTTTTTATATTTGTCTTTCACAGATAATAACACTTTACAAGAATATCCTGAACTCGAGATTAAAAGAGGTGAGATTTAACAATAAAATTAATAAATGTATGCTTTATAAAGAACTGTTTCATGAATGGTTTGTACAATACTGTTATACTGTTTGTTAATTTTAGAGGTAACAATTCAAGTGGATATTTTTCAAGCTATCAATCAAGTGGAAGGAAGGAAACGTGTGACTAAAGATAATGAAAACAAAATAGAAGGCGAGTATATTTGACACTAAAAAAGTCACCAAAGAACAGAGGAGATAGGAAAAATCCCGAATTGGATTCATCTGTCGTGAAAAATGGTATTGGGTGTTTAATCATGAAATTCTCAGTATCAGACCGAAGTTTGGAAACAAATGTGCTCGGTTGATGACAATAGGCTCGCCCCTTAATTCATGGGACCCAATTTAGTTAGTGAATTGTGGGTGCGATACATCTCTCACTTATACTATTAAAATACGAGGAAAAATAAATTAAATCTTACAATGTTATACAATACAAACCTATTTTTTTTTTAAATATATATAATGTTTCAGTAGAACCAGTGAAAAAAAAGAAGAATGCAAAAGCTGAAAACCTCCGCAAGAAAAAAATAGTTAAACAAGTGAAAGCCAAACCTAGTATAACAACAAGTACTGATGATACAACAAAGAAGAAAGCCAAACCTAAAGAATACTCGTGTGAAATTTGCCAAAAACAGTTTACCTACCGCGGGCCCTTAGAGCTTCATATGAAAGTGCATAATGGTGTGAAAACATTCCCTTGCCACCTTTGTAACACTTTACATTTGAATAACAAAGAACTTACTAAACATATAGCTGTTACACATAATGTAGACAATAAATACCCTTGTAACGTATGTGAGAAAATATTCGATAAAGTGTACTTAATAAAGAAACATATTAAAACGCATTTCGATGAAAAATTCAAGTGCACAGAGTGTCAAAAAGAGTTTAAACAAAAAAAGAGACTTGTAGAACATATGAAAATACATGGTGAAAAGAAGCACACTTGTGAGGTGTGTAATAAATCTTTTGCACATAATCAGAACTTGAAAACACACAGACTCACACATACGGGGCAAAAGCCTTATATTTGCGACATGTGCGGGCGAGGGTTTCCTCAGCGATCGCAACTTAAAAGACACATATTCATAATGCACGATAGATTAAAACAATATGCGTGTTCAGTGTGTACCAAAAAGTTTTCAAGCAAAGATTATTTAGCGATACACAAAAGACAACATACGGGTGAACGTCCGTACTCTTGCGAAGTTTGCAAGAAAGACTTCACGGCGCATTCGATTTTGAACGTGCACATGCGTATTCATACTGGCTACAAACCATACACGTGTAGCTACTGTGGCCGTCAGTTCGCACAATTAAGTAGCTTTAGACTACATCAACGGATACATACAAATGAAAAACCGTTTTCTTGCAAAGTGTGCAAAAAAAGGTTCTCAAATAAAGGTAACTTGAAAATTCACACGCGCAGTCATTCATCTGAAAAACCATTTCCTTGTAAAACATGCAAGAAATGTTTTAGAGAAAAGGACCATTTGAAGAGGCATATGCTTGTACACACTGGTATTAAACCTTATACTTGCAAAATTTGTAATAAACAATTAAGCAATCTATCTCAACATATGAGAGTTCACTCGCAAGAGAGACCTTACAGCTGTAATATTTGTAATAAACATTTTTTTATTAACAGTCAGTTAAGACTGCACATGAAAGTACATTCCGGAGAGAGCCCTTCTAACTGTGATATATGCAATGTTCAATTTAGTCAAAGTAGTGGACTGAAACGACATAAATGCTTGCATGTAGAAGATAAAACGAATGATGAATGAATGAAATGAACGAAAAAAAAACGAATGAATGTGCTAATTTAACCACGGAATGACAAGTCCGCAAATCGTAGTCTATTTAAAGCTAATCACTATGAAAAGTGTAGAAAACTCCTACATGTTGTGTAATGGATGTGGTAGTAAATAGATACTCAATAACTATGTTTTGTGCATGTGCGTGTAAATAGTATTGAGTTTTTCTGTCATGAATTTTCAGTATTGAGATTTTGCCGGAGTTGGGAAAACAAATGTCCCCAGTTGATGACAATAGGTTCACCCTCTATTTCGTGAAATCAAACATAGCTGGTGAAAATGTGGTGTGGGTTTGATACACCTCTGCCTATCCCTTAAGGGGGAAAAGGCGTGATGTTACTTGAAATATATAATATGATATAAATATTTATTCGATATTGTTACGTAATTATACGTCTCATAGAATACGTTTATTAAATATTTTATGTAATACTGTAATGTAAATGTTTTATTTTTAACTAGAAAACGCGCGGGGCTTCGCTTCCGTCGTTCTTTATTTGGCCACTGCTCAGCTCCTATTCAGCGTAGCGTGATGTTATATAACCTTCCTCGATAAATGGACTATCCAACGTAGATATTACGTAGACGTAATGTCTACAACATATTCTCTATTTATTAAAATGTAGTCACATCCTCTAGGAAATATAATGTCTAAATAATATCTCTACGAAATGTCTACATCACCTCTACGAAATGTCGACATCACTACGAAAAGTCTACATCACCACTACGAAATGTCGACATCACTACGAAAAGTCTACATCACCTCTACGAAATGTCTAGTTACCTCGCATCGTCTCTACGAATTTACCCAATGATATTGTACCAATGTTAAACATATAATATCATTGAATTTACCGTTATCAATATAATATGAACTCTCTAAAAAAGAAAACGACAACACCAAAATACCTTTGCCCTTATCTATATTTTTAAAAGAACCAGATTACTAATAATGGGGCGCTGACCTGTATATACCAATGTTAAACATATAATATCATTGAATTTACCGTTATCAATATAATATGAACTCTCTAAAAAAGATAACGACAACACCAAAATACCTTTGCCCTTATCTATATTTTTAAAAGAACCAGATTACTAATAATGGGGCGCTGACCTGTATATACCTCCGGACAGTCGTCGTCTTTGAAACTGATGTTGCTGTTTGATTTTCGCCATTGTGCGCTGTAAGCAGTGGCGGAGAAGATATGAACTAAAATTAGTGATGTGACAAACTTTGTAGATTTAACACGTACCTATCGATAGATTTCATTTTAAGATTTGATATAAACATATTCTAAAAAAGGGAAAATAATTTTTATAATCCATTACGAAATGAATTAGTGACGTGAATTGATTTTGAAGGCCCTAATTTTAATAGCAGTATCTGTTCAAATAAATAAAATTGAAGTGTCTGTTTGTAATATCAAAAAAACAGCTTTTGAACAGATGACTTATTACGTCAAATGTTACGAACAAAGACGACTGTTTGCATTTGGAGTCCCATTAAGGGGCGCTTTCATGTTGGCTAGCCATGATTTTTGAAACGCTTGATCAGGTTGAAATCTACAATGAAATAAAAATCTATTATTATAAAAACCTAGGGACCTAGATAATATCTGAATAAAAAATGGGCAGTCAGCTTCTAGCGTCTCCACCGTCCCCTCCGGTGGGCGCTAGGCCATAGTATAGTTTTAGATGCTCCGGCTGTATGGGGAAGGGCGTGGGGCCCTCACAATAAAACACATAACTGAACTTGAGTGATAAACTGTTATAAACTTATATTTTTATTAATTTAAATAATCAGAAGGGCGTGCACTGCACAAGAAATTAAAAGAGTAATGAGCCCCGAGCCTTCGGCGGATGCTCCGACGAAGACTCGGTTGGAATTTAGGAATTAGAATTTTGAATTTTAAATAGGTAATTAAAAGTAAATTAAAAAGAAATCAAAAGAGATCCAAAAGGTAGTGAAAGGAGGTGCATCCGTGAAGGACGTAGCCTGCAACGGGTGCAACCGTTACAAGCTTTTATTTCATTTACTTCTATGAATAAATAAAAATATTGTTTACAACCATAGATCACATCAGACCATGATCATATTTATCGATATGACGATATGGACATCGTAGTACAAACGTAGGTATAATATACGTCAATATTACGTCAAATATAGTTTCAATCTTCTCCGCTAGTTGGTCAAATAGACAAAGAAAATTAGCTGTCATTTGTATAGCTGATGTTATGTCAATGTGTTTATGTTACAAAATGTGAATTTCTAACAAATAAACTAACATAATATCTTCAATAACTTAATAATAATGACGGAAATATGGAATTTAAGTACACTATGTCGGTGTTGTCATACGGACGGGTGTTTCAAGGATCTGAGCCGTCTTCATCACAGTGACGAAGGTCTTGAAATATATGAAGTAATGTTAAAGGAAACTTTTGCGCTCACTGTAAGTAACACTATGTTATTTACTTTATGTAAATCCTTTTAAACTTAAGGATTACAATATAATCAATAATCAGCCAAACAAAAAAAAAGAATAAAAATTTAAAGAATTCTGATTATGTCAACATACAAACTTTTCTAGAATCTATCTTTAGTAGTTTTGTCAGTATATCAAACTGTATGGTGCACGGTAAGGTCAGCATTATAAAAAAATACTGACAAAAGCTTGTCCGTTTAAGGCAGCCAACCTCGCACACATTCTGCAGGACCATCCCGGAATTTGAGATGTGGTCCCAATTGCTAAAAGTTTGTTAAAGTAAAATTTCCCAATTGATTAAGGTAAAATTTCTACAAATTAATACTTGTAGAAATTTTACTTCTATCTACTACTATCTACTATCGATACGGTTTACTATTGTTTGACAAAAAACGTATGACAAATTTTCATTTTTAAAAACAACGTTAGAAAATCTAATCATTTGACAAACTTTCATTTCTAAAACATATTACTTTAAAATACAGGTTTCGCAAATGCTTTACTTCGCAAATATTCCACTTGTTAAAAAATGACTAAATAATTTGTTTGTCTAATTGGTGTTTTTACAAAATGACAGAAGATAACGTATTAGTAAAAAACAAACGCCTTTTGTATGTTACAAAAGGAGGTATTTTGGATAATTTTACTAAAGTACGTCAATTTAAAAAAAATACACTGCCTGCTTAACTAAGCGAAATAAGTAGAATTCAGTACTAGCTTCGGTTCTTCTCGTTGTGGTCGCAGTTCTAACCTAACCTAACGTAGCCATTTTGTCAAATGTTATTTATGCTATACGTTGTTTTGCCTTCTACATATTTAAAAAATAATCCATTATATGCAATAAAGTTTTGACATAACAAAATTTTGTCTGGTAAATAATTTGTCAAATGTGTAGTTTGTTAAACAAAAGTTTGTAAAATGATTAGATATATGATTTATCAAGTATAATTTTGTCAAACGTTATAACGTTGTTTTATAAAAGAAAATTAGTCATTTGTATTTTGTCAAATGATTAGACACCTATCTATACATTATAAGTCTACAAATTTGAACAAGAATGACAATAATAAATTATAAACAAGTATTCTGACAACAGTTGCTAGGAATGTCAATTCCTAACATTCACCTCTCTGATGAGGATCTCCTATAGAAGACCAATCCTTAAAAAAAAATAAAAAATAAAAGACCTCTATCGTACCCTGTTGTGGGCTACTCTTGTCCACATTGGTCCAGCTGTCACAATGATATCATCTCCCGAACGTTTGACAAATTTATTTTTCATTAGCTTAACTAGATAAACAATTAGCGTGTATAGGCTATGCTATAGATGCCTGCAACACGAGAGATATCATGTCGTGTTCAATTTCCAGATATGTCGGCCTCCGCCTCAAGTGGAAGCATCATACTCAATATGTGACAACTGTATAAACAAGTTGAGAGATGCATCTCAGTTCAGACTTCAAGTGCTCGCCTGTGAGGCTAAGTTTCAAGTTTATTGTACTAGTAAGTATTATTAAATCATCATTCATCATTTCAACCCACAAACGTACCACTGCTGGGCACGGGTCTCCTTCAAAGAATGTGGAGGGAATTTAGTCTACTATACTATGCTGGCCAGACGGGTTAGTATTGCCTTTGTTTGGAATTTTCCATTTCTCGCAGTGCTCTTGTCTCCATAAGGTTACTCCCTAAGTCACCTTTTACAACACCCGCAAATTGAGATTATTAACCTTTTGACCACCACGTCAAATCGGTATCGCCGTGCCTTGTACGCCAAGCTTTTAAAATACAGTACATTTTTGACGTGTCATGCCGTCATTGGCGTGGTGAGCACATTTTCACTTTACGTGTATAGTCTCTGGCGTATTCTTAAAAAAACTTAGTTTAAATAAAACTGCAGGGGTACAGTGCTGTTGTTTAAGTTAATTGTTTCTGTATATTAGTATCGATATGCAGTTTATATTTTAATTACTTAAATATTTTTAGATGAACAATTTCTAAATGGTCTTGTGGAGAATATAAAGGCAGAAGAATCTAGTTTCTCGGTACATGATGAACAGGCTATGGATAATGATGACCAGGCTATCGATAATGATGAACAAGCTACGGATAATGATGACCAGGCTATTGATAATGATGAACAAGCTACGGATAATGATGAACAGGCTACGGATAATGATGAACAGGCTACGGATAATGATGACCAGGTTATGGAAAATGAGGACCAGTATTTTCATCAAGGTAACTGCTCCATGTAGCCTGCTCTATCAACTTAAGGTGGATGTTCCAATACACCTCCATTAATTTTACTGGCACTATTGTCTCTGAACATTTCTTTGAACTCTTCTAGAATAAAAGGCCCGCGTAGCCACGCGCTGGGCTTTGCTCCCATCGTTCTTAATTTTGCCACTGCTCAGCTCCTATTGGTTGTAGCGTGAAGTTATATAGCCTACAACCTTTCTCGACAAATGAGTTATCCAACACTAAAAGAATTTTCAAATTGGACCGATAGTTCCTGAGATCTTAGCATTAAACCAAACAAACAAACTACAGTTTTATAATATTAGTAAAAACATTGTTTGTATTTCTTACAGATATGTTAGCACCAGAAGTAGACATATCAAATCTCTATAAACAAATAGAAGGCAATAAGTTGACATCTAACAATAATAAGTTGAAATCTGACAATAATAAGTTGAAGTCTGACAATAATAAGTTGAAATCTAACAATAATAAGTTGAAATCTGACAATAATAAGTTGAAATCTAACAATAATAAGATGAAAACTATAGGTGAGTTATTATTACTTTCTTTAAATAAATCGTCCCATTAGAAGAATAATGTTTTATCTTCACATAAAACAAAAATGAAATGATTAAAAAATTCGGCATTAAAAACCGTAAACTATCGATTGATAAATTTTTATTTTATTCTTTAGTCAGTATTTTACAAAATACAAATTTGATCAATTGATAGTTTACGGTTTTTAATGCCAAATTTATAATAATTTCATTTTTGTTTTATCTGAAGATAAGACATAATTCTTCTAATGGGACGAAATATTTGATATTTATTTTACACATTAAGACCAAAGTAAGTAAGTAAAAAATATAAACTTGTATTATGGGATATAGATAACTAATAAACATAAATTATATAGATTTCTATATACATACACATTTTTACATAAGTGGAAGACAAGCAGGCGGCCTGATGGTAAGTGGTTACCGCCGCTCATGGACATTGGCAATGTTAGGGGCACAGACAAGCCGCCTACCTTATAAAAATAATAATATTCTACCACATTTACACAGCGCCATCTAGTCCCAAAGTAAGCAATTATATTTGCTTGTGTTATGGGTACTAAACAACTGATATACTACTTAAATATTTTTTTTTTTGTAAATACATGCATATTATAGATAAATTACAACCAGACACAGAACAAACATTTATGCTCATCACACAAAGATTTGTTCTGGGTGGGGATCGAACCCACGACCTCCGGTTTAGCAGTCAGGGTCACTAACCACTAGACCAACAGGCCAGTCTCCAGACCTCGAGAGGATAGCTCTCTTTAAACCTTGTTTGAAGAAGAATATGCCATAGCTCTCAGGAAACATCGCTGCGGGAAGTTCGCCCCAGAGCAAGTTTTTTGCTAGGTCACTTTACACGCTACCCAAATTGTAAATTATTTACGAGCTCTCACTACTCTTTACACTATCCTAACATCTCCATCTTCCCCTTGTTACCTTACGCCTTACTTTCAATATCTTAGCTCTGTCCACAACAGAAACCTTCGCTCCTCAAATAATCGCCTCCTTGTTTGTAATTCCCACTCATCTGATTTTTTTCATTTTTTCATTCAATCCATCCTTCTCTGGAATGCCCTACCTCAGGGAATCAGGATGAGCACAAGCCGTTTCACTTTTAAAAGAAGAGTCCGTGAACTATTATTAAAAGGATAGTTTGGCAGATTCTTCTCTTTTTATTTTTTTTATTTCTTCGTTTGTTCTTATCACCATCATCATCAGCCCCTCGCATCACGTATTCTTCTCCATATATATATTTATATACATATATATTTATTTATATACATATATATTTATTATATATTTATTTTATATATACATATACACGTATGTACAGAAAATCCGCAATTTTACTTTACATGCACCTACTTTGACATATCTCTGCATCACCCAAAGGTAGACTGGTAGATAATGCCTTAGGCATTAAGTCCGCCTATACATTATATTGTGTATGAAGTTTAAATAAATAAATTACCAAAGATTGTAACTATCCATTTTTTTTAAAAGAGTTGCGTGTATTTCTTGCCACTTCTTCTCATAGCTCCACCCCGTCAGCGAACTGGTTGTTGGCAAATGACATTACTTTTCGGATAACCTGTTACATTCTTAACTTGTGACTTTCATAATACTATGTAACCTAGATGAATAAATGAGATTTCATTTCGAGCCGGCACGTACGTGGGAGGAATGATCGCTGGAATCTTACCGTTTTAGAGGATATCGGCTCCAGGTACTGTGGATGAAGCCTACAGCGGTGTCGAATGGTGCGATGATAAAAAGGCTGATATGATATAACTCCAAAACAAACATTTGCAAGTGTTCTCGGGGCTGTCCCCGGGTCGAAAAGAATATTTGTATGACTCGAACACTGGTATCCGCGCCACCGAAACAGTTAAATCTATCTATTGGTGAAAACTGCATGAAAATCCATTCAGTAGTTTTTGAGTTTATTGTGAGCAGACAGACAGATGCGGCGAAAGAATACATTTTATTATTTAATGTTTCAGTTAAAAAGAAGGGACGTAGGATAACAGTTAATGTCAATAAAATAATTCGAAGGAAAAAATCTCCGGTAAACCGTAAACAGAAACCAAACCATTTACGTAAGTATATTATAGTAGAAAACGCGCGGGGCTTTGCTTCTGTCGTTCTTTATTTGGCCACTGCTCAGCTCATATTGACCGTAGCGTGATGTTATATAGCCTATAATATTATTCGATAAATAGGCTATCCAACACTAAAATAATTTTAAAATCGGACCAGTAGTTACTGAGATCCTAGCGTTAAACCAAACAAACAAACTCTTTTCTTCTCTTTTCACTTTATAATATTAGTAAAGAAGATGTTTGTATTTCTTGCAGATTCGTTAGCAACCGAAGGAGACATAACAAATCTTTATAAACAAATAGAAGACAATAAGCTGGAATCTAGCGATAATAGGCTGGAGTCTAGCGATAATAACTTGGAATCTAGCGAAAATAAGTCGGAATCTAGCGAAAACCAGCTGGAGTCTAGTGATAAATTCATGGAATCTAGCGATAATAAGCTGGAGTCTAGCGATAATAACTTGGAATCTAGCGATTGTAACTTGGAATCTAGCGATAATAAGTTAAAATCTAGCGATAACAAGTTAAAATCTAGCGATAGTAAGTTGAAATCTAGGGATAATAAGTCGAAATCTAGCAATAATAACTTGAAATCTAGCGATATTAAGTTGAAATCTAGCAATAATAAGTCGAAATCGAGCAATAATAAGTTGAAATCTAGCGATAGTAAGTTGAAATCTCGGGATAATAAGTCGAAATCTAGGGATAATAAGTTGAAATCTAGCGATAATATATTGAAATCTAGCAATAATAATTCGAAATCTAGCAATAATAAGTTGAAATCTAGGGATAATAAGTTGAAATCTAGCAATAATAAGTCGAAATCTAGGGATAATAAGTTGAAATCTAGCAATAATAAGTCGAAATCTAGGGATAATAAGATGAGAAATAAAGGTGAGTCATTGTCTTGTTTAAAATAAATATTTGATATTTATTTTATAGAGCCCAATTTAGACCAAAGTAAGCTAATATAAGCTAATAATTATATAAATAACCTCTAGTGAAAAAGAATAGCTATGTGCTATTCCAAATTATAGTCTTATCTGTGTGGCAATTTTCACACAGATTACTTCAGCCATTCTGGAGTGATTGAGGGAGAAACAGCAAACCTTTCGCATTTGTATTATTATTATTTAATATTTCAGTTAAAAAGGAGCAACATGAGAAAAACAAGACAAATGTAGGAAAAAATGAGAAAATTATCGAAAATGAAAAATCCCCGGAACAGTGTAAACAGAATAAAAAGAGAATACGTAAGTATAAGTATTTTAACTAACACTATTACTTTTCTTTTTAATAATCTAGCTATTGCAGCCAAGAGCACTGCGAGAAATGGAAAATTCAATACAAACCCTGTACCAACCCGTCTGGCCAGCGTGGTATATTAGGCTCAACACCCTCCATTTTGTAGGACTCCGTGCCCAGCAGTGGGACGTTTATGGGTTGAATGATGATGATGATTATGAATATAGATTATAGATATAGAGAATATAGATAATTAGCCGCAGAATCGTTTTTAAATGAAGCTTTGCTTGCTACTCATATAGGTATTTTGAATTTTTTGTCATATACATAATTTTGGCCCCCCGGGCTTCGTTCTGAGCACTGCTCAGCTCCTATTGGCCTTAGCGTGATGTGCCTAGAGCCTTCCTTGACAAATGGGCTATTCAACACTAAAAAAATATTTTAAATCCGAACAGTATTTCCTGAGATTACCGCGTTCAACCAAACAAACTTCGGCTTTAATACGCTAGGATCTCGGGAACTACTGGTTATAGACTATAATACTACTACTAGCAGGAAGGTTATAGACTATATACCATCATGGTACAGCCAATAGGAGCTCAGCAGTGGGAAAAAGAACGACGGGAGCGAAGCTCCTAGTAAGTTAAATATACATATGTATTAACTTGATATTTTGCTATTCACAGCAATTCGCGGAAATCTAGTAACACAAGTTAAAACAGGCGACACCATCAAATATTCTTGTACAGTTTGTGGCGTCAGTTCTTACATTAAAGTCGAGGTATTGAAGCACGTACGATTGCAACATCCCGGTATTTACAAGTGTGACTTTTGCGAGGTAAATTTCGTGAGTCTCAGCGCACTTTATGGTCATAAAAAACGACATCTTGAAAGAAAAAAATGTAAATTTTGTAGAAAAGAATTCTCAACAAAATTTTCGCTGAAAGAACACGAGAACAGTCATACTAAAGAATTAGTTTATACTTGCGATATTTGTCAGAAACAACTTATGTACAAAAGCACTTTGGTGAAACACATACTTTTAATACACGGCGATAAAAAAGAACAGCTCTGTGATATATGCGGCTGGGCATTTAGACAAAAGTGCAGTTTAGTATCACATATTCGTACTGTGCATTTAAAACTGCGTCCATATGCATGCAAGATATGCGGCAAAACGTATACAGTAAGAAAACACTTAAATTATCATATGCAACGTCATAATGGTAATCCAAAGTCTTACCAGTGTGATGTGTGCCTAAAAAGGTTCGCTGCTCAAACAAATTTGAACATACACAAATTAAGACATGATAATAAATTCAAATGCAGAGATTGTAAGGTTATATTCGATAATAGGGAAGATTATATGGACCATAAGAAAATTCACGCGACTCGATCTATAAGTTCCCTAAAATATCTTTGCAATATTTGCGGTAAATCTTTTATGTCTAAACACACATTAAACAGACATATTGACAGTCATAATGGAAAAAAGTTTCCTTGTGAAATATGCGGAGCAAAATTTTCTGAAAAATCTATGGTGAGAAGGCATGCGTTAGCGAGACATGGTCCTAATGAAAATGTTATATTGAAGAAAACCAGGTGTAATTTGTGTAAGAAACCGTACTATAATATGGAACGTCATATGAGAATACATAGTGTTGATGCTAAGAGGTTCTTCTGTGATATTTGTGGTAAAGGGTATTCTGAAAATAAGGGACTTAATAAACATAAGGAACAGAAACACTTAGGTGTGACGCACGACTGTCCACTGTGTGGTAAGATATATATCAATAAAAGATCTTTGGTGAGACACAAGATTAAAGTTCATAAGAAGGAGGCTGTTGATGATAACACAGTCAGTGATGTATGATGTGAAAATAAATATTTAATTTAAAATATACTCTATTCTTAACACAATAAAGTTCAAATATTAGTATTAACAAATAGTTGCAATTCTCGCCTCGCATATACTCGCGCAACTATACCTTTTCACCAAATATTGGTGGACGTGGATAGAAATTTTGCCATACAAGTATATGGATGCGTGGATGCGCTGACATTCTGCCCATCCACGCCTCGCCGAATTAAAACCACCTTAAGAGGTTAGAGTATACAATAATATTGTCCGGCGAGACCAAAAGTGCGTCGCTGCGAATCGGCTAACTAGAAAACTGCCCTCCTCTCCTCCATGTCTATTCTAATCGACATGTCACTTCAATACATTTGAACACATCACTGACATAATCTATCGACATGTCATGTGATCAATGGACTAATTTGACATGTCGATAGATCCAATAGATTGCCATTGCCACTTGTCTAGGAGGGGCTGTACAGGGGGCTAGACAAGTGGCAATCTATTCGATCTAACTATTCTATCGACATGTCAAATTAGTACATTGATCACATGACATGTCATGTTTACCTATTACTTTGTTCTACCTATTACTATACTATTATATATTTTATTTCATATTTTAATTTAGTTTAAGTAACTTTTAATTTTGTCTATAAAATAAGAATGATGTATGCTTTTAATTGGCAAACATATAAACCAACTTTGTATAAATTAAGTGCTTAAATTTGTAATATTTGTATGTCTTGCCATTAGTGTACCTTATTATAAATAAATAAATGAATGAAAATTTTATTTCAACAAGATAGTAAGTATATAAAAGAATTAAACATTTCTTCACAAAGGAATCCTTATAATTATAATAATATATTGATCCATTATGTTTTCAAAATAATGAACTAGATAGATTATGTCATATAGTTATATAAAAAAACACAACGAAAATTTTAACTACTATGTAATCCTGTAGTGCACATTTTTTGAGAAAGGGACATTTTGAGAAAAGGACTTTTCGATAAAAGGATTTTTTGAGAAATGGTAATTTCGAGAAAAGGACATTTTGGGAAAAGGACATTTTGAGAAAGAACATTTCTAGAAAAGGACATTATGAGAAAGAACATTTGAGAAAAGCACATTATGCGATGATACGATTTAAACATTTCGAATAGAATCGGTGATGATGCCACTTATGTGGGGGGCTGTTAGTGTTAATCTTATATTTGAAAAAAATATTAAGAATGTCATCACTATGACAATGTTGGATTAGCATTGGGCTATATTAAAACATAAGTTTTTTATTTATAATGTATAAATTAACTCAAAAGACTTGACACATAGAATTTATATAAAGTTAAGCGCACGTTTTTATGTCTGACTGTTTTGACTGGCCTGTTGGTCGTGGGTTCGATCCCCACCCAGGACAAATCTTTGTGTGATGAGCATAAAGGTTTGTTCTGTGTCTGGGTGTAATTTATATATAATAAGTATGTATTTACAAAAAAAAGAAATGTATATAAGTATACCCATAACACAAGCAAATATAATTGCTTAATTTGGGACTAGATGGGGCTGTGTGAATGTGGTAGAATATTATTATATTATATTATAATTAATTATAATTCCACTGTTTTAAATTAAATATTTTAATAATAAATAATTAAGTAATTTCATGATTTTTTTTTAATACAACACCGTCCTTAGTGACGCGAGCCCTGTGTCAAAAGTCCCCCTTTTACAAACATATAATTAAAGGAAACTAAGTACACCCAGATTCGAAACAAATATCTATGAACCACACAAATATTTCGGTCTTTGAATACAAAAGGGCCACAAATAAAAAAAAATTGAAAATCGTTTTAGTACAAAGCCCGAACCTTGTACCTCGGTAAATAATCCATCCTAAAAAGTTTATTATAATTAATAACATTTTATTATTTTTTGTTTGGATCCACCTGTCCGGCTGTATGTCATCAATCTTACAATATAAATTTAATTTACTTAGTGATGTCCGATTTGAGATTGAATTTGGAATGCCTATATAAATCGGATGCATTGCAGTTAGGGCATCGGAACCGGTTTTTCCCGGAACCGAAAGAACCGGGAATTCCCGGTTCTAGAGGCTACAAAAAGAACCGGTTCTCAAAATATGAAGAAGCGGGTTTTCGGTTCTTCTACAAATTAGTGATTAACGCCGATCAACTTCGATCAAATAAGCACTAGATACACGTTCGCATACAAAAGCAACGCCAAATAATGGCACTCGACAGTGATACATACTTATTAGATGTATGTATTTATTATACAACAATTCTGTAAATTTTATTAAATAAAATATTCAATTTTTTTCATTCAAAATATATCGTAATAGATTATAGATTTCATCAAAAGGGTTTATTCCCATCCAGTCACACCCAAACCTGTAAGTAATATAATAAGAAAAGTGTGACTTTATGAGAATATAAAATGTTTACTTTTCCTAACAATACACAATGTGACTCGATGCAACTTTTTTCCCATCCAGTAACACCAATATTTGGCAGTGTTACTGGTTGGGAGAAAAAATTGCAAGCAGTTGCATCGAGTAACAGTGTGACATGACGGGAATCTCGATGCCCTAATTGCAGTATATTAATAAATTGGAGTAGATCCAATGTTGGACCGCGAGTCCGTACTTTCCGTATTCCCGTCCGTATTTTGTAATAAGGGGGATAAGATTTAAGCAATATCTCCTAATAAATCCCTTCAAAATAAATAAGACTTGTCAATGTGTCGACCACAGACTACAGATGAAGGCTACAGGGGCAAAAAAACTGCCTTCCTTTAAAGGATTTTATATGAGTACATATTGTTTTGTATTCATACCCGATTTTTGTGTGAACTTGATTGTCCCCTTTTATTATTTGGTGCAATGCATGTCTCTTTCAAAGACTTGTAGGTGTTCCAGTTTCCCTTTTAGTTATACCAAAAATAGATAAAAAGGCCTTGTAGCATACAGCTATTTCTTGTACCTGATCATCTTCTTTTATTCGTACTTTATAGAAGAAATAGTTTTGGTGAAAATTGGCATCCATTTCATTTTTCCTACTACGTCTTCTTTTTATTGAACAAACATTCATCAATCCACATGAATATATTTTGCTCATCTGTAGACTAAGCTATTAAATTCTCTTAACAATTTAACACGATTTTCTGATAAAATCCTTTCAAAACACTTAAGTCTTGAACACCTACAATCCTCACCTGACTCGTTGGTAAATAGTCTCATTTTTTTCACGTTTTCTTCCTCCCTTACTCCTTTGCACAGAGAAAATGTAGTGGTTATATACTCTGTGGCACAGAGTACTTTATGGCTCTTGTTTTATTGTTTATGATAAGATGTAGTATCCCTTTCTCTTATTAGTCTGTGATGATAAGTCCGTAGTATCCACAGAGTACATTATGGTAGTATCCCTTATTAGTCTGTGGATAAGTCAATGTGTTTATGTTACAAAATGTGAATTTGTAACAAATAAACTAACATAATTATCTTCAATAACTTAATAATAATGACGGAAATATGGAATTTAAGTACACTATGTCGGTGTTGTCATACGGACGGGCGTTTCAAGAATCTGAGCCGTCTTTATCACAGTGACGAAGGTCTTGAAATATATGAAGTAATGTTAAAGGAAACTTTTGCACTCACTGTAAGTAACACTATGTTATTTACTTTATGTAAATCCTATTAAACTTACGGATTACAATATAATCAATAATCAGCCAAACAAAAAAAAAGAATAAAAGTTTAAATAATTCTGATTATGTCAACTTACAAACTTTTCTAGAATCTAGTTTGTTATCTTTAGTAGTTTTGTCACTATATCAAACTGTATGGTGCACGGTAAGGTCAGCATTATAAGAAAATACTGATACAGCTTGTCCGCTTAAGGCAGCCAACTTCCCACACATTCTACAAGAAAACTTGAGACATTTTACAAGTTAGTACTTGTAGAAATTTTACTTCTTTCTATCTACTATCTATGCATTATAATTCTACAAGAGATTTGAACAAGAGTGACAATGAAAAATTATAAACAAGTATCCTGACAATGGTTGCTAGAAATGTCAATTCTTAACATTCACCTCCCTGAAGAGGATCTCCTATAGGAGACCAATCCTTTTACAAATGTAGCTTTGTCTGTTATTAGTATGACTGTAAACTAGATAAGCAATTACCATAGCCTATAGACACCTGCAACACAAGAGACATAACATCTTGTTAAATTTCCAGATATGTCGGCCTCCGCCTCAAGTGGAAGCATCATACTCAATATGTGAGAACTGTATAAACAAGTTGAGAGATGCATCTCAGTTCAGACTACAAGTGCTTGCCTGTGAGACTAAGTTTCAAGTTTATTGTACTAGTAAGTATTTTTCAAATCATCATTCATCATTTCAACCCACAAACGTACCACTGCTGGGCACGGGTCTCCTTCAAAGAATGTGGAGGGAATTTAGCCTACTATACCATGCTGAAAAATTAGGTAAGGCTTATGTTCAGCATTGGACTTCGTTGGGCTAATATAATGATGATGATACCACGCTGGCCAGACGGGTTGGTATAGGGTTTGTTTCGAATTTTATATTTCTCGCAGTGCAGCACAATATATATATTTATTATATATACATTATTCCCAAGTCATTTTAGATTATAAAATGTCTTGGGAATAATGTTATTATTGATTTGATATATCTTGTTTGTGTAGAATGACAGTTGTGACGTGGGAGCACTTTGTGAATATTTATGTCAGTTTTCTCGTGGATTTCCTTTATTTTTTTAATAACAGTTTTTTTTATTAAGTTATGTTTTTACAAAATTAAAACTATATTTATTCACAGACTGCCCCTAACGGCTGCATAGCAATGTGTAAAGTGATGCAACCGCAGAGCCTGACTTTTTACTTTTGTTTATTATTTATTTTGTAAACATTCATTTTAACTCAGTGTAGTGCTCTGCTGCATCACTTTACACGCTACCCAAATTGTAAATTACAAAAGATTGTAACTATCCATTTTTTTAAAAAGAGTGGCGTGAGTTTCTTTCCAGTTCTTCTCATAGCTCCAACCCGTCAGCGAACTGGTCGTAGGCAAATTTGCTGACACTACTTTTCGGATAACCTGTTACATTCTTGTGACTTTCATAAGTGTTTCCTTGTAACCTAGATGAATAAACGAGATTTCATTTCATTTCATAAAATATAAACTTTTAATGACCTAAATGTTTTCAGATGAACAATTTCTAAATGGTCTTGTGGAGAATATAAAGGCAGAAGTAGAATCTAGTTTCTTGGTACATGATGAACAGACTATGGATAATGATGACCAGGCTATTGATAATGATGAACAGGCTATGGATAATGATGACCAGGCTATTGATAATGATGACCAGGCTATCGATAATGATGAACAGGCTATGGATAATAATGAACCGGCTATGGATAATGATGACCAGGCTATCGATAATGATGAACAGGCTACGGATAATGATGAACAGGCTACGGATAATGATGACCAGGTTATGGAAAATGAGGACCAGTATTTTCATCAAGGTAACTGCTCCATGTAGCCTGCTCTATCAACTTAAGGTGGATGTTCCAATACACCTCCATTAATTTTGCTGGCACTATTGTCTCTGAACATTTCTTTGAACTTTCCTAGAAAAAAAGGCCCGCGTAGCGTCGCGCTGGGCTTCGCTCCCGTCTTTCTTCATTTGGCCACTGCTAAGCTCCTATTGGTTGTAGCGTGAAGTTATATAGCCTACAACCTCTCTCGACAAATGGGTTATCCAACACTAAACTTTTCAAATTGGACCGATAATAAAGATATAAAGATCTTAGCATTAAACCAAACAAACTAACTCTATGGTTTTATAATATTAGTAAAAACATTGTTTGTATTTCTTACAGATTTGTTAGCACCAGAAATAGACATATCAAATCTCTATAAACAAATAGAAGGCAATAAGTTGACATCTAACAATAATAAGTTGAAATCTGACAATAATAAGTTGAAATCTGACAATAATAAGATGAAAACTATAGGTGAGTTATTATTACTTTCTTTAAATAAATATTAGACATTTATTTTAGAGAGCCCCATTTAGACCAAAGTAAGCTAATATAAACTTGTATTATGGGATATAGATAACTAATAAACACAAAATATATAGATTTCTATATACATACACATTTTTACATAAGTGGAAGACAAGCAGGCGGCCTGATGGTAAGTGGTTACCGCCGCTCATGGACATTGGCAATGTTAGGGGCACAGACAAGCCGCCTACCTTGAGAGGATAGCTCTCTTTAAACCTTGTTTGAAGAAGAATATGCCATAGCTCTCAGGAAACATCGCTGCGGCAAGTTCGCCCCAGAGCTTTTTTTGCTAGGTCACTTTACACGCTACCCAAATTGTAAATTAACAAAGATTGTAACTATCCATTTTTTTCAAGTGGCGTGTGTTTCTTGCCACTTCTTCTCATAGCTTCACCCCGTCAGCGATTTCATTTCGAGCCGGCACGTACGTGGGAGTAATGATCGCTGGAATCTTACCGTTTTAGAGGATATCCAGGTACTGTGGATGAAGTCTATAGCGGTGTCGAATGGTGCGATGATAAAAAGGCTAATATGATATAACTCCAAAAAGAAACATTTGCAAGTGTTCTCGGGGAGGTCCCCGGGTCGACACAAATATTTGTATGACTTGAATCCGAAAACTCAGAAACTGCAATCTTATACACTGGTATCCGCGCCACCGAAACAGTTAAAGTTAATTCAGTAGTTTTTGAGTTTATTGTGAGCAGACAGACAGATGCGGCGAAGGAATACATTTTATTATTTAATGTTTCAGTTAAAAGAAAGGGACGTAGGATAACAGTTAATCTCAAGAAAATAATTCGAAGGAAGAAATCTCCGGTAAAGCGTAAACAGAAACCAAACCATTTACGTAAGTATATTATACTAGAAATCGCGCGGGGCTTCGTTTCTGTTGTTCTTTATTTGGCCGCTGCTCAGATTGACCGTAGCGTGATGTTATATAGCCTATAATCTTATTCGATAAATAGGCTATCCAACACTAAAATAATTTTAAAATCGGACCAGTAGTTACTGAGATCCTAGCGTTAAACCAAACAAACAAACTCTTTTCTTCTCTTTTCACTTTATAATATTAGTAAAGAAGATGTTTGTATTTCTTGCAGATTCGTTAGCAACCGAAGGAGACATAACAAATCTTTATGAACAAATAGAAGACAATAATCTGGAATCTAGCGATAATAAGCTGGAATCTAGCGATAATAAGTTGGAATCTAGTGATAATAGGCTGGAGTCTAGCGATAATAACTTGGAATCTAGCGAAAATAAGTCTGAATCTAGCGATAACAAGCTGAAGTCTAGCGATAAATACATGGAATCTAACGATAATCAGCTAGAATCTAGCAATAATAAACTGGAGTCTAGTGATAATAACTTGGAATCTAGCGATTGTAACTTGGAATCTAGCGATAATAAGTTGATATCTAGCGATAACAAGTTGAAATCTAGCGATAGTAAGTTCAAATCTAGGGATAATAAGTTGAAATCTAGCAATAATAACTTGAAATCTAGCAATAAGAAGTCAAAATCTAGCAATAATAAGTTGAAATCTAGGGATAATAAGTTGAAATCTAGCAATAATAAGTTGAAATCTAGCAGTAATAAGTTGAAATCTAGGGATAATAAGTTGAAATCTAGGGATGATAAGTTGAAATCTAGCAATAATAAGTTGAAATCTAGGGATAATAAGATGAGAAATAAAGGTGAGTCATTACTTTTTTAAAATAAATATTATCGATCGATACCCAAATAGTCAAAATCCATCCAGCCGTTTGGAAGATTCATGGGAATAAAGAAATTTACAAACATACAAGATACGCGCGAAAAACAATACCCGTCCTGACAGTCGGGTAAAAATATAAATAACCTCTAGTGAGAAAGTATAGCTATGTGCTATTCCAAATTATAGTCTTATCTGTGTGGAAATTTTCACACAGATTACTTCAGCCATTCTGGAGTGATTGAGTGATAAACAGCAAACCTTTCGCATTTATATTATTAGTATTTTATATTTCAGTTAAAAAGGAGCAATATGAGAAAAAACAGACAAATGTAGGAAAAAATGAGAAAATTATCGAAAATGAAAAATCCCCGGAACAGTGTAAACAGAATAAAAAAAGATTACGTAAGTATAAGTATTTTAACTAAGACTATTACTTTTCTTTTTAATAATCTAGCTATTGCAGACAAGAGCACTGCGAGAAAAGGAAAATTCAAAACAAACCCTGTACCAACCCGTCTGGTCAGCGTGGTATATTAGGCTCAACACCCTCCATTTTGTAGGAATCCGTGCCCAGCAGTGGGACGTTTATGGGTTGATATGATGATGATGATGATTATGAATCTAGATAATTAGCAGCAAAATCGTTTTTAGATGAAGCTTTGCTTGGTATCATATAGGTTTTTTGAATTTTTGAATTGTGAATTTTTTTTATTTAATTTGGATCATATACATGATGATTTCCCCCGCGGGCTTCTTTCTGAGCACTGCTCAGCTCCTATTGGCCTTAGCGTGATGTTATAGCCTAGAGCCTTCCTTGACAAATGAGCTATTCAACACTAAAAGAATGTTTTAAATCCGACCAGTATTTCCTGAGATTACCGCGTTCAACCAAACAAACTTCGGCTTTAATACGCTAGGATCTCGGGAACTCGTGTTGGATAGCCCATTTATCGAGGAAGGTTATAGACTATATATCATCACGGTACAGCCAATAGGAGCTCGGCAGTGGGAAAAAGAACGACGGAAGCGAAGCTCCTAGTAAGTTAAAAAAGGATATGATGTATTAACTTGATATTTTGCTATTCACAGCAATTCGCGGAAATCTAATAACACAAGTTAAAACAGGCGACACCATCAAATATTCTTGTACAGTTTGTGGCGTCAGTTCTTACATTAAAGTCGAGGTATTGAAGCACGTGCGATTGCAACATCCCGGTATTTACAAGTGTGACTTTTGCGAGGTAAATTTCGTGAGTCTCAGCGCACTTTATGATCATAAAAAACGACATCTTGAAAGAAATAAATGTAAATTTTGTAGCAAAGAATTCTCAACAAAATTTTCTTTGAAAGAACACGAAAATAGTCATACTAAAGAATTCGTTTATACTTGCGATATTTGTCAGAAACAACTTATGTACAAAAGCACTTTGGTGAAACACATACTTTTAATGCACGGCGATAAAAAAGAACTGCTCTGTGATATATGCGGCTGGGCATTTAGACAAAAGTGCAATTTAGTATCACATATTCGTATTGTACATTTAAAACTGCGTCCACATCCATGCAAGATATGCGGCAAAACGTATTCAGTTAGAAGACACTTAAATTATCATATGCAATCTCATAATGATAATCCTAAGCCTTACCAGTGTGATGTGTGCCTAAAAAGGTACGCTGCTCAAATAAATTTGAACATACACAAATTAAGACATGATAATAAATTCAAATGCAGAGATTGTAAGGTTATATTCGATAATAGGGAAGATTATATTAACCATAAGAAAATTCACGCGACTCGATCTATAAGTTCCCTAAAATATCTTTGCAATATTTGCGGTAAATCTTTTATGTGTAAACACACATTAAACAGACATATTGACAGTCATAAAGGAAAAAAGTTTCCTTGTGAAATATGCGGAGCAAAATTCTCTCAAAAGTTTATGGTGAGAAGGCATGCGTTAGCGAAACATGGTCCTAATGGAGATGTTATATTGAAGAAAACCAGGTGTGATTTGTGTAAGAAACCGTACTATAATATGGAACGTCATATAAGAATACATAGTGTTGATGCTAAGAGGTTCTTCTGTGATATTTGTGGTAAAGGGTATTCTGAAAATAAGGGACTTAATAAACATAAGGAACAGAAACACTTAGGTGTGACGCACGACTGTCCACTGTGTGGTAAGAAATATATCAATAAAAAATCTTTGGTGACACACAAGATTAAAGTTCACAAGAAGGAGGCTGTCTATGATAACACAGTCAGTGATGATTTAGATTTAACTAATGCTAAATAGTACTGTATATAATGTCGTAGGATGATTTGATAATTCAGATTTTCGCAAAACTTCTAGGGATTCTGCGAATGCAATGGTGAAAAATTAAAAAAAAACCGGCGCACGAAGGGTTCCTTACTATATATCTATAAAAACATGTGATTATTTCAAGCGTCAACCTTTTGCCGTTATCAATATCAAGCAAAACGAGCAAATAATCACGTCTGTTATATGGGAGCCCACTTAAAATTTATTTTATTCTGTTTTTTGTTATAAAAAGAAAGAAAAAAATAAATACATCATCTGTGAAAATTTCAACTGTCTAACTATCACGGTTCATGAGATACAGCCTATTGACGGATGGACAGACATAAAGACGGATGGACAGCGGAGTCTTAGTAATAGGGTCTCATTTTACCCTTTGGGTACGGAACCCTAAAAATAACCACGAAGACTTCAGACAGCCTTCTAACCTTAATTATCTATGTCGGGTGCGCCCAAAAGAAACCTATAGTTTTCCATACATGTTTTGACAATTGACTAATTATCCGCGTTTTGGCAAAATTCCTAGGAACTTCGCGAAAATTCGAACTATTAAATCATCCTACGACATTCATTCCGAAACTACGTAATGCAGATGTTTTAAACAAAGTAAATATATACTCTATTCTAAGAAAAATAAAGTTCAAATATTAGTACTAACAAATAGCTGCAATTCTCGCCTCGCACATACTCGCGCAACTAGACCTTTTCACCAAATGTTGGTGGACGTGGATAGAAATTTTGCCATACAAGTATATAGATGCGTTGATGGGCAGACATTGTGCACATCCACGCCTCGCCGAATTAAAACCACCTTAAGAGGTTAGAGTATACAATAATATTGTCCGGCGAGACCAAAAGTGCGTCGCTGCGAATCGGCTAACTAGAAAACTGCCCTCCTCCTCCATGTCTATTCTAATCGACATGTCACTTCAATACATTTTAACCCATCACTGACATAATCTATCGCCATGTCAAATTAGTACATTGATCACGTGACATGTCGATAGCTTATGTCAGAGATGTGTTCAAATGTATTGAAGTGACATTTAAATATTTCGAATAGAATTGGTGATGCCACTTGTGTGGGGGGCTGTTAGTGTTTACTACACATTTTATATTACGTTATACGGTCTGTCTGTCCGTACTCCGTACTATTACATTATTAATTTGAATATGTTGGATTAGCATTGGGCTACATTAAAACATAAGTTTTTTTATTTATAATGTATAAATTAACTCAAAAGACTTGACACATAGAATTTTTATAAAGTTAAGCGCACGTTTTTATGTCTTAATTAATTATAATTCCACTGTTTTAAATGAAATATTTTAAGAATTAAATAATTCAAGTAATTTCATGATTTTTTTTTATACAACACCCTTCTTAGGGAAGCGAGCCCTGTCATGTCACAGGGGACTTTACAAACATACAATTAACGGACACAAAGTACACCCAGACTCGAAACAAATATCTATGAACCACACAAATATTTCGCTCTTTGAATACATAAGGGCCACAAAAAAAAAAAAATCAATATCGTTTTATTGCAAAGCCCTAAACCTTGTACCTCGGTAAGTAATCCATCCTAAAAAGTTATTAAAACATAATAAATCCATACTTATAAATAATTTGCATTGTTTATTGATTGATTTATTATAATTAATAACATTTTATTATTTTTTGTTTGATCCATCCATTATTTGTTTCGTCTCGGTGGCTGTATGTCATCAATCTTGCAATATAAATTTAACTTAGTGATGTCCGATTTGAGATTGAATTAGGGTTGCCTAAATATAATCTGGAATAGCGATAATAAGCTGGAATCTAGCGATAATAGGCTGGAGTCTAGCGATTATAACTTGGAATCTAGCGATAACAAGTTGAAATCTAGCAATAATAAGTTGAAATCTAGCGATAATAAGTTGAAATCTAGCAATAATAAGTTAAAATCTAGGGATAATAAGTTGAAATCTAGGGATAATAAGTTGAAATCTAGGGATAAGTTGAAATCTAGGGATAATAGTTGAAATCTAGGGTACTAAATTAAAATCTAGGGATAGTAAGTTGAAATCTAGCAATAATAAGTTGGAATCTAGCGATAATAAGTTGAAATATAGCAATAATAATTTGAAATATAGCGATAATAAGTTGAAATCTAGCAATAATAAGTTGAAATCTAGCGATAATAAGTTGAAATCTAGCAATAATAAGTTAAAATCTAGGGATAATAAGTTGAAATCTAGGGATAATAAGTTGAAATCTAGGGATAAGTTGAAATCTAGGGATAATAGTTGAAATCTAGGGTACTAAATTAAAATCTAGGGATAGTAAGTTGAAATCTAGCAATAATAAGTTGGAATCTAGCGATAATAAGTTGAAATATAGCAATAATAATTTGAAATATAGCGATAATAAGTTGAAATCTAGGGATAATAAGTTGAAATCTAGGGATAATAAGTTGAAATCTAGGGATAATAAGTTGAAATCTAGCGATAATAAGTTGAAATTTAGGGCTAATAAGTTGAAATCTAGGGATAATAAGTTGAAATCTAGGGATAATAAGTTGAAATCTAGGGATAATAAGTTGAAATCTAGGGTAATAAGTTGAAATCTAGGGATAGTAAGTTGAAATCTAGCAATAATAAGTTGGAACCTAGCGATCATAAGTTGAAATATAGCAATAATAATTTGAAATCTAGCGATAATAAGTTGAAATCTAGGGGTAATAAGTTGAAATCTAGCAATAATAAGTTGAAATTTAGGGCTAAAGTTGAAATCTAGGGATAATAAGTTGAAATCTATCGATAATAAGTCGAAATCTAGGGATAATAAGTCAAGAAATAAAGGTGTCATTACTTTTCTAAATAAATATTTGATATTTATTTTACAGAGCCCAATTTAGACCAAAGTAAGCTAATATAAGCTAATAATAATAGGAAAGCTATGTGCTATTCCAAATTATAATCATTATCATAATCTTTATTGCTTTAAATAGGGTACATATAGGTGTTACATTAAAGGTAAGAATATAAGCTCTAGCCCATCCAGCCATCTTCGATAGCATGCAAATATAATAAAATTTAAACTAAATAAGAATTAAATTAAAATAAATTAAATTATCGATAATGTTATTCATTACATTTAATTCAAATTTCATCTTCAGGTACATTTCAAAATAAATAGATAACATACATTCGAAGCACGCATCATTATACATATAAATATAAATAAATTAACATTATTCTACTTACCCACGCTATTCTAAGAATAATAATATAATAATAATATTCTACCACATTCACACAGCGCCATCTAGTCCCAGAGTAAGCAATTATATTTGCTTGTGTTATGGGTACTAAACAACTGATATACTACTTAGACACATTTTTTTTTTGTAAATACATACATATTATAGATAAATTACACCCAGACACAGAACAAACCTTCATGCTCATCACAAAAAGATTTGTCCTGGGTGGGGATCGAACCCACGACCTCCGGCTTAGCAGTCAGGGTCACTAACCACTAGACCAACAGGCCCGTCTACATATATAAGAACTCCTTAATAGAATAAAATGTATTCCCTAATAACCAAATGCTTAGCGATGGTACAAATTTATTAGTGTGTATGTCTTTAATACTTTCTGGTATGCAATTAAATATTTTGACACATCAGGTAACAATTTTTTTGTAGTCTAGTACTTCTAAGAACAAAGTCAAGTACTATCCTATATATAAAGTCTTATCTGTGTGGCAATTTTCACACAGATCACTTCAGCCATTCTGGAGTGATTGAGGGAGAAACAGCCAACCTAGCTTTCGCATTTATAATATTAGTATTTAATCATCAGCAAATCATTAATGTCCCACTCTGGGATCGGGTCTCCTCTCCTCTATCTAGAGAGCTAAGAGGGTTAAGGCCATAATCCACACACGCTGGCCTAGTGCGGGTTGGTGGATCAGACATACACTTAGAATTACTTCTAGTGTTGGTGGGTTTCCTTATTAATTCCACAAAGTGAAATCCACATTGGTACTGCTGGTCGGAATCGAACTCCGACCGCGTGTTTAGCACGCCGGTCACTTATCCATTCAACCACCATCGCTTAGTATTTTAGTAGTACTTAGTATTTAATATTTCAGTTAAAAAGGAGCAACATGAGAAAAACAGACAAATGTAGGAAAAAATGAGAAAATTATCGAAAATGAAAAATCCCCGGAACAGTGTAAACAGAATAAAAAGAGATTACGTAAGTATAAGTATTTTAACCAACACTATTACTTTTCTTTTTAATAATCTAGCTATTGCAGACGAGAGCACTGCGAGAAAAGGAAAATTCGAAACAAACCCTGTACCAACCCGTCTCGCCAGCGTGGTATATTAGGCTCAACACCCTCCATTTTGTAGGAATCCGTGCCCAGCAGTGGGACGTTTATGGGTTGAAATGATGATGATGATGATGATTATGAATCTAGATAATTAGCAGCAGAATCGTTTTTAAATGAAGCTTTGCTTGCTACTCATATAGGTATTTTGAATTTTTTGTCATATACATAATTTTGCCCCCCCGGACTTCGTTCTGAGCACTGCTCAGCTCCTATTGGCCTTAGCGTGATGTTATAGCCTAGAGCCTTCCTTGACAAATGGGCTATTCAACACTAAAAAAATATCTTAAATCCGACCAGTATTTCCTGAGATTACCGTGTTCAACCAAACAAACTTCGGCTTTATAACGCTAGGATCTCGGGAACTACTGGTCCGATTTGAAAAATGCTTATAGTGTTGGATAGCCCATTTATCGAGGAAGGTTATAGACTATATAATATCACGGTACAGACAATAGGAGCTCGGCAGTGGGAAAAAGAACGACGGAAGCGAAGCTCCTAGTAAGTTAAAAAAGGATATGATGTATTAACTTGATATTTTGCTATTCACAGCAATTCGCGAAAATCTAATAACACAAGTTAAAACAGGCGACACCATCAAATATTCTTGTACAGTTTGTGGCGTCAGTTCTTACATTAAAGTCGAGGTATTGAAGCACGTACGATTGCAACATCCCGGTATTTACAAGTGTGACTTTTGCGAGGTAAATTTCGTGAGTCTCAGCGCACTTTATGATCATAAAAAACGACATCTTGAAAGAAATAAATGTAAATTTTGTAGCAAAGAATTCTCAACAAAATTTTCTTTGAAAGAACACGAGAACAGTCATACTAAAGAATTAGTTTATACTTGTGATATTTGTCAGAAACAACTTATGCACAAAAGCACTTTGCTGAAACACATACTTTTAATGCACGGCGATAAAAAAGAACTGCTCTGTGATATATGCGGCTGGGCATTTAGACAAAAGTGCAATTTAGTATCACATATTCGTATTGTACATTTAAAACTGCGTCCACATCCATGCAAGATATGCGGCAAAACGTATTCAGTTAGAAGACACTTAAATTATCATATGCAGTCTCATAATGATAATCCTAAGCCTTACCAGTGTGAAGTGTGCCCAAAAAAGTTCGCTACTCAAATCAATTTGAACATACACAAATTAAGACATGATAATAAATTCAAATGCAGATATTGTAAGGTTATATCCGATAATAGGGAAGATTATATTAACCATAAGAAAATTCACGTGAAAATTCGCGCAAAAAATCGCGTGTGTTCCCTAAAATATCTTTGCAATATTTGCGGTAAATCTTTTGTGTCTAAATACACATTAAGCAGACATATTGACAGACATAGCGGAAACAAGTTTCCTTGTGAAGTATGCGGAGCAAAATTTTCTGAAAAATTTATGGTGAGAAGGCATGCGTTAGCGAAACATGGTCCTAATGGAGATGTTATATTGAAGAAAACCACGTGCAATTTGTGTAAGAGACCGTACTATAATATGGAACGTCATATGAGAATACATAGTGTTGATGCTAAGAGGTTCTTCTGTGATATTTGTGGTAAAGGGTATTCTGAAAATAAGGGACTTAATAAACATAAGGAACAGAAACACTTAGGTGTGACGTATGACTGTCCACTGTGTGGTAAGAAATATATCCATAAAAAATCTTTGGTGATACACAATATTAAAGTTCACAAGAAGGAGGCTGTTGATGATAACACAGTCAGTGATGATTTAGATTTAACTAATGCTAAATAGTACTGTATATAATGTCGTAGGATGATTTGATAATTCGGATATTCCCAAAATTCCTAGGGATTTGGCGAATGTATTGGTGGAATAGTAAAAAAACCGGCCAAGCGCGACTCGCGTACGAAGGGTTCCGTACCATTTAATTGTCTGCCTGTTGCCAAAAAACCCTATCGTTTGCCAGTAAGATTCAGGACATGTTTTCACAATTAATTAGCCATTTTATTGGCGAAATTCTCAAAAATTCCAATTATCTAATTATCCTACGACATTTCTGAAACTATATAATGATGCAGAAGTTTTTAACAAAGTAAATATATACTCTATTCCTAGAGCAATAAAGTTCAATCTGCGAGGCGAGAATTGCAACTATTTGTTAGTACCATAGTACTAACAAATAGTTGAAATTCTCGCCTCGCAGATAATCGCGATGAGAAAGATGGGTTCGCGTGGATAGAAATTTTTCCATACAAGTATAAAATCTCTGCCAATTCACGCCTCGCCGGTTTAAAACCACCTTTAGAGTTTATTAATAGTATAAAATAATATTGTCCGGCCTTTTGATAGTGCGTCGCTACGAATCGGTTAAGAGCGTATCTACAAACAAGGTGACAACGACGCAATTTAGTGTCATATTGCGTGGTTACAATTTTTATTGAAATTAAACTGGCCTGTTGGTCTAGTGGTTAGTGACCCTGACTGCTAAGCCGGTGGTCGTGGGTTCGATCCCCACCCAGGACAAATCTTTGTGAGATGAGCATAAAGGTTTATTCTGGGTCTGGGTGTAATTTATCTATAATATGTAAAAAAAAGTATTTAAGTAGTATATCAGTTGTTTAGTACCCATAACACAAGCAAATATAATTGCTTACTTTGGGACTAGATGGCTGTGTGAATGTGGTAGAATATTATATTATTATTAATCGGAGTCATTTTTTTAAATGTTTTGAAATACATTTTTTTTTTGAATTAGGTGAAGTGTGTACAAGGTATGAAATCATTGCGTTTACAGTTTATATATCTATTTATATATAGATATAAATAGATTATATGCAAATAACACACTAGAACTTGCAAGGCGTTATTTTCATAGTAAAATAAATGTAAGCACTACGGATACCTATTTACTTTTTAGGGTTCCGTAGTTCTGACTAGGAACCCTTATAGTTTCGTTATGTCCGTCTGTCTGTCTGTCTGTCCGAGGTTTTGCTAAGAGACCGTTAGTACTAGAAATCTGTAATTTTGTAGGAGTGTGTATATCAATTACGTCGACAAAGTGGTAAAATAAAATTTTGGAAAATATATTTTTTTAGGGTAGCTCCCATACATGTAAAGTGGCGATGAATTTTTTTTTTGTCGTCTATCCCATTTTGTGGGGTATCGTTGAATAGGTCTTCTAAAATGACTTGAGGGTTACTAACATTATTTTTCGATTGAATGGTCCATTTACGAAATATTAAACTTAAAAGAGCAAATTTTTGTTCCAGTAGGGCGTCCCCCCCCCTCTAAAAGCTAAACTGCTGGCTTGAAAAATCTGGAAAAATTCATGATGATAGTGCATTTTATGAACTTTAAATGAAAACTATAGCGGTTAAGATAACTTTATTAGTTTAGCAGTAATAGTCGTTGAACTTGGGTGTTGGATAATTTTGTACCAAATACAAAATACTTAACATTAATCCTTTATAGTGACTAAGATAAAGTAGTTGCTTCTTTATAACGGGTAAAGACTTGCATTTAAAAACAAAATATCAAGTAAATAATACATCCATACATATTATAAAAGGCTTTGTCCTGCCTGACTGACTGACTGACTGACAGACAACGCACAGCCTAAACCGCTGGTCGTAGCTACTTGAAATTTGGAGGGTGTATTTGTCCTAATGTCTAGAGGTGTACTAAGAAAGGGTTTTTTAAAATTCAATCCCTAAGGGGTGAAAAGGGATAAAAACGATTGTATGAAACTTCTTTGTTTTTTAACTTAAAGATTTGAAAATTTGTTATGGGGTACTACTATCAAAATAAAAAATACCCTCATCAATATTTTTGACAAGGGTGGCTTTGGAAGGGTGAAATTGGGGATGAAACGTTGTATGAAAAGATCTTTGTTTTGAAGTTAACGTTTTGCAAATTAGTATTGGGATAGGAACTTAAAATGTTGTTTTTAATGTTTTTGATAGGGGGTGAAATATTAAATAGACAGTTCTTTGTTTTTCAAGTTATATGTTTGGTAATACGCAATTAGAACTTCAGTTAAGATGTGAGTTAATGGGTTGTTTTTGGTGTTTGAAAAACTTACCCTAAGGGATGAAATAGGTGTGAAAATTATTAGAAATTGATATGGATGTCGTTTTCAAGGTTTTCAGGGACGCTGATTACGAAAATGTTATCTATATTGACGTAAAATGAAATTCAACTCCTGTAGTGGGGTGTCGTAGAATTCATGAATTGCACTTAAAACAAAGATCTATGTAATATCGAAATCTACGCGGACGAAGTCGCGGGCAAAAGCTAGTGATATATAAATTTGCTTACTAAGCAATTGAAAAACTTACTTATCTAAAATTTTAAAAAAATAACACCCTGTACTTTTATGGCATAGATCTATAGGTTCAACCATAAGTATTGAATTATCTAACAAATGTGTTAAAATAAATAAGAATAAAACCAAAATTCCACTCTGTATGTGGCCGTTATCCTACCAACAGCGCCACCTATCTCTCTCGAAATGATCCAATCTTTCAAGCTGAAACAATTTAACAGACTCATGAAATTTCATTAAAATCGGTCGGATTATTTTCAAATACTAGTGTAGGTATATATGATGAACATCGTAGCTCTTTTGCTGCGGAACCCTACATTGAGCATGATCCGACATGCTCTTAACCGGTTTTTTTAATACAGGTTCACGTAATTCTAAAATGCACTTTTTGTTTGAAAACATTTCAAAAAAATTACTCCGAATAAATAATAGAAGTAAAAAACCACGGAAGACGCTATTATGCTACTTTGCCATTTCTCTGTATAAACCCTCTTAACTACAATACTGTACAGCCCCTCCTAGACAAGTGGCAATCTATTCGATCTAACTATTCTATCGATATGTCAAATTAGTACATTGATCACATGACATGTGAAATGGTCTCGTACCGCGCGGTTCCAGAGGAATTTCCTCCCAAGAACTATCAGGTGAACTCCCTAACGAGGTTTTCCCAAGGGACTACAGCATGGGGTTCTTCAAAAAAGGAGTGAATAGGTTTCTTAAGGGTCGGCAACGCGCTCGTGATGCCCCTGGTGTTGCAGGCGCCCATAGGCTACGGTAACCGCTTACCATCAGGCGGACCGTACGTCTGTTTGTCACCGTCGTGGTATAAAAAAAAAATGTCGATAGCTTATGTCAGAGATGTGTTCAAATGTATTGAAGTGACATTTAAATATTTCGAATAGAATTGGTGATGTGGGGGTCTGTTAGTGTTAATCTTATATTTGAAAAAAAAATTAACAATGTATGACATTGTTAATTTTAATATGTTGGATTAGCATTGGGTCATATTAGAACATAAGTTTTTTTTATTTATAATGTATAAATTAACTCAAAAGACTTGACACATAGAATTTATATAAAGTTAAGCGCACGTTTTTATGTCATAATTAATTGTAATTCCACTGTTATTAAATTAAATATTTTCAGAATAAATAATTTTATTTAACTAATTTCATGTTTTTTTTTTAAATACAACGCTCTCCTTAGGGCACGAGCCCTGTCTGCCTGGGGTCTTTACAAACATACATTTAACAGACACAAATTACACACAGACTCGAAACAAATATCTATAAATCAAATATTTGTCTCATGTGGGAATCGAACCCACGACACTCAGTGCGGCGATGTTAGTGGCGAGGCGACCACATGATACCTAACATAGGTAGCTAGTGAAATGTGGATGTGATGACCTCTGCCTAACCCTTTAGGGAAAAGGCGTGATGCTGTTTTATGAAATATGGAACGATATGAATGCTATGTCGCCTTTAGTTAATACAGCGATTATCTGAAAAGCTGTACTCATATTGATGAGTAGGAATTTCGTAATCAACAATCAGAAAAGGATATTGGCCTACCGTAATAATAATTACCAAATAGGTGACGTTCTAAAGTAGGGACAGATCAGGAGTACCCTCAACCGGCGAGAATGTATGAAAAGACTGATGAATGTTAGTTTTGACTGTCACCGTGGCGCAGTAGTTAAGGTGGTCGCCTCGCCACTACATCGCCGTGCTGGGTGACGTGGGTTCGATTCCCACACGAGACAAATATTTGTGTGATTCATAGATATTTGTTTCTAGTCTGGGTGTACTTTGTGTCCGTTAGTTTCATGTTTGTAAAGCTCCCCGCGACACAGGGCTTGTTCCCTAGTGCGGGCGTTGTCTTTTTAAAGAAAAAAAAAAAAAAAAAGTTGAAGAAGCCAAAGATGTATGTCAGAATTGTAGCAAGTGGAAGGAAATGGTCTCTGCCTACCCCACTGTTGGGAAAGAGGCGTGATCTATATGTATGTATGTATGTAATAATAATTATTGTACGTTTAAGCGTTTTTGCCATACCTATTTATGGAATCAGACTCAATAGGTCCCGTAATTTTGAAAATCTTTTCCGCGATGCTTTCTCTCTAATAAGATTAGATCCTATACAGATTACCTACTTTTGTCTTCTGCTTTGCTATAAGGGAAGTGGATAATTTCTTCCCAACTCCTCCATTTAGTACTTCTTAGGTTCCAAGGCAGTAGGTTAGGCATTCCCTGGGACTCCCGCGTTTCAAAACTTGGTGTTCACAAGGACAACGCTGTTAATCCTGGCTCAGAGAATTTGCAGTGGTGGTCATGAGGGTGGGATTGTCCCGTAGCCTATCGTAATCATGTAATAGGTAGTGCCTCGCTGGCATGCCAGCATGAATGTGCCGGCACGTCCGGGGAAGTAGGTACTAACCCCCCACAGAATATTGAAGCTAAATAGCAGTTTATAATCTTCTTATAGGTACTGTTGCATTTCTTCTGCTGAGTGGGAGCGACGGAGGCCCAATTCTTCGTGTTTTTTCGTCCAGCAAAAAGTACCTGCCTTACAAGAATTGTATGATACGAATACCTAATTAGAAATTGCAATTCGTGCGTGTATTTAAACAGGAATATATCTTTCTGCATATTTCATTTCCAGCTAGACCCATCAATTAAAAAAAAATGCTGTGCGAACATTCGTGCAGTAAAATTAGTTTACTTAAATAACTCTAAAGCCGTTGGACGCACGAATTACAAATTTCAGGCACACTTCACGAGATAAGGCTCTAATTATTATCTGTATCATTCAATTCTTGAAAGGCGGGTACTTTTTGCTGGACGAACGCACACTATTTCTTCGCACTGATAAGTCAATGCTAAGAAAAAACAGTCATGTCGTGGACGGCGCTGGTTACAAAATACAATCAGGTGGGAGATAGCTCATCAGCCATCTTAGGCAATAAAAAAAGCGTTCGGCAGACGGCTTCTGCCATTCTTCTTATGGTAACAAATGTGTGACAAAAAATGTTGAGCCGTGAAATACACGGCTTGTGGAGGAAAGGTCTTCTTAAGTGTCTAAAAGTGGCTGAGAATAGAAGTTCTTTTAGTGACATAGTATACTCGCTACTTCTAACGTTGTTTTGACAGACGGAAAACGAAGTGATCCTATATGGGTTCCGTTTGTTCCCTTTGAGTTACGGAACCCTAAAAACAAATTACACACAAATGTAAAAAAAATAAATAATAATTAATTATATTATTCATTGCTATTGGATTGGATGAATTCAATTAATTTATTTCAATAACAATATCATTGTATCTGAAATTTCAAACGTAAAACATTAAAAAGGTAAGACATTCATCTGTCATGTCATCAGCAACCCATTAATGTCCCACTGTTGGGCTCGGGTCTCCTCTCCTCTATCTAGAGAGCTGAGAGGGTTTAGGCCATAATCCACACACGCTGGCCTAGTGCGGGTTGATGGATCAGACATACTTACACTTAGAATTTCTTCTAGTGTATGTGTTTACTCGCGATGTTTTCCTTCACCGTTAACAGATGGTAAGTCATAATATGAATACCTAGTACATAAATTCGAACCGCATCATTTGTATACCGGTCCCTTATCCGTTCAGCCACCATATCTTCTGATGGTATCATGATTTCAACCCATAAACGTCCCACTGCTGGGCACGAGTCTCCTCCAAAGAATGTGGAGGGAATTAAGCCTACTATACCACGCTTTACGTTATATTTAAAGAAATAAAAAAAGCTATTGGTACAGTTCATTACATTACAGTACAGTTAGGTACAATTTTATCCAGGTATTGCTTCGGTAGAGATAACACCTACCAGCCTAGACAGCCTGCTCAATTAGAACAACCACTGTGGCCTACTTAAGCAAAACATTTTTATTATTTTTTAATAATGTTATAAAATTTTAGATTACATTATTTATAATATTTAATGAATTTATAATGAGTAAGTACAAGATTTCTCATAATAATAGGCTTAACTTAAGTCTTGTATAATATACATAACTTAAAAATATCTGTCTTACAGCCTTTACGGATGTTCTACCTACATATGCATCATATAAAAAAAACCAACTGTAATTCAACTACAAGAAGTTTCAATTCCAATAACGAACGAAAGTAGTTATTAAAACAAACCTTCTTTCTCTCATTCGTTTGGGATTCTTTTATAAATTGGAAATTTAACTTTAATACTTCACAATAAGGTTGTGAGGTAGTTTAGCTAGGTGAGTGCTGTGTTTGTTAGTACATCGTCGCAAGATTCGAAAGTGGACAGAACAGTGAGTCCGGCAAACGGACGCGGCGCGCACGTCCCTGGTCCAATGTCCCGCTTTTAAAACAAATCTTTGTGTTTTTGACAGCTGTCAAAATTGTATTCCGTGCAATAATCTTGTGTTTGTGTAAATATTTAAATAAATGATTTAAATTACGTGCAAAACAGTTAAATTGGAGGCTAAATTGATTGTTAATACATTCTTGAAAGGTAAGTCAGTTTTATATTGTTAGGTTATAGTGATTGCGGCGGTGTACCTATATTTACATGTTTGTATTGACCGTATAACTGTTTAGCGGTTTTACTCGTGATTGCAGCTTGGGAACTATGAGATTCGTAATCACCACCATGAACGATTACATAGACATACGTAGCCATGAATTTTACCAAGTGATTCATATAGCTCCGGATTGTTCGGCTTGTATAGAACTTTCACTAAGATATAGGTTTTGTTTACATGAATGTTTTACGAGAGTAAGAATAATTACATAGTTTTGTTCGTTCCATCTGTATCTAGGACGAGAGAATTTGGTAGTAACTTATGTTTGACTTACTTCTTTATTTATGAAACTAGCTTCTGCCTATAGCCCAGGAGGTTTGTCGTAAGTAGCCTATGTGCTATGTCAGAGTTTAATCTATGTGTGTACTAAATTTCATGCAGATTATTTCAGTAGTTCTGGCTTGATTGAGTAACAAAATCCATCCTGACTTTCGCATTTAAAAACATATACGATTAGTATTTAATATTATTAACTAAATGCATGGATGAGTGGGAAGAAATATTTTGTATCTATACTAATATTATAAAGCTGTAAATTTTGTTTGTTTGTTTGTTTAGTTGAACGCTAGGATATCAGAAACTACTGGTCTGATTTGAAAAATTCTTTTAGTGTTGTATAGCCCGTTTATTAAGGAAGGTAATAGGCTATTATAACATCATGCTACGGCCCCATACGAGTTCTATTACCTATATCAGGAAATTGCAAATATCCACTTTAAGGTTCTCATGTTATAATTTACACTTATGAAATAACTAGAAGTCGCGCGGGGCTTCGCTCCCGTCGTTCATTATTTGGCCACTGCTCAGCTCCTATTGAATATAGCGGGATATTATATATATAGCCTATAACCTTCCTTGTTAAAAGCCCAACCCAACACTACAAGAATTTTTCAAATTGGACCAGCAGTTCCTGAGTTTTCGTTCAACGAAACAAACAAGTCTTCAGCTTTATAATATTAGTATAGAAGTACATGAAATAGGTTGTGTTCCGTGTATTTATTATATTAATTGGGCTTGGAGCCGTTAGCCCCTTTTACTACCTCGACCAGCCCCCTGATTCTGACTCGTCGGATTGCTCCCGGATCGTAAACGTTTTCGAATAGTACGACGTATTTAAGACGGCTTATGTTATTTAATGTTACAAAATAGTGTAACGTATAGAAAATTAAAAACTGATTAATTCGCACTCTCAACCTGGTGGCTGCTCACATAGACTTGTTTGGTTGTGCACTGAGTGAGTTCACAAAGGCAACCTTATATGCCACATGTTATACATAGTTTAAGAAAATTAATAGATATTACACATGTTGTTACACTATTGTATTGGGTACTGGTACCTGTAATGATAGATGTAAGCGTGGAAAATAAATAAATAAATAAATAATTTAAGATTTGTTCCTACAACCATGTATTTTTTTTACATTATATTTTTTAAGTTTATTTAAACTGACATTTCCGTCTGAAAATTTTCCGACGACTTAGAATCAGGGTGCAAGACTGATCTTTTGTAGCGGCCTGGTTGTTTATAGTTCTCTGTTTAGTCCTGTCGAGGCTAGGAACCTCCAGAGTTTCTGAACAGAGAGATTTTGTATGTCATCAGGCTGCACTTGGTGTTGTCCTAAATGGATACTTCTTTTGTGCATGTGTTCCGTGTAGTGACGGATTAAGAATACATAATGTCACTCACTACCCCATCTCAACCCGTGGGTGTCGTAGAAGGCGACTAAGGGAGTAACCTTTTACAGACAAGAGCATTGCAAGAAAAGGAAAATTCGAAACAAACCCTATACCAACCCGCCTGGCTTGCGTGGTATAGTAGGCTAAATTCCCTCCACATTCTTTGGAGGAGACCCGTGCCCAGCAGTGGGACATTTATGGGTTGAGATGATGGTGACATGAAATAAGAGACGTTCCGACCCTCAACCGCGAGAATGCATGAAAAGACTGATGAATGTTGAAGAAGCCAAAGATGTATGTCAGAATCGTAGCAAGTGGAAAGAATTAGTCTCTGCGTACCCCTCTGTTGGGAAGGAGCTGTGATCTATATGTATGGATATAAGTACCTATAGATTGTTTATTTCCTTGTTATTAATGAAATACTATACCTTTCACTATGAGGTATATAAAAAGCAGATGTGCTATTCCAGATTATTATCTATCTGTTTGTCAAATTTCACTCATATCCTTTCAGCCGTACTGGCGTGAATTAGGTATAAACGTCCATCATCCATCTAAGCATGGCACAGCAAGCGGCATGCGAATAGTTTTAAATTGAAAATGTTATTAACTTCAATGTTTTCATTGTGTGTTATTTTTTCTTTCTTTTCCTTGTTTTAGAAAACATTTGATTGAGTTTAAGAAGAATAGATAATATAAAAATCACTCGATTGATGTTATCTAATAATATGTCGTTAGGTTATATACATAATATAGGTACCTACCTAATAAAAACATATTTATACCAACCTACTTTTTATTATAATGAAATTAAATAAATTAAATAACTAATTACCTAAGTATTAGAACTGTATACCTATAGGACAATTAATTACAAACACAAAAAAAGAAACTAAAACGAAAAATTTAACAATAAAAAACCCCAGAAAAACTACCAACTTACTTCTAATTTTTATAAATTTTTCAGTCTACTCGTTAGGTGGCGTTATTTAAGGCCGTGCCACATGGTTGGAATCCTGCCTTCCACAGAGGTGCCCTTGGTGGATTCCAACCGAGTAGCCGGCTGTTGTAAACCAAATTTGATACAAACTACGCGGATGCAACCAAGCTTCACCAAGGTCACTCTGTTGGAACGCAAGTTTATAACCGTGTAGAACACCTATTAAAGACAATTATCCGCAGACAAAGTCGCTGGCATCGTTTAGTCTTATAATATCCAGTGAGTGGCGGTTCATTCGACATACTGACCGAATTACCTAACATCACCTTTTAAAATTTGCGTAAACGGACGACCATAGACGTAGGTACTAACTCTTACGTATCCCCGAGATCGCTGTGATTATATTTATGGTACTTATATTTTTTAAATTCAATTGTAAATCATCGAATACTTGAGGCAACAGTACATCACTGACTCCTGAGTCACAGGTTCCATTTAGTTTGGGAGGCAGGGTTCACCCTATTTGTACAACCTACAATTTTATATAGATATGTTATGTAAACATACTTTAAGAGTCACATTGTATGTATTAGATAAAGGTTTTTTGTATGAACAAATAAACCTTATTATTATGTCTCTTTTTTCACGGCTATACTTCTCTCTAAGGTGAGAAGTATACCCGGTCTTTTTGGAAGGCTTACGCGGGGACACAGGTCCAACACGCAGAGGCCCTTAAAGAATTTTAATTTAGAATGGGATGAGACACTTACCGTCGCCATATCACAGCTGCACTATTGTAGTACAGCTATGATTTGTCACTGATAAGTGTAAAGCTATTGAATGATGTTATGGAGTCAAATAAAGTTGGGCTATATAAATTTTTTTGTTTATATGGCAAGTGTTTGAAAAGCCACACTAATCTACCCTCCAAGTTTGCGTTAATCTTATGGGAAGATAACCACTGTCCCAGAGGGGTTATTATTATTATTGTTATTATTATATTACTATATAGTGTGCGAATGGATGATTTCGACTTCAACCGGTAGTACCAGTGTGGATTTCACATTGTGGAATTTATATGACCATCTGTTAGCGATGAAGGAAAACATCGTTTAGAAACCCATATACCCTGGAAGAATTTCTGTGGGTGTATGTCTGATCCCGTCGTTCTTTGTTTGGCGAATGCTCAGCTCATATTGGCCGTAGCGCGATGTTTATAGCCTATAACCTTTCTCGATAAATGGGCTATCAGACACTAAAAGAATTTTTCAAATCGAATCAGTAGTTCCTAAGATCCTAGCGTTCAAACAAACAAACAATCTCTTTATCTTTATAATATTAGTATAGATGGAAGGTTTACTTCGTTATGATATCGGTAACATCATGATTTCTTTTCGTCATCACCGTGGAGGCGCTATTTTTACGCTTTCGCGACTAACGCGTGTGTTTCTTTAACTCTTTGTAAGAACAAGATTTTGATTGTGACAATATAGATATTATGTCAGTGCTGTGTGTATAGTCGCATCTTCTAACACACATAATACATAAAGGCGAAAGTTTATAAGTGTGTGTTGGTCCCCTCCAGATTCTTTGGAGGAGACCCGTGCCCAGCAGTGGGACTTTTAGGGGTTGAGATGATGATGATGCGCTCAAACGGCTGGACCAATGGAAGTAGCTGAAACAATAAAAACACATAGGCTATTTTTTTGTGAGTGTTTGTTAGGTACTTCTTTACGCTCAAACGTCTTGACCAATTGTCATAAATTTTGGTATGGAGTTAGCTGACACCCTAGATTAATAGGCAGCTCGTGATACCTACTTGTGGTTGGCCCAAAAGGTTGTTGTTTAATAACAAATTACTTCATCGGAGGTGGCAAAGATTTAACAGTAGCTTCCAGCCTAATACTAACCCTCCTTGGTGCCTTTCCACCACTGTTGATGTTTTCGAACAGGTAAGGTACTGCGCTTAATTCTCGCTCAAATTGAGCCACCCCTGGGGAAGTATCTCCCCCTACAGAAGACCACAGCCGTAATAAAATTGCCTTGTGTTCCTGCTGTTAGTAGAGTACAGAGCTTATTAGGGAGGGAACGAGTTTGAAGGTCGGTAACTTGCATGTGATGCCGCTGATGTTGCAGGTGCCCATAGGCTACGGTAACCGCTTACCATCAGGCGGACAGTAAGCTTGTTTGCAACGGACGTGGTATAAAAAAAACTTGCGCAATAAAAAAAACATGGCTCTTATATCGCTATGTAAACTTAGAGAATTACCACAAAAATTAGCAAATATCCATATTAATGTGTTGATGCGCAACTTATACCTATATTTAATTATTGTTATGGTATCCATCATGCATTATGCGAGAGTTTTTTACGCTTTCACGCAGCACGGGCTTGACCGTTTGCTATGTAAATATGAGTATAACTGGCCTGTTGGTCTAGTGGTTAGTGACCCTGACTGCTAAGCCGGAGGTCGTGGGTTCGATCCCCACCCAGGACAAATCTTTGTGTGATGAGCATGAAGGTTTGTTCTGTGTCTGGGTGTAATTTATCTATAATAGGTACGTATTTACAAAAAAAAAATGTATTTAAGTAGTATATCAGTTGTTTAGTACCCATAACACAAGCAAATATAATTGCTTACTTTGGGGCTAGATGGCGCTGTGTGAATGTGGTAGAATATTATATTATTATATATTATTATTATATTACTGTTCTATGTAGAAGTATTTATGTATACCTACGGGGCAATTCCACCCTCATGACCACCACTGCAACTGCTGTAAGCCAGGTTTGACAGCGATGACCCTTGTGAACACCAAGTTTCGACACTCGGGAGTCCCAGGGAATGCCTAACCTACTGTCTTGGAACCCGCAACGAAATTAATTAGAAGTAAATGGAGGAGTTGGATAGAAATTATTCACTTCCCTCATAGCAATGCGGGAGATAAAAGTAATCTGTACACCAAAAAAAATCAGAAAAAAAAAATATAAAAAATATTTTAAGAATGTGGAATTATAATAATGATATTCTACCACATTCACACAGCGCCATCTAGTCCCAAATTAAGCAATTATATTTGCTTGTGTTATGGGTACTAAACAACTGATATACTACTTAAATACTTTTTTTTTCTAAATACATACTTAATATAGTTAAATTACACCCAGACACAGAAGCAAACCTTTATGCTCATCATACAAAGATTTGTCCTGGGTGGGGATCGAACCCCCGACCTCCAGCGTAGCAGTCAGGGTCACTAACCACTAGACCAATTTTTTTAAGTTTAATTATTATACATATATAAATACATATATTTTTCATAAATAATTCATAACGTTCGGGCTCTTGCAAGTTTAATAATTATAATTAAAATAATTAGGTATGAATATTATAAATTTTTAAGGATTATGAATACATAATGTCAGTACCAGAAAAAATAAAAACAGAATGCAAACTACCTTAAAAGAAATTCTACCAACCACCAACCCGCATTAGACCAGCGTGGGTGGATTATGGCCTAAACCCTCTCAGCTCTAGATAGAGAGGCGACCGAGCCCAGCAGTGGGACATTAATGGGTTGCTGATGATGATGAGAGAGAGGATGATGTCAGCACCCCATCTCATGCCGTAGGTGTCGTAAAAGGCGACTAAGGGAGTAACCTTATGTAGACAAGAGCACTGCAAGAAAAGGAAAATTCGAAACAAACCCTATACCAATCCGTCTGGACAGCGTGGTATAGTAGGCTAAATTCCCTCCACATTCTTTAAAGGAGACCTGTATTCAGCAGTTGGACTTGACATGATGATGATTATATAGTCTTTCACTACACTAAGATGAAGAAAGAAAGAAAATACTTTTATTGGAAAGAAAATACGTTAATGTTGGTTCGGGTTTTATTAAACATAACATAATATGCCTATCGTGTCACCTTTTTCCCCGAAGGGATAGGCAAATGGGTGTTACACCCACATTTCACCAGCTATGTTTGGTTCCTAGCCTATCAATCGAGAACATTTGTTTACCAAACTCCGGGAAAATCTCAATACTAGAAATTCGTGATAGAAAAACCCAATACCATTTTCATCCGACCCGGGATCTCTTGCGCAGCAGTATACACTTCCCTCTGCGTCACCGAGACAGTCAATACGTTGGCGATATTATATTTCACAGAGCCTAATCTCTCGAATTTATTTATTCAGTACATAGCTTTAACTTACATGTACACCGCGAAGCTTCATCAGTTCATTGTGTAGCGAACAAAAGCTGTGAACTCAATGTTTGTAAAAGTTTCAATGATTTTCTCTTAATTGTTCTGTTGTAGAGGTCATTCTGTACAACAATGCAAATACGTAGACCTAAATTTGATCAATTTCCAAGTATTCTTTGTTATTTAGATTCTAGTGCGGCGTTTTGTGTGATCTAAAGCGAGGTGGAAGGCTAGTTTGACATTTCTGGAACAGAGTAAGGGGTTATTACCAGAGGTCGGAGCTAGGTAAATTTATGTATGTACTTGCATTGAAATTGTATCATAAAATCATAACATGGACACGCTCGGCTCGTGCGATGGGTTACAATACTAACCTAATCTACTCATAATAGATAAAAATAATATAAAACCTTCACATCTCTGAGGCGGTGCATCTAAGCGTAAAATTAACGTTTTTTTCGTCCCCATTCTCGACCAATTACAAAGTTATAAAGTGTAAAAAGTCGATGTTTTGATGATTTTTCTTGAAAAATCCAGTTTCCATACAAAAAAAATCCCGGGAAGACCCATATTAATATCAACATTTCGATGTAAGTACATACAACTCTGTAACGGTTGCACCCGTTGCAGGCTACGTCCTGCACGACTGCACCTCTTTTGGCTAACTTTGGATCTCTTTTGATTTCTTTTTAATTTACTTTTAATAATTTAAAATTCAAAATCCTAAATTAATTCAAATTCGAACGGAGTCTTGGTCGGACCACCCGTCGAAGACTAAAGGCTCACTATTATTCCGATTTCTTGTACAGTGCACGCACTTCTTGACATTTAAAATTAATACTATCAGTACGTATCTATCAGTTGTGTTTTATTGTGAGGGCCCCACGCCCTTCCCCATATATTTAGCCGGATCCTACTACCATACTCTTGCCTAGCGCCCACTGGAGGGGACGGTGGAGACGCTAGAACTCTATCTAATTCCGACCTCTGCTTTGTTACACTACATAACATAACGCTACGGCTAATAGGAGCTGAGCAGTGGCCAAAAAATAAAAACGAAGGGAGCGAAGCCCCCGCTACTTCTAGTGTTCTATATCTACATGATGTTAAATAAAGTCTTTACGCATTAAACCGAGAGGTGTTTGCCCCATAGTTGAGTTATTTTTAGTTATATAAGGTCCTTTACAAGCTCGTACTGATCTTATAAACCTGTAGCGTCTGCCTTGGACGGAATGCTTCACATTAAAAACCTGCTTTTGGTTGCCCTTAAGTGAATTTAAATATATACTTTATTTTTAAACTTCAAGAGTGTTAAACAACAAATAAATAATAAGGCAGAACTATTTGATAAGAACAGTACGATAAAGGAAAACATCGTGAGGAAACACAAATTCAAATCATTTATTGCGAACACAGGTTAGATATTTGGTGTTACATTTTATATTAGACGCGCCATATTCCGCCTTTTTAGCATGCAATGTAATTTATTAGGAAGAGATACAGATATTAATCATTATAAACTTATTTACATAATAATAAATAATCAAAAAGGTTTTAATAATGTCCAATAAAATATTGAAATGAATAAACACATACACTAGAAGAAATTCTATGAGTATATCTGATCCACCAACCCGCACTAGGCCAGCGTGTGTGGATTATGGCCTAAACCCTCTCAGCTCTCTAGTTAGAGGCAAGGAAATCCGAGCCCACCAGTGGGACTTAATGGGTTGCTGATGATGATGATGATTTGATAAGAAGATTGCAATATCCACGTGCATGTTGTAATACAGTTCAAATAGACTCGAAATGACTGGGCGAGGCACTAAAATTACCACGTAAGTAACTTAAGTTAAGATTTTATGGTTTTGTTCTTATTTGATTAACCACGTTTGTTAGAGAGATTAGACATTAGGTGAGGCCTATGTTCAACAGTGGACGTCATTGGGCTTATATGATGATGATGATGTTAGAGAGATTCGATTCTTATGGGTAATAATTTGATTTGAAAATGGGATTTTTTACTCCATGGGACAACTGCCTCAGTGGCGCAGCGGGAAGTGTATACGACTGCTGTGCAAGAGGTCCCGGGTTCGATTCCCAGGTCGGGTGAAAATGGTATTGGACTTTTCTAACATGAAATTCCAGTATTGAAATTTTCCCGGAGTTTGGTAAACAAATGATCCCGGTAGATGACAATAGGCTCGCCCCCTATTTCATGGGACCAAACATAGCTGGCGAAATGTGGGTGTGAAACACCTCTGCCTACCCCTTCGGGGAAAAAGGTGTGAGCTATGTTATGTTATGTTATGGGACAAAAAGAGGGATTTGGGATCTTATCTTTTCAGTGAACAAATCATTTATATGCCAATTGGCTGGTTTATTATCGATCGATGTCATAAAATTACAATAATGTTATTTATTTTGTTTCTTTTTAAAAACAAAGGAATGTTTCCTTTGAGTTAAATTATCTATCTCAACTATTAAGAGTACTTTCTCTCCAGGTGGCATTACAAAATTCCACCATATACATATATAGTATACTTAAATATATTATTATAACACGACTTGTAATACCTACATAGTTATATATTGTTATTAAACATTGCTAATGCATACCAAAGTTTGTTATAGTTCTTTTGAGAAAATATAGTATCTTTAAACCTAACATCACGCTACAACCGATAGGAGCTCAGTAGTGATAATACAAAGTACCAATTCAACAGATAGTAATTACTACTCGACCAATTCAATTAGGCGCATGACAGCTAGACATTTTTATTTTTATAAAACTAACTAAACATGTAGGTAAATAATTAAATAAGTAATTATTTACCTACTTGTTTTGTATCGATTTTTCCTTTTAGACCAGACTAAAATGGGTCACTAAAAATAGAGAGTGTTCAAGTAGGTATTGTTCAATTCAGTTAAGTAGTGAAAATCATAATACGGCTGCTTTTAAAGGAAGTTTTAGATATGCGGCATCTAAATGCTGGAACAATATTCATCCACCAATTAGAAGCCTCAAATCCCTCGCCGTTAAGTACGTAAGCCGTTAAGCTACGACTACGGCAGCATCTTATAGCCGCTCAAAAGAACTTCGGCAATATTAATATTGATATGACTTTTATCTGAGCACCGTATATTAATTACTAACTATGCGAGTACATTATTTATATCTATATTATTATTAAATATTTTAAATTATACATTTTCTATAAACTTATAATTACTGTTAATATTTATATATATATACATATATATATTATTTATATATATATATAGCGCACACACACACACACACACGCACATACACACACACACACACACGCACGAACACACACTTTGTATGTATTTTCTCGGCATCCTCGTCACTTACCAGGCTCCAGCAGAATACCAGCGTCAGACTGCTTTATAGTAGTCTGACACAAGCTGAGCTGGAAACCCTTTTTTTAACACACAGACAAAATGATGCACTGATAAATGTTTATTATTATAATTTTTTTTCTTCTGTACATGTCACGTGTTAAAAATAAAGCTTTTCTTTCTTTCTTTCTTTCTTTCTTTTCTCGCAGTGCTCTTGTCTGCTAAGGTTACTCCTTTAGTCGCCTTGTACGACACCCACAGGTTGAAATGGGGTAGTGACATTATTCAATATTTATTCAATTTATAACAATACATATTATAAGCTTACAGTATAAACCAAAACGTATTAAACCTAATACAAACAGAAGATAAAGATAATATAACATAATTTCAGTCTAATTATTCCGTGACATATTATAATTATAGAAATATAAGTATATAGTAATACAAATTTAATATAGGCAATATATAAAATTTGTAAACACACAAATGTATGAAAATAAAATTAACAAATTAGTTCATGTAAGTACCTAATGTCAGAAATTTTGAATTATTAAATATTAACAGATTAACAAATTACTTATTTAAGTGCAGCAATATATTAACGATTATTGTATTAGTATTATCAAAGATTAAAAAAAGATTATGTTATATAGTTATATAAAAATAAAAATGCCATGGGCCTAATTATTGTGGTCGAATAGTATATTAAAAGTTATGATTTCCCCATACCTAAGTGGCTCACAAAAAAACCACAACCACATGGGTTTTTTCGCATCTTTCTTCATCTGGTATTACCTAGTTGTTATATTATTATATAATGTGCCAAAAACCTGTTCCGTACGTAATATTGAGCTTTCATGTGTATATATTATCCGTGGCCTTGATCTCACGCGAATAAAAAAAATATTAAGAAATGCCCGATATTAAAATAGATCAGCACAGATAAAGATACAAATTTCATTATCGTGTCAACCCATAAACGTCCCACTGCTGGGCTCGGGTCTCCTCCAAACATTTTTAGAGTAAATTTAGCTTACTATACCACGCTGATCAGACGGGTTAATACGAGTATAGGGTTTTGTATCGACTTTTCCTTTTTTCGCAGTGCTCATTTCTGCGTAAGGTTACTTACTCTCTTAGTCGCCTTTTAGGACATCTATGGGTTGAAATGGGGTAGTGATATTGTGTATTATTTATTACCTTGGTAGTATTTATTTATTTTAATAAAAATTGTAACCATGATGGCCGCCATATAAAAATAATATTCTTAATCAAAACTCGTCATAGCGAAACAGGAAACCGGCTAAAGAGGGCGTCACTTAACCGTTAATATTACGTGAATGTTACGTGTATGTGCGTCCGCGCCGGTCTGCTGTGGCGCAACACTGGTACGTATCTGGGGTACCATTTACATCACTATGTGGCGGAGAGGGGCTCACAGGGGACACATCTTTAATGAGTTAACAGTGGACATTTATGAAGAACCCTTTAAGGCCCCTAAATCCAATATTATAATGGCTTAAATAGACAAATGACTGCAAAAAAACATTATTAATGTTCATGATGTGTTTTAAAATCTAGTTTTGTCAGAAATTGTATAATTTTACTTACTTAATATGTAAAAAAATCATTAAATCAGCACTAATTTGTTCAGGAGATCCAATTGTATGGTCAATTTTTATTGAATGATACGAAAAAAAACATCAATCTCTCAAGTAAACATAAACCTAGAATCTGGTTTTGTTAGATTTTGAATAAGTCTTATTTATAATTTATTATAAATTAAAAACAAGTCCATCCATTTGTATCGCCGCGCTCGTGTGGCCACTTAGTACTAGATGAGTACTCAAGTTCGTTAGCAATATCACAAGCCTTAACTCCCACTGAAGAGCATGGATCTCTTTTCAAGAGCAGAGATATTCTGTTACCATCTTCTTCTTATCTTATCGTGTGGGCTTGAGGCAGACCCTTGTTGGAATTTATCAAGTCGCCTAGAAGGCTTCCAACTTGACTTAACGACTGTTACCATGCGAGACAGCCAGTTTGCTTTTATTTCTTATTTCCCTGTTTAATTTTTGTTATTGTTAAATTTTTAACGTGAAAAGGGGTGAATAAATTAAATTCATGACAAAGATGGACTACGAGTATGCTTTACCTACAGAATTCTGTCAGAAATTGCTTGCAGCCTGAGAGAGAAACGTGCCTTATGGAAGGGATTTCGTAGGACTGACTTGTAGGACTGATACTACTAATATATTTGGTGGGGTTGAAGGTACATTCAACCCACCACAATATCAGTTGCAAATAGTGTGGCTGCATTAGTAGGATTCCAATTTAGTCATACTTCTCTCTCGGATACAAAATGAAGACCACTAATGTGATTTGCGTGAGTAGGTTTGATGAAATGGCTTATACATACGATTAAATACTTTATGGTACATAGTATAAGACAAAATCTCTCTATGTTTTATCTATTAAACTGAAACGCAATAGAACTTCGTATCGTAATATATAATAGTGTGCCATTAAACGCACGCAACGGATATTCAAGGAAAAACCATTTTTATTATAGTTATGTTAGACATGCTCATATAAAAATAAGATTAGCAGATCCGTCTGTTTGTTTTAGGTTTTTTTTATGCCCGACGTGGCAGACTAGCAATCGGCCTACCTGATGTAAATGGAACCTTGGTCCATAGACATGGTTGTGTTCTTTTAGCATTCGTAGCGAAGAATAGTTAGGTAACAGCGAGGCATCTTGAAAATCATGAAATTTTAAACAACAGAATTGAAGACCATGCCTCTTTATATATAGAGACAATTTTCTTCCATTTGTTACGATTCTGACATATATCTTGGATACAAACAAAAAAGGTTATCACAGTCACAGCCACCCGAAAATCGGCCAATCTCCTCCAAAGAATGTGGATGGAATTTAGTCTACTATACCACGCTGGTCAGACGGGTTGGTATTGGGTTGTTTCGAATTTTCGTTTTCTGTCTTTCTGCATAAGGTAAGGAAGTATGCTTAGTCGCCTATTACGACACCCACGTGTTGAAATGGGGTAGTGACATTATGTATTCTTAATCCGTCACTACACGGATATTCATAGGCTATCCATAGCTACTTACCATCAGACAGGCCGTTAGCTTGTTGGTGTATATGTCACCGCCGACTGGTTAAATCAGCCATTCAATTAACTGCCTAGCCGTTTTACTAAACGGCGGCGTTAAACTAACTGCCTGAGCGATATTCGCCATTCAATGAAATGGCTAGACTTCAATCGACAACGTTTAACCACTTGCCTAGCCTAGTCATTAAAATAATGTTATCATAATAGCTGCCTCGGTGGCGCAACTGGAGGTGTATACGACTGCTGTGCAAGAGGTCCCGGGTTCGATTCCCGGGTCTGGTAAAAATAGTATTGGGTTTTTCTATCAGGAAATTCCAGCATTTAGATTTTCCCGGAGTTTGGTAAACAAATGTTCACGATGATGACAATAATAGGCTCGCCCTCTATTACATAGGACCAAACATAGCTGGTGAAATGTGGGTGTGTGTGATACACCTCTGCCTACCTTTCGGGGAAAAAGGCGTGATGCTATGTTTATGTATTATAATAAATAGATTAGTACCCAAAATAGTAGATTTATCACTAAAATGACAGATCTGTCACCAAACAATTAGTAGGCTGAGCCTAGGCCTCAATCTTCGTGGTTATTTTTTTTTCAGCCTTGAAATACCTTTTAGGGCAAATCAAGAGTGCAAACAAGTTGGAAGGCTAGAGTAAACGCTCTTCACTCTGTTAAATGAATGGCCTAAGCTTTAGCCAGCCAGTTAATTTTATTTAGGCAGTTAGTTGAACACCGAAGTTTAGTTAAACGGCTAGGCAGTTAATTAAATGGCTGATTTAACCAGTTGGCGGCGACATAATATCACTAGAGAGCAAGGGGCCATATCCGTGCTCCAGAGCCATTTGTGCGTCACTTTATTAGACACGTCCATCAACAAGAAACTAGCGTGTGTGTAGTTATGTTCACGGCGGGCAATTACGGGGGCAAGCAGAGCGCGACCGCTTCCACAATAACGCGTCATATATCGGTTTTCTTTGTTAATTCGTGCGGAGACTGCATGTACTTACTTTCGTGTTATTATTGCACTGTTGTCATAGCTCACGGCTAAGCTTATCGTATTTATTAATTGATGTTTTTTTTTAATGTTCATAAGAACGCAAACGTCGCCGTTGGCTATTCATTTCATTTAATATTTCTTTTCTTTTTACTACTATTGTGTTTGAACTTATCAATTAAAAATAACAACTGAAAATAATTAATAATTTTTCATTCATTCATTCATTACAACCCAGAACAGTCCCACTGCTGGGCGCGGGTCTCCTCTTATTATAATTAATAATAAAAAAGCGTCAATAATAATAAAATATCCAAGACATTATTAAAATTGCTTAGATGCATAAATGGTAACAGTAGGCCATAGACAACTCGACCTAGTTTGTCTGTGCAGTAGGCTAACTAACACCTATGTGACCTATGTCCAACAGTGGACGTTAATGGGCTGATATGATGATTAAGACATTGCCAAAATGCTATTAAAAATACAAATTATAGAAATTTAAATAAAATTACGTTATCTGTAAAAATTAATTTACGACGTTAATCATACAAATTCATCCACAGGGTAAAACGTTTTATCCAATAGGAAGGCTTTGACGCTGTATGTATAAGGTTTCTAAGAAAGTTTTTTGATTGTGTGAATTATTTAAAGTAGCATAAATTGTGTCTCTATTTTCTAAACGGTAAAACCTATTTGTTTTTTTTTATTGTTTAAGTTTTCGTTTTAGTTTCCCTTTTTTTTGTTTGTATTTAATTGTATATATAGTTTCAATATGTAAGTAGATTTTTAATTTAATTATTTTCATTATTATAATAAAATAAACTCTTAGAGGCTACAGTGGAATAAAACCACAAAGATAACGCTTAACAAACACTTTAAACTAAAATTATTTTAAACATGATCGGGTAAACCGTTTTTGAGATATTGCCGAATAATTGTAACGAATAAACTTATAAACTACTGGGCCGATTTCAAAAATTCTTTCACCGTTAGAAAGTTACATTATCAGTGAGTAACATAGGCTATATAACACCACGCTACCGCCAATAGGAGCTGAGCAGTGGCCAAATAATAACGACGCGAGCGAAGCCCGACTTCTAGTATTCTATAAATTGGCAATGCGCAGAGGTTTAGTCGAGCCATCGTTTATTTGGGGCTTTAGGTAGGGTTGCCACCGTTTTTTGAAGGTAAAATAGTATTTTTTTCAAAATATTGCAAAAAATATGGGAAATTCAAGAAAAAAAATAGTACACATTTATTTCTGGTAATTATTTATTTTTTGTTATGTCTTAGCTTTGGTTAACAAACTTATTGTTTTTCAATATAATTATAGGAATCTGAGCAATTGAATGCGTTTCGTTCTGAAATTCCCAATGCTGCGTTGCGGGTGCATTCCCAAAAAAGCGCATGAAAATATAGTATTATTCGTACAATATTATTTTTCTATAACATATAGTACAATAGACTGAAATATAGCACTAAATAATATAGTACTTGTGGCAACCCTAGCTTAAGGACGTTATATTATACAAAACATTATTCAATAACTAGTTTTAAAAACAACTTGATTTGTTTCGACATTAGATCTAGTTTAGTATGTATTTTGTCATACTTATTACCTACTTGATATTTTTATTAGGAATGTCATCTTTTGGCATATTAAGTACCTTCATTATTAACTTCATCATTTAGTGATATTCCTAGGCAATTTGGGATATCACTTGTTGTGTAATTTACTTGCGACATAAGTTAGAAGCGATGGTGGCTGAATGGATAAGGGACGCGGCGTGTAAATCACGCGGTCCGAGTTCAATCCCGACCGGCAGTACCAATGTGGATTCCACTTTGTGGAATTTATATGTACTAGTCAAGTGACTTACCATCTGCTAACGGTGAAGGAAAACATCGTGAGGAAACCCACATACTCTTGAAGAAATACTATGAGTATGTCTGATCCACCAACCCGCACTAGACCAGCGTGAGTGGATTATCGCCTAAACCCTCTCAGCTCTCTAGAGAGAGGAGAGGAGACCCGAACCCAGCAATGGGTTGCTGATGATGATAAGTTAAGATACTGTCAATATCAGAACAGTAAGCGAAGCTGTTGTGTTCTTTACAAATAATGCTGGACTACGAGCTAAAAAGATAATTTAGTATATTTTTCCACTTATCCGTCTAGTGACGAATTAAAAATACATACATACACAATAATGTCACTGCCTCATCTCGACCCGTGGGTGTCGTAAAATGCGACTAAGGTAGTAACCTTATGCAGACAAGAGCACAGCTGAGAAGAACTTGGCAAGAAAAGAATCAGTCGTCGCATGCTGTGCTTTAGCGCTCCTAATTTATTCAATTCTTTTTTTTACCGTTTTCAAATACATAGTTGGTACCAAGTGATGATCCCACATACCATACTTCTTGGCGAAAACAAATTAAAGTTTGATTGCTTACTTATTATTATTATTTTTTTCTCAAATCCAAATTTTATTAAATTTGATTTAGTTATTTTGGTTCTGTACCTTTCTGTGATATTTCAAACTGTAACCAATTAAAATTGGTGAAAAAGAGTGTCCTGAGTTTCTTGCCAAGTTCTTCCCAGAGCTCAACCATGTCAGTGAACTGGCCTTAGGCAAATTTGCTGACACCTTTTTTTTTGACTTTGTATGACGTTCATGTCATGTATGTGATCAAAATTACATAAAAAGATTTGATTTTGACTTGAAACGGGGTAGTGACATTATGTATTTTTAATCAATCACTGCATGGATTCTATGCAACCGATATGGTAATATAAAAAAGCACGAGGAGCTACTAGCAGTCGCTGACGCAAGTTGCTGACCGTGCAAGTCGTATGTACTTAGAGAGGTATACTTTAAGATTTCGGTGAAGCATTTAATATGTTGGCATACCTACCACTTATGTATATATCACTAACCTTGTCATTTCCGCTTACGTATCCTCTTGAAGTAATTTTACGTTATAGACCAACTTGCAAATTGTTAATTTAAGTTGTAGAACTTGACAATATTTGCAATAACTCCGTCCTCCATCCGTGTAGTGACGGATTAAGAATACAATACGTAATATCATTACCCTATCTCAACCCGTGGGTGTCGTAAAAGGCGACTAAGGGACGACTTATGCAGACAAGAGCACTGCGAGAAAAGGAAAGTTGGAAACAAATCCTATATCTTTATTTAATGTTTTGTGTTGAATTTCGTTTTTAAACGACTTCAAAAAAGGAGGAGGTTATATGTTCGACTGTATGTATTTTTTTTTTTTTTTATGTATGTTCAACGATTACTCGGAGATGCCTGAACCGATTTAAAAAATTCTTTTTTTGTTTGAAAGAGTATACTTCCGAATTGGTCCCCTATTCATCACATCAAGTTCTGATGATGGAATCTCAGGGAAATCGAAGGCAACCCTCAAATTTTATAGGCACATGTTACGTGTTTCATATTTTTTTTAAAGTTATTCAAGTATTTACGTCTGATAGTCAACATCTCATGTTGATGAGCTAGTGATGGAAGGTATAACTCCTTAACTGTTAGGAGTTGGAGGATAATTCTTTCGACATTATAGGTTATTATAAACCAATAGTTGTATTCTTGTAGTTTATTTAGGTGAGCTGATACTGGAAGGTATAACTCCTTAACTATTAGGAGTTGGAGGATAATTCTTTCAATATTATAGGTATTTATAAACCTATAGTTGTATTCTTGTAGGTTATTCAGGTGAGCTGTCAGTGGAAGGTATAACTCCTTGACTCTTAGGAGTTGGAGGATAATTCTTTCGACATTATAGGTACTTATAAACCTATAGTTGTATTCTTGTAGGTTATTCAGGTGAGCTGTCACTGGAAGGTATAACTCCTTAACTTTTAGGAGTTGGAAGATAATTCTTTTAACATTATAGGAACTTATAAACCTATAGTTGTATTCTTGTAGGTTATTTAGGTGAGCTGTCACTGGAAGGGAAACTTCTTAATGTTTAGGAGTAAGAAGATGATTTCTTTAAATATCACATCCATGTATAAACCTTAAGTTGTGTTATTTGAAGTGTCTGAGGTGCGAGCTCTTGATGGAAGATAAAGTTGTATAATTCAAAGGAATTCTTAGATGATATTTTAAGTTTTCGATATAGTATCTAACCTGCATTGTATACCTATACTTGTTACCTGTCGCATTTTATAGGAAAAAAGAAAGACATAAAAAGCTGAGAGTTTTGAGATTCCTCTATTCTACAATCAGGTTGTGTTGTTAGAATATTTAAATAGACGTTCCCTTCTATCGAAGATCTTTATTTCGGTTTTCCGTCTTAGTTTGCCAGCCAGTATTATTAAATCTGCTAGATAAAAAGTACACTAAAAATGGAAAAATAAACTATTTTTAACAAAAAAATATTAAAACGACTTCAAATCAGTACTAAAAAGCGAAAAATAAACTGAATTAGATATTTAATTCCAAGCTAAAAAATACCTACCTACCTGTTTAAAGTATAATACCCTATTACTAATCTGTTTGAAGTCGGTGCCAGCCAGCCTAATGAGGTTGTATCACTCAGTTTGAGCCGTTCACTAGGTACGATCACACGCAAGTGCGAGGTGGTGTGAAGTAGCGAGCGGTAAGGTAACAGATGTACGTACTGAGTAGTACGTAGCTTAACAAACTCTTTAGGCTTGGCACCGACTTCAAAGAGATTAGTAATAGGGTATTATACTTTAAACAGGTAGGTAGGTATTTTTTAGCTTGGAATTAAATATCTAATTCAGTTTATTTTTCGCTTTTTAGTACTGATTTGAAGTCGTTTTAATATTTTTTTGTTAAAAATAGTTTATTTCGCAGTGCTTTTGTCTGCTTAAAGTTAGGTGCCTTACAGACACACTCAGAGACATCAATTAGCAGTAATCTGTTATTAACACAATTTTTTCATTGAATAATCGTCTTTATTTGTTTGAAGACAAAAGTCTTCAACCAATGTGTGTTGCCAGTGATGACTTACGGAACTGCGACGTGGCCGCTAACTATTGGCCTTATTAGAAAGCTTACTGTCGCCCAGCGAGCCATGGAAAGAGCTATGCTCGGAGTTTGCCTGCGTGATCGAATCAGAAATGAGGAGATCCGCAGGAGAACTAAAGTTGTCGACATAGCTCACCGAATCGCATCGCAAAAATGGCAGTGGGCAGGGCACATAGCTCGTAGAACTGATGGCCGATGGGGGAAAAAGGTTTTCGAGTGGCGGCCACGTATAGGAAGGCGCAGCGTGGGACGGCCCCCCACCAGATGGACCGACGACCTGGTCAGGGTGGCGGGCGGCCGTTGGTTGCAGGCGGCACAGGACCGTTTGCAGTGGCGTAAATTAGGTGAGGCCTATGTTCAGCAGTGGACGTCGTTGGGCTGCAATGATATGATGAATCGTCTTTAGACGTATTGACTTAAGAATTACACGTTTTCACTAAATAAACTTTAAAGTTAAGTTACGTCTCTACGGCAGTCAATCGCCTTTTACGACACACACGGGTTGAGATGGGGTAGGTAGTGACATTACCTATGTATTCTAAATTCGTCACTACACGGACAGATGTCAACAAATACATGCCTTAAAACAAATAAAACAAAGAATTTTTTTTTTATTTTTTTTCTCAGGAAAAACTTACAAAATATAAGGTATAAGTCTGCCAAACTGCTTAGCAGTTTGTCGGCATCAGTTCTCTAACACATCATTTATTTTTACTGCGGACTTATTAAATATAAACTCATAATATCGTTAGGGTTAAATCTATGTATTATATTTATTTATTAAACGACTTCAAAAAAGGAGGAGGTTATATGTTCGACTGTATGTATTTTTTTTTTTTTTTATGTATGTTCAACGATTACTCGGAGATGCCTGAACCGATTTAAAAAATTCTTTTTTTGTTTGAAAGGGTATACTTCCGAATTGGTCCCCTATTCATCACGTCAAGTTCTGATGATGGAATCTCAGGGAAATCGAAGGCAACCCTCAAATTTTATAGGCACATGTTACGTGTTTCATATATTTTTTAAAGTTATTCAAGTATTTACGTCTGATAGTCAACATCTCATGTTGATGAGCTGGTGATGGAAGGTATAACTCCTTAACTGTTAGGAGTTGGAGGATAATTCTTTTAATATTATAGGTACTTATAAACCTATAGTTGTATTCTTGTAGGTTATTCAGGTGAGCTGTCACTGGAAGGTATAACTCCTTGACTCTTAGGAGTTGGAGGATAATTCTTTCGACATTATAGGTACTTATAAACCTATAGTTGTATTCTTGTAGGTTATTCAGGTGAGCTGTCACTGGAAGGTATAACTCCTTAACTTTTAGGAGTTGGAGGATAATTCTTTCAACATTATAGGTACTTATAAACCTTTAGTTGTATTCTTGTAGGTTATTTAGGTGAGCTGTCACTGGAAGGGAAACTTCTTAATGTTTAGGAATAAGAAGATGATTTCTTTAAATATCACATCCATGTATAAACCTTAAGTTGTGTTATTTCAAGTGTCTAAGGTGAGAGCTCTTGATGGAAGATAAAGTTGTATAATTCAAAGGAATTCTTAGATGATATTTTAAGTTTTCGATATAGTATCTAACCTGCATTGTATACCTACACTTGTTACCTGTCGCACTTTATAGGAAAAAAGAAAAACATAAAAAGCTGAGAGTTTTGAGATTCCTTTATTCTACAATCAGGTTGTGTTGTTAGAATATTTAAATAGACGTTCCCTTCTATCGAAGATTCTTTATTTCGGTTTTCCGTCTTAGTTTGCCGGCCAGTATTATTAAATCTGCTAGATAAAAAGTACACTAAAAATGGAAAAATAAATTATTTTTAACAAAAAAAATTAAAACGACTTCAAATGAGTACTAAAAAGCGAAAAATAAACTGAATTAGATATTTAATTCCAAGCTAAAAAATACCTACCTACCTGTTTAAAGTATAATACCCTATTACTAATCTGTTTGAAGTCGGTGCCAGCCTAATGAGGTTGTATCACTCAGTTTGAGCCGTCCACTAGGTACGATCATACGCAAGTGCGAGGTGGTGTGAAGTAGCGAGAGGTAACAGATGTACGTACTAAGTAGTACGTAGCTTAACAAACTCTTTAGGCTTGGCACCGACTTCAAACAGATTAGTAATAGGGTATTATACTTTAAACAGGTAGGTAGGTATTTTTTAGCTTGGAATTAAATATCTAATTCAGTTTATTTTTCGCTTTTTAGTACTCATTTGAAGTCGTTTTAATTTTTTTTGTTAAAAATAATTTATTTTATTTTTATATATCTAAACTATCACAATTAGTAGCCTGATATGTATAGGTATACGAGATCGGCTTTAGTTAGTTAAGTAGCTTATTATTATTAATTTTCAACAATAAACATTCAACTTCAGCAACATGCCCATCACACTCCACGTTAGGGACTGATACATACACATACATATAGATCACGCCTCTTTCCCAACAGAGGGGTAGGCAGAGACCATTTCCTTCCACTTGCTACGATTCTGACATACATCTTTGGCTTCTTCAACATTCATCAGTCTTTTCATGCATTCTCGCCGGTTGAGGGTACTCCTGATCTGTCCCTTCTTTAGAACGTCACCTATTTGGTCATGGTACGTTCTTCTAGGTCTTCCCCTTTCAACGTTTCCTTTCACATTCACCTCATATATTTGTTTTGTCACTCTTCCTTCATTCATTCTCTCTACATGTCCAAACCAGCTTAACATTCCTAGGACTAGGGACTGATAGAATGGAAATATTTTTTTAACAGGGCCTTCACGTGTTTTTTTGTTTTACAGTTGTAATATTCATTTCTTATGTTCTGTGAAAGGTCATTAAGGAGTTTAGGTATTAGCCATTAAGAACCTATGCCAAAAAAAAATGCCAAACTAATTAAGCGATATATTTAGACACTAAACATTATGAGAAGGAAGGGATCCGTACCAAACTAAGTACTATTAGAGTACATTTATACACAGTTCATTCCATGAACCTCATCATCCGAAGGATTTCTTCCGAGTCCTACCCAGTGTTCGTGCGTTACCAATTATACCTTCAATCACGTATAAACTTTAATATACTATTATTTTCCCGTACCTACGTACGCGACAGCTTGTATATGCGTGTCACGTGCGCATGCGCCGAGGTGAACTAACGCAACACCGACCTCTGGCGGCCATACGTGGCACTTACGAAATTGGACGAAGGCTGTTCATTTGATCCTGGAATCAGATATCCATCTTTTTGACAGAGGTGGGATGGGGGGTCAAAAATATTTTTTTCAAGAAGTGGAAGTATCGAGCTGAAATTAATAAATACTCGAGTCTGCAATCCCTTGGCGCAATAAAAAATCAGAGTTCTAAGTAAACGCAATCAAAAGATACGTAATTCAAAAAAAGTAAATTTGTAAACCACAAAATATGTCACTAAATTGCGGCGTCGCCACTCTGTTTGTATAAACGCTCTTATCAGTGCATCACTAAACTGTGGTCAATGACGAATTTTATTTATGCCACCTCTGTAATATGACGTTATGTCATGTTCTCTGTAAATAATAATGATTAATTATAATTATAATGATTCATGACTGGTTAAGATTCAAGATGTGCGGCACAGCACAAGGTGGTTCACAACTCAAGTAAAACAATAAAAATATTGTTTTGTATAAGACTCAGGGCCGTATCCATGTAGGAATCTATAGGGGCTGCAGCCCGATGCCCTCGGATATAAGGGGCCCACAACCAAATACAAGATATTGTGAGTTAAAAAAGTATATATAATTAAAAATTAAAATAACCCGACTGCAAACAGTCAACAGATAAGCAACGCACTAAAAAGACTGAAAAATGGTTGTAATTATTATTCATGTATATATTTAAATACATAACATATGTATATATTTGTAATCTCCTTTTGATTCCCTTTATTTTGATAACATTCTAGATAGGTTTGGTTAAAAAAAAATTAACTTCTTAGGTACCTACAATTTGGCGCCAAAAGTCGGCCATTTTGTCTTTTTTTTTTATAATACGTATCTAAGGACACTTGGGTTTTTGAGACGAATCTAACGATACCTTAGGTAATTGTCTAAATCCATCCAGCCGTTTGGAAGAAATGTGGCAATAAAGAAATTTATAAACATACAAGATACGCGCGTAAAACAATACCCTTCCTTTCAGTCGGGTAAAAAATCGGTTAGGAGCATATCGGACCAATCTCAATGTAGGGTTCCGCAGCAAAATCTCAATATTACTTAGCGGTTCATACAAGACACCAAATGTCATCGATATACATCGAGTAGTTTTCGAGTAAAATACATGTGACATATGGATGGACGGACGAACGGATGGACATAACGAACGGGTTTCATTTTTGCCATTTTTGCTACGAAACTTTAAAAATTGCATTATCGTATGGAACCCTCAGTCTAAGCCCGTTTTTTATGGTATTTATATGATGATAATTTAGACAGGCCCCCTGGGGGCTCCGAGTAGTATTAGCTCAGGGCCCCACAAACTCAAGGTCCGCCCCTGATGAGACTTGTTGATATTTTTTATATGATTCACATTGGACGCTGTCGCTAGCTGCCTTGATGTACACTTATATAAGAAGTCAAGGAAATATACCTATAATGCAAGGCAGAATTATACTTATTTTGTCCTCATTTAACTTCACTTTTATTTAATAGCGGTAACTCTTCACTTATTGTTTTATTTACCTAATATTTACGTCTATTCTTAGCTTTGGTAGATCATAGAGGGAAACAGACGCCAAGATTGAATAAACAACCAAATAGAGATGTTCTTTTTTTCTTGTTTTGGTGGGCTCCTTGTCTTAGTTGTTTGCAGTTTTCGCTTCTTATTAATACCCTTAGTACAGGTAGAAGTGTTAGGCTGAGATCTATAGAGCGTACTTGGACTTTGCTCTGATTAAACTTTCGAGATAAGACAAAATCGGTATTTATAGTGCAAACTTTGACTTTATCCAAGTCCAAGCTAAGCAAAGTCAAAGTTCTCAAAATCGACGACTTACGAAAATCTTTGGCTATATATCTTTATTATACTGTAAAAAAAATGGTGTACAAATGTCATAATTTTAAAAGTGACAATTGAACTTTGTCGCATAACATTCATTGAACATTGAACAGCTGTCATTAGCGATCCTTTACTCAATTTCTTTCATAACTTAATATTTATTACATTTAACCAATTTTAGACAACAAAATTTAAAAATAATCTAGTAATTTAAAGAAAACGGAGTTTTTGGACTATTATAAATTACAAAAAGTATTGTATCATTCGTTTTATCTTTTATTTTACAAAGAATTCAGCAGAAGATGATGCATGAAATGAAACATCTACTCGTACGCGGGCTAAGCAATGACATTGTCTATAGATTCCAAATCAATGCTTTGGCTGAGATTAGGCTGAGCAAAGTTTTATTGAAGTGAAATCTGAGCAAAGTCCAAGTACGCTCTATAGATCTCAGCCTTAGAGTCCGTTCACACCGACCGGCTCGATGAGCATCGGCTGGCTCTCTTCTTTTCACACAGAACGGCGCGAGTTATACACTTGGAACTGGCCGGAGCCAGTCGGCTGAAAATGCGGAAGACTACGTCATCAGAAGCAGCCGATCGGCTTCTCTTATTATTTCACACTAAGCGTGTTCGGTTTGCTTTCAAGCATTCTCAATAATAAAAGAAGTGACATGTAAAAATAAACCTTATTACAATGATTAAAAACTGTTTTTAACGAAATAAAATCTGCTCTCCTCTCGGAACGGACCCTTACTTGTTCTGTGGCTCAGGGTGATAATACACTGGTATTATTTTTGGCATAATATTTAATTATGGCTACATTTAAATGGCTTATGGCTACATTTTAAATTTATCCGTGCAGTGACGGATTAACAATACATAATGTCACTACTCCATCTCAATCCGTGGGTGTCGTAAAAGGCGACTGGGAGTAACCTTATGCAGACAAGAGCACTGCGAGAAAAGGAAAATTTCAAACAAACCCTATACCAACCCGTCTGGCCAGCGTGGTATAGTAGGCTTAATTCCTTCCACATTCTTTAGAAGAGACCCGTGCCCAGCAGTGGGAAGTTTATGGGTTGAGATAATGATGATGGACATTAAAATTACTGTTTCAAATCGAGCACGCACACCTTCATAATTTGGTCTATTTATACGAGAAATCTGACCGCACGGTATAAAACCAAAAACACGTGAAAATATTGACACAGAATTGACACAGTGTGACCGACTTTTACAAGTCAACATACAAACAGTCTCGTAGAACGAGTAAAACTTGAAGTTCATGTGCCATCATCGACGGAATAACAATGCAACCTCTGTGCCAAATGTGATGGTGTTTGGTACAAGTTATAGGGCACTACGTACTACCGTACTACACCATGCACCTTTAGTCAGTTTATCTTTGTCTTAGGTTATCAATAGTCCAACAGATATACAATACAATACAATATACTTTTATTTGTTCTCTCACACAGTACATGAAATATTTAAGTTTTTTTTTAACTTTTTATACTGTGAAGGAGTTCCTAATCCATAAAGAAATATAAATAATTTCTAATTATGTGCTAGTGTATAATATATAAATAAGTGTGGAACTTTTTAAATAGATAATAATATAATTATAATAAACATGACATGTAATATTTTATGACATTGTTAAATTAGATTTTTTTAGATTTAGATTTAAAAAAGACAACGCCCGCACTAGGGAACAAGCCCTGTGTCGCGGGGAGCTTTACAAACATGAAACTAACGGACACAAAGTACACCCAGACTAGAAACAAATATCTATGAATCACACAAATATTTGTCTCGTGTGGGAATCGAACCCACGTCACCCAACACGGCGATGTAGTGGCGAGGCGACCACTTTAACCACTGCGCCACGGTGACAGTCCAGTCAGTCAGTCAGAAATTCATGTGTAATTTTAAATTTGCATGCTTTTTTAAAGGCTAAATAGGATAATGCCACTTAAACTATTCATAACACCTATATTTATGTACCCTATTTATGGCAAATAAAGTATTTGATTTGATTTGATTTGATTTAAGATAACAAACAACGGGTCCATAATAGAAATCAGCGAATGTGTAGTCTGTGTGAGAGACTGTCCTCTGTGCTAGGAGGTCCTGTATTACAGATCACCAGCCTCTCCGTGCTCTGGATAGGTGGAATATGTGTGAATGGAGCTAGTATGTATGTTCGTTATACGTCATATGGAATACTTCAAGCGATATTAAGGTTTGTGATATCGCCAACGTCCTTGAGTACTCATCCAATACTAAGTGGCCACACGAGCGCGGCGATACAAATAGATGGATGGACGTGTTTTTTAATTAATAATTAATTATAAATCATTCAATTCAAAATAATAAAACCAGATTCTAGGTTGATGTTTTTTTTCGTATCATTCGATAAAAAATTAAGCCATACAATTGGTTCTCCTGAATAATTTAGTGCTGATTTGATGATTGTTTTTACATATTAAGTAGAATTAATATACAATTTCTGACAAAACCAGATTTCAAAAGACAGCGTGTTAATTAATAATGTATTTTTTGCAGTCATTTGTCTTTAAATGCCTTTATACTTCATAGTGGAATTTGGCAAATAAAATTTTTTTTAGGGGCCTTAACTAAATAAAAATATTTCAAGTTTTCCTTTGAGCGTATTTACAAACAGATTGGCACCGTCGAAAAGTAAAAAGTGTAAACATAATTAAACATTAAAATATATTAAATTCATATTAAATTTAAAATTTAAAATCACGAAATAATAATGACTCTAAATTGCGACGTGCGTTGCCTCTGTTTGTAAATACGCTCTTAAGCACTTTTAATGACGGGTGGCTATTGATTTCTGAACCTCGTCTTCAACCAAATCTCTTGTGTATTGCACCGTGCAAAAGCTTTCACCGTACACATTAGACGGCGAGTCACTTTCCGAATGATATACTTATTTTGTAATCTACTCGTGTGCGTACTAGAGTCGGTATAACCTTAAACTTAGACTAAATCTAGTATTCTAGCTCAGTTTTACATTCCACACATTTCCTATTGCCTTTTGTCATTTCTCTTTGTTATTTAATTGTTAAAAACATTAGTGGCGAAGCGGTATTGTGTGTGCTAAAAAATACACACACACACACACACACACATTCAAAAACACACACTTTGTTTTTGTTTTCTCGGCATCCGCGTCACTTACCAGCGTCCAGCAGAATAGTTAGATGCACTGCTAAATGTATCTTTTTTTTCTGTATTAACTTTTTAGTGTCTTGTGTGAAAATAAAGATATTGTTTCTTTCTTTCTTTTGCTGTGCAAAAGGTCTCTAGTTCGATTCAGGTCAGAATCAGGTACTGGTCTGTTTCAATGGAGTTAGGGCCGAAAAGTTTGATGTCATATGTATCGTGATGATAAGTCCATCAGCAATCCATTAACTCTCATTGCTGGGCTCGGGTGTCCTCTCCTCTTACTAGAGAGCTGAGAGGGTTTAGGCTATAATCCACTCACGCTGGCCTAGTGCGGTTTGGTGGATATATGAAGCCTTCGTGGCTCAGTGGTTAGTGACCCTGACTGCTGAGACAGAGGTCGTGGATTCGATTCCCACCCAGGACAAATCTTTGTGTGATGAGCACAATTATTGGTCTGTTTCTGTGTCTAATATATCTAATAAAAGTTATTTAAGTAGTAAGTATATCAGTTATTAGCTTAGTTTGGGACTAGATGGCGCTGTGTTGTCCAAACAAACAAACATTATATATATGACACCACCAACGTGGAGGATATACATACTCATAGAATTTCTTCTAGTTTATTTTAGGCATACAGGGGCCTAACCCAACATTCTTATAGTATTTAGTGTCGATCAGGTTTTACAAGTGTGTATCAAATGACTTAATTACCTAAATATAATCAGACTATTTTCAAATCAAATCATTTATTCAGAATTTAAAATAGTACATATTGTCAATCTTATAAAATTATACATAAAGTCTAGAATCTAAGATGCCTGTACTAGGAAAGATCCTGAGTTACAGGTGATATCTAGTTCTAACGGGTAATGCGGTAACTGGGCCCGCTCTGAAAGTGGGACCGCGGGGTCAATTGCCCAACTGAATATTTTTATTATTTTTCTTTGGGCGACTGGGACCGGTTACAAGATGAATAAAAAATCTATTGTTTAAATTCAATCCTGGTACAATCAGCAGCAAAAGTATAAATACATGCAATGCAATTTGTCATATTTTGGTGTTTTCTTACGTAAAAACTGGTAAGTATTTATTTAACCTGTTGCTGAATATAAATAATTAATATACAGATTTATTTTGCAACTGTTTTTTTTCTGTGCGCAGTACTTTTTACATCACATGGTCGATGGTCCTAGTCGACCCATTCAAAAATATTATTGGGTGATTAATTTACAGGAAAATATAAAAGTCTAAAATTAAATTTAAAGTCAATAACAGCATTATTTGCTTACTTAACCTAATTGAAATTTAGATTTGTTGTAAATATAATTTAGAAATGATTTTGTAACATTTAAAGAAACCAGGGCATTTTAAAAATACTTAATAAATATTCAACGGTCGCCGCCGCGCGCCAATAATTTATTAATGAATAATGGCGTTAGATCATATCTCAGTCACCATCACAAGACGTGATCATAATTTATTCTACATCTATGGACTTAAAAAAGCGATGGTGGCTGAATGGATAAGTGACCGGTGTGCTAAACACGCGGTCCGCGTTCGATCCCGACCAGCAGTACCAATGTGCATTTCACTTTGTGGAATTTATACGTTCTAGTCGTGTGACTTACCATCTGTTATCGGTGAAGAAAAACATTGTGAGGAAACCCACATACCCTTGAAGAAATTCTAACCTCCTTATTATAAAATATGGACTAAGTATTAAACAAAACCAAACGTAAATTTTCAGTCAGTTATAGATTAAGAAAGCAATAAAGGTGTACGGGGCACTTTTATACCCGTAACGCACTATGAAGGTAGCACTTCACGGGGCTCGTTATATCTCGTAACACACTCGAATTTGAGACGGGTTTTGAGCTCCCGCAGTGAACGTGTTAAAAGAGACCCCCTGCTTTATTTTTCTTCTATATCTTTAATGTACAGACATCAACGTTACAATTTTATTATGTATAGAAGATAGGTATGTTATGAATTTATCAACTATACTTAAGTTTCGTCTAGTTATCACGAAGATATTTGTCTCTCAGCTGTTAAGTAAAATAAAATAATTCAGTTGTAGAATGGCTAATAGATTATAGATAGTTATCTTAAGAATTTATCAACTAAGTGTCGTTTAGGTTATATGCAAACACCGTCTGTAAAGCAAAATAAAATAATTGAATTGTAGAATGTGAACATTGTCTATGAGCAATTGTTTCTTCTTATCAAATGGGTTTCAGGTACACCCTAGTGTTGGCAAAAAAAAATTTAGAGTTTTTCTTCGGATTTAGTTACAGTTAGGTAACAATAATGTTCTGTGAATTTGTAGTTGTTATGTAGAAGATTATTAATAATGATTAAAAAAGTCACGCTATGGGGAGATTTTATGGATTCACATTGGTTTTTATAAAAAAGAACTGTTTTTTATTACTGTTATTTTTTTATTTCCCGCCGTTTTTATCTTCATAGTCAATAAAATTAATAGAAAATATTTGTATGCCCGTTAAAGTAACTCATAAGCTTTTAGAAATAATAAACAGAATTCAAATCGAGCCGGTAACTTCGGAGATATAGCAAAAAATATAAAGTCCTCAACACGCCACTCAAAAAAAAAAAACTTGAATAACATGAACAATATTGGAGATAGACTCCAATCTTCATTGTACATAATTTTTCATGAGTAGGTATTTAGAAAATTTTGGGTCACATGCCGATGGGCGACATTGTATAAACACAATTGTCACACAAACACAATATGTATGTATTTACAAAAAAAAATGTATTTAAGTAGTATATAAGTTGTTTAGTACCCATAACACAAGCAAATATAATTGCTTAATTTGGACTAGATGGCTCTGTGTAAATGTGGTAGAATATTATTATTATTATTAATTGTTTTATAAACTTTCAACTTCATCACGTCGGTAATGTTGGTTCTTCTTCCTTGTCCACCACTGTACCGGTTCGCGACTGTACCAAGATCCTTACCGACTGTGATAAAAAGAGAAATGCTATGTTTTGTAACCGACTTGAAACTAGCTCCCAAACGGGGTCATCTTGTGAATTAACAAATATTTAAATGATTGCGATATTATCATTCGTTAATCTATTTTAACCATTATGTCCTAAGTAAAATTATTAATACTAGCTCCCGCTGCGGCTCCACTCGCGTTTTATGTCGGTAAATAGTAGCCTGCTATTCCACACTTTAATTTATCTATGTGTCAAATTTTATACAGATACGTTCAGCTGTTATGCCGTGATTGTGTGACAACAAGCCACGAAGACTGGCTGTTTATCATCATCATTTCAACTTAGAAATGTCCCACTGCTGGGCATAGGTCTCCTCGAAAGAAAGATTAAAAAATGTGAGAAAAGAAAAACAACAACAGACCCTATTGCCAGCGTGGTACAGTAGGCTAAATTTCCTCCACATTCTTTCGAGGCGACCTATGACGGTTACAATCGAAACAAAAGTTACTGCATAATAAACTTATGGAATTGATCTAAAATTTATAATTAAAAATACTTCCTACAGGCAGCACCTGATTCTGACTAGTCGGATTGCTCTCGGATCGTAAACGAATCTCAGAACGACGTATTTTTACAGTTTCAGTTATTAATGTTAGAAAATTGTTGACCGTATATTAAAAACAAATTTTTTTTTTTTTTTTTTCTAAAACCATCATTTATTTTTTTTGACATTATGTTTTTTACCTTTAAATAAACTGTCGTTTCCGGCTAAAGTTTTCCGACAGCACAGAACTACAGCCCAAGTCAACTCAATTTGAACGAATTACCTTAATCACTTTAAATGTTAAAAAATTCTAAACGCTTATCATGAATCACGCGATAAATTTGACCATCAATGTCGTAACCTCAGAGGGGATTGCTTAACCCGCGTACTATTAATGTAACAATAATAAATTGATTGCCAACAGCCTGTGAACTCGCATTGTAGTGCTAATTATACGGACGCCATTGTTTGTGTGTTTGTTTGTTCTCACATAACTCCACAACTAAATTTTCGTAGTCGCGATTTAGGAACGTTTATTTTTATTATTGTGTCTTTAGTTAGCGTTTATTTTTAATGATAAAATTAATCAAAAATTGTTTTCCGGATTAATTATAGGTACTTATAAATTATAAACTGTAATAACTGTAGCTTACAGAGTCTGCCATGATGATTTCCTGACTTTTTACCCGACTGTCAGGACGGGTATTGTTTTTCGCGCGTATCTTGTATGTTTGTAAATTTCTTTATTCCCACGAATCTTCCAAACGGCTGGATGGATTTTGACAATTAGGGTATCGTTAGAATCGTCTAGAAAACCCAAGTGTCCTTAGGTAGGTTTTAAGAATAAAAAAACTTTAACGGCGGGCTTTTGACGCCAAATCGTAAGAAGTTCAATTTTTTTTTAACCAAACCAATCGAGTTTGGTATCAAAATAAAGAGAATCAAAAGGAGATTACATACATTCAAAAAGAGATTATACATAATTGTATGATTCCAAATTGTAAGTTGTTCTATTTTTTTTTTTAACCAAACTTATCGAGTAGAGTATCAAAATAAAGGGAATCAAATGGAGATTACAATATACATATGTTATGTATTTAAATTTAATCAGGTATAATAATATTACAATAATTTTACGGTCTTTTCAGTGCGTTGCTCTCTGTTGATTTTTTGCAGTCGGGTTATAAATTTTTTTTAATTTTATTTACTTGTTGGTCTATCTATAAATAATTCAGTGACTGACTGACTCACAGACATCGTACAGCCTAAAGAAAGAGTTCTCTAAGTAGGTACCCGAGATTTATAAATTTTCAAAATTCAACCACTAATGTGGTGAAATTGGGAATTAAAGTTTGTATGGAGAAATTGTATATCCAAATGTCTTTTTCCTTCGAAATTTCTACTCCCACATTTCCCCAACTATGTTTGGCCTCATGTAATAGGGTCCGATATACTCCAAACCCAGATATTTGCAGATCATATAAATACTTGTTCCTTAGAATCGAACGCGAGACCTCATAAAACGCAACCGTACCGCTGCTCCACCGAGGTAATCAAATACTATATCAGGTATTTAATAATCACTTCCTTGTTATAGAACAGTTTTTTTTCTTTTATATTTCTTTATATTAAGACTGCTTGAACAATGTATGCAATGCAAATTTGTAGCGACGATCATCGAGTAGCCTTGAACGAAACAATGGGATGTCCTGACACCGGCTATATAATGCTCAAGCAATTCTTGCCGATGTCAACCATTAATGTTTCGGAAAGATAAAGTAATGGTTATGGTCCGTTCGCACAGACCGGCTCGCAGAGGAGAACAGATTTTTATCACACTTAAAACAGAGTTTTGAATTATTGTTGACTGGCCTGCTGGTCTAGTAGTGACCCTGACTGCTAAGCCGGTCGTTGGTGCGATCCCCACCCTGAACAAATCTTTGTGTGATGAGTATAAAGATTTGTTCTGTGTCTGGGTGTAGGTAATTTATCTATAATATGTATGTATTTACAAAAAAAAATGTATTTAAGTAGTATATCAGTTGTTTAGTACCCATAACACAAGCAAATATAATTGCTTACTTTGGGACTAGATGGCGCTGTGTGATTGTGGTAGAATATTATATTATTATTATACTTATTATATTTTAATAAGGTTTATTTTCACGTGTCACTTCATTTATTATTGACAGTTTTAAACCAATAATATGACACTTTTTTTTTTTATTTAAACAGACAACGCCCGCACTAGGGAACAAGCCCTGTGTCGCGGGGAGCTTTACAAACATGAAACTAACGGACACAAAGTACACCCAGACTAGAAACAAATATCTATGAATTACACAAATATTTGTCTCGTGTGGGAATCGAACCCACGTCACCCAACACGGCGATGTAGTGGCGAGGCGACCACTTTAACCACTGCGCCACGGTGACAGTGCTTCAGAACATTCCTAATGCGCTTAGTGTGAAATAATAAGAGGAGCCGACCGGCTGCTTCTAATGTCGTATTCATCCGTGCTTGCAGCCGACCGGCTCCGATTGCATGCTCTTTGCTTTTGACTGCGCGGACTAGAGGTATACCGCCCTTATAGAGCACCGGCTCGGCTCCGAGCGTATCCGTCCGACTCCGAGTTCATCCGCTCAAAAACAGTGCTCTTCCATCCGACGGCTGTCATCCACCGGTCTGTGTGAAAAGAAGTGCGCTGGCTGATGCTCTCCGAGCCGGTCGGTGTGAACGGACCCTTAGGAGTCAAGGTCGGGTCTAGCCATCAATTAAGTTGTGACTACAATGTAAGGGACGTTAAATGGAGAAATTATATCCACAATTTGAATGTTGAAGAAGCCAAAGATGTATATCAGAAACGTAGCAAGTGGAAGGAAATGGTCTCTGTCTACTGTAAGGGCTTGGGAAATCCCAGTTCGGGATGGTTTGGGTTTCTTGAAATATGTAGAATTAAACACTTTTATATTTATGTTTATTCGGTTTTATTATCGCGGTTAGACCTTTAAGAGCGGTAGTAAAAATACACACAGCTATTATCATGGGCCCCCTGCCCACACCCAAGTTCACATTCAACCCCTTTCTTCGAGAACCTCCTCGAAGCTCTTACTTTTACTTCCGATCAGAATTCAAAAAGTGACAGCGCGAGCGTAAAGAGGTTTGCCATATTAACAGAAAAGGTTATATGCATGGCAAAACTCCGCTCTACCCCTCTGTTGGGAAAGAGGCGTGATCTATATATATGTGTATTTCAAGACATAAACGTCCCACTGTTGGGCACGGGTCTCCTCCAAAGAATGTTGAGGGAATTAAGCCTACTATACCACGCTGGCCAGACGGGTTGGTATAGGGTTTGTTTTGAATTTTCCTTATCTAGCAGTGCTCTTATCTGCTTATCGTTCCCTTACGGCCGTTTTCAATAATGTATCTATCTATGAATTTGGGTACTAAAGTTAAAATATTGACATGTTAAAACATGTCTAAATTCTAACTTTAGTAGCCAAATACATAGATAGATAGCTTGAAATCGGCCATTAGTCGCTTTTTACGATACCCACGGGTTGAGATGGGGTAGTGACTTTATGTATTTTTAATCCTTCACTACACGGCTTAATGTTATGTAAATTCATATATTATTTATTAATTACATATACTACATACAATAAACGCCGAACAAAGTATATAACAATATATGTATTGGGAAATTAATAATCTGATAATAAAATGATTTTGATTTAAAACCAAAATGGTGTCAATAATTTTTTCTAAGACCAGCTTACTGACCAGGTTTTGAGAAGAGTTGGCAAGGAATCATCATCATCAATCAATAATATCAGACCACTCTTTTTGATCGTCAAATTGCTACAATCTTAATTGGTTACAATTTGAAATACCAGTTAAATCGATGGCTTACTACTTGACTTAGACAAACGGCGGCATTAGCCTTCCGAAGCACAGACGCTCGAGAGTGAAAATGTCATAAAAGGTCACCCATCTAACGACTAACCTTTCCGAACGTTGCTTAACCTCGATGAATTTCGAACATCTCAATACCAGAATGCTACAAGCGACTCAAAACATATATTTATAATAATAATAATAATTGTTTATTGAGACAAAAAACGAATTACATCCAGTTACATTTATCTCACTATAACACTTTGTCATTCAAATATAAAAAATGGAGTATACTTATTAATAATGAATATATATTAAATAAAAATATTAATATTAAGTTAATTTAGCAAATGTCATAAATCATAATTAATTATACATGTCAAGGTCATTTGGCGAGTTATCATTGTTACAGTTACCCCATTGGTCAGTTCGATTTTCACAATACGTCAATAGATTTGTTATTACATTATGAAGCTCTATGATTGAACAGTTGTTACCCTTGATATAGCTAACATGAAACACATAACACTACTATTAGCACAGTTGGTCAATAAGTAGTTATATCCAAAACCGGTGATGCTTGATCACATTTGTGCATAGTGATTATATCGCTCAAGCGAAGCGAAAATATGTTGTAGTCTTGTGGTTCCGTAAGTTTATTTGGACGATTCTTTTTAATTGGATTATTATGATATACTATGAGTCGTAGTGTGATGTTATATTGCTTATAGCCTTCTCGATGAATAGGTTATCTAACACAAAAATATTTTTTCAATTCGGTTCAGTAGTTTCTGATATTAGCTCGTTCAACTAAACAAATTCTATAATATTAGTATAGATGTTCGGTGAAATTTATTGTCACATTTTTGACGTGTGACGTTAGCTGTCATATGGTTTTAATCTGTCAGAATTGCAAATAGACTCGATCTCTTGTCGTCTGTCCCGGTTGTGCTTACAGATCCATTTTAAAAATGAAAATCTAGTATATCTAGATGTAATACGAGTGTACGAGTAAACTGCCTCGGTGGCGCAGTGGGAAGTGTATACGACTGCTGTGCAAGAGGTCCCGGGTTCGATTCCCGGGTCGGGTGAAAATGGTATTGGGTTTTTCTATCATAAAAATTCCAGTATTAAAATTTGCCCGGAGTTTGGTAAACCAATGTTCCCGGTTGATGACAATAGGCTCGCCCCCTATTTCATGGGACCAAACATAGCTGGCGAAATGTGGATGTGAAACACCTCTGCCTACCCCTTCGGGGAAAAAGGCGTGATGGTATGTTATGTTATGTTATATACGAGTGTGTCAATATTAATCCGTCTGAATCCACGACATAAATATCTTATCCATTGTTTGTAGGTTTGAGGTATAACCCAACGTTTTATTTTTAAACGACTTCAAAAAAGGAGGAGGTTATATGTTCGACTGTATGTATTTTTTTTTTTTTTTATGTATGTTCAACGATTACTCGGAGATGCCTGAACCGATTTAAAAAATTCTTTTTTTGTTCGAAAGGGTATACTTCCGGATTGGTCCCCTATTCATCACGTCAAGTTCTGATGATGGAATCTCAGGGAAATCGAAGGCAACCCTCAAATTTTATAGGCACATGTTACGTTTTTCATATATTTTTTAAAGTTATTCAAGTATTTACGTCTGATAGTCAACATCTCATGTTGATGAGCTGGTGATGGAAGGTATAACTCCTTGACTGTTAGGAGTTGGAGGATAATTCTTTCGACATTATAGGTTCTTATAAACCAATAGTTGTATTCTTGTAGGTTATTTAGGTGAGCTGATACTGGAAGGTATAACTCCTTAACTATTAGGAGTTGGAGGATAATTCTTTCAATATTATAGGTACTTATAAACCTATAGTTGATTTCTTGTAGGTTATTCAGGTGAGCTGTCAGTGGAAGGTATAATTCCTTGACTCTTAGGAGTTGGAGGATAATTCTTTCGACATTATAGGTACTTATAAACCTATAGTTGTATTCTTGTAGGTTATTCAGGTGAGCTGTCACTGGAAGGTATAACTCCTTAACTTTTAGGAGTTGGAGGATAATTCCTCCAACATTATAGGTAGGTACTTATAAACCTATAGTTGTATTCTTGTAGGTTATTTAGGTGAGCTGTCAGTGGAAGGGAAACTTCTTAATGTTTAGGAGTAAGAAGATGATTTCTTTAAATATCACATCCATGTATAAACCTTAAGTTGTGTTATTTCAACTGTCTGAGGTGAGAGCTCTTGATGGAAGATAAAGTTGTATAATTCAAAGGAATTCTTAGATGATATTTTAAGTTCTCGATATAGTATCTAACCTGCATTGTATACCTATACTTGTTAAAGAAAGACATAAAAAGCTGAGAGTTTTGAGATTCCTCTATTCTACAATCAGGTTGTGTTGTTAAAATATTTAAATAGACGTTCCCTTCTATCGAAGATTCTTTATTTCGGTTTTCCGTCTTAGTTTGCCAGCCAGTATTATTAAATCTGCTAGATAAAAAGTACACTAAAAATGGAAAAATAAACTATTTTTAACAAAAAAATATTAAAACGACTTCAAATCAGTACTAAAAAGCGAAAAATAAACTGAATTAGATATTTAATTCCAAGCTAAAAAATACCTACCTACCTGTTTAAAGTATAATACCTACTCTATTACTAATCTGTTTGAAGTCGGTGCCAGCCTAATGAGGTTGTATCACTCAGTTTGAGCCGTCCACTAGGTACACGCAAGTGCGAGGTGGTGTGAAGTAGCGAGCGGTAACAGATGTACGTACTAAGTAGTACGTAGCTTAACAAACTCTTTAGGCTTGGCACCGTCTTCAAATAGATTAGTAATAGGGTATTATACTTTAAACAGGTAGGTAGGTATTTTTTAGCTTGGAATTAAATATCTAATTCAGTTTATTTTTCGCTTTTTAGTACTGATTTGAAGTCGTTTTAATATTTTTTTGTTAAAAATAGTTTATTAGATGTACACTCAATAGCGTAATTTGGAAAAACACAGAGCGTTCTTAAATACATTATTCATCCATAATTTATCTTCTATTTCATTATTTAAATAAAAATATTTTGACATTGACGCGACACCGTCAACTGTCATTCTGTCATGTAAGTCTACTGTTAAGGTCAATACACTGATGTTGATAGTGTAAAGCAAACATGAGGTAGGTTCACCTCGCCTCTACGGTCAATGATCCTAGGATAAACCGCAAGGAACTTTTTAACACTTGTCTCGATTGGTATGCGCAAACGCACGCAACTGCCTACCTAATCACGAATATTGTAATGGCTTCTTAGAAATATTTAAATTAATACAATTTGTAAATGTTCGATTTGTGATCTGCAAATCTTCGTCGTAAAACAGCTTTTGTAAAAATCTGGCCCGCATTTTTTTTTGCGAAACTTGTTTTTACAAAAGCTGTTTCTATTTTTTTATTTGTAAACAAAAAAAAAAACATTTAAAAATATCTTTTAATACCATAATCTTATGAATGTCTCATTGCTGGTCAGCTGGTCTCATTATTAAAATATTTAATTTCAAAATCCCGGTCGAATTATACAAAACCTGCATTTTTTGTTTCATTACAAAATTCGCCCTAACCCATTTGCACTAATTTTACTCGTCATTGTTTCAGTCTAAGCTTAGCTGATACAAAAGTCAGTTGGTATTAAGTCCTTCTTTGCTTTGTAAAAAAAATACCACATTGATCCGTACATCTGTTTTGAAAGAATAACATGTATGCACTATTCCGTATATTATTATGCAGCTATGTAACTTATTAATAATTATAATCAACTACCGGTTTTATGTCACAATCCAACGGTACCCTAATACAAGTAGAGCAATGGCGGTTGTTCCAATTTTGAACGCGCGACGGCCATTCGAGCGTCTCGCGTTGCATGCAGCGCAAGCGCACCTATATCGACTGTAATATAATAATAATAATGTTTTATTTCTCTCTCAAAAAGTAAGTACATTAGTGCTTATAATAATAAGTTGTAACAACAAAGTTTGAATACCTTTGAGAGAGCTGGAGTCTGAACTAGGTACTAGACCTGTATGACAGATCTCCAGGCTCACTCTTCCAGGGATTATAACATCTAATATAGAGAATATACACAAGTCAATAATGTCTAGGGATAATTTATCAGCATAAATATGAAATATGAGCATAAAGGTTTGTTCTGTGTCTGGATGTAATTTATCTATAATATGTATGTATTTACAAAAAAAAAATGTATTTAAGTAGTATACCTATCAGTTGTTTAGTACCCATAACACAAGCAAATATAATTGCTTAATTTGGGACTAGATGGCGCCGTGTGAATGTGGTAGAATATTATATTATATATTATTATTATTTATTTTTGTTAATTTTAAAACTACGGGCTTTAGAAGAAACTTAAACGACACTTTCTGTCGTACTCAGGGACATTAATTAACTTTAAAGTTAATTTAGTAAAAACGTGTAATACTTAAGTCTATACGTCTAAAGACGATTATTCAATGAAAAAAATGTGTTAATGACAGATTACTGCTAATTGACGTCTCTTTGTGCGGCAGTTTTTTTTTTTTTATTTATTCAATAATATAAACACAAAATATAATACTTCACTTTAACATAGCATACCGAAAACCACAGAGGTTTGTAATTAATGCTATAAATGCAGTCTACATCAACAAATATTATAATAGTTAAGTTTACATTATCACAACAACATAATACATAAATATGACATAAATTACTCAATACTTACTAAATTACTACTACACTTTTGCTTCCATGATGGTAGGTATAATCTATCTAATATCTAAGAAGTGTAATTTTAGTTTTCGTTTTATATTTATCATGTTAATATTATTTCGTAATTCGGGGGGTAGATTGTTAATAAATAAGTTTGCCCCTGGATTATATTATTTTGATAAATTTTCTGGGTTTTGTTAACGTTTTAATCACTATAATAATATAATATTCTACCACATTCATACAGCGCCATCTAGTCCCAAAGTAAGCAATTATATTTGCTTGTGTTATGGGTACTAAACAACTGATTTACTAGTTAATTTTGTTTTTGTAAATACATACATATTATAGATAAATTACACCCAGACAAAGAACAAGCCTTTATGCTCATCACACAAACATTTGTCCTGGGCGGGGATCGAACCCACAACCTCCGGCTTAGCAGTCGGGGTCACTAACCACTAGACCAACAGGCCAGTCAAACACAAAACTATACCTAATAGAAGTACAATTATTTGAAAAAAGTTATTGTACTTACCTATAGGTTTATTATTATAACAGACGACAGCTAGTAATTAGCTGTTGTCCGAGGCTTTTCTGTGGGACGAATGTTCCTGCGCTCCCGTGACCACAGCAGAGCGCGACGAGAGGAACACCTTGGGGTTTTAGTGGGTGCGAGCCCCACATAACCCCTCGGTTCTTTCCTCAAGAACGAGGGGTATGCGTCAGGCATTTCCCCAAGTAAAAAAAAAAAAAAAAAAAAGGCTTCTGTGGCGTTACTGCGGTCCACTTTTAATTTTTTTTTTTTTTAAAGAGAACATATTTTTTTTAATAACTAAGGTACAATTTACAAACTGTTGTATTATTAACAAAACATACTTATACTTATTTTGAACAAAAACGCTGTTAGGTAAGTATATGTTTAAAATTCCCGAGACGTTACTTCCACTAAGTGTCAAGTGACTCTGACCTTTGTACAACCTTCAGCGAGTAATAACCACTAATAACAAATAATAAACACTGCGGACATGTCTTTGTTTGATTTTTTAACAAGATATGAATAAAACTATTAAGTTACCTTTACCTGTAGGCTGAAACACCGCCGGAGCCTTTCCCGAACGTTTCCATATTGTCTTTCCTCAAACTGGGCTTGATAAGATCCCTTACTTCATGATATAGTTGCAACACATCATCTTCATATCAGCGCAATGATGTCCTGCTATCTGCTCTCACCTCTGGGCAGGAGCACCCAAATACCAGCTCGACTCACTTGACTCCCTCCAAAGGCGGGCTGTTCGAATCGTCGGTGATCCCAATCTGACGGACAACTTGGAATCGTTAGAGCAACAGAGAGACTTTGGGTCACTCTGCGTGCTCTATCGATTATTCCATGGGGAGTGCTCCGATGAACTCCATGATTTGGTGCCATCGTCGCCTTTCTATCATCGCACCACTCGACGCCGCTGTAGGCTTCACCCACACTACCTGGAGCCGATACCGTCTAAAACGGTAAGGTTCCAGCGATCATTCTTCCCACGTACGTGCAGGCTCTGGGGTGAACTTCCTACAGCGGTGTTTCCTGAGCGCTATGACATATCCTTCTTCAAACGAGGTTTGAAGAGAGCTATCCTCTCAAGGTAGGCAGCGGCCTGGCTGTGCCCCTAGCATTGCTAACGTCCATGAGCGGCGGAAACCACTTACCATCAGGTGGGCCGCTCGCTCGTCTGCCACTACAGGCAATAAAAAAAAAAAAACAGCTCTCAGCTAACTTCCACCACAGCGAGTGACTGTGCCGCCTGCGTCCAACGACCACCCGCAACTCTTAGGTCGTCGGTCTCTTAATTTCAGTCCATTGTACATACATACATATAGATCACGCCTCTTTCCCAACAGAGGGGTAGGCAGAGACTATTTCCTTGCACTTGCTACGATTCTGACATACATCTTTGGTTTCTTCAACATTCATCAGTTTTTTCCTACATTATCGCCGGTTGAGGGTACTCCTGATCTGTCCCTTCTTTAGAACGTCACCTATTTGGTCATGGTACGTTCTTCTAGGTCTTCCCCTTCCAACGTTTCCTTGTACTATATGTTATATGTTAGTCCATTATACTATATGTTATAGAAGAATAATTATATAATACTATATTTTCATTGGTAATTAAGTTTTCGTGCTTTTTTAAATAACTATGACTGGAACGCAGCATTGGGAATTTCAGAACGAAACGCACTCAATTGCGCAGATTCCTATAATTATTTAAAAAAAATAGAGTTTGTTAACCAAAGTTATGACTAATATCTAACAATTACTTATACTACACAATTAATAATCTGTACTATGTTTGTTACGAGTCTGGGTGTACTTTGTGTTCATTAATTGTATGTTTGTAAATTCCCCGTGACATTGTCTTTAAATACTTGTCGATTGTGTCTTGTCTAAACAACATCTTTAGTACTAATAAATAGAATTGAAGTGTCAGTTTATAATATCAAAAATTGAGCTTTTTAGTTTAGGAATCAGAAAGTATATAATAATAATAATAATAATATTCTACCACATTCACACAGCGCCATCTAGTTCCAAAGTAAGCAATTATATTTGCTTGTGTTATGGGTACTAAACAACTGAATACATACATATTATAGATAAATTACACCCAGACACAGAACAAACCTTTATGCTCATCACACAAAGATTTGTCCTGGGTGGGGATCGAACCCACGACCTCCGGTTTAGCAGTCAGGGTCACTAACCACTAGACCAACAGGCCAGTGTCAGTTTATAATATCAAAAATTGAGCTTTTTAATTTAGGAATCAGAAAGTATGTAAGTACAGTACTTAAAACAAATAAAAAAAAAACACTTATATAATCTTTGTCTATTTGTTTGAGGTTCCATTTTAAACGGAAATCTAATGCTATAAGGAGGAGTAATTGAGGTTACTTTTATTTTGGAAATGAAAACTATAATTTTTTTAAATATTTTAGTGTCACCTGTGAAAATAAAATTATATTTTCTTTCTTTTAAACCATTGTCATTGTTCAGTACAAGGTCTGTATACTGCATACGTCAATATCTTACGACAGAAGGAAGTCAAATACCTATCCAGCACCGGATAGTCTATACATGAACAATTATTCTTGTATAATTAGTGTATTGCATGCAATGTTTCGCCATATTCCCGCGGCAACAAGGTCTACTTTCGTGTGTTTCGACACTCTTGAATGAAGCGTCGACGGCTTGCAGTATACAAGGTAACCTTGACACCAGAGAGCTTTGATTGAAAGGGCGCGAAGTTACGCATCGGATTGCGAAGACAGACATTGTTGTAGATATTGGTTTTATACCTCACCTTATCGTTACTATCTACATATTTGTGACACTTATTTAATATTTAATACACACACTCACACCACACACACACACACACAAACAAATACATACATTCACACACCACACACACACCAATGTTTATGTTTCTATTTTTCTATAACTCTGTAATCTATCTGTATTGTTAAGGGAAGTAGCGAGTCATTCCCAATACGAGTATCTTTGATTACTCACCGGGAAGTCTCATTAAATTTTTTTGTAAAAGATTACTGAAATAAATAAACTTATTATTATTATTATTGGTTATTTGTTGTATGTTTTTGTTCGGTCTAAAACGGTTTTTGTCCTCTAGTTATTAGTAGAATTAGACTCACTTTACGTACCGTTTTTTATTTTTGTCTGCAGTGCTTTCTTTCTAATAGAAACAGATAAAGACTACTTTTGTCACCCGCTTTGCTAATTTCGTTGTGGGTTCTAAGACTCCTGAGTAGGGTTGCCAGCTATTTTTTAAAGTAAAATAGTATTTTTTTCAAAACATTGCAAAAAATATAGCACTATTGGGAAATTTAAGAAAAAAAATAACATACATGGTTATATTTAATTATTTATTTTTCCATGTGTATTTGTTAAATGCGTTTCGTTCAGTTTCCAATGATACGCTGAGGGTGTGTTTCAGTCAAAGTTAATTAAAAAAACTGAATTACCCATGAAATTATAGTATTATTCGTACTATATTATTTTTCTGTAACATATAATACAATAGACTGAAATATAGCACGATACTATATAATATAGCAACCCTAATCCCGAGTGTCATAACTTGATGTTCGTAAGCATGATCGCTGTTAATCCTGAATTACTTGCAGTGGTGAATCTAATAGTGGGACGAGGGTCCCGTAGTAGAAGGCCCCGTATACAGAGGGAATTAATAAATAATTTACTAATAATGATCCATATATTTGACCACGACCGATGCCCATTGTGAAGCCAGCAGAAGGTACCAGCACATTATGTGAGCGACATTCATCTCTCGTTAATGAATGGTGCCTTCAACTTGACGTCAAGTACTTTAAACCCAAAATATCTCACGCACTCAAAAATCTACGTATACAATAATTAATTACAAAAAACACCATGTGTACTTGAGAATAGTGACTATTATCGCGTGACATAAGTAGTTGTAATATTGTAATAGCAACTTTCACAAATTGTGTAATATTACAAATACAGCATGTCTTGTAATATGTGTGCGTAATAAAACTAGGTCATGAGCATTATTAACTGAGCTTCCTATAGATAATACTGTCGTTTGTCGCACATCACATCGATGTGGACAACACGAGGTCGTCAAGGGATTAAATACTTTTCAAATTTCTGAAGTACTATTGTATCGGGTTCTTTATGAAGTTTTTTTTTAAAAGTAAACCTTTATTCGTGGGATGTTTTTTCACTATTACGAGGTTTTCTCAAATTCTATCCATTTATAAAAAGAGTGTCGTGAGTTTCTTGCCAGTTCTTCTACTAGCTCCACACCGTCAGCGAACTGGTCGTAGGCAAATTTGCTGACACTACTTTTCGGATAAACTGTAACATTCTTAACTTGTGACTTTCATAAGTGTTACCTTGTAACCTAGGTGAATAAACGAGATTCATTTTTCTTTAAAAAATCGCCGTGTATGCGTAAGAATTCGTGTCGTTTCTGAATTATATCGAATATTCGAACTGTACATTGCTCTGACCAAGAATATAATTTTTAGTCGATGCGCCTCGTATCAAAATTCCCGAAAGGTTTTTGTGGCCAGATGCGACAAAATTCTTCTCGTGTACATAATGAAAATTAGCCGAATGGATACCGGCATGCAAATAATGCGGTCCGATTTTGATTCCGACCGGCCAGTACCAATGTGGATTCCACTTTATGGAATTTATATGTACTAGTCAAGTGACTTACCATCTGGTAACGGTGAAGGAAAACATCGTGAGGAAACACACATACCCTAGAAGTAATTCTAAGTAAAAGCTAAGTTAGTAAGCTCTCTAGATAGAGGAGAGGAGACCCGAGCCCAGCAGTGGGACATTGATAGGTTACTGATGATGATGACCGATAAATCTGGCGATCTTTGACTGGCCTGTTGGTCTAGTGGTTAGTGACCCTGACTGCTAAGCCGGAGGTCGTGGGTTCGATCCCCACCCAGGACAAATCTTTGTGTGATGAGCATAAAGGTTTGTTCTGTGTCTGGGTGTAATTTATCTATAATATGTATGTATTTACAAAAAAAAATGTATTTAAGTAGTATATCAGTTGTTTAGTACCCATAACACAAGCAAATATAATTGCTTACTTTGGGACTAGATGGCGCTGTGTGAATGTGGTAGAATATTATTATTATTATTATTATTTTTCTTGGCGAGCACAAGAAGGCTAAGGTCCTATGACACTAATGAAAGATGAAAAGAAAGAAAATTCTATTATTTTATCCCCCACAAAACTTTACAAATAAATTATGCTACATAAGAGTTTATTTAAAAAAAAAGAACAAAAAACCGGGCTGCCTTGCCTTGCCAAAAAGTAGCCTTCGTCAGTCAATATCTTTAATCATTATGTATATTATAACTTTGTGAATAGTAGCCGGTTAAATTAACTTTTTTATTTATTTTATTGGAAAGCACATTTTCTAGCGATCGTTCTTATAAATGTTTTATCAAAATCGTTTAACTGTTTCACATAACTGATCAGTGGCTAAATGAATGAAAGAACGATGGGAGCGAAACCCCCCACGGGGTAGCATGATGTTATATAGCCTACAAACAAATACACTCGTCAGCTTTATAATATTAGTATAGATATAGAGATTCGGGGATGAATACGAATATTAAAACACCTTGCACTTCAAAATAGGTCAAGCTATTTAAGTTACAAGAGACAAGTGGAGCCGCGGGCAGTAGTTAGTGCATATATAATTGAATTAGGCTATTAATTAGCTGTCATCTGATACCCATATTGCGATAGCACTAAAAAAAATGTCTGTTTTGACAGTTTATTTATTTACTGATACACTTAAAATTAATTTTAGTGGGGACAAAAATGGCCATAACATAACATAAATAAAATAGCATCACGCCTTTTTCCCCGAAGGGGTAGGTAGAGGTGTTACACACATTTCGCCAGCTATGTTTGGTCCCATTCCATAACCGGGAACATTTGTTTACCAAGTCCGGGAAAATCTCAATACTGGAATTTCATAATAGAAAAACCCAATACCATTTTCACCCGACCCGAATTGAATCCGGAACCTCTGGCACAGCAGTCGCATACACTTCCCACTGCGCCAATGGCTTAGCATATATGCTGTTTAGATATGTAATTATGACTAAACAGCGCTGGTTTTCTGCTATATCTGTGATGACGTAACTAATGGGTTGAGATGAGAAAACACTTACGGATTCCTTCGCAACTTTTTAAAAATAATATTGCCAGAAATAAGATCCCTATAGACTACAAACCATCTCCATATTTTGTCGTCCATAACAAAGTACTCACTTTCCAATGTATCATTAATATTCCGTGTGAACTGTCACTGTTTGCATAACTTTCTACTAAAACGAATGAATCAGTAATAGCTACAAATGTACTGATTGTGGTCACAACACAAAATATTATGTTGACAAACAATAATTACATACATATTATAGATAAATTACACCCAGACCCGGAGCAAACCTTTATGCTAATCACACAAAGATTTGTCCTGGGTGGGGATCGAACCCACGACCTCCGGCTTAGCAGTCAGGGTCACTAACCACTAGACCAACAGGCCAGTCAATATTCAATATAATATTTTTTTGCACATTACATACATTTGTTATGAAATGGACTGTCACCGTGGCGCAGTGGTTAAGGTGGTCGCCTCGCCACTACATCGCCGTGCTGGGTGACGTGGGTTCGATTCCCACACGAGACAAATATTTGTGTGATTCATAGATATTTGTTTCTAGTCTGGGTGTACTTTGTGTCCGTTAGTTTCATGTTTGTAAAGCTCCCCGCGACACAGGGCTTGTTCCCTAGTGCGGGCGTTGTCTTTTTTAAGAAAAAAAAAAAAAAGAAATAAGGAGGTCCTACAGTTAAGCATTAACAATGTATATGTAAATATATAAATATGATTGAGTTGTCTTGTGCACTCGTGAATTCACAAGAAAACTTCTTCAGATGCACGCAAATCTAGTATACATATAGATCTACAAGCGTTAGTATGTAGTTATTCTTAAAGAGTGATAGTTGTATACTTATAGTATAAAGCTGTACGTACAGTTTGTTTGTTTGAACGCTAGGATCTCAGAAACTATTGGTCCGATTTGAAAAATTCGCGTGACTTCTAGTAATATTATAATCCTTTATTCACACAATCTGATCTTAAAAATAAAGTTCTCAGTTCTTCCTTCATCGTTCTTCCACGAAGACCCTGATGAAATGCCCTTGCAGCAGTCACTGAAGAAGTTGTACAACTAATTGACCGTGAACGCTTGTCATTTTTGTAAATACTTAGATAAGTTAACGTTCAGATATAATTAAATTTGACTTTTGCTACACCGGTTCTTCGAGGTCGGATGAATGAGAAAAAAATAATTAAAAAGAGTGTGTTGTATTAAAATTTTTACATAAAGCTAATCACTTAAAGCGATGGTGGCTAAATGGTTATGTGACGTACAAATCATGCAGTCTGAGTTCGATTCCGACCGGCAGTACCAATGTGGGTTTCACTTTTTGGAATTTATAATATACACTTCGCACCCGTCGCTTTTGTTGGCTACTGCTCAGCTCCTATTGGCCGTAGCGTGATGTTATATAGCCTATAATCTTCCTCGATAAATGGGCTATCTGACACTAAAAGATTTGTTCAAATCGGATCAGTAGTTCCTGAGATCTTAGCGTTCAAACAAACAAACTCTTTAGCTTTATAATATTACTCAATAACTCCAGAATGGCTGAAAGGTTTTGTATGAAATTCAACATATAGATAGATTATAGTCTAGAATAGTACATAGACTACATTTTACCTACACGGGCGAAGCCGCGGGCGAAAGGTAGCTGATTTTAAAAACTTCCTCAGGGAGACATGTTGATACGTAACTAACATTGTATACAATCACAAAAACTTAATGTTTTTAATAATCGTTTAGAGTAAGGAAGTTAACATTTCGACCCCGGTTTCCTTGCGTTTCACCTTGACATTATAATTACATATATTATGCTGAACAGTTAATTTTGTAAATATAGTTAAATAATAATCAACTCCTCACGCGACTTTAATAATATTAAAAAAATATTATATATTTTTTTATCTCAAAAAGATTTATGGATCTCTTATGTTCTTATATTCTATTATTATATGCACTGTGTTAGATAATCTGCCACGAAAACGACGATAAATAACACCTTTCGGCCAAAACTCTTCTTTGAGGAATGTTTCCAGATGATGAGTTGGGACTCGCACCACGAACGAATTAAAATTCGTGCTATGGCGCGCCTCCAACTTCTCGACCCGAATTATGTCGAATTATGTCTGCGGACTTCTGTAGGGGGGAGATACTTCCTCAGGCAGCTCAATTTGAGCCGGCATTAGTGTCTGATATTGTACCCAATAAATAATAATAATAATAATATTCTGCCACATTCACACAGCGCCATCTAGTCCCAAATTAAGCAATTATATTTGCTTGTGTTATGGATACTAAACAACTGATATACTACTTAAATACATTTTTTTTTGTAAATACATACATATTATAGATAAATTACACCCAGACACAGAACAAACCTTTATGCTCATCACACAAAGATTTGTCCTGGGTGGAGATCGAACCCACGACCTCCGGCTTAGCAGTCAGGGTCACTAACCACTAGACCAACAGGCCAGTCATTGGTCAAGTGCCGCGAAACGTTGAATTTATCGCGCAATTTTCTCAGAATTCGATATACCATGCAGGCAAAACCTAGTCGGAAGCTAGTCATTCAATAAAGCCATTTTGTTTCGACCAATAGGTAGGTAGAAACAAAAATATCTGTTTCTGTTTTAAAAGACAACGCCCGCACTAGGGAACAAGCCCTGTGTCGCGGGGAGCTTTCAAACATGAAACTAACGGACACAAAGTACACCCAGACTAGAAACAAATATCTATGAATCACACAAATATTTGTCTCGTGTGGGAATCGAACCCACGTCACCCAGCACGGCGATGTAGTGGCGAGGCGACCACCTTAACCACTGCGCCACGGTGACAGTCAATATGTTTAAGACAATTAAAAGTTATACAGAGAAAACTACAGAAAACAGCTGATTCACTGAGTGCTGGTAAACGCAATTCGTTCCGATTTCTCACCGATTTTACCTACTTACCATCAAGCTGGCCTCTAACTTAAATATATCTTCAGCAATAAACCGCTGTGTGTTGTCAACCAGTCCAACTAGTTGCGTGACAGACAACCAGTTGTGAGCAAGAGGATGGCTTATAACCTATAATAAGTCAACACTTGAACAAGACGCAGACTGACTCATCTTTCTTGCATATTTAAATAACATAATTTTGTTATTATATGAACACGTGTCCAATATGATAAAAATTGTAATTATATCCAATATCCATACATATTATAAAAGGCTTTGTCCTGACTGACTTACAGACAACGCACAGCCTAAACCGCTGGTCGTAGCGACTTGAAATTTGGAGGGTGTGTTTGTCCTAATGTCTAGAGGTGTACTAAGAAAGGGTTTTTAAATTCAACCCCTGGGGGGGGTGAAAAGGAATAAAAACGAATGTATGAAACTTCTTTGTTTTTTAACTTATAGATTTGAAAATTTGTTTTGGGGTAGGTACTAATATCAAAATAAAAAATACTCTCATCAATATTTTTGACAAGGGTGGCTTTTAGAAGGGTGAAATTGGGGATAAAACGTTGTTTGAAAAGATCTTTGTTTTGAAGTTAACGTTTTGCAAATTAGTATTGGGATAGGAACTTAAAATTAGGTTTTAAAATTTTTGATAGGGATGGGTTCAGGGGTGAAATGTAATATAAAAACTTACCCTAAGGGATGAAATACATACATACTTACATAGCATCACGTTTTTTTCCCGAAGGCTACCCCTTTGCAGAGGTGTTTCGCACCCACATTTCGCCAGCTATGTTTGGTCCCATGAAATAGGGGGATGAAAATAATAGTTGTGAAAAGTATTAGAAATTGATATGGATGTCATTTTCGAGGTTTTCAGGGACGCTGATTATATTATTATAAATGTTATCTTTAATGACGTAAAATGAAATTCAACTCCAGTAGTGGGGTGTTGGGGAATTAATGAATTGCACTTAAAACAAAGACCTATGTAATATCGAAATCTACGCGGACGAAGTCGCGGGCAAAGCCAGTACATATATAAGCTATAACGAAATTTCGGGGAATATAAGCGCCGCCACGGGGCAAGGCAATCTCAATCTTATCTATACTAATATTATAAACGGGAAACATTTGTATTTTTGTGTGTAACGAATAAACTTAAAAACTACTGGACCGATTTCAAAAATTCTTTTGCCGTTACAAGCTACATTATCACTAAGTAACATAGGCTATATAATACCACACTACGGACAATAGGAGCTGGGCAGTGGCCAAATATAGAACGGAGGGAGTGAAGCCCCGCGCGGCTTTTAGTACAAATTATTCATAAAACATTAAAAACGAGTTAGTAAGTTATTTTTAATAGTGTATACAATTTATTATTCTTACATAAAAAGAAAGTGATTAGATAACATACACAATACCTACTAATTGTAGTAGGTATTGTGTATGTTATCTATTGAGGCTATTGAGCCTCAGTCGATGCGAAAAAATACTATGTGTGAATGGAAGGACACGCTCTCGAAAGCGAAAAATTTTTTTGGTCTTGATAAAAGGTATTTATAATAATAATAATATTCTACCACATTCACACAGCGCCATCTACTCCCAAAGGAAGCAATTATATTTGCTTGTGTTATGGGTACTAAACAACTGATATAATACTTAAATACATTTTTTTTTGTAAATACATACATATTATAGATAAATTACACCCAGACACAGAACAAACCTTTATGGTCATCACACAAAGATTTGTCCTGGGTGGGGATCGAACCCACGACCTCCGGCTTAGCAGTCAGGGTCACTAACCACTAGACCAACAGGCCAGTCGGTATTACGTTGTAAATATGAATTTTACAATTTTTTTTATACAATATGTTCGTTTGAGTCATCCGCAGAAATTCAGGTGATTCACGAGTTCATAGGTCAATGACTGAGATTACCTGTACCTCTAGGTAAATAAGTACTGTTGTGGTCATAGACCACCGCATTGGATTAGGAATTACTAACATTTTGCCTCGTTTGATTGTATCTATACTTTTTTTTGTCAACCTGTGTTGTCCCACTGCTGGGCAAATGTCTCCCTCAAGCTCCATTCTTTTTGATTGGATGTTTTGTGATTGTGCCTCCAGTCCATGTCAAATGAGTCCAGATCGTCGTTTCGGGGTCTACCTCTCTTACGACATCCGTCTTTCGATAGCCAATGCCTTACGATCTGAAAAAAAAATCATATATTTGGTATCTTTTGTATCTTGGAGCCATAGAAAGCGAAAACAACTATTTTTATTCTGTCAGTCTGTCTGTATGTTTTTACGAGCATCACGCGAAAACTACTGCATGGAATTGAATGCAGTTTTGACTAATGTATAGGTCTAACTTAAAATATAGACCCCATTTTACCGCAGACTAAATTCGTAGTTCACGCAGTCGAAGTCGCGGCTACAGCTAGCACTGCACCCGCCACTTATGTTCGTTTGTACCATTTATACTCGGATAAATACCTGAGTTATGACGTCAGACAAAGTTTATTTATCGAAATAACCTTCGCCTCAATAAATTAACTAAAATTTATAATAATACGTTCAACAACAAATGTATAGTAACATTATAAAGTTAAAGAGTTTGTTTGTTTGGTTGAGCGCCCCAATCTCAGAAACGGCTGGTCAATTTAAAAAAAATCTTTTAATGTTGGATAGCCCATTTATCGAGGAAGACTATAAGCTATATAACATCACGCTACTGCCAATAGGAGCTGATCAGTAAACAAAGAACGACAGGAGTGAAGTCCCAGCAACAGCTAGTTGATCGTTCCGCCAATAAAGAAACAAGTTAAGATTCACCTTGATAACGATAAATAGTTACCTATCATAAGCAGTCGCTATGTCTGTCTGTTCGTCTATATATTAGATTCCGTCCGCGACTCTGCCCACGTGGTATGCCGGTAAAAAGTAGCCTATGTTTTATTCCAGACTACAAGGTACAAACCCTGCGTCCTTAGTGACTTTAAATTTACAAAAATACAATTAAAAAAGCAATTTTTTTTTTCTCTTTTCAGTTGTACACTTCTTTATACCTACTCTCAAATTCTTACTTCTTTCCTCTACCACTCTAAGGTTTGCTGTTAGAGAACTCAAATATGAGTTAAGCTCGCCTTTGTACATTCTTGTTTAGATTTTAAGACTATTTGTATGTTTTCTTTTCTTAGTGTGCAATAAAGTATAAATAATAAAAATATCTAAATCACACAAAAAAATTGTCATAGATGTTTGTGGCGAAGGGAGATGGCATTGAAATAAACTAGAGGCACAAAAAATTAATAAAAAAACCCCATAAATGTTCCACTGCTATGCATGGGTGTCGTCCAATGAAAGTGGAGGGAATTTAGCCTACTATACCACGCTGGCCAGACGGGTTGGTATAGGTTTTGTTTCGAATTTTCCTTTTCTCGCAGTGCTCTTTAAGGTTACTTAAAGCCCTTAGTCGCCTTTTACGACACCCATGGATAGAAATGGGGTTGTGATTGTGACATTATGTAATGTTGTGGTTGATGGGACTAGTTGCTCGCTTCTTAATCTATTTTTTGCAGGAATAACTTTTTTTCTTGTTCACTTATTACTGTAAAGTGGAAGCATTTTGAGATCATTTTTTTTTTTCCTATTAAGCAAGTGTCTTCGATTGTCATGCTTACTAAACTGTCATTGCTTGTGGTGTCGTATTGGCCGGGTCATTCTCTTCCCTCAAATATGGTTGAAGAGAATGATGGCTGGTCTGTGCGTCATGCCCGTGAACGGGCGCTACTTGGGGTGACTGGTCAGTCGTCGTATGCTGTGATTTAGCGCTCCTAAATTATTCAATTCCTTTTTTTTTAAGCTTATATTGCTAAACAATGTGTTCACAAAATGTTTTTACCGTTTTCTAATACATAGTTGGTATCAAGTGATGATCCCACATACCATACTTCTTGGCGAAAACAAATTAAAGTTTGATTGCTCATTATTACTATTATTATTTTCTCATATCAAAATTTTATTGAATTTGATTTAGTATGGTGTTTTGGTTCTGTACTTTCTGTGATATTTCAAACTGTAACCAATTAAAATTGTAACAACTATGGCGATTGAAAAGAGTGGCCTGAGTTTCTTGCCAAGTTCTTCTCAGAGCTCAACCTTGTCAGTGAACTGGCTGTAGGCAAATTTACTGACACTTTTTCTGGCTTTGTATGACGTTCATAAGTATCATGTATGTGATCCAAATGAAGTAAAAAGATTTGACTTTGAATAGGAAAACCGCTAAATATATAATTATACAAACAGGATGATTAACCGTTTTTGTCGATACATGTAACCACTGTTACACGTCAGTCAAATGTGGTCAAACTTGGGACACGTCACGAACGTTCGTCAGACTAAATTAATTTTTGGCAAAAACTATTTGTTATTACAGTCGAGTTTTTACCCGGCTGTCAGGACGGGTATTGTTTTTCGCGCGTATCTTGTATGTTTGTAAATTTCTTTATTCCCACGTTTCTTTCAAACGGCTGGATGGATTTGGACAATTAAGGTATCATTAGCTTCTCCTCATAAACCCAAATGTGCTTAGATAGGTATTAATTAAAAAAAAACAAAATGGCGGACTTTTGGCGCCAAATTGTACGTAATAATTTTTTTTTAACCAAACGTATCGAGTAGGGTATCAAAGTAAAGAGAATGAAATGGAGATTAAAAATATATACATATGTTATGTATTTAAATTTAATCAAGAGTAATTACTAGAATTTTTCGGTCTTCTTAGTGCGTTGCTTATCTGTTGATTTTTTGCAGTCAGGTTATTATAATTTTTTAATTATTTACTTATTAACTTTTTAAATTATTTATTGTGCACCCTTTTTATTTTTTACTAGCCTATGGTAGTCGTAAGGATGCAAGGATTGTAGTGATACCGCATTCATCTAAATGGGTTTAGCCGTTGTATATCTATACTAACTAGTATTATAAAAGTGTAAAGTTTGTGTGTTTATGACGGGGGTATTCTCAGGATCTACTGAACCAATTTTCAAAATTCTTTTACTGTTTTTAGCCACGTTATTTGTGACTGTCATAGGCTATAAGATCACACTATGGCCAATAGGAGCTGAGCAGTTACCAAATCATGTAATAAAGTATACTTGTATACTTAATACGTTTAGATCTTCTAAACTAAGCAACGCATTTTGATGCGATTTTCATCAAAATATTGAGTTATTATAGTATATTATTAGTTATTATGAGAAGGATTAGATGTATACCTTTATTACTTACATACTACGACGAAGCCGTGGGAAAAAAATAGTATCTAACATCTAAGATACTAATATTATAAAGCTGAAGAGTTTATTTGATTGGTTAAACGCTAGGATCTCAGGAACTACTGGTCCGATTTGAATAATTCTTTTATTTATTTATTTATTTATTTATTTATTTATTATATTTCAGTTTCTCTCTACATTTACAGTTGCCCAACACACATAGAGAGACAAGTAATAATATTTACATTAAAACAATAAATAAGTACAATTACAAATAAAAATAAGTTCATAATTAAATAAATTTAAAAAATAATAAAATATAAGAATAACAATAAAAAAATAAAAAATAATAACAAATCTTCGTGTATAATAATGTTTAAATTAATTCAGGTATTCGAGGCAGTATCGTATAAATACACCTAATTTATTAAAAATTAATAAATTTATTTTAGTGTTGGATAGCCCATTTTTTAAGGAAGGCTATAGCTTATATAACATCACGCTACGGCCAATAGAAGCTGAGCAGTGGCCAAATAAAAACCACGCGCGCATCCCCTCGCGACTTCTATTAGTTAATATTTATTTTATTTTTTTGTTGCAGGGAGTACAAGCGCACGCGCAAGTCGCTACGTTCTACACTAGTAGAGCCCAGTCGACAACGGGCAGCCTTGCGGGACGCACGTCGCACGTCCCTACACACCTCAAATTTATATAAATAATAATACATGGATAAAAAAACAGTGCAGTGTATGTTCCGTGATATGCAAGTGTAAAAAGTGCAAGTGATAAATTGTTTAGAGTTTTAATTTTTTTTTTTGTTACGTATTTTTTTTTTGAGGATTTTCTGTCAACATGCAGGGGCGTGATAAATTATGTGCGAAGCTCAGCAGTGCGTTTTTAAGGAAGTGGTGTAAGTACTTTTTTTTTTTTCTTTGAATCAATGCAATTTAGGCTAGTGGTAGGTATACGACTGCTCTGCAAGAGACTGTGTTCGATCCCCGTGTCATGTAAAACGCTATTGGAATTTTCCGTATTAACACGAAGTATGGAAAATTCTATAAATACCAATCTTCTTCTCCTTATCGTATGGGCTTGCAGCAGACCCTAGTGTTAGAATTTATCAAGTCGCCCAGAAGGCTTCCAACTTGACTTAACGACTACCACATTTAGTAATAACCGGGACCAACGGCTTTACGTGCCTTCAGAAGCACGGAGACGCTAGACAATTAAATTGCAACAAACGGTCACCCATCATAGACTGACCTTGCAGAACGTTGCTTAACCTCGATAATCGTACCGTACAACAACATCTCAATACTACAAGCGCCGATAGAGTCGATAACAAACTTTTATATTCGGCTGGCCTGTTGGTCTAGTGGTTAGTGACCCTGACTGCTAAACCGGAGGTCGTGGGTTCGATCCCCACCCAGGACAAATCTTTGTGTGATGAGCATAAAGGTTTGTTCTGTGTCTGGGTGTAATTTATCTATAATATGTATGTATTTACAAAAAAAAAATGTATTTAAGTAGTTTATCAGTTGTTTAGTACCCATAACACAAGCAAATATAATTTTTGCTTAATTTGGGACTAGATGGCGCTGTGTAAATGTGGTAGAATATTATTATTATTATTATATTTCTTTTCTAGATAATAAGTCGTAATGAATGTATTGTATAACTATAGCTTTGCTCAGACATATTGAAGTGATGCACTTAATTAATTAACATTCGGTTGAACGGTAAATGATAAATCTGTTCGCTTGAGAGATTATTCAGTATCTAGTATTAAGTAATAATTAAAACTTTCGTAAGCGCGGTATTTCGAAAGTTTGTCGACGTCCTTCATGTGTGTAATCTATCTCCATACAGAATTACATACCAATCGATTTAGCCGCCAAAATGAAACAAACTGGTAAATAGAGACACAAGTCCAACAAGCAGAGGCACTTAAAGAATTTTAATTTAGAATGGGATGAGACGCTATATTATTATTTTTTAATATTTTAATATTTTTATTTTGTATTATTGAATCTTGTCTTATTTATTTCAACACAGTGTATATTGTTCACAAATAAATGACTTATAACACATTTGCAGTAAAAATATTGTAGACTAACCGCATTGTGGCGGAAAATTACCAATAAAAGGGCCGGTATAAAGTAGTCGGACTACTATACAACATACATACATACATAGCATCACGCCTTTTTCCCCGAAGGGGTAGGCAGAGGTGTTTCACACCCACATTTCGCCAGCTATGTTTGGTCCCATGAAATAGGGGGCGAGCCTATTGTCATCAACCGGGAACGGTTGTTTACCAAACTCCGGGAAAATCTTAATACTGGAATTTCAAGATAGAAAAACCCAATACTATTTTCACCCGACCCGGGAATCGAACCCGGGACTTCTTGCACAGCAGTCGTATACCTACACTTCCCGCTGCGCCACCGAGGCACTACTCTCTACTACTACTACTATACAACTTATTGGAAAATGAAAGGAATTCTTAAAAGGGTCGTCTATTAACCACGTGAGGCTCGAAAGTGAGGGAGAAGGTTCGGAAAACATCACGAAATCTCTCTAGGGGGAGGGGGTGTAGTGACATATCACGTGTATTTATTTTTTGTTTAAACGCGGGATTTCCAAACCCACTAACGTCTATCTAGCCTGTTTTTTACGTTGCGTCATTTTCCTGCATTAAATAGGCACCTATATTGAAAGGTCATTTTCTGAATATTTTAGTATATTCAGAACCAAAAATATATACATTGACATTACGTAGGGGAGGGGGAAACCTCACCACGTACCACTAGGGGGAGGGAGAGTGTAAAAAGCTGCTAAAATACCACGTGATTAATGGATGTCCCCAAATTTGATCGTAAAGCAAAAATACGCATCTCTTTGGGGAAAAAAGGCTTACTTAATTAAAGTTTAAAATAGCAAGATATCTTATTAGGTACTTACGTTATATAGGAAGCAACCGGATTGGTACCATTCGATATTAATTTGTTATTCATTGAATATTATAATAATATGAATAAAGAGTTGAGTAATTCGGCTTCCTAGACTGGTTTTATTTCTAAACGTCATTCGTAAGATTTGAATCCGGGTCGGTTATATATATACACTCGTTTTCTAGTGTAATAAAAAATTGACCCATAAATAGCAAAATATAAACATTTATAATTAATTAATTATTATCAGTCCACTGGCCTGTTGGTCTAGTGGTTAGTGACCCTGACTGCTAAGCCGGAGGTCGTGGGTTCGATCCCAATCCAGGACAAATCTTGTGTGATGAGCATAAAGGTTTGTTCTGTGTCTGGGTGTAATTTATCTATAATATGTATGTATTTACAAAAAAAAATGTATTTAAGTAGTATATCAGTTGTTTAGTACCTACCCATAACACAAGCAAATATAATTTCTTACTTTGGGACTAGATGGCGCTGTGTGAATGTGGTAGAATATTATTATTATTATAATACAAGTTCACGTAATCCTAAACAACACAAATTAAATTATAGAAATCAAACACCACTAAATATGATACATAATTGCGACGTCGCCATTTCTCTGTATAAACCCTCTTAATTTTATGCTTCAACAAATAGGATGACTCCTCACAGCGAGATCTTTTGCGGTTTCCAAAAATGGCTGTCAGTATTCCATTAAGTATGCGATATAAACAAACGTAAACGTACTTTAATATGCCATAGACAAGTATTGTCTACAGTAATAATGGAATTTTTTTTTATCATAGATTTTTTTTGTTTTTTATTTTTTTGTTTGTAAGTGGCAGACGAGCAGACGGCCCACCTGATGGTAAGTGGTTACCGCCGCTCATGGACGTTGGCAAAGTTAGGGGCACAGCCAGGCCGCTGCCTACCTTGAGAGGATAGCTCTCTTTAAACCTCGTTTGAAGGACATGTCATAGCGCTCAGGAAACACCGCTGTAGGAAGTTCACCCCAGAGCCGGCACATACGTGGGAGGAATGATCGCTGGAACCTTACCGCTCTAGACAATATCGGTCCAGGTAGTGTGAAGGTAGTCTACAGCGGCGTCGAGTTTTAAATATAATAATATAAAAAAATGTGAATAATTATAGAATTATGGATGAATGGTTATGATACTTCAATAAACAGAGTTGTTCAGTTTGTATGTCTGTCTGTCTCCGATATCGTCCCATAGCTGGAAACGACTTTTCCTTAAAGTGAGGATATTAGCTTTGAGTTCAAAGGATAAGATTTGGATATTTAGACTGGCGTTTTTAATATTAGGCGTAAAAAATGTGTTATGTTAGCCATCGTAGTTCTTAAACGAATGGGATTTGACGCGGTTTTTTTTGTTTCAAAGCTAAGATGATTGTGATGGTTCTAAGACACGTTTTATCAAAAATGGTGCAGCCGTTTCAAGGTTATCAGATAGATAATTTTGAAATACAAATATCTATGAATCACAAATATTGTCTCAATAAGTTTTTATCTCGCCATAAGTACATTTGTGTCTCTTGTTGTATTATAGCTCAATGTTTTATGTTAATAAATTATAATTTCAATATCCGATCATTTTGACCTTAACCTTGACCTTAGTCAACGGAGGCCCTTGTCACCTTGTGTACTTGTCTTATATTGAGGACTTGACAAACATGATCACGTCATGTTTCATACAAACTACTTCTATAGTCTCTGTTTACATAGAGGGTAAAATCAATTTATATAGTCATAGAAGTCGCGCGGGGCTTCGCTCCCGTCGTTCTTTATTTGGCCACTACTAAACTCTTATTGGTCTTAGCGTGATGTTATATAACTTATAACCTTCCATGATAAATGGGCTGTCTAAAACTATAAGAATTTTTCAAATCGGACTAGCAGTTTCAGAGATCTTAGCGTTCAAATAAAATAAACTCTTTAGTTTTTATTACCCGACTGTCAGGAAGGGTATTGTTTTTCGCGCGTATCTTGTATGTTTGTAAATTTCTTTATTCCCACGAATCTTTCAAACGGTTCGTTAGATTCGTCTAGAAAACCCAAGTGTCCTTAGATAGGTTTTTAGAATAAAAAGACATAAACGGCGGGTTTTGACGCCAAATTGTAAGAAGTTCCATTTTTATTTAACCAAACCTATGGAGTTGGGTACCAAAATAAAGGGAATCAAATGGAGATTACAAATATATACATATGTTATGTATTTTAATTTAATCAGGTATACTTATATTACAATAATTTTACGCTATTTTTAGTGCGTTTCTCTCTTTTGATTTTTTGCAGTCGAGTTAATAATTTTTTTAAATTATATTTACTTGTATAATATTAAGTATCTATAGATGTGGTCCGGGGCTTCGCTCCCGTCAGCTCAACTCCTATTGGCCGTAGCGTGATGTTACATAGCCTATACGATATATATTTTTTTGAGAGATAAATGAGAATATTTCAAATCGAACCAGTAGTTCCTGAGATTGGTGCCTTTAATCAACCAAACAAACATACCAGCTTTATAATATTAGTATCACCATTTCAACCCATAAACGTCCCACTGCTGGGCACGGCTCTCCTCCAAACATTAATAATATTAATATAATATTCTACCACATTCACACAGCGCCATCTAGTCCCAAAGTAAGCATTATATTTGCTTGAGTTATGTGTACTAAACAACTGATATACTACTTAAATACATATTTTGTTTGTAAATACATACATATTATAGATAAATTACACCCAGACACAGAACAAACCTTTATGTTCATCACACAAAGATTTGTTCTGGGTGGGGATCGAACCCACGACCTCCGGCTTAGCAGTCAGGGTCACTGACCACTAGACCAACAGGCCAGTCAAACATTGTGGAGGGTATTTAGCTTACTTATACCACGCTGGCCAGACGAGTTGGTATAGGGTTTTGTTTCGAATTTTCCTTTTCTCGCAGCCCTTGTCTGCTTAAGGTTACTCCCATAATTGCCTTTTACTACACCCACGGGTTGAGATGGGGCAGTGTTATTATGTATTCTTAATCCGTCACTACACGGACCGAATATTAGTATCATCAGCAACCCATTAAGTCCCACTGCTGGGCTCGGGTCTCCTCTCCTCTAACTATAGAGTTGAGAGGGTTAAGGCCATAATCCACTCATGCCATTGATATTAGTATAATACAATACATATTAACTGTACTCTTAGAACCGATCTATGTGAACGTACTCTTATAGTCTTGTAAAACTTTGTAAATAAGTTAAATAAATATAAATTTACAGTTTGTCACGATAACTTGTAACTTTTTTTGTAACAACAAAAAGTGTTAATTGATTACTATTTGTAAGTATTGTTGAATTCTCGCGGTTTTTGATATGATATAACATACATCAACAACATAGCATCACGCCTTTTTTACCGAAGGGGGAAGGAAGGAAGGGGTAGGCAGAGGCGTTTCACAACCACATTTCGCAAGTTATGTTTGGTCCCATGAATTAGAGGGCGAGCCTATTGTCTTCAACCGGGAACATTTGTTTACCAAACTCCGGGAAAATCTCAATACCGGAATTTCGTGATAGAAAATTTAATTTCACCCGATCCCGGAATCGAACCCGGCACCTCTTGAACAGCAGTCGTATACACTTCCCGCTTCGCCACCGAGGCAGTTATATGATACATACTGTAGTGATATGATAATGTGAGGTAAACTGTCTCGGTAGCGCAGCGGTAATTGTATACGACTGCTGTACAAGAGGTACTGGGTTCGATTCCCGGATGAGGCATAAATAGTAGGTATCGAGTTTTTCTATCATATATATATATCTCAGTATGAGTCCATAGAAATGAGTCGAAAGAATATTATTATGCTTCTACACGAGTTTTGCCTTTATAAGAGGCACCCTCAGAGCATCGACGACTTATTTTATAGAAAAGGGATCGTCCGTTAATCACGTGAGGCTCAAAATGGGAGGAGGGGTTCGGAAAAATCACGAAATATCATTTTTAATGCATGAATTCTAATCCCAATAACGTCTGTCTAGACATTTTTTTCACGTTGCGTTATTTTCCAGTATTAAATTACTTATACCTGTATTAAAATGTAATTTTTTTTAAATATTTTAAAATTTTCTATACAAAAAATACACTGATATTGCGTATATATGATATGGGAGGAGGAGGCGTTCGGTTGGTCTCTAAAACCTGACCACGTTTCGTAGATGGAAGGGAGGAGTGTAAAAAGCTTATAAAAAAACATCACGTGATTAATGAACGTCCCCTTAAAGTACCGTAGGTACTTTGTGAATCAGTTTTAGTTCCTCATATTGCATTGGTATAACATCATTTCATTATATTGGCCTGAGGCTTCGATAGCGTGTTTGTAATAACAGTATATTTTTTAAGAGATAGGTAGGTACTGCTATTTGTTCCGGATAATGAGCTCGCAATCATTTATTTATTACTTATGTTAGAAAATAGTCTGTTGTAGATAAAGTTTAGCGTCCTATACGTCCATGTTTTTTATGTAGTTTTGTCATAATTATTTGTCATTGACATTTGTTATTTTTGACAAGTGACAGCTATGACAGTTCGTATTTTGATCGATTATTTCAATCGATCACAGATTAAAATTAGTATATATGTATTTTGTTCTTATCTTTGTAATATTTTTGCTATTTTATTTTTATTTCTTGTATCGAGGCACGAATATTGTTTTATTTTTGTTATTTTTAATTTAAGATAAGCATCCGTACGTCACGCCAAATATGCCCATTTAAAAACCAGCGCCGCCGGGCATTTGTGCTCGGCATTATGCTGAAATGGTGCCTATTTGGTACAGACCCGAGATTGTTGTTTGTTTTGTATCTGTTCTATCTATATATTTGTTATTTAGTATGCCTTGTGTTTGTACCAATAAATGTTTTCTATTCTATTCTATTCAATCAAAATAGCTTGCATGATGCCGGTCTGCCACCCACCTGTACAATTTATTTAGTTAGTTTATTAATTTATAAAATATATACCTAAAAGCGATGGTGGCTGAATGCATGCACCGGCGTGCAAATCACGTGGTCCGAGTTCGATCCCGACTTTGTGGACCCGACGTCCTGTCCCACTAGTCCCACTGCTGGGGCTCGGGTCTTCTGTCCTTTAACTAGAGAGCTGAGAGGGTTTAGGCCATAATCCACTCACGCTGGCCTAGTGCGAGTTGGTGGATCAGACATACTCATAGAATTTCTTCTAGTGTATGTGTGTTTCCTCACGATGTTTTCCTTTACCAGCAGATGGTAAGTCACTTAACTAGTACATATAAATTCCACAAAGTGGAATCCACATTGGTACTGCCGGTGAGGATCGAACTCGGACCGCGTGATTTGCACACCGCCGATCCCTTATCCATTCAGCCACCATCGCCTAATTAAATAGTTTATTTACGAAATTAAAATCATAGAGATTATCCTTATAAGTTTAATAAATCAAGTTATTTTCATTTGCTTGGTTTTCATCGCTGTTTTGTTGTTGTTTTTCTAAATATAATGTAGCTGTTATTTACATAGCATCATTATAACAATTTCGTAATATCTTAACTATAAAAAAACCGGTCCGGCGTCGTACCTACTCCTGATTGTACCCGAAGCATTTCCGTCATAGTATAGTTTAGTAGGCTAAATTCCCTCCACATTCTTTGGAGGAGACTCGTGCCCAGCAGTGGGACGTTTGTGGGTTGAAATGGTTACCGTCATATATTAATTTATTTTATTAATACTTATTATCGCGTATAAAATAGCATGTGTCACGTTATAAACTAAATAATATAATTATTATTCCTCTTTGTCTGCCATCTTGTGTTTTAAACTTTTTTATTATTTTTGTGACCGATCTTTGAATCTTGTAATTTTTTTTTGTTTAAGACTGTTTCGAACGTTTAGTTTTTTCGTCAAGGAATGATTTATTTTTAAATACCTGATTTTGTTTATTACGGGTAGGTATTAAAAACAAGTTTTTATTTGTGATGCAAATAATGTAATTTGTTATTATTTCGTGTTGTTTTGAGATGAATAATAAAAATGATAGTGAGCTTTGTGATTTTTTTTATGCTACAAGGAAAACAAAACACAGCATCATGCCTTTTTCTGCGAAGGGGTAGACAGAGGTGTGTGACATTCCAAAGCTATGGTGAGGCCTATTTAAGAGGGTATTATTTATCGGGTATATATTTTTAGACTCTGGGCTAATACTTTATGGCAAAGCGGTAGTGATATAGTTGCGGTAATTGAGGTCTTGGGTTCGATCCCGGGGTAACGGTTTGGACAAAAATTTGTGTCATATGCAAATGTTTGTTCGGGTGTTTTTCTATGTATGATATATGTATGTATGTATGTATGTTAAAAACGGGATGGTGGTCGATGGATGTACCAACATGCAAATCACGCGGTCCAAGTTCGATCCCGATCGGCAGTACCAATGTGGATTCCACTTTGTGGAATTTATATGTACTAGTTAAGTGACTTACCATCTGCTAACGGTGAAGGAAAACATCGTGAGGAAACACACATACACTAGAAGTAATTCTATGAGTATGTCTGATCCACCAACCCGCACTAGGCCAGCGTGAGTGGATTATGGCCTAAACCCTCTCAGCTCTCTATATAGAAGAGACGAGACCCGAGCCCAGCAGTGAGACATTAATGGGTTATTGATGATTTAGAAGTATATAAAATATACTTCTAAATCATCAATAACCCATTATATTATAGAAGTATATAATTCTGTATGTATGTATGTAAATGTAATTATATACTTAAATCAGCTTACTTTGGGTGATGTGTGAAAAATGTCCCAAAAATGTATAATGTTTATCAGTTTTTATGGTAAACAAATGTACCCGGTAGATGACAATAGGCTCGCTACCTATTTCATGGGACCAAACATAGCTGGCGAAATGTGGATGTGAAACACCTCTACTACTCATCTACCCCTTCGGGGAAAAGGCGTGATGCTATGTTATGTTATAATTTATCAGTTTTTAAGAAATTTAAAGTTTCTTCTTAAGTTAGTCTAACGTGTCTTGTGAATGAATAAAAATGTCTTGAGCAATAATTGAGTAGGAATGTGCGCCAGCGCCATTGTGTCAATGTGGGAACTGAGCTTATGACAGGAAATTACGACACGTGGCAAAAAGTTGTTGCATACAAACTGACACAGCAGGTGTTATATACGTCATTGTAGAGTTAACTAGGTAGACTGATGATACTTGCCATCGAGCTATGTTAATAATAATAATATTCTACCACATTTACACAGCGCCATCTAGTCCCAAATTAAGCAATTATATTTGCTTGTGTTGTGGGTACCTACTAAACAACTGATATACTACTTAAATATTTTTTTTTTGTAAATACATACATATTATAGATAAATTTCACCCAGACACAGAACAAACCTCATCACACAAAGATTTGTCCTGGGTCCACTAACCACTAGACCAACAGGCCAGTCAGATCATATTATTGATAGAGTTTATTAATTATTACACTAATATTCGTGCGGAGATTCGCTCTTGTCGTTCTTTATTTGGCCACTGCTCAGCTCCTATTGGGCGTAGCGTGGTGCTATATAGCCTATGTTACTAAGCGATAAAGTAGCTTTCTAACGCTAAAAACATTTTTGAAATCGGTCCAGTAGTTTTTAAGTTTATTTGTTTCATACAAAAATATAAATCTTTCTAATATTAATGTGGACTACACAAAATTTAGTATTACGTGAAAGTCTATTAAAAAGTATCTGTAATGCTTATAGTTATTTAACTATGAAAATAACATCTTGCAAGTTCCAATGTGTTGTTTGCATATAAATAGAACTGTAAACGCAATGATTTCTTACCTATTACACTCTTTTCACCTAGTTCTAAAAAGTGCAGTAATAGTACATTATATGATATGATAATTACAGCCGAGGCGATATTGCTACAAGAAAGCAGAGGCTGTAATTATCAAAGCGCACTTATGTCATACGACGTTTTACAACATATTTGCGAGGAAATAAATAAAAATCGGACTTTCTTAGAAAAAAACAATACATACAGCGAAAAGAAAAAGCGCGCGGAATAATTTTTACTTGTCACAAATTATCGATGCGCGCGCATCAACGCTTTTTTTTTAAGGCAAAGGCAGTAAAACAGCCACTAATAATTACTAATAAAGTAAATTAATATTTTTGTGTTTTATTTCAGATAAATGGTTGTAATTTATGGTCAAAATTAAAGAATTAAATGTTTATTTATTATATTTAATTTATATAAAGTTAATTTTATTTATAAGTGTTGACCACTTTTCTGACATAAAAACTCTTTGCTAAGATTTAAAAAAGTACCGTTCGTTTTAGACGGAGCATCTTGATTGTTAGTCTTTGATCTTGATAAACCGTGCGTTTTACATTACATTGTACAAGTAGAAGTGCGTAATGAGATACATTACAACACTGAAATTGATGAAATAAGAGACTCTTTACGAGAAAATGTGTTATAAAAATATTTTTAAAATATATTTTTTTTAGTTAACTTGTGTTGTCCCACTGCTGGGCAAAGGTCTCTCAAGCTCTCCCATTCTTTTCTATTGGATGTTTTGATCCTCCAGTCCTTGTCAAATGAGTCCAGATCGTCTCGTCAGCGCTTTCAGGGTCTACCTCTCCGACGACATCCTACTTCCGGTATCCTATGCGTAACGATCTGGATTACCTATTATTTATTATTATTGACTGTCACCGTGGCGCAGTGGTTAAGGTGGTCGCCTCGCCACTACATCGCCGTGCTGGGTGACGTAGGTTCGATTCCCACACGAGACAAATATTTGTGTGATTCATAGATATTTGTTTCTAGTCTGGGTGTACTTTGTGTTCGTTAGTTTCATGTTTGTAAAGCTCACAAAAGCGACACAGGGTTTGTTCCCTAGTGCGGGCGTTGTCTTAAAAAAAAAAAAAAAATTAAAATATAGCTCTAATTAATTCATAAAAATTGAAAACCACAAAATATGACACATTCTGTTTATAAATACGCTCTAAGACATTGTATGAATACATCCTTTTATGTGCACAATAAAAGATTTTCTTTGTTTGTTTCTTTTTCTAATAATAATTATGTTCATGATTGTAAACATAGACACAGGTGTTAAATCTTATGAGTCTTATTAATAGTAGTGTAATGATTCAGATTGAATTTGTTACGTATTTAGTACAGTTAGGCATCTAAAGAGTCACGCAGATTATCTAATTATTATTTAACGATTGAACGGTCCCAAATTCTTTTATCCTCCATTAAAATACAATTATTTAATCACTATACTAGGTATATAACACTAACTATTAGATAATTGTTACAAATTGCTTGAATTGAACAAAAACCCGGTATTCGATAGTTTTTGCCTGATTATCAGGAAAAACTGGCTTCCAAAGGCAGTGATTAAAAAACGACTCGCCTGTTGGTGTAGTGGTTAGTAACCCTGACTGCTAAGCTGGAGGTCGTGGGTTCGAACCCCCGTAGGACAAATCTTTGTGTGATGAGCATGTAGTTTTGTTCTGTGTCTGGGTGTAATTTATCTATAGTATGTATGTATTTACAAAAAAAAATGTATTTAAGTTGTTTTTTAGTACCCATAATAATATCATTATTATAATTGTCTGTACAGTGTACCTACTTAGAAGTATTCTGCTATGGTCCCAAGTTCGATCTTCTTCTTAACGAGTCGGCTTGCGACATACTCTGGTGATGGTAATTATCAAGCAGCTCAGAAGATTGAAAATGAGAGCTAACATGCCTAGTTGGTGAAAGATTTTCTGGTCGAAACCGGACGGTTTGTTGTTGTGCCTCAAAAAACATTTATATACTTAATAAAGATATATAAGTAGCTATATAAACAGAAAATACTAAAAGTGGGATTCAAAATATTTTGAAAATGTCTTTGTTTAGTAGGTTTCCAAACAGAAACAGGGTTTGAAATGGGGTAGTGATATTATTATATATTCTTCCGTCACTACAAAAAAATAAAATTGAATTTGCTTGCCATATAAGCAATATATATACATACAGTCATAGCATCACGCCTTTTCCCCGAAGGGGTAGGCAGAGGTGTATCACACCCACATTTCGCCAGCTATGTTTGGTCCCATGAAATAGGGGGCGAGCCTATTGTCATCAACCGGGAACATTTGTTTACCAAACTTCGGGCAAATCGAAATACTGGAATTCCCTGATAGAAAAACCCAATACCATTTTTACCCGACCCGGGAATCGAACCTCTTGCACAGCAGTCGTAAATATATATATTATATATATAATCCGTGTATGTGACGGATTAAGAATACATAATTTGTCACTACCCCATCTCAACCACACCTTATGCAGACAAGAGCACTGCGAGAAATGGAAAATTCGAAACAAACCCTTTACCAACCCGTCTGGCCAGCGTGGTATAGTAGTCGAAATTCCCTCCACATTCTTTGGAGGAGACCCGTGCCCAGCAGTGGCAGTGTAATAATAATATTCTACCACATTCACACAGCGCCATCTAGTCCCACAGTAAGCAATTATATTTGCTTGTGTTATGGGTACTAAACAACTGATATACTACTTAAATACTTTTTTTTTTTGTAAATACATACATATTATAGATAAATTACACCCAGACACAGAACAAACCTTTATGTTCATCACACAAAGATTTGTCCTGGGTGGGGATCGAACCCACGACCTCCACTTAGCAGTCAGGGTCACTAACCACTAGACCAACAGGCCAGTCAAAAGTGTGAGGTTTATGGGTTGAAATGACGATGATGATGATGATGATAAGGAATATAAAAACACTAGGTAGTATTTATACTAATACGAAGCTAAATAAAAACGTCGATAGCCATGTATAGATTAAAAACTATTTGGTGTTAAATAACTATTAGGAAAATGCTGTTTTTTTTTGCTCAACAAACAGGTTTCAAGAAACACGAGGAAGTTTTATCGCAAAGTACATTTTACGTAATGTTTTAACAAATATTTGTATTCGTATTCAAACAAGTGTTTGACGTTTTAAAGAATAAAATCAATATGAGATCATGACTAGTACTTGTAGGGGACTTCCATTAGTCACGTGATGTTTTTTATCAGCTCTTTACTCTCCATCCTACCTGTGCTGAGGTTTTAGACAAAGAGTCAAAAAATTCCGTGTTCCAAGAAAAAATAAATACACGAATGATGATTTCTCACTACATATTTCGCGATTTTTAACCTAACCTTATTTATATCCGTTATAGACTTTGAAACCATCCAACTGATGTGTTCAAACCGTTTTCATTAGAAAGGCAATAAAGGATAATCATCCTCTGCCGAGAAAAGCTGATGACTTTGAAATGGCAGAGCCAATTTTGATAAAACATTTCTAAGAACCATCACGATCATATCAGGTTTCAAACACAAAAAAACCGCATCATAATCGGCCTATTCATTCAGGAGTTAAATGCCACAGACAGACACACAGACACGTCAAACTTATAACATCCCTCTTTAGCTAGGTTAAAAAAGACCCATTCGAGCGCGGGCAACAGACCTTTTTTTGAATAGAAACATTTATGGCAATTTAACTGAATCTATCAAATAGTGGTATAAAGGATTTAAATAGATTATAAGCGTAACTATTGATCAATGATTTACGATTGTATAAACGTAGTGTCAGCTTTCTATGTCCAGGGTCGCGGATTCGATTCTTGCTGTGACGAAAGTCAACGGCCTATGAAATTCTTCTTCGAGAGTTTTTTTTGTAGTTATTTTCGCAAATTTACCCTTGTCAACTATGCTATATTAATTTCGTGCAAGTTTACCGAATAGAGGAAGTAAAGAGACTTTTGGTTCACATTCGAATATCTTTTATAGGCTATGTATTTTTATAATATACTAGAAGTCGCGCAGGCCTTTCGCTCCTGATGTTCTTTATTTGGCCACTGCTCAGCTCTGTAGGCCGTAGCGTGCTATAATATAGCCTATGTTACTCTGTGGTAATGTAGTTTTCTTACGGCAAAAGAATTTTTGAAATCAAAAGTGAATATTTATTTATATTTACACTTTAAAAATTAACTAAATTAAATTACTATTAAAACTAAACAACATAATATTTACAACCTAAGAAAAAACATGAATTAAGAAAAAAGGAGAACAAATATAAAATGGCATCATAAAATACTTCACTGTGTACCGGAAAAGTGCCCAGCAGGCTGGCAGCAATGCCACTTTGTATTGCAATACTTATACTTTGTGCAAGAAAATAGCCAGCCTACTGGTCACGAGAAGCGTCGGACAAACGCTTTGATAACTCTTTAAATAGAGCGCGAGCACCTGTACCCCACGGCCCAAGTGTTTCGACTCCAAACGGCACAAATAGATAATCGCTAGCGAGATTGATATATTTGCGCCGTTTGTAAGTTTCGGCAGACGCACGACCATAATTGTAACTTTTAGTGCCTACAGATATTCCAACAGTAATTTTATTTAGTTGTACAATATTATGCTAATGCATTTTGTGTAGGCGTTCATTATGTATAGTATGTCTTTATTATTTTAAAGTTCATTCAACTATTAACTATTTAAACCTGGTGTGTTGGTGGATATGTGTTTCATTTGGCGGTAAGCTGTTACCCTAGTAACCAATAATATATTTAAATAGTTAATTAGTGTAAATGAGAAGTAAATAAAGGATATTTTTATACCACGATGGTGAAGTTTACGACTTGACGGTAAGCGGTTACCGTACTCTATGGACTCCTGTAACACAAGGTGTATTTAGTTTGAGCAGGGGCTACCCGATGTACCCTCTTAAAATACTCTTATTTTAGTCTCTAGTTAAGCTCATATGAACTGCTATCTGTAGACATCTTTTATTGAAAATGTGCTTCCCGAAGGACATATTTTGGATCGCTGTAGCTATACTTAACACTAAGACACCGTCGTCGTTCTGTTATTGATGATTGAGCGGATGTCATGCTGACTTTACATATGTACCTACATGCCACAGTATATGACGTCATGTTCGGTTAGATAGGTACTGCAGGTGATGGTGCTGACTCATCAATACAGCGGTTGTTAATTAGTTTACTATATTATCCTATTAATATTATAAAAAATATGAAAGTAAGGCTTTATAAATAGGTGTATTTCTATGTATAATATTTATGTATTTAGAAATATTTAAGCATTGTTAATTAATTAGTTGTCTAGATTCCATAACACAAGCATATATTAGCTTACTTTCGGCTAGTTGTAGTCGGCGCTGTGTAAAAAAATGTCCCAAATATACAATATAATACTTAATCACGCCAGAATGGCTGGTGGGAACCAGATAGAATATATTCTGGATTAGCATATACTTGACTTTTTACCATTCATACACGCGGGCGAAGCCGCAGTCGGAAGCTAGTAACTGTATAGATAAAATAGCCTAATTGGTATTGGGTTTTTTCTATCACGAAATTCTCAGCATCAGCCCGGAGTTTGGCAAAAAATGTGCTCGGTTGATGACAATAGACTCGCCCCCTATTGCATGGGACCAAACATATCTGGTGAAATGTGGATGTGATACAGCTTTGCCTACCCCTTAGTTATTAACAGTTTTATCATTTACAATCAAATGTCAATAAACTCGTTGAACTAAAGTACATTGACATTTTGACATTATTCTATACATTATTAAATTCAAAATGGTTGCTCTTTGACATTATTGTAACTGTTATAAAATTTGCAATTTTTAAGATGTCTGTCTTAGATCGAAAGTATAGCGAATTGGTTAATTTAATGTGACTGGACAATGAACTTTATAAAGTAACGTTTTGTTACGTAACTTCACACCTATTCCGCCGTAGGGTAGGCACAGGTGTATGACGACTACGTTCTGCTATATTGCACACCATAACACACACACACACACAATACATATTCATACACAGTACCTAATGCTTTTAGATCTTTATAAATGTGCCATAGCTCCTCCTTTTTTTTTCAAATCGGATCAGTAGTTTCTGATATCCTAGCGTTCCAACAAACAAACTCTTTAGCTTAAAATTGAAGTATAGCTAACGTGAGAAGTCCTTCTCTTGTAGGGTCAATAACTTCGTATATTTTAAACTTTATTTTAGTATTATAAATAACATTTAAAGTGTTTATTTATTTATTTTAATAAGATGATAAATGACGATACGGTCAAAATGATATTTTTATACATAAAGGAGCGAAGATGATACATACATTATGGATTGGGTAGCCAGACGGTTAGGTAAATATAAATACGACAATACGACCCCTTAAGACGGAACACGGCATGTAATTCATCATACAAATGTATTCCCCTGTTTTCTCCCTCTCTCTTCTTTTCTTGAAAAATCAAGGTCAGCTTTAGACAGGTCCCCACCATTTTCTTTTTTTCAACAACTAATTGGTAACGAAATGACTCTCCAAATATTACTGAAATTGCCCTATTTTTACTGCCGTAATTACCAGACGAGTTCTATAAGTTATAAACTAATAAAAAAAAAGGAACCTTATGCCCCGGCTCCACACGTTGGGCCAACTTAAGCCAGTGTAAGCCATAGTATGCTAAAATTATCTTTAAAACATTGTACTACTGTCAATTTGTATAAGCTTATTTTGGGCCATGTGGTTATACTGTTGTCGATATTGGCGCATGTTTGGCCAACGTATGGTGTCAGCATTAGCCATACCTACTCTTTCTGAAATTTAAAAAATAATTGAATCGGCTCAAATTTCGAGGAGAAAATACGAAATTCGTAATTTTTTTTATCTGTATCTGTCTGAGCTACAGTTGTCTCTATCACTTTTTACGGTTGCAGACTTGAGTTAAGAGCGAAACGAGACGTCAATAATTTCTCTGAATCTGAACCTATCTTTCAAATTCCTCGCAGACCGCGTTCTCTCTTAAGGATCTTTGCCACACATGTTGGTATAGTAAAGCTTTTCTTAAATATATTTATTTGTGGTATGTCTCTGATTTCTAAAGGGATTTTATTAAATATGCTGCAACACAAAAAATACTTTCATTTAACAGTTTCGTATGATTGGGCAACTGCCTTAGTTTATTATTATTACGAGCCCTAGTGCGGTATTCAAATAGATTTATGTTGGATTTTACAAAAATTGCTGTCTCATAGATATATAAAGAAGGTAGAGTTAGTATATTTGGATCTACAAAATGTGGCTTGCATGAATCTGTCTGTTGCAAATTACAAATGCTGCGAATACATCGCTTCTGAGCAATAAAAACACGTTCTTTCTCCGTTGAATTGCCCCAAAAGATAACTCCGTAACGTAGTATAGGCAACATAGCCGTGATAAGCCGTTAATAGTGTTGGTTTACTTGCAATTTTACTTAACCTATACAGAGCATAGGAGTATTGGTTTAATTTTTTGCAGAAATGGTCTATGTGTGCCTTCCAGTTTACTTTATTATCTATATAAGCTCTGGGTAACAGCTTCACGTCTAACACCATCAATATGACTTGAGCAATGCAATTAATTCGAATCAGCTTAATGTAATTTCAAAATATTTTTCGCAACTAAAGAGATATGGTTCGTTCAAAAATGAATGTGAGGAAATTCAAGGTCACTTGTGTCATATTTAAAATTATTTGAATTTATTTTATAGGCATATGGTCTCTGTTATCAGAAACACGAAGGTAATTATGACAATCGTTGTTAGGTTTGAAGCCGTGTAGGTACCATGTAGGTTATAAACTTGCCTTCCTCAGAGGTGCCCTTGGTGGATTCCAACCGTCTAGCCGGCTGTTGTAAACCAAATTTCTTACAAACAACCAACCAAGCTCCCACCAAGTTCACTCTGTTGGGACTAAAGTTACCGTATCTCAGGATTTGTCCTGAGATTTCAGGAATTTTCGACTTTTCTCAGGATTGCGGCCGGATTTTACAAATCTCGTGATATCTCAGGGTTTTCAATAAAACACAGGTTACATTCTAAAGATCTCTGTAATTAAAAGTTAAACCAACTAAAATAATATTTTTTTGGGTAACAATTGAATAGTTAAAATCTATACTTATTTATCTAAGTAAGTTGCGTGCAAGTCGCAAATATTGTCAACGATAATACTACGTTTTTGAGAGAAAATTCTCAAACTGTATAAAATCTCAGGACTTTTCCATGGGAATCAGGTCTTTTCTCCGGTCTTTTGATTTTTACATCTGGTAACCCTAGTCGGAAAGCAAGTTTATAACCGTGTAGAACACCTATTAACTTTAAAGTTTATTTAGTAAAAACGTGTGATACTTAAGTCTATACACCTAAAGACGATTATTCAATGAAAAAATTGTGTTAATGACAGATTACTGCTGATTGACATTAAAGTTTCCAGGTGTAAAGACATAAATCGACTAGTGTATATTACAAAATGGTTGAATTACTAAACGACTAAACAGTTGAAGGTGAAATTGACTCATAAGTATAATACACTTGAGTCATATTCATTAAAATGGACATTAGTTGTTGCCAAATTATAATTGTTTAAAATTTTAAGAGGGTTTATACAGATGAATGGCGACGTGCGTCGCAATAAAGTGTCATATGTATTTAGTGGTTTTCGATTTTTATGATTTACTCGGATCAATTTTAGAATTTTTTCAATACATTGTTTAGGATTACGTGAACTTGTATTAACAGTAGGTATCCGTAATGGTTACAGTAATTTTACTATGAAAAAAAAAGGCCCTGGAAATAGCTATAGAATAGAATAGAATTGCTTTATTTGTATAAAATGTAGGTACAATACAGGTGGATTAATAATTATAACAAGTAAATAATTAGATATTCTATTTATAGGAATTTCCTGTAAATAGAGTATCTGGTTCTTTTTTCTTTTAATAGGTTAGCTGTGTATGTTTTTAAGTTATAATAATAATAATAATAATATTCTACCACATTCACACAGCGCCATCTAGACCCACAGTAAGCAATTATATTTGCTTGTGTTATGGGTACTAAACAACTGATATACTACTTAAATACATTTTTTTTAGTTAATGTGTAATAAGTAAATAGGTATAATTAAAAAAAATTAATAACCCGACTGCAAAAAATCAACAGAGAACAACGAATAAGACCGTAAAATTATTGTAATATTATTATAACTGATTAAATTTAAATACATAACATATGTATATATTTGTAATCTCCATTTGATTCCCTTTCATTTGATACTCTACACAATAGGTTTGGTTAAAAAAAAATAGAACTACTTACAATTTGGACCAATTCAATTTATGTATAATCTCTTTTTAAATATATGTAAGTAATCTCCTGTTGATTCTCTTTATTTTCATACCAAACTCGATAGGTTTAGTTAAAAAAAAATTGAACTTCTTACAATTTGGCGTCAAAAGCTCGCCGTTTAAGTCTTTTTATTCTTAAAACCTATCTAAGGACAATTGGGTTTTCTAGACGAATCTAACGATACCCTAATTGTCAAAATCCATCCAGCCGTTTGGAAGATTCGTGGGAATAAAGAAATTTACAAACATACAAGATACGCGCGAAAAACAATACCCGTCCTGACAGTCGGGTAAAAAGAGCCAATACATTTTGTCGCTAGGTAACATGCAAATATATCAAATAATAATTATAAATTTTTACAAACAGATCATGTCAAGTTCTTCAAGTTATAAACCAATTTAATATTATTATTCAGCCCATTAGAGATTCGAACCCATAACATTCAGATTTAATGGCAAGACTATTCACTTTACAATCACTTTTATTAATGTACCTAATGGTTGTCAGAAATAATGGAGCAGTTGCACCATAAACCATTTTAGAGACAGTTACTAGAAACCTTTGACCTTCAAAGTTAATACTACCTGTTTATCAAGGTTTCGCCCTTGTCTTATTTGGTTTTCTGTCCGTATAATTTAAATAATAATATAATAATCTACCACATTTACACAGCGCCATCTAGTCCCAAATTAAGCAATTATATTTGCTTGTGTTATGGGTACTAAACAACTGATATACTACTTAAATATTTTATTTTTTTTAAATACATACATATTATAGATAAATTACACCCAGACACAGAACAAACCTTTATGCTCATCACACAAAGATTTGTCCTGGGTGGGGATCGAACCCACGACCTCCGACTTAGCAGTCAGGGTCACTTACCACTAGACCAACAGGCCAGTCAATGTCCATAACTATACAGTTTAGAGCCTTAAATCCTATTTCGATTAAAAATTGTAGTTCTTGAGATAAGCACGTGCAAACAAACAAACTATATACTATTAGTAAAGGTTGTCTAAAGTAAAGGCCACAAGAAAAAAAACATAAGTAACCGGCGGAAATATAACATATAAGTAGATAATAAGGTACCTATTTACTAACACAATATTTAGCTATATAATATGTACAGTCGAGTTCATTAATATATTGGCACCATCATTAGATATTTTTGTTGAAAAGGGTGACTACAACTTATTGCATCATGTACAGCATATTTACCCGACTGTCAGGACGGGTATTGTTTTTCGCGCGTATCTTGTATGTTTGTAAATTTCTTTATTCCCACGAATCTTCCAAACGGCTGGATGGATTTTGACAATTAGGGTATCGTTAGATTCGTCTAGAAAACCCAAGTGTCCTTAGATAGGTTTTAAGAATAAAAATATTTAATAGGCGGGCTTTGACGCCAAATTGTAAGAAGTTCAATTTTTTTTTAACCAAACCTATCGAGTCGGGTATCAAAATAAAGATAATCAAAAGGAGATTACATATATTCAAAAAGAGATTATGCATAATTGAATGGTTCCAAATTGTAAGTAGTTCTATTATTTTTTTTAACCAAACCTATCCAGTAGAGTATCAAAATAAAGGGAATCAAATGGAGATTACAATATACATATGTTATGTATTTAAATTTAATCAGGTATAATAATATTACAATAATTTTACGGTCTTTTTAGTGCGTTGCTCTCTGTTGATTTTTTGCAGTCAGGTTATTAAATTTTTTTTATTATATTTACTTGTTCATTGAACCATTCACATGAGGACATATATTTGATCCATAGGTTCTATAGTATTTATTGAGCTTTTCAACGCTCACAGTATTTTTAATCCTTGATGGTGCCAATATATTAATGAACTCGACTGTACCTACATATTATAACATAGCTATGTGTTCTTACGTGGTTATAGTATCCTGTTAGTTAATTTGGTGTATTTAATAAGTAAATGTAAGGTACATAAGAAAAAATTCTATGAAAATGTGTTAGTTTCGAAGTTAAGTTTACTAAAGAAATAATTTTGACTGGCCTGTTGGTCTAGTGGTTAGTGACTCTGACTGCTAGGCTGGAGGTCGTGGGTTCGATCCCCACCCAGGACAAATCTTTGTGTGATGAGCATAAAGGTTTCTCCTGTGTCTGAGTGTAATTTATCTATAAGATGTATTTAAGTAGTATATCAGCAATGATATTGTATGTTAAACATGTAAATATAATTAAAAAAAATTAATAACCCGACTGTAAAAAATCAACATGCAATATTTTACCTTTAAATCAGACTCTAAGAAAAATGTTCGTAATAAATATAAATACAATATTAACCTACCCACAATTAATAATATGATGTATTCTAAAAGTACGTATATTACTGCCATTCGTGTATACAACAACTTACCAACATTTATTAAAGAATTTAATGGAAATAAATTTAAAACAATATTAAAGAAATGGTTAATTCAAAATGTTTTCTATAGTTTAAAGGAGTATTTTGGTAAGCAATGATGTGTATGTTAGATATTAAGTGCATGTTTTAAATTTTTTTCTTTTGATATTTTATCATACTTTGTCCACATTTTTATGTTAATGTTGCATGTCCGACATGGATAGACTGTTGGGACCGAAATTAATATTTTTATATATAAGATCAATTTGTACACAGTTATGCAATAAATGAATCTGAATCTGAATCTGAATCTGAATCTGAAACAGAGAGCAACGCACTAAAAAGACCGTAAAATTATTGTAATATTATTACACCTGATTAAATTTAAATACATAACATATGTATATATTTGTAATCTCCATTTGATTCCCTTTATTTTGATACTCTACTCGATAGGTTTGGTTAAAAAAATAATAGAACTACTTACAATTTTGCGTCAAAAGCCCGCCGTTTAAGTCTTTTTATTCTTAAAACCTATCTAAGGACACTTGGGTTTTCAATTATGTATAATCTCTTTTTGAATATATGTAATCTCCTTTTATTTTTCTTTATTTTGATACCCAACTCGAAAGGATTGGTTAAAAAAAAATTGAACTTCTTACAATTTTGCGTCAAAAGCCCGCCGTTTAAGTCTTTTTATTCTTAAAACCTATCTAAGGACACTTGGGTTTTCAATTATGTATAATCTCTTTTTGAATATATGTAATCTCCTTTTAATTTTCTTTATTTTGATACCCAACTCGAAAGGATTGGTTAAAAAAAAATTGAACTTCTTACAATTTTGCGTCAAAAGCCCGCCGTTTAAGTCTTTTTATTCTTAAAACCTATCTAAGGACACTTGGGTTTTCTAGACGAATCTAACGATACCCTAATTGTCAAAATCCATCCAGCCGTTTAGAAGATTCGTGGGAATAAAGAAATTTACAAACATACAAGATACGTGCGAAAAACAATACCCGTCCTGACAGTCGGGTAATAAAAAGGTGTAGATAGGTTACCTACATAGCGTTCGATCTTTGGAAATGGCACACAGACGCACACATAGATATCGTAATAATGCAATGTCAATGCGTCGTCACATAACGGGATATTGAGAATCAGGTTTGCTAATAAGCCTATTTTTAGTGTGCCACTTTTCGAGCGCTTGTAATCTATGTACACATTTTTTAACATACAATATCATTGTATATCAGTTGCTTAGTACCCATAACACAAGCAAATATATATATGGTATAAAAAAAAAGCAAATATAATTGCTTACTTTGGACTAGATGGCGCTGTGTGAATGTGGTAGAATATTATTATTCTTATTATTAATTATACAAAACTAGGCATTCGTGGCTCAGTGGTTAGTGACTCTGACTGCTGAAACAGAGGTTGGATTCCCACCCAGGACAAATCTTTGTGTGATGAGTACAATTATTTGTTCTGTTTCTGGGTGTAATTTATCTATAATATGTATGTATTTACAAAAAAAAAGTTATTTAAGTATTATATCAGTTGTCTAGTATCCATATTACAAGCATTAGCTTAGTTTGGGACTAGATGGCGCTGTTTGTGAATGTCCAAACATTATTATTATTAGCGGTCAGAGTTCCGAGTTTTGCGTGCCACGTTCACTGTAGTCTATACGATAGCCAAGAATCCTACACACCAATGGAGAGCAGTCTGCCAGTTGTGATGTACGCAAGTGTGAACCCGGAACGTAGAAATCGGAACTCTGACCACTAGACCGCGTGCAGTACTGTCGATCGGTGACTATATACATCTCATTGGCAGTCAAAACATTTTTCTAGCTTTCAAAACACATACTCGTATTTTCGCAAGTGCAACATTGCATAAGACCAATTTGTACTTGCAATATGTCCCATAAGCCTAAACCCCGGAACAGTTAACGACCGTATCTTTGATTTCTAAGGTCGTCAGTTCGATTCTGTTTAGTGAACTATTGTGGGATATATTATGTAAATTGACTTATAATATCGTTACAGTTTAACTCCGGAAGTTTATTATATTATTATATAAATTTAAGTATTGTTATATTAATGATAATAATAATGATAATCGTTGAAAGAGACATCATTATTATTTTAGGTCAATAGCAGCTATCATCATCATCATTAATAATAATTTGTAAATCAGATATGTACTCTGTATCATAAATAGAAATAACTAGCTATCGCTGGCAATAGCTAGTTATTTCTGCTTCTATAGCTGCTGCACTCGTGTGGAAATTTATTTTATTCCTTATTCATTATAACTCGTTAATCTAACGGTGTGGTGCTCTGCTGCATCACTTTACACGAGACCCAAATTGTAAATTACAAAAGATTGTAACTATCCATTTTTTTAAAAAGAGTGGCGTGAGTTTCTTGCCAGTTCTGCTCATAGCTCCACCCCGTCAGATAACTGGTCGTAGACAAATTTGCTGACACTACTTTTCGGATAACCTGTTACATTCTTATCTTGTGACTTTCATAAGTGTTACCTTGTAACCTAGATGAATAAACGAGATTTCATTTCATTTCATTACATAGGGCAGTGGTTCCCAAAGTTGATTGAACTGCGACCCACCTAACAGAATCTTCCAGATTCGGGACTCGACACTTGATTAAGAGAGAAGAATGTTTATCGATAAACTTTAAATTTACAATAATTACCACGAATAATGAAAGTCCGAAGCGTTGCACTAGCCGTCAATCTTATTTTTAAGACCCACTCCAAATTCACTGGCTACCCACTAATAGTTGGTGACCCATACTTTTGGAAACACTGCCTTAGGGATTGTTTAAAAAAAATATAAAAAATATTAGGAGCAGAAACAGAAACAGAAATATGTATGTCAATGTAGGTAGACTTTACATAGATCTTGCGTTCATAATTTAGATCACTACATTGTATCCACAGATATACAAATTTTAATAATAAAAATATAAATCTTAATTAAAGCTAATATAACAACAAACTAAATTAACAAACAAATAATATACTAAGATTATAAAGAGGAAACATTTGTATTTTTGTATGTAACGGATAAACTTAAAAACTAATGGACCGATTTCAATAATTCTTTGACGTTAGAAAGCTAGATTATCACTGAGTAACATAGGTTATATACACCACGCTACGGCCGATAGGAGCTGAGCAGTGTCCAAATAAAGAACGACGGGAACGAAGCCCTGTGTGACTTCTGAAAACAAAATTAAATAAATAAATAAAATTATTATAATCATTCTTCTCAAAAGGTCGTCAGTTCAATTCCGACTACTCAACTGTAAAATAAACAAAAAAAATCATAATACTATGCCTAAATAAACATTGCACAATAACTTCACGCTCCTTAATCGCACTAGATAGGCAGATATCAATGAGGTTTCGTCATCACGTGAATAATTTGCCTCTGTTATAAGAATGAGCTAAAAAATTTAGGTGACTCAAACCATCGACCTAAGAATTGAATAAAAACTAGGTAAAACAATGTCAACGAAACGTTTTTGATAAAAAAAATTGGGACACGATTCGATGCGAACTTATAGTAAAAGTAATTTCGTACATTTCGGTGCAATTCGATTTGAATTCTATTCCTGAATCTTACAAACGTTTGTTTTTGTGCTGGAATATTTATTTTATTTTATTTAATATAATATATATATAGCGATATATATAAAGCGATGGTGGCTGAATGGATAAGAGACCGGCGTGTTAAACACGCGGGTCGAGTTCGATTCCGACCAGCAGTACCAATGTGGATTTCACTTTGTGGAATTTATATGTACTAGTCATGTTACTTACCATCTGCTAACGGTGAAGGAATTCATCGTGAGAAAACACACATACTCTAGAAGAAATTCTATGAGTATGTGTGATCCACCAACCCGTACTAGGCCAGCGTGAGTGGATTATGGCCTAAACCCTCTCAGCTCTCTAGATAGAGGAGAGGATAGGGTTGCTGATGATGAATATATATATAATATAATATTCTACCACATTCACACAGCGCCATCTAGTCCCAAAGTAAGCAATTATATTAGCTTGTGTTATGAGTACTAAACAACTGATATACTATTTAAATACATTTTTTTTTGTAAATACACACATATTATAGATAAATTACACCCAGACACAGAACAAACCTTTATGCTCATCACACAAAGATTTGTCCTGGGTGGGGATCGAACCCACGACCTCCGGCTTAGCAGTCAGGGTCACTAACCACTAGACCAACAGGCCAGTCAATTCTATTACCAACCTGTCTGTCCAGCGTGGTATAGTAGGATAAATTCTAATAAAAGTTTATGCGCTTACATACTGTCCCACTGCTGAGTACGGGCAGGCCAGGGTTCGTATTGGGTGTGTGTCGAATTTTCCTTTTCTCGCAGTGCTCTTGTCTGCCGTTACTCCTCTAAGTTTCTTTTACGACACCCACGGGTTGAGATGGGGTTGTGACATTATGTATTCTTAATCCGTCACTACACGGACACCTATACACAAGTTAAATCTTATCTTGTGTACCTACCAGTGTTCAATAAATCTTTGTCTATGTTTAAGTCTGTTCTTTGTTTCCAAAAACTTTGTATATTTAATGAAATAAAATTCTATTCTTTTTTAACATAAACAAACTGGTAATCCGAGATATAGTGTATAATCTGTGCCAAGTTTTCATTCTAGACCGTTCAACGGTTTACGCTTTATTGAATAACAAACGTCTAAAAATATCTCAACACACTTTCACATATTGTCATAATATTTGGTGAATTTAAAACGATAGCATATAAATGTAAAACAGTTTGGTAATTTTCCAATCGCCATTTAAAATATACCTAACTTAAGTTCATTAGGTTGTTTATGGGTTGAAATGATGAGAATAATGATAGGTTCATTGTCACATACTGACCCATTGTGGCAAAGCGGTTATAGTGGTCAGTGGTTCGATTTCCACACGATACAAAACTTATATTTGTGTGAGTCATGAATTTTTGTTTCATGTCTGGGTGTAATTTGTGTGTGTTTGATTAATTGTATTCTTTTTTTTATTGCCTAAATTGGCAGACGAGCAGACGTCCCATCTACTGGTAAGTGGATACCGCTGCTCATGGACATTGGCAATATTAGGGACACAACCTAGCCTACCTAGAGAGAATAGGTCTTTGAACCTCGTTTGAAGAAGGACATGTCATAGCGCTCAGGAAACACCACTGCGGGTATTTCACCCCAGAGCTGGCACGTTGCTTGTATAGTACCCACACAGGCCTTTTTTTTATCTTACTCAGGACTTATCTTGTATGTTTGTTAATTGATTTATTCCCACGTTTCTTCCAAACGGCTGGATGGATTTCGACAATCAAGGTTTCGACAATCAAGATTCTTCTCAAAAATCCAAGTGTCCTTAGATAGGTATTAATAAAAAAGCGGCGGACTTTTGGCCAAATTGTAAGTAGTTAATTTTTTTTTTTTAACCAAACGAGTCGTGTAGGGTGTCCAGAATAAAACGAATCAAATGGAGATTACAAATATATACATATGTTATGTATTTAAATTTAATCAGGAATAATAATTACAACAAATTTTCGGTATTTTTAGTGCGTTGCTTATCTGTTGATTTTTTGCAGTCGGTTTATTTTAATTATTTACTTGTTCAAACATAATAAAACCTATTTGTAAATAGTAATTGACGCGTTATATACAGTGAGCCGTGAGGTCCATATGTAATTACGTCGCTTCGTCAATGATATAACATCGTTATTTCCTTCGGGTTCTCTTGCGCAAGCCCTCCCCCCTCATAGTCGGTGCGCAAACGTTCTCCCCCCACATTTAGAGCCGTTCTCCATAATTTAGCAGTGTACTAGGTCGGCAAACTGTTGGCTATTGCGCAGCGTTGTTACTCGCAACTTGAGTTAGTTTAAGCGTAGAATTTTGTCTGATATTTAACGGTTCTGTAGGTTATTTTGTTTTTAAACTATATCTAAGCAAAGTTTCATCAAAAACCGTTCAGGCTTTTAGCCATGACGGCTTAATTCCTACCTTCTCATTTACAATAATACGAAATAATATGTAAACCCCTTCTTCTATAATTTCTGATATAGCGAGTGTCATAACATAACTAAACTAAACTAATAAGTTAATCCATTAATCTAATTAAGGTTATTAATTTAGTGAGTGGATTATGGCCTCAACCCTCTCAGCTCTAGATAGAAGAGAGGAGACCCGAGCCCAGCAGTGGGACTTAATGGATTGCTGGCGATGATGATGATTAATCTAACGTCAATAGGAGCTGAACACATAGATAAGTTTTTCTTCTTCTACCCCACGCTGCGTTTTTCAATATGGCCGTCACTCGATACCCCTTTTCCCCCAACGGCCATCAGTTCTAGGAGCTTTTGTCACTTCAGCGATTAAACTTTGGACTGCCGTAGAGCATTCTTTTGTAATATAAATTTTAGTCTAAATTTTCCTAAAACTCCCACTGCTGGGCACGGGTCTCCTCCAAAGAATGTGGAGGGAATTTAGCCTACTACACCACGCCGGCCAGACGGATTGGTTAGTATCGAATTTTCCTTTTCTCGCAGTGCATAAGGTTTTTTTTAGTCTTAGTCACCTTTTACGACACCCACGGGTTGAGATGGGGTAGTGACATTATGTATTCTTAATCCGTCACTACAGGGACTTATACCTATTATATACATATATATTTATCTAATATTATAAGGGTGCAAGAGACGTAATGAATATTTTCTCCATTGTTCATCGTTAAGTATAAATTTGTTGAATGAAGTGATTACTAGTTGATTCATTATTATGTTATAGTCTAGAGTCTAGACTATAATATAATAATATAAGTCATTAGCTAATTAACTAATGATTTATATTATTAAGCTTAATGTGATTTAATTATCGGATAATTTCGATATTACTCGAGTATTTAGTATCGATTTCTTTAGATTCATTAGTGGATGCAATGATTTATTTAACTTAATTTAATTTTTTTGTCACATTCACATAGCGCCATCTAGTCCCAAATTAAGCAATTATATTTGCTTGTGTTATGGGTACTAAACAACTGATATACTATTTAAATACATTTATTTTTGTAAATACATACATATTATAGATAAATTACACCCAGACACAGAACAAACCTTTATGCTCATCACACAAAGATTTGTCCTGGGTGGGGATCGAACCCACGACCTCTGGCTTAGCAGTCAGGGTCACTAACCACTAGACCAACAGGCCAGTCAAATTGATTTGATTTGATTTGAACACTAACACATTAGATTTAAAAAAATAATATATTAAATACATACATATTATAGATAAATCACACCCTGTCACAGAACAAACAATTATGCTCATCACACAAAGATTTGTCCTGTATGGGGATCGAACCTGATTGGTTTTTCAATTCGGACCAGTAGTTATTGAGATCCTACCGTTCAACCAAACAAACAAACTCTCTAGCTATATAATATTAGCATAGATTATAAATATACGTAATTTTTCTCACAGATGCTCTTTATAATTTTAATTACAGTTGCTCTTTAAAGGTTGAGCCTGGGACTCAGGAAATATAAACTTTGAACCACAGACAACAGACTGACCGAGACCTTATGTCCTTAAGTGTATTAATTGTGTCGAAAGGTCAACAGTATTTAATTAAGTTTCTTTCTTTATAAGCTACGATTCAGACCAACCGGCTCGCATCGGCCCGCGCCGGGCGGCATTTTACAATGCGTTAAAGAACATTGAAATGTATCAACAGTAATTACAGTTCATATTTGCATGCAACTTACGGTCGGAGCCGGTTGGCCGTCGCGACGCGTCGCGGGATGCCGACGGAGGTAACTATGCGTAAGTTGCATGCAAATATGAACTGTAATTACTGTTGATACATTTCAATGTTCTTTAACGCATTGTAAAATGCCGCCCGGCGCGGGCCGATGCGAGCCGGTTGGTCTGAATCGTAGCTAAGAGTAATTTTCCAACGGAACTATTCAAGTAACCTCGTACGTTAATATATAAATTGTGTCCTGATTTTTACGAGAATTTCCGAATGTGTTACATTGAATTGAGCCTCTGCCTAGCCTTCCGCAGTATTTAATATTTACAGTGAAAATTTAAGTGTAAATTTTACACTATATAAATATAGGTACTAGCTGACTTATCGAACTCTGTTCCGCCGCCCCGTGTACATTTAATGGCCTAAAAACCCAAGAAATTAAAGATACAAAAGAATGTAGGAATGTAGAAATAGAGAATAGGTGGGAGACCCACCCACAAAAGAGAGTATGAGGAAGGATGAAAGAAAGACCATGTATGAGGAATAAAAGTGTGAGAGGAATAATTGCGAGAACTGGTATGAAAGAGAAATAGTAGCAAGGACACCGACAATGTTGGTGGTGTTAGAAGAGAAAAAAAAAAAAAAAAAAAAAAAAAACTGTTCCGCCTTAAAGGCAGAATAAAAATAAATAAGCAGATTTTGGAATTTATTAAGTTAAATTGTTTATTAGAGAATACAAATAAAAAAATTAAGTTCATTAATCATTCATCTACCTACCTACCCTCTACATACCTACCTACCTACCTACCTACCCTACCTATCTACTCTACCTATCTACCCTACCTACCACAGCATCCTATGTCCGTCTCCTGGCTCTAAGCTACCTCCCCACCAATTTTCAGCCAAATCGGTACAGCCGTTCTTGAGTTATAAATAGTGCAACTAACACGACTTTCTTTTATATATATAGATGGGTCTTTCCCCTTTGGGACCACGACACTTTGGGACTACGGTGTCAATCGCGGAACGGCCTTTTTTGAATTGGCTGTTTCACACCAAGACCAAACCGTGGTCCGTTTGGTTTTGGTGTGAAACAGCAAAAATACGGACTAAGCATTAAACCAGGTTTAAATTGACAACTTTGATACTAAAAAAATGGCTTATGTTAAATTAACCTACCTATAGATAATATGTCTGATATTATAGATAACTGCCTCGGTGGCGCAGCGGGAAGTGTATACGACTGCTGTGCAAGAGGTCCCGGGTTCGATTCCCGGGTCGGGTGAAAATGGTATTGGACTTTTTTATCATGAAATTCCAGTATTAAGATTTTCCCGGAGTTTGGTAAACAAATGTTCCCGGTTGATGACAATAGGCTCGCCCCCTATTTCATGGGACCAAACATAGCTCGCGAAATGTGGGTGTGAAACACCTCTGCCTACCCCATTGGGAAAAAGGCGTGATGCTATGTTATGTTATGTAAAACAAGAAATACCATCTGAAATAAATTATCTATGTATGTATTGTGATGTATTTTCTATTAACATTATATAGTGAAAATGTTTTTCACTGAACTTTTATTTTGAAAGCAGCAAAGTAAAAAATAATAATGTGTAATGAATGAAAGAAATTACATTATAGCAGAAATAGGTACAGATTAAAAAAACATAGCACACATATATGACTGTCACCGTGGCGCAGTGGTTAAGGTGGTCGCCTCGCCACTACATCGCCGTGCTGGGTGACGTGGGTTCGATTCCCACACGAGACAAATATTTGTGTGATTCATAGATATTTGTTTCTAGTCTGGGTGTACTTTGTGTCCGTTAGTTTCATGTTTGTAAAGCTCCCCCCGACACAGGGCTTGTTCCCTAGTGCGGGCGTTGTCTTTTAACAAGCAATTAACAAGAAATATACATACATATATAGATCACGCCTCTTTCTCAACAGAGGGGTAGTCAGACACTATTACCTTCCACTTGCTATGATTTGACATACATCTTTGGCTTCTTCAATATTCATAAGTCTTTTGATTAATTCTCGCCGGTTTTGCCGGTTTTTTAAATCAGGAGTACCCACTGATTTAAAAAATTGGCACCCCTTTCATTAATTTGGCAAAAAAATCTAACGTATTAGTGTTCAAATGAAATCAAATCATTTGTAAACATAGGTAATACAAGGTGTAATTGTACATAATATATTATAGCTATGTAATTGTACATATTTGCCACTATTTGGCGTACAAATTTTTAATTATATAATGCTGTTGTCATATTTACTATATATTATATACGAATTACTAGTTATTAAGATTGTTTTGTAGAGACACCTACTCCTTTTAAAAGATTTCAGCATTGTGAAAACGTAAACGGAGCACGTAGGAATTCAATTAAAGCCTCTCTGTTTTATTAAAATTTTTAGTTAAGTAAGGTACTTCGGCTGTGTTTACATAATAGCATGCTAATATGATATTTCACGCTATATTCGTACACACTCGTATACGTACATAAACACATAAGTAGCGGTGAGTAAACGATATATTGACAATACACTGACGAGAAACGGAAACCGAGTTAAATCGAATCAGCGGCGGAACTCTAAAAAAAATAGTATGAAGTAAAACTTACCGTTTGGCTGTGCGGCGTTCAGTCACTCCGGCGCATTCGGCGAGATGCGACACTGACCAATAACTTACCGTTCTAAATTTAAAAGTTTTTTCGTGAATTAAATTGTTAAATTGCATTTTAACCATGGCAATCAGATCGCTCGGACGTATGCTCGAATACGTCAAGTCAAACAGAAAAATAAGTGAGTGTTTTTGAAAATAATTTTCGTGTTTCGTTGCGTGACCTTTTGTTAGAGTGTGTGTTGGTTGTTACCGATGGATTTTAAGTGAAATTTCGTCTAATTTGTGTTACTTAACCTTGTGGTTTATTGGATTGAGTAACTATATTAGTTTTTATACAGGTTTCGTTACTATTGCACTCTAATTATGAGTTTTTGTTAAACAACGTTCCTCGATTGAGTACAATAGTGTAGTTAATCACTAGAATTAGTTAAAAACAGATTATCTATTTATTTTACACGTACAAGGTCGACTTTATGCCTTATTTAGCATTTTTGTCACTTGTTTCTGTCCAATTGAAATATGTACATCATTATCTTGAAGCTTTCGAGAGTTGTACGCATATTAACAATAGTCTTAGATGTGTATTGTTTACTAAACCGTGGCCACGGTCAAACATTAGTATATCAAAGGTATTTGACCTTAAAATGTTGAACAGATTGATGGGAGCATTATTGGAACAAAATTTTAACATTAGCTTTTAATGATTAATTAATTATGAGCGATTATTAACGCAAATTGCTGTATAATGTTTTGTGTAGAAATTGCATTACCTTTTTTTATTATACTTTTTTTTTATATGAACAGTAATTTAGGTGTAATTATAAAGAAAGTTAATAGGTACTTATTATTTGTTGTTTGTTATGTCTCCGTGTTACCTAATCATTTTATGAGATTTCACACATAAAAATCACAAAGGAAAAAGCACTTTCAGCCTGTCTAGAATTTGATTTTTTTTCAAAACTTTCACATTTCTTACTGTCAAAACTTTGCAGTTCAATGTTCAAAGACAAAAGCAACGAGTGTTCGTGTTCAATTAACGAGATATTTCTTTGCAATTATGCCCACTGTCGCAATTATACTTTCTGCGACAGTTAAACGGCAAAAGAAAAAAAATATCGCACTTCCTATTTTTTACTGATAGACAACAAGAACTAAGTGCTAGTTAAAAAGCACTTTCTATAAAAGTTCAATTAAATAAAAAACATAAAGTAATATCTAACTACTGCAAAAAATAATAAAATAAAAAATAATAATAATAATTGGACATTCACACACAACGCCATCTAGTCCCAAACTAAGCTGATGCTTGTAATATGGATACTAGACAACTGATATAATACTAAAATAACTCTTTTTTTCCGTAAATACATACATAATATACCTATTACACCCAGAAACAGAACAAATAATTGTGCTCATCACACAAACATTTATCTTGAGTTGGAATCGAACCGACGACCTCTGTCTCAGCAGTCAGGGTTACAAGCCACGGAGGCTTCTAATAATGTCTACTCAAGCTCTCTCTCAATTTAAGAGGTGCTCTGGTCGTATATAGGAGTAAATGCCAATTCTCTACCTCTTCTGCTTCTGCCAATCTTTTTACTCTTCTTCTTTTACAACACCACCCGTACCTTCCCTTTCATCTGCAACCCATTAATGTCCCACTGCTGGGCTCGGAGCAGAGAAGCTTTAGACCTTAATCCACACACGCTATTAAATAATAAAAATCAAAAACCACGAAATATGATACTAAATCGCGACGTTGCCATATCCCTGTATGAACCCTCATAACGCATAAACTGCTGAACTGAATTGAAATGGTTTTGTATAAATATTTTAGTCATATTAGTTCTTATACACAAGTTAGACTGGCCTGTTGGTCTAGTGGTTAGTGACCCTGACTGCTAAGCCGGAGGTCGTGGGTTCGATCCCCACCCAGGACAAATCTTTGTGTGATGAGCATAAAGGTTTGTTCTGTGTCTGGGTGTAATTTATCTATAATATGTATGTATTTACAAAAAAAAAATATTTAAGTAGTATATCAATTGTTTAGTACCCATAACACAAGCAAATATAATTGCTTACTTTGGGACTAGATGGCGCTGTGTGAATGTAGTAGAATATTATTATTATTATATTAGTTTTTTCGCCGAAATTACTAATATTTAAAAAAATTAAAAGTTGTTTTTTACAACTGTAAATGTTGCCGACATTTTTCCGTTGGTTTGTCGATGTTTGTGTTAAATGTAAGGACATTAAAAGAACTGGTTCTAAATCAAGTCGAGAAGATCTTTACCGTTACGTTGTGTCTGGTTAATTTGTCTGCTATCACATCTCGCATACGAAATTAAACTTCATCATCGTCATCATTTCAGCCCATTAACGTCCCACTGCTAGGCACGGGTCGCTTTCAAAGAATGTGGAGGGAATTTAGCCTAGTATACCATGCTGGCCAGACGGGTTGGTATAGGGTTTGTTTTGAATTTTCCTTTTCTTGCAGTGCTCTTGTATGCATAAGATTACTCTCTTTGTCGCCTTTTACGACACCCACGGGTTGAGATGGGGTAGTGACATTATGTATTCTTAATCCGTCACTACACGGATTAAACTTAAACTCGTATATAAAAATTTTACTCAAGTTAACGTTTTTTTTTTTCGAAGGATAAAACTTCTGTTTAGATCCCTTTTTCTAATGCCATGCTGGTTCCAAATAAACTTATAACTCGCCTGATGGTAAGCGGTTACCGTAGCCTATGGGCACTTGCAACATAGCATCACCCCTTTTTTCCCGGAAGACAGAGGTGTATCACACCCACATTTTACCAGCTATGTTTGGTTAAGAGGCAAGCTTATTGTCATCAATTGAGAACATTTTTTCCCAAACTCCAGGCTGATGCTGAGAATTTCGTGATACAAAAACTCAATACCAATTTAGCCCGACCCCGAATTTATTTTACACAGCGCCAACTATTGTTCTCCACTGAGAACATTAGGTTTCCAAACTCCTAGAAAAATCCCGAAGTACAAGCGTTGTCTTTAACAAGAAATACCCGCAGGCGGAGTTGCTATTGAACCTGTTATCAAATAAATATTTCGCTATGTAAACCCACAGCTGTATTAGACGTCACCCAGATAAGAAGTTTCTGTGCGAACTTCACGTGCTTGAAAGTAAAAGGGGGTCAGAATAGTAAAACTTGCACAGCCAACCGTGATTCCTTACAACAAGCTAAATTATATATTTATACTTTTAATAGTATAATATAATAGTTAATATATTCACTTACTTTAGCCATAATTCGTGACTTTTCTTAGTAGCTTGTTGCAGCGTAGTTTTAAAGATTTAAGCACACATAGGGGCGGACAGACAGCGACAGCGACTTTGTTTAATACTATGTAGTGATGATGATAGTGAAGTCGCGCGGGGCTTCGCTTCCGTCGTTCTTTATTTGGTCACTGCTCATCTCCTATTAGCCGAAGCGTGATGTTATATAGCCTATATCCTTCCTCGGTAAATGGCCTATCCAATGGCCACTAAAATATTTTTTCAAATCGGACCAGTAGTTTCTAAGATCCTAGCGTTCAACTAAACAAACAGCTACAGCTTTATAATATTAGTATAGATAGGCCAGTATATGTAACCTTTATAAGCTTATGTCCAGCAATAACCCTGATATGATGATGATGATGTTGCAGCATAACAGGGTAAAGGTGACTGTGGTGTACTGTAACACTTGGGGACACTTTGGGAAGGAGTAGGTTTTTAAATATATGATATAGAATTGAAATCCTTTTATATCTTTATATTTACGTTTATTTGGATTTTTACTGCGGAAAGACAATAACGAACGGTAGTAAAAATACACAAAGCTAATCTCAAGGGCCACCTGCCCACCTCCAGGTTCACACTCAACTCCACTCTTCTAGAGAGTCCTCCTCTCTCTCAATTCTTTTCAATTCTCTTCTTATTTTCAATTCCGATCAAAATTCACAAGTGACAGCGCGAGCGTAAAGAGGTTTGCCAAATTAACAGAAAAGGTTATATGCATGGCAAAAGTCTACTGTACCTCTACCTACCCGTTCGTTGAAAAAAGCGTGATTGTATGTATCCTTTGTTGCGTTCGTTACTGTCAGAGCAAAGTTTGCGTGGAAGAGAACAAATAAACGCGGCATCTAAACTAATTTTGCGTAGAACACTTAAGTTTTAACATTATACAGAAAATGTAACTTGTCGTTTGTCATATAAAATGTGTTTTTGACATAATATAGTGTTAATGTGTATTTCTGTTGGTCACACGTTTAGAAACGTGCAGAAAACTAATTGTTTGGTCGTGGTTTTGTGTTTATATGAGAGTTAAATATATTTAAATGACTCAAATTACATATTTCGTGACGGCGAATCTATTGTTACAAAATAGTCTATCAACACTCCAGCAGATATAGAACGTTATTCACTAATATCATCTTGTAATGTCTCGTGTACTGACGGATTAAGAATACATAATGTCACTACCCCCTTTCGACCCATGGGCCTCGTAAAAGGCGACTAAGGGCAGACAAGAGCACTGCCAGAAAAGAAAATTCCATACAAACCTTATACCAGCCAGCGTGGCATAGTAGGCTAAAATATTAATATGGAAATAGATAAATGAAATAATTCTTTTAAAAATCTTATAAACGATCTTAGTAAAATTATATCTTTCACATCCTCAAAGGAAAAGCGTTGTATTATAATGAATACGTTTTCACAAATTTCAGCTTTATCGCTATTAATATAAGTTGTAATTTACAGAATGGACTCATTATCACTTAACGCCCTTTTTCAACACTCTATTATGTTTAAGTAGCATTGTCTCGTACCTACCTTTAAACGTGATTTCTGATGATTTGATCAGACAATATTAAATATGTACGTGTTTATACAATGATCTCTTTTATCTGACGAAACGATACTGACACGATATTGTTGTTTAGCTATCTAACGTTGTATTGTGACCTTATTAATTTTCTTTTATTACTAAGATTTGTGAGGCTTTAATTGTAATATCGTAAACAATGAAAGCGATGGTGGCCGAATGGTTAAGTGACCGGCATGCATATCATTCTGTCCGTGTTCGATTCTGACCAGCAGTGCCAATGTGGAGTTTATATTATTTTATATGTACGGTGAACTGGGGTAACTTTGATCTGATAGGATGACTACCCCCAAGACAAGTGACAAATCGGTGATTCAATTCGAAATATTTAAATGTCATTTTAATACATTTGAACACATCTCTGACATAAACTATCTATATGTCACGTGATCAATGTACTAATTTGACATGTCGATAGAATAGATAGATCTAATCGATTGCCACTTGTCCAGAGGGGCTTTTTATGCTAGATAACCTTTACTTTACCTTACGTAGTTCACATAGTTTTATAGTTTTCTAATTGATTATGTGAATGACATTAATATAACAAGCACACTAATACTTTTATTATCAAAGTAGCCCTCTTTAGTAGCACATACCCTAGAAGTATATCTAAGTGTATGTCTGATCCACCAATCATTAGGCTAGCGTGTGTGAATTACGGCCTAAACCCTCTCAGCTCTCTAGATAGAGGAGCGAAGACCCGTGTTCAGTGATTAATGAATTGCTATTAAACTACTTCGCTTGTTAATTCAACAGAAAGAATGTTATATTATGTGAGTAAGACTTACGTTGTGCTTGCGCAGCTGTTATAGTAAGCTGTCATAACGCTAAGATGGCGACTAGTGTCATATCTGTCAATACGCGGTACAAATGATATTATAAACTTAGTGTATTGTTTAAGGAATATTGTTATGGTGTAACTGTACAGACATAGGCAGTGTTTGGCACATTTTGATTGTAATTAACAATATTAATGATTAATTGCTTGTTAATTGCCACCAAAAGCGATGGTGGCTGAATGGATAAGGGACCGGCTTGCAAATCACGCGGTCCGAGTTCGATCCCGACCGGCAGTATCAATGTGGATTCCACTTTGTGGAATTTAAATGTACTAGTCAAGTGACTTACCATATGCTAACGGTGAAGGAAAACATCGTGAGGAAACCCACATACCCTAGAAGAAATTCTATGAGTATGTCTGATCCACCAACCCGCACTAGACTAGCGTGAGTGGATTATGGGCTAAACCCTCTCTGCTCTCTAGTTAGAGGAGAGGAGACCCGAGCCCAGCAGTGGGACTTAATGAGTTGCTGATGAATTGCCACCAAATAATTAACAATTAATTGGGTCAAATTGCTGGGCATTGATCTCCTAGAAAAAATGTGGAAGGAATTTAGACTACTACACCACGCTGGCCAGATGGGTTGGTATAGGGTTTGTTTCAAATTTTCCTTTTCTCGCAGTGTTCTTGTCTGTATAAGGATACTCCCTTAGTCTCCTTTTACGACATCCAAAGGTTGATATGGGGTAATGACATTATATATTCTTAATCCTGACATCACTTTATGTACTAGAAATTGGTCAATTTATTAGAAAGTGACTATTTATTATTCTTAATTTTTTTTTTTTTTTTTAAAGACAACGCCCGCACTAGGGAACAAGTCCTGTGTCGCGGGGAGCTTTACAAACATGAAACTAACGGACACAAAGTACACCCAGACTAGAAACAAATATCTATGAATCACACAAATATTTGTCTCGTGTGGGAATCGAACCCACGTCACCCAGCATGGCGATGTAGTGGCGAGGCGACCACCTTAACCACTGCGCCACGGTGACAGTCTTTTACAGACAGTAATTTAAAAACATAGCATCACGCCTTTTGCTTCGATGAGGTAGGGTAGGAGATACACACACATTTCGCGAACTATGTTTGGTCCCATGAAATACGGTGCGAAAAAAAATGTTCTCGGTTGATGACAATAGGTGTCATCAACCGAGAACATTTGTTTGTCTAATTCCGGGAAAATCTTAATTCAATAACATTTTCACCCGACCCGGTTATCAAACCCGGGACGGCGCAGCAGTCGTATACACTTTTCTAATACGCTTTTAATTTTACTTTTAAGGGTTTATAAGGCGAATATTACGATTCAATAACCGTCTAAATCCATTCAGCCGTTTAGAAGAAACGATGTAATAAAATTTACAAACATACATACAAGATACGCGCGAAAAACATAATTATTTCTTTGCAGTTGAGTAAAATCATTGTAGTAAGTCTGCGGTCAAAGCCTCCCACCGTTTGTTGTTATAATATTTTATCCTAATGAGTTTTGAAGTCGTTAGTGAAGTTTATGATTTCATTTTCGTTTGTACGGCCATGGACGTTGTAGAAAGTGAGTAGATAACATCTTATCTAACTATATCTCACTAATTATGAACGTTAAAAGTATTATTTAAAACTAGGTAGGTACGTATAGATACAGTTAAAATAGTTACGTAAATATTTTTTTTATTTTTTTAATAAGGCAACACCGCTGTAGGCTATAAACCCTGTGTTGTGGTTTACACATATTCAAAAAAGCGAATGCAAAGCACATCCAGACTCGAAATATATATCTATGAATCACTTAAATGTTTGTCTCGTGAGGGAATCGAAACCACGTGGCGCCACGGCATTGTTAGTGTCGAGCCGACCACCTCAACCGCTACGCCACGGTGACTATGTCTCATAGAGAATATTTATCATCATCATCATCATTTCAACTCATAACTGTCCCACTGCTGGGCATGAGTCTCCAAAGAATGTGGAGGGAATTTAGCCTACTATACCACGCTGGCCAGACGGGTTGGTATAGGGTTTGTTTCGAATTTTCCTTTTCTCGCAGTGCTCTTGTCTGCATAAGGTTTAGTCGCCTTGTACAACACCCACAGGTTGAGATGGGTTAGTGACATTATGTATTCTTAATCCGTCACTATATGGAAGTTTTCAGTTTATTGTTTAGTTAATTAGTTTAGAAATATAAAATATAATCTTGTCTACTTATCTAGTTGCGTAAATCAAATATTTTTTAACTAACAACCGCCATTAATAATAATATAATTGTTTTATTAAATTACACTATTTGCCCAAATGTTATCATAACGCTTTTTCCTTAGATGGTGTAGGCAGATAATAATATGTACATCTATTATTGACCTTTCAGTTATAAAGCTGTGCTACATGGCTGCAAACTTGCCTTACACAGAGGTGCCCTTGGTGGATTCCAACCGTGTAGCCGGCTGTTGTAAACCAAATTTCATACAAACTACGCGGATGGAAACCAAGCTCCCACCAAGGTCACTCTGTTAGAACGCAAGTTTACAACCGTGTAGAACACCTAATAGATACGAGCCTATTCCTGTGCTTGTAGTCACAATAAAAAAAAAATAGTACGTGAATTAATCTCAACCGATGAATGAACTTTGAACTTCGGCAGTACATAAACATTACCACTGCGCTATCGAAGTCGCTAATAATAAAATCATTTCAACCCATAAACGTCCCACTGCTGGGCACGGGTCTCCTCCAAAGAATGTGGAGGGAATTTAGCATACTATACCACGCTGGCCAGACGGGTTGGTATAGTGTTTGTTTCGAATTGATTTTAAACAGTTAACCCTTTGAACGCCATAGACGTCTATACACGTAAAATGAAAATGTGCTCACCACGCCAATGACGGCATGGCACGTCAAAAATGTACTGTATTTTAAAAGTTTGGCGCACAAGGCACGGCGATACCGATTAGACGTGGCGGTCAAAAGGTTAAAGAGTAGGTTTGTACTTGTCAATCTCGGGAACTACAAAATGTTTTTGGATTAGATAACCTAAATTATTGGAAGCTTTAGCTTTAGTGTGTGTATAAAATTCACTGCGAGACAGCGCGTATTGTCATGCAGATGGATTGAAAATAAAAAAACATTTTTTTTAAATCACGACGTGCGTCGTTGACAAACCGTCGTACGGCGCGCCTGATGATAAACATAGAATTTTTTCGCAGAATCCGGAAGAGCTGAGCTTATTATTTAACTATGTTAGATCACAATCGGTTCATCCGTCCCAAGGTCACCAGATTTATAGCGTAAGGCTTAGTGTACATGTGTAGTGTGTGTGTATCTTATCATAGTCTGTCATCTATCATGCTAATGTGATTAAATATAATGAGTTTATTTTGTTTATGTTTAATGCGTGTAAAAAAACATTGATTAGGACTCTACCGAACCGGTGATGAGTCGAGATATAATGCTTAGATGTGTTGTAAACAACCAAAAAACATATCATGAGCGACATGTATAATATGTATACACCTTTATTTGTACTTAATTCGAAACCTGAAATTAGTTTGTTCAGAATCAGTAGCAAAATGAATTGCAATAGTTTGTATACCATGTTATACTTTTTGTCAAAAATGTATTACAATTTTGAAAGCTTGAACACCGTTTGAAGTGTATCAATGGCCGCCTAACGTCTTGTGCCGCACCGTCTACTGTACTGCGATATATAAATACATTTTATTTATAAGCTTTCACAACGGCGACATTTTAAAAATAATATAATTATCCGACATGTTATTTCAAAAGTATAATTATAAAACTAGATCACACTTGACTGTCGTTACATCTCAATGACATAACAGTAATGTTACCATTATTAAAAATAAATCTGTTGAATCTCTTTTTTCCGTGCTTGCAATACGTTACGTTACAGATTATGTAGTTTGTTATAGTTTTGCAAGACTGTGTGGTGAAGAAAGAAAATTTAAAAGAAAGAAAAGTGGAAATAAAAAAAAAAAAAAACAAAAAGAATCTTAACTTTTAATTCTTGACTGTCACCGTGGCGCAGTGGTTAAGATGGTCGCCTCGCCACTACATCGCCGTGCTGGATGACGTGGGTTCGATTCCCACACGAGACAAATATTTGTGTGATTCATAGATATTTGTTTCTAGTCTGGGTGTACTTTGTGTCCGTTAGTTTCATGTTTGTAAAGCTCCCCGCGACACAGGGCTTGTTCCCTAGAGCGGGCGTTGTCTTTTTTAGAAAAAAAAATAAAAATAAAAATATATAAGGTACGAGGTGTCTTTTCCGAATGCATGAAAAGACTGATGAATGTTGAAGAAGCCAAAGATGTATGTCAGAATCGTAGCAAGTGGAAGGAAATGGTCTCTGCCTACCCCTCTGTTGGGAAAGAGGCGTGATCTATATGTATATAGGTTCCTTTTCCTTGTGGTAATAACGCACGCCTTAATATTATTATTACAAACTCTTTCCCGCCACTTCGTCTGCGGAAATTTCGATATTACCCAACTCATAACAATATATCTTTAAATGACTTATTCCCACGCGCTCCAAATCTATTGTTCTCTAAAATTCATTTCTCCATAAATTCATTCCCAGGAGCTCCAAGGATTTTTATTTTAAAATAATAAATAAAGTCACAAGTACCAATTTTATTCCCAACAGCTCCAAAATATTGTCTAGGTACTTCGAGATATTGTTCCCTGCAGCTCCAAGAAAAAAGTCAATACTACAATATAAAAATCGTTACCACGAACTCCAAAGATTTTAAAGTAACGTCTTTGTGCTTTAAAAAGTGCAAACCGGTATTCAATGCAATCAATGTACTTGAAAAACTCAAAAATTATATCTTTCTTGATTTTTCATGATTATTTTCGTATTATTATTATATTAACATTTCAAATGGTAATCATTTCTTAGAAAACAGCTCTCAAACGATTGAAAATAACCTGCTCCGCAAATACGTATAATATCAATCTCCATCGTAAACCTTTTAAATCTACTCTATAAGTATAAACAGGTTTTATTAGAACCAGTTCAGGTCATAGCTTGAGTACTAGATTCTAAATCTAGGGCATACCATTCACTAGATAACTTTAGTAGCCGACTATTATTCAAATAACGAATAATTTTACCATAATAGCATTACTTTTTTTTTAAATAACTGTCACAGGGGCTCAGCGGTTAAGATGATCACTCGTGTCAATATTTAACTATCTATCTGTGTTGTTAAAGCGATTCGTTAAATATATTTTTCCATGATTTGGTTTCGTTTAATAAATCTATATTTAATAATATTAAAAAAGCTGAAAAGTTTGTTTGTTTCGGTGAACGCGCTAAGCTCAGAAATAAGTGTTGGATACCCCATTTATCGAGGAAGGTTATAGGCTATATAACATCACGCTGCGGCTAATAGGAGCTGAGCAGTGGCCGAATAAAGAACGACGGGAGTGAAGCCCCGCGCGACTTGTCTTGAATTTTTATGTTATTTTATTACTATGGGATTTTTTTTTCTTTCTTTCTTTAAATACATTTATTTATTTATGAAAAACTAGCTAACCCAGCGAACTTCGTATCGCCATATTTATTATTCGTGATAACCCAAAATTTTACACTATTTTTTTTGTATATATTCTTTCCTACACTCCTTGCCTCGACAATAACAAATACAACAAAAAAATAATTAGCCAAATCAGTCGAGCTATTCTCACGTGAATACATCACTTACTTTCGGCGATCCATTTTTATTTATATAGATTCGAACGTCGGACAAATAAATAAGATATTTAATATTCCTTAATACATAAAGTGGAATATAATTAACTATGTGCAGTAATAGCGAAAGTTATAAAAACTTTTGTGTCTATTAGGTTATTACTGGTAATAACCAGATTTTCAATTTCCATTGAAACTGTCGTAAAACAAACCTCTTTCAAAAGCCAAACAAGGGTAGTCACACAGTTTGACGTGATTCAAGTATATGTACTTACCTACCTGTATGGTAATAGGTAAACAGCATTTAGCCAGGGATGGCCAACTTCATTAGGCCTAAGATCTACCCTAACAGATAAGAAAAAAAGAAAGAAAAGCTTTTATTGTGCACTAAGACATCGTACAATTTAATTTTTTTTTGTTGGTAAAATTAACTCTTTTTTTTAAACTGATAATCTAGTAGGTATATGTAATTTTTTTTTAGTAATCATTAAATGTAAGAGGAATATTTAAGTGTTTAAAACCTATGATTATTACATTACTTTAGGACCACGGAAAAAGGAGGGCAGATACAAATTTTGGCAGTTTTTTTAACGATAATTTGAACAAATATAAGGACTGTTGTTTGATGTATAAATAATACACATTTCATGAAAAACTTTTTAAAAACATTGTTTCTTTCAAGCTGTAAACAGGAAGGGGTAACATTTCTATTAGTAAATTTAACTCAAACAACAAAAAAAACAACCAGTGCTAGCTAAATAAATAACCCGGTAGTTTTAAAAGTTGAACTTGACTTTTCAAATCATCATTCATTTCTTTGCATTTTCGCGATCGATCAGTTGACCACCCCTGCTGTAGTCAGTATTAGTGTCTTCAACATGAACGTACATTGCAACGCATCGGCTCATATGACACATCCCGACCAAGAAACGATGAGTATTTTCAAAATATCATCCACTTACTGGCTATTGTTTGCTTCCTCGAATTATATTATGTCGTATTGTAGAATGGCGGCGCAGCTACCTGTCACAAAACACGCGTCTCTACCTAATTACATTAATATGTACACGCCTTCTTATACGTGTAGTGATGGATTAAGAATACATGATGTCACTACCCCATCTCAACCTGTGTGTGTCGTAAAAGGCAACTAAGAGAGTCGCAGAGCCGCAGTCAGACGCTAGTGTATACTAATATTAAAAAGCTAAAGAGTTTGTTTCTTTGAACGCTAGGATCTCAGGAAATACTGATCCGATTTGAAAAATACTTTTACTGTCTGATAGCCCATTTATTGAGGAAGGTTATAGGCTATATAACATCACGCTACGGCTAATAGAAGCTGAGCAGTGGCCGAAGTGGACAAAAGCGACGGGAGTGAAACACCGAGCGAGTTCTAGTAATATTATAAGAACTTAAAGTTTAATTATTATCTGTCACCTTAAAGAGAGTTCAACGCACGAACTAGATCCGTTGCAATTTTAATGTAAACGTGGGTCATCATCATCATCATTTCAACCCATAAACGTCCCACTGCTGGGCCTGGGTCTCCTCTTAGGAATGTGGAGGGGATTTAGTCTACTATACCACGCTGGCCAGATGGGTTGGTACCTACAGGGTTTGTTTCGATTTTCCTTTTCTCGCAGTGCTCTTGTCTGCTTAATGACTCCCTTAGTCACCTTTTACGACACCCACGGGTTGAGATGAGATAGTGATATTACTACACGGAGTTATATTGTGTTTTTTTGTGGGATATAAGTAAGTTTATATAAGTACATATATAATTCTAAGACTTCATTGATTCATAATATTATCTCTTTACAAAAATTAAACATTTGATACACACATTTTGACTGAATTAGAATAATAACGATTTTTAATATAAGCAAAGATGACACGATTTAACTTTGCAAGTTTAATAACAATCTAATAAAATGAAACTAGGTAATTATTATAATAATAACCTTAATAGTAATATGAGAATAATTCTAAACGTTAATATTTCGCACACACTCTTATACAATACATGACATTTAACTATTATGAAATAATAAAGGGGTCACTTTCGAATGCTTTGCCGCTTCGGCTGTGGTATACCGACGGATGGAAGAATTACAATTAGATACAGAGCTGTATGAGTGTTTATACAGAGAATCTTGAAATAATCTTTATAAATAATTTAAATGACTACGATGGAAACTTTTAGTCAAACTTTATTTCGAAACGACAAATGATTGGCATTTTCCGTCCGGGTAGCATGAATTATAAAACAAAATGTTTGTTGGCTTTGAACATAGATTAAAAAAATATAAAGGTCAAACTGTACTCGAGCTGCATAAATGGTAAACAATAACAATATTTGATTTTCTTTAAATGTCTGCTTTTTTAAACCAATTAAATTATTAAAAAAAAAATTGTATTATTTTGAATTGTTCATAATAAGAAGTTGCATATGAAAATATATTTTATATTAAATCTTAAAATCCAATTTGACATTGAAGGGAGACCTCTAAGGGTTTCGTTTTTGCCGTTTTGACAACGGAACCATAAAAATAATCTTAGCATCAAAATGAGATAACATGAATATGATGAATTCCTCAAAAATATCCGATCAAATCGCACCTAACTAAATCCTCGAAGAGCACCTACTAATATTTTTGCGAGACACTGTTTGAAATATAGAAGGAGCGATTCGCGTAGGTGCTATTCGTCTGGGTGTTCGAGGAATGCGTAAAAAATATTCACTAACTCACAATCCCTTAAAGTACTAAAGGAATAAGTACCCCCTATACCTATAGGAGGTACTTAAACCTCCTTAGGAATGCTCAGTATTTAAGAGATTGCCTGGGGTTTCAGCCTACGTCCTGGCGGGACTGGCACCCCGACAATCTTAACTGTACAATGAGCCGCCGCTTCTTATATACCCTCTGCCAGCCGTGGAGTAGAGGGTACGCATGCGCGAATACAACCCCTTCCCGTTACTACAAAAATCGTTGCAATAATTAAAACGAAATCTGATCTGAAATATTATCTGACGTGGGCACGTTGTATGAGTATTGAGTACACTTACTGTCAAAATTGGTTATATTAGTGACATATGGATATGTCATCTACGCCTAGTTGACTACGAAATAGCAGATTCCGTAGTCGAAATCGACAGACATTATAATAACAATATGTTTTTAAGGGATGCCTCACTTAAAATATTTAAGCCATACACCTGAACCTTGAAATTTTTTTTCGGCATTCATAATAATATGTATTTCACATAATTGCACAGTTCTTTTAAAGACACGTTTAGGTTTCTAAGAAAGTTTTTTGATTTGGTGAATATTTTCGGAAATAATCGCTCTCAATGTAACATAAATTGTATCCTCTTTCTACCAAACCGAAAAAATTATGAAAAATATCAGACAAATTATTCTTACTTCTTTCCTCTACCACTCTAAGGTTTGCTGTTAGAAAACTCAAATATGAGTTAAGCTCGCCTTTGTACATACTTGTTTAGATTTTAAGACTATTTGTATGTTTTCTTTTCTTTGTGTGCAATAAAGCATAAAAAAAAAAAATTCGGTCGGATATACCGTTTTTGGGTTACTGAGCTTGTCAACAAAAGGTCATAAGCGCTATGAAGATACGCTCTTTTGCTGCGGAAGCCTACATTGAGCATGGTCAGACATGCTCTTAACCGGTTTTTATTCGTAAGATACCCTAAAAATAAGTCTTGGTGTGTCTATTGCCTGATAATTAATTATCCACCTTCTCTTTCCAGGGTTTGTGCTGGCGACAGCCGTGGTGCTGCTGCTATGTGGCATAATCTGCGCTGTATTCTTTGGCACCTGGACGAGGATGATCATTGATCATGTGAGTACCCAATAACCTTTTTATTAGCATTAGGGAAAACCTGCGAAAATAGTTGTAAGTTAATACACTTATTATTAATGACTGGCCTGTTGGTCTAGTGGTTAGTGAACCTGACTGCTAAACCGGAGGTCGTGGGTTCGATCCCCACCCAGGACAAATCTTTGTGTGATGAGCATAAAGGTTTGTTCTGTGTCTGGGTGTAATTTATCTATAATATGTATGTATTTACAAAAAAAAAGTATTTAAGTAGTATATCAGTTGTTTAGTACCCATAACACAAGCAAATATAATTGCTTACTTTGGGACTAGATGGCGCTGTGTAAATGTGGTAGAATATTATTATTATTATTATTAATAATAAATAAATAAAGTATCAATAGCTGTTCTTCTTTGTTTGGCCACTGCTCAGCTCCTATTAGCCGTAGCGTGATGTTATATAGCATATACCCTTCCTCGATAAATGTACTATCCCTATCCAACACTTACCCCACAGTTACAAAATATGGACTAAGTATTAAACCACGTTTAAATTGACATAAGCCATTGTTTTAGTGTCAAAGTTGTCAATTTAAACCTGGTTTAATGCTTAGTCCGTATTTTGTAATAAGGGGGTAAGAGAATTTTTCAAATCGGACCACTAGTTTCTGAGATCGTAGCGTTATACCAAACAAACTTTATCACTACACAGTATAAAACAAAGTCACTTTCTCTCTCCCTATATCCCTATGTATGCTTAAATCTTTAAAACTACGCAACGGATTTTGATGCGGTTTTTTTTAATAGATAGAGTGATTCAAGAGGAAGGTTTATAGGTATTAAATACATACCACGGCGGGCGAAGCAGCGGGCGGAAGCTAGTAATATTAACAAATACTGATTACAAAGTTGTAGAGTTTTTTCGGTTAAACGTGATAATCTCAGAAACTACTGGTCCGATTTGATAAATTCTTTTAGTGTTGGATAGCCCATTGATTAAGGAATAATATAGACTATATAATATTACGCTACGGCCAATAAGAGCTGAGCAGTGGCCAAACAAGGAACGACGGGGGTGAAGAAAGAATAATAAATAAATAAATAAAATAAAAATGTTTATTGCAATTACACAAATAATAGCAGCATATTGAACATCATGCTCCTGTAGAAGACCAAAAAAATGGTTCCTAAGTCAGCTAGTGTTGCAGCAATAAATTAAGCGCAACGCTGATATTCTGGTCAGTGGCGTGCCTAGGGTTTAAGGATAAGGCAAGCCCGTTATACCTACCTACCTATGCTTTTTACCCGACTACTCCAGAATAGGCAAAAGGCTATTTTTGTACTTAAATATAATAAAATGAAAAGTAAACAAACCTGACTGCGCTGGAAAGGCGATGGGTGTAATGTTTTTTTTATGGATTTTGTTCAATTTCTCTTACATGTTGATAGAGGGTCGCGCCGCGCGCCGCGCCGCCCCGCCAAAGCTCATTGAAGGTACCTATGCTAGTGCTTGATTGAATATACCTAATAAACAATCAGCATTGCATACATGCATACCTTCGGTGGCTTTGAAAAAAGCCCTTTGGTTTCCTTGAGTAAATGAAGTTAGCTAAGTAAGTAGGTAGTTGACCCTTGCCTGACTATAAGAAAGGTACCTACCTACCTATAAGACTACCTATTATTTATATTCTAAATTGACTCGTCTGTCTTTCTTGAGAAATGACTTAATTACGTAAGAATAAAATGTTGGTAAACGTTTTAATTCTGCCAACAACTGCTTTTCAATAGCTATCATTGATATTATTTCTTAGATAAGTATGAATAGGTACGTTTAAAGAGATAAAAATGCGCGTTCAGCGAAGAACTACATAGCCGTAATAGTTACAACAAGATATGTTAACTTTATAAACTCGGGCAAGGCAACTTCGAGGTTATTCTCATTAATAAAATCAAATATAAACAAAGAACAAAGTTCAAAAATTTTACCTTTTCTTCGCCCATCAAAAGTTGAACACATTTTAATCCTCACAAGGAACAATAATTATTACTTGCATTGTTGTATGTCACTAAATACAAAAGAATCACTTTAAAATCTTACAATTAACAATTTTTAAAGTAAGTAAACATTAAAACCAAAACTTTTCGTCCTGTCAAACAAATGAACTGAGTGAAGTTAGTAGACGCGAGTACGCATGCGCGGCCGCGGCATTTCACTTCCATAGTCGACAACTTCATACATAAAGCCCGGCTTATAATTTCATACTGATTGATATATAAATTAACCTAGTTATATTTCAATAATCAACAGTTTCTCTATAGGTTAGAAAGAGAGATCCGACGGTGGTCAAAAGCCTCATAACAAGCCAGTGCGGGTGAGCGAGATAGAAAAAAAAGTTGTTGCGCTCAGCGCGCGCCTCTCTAACTCTCGTTCTCGCTTGATGCTTCATCAGTCACCGAGTCAAATGTACTCTGTGCACCGAGTCACTGCTCTCGCTCGTGCTTGGAAATAAGCGCGCGAATTTTAAAATAGATAATGGTTTGAATTAGATATTTTTGATCGAGCATTTTAGTAGGGCAAGCCGGGCTTTTGGGCTTGTATGAACGTACCGCCACTGATTCTGGTAGGCGCAGTTAACAGAAAATGACAAAACGAAATATATATAAAAACTACAAGTAAAAATAGAATAAAATATGACAAATATTAATATAAATCTAAACAATAATAAATAAAAAAAGATTTACATAAGTAAGGCTGAAAACCCTGCTATCCAAAATCCGAAGACAGGGCGGGGCGCGATTGACATTAACGCTGACAAGTGACATATGACATTCCCGCCAACAGGCAACAAGTCAATGTTCAAAAGTCATTTTGCCCGCCCTGCCTTCACACAGAAATGGAACAATCGGGTACCATAAGATGGAATCTTACTTTTCACTATTTATATAATATAACTATTATTATGAAGCTGTTATTAATCTGGGTAGAACCTGCATATTTTGTACCTAGTCAGTTTTAGCAGTTCTTTGGTATGTTTTCTGTCGTATCCTGTAAGAAACACATTGGAGTAGCTCCGACCTGGGACGGAAAAAGTAAATCTATAACAAAATGTGATGTCTTTACGTATGTGTGTCGGACTTCGGAGCCACGGTCCAGAGGTTTGTACGCACGAGCGGGCGCGCGCAGCACGCTGCGCTTTCCATCCTACATTAGAGTGTGGCTTATATTTCAAACTATACCGTTATTAAAGATACTAGGCGTCCGGGAAGATAGCCACCAAAACGGAGATTTGTAGACAAGAGAGCAAATTGCAATAGCATTGATATATTTACTACAATAACTTATAATAATAATATAATAATAATATTCTACCACATTTATCCAGCGCCATCTAGTCTCAAATTAAGCAATTATATTTGCTTATGTTATGGGTACTAAACAACTGATATACTACTTAAATACTTTTTTTTTGTAAATACATACCTACATATTATAGATAAATTACACACAGACACAGAACAAACCTTTATACTCATCACACAAAGATTAGTCCTGGGTGGGGATCGAACCCACGACCTCCGGTTTAGCAGTCAGGGTCACTTAACCACTAGACCAACAGGCCAGTCTGTCCTACTAATATTATAAACGCGAAAAGTGTACATTTTTTTTTTACCCTACTGCCAAAAAGGAGGGTAATGTTTTTCGGGCATATGTATGTATGTATGTGGGCATGTCTGTTCTATTGTGACCTTCTGTAGCCTAAACGGCTTGGCTTGGTCATTAGATTTGTATTTTTCCTCCGAGTGTCATAGGATATGTGACTTCAACAAAAAACCAACATGGCGGATATAAATTGTCAAAACAAACGTTTTTTTAGTGCTATCGCAATATGGGTATCAGATGAATTCAATGATATATGCACTAACTATAAGTGTATTCTGCGACTTCATTGCTTTAAATGTCAAAGTGTACTTTTAGGCAATCGAGTTTTTTGGTTTTTTAAATTAATTCTTTTTCTCTATATTTATTTGAAATCTTACATACAAAATTAAAAAAAACACTCTCAGCACTCTAAATAGACGAGAGGAGACCCGAGCCCAGCAGTGGGACATTAATGGGTCGCTGATGATAATGGTACAAAATTATATTATCAAATAAATTAATGAAAAAATACATTTAATAATATAATATATGTGGGGGCCCGCCGACATCGGGAACAGAGTCCAAGGTGCCGATGGTTAGGGCTCCAGAGCGAGGAACCTCCTCACAATACGTGCCGTGTTATAATAAACATAACATAACATAGCATCACGCCTTTTTCCCCGAAAGGGGTAGGCAGAGGTGTTATAATAAGAGCACTATTTTTATTATTTTCCAAGTATTTATTATGGTCCGTGTAGTGACGTATTTAGAATACATAATGTCACTACCCCATTTCAACCCGTGAGTGTCGTAAAAGGCGACTAAGGGATAGCATATATGAAACTTAGTTGACAGATTTATGACGTAAGAATTTTTCATATTAAATCTGTCAAAGTCTCAGATGGAGCTAAAGGAAATACTATTTAATAAATGCTACTACCACTTTGACGAATATCTGAATGATAAAAACTTAGTTTAAACAAATAAATAAATTTAAAAACACTTATATACTAGGTACACAGCTATAATTCAGTAGGTACATTAATAGTTTATAGTCATAATAATGTTATTACTTCCTCCTCTCTCCTACTTTTTGCCGTGCCCTACAGGGTCCACACATGTACAAAATCTTTATGTAACATCTTTTTAACTTGTGGAGTGCAATAAACGATTGAGTATTGAGTATTGGTTTATAAGAGATGGTGAAGAAGTAAATAATTAAAAAAATATAATAACCCGACTGCGATAAAATCAACAGATAAGCAACGCACTAAAGAGACCTAAAAATGGTTGTAATTATTATTCCTGATTAAATTTAAATATATAACATTATTATGTATAGGTATATTTGTAATCTCCGTTTCATTCCCTTTATTTTGATACCAAACTCGATAGATTCGGTTAAAAAAATAAATTTAACTACTTACAATTTGGCGCCATTAAATTTAAAAACATAACATATTATGTATATATGTGTAATCTCCATTTGATTCTCTTTATTTTGATACCCTATACGATACATTTGGTTAAGAAAAAATTTAACTACTTACAATTTGGCGCCAAAAGTCCGCTGTTTTGTTTTTTTTTATTGTTTAATACCTATCTAAGGACACTTGGGTTTTTGAGACGAATCTAACGGTACTATAACTGTCTAAATCCATCCAACCGTTTGAAAGAAACGTGGGAATAAAGAAATTTACAAACATACAAGATACACGCGAATAACAATACCCGTCCTGTCAGTCAGGTAAAAATGCCCTTAATACAAAAGAGATATATTATTATACTAAATCAGCAAACAATTATTATGCTTAAAGGAGACCTCAAACAAAAGATTAAGAACTCCTACATTGTATATGTAAATAAATAAAGTTTACTAAAAAAAAGTTTATTATATTAAGAAAACAACGCATCTCTTTTAAGTTTTTATTCAAACATATATATTATTGTGAGTAACATGCCTTAGACCATTGTTTTCGACTGCAATTTAATGTAATCGTTAAACCAAGTTGGAGGCCTTCTAAACGGCTTATAAATACATAATTTCACACTTAAGGTAACGCTTCACCGCTAAATCTAGAAGGAACGATAAAAATCGCCTAAACCTAGGCGATGTTACCTAATAGCAACTAACTTATCCCGGTCAAGGTGGTCGGAGAGCGCAGTCGCAACTCGCACGTTCTTACGACACAGAAACAATACGTTAATACTTGATATTTACCGTTCTGTTATTAGAGCCTAGTAATTTTAATTCTTAAGTTATAAGAATTTAAGTTATACTTAATATTTATGTAATTAAACAGTCATATTGTCCTACAAATTGCGTGGTACGTTATCCCGGTATTTCCTTCCCGGTCCGGTATACCCTTGCTACTTCTGTTAGCTACAACAATCAAACTTTTGGAATACGAAATTGTTGGGCGTCTCATCGAAAAATTAGCTTGATAGTAATAAGAAAAAATGAACGGGGGTTCCCGGCCTATATTGACACTGGATTGCTAAAGTCGGAAACTTCTTGTTTACTAACGAACTAACTTCTTGCTAGCCATACAAGTACATAGGGAATCATCTCGTCAATAAATTAGCAGTATATATATTGATATTATTATATTAATTTTATTTGTATTTATATAATATATATATTACTTACATCTATATATATATTATTTAATATGTATCTAATTATTGTATGTGTAGTACCTATATTTACTATTTTATTATACCTATATTGTATTTAATATTATAGCTTACCCGTCACAATTTTCCTTGATTTTTGCACCTACCATGTTCTTTCCTGCATCACCCTAAGGTCGGCTGGTAAATAATGCCTTCTGGCATTAAGCTTACCTTTGTACAATTGTGCATAAAGTTTTAAATAAATAAATAAATACTTACATCACGCTACCGACAGAAACACCTATAACAGGATAATACGATTAATACGCAACCATGGGAAATGTATCACGTGAAAGGATGCTTGTATTGCCTTATTTACTCAATTATATATGAATATGTATGTATAGTTAAGTACATAATACAGACCATTCATGCGAGGAAACCTTGATGTTCAATTAATGACCATATTTACTTTGTGCAGGATAAGCAAAGTCGGTCAGAGGCAATCTACTTGATGCATTTTCCACTATTATTTAGAAAATGTATTTGTAACGAAAAATGTGGATTTCTATAATAATACCACAGTATAGTTTTATGGGTTAACTGTAGTAATTACGGGCAACTTGCTCCCTGTACCTAGCAAGTATAATAATAATATTCTACCACATTCACACAGCGCCATCTAGTCCCAAAGTAAGCAATTATATATGCTTGTGTTATGGGTACTAAACAACTGATATACTACTTAAATACATTTTTTTTTTGTAAATACATACATATTATAGATAAATTACACCCAGACACAGAACAAACCTTTATGCTCATCACACAAAGATTTGTCCTGGGTGGGGATCGAACCCATGACCTCCGGCTTAGCAGCCAGGGTCACTAACCACTAGACCAACAGGCCAGTCGAGTATGTAGGTAATCTTTAGAAATGATTGTGTATATCTTTTGTTGGATGCCATTATTTAAGATGTGAAAACAACTAAAAATATAACCAAATTTTTAGTAGAAATTACCTTACAATATTAATAAAATAGAATAGTAATTACTTATACAATCAAGGAATTTTTGGAACTAAGGGTATAATTATTTATAGACATAAAAATTTACGTTAATTATATTATTAATTCAATATCAATTTCCAATGACAGTATTATTATTTAAATTTAAGATTATTTTGAAATATATAATGAAATTTAAAGAATTAGGTAAAGTTTAAATTATATTATGAATGTTACTTTTAATTCAGTAATATTGCATGCCAAAACTGTGAAATATTTATGAGGATCTGATTTATAATGTAACAGCCATTTTGTACCATTTTTCTTGCAAAAAAAATTACTTCTGATATCCGTATTTGTATTTATAAATAAATAAATATAATATATGCTCATTGTCCTCCCCAGGAGCTGGTCCTGCGTCAAGGTTCAATGACGTTCGAGTGGTGGGCGCACCCCCCCGTGCGGCCCTTCGTCAAAGTCTACGTGTATAACGTGACCAACGCTGACGAGTTCCTCAACAACGGCTCCAAGCCCATCCTCGATGAGCTCGGGCCCTACGTCTACTCGTAAGTCACCCTCTTACACAGGGTGGGTTTTTGTAATGCCACCTGGAGGGAAAGTACTCTTAAAATCTTTTAAACTTTCGCGACTTGTACACATATTAAATTATTATATAACGGGTCTACGTCACGTATTATATTTAAGGAAACAAATATAATAGGGCAAACAAATAAGGTATTTTCATATTCCTTAAATATAATACGTGACGTAGACCCATTATATAATAATTTAATAAAAGTACTCTTAATACTAGAGATAGATAATTTTACTCAAAGGAAACATACTTTTATTTTTAAAAAGAATGAAAACTGCATTCTAATTTTTTCGGTTATTCGCTTGCCACTCTGAATTGAACCAGTTAAAATCCAAAAAATTAACATCCGAATCGTTAAATGCAGTTTTTTTTATTTTAAAAAATGAAGGAATGTTTCCTTTGAGTAAAATTATCTATCTCTAGTAATTAAGTACTTTTCCTCCAGGTGGCATTACAAAATACCACCCTGATATCAAAATTCTGTTGCCGTATTTCTTTTTTGTTTATTTTTTTTTATTTATCGTTAAAAGCATATTTATGGCAACAACGTACTTTAGTTTCCTATTCCGTGGTTTTAAATTTTTATTATTTTAATTGGAGCTATATTTCAAAAACGTTTTTGCTATACTTTTTATAAGATACCGTACGTAAGTAGGTACTGTGAACTGTCAGCAACAAAAAGTAGCAGAACATATCCAAAATTTCGAAACAATTTTTTTATTTAACAAGACTAGTGGCAGAATTGAATTTACGTTGATAATAAGAAAAAATACCACACCAGACAACATTCCGGGATGATACGAACACAAATTGTAATTAGGTGTTAGCTTACTATTATAATGAGTGATACATATTCATGGAATACCAGTTTTTATTTGTAACTGGTTATTGGTGATATCGTTCTAGAAAGAATGAAAGAAAAATATTTAATTATGTCCGATAGACACGGCGCACAATACATAAATCTTAGAAAATAAAATAAAAAACACATTATACACAGTACAGACAATAATATTTTTTTACAATCTGTGGTGGCTTCTCCCATTCTACTGTTATTTTAAATTAATTAATTAGACTGTCACCGTGGCGCGGTGGTTAAGGTGGTCGTCTCGCCACTACATCGCCGTGCTGGGTGACGTGGGTTCGATTCCCACACGAGACAAATATTTGTGTGATTCATAGATATTTGTTTCGAGTTTGGGTGTACTTTGTGTCGGTTAGTTGCATGTTTGTAAAGCTCCCCGCGACACAGGTCTTGTTTCCTAGAGCGGGTGTTGTCTTGAAGAGAGAAGACCACAGCCGTAATGACATTACCAGTGTTGTGTTGCTGCTGCGAGTGTTGGTGTACAGGGGAACTCTGAATTTCGACATTCGATTAGTCTGTTTTGATGTCGCTGTCAAATGTTTGAAAGTGACTGCGACCATTTCTAAATTTCCTTACATCAGCAACCCATTTAGTCCCACTGCTGGGTTCGGGTCTCCTCTCCTCTATCTAGAGAGCTGAGGGGGTTTAGGCCATAATCCACTCACGCTGGCCTAGTGCGGGTTGGTGGATCAGACATACTCATAGAATTTCTTCTAGGGTATGTGTGTTTCCTCACGATGTTTTCCTTCACCGTTAGCAGATGGTAAGTCACTTGACTAGTACATATAAATTCCACAAAGTGGAATCCACATTGGTACTGCTAGTCGGGATCGAACTCGAACCGCGTGATTTGCACACCAGGCCTTTATCCATTGAGCCACCATATGGTGGCTCAATTTCCTTACATAGCGAAAAATAATTCCAGTTTAATAACCGATTGCCCAAAGAAGAAAAAAAAATCTTCTTTGGTAACTGGTTACCAAGCTCTGGTTCAAACTGGTTCAAAGATCAAAACCGACCAATCGAATGTCGATATTCAGAGTAAGCCCCCAGAGCTCATTGGGGAGGGGAGAGGATTCTAAAGAGTCAGCAACGCACATGTGATGCCCCTGGCAGACATAGGCTACGGTAACAGCTTACCATCAGGGGCCCGAGTCTGCTAATACAATCGTTACACAATGGTAAGCCGATGATCTCATTCGACAGCTGTGATTGGCTTACTAAGTGAATCGCGCCATATTGCCGGCCTGTGATTGGTCGATATTAGTCCATCGGTCTGCTATCGACATGTGTAATTTAGCAGAATCTGTTTACGTACGTCTGTTTGCCACCTTCGTAGTATAAACATAGCACAGTACAACCACATTTCGCCAGCTATGTTTGGTCCCATGAAATAGGGGGCGAGCCTATTGTCATCTACCGGGAACATTTGTTTACCAAACTCCGGGGAAATCTCAGTACTGAAATTTCATGATAGAAAAGCCCAATACCATTTTCACCCGACCCAGGAATCGAACCCGGGACCTCTTGCACAGCAGTCAGTACACTTCCTGCTGCGCTATCGAGGCAGTTCGTAGTAAAACTTTTTTTTTGCGTTAAATTTAAAACAATTGACAACGAACTTTAAAACAGTTTCAAAACATTATGTAGCACCGATACCCGAGAGATCTCGCGTTTGTAATGAACTGGTAGATACAAGAAATTCGTGAACCTGTCGTAATTGTATTGCAGAAGAAATTGCAAAGGTTTTTTTACTACAAGATATTGCAGCTCTGTCACGCTGTGAAAGAACGACGTATTTACATTACTGGTCGAAGAAAAACGCACGTAATGCAATCACTTAAGATGTATTATTCTCTGAACTTCAGATGTAGTTATATGTTTCATTGTGTCTATATATTGCCCAAATTTGTCATTTTTATTATTTTTACGATTAAACGGCGTAGTTTACACTCACAGATAAAGTTATAGCGAATACAGAAATTCACGTTTGAGTTAGATAATAGTTGCTTTCGCAAAAAACGTAAAACGTAATGTCAATTTGAGATTGGGACTGTCATCGTGACGTAGTTGTTAAAATGGTCGCCTTACCACTAACATCGCCAAGTGACGTGGTGGGTTCGATTTCCACAAGAGATAAATGTGGGATTTGTATCAACAGTTTTGAGTCTCTGTGCAGTTTGTGCCTAAAATATATAAATTTAGGTTTTTTTTCAAATTTTAAAATAATAACATGATGACGTCATGACAACAAAGAATTGAATTGAATTTTTCCATTACTTGTTTAGAATTTAAATGAAATGATATACCAAAGCAAAGGAAAAAAGGAAATTGCTTAATATTTAATGTAATATATATAAAAAAAATTGTTCTAACCTGGGAATCGAACTCGAGACCTCAATAACCGCAACTGTATCACTACCGCTGCGCTATTTATAGAATTTATTAACTAACTCATATTAATTTGTATGGTTTTCTCTCCGCAGAGAGGAATGGGAGAAAGTAAACATTACAGACAACGAGAACGGAACCTTGTCCTTCCACTACAAGAGGACGTACACCTTCCAGCCGGAGCTCAGCAAGGGTCTGGACGATGACGCGGTGGTTGTTCCCAATATACCTATGTTGGTAAGTCTATATCATAGCCAGCATTTCATTTAATTATATATTTAATTTAACTGAAATTAGCTTTTAAACTTTCGCGACTTGTACACATATTAAATTACTTTAAAACGGGTCTACGTCACGTGTTATATTAGTATACGTAGTCAGCCCGTGACCACGATCGGTGTAATTCGATCGAAACGTCGGGCAAATAAATAAGGTATTTACTATTCCTTATAATATAATACGTGACGTAGACCCGTTTTAAAGTAATTTAATATGAAATTAGCTTATTTAAACCATTTACATAATTTAAAAAAAAATACCTTTATTCAGTTGTAATAGTACACAATTACGTAATTCTTAAGATTATTAGTAAAAATATGAATAGGTACTAAAGTAAGGTTCAAAAACTGTCAAATCACAATTAAATTTAAAAACAATACTTGGTTTTTTTTAAATCAGTCTCAGTCATAATCTTTATTTCATTTGGATCACATACATGATACTTATGAACGTCATACAAAGCTAAAAAAAAGGTGTCAGTTTTGCCTAAGGCCAGTCCACTGACAAGGTTGAGCTCTGAGAACTTGTCAACAAACTCAGGCCTTATTTCAAACGATTATAATAATAAGGCGACTAAAGGAATATACCTAACCGAAGAAAAGTAAAATTCATTCAAACAAATAGGGTCAACTAACCCGTCTGGCCAGCGTGGTATAGTAGGCTAAATTCCCTCCACATTCTTTGGAGGAGACCCGTGCCCAGCAGTGGGACGTTTATGGGTTGAAATGATGATAATGATGCATTCGAAAAACTCTTCATATTTAACAATGATAATCTTCTGTATTATTAATATCTCTACCTAATCAAATGATACACTGTCATTATACGTATATGTAGATATATTACATAATAGGTATATCTCCCTATTACAGCAAGAACACGCAAAAACAATCATAACTTTGTAATTTTCTACTTAGATCTGTGAAGGTCGAAATATACTTAGCTTATGTCACTAGAATCCGTCAAACTCAATTACAGTCTAACACGAATATTTGTGCATTATAAATAAATATATAATAAATATTTGCGACATTTTATATACAGCGCCATCTAATTTCAACCCATAAACGTCCCACTGCTGGGCACGGGACTCCTCCAAACATTGTGGAGGGAATTAAGCCTAATATACCACGCTGACCAGACGGGTTGGTATAGGGTTTTGTTTGAATTTTCCTTTTCTCGCAGTGCTTTTGTCTATTTAAGATTACTCCCTTAGTCGCCTTTTACGATACCCACCATCTAGCTCAAAGTAAGATAATAAAAGCTTGTGTTATGATATCTAGATAACAGACAAACATACGTAATAATATGTTTATATGTATTTCTAAATACATATATAATATACCTACATAGAATAGACCCAAATTACGAAACAAACAAGTGCAGATCATACAAATTATAAAAATAAACGGATGGAACTTGATGACTTGAACTTGTACCAATTTTAATAAAACATGTCTAAGAACGATCACGATCATTACAGCTTTTAGACAAAAAAAACCGAATCAAAATTAGCACATTCGTTTAAGAGCTATGATGCCACAAACAGACACACAGATAAAAAGACACGTCAAACTAACACCCCTCTTTTTGCGTCGAGAATATTAAAACATTTGTTAATTCATTGGTGCAGACAGTCTCTGTACTTATATCTTGCTAAAATATCGTGTTGACATCAAGGACCCAATCCTGCTAAATTACACGCGTCAATAGCAGACCGATGGACTAATATCGACCAATCACAGACCGGTAATATGGCGTGATTGACTTAGCCAATCACAGCTGTCGAATGAGACCATTGTGTTAGCAGACTCGGATCCCTGGAGTTTAGATGGCGCCGCGTAACATAACTATTATAGATTAAACTAATGATCTGTAATTATTATGAAATATTAAAATTAACCGCATCCAGTATAATCTTGTTTTGCTCAGTCAGTACATTTAAATGGAAAATATTGAGAACTTAATACTCGCAATTTATATAATTTTTACATTGATTTCAAAGTTAATCACTACATAGTTTAAAACAAAGTCGCTGTCTCTGTCTGTCCGTCCCTATGTATGCTTAAATCTCTAAAACCACGCAACGGATTTTGATGCGGTTTTTTTTAATAGATAGACTGATTCAAGAGGAACTTTTATAGGTATAAAATACATACCATGCGGGTGAACCAGTGGGCGAAAGCTAGTAGACTATAAAATACTAGTAGACGCGCGGGGATACTGCCTAGCTCCGTGGCCGTAGCGTGATGTAATATAACCTATAGCCTTCCTTGATAAATAGGCTATCCAACACTAAAAGAATTTTCATATCGGTGCAGTAGTTTTTGAGTTCATTGCGAACAGACAAACAGACGTGGTGGAGGTCTTTGTTTTATATAGTGATAGTGTTCGAAAGTGGTTCGAAATCTTCCCAATTCAAACCGTGGGGCTAACAGCTCGTATTATTAATCGATGAAATACCCAATTAAATAGATAAACGAAAAAATTAAACTCTATAAAAAGCAGACTTAGGGCCCGTTTTAGCACCTTCAAATAAATGTCTAATACCTCAGACTTTTTTTACAGATTTTATATGAAAAATACGTAAAAAATCTATCAAGTAAGTTCCATATAGGCTATCTAGCACTTATTTGCCAGTGGTGAAATAGGCGCATAGTCTTATAAAGCTCTTAACGCAACTCAAGTCCCTTATAATACGCAACCTTCAAAATCGAGGCCGCGGCAATGTTGCTTAACTTGAATGACTTAATCGTTCACAATAAGGTTTAATGGAGGCATGTTATGATTGCAAATATACGAGCATTCAATAAGAGCTGTGACAACATTGCCTGTAGCGACATCTATACATAATGTACAAGTTATTCATAACATGCGTCCACCCGCGGCTTCGCTTTCGTAGTATGTAATAGAATAGAATATAATCTTTTTATTTGCTAAGAATCGAGGTATTACAATAAGGTCTTACAAACTAATAGCGAATCCTTGTACATTCTGTTTGTAAGGCATGCAAAAATTAAAAATACTTATGAATTAAACAACATTACAATAATATTTACACATAACTTAAAAACATACACAGCTAACCTATTAAAAGAAAAAAGAACCAGATACTCTATTTACAGGAAATTCCTATGAATAGAATATCTGATTAAGATCAGATTCCTGAGGGAACGTACCCAAAAGGCTTGCCACATTACCGCGTTGGATAGCAAGGCTAATGCGCTGCCCCAGGTAGAGGCCAGCCCTTGGATCATGTGATACCTCAGAAACACATGATCACACATTACAATTATAATTTTTAAATGACACCAATTATAATGACTGTCACCGTGGCGCAGTGGTTAAGGTGGTCGCCTCGCCACTACATCGCCGTGCTGGGTGACGTGGGTTCGATTCCCACACGAGACAAATATTTGTGTGATTCATAGATATTTGTTTCTAGTCTGGGTGTACTTTGTGTCCGTTAGTTTCATGTTTGTAAAGCTCCCCGCGACACAGGGCTTGTTCCCTAGTGCGGGCGTTGTCTTTCTAAAAAATAAATAAAATAATAATGACCCATCTGTTAAGAAGTCAGCTACAGAGTAATAACATTTATATAGAAGAATGAGTTGCTTTTAAAAAGTTCTTAGTGTTTGTTCTTTAATACAATTTGGTATTTAAATAATACAATTACCTAACGGAAACCTTTCTCATGAATAATGTAAACCACATGAAATTCCGTTCAGTAATTTTTGAGTATTTTGGAAATAAATCTAAGGATTTCGATAGAAAAATTGTAGTAACTACATCAATAAAATACAACTTTTCAGATTCATTTGTTTAGAAGGCAACCCTGAAAAATAGGGTTTTAAAAAAATCTCAAACGCTGATAACGCCATTTTCTAGCTTAGAGTATTACCAATTCTCTTATCTGTCGAACAAAAACCAATCACTGCGACAATACGACAGGCTCATCATCATTATTTCAAGCCATAAACGTCCCACTGCTGGGCACTGGTCTTATCCAAAGAATGTTGAGGGAATTTAGCCACGCTAGCCAGACGAGTTGGTATAGGGTTTGTTTCGAATTTCCCTTTTCTAGGCAGGGTTATGCATTGATAAAAAAAATGTACATTTATTTGTGAATCCAGGGCTACATTGGATTTCGATAAGTTGTGAATTTGTGTTAATATGTATATATCTATGCCAGCATCAACTAAATCTAATAACTACTAATATAAAAACACTGTTTTACATATTTTTTGATACGATAAAACTAACTTCGTAACTTTACAATAAAAACGTATAGATTCTTCAAATGGCTTGATGTATTTCGACAAGATTTGTCACGAAATTTCAAAGAAAATTCAACCTTACATTCATTGATTACATTTTATTTTCATTTGATGTTTTAAGTCAACATATGTATGAATATGGCTAGTATAATCGATTGAAGTTATTTCGATTACGTGATGGTAAAGTAGGTCGCACAGTGATTGTATTGACTTGTAATATCGAACGTAGGTCGGCCATCTTGCTTACAACGATAGACCTGTTAAATGAACGACATACTTTAATGGTTCCGTAGACAAAATGGCAAAAATGGAACCCTCATAGTTGCGTCATGTCCGTCCGTATGTCACAGGAGTGATTGATTGATTGATTTTGTAAGTTCTTTATTATCAGATAGAAAAAGTGTACAAACATAATTTCACAGCGTTTTTTGCAGACTAAATGCGTCTTTATAAAACATTTGGCATAAGGATAAATAATTGTGTCACTGTGTATAACCTGTTTCAAACCGAACACAGGTCGTCACAGGAGTAAAATTACTCGAAAACTACTCAATCTATGTTGATGAAATTTGGAAGATAGGTGTCTTGTGTAAACCGCTACTTAGTTTAGTAGGTAAATAATAAAAAAAAAATATTTTTAAGGGGGGCACTCCATACATGTAACAGAAGCAGAAAAATTTTTGTTTTCAAAAAATATTTACGAGGGACTTAAACTTTGACAGATTTTTCAGACACTTTAAGTGTTTCTAAGCATGTTTTTTTTGATTAGGTACATATATTCCGAATTAATCGCTCCAAAAGTAGAAAAAATTGTCTCCCCCCCCCCCTCTATTTTCTAAACCGAAAGACTTAAAAATATGAAAAATTTATCACAAATATAACGCTTAATAAATACTTTCAACGAAAATTATTTTAAACATGATCGAATGTACAATTTTCTGGAAAACTGACTCAACAAAAGAATGTTTGACTGGCCTGTTGGTCTAGTGGTTAGTGACCCTGTCTGCTAAACCGGAGGTCGTGGGTTCGATCCCCACCCAGGACAAATCTTTGTGTAATGAGCATGAGTGTTTGTTCTGTGTCTGGGTGTAATTTATCTATAATATGTATGTATTTACAAAAAAAAATGTATTTAAGTAGTATATCAGTTGTTTAGTACTCATAACACAAGCAAATATAATTGCTTAATTTGGTACTAGATGCCGCTGTGTAAATGTGGTAGAATATTATTTAAAAAAAACTGTAAGTGCCACAAACATACGTTTTTTTGCTACGGAACCCTACATTGAGCATGGTCCGACATGCTCTTAACCGGTTTTTTGTTATCATATTGCTAAATGTTAAATATAAACTTGAGACTTTGCTCATCTTAGAAATTAGTCAATCTTACCACTTGAAAGTTTGTGAAGATGGATGATTGAATAGTTTTTACTGTAACGCAAAAACTGCTAAATTGATTTTGGTGAAACTTTAGCATTATGACTTATACATATTATATTTTTTAATTTAAATTTAATTTTATCTTATTATTGCACACAACTTGAAACAACGCGTCGATGTCTTATTTTAATGATTGAAGCGTGAACTAAGTTAAATTTAATATTATACTCAATCACGCCAAAACGGCTGGAACGATCTGTATGAAATTTGACACACAGATAGATTATAGTCTGGAATAGCACATAGGCTACATTTTATTATACATATCTATTAATACTCATATAAAGCTGTAAAGTTTGTTTGTTTGTTTGTTTGAACGCTATGATCTCAGGTACTACTGGTCCGATTTGAAAAATTCGTTTAGTGTTGGATAGCCCATTTATCAAGGAAGAGTATAAGCTGTATAACATCACGCTACGGCTAATAGGAGCTGAGCAGTGGCTATAAAAAACGACGGGAGAGAAGCCCCGTGCGACTTCTAGTCTATTATATAGCTGTTGAAGAGATTAGCTCCCAAAGATCTTTGTTTGGTCACTACTCAGTTCCTATTCGTTGTAGCTTGATGTTATATAGCCTATAGCTTTCCTAAATAAATTTACTATCCCACATTAAAATATTTTTTCAATTTGAATCAGTAATTCCTTAGATTAGCGCGTTCTGAAAGTGCTAGATGTCGCGCGGGGCTTCGCACCCGACTTTATTTATTTGGACACTGCTCAGCTCCTTTTTGCTGTAGCGTGGTGTTATATAACCTATAACCTTCCTCGATAAATGGGCTATCTACTAAATGAATTTTGAAAATCGGTTCTGTAGATACTACGTCATAAACTCACAAACTTTACTTGTTTATAATATTAGTATAGAGACATTAAGAAAGAAAGGTGTCGGTGTCTTTCTTTCCTAGTATAATAAACCTTCAGTAAGTAAAGATATAACTTGTATTATCAACATTTATAATGTTCATGTATAGCACAACGGGTGTAGATAGAAACCTTCGCGCTCTGATTGCGCCTGCGCCGCTGCCTACATTTTCGACATAAATCAATAATTTATCGCATTTTTGTGTTAAGAGACTTCTAATTGGTCGCTGTGTGCAAGTGATTGCACATGTAACCAACGTGATCATACGTCTTCGTCAAAAAAGAAAAGCGAACATTAATTTGAAAGTAAAGTAAATACACATTATGTGTCAGATCCCGCAGTTAACAAGAGGGCCAATGACCTTGCAACGGCTGAACCGATTCTGATATAAAATATCTAAGATCTATTGCTCTAACTTTTCTTTAATGAGATCGATCGATGACTTATGATCGATCTCGAGATTTTTCTTGACTGGCCTGTTGGTCTAGTGGTTAGTGACCCTGACTGCTAAGCCGGAGGTCGTGGGTTCGATCCCCACCCAGGACAAATCTTTGTGTGATGAGCCTACAGGTTTGTTCTGTGTCTGGGTGTAATTTATCTATAATATGAACGTAATTACAAAAAAAAAATATTTAAGTATCAGTTGTTTAGTACCCATAACACAAGCAAATATAATTGCTTACTTTGGGACTAGATGGCGCTGTGTGAATGTGGTAGAATATTATTATTATTATATTATTATTATTATTAACTGTCGTACTCAGAGACGTTAATTAACTTTAAAGATTATTTAGTAAAAACGTGTAATACTTAAGTCTATACGCCTAAAGACGATTATTCAATGAAAAAATTGTGTTAATTCTGTCATTAACACAATTTTTTACTGTTGTCTGTGAGTGCGGCATTAAAACCTGTTTTCGGTACAGAAGAATTGATTGTTAAGTCCCGGTTACTAGGTGTGTTCTGGCCTGTACTAATCGGTCCACGCGAGCGTTCGCAGGGCTCGATTTTAACTTAATCAAATAATAATAATATTTATTATCTCAGAAAAATACATACATAGGAAAAACACATGAATTAGGAACAATCAAAAAGTACACACAAAATTTAGTTGACCACTGGTACCCAAAGTAAGTTTTAACTTGTGTTATGGGTAAAAAAAAATGGTATGGTACCAAATAAAAAACAACTTTAGTCAGATATTAAATCTTTTGGTATATATAATTATCATATATACCAAAAGTAGTAAAAAATTATATTAAACATTTAAAAAAATAACTATGAAATAACGATCAATGCTATGTTTGTGTAGTGACGGATTAAGAATACATAATGTCACTACCCTATTTCAACCCGTGGGTCTCGTAAAAGGCGACTAAGGGACCCAATCTTAAGCAGACAAGTGCTCTGCGAGAAATGGAAAATTCGAAACAAAACCAAGTTTATCTATACTCTATGCTAATATAATAAAGAGGAAACATTCTTTTGTAACGGAAAAACTATAAAAACTACTGCACCGATTTCAAAAATTCTTTTGCCGTTAGAAAGCTATATTATCACTGAGTAACATAGGCTATATAACACCACGCTAAGGCCAATAGAAGCTGAGCAGTGGCCTAATAAAGAACGACGGGAGCTCTGTGAATTCTAGTACTAGATAGAACTAGACAGACACATTTGTATGCGTACATACATTATACCAATCAGCAAGCAACCCCACACTTCAAGAAATGTCAAACCAAAACATACTTTATCCCGTCACGTGAAGGACGGTATTACATTGTATTGTTGTATTCGAAGGAGTTGAATGCCCGGTCATATGGTTATACAAGTATGCATATATCTTCGTTTGTACCTGTTCGTTTGTCGTATTCTTATCATAGTGTGTTTAGTAAGCAAGTAGCAAGCAGTAATTTGTTGTGTTGTCAATAGAAAATTTTAATTTTTTTATTTAGATTATAATAATAATAATATTCTACCACACTCACACAGCGCCATCTAGTCCCAAATTAAGCAATTATATTTGCTTGTGTTATGGGTACTAAACAACAGATATACATTTTTTTTTTGTAATTACATACATATTATAGATAAATTACATCCAGACACAGAACAAACCTTCATGCTCATCACACAAAGATTTGTCCTGGGTGGGGATCGAACCCACAACCTCCGGCTTAGCAGTCAGGGTCACGAACCACGAGACCAACAGGCCAGTCATTATATAATGATACTTCATCATCTCAACCCATAGATGTCCCACTGATGGGCACGGGTCTCCTTTAAAGAATGTGGAGGGAATTTAGCCTACTATACCACGCTGACCAGACGGATTGGTATAGGGTTTGTTTCGAATTTTCCTTTTCTCGCAGTGCTCTTGTCTGCATAAGGTCATTTAGACGCTTTTTACGACACCCACGTGTTGAGATAGGTTAGTGATATTATGTATTCTTAATTTATCCCGCTACACAGATAACATATATAATAAATACACATAGAACATATTATTATATAAAAAGAATGTTGAGGTTTAAAAAGAACTAGAAAATCAGGCGTCTTTTTTAATCACCATGCAGTTACAATTATTTTGATTAGTTACACTTTCATATAACATAACATAACATAGCATCACGCCCTTTTCCCCGAAGGGGTAGGCAGAGGTGTTTCACACCCACATTTCGCCAGCTATGTTTGGTCCCATGAAATAGGGGGCGAGCCTATTGTCATCAACCGGGAACATTTGTTTACCAAACTCCGGGAAAATCTCAGTACTGGAATTTCATAATAGAAAAGCCCAATACAATTTTCACCCGACCCGGGAATCGAACCCGGGACCTCTTGCACAGCAGTCGTATACACTTTCCACTGCGCCACCGAGGCAGGTTACACTTTCCAATAGTTTTTTGTTTGAAAACAGGTTCCAGCTATGGTTCTTCATGATTTATCAAAATCTGTTCGGCTGTTTCACGCTCATCAGGTTTTTCGTTAGCTGCGGTAGAGATTTTGGACGCATTATTGCGCGTTGGAGGTTCTTTAAATTTACGTTTCTTTAAAAATAATACAATTATTATATATTGTCATCATCAGCAACCCATTAAATCCCACTGCTGGGCTCTGGTCTCCTCTCCTCTAACTAGAGAGCTGAGGTTTAGGCCATAATCCACTCACGCTAGCCTAGTGCGGGTTGGTGGATCAGACATACGCATAGGTAGAATTTCTTCTAGGGTCTGTGTGTTTCATCACGATGTTTTCTTTCACCGTTAGCAGATGGTAATAAGTCACTTGACGAGTACATATCAATTTCACAAAGTGGAATCCACATTGGTACTGCCGGTCGGGATCGAATTCGGACCGCGTGATTTGCACGCCGGTCCCTTATCCATTCAGCCACCATCGCTTTACATATTGACCGTCATATATTATATATTGTATCTCATATCAATAGCCATTGACAGAAGTTAGTTATATTAAACTTCTTGCCGCGGCTCCCCCGCTTGATATGTCGGTAAAAAGCTTATGTGCTAATCCAGATTATAATCTACATATGTGCCAAATATCATCCAGATCATTTCAGCTGTTCTGGAGTGAATGACTAACAAACATTCATACATCTATCCTTTAGTAAGATATGTTTGTTTGTTTGTTTGTTGTTCAGTTAAGTTGTGGAATGGAGCGCCGTAATAGTCGACGTTGCGAGATTAGTCGAGTGAAAGTGTGTCGCCGCAGACGAATATTTGTACACACAACACTTAACACTAGCGCTTACAATGATAGCGCTTATTATTAAATACACCATTGTTTTAATATCATTCAATTTAACTACTATATATATATCTTATCAATATACCCGTGTAGTGATGGATTAAGAATACGTAATGTCACTACCCTATTTCAAACTTTGGGTGTCGTAAAAAGCGACTAAGGGAGTAAACCTTAGCAGACAAGAGCACTGCGAGAAAAGGAAAATTCGATACAAACCGTATACCAATCCGTCTGGCCAGCGTGGTGTAGCAGGTTAAATTCTCTCTACAATCTTTGGAGGAGACACGTGCCCAGCAGTGGGTCGTGGAGTTGTAATGATAATGATGCTATCCGTGTATTGCCGGATTAAGAATATAATAATATAATGTCACTAACCCATTACAACCGATCAGAATGGCCGATGGGGTACAAAGGTTCTCGAGTGGCGGCCACGTATTGGAAAGCGCAGCGTGGGAACATTCAATTTTGTAGATATAAACACAGCATCAAAACGTAATGGTTATATTCTCTTTGGTCAAAGTGTCATCAGCAACCCATTAATGTCCCACAGCTGGGTTCGGGTCTCCTCTCCTCTATCTAGAGATATGAGAGGATTTAGGCCACAATCCACTCACGCTGGCCTAGTGCGGGTTGGTGGATCAGATACACTTAGAATTTCTGCTACTCGTTTCCTCACGATGTTTTCCTTCACCGTTAGCAGATGGTAAGTCATTTGACTAGTACATATAAATTCCACAAAGTGGAATACAACATTGGTACTGCCGATCGGGATCGAACTAATCAACAAATCAAAGTGTAACTGATCCATATTAACTAATGAGTTTAGAAAACAAAGTCAACCACAAATGAAAGCCCGTGTCTCCCCATCGAAGCTTATCACCACACAACATTAAGTAGAAACGTTGTCATTACCGCCTCGGTCAGGCCTGACCGGGGTACGTGTAGCCAACTTTTACCTACTAGGTGTTAATATGTAGGTGTTAGTATTTAGAAGCTAATCGATACACGCATCACTTGACGATTTAAATGCGTGTAGTCTTTTAAAGAAAATTAAAACAGTTTTTTGCCTTGTGCTTTCCCAATTACAAAAGAGCATGCAATATTAAAGAGGTTTACATAATTTAGGATATAATCTATAGGTACTAATAATAATAATATTCTACCACATTCACACAGCGCCATCTAGTCCCATAGTAAGCAATTATATTTGCTTGTGTTATGGGTACTAAACAACTGATATACTATTTAAATACATTTTTTTTGTAAATACATACATATTATAGATAAATTACACCCAGACGCAGAAAAAACCTTTATGCTCATCACACAAAGATTTTTCCTGGGTGGGGATCGAACCCACGAACTTCGGATTAGCAGTCAGAGTCACTAACCACTAGACCAACAGGCCAGTCAATATTATAAAAAAAAACTAATATTATAAAAGAAGAAATTCTATGAGTATGTCTGATCCACCAACCCGCACTAGGCCAGCGTGTGTGGATTATGGCCTAAACCTTTCAACTCTCTAGTTAGAGGAAAGGAAACCCGAGCCCAGCAGTGGGACTTAATGGGTTGCTGATGAAGTCAAAGTAGGGTCTATGAATCTGGGTCCTAGAATGCTTTTAATTAGCAAGACGACCGTTTTCCCACTGCACATGCCAATGAACTTTACCTAAACAAGCTAATATTACTAATAAGACATAGTCGTTGACCTACTGGTCAATACGCGAACTACCCACGCATGAAACAAAACGGTAAAATTAACATAATTTACCGTTCTATTAGTACAATCATGCTATTAATAAAGCTTTGCTTTTATTGAGTATATTTTATCGAGACTGGCAACACACGTGCAGTGTGTACAACTGCGAGAAGTCTCGGGTTCGATTCCCTGGTCGGGTAAAAATTATATTCAGTTTTTCTTCCTCAAATACTCAGTGTGCCCGGTTGATGACAAAAGGCGTGGCCCTATTTTACGTGGGGCCAAACATAGTTGGGGAAATGAGGGTGTGATACATCTCTGCCTACCCTTTTGCGGAAATTGCGTGATGCAATATTATGTTTTTATCTGCAAAATAGAAATCGCGCGGGGCTTCGCTCCCGTCGTTCTTTATTTGACCACTGCTCAGCTCCTATTGGCTGTAGCGTGATCCTAAATATAACTAACCTTCCTCGATAAATGGGCTATCCAACACTAAAAGAATTTTTCAAATCGGACCTTTAGTTCCTGAGATCCTAGCGTTCAATCAAACAAACAAACTCTTCAGTTTTACAAAATTAGGATCGAAGGCGGAAGCTATTAAATAAGGCTTTATCTCTTTTAATGTCTTCACGAATCCTTTTCAGAGTATTGATAAGGAAGTGAAACTAAATAAAGAGTGTTTTTTGTGTGAATACAAGGCATGTGGTGGTACGAACGAGGACCTTGCCTGTGTCAAGGTACCACGACCAGGAAGGTGCCAACACGTTGACCTTACGTTGTGAGAGACGCGTGTGTGCTTCTGCATCTAATCCATTTAATATCTATACACTACCACTACTACTAGAGTGCTATAGAGGCAGCTGCATGTCAGATAGATTCATCATTACAACCCATAAGTGACTGGCCTGTTGGTCTAGTGGTTAGTGACCCTGACTGCTAAGCTGGATGTCGTGGTTTCGATCCCCACCCAGGACAAATCTGTGTGTGATGAGCATAAAGGTTTGTTCTGTGTCTGGGTGTAATTTATCTATAACATGTATGCATTTACAAATTAAAAAATATTTAAGTAGTATATCAGTTGTTTAGTACCCATAACACAAGCAAATATAATTGCTTACTTTGGGACTAGATGGCGCTGTGTGAATGTAGTAGAATATTATTATTATTATATTTGAGCCACGCGGGCATAATATTAGTCGGGCATCTATTCATCAGTTTATATATCTTAAAGATGATTCAGTAAAGTTATTTACAAATGAATATATAATATATCATTGACCTTAAACGACACGGTTCAAGTTAAAATAAACCTTTTTACTGAACAGTGTTCAAAGTGCAAGGTTAATATTATACCTACCTAATAACGTGAGTTAGAGTTACCTACTGGAAATATATTTTACTAGAATTCGCGCGGGGCTTCGCTCTCGACGTTTTTATTTGGCCACTGCTCAGCTCCTATTGGCACTAGCGTGATGTTATATGGCTTATAGCCTTCCTTGATAAATGGGCTATCCAACACTATAAGATTTTTTTAAATCAGACCTGCCCCCTGATTCTGAGCTGTCGGAAAATTTTCGGCCCCAAATGTCAGTGTAATTACAGTAAAAAAACATAATGTCTTAAATCATAAGAAATAAATGGTTGTAGGAAAAAATCCTTAAATTAATCAGTTTTTAATTTAACATTAAATAACATAAGCCGTAAAAATACATCGTACTAAGATTCGTAACAGTTTACGATCCGGGAGCAATCCGACGAGTCAGAATCAGGGGGCAGTAGCGTGGAATACGAAACGTCAATCTCGACAACATTTTTGTGTTGTCCGTGTAGTGACAGATTAAGAATACATAATGTCACTACCCCATCTCAACCCGTGGGTGTCGTACAAGGTAAAGAAGAGTAAACAGTAGTTCAATTTATTTGTTTTCTTTTAATTTTTTTTTCTTATTCTTATGTACTTTTGTTCCTACTAATGTCACATTGACTGTGGAGAATAAGTACATGTTTTTTTTTCTTTCTTTTTTTCTTGAGATTATTGCATTTAAGCAAACCTTTATTATATTATTAGTAAGACAGTCTGCAACCAACGGCCGCCCGCCACCCTGACCAGGTTGTCGGTCCATCTGGTGGGGGGCCGTCCCACGTTGCGCCTTCCAATACGTGGCCGCCACTCGAGAACCTTTTTCCCCCATCGGCCATCAGTTCTACGAGCCAACGCCGAGCGGGCGGCCGTTGGTTGCAGGCGGCACAGGACCGTTCGCAGTGGCGTAAATTAGGTGAGGCCTATGTTCAGCAGTGGACGTCGTTGGGCTGATATGATGATGATGATGAAGACAGTCTAGGTATTACCTAGACAAAACCACGAAGATAGTCATAATATTTTTTAAACAGGAAAATAAGTTAATTCCCACAAGTTGATCAGTATGATCTAACTATAGCTATTTTGTGTTTTAATGATTTCTCGCAACTTCACTTGGCAACCGCTTACGGCATAACGAACAGGGCTGTCACACAATTCTCTGTATCATAGCTTTCACTTCCTCGTTGGTTTTTTTTGAGGATTACAGGCCGGCAACTCTTCTGTTACCCCCGGTGTTGCGTTGGCCCACTGTTATATAAAAAAAAAGATTAAATTTCCTAGTCTAGTGGTTTTGACAAGTCCTTACAAGACTGACTCTCTCACTCTCTTATCCAACAGCATTCTGAAGATCATTGGCAATAAACAGTGTTGCCCCATCATGGCGCATTGGGTGCATGCACATGTGCATGTAACTGGTGCGTCAGATGGTGGCAACACGGTGTTTGAGTGAGTTGTGTGTACTACTAACATAAATAATGTATATGGATCTCGGTCTGAAATAAATATGGTTTTATTTTATTTAAATATTAAGCAATTTCTTTTGCATTGGTTTAACATTTTTTGCATTTTTATAGTGTAGAGTCCCGTCGTGGATTTGAATTTTTCCATTACTTGTTTAGCATTTAAGTATATAAAAAATATTTGTACATAATCATAATCATATTTATTTGCTTGAAACATGGTATTTTACAGTTCTTACATTTGTTATAATATTATAAGATCAACAGATTTCGCCAACTACTAATTCAGCATGCAAATATTGCAATTTATTAATTAAAATTATAAACTAATACTTAATACATAATTTAAATTAGCCTACATATTATTACAATTATTAATTCAAATTATTCAATAAATATACCACTTCAACATGCCCGTTTGGGCGTACAATGATGTAAATAAAATTAAATATGTATTTAAACTGATAATTAATTAAGTACCTACTTCTATTAATCGTATTACAATTTTAGGATTAAACTTATATTAACATAAGCTGTGCCCCCGACTTCGTTTTGAATTATTTCGAATTTAACAAAAGCAACATTACATTTTTATAAAATAGTATTAGATTTTTTCTAGAATAAAAGTAGCCTAAGTTACTCCTTATAATATAATAACAGATGTATCTGTTATCTGCCAGTGAAAGTCCCGTCAAAATCAGTCAAGCGGTTCCAGAGATTAGCCGGAACAAAAAGACAGAGAAAAATTGTAAAAAATATTATTTTGGTATAGATATATGAATGTAGTAAAAAGCGGTTATTTTAATAATACAAACAGACACTCCAATTTTATTTATTTGAATAGATTTATTGCAATTTCCACTTGTAATTTGTAACGTGTTCAACGATACATGTGACAGCCCTGTCACCGCATGACGCACACGTTTATTCTAAGTTAGTACAAGAGTTATCACGACAAACATAACAATTATATACTTCGCAATATATGACGTCACGACACGTTAAGTGACATACAAATATTTTTGTTTTCGACAAACTCCATTACAATTCAAATCTACACAAATTTTATTAAGAGGAAAGATTTGTATTTTTGTATGTAACGAATAAACTAAAAACTACGGGAGCGATTTCAAAATTTTTTTTGCTTTTAGAAAGCTACATTATCACTGAGTAATATAGGCTATATAACATCACGCTACGGCCAGTAGGAGCTGAGCAGTGGACAAATAAAGAACGACGGGAACGAAGCCCTGCGCGACTTCTATACTTACAATAGAACTGAAAAGTTTGTTTGTTTAGTTGAACGCTAGAATCTCAGGAACTATTAAACCGATTTGAAAAATTTATGAATTCCACAACACCCCACCACTGGAGTTGAGTTTCATTTTACGTCAATATAGATAACATTTTCGTAATCAGCGTCCCTGAAAACCTTGAAAACGACACCCATATCAATTTCTAATAATTTTCACACCTATTTCATCCCTTAGGGTAAGTTTTTAAAACTCAACAAAGAACTATCTATTTAATATTTCACCCCCTGAACTCATCCCTATCATAAATATTAAAAACAACATTTTAAGTTCCTATCCCAATACTAATTTGCAAAACATTAACTTCAAAACAAAGATCTTTTCATACAACGTTTCATCCCCAATATCACCCTTCCAAAGCCTCCCTTGTCAAAAAAATTGATGAGGGTATTTTTTATTTTGATAGTAGTACCCCAACACAAATTTTCAAATCTATATGTTAAACAACAAAGAAACAATAACAATAGTTTTTATCCCTTTTCATCCCTTTAGGGGTGGAATTTTAAAAATCCCTTTCTTAGTACACCTCTAGACATTAGGAAAAACACACCCTCCAAATTTAAAGTCGCTACGACCAGCGGTTTAGGCTGTGCGTTGTCTATAGATCAGTCAGTCAGTCAGGACAAAGCCTTTTATAATATGTATGGATATAGTATAGATCTTTCTACATCTATGTAAGTATAATTTATTATCGAAAATACGAATGCCTATTATTAAATTAAATTAACTAGTATAACTTAAAATATATTTTTTTCATCTCTTGTCACGTTTCCATATACTTATCACGTTTTACGTTTCGACATAAGAAGTAACAATTTTCCAGTCTGATACATAATTATGATGATTAATCAACTACTCAACGGTCAAGGTTTCATTTTAAATGGATTAGCAATCTTTTTGTAATATGCGAAACCTTGAGGTATAAAAAATGTAATCGATACCTAAGATTAAAATTAATGTTATAATCGAATTCCTTCGTAAACTCGAATATTGATCAACCTACCTACCATAGCCGTGTAGTCACGGATTAAGAATACATACATGTCACTACCCCATCTCAACCCGTGGGTGTCGTAAAAAGTGACTAAGGGAGTACCTTTTGTAGACAAGAGCACTGCGAGAAAAGGAAAATTCCAACCTCTCTGAGTATAGTAGGCTAAACTCCCTCAATATTCTTTGGAGGAGACCCGTACCCAGCAGTGGGATGTTTATGGGTTCAAATGATGATGATGATGACACCTACCATTGTATATACTTACATTATTTAAAAAAGTTCATATCATCACGCCTTTAGGCGCCACTAATTGACTAGGCAGAGGTGTATACACCCAAATTACGCCAGCAATTTTTTTTTTATCGAGCGATCTTCTTTTTCATACTTGTTCTCGCTTTTTTACTTCTCGCACTATCATTCCGCATACCTTATCTTTCTAGCATCCATCATCATTTTTTCTATTGCAGGTTGGTCTCCCGCCTATAGTATATGAGTATAGTATATAATAAGCCTATAGTATATAAGCTATGTTTGGTCCTATGGACTAGTGGGCGAGCCTATTGTCATTATTATTTGGGCAAGTTGATCAAGAGACTGTCACGATGTAGTAGCGGTTAAGATGGTCACCTCGCCACTAACATCGCACCACCGAGTGACGTGGGTTCGATTCTCACACGAGATAAAAAATTGTGTGATTCATAGATGTTTGTTTCGAGTCTGTGTGTAGTATTAATGTGTGCGTGGTCTTTAAAAAATATATCAAAAGGAATCGTCTGACAGAACTAGTTTTACGTTTATTTCAGCCTCCGTGGCTTAGCGGTTAGTGACCCTGACTGCTGAGACAGAGGTCGTGGGTTCGATTCCCACCCAGGATAAATCTTTGTGTGATGAGCATAATTATTTGTTGTTCAGGGTGTAATATAATATCTATAATATGTATGTATTTACAAAAAAACAGTTATTTAAGTATTATATCAGTTATCAAGTTTTCCATTACATACATTAACTTAGTTTGGTACTAGATGGCGCTGTATGTGAATGTTCACACATTATTATTATTTTCAGAGCGCCACATCTCAGTCGAAACACGCTGCCCGTTTCCTTCGCCTGGCGATGGCTTCCATCATGGACATCCTCAAGATCAAGCCGTTTGTGGAGGTGTCCGTGGGCCAGCTGCTCTGGGGCTACGAGGACCCGCTGTTGAAGCTCGCCAAGGACGTGGTGCCCAAGGAACAAAAGCTGCCTTACGAGGAGTTCGGGCTTTTCTATGGTGTATGTAACGTCTTATATTTGACATGTTTTTAATATAGAATCCTTCAAATTTGAAGCAGCTTTTATATAGAAACACGTAACGTATCATTTCAGACAACTAATATTTTTTCTATAGAATTTGACAGGTCTTAACAGTCCGCGTCTGTGCGGCATGTTACGATTAAAATAGTATGTACAAACTGTATAGTACAATATTTTTTGTCTGACACGGCACGCGTCTCAAACGTAAAGTTACTGTAGATATAGAAATAAGTAAAATTATATCAGTAATAGTCTTAAAATCAATAAGGAGAGCTTAATTTGTTCCTTCTCGTTACAGTAAATTAGTTCTAACACTCAATCAAAAGCCTAACCGAAATCATCATGAATTTGCAGAAAAACGGCACCTCGAGCGACGTGGTGACGATGTTCACCGGCTCAGACGACATGTCGAAGTACGGCATCATCAGCAAATACAACCTGCGTGACAGGTTGCAGCACTGGAGCAGCGACGAGTGCAACAGCATCGCCGGCTCCGACGGCTCCATCTTCCCCCCTCACATCACCAAGAACGACACGCTCGCTGTTTACGACAAGGATCTTTGTAGATTGCTGCCTCTTAGGTAAGTTTATTAACAACACATTAAGCACAGGCATTGAACGTGCCGTGTCAGACAAAATATCATTTTTCTATTAAAAACACTAAACTACAGGCATGACACGTGCCGTGTCAGACAAAGTAAATAAATTTCTATTAACAATATATTAAGGTACAGACATGGAAGGTGCCGTGTCCGACAAAATAACATTTTTTTTTTCTATTAACAATATATTAAGCTACAAACATGGAACGTGCCGTTTTAAACAAAATAATATTTTCTATAGAATTTGACAACTCTATTCGTTTCGCTTCTGTGCGGCCACGTTAGGATAAATTTAAATGGGTTAATAGAAATTGGAAAAGAATATTTTTTTGTCTGATACGGCACGCGTCTGACACGTATTATGTCAGTACGTAAGTAATATAAATGAACCTTTCTGTATTTTGTTTTCAGTTTAGAAATTTGTTCTAAGAATAAGTTTGTTCTACATTATTTTATTAGGTACAGTCAGCCACAATTAAGTAGTTGAGATTGCCTCTAGAGCAGTGCTGTAGTCCTATTGGTGAACTGTAGTTTCAGAACTACATCTATATTAATATTATAAAGCTGACTAGTTTTGTTTGGTTTTTATCTGATTATAACTATTTATCTGATTTGAAAAATTCTTTTAGTGTTAGATAGCCCATTTATCAAGGAATGTTATAGGCTATATAACATTACGCTACGGCCGATAGGAGCTGAGCAGTGGCCAAATAGCCAACCGGAGCGTAGCCCCACGCGGCTTCTAGTAGATACAAACAACGCAATTTTAAATATACTGGCCTGTTGGTCTAGTGGTCAGTGACCCTGACTGCAACGCTGGAGGTCGTGGGTTCGATTCCCACCCAGGACAAATCTTTGTGTGATGAGCATGAAGGTTTTTTCTGTGTCTGGGTGTAATTTATCTATAATATGTATGTATTTACAAAAAAAAATGTATTTAATTATTATATCAGTTGTTTAGTACCCATAACACAAGCAAATATAATTGCTTAATTTGGGACTAGATGGCGCTGTGTGAATGTGGTAGAATATTGTTATTAGAATATTATTATAATATTGGCTAATGAAACGTGCAGTAATTTTGACGCAAGTCGTTGCCATGCCGCATAATGTCGCCGGCATGCGGAACTGTGACAGTGTGACTAGTGCAAAATATTATGTTTTAAATATTACATTATTGAGGTCACGTCTGAGTATACGCGTTAACTCTCCATCATTAGATAGAAAATATATTCGCTATTTTAAATCTTAATGCCTTTTGTTGTGGTTTATTTTACGATTCTGCTTCACTTATGTTATGCCATTTTAAACTTGTTATGTTAATCAAATTGTATCCTTATATTTATGATGTTAATGTTCATATTTGTATGAAGAGGATTTGTGAGATTGTTTAACTCGTGAATTAAACGCATATCTGTAAGAGCTGAGAGTGAGCTGTGGTTATCGGTAACGTATTACTGTTGTAAACAATTTTCATGGTAGGTTTTAGTAGTTTATGAGATTTGTATGAATAGTTCAAACAAATAACTATATGACTGGCCTGTTGGTCTAGTGGTTAGTGACCCTGACTGCTAAGCCGGAGGTCGTGGGTTCGATCCCCACCCAGGACAAGTCTTTGTGTAATAAGCATAAAGGTTTGTTCTGTGTCTGGGTGTAATTTATCTATAATATGTATGTATTTACAAAAAAAAAACTGTATTTAAGTATTATATCAGTTGTTTAGTACCCATAACACAAGCAAATATAATTGCTTACTGTGGGACTAGATGGCGCTGTGTGAATGTGGTAGATTATTATTATTATGTGAGAAGAATATTTACTAAGGCACTCAGAGTTGTATACTGAACTAACTGCGCCCGCGACTTTGTCCGCGTGGAATTTAAAAAAGCAACATTACTTTTTTATAATCATTTCAGATTTTTTCTAAAATAAAGGTAGCCTAAGTTACTCCTTATTACATCAGCTATATGCCAGTGTAAGTTTCGTCAATATCGTGCCAGCCGTTCCACAGATTAGCTAGAACAGACAGACAGAAAGACAGACGGATAAAAATTTAAAAAAATGTTATTTTAGTATATGTACCGTATTCATTCATTTTGGAAGGCTTACGCGGGGACACAGGTCCAACACGCAGAGGCCCTTAAAGAATTTTAATTTAGAATGGGATGAGACACTTACCTCTGCCATATCACAGCTGCACTATTGTAGTACAGCTATGATTTGTCACTGATAAGTGTAAAGCTATTGTATGATATTATGAAGTCAAATAAAATTATTATTATTCCCTTTATTTAAACATTCTCTCTCTCATTAAAAAAAAAAATATATATAATATATACATTTAAAAATATAAAAATGTGGTGGCCCGCTGACATCGGGAATAGAGTCCAAGGTGCCGACGGTTAGGGCTCCAGAGAAAGAAACCTCCTCACAATACGTGCCGTGTCGAGGAGTACTGCCTTCTGCATCAGGCCTTTTATCCAGCTACCTAGCTCGAGCCTCTTCAGATGTTGGTCGAGGCTCTTTGCTACTAGGCCATTGACTGTCACAACTATCGGTACAATGATTGCTGAGTCCACATCCCACATGTCGACAATCTCGTGAGCTAAATCAAGATATTTAGTTTGTTTATCTTTTTCAGCCTTCACGAGATTCTCATCATGAGGGACTGTGATTTTTATTATTATTATTATTATTACACTTAGGACATTCTCAATTTTCGTTTTGGAATGCTATATTAAAATGCATTTGAATTCATTTATGTATTGTAAGTAACATTCAAACACAATGTAATAATTGTTATTGAATAAAGAATTGATTGATCTAACATTTCCTCCTTGTTGTCTCCAGGTTCTTGAAGGAGGTTACATTAGCAGGTATCGACGGTTACCGGTTCACGCCGCCCGAAGACGTGTTCGCTAATGATGAGCACAACAAGTGCTTCTGTCCCGCCGGACCTCCGTGCGCACCTAATGGACTCTTCAACGTCTCGCTCTGTCAATACGGTCAGTATCATCATTATCATCATATCAGCCCGACGTCCACTGTTGAACATAGGCCTCACCTAATTTCCACCACGGCAAGCGATTTAGGGTCAGTATAACATACTAATTAAACATTATATGTGAAAAAACAAAACTCTCACAAAAATTGAAAACGCTTCTCAGGAAGGACAAGTCCGAATTGAAAAAATCTTTTAGTATTGGATAGCCCATTTATCGAAGATGCTTATAAGCTATAACATCACGCTTCGACCAATGGGAGTTGAGTAGTCGCCAAACAAAGAACCGCGGGAGCATTCATCTAATGATATTGTATTTTGATTTATTTAGACTCATAATACACATTACTAGCAAAAGGCGGACCGTACGTCTGTTTGCCACCGTCGTGGTATAAAAAAAAAAAATGAATTACCTACAATAATAATAATAATTGTTTATTTCAAAAAGCCACATACAATTTATCCATCTCAATACAATATGTACATAATGAGAGACAATGCTATGTACTTCTTTGAGATATGAACGTCAGTGTCTATGGTAGTATAAACTGTGTTACAGACACTGGCGCCTTCCTCTTACAAATTGATATGACAATAGTCATTTTTGGTTGTTGGGGGGTTGACAAGGTTTTTTTCACTTTAATTAGGATCTACAAAATGTAGTGCAATACTAATAATAATAATAATAAATCATTTATTTGCTGATCAGGGGTATACAGTGGTGTTAACATTATTAAAAAAACAGTTCTCCTTGATCTACCTTACTGGCATGCAAATTTTACATACTAAATTATGTTCTAAAGACAATTTAATTTAAAATAGGAACATGCATTATCACGAAATTAAACTATAAGGTGAAATATGCATTAGGTAACAATCTTAAAAAAGCTATTGTAGATAGATAAAGAATTAAATAACAAAACAAATAAACGCTAGGTAAGAATGATCTCAATTCATTTCATCAAAGTAATGTCAATATGGAAGCAAAATATGGCAGTGTTGTATAATATTAAAATGTCAATCTTGCATATAAAAAATACTAAGCAAATTAATAACATAATTATATCTATAATTGCATGTTAGAGCTGGCTTGTATGTATGTGTTTAATGTTAAATTGTGTATTGTTCAGACTCTCCCATCCTGCTTTCGTTCCCGCACTTCTACCTGGCTGACCCGAGCCTCCGAGAGAGAGTGGAGGGCATCTCCGAGCCCGTGCCCGAAGACCACAGGCTCTTCATCGACGTACAACCTGTACGTGTTTTCAAGCATCATTATCGTCATAATCACCCCATTAATGTCTCCACTGCTGGACTCAACTCTACTCTAGCTAGAGAGCTGAGAGGGTTTAGGACATAATCCACACACGCTGGCCTAATATGGATTGGTGGATCAGACATACATTTAGAATTTCTTCTAGTGTATGTGGGTTTCCTTTCCACACGATGTTTTCCTTCACCGTCAGTTTTTTTAAGTAACTTGATTAGTATGTATACTTACATATAAATTCCAAAAAGTAATATCCACATTGGTACTGCCGATCGAAATCGAAAACCGCATGATTTGCATGCCGGTCAAAACTCATTTGGACCCAATGGTAGGCTGCGACCTTTGACTATGGAAAATGCTGCTCTAGAGCCAAAGTAACACGACCTGTACTTACCTAAACTTTTGACTTGTTAGTTTTGGCCTCCCTACAGACTTTGTTACATAATTATGTTATTAATATATTGTGATTGTGTTGTCCCGCAGGAGATGGGTATAGCGATGCGCGCGCGCGCACGTATACAGATCAACTTGGCTGTGTCACAGGTCATTGACATCAAGCAAGTCGCCAACTTCCCCGATATTGTGTTCCCCATCCTGTGGTTCGAAGAAGTAAGTTTAACTAATTCCTACTTAATGCGAAATTGAAAGTAGTTTGTTCAGAATCACTAGCAGAATCGATTCCAATAGTTTTTGTACCATGTTATATTTTTTGTCAAAAATGTTGAAAGCCTAAAACGTAATCCTTCAATTCGGGCCAGTAGTTCCAGAGATTAGCTCGTTCGTTAGCTTTATAATATTAGTATTATCATCATCATATCAGCCAACGACATCCACTGCTGGACATAGATACTCGTATGTGTCTATGTGTCTGTCTGTGGCATCGTAACTACTAAACTAATGGGCTGAATTTGATGCGGTTTTTTTTGTTTGAAAACTGATACGATCGTGATAGTTCTTAGACACGTTTTATCAAAATTTGTACAGCTGTTTCTAGGTCTTGTTTTTATTAAATTTTTATTCAAATTTTAAAGACATTAAATCATAGATACTCGCTTTTTTGATTATCGCATATGAATGTTGTCTTTTTGTCCAGGGTATCGATGAGCTTCCGGAACAGGTGACGTCTCTCCTGCGGCTGGCCACCAAGGTGCCGCCCGTGGCTCGCACAGCTCTCGGCTGGGGACTGTCGGCCCTGGGAGTGCTCCTCATACTGTTGGCAGTCACCTGTCTCATCAGGTACGGCTTGCTATATTTACTTAGAGTTGGCCAGACGGGTTGATATAGGGTTTGTTTCGAATTTTTCTATTCTCGCAGTGCTCTTATTTGGTTAAATTTACTCCCTTAGTCGCCTTTTATGGCACCCACGGGTTGAAATGGGGTAGTGACATTATGTATTCTTAATCCATCAATACACGGACAATTAATAGGTTACTATTATTAATTTATTTTTAATCTCCTTCCAGATCGTCCCACCGCCAAAGCACTTTAAGGCTGGAGGGACACGTGGTAGCCAAACCATCCGCCCCGAAAACGCCAGGCAAGGAAAACGGCTACGAACTCAACAGTAGGAGAAAATGATAATAATGCAAATATTTATACTTATTAGCATTAGCAATTTCTGATCAGCTGCATATATAATAAGTACAGGGACAATGTCACCCGAATACAACACAACAGATAGAAATAGCAATAATAATAATTTATCACCAAAACGGGTAGAAATAACCCAACCAATATTATGCTGCGTCTTTAAGACACGTTAGAAATAAAAACATGTTAAAAATGGCGTTCTATTATAGTTTCATAAACTCTTGTATTGTACGCGCAATTTAAATTGACCGGCCTGAACATCGCGCGAGTGGCTGCGCAGTAAACAAGTGCGCAGCTCAATGGTGACAGGAGCGGGGGTGTCTCATACTTTTGACACGGGATATGCGCGAAAGCTTCAAGCCGGCCAAGTTAGATCAAGCGTATTGTAACTACTTCCACTGTATAACATTTTGACTCTGTATTTAAATATCAGCTTTTCAGAAATTGACATAAAAAGAAGAACTGTCTTAAGACTATAACATTTTATATTTGTATTTAAAAAGCCATCATCCCAAAATACGCCAAAAATACCCATCTCCAATCATCACAATAATATCATAGACAAAAATGTCTTCATTAAATTTTAAATACAAATATAAAAGTAACTGATCTACCTTTTATCTTAGTTTTATTTTAGATTTATATCTGTAGTCACAAAGTATTTTTAATCTTTATCAGTTATGTTGCCACACCAAAAATATATTTCAAAATGGCGGCGGGTCTTAAGACAGTCATTTTATAACATCAATCATTGCTTTTATCTGTTGATATTTTGGTGATGTAAATAATTATGTTTCATGTTCACAAGAAATAACTTGATATGTTTAATGCAATGTATGTGTATCTATTTCAATTTAGAAATATTAATTGAATTTATAGTTACTCTATTCATTAAGGCTCGATTTCCATCACCAAATGCAATTATTATCCTAAAAATAAATAAGTATAGCAATGACAATATGAAGACATCGAATAATAGACAACCACATTTTTTATTTTATTTTTGAGACTGTTTTTTTTTCTATTAGCAACATTCGTTGTGTTTGTGTTTTTGGCGCGAAATACCAGCACTAAATTCCGCAAACTCGAATAGCGAAGATTTATCATAAACTGTTTTGAATTTGACAATTATTACGAATGGTTTAAGCATTTGCAATAATTAATTTAAACATCTTGTTTTAGCTGTGGCATTATGTACTTTTAGCGGCATAATTAGAGGTATTTAAACAATTTATATTTTACTACAAAATTAAATTTTGTTGCGCCACTAAAAACTAACGAAGGTTGTTGTTATATTTTTCTGAAAAACAACTTCGTTCTGAATGATGTCTGTTGTGTGGTTTATACCGCATCCCATCACAAATGCACAAGCTACAAGTACATATGAGTCTTCTATTTAATTGTGATAGGTTTATCCATTTTAAATATTATAACGATGAACAAATGTTGATTATATGTTTCGTTAATTTGACAATTTTGGACGAGAAATTTGTTTATATTCGTTTGTGAAACACGCGTAGACATTTCACTGGACTGTATTTTATAATCTGTAAATATTTTATTCATAGTGTAGGCTATGGTTTTGGCTTTAAATAGTTTTTGAATGCGAACCTAATATTATTAAGAAACTACGAGTAAATACGATCTTGTGTTAGATATCATAAGGTTAAAAATTGCTTAGTCATATATTTCTATTGCAATATTATTATTCTATTGTAATGTGATATCCGAAGCTTTTAATATACATTATTTTTTATAAAATAATGTATTTACCTAATTACATTCCATTCACTTACCTACATACTTATATCTTTTTGAATTCACCTTTTACAGTTTTAAACTATTTATTTCCATAATCATAGCCAACTAGTGCGAAGAATTTAATTTGAAAACGAAGATGGAGCCACTGTCTATTCTTTTTAAAGTTCTGTTTGATTACCGCGGCTCATCTGTTTGCGTTCCAATTAAATTATTCGCTCTCTTGAGATATTAATTTTATTTTAATTCATTGGGCTTCGGGTTGCCATTAAAATCATATGTATCGGTTATAAAAGTAAGGCAGGTGTACTTTGGACTGCGATGCAATCATATTTGACTAAATATTTAGTCGAATTTGTATCTCTATTAATTAAATAGAGCTATAAAATCGTCTAAATATTGGTGTTATCGATTAAATTGTAGCGATTAGAGAAAATTATTAATTTTTTATTAAAAAATCTATTTTACCGATAGTTACTAGTCTATATCTGGGTCCGTCCATAGATTCTTAGTTTAATATATTTTTTACCAATAATTATCAAAGTTTCATAGTTTTATAAAGGAACGGTTACTACGTATTTTTAAGAATTATTTGTAAACAGCTAAAGTGTAGTTGGTGTCTACCAACTTGGCTATTTTATTAATTATTGGCAAGTATGGTGATAGAAAAACTAAATCGCAAATTTTATATATTTTCTAAACCCGCCAAGTGAAATGGCACTTCTACACGTTAGCGTGCTCACAACTAACGAATAGTTTCAAACACAAAATAAACTATTGCGTAATACGTACTTAGAATATAAAGTATGGCAATTTCTTGGCATATGCTCACAATTTGCCAAACATAATGATTACGTTATGTCTTCCAATTTATTCCAAGATGAAATCTTAAAGGTGCTATTTGGTCACTATTTTATATTAAAATTAAAACGTACTATTATATATACGTCTTATACACTTGACTTTTTCTGCACTTTTGAAACAATAATTGTTCCCAAAAAAATATTATTTCAATTTATCTATATTTTTTTGAAAATAATGAATTAAAATTCCTAAAACAAAGGATATTTTGATCATCACAAATATTATATTCTTCAATAATTTATGCAGATATATTGAGAACATATAAATGACTGATTATAACTAAACATCCCTTTGAAGTTTCAAATTATTTGCAGATTTCAGTATCAATTTTTGCTCGAAAAAATTCTTGTTACTAAATTATACTGTTTTTGCAAATTATTTGAGTTTGAACTATGACAATAAATACTTATAATATGATACTGTAAACACGACATCTATGACGTATGTGCTTTATGATCTTTTAGGTAAAATATGATTAACGTAAAGTTCATAAAGTGTATTTTGTTACGATTTACTTTAAATTTTACGATGTTATTAATAATTGACGAAAGGCTTTACGCCTGAGACGAAATTTAGTATAATTGCATATAAAATAACTTTAGAAAATGCATACATATGCCATGCAAATCATATGAAAATATGAAATTTATTTTATCTCTTTCCTTTTTATATTAAGTACTTACTTACTTAGTTGTTTATGCAATTATATTAAAAATAAAAAATCAAAAAGCTCATTCTGTAGTTCACAAGCCACTAGAGTTAAACAAGTTGATGCAAACCTTGAAAACTTCCTTTCAATGTTCGTCATAATTTACCTGAATGATATCTTATTTGCATAATTGTTTAACAATAAGAGGCAATGAGCTTGTGATTTAACACCACGGACAGACAATCCATTCAGTTTAAACATTTACAAAAATATGAGATTAGCAATAAAATTGTATAGAAATAAAATAAGGTATTGTATGTTTATGCTGTTGTGACTTGAAAATTGACGGTAGCTAACTTGGCCAGTGTGTATGACTTGGCTGTTTTATAAACAGGTCAAGTTTGAATCTACGTAATGGTGTCTTGGCCAATTTTTCAATTGTGACAAGTATTCAAGTCAGCTGCACCGTTATTTGGTCAAGTTCGACGTGAAATTTTTTACTTGGCCCGTATCCGCTAATTAACAAACTTGGCCAAGATGTATCGTATATTGTGAAAGCTAGGCTTGTCAGCGTTGGCCAAGTATAAACGATTGTTGCTCAAATTCAGTAATTTAGAAACAACTATATTTTTGTAATATTAAAATTGTAATTTGTAAATAAAATGAAGGTGTAAGATATATTATTTATGTGTTTTATTGATATTCTACAATTCGCTACTTTTAAAAATTAGTACAAATTTTGTTTTTTCATATGCTAGGACGTCATTGGGGTGATATGATGATGATGATGATATGCTAGGAACCACTATCACTTAATAAGTTAATAACAAATCAACAGTACATGACCATGTTATTACCCTGCTGCCAAGAAAGGGTATATTTTTATAATAATACAAAATACAGGTCTCTATACTATATTAAATGAATTAATTGCATTAAATAACATACAAGATGAACATATAACGAAAATCACAAATAAATATACGCTACAAGTAGACAAATAAGCAAAATTTTATTGCGGGACACCGTATTTGACACCCTCGTGAAACAAGTGAGTATCTCATACTAACGAGCCAAGTGTTTTTAAACTACTAGCTCATCAGCAACCCATTAAATCCCACTGCTGGGCTCGGATCTCCTCTCCTCTAACTAGAGAGCTGAGAGGGTTTAGGCCATAATCCACTCACGCTGGCCTAGTGCGGGTTGGTGGATCAGACATACTCACAGAATTTCTTCTAGGGTATGTGGGTTTCCTCACGATGTTTTCCTTCACCGTTAGCAGATGGTAAGTCACATGACTAGTACATATAAATTCCACAAAGTGGAATCCACATTGGTACTGCCGGTCAGGATCGAACTTGGACCGCGTGATTTGCACGCCGGTTACTTATCCATTCAGCCACATTTTTGGAGATAGGTCGTTGGACATCTTGTTTATAGATTCGAGAACTACGATCCGGGGTACTAGCCGACATTTCAGAATTAGGGGTCCCACAGTACTCCCATACACGAACTGTTACCATAGCAAGATAAAGTTTATATTAAGAAAAAAAAACATTAATTGCATATGTACAAATTATAAATTTTAATAAATTAACGTATACAATTTATTAGTTAACAATATGTTGTTTAATTCTAAATATAAAGCAATCATTTTCAAATAAGTAATATTAAAACCGGGATCTTTATACAAACGTAATGGATAATGTAGAAGCCAATTTCGAGATATGAATCAGTTTTATTACATCCATATTTCATAATTAATTTTTGAAGTTTCCAAAAATTAATTTCATGTTGTTTATGAATATACTATGCGTTTCACAATAGATTAGGATCAAAGCGGCGCCATTTTTATCCGTAATGTGCGTAAATTAAATGTTAATGTGTACGGTGTGCAAAACAAAACAACGTATTTCATATTTATGACTATATTTACCTGAATAAATATAAATAAATATTTTTTTCCTACCAGATCTTCATTTATTTTTAATTATAACCACCATAGCACATATTCTTCAAAATCTATGTAGATTTGCTAAAACAAGACTTGAACCCGCGACCCTGCCATCCCGTGTGCAGTGCTCTGCCACCTGAGCTACGCGGGCGAATTTATCCATTACTATTAACATGATGACATCATGACGTTTGTATTTTTTCTATGTAGATTTCTTTGCATATTTCTATGCTGACAGTACTAAAATGACGTAAGCGGTGTGAACATCGCGCAAATGGAATCACAAATCTATTTTACGAAGCATTGTAATGTTGATTAGTCAATAATTCTCTACTTATAAGAACATATCGATTAATCACAAGACAATTTTATACAAATTTTATTATCAAACAATTGCTGGGAAATTTACTAGGAAAATACATAAAAAAATAAGTTTATTAATGGCAGAAAGTAACACAGCTGCTAAAATTATAATTTAATTAACTTAAATTAATAAAAAACATACCTATATAAATACCATTAAATCGTATAATAAAGTAGACAATATTAACTTTGAGAAACCTTTCACTCGACAATCTGACTGGTATCTATATCTAACGAATCTTATTACATCACCTTTGTCTGATATAAATAATAATAAGGACATTTTTTTTTGCATAATATTACAGTCATCCAGGCAGCAGACCGATGGTTTAATATCGACCAATCACACGCCGGTAATATGGCGCGATTGACTTAGTAAGCCAATCATAGCTGTCGAATGAGACCATCGGCTTACCATTGTGTGTTGTCACGCCAGCGTGATTTATCCAGCATCACAGATACACTATGCGTGAAATTTTATAAATATGTCAAAACGAAAATCTTCTCAGGTAAAAAGGTTCGTTAATTTTTAAAATTTTACTATTACATTCTTAGAAAATAATAAAAATTTTAACTTTATAAACACATCATTAAAGTTAAAAATCAAATTAAGTGACGAATATAAACTTTTAAAGTATTACATTAACTTAAAATAAAATTATAACCTAAAATTGAAACACTCGTTTTTAATAATAAAATAATAATACATAATACAGTTTCAATCTATGGATTAAAGTTTTAATATAAACAATTGAATAAAAATTATATCATAAACCTATTTCAGTATTAATTAAATAGATATTTTTTAAATTACATTTATAAAGATCATGACGAAATTTCGTCAGCCTATAATTCAAATTGAATTCGTTGAGAAACGTTTTTCAAAGTTTAAGAAAAAAAATGTCTTCAATAAATCAATATTTAATACCCGTTTCTTTTCAATCGGCACCGTTTTCAGTTATAGCTATATTTAATAAGCAAATTTGTAACACTATATTGACGAACCTTCATAGTCAATACATATTTAGTTAACGCACATTTTAGATTTAAGAGGGTTCATACCGAGGAATGGCAATGTTTCAATTTAGTGTCATATTTCGTGGTTTTCGATTTTTATTATTAAATTGGAGTTTTTTTTTTATTGTCAATCAATACATTTTTTAGAATTAGATGAAAAGTGTGTTTACACTTCGATTTATATGCAAAAAACAACTTGCAATGCGTTATTTTCATAGTAAAATAAATGTAAGATTTACAGATATTTACTTTTTAATACACGTTCACGTAATTCTAAAAAGTGTATTGAAAACAATTAAAATTCGAAAACCACGAAATATGTAGGTACTATGAACTCAAAACAACAACACTCTATATGAACCCTCTTAAAAAGAACGCCCGAAATACAAATTTCACCCAAACTCGGAACAAATACTTGTGGGTCAAAGAAATATTTCTCTCGTTTGGGAATCGAACTCCCAACAAGGTATATAAGGCGAAACTTTTAACAAATAATATTGTTGAATATATTCTATCGGACCATATCATTTGGGCTATGAAGGCGCTAATGAAGGGAAACCTTCCATTTTGTCTTAAGCGCAAACTCGTCGACAATGTGTATTCTTCCCGTTCTAACCGATGGTGCTCAAAGGTGGTCACTAACGGAGTCTCAGAAGTCCAAACTCAAGGTTTGCCAAAGAGCTATAGAACGCAGCATCTTAGGTATCAGGCTCAGCGACAGAGTTCGTAATACCGACATACGTTCGCGGACTGGGGTTACGGATGTTGGCACCAAGTCTGCCAAGTTGAAATTGGAGGGGGCGGGTCACAATCCACGAATGAATGAGGACAAGTGGGCACGAGTTGTCACAGTGGGTGCCTGAAGATGGGCACCGTCGCCGAGGCAGGCCTAAAACGCTGGTGTGACGACTTGGATACCTTCGACAGGGAATGGTGGAATAAGGCTGGAGATAGACAGCAGTGGAAGGTTCAGGGGGAGGCCTTTGCCCAGCAGTGGGATGACACAGGCTAATAAAAAATAAATAAAAAAATTCTATCGTGTTCGATTCAGTTAATTAAGTAGGTTTGTGTTGTAAGCTGACAACGTTGCGTCCTTGGCTCTTTTTATTTTATTTAATTAAATTGTGGATCTTTCTTTAGCCACTGCTCAGCTTCCATTGGCCGTAGCGTGATGTTATATACCTTATAGCCTTTATTGATAAATGGACTATCCAACATTGAAAGAATTACTCCATGCATGTCCAATGATAAAGCGAGTTTCTCGCCTCTAACGTACGATTACCGTACAATGCTAAACAAGTAATGGAAAAATTCAAACCCATGACGGGGCTCGAACCCGCGACCCTGGCATTCCGTGTGCAGTGCTCTGCCTACTGAACTACGCGGGTGGACGTCCCTGAGATCGAATTTATCCATTAGCTGTCAACATGATGACGTCATGACAACATTTTGCTACTTATCACCGTGGCTCATTACATTACTTGTTTAAATGTTAAACCAAAGGAAATTGCTTAATCTATACAAATAAATAAAATTGGTGTGTCTGTTTGTAATATTAAAATAACTGCTTTTTACTACACGCATATGAATGTGTCATCATCATCATTTCAGCTTATTGCAGTCCACTGCTGGACGTAGGCCTCTCCTAACACGCGCCATAGCACTCTGTCCTCCGCCTTCCGCATCCAGTCAGACCCAGCGACCTATTTTATACGGTACATATACCAAAATAACATTTTTTTCAATTTTTGTCTGTTTGTTTGTTCCAGCTAATCTATGAAACGGCTAGACCGATTTCGACGGGACTTTCACTGACGGATAGCTAATGTCACAAGGAGTAACTTAGGCTACTTTGGTTTTGAAAAAATATCAGGGTTCCGTAAAAAAAAAACTCCACGACTACGGGATTAGTTGTCCACGCGAACGAAGTCGCGGACACAGCTAATTGCTTAATATTTAATGTAAACCGTATATTTAGTTTACATGAGTACTTTTTTTAATTCTCGCACACGATAATCGTAAGTTCGAGACGAGAAACTCAAAACAATTTAATTGGTGTTACTTTTCTTACAAGTTGGCTCGACTGTTATCTCAAGTTTCCGTTTATTCTGAGTCGCCACGGTTTTTAGAACGAGCGGTTTGTCTAGTCTAAAGTTCTGTACAATAGCCTTATTCTTTAATACATTACTCGTAGTGACCGGCGAAACCGCGCTCTGACCGGTCAAAGTCTCGGATTTAATAAGCATAACCGGACTTTTGATTAAAACATTTTCTAATATTGACGACTTTTTTGTAACTTTAGAAGGATTCGGCGATTTTGGTGTTCTTGGTGATTTCGGCGAATTGTGTTGTCTTTGTGTCGATTTTTGTGGTTTTTCTAACTTTTGAAAGTCAACTTTGCCGTTTTTGTCTTTAATTAACATGAATGCGTCTGCCGTGGTGCCGGGGGGAACTTGGCCGTCGCAGAAATTCCTACACGTCAATTTATTGGCTATCAACATGGAGAGGGCGCCATTGTTGTATTCTGTTAAAAGATCATTCACATTGGATCCAGCAAAGTTGTTCAAGTTAGGATCTGCGCCATGATCCACTAAAATGTCTATAGTTTCTTTGAAGTGGTCCACCACTTGGGACTTGTTGCCTCTTTCTGTAAAGAAAAGGAAATTAGTTTTGGGTAAGAGATGCAATGAAATTTTTTGATGTTATTATATATACATACATACATCAGCAACCCATTAAGTCCCACTGCTGGGCTCGGGTCTCCTCTCCTCTAACTAGAGAGCTGAGAGGGTTTAGGCCATAATCCACTCACGCTGGCCTAGTGCGGGTTGGTGGATAAGACATACTCATAGAATTTCTTCTAGTGTATGTGTGTTTCCTCACGATGTTTTCCTTCACCGTTAGTAGATGGTAAGTAACTTGACTAGTACATATAAATTCCACAAAGTGGAATCCACATTGGTACTGCCGGTTGGGATCGAACAAGGACCGCGTGATTGCACTCATCATTTCCGTTCTTTCACTTACCAGCGGAGTCCATACAAGCGGCGCCCACGGCCAGGTATAGCGCGGTGTTTCCACTGCTGGGCATCGTGGTATTGACTGTGTCGGGCGCGCTCTCCACTAGGACCTTCACATTCTCATATCTACCCACTTTAGCCGCTAACATCAATGGTGTATAACCTATAAGAAAAATCCATCATCATCAGCAACCCCTTAAGTCCCACTGGTGGGCTCGGTTCTCCTCTTCTCTAACTAGAGAGCTGAGAGGGTTTAGGCCATAATCCATTCACGCTGGCCTAGTGCGCGTCGGTGGATCAGACATACTCATAGAATTTCTTCTAGTGTATGTGGGTTTCCTCACGATGTTTTCCTTCACCGTTAGCAGATGGTAAGTCACATGACTAGTACATATAAAAATAAAACTTTTAATAACCTTAAAACGGCTGTACCAATTTTGATAAAACATAAGTCTAAGAACCATCACAAACATGTCAGCTTTCAAACAAAAATAAACCAAAATCAGACCATTGGCTTAGGAGCTACAATGACACAGATGAAATGAAAATGATTTTTTTATTCAACCATTTTTTTTTCTTATGCTAGTGATTGGAGTCTCCTTTTAGGCAAATAAGGCCTGTGTTCGGAGGCTCCGCTCTTCCACAACTTTAATAAAAATAAATAACATAACATAGCATCACGCCTTTTTCCCCGAAGGAGTAGGCAGAAGTGTTTCACACCCACATTTCGCCAGCTATGATTGGTCCCATGAAATAGGGGGCGAGCCTATTGTCATCTACCGGGAACATTTGTTTACCAAACTCCGGGAAATAAATAAATAAAACAAAATAAAAAAGAACTACGGGAGCGAAGCCCCGCCGAGCTGATGGACAAAATAACGGCTGAGATACTTCCAATACCAAAAGTTGTGAGATCTTTTTGCAGTGGAAGACCTGGCATTTTTTACACTTTATATTTTTGATCCACTGTCTCACCGGCCTCGCCTAATTTCCGCCACAGCGAGCGATTTTATGCCGCCCGCATCCAACGGCCACCTGCAACCTTTACTAGATCGTTGGTCCATGGGCCTATGTTCAACAATGGATGTCGTTGGGCTGATATGATGATGATAATGGATGATGATATTTTTGATGTGTAATAATTAATTACCTTGACTATTATATAGTTTGTTAATGTGTGTCATGAGTACTCTCGCTAACTCCGACTGAGACTTGTTGCAGTACTCCGGCTTCCATAGCTCCTGGTTGTCTTCTAGTATCTTTCTGTAAATTATATACATAAAATATATGATTAATAAAATTAATGCTGACTGACTGGCCTGTTGGTCTAGTGGTTAGTGAACCTGACTGCTACGCTGGAGGTCGTGGGTTCGATCCCCACCCAGGACAAATCTTTGTGTGATGAGCATAAAGGTTTGTTCTGTGTCTGGGTGTAATTTATCTATAATATGTATGTATTTACAAAAAAAAAGTATTTAAATAATATATCAGTTGTTTAGTACCCATAACACAAGCAAATATAAATGCTTAATTTGGGACTAGATGGCGCTGTGTGAATGTGGTAGAATTATAAATGGTATTATTATAATGCATATAAGAAATAGGTACTACGATAAAAAAATATATGAAAAAATAAACATTAATAAATAAAAATTTAACTCAATCCGTGGGCGTCGTGAAAAGCGACTAATGGCCGTTCTCAATAATCTATCTATCTATGGATTAGGCTACTAAAGTTAGAATTTTGACATAAGCTCCATAAAAAACATGTCAAAATTTTAACTTTAGTACCCAAATGCATAGATAGATACATTATTGAAAACGACCGTAAGCTACGACTCAGACCAACGGGCTCGCATAGGCCCGCGCCGGGAGGCATTTTACAATGCGTTAAAGAACATTGAAATGTATCAACAGTTATTACAGTTCATATTTGCATGCAACTTACGGTCGGAGCCGGTCGGCCGTCGCGACGCGTCGCGGGATGCCGACGGAGGTAACTATGCGTAAGTTGCATGCAAATATGAACTGTAATTACTGTTGATACATTTCAATGTTCTTTAACGCATTGTAAAATGCCGCCCGGCGCGGGCCGATGCGAGCCGGTTGGTCTGAATCGTAGCTAAGGGAACGATAAGCAGATAAGAGCACTGCTAGAAAAGGAAATTCAAAACAAAACCTATACCAATCCGTCTGGCCAGCGTGGTATAGTAGGCTAAATTCCCTCCAAATTCTTTGGAGGAGATCCGTGCCCAGCAGTGGGACATTTACAGGTTGTAGTGATGATGATGATTATATGCTAATACATACATACATATAGATCAAGCCTCTTTTCCAACAGAGGGGTAGGCAGAGACTATTTCCTTCTTCTTATTATTAAGTATATATACTTATATGAAAAAAAATATTTCAACGAATTCATTGATAACATCAAGACCACTAATTTCGGAACCAACTCGCTCTATATAGATAACAGTGATAACAGCGGGAACTCCCGCCCCTTATCACGACAAACCAATGTTTTCTACAAACATGAATGAACTCCCTAACGAGGTTTTCCCAAGGGACTACAGTATGGGGTTCTTCAAAAAAGGAGTGAATAGGTTTCTTAAGGGTCGGCAACGCGCTCGTGATGCCCCTGGTGTTGCAGGCGACCATAGGCTACGGTAACCGCTTACCATCAGGCGGACCGTGCGTCTGTTTGCCACCGTCGTGGTATAAAAAAAACACAATATAGTTTATAGTTTTAATGCCCCGCGATTCTACATCTAAATGCTAACATTAAAAGTAATAAAAGTTGAAACTTAAATTACCTATAATTGGTCTAGTGGTTAGTGACCCTGACTGCTAAGCCGGAGGTCGTGGGTTCGATCCCCACCCAGGACAAATTTTTGTGTGATGAGCATAACAGTTTGTTCTGTGTCTGGGTGTAATTTATCTATAATATGTACTTACAAAAAAAAAATGTATTTAAGTAGTATATCAGTTGTTTAGTACCCATAACACAAGCGAATATAAATGCTTAATTTGGGACTAGATGGCGCTGTGTGAATGTGGTAGAATATTATATTATATTAATTGTTCAATGGTGAAAACATCTTAAAAAAACTTAACCTAACTTATCCATGTCGGAACCATGGAAAAGCCAAAACTCTATACTTTTTAATAAGATTGAGTCATCATTTCACAATTGTCTAATAATCCGTGAAAATTCGAATTATCAAATCATTCTACGACATATAAACTTCACATTCCTGACCTACGATATATCCGTCAGCTGATAAGCACACAACTTAATCTACATTGTTCGCTAGAGTTGATAAACAGAAAAAATTTATACCCTTCGCAAGAAAACTAGATAGCGAATATCGTATCAACATGTTTTGTGAGCTAAACAAGTGGAAATCAATTCGATCTATCTATTCTAATGACATGTCAGATTAGTACATTGATCACGTAGATCTATGTGACATTGTAGTAGGTATATTTTTTCTCTTTTCCCTCTTTCTTATAAAAGTAATTATGTAATTTTTTATATGTGTATATTTTTTTTGTTTTATTATGTCACTAAAGTATCTTGAAATAAGTTCCTTGGTACGTATTTATGTCACATTGCTGTCAATAAATGTTTTTCTTTCTTTCGTTCACGTGACATGTCAAAAATTTATGTCAGGGATATGTTTAAATTTCTGAAGTGACATTTTAATAGAGAATATTGTACAGTTCCGTATGTATGTAGATACTGTAGTACATACAAGTATACACACTAAATATACGCTAGGTTACGAATGTAAGTGTGGCGCTGTGCCTGGCATTATCGTGTGTGTGTGTAGTAATATACCTGGCATTATTCTGTGTGGCTATATTTGGCATTACTGTAAGTATGTGGCCGTGCCTGGCATTATTGTGTACGACTGTAACTTGTGTGTGGCTGTACCTGGCATTATAGTGTGTGGCTGTATCTGGCATGATTGTAAGTGTGGGGGCTGTACCTGGCATTATAGTAAGTTCGGAGCCATACTTGGCATTATTGTGTGTGGCTATTTATTATTTTATGTATGTAGCTGTACCTGGCATTATGTTGGCAATGGTTGACAAGTATGTGCAGGTGTTCGGTCGGCATCTCGGCGGCGATGTGGAAGCAGTTCCTGTCCTGATCGTCGCTGTCCAGCGGGTCGGCACCGTTCTGCAGCAGCACGCCGGTCATCTGGACGTTCTCTTGGTACAGTGACATTGTGAGCGGGGTCTGGAAGAACCACATTTGTTATTGTTTATTATTCATGGCTTAGATTTACTGATGGACTGAACCGCGTTGAGTAATAAATTAAAAAGAGCCTGAGTTTGTTGCCAAGTTCTTGTCAAAGCTCAATCTTGTCTGTGAACTGGCCTTAGGCAAATTTGCTGACACCTTTTTTTTAGCTTTGTATGACGTTCATAAGTATCATGTATGTGATCTATATGAAAATAAAGATTATGACTAATGACTAATATAGTGACGCTAGACGTCAAGTTATCTATACTAATATTATAAAGCTGAATAGTTCGTTTGTTTTGACGCGCCCATCTCGGAAACTACTGATGCGATTTGAAAAAAATATTTTTAGTGTTTGATAGCCTATTAATCGGGGAAGGTTATAGGCTCTTCAAAGCACTTATCAAAGGCCATAACAATAAAAGTACCAAAGAGCTGTTGCAACTCAGTAGGTACAAAACGTCGGCAGTGACAAGAATAATCACCGGTCACTGTAAATTAAACTACCATATGTTTAAACTAAACCTAAGCCAGTCCAAAATGTGGAGATTTTGCCAAGAGTCAGATGAGACAGCAATGCATGTCCAATGCTCATGTGGGCCACTTATGCACAAAAGGAGCATCCTTTTAGGACTGCACCAGGTGCAACCAGATGAGATACTGTCTCTCTCTGCTCAGACAATCTGGAAGTTCCTAGCTTCTATAGGACTAAGATAAAACAACAAGGGGCGCTATAGATCAACTCTGGTCGAGGTAGCAAGAAGGCCACTAGTGGCTTCCGGCCCAATAATAATAATATAATAATAATATAGAAAACCATAATAATAATAATATAGGCTATATAACACCGCGCTATGGCCAATAGGAGCTGAGCAGTGACCAAACAGAATGACGGGAGCGAAGCCCCAGGCAACAGATATTAAACATTTTAAATTAAATTGAGATTTTTTGAATAATCACAGAATAATCACTTTAGGCGAAGTGAATAGGGGAATTACAATGACATATACAAAACCCCACATTATTGTCATTATTATCCTATTACTAATGTAAAATTTAATCTATAACGACATTCTTATCTAAGCTCATTTGTATTGTAATTAGTATAATTGATAGACTAGACAAATTTGCCTAGTCTATCAATTACACTAATTACAATACAAATGAGCGGCTCCTATTGAAGTAGGTCGCTGATATTTATTTAATAGGCGAAACCAATAATGATTGTGTGATTCATTAAGAATATGACACAATATTTTATACCGACAGCCGTTAAAGAAATCAGGAATGTTACGGAGGTCTGTCTTCTTCTTCTTATCGTGTGGGCTTGAAGAAGACCCTGGTGTTGGAATGTATCAAGTCGCCCAGAAGGCTTCCAACTTGACTTAACGACTACCACATTATGTGGTAACCGGGACCAACGGCTTTACGTGTCTTCCGAAGCACGGAGACGCTCGAGAATGAAATTGTCACAAACGGTCACCCATCATGGACTAACCTTGCTGAGTGTTGCTTAACCTCAGACCCGAAATAAAATGTATCCGAAACCGATATAAAAGATTCGAATATTTTCAGATAATGGCGGAGTCGTAAGTAGGAAATTACAGTGAAGAAATTGAGGCAATACCTACTTTTAATTAAGTAGATAATTTTAGTATTGTTTACAATATGTAAAAAAATCTTATATCCATAGTTGAAACTAACGGATAATCTGAAAAAGTTTCATATCCGTAACAGAAACATAGGCCTCTCCTAATTTCCGCCACAGCGAGCGATTATATACTATACTAGCTTCCGCCCGCTGCTTCGCCCGCGTGGTATGTATTTTATACCTATAAACCTTCCTCTTGAATCAGTCTATCTATTAAAAAAAACCGCATCAAAATCCGTTGCGTAGTTTTAAAGATTTAAGCATACATAGGGATATAGGGAGAGAGAAAGCGACTTTGTTTTATACTATGTAGTGATGATATACTCTATATCTCTATAATATTAACTCTTAACTATTAACTCTACAATACTTATATCCGTGTATTGATGGATAAGAATACATAATGTCACTACCCCATCTCAACCCGTGGTTGTCGTAAAAGGCGACTAAACCATAAGCAGATAAGAGCCCTGCGAGAAAAGAAAAATTTAAAACAAACCCGTCTGGCCAGCGTGGTATCATGTTGGCCAGTAGGCTAAACGCCTTCCACATACTCTGAAGCAGACCCGTGCCCAGCAGTGGGATGTTTATGGGTTGAAATGATGATACTTATACTCTATACTTGCGCTAACAAACAGATTTTATGAAATTGAGGGATTTATGAGGGGGTTCCCAGACACCTCAACCGTACTTTGAATAGATTAAGTTTTCGTTTTTACCTATAAGGAAAATATGAAGTATATTGTTGAAATATTACTCGAAATATTTGTCGTTTTAGTTTGTATGGTATGACAATAACTATACCCAGGGCCGGATTAGCCATGTCGAGGCCATTAAACTTATCCTTTTCTAAATAAATTATATTTTTTTACTTATATCTAAATTAAAAGCAATTGTGAACCTACAATATTGACTAAATAAAATAATATGATAAATTGTAATTAATTAGAAAAAAATAAATTGTAATAAATAAATTTAAAAAAAAACTGCCTCGGTGGCGCAGCGGGAAGTGTATACGACTGCTGTACAAGAGGTCCCGGGTTTGATTCCCGGGTCGGGTGAAAATGTTATTGTTCTTTTCTATTCTGAAATTCCAGTATAGAGATTTTCCCGGAGTTTGGTAAACAAATGTTCCCGGTAGATGACAATAGACTCGCACCCTATTTCATGAGACCAAACATAGCTGGCGAAATGTGGGTGTGGGACATCTCTGCCTACCCCTACGGGGAAAAAGGCGTGATGCTATGTTTTATGTTGTATGTAAAAAAATTAAATTATTATTTATTTATTACAATGCAATTAATGTCCCAAGAATAACAAAAGATTTTAACTTTTTCTTAAATTTAAGTTTATATTAGTAAATTAACTTACATTCAACTTTTTAATTTTTGTGCCGTGTACATATTTTCATTCGTTGATTTTTTTTCCTTTGGGACCCTTAGCCTGGTCTGTCTGGAAGAGATCACTGCAAGCGATAAGACCGCCCATTGTACGTACTTATATGTTGTTATGTTATTGTGTAAAATGTCCTCTGTATAACTTGGTGTGTACAAAAAAGATAATTATTATTATTAGCCGAAGCGGGGCCCCTAGGCTGTTTCCTATTCACCCTAATAGACAATCCGGCCCTGACTATACCAATATGTAGTTAGGTAATACTCTAACTCACGTGACTCAAATTGATCACACACTGTGACAAACTTAATCTACGTACAATTTATTATATTATATTTATATTTTTATGTATTCATAGATTAGATAGAAGTGTTGATAAAATATATTTCATAATAATCAGAAAAGGTATACGAGTAGATACGTATGTTTCAAGTTCATGTGTATTATGTACTACCCACCTTTTCAAACACACAGTTGGTACCAAGTGTACCAAGTGATGATCCCACATACCATACTGTTTGACGAAAACAAATTAAAGTTTGATAGAAATATGTTATTATTAGAATTATGATATACCTCGTCATCATCAGGCAGGTGTTGGTATTGTTGCAGGCGCCCATAGGCTACGGTAACCGCTTACCATCAGGCAGACCGTACGTCTGTTTGCCGCCGTCGTGGTATAAAAAATCATCATCATATTGTGATGATCATTGACTGGCCTGTTGGTCTAGTGGTTAGTGACCCTGACTGCTAAGCCGGAGGTCGTGGGTTCGATCCCCACCCAGGACAAATCTTTGTGTGATGAGCATAAAGGTTTGTTCTGTGTCTTGGTGTAATTTATCTATAATATGTATGTATTTACAAAAAAAAGGTATTTAAGTAGTATATCAGTTGTTTAGTACCCATAACACAAGCAAATATAATTGCTTACTTTGGGACTAGATGGCGTAAAACTGTTTAAATGTAATAATATAATAATATTCTACCACATTCACACAGCGCCATCTAGTCCCAAAGTAAGCAACCAACAAAGTAAACAACCACGACCTTAGCAGTCAGGGTCACTAACCACTAGACCAACAGGCCAGTCAATGTGGTAGAATATTATTATTATTATATTATTTCGCAACGATTTCTATCTAAGTGCGCGCTCGACGTTAGTATTTAAACTCAAGCCTCAACATTTGAAAATTAATGTATCGACGCGATTTGCGATAATAATGTAAACAAGCAGTAAGTAATATAAGTTCGGGGGATTTCCCCGAGTCAGTAGTCGCCTCGTCGAGTCGCTGACGCGACTTTAGATACGTATTAGGTATTGCACATTCCATACTTTCTTTGTTAAAGCCGTGCTACATGTTATAAATTTGCCTGCCCCTGCATTGCCTTAAACAGAGTTGCCCTTAGTGGATTCCAACCATGTAGCCGGCTGTTGTAAACCAAATTTCATACAAACTACGCGGATGCAACCAAACTCCCTATTCGCTATTTTAGCATATATTATTATTATTAATACTCCTATGTCTACTCTTTCGCAATGATAAAATAATATTTTATTTTATTTGATTTTCTTCGAGATAACAAACAATTGCGTAATGTGCTTAATTCTAATACAGTGATACTTAGAGTAAGACTTGAAGGTAATCACGCAACCAGCACCGTTATCTACAACATAACTTAAATGTAAGAACTAAACCAGTAGCAAGCAACTATCAAAATTAAATGGTGTCATTATAGACAATAGTGCTAAATAACATTAATACGAGTATGTAAGAATATAATAATAATAATAATAATATTCTACCACATTCACACAGCGCCATCTAGTCCCAAAGTAAGCAATTATATTTGCTTGTGTTATGGATACTAAACAACTGATATACTACTTAAATACATTTTTTTTTTGTAAATACATACATATTATAGATAAATTACACCCAGACACAGAACAAACCTTTATGCTCATCACACAAAGATTTGTCCTGGGTGGGGATCGAACCCACGACCTCCGGTTTAGCAGTCAGGGTCACTAACCACTAGACCAACAGGCCAGTCTGATTGATTAGAATATATGAGGCAAAATTAAGTTATGGTAACGTACAGCAAGAAGTATTATGTATTAATTATATTTTTATGTTAATAATTTTTAAATTTAGACAAATTTGTTGGTTAACTGTTTTTTAAATTGAAATATAGACAGAGCAAATATATCAATATCAGTGAAATTATCGTTGTAACTTATATATAATATTATGTCATAACTACATTACTACATCCGACAAAGGACCAAAGTTACCGACATAGCTCGTAGAATAAGTAAGTTGAAGTGGCAGTGGGCTGGTCATATCTGCAGAAGGACCGATGGACGGTGGAGCAAGCATGTCCTAGAGTGGAGACCGCGACTCGGCAAGCGTAGAGTAGGACGCCCTCCAGCTAGATGGTCCAACGACCTAAAAAAGGTCGCTGGGTCTGACTGGATGAGGAAGGCGGAGGACAGAGTGCTATGGCGCGTGTTAGGAGAGGCCTACGTCCAGCAGTGGACTGCAATGGGCTGAAATGATGATGAATGATGATAACTACATTACTGAAGAGGAAAGTTAATTGGTCACTTGATACTACACGACGACTTCTTTCAAACCAAAATTGAAGGAAAAATAGAAGGAAGGAGAGGCAGGGGTAGACCTAGGAGAAGTTTCATCCAGCAAGTGAAGGAGAAAGTGGTAGTTGTCGTATCAAGAAGTGAAAAAACTAGCAGAAAATAGAGAAAAATTGCGATTGCTTCACCTAACTACATTACTGATATTATAAACCTGAAGAGCTTTTTGTTTGTTTGTTTGAACGCGCTAATCTCAGAAACTACGTGTTCGATTTGAAAAATTCTTTTAGTGATGGATAGCCCATTTATCGAGGAAGGTTATAGGCTATATATAACATCACGCTATGGCCAATAGGAGCTGAGCAGTGGCCAAACAAAGAAAGCTCCGTGCGATTTCTAATTTTTTATAATTTGATTAATTGGCAGTTGAACGTGAATTAAAATGATGATGCCCACGGCCACTTTCAATCATCGCAACGCTCGCCATCGGCAGAGGGAACCTACACCTTGAAGCGAGGGTATAAATGGGCAGTTTCATAGGAATTTCCTTCCGATACACTATGGGGTCTTTACTAAGGGAATGAACATGATTTTTAAGCACCACCACCACCTGTCGTCGTCTGTCGTGGTAACGTGGATATGTGAAAATAATCGTGCAATATACATATATAGATATCCCCCAAGAATATATGTTTTACCCTCCATCAGCAACCCATTAAGTCCCACTGCTGGGTTCGGGTCTCCTCTCCTCTAACTAGAGAGCTGAGAGGGTAGATAGATAGATAGATAGTTTATTGACTTAAACAATATTAAAACAGAGCCACCAGATAATGAATATTATTCTAGCTGCAGCGGTCAGCACAGGTACCCCCCCCCCCCCACTCCCATGCTAGTTTACACTGTGTTACAGGAGTGACAAGGATATTCCCGAACAGTACGCGTACAGCTATCTTAGTTCGATTTGAAAATTGGAGGTGGGTACATGATTTACTAGGTCCTCAAACTAGGCAAGCCTATTAATATGAGGACCGTTAGAGAAACAAAAGTTAAAAAATTAAAATTGAAAAAGGTAAGAGGATACATTTTATTGTTTCATGTGAGTAGTGAGTGAGTCTGTGTTTTTTTGGTGTGTGTGTGTTTGTGAGGGTTTAGGCCATAATCCACTCACGCTGGCCTAGTGCGGGTTGGATCAGATATACTCATAGAATTTCTTCTAGGGTATGTGTGCTTCCTCACGATGTTTTCCTTCACTGTTAGCAGATGGTAAGTCACTTGACTAGTACATATAAATTCCACAAAGAGAAATCCACATTGGTACTGCCGGTCGGGATCGAACTCGGACCGCGCGTGATTTGCACACCGGTCCCTTATCCATTCAGCCACCATCGCTTTACAGGTTTTACCCATTACTGTCTAATTTTTAAATACATAGTTGGTACCAAGTGATGATCCCACATACCATAATCGTACTGTTTGACGAAAACACATTAAAGTTTGATAGAAATAAGTTATTATTAGAATTATGATATAATAATAATAATAATCTACCACATTCACATAGCGCCATCTAGTCCCAAATTAAGCAATTATATTTGCTTGTGTTATGGGTACTAAACAACTGATAAACTACTTAAATGCATTTTTTTTTTGTAAATACATACATATTATAGATAAATTACACCCAGACACAGAACAAACCTTTATGCTCATCACACAAAGATTTGTCCTGGGTGGGGATCGAACCCACGACCTCCGGCTTAGCAGTCAGGGTCAGTAACCACTAGACCAACAGGCCAGTCAATATATGACATACTTTTCTTATTTTTATATATAATTTTTATGAATTTATTTTAGTATGATTTTTTGGTTCTGTACCATTCTGCGCTATTTCAAACTAACCAATTGAAATTCTAAATATCAATGATGATTAAAAAAGAGTGTCCTGAGTCTCTTGCCAAGTTCTTCTCAGAGCTCAACCTTGTCAGTGAACTGGCCGTAGGCAAATTTGATGACAACTTTTTTTTAGCTTTGTATAACGTTCATAAGTATCATGTATTTGATCCAAATGAAATAAAGATTATGACTATAATATCCATAAAGACAATATTTTCGCATAGCCATTATTGTTCATATCAATTGGGTTTTTTTATTTATAATAAACAAAACGAATATTCCTTCCTCGTCAACGATGCGTGTGAAATTCCCGGAAACTGCAAATATTTTAATATATACCTTATTTGTATTATTAGAATTATACCTACATAATATATGTAGATTTTTTTTTTATACCACTACAGTGGACAGACGTACGTCCCGCCTGATGGTAAGCGGTTACCGTAGCCTATGGGTGCCTGAAACACCAGGGGTATCACGAGCGCGTTGCGGACCGTTTCCGCCGACGGTTTTTAATCACTCTATACATTGGTGAAAACTGCAACAAAATCGGTTGCGTAGTTTAGAAGATCTAAGCTTACGTACACACGGAGGCGATTTTATACCATGTAAGGATTTCGAAATTTGGGATGGATAGACGAATACCATGTTTGTCTCTCAATCACGCCAGAACGGCTGAAATTATCCGAATGAAATTTGGCTCATAGACAGATTATAGTCTGAAACAGCATATTTATAGGCTATATCCCGAAAAATACGGTATCCTTCAGAAAGAATTCATTCATTAGCAACCCATTGAGTCTCCTCTCCTCTATCTAAAGAGCTGAGAGGATTTAGGCCATAATCCACTCACGCTGGCCTAGTGCGGGTTGGTGGATCAGACATACAATTTCTTCTAGGGTATGTGGGTTTCCTCACGATGTTTTCCTTCACCGTTAGCAGATGGCAAGTCACTTGACCAGTACATATAAATTCCACAAAGTGGAATCCACATTTGTACTACCGGTCGAGATCGAACTCAGACCGCATGATTTGCACGCCGGTCCCTTATCCATCCAGCCAACCATCGCTTTTCTTTTTAGAAGAATTACATTTTTACAAAACAAGAGATTGCAATTTGCTTTGGTAACGAGAACAGAATTCCGTGCAAGTCGCGAGCAATTAAATTAAGACTAACTCACCAGGTTATCGGCCGGTAAATCAACTGATATGCCTCGTATCTTCAACACGATACACTGTCGCTTTAGTAGATCCAGATCATTGTTCAGTACTGCTACGTGGATAGGTCTGAATAGAAAAAATAGAGTTGTAATATAACATAACATTAACATAGCATCACGCCTTTTTTCCCGAAGGGGTAGGCAGAGGTGTTTCACACTCACATCGTTGGTCGTCGTTGGGCTGATATGATGATGATGATGATACATACATATACCTAGATCAGGCCTCTTTCCCAACAAAGGGGTAGGCAAACTATTTTCTTCCACTTGCTACGATTCTGACATACATTTTTGGCTTTTTCAACATTCATCAATCTTCATCTCTCAATCATCAACTGCCTCGGTGGCGCAGCGGGAAGTGTATACGACTGCTGTGCAAGAGGTCCCGGGTTCAATTCCCCGGTTGGGTGAAAATGGTATTGGGTTTTTCTATCATGAAATTCCCGTATTAAGATTTCCTCGGAGTTAGGTAAACAAATGTTCCCGGTTGATGACAATAGGCTCGCCCCCTATTTCATGGGACCAAACATAGCGAAATGTGGGTGTGAAACACCTCTGCCTATCCCTTCGGGGGAAAAGGCGTGATGCTATGTTATGTTAATTTATCAGTCTTCATGATGATGATTAAAATTAATATACAATCTTGTTTAATTTGATGTCATAATGGAATAGCTACGAGTGATGTCAAATTAAAAACAGATGGTCTCAAACGGAAGGAATGTCTAGACCACAGGAAATCAGAAGTATACGTCATTCGTATTCGATGAACTGTACAGTTCGCGTTAGTTACATTACAATTACACACACTATGTTACGGTAAACTCCCACTATTATTATTATTATTATGTCTCTCTTTTCACAGATATACTTCTCTGTTGAAATAGAAATATATTTATTTACGAGAAATGTAGTTACAGTTCCATTCATTTTGTAATTTTTTTTCCGCTACCATATCACAGCTGCATTATTGTAGTACAGCTATCATCTGCCAACGCTAAGACTCAGAGATCGTTTAATGCCCTGCGTGTCCAATATAACAATGGATTCAGGATGTTATTGGGGCTGCCTCGATTTTGTAGCGCCTCTGGCATGTTTGCGGAAGCAAGAATTGACGGATTTCATGCCATTATTCGTAAGAGGCTAACATCAACGTTAAACAGGGTGCGGGGCAGCGCTAATAGCATCCTGAAGGTCATTGCTGACAAGCAGGACTCGAATATCCTGAAGGCCTATCTACGTGCACAAATAAGATAGTTCACTTACTGTTAACCTATTTGTTAAGTATTGTCGTAACATTTATTTGTAATACCTAAATAATGTAAACATTTTTTATGGACTTCGGTCCGAAATAAAGATTTATTATTATTATTATAAGGCTATTGTATGATATTATGGAGTCAAATAAAGTTGGCCTATGGTTAGGTAAGGGTGAAATGGTAATATACACAGAATGTATACGGTCTGCCCTCCTTCTCTAACAGTGAATTTATATGATGTTAAATGAGAATTTGGGCAGTCGATTACTCGCCGAAGCCCACAGACCTCAGGGCAACACCATAGAACGCGGCTAGAGGTGCTGATTTCGCCATAGTGTGACTTATGAGACCTCGAGCGGATTTCACCGTAATTATGTCCTTAAAAGAATTACACTTCCATCACCGAGCAATAGCTCTGGCGGCCCCTCTCTTATCAGTGACGATGATGACACATGGTATTCTTACTACACATCGTCATCATCATTTCAACCCATAAACGTCCCACTGCTGGGCACGGGTCTCCTCCAAAGAATTTGGAGGGAATTTAGCCTACTATAGTCTATACCACGCTGGCCAGACGGATTGGTATAGAGTTTGTTTCGAGTTTTCCTTTTCTTGCAGTGCTCTTGTCTGCATAAGGTTACTCCCTTAGTCGCCTTGTACGGCCTTGTATGTACCCACGAGTTGAGATGGGGTAGTGACATTATGTATTCTTAATCCGTCACTAGACGGTAAAGGATACTTACTACAGAACTAGGGGGAAAATAGGTACCTACCTACCTACAATGCAATCATTCCTAAAGACTAATTCTTAGAATGCATGTGGACTGGTCAATTCAAATCGTGAATGTCAATCTACAATAAGGCCATTGTGTCTTTCAAGTTAAAATGTGTGTCATAAATGTTTTTATCTCTTATTTTTATATTACAGCTTACGGCTCACTATATGGTAAGTATTTACTGGTAGCTTATGGACGCTGCAACTCCAGGAAAATCACATGGGCATTCGACCCGTTAGAACTCCTTCCCTCCCCAATGAGCTCTGTACTCTACTCACAGCAGGAATACAACACAAGTAATCATATGTGGTGTAATAATGGTGGCACTGTGCGTGCCAGATAGATATGTGTGATGTAGACGCCCCCCGCAACTGCGCGCGCGCACTAACTTGCTCAAGGAGGCGCTGACGTGTCGCGGACGAATGTTCCTGCGCTCCCGTGACCACAGCAGAGCGCGACGAGAGGAACACCTTGGGGTTTTAGTGGGTGCGAGCCCCACATAACCCCTCGGTTCTTTCCCCAAGACCGAGGGGTATGCGTCAGGCATTTCCCCAAGTAAAAAAAAAAAGGAGGCGCCGACGTCGTGCGCGTTCACACTCTCAACCTCGTAGCAGAGGAAATTGATTTATTTTATTGTCACTGAGTGAATTCACAAGGGTAACTTTGTTTGTCACTTTATTGCACACAAGAAAATAATACATACAATAACAATATATACAAAAAGCATGTACAAAGGCGAGCTTAACTCAGAATTGAGTTCTCTTAGAGCAAACCTTAGAGTGTAGAGGAGATAAGCGTAAAGAAGAGAGCATGAATGAAGTGTACAACTAAAGAGAGAAATAAAGAGGATGTAGGTAAAATAGAACGAAAAGTAGAAGAAAAGGATTATTATATTATTAACTTTATATATTTTAACTTATAATAAATATTAGTATGATAGCTACACTATAGCATTAGGGAAAAACTGTAAAAAAAAATTTATGTTGATAATAAATAAGTAAATGATGTTATTATGGCTGCAGTCTTCTGTGGGGGGAGGTATTTTACCAGGTGATCACGTGTGTTGATTTAGTCATGTTTTGTGATGACCGAGAGTGATAAGGGATTAGGGTCGGTGATAATAGCAATTTTCACTAAATATATAATCAGCTAAAGTGGCAGTGGGCAGGGCACATAGCTCGTAGAACTGATGGCTTATGGGGGAAAAAGGTTCTCGAGTCACACACGAGTCGAGTCGGCCGCCGCCGCCGCCACGTAATGGAAGGCGCAGCGTAGGACGGCCCACCACCAGATGGACCGATGACCTGGTCAGGGTTGCGGGTGGCCGTTGGTTGCGAACGGTCCTGCCGTTCGCAATGGCGTAAATTTAGGTGAGGCCTATGTTCAGCAGTGGACGTCGTTGGGCTGATATGATAATGATGATATAATCAGTATTGACTTTTATTATTATCCAAGACGTACACTCAGCAATCAAAAAACGGCGCTCAAAATAACATAACATAACATAGCATCACAGCTTTTTCCCCGAAGGGATAGGCAGAGGTGTTTCACACCCACATTTCGCCAGCTATGTTTGGTCCCATGAAATAAGGGGCGAGCCTATTGTCATCTACCGGGAACATTTGTTTACCAAACTCCGGGAAAATTTCAATACTGGAATTTCATGACATAAAAGCCCAATACCATTATCCCCCGACCCGGGCATCGTACCCGGGACCTCTTGCACAACAGTCGTATAACTACAGCTCAAAAAGAGTTCCATTGAATTTATAAGTTCAAATTTTTCAAAAACCACGTTTGTTACAGAGATTCGATGCTTATAGATAACCCTATCGATCGATGCCATAAAAATACAGGATATTATTGTTTTGGATTTTAGCTGGTTCAATTCCTGGGTGTGGCAAGTGAACTCCCGCAAATATATAAATGCAGTTTTGTTTCTTCTTAAAAATAAAGGAATGTTTCCTTTGGGTATAATGATCTATCTCAAATATTTAGAGTACTTTCCCTCAAGGTATATCTACTTCCAACTGCATGAAATTTGAATACCTAATTTTATTGTAACAATGCATGATAACATCTTATAATTTTTAATTTTGATTTTTATATACCTATCGGCGGAACATGGTATATATATATATCAACATCTGTAATCACCTGTGTTCACGAAATAAAGAATTATAGTATTAGTAATTAAAATTAAGTTATTACTAATAACTAAGTTAGTACATAAGTAATTAATAGCTATTTCATTAGACACTTTCTATGTTGTTGACTTTAATTAATTTAGAAAATATTGCATTGTTCTGTCGCCCATAGCACTGATAAATTTATTTATTTATCAAACAATAGTGTTATCAGGAAAACAAGATAATGGCACAAAGATTTTTATACGTGGTAGGTATTTCCCGGGGCTTTTTGAATCATCATCATTACAACCCATAAATATAATATAATAATAATCTACAACATTCACACAGCGCCATCTAGTCCCAAAGTAAGCAATTATGTTTGCTTGTGTTATGGGTACTAAACAACTGATATACTAAGTACTTAAATACATTTTTTTTTTGTAAATACATACATATTATAGATAAATTACACATAAAAATGTCCCACTGCTGGGCACGGCTTAAGAATACATAATGTCACTACCCCATTTCTACCTGTGGGTGTCGTAAAAGGCGAATAAGAGAGACAAGAGCACTGCGAGAAAAGGAAAATTCGAAACAACAGACAAGATTTTTTAATGATTTTAAATTATACATACATAGCATCACGCCTTTTTCCCCGAAGGGGTAGGCAGAGGTGTTTCACTGTGAAACTTTCACACCCACATTTCGCTAGCTATGTTTGGTCCCATGAAATAGGGGGCGAGCCTATTGTCACCAACCGGGTACATTTGTATACCAAACTCCGGGAAAATCTAAATACTGGAATTTCATGATAGAAAAACCCAATACCATTTTCACCCGGGAATCGAACCCGGGACCTCTTGCACAGCAGTTGTATACACTTCCCGATGCGCCACCAGGCAGCAAATTATTTAGTATCTTATAATATTACCGACATTAAAAAAGAAAGGGTGACAAACAAACGAACGCATAGTGTATTTGTTTGGTTTAACGCTAGGATCTCAGGAACTACTGGTCTGATTTGAAAAATTATTTTAGTGTTGTATAGCCCATTTATAGAGGAAGGTTATAGGCTATATAACATCACGCTAAGGCCAATAGGAGCTGAGCAGTGGCCAAATAAAGAATGACGGGAGTAAAGCACGACTTCTAGTGTCTTTATAAATTAGGACGAAACCCGGGCCCCAGACTAACAGTCCGTCGTATGTCGACGGCCTGTAGGTAGAGCATTGGGAGTTCGTATTGCAAACACAATTTACCAGACCTGTGCCGAGTGTGAAAGCTGATGAGTGTGTGTTGTCTGGTTTAACACTTTTATCTCAGGAACTACTGGTCTGATTTGAAAAAATGTTTTACTGTTGGAGCCTATTTATAGCCCTTTATCGAGTGGCGAATCGGAGTCGGTTTGGACATTTTTATGTAGAAATTTTCAGTTATTACTGGAAATCAATAGTATTTTTTTCATAAATTTAAAAAATAAATAAAATTTTAAAGCTTTATAATTTATTTTTTTGGACATTTTGTTTTATCTAGTAATTATAACCTGAATAGTCATCCTATTCTATTTAGAGTTCATATTAAAATTCTTAGCCTACTTTAAAAACTATCAATGTCATTACAAATACAAGTACCTAATTGCCCTTATGTTAGCAACTAGGACTTTTCCCACGCAACAGCCCAGTGTATATCTAGTTTTACACCTTGAATAGCATCTCAGATACAGGCTCGGCCTAGTTTAGATACTAATGTTATATTTAAAAATAGAATAATGTAGTCTATACTAATACTATTTATCTATAATATAAAAATGAATCGCTAAATGTGTTGGTAAGCGCATAACTCAACAACGCCTGGACCAATTTGGACAATACTTTTTTTAAATGTTCGTTGAAGTTCAAGGATGGTTTTAACGTTTTTTTTTTTTAATTTTTATGTAGGTAGGTGGGGTAGGTATGTAGGTAGGTAGGGTAGGTAGGTATACTTTCATAAAATCATAAATTAAGTAGGTGGTACGAAGTTCGCCGGGATAGCTAGTTATAAATAAAAAAATAAACCCTGATAAACATAAAAAATTGGGTCTACTTCTTAGAGATTATTTTAGAATTAAGAGATGTTTTTTATGCAAAATAAAATGTATATAATGAAAATGACATAATAAAAATAAAGTATGTATTGTATGTATGATTTAGGCCATTTTTTTTTAATTAACAAAGGGATAATAATTAAAATTTAGATACTTACAAATGACCACTCTCGTCTGGCACCATGCAATTCTCCCAATCACTCCTAGCTTGATTTAGAAGAGCTTTAACCCGTTGTTCCGGTGGTATACGATGCAACCCCTCAGGTAACGGTAACGGTTTACCGTTAAACATGAAGTCTTTTGAATTTTTATATAAATTAGTTAACTTAACTTCTGTATTAGTTTTAATGTCCGATTCATCCCTAGTGACCTTGTCTACATTAGCTAAGATGCTCAAAGGATTCATTAACAATTCTGGTGTTGTATCAATAGATAGTGCCGAATATTTTCCAATACTATTATTAGAGTCGTCATCAAATACCGGCCCTAAGTCAGGTAATATTGTCTCGTTTTGAGATTCTGCCTCACTTGTTTCTTTCAGTATGTTTTCAAAATTTGACGGAGATATTATAATTTTTTTTTGTTTCTTCGCTTCCGGTTCTGTTGTATCCCTTATTACGTATGGTGCTAGTTGGCTCCTTCTTGCTCTATTCCTCACTTTTCCTATACGTTTTTTGTATAGAGCAATAAAGGACTCATCCGTCTGGCAAAGCATGTCCATAGTCTCGGCACTCCTAGAACTATTTTGAACTATATTCAACACTGTGTCAGTTTGACAAGAACCAGCTTTAGTCGCCTTCGGAACTGTTAATACCGACAGAATACCTCTTATTTTCATATCTTGATTAATCACAGAACACAAAGTACTAAACAATATATCGTAATTATTCTGTCCGATTAGTTTAGTTAGCTCGTCAGATGTCCTATCGTGAATGTCCCCGGATTGCGACCGACACTTCGCGATTGTTCGACATGAATTGGTAGTTTTATTTAGTAAGTTCTTTATGTATAGTACGCGGACATCCCCGACCGTTAACTCCGCGCCCTTCGACTCATAAATAACATCTTCTTGCAACGTAACCGATTTCACAACCTTCACTTTACCTTTGAACACGTCTTTTTTCCATATAATTCTGTTATTTAATATTAGGGGCTTATTGCACAATTTCTTTATTGTTATCGGCCTCACTTCTTGTGTCATTTTGGACACTGATACAACTGTTATCACTTGGAGTATCACATAATTTAAATTATTAATAAATAAACACAAACTTCCAATCACTGTTTGAGGTTATGTCACTTTAGTTCAGATTATTTAGTGCGTTTTAGTCTTGTTGATGTCGCCAGTACTCTTGGCTTCGTTGTTTAGTTATAGCGTCGTCTTTGGGGTAACCCCCTAAAGTATTACGTCAAACGTGAAAAGTAAAAGACCTAGTAAATTTGTATTTATGGTAACGTGGTCTTTAAACTTCCCGTTATGATGATTATTTTTTGACAGTTAAAATCGGGTCGGAGTCGTGTCGTCTGTCAACTCTGTCAAGTCAACATTGCAACAAGTGCAATACACAAGCGGTAGATAAATAGCGAACCGTTAACCGTTTTTGCTCAACACAATTTAACTATGTATTTATTTAATTTACTAGAGGATGTACCACAGAATACGGTACGGTCAGCAACAAAAGTAGCTGAATATATCCAAAATTTCAAAACGCATTTATACCGTAGCACACATAAATTATAAAAAAAGACTAGTGCCAGAAATGACCAGACGCCATGTCGGACAGCGTTGTCCAACAAACAATGTAATTTGAAAAAAAAAACAATATTGTGAATTTGATTTAGAATATATAATTAAATATGTACACCAAAAATGGTAGAATATAAGCACCTGAAATAATGTTCACACCTAAATTTTACTATATTCTGACAAATAAAATATCTTTATCTTTAACAATACAAATTTCTATTGTGTTTGCGGTCTGGCGTTTAATGTGTTATTTATTAAGTACCCTTAAGTCTAAGTAAATAAATTCTAAACAAATTATAAAATAAAAATTCAAACCCACCACGGGACTTGAAACTGCAACCCTTCCAGTACTTTTCCATGTGAGCTATGTAAGCGAACGTCTCTGAAATCGAATTTATCTATTACCTACCTATTAACTAGCTGACGACATGACAACGTTTTCTACTTACTTATCCGTTGGCTAGTTTCAGATACCTACATATTCCTCCATTGCAAGGCCCTGATTCTGACTCATCGGATTGCTCCCGGATCTTAAACTTTTTCGAATCTTAGAACGACGTATTTTTACAGTTTAAGTTATTAAATGTTAGAAATTAGTTCACGTTATAGAAAATTAAAAACTGATTAATATAGGTTTTTTTTTTACATCCATCTATTTGTTTAACATTCTGTTTTTTAACTTTAAATAAACTGACAGTTCTGGCCGAAAATATTCCGACAGCTCAGAATCAAGGGGCTGGTAGGAATTATCGTAATTTTACCGTAGCTAGTTAGCAGAAACTTAATGGTTAAATTATTGAATATTAATTTCGACTTGTGACAGTCTCGATTCATTCAACAGTTCAAATTTTAATGTCCTTACAAAGATCGTTAAGTCTAAAAGATCCTTTGGAACTAAAAACGCAATAATAGCTAACGTTTCATTCCACTTTAGCCTTGACCTTAATATTTATAGACAGAATATATAAGCTAAATAAATTTAATTTTGATGTAAATGAAACCTCTTTTAAAGTAAATGAGTAAAGCAGGTTTGAGACGCTAAATTCTAAGCAACAAACTCTTATTCAAAAAGAATTTGCTGCGTAAAAAGAAATCACAAAATAATGTAATATAGTGTGTTCCGAATACCTAGTACGAAAAATATTTTTTTTTGTAGAAATTATTTTGTTTGATATAGTAACTTGTTAAAGATATTTATATTACATTTAATTTATTTTTATGATTGCTAGCTCCTGCAGTGAGTTTTTAGCTTGCTGGCTCGTTTTCGAGATGGTCTTCCGTCGATTGTATGATCGTTAGAAGCGGCCTTTGCGATGCTCGGACTCTCGCGGCCTCGGTGCGGTAAGACGAGGCCTAGCCTTGTTTTTGTGGAATCGTACCTAGACATCATAAAAATTTAGGGCTATCACGTTTTTTTAGTCTTTGAGCAGTATTGGTATGAATACATGCGTTAAATCAACAATGCAAGATACGTCCATGTGACAGTTGATATGTCCGTGGCGTAAAGCGCGAAATTTAAATAAATATTATTACTATACCATGTACCTATACATTATCATCAGCAACCCATTAAGTCCCACTGCTGGGCTCGGGTCTCCTCTCCTCTAACTAGAGAGCTGAGAGGGTTTAGGCCATAATCCACTCACGATGGCCTAGTGCGGGTTGGTGGATCAGACATACTCATAGAAATTTACTTCTATGAGTATGTGTATGTGGATTTCCTCACGATGTTTTCCTTCACCGTTACCAGATGGTAAGTCACTTGCCTAGTACATATAAATTCCACAAAGTGGAATCCACATTGGTACTGCTGGTCGGGATCGAACTCGGACCGCGTGATTTGCACGCCGCCCGGACCCTTATCCATTCAGCCACCATCGCTTTATTATTATTATATTTCATAAACAAATATGTAATATCTCCAAGTAATAAGCGTTTCTCGAAGTTATTGCTTGGACACTGACTTCCTTAAAGAAGTCGTAACACATGGAGAGCACTGGCGAGGTACTTAGTCAGGGATTTTTAGCTCCCACCCGTGGTCACTAGTCTCAGTTCACTATCACAGAAAATTTAGGTAGGGGAACTGAATGCAAAATGGACCATGCAGGCAAAACGCAACTATTAAATTATTTTAAAACTACTAGAACCATCTTTTTGATGAGTACCTACTACAACTAATTAGTCCCGTCTACACCGCTTTGGGTCAGTGTCGCTAAACCTGCCACGTTTGACATTGAATATTTAAGCTCAAAATTGTACTTTAATTCAAAAGCACCTAGAGAAAAAGAATTATGAAGGGTTTAACGTTTCATGAAGAAGAGAAAGGCACAGAGTGCTTCTACTCGTACTGCTCTCATTTTTTTGACGAATTTAATGAAAGTTGGGTACAATGCCCGATTTGTCTCCTCTGGGCAAATTGTAGTTGGGCGTTGTAGAAGACGATGAGAATACAAGATTTGTATTGTAAAGGTGTTCCCCCGATTAGAATTCTCCTATCTAAACATGGGGTCTATTTTGCCCTTTGACGTAGTTCATTATACCTTCACATGCGGGCAAAACGGGCTGCAAAGAAGATTTTGGATATCATCTAATATTTTCGAATTTTATGATTTGATTACGACGTGAATAATAAGAATTGTAGACAGATTACTACTAAGCATATTCTATAAAAGTTTTTAAAATAAAGTTATAATTTATAGATTGTGACTAGTTTTTCCTTAAATATACCATTTTGCTCTCAGTTCCCCTACAAGGTTTCATCAAACAGCAGAATGTTATTTAAATGGATTAGAGCCAAGTTTATTGGATTATTTAGCAGAGTGGTAGTAGGTACTGTTACTAGGTACTTATTTACTTATAATAGAGGATGTTTTCTGAGGCGTAGTGTGTCTAAAAGGTGGAGGCACATTTTGGGATTTAAAATACAGCAAATAGGATAAGCGGACAAAGCATTTCATAAGTTTTCGAATCTTGGGCTCATAATATATCTATCTGCGCGTAGTGTATAAGTAGGTATCTTCAGATTCTGAGACAGAGGTAGTGGATTCGATTCCCACCCAGGACAAATCTTTGTGTGATGAGAACAATTATATTATGTTCTGATTCTGGGTGTAACGTATGTATTAAGTATGTATTTAAAAAAATATATATATCAGTTGTCTAGTATCCATATTACAAGCATTGGCTTAGTTTGGGACTAGATGGCGCTGTGTGTGAATGTCCGAACATTATTATTATGTCTCTTTTTTCACGGCTGTACTTCTCTCTGAGGTGAGAAGTATATCCGGTCGTTTTGGAAGGCTTACGCGGGGACACAGGTCCAACACGCAGAGGCCCTTATAGAATTTTTATTTAGAATGGGATGAGACACTTACCGTAACCATATAGCTATAGCTGTATTATTATTATTATTATTTAAGTTTTATACGTAGATTTATATAGAATCTTATCGTGTGTGTGACTCGCTTTTAAAGTTTTCTGGTATCTGAACATTCACAAACACATTTCGCTAAAAGAAAAACGTCTGCCTGGAAACACCTTTACAAAGCAGTTCTGTTTACGAAACTTCTTGTTTATGGACCTGTGAAATCCCGACTGATATTTTCGGCCTTAGACAAGAATAGCTATACGTTTTCAAAGGTAGAATGAGCGAGAGAAACGAGGACGAACATAGTTTAGCATTTTCAATGTAAGTAAAGATAATGCCAGTCGTGTCTTATTGGTAGGTAACTAGTACAAATACAATAAATTTATAAATCTGGGTAAACGCCCTCTTGGGGAAATTGTTTGAATTAATATATCTGTACAGATACTACTTACAGGACTGGGTACCTAATCTATTTAAAGTACCTACTTACCTTCCAACAAAACGTAAATTAAATGTAGTAATTCTTTGAGTAGATATATATAATAATAATAATAATATAATATTCTACCACATTCACACGGCGCCATCTAGTCCCAAATTAAGCAATTATATTTGCTTGTGTTATGGGTACTAAACAACTGATAGGTATACTACTTAAATACATTTTTTTTTTTGTAAATACATACATATTATAGATAAATTACACCCTAACAACAAACCAACAAACCTTTATGCTCATCCCCAGATCGAACCCACGACCTCCGGTTTAGCAGTCAGGGCCACTAACCACTAGACCAACAGTCAAAATATATAACTACATGATATACAAATTAAATTAAAGATTTATTTTGTAGATACTTGAACTTTATAATAATATATTTGTCGTAGATTTTAGACTAAAAAGATTACAGTATCACTATCATTACTACATAGTATAAAACAAAGTCACTGTCGCTGTCTGTCCGTCCCTATGTATGCTTAAATCTTTAAAACTACGCAACGGATTTTGGAGCAGTTTTTTTAATAGAAAGAGTGATTCAAGAGGAAGGTTTATAGTTATAAAATACATACCACGCGGCCGAAGCAGCGGGCGTAAACTAGTTTTATAAAAGGCGAGACTAGAAGCGAGTTCGACCGAATCGAACGGCCGCATGGTATATACCTATAAGTATGGCTTCTTTATTTATTTATTATGGGAGAACAAACAGATATACACAATACACTCTTACAAACTCGTTTTAACAATACATGTTTAGATTAATGTGTACTTCACAACGTTTTCCACACTCTATATAATTGTTAATAGAACTAAACTAATTGAGATTTTTTCAAATCGGACCAATAGTTTCTGAGATACTATCGTTCAACTATACAAAATCTTCAACTTTATAATTTTATAAAAAAACTAGCTGTAGCCCAGAGCTTCTCTCTCATTAATCTTTGCTTGGCCACTGCTCAGCTCTTATTGGTCGTAGCGTGATGTTATATAGCGCTATTTTAATCGATTAATTCAATCGATCACATATTAAAATTAGTGACATTTGTTTCATCTCTGTATATTTATGTTATTTTATTTATATTTATATTTTTTGTATAGAGGCACAAAAATTGTTTTATTTTTGTTATTTTTTAATTTAAGATAAGCCGTACGTCACACCAAATAGGCCCATTTGAAAATCAGCGCCGGGCACTTGTGCTCGGCATTATGCTGAAATGGTGCCTATTTGGTACAGACACGGGACTGTTGTTTGTTCTATCTATATATATTTGTTATTTAGTATGTCTTGTGTTTGTACCAAATAAATGTTTTCTATTTCTATATCCTTCCTCGACAAATGGGCTACACACTAAACGAATTATTCAAATCGAATCGGCAGTTCTGGAGATTAGCGTGATCAACCGTAACGTACCTATAATACAAACTCATTTAGCAGACGTTGATTTAATATTAATGTTTATTTTTCAAACTCAACTCTTAAAACGGCTGTACAATTTTAATGATTTTTATGTGTTCGATCTCGCAAAAATCTTGCTTCTTCTATGGTTAAGATTCAACAAACCTAGTTGATATAATATACAAATTGGAGATAAAATATACTAAAACTATCTTATAATACGGTGTAGGTACATTATGTAGGTAGGTAGATAGTTAGATACTATTCAATGGTTTTGTTTTTATTTATTTATTGCCGCGGGTAAACAAACAATATCACAATAGTTGTATAATTTTTAGATTAACAATGATTTTTATAATGTTACATCCACAACGCTTACCACAGATATAACAAATGTAAATTATTTAATCTATGTTTAATTATTTATTTTTTTTGTTATAATTTATATTGACAGTTATTTTTTTAATTTTTCTACTCATATAATATAATATAAAAAAAAAAAAATGTTTATTCATCTCCAAAAATTACATATTCACGTGATACATTGACAAAAAAGTTTGACATAGTTTGTAATTTGTGGGAGATCTGGAGTCTAAACTAAGCCGAAGCCTGTATTTTAGAACTCCATCACAATTTTATTATGCATAGTCAACGGATGGTGTGTGTGTGCTGTTTAAATAGACAAAAAAAAATCGAAATTCAAATAGTAGATAAAATATATTAATAGGTACAATATGTAGGTAATAGACTCATCAGATATCAAGAGGTGATTTTTAGGAGTTCTTCTGTTTTATCATAATCTAGATTAAGTAACCAGGTTTTAAGTTTATGTTTAGATATGTTTTTATGGCAGTTAGATATATTCAGTTGTTTATTTAATTTATTATATAACATACTTCCACGAAAGGGAAAGAATCGCTGTGCAAAGGTGGTGTTGACAACAGTGCGTTCGGATGTAGCATAGTTTCTCCTTGAGAGGTCTATGCGTATACATATATCCAATTTGGCTATAATATTCTGGGTGGTAAGACCTGTAATAAAATTCTCCGAAGCTCTTATTATTCCTCACGCTGTAGGAGAAAGCAGTCTTCCAGACCCATGTCACCCTGGGAGTGTCACGGAAGGTGGTTTTAAAACCGTATCTTTCTGTGTTTTGTGGTATGATTCTGACTCGGCGGATTGCTCCCGGATCGTAAACTTTTTCGAATTTTAGTACGACGTAGAAAATAGTCAACTGTATACTTAGAAAATTAAAAACTGATTAATTTAAGACTTTTTCCTACCACCATCTATTTCTTTAACATTCTGTTTTTTAACTTTAATTAAACTGACATTTTGGCCGAAAATTTTCCGATAGCTCAGAATCAGGGGGCACGTCCTCAAATCCATACCTTTTATTTTTATTTATATATATTAGCACAACCACACCATACATAATAAAACATTATATATGGCAATTTCTGTGTACATAGCATTGAATATAACGTAGTGAAATTACATTAATTATTAACGTTATACTTAACAGTGGCAACATTGTTGTATTTAGCTAGTTAGCATGGTTCCAGAGGTAGGCAGAGATGTATCACACCCTCATTGTACCAGCTATGTTGTTAGCAAGCATAGCATCTGTCGGGAACTCGGGACCGTTACTCAAGTAGGTATGCATATGTATCACCAAATTTTATTGAATTTGATTTAGTATGGTGTTTTGGTTCTGTACTTTCTGTGATATTTTAAACTGTAACCAATTAAAATTGTAACAACTATGGCGATTGAAAAGAGTGGCCTGAGTTTCTTGCCAAGTTCTTCTCAGAGCTCAACCTTGTCAGTGAACTGTATAGGCAAATTTACTGACACTTTTTCTGGCTTTGTATGACGTTCATAAGAATCATGTATGTGATCCAAATGAAATAAAAAGATTTGACTTTGACACCATGCTTTTTTAGTCGTCGTAATAAATATACAATATAAAAATTATAAATAGGCGCGCGTAGCACTGTGGTACTGAGATGATTGCAACGATCATCGAGGTTAAGCAACACTCGGCAAGGTCAGTCCATGATGGGTGACCGTTTGTGGCAATTTCATTCTCGAGCGTCTCCGTGCTTCGGAAGGCACGAAAAGCCGTTGGTCCCGGTTATCACTTAATGTGGTAGTCGTTAAGTCAAGTCGGAAACCTTGGTCTGCCTCAAGCCCAAACGATAAAAAGATTAAACAAAAAAAAACAATGATAATCAGTATCATAATATCAGTTCTTGTTTCTAATGAAACAATTTGATTCGCATAATTTTGATTTTCACAAAAATTAGTAGGTACAGTCGAGTTCATTAATATCACCATCATTAGATATTTTTGTTGAAAAGGGTGACTACAACTTATTGCATAATGTACAGCATATTTTATTGAATCATTCACATGAGGACATATATTTAATCCATAGGTTCTATAGTATTTATTGAGCTATTCAACGCTCATAATATTTTGAATTCTTCATGGTGCCAATATATTAATGAACTCGACTGTACCTATATATCTTTGTACATTTTTGAACCCTCCCCCCCTCCTGACCTTGTGAAAATTACCACGGCCGAGGGCTGCATGTATTGTATATAACTAATTATTATGATCTAGATTCTAGACAGCTAAAAATGCATACGAAACATATTAAAAAGGTTCCAATAAAACACTAAACTGCCTCAGTGGCGCAGCGGGAAGTGTATACGACTGCTGTGCAAGAGGTCCCGGGTTCGATTCCCGGGTCGGGTGAAAATGGTATTGGACTTTTCTAACATGAAATTCCAGTATTGAGATTTTCCCGGAGTTTGGTAAACAAATGATCCCGGTAGATGACAATAGGCTCGCCTCCTATTTCATGGGACCAAACATAGCTGGCGAAATGTGGGTGTGAAACACCTCTGCCTACCCCTTCGGGGAAAAAGGCGTGAGCTATGTATGTATGTATGTAATAAAACACTAACATATATTAATAATACTTTTTAATTGTTACAAAACATAATTTTTCCGTTTCATTTCGAAATTAGAGATCAAACGATTTACAAAATTAACAGTCTTAGTTAAATACTGAGAGTAAATTAGATTATCAGTCGTTTTATACATATAGTTATATATAACGCTTTCATTTACATTCAAGTTGAATCAATAGATATTATACAGAAGACCATAGATATGTTTTGTTTTTGCTTGAAGTGTGAGTGAGGCCAGGCGACACAGGCCGCCAATATGGTGCGATTGACTTATGTCCGATATCAATAATCTATCTTCTAACTTTAGTAACCAAATCCACAGATAGATAGATTATTGAAATCGAGCGTTAGTAAGCCAATCATGTTCTTATATAATTAAATAATTATGTTTTTTCACCATTCAACCATTCGATCCCTATCGATCGATGACATACAAGTACAAGATATTATTTTTATTTTATTTTAGCTGGTACAATTCCCGGTTGCGAATTTCACAAAATCCTGCAACGCAGTTTTGTTTCTTCTTAAAATAAAGGAAGGTTTTAAATTATCTATCTCCAGAATTTAGAGTACTTTCCGACAAGCTGAAATTACAAAATTCCATCCTATATATTATGGATTTTCACAAAGCACCATCTAGTCCCAAATTAAGCAATATATTTGCTTGTGTTACGGATACAAATGTCTTTTTTGTAAATACATACATATTATAGATAAATTTCACCCAGACACAAATTACATTAAAAATTAAGTAATTTCCTTTCCTTTGGTTTACCATTTTAGATAAATGCCACATAAACGGAAAAATTTGAAAGAAAGTCTAAGAATTTCTTCGATGAGTTTAAATCTGAATCTTTCAAAATATTTTAATTTTTTTTGCACTCACCACTCGTATTCGTATACAATAATATAAAGTAATACTAATTAAATGCCGATATACTTGCTACACGTATCAAATTGCGATAATACAGTCACATATGAAAAGGGAAAGTTTTCAAATTTCTTAACAAAGTTGCCACGATGAAAGATATTGTACTAAAAATTTTGCTATAGGGCAACACTACGCTCTAGTATCGGCTGGCAACACTATAATATAGAGCTTCTAGAACAACCTAACGACGTTTTGTTCAACATTGTTGGGACAAATTGAACCTTATTATCTTCTAGAAACCACGGTTCGTCGTTGCATATGCGTGCATTCATTCATATTAATGTAAAATGAATATGTCTGTAATAAAACAGATGCGTATCCAGTTTTTAGTCCAGTAAAGAGGGAGGGGGAGTTCTAATAACATTGCACGTAGGAGGGAGAGGCAAATAATATATGTGTGTTCTACCGCCTGTATAATGGGTTGTGCTCTGAAGAACTGTTTGAGATGATGCCCACGGCCACCTTCTACCATCGCAACGCTCGCCATCGGCAGGGAGTTCATCCCCACACCTTGGAACCGAAATGGTCTCGTACCGCGCGGTTCCAGAGGAATTTCCTCCCAAGAACCATCAGGTTGTGGAATGAACTCCCTAACGAGGTTTTCCCAAGGGACTACAGTATGGGGTTCTTCAAAAAAGGAGTGAATAGGTTTCTTAAGGGTCGGCAACGCGCTCGTGTTGCCCCTGGTGTTGCAGGCGCCCATAGGCTACGGTAACCGCTTACCATCAGGCGGACCGTACGTCTGTTTGCCACCGTCGTGGTATAAAAAAAAAATCTTTTCTTTGGAACTTTAACATTGCTTTTTAACACGAACTGTGAACCGCAACAAAATATGTCGTATAAAGATAAAATACATCTTCTTCTTATCGTATGGGATTGAGGCAGACCAGGCAGACAGGTGTTGGAATTTATCAAGTCGCCCAGAAGGCTTCCAACTTGACTTAACGACTATCACATTAAGTGATAACCGGGACCAACGGCTTTACGTGCCTTCCGAAGCACGGAGACGCTCGAGAATGAAATTGCCACAAACGGTCACCCATCATGGACTGACTCGATGAAACATGATACAAGCGCCTCGATAAAATATATGATAATTAATAATCTGCATTGTTTAATTGATATAATGATGTAAGGTAGGTGCAAATTCCAGTTACCTCACCCTGCTCTCCTCCCCCCCTCTCCCGGGTACGCCCATCATGTAGGCGTTTCAGACTGATTATATTATTAGGGAGTTTTTTTGGTTATATTATGTAGTGTTGCCGTATAAGACAGAAATCGGTAATAATGTTGCCCTATTACAAAATATTTTCATTATTCACAGATTTATGCCAAACCAAATTAGCTAAGCAAGGAAAAATATTTAAGATTTTTTTTTTAGTCAAAATGGAATAAAATCTTGAATTTAAATATTTTTTCAGCATTATTTTTTTGGACTAATATAATAATAGTACTTGACCAATCGGGTATTCCCCGAAGAGGTGAGATGTATCGCACCTAAATTTCAACACATCTACACTAATATTATAAAACTGAAGAGTTTGTTTGTTTGAACGTTGGGATCTCAGGAACTACAAGTTTGATTTGTAAAGTACTTTTAGTGTTTGATAGCCCATTTAACGAGGAAGACCATAGGCTATATAAAATCACGCTACGGCCCATAGGAGCAGAGCAGTGGCCAAACAGTGATTAATCATAAGATTATTAATTCCTTGATATTAATTTGAGATTACGTTATACAGCACAAGTTCTAATTAGTGCATTTAATTCGCTTACAATCGAATAACTCAAAAACGTAAAGGCAAGCGTTATACATATTTAAAAAAAAAAAGATTTAAAAAAATAATTAAAACATTGTAAGTGTTTTATACAAAATGTAAAGACGTGAGTTATTTATATTAACAGCTATAAATCTAAGGCACTAACATAATGGCCTGTCTCATAATTGTTGTAAACACATATGGTCTAAGATCCCATTAAGGAATATATACCCTCATCTGTTATTTATTAGTGATAAGAAATAAATGATAGATAATATTCACATTGTCTTATTGCAAATAGGTTGCCTAGTTAAATCGCGCCCGGATTATATTTTATTCTTAATTTCCCTGGGTTCCCATACAGACCATACAGATCAAACCCATACGTGTGGGGTATCTATGGATAGGTCTTCAAAAATGATATTGAGGTTTCTAAGTTCATTTTCTTTTTAACTGAATAGTTTGCGCATGAGACACTTCCAAATTGGTAAAATGTATGTCCCCCCCTGTAAATAGGCTTTCATTTGATATTTTTTTCGGCTAAATAATTGATGAGAGCACTTTGTGAAAAAAATAAAAGGTATGGACTCCAATCTAATTCCACCATGCTGGAAATATCTCCAACAAAAAACTTTGCGCACAATATTAATATTATCCGGGCGCGATTTAACTAGGCAACCTATTTGCAATAAGTCAATGTGAATATTATCTATCATTTATTTCATATCACTAATAAATAACAGATGAGGGTATATATTCCTTAATGGGATCTTGTACTAATACACGTAAAAGACATTCTAAAGGGGTTATTACACTACACGATTTTCAGGGTCCCTTTAAGGCACCTTTTGAACACCGTGTAATGTAATATACAAATGAATCAATAGTATAAAGGGTCCCTGAATTTCGTGTAGTGTAATGAGCTCTTAAATCAGGGGGTCATTTTACCGGTGGGAGGGTTAATTTTACAACGGGCTACACTAAAATTATTTTTATTTTAATTTTTATGAATTTTGTTCAATATAATACCCTTAGTTATTCTTTGCGAGTCGACAACATAAACCTTTTAATTCTTACAATATATAATAATCGAAAAATAAAATGTCCTTTACGCCTTACAGTATCCATGATAAATTATTGAAACAGGCCCTAATTCTACAATCTAGTTGCTACTCGTCACAGCATCGCAGAACGTTTGTTTCAACAGATACTAAGGAATGTCGCTTACGCCATAAATATGAGTCATCTTAAGAGTTAAATTGAAGGTTGAAACAGACCTATTAATAAAAATAACTTGTATTTCTCCATAGCAAGTGAATTGTACCTATTATTTTTTATATATAAATTTACTATTAATGTCGCTTACTATGTAGGGTAACACCATAACGTGCATGCATTATGGTGTAAGCGACATTCAATATACGATATAACTAAATTATAATGGATACGAAGATAAAGTGACTCGTTTTCCTGGTGGCATAAGCGCCATAATATCAAGTAATCGTTTAAATCGTTCGATCAAGTATATGTGACAAATTTGTTTACTTAAGCCAAAAATATATTTTTGGTAATAACGTTCTTTGTAGCTTAGACGAGTAGTGCTATATTTTAATATATTGGATAGCATCAAAAATGGTGCCACCCCAAGAAATCGGTGGAAATACAGTCTTTATTTTGGAAATTCGTGGTTTCAGATTGTGTTGAACCCCTTTACATTCATATTTGAGGAAAATAATTTGTCGTGTAAAAAAGACAATAATTAAATAAGTAAGTAAGTTCTAAGATAAACATAATTATGTAAGACTTATATGAGAGATGTCACACTGCGGCGTTATGTACTTTTACATTTATGTAATTTTGGGTATTTCGTGGATTCACACCACGCTGTTCGGTGAATGGTGTGAATCGAACAAGGACCCTTTTTGAATTTTTTATTTTAGATCGGAGGTGTGAATCGGTGAGACAAATCGGATTAAGTAGAAAAGAGTTCTTCGGTGATTCATACCGTGGTGCGAAACGACAAAGTACAAAATAAATATTCGTCGATTACTGGTCCAAAACAACAAATTCAAAAAGAGTTCTTGTACGATTCAGACCGTGGTGAGAATCAATTAACTACCTCACACAGCTGCTCATCACCCATGGTAGTTGTGTTCTAGTTACAATATTCTTTTCAGAAGGGGTTCCACGAAAGTAAAAAATTACCAGAGATCTCTAACACTGAACTAAAAACCTAATTGCATGAAAAGGTACCAAAAATATACATTGTTACTTAAAATCTAAAGGTGGGTAATTATCTACAATTAATTATTCGACAGACAGACAATCTTATTTATAGCGTAAGCGACAGTTTACTCATAATTTATAACATTATACAATATAAAAAAGTAATAAGTGTCGCTTACGTTATTTTGCCATGTATAAAATATATTTAGTTGAGTATTGTAAGTACACTATAGCATTGAATATAATATTTTTAGCAAGTAAGTAAGTGTTCAATTATATGAACGTCGCTAAGAATATTACAAAAAATGCTATTTTGTGTATATATAAGTTGTAAAATAAATTTTAATTTGTTAAATTAGATTGCCCTATTTGCTTTGGCAGCTGACAGGATACCAAAGTGGCATGTCAGCTGACAATGACATACTGGTACACAAGGTGCTTCACACTTTACTTGAAGCATTCCTTGTTGTAGGAAGAAGGAAATATATGAGTTGGAAGTGTGTTCAGCTAAATTGGCTAGCCAATCTAATTTTAAGACTCAAAAATAGAATGAGTTGTTGGTATGTCTGTATGTCTCACTATATAGAACTACTTTCATGATTGCCGTCTGTCATTTGAGTGCCTTAATAAAAAAATACAGTCTTATTTATATGATGATGATTCTACTGGAATTTGTGTGTCTACTATAACTTGTTAAAATATAATAAAATGTTTAGAACAATGTGACGTCATTATACATATATTTTAGCAAATTATAGGTGTGATTCTAAGTTATTGTAATAATTAATTTTGAACTCTGCAGTTCACGACCTCACTGGTTGAGAAAGTGACCATTCTATCTCAAAGGTCTCGTACTAGGTCACACCATTGCATTGGAAAATCATCATAGGTCAAACGCTCTATGGTAGACAAAATTGTTAGGCTAATCCTATTGTAAAATGATGAATGAACTGCATTCTGGTTCCCAAAAGATAAGGCTTCAGGAAGAAACTTAATACAATTATCATCATCATGATATCAGCCCAACGACGCCCACTGCTGAACATAGGCCTCACCTAATTTACGCCACAGCGAACGGTCCTGTGCAATCAACGGCCGCCCGCAACCCTGACCAGGTCATCGGTCCATCTAGTGGGGGGCCGTCCCACGCTGCACCTTCCAATACTATATTTAGTGCATTGTTTTAGCATTATATTAACAAAGATATATTAATTGTTACAATAACCGCCGAACCTAAGGCGCTTACTGCAATAAAAAAGTTAGATACACTACAATCCGCGTACCATGAAAATAAATCGCATTTGCGATTTAAAATCGCACATGTGAAGTCTTACGTATATTTTGTACGCTATGAAGTGACCAATTAATAGAATTTCTTAGCGCTTAGCCTTAGATCTTTATATCTGCTGGACTGTATACAGGGTGGAATTTTGTCAAAATTATCTTTGACGTCATTTATTCTATAAAAAAGGAAGAACTAATTAGATTAGAAGATTGCTATATGCACGTGTTTGAAAGCAAATAAAAAAAAAAGTAAAACGAAAAAAAAAGTTGCGGCTTAACTGCGTGAGGCACTCGAATTACCACGTACGTAAGTTAGATTTTTATGCTTTTGTTCTTAATTATTTAACCAAGTTTGTTAGTAAGATTCGATCCATATGGTTAACCCTATCAATCAATGTCATAAAAGTACAGAATATTTTTTTTTTGGATTTTAGATTTAAAAACATAGGAATGTTTCCTTTGAGTAAAATTGACTATCTCTAGAGTACTTTTCCTCCAGGTGTCATTACAATATTCCACCCTGTATATATCCAAGAAATATCCCAGTAGAACCATTTGCTAACTGAACAATATCTAAGCAACGTTTTCATCTATAACTAAGTTATCATCATCTAAGTTATCACTAATACTGCTATCACAATCATCATCAAATTCATGTTCAGGTGTCGACACTCCTCTTAAAAAACTCTCCATACTAGAGAAGCTAACCATCAACTGTTTTTCAAATAAATTCGTATTAAAAATATTTTTTTCTACCGTGTCTTTTAATAGATTTGCTAAAATGGGATTTGATTTTAACATTTCCGGTTTAATTGTATTTAAATCGAAGTTTTCCTTACCACTCTGTGGACTGTTTCTATCTTTGTGAGTTCTTTTGTGTAGAATAAAAACATCGGGGTCTTTGAAGCACTTGGAGCAGTCGTCGCACTTATATGAACTAGAAACACTGTCCGTACTCTGTTGGTTGCTGTGTCCGTTAGGTTGGCTGTCTTCCTGTGTGTCCGTTTCATGGTCTGATTCATTTGATAAATCGTTTTGAGGCGGTGTTGAAGATTCAGCGGTCAGTTCTGGTTCTTCTGATGTTAATGGTGCGGGGAGTCCTGGAATATTTGTTATTGTGTGTAGGAATGTGATTTGAATGAAATAAAAATATTGCCTATTCACTAGCATAATCAGTATAAGTATAGATTGACCAAAAACTATTTGAAGTGGTATTTGAGCAAAACAATTAGTGTCATTTACATTAATTATTAAGCAATTTCCATCGCTTTGGTTTAACACTGCACACCGAATGGCAGGGTCGCGGGTTCAAGTCCCATAATAGGTTTGCATTTTTCCATTATTTGTTTAGCATTTATATAAAATTAGTGTCATTGTCATGTCGCTGTCAAGTAGTCATGTACTACTCTACAGTGTTCCTACATTCCACTTTTATTTTATTAAAACTAAACATAGCACATTTTTATTCAGTGTATAATAATAATAATAATATTCTACCACATTCACACAGCGCCATCTAGTCCCAAAGTAAGCAATTATATTTGCTTGTGTTATGGGTACTAAACAACTGATATACTACTTAAATACATTTTTTTTGTAAATACATACATATTATAGATAAATTACACCCAGACACAGAACAAACCTTTATGCTCATCACACAAAGATTTGTCCTGGGTGGTGATCGAACCCACGACCTCTGGCTTAGCAGTCAGGGTCACTTACCACTAGACCAACAAGCCAGTCACTGTCACTGTATAATTGACAATCCTGTATTCTGCATAAGAAGTAGTGGGTAATATGGTAAATATGGTCCCTATTACGGACCTAACATTGCTGGCGACATTTTGGTGTGATGAAAAGGTGATTGTAATGATTATGTAATTAAAAGAAATAATTAATTACCATTACAAATTCCACTAAGGTTTAGAGGGTCTGTAACGCCTGCGGCCTGCATTGCTAACATTGTTTGCATGTAAATAGCTTGGGCCAGTTGTTGTTGAATCTGAAATTAAAGCAACGCATAAGTTAAACTACACACTAACTATATTTTGTTTCTCTATATAAATCTATAATTCGTCATTCAGTCGTCTGTACTTTCATGCGTGAGTTCTTTTGAGGGTACTTCTGAGTTCTGTATTTCTTTTTTAATAAAAATGAAAAAATAATTTACTTGTTTGTGGTGTACTGTTGTGATTTTTAGTAATAGTAGCACATTAAAAAAAAAAAAATTTTATAAAAAAAAAAATACTACTGATATTATTGAGCTAGAATGAATAAAATAAGTTATGAATGAAAAACTACAATTGGTTTGTGAATGTAACCAATATATCAATATTTCTTCCTTGATATGATATATATATCTTATATTCAGAGTGCTATGGCGCGTGTTAGGAGAGGCCTACGTCCAGCAGTGGACTGCAATAGGCTGAAATGATGATGATGATGATATAGATTGATGTTGATATTTTAATAAATATCAACAATATATAATATTAAACCCACTTGACCGTTCTTCCAAACCTAATTAAAACATGAGAGTAGCTTACCTGATTTCCGGTCAATTTTGTGCCTTTGTCTCTTTCTAACACGTCTACCTGTCTCTTTCTATGACGTCACGTCCTCTTTTATATGGCGGGGGAGCGCTTGCGCGCCTTTGAAATCTTTTTTGATCATTGGCGTCTTGTTTTTCGGTCGGAACGGTCGTGAACTCTAGAGCATAGCTTCACAGACCGAAAATACTGTGCCTAGTTTATTCTATACCAGTGAAGGTGACTATTTCACTATAGGTTGATATTCATATAACATTGTGTAATCGTGTTAAGTGTGTACGAGTGCAGGGGGGCCGGGTGAGTCCTCTTTATAATCACTTATGCATAAAAATAACTGTGTTTGAACCATATACGTGCACAAGGCACTATTGTAAGCGTAAATATCCTAATTTACTGCTCAATACAACATTTTAAACAATAACTTACGCCATCTTGATGTATTAACATAACCTCTCTGCAACATGTGTTTTTACACGCATTTAGTTTTTAATAATTACATTTACAATTTATTGGTTCAATTGTTAATGGTGTTACCTTTCGTTTATGTTCATAAATAACGGTGTGACCTTTCGTTTTCAACATTTATATCTAGTAACTATACAACACGTGTTTTTTACAAACATTAGGTTTTTATAAAATACTACAATTAATCGGTTTAAATTTTAATGGTGTTACCATTCGTTTTAATAGTAATTGTATCTAGGAATAATGGATTTGGAAGCGTCTACCAGTAAAAGTGTATTAGAACAAACGGAGCCTAAATTAAAACGGAAAAGAAGCGAGTCAACTGGCACGGACTCTGATAGTTCTTCATCGTCATCAAGCTCCGGCTCTTCGGATGTGAAGCATAAACGATCCGCTCGTAAATCAAAGGCTAAAAGGAAACGCCGTAACCGTAAGTTTGACAAATTATTAAAAGAAGTTGACGAAATTAAAAAACATTTGCATGCATCTGGCTCACATGAGGCCTACTCACACAGCGAAAGGGCTCATGATTCCTACTTTCATAATGAACAAAGTGATGGCTATTCTGACTACGTTGACCTTAATGCAAGCAATGATCTTTGTAATGAGACGGGTACATCTCCAACGGAGAAACCTGTAGAGCTCAACCTGGCCTTGGGTACAAAGATCCAAGAGCCTGCAGTGCCAGCAGCATGTCCCGAGTTCATACAGCAAGTGATCGACATACAGAGATTCGGTAAGGAAGAATGGAATAGTGTGAGATATGCCGATGTCCAGAAACAGTACGTGCGCGGCCCAGGCTTCACCGCCCTACAGGCTAATGATGAAGTGCGACGTTATGATTTGTCACGAATGGATAACTCTATGGAGAAGTCATTCGCTGGTATTACGTATGCGCTTCTAAATCAACGCAGTACTCTTCAAAAAGAGTTTACTGAGTTCTTGACATGGGCTCACCAGCAGGACTCATTGTCATATAACACAATTTACGAGAAAATTAACAATATTTTCACCACCGGTGATTATTGTAAAGTGTTTAACGATACCCTTCAGATGGTATGCGGCCACAGGGCAGAAATTATTCAGCGCAGGCGAGAAACTATCCTCGCTAGTGTTAAAGACGTGTATCATAAAAGCGCTTTTCGGAAAATACCCCCATCAACGGTCAACCTTTTCGAAGCGGACAAATTTAGCGCGGTATTGGAGAAGTCTGGTGGAATGAAAAATGTTTTCTGGCCTAGTAATAAGGATCGAAAACCACCTGCAACGCAGACCGATCCTAATCCTGGCCTTATACATACATCGGAATTAACCCGTAAATACAAAGCAAATGCGCATACTAGAGCTACCAGTTCCAGAGGCAACGCCTCGAGAAACACATCAAACCGGGGTTCATTTCAAGCCAGTAAGCGCGGCAGATACCGGGGTGATAAAACCTCCTCAAGGGAAACAAGATTACCCTCTCCAAGTTCCCACCGGGATCGGAGAGGTCAACAACGACGCCGCTATTGACAATACCAGGATTTTCGTCGCCGGCCGTCTCCAGTCGTTTTACAAGGAGTGGGAATACTTGGGAGCACCAGATTACATTTTGAGAATGATAAAAGGCTATCATATACCCTTCGTGGAGAAGCCCCCCTTATACCTACCCAACAAGCTCAGCAGAGCTACGCAGCCATCATTAGAAATGGACCAAGCCATTCAGAAAATGATGAAACAAGGGGTTCTCGAAACGGTACACTGCTCTCCGAGCTACATCTCCCCTATATTCTTAAGACCAAAAAGCGACGGCACTCAACGACCTATATTCAACCTGAAACATCTGAACAGACACATAAAAGCCGACAAGTTCAGGCTAATAAATGTACAGCGAGTGCCCGACTTCTTACAACCTTACGACTGGATGGCAAAATTAGACATTCAGCAAGCATACTTTCACCTGCCTGTAGCTACAGCTCACAGAAAATTCCTTCGGCTGCTATACAAAGGCAAGCTCATGCAAATGACATGCCTCCCGTTCGGTCTAAGTTCGGCGCCGAAAACTTTTGCAAGCATTTCCAATTTTATCGGCGAGCTCTTGCGGAACCAGGGACTACGCATCCTCATATACTTGGACGATTACTTCCTAGTAAATCAAAGTTATCAGCTGCTCACAGATCACATTCAGTTAGCTGCAAGAATGCTAGAGAGCTTGGGCTGGATGCTGAACCTAGAAAAGTCAGTCACGAGGCCACGCAGAGTCATAGAATTCCTAGGCGTAGTCTGGGACCCCTGGCAAAACGTGAAATACTTACCCCAACGATTGTCAAGCAAAGTAGAGAGTCAAGTCTTGAAATTGGTACAAAAGGAAAAAGCAAATTCTCTCGAATTACAAAAAGTAATCGGGACCGTCAATTTTGCCAGTTTTGTTGTTCAGAGAGGCCGCCTGAACCATCGTTACCTTCAAGAACAGCTCATCAACACATTGAAGGCACACATTCGGAAGGCTTTACCCCTGTCGAATGGGTCAATAAAGGAACTCAAGTGGTGGCACGAAAACTGCACATCGGGCTCCAGAATACACATTCATGCCCCAGTACATCACTTGGTCACGGATGCCAGCGATGCGGGATGGGGCGCAAAATTAAACAACGAAAGCCTGGCAGGGTTATGGACGTCGGAGCAGAGACATCTCCACTCCAACCAAAAAGAGATGCTGGCAATCCTCAACGTCCTCAAGGATCAATGTCAGCTCCTAGCCTCGAAGGCACTTCACGTTCAATGCGACAATCGAACAGTAGTGTCATACATCCGGAACGAAGGGGGTACCCAATCAAAACCGTTGATGAAACTAACCAGAGAAATCTTCACTCTTCTCGATCAACACAATATACACATCGACATCTATCACATACCAGGTCAGTTCAACACGCATGCGGACAGACTGTCACGAAGTCGGGCACCACCGGAATGGCATCTCCTTCCGGAAATAACAAAGATCGTGTTTGCCAAATGGGGAACACCGCAAATAGATCTATTTGCCTCGAGTCAAGCTCATGTGGTGAGACCGTACGGAACCTTGAACCGTCAAGACAAGAACGCGAGTGTTCACGATGCGCTAAGCAGCGACTGGGATTACTCCTTAGCGTGGGTGTTCCCACCCCCGTATCTAATACCCAGAGTGCTTGCCCACCTGAATCTGGCTCGAGGAGTATATCTGGTTGTAGTTCCACGTTGGGAAAGAGTATTCTGGAGACCAGATCTGAAGAGCAGGTCTCTATCAGCCCCGTTCACTGTAAGAAACCTCAACAAGGTACTGGTGGATACATCAACGGGGCTGCCTCCTCCGAACGTAACGGAGATGACACTCGAAATATGGCGCTGTGGGGGTGGGAAAGGTACCTAACAGATTGGTCCGAAGATCAAAGATCATTGCTGACGTCAGGCTGGCGGCAGTCAACCCTAAATACTTATCGGCCTGCGTGGAATCGATGGTTACGTTGGGCACAAAACAACGAGGTTGACAGCTGTAAACCCACGGGGTCGGACCTTGCAAGATTTTTATCAGACTTGCACCAAAAGGAGAAACTTGCCCCAAGTACAATTTTAGTTCACAAATCGGTCGTTTCCACCTTTTGCGACCCAAATAATCGTCATAGACTCAGCTCACACCCACTTGTACAACAAATCTTAAAAGCCATAGTGTTGGCCAAGCCTAGGATTCCAAAACCACCTATCTGGGACATTGATATTTTGGTTGATCATATGGCAACTAAGAATCCTGAAACAACGAGTTTTTATCAAGCTTCAAGTCAAACAGCAGCTATTCTTCTACTATGTTCGGGTCGCCGGATTCATGATTTGACTCTGCTAAAAATAAATCCTGAGCAGTGTGTCATATCTGATGACTATGTGATCTTCAAACCCAGCTATGGTTCCAAAACCGATACTGCAAAACACCAGCAGTCAGGTTGGAAGTTGATTAGAAACTCCACTAGTAGAACTTTAGACCCTGTTCACTGGATTCGAACGACGATCAAATTATCTGAAAATAGAAGAATTAAAGCGGATGGAGATAATAGCCTGTTCTTAACAACAGTGGGACAACCAAAAGCAGCATCAAGAACTGTGATCTCCGGCTGGATTAAGCGCATGCTAAAGGAAGCAAAAATTGATGCAACACCGGGAAGTTGACGGTCAGCCGTAGCATCTAAGAATTGGGTAGAAAACCTCCCCCTGGCTGAGATCTTGTCCAGAGGAAATTGGAAATCGGCTAATACTTTTAAAAAATATTACCAACGAGAAATTATAGAACCGCCAAATACTGGCAAATCATCAATTACTCGGTGTTTCACACCTTTTGATTAAATTATTACTTCGTGCATCGTAGTTTTTTGTTAAGCTGTGAATCAAATAAAGTTTCTATATTCATCAAAGTCTTTGTTATCTATTCTGCTACCTTTATAGGTACTTATTTACAAGATGAAACTAGTATTCACATTGACGTCCTCTTTCACCAGGCGAAAACAAACAAATCTCTCATGTTTTAATTAGGTTTGGAAGAACGGTCAAGTGGGTTTAATAGAGACGTTTTACCTTACAATAAAACGTTTATTAAACATACTTACCTTCTTCCAAACCTAATAATTCTAAACCCTGCCTGGTGATAAACATTCGATCCAATGATCAAAAAAGATTTCAAAGGCGCGCAAGCGCTCCCCCGCCATATAAAAGAGGACGTGACGTCATAGAAAGAGACAGGTAGACGTGTTAGAAAGAGACAAAGGCACAAAATTGACCGGAAATCAGGTAAGCTACTCTCATGTTTTAATTAGGTTTGGAAGAAGGTAAGTATGTTTAATAAACGTTTTATTGTAAGGTAAAACGTCTCTATTTTTTTACTTCCAAGATCCCTACGCTACCCTAAAAGAATGTTACAATTACCTGTGGATCTATAGCAGGCACATTGGCAGACATGTTGCTCATCCACGCACCCGATTGTCTCCTCTGGTATGAAGCCGGGGTATCGGATGGCAAGTTCTGTGATGGTATTGCATCCTTCCGCAGGGTTCTCCATTGACCTGTAAGAGTAAACAACATTTTTATAGCATAAGCTGTAAGACGTAGTATGGAATATGCAATAGATGGACCGATAACCTTATGAAAAAGAAGTGAGTAAGGATATGGATGATTCTGCTTCAGTTGTGTACAGCACATGGACTATCGTGGTATGTGTTTGGTGTGGATACTCACCTAAATAGAGTTATATCTTCTCTAGAAACTTAGCCTATTTTTAAATGTGGGAAAGATTTTTTAAGCACATAATATCTAGGTGTATTCACCACAGCCAAAATAGCTTCCACAAAAGCAGATACTGGTTATTTAATGAAGCTGTACTTTCAAAATAATAATAACAGAAATAGTGTATAATAGGTTTTCACGGAATTTAGGTGGGTATGTACTTTAAAAGGCCACGATATCGTATCCTCGGCCTAATTATATGTTTATCTGCTACAAAAAACAACACGCTTAACTGTACCTTTATTCTTTCCAGCGCTTGTTATTGTGTAATCCTCAGGCTTGAAGTGCAGACTGCACACTTTAGAGTATTTTGTGTAAGGTTTCCCTCTTTTTAATATGTTATTCCACAGTTTAGCAAGTTCTTCATCACGGGGAAACTGATGGAAAGAAACGTTCTTCGCTTTACCAGCCATAGATGTGCATCTCGGCACAGTGCAGTAATAAGGCATCTTGTTAATGCAAAGCTCGTTCAATTGCACAAATTAACATATCTAAGCAATTATCCTGTTATTAAATACAGTTGTATTATTTTATAAAAACAAACAAAACTTCGCGCATAAACACCAAGCTCCGACATTTATCAAAGCTGAAAAAAATAGAGCAGCAAAAAATTTAGTTGTCTATGATCGAGACGACTAATCGACTAAAGTTTAAAATAAATAAATAAAATTATATCTGAATATGGGACGGTGCATAATTTAAACTAGGACAATAAACTTGCTTTTTATTTATGCCTTCCCTGTTTATTTGTGTACTTTTAAATTAAAATATACATAGGGTAGTATTTTATAAAATTAAAAAACAAATCAAGATTTAAAAAAAATTCAACAAATTCGCTTTACCTAGATGGCGCTATTATCTTAGACCAAAAAAATCGTTGTTGATCAATAATTCATACTTTTCAATGATCAGTTTTATAATAAAAGCTACAAAAGTTTAGTTTGCTTAATTTGATAATATTTAAAATAAGTTGAATATCATTTAAAAGGCTCTAGGTCAATCCAGTGTCCATGACATATTAAATAAAAAAATAATAAATGTCATATAGATGTCAGTTTGACGAACAGGAAAAACGCTTGCATTGTTTGAAAGTTAATGCCATTTGTTTGTTAGGTCAGTAGGTAGTCGATTTTCGTTGGCTGTACATGTATATATCGCGGCATATCTAAAAAACGAACGACGTCAAAATTTCGTCTATGGTACATAATAGTGGCCATTTTTTTTTAGGAAAAAAAGTGGGAAGGGAAAAATAGATGTCAAATAATTCAAGGCTACAGTGTGATGATTCCATTTTTTTCCAAACCAACGTGATAACGTTTTCAACAAATAAAATAAATAAGTTTATAGTGTCCGGGACTTAAGCTTATATTCATTTTTAATGTGTTGTGTTAGTTTCGCCGACTGTAAACACAGTTAACGCTGAAAGATAGCTACGAAAGTAAGATGGGCTATTATTGTACGGTCCCGCAGTGCACATCGTTAGCCGGCAAGACGAAAAATGTGAAGTTCCACAGGTTTCCCCGCGATGAGACTATGGCAGACAAGTGGAACCTGATTTTGAAGCGGGGAAAACCTTACACGAAATATTCTAAAGTGTGTAGCTTGCACTTCACTCAGGCAGATTATAACGTCACAACTATGGGTAAGAATAAAGGTATTTCGGGTTTTTCCACGTCTCGTCAAAACATAATAATATTTCCTTTGGATGACTCATTTACCACTCTCTTGCTTATTTATTTTGCCTCCAACAAGGCTTTTTTAATGTTTTTATTTTCGTAACTAACCATACTTTCGTTTCGCCGAAAGCTTGTGTATAGCATGTTCATTGTCATTTTTGTTTTTTTTTGCATAAAATTTGCAGACAATGGTAGAAAATGTCAAATTTAGCAATGACGCCTTTTACGTGACAATATAGTTGTCGAAATTAATAACGATTATGTATTGTCTTGTGTTTCATCTATTATGACGAAAATTTGGCAAATTTATATGTTATATATTAACCTAAAAATGACCACCAAATTAGTTTTTTTGAGTAAAAATGGCTGTTTTTTTACAATATGCATTGTTTTGAACATGGTACATAAAGTTAAAATAATTTAATAATACAAGTTAAATTTAGGATATATATTATTTTGGTGTGAAATGTATTATTTTGTTCACTGTGACTCATACTTAACTTGCAACATTGCAAACAACAATTTTTTTTATCTTGAATCAAGCGTATTACATAAATGTCATAAATCTTTATAATATAGGTTTTCAGACAAAGACAATTTGTTATACAACCTATTGAAACTTAAAATATGTTGTTATTGTTGCCTCATCTGTTAGTTTGGAAGACAACTGTTATGTTATTTTACTTGAAAACTTCTGGAATTAAATCTTTGTGCAAGTTGTGATTTATTAAATAATTAATTTTCCTATGAGATTCTTATATGAAATCTAAAATAGACTTACGGATTTTGAAATTGAATAAGAATTTTATTAGGTTGAATCTTACAAGTAATTTGTTTCAGATTTCTTTACTCTCTCATTCACAATACATTCCTTGTCCACAATAGACCCTGTTGGCATGTTACCGAGTGGCCCATGTTTGCCACATTCACCAACACAATAAAATCCTATTTCACCATTATTTACCTAACGGCAATAATTAATTTTCACCAAAAATCTCCATTTACAGCCATCCACACAACTCTGATTGCCTGTCATCATACATCATAGCCCATTGCAGATTGGTAATAATGTACAAAATTTCCCTCCAAAACTGCGGCACTTAGACTGGAGATGTATTTTAAACTTTTGAATGACTCGCCATAAAGGCATTTCAAGAAAACCTTATTTCTATATGATTTAATGTCTTTATCATGTATTTTTATAGTACACTGGGTACTGTCGGCTATAGCCGTCAGCCTCGCACAGGGCATGCTAGCCTTGTCAAAAGTTGTTGGCGTTCAAAATTATAACTGTGCAGCGATTTAAACACTTGTTATTTTAAATGCATGTCAGTATAAAGTAGCCTGTCTGTCCAGACCATAATTTATTTTTTGTATGCAAAATTACACATCTTTAGGCCATTGTGCCATGATTGAGTAATAAATATCCTGCCATACATCCTAACTTTCGCATTATTTATAATATTGGTAGTGCTCTTTACTTAGCTGATCCCACTCTAAGCTAGTTGACTACTTCATTAATTAATAATATAGGATTTGACTGGATATTCAGATTGTATTCCTCTCCCGCGAAACACAGAAACCGTCTCTGTTCAGTTGTGGGTAAAAATACGTCGTCCTAAGATTCGAAAAGTTTACGATCCGGGAGCAATCCAACGAGTCAGAATCAAGAGACAGAGCCTTCCTCCATAAATGGACATCCAATAAAATAATATTTCAATCATTGTTCATGAGATTAGTGCATTTGAACATAAAAAAATTGAGCTTTATAATATTAGTTGAGAATTGAGATAGGTATAGAAATAATAGGTAGTTATATATTAGTGCCTAGTAACAAATTTTCATTAGATTATATTTACAAACAATATAGTTTATACCTACTATTCAAAGTTTATTAGAACTACTTACTATGTAAAGACACATCTTCGTGTACAATATATTACATCTAAGATCTGCCCTCGATTCACTGACATAGCGATCATCATCATTTCAACTCATAGACATCCCACTGTTGGGCTTTGGTCTCCTCTAAAGAATGTGGATGGAATTTAGCTTAACCACGCTGGCCAGATGGGTTTTTTTTCGAATTTTCCTTATCTTGCAGTGCTCTTGTTTGCATAAGGTTAAACCGTTAGTCGCCTGTTATGGGACCCACGGGTTGAGATGTGATAGTGACATTATGTATTTTTAATTCGGCATGACACAGAAAATCATCAACTCACATAGTAAGTCCATAAAAATATATACTCGGGCTGAATTGTTTGTATACAAGTAATTTTCAATTGTATTTTAAGATTTCATTTATATCATCAGCAGCTCATTAATATCCCAATGCTGGGCTCGGGTCTCCTCGCCTCTATCCAGAGAGGGTTTAGACCATAATTCAAACACGCTAGCCTAATTCGGGTTGGTGGATCAGACATACACTTAGAATTTCTACTACGTTACGTACGTTGGGTTTCCTCACGACGTTTTCCTTCATCGTCAGCAGGTGGTAAGTCACATGACTAGCACATATAAATTCCACATAGGAATTCCACGTTGGTACTGCCGGTTAGAACCAATATTTATTATGCTAGATTTCAATTTTAAATTTTGTATCTATATACACCCATCCATACTTTAGCCGCGCCTTAGTTGCTCGGTCAGTTTGTTTAAAGATCATTGACCATGATAATAACATATAATGTTTGTGTCAATGTACAATAAAACAATTGCTATTGTAAACTTATGGTGAATAATATATATCATTTATATTATATAGGTAATAATAAAAATATATAATGTCTGACAATTTATTATATATTTATATTTGACTGGCCTGTTGGTCTAGTGGTTAGTGACCCTGACTGCTAAACCGGAGGTTGTGGGTTCGATCCCCACCCAGGACAAATCTTTGTGTGATGAGCATAAAGGTTTGTTCTGTGTCTGGTTGTAATTTATCTATAATATAGACTGTCACCGTGGCGCAGTGGTTAAGGTGGTCGCCTCGCCACTACATCGCAGTGCTGGGTGACGTGGGTTCGATTCCCACACGAGACAAATATTTGTGTGATTCATAGATATTTGTTTCTAGTCTGGGTGTACTTTGTGTCCGTTAGTTTCATGTTTGTAAAGCTCCCCGCGACACAGGGCTTGTTCCCTAGTGCGGGCGTTGTCTTTTAAAAAAAGAAAGAAAGAAAAGAAAGAAAGAATATGTATGTATTTACAAAAAAAATAATGTATTTAAGTAGTATATCAGTTGTTTAGTACCCATAACACAAGCAAATATAATTGCTTACTTTGGGACTAGATGGCGCTGTGTAAATGTGGTAGAATATTATTATATTATTATATTATATTATATACTTGTAAGGGAGGATAGAAACAATTAAACTGAGATTTTATTTTATTATTGAAGTCGCGCGGTGCTTTGATTCCGTCGTTCTTTATTTGGCCACTGCTTATTTCCTATTGGCTGTAGCGTGATGTTATATAGACTTTAGCCTTCCTTCATATATAGGCTATAGGACACTAAAAGAATTTTTCAAATCGGGCCAGTAGTTCCTGAGATTCTAGTGTTCAACTAAACAAACAAATTCTTTAGGTTTATAATATTACTAGAACGCCGTCGTTTTTTCTTTGACCACTGCTCAACTCCTATTGGCTATAGCGTGATGTTATATAGCCTATAGCCTTACTCGATATATAGGCTATACGACATTAAAAGAATTTTTCAAATCGGACTTTTCGTTCCGTTCCGACCGCTTAGAATGTCGAATCAAGGGGTAGGTCGTAGGACATACTTGTCTCCCTTCAACTAAGGAGTTCTAGATACCCATACTCACTAGCAGAAACACAACACAATCAACGTAGTCAAGTTATTCTCGTGTATAGGTTGGAGGTACTTCCTCATCTATATATATAGGTATATAATCTAACGGTGTAGTGCTCTGCTGCATCACTTTACACGCTACCTGTAACCTGTAACTATCCATTTTATTTAAAAAGAGTGGCGTGAGTTTCTTGCCAGTTCTTCTCATAGCTCCACCCCGTCAGCGAACTGGTCGTAGGCAAATTTGCTGACACTACTTTTCGGATAACCTGTTACATTCTTGTGACTTTCATAAGTGTTACCTTGTAACCTAGATGAATAAATGAGATTTCATTTCATTTCTCAGTTGAGGTTCTTATCATTTGTGAAAAAAGCGACCAAAAAGTCCAACTTTTTTTTTTGCATATTGCAATCGGCCATCGTGTAGTCTTTGGCAAAATGCACGTAACGTAAGTATCGTCAGGAGTAGTGTACTGTGGGCATCTTGTGTCGTACCGGGTGAATTGCGTTTTTGCCATACTTATTACTGGACTGAATCAGAAACAATAGGGCCCTGTAATTTTTTTAAATTTTTGACCGCGGTGCCTTCTTTCTAATTGGATTAGATCCTATACAGATTATTTTTGTCTCCCACTTTGCTATGCAAGGAAGTGCAGTGCAGCAGACAGTGCAGGTTTGCGGGTTCCAAGACAGTAAGTTAGACATTCCCTGGGAATCCTGAGTGTCAGAACTGCATGTTTGCAAGGGTATTGCTGTTAATTCTGGCTTGTGCTGCAGTGGTGTGTTTGAGGGTGGGACTATCCAGTACAGAAGCGAACTGTATCACAGCAGAAACGAGATGTGATAACATTATATTGTATACAATTAGTACAATTGCAGTATTTATAATATGCTATATTGCGTACGTCTCCAGCGTTCGTCTATTAAATTATTTATAACACACCTCTTCTGTGAAGTCTTAATATTGTGATTCCATTTTCTATCATCATCATATCAGCCCAATAACGTCCACTGCTGGATATAGGTCTCACCTAATTTTCGCAACAGCGAGCGACTTTGTACCACTCGCAACCTTTACCAGGTCGTCGCCGTCGGTCTATCTGGTGAGGGGTCGTTCTACGCTGCGCTATATAAACTCCCATTTGACCCAAAGTTATTTTTCAAAATGTTTCAGTGCTCTTTTTACTTTTATAACTAGAAGTGCGCGGGGCTTCGCTCCCGTTGGCCTTTATTTGGCCACTGCTCAGCTCCTAAATGATTTTTGCAAATTGGACCTGTAGTTCCTGAGATCATAGCGTACACAAACAAACTCTTCAGCTTTATAATATTCATATTACCAAAGATAAGTCTAATTTTACTGGCGCTTCAGTGGCGCAGCAAACAAATCTAATGAAAGGATATGAATAATTGTATAACCTTTTATTTCTTTTTTTTTTTTAAAAAACACCAAATTGAAAGTGAAAGACAAATTTGCATGTTTCATATTGCTTAGTTATTTTTGTACTAACATCAAATCTTCGTAATTTTTAGTTTAAAATCTCAATTAGTTTGCCGCGGAACGTGTGTTCATAGTGCTTGGCACAATAAAATCATAATAATCGCACATTTTATTTATAAAATGTTAATAATCGATATCTAAATATTGTGATTTTTATTACGTAGAGAATTATTCATTTTACTTTAGATTTGCATTTTTTTATAAGTGACGAATCAAGCAATCGATCATGTCAATACAGTTTTCGTCAGACGCATATCGATTCGTCAGCTCGATAAGACGAATTGTAGATAGACACAAAAGTTCGTTTAGTGAAGATTTTAAAGTATTAAGTTTGTTTTATTCTTATACTAAAAATTGAATCGATTTTTCCTTTAACGGAAATTGTATCGTTACATTTTACAATACTTAGGTTATTCAATCGACTTTTTTTTAAACCGATTTTCCGTTTATAAATCTATACACTTCAAATCCTAAACTTTATTGGAATCAAGTTATCATGTGCGTACTATAAACGCAGGTAATACCGTTTTGTAGAAATTTGAAGCAACTTTATTTTAAAGATCTGTTCTGTCAAGTGTTGTTTACCAAGGGAAGCTTGTCTTCCTAATATTTTTTTGTCTAGGCGTTTCTGCCATACATATTACTGGAGTCCGACTTGGTTCGCATAGGTCCCGTAAATATTAATTCATCCGTGTAGATGTTTTGAGACTTGGTCGTTTTGAGATTTGAACGTTTTGCAACCATATGTATGAGTACGTTTCCGGCGAATGTGGATTTCACTTTGTGGAATTTATATGTACTAGTCAAATGACTTATCAACTGCAAGGAGAATATAGTGAAGAATCCCACATACCCTAGAAGAAATTCTAAGTGTGTGTCTGATCCACCAACCCGCACTAGACTAGGGTGTGTGAATTATGGCCTAAACCCTCTTAGCTCTCTAGATAGAGGAGAGCCCAATGGAGAGACAGTAATGGGTTGCCAAAAGAAAGAGATTCCTTTCTTGTAAATTTGTTCATGAAGACCGTTTTATTTTGCACGTTAAACTTTTGAGTCCAAATTAGTTAATACCTAGTTCTATGTTTTTACTTTGCCGTGTAGTGACGGATTAAGAATACATAATGTCACTATCACATCTCAACCCGTGGGTGTCGTAAAAGATGACTAAGGGCAGGCTCTGGGGTGAACTTCCTACAGCGGTTTTTCCTGAGCGCTATGGCATGTCCAACTTCGAGGTTTAGAGAGAGCTATTCTCTCAGCGGCTTGGCTGTGCCCCTGACATTGCCAACGTCCATGAGCGGCGGTAACCACTTACCATCAGGTGGGTCGCTTGCTCATCTGCCACTACAGGCAATAAAAAAAAAGGACAAGAGCACTGAGAAAAAGAAAATTCGAATCGAACCGTATAGTAGGCTAAATTCTCTCCACATCCTTTGGAGGAGACTAGGAGACTTGTTTCCAGCTGTGGGAGGTTTATGACTTGAAATTATAATGATGATGATGATGATGTTCCATGTAAGGTTGTTTTGAACAGCACTTTCATGTGTATAAAATATGTAAAAATAACATTTTCTCATAATCTAAAGCATCAATCACTTCTCTATCAATATACATTGTTTCTTCTATAATAAATGTATTAATCATTTTTATTTTATTAGTGACCTATTGTATTCTGTTGGTTTAGATTATGTTCTATATAACAATGGTCTCATTTCTTATAATTAATTATATTTTATCTAACATATAGACTTATAGAGAGTGCGAAGAATATACTCATAAAAATATTGTTCTATGATAGTTGATTATTTACCTTGTTCGATTGCTATTTCTTTTATACCACGACGATGGCAAACAGACGTATGGTCCGCCTGATGGTAAGCGGTTACCGTAGCCTATGCATCACGAGCGCGTTGCCGACCCTTAAGAAATCTATTCACTCCATAATTAACAAATCATCATTACCAATCCATTAATGTCCCACTGCTGGGCTCTAGAGAGCTGAGAGGGTTTTTAGGCCATAATGCAAACACGCTGGCCTAGTGCGGGTTGGTGGATCAGACATACACTTAGAATTACTTCTAGTGTATGTGGGTTTCCTCACGATGTTTTCCTTCACCGTTAGCAGATGGTAAGTCACTTGATTAGTACATATAAATTTCACAAAATGAAATCCACATTGGTACTGCTGGTCGGAATCAAACTGGGACTGCGTGTTTAGCAAGCCGGTCTCTAATCCATTCAGCCACCATCGCTTGTAATTGACAAATCTATACTAATATTATAAAGCTGAAGAGTTTGTTTGTTTGAACGGGCTAACCTCAGGAAACACGGGTCCGATTAGAAAAATTATTTTAGTGTTGGATAGGCCATTTATCGAGGAAGGTAATAGGCTATATAACATCACGCTACAGCCAATAGGAGCAGAGCAGTGGCCAAACAAAAGCGACGGGAACGAAGCCCCGCGCAATTTCTAGTAATGATTAAATGCTTGTTAATTGTCACCGAATAACTAACAATTACCTAATTAATAAAAATGGCGAACAGACATTCGGACCGCCTAATGGTAAGGGGTTAAAAAAAAAACCTATAGCGCCTGTAATCTACAACTCTGTGTTGCCACACACAAATTTTTACATAAGAATTCTAAAAAGTGTAGAAAACATATTTTTTAAATATAGCTCCTTGTAAGTAAGTAAGCTATGGTGGCTGAATGGATAAAAGACCGGCGTGTTAAACACGCGGTCCGAGTTCGATTCCGACCAGCAGTACCAATGTGGATTTCACTTTGTGGAATTTATATGTACTAGTCATGTGACTTACCATCTGCTAACGGTGAAGGAAAACATCGTGAGGAAACCCACATACTCTAGAAGAAATTCTATGGGTATGCCTGATCCACCAACCCGCACTAGGCCAGCGTGTGTGGATCATAGCCTAAACCCTCTCAGCTCTCTAGATAGAGGAGAGGAGACCCAAGCCCAGCAGTGGAACATCAATGGGTTGCTGATAGCTCCTTGTACACTAAATTGCGACGTTGCTCTGTTTGTAAATACGCTCTGAAGCTAATTTAGCTTACATTCCTGTTAAAATCTTATTACCCTCGCAAATAAAATTGGGGTCGATAATGTTACCCTTAACCTGATGTTGAAGATTATTAATATTTTGCTTACGTTATATGAATTACATAATAATTATTACATAACATTACACTATCCGTATATATAAATATATATTTACAAGTTTTTATCGTGGCTTCTGTTGATAATAAACAACAAATCTATACTAAACTGAAGAGTTGGTCTTTTAGTGTTATAATAATAATAATATTCTACCACATTCACACAGCGCCATCTAGTCCCAAAGCAAGCAATTATATTTGCTTGTGTTATGGGTACTAAACAACTGATAGGTATACTACTTAAATACATTTTTTTTTGTAAATACATACATATTATAGATAAATTACACCCAGACACAGATCAAACCTCTATGCTCATCACACAAAGATTTGTCCTGGGTGGGGATCGAACCCACGACCTCCGGCTTAGCAGTCAGGGTCACTAACCACTAGACCAACAGGCCAGTCAAAGGTAATAGAGCCGAGTTAGAGTTATAGAGCCCATTTACCTGGGAAGGCTATATAATCTGGGCTGAATAGTACTCATACATATAGATCCTCGGGAGCTTAGGCCCCAGCATCAGCTAGTCCGGCCGTTTCGGAGTTTAAAGACACGGTCTACCTTTATCGGCTGTAATTTTTATATTGCAAACAGACACTTGAATTTTATTTGTTAAAGTTTTACTTGGGTATAAATATAGTATGAACAGACACAAATTTCACCCAGACTCGTAACAGATACCTGAAAGAAAGAGAAAGAGTCATTTTGAAAGAAGTTTGTAATTACAAAACATTTAACTCGTAAGAAAATAAAAATTCATTAGTTTTCGACATCACATGTTAGAACATGTTTCTGATTATACATAAGTATGCATATTATTAATTTATTTATATTGTCTTATCAGTCGAGTCAAAACCACAGTAAAGTTGACTGGCAACCTTTTAATTATTTTTATTTTATTTGCTCATAATTACTATTCATCTCGTGTTCCGCCACTATGACTTAATTTATTATAATCACGGCAGGAATAGCGGAGTATTTTAATTTGAATAGAACTCCTCGCAATTATTGTGAGCCTAGTATTTTTATTAGTGTAAGCTGCCTATGCCCAGCTGTGGACGTCGTTGCGCTTATAATTATGATGATTATGAAGCTGTCTTTGGCAAGGTAGGTACGCGCAACCCCTGCTCAATCTGAGCCGCTTTTGCTAGGATTAACCATATATAAGACTAACATTGTTATGTTCATATTAAAGCCCTGCTACATGGTTATAAACTTGCCTTTGGCTGTTGTAAACCAAATTTCATACAAACTACGCGGATGCAACCAAGCTCCCATCAAGGTCACTCTGTTGGAACGCAAGTTTATAACCGTGTAGAATACCTATTACTGTTTAGAACTCTTTGGGAATTTCTTAAGTGCGCTAGAGTTGCTGTTGTCCATAGATGGTAACCACTTACCATCAGGTGGGCCTTACCGCCTGTTTGCCACTGGCGTTTGCTATAACTGCCTCGGTGGCGCAGCGGGAAGTGTTTACGACTGCTGTGCAAGAGGTCCTGGGTTCGATTCCCGGGTCGGGTAAAAATAGTATTGGATTTTTCTATCATGAAATTCCAGTATTAAGATTTTCCCGGAGTTTGGTAAAGAAATGCTCCCGGTTGATAACAATAGGCACGCCCCCTATTTCATGGGACCAAACATAGCTGGCGAAATGTGGGTGTGATACACCTCTGTCTACCCCGTCGGGGAAAAAGGCGTGATGCTATGCTTTGTATGTTTGCTTTAAAAAAGATATGAGAGCTAACAATTTTCCTTGAAAAAGCTACAAAAATTTAAAACTTCTCACCTATTATACAAGCCTAGTACGTATATCTTAAATGACAACTAGCCGACTATTCAAGTTCTAAAAATTGGATGGGTGACCGCTACACTATTTTTCTAACAAATACGATCCAAGGCTAAACCGTTCAAAATAATACAGTTTTTTTGCAATTTTTTTCTATATCTCGTTTAAGAAACGCGTTTAGTTGAACACAAACATACTGACATTTACATATTGTGTAATAATATATCTTTTTGTATGCGTTATCAGTTGTCCCCGTTTTACAGAAAAAACAATTGTATACTGATAACATTGAGAAAAATGTATAAATTGGCCATTTTTATATAAATTGTGATTTTATGCATTATTATAGCATAACGACGGTAACAAGTCAAATGTAACTGGAAATTTATGACCCCGAATATCAGCGGATTGTACTCGTCTTGCTTCTAGAACTTTCCTGTTTGTCACACTGTGACAAATTTGTCACATAGTAGGACGACAATATATATATATATAAATCTAGTGACATTATAACTAGGTACTTGTCCGATTTCGAAAAAATATTTTTGTATTGGATAGCCCATTTATTAAATAACATCACGATACGATGAGTTTGGATTTCAATCGATTTTCATTCTTTTAGTTTAGCCTAGCTTTAGCAATATTTTTTATTATACTTCTGTATAAGTTTTCCTCAAAATAATAATAATATTCTACTTACCACATTCACACAGCGCCATCTAGTCCCAAAGTAAGCAATTATATTTGCTTGTGTTATGGGTACTAAACAACTGATATACTACTTACCTATACACATTTTTTTTTTGTAAATACATACATATTATAGATAAATTACACCCAAACACAGAACAAACATTTATACTCATCACACAAAGATTTGTCCTGGGTAGGGATCGAACCCACGACCTCCGGCTTAGCAGTCAGGGTCACTAACCACTAGACCAACAGGCCATGTACTCGTATGTATTTACAAAAAAAACATGTATATGTAGTAAATCAGTTGTTTAGTACCCATAACACAAGCAAATATAATTGCTTAGTTTGGGACTAGATGGCGCTGTGTTAATGTGATAGAATATTATATTTTTTAAATATAACTCCAATTAAATAATTAAAAACTTTTGTCTCTCTGTCTCTTGTGGGAATCGAATCCTCGTCCCTCGGAACGGCGCTGTTAGTGACGAGGCGTATCTTAATCACTATGGTAGTGACAGTCAAAATATTATTCGTGTTATACGTATGAAAATGGCAATATTTTAATACATTGTATCTAAATAGAGGTCAGATGCCAATTATTTCAGAATTATGCGTTAAATACAAATCAGATAAGATATTATTGACCCATGAAAAGTTTGTGATAAGTTGAAATAAATCATTTTAACAGCTCGTTAAAGTCTATTTAAGATTGTGTTTTTTTTTACCTTTAGACTTTAAATGTGGTTGTGAACGGCTATAATCATATTAATTTATACTTCTTTACTATTATTATAAAGAGGTTCGAGTTCGATCTCTTTGTAGAATTTATATGTACAGTCGAGTTCATTAATATATTTGCACCATCAAGGCTTCAAAATTTTGTGAGCGTTGAAAAGCTCAATAAATACTATAGAACCTATGCATGGATCAAATATATGTCCTCATGTGAATGGTTCAATAAAATATGCCGTACATTATGCAATAAGTTGTAGTCACCCTTTTCAACAAAAATATCTAATGATGGTGCCAATATATTAATGAACTCGACTGTACCAATGTGGATTCCACTTTGTGGAATTTATATGTACTAGTCAAGTGACTTACCATCTGCTAACGGTGAAGGAAAACATTGTGAGGAAACCCACATACTGTAGAAGAAATTCTATGAGTATGTCTGAGCCAGCGTGAGTGGATTATGGCCTAAACACTCTCAGCTCTCTAGATAGAGAAGACCCGAGCCCAGCAGTGGGACTAAATGGGTTGCTGATATTGATGAAAGTTTGTGAGATTGTGGGGTTGTAAGGCGTTACCTCGGGATCTACTGAACCGATTTGAAATATTCTTTTAATATTGGATTCTCAACAAAAGTACGTAAGCGCTATGATATAGTCCAACATGCTTTTGACCTGGTTTTTTGAGTATTCGTAGTGAAGTTCCACTGCACCTCTTCGGGAAAGGTTAGAAAGTATGATTCCGGTTAGATAATCCAATCCCTAAATACGTCTATTATAATAAAAATATTTCACCACATTCACACAGCGCCATCTAGTCTCAAATTAAGCAATTATATTTGCTTGTGTTATGGGTACTAAACAACTGATAATATAATAATATTCTACCACATTCACACAGCGCCATCTAGTCTCAAATTAAGCAATTATATTTGCTTGTGTTATGGGTACTAAACAACTGATATACTTACTACTTAAATACATTTTTTTTTGTAAATTTATTTATTTATTCATAGAGCAGTATAAGCTTACAGTATACTCCAAATCGCTTATATGTAACACCCAGACACAGAACAAACCTTCATGCTCATCACACAAAGATTTGTTCTGGGTGGGGATCGATCCCCTACGGCTTAGCAGTCAGGGTCACTAACCACTAGACCAACAGGCCAGCCAAAATATAAAATAAAATTAAAAAATTATAGCTGTGCATCGTTGGTATAGATACAACTCTGCCCACCTCAACGCTTGCTAATGACAGTTGTCTACACATATATAATAATTTAAATATATTATCATTTCTTCACCATTTTCCTTAAAGCGATTACTAATGGTGAAAACCCGTAGTCAGCGAGTTAATTGGCGATATTCAAGTTGATTTAAACTAGAAGTAATTTGACTGTCACCATGGCGGAGCAGTTAAGGTAGGTCTAGCCACTTACATTGCCGTGTTGAGTGATGTGGCTTCGATTCCCACACGAGATAAATATTTGTGTGATTCTTAAAAACCCCGCGACACAGGACGGGCGGGCGTTGTAAAGAAAAAAAAAAACTTGTGTCTGATTGATATCAATGGCGTAGCAGGAGTCTACACTAATATAATAAAGAGGAAATATTTGTATTTTTGTATGTATCGAATAAACTTAAAAACTACTTGACCGATTTCAAAAATTCTGTTGCCTTAAAAACACTTGCACTGGGTAACATGGGCTATATAACATCACGGTTTGGCCAATAGGAACCGAGCAGTGGCCAAAGAACTACGTCGGGAGCGAAATCCCGCGTGAATTCTAGTTGTCAATATTTTATATTCTGTTGGATTGTATATACGTATGTACGTCATACAAAGCCAATAATAATAATAATCATATAGACATATTGTCTCTGGCTGTTCTTGTCTTGCAAACGGCGAGTATTTGCATAGGCACAACCAAGTAGCCAGGATTGTCCATCAGCAACTTGCCCTGAAGTACGGCCTTGTGGACTCAGAGGTGCCGTATAGTACATGTAAAAAAAATAGCCATGCCACAATGTACTGGGATCGATCTATCATCACTGATCGGACTATTGTTGCCAATAAACCTGATATAGTGGTGATAGAGCGCCTTGCAGTGATCATCGATGTCACCGTTGCTCATGACGAGAATCTCGTGAAAGCAGAAAAAGATAAACAAGTAAAATATTTGGACCTTGCTCACGAGATTGTCGACATGTGGGATATGGATTCGGCGATCATTGTTCCGATAGTCGTCTCAGTCAATGGACTGATTGCCAAGAGCCTCCATCGACACCTGAAGAGGCTCGCGTTAGGTGGATGGGTCGTGGGCCAGATGCAGAAGGAAGTACTTCTGGAGGACACGGCATTATGAGGAGGTTCCTATCTCTGGGGCCCTAACCACCGGTAGCTTGGTCCCTGTACCCGATACCGGTGGGTCTCCAAATTTTTATATTTTTAAATGTATTTTTTATATATATATTTAAAAATGTAATTTTTTGTGAATCTATTTTAATAAAGAGGAATAATAATCGGCCAGTTCGCTGAAAAAGTTGAACCTTTTCCTCATATTCATCATTTCATGAATTTCACAGTATCAGACCGAAATTAGAATATATTAATAGTGACCCTGACTGCTAAGCCGGAGGTCGTGGGTTAGATCCCCACCCAGGACAAATCTTTGTGTGATGAGCATAAAGGTTTGTTCTGTGTCTGGGTGTAATTTATCTATAATATGTATGTATTTAGAAAAAAAAAATGTATTTAAGTAATATATCAGTTGTTTAGTACCCATAACACAAGCAAATATAATTGCTTACTTTGGGAATAGATGGCGCTGTGTGAATGTGGTAGAATATTATATTATAAATGAAAGAATCGTGGTTTAAAACAGTTTTCCTCATATAACTCCGTTTCGAAAGTGCATGATGTGTACAGGTAAATAGATGTTTCTTTGATATATTTAACCACGACAATGGCACGAAAAATATGTTTGTTTGGACATTCAAACACAGCGCCATCTAGTCCCAAACTAAGCTAATGCTTGTAATATGGATACTAGACAACTGATATAATACTTAAATAACTTTTTTTTCGTAAATACATACATATTATAGATACATGACACCCAGAAACAGAACAAATAATTGTGCACATCACACAAAGATTTGTCCTGGGTGGGAATCGAACCCACGACCTCTGTCTCAGCAGTCAGCGTCGCTAACCACTGAGCCACGAAGGCTTCTGTGATCATGTGATAGGTATTTATAATATTTTTGATGGTTAGTGGTTACCGCCGCTCATGGACGTTGACAATGTTAGGGGCACAGCCCAGCCGCTGTATACCTAGAGAGGATAGCTCTCTTTAAACCTCGTTTGAAGAAGGACATGTGATAGCGCTCAGGTAACACCGCTGTAGGCAGTTCAGAGCACGTGTAATTGTGTAGTAAGCATCAGAATAATATCTAAATTTAAAAAGAATGAAACCTCACAAAGTTTTCGCCTCGCCATCGGCAGGGAGTTGATCCCCACACCTTAGAACCGAAATGGTCTCGTACCGCGCGGTTCCAGAGGAATTTCCTCCCAAGAACCATCAGGTTTTCCCAAGGGACTACAGTATGGGGTTCTTCAAAAAAGGAGTGAATAGGTTTCTTAAGGGTCGGCAACGCGCTCGTGATACCCCTGGTGTTGCAGGCGCCCATAGGCTACGGTAACCGCTTACCATCAGGCGGACCGTACGTCTGTTTGCCACCGTCGTGGTATAAAAAAAAAAAAAAATTAAGCATTTTTCATGCTTATTGCCGTCCGAATATTGCCGAATATCAGTAGTTTATATACCTATTTAGTACCTACTTATTTATTTATCGCTGCGAGTAGAGAGTGCGGCACAAGGCGTTAGGCGGCCATTGATACACTTCAAACAACGGTGTCCAAGCTTTAAAAATTTCAATAAATTTTTGACTAAAAATATAACATGGTACAAAAACTATTGGAATCGATTCTGCTAGTGATTCTGAACAAACTACTTTTAGGTTTCGCATTAAGTAGGAATGAGGCTGTAGATTTAAAAAAAAGATGGTGGCCGAATGGATAAGTGACCGCATGCAATGCGGTCCGAGTTCGATTCCGACCGGCAGTACCGATGGAAAATTCCAACCCTCATTTGGCTAGCATGTGTGGATTATGATCTAAAAACCTAAGCTCTCAAGATAGAGGAGAAGAGACTCGAGCCCAGCAGTGGGACATTAATAAAAAAATAAATAAAATAAAAATAAAATATATAAAAATTAATGAGTTGCTGACGATAGTCTTAAAACTTTATATTTATATATGTATGACTTGTTATATTTCGGCACCATAGTGTCTGCAATCAGGGAAAAATATTAGTATTTATGTTTCAGGTTTATATATGGTTGTTTGTGGTTGCGTATGCGCATGGCAGCGGTCACGGGAAAGGCCCGTTACGTCACTGATAACATTGTCTTTGTCCCAACGTCCTTGACTGACGAATTCGTACTAATCAATACATTTAATAATATAATTGTATATATTAAATAAGTTTATTGCAAACTATAAAGTAACAAATCTGTTTTTAAAAAAAGATCGTGTTAGGCTATTCATCATCATCATCATCATATCAGCCCAATGACGTCCGCCTCACATAATTTTCGCCACAGTGAGCGATTTTGTATCGCCAGCAACCGATGTCAAAAGATTTTTTTTATTCGAACCATTAGTTCCTGAGTATAGCGCGTCCAACCAAATAAACTCTTCAGCTTTCATCATCATCATTTCAACCCATAAACGTCCCACTGCTGGGCACGGGTCTCCTCCAAAGATTTTGGAGGGAATTTAGCCTACTATACCACGCTGGCCAGATGGGTTGGTATAGGGTTTTGTTTCGAATTTTCCGTTTCTCGCAGTGCTCTTATCTGCTTAACTGCCGCACTCAGAGACGTCTAATAGCAGTAATCTATCATTAACACAATTTTTTCATTTAATAATCGTTTTTAGGCGTATAGACTTTTTTACCCGACTGTCAGGACGGGTATTGTTTTTCGCGCGTATCTTGTATGTTTGTAAATTTCTTTATTCCCACGAATCTTCCAAACGGCTGGATGGATTTTGACAATTAGGGTATCGTTAGATTCGTCTAGTAAACCCAAGTGTCCTTAGATAGGTTTTAAGAATAAAAAGATTTAAACGGCGGGCTTTTGACGCCAAATTGTAAGAAGTTCAATTTTTTTTTAACCAAACCTATCGAGTTGCGTATCAAAATAAAGAGAATCAAAAGGAGATTACATATTTTCAAAAAGAGATTATACATAATTGAATGATTCCAAATTGTAAGTAGTTCTATTTTTTTTTTTAACCAAACCTATCGAGTAGAGTATCAAGATAAAGGGAATCAAATGGAGATTACAAAGATATGCATATGTTATGTATTTAAATTTAATCAGGTATAATAATATTACAATAATTTTACGGTCTTTTTAGTGCGTTGCTCTCTATTGATTTTTTGCAGTCGGGTTATTATTTTTTTTAATTATATTTACTTGTTTCTGAATTGATTTACACGTTTTTACTAAATAAAAGTTAAAGTGAAGTAACGTCTCTGAGTACGGCAGTAAGGTTGGGTCCCTTAGTCGCCTTTTACGACACCCACGGGTTGAAATGGGGTAGTGACATTATGTATTCTAAATCCGTCACTACACGGACTCTTAAAGTATTACCGTAAACAGGATATACAGTAAGTGCTTACCATCAAGCGATCAAAAAGACTTAAGTAATTGGTGTTTTTGGTGTTGCAGGACAGTGGAAGACGTTAAGCAAAGATGCCGTACCCTCACAGAACCTGCCCAAGCTGAACCCTGATGGCACAGTCATGGTAATCAGGAAGAGCCGCACCGTCAAGTACAGGGAAGGAAAGAAAGATGATATTATTGGGTAAGTGGACCTCTCTCCTAGTTAGATGGATCACTTCCAAAGAATTTGGAGGGAATTTCGCCACGCTGATCAGATGGGTTGGTATAGGGTTTTTATCGAATTTTCCTTTTCTCGCAGTGCTCTTGTCTGCATAAGGTTTACTCCCTTAGTCGCCTTTTACGACACCCACAGGTTGAGATGGGGTAGTGACATTATGTATTCGTAATCCATCACTACACGGACACTCTTTGATATGGTACCTTTTTATGACCTCAATATGTCACTACCCCATTTCAACCAGTGGGTGTCGTACAAGGCGACTGGTGTAAACCTTAAGTAGTCAAGAGCACTGCGAGAAAAGGAAAATTCGATACAAAACCCTATACCAACCCGTCCGGCCAGCGTGGTATCATCATCATCAGCCTGTACTAGTCCACTGCTGGACATAGACCTCTCCAATTGCACGCCACTGAGTACGATTTGCAGCTACTCTCATCCAGCGTTTGCCAGCGTGGTATATAAGGCTAAATTCCCTCCAAAATGCTTGGAGGAGACCCATGCCCAGCAGTGGGATAATTATAGGTTGTAATGATGATAGATAGAAAAGAAACGTCGACAATTATATTGTTTCTGCTGGTAAATGGAAACATGGCTACGGTGAATGCTTACAAGTGAAAGTCGTTTATTTATAAATATATATTTCTATCGATAAACCTTTACCTATATAAATATTTATTTTAACTATATTATATACGCTTTATTATAATGTATTTGTAATTATATATTATTAATCTTGTATATATATATGACACAATGCGATGATGGTTGAATGGATATAGCGAGCGGCGTAAATCACGCGGTCTTCGAGTTCGATCTAACCGGCAGTACCAATGTGGATTCTACTTTGTGGAATTTATATGTACTAGTCAAGTGACTTACCATCTGCTAACGGTGAAGGAAAACATCGTGAGGTAACACACATACACTAGAAGAAATTATATGAGTATGTCTGATCCAACCCGCACTAGGCCAGCGTGAGTGGATTATGGCCTAAACCCTCTCGGCTCTCTAGTTAGAGGAGAGGAGACCCGATCCCAGCAGTGGGACTTAATGGGTTGTGATAAGTGATGAAACATAACATCACGCCTTTTTCCCCGAAGGGGTAGGTAGAGGTGTTTCACACCCACATTTCGCTAGCTATGTTTGAATAACATGAAATAGGGGGCGAGCCTATTGTCATCAACCGGGAACATTTGTTTACGAAAAACCGTGAAAATCTCAATACTGGAATTTCGTTATAGAAAAACCTAATACCATTTTCTCCCGACCCGGGAATCGAACCCGGGACCTCTTGCACAGCAGTCGTATACACTTCCCGCTGCGCCACCGAGGCAGTTAGTAGCTAAGTGATGAAAAACATGTTGTATGTTAAATTTTCAGTGACAAACAAGACAAGTGGCCCCTATCTCTCACAGGACACAATCATAGCCTGATGCCGTCAACTCCTGACAGTCACATGGCTATCGACCAACAGGACCCTGTGAGTATATTGTTTTTTATACTTTAAATGGAAGTCAACCGGGGCTTTGGTGCCGTTATTCTTTGCTTGGCTACTGCTCAGCTCCCCTTCTTCGATAGATGGGCTATTCAACATTAAAATAATTTTTCAATACAAACCAGTAGTTCCTGAGATCTAAGCGTTCAAACAAACAAAGTCTTCAGTTTTATAATATTAGTAAAGATTTAGAATTAATAGCGATGGTGGCTGAATGGATAATTGTCCGGGTGCTAAACACACTACCTACTCACTATTATCTCTGCATCACCCTAGGTTGACTGTTAGAGAATGCTTGTTAGCATTAAGTCCACCTATGTACATTTTTATGTGCAAAAGTTTAAATAAATAAATAAACACGTGGTCCGAGTTCGATTCCGACTGGCAGCACCAATGTGGATCTCACTTTGTGGAATTTATATGTACTAGTCAAGTGACTTACCATCTGCTGACGGTGAAGGAAAACATCGTGAGGAAACACACATACACTAGAAGAAATTTTAAGTGTATATCTGATCTACCAACCCGCACTAGGCCAGCGTGTGTGGATTATGGCCTAAACGCTTTCAGCTCTCTACATAGAAGATTTTGTTTGCTGTTATAATTTTTTTTTTTTTTTTTATACCACGACGGTGGCAAACAGACGTACGGTCCGCCTGATAATAAATAATAATAATAAATATAATAATATTATAATGTTTGTCCCTTAAAAAAAATGTTTAAAAAAATAGTTATCATTATGTTTGTGTGTGTATTTATATTTATATCTGTCTAAAGTAATTTGAGGAAACTGTATTGGATTAAGTTAATTTTAAGTGTCATATTTAATAACATAATAATATTCTACCACATTTACACAGCGCCATCTAGTCCCAAATTAAGCAATTACATTTGCTTGTGTTATGGGTACTAAACAACTGATATACTACTTAAATACATTTTTTTTTTGTAAATACATACATATTATAGATACCACCCAGACACAGAACAAACCTTTATGCTCATCACACAAAGATTTGTCCTGGGTGGGGATCGAACCCACGACCTCCGGTTTGGCAGTCAGGGTCACTAACCACTAGACCAACAGGACAGTCAATCGTCTAACGTTTCTGTTTGGTTTACCAATTAAAAAAAAATAATAATAAATGCAAATTTGACCCCCACAGCTGGCCTACCGCTACCCATTAACAAGCATGAACATAGGCCCACCACAGATACACACGACCATCTCACTGAAGCCGAAGAAGCAGGATGCCTTCATGCAAACAGACCCTGTACAGTCAGAGGAAGACGACACCCAACCCAACAACAGTTACAGCGAAGTCGCCGACAAGTATCCTACTGATATGGAGTACGTACAAAACTTCCAGAAGGAACAGGACTTTGACAAAAAATATGAAGCTAAGGACTACACGAATAAACCACAGGAGGACTACATACCTCAGGTATTTATATTTTCGTCGTTCTTTATTTGGCAACTGCTCGGCCCCTATTTGCAATAGCGTGATGTTATATAGCCAATAACCTTACTCGATAAATGGGTTATACAACACTAAAAGAATTTTTCAAATCGGACCAGTTGTTTCTGAGATCTTAGCGTTCAACCAAACAAACAAACAACCTCTACCGGCTTTATAATATTAGTATTATAAATATTTTAAAACCCGAGCGCTTCAGTCGTCCGCATCACCCGTGCTGAGTTTGATGACGTCATCCGAATTCGTCTAGAATTTCTATGGCTCTTCCAGATTCGGACGATTCGGCGCGGGCAGGTGTGCAAGGTTTCATAGGATTTCATATAAAATTTTCTAAAATTCGTTTCGTTCGGCTCGGATAAGTGTGCGTTCACCTTAACAGCGGATCCAGACTAGGTCCGATCCGAATTCTTTCCGAACCCGTGAAAATATGGTCCGAAGTAGTCGTAGAACTATTGCTATGGTAGTTTACTCTCTATATCCGAAACAATAATATATATAATCCGACTACAGTATGGGGTTCTTCAAAAAAGGAGTGAATAGGTTTCTTAAGGGTCGGCAACGCGTTTGTGATGCCCCTGGTGTTGCAGGCGCCCATAGGCTACGGTAACCGCTTACCATCAGGCGGACCGTACGTCTGTTTGCCACCGTCGCACAGTGGTCCCGGTTCCTAAGAAGGGCGGTCATACGGGTTGAAGGTCGGTTTAAAAATTAAAAAATAACTTTTTTACCTAAAAAATGATTATATTAAAGTTCTAAGGGCAATACAAAGAAAAAAAAAATTTTTTTAAAGCAAGGCAACTATACTCTCAAAAAAAAGCATTCATCGGTGATAAATAATGATTACGGAAGTAGGTAACAATAAAATAGGTTTAAGGGGGACTTTTACAGACATACAATTAACGGACACAAAGTACACCCAGACTCAGAACAACATTATGTTTCAAGTACATATTAAATCAAAGACTTCTTTTGCTAATACAGACTTCTTCTTACACGGTAACTTTCTTAGACTAGAAATCAGCGGGTCTGAGTTAAGAAGAAGTCTGTTCAAAAGATCCATATTAGTCACTTCCCGGGAATGTTTTCTAGTGTTATCGCGTCTAAATGTAATGTGAAAATGAAGATGCTCGCTTCTCTCGTCGACGTTTTCACGTAGTCCTCCGTCAGAGTTGCCAAGTATGCAGACGTCGATCTCATTTAACCAGTCACCGTATTTGGCAATCAGCTTAGCTCTAGACCTCCCTAGTTTCTTCCAATATGCAGAAAACCGTTTACAGAGATTATAAATTAAATTTCTTAAGTAATCGGTCTGGATACTTTCATTGTCCGATAAAGTGTCTGCTAGCATTCTAAACACTTCACGAGACCTATCTGCCTCATTTTCTTTATTCATCACAAATAACTAGGTACTTAGTACAAGCATTCGAGGAAAAGAACAATTGATGGTGGCCCCTGGACGAATAAAAAATAAAACAAAAAACATAGGGCATCAAATTTACCTACATACGACCTAGTCCTTTCAATGACCTATAGCATTTCTCGGCGCACCTTGGCGCACCTAGACCTCACAGTTATTAAAACTAGACAAACGAGGAATTATTTTTATACATGTTTCATCTTTGGGGATTTGTGCCTTCCTAAGTAGAAGTTTAATTGAATATGAATAAGCGGCAAAAAACAAGAAAATCAGTAGTCTCTCTTTGACAGTGCTGGTTATCTATAATGACAGGACTAAAGTGAACATATTAAGATTTAAAACGTCGTACATACCTTCTTTTTTAATATTCATGGCACAACAATATCACAAACAATCAATTTTCTCGGAAAAACAGCCCTTAAAAGCAATATAAATTTCGGCGAAATGATAACGCTACGGAGCACTATTAAGTGTTACCACTTTGGTTGCATAAAATTATATGTTCTAAGTATGTTATTGCAATATATTATTTATCTGAGGATAGAATGGTTATCTATATATCTTGTAACGATAAAATGACATTGTAATTCGAACATCGACATTTCAGCCCTATGACCTATTACGGGACCACCGTGCGTCGTGGTAAAAAAAAAAAAAAATCCGTCATACGATTTCTTTCCGTTCTAGTGCATAAACTGTTATAGCAATATATCCCGGACCGTATTTTCACGGGTTCGAATCGGACGTTGCATGATGTATAATTTTCTTATAAATAATTAAACATCATTTCTATACAGACTAATGAAGAATACAACAAGGAAGCCGAAAAATACGCTCTAGAAAGGAAATCGTTGAATGGCTACGAGAAATCGTTGGTCGACTTCCAGAAACCCGTTGAGAATTATCAAAAGTTACCAGACATATATCCGTTCAACGATAAAACTTATCAGAGGACTGATTACATGAGTCCTTACCCGTACCACGACAGTGTTGAACATCTGCGCAATCAACAACAGAATCTGCAGATTTTACAAGAACAACACAGGATTACGGAGAACCAGAACTTCTTCAATGAGAATCACATAAAACAGGAGATTGACATCAACGGTGATGAAGACAAGTTTCTTTATGATAGGAGTAAGGAACAGTTAGGTATGTACTTATTTTATATCAGCAGCAACCCATTAAGTCCCACTGCTGGGCTTGGTCTCCTCTCCTCTATCAAGAGAGCTGAGAGGGTTTTAGGCCATAATCCACTCACGCTGGCCTAGTGCGGGTTGGTGGATCAGACATACTCATAGAATTTCTTCTAGTGTATGTGTTTCCTCACGATGTTTTCCTTCACCATTAGCAGATGGTAAGTCACTTGACTAGTACATATAAATTCCACAAAGTGAAATCCACATTGGTACTGCCGGTCGGGATCGAACTCGAACTGCGTGATTTGCACGCCGGTCCCTTATCCATTCAGCCACCATCGCTTTTTATTTTATATACAGGGATTATAATACCCAGGGATAGACCGTGAGTTTGCGGGGCCCTAGGCTGATATTACTCGGGGTCCCCCTAGGGGCCTGTTTAAATTATCAATTAACTGTCATTAAAAAAAACCCAGCCAAGAGTGAGGGTTCCTTACGATAATGCATTTTTTACGGTTCCGTAGCCAAAATGGTATAAGCGGAAGGGAGGGTGAAGGTGTCCTGTGTGGGCCGCTAAGTAATATTGAGATCTTGCTGCTGAACCACTACTGAGTATGTTATGTACTATGTTTTCTTATGGGGCGGGGGGCCCCTTAGCACACCTTCGGTGCAACAAAGGCACAAATAGCCTAAACTGCAACTCAAGTTGAGTATGCCAAATTGTCTTTGAACCATGCCTCTATTTGGGGCAACAAAAACATCCGCGAAATTATCTCAAAATTCTACTAGATGGCGCAAGTGATTTTGTGGTTAAGCCAGTAATAGGGCAATTTAGGCATTATTTAGTATATGTCGTGGTATATGTACCACAATTCAATATGTTGTGTATTGATTTAAATATTTCTTCCATCCATTTCTCTATTCTATTTTTACATTTTTTTTCTCTCTTTTCAGTTGTACACTTCTTTATACCTACTCTCAAATTCTTACTTCTTTCCTCTACCACTCTAAGGTTTGCTGTTAGAGAACTCAAATATGAGTTAAGCTCGCCTTTGTACATACTTGTTTAGATTTTAAGACTATTTGTATGTTTTCTTTTCTTTGTGTGCAATAAAGTATAAATATTAAATAAGTGCGAAAAAAAAAGTCCTCTCCAATAAAATTAAAATTTTGACTGTCACCGTGGCGCAGTGGTTAAAGTGGTCGCCTCGCCACTACATCGCCGTGTTGAGTGACGTGGGTTCGATTCCCACACGAGACAAATATTTGTGTGATTCATAGATATTTGTTTCTAGTCTGGGTGTACTTTGTGTCCGTTAGTTTCATGTTTGTAAAGCTCCCCGCGACACAGGGCTTGTTCCCTAGTGCGGGCGTTGTCTTTTAAAAGAGAAAAAATAATAATTTAAAAATGAGCTGTTGTGCTTTTGTTGGACCGAAGGTGCATTATATCCGGGGGCCTTGGGCTGCAGCCCCTATAACCCCTACAATTTCTACAGTTTAAATTACAATTAATCGTTAATTGTAATTAACGACTGATTAACTAACTAACGGGACTACAGTATGGGGTTCTTCAAAAAAGGAGTGAATAGGTTTCTTAAGGGTCGGCAACGCGCTCGTGATGCCCCTGGTGTTGCAAGACCATAGGCTACGGTAACCGCTTACCATCAGGCGGATCGTACGTCTGTTTGCCACCGTCGTGGTATAAAAACAAAAAAAAAATTAAAATGTCCAACACTGGATAAAGTAGGCTAAATTCCCTCCATAGTCAAAGTCAAATCTTTTTATTCATTTGGATCACATACATGATACTTATGAACGTCATACAAAGCCAAAAAAAAAGGTGTCAGCAAATTTGCCTACAGCCAGTTCACTGACTGACAAGGTTGAGCTCTGAGAAGAACTTGGCAAGAAACTCAGGACACTCTTTTCAATCGTCATAGTAGTTACAATTTTAATTGGTTACAGTTTGAAATATCACAGAAAGTACAGAACCAAAACACCATACTAAATCAAATTCAATAAAATTTGGATATGAGAAAATAATAATAGTAATAATGAGCAATCAAACTTTAATTTGTTTTCGTCAAGAAGTATGGTATGTGATCATCACTTGGTACCAACTATGTATTAGAGAACGGTAAAAACATTTTGTGAACACATTGTTTAGCAATATAAGCTTCTAGCGTCTCCACCGTCCCCTCCAGTGGGCGCTAGGCAAGAATATGTAGTAGGATCCGGCTATATATGGGGAAGGGCGTGGGGCCCTCACAATAAAACACAACTGATAAATACGTACTGATAGTATTAATTTTAAATGTCAACAAGTGCGTGCACTGTACAAGAAATCGGAATAATAGTGAGCCTTTAGTCTTCGACGGGTGGTCCGACGAAGACTCAGTTCGAATTTGAATTAATTTAGGATTTTGAATTTTAAATTATTAAAAGTAAATTAAAAAGAAATCAAAAGAGATCCAAAAGTCGGTCAAAAGAGGTGCAGCCGTGCAGGACGTAGCCTGCAACGGGTGCAACCGTTACAAGCTTATATAATGTTTGGAGGAGACCCGTGCCCAGCAATGGGACGTTTATGGGTTGAAATGATGACATAATATTTGTGTGATATATTCCAGATGTGGATATGTACAACAACCGAAGACTGGCAGAACAACATCGTTTATTAGACTCACTACAACATTCAGTTAAGCAGGAACCAGACACACCCAACGGTAAGACAATTTTTTACTCACACAACGCCATCTAGTCCCAAATTAAGCAATATCTGCTTGTGTTATGGGTACTAAACAACTGATATACTACTTAAATACTTTTTTTTTTGTAAATACATACATATTATAGATATATTACACCCAGACACAGAACAAACCTTTATGTTCATCACACAAAGATTAGTCCTGGGTGGGGATCGAACCCACGACCTCCGGCTTAGCAGTCAGGGTCACTAACCACTAGACCAACAGGCCAGTCATAATCAAATCACTGTCAAATGGTGTTTTCTTATGCTAATATCAGTGGGATTAAGTTGTTTTTATTAATTTAATTGTAACAGATGTTGTTATTGTTTATTCTGCATCCATTTCAAACCAAGTATAATGTAAGTCATCTTGAATTCTATTCTAAGACAATTTTATCTAACACCTGTTTGATGGCAAGAAGCTTAGGACACTCTTCTTAACTCCCCGACGCAGAAAGAGGATGTTATAAGTCTGACGTATCTGTCTGTCTGTGGCAGCGTAACTCTTAAACGAATGGGCCTGGAACTTCAACAAATAATTGATTTTTTGACTGGCCTGTTGGTCTAGTGGCTAGTGACCCTGACTGCTAAGCCGGAGGTCGTGGGTTCGATCCCCACGCAGGACAAATCTTTGTGTGATGAGCATGAGGTTTGTTCTGTGTCTGGGTGTAATTTATCTATAATATGTATCTATTTACAAAAAAAAAAATGTATTTAAGTAGTATATCAGTTGTTTAGTACCCATAACCCATAGACTGTCACCGTGGCGCAGTGGTTAAGGTGGTCGCCTCGCCACTACATCGCCGTGCTGGGTGACGTGGGTTCGATTCCCACACGAGACAAATATTTGTGTAATTCATAGATATTTGTTTCTAGTCTGGGTGTACTTTGTGTCCGTTAGTTTCATGTTTGTAAAGCTCCCCGCGACACAGGGCTCGTTCCCTAGTGCGGGCGTTGTCTTTTTAAAGAACAAGAACAAAAAAAGAACATAACACAAGCAAATATAATTGCTTAATTTGGGACTAGATGGCGCTGTGTGAACGTGGTAGAATATTATTATTATTATAAGTTTGTTTGTTTGTTTGGTTGAATCTCCGAAACTGCTGGTATATAATAAAGTTGTGTTTGTTTCAGGTTGTGATAACGTGATGCAGCCGCAGGGCAGCCCTTACTATCAGTCCAATAATCATAATAATGTCTCAGGTAAGTGTAGTCTTGTATTGATTCCACTAATCCCCATAGACAATCCGCAGCATTGGGGATTTGTGAAGTTTTCTTCCATTAATCCCCATTGTATACTCATTAAGTGAGTGGAGATATATGGAAAAAGTTCAATTGATTTATAAAGTAAAAATAAATGGTGATTTGTGAACTTTTCTGCCAGAAATCTCTACTAAAAGCTTGAAGAGGTGGTTATAGAGATTTGTGGAAGAAAAGTCTAAATTCAAAATTCAAAAATTCTTTATTTCTAATTAATTATTATCTAAATTTCTAATCACCATTGATGGGGAATGTCAATTGGTATTAAACTAATAAGTTAAATTAATAAAAACAACTTTTGGATTCGTTCGTTTCAACCCATAAACTTCCCACTGCTGGGCACTCTCTCACGTCTCTTCCAAAGAAAATGGAGGGAATTTAGCCTACTATACCACGGTTTGTTTCGAATTTAACTTTTCCCGCAGTGCTCTTGTCTGCATACTACTCCCTTTGTCGCGTCGGGGTAGTGACATTATGTATTCTTAATCTGTCACGAATCAGAGACGATAGCGCAAGTAAAATCGTATCTGCGTATCGGAATATGAACCTTAAGTGTATTATGTCTAAGGTGGTTACTTCGGCGGCGCGCGGCCCGGCCCCGAGCTGCTCATCGCCAAACAGAACGCACTCGCCGCGCACCAGCAGCTCTGTACGTATACATATAGTTACACATTATTGTCCCACTGCTGGGCTCAGCTCTCCTCTAAGGCTGAGATCTATAGATCGTACTTGGACTTTGCTCAGACTTCACTCCAACAAAACTTTGCTCAGACTTCACTCCAACAAAACTTTGCTCAGACTTCACTCCAACAAAACTTTGCTCAGCCTAATCTCAGCCAAAGCATTGATTTGGAATCTATAAACAATGTCATTGCTTAGCCCGCGTACGAGTAGATGTTTCATTTCATGCATCATCTTCTGCTGAATTCTTTGTAAAATAAAAGATAAAACGAATGATACAATACTTTTTGTAATTTATAATAGTCCAAAAACTCCGTTTTCTTAAAATTACTAGATTATTTTTAAATTTTGTTGTCTAAGATTGGTTAAATTTAATAAATATTAAGTTATGAAAGAAATTGAGTAAAGAATCGCTAATGACAGCTGTTCAATGTTCAATGAATGTTATGCGACAAAGTTCAATAGTCATTTTAAAATTATGACATTTGTACACCATTATTTTTTACAGTATAACAGCCAAACATTTTCGTAAATCTTCGATTTTGTGAACTTTGACTTTGCTTAGCTTGGGCTTGGATAAAGTCAAAGTTTGCACTATAAATACCGATTTTGTCTTATCTCGAAAGTTTAGTCAGAGCAAAGTCCAAGTACGCTCTATAGATCTCAGCCTAACTAGAGAGCTGACAGACCTTAGGCCATAATACATACACTGGCAAACTGCGGGTTGTATCAGACATACACTTAGAATTACTTCTAGTGTATGTGTGTTTCCTCACGATGTTTTCCTTCACCGTTAACAGATGGTAATAAGTCACTTAGACTAGTACATATAAATCCCACAAAGTGGAATCCACATTGGTTATAAAAAAAACCCTGTAACACAGAATTTAAATATAATTAGACTATCTCTCCTTGCATTGTGTGACTGGCCTGTTGGTCTAGTGGTTAGTGACCCTGACTGCTACGCCGGAGGTCGTGGGTTCGATCCCCACCCAGGACAAATCTTTGTGTGATGAGCATAAAGGTTTGTTCTGTGTCTGGGTGTAATTTATCTATAATATGTATGTATTTACAAAAAAAAAATGTATTTAAGTAGTATATCAGTTGTTTAGTACCCATAACACAAGCAAATATAATTGCTTACTTTGGGACTAGATGGCGCTGTGTGAATGTGGTAGAATATTATATTATTATTATTGTATGTTTGTAGCATACTGGGGTTAATCTCCCGTAGTGCAGATGTTTTATTAAAATTATAAATTACGTTCGCAGGGCAAAACACAATGAAAAGGCCATTCTTCTATAGTGAAAATCCACATTATAGCGGACCACCATTACTGCATAGATATGAGGTAAGAACCTATCTTTAATATTATACTGTACTACACTATTATACTGTTTTTTTATTTTTTTTATATTTTTTTTTTGTTAGGGTCGGCGTTGACTAACGGCTTGCCTTGTGCGGCACGCTTCAATAGAGTTTCGTGCCTGCCACTACAACAGCCCAGATTTTATAAGCTTACGTTTCAACCTTATTTTAATTTTTAATTTAAGCCATTGTTTTAGTGTCAAAGTTGTCAATTTAAACCTGGTTTAATGCTTAGTTCATATTTTGTATTAAGGGAGTTAAGGACGCACCACACTTAGTCGCACCGAATCGCACGTTTAATGCGGCCTATTTTTACTGTGCACAGCGCCTTAATAATGAAAATAAAAATATACTCTTTGGAAAGTTAAGTCACCAATGGATCCACGACATGAAAAAAATAATGGGAAGAAATAGCTGAATTAAAAGTATTAGGTATTTTCAATAAATACTGGAAATACCTCTGTGACACTACATGGGAAAAGGATCATGGTAAGGTTTAGTTTATTTTGACTAATTTTATCATCATCATCTTCATATCAACCCAATGATGCCCACTGCTGGACAGAGGCCTCGCCTAATTTTTAAATAACTTTAAACAAAAGATTTTATTTATGAAACTTTTTGAGCTTAATATTGCATTCTCAAAATATTATAATTACTAAAAAAAACAGCAATAGAAGAGAACACTTTTTTTTAAATTATGTGGTGGTAGTGGTGGGTACTAAGCTAACATTAATATTAACTAGATTATTTTTTTTTATTATTTATTATTTTATTCTAAAAATTGAACGCTTACGAAATAAATTAACGTCAAAAAACAAAAGTTTATCGAAAACTAATCACACATTATTAGTACTTGTAAAAGTAGGTGCAAGCAATTTTCAACCTTATTAATCCGGAATACATGAAGCCAGATCTTGTTTACGTTTAAATTCTGGATTTTAATAATAAATGTCAATAAGGTCGTAAATAGTTTGCACATTTTTTTTACAAGCGCTTTCGATATCTGATCGCTTTCCTATAAGCTTTTGTTTGATTGGCGTTCATATGTTTTGTCGGCGTTAAAATATGAAATTAAAATAATAAATAAAATAAAAAAAAGAATCTGTCATTTTGGGAATCTGTCCTTACATTATATTTAGATATTGTTTTGTAAAACAATTGGATAGGTATCGCTTTCTGTAATTTATTTTTATTTTTTTTTATTTAATGTCTCATAAAATATGTTCCGACTAATATAATTTGAGCATGTAATATTATGTTTATAAATATGTATAAAATATTCGCATTGTTATGGAAATCATTATTTTTTTTATTTTGTTTTTTGAGTTAGTTGTTCATAATCAGATCCATAAATAATCCATAATAATCTTTCAGGAAAAGAGTGATAATCGAGTGAAGTCTTCTTCTGGGCGAAAAAACAAATGCAAAAATGACGATTCTGATAAAAAGACATCAAAAAAGCAAACACCAGAAGCTACAAAGTCAAATGAAACACAAGAATCTCGCAGAAAATCACATCCATCGCTTAAATCTACAAGTGATGATGACTCTAATAAACAAAAAATGGAAATTGACAAAATGCAAAAACAGAAAAATATAGGTTAGATTTGGAGCTACAAAAACTGGAAAAATAATTGTATATACAGCCATGTTGACCAATATACGTACATTTGCATTTAAACGTTCCAGTTATATACAAAATGAAAAACCTGTTCCACAATTCAAGTACTGATAATGATCTAGTCAGAGATATTTTACAAAATGCTGTCATTTAGCAACCTATTAATGTCCCACTGCTGGGCTCGGGTCTCCTCTCTATCTAGAAGAAGAATAGAATAGAAGTTTCATTTCTTATATCTATTACAAAAGAAAAACTATAATACCGAAAGCAAAGGGTTTAAGTGCCCTATAAGAAGTTACTAAACGCTGGTTTTCAACCAAAACCCTGGACTTTCGTTTACAATGATATGGTACATAAAAAGGCAAGACGTGATTATCTAAAGAGATGAGAGGGTTTAGACCACAATCTACGCACGGAAGCTGTGAATGAAATTAAATAATTATAATCAATCATGTATTTATTTATAAGCAAATAAATGTTTTATTCACATAGTTCTATTAATTACTGCAATGGCTTCCTTGTCAAATTCTTCGTTCTCATTGATATAATCTATGAGTATATCTTTGTCATTGCCGCTAATTATTAATAACTAGCTGTGGGATTTAACAAAAGCAACATTATTATTTTCAAAGAAGCCTAAGTTACTCCTTATTACATCAGCTATCTGCCAGTGAAAGTCCCGTCTAAATCCGTCCAGCCATTCCAGAGATAAGCCGGAACAAACAGACAGGCAGACAGACAAAAATTGTAAAAAATGTTATTTTGGTATATGTACCGTATATTGACTGGCCTGTTGGTCTAGTGGTTATAGTATAGTTAAAATCTCGCTGCAGACTTGGTCATAAATCATAATCGGAGTAGGGATGTGCGCTAGTTGCGCGCGCGGAAGGCCATTATCGATAAGTTTCCAATGTCTCCATTGAAAATTTGCAAAAATGTTTGGAACATGCAGATTTGCTGCAAGATGAAGATTTAAGAAAAGCACATTTATTTATGCGAAGAGTTCATCATTCATGTGGATGATGATGACGATGACTCAGACGAAGAATTTTAATTTTCTATTTTTAGTTTTATATATACGTTCTTTTGTTTATATATTTAAAATGCTTTGTAGTAAATTTGGTAATAAAATAAAAAAAACATGTGTATTTATTTCTATCACCCATTTATAAATATATAAAACTATCGATATCACTCATCGACTGCAGTAATGCACAGGACTACGTGTGGGCGTGGCCAGCCCATAAGGCCCGTGAGTGGGAAAGAGAGCGAAACACTCGAATGATTTATGACCGAGTCGCGAGCGAGATTTTAACTATACTATAGTGACCCTGACTGCTAAACCGGAGGTCGTGGGTTCGATCCCCACCCAGGACAAATCTTTGTGTGATAAGCATAAAGATTTGTTCTATGTCTGGGTGTAATTTATCTATAATAAGTATGTATTTACAAAAAAAAAATGTATTCAAGTAGTATATCAGTTTAGTACCCATAACACAAGCAAATATAATTGCTTACTTTGGGACTAGATGGCGCTGTGTGAATGTGGTAGAATATTATTAGCGGCATGGCTTTATAAAAATATATATTGTTTGTATAAGCTAGACCTAACTTAACATAGTCTAGCTGCTAGAGTTGGTTTTTGATTCCTCAATTCGTTCATCAATCCTGCTGGCTCCAATTTTCTAAATAAAGCGATGTGAGTGCTATGTCAATTAAAATAAGGTTGAAATTTGAGCAGGGGGATGTCTTGTGGCATAGTATGCCGTCAGTCAACGCCGACCTTAATTATAATTGACTGAATCAGTAGTGTATTGAAAGTACTGATACTTGAAATATTTTACAGGTTTTAAACCTACCATTTTTTTTTAATTGGAATATTATATAAAAAATAGTAAGTTGCCTCAGCGGGAAGTGTATACGACTGATGCGCAATAGATCCCGGGTTCGATACCCGGGTCGGGTGAAAATGGAATTGTTTTTTTTCTATCCCGAAATTCTCAGTATCAGACCGAAGTTTGGAAATAAATGTTCTCGGTTGATGACAATAGGTTCGCTCCCTATTTCATGAAACTAAATATAGCTGGCGAAATTTAGGTGTGAAACCTATACTGCCTACTTCTTCGGTGAAAAGGTGTGATGCTGTTTATGTTTTATTTTAGCCAATATAATACTGCGGCTGAATTTTTATTTTGTTTGTGGACAAATGATTTTAACCTTATTGATATTTCATGTTAAAAGAATGTCAGTGCTAAAATTCATTGAAATAAGGTTAAAAATCATTCGTCAATGACGCAATGACGGCACTGGACGCAGGATAAGAGAATTAATATTGTATATTTTTATTTTTTAGGATATCACAAGAATTCTTCAGTGATCGAAGACATTCCAAAGTTCGCAAAAAATAAAATAAAAATGTTAAAAAAAAAAGAAATTCTCTTCACGACGATAATCTCTCGACGTTTACCTTTTACTTTTTTATAATAATTATTAATAATGAAACGATAATAATATATTTTTATTAATAATTAGATGATGACGCGCGATCCTCCGTTCGAAATTGAAATTCTATTTTTGTGAGAAAATTTATTATTTTTTTATTTTAGTATTTATTTTTATTGATTGTTGATTTTTCTAAGAAATATATTTCCGAGGGACCGTGCGTTGTATTACTATGCCATTTGTGATAAAACTTTTGTTTAGTGAAGGATAGGAATTTAGGGGAAATCGGTTGTTTTGATATTGATTACCCTTTGTATATTATCTGTGTTTTTTAATAATGTTATAAAACCTCCACTATGTTATTAGTACGATCTCCCCGTACGCTAAGGCTCGTTTGAAAAGTGAGTACCCTCAAACGGGGTGAATAAGGATGAAGGGGGTGAATAGGTACAAAACTATTGCACATATATATCTTTATTACCGGGTGTTTAAATAAATGGGGAAGATTTTTTAAATTGGTTCAAGAATCTAATATTGTAAGGCTTTTTCGAAATGGCTAACCGTTATTAAATTATGATAATCTTATATAATAATATGTTACTTGCGGTGGGTTCGTAAAACAAATTCTCAAATGCCCATTATTGTACGTATTCACCCCGGCGTCACCATTCACCCCGTTTGACCCGGTATCATTCACGTAACGTTACATCTGCTCACGTGTTCTGTGAGCCTAGTACCACATAGTATTAGAGCTTGTCTTTACGTGGACATTTTGTGATAAAATTTTTAAGACAAGTGTGTTTCTATCTTTGTTTCTTTAAGCATGTAAGACAGAGATAGGAACACAAAACTTGCATCGTGTAAGTCGAGATGTCAATTGACGTTTCTACCGTTTTATAAATACTTATAATCGTTGCTAGCTATCATTTTAAAAATCTGTACTTAAGTAATTGCTGATTTTCTGAAGTCAACTTGTGAGGTGTCAATTACAACCTTGCGTCACACGTTGACACCTCTTGATACATTGACACCTGGTGTTGCACATTGACACCTCTTGTTACATATTGACATCAAGGGTACATATTGACATCTAGGGTACATATTGACACCTGGTGTTACATATTGACGCCTAGTGTTTTATATCGACATAAAATTAATGTCCGTAGTAATTTCACAATTATTTCTACTTGTAAACAAAAGTACTAGGCTCCCACAATACCTAAGGAGGTGTAACGCTAAGTATGCTATTTTACAGACAATAAACGTAATATATTAAAGGGTAAGTAATATCGAATATAGAATATTAAAATCCTTTGCTAGACGCAAAAATCATAGTAATATAATATATATATGTTAATTAAAAATGAAAATAATAAATTGAAATTGTACAAATGAAAAATAATCAGAATTGAATTTTTTTTTGTATGTGTACTTTTTTAGTATGTTTGTATAATGTATGTTGTGTGGCAAGTAATTGTTAATATTGGGTGACAAGTTTTGTTGTTTGTGTGTTTGAAAGATAGACTCGTCACAATTCACTTCAGCTAATCAAATTGAGATACATAATTTAGATATTTAAATATCGAATCGATTAACGGACAGTCACTTTAGTTTTTACGTCATGTTTTGTACTTATTTTAAAAAATATAAGGACAATAAGGCCTACAACAAACGACGGGGCGGAGTGGTCCGGGTCGGGCCGGTCATTTTCACAGTGAGCGATAGAAAAAAGGGAATTGTATACTGCTAACACACACGGGCGTTGTTCTTCGCTCGCGGTTAAAATGACTGGTCCGCCCGGGCCTCTTCCGCTCCAATCTTTGTTGTAGACCTAACACTGTGGCAATTTCGCTCGTATACCCTCATGGTTCGTAGGTATAGTCATACTAGGTGGTAGGGGGTAAAAAAACGTAGTAGGTTTGGAACAAATAGCTTGGCGTCCTCACAACATCGTCAGTTGTTTAATCCGCAATGAGAATTAGACTAAGGCTCTGTTTCACCAGTGATATATCAAATATTATTTGTCACACATTCAATACATTATACAGACAATTTTTTAGTTCACGCAATATGCACATGTTTGTATTTTTTGCATAATTTGCCGTCTCGTTAAAGGGAATGACATATATAATATATAGCTACATATCTCTCAGATTTAATGATAGCGGTTGCTAAAAAAAGGCGTACTTGCATTACACGAGCAACGGGAAAATCGCATGTACTACTTTTAGACACAATTTCCCTTGCGCTTGATATGCAGTTATGCTGTTCTTTTTTGGGTAGGGCAGAATAGAAACTGGTTCAATAATCGCCTCATATAATACATTTAAATCAATGGTGTTCTTACTCTGCCATTTCATGGACACATTTTGATTGTGACCTACAGGAGCTCGATAATGGTAGGACCACATGTATTTGTGCTTTCCTGTTTCTATCCCTTCCTGTTACATAAAACCTTTTACTAAAGCGAGAATGAGAGCGGGAGTGTGACCGCATGCATGGAATCGACGATGCGCTCGTCTGACTCTCTAACTCACTTTAGTAAATGAAGGTTTTAAGTGACGGAAAAGAATAGAAGCATAGAAAAGTGCTGTTAACGATCTTCAAGAATCGTTAATTTTAAATGGCCAGTAACTCATCTGTGTCCTCGCGGTGTTGCAGTAAAGTCAGCAAGTCAATGGGTAACGGAGATCATTTACTGTTTGTTCGTTTGCCCCATTATATAAAAAACTAAATGCCCCTACTCAAACAGACAAAAATTTTGTAAAGTGTAGTCTTGTTATAAGTACCGTAGGTACATAAATACTTTAATATTCGTACGCTGTAAAGCTGTAATTTTGGCAGACAGACTTCAATTTTATTTGTTTGTATATGGGTATGTCATTCCCTCGAAGCGAATTAATGGCTGAAGTAACACCGAGTGTCTGTGAACAGAATATTGCATCGTTGCCATTTCTCTTTTTAAGGTATTTCTCGTAAGCTTAACAAAATACTGTTATTATTATTATTTGTGTGTAAAGTGTAATCTGATATTTTTCCACGTTGATTTTTTTAGCATGTCTGTTTTTATATAAAATATATATACTGTCGCATTTTTATGTGAATTTTGATGATTGTGTGTAAAATTAATTAAATTTTTTGAATATAAACGATATATGGGCATGGGAAACATAGTAATACTATAGTTTTGTTTTATTCCCGTTGTCGCCATTCAATTGGGTCAATGGGAATTGTTTAATATAATTTTATTGTTAGTCTCGTTGTCCCCACTGCTTGTGTTCATCGACAAACTTAGAGCAATGGGGTCAACCGGAACAACATGGTGGAGTCAAGGGGAATAAACTTAACAAAAATGGGTTAAAAATCTCGAATGTAAATTGAGTTCTTCATATTAATTTTGTATTATTTAGTAACATAAATTTTAATTAATTTTACTCACGACTAACGGATTTTATTTTGTAAAATAAAATAGTTTTAGCTAATGACATAGTTACCAGAATAGTAAGTTACTTTTCGCCATTAAATGCTCGTTTTTTATATTTTTTAAATTGTGTGTATTTAAGCGATTTTTTGACTGATTACTAAGTTGAATGTTACTAATTAGTTTATTATGTACACTCGCATAGACAGTCTTAGTCAAATTTTATGCATAACTAAAGTAAATAAATGAACATTTTTCAAAAACAAAAACTGTGTATAGTCGAAATGTTCAGTTTTGACATCAAAACGCTTGTCTTAAACAAAGTTTGATATGTCAAACAAAAGTTAATGGCCGGTGATAATTACCAAAAAAGGAGTGGGACTACTGCAGTTAAATTTGTAATAGTTTTCAGAGACTAATAATCTGAAAACTATTTCAACTTTAACTGCTCACACATTTTTGTAATATATTAAAATCTACATACATTTTTAAACTAAATGTTTTTTTGCTTCTGAAAATTTAACGACTATAAATATAAATAAATAACTTAAGACGGTTTATTGTGGCTGAAATATAAATTAATAATTTAGTAACCACTGTTGACTAGTATTTAGTCATTTAGTATGATAAACCGCCTATTAAAGATGGTCTACTATTTAGTATAACAAGATCTTTAGTTATTTTTATTTTACTAGTGATTTAGTACAAATTATAAATGTAATAAACTAAATCTAGTCTAATATGTTAGTTATACGACTAATAAATTAGACTAAAACACTTAGTCTGAGTGATTCTAGTGCCTAAAACGAAATAGTGAACTAAATCGACTAATAGTGAACTAAATCGCCTAATAGTCAACTAATATCGACTAATAGTAAACTAAGCTGACTATTATGAGTAAATAGTCAACTAACATGGTTAGTCAGTCAGAAAATGGCGTATATACATGATTAATATACAGCTTTGGGTAATCAGAATAGTAAGTGACTGTTGGCAACTTGTATTCCATAATGTTTCCGTCTGTTTGTTGCGACCTCCTTCTTCTGAGTGTATGTCAATTTATTTTGTTGATTTTGTTGTAAGAATAGTAATACAGATAGTGTTCTATACAAAGCACAATAACACTATAACTAATGTTACATAAAAAATGGGGTAAATACGGGAACTCAGGGGAGAAAAGGGATTTTAAAGGTTCCGCAACGCCACGTGATGCCTGATGTAGCCGGCATCTATAGATTGCGGTAACCGCTTACCATGCGACGGCTCGTAAGCTTTATGTATGGTTATCTCATTCGGAAACTAAATATGCGCCTTACATATAAATAGTAATTTTTTCTAACGGAAACCTTGATGTTGAAGTTAAGATTTCATAAAGTGAATTCCGGATCAGAAAACTGTATGTATGCACCGTACCTTAAGGCAGTACTTATTCTTGTCAAAGTTGGGACATAGCCCGCGTTAGGCTGCGTTTCAACCAAAGATATGCGAATGAGTAACGAGATCTTTGTTAAGAACCTATAGCTTCATTTATATAGCATCGCTCAGTGCAGCCATTTTATTGGTTTTTAGCGAACACATCCCCCGCACATCTCTTGTGGAAACTGCTACGAACCGGCGCCTTGATGCTCGACGTCGTCGTCCGTGATTTGTGTGGCAATAGCATTAGGGGTGAAAGGGGAAATGAAAAATAAGGCGTGTTTTTTCGAACTAAAGATATTTTATTGTAGGAAGTGTTGATGTGCTTTATTAGACTATCTGTTGTTGTGTATGGTGTAGTGTGGATCTAGTTTATTTTACGTTACCAGTTATTAACCTAATGCGTGGTTGTTGTGAATGACATACACTAGTGTACGCATGCCCTTAGGAGGTCGCGTGCTTCCATCATTTGTCTAACGTTGATCATCAATAGTGCTTGCAAATTACTAAAAAAAAATTATAATTATTGTGAAATGGAGAAATATTTTTGAAAGTGATAATTTATCGAATTTACGTGGCAATTAAAAAGTGGAGTTTAAAAATTTAGATTAAGAATTTTCGGTCACAAGTTTATGAAAAAAAAAAAAATTTCGTTGAGAAATAAGTCTTGCCAAAGTTTTGTTTATTTTTGTTTTTGATTGTTAAAGTGATCAATAGTCATTTTTTTAAGAAATTTTAGTTTAGTGTTGCCAGTCTTGGGGTGGGGATGAATAATTATATATAATATCATGACTTGGCCGTAATATTGTTAGTTTTTGGTGCTCTTTTTCTACGAAACTCCGTATTTTTTGCATTTTTTCCGACATGAGTACAATAACGATGTTCTAGACGCACAGTAGACGAATCGCTAGAATTTTTTTTGACTTTTTTTTAGAATACAATTTGAAAAAAAAAAAATATTTACCATAGATGTAAGGATAAATAAGGAATGGGAAGGTAGTTGTAAGAGAGAGACAGAGAGAGCGCGGGGTTTTGTTTTTTCAATAATTTTTTTTAAGAAATGGGGTTATTTATGTGAGGAGAAGTTATAACGCGCTCTTTGTAGACCAAAGCTGTGAAATAATGTAAAGATCGTTGAGTTAGATTAAGAATAAAGTATGCTTTTACACAAACACGAATTTTATTTTTACAATAACCCCAATTACCTATTTGGATTTTGACTTAGAATTAGACTGGCCTGTTGGTCTAGTGGTTAGTGACCCTGACTGCTAAACCAGAGGTCGTGGGTTCGATCACCCAGGACAAATCTTTGTGTGATGAGCATAAAGGTTTGTTCTGTGTCTATTATCTATTTACAAAAAAGAAATATTTAAATAGTATATCAGTTGTTTAGTACCCATAACTCAAGCAAATATAATTGCTTAATTTGGAACTAGATGGCTCTGTATAAATGTGGTAGAATATTATTATTATTACTTTCGCGCCAATAGCGGCAACAGTCTTGGGAGGATGGGGGTCCGCCGTCCATGGATATGGCTGTCTCTTAGCATTGATTGCGAAGAAAACAACCAAGCCGCTGTCTACCAAAGGGGAAATAAGGGAAAAATAAAATGAACATCTGGTAAAGGAGCAGTTTACCAGATTCTCAATTCACCAGATTCGCAATTAACCAAAGGTATAATCAAAAACAAATTTAAATAGTACCTGAAGAGTTGGGAGGAGGAATTGGATCTCCACCGCTACCATCACCACCATCACCCAACGCAACACTAGGTATACAATCTTATTCCTACTTAATGCGAAACCTGAAAGTAGTTTGTTCAGAATCACTAGCAGAATCGATTCCAATAGTTTTTATTTTTGGTCAAAAATGTATAAAAAATTTGAAAACAGACACCGTTTGAAGTGTATCAATGGCGGCCTAACGCCTTGTGCACCGTCTACTCGTAGCGATAAATAAATAAGTACTAAATAGGTACAAACTACTTATATTCGGCGCGCGGCAACAATAAGCATGGGAGAAGCCACCACAGATTGTAAAAAAATATTATTGTCTGTACTGCCTATAATGTGTTTTTATTTTTATTTTTTTATTTTCTAAGATTTATGTATTGTGCGCCGTGTTTATGGGACATAATAAAATATTTTTCTTTCTTTCTTTCTTTCATGAAAAATACTTACTTACTTGAGGTTTAATTCTTTTTACCCGACTGACAGGACGGGTATTGTTTTTCGCGCGTTTCTTATATGTTTGTAAATTTCTTTATTCCCACGTTTATTCCAAACGGCTGGATGGATTTGGACAATTAAGGTATCGTTAGATTTTTCTCAAAAACCCAAGTGTCCTTAGATAGGTATTATAAAAAAAAGGCAAAATGGCGGACTTTTGGCGCCAAATTGTAAGAAGTCAGAATTTTTTTTTTAACCAAACGTATCGAGTAGGTTATCAAAATAAAGGGAATTAAAAGAGATTAATAATAATTACAAACAAAAATCGGTCTTTTTAGTGCGTTGCTTATTTGTTGATTTTTTGCAGTCGGGTTATTTTAATTTTTTAACTATATTTACTTGTTAAATTTAGATTTTTATTCTGATTCTGCAAATAAAAAGACGTTTGGGAAATAACGTTGTATGAACTGCTACTTAACGTTGATATTCTACACATCTCTGCATCACCCAAAGGTTAGCTGGTATGGAATATATGCTTTAAGCATTAAACCCTCCTTTTGTACACTTACATTGTATTTAGTGCAATTAAGTTCATTAGTAATGAATGAAATATTCTGTGGGAGGGCAGTACCTACTTTCCCGGACGTGTCACACATTCATACTGCAGTGAGCCACTATTATTACTAAATGGGCTTCTTCGATAGGTATAAGTGGCCAACACTAAGTGAATTTTTCAATTCGATTCAGTACTTCCCGAGATTAGTGCATTCAGCCAAATAAACTCTTAGCTTTATAATAAAGACTTGAAGTCGCGTCGTTTTTTATTTGGCCACTGCTCATCTCCTATTAGCCGTAGCGTGGTGTTAGGTATATAGAAAGAAAGAAAACACATTTATTTGTCACAAACCATAAACATACAAATACAGAGCATACATTAAAGTTTTTACCATAGACCTAGGATCCGCGCGCTACCGCAGAAGACAAACATAGTGCGGAAACGAGAGGTCAAATTGATATGCACGCTGTAAAAGAGTGAAAGAGATGAAAGATAAAATGGGATGTGCCAATATTTTTTCAATTAGGGGGCCATAGCGGCTCGCGTGTTTTACTGTCAACTCTTATTTTGCTAAAATATTTACAAATCGTGCAATAAATTGCTTAAAAGGTGTGCCAGTATCATGGTGATCTGTTCCGTAACCAATTGTGACGTGACAAGAAGGAATAACCCAGAGAAATTTCACGTTTCTTAGGTAAATACAAAAATCTAATGAATTTTTGCAAACCTTATTTTGTGAAATTGGTGCTTTTAACTGAGCAAAAACCTATTTTGTTGGACGTATTTAGGCTTCTTCTTCGTTATTTTGATAATATTTTATGTATATACGATATATTAAAGCTTTTTTCGTGTAAAATAGGAAAATGTTTGTTTACGATAGGGCTTGACGAAATGATGACGTCATGGGTATCGATAAAAGTCGATAGTATTTTTAAAACTGTAATTATTCCGTCAATTCTTTAAATCATCGTAATATGTGTTAACGCCTTAAAGTAACCACTATTGTAATTGAGTGAAGCACACTAACTTATTTACATCTCTCTATGTTTTTAATACCTATTTTTAAAGTAGTTGTTTCTCACAAATTCAGTAGGTAGTACTTAAAATATAAGCTTAGTGAGTCAGGTGAGCCATTAAGTTAGTGATATTTTTGTCTTTTATTTTAGGTTTCCAACGAAAACAGCGTCACGTGACAAATGGATACGTATTATAAATAGACCACACTGGACCTCAAAAAAATATTCAACTACTTACATATATATAAAACATTAGTTAAAGCTTTCCTTGATAAATGGGCTAACCAACCCAAAGATTTGCTGTATTTTCACAATTATTTGTTATATAAATGTTTTCCGAATATAAAGATAAAAAAAAAATTATGTTATACAACGTGTTTAGATATCCTGTGATTGTAAACCATCCAATAAATTTTCTATCATTAAGTACAGCTATATAGAATATATAATCGATCAGATATATTGTTCTAGTTCATCATGACATTGACCATAAAAAACTTAGGCAGTAAGGTTTATGGCCTGCTTTCTTACTCTTCAGCAGCCCATTAAGCCCCAATGCTGGGCTCGGGTCTCATCTCGAGAGCTGAGAGGGTTTAAGCCATAATCCACTTACGCTGGCCTAGTGCGGGTTGGTGGATCAGACATACACATAGAATTGCTTCTAGGGTAGATATGTGGGTTTCCTCACGATGTTTCCCTTTACCGTCAGCAGATGGTAAGTCACTAGACTAGTACATATAAATTCCACAAAGTGGAATGCACATTGGTACTGCCGCCGCGTTGGGTTCGAACTAGGACCGCGTAATTTGCACGCAGGTTCCTTATTCATTCAGCTACCATCGTTTCTTTTTTGCTTTCTTACTATGGCTATATATATATATATGGTAGGTATCCTAGTCTTAAAACTAAAAGATAGCGGTTTGGAAAAAAAAAATTGCCTAACAGCACAATTTTACCCGATAGCATGAAAAGTTAACTTGTTGTAAATGCTTCTTAAAACAAATTGTTGCGACATTATTCAAGAGTTCAAGACGCTCAATTTACACACCGAATTCATAAGCTCGATAATCCCAAGTGCAGAATATCGATAGTGCACAACAGTCCGTTGCAATCACTATTTTTAACTCACACATTGACAATCACTCAATTGTGTTTTGGTCTCGCCTATAATCTGACATTGTTTATCTTGTACATACTAAATCTATGGTTTTTACAGTTATTTTTATACTATTCGCATGCCATGGCCGCTACAAAAAGGTTAGCCACTCAGCTTTTTGCTGTGCCATGACATAAAATCACGGTACAGCGCTGATTTTCAGTAGCCAGCTGTAGGTAGAACGTACGGACATCAAGCCAGCAGTTGCTTATATAAATATAATACGATATAATGATAAAATACTAATGGTAAAAATCTAAAGAAATATATTATTATATTATATGAATTTGTTCCGTGTAGTGACGGATTAAGAATACATAATGTCACTACCCCATCTCAACCCGTGGGTGTCGTAAAAGGTGACTAACGGAGTAACCTTATGCAGACAAGAGCGCTGCGAGAAAAGGAAAATTCGAAACAAACCCTATACCAACCCGTCTGGTCAGCGTGGTATAGTAGGCTAAATTCCCTCCACATTCTTTGGAGGAGACCCGTGCCCAACAGTGGGATATTTAATTTTATGGGTTGAGATGATGATGATGATTATATGAATTTATTTAAATTTATAAAAAATTTATAGTCTATGTTACTCAGTGATAATCTAGCTTTCTAACGGCAAAAGAATTTTTTAAATCGGTCCAGTATTTTTAAGTTTTTTAGAATTAAACAAAAATACAAATGTTTCCGCTTTACAATAATTAGTGTAGATTAGTAGTATTCGCTAGTTAGCTCAAGCTCAAAGGAGATCTAAACCCGTTTATACATTCATACAGTAGCCGTCAAAACCACAGATAACATCATTTCACTGATTGACATAAACACGTATACTCCCACTTGTAGGTACAGTTATTGCAAACATGTAATTATCAGGGAGTGGCCGACAGTGGCCGTGCCGCCGCCGCGGAGCTCCTCCTTCATATCTTTACCACAAAAAACCTATATTTAGGGCTGCCTTATTGCCCAAATTATACTTTTTACTGGCTACATACAACTCCAAACGATTTATTCTTCAGTAGTTAAGGTTTATAATCGCGTGTGTTCTTGTTTGTAATGCTATGTCATAAGTTTGTTGTAATAACCCGGCAGTGAGTGCAATTAAAAGAAGTTTTCTTGTTTCACAGTAATGTTTAATTGTTTTTCTTCGGATTATTTCGTTCGGTTATGTTTTTGTCGTGTGCCCGAATATTTTGATGTTCATCGATGATAGAATGTGTTTGGAGAAGGCATCTGGTTTTATCGAGGAACTGTACGTATGGAGGCGACAACAAAATAATCTTTTCCCAACAGAGGGGTAGGCAGATACTATTGCCTTCTACATGCTACGATTCTGACATACATATTTCGCTTCTTTAACGTTAATCAGTCTTTTCATATATTCTCGCCGGTTTAGGCCTGATCTGTGATGATGTTGTGACGCGAATAGAGAAAGGAATGTTAAGCTGGTTTGGACAATTGGACATGTCGAGAGAATGAATGAAGGAAGAGTGACAAAACAAATATAATATGAGGCGAATGTGAAGGGAAATGTTTGAAGGGGAAGACCTAGACGAACGTACCATGACCAAATAGGGAGCGTTCTAAAGCAAGGAAGAACAAATAATATTATAAATAATAAAAAAACTGAGTAGCATTTTATACAAATAAAGAAATTCTATTCTATTTTGTATAAAATTACAATCCATTAATGTCTTACATCGGGGCTCGGGTCTCCTCTATTTAGAGAGCTGAAAGGTTTAAGCCATAATCTACACACGCTGGCCTAATACATGTGCCTAAGTGAACCGGACAAATCCTTAAATATTCTTCTAGTGTATGTGGGTTTCCTAACGATGTTTTCCTTCACCGTCAGCAGATGGTAAGTCACTTGACTAGTACATATAAATTCCACACAGTTAAATCCACATTGGTCTCGCCGCCGCGCGCTGGTCGGTATCTAATAACGAGAGACAGGCGTGATGATTTAATTGTATAAAATACCTTCTCCAAACTTTATTAGTTAATGTAAAGTAATGCGTTTAACTGTCATTTAAACTTGTTGTTAAAATTTCTTGTTAAAAGTAAAAGAACGTAGTTTTTTAGACTTATCGTCCAGTAGTTAGGTAAATCGTTGTCTCGACTCAATGCACTGAGTGTTATAGGTTCGAGCACAACATAATACTGATAAATTTTGCTAACAACTAGAAGTAGCGCGGGGCCTCACTCCCGTTATATAATAATAATAATATAATATAATAATATTCTACCACATTCACACAGCGCCATCTAGTCCCAAAGTAAGCAATTATATTTGCTTGTGTTATGGGTACTAAACAACTGATATACTACTTAAATACATTTTTTTTTTGTAAATACATACATCTTATAGATAAATTACACCCAGACACAGAACAAACCTTTATGCTCATCACACAAAGATTTGTCCTGGGTGGGGATCGAACCCACGACCTCCAGTTTAGCAGTCAGGGTCACTAACCACTAGACCAACAGGCCAGTCATGTCACTCACTCCCGTTGTTCTTTATTTGGCCACTGCTCAGCTCCTATTGTCCGTAGCGTGGTGTTATATAGCCTGTGTTACTCAGTGATAATGTAGCTTTCTAACAGCAAAATAATTTTGAAATCGGTCCAGTAATTTTAAGTTTATTTGTAACATACAAAACTACAAAACTTTCCTCTATATAATATTAGTACCTATAGACAAATTCAAACAAGCAAACTCGAGTGACTTTGTAATCTACATTAATAAATGAATTTTGTTTTATTAGTCTAGAATGAGAAACTAATGAGCAAAGGAAATTGCTTAAAATTTAATCTAAACTAGATAACATTTGATAAATTCGACTTCAGGGACGTCTGCCCGCATAGCTCAGTTGTAAGAGCGTCATTGAAATGCCAGTCGCAGGTTCAAATTCCGTTGTGGGATTGAAATTTTTCCATTAATTGTTTAGCATTTCATTAATCTCATAATAATTTATTAAAAAAGACATGATGCCGTGACTTATCAAATAACATATAACATAACATAGCATCACGCCTTTTTCCCCGAAGGGGTAGGCAGAGGAGTTTCACACCCACATTTCGCCAGCTATGTCTGGTCCCATGAAATAGGGGGCGAGCCTATTGTCATCAACCGGGAACATTTGTTTACCAAACTCCGGGAAAATCTTAATACTGGAATTTCATGATAGAAAAACCCAATACCAGTTTCACCCGACCCGAGAATCGCACCCGGGACCTCTTGCACAGCAGTCGTATACACTTCCCGCTGCGCCACCGAGGTAGTTATCAAATAAAATGGGTGGATTCTACGCTCAGTCGTGGGCTACCCTCCCTGCCCCCCATCCAAAGCCACATTTGATCTATAATAAATCTTATAACAAACAATAAAATTAAGTAAACACAAACAAACACCGGTTACCAATCCAAAACCCGACCTCACACGCGTCCCTTACCATGATTAATACCAAACATAACTCTTTTACTTTAACATAATTTTGAACAACAATTTGATTAAGATCTAAAAAAGGGATGTCCTTTAAGATACAGTTTTTGAGATACGAGCTCAAAAATGAACGAACAGAGATTATACATGCGCGAGTTTTTATATTTTTTTGTGTTGTGTGGCCTAGTATCATCAATAATGTGTAGCGGCAGTTTAAACGACACGGGCCGATGACGATACGACAGTAATAATTTCTTCAATCATAAGGGGTCGTCCATTATCATGTGAGGCTCGAAATGCAGGAGGGAGGATGTTCGAAAAAAAACACAAACTATCACTAGGGGGTGTAGTGATATATTACGTGTATTTTTTTGTAGATTTCTGAACCCTATCACGTCTGTTTGGACATTTTTTTTCACGCGTCGTTTTTCAGGAATCTATTATACAAAGGTAATTTTCTGAAAATATCTTTGGATATTTTGTACAAAAAAAAAAAACGTGACACGTGTTATTGCGTACGGTGGTCTAACCACGTATCACCCGGGGGAGGAGGAGTGTAAAAAGCTGCAAAAAAATCACGTGATTAATAGACGTCCCCTAAGAGATTTCACCTCGAAATGTGAGTTTTTTATATCTTAAAAAAACAGTAAAAAAATAATACAGTGATATTAAATTTAGCAATTTAAATCAATTTTCTTGACTTCAAAAAAGAGGAGGTTAAGTATATGTTCTACTGTATATATTTTTTTAAGTATGTTCAACGATTTCTCGAAGATGCCAGATCCGATTTGAAAAAATCTTTTTTTGTTTGAAAGAGCACACACCGACTTGAAACAGCTTAGTAATAGGGTATTATACCTTAAACAGGTAGGTAAGTATTTTTTTCTTTGAATTTAATATCTAATTCAGTTTATTTTTCGCTTTTTAGTACTGTTTTATAGAAAATTAAATATTTTTAGAAAATTATTATTTTTATAAAGTTTATTTTATTCAGTCGTTAGTCGTTACGTCACCGAATCGTGACCTCTAAAGCTGTCAATACAAAGTCAACATAGTTAAAATACATTGCGTACAAGGCGGCACTTTTTATAACAAAGTTAAACTCACAAGGGTAACATTCATATCATAGTTGACTCTGAGGAATCGACAGTAAATATTCTTGACTTTAGTCTTTAACTCAGGGCCGGATTTAGAGGTGTAGAGGCCCTGGGGCCACAACCACGGAGTAGCCCTAAATTAATTTCCAAATAAAAACTCAAAATCAATCGTTCATTGATTATGTAGTTATTAACTATTAGTGTAGTAAATGAGTGCTCGAAATGGTACTGTGGAGGGAAATGTCGAAAGCAGAAACTTTGACTTGGGAACTTTGTTTGGACTGTTAGGAGATAAACATACTAAAACTTCTGCTTTCGACATTTTCCTCCAAAATCATTTATTGACTGGCATATATGTTAAACGATCTTCTATATTCTATCATCTGGCACAATATATATATTTGATAATGTGTTTATCAGTAAAATCTACTAAAAAACACGATAACTACTGACCAGTCGAAATTGAAGAATTACGTCTTTAACTAAAACTGGGGTAGGTATTATTGGGGCTAAAATTCAATCCGAGTTCGATTCCAACCCTGCCGTTTGGAATCGAACTCGGACCCAATCGATCTCGATTCCAACCGGCAGTACCAACGTGGATTTCCCTTTGTGGAATTTATATGTACTAGTCATGTGACTTACCATCTGCTAACGGTGAAGGAAAACACACACACAGGTGTATTCTGATTTATTCTAAGTCACCAGTCGGTTCATACAACATCTCGAAGATGATGTAATATAATAATAATAATATTCTAACACAGTCACACAGCGCCATTTAGTCTCAAATTAAGCAATTATATTTGCTTGTGTTATGGGTACTAAACAACTGATGTAGGTACTACTTAAATACATTTTTTTTGTAAATAGATAAATACACCCAGACACAGAATAAACCTTCATGCTCATCACACAAAGATTTGTCATGGATGGGGATTGAACTCACGACCTCCGGCTTAGCAGTCAAGGTAACTAACCACTAGGCCAACAGGCCAGACAAAGTCAGGTCTCCGCACGGCAATATTTCCACTCGAACGAGTTAATTAAAAAACTTATATCAATAAACTAATGATATCAATCATGAAAGTATAATAAAATTATACGAAAACAAGCATAACCGCGGGGCGTATATATCGTTTTTATACATTCTTAACACGTACTGCGAAATACCATGTCCTTTGAACGATCGCACGCAACGCCGCGGGGCACTGCACTGTCATATGTTGTTTTATTTATTTCTGAGTGTTTTAAGTACAAATATTGTGTGTTTGAATTTTATACTTAAGTACCTATATTTTTATTAAATACTTTTTTGTATTTGGATAACAGTATTTTGTATAAATTATTGTAAGTAGTTATACAAAGTGAATATAGCTATTAGTACGGGATCCCTGGTCCAAATTTTTCCAGCAAATTTTTTGTGAGTAGCTTCATTTCGATAAGACACCCAATGACATGATTGTGGTAGCTAACAGATGTAGCAAGGGTATACTGGACCGGGAAGGAAATACTTAAGGAAATACTACAGGAAGGAAATACTAAAAAAAATCTATTCTTCTTTGAAATGCGCTCCTTCTCGAAATCAGGACGGCCACAAACCGTGAATCTTTTAAGACCAAAGTTCGTCATCTTTATATTAAATATATTATGGCAGAATCATAAATCTTGTACCTATCTCTTGCACATTAGTTACATTATAGTATGTATGTATATTTATAATTTATATATTAATATTTGCATATCTATATATTCGTATTTATATATCTATATATTTAATTTATTTTAATGTATATACTTTACTATATTATGTACCTATTTGTAATTGTTTATTGTTATTAGAATATTTATTCTCTGATATTAACAGAAAGCACCTACCTCAGTTTTGTCTCTACATCACCCTAAAGTTGACTGGTAGATAATGCCTCAGGCATTAAGTCCGCTTTTGTACTTGTTTGTGCAGAAAGTTTAATAAATAAATAAATAAATACCGGGATAACGTACCACGCAATTTGTAGGACAATATGACTGTTCAATTACATAAATATTAAGTAAGTAAAAATAAAAAAATCTGCTGGTTAGTAATCATTTATGATGACCTCGTTATCGATACAAGTTGGAAGGTAGATAGATAGAAGAACTACAACATCAATGGTTTGATCGAAGGAGGGGACCCTTCGATCAAACCATTGATTTTGTAGGACCATATTTTTTTTTACTTACTTAATATTTATGTAATTGAACAGTCATATTGTACGTTATCCCGGTATTTCCTTCCCGGTCCGGTATACCCTTGCTACATCTGTTAGCTACCACAATCAAACTTTTGGAATAGGAAATTATTGGGCGTCTCATCGAAATGAAGCTACTCACGAAAAATTAGCTGGATAGTAATAAAAAAAAATTTGTACCAGGGATCCCGTACTATATGTATAATATATAACTATAATATAATATATATATATATATATATAACTTCTTAAAAGTTTCTGAGCTTGGTCCTCAAATTGGTTGGTTGCGTATTTTTTTTTTTAATAAAGACAACGCCCGCTGGTCGTCGGCCTCTCCTAACACGCGCCATAACACTGAATCTGAATCGAGGTCTGCAATAGGCTGAATACGGGAGACTTCAAGTAAAAATTCTTTTACTGTTGGATAGCCCATTTATCGAGGAAGGTTACAATGACATGCTAAATAACATGACGCTACGGCTAATAGGAGCTGAGCAGTAGCCAAATAAAGAATGCGGCATCCAGTTTAAAAAAATAAAAGGTTTGAATTACATTATTGAATCAAATATAATATTGTGGTTTGTTATTTTTCAATCGGTATTGTTTTTGACATTTTTATTATTATAAGATTTTAAGGTAGTATAACTAATGTATTTATGACAAAAGAATTCACAAAACGCTTAACTTTAATAACATATTGCAGCAACACTAAACGGGTAGGCAGAGGTGACACCCACGTACCTATAGTGAGCCTCTTCTTACTGGGTTTTGTACTCATCTTCGAAAGACATTTTTGCGAAAGCCATTTTTCTACGACGCCAAATCATCGAAGAGCTATTTTACCGACGCGGCGACGGGTTATTTGATCGATGTGCCATTTCATCGAATAGCCACATGTACGAACTCCCATATCACCGATAATACATTTCATCGAATGACACATGTTCGAAGGTCAAATTTACAAAACACATAATAAACAAAGGTATTAAGATAAAATAGGAAAAAATAAATAAACGAATACCAACGTTTTGTTATTTTTTTCTATTACATTAATGAAAAAAATAAGATAGGTAACTTAATTTATTTATGCGAAAAGTTTGTAAAAAGCCTTTATTTATTATGTTATTCGGAACATTGTTGCCAAAATCCGGTCTGATACTTCGAATTTCATTTAGTTTATTGCCTGAAGTGGCAAACGAGCGGTCCACTCGATAGTAAGTGGGTACCGCCGCTCATGGATGTTGGTAATGCTAGGGGCACAGCCAAGCAGCTGCCTACCAAGAGAGGATAGCTCTCTTTAAACCTCGTTTGGAGAAGGACATGTCATAGCGTTGCAGGAAATTCATCTCCATTTTTATGACAGAAAAATTCAGTACCTTTTTGCCCTACCCGAGAATCGAATCCAGGATCTCTAGGAGAAGAATGCTTTATATCAATAGAAGCGATGAAATACACACATACATATACATAAAGGTCACGCCTCTTTCCCAACAGAGACTATTTCCTTCCACTTGCTACGATTCTGACATACATCTTTGGCTTCTTCAACATTCATCAGTCTTTTTATGCATTCTCGCCAGGCGAGGGTACTCCTGATCTGTCCCTTCTTTAGAACGTCATGAAATATGAAATACATTATAATTCATAGTTATATTCGATATATAGACTTAGCTGTAAGATACTTTAATATTATTCAAATATAAAAAGGTGTAAACTAAGGAATTTCGCTCATGTCCTAAGGCCATCAAGCAGATATAAAAAAAAACAAATAATCTATATCTATAATCAAAACACAAATATAATATTATATAATAATATGTATCCCCTATTTGTCTCGCAGTGGCGTACCAACTTGCTTTTATTTATATTGAAAAGGATACAAAAAGTATTTCATGTTAAGTTTGTTCCTTCATTTAATTGTATGGTTCCGTATCTTTTTAGATACTAAATTTGATACGGAATTGTTCGACGTTTTTATTAGAGGTACCTCGGTGAAATGAAAATTTGATCTTTGATAAGATTTATATTTAATGTATCTAAGTGTGGTATTCGTGTAGTGACAGATTAAGAATACCTACATAATGTCACTACCCCATCTCAAGCTTTGGGTGTCGTATGAGGCGACTAAGGGAGTAATCTTATGCAGACAAGAGCACTACGAGAAAAGCAAAATTCGAAACAAACCCTATACCAACCCGTCTGGCCAGCGTGGTATAGTAAGCTAAATTCCCTTCACAATGTTTGGAGGAGATCCGTGCCCAGCAGTGGGGCGTTTATGGGTTGTAAATTTGTAATGATGATGATGATGATATGGTATCTACGTAAAGTTACAGGCGGCCTATGTCGTAATGACGTAATTGGGCTGATATGATTATGGTATCTAAATTTCCACAAGTAACTGCCTTGGGAAAATTCGAACATGATAAACCAATAAATATTTGTATATTTAAAAGCGATATACATACATACACTGTATAAAATAAATAATTTGAAATCTAGCATTGGTTGTCATACAGTAGAAAGTTTAATCTAATACAGAATCGCATGGCATTTGAAGTAAAGCTTCAACATGCATTTTAATTCATCGTCTCAACTCACAATACCTAGAACTAACTACAAGCACAGTGTTGGGACAATCCGTCGCCCTGAGCCGAGCATTGTTCTCGGTCCCAATCACAATACTCCCCTAAAAAATAAAAACCTAAGCATACGCTCGTATAATCACTACAAATCACTAAACAAACACCATTTACAAACTTTTCACTGAACCCTAAAAGAAAAAAAACGACAGCAAACGTTTTGTTCCCTTCGACTGAGGTGATCTTGCATCTCTCTCTATCGTACCACGTAAAGTGAGACGACAATATCCCAGTTTGAAACATGCTTCGTCTGTAGAAATAAAAATGAATATTACCGTATATTTTGAATGTTTACTTTTATACGTACAATATCACATATTTGGGTTCCTTGAAGGTTTAGTATGTGAGTCGAATTGGACAATAAAAATGTGATTGTTAGTAACTGGATAAGTCTTTTGACTTCGAATAAACAATGATCATACATACATATAATTAGAGACTATTTCCTTCAACATATTATAACCTTCGCTTCAACATTCATCAATCTTTTCATACATTTTCGCCGGTTGAGGATACTCCTGATCTGTCCCTTCTTTAGAATGTCGCCTATTTGGTCATGGTGGTACGTTCTTCTAGGTCTTCCCCTTCAAATTCACCTCATATATTTATTTGTCACTCTTCTTTCATTCATTCTCTCGACATGTCCAAACCAGTTTAACATTCCTTTCTCTATTCACGTCAAGACATTTATTTTTATGCCACAACGTTCCCTTATCACTCGTTATCGATATCGAATATTATCGATAAGCTTCCGCCTGTGACGTAGTTCCATGACTCATTATCGGGATGAACGGCATCATCCATCCAAGGTACCTTATCTAAGACATAGTCTCTGCTAAGTTCCCACAAATATCCATTAATTAATGAATGACCTGTTGCCCTAGTGGTTAGTAAACCTGACTGCTAAGCTGGAAGTCGTAGGTGAGAGTTATCGACGAAGATTATAGGCTATAGAATATCACGCTACGGCTAATAGGAGCTGAGCAGTGGCCGAATAAAGAATGTCGGAAGCCCCAAGCGACTTCTAGTAATTTAATAATAGACAGAACCCCTATATTATTACACATAGGTTATCAAAAAGCTATTCATAGACAAAGTTAAAAAACCTCCTTTGACATCGTGTCCCTCTCATAAAAAAAGGATGATATCTTTAAGGTATTAAACGAAGATGGCAGATGGAATAGTTTTGGAATAATTTATTATTTATATTCGACCCCCAACTTTGCGGCACTACACAGAATTAATATGTGTTCTTTATCTTACGATCGACAGCTCAGAACAGTTTTGTGATGAGTTCCGCTTCTGGACCCTGGTTAAACTGAAACGTCAGAAAATTCCGTCCGCTTTTTTTGTACCACAACGGTGGCAAATATACTTACGGCTGATGGTAAGCGTTTATCCTAGCTATAAGAATATCTTTATTTGCTGTAGACAGAGTGCATTACAGAGGTGAGATATCAAACATTTGTACAAGCCCATTCAGCCATTAATAGCATGCAAATGTAGGAATATTAATATAAAGTTACAATCAATTAAGAATTATTAAATTACTTTAAAACGGGTCTACGTCACGTATTATATTATAAGGAATAGTAAATACCTTATTTATTTGCCCGACGACGTTTCGATCGAATTACACCGATCGTGGTCACGGGCTGACTGAGGTGGCTGCCGAGCGTTGTCAATTAAGAATTATTATTGCATATAAAACAATGTCATTTAGGTTACAATTTTTATATTTATTTATTTATTTAAAGTTTATGCACAACAAAGTACAAAAGTGGACTTAATGCCAAAGGCATTGTCTACCAGCCAACCTTAGGGTGATGCAGAGAAGAGCATGGTATGTACAAGTAGAAGAAAAACAATTCCAATGCCAATTCTGCAGAATGCCTCAAGAGGCGTAAATATGAAAGTCTTGGCGAGACTTACATTTTTGAGCCTTTTGGGGTTGAAACTCTTGGACCTTGGGGGCCAAACGCTCACAAATTTTATCGTGAAATTTGTAAGCGTGTTTCTGAAGTATCACATGACCCAAGGGCTGGCCTCTACCTGGGGTAACGCATTAGCCTTGCTATCCAACGCGGTAATGTGGCTAGCCTTTTGGGTACGTTTCCTCAGGAATCTGATCTTAATCAGATATTCTATTTATAGGAATTTCCTGTAAATAGAGTATCTGGTTCTTTTTTCTTTTAATAAGTTAGCTGTGTATGTTTTTAAGTTATGTGTAAATATGTTATTCATCTGTTTACTAACATAGTCCTAAGTATATTGTTACTAACATGATATGAATCCTAGTAGAAGAAAATAGTTTAAAGAAGCTAGGTTCAATATTCTTCACGCTTGACGATTAAGGACGCTTACAACCCTAGGATCACCTTGTTGAACATGCGTGTTAGGGAATTAATCCAGGATTAACAGCGATGACCTTGTGAACACCAAGTTTTGACACTCGGGAGTTCCAGGGAATGCCTAACCTACTGTCTTAGAACCCGCAACGAAATTAATTAGAAGTAAATTGAGGAGCAGAGTGAAATTGTCGTCATATAAACTTTTTCTAGGTCATAGTAATTAGTTATAGAAAACATCTAGATATAATAAACAAATTAATGATTAAAAACAAACTAAATTGCATTAAAAATCTCAATAGACACACGAACTGTGTAAAATAAATTATTTTTGGCTGCATAGCAATGTGTAAAGTGATGCAACCACAGAGCCTTACTTTTTACTTTCTGTTTATTATTTAGTTTGTAAACATTCATTATAACTCGTTAATCTAACGGTTTAGTGCTCTGCTGCATCACTTTACACGCTACCCAAATTGTAAATTACAAAAGATTGTAACTATCCATTTTTTAAAAAGAGTGGCGTGAGAATCTTGCCAGTTCTTCTCATAGCTCCACGCCGTCAGCGAACTGGTCGTAGGCTAATTTGCTGGCACTACTTTTCGGATATCCTGTTACATTTTTATCTTGTGACTTTCATAAGTGTTACCTTGTAACCTAGATGAATAAACGAGATTTCATTTCATTAAATTTTTTCCAGTTTCCGTTTCTATTTTTATGTTTATTGTGTCTAGATGTATTGTAGGTTCTCATCTGATTACATAGCTCTGAAAAAGTTTGTAAGTCGACTAAAAATCTGTGTATAAGTAATATCTTTATAATATCTGTGAATGTCAAAAAAATGTAAATATAAAAACGACAATCATCTTAACTCAATCTGTGTCCGCCCCCACAAGTGGGCAATGTTAAAATTTGGTCAGTTTCCGAGTAATGCATACAAAAACGAATAAACATTGAGATATTATTTAAACATCCCGGTGCTGCCATATTATTTATATATCCATTTGAACAAATTTCAATTATATCATTGGCAACTTTTATTTTAAGTTTTGAAGATTATGAAAGAATTGTGTGGATCTTTTACGTACTTACTTCTTAAACCGTTGTCAAAGTCAAAAGTTCTTTATCATACATTTTATTATATATTTTTTTGTATTATTAATTGTATTATTATATATTCGACTGGCCTGTTGGTCTAGTGGTAAGTGTTGTTCGATCCCCACCCAGGACACATCTTTGTGGGATGAGCATGATTGTTTGTTCTGTGTCTGGGTGTAATTTATCTATAATAGGTATGTATGTATTTACAAAAAAAAGTATTCAAGTAGTACCTATATCAGTTGTTTAGTACCCATAACACAAGCAAATATAATTGCTTAATTTAGGACTAGATGGCGCTGTGTAAATGTGGTCAAATATTATTATATTATATATTTATGAACGTCATACAAAGCCAAAGGGTGTCATTTTTTTTCGTATAGGTCAATTCGCTGATAAGGTTGAGCTTTGAAAAGAACATGTTAGAAACTCCACTCTTTTTAATAGCCCAAATTTGAATTATCATAGTAAACACATTGTTATCACATGCAATTTAAGCTTAAGAAGAAAAAATAGAGTTGAAAGATTTTGGAGCGCTAAAGCAAAGCTGTTGTAATCCTACATACCTATATATAATTATAAGAAAAACTATTTTCTAGAATTAACTATTTCCTGGATTGCCTTACACGGGCCAATACATAGAATTAGTACGTTATAAGTTCACATCAGCAGGGAATCGAATTAGCATACTATAGGATGTGTTTTTGTTGTATTTTTCTTGACAGACAATGCAGTTACTCAGTCGGTTACGGTATCGCCTTGTTTGGTCACGAACGGTCTAGTTTTTCCTGGGTTAATAAACAGGGACGGACTTAGTCTTGATTCTGTTTTAATTTATAACCTTTAATTATACATTTGTTTTCTTGTATTTACACGAACTAAACTATCAAGAAACCTGTTAATCGATACTTTTAATTGAAATGAATTAAAAAATTTAAAAACGACACCAAGTTATAGTTTTTAAAGGCAATTCGCAAGAAGTGACCCAATTTGTTTATGATTAGGCTGTTCAAGCCATAAAGTAGTTTATTTTTATTTTTATACAACGACGGTGGCAAACAGACGTACGGTCGGCCTGATGGTAAGCGGTAACCGTAGCCTATGGGCGCCTGCAACACCAGGGGCATCACGAGCGCGTTGCCGACTGATAAGAAACCTATTCACTCCTTTTTTGAAGAACTCCATACTGTAGTCCCTTGGGAAAACCTCGTTAGGGAGTTCATTCCACAACCTGATAGTTCTTGGGAGGAAATTCCTCTGGAACCGCGTGGTACGAGACCATTTCGGTTCCAAGGTGTGGGGGTGAACTCCCTGCCGAGTGGTATTCAGAGCTCATTTGGGAGGTAAGTTCTTGGCCTACGGTAACCGCTTACCGTTAGGCGGGAAGCAATTTGCCACCATAGTGACGTAAAAAAAAGCTATTCGCAGACATTTTATTTTTATAGAATAAAAGCTGTGGTAATATATTGGATTATTGTTTTACAAAAGCTCATCATTACATTTCAAAAACACGCCACTTTTCAATTCAAGGCTGAGGCCCTATCAATACGTTGCGTCGTTGCAATGTGGTTGTTTCTTAATAAAAGTCTTTATTTCCGCTGTTTTCTTTACAGTAGACGTAAGAATCTAACATTCGGGAAGCTTAATTGAGCGAATAACCTTGCTGTATCTCACCTTCCTTACAAACCCAAGTTCGAGGAAGCTCTCCTAATTAAAACATTTTAATTCCAACTCCAGCCCTGTTAACACTACATGAAAACACTTTATTACTATTTATGTCCGTACGCGCTGGCTACATTTCTCAAACGCTTCGCTAACCGCTCTCTTCCTTGGCAAATTAGAAAAACTATTGATACCACTGCTTTTAGAGTACAGTAATATCAATGAGACAATATCATCATCATCATCATTTTTGTTTCAAAATTCTACGATTTGTCTCTTAGTAATTAATGTATACGCATATATATTGTGTCATAATTAAAATAAACCAAATTTTTAAAATGATAATCAACGTCTGTGAACTGTCACGATTCTATTGTATCAGATCTATTGTGATAATTCTGTGTTCGGTGCCCAAGATACAGGCCTAGCCTAGTTTGGGACCAATGTAATATATATTATTATTGTTCTGTACAAAATTGGTAATAAACGATTATTATTATTATTATTCCTCTTTATTAAAATTGGTTCACAAAAAATTACATTTTTAAATATATATATATAAAAAATACATTTAAAAATATAAAAATTTGGAGACCCACCGGTATCGGGTACAGGGACCAAGCTACCGGTGGTTAGGGCTCCAGAGAGAGGAACCTCCTCACAATGCGTGCCGTGTCCAGAAGTACTGCCTTCTGCATCTGGCCCACGACCCATCCACCTAACGCGAGCCTCTTCAGGTGTCGATGGAGGCTCTTGGCAATCAGTCCATTGACTGAGACGACTATCGGAACAATGATCGCCGAATCCACATCCCACATGTCGACAATCTCGTGAGCAAGGTCCAAATATTTTACTTGTTTATCTTTTTCTGCTTTCACAAGATTCTCGTCATGAGGAACGGTGACATCGATGATCACTGCAAGGCGCTCTAATCGATCTATCACCACTATATCAGGTTTATTGGCAACAATAGTCCGATCAGTGATGATAGATCGATCCCAGTACATTGTGGCATGGCCATTTTCGAGAACTGGGTCGGGCACATACATGTAATACGGCACCTCTGAGTCCACAAGGCCGTACTTCAGGGCAAGTTGCTGATGGACAATCCTGGCTACTTGGTTGTGCCTATGCAAATACTCGCCGTTTGCAAGACGAGAACAACCAGAGACAATATGTCTAAGAGATTCTCCGGGACGGTGGCATGCCCGACAAATGTCAACCGTTCCGTCCTTTAGTATATGTCTCCGGTAGTTGTTCGTCATGATAACTTCGTCCATAATTGCACAGACAAAACCTTCGGTTTCCCCAAATAGGTCACCGAAACGCAGCCAGGATACGGATGATAATGAATCGACATCGGGCCCATGTAGAGCCCGGTAAAATCGTCCATGCAGTTCTTTGCCCTTCCACACTTCCTTCCGGTCATCAAGACTGAGTATTGCCGGTTTGCGCCAGTTCTCCTTAGCTAGACCGAGCGGGGTGAGTCCGTTATCAACCGCCACTACGTCCCGATGCATTTCCACGTCAGTCTTTAGAAAATATTCTCTGAGGCTGTACACCTCGCGGTTGTGTAAGGTCTTGGCACATAACAGGCCGCGACCCCCACACTTTCGCGGGATGTACAACCTCATTACTGATGATCGTGGGTGATGCATGCGGAATGCAGTGAGTTGTGTACGGACCTTTCTATCCAGAGCGTCAAGTTCAGTCTGAGTCCATCTGAGTATGCCAAAGGAGTAGGTTAGGACAGGCATGACCCAGCAGTTAAAGGCTCGCACCTTATTACCGCCCGATAATAGACTTTTTAGAACTTTTTTCAGGCGGCTAAGGAAGCGTTCCCCCAACACCTGTTTCACGCCTGAGTCCATTATACCTAACGCCTGTGACATACCCAGATATTTGTATGTTTCAGCTGCGGACAGAGACCTAAGTTGCGTAGAATCTGAGAGTTGTATTCCCTCAGATTCCAAAATCCCTCCCCGCTTTACATGCATAACCGCACATTTATCCACACCAAATTCCATCTTGATAGAATTACTAAAGGTTTCTGTTACCTTTAGTAACGCTGTCAATTGGGAAGTGCCGGGGGCAAACAACTTTAAATCATCCATGTAAAGAAGGTGGGATATAACTTGACCACCTCTCCGCAGCCGATAGCCCAGCCCTGAATCCTCCAGTAAAGTACTGAGAGGGTTCAGTGCTAAGCAAAACCACAAGGGACTCAAACCATCGCCCTGAAATATACCCCGCTCAATCCTTATCGGGTTGCCATTACCAAGGCTCTGTGGACACCCCGGATAGCGAAGAGCTGTTCTCCATTGCCCCATACATGTCTTCAAGAAGGTGCACAGAGTTGCATCTATTTTATACAACTCCAGCACCCTCAAGAGCCACGTATGTGGCACGGAGTCATATGCCTTCTTGTAGTCTATCCAGCATGTCGACAGATCCTTTCGGTTACGGCGAACCTGCTGATTAACGGCCATGTCAATGATTAGGAGCTCCTTAGTGCCGCGGGCCCCATTCCTACATCCATTCTGAGAAATTGACATGATGTTATTGTCATTTACGTGCTTCACAAGTTTTGTTCTCAGAATAGATGTAAGAAGTTTATAAACCGTAGGTAGACACGTTATCGGTCTATAATTCTTGGGATCCGCGACACTACCTGATTTGTAAAGGAGGTGAGTGACACCAGTAGTCAAAAACAGTGGGATCGACCCCGATTCCAAGCAAGACTGAAAACCAGATGCCAAGCGAGCGTGCGAGCTATGGAGCCACTTTAGCCAAAAATTGTGCAGTCCGTCCGGTCCCGCTGATTTCCAGTTAGGTAACGAACGGGCTGCACTGGCCACATCTTCAGTTGTTATTGAAATTGGCTCCATATCACGAATTGACTCACACGATCGCTCAACAACTCGAGTCCAGTCGCTCTCCGTGTGACTGACAGGCGCCGACCAGATGTTACGCCAAAATAAGCTGGTAACATCATCATCCGGTCGACCGCTGTGAGCCACATCTAAATCGGAGCACTCCCACCGTCTGTAAACCCACCTCTCGTCTTTTTGGAACGTGCAGTTCTGGTAGTATCGGTCCACCCTCCTCCTATAGCGACGAATGCGGTTCGCCCACGCACAAACTTTCTGCTTCAGGTAATCAATGCGCTCTGTGACACGTGACGAATAATCTTGGGGCCTTACATCGGTCCCCAAAAACGCTCGTTTCACAAAGCGCATTACCCTTGGGCGGGTATTACCCGTCCTGAAGCAGATTAGCTTACCAATGAGTGCCCTGGCGTCAGCGATACGACGCTCAATTCTACGCTGCCAAGCCGGCACACCAGATCTGGGTCGAGTAGCTGTGTCAGTCGGAAATTTAACACCAGCCACTCGACACGCTGCAACGGCTGCACAGTACAGAATTGAATGTGTATCACCAATATCTTCACTGCTGTCTAAAAATTCAGACAGCAGCGAATCCAGGGCACATACTAGGGCTATATTTTTCTTGTGCGTAGGCAAACGTGGCAAACGGGGCCTTTCGGCAGAGAGCTTACATCGATACTCACTAAGTGCACATTCCAAAGCGCTCCTTAAACGATCATTGCACTGGGTACTTACGTCTGTAGCCCCGCAGTCTACATCTTCAACCGCTGATGTTGGATGTGACTGTGGCAAATTGTCTGCCACCCCAGTCACAAGTTGCGTCGAAGAAGGGACGACTGGGCTACTCCGCACTTCAGATCGCAGCCTTTCAAGTGTAGCGTCATCCAACATATGAGCACGTTGGATAACCCGCACCTGATCCGACAATCGTTGTGCCGAAACGTTGATGGATGGTTCGAGGACCTGAAACACAGGCAGCATCCGATCACGATACATCGTGAGGTTAGTTCCCCCCTCTGTAGCCACAAAATATGCCCGCATGACGTTTTCATTTATTGAACGTGTCCATTTCATGCGGCGCACATTACCACCGGTAGCGGGGGCCCTGTTCGCAGCCGGAGGGCCGCGGGGTCCCAAGCTGGCCGGTGGCCGGCCTCTCCCTCGCCGACGCACAGGTGGTGGCGACGTCGGCGGGGAGTAATACTCGTCGCTCGATGAACTTGAGCTCGCCTCAGCAGCTGGCGGTGTCGTTGACACAGGGTCCGGTGGCTGCGAGGCGACGCTGAGCGACGAGTCCGGGGGTGGAATTAGTGCTTCTCGTTTCCTGGCCCTAGTTAACATCCTCTAAGCATTTTTTATCTCGTTGTAAAATTTTTGTTGTCTGTTGACAGCTGTCATTGCGGTGTTTTTGGTTTTCAAAGGTTTTCCATGATTATTGATAAGTGTGTATATAATATAACTGATAAATAAAATAATAAAAGTATTCTTCAAACCAAATTTTGTTTGTAAATTTAAATATTGAAAAAAAAAATACGATAATAAAATATGATGGATGATTTCTTCTTGAGGGTTGCCAGGTTATTATTATTATTATTATCATTTCAACCCATAAACGTCCCACTGTTGGGCACGGGTCTCCTCCAAAGAATGTGGAGGGATTTAGCTTACTATACCACGCTGGAGACGGATTGTTTCTTTCGAATGTTCCTATTCTCGCAGTGCTCTTGTCTGCATAAGGTTATTTAGTCGCCTTTTACGACACCCACGGGTTGAGATGGGGTGGTGACATTATGTATGAGACGATATAAATTTTTTTTTTTGTTTTTTTTTGGGTTAGATACTATGAAACTTCTTTGCAACGTCGACCACTTACTGATCTATTGTACTATTTTAGTAGCCTGACATAGGTATTACATGATCCTGGAATTGAACCTGAGACCTCTTCAACATACTCTACAACTGACCCATTAAACATTTTTCATATATATTCACGACTGGCCTGTTGGTCTAGTGGTTAGTGACCCTGACTGCTAAGCCGGAGGTCGTGGGTTCGATCCCCACCCAGGACAAATCTTTGTGTGATGAGCATAAAGGTTTGTTCTGTGTCTGGGTGTAATTTATCTATAATATGTATGTATTTACAAAAAAAAAATGTATTTAAGTAGTATATCAGTTGTTTAGTACCCATAACACAAGCAAGACTATGTATTATTGCTTACTTTGGGACTAGATGGCGCTGTGTGAATGTAGTAGAATATTATATTATATTATTATTATTATTCATAGTCTTATCCTCACAAATCCATATTAAAATTTTACACCTTAAATTTATTACACAGAAACAAGTTAAAATGAACTTTATTTTCTACTACAGAAAGCTTAAACTCACATAACAAATACGTATTACAGAAAAATTACATCAAAACGTATCTTTTTTATTGCAATAAGTGTGCACTGTACACAAATGCGGGTATCTTAGGGATAAGATATATGGGACGACGTTTACTGTTGTGGTTTTTGAGAAAAAACGACACAAACCGACTTACGTTGGTGCATTATGGACATTTTATAGCTTTGGCGCTTTATACGTTATAAGTCAAATCAAATCAAAATATATTTATTGCGAATATAGGTAACATAATTATGTTGTTGTAATACAGTTTCTTCAGGGCGCCATATTCTGCCTTTAATAATGTGTCTGTGACTGTCACCGTGGCGCAGTGGTTAAGGTGGTCGCCTCGCCACTACATCGCCGTGCTGGGTGACGTGGGTTCGATTCCCACACGAGACAAATATTTGTGTGATTCATAGATATTTGTTTCTAGTCTGGGTGTACTTTGTGTCCGTTAGTTCCATGTTTGTAGGGCTCCCCGTGACACAGGGCTTGTTCCCTAGTGCGGGCGTTGTCTTTTTTAACTGATGTGTAGTTTTATATTTTAAAATTTGTAATGATTATTATTAGAATATGTTTATAAGGGTTAACACTGACTGCCTTATCATTTAATGTCGTATCGTCGTATACACTCTGTATAACTGCTTGTCGAACTATATTTTTTTATTTTTTTTATTTAGAAACAAACATTATAATGATTATAATGATAATATAAAGATTATAATGACAATTTAAAGTAGGAGTACCTCAATACACGTGTAAATATTGTAAATACGGCACATGTTACACGGTGGTGTGTCTGTAAGTCGCTTGTGGATCATTAACTACGTCCGAACAGACAGATATACACTCGTCAATGGAATGTCTTAACATCGCTCTTAAGGGCCATACTCATTCTAAACTGATGCTTCAGAAAGATACATGAATTAATTTAGTTTAATTAATTAGTAGATAAGTTGTACTAACATAGTATATTAAGTTATATCACTAACAACCAATGTATGGAATTTTATTCTGAATTAAATTATTATTATTAATTTAAACTATTCCATAAAATATTAACATCATTTCCTAAATAATATACATAACTAACTTTAAAAAAAAACACTAAGTACACTCTATTCACATGATTTTTTTATTTTTAAATTGACTCATAATAATATAATCATAATCATTTTTATTTTCTTGCCAGAATAAGGATACGTACCGTAGGCTAGACACATTACCGCGTTGGATAGCAAGGCTAATGCGTTGCCCAAGTTAGAGGACAACCCTTTGGTCATGTGATACCTCAGAAACACGCTTACAAATTTTGTGAGAACTTGGGGACCAAATATCCCCCATGTTCCAAGAGTTTTAAACCCCAAATGCACCCTTAAATTGTTATTCCTTTTGGGGTTATAGTCCATCTATGTATAAAGGATGTAAGGATAGACCTCTAGATACCTAAAACTTGGGGTAGTTTCATCGACCCCAAAATCGCATACCTACAGAGGTGAAAATTTCGGGTCAATCAATCATCAACCATCTGATTTGCTTAAAGTAGAATCTATACTAATAATTATAAAGCTGAAAATTTTGACTGTTTATTACCGAACGGGCTCTCTCAAACTACTGACACATCCACTGGTTCGAAATAAACAAAAATATTTTAGTGTTGGATAGATGTTTGTCTTCCTCGATAAATGAGTTATCGAGGAAGACAAACATCACGCTACGTCCAATAGGAGCCAGCAAAGATCCACGGGACAGTAAATAAATAAAAGTTATACCAATTAAGAAACTACCATCTCTAATTAAGTCAAACCATACTTATTTAAGGTCACGTCCTTAAATAACACAAACGCAAATACCAATAAGGGCTTAAAATTTTAGATCAAGTTTTACACTTATTTAAGTGCACTTTTTGCACTTATTTAAGATCGGATAAGAAACGCGATCGGCCCCAATATTACACATACCTACTGTAATTTTATATCTTTTAAGGATTACTGCGCCTTAACAGACCCAGTACAAGCTCGCCCCGGTCGCTTTGGTCTCGCGTTGATTTATTGAGCCCCTGTATTCGGGAGAGTACACAGACACTCTCTCAGCGGGTATTATCGCTCTTAATTAGACAGCCTTATTCCTATATAATGCAAAACCTGAAAGAAGTTTGTTCAGAATCAGTAGCAGAATCGATTCTAATAGTTTTTATATCTATCTATCATATCATCATCATCACATCAGCCCAATGACGTCCACTGTCGAACATAGGCCTCGCCTAATTTCCGCTACAGCGAGTTATTTTGGATGCGGGCGGCACCTTGTTATATATTTTGTCAAAAATGTATTAAAATTTTGAAAACTGGACACCGTTGTTTGAAGTGTATCAATGGCCGCCTAACGCCTTGTGCCGCAATGAGTAGCTGTGGTCTATTCATTCATTTTACATAGGATTTGAAAAAAAGCTGTAACGACTTGAGTATACTAGTTACAAAATTAAATGTTGATACTGTTCCTAAAATATACGAACAAAAAAATCTCTGCTGTTTTTGTTGTATTAGTGACAGTGATTTATCTATTGTAAAGAGGACATGTACAAAAATCGCTCCCGCTACCTCTTATCGCTCCACCCGCCACTAAACTAGATCCCTAACTAGAAATGTCCACTACCCTTCCAGTTTTTTTCCCATATCGTTTATCATAATAAGCAGTTATCTATTTTGGACTCTTGGGGTCTCGCTGACTCATTTTTTTAGGGTCCAAGACGCTTGAGATTTTTCACTTTAAGAATGTAGCTAAAGTTTTTGTTTATAGATTTTTTTTTTATACCACGACGGTGGCAAACAGACGTACGGTCCGCCTGATGGTAAGCGGTTACCGTAGCCTATGGGCGCCTGCAACACCAGGGGCATCACGAGCGCGTTGCCGACCCTTAAGAAACCTATTCACTCCTTTTTTGAAGAACCCCATACTGTAGTCCCTTGGGAAAACAACCAACCTTGTTTGTCTAGGGAGGGTTATCTGCTGTTTCTCTTAAACAGCAGTCAGAAAGATGAAAGTTACAAAAACATAGCATCACGCCTTTTTCCCCCGAAGGGGTAGGCAGAGGTGTATCACACCCACATTTCGCCAACTATGTTTGGTTCCATGAAATAGGGGGCGAGCCTATTGTCATCAACTGGGAACATTTGTTTACCAAACTCCGGGAAAATCTTAATACTGGAATTTCTTGATTAAAAAAACCCAATATAATTTTAACCCGACCCGGGAATCGAACCCGGACCTCTTGCACAGTAGTCGTATACACTTCCCGCTGCGCCACTGAGGCAATCATAATCTTTCTATTTACTAAGAATGAAGTAAATCCTTGTACATTTTAAGGCTTGCAAACATTAAAAATACTTATAAATTAACTATCGAAGCCTGCGTGGCTCAGTGGTTGGTTAGTGACCTTGACTGCTGAGACAGAGGTCGTGGGTTCGATTCCCACCCAGGACAAATCTTTGTGTGATGAGCACAATTATTTGTTCTGTTTCTGGGTGTAATATATCTATAATATGTATGTATAACCGAAAAAAAAGTTATTTAAGTATTATATCAGTTGTCTAGTATTACAAGCATTAGCTTAGTTTGGGACTAGATGGCGCTGTGTGAATGTGATAGAATATTTATATTTTATTTATTTATAAATATAACTAAAGTTACGCTAACTTTTGATTGCAGCCTCCTCAAAAAAGTAAATCGATAAAAAAAATAAGTAGGCAATGTCATTCAAATTCTGTCACCAATTGTTTTATTTTGTGCCAATATTTTGTATACATCTAAAAATCACCCCGGTTTGTAAAATAATAGTCTACTAAACGATTTGAAGAAATCACTAAACCAAAAGCGTACAGAACCCATCTAAAAATCCAAATCGAACTTAACTGTCATTTTTTACATTAAAGATTAGGGCAGGTCACTTTACGATACAACTTTTGTTCAAGAATAGGCTACTTTTTTCTGTTACAAACTCATAATGTGTCCCGTGTCACTATGATGGCTCAACCGTGCACGATATTTAAAAAAAAAACAATATTATTTATGTTTACTTCTCTATGGTACGCCCACTATTTGTCTGTGGAATTTCGATATCTATTTTTAACTGTATCCTTCATTTCCTTGAATATTAAATATTTTACTTATTTATATAGCAACATCTAAAATTTTTACTGTGACTTTTTTTTTTCTTTACAAAGACATCTCAACCCACAAACGTCCCACTGCTGGGCACGGGTCTCCTCCAAAGAATGTGGAGGGAATTTAGCATACTATACCACGCTGGACAGACGGGTTGGTATAGGGTTTGTTGCGAATTTTCCTTTTCTTGCAGTGCTCTTGTCTGCATGAGGTTACGTCCTTCGACGCCTTTTACGACACCCACGGGTTGAGATGGGGTAGTGACATTATGTATTCTTAATACGTCACTACATCATCAGCAGCCCATTAAGTCCCACTGCTGGGCTCGTGTCTCCTCTCCTCTGACTAGAGAGCTGAGAGGGTTTAGGCCATAATCCACTCACGCTGGCCTAGTGTGGGTTGGTGGATCAGACATACTCATAGAATTTCTTCTAGCGTATGTGGGTTTCACGATGTTTTCCTTCACCGTTAGCAGATGGTAAGTCACTTGACTAGTACATATAAATTCCACAAAGTGAACCACATTGGTACTGCCGGTCGGGATCAAACTCGAACCGTGTGATTTGCACGCCGGTGCATCCATTCAGCCACCATCTCTTATTACGTCACTCCACGGCTAGTAAAACACTCAATAATATTTACAGTCCGCCGTAGAAACCATATATTTGTCCACAATATGACTTACCTTAGTGTTCTGAATACAGTTGAATGTGCCCATTATGTAGGTAATTATAATTACATTCCCTTGTTATCGTTTCGATAAAGCTTGCATTAAAAGTGCTAAGTAACTTCCTGATTTGAACCCACATACCAGGATTAATGGCAGCGAAATTCCTATTATGTACTTGATTGTGTGTAATCATAATGTGTACAATTACTGCGATAATTCTCAAATTGAGCAGTCCTGCCTCTGTTACTATTGGTAAGACAATAGAACTAATCGGTCTGAAATGAATTTAGAATGTTTGTAAACTTGACTGACCCGTTGGTCTAGTGGTTAGTGACCCTGACTGCTAAGCCGGAGGTCGTGGGTTCGATCCCCACCCAGGACAAATCTTTGTGTAATGAGCATAAAGGTTTGTTCTGTGTCTGGGTGTAATTTATCTGTAATATGTATCTATTTACAATGTGATATTGTAATTGTATCTAGTCCCAAAGTAAGCAATTATATTTGCTTGTGTTTTGGGTACTAAACAACTGATATACTACTTGAATACATTTTAATAAATTAATTACCCAGACACAGAACAAACAATCATGCTCATCACACAAAGATTTGTCCTGGGTGGGAATTGAACCCACGATATCCGGATGAGCAGTCAGTGAATAGTCATATTATATTATGTCAAATAAAATATCATCACGCCTTTTTCCTCGAAGAAGTAGGCAGAGGTGTGTCACAATCACATTTCGCCAGCTACCTACGTTAGGTTCCATGAAATAGGAAGCGAGCCTATTGTCATCAACCGAGCACATTTGAAAACAAAGGGCTGATACGGAGCATAAAATCTAGTGATAGAAAAACCCATTACTGTATTGTTTTTACTACATATTTCTTTCTTACACACTATACAATAAAAGAACTGCATTCAAATCGGTCCATCCTTTTGCAGGAATAGATAATTTTTATAGAACTGTACAGAGGGCTTAACGGCTTTCTGAATTTATAATTATTGTTTATAACAATGCAGGTAATTTAAAAATACTTAGAACGGGAATCGCACCCATACCGTTGTAGTAATAAACAGTTAAGTTCGAGAGAAATTTTGTTTGTTTTTTTTGCTATTGTTTTATTCATATTTCCCCTTATTACAAAATATTTAGTCCATATTTTATATTGTGTGTGTGTATTATACCAGGTCTAAAGTGACATAAGCCATTGTTTTATAGTGTCAAAGTTGTCAAATTAAACCTGGTTTAATGCTTAGTCCGTATTTTGTAATAAGAGGGCTTATGTTTTAAGTTTAGAAGCTTTTTGTTAAGTATGTAGAAACATCGAATTCCGAGATTTTACAGTAGATAGCGTACACGGCTGTTCAAAAAGTACTTTTTTTTATTTATTTCCCAGAAAATGGTAAAAATATGCTTCTATAATACAAGTTGGGTTCTATTATTTCACCAGTTTTGGCAACTAACTTTCTCTTTCAAAAATAAACTAGAAGTCAATTGTCAGAATTAGGTTGTTCTACAACCTAATTCTGACAATTGACTTCTATGTGGAAATGACTTCGGTAAGGGTTTCTTCAAAAAAGGAGTGAATATAATATAATATAATAATATAATATTCTACCACATTCACACAGCGCCATCTAGTCCCAAATTAATCAATTATATTTTGCTTGTGTTATGGGTACTAAACAACGGATATACTACTTAAATACTTTTTTATTTTTTTTATTGTAAATATATACATATTATAGATAAATTACACTCAGACACAGAACAAACCTTTATGCTTATTACACAAAGATTTGTCCTGGGTGGGGATCGAACCCACGACCTCCGGCTTAGCAGTCAGGGTCACCAACCACTAGACCAACAGGCCAGTCAAATATATTTCAAGGGTCAGCAACGCGAAAACTCAATACCGTTTTAGTTTGAACTTTCCTTTTTATATAACAAAATTTTTCTATTGTACTTAGTGCATAGGAATTATTATGTATCTAAATTTAGTTCATAATATTATCTTAAGACCTGTTAAAACACGTTAAAAATTCAACCTTGAAAGACAAAACAATTAAAAGTTCTGCTGTTTTTGCGTATAGCCGGTACACACAAACGTACAGATAGATAATAAACGGGCTTAACATTCCTTTTTGAAAAGGGACATCTATAGATCTTCAAAACAAGATAAGGATCTTTTTAAATGATTTTTTTTTGTTTAAATGATGTAGGTTCGAGTCTTGGTTGTGAAACATTGCAATGGAATGTTGGAATGACGAAGTCAGATAAGTTATTTGTAGTTATGACTGTTTCGTTAGTGTTACTGAGGTTTTGGGTTCAGTTCCCGGGTTACAAAATATTCTTTCTTTCTTATCGAAAGAGCTTGAGACACATCTAAAGTTGGAATTTTATTCTTTTTCTTTGCATGCTTACAAAGCTGTTTATGGTGAGACTTTTTTGTTAATTGTTGTAACATCCCTTTGTACCCATATCCGCAATAAATAAATTGAAATTGAAATTGAATTTATCAAGTCACCTAGAAGGCTTCCATCTTAACTTAATGACTACCACATTTTCGTCGTGGTCGCTTCCACTCAGCTATCACCACAATAACAAATTAATCATCATCATCATTTCAATCCATAAACGTCCCACTGCTGGGCACGAGTCTCCTCCAAAGAATGTGGAGGGAATTTAGCCTACTATACCACGCTGGCCAGACGGGTTGGTATAGGGTTTGTTTCGAATTTTCCTTTCGTGCAAATCACTATAAAACAAAGTCGCTTTCTCTGTCCCTATATCCCTATGTATGCTTAAATCTTTAAAACTACGCAACGGATTTTGATGCGGTTTTTTTTAATAGATAGACTGATTCAAGAGAAAGGTTTATAGGTATAAAATGCATACCACGCGGGCGAAGCAGCGGGTGGAAGCTAGTTAATACATAAAAATAATAAAAAACATAAATTTTAATTACTTCATTATATCGAAGTTTGGTAATAACATAAAAATTGTAATTAATCAAGCAATTATTAACGAAAAGCTAATGTTTAAGGACGTCAGTGTTACCATTAATATACATCAGAGTTGTGAATAATGTCGGGAGAGAATTTTCATATTTTTTTCTTATTTATTTTCGCCAAATCTAATTATATCAATGAATCGGGAATTGGCCTAATGATTGATGAGCAAGGGTGCGTGCACAAGGCTTTAAATTTGGCACAACTTATATTAAATAAAATACTAGTTTGTATCCTGATCAAAATATGAACCATTTTTTTTTTAAATATTATATTATTTGGCTTAAATTGTTTAAATAGCTTCATCATCATCATCATATCAGCCCAATGACGTCCACTGTTGAACATAGGCCTCACCTAATTTCCGCCACAGCGAACGATTTTGTGCCGCCCGCATCCAACGGCCACCCGCAACCTTTTACTAGGTCGTCGGTCCATCTGGCGGGGGGCTGTCGTACGCTGCGCTTTCCAATACGTGGCCGCTACTCCAGAACTTTTTTCCCCATCGGCCATCAGTTCTGCGGGCTATGTGCCCTGCCCACTGCCACTTCAGCGATGCGATTCGGTGAGCTATGTCGGCAACTTTAGTTCTCCTGAGGATCTCCTGATTTCTGATTCGATCACGCAGGGAAACTCCGAGCATAGCTCTTTCCATTAAATAGCTTATTGTTTACAAAATGCAATGATAAAGAGTTTGTTTGTTCGAACGCGCTAATATCAGGAATTAATGATTCAAATAGAATTTTTTTGTGTAACATCCAAAAAATATTGAGTAGTATCGAAACTAAGATCCACAGGATCGACGATCTGGGTAACAGTTACTTTCTAAATTAACTTTTTTTTAAGATTACGCCCGCAATAGGGCTCTAACCCCGTGACGCAGGGATTTTACAACATACATCGTGTATAATCGAACCCACATCACTCGACATGGCGATGTTAGTAGTGAGGTGATCACCTTAACCGCTACGGCACAGTGACACTTCAATCAACCCATAAACGTCCCACTGCCGGGCATGAGTCTCCAAAGAATGTGGATGGAATTTAGCCTACTATACCACGCTGGCCAGACGGGTTATAATAGGGTTTGTTTCGAATTTTCCTATTCTTGCTCTTGTGTGCATAAGGTTACATTTAAGACACCCACGGGTTGAGATGGGATAGTGTCATTATGTATTCTTAATCTGTCACTACATAGACACAAAATATATGAATTAAAAACAATGTAATACTATAACTATAATATATAACAAGAAGTTATTATTAGAATCATGATATATATACTTTTCTATTTTTTTAAATATCCATATTTAATTGAATTTATTATAGTATGGTATTTTGGTTCTGTACCATTCTGCGTTATTTAAAACTGTACACAATTGAAATTGTAACAACTATGTCGATTAAAAAGAGTGGCCTGAGTTTCTTGCCAAGTTCTTCTTAGAGCTCAACCTTGTCAGTGAACTGGCTGTAGGTAAATTTGCTGACACCTTTCTTTTGGCTATTTGTATGACGTTCATAAGTATTTGATCTATATGAAATAAAGATTATGATTATGTTTAAGGTATACACAGCCTTATGTCCCAGGTGCGGAATCCATCACCGGCACGAAGTTAATTTGACACCACGAGCGACGGTTGGAGTCGCGCGAGTACCTCCAATATAATGAACAAAACCTGCAGCTCATTTTGGTAACAATTATTAAACTGTAATGCATTTATTATTTGTCCGTGTAGTGATGGATTAAGAATAAATAACATCACTACACCATCTCAACCCGTGGGTGTCGTAAAAGGCGATTAAGGAAGTAACTTTATGCAGACAAGAGCACTGCAAGAATCATTATCATCATTTACAATCCATAAACGTCCCACTGCTGGGCATAACACGTTCAGGATGCTGATGGGGTTGCCCCGTTTCTGTAGCGCGTCAGGGATGTTTGCCAAAGCTCGTGTCGATTGTTTTTTACAACAATGAGAAAACGATGCGCTTCCCTGGTGCGTCGGGTTCGGGCCAGCCCCAACAGTATTCTGCGCTGTATAGCGAGCAGACTCGACTGTTTGTATGTGAGTCACTGCTGCAAGCTTTCCACCTAGGTGCCGAGCAAGTGGCAGTGGTTCACATACAAATTATTATTATTTGTATTGTGTTTAGAATAGGTACTAACATAGGTTTAAGAAATATTGTTACTAACACACTGAGTCTAGTTACTTGATGAATAAATTATTATTATATTGACTGGCCTGTTGGTCTAGTGGTAAGTGACCCTGACTGCTAAGCCGGAGGATTTGGGTTCGATCCCCACCCAGGACAAATCTTTGTGTGATGAGCATGAAGGTTTGTTCTGTGTCTGGGTGTAATTTATCTATAATATGTATGTATTTACAAAAAAAAAATGTATTTAAGTAGTATATCAGTTGTTTAGTACCCATAACACAAGCAAATATAATTGCTTAATTTGGGACTAGATGGCGCTGTGTGAATGTGGTAGAATATTATTATTATTATTACGTCACTACTCAGATAATTTCATTAATATATTGGTCTGGTTAGTTGTACAATACAAAAACTGCTATTGAGATCCAATCACGATTCAATTGATCCATTCATTAATTAGCAGATTTATGACCCTGTCAACTTCTTTTTTTATTTAAATATATATTTTTTATTTTCATGTTATTGTAAATATCTGAATAAAAAAAAGATCTTTAAACCTAAATAAGCAGTCGGAAAGACAAATAGAGTTCGTTGATGTCTTATCTATAAACGACTACCTGTTGGTCAGAGCTTCACTTCCAGTGGATCTTTGCTTGGCTACTATTCAGCTCCTATTCGTCATAGCGTGATGTAATATAGACTGTAGCCTTCCTCAATAAATGGGCTCTCCAACAGTAAAACAATTTTTCAAATCAGGCAATTAGTTCTTGAGATTAGCGCGTTAAAAAGTTCAAACAAACAAACAAACTCAGTCTTCAGTTTTATCATATAAGTAAATATGAAAACCAGAAAATGTAGTTTTTCATATTTATAATTTATGTATCTTATATCATCACGCCTTTTCCTAAACGAGTAACCAGAGGTGTATTTCACCCCCTTTCGCCAGGCCAATTCCATTTTTCTCTGACCTGGGAATCGAATCCGAAACAATGCAGCAGTCATATACACTTCCCGCTGAGCTATCAAGTCTTTCATATCGGTCATTTTCCCACAACAGCTTTAACTAGTTAATTATTAACTAGTAAATATTACTAATTAACTCTCTCTCTAATTGATATTATATTAGTTAATATTATTTAAGAACTGCGCTCTTGTCGGTGGAGTATCTTCTAATTCTCTCTTTTTCCTGCCATTTCTTTCACCTCCTGATACGACACCACCCATACCTTCTCCTTGATCTGTTTAATATAATAATAATCTTCTACCACATTCACACAGCGCCATCTATACCCAAATTAAGCAACTATATGTTTTTTTTTATTTTATTTTTATTTATTCAATAATATAAACACAAAATACAATACTTCACTTTAACATAGCATTACCGAAAACCACAGAGGTTTGTAATTAATGCTATAAATGCAGTCTACATTAACAAATATTATAATTACTTAGTTTACATTATCACAACAACATAATTATGACATAAATTACTCAATACTTACTAAATTACTACTACACTTTTGCTTCCATAATGGTAGGTATAATCTATCTTATATCTAAGAAGTGTAATTTTAGTTTTCGTTTTATATTTATCATGTTAATATTATTTCGTAATTCGGGGGGTAGATTGTTAATAAATCGAGGAACCAAGTAGTCAGTTGTTCGTTCGCCATATACATTGTTTGTACTCGTGTGCAATGTGCTTGTGTTATAGGTACTAAACAACTGATATACTATTTAAATACATTTTTTTTGTAAATACATACATATTATAGATAAATTACAACCAGACAAAGAACAAACCTTTATGCTCATCACACAAAGATTTGTCCTGGGTGAGGATCGATCCCACGACCTCCGGCTTAGCAGTCAGGGTCACTAAACACTAGACCAATAGGCCAGTCGAATAAAAGTCCTTCTTGGTCTACCTCTTCCTCTCTTGCCTTCTATCTTTCCTTCTATGATGTTTTTTAAAAACGGATCGTGTTGTATCAGGTGACCAATCATTTTTCCTCTTCTGCCCCCTGATTCTGAGTTATCGGAATATTTTCGACCAGAAATGTCAGTTTAATTAGATTTAAAAAACATTATGTTAAAGAAATAGATAGTTGTAGGAAAAAATATTATATTAATTAATTTTTAATTTTCTATACTGTAGACAACTTTATAACATTAAATAACATCAGCCGTAAAACGTCGTACTAAGATTCGAAAAAGTTTACGATCCGGGAGCAATCCGACGAGTCAGAATCAGGAGCCTGTTCTCAATGGTTTCTATCATAGTTCTTCTCTCTTGTACTCATTCCAGTACTAATTAACTCAACACTATTAATTTAAACTAATAAAGGGAACACATACAAATAAAAATCATTAATATCTTAAATGTAAGCTCAATGAGTTCATATCAGAAGCCATAACTCACATCCCGATATTTATATAGATCGTATATATAGTCTATGGTCCCTTCAAAGAAATTAAAAAAAAACCCATCCACTTAGTCTCCCATAATGCATGCCATTGTTGCTATCTCACTCTAACACGGTGTATTTCTAAAGAGTGAACGGGACAGGTATACGTCTTTATTCATACTGTTAAATATGGTTGGTTTTAGTCGCATGAGAACGGTTGTCGTGTTCGGACGTGGTCGTAATTATTGTATTTATAATTTTTAAAAGACGATATTTTTAATGTTAAAATTTTGAGTGATAATTAAACTTCTTGTGTCTGTGTGTGTGGTGACTATTTTTTTAAATAGTAACATTGGAATTTTTGTTTTAATGACAAAAGGTTGGTTTACTTTTCATTTATTTAAATTTTAGTTTTTAAAGATAAAGATTCTTTATTTGCCAAAGATATGGTAGTACAAAGTTGTTAAAAATAATTGTTTGTGGTGCGTACCTATCTACCCGTAGAGGGCATGCAAATATAAATAATGTTTTTGCAATAGTACATTAAAACTATTAAATTTTTAACATCTTATTAGTATTATTACTAACAGAAAACAAACTAATAATGATAACTTAATGAAATATCGATATTTTATTAGTTTGACGTTTTCTTATTACTAAATAACAATTGATTGTTAAAGAAGAATCAATCCAATATTGAATATCAAATTTTCCATTCCATCAATTTGTAAACTCCATATTGCACCCTCAAAGATTATAAAATGTCCGTGTGGAATTCAATTCAATATAGCATAACTTACTCGATATTATTGTAGTATTCTATTATGATTATTTTGGATATAGATGCAGTAGTTTTAGAGTTTTTTTATTACAATTGGAATTACAAAAGCTAAACATATATATCATTTAACTTTTTAATATTGCTATCTCTTTAATATAGACATTATTAGCTTGAGTTAAACGTCCCACTGCTGGGCACGAGTCTCCTCCAAAGAATGTTGAGGGAATTTAGCCTACTATTATATACCACGTTGTCCAGATGAGTTGGTATAGGGTTTGATTCAAATTTTCCTTATCTCGCAGTGCTCTTGTCTGCACAAGGTTAACCCCCTTAGTCGCCTTTTAAGACAGTCACGGGTTGAGATGGGGTAGTGACATTCTGTATTCTTAATCTTAATCGAGATAAAAAAAGAAAAAAAGTTTAAACAAAATACTATCTGTTGCTCGTGGCTTCTCTCCCGTGGATCTTTGTTTGCCTACTCAGCTCCAATTGGTTGTAGAGTGATGTTATATAGTCTATAGCCTTCCTCAAACAATGGGCTATCCAACACTGAAATAATTTTTCAATTTGAATCAGTAGTTAGATTAGTGCATTCAATGTGGGTAATACGGAAATTTGTATTCTTAAGTCTGATTGACTGTAAAGTTTTAACAGTTTTGAAACTAAAGTGTGAACAGGGTTGTTTTTATATGAGACTAGAATACGCGCGGGGTTTCGCTCCCATCGTTTCTTATTTGGCTACTGCTCAGCTCCTATTGACCGTAGCGTGATGATAAATATCGTATAACCTTCCTTAATAAATTTCGTTTTTAAATTTAGCCCTCTTCCTGTCTCCTAATGACAGTGCTGTGTCCGACAGGGTCCATAATTGTAACCTACATACCTACCACCTATTTGTACATTATGGAAGCAATAAATTATTGAGTATTGAGAACAATATTTTTTTCAAATCGGTTCAGTCAGTAGTTCCTTAGATAGCGTGTTGAAACTCTTCAGTTTTATAATAATAATAATATAATAATAATAATATTCTACCACATTCACACAGCACCATCTATTCCCAAAGTAAGCAATTATATTTGCTTGTGTTATGGGTACTAAACAACTAATACACTACTTAAATACATTTTTTTTTGTAAATACATACATATTATAGATAAATTACACCCAGACACAGAACAAACCTTTATGCTCATCACACAAAGATTTATCCTGGGTGGGGATCGAACTCACGACCTCCGGCTTAGCAGTCAGGGTCACTAACCACTAGACCAACAGGCCAGTCAAAATATAGGTATGTTTATCAGCATAATAGTTTACGTGAATTTAACGATTGCTCCCTGATCCCAATATCCTATCGTTTAACGATACACTGTAAACCGTGGAGCTTGGCACGAGGAAGTTTTAAAAGTAGACATCATGTTTTTAACTACTACTTAAATCTTCACACATGCTGCCCGCTGGGTAAGCTGATGTTATAGCTTTGGTAAAAAGGACTCACTTCTCTAAAGCAGAGATACATAGAAAAGAATTTCGCTCGCATCGTTCTTTATTTGACCAATGCTCAGTTCCTATTTCCATTAGCGTAATGTTTTAAAGTCTATAACCTTCCTGGCCTTCGACTGGCCTGTTGGTCTAGTGGTTAGTGTGGTCGCAGACGAATGTTCCTGCGCTCCCGTGACCACAGCAGAGCGCGACGAGAGGAACACCTTGGGGTTTTAGTGGGTGCGAGCCCCACATAACCCCTCGGTTCTTTCCCCAAGACCGAGGGGTATGCGTCAGGCATTTCCCCAAGTAAAAAAAAAGGTCTAGCTTATACAAATATGATAGTTATGAACGTCATAGTAAAGTTCATAACTATCATATTTTTTTAAGCCATGCCGCTGTATTAGCCGCTTGACTGGCCTGTTGGTTTAGTGGTTAGTGACCCTGACTGCTAAGCCGGAGGTCGTGGGGTTCGATCCCCTACTAGGACAAATCTTTGTGTGATGTTCATAAAGGTTTGTTCTGTCTGGGTGTAATTTATCTATAATATGTATGTATTTACAAAAAAAAAATTATTTAAGTAGTATATCAGTTGTTTAGTACCCATAACACAAGCAAATATAATTGCTTACTTTGGGACTAGATGGCGCTGTGTGAATGCGGCAGAATATTATTATTATTATTATTATTATTCCTCGATAAATGGGCTATCTAACACTAAAATAATTTAGCAAATCGGTTCAGTAGCTCACGAGATTACCCCTACAAACTAATAAACTCACAAACCTTTTCTTTCTTTTCAACCCATAAACGTTCCACTGCTGAGTTGAATGTGGATTCCTCCACATTCTTTGGAAGCCTAGCCTAAGCCTCAGCCTTATTTTAGCCTCCTATACCACGCGGGCCAGACGGGTTGGTACATGGTTTATTAAAACTTTACCTTTTTATTATAATCAACTAGCTTCCGCCCGCGTGGTATGTATTTAATACCTGTAAACCTTCCTCTTGAATCACTCTATCAATTAAAAAAAACCGCATCAAAATCCGTTGCGTAGTTTTAAAGATTTAAGCATACATAGGGATATAGGGACAGAGAAAGCGACTTTGTTTTATACTATGTAAAGAAGTCAAATAAATGCGTTTTTTCTTTATTTATTAGTGAAATCCGACCTAGCTCCATATTAATGTCTAGATATAGGTATAGCTTGCAAGTCAGTTATGTAAGTGAGAGCTAGATTCCGATACGATTACTCATAGTTCTAGACAATACGTTTCACAATTATTTGTCTAGCCGCCCGCGATATTAATCCTAAAGCTTACGAAAGTAATAAGAACAATAATAATAGCCTTTATTTCTCACATTTTAGTAGGTACATAATATATAGCAATTATTTTATAATTTTATCTATAGTTTAACGTAAATAGGTACTAGTAATCTCTTACATTATTACAATTTATAAGAATAAATATATGTACAGCAACCCATTAATGTCCCACTGCTGGGCTCGGGTCTCCTCTATCTAGAGAGCTGAGAGGGTTTAGGCCATAATCCACACACGCTGGCCTAGTGCGGGTTGGTGGATCAGACATACTCATATAATTACTTCTAGTGTATGTGTGTTTCCTCACGATGTTTTCCTTCACCGTTAGCAGATGGTAAGTCACTTGACTAGTACATATAAATTCCACAAAGTGAAATCCACATTGGTACTGCCGCATGCCGGTCGGAATCGAACTCGGACCGTATGTCAGTTAATTATCCATTCGACCACCATCGCTTAAAAAAAGTCACCGGTTACTTACTTCCTTTGAAAAAGAAGAGTGGTGTCAATTTGTTCCTTATTCCGTCGCCATAAGAACCAATTAATATACAAAATCAATAAATATTTAACATAAGTGACAATCATTTAATAACTTAATCATACAACATATAATATTTAATTGATCGACGTTCAAAGATAATATCTTCGGAGGCTATGGTTTACATTTAATTATTCTATACCCATTAACGACTTAATTTAATATACGTGTAATTCTATAGGAATTTGTATAGAGATGTTATTTACCGACTACGGTGAATGTGGGTAATGAGTTTCACTGTTTATTTATGTCTTTTTAACTCTAGGGGTGTTATAAATCTATAATAATATTATAAATAATAATTGACTGGCCTGTTGGTCTAGTGGTTAGTGACCCTGACTGCTAAGCCGGAGGTCGTGGGTTCGATCCCCACCCAGGACAAATCTTTGTGTGATGAGCATAAAGGTTTGTTCTGTGTCTGGGTGTAATTTATCTATAATATGTATGTATTTACAAAAAAAATATATATATATACATATAAGTAGTATATCAGTTGTTTAGAACCCATAACACAAGCTAATATAATTGTTTACTTTGGGACTAGATGGCGCTGTGTGAATGTGGTAGAATATTATTATTATTATTATAAAGCTGAAGAGTTTGTATGGAAGGCAGGAATTACTGGTCCGATTTGAAAAATTCTTTTAGTGTTGGATAGTCCATTAATCAAGGAAGGCTATAGGCTATATAACATTAGGCTACGGCTAATAGGAGCTAAGTAGTGGCCAAATAAACAACGACAGGAGCGAAGCCCCGTGCTTCTTCTAGTTATATACAAATATGTCTGTGTTTGTCTGTGGCATTGTAGTTCCTAAACAAATTGACCGATTTTGATGCGACTTTTTTGTTTTGTATTAATTCGTTGTGGGTTCTAAGTAGGTTAGGTTGTTGCCTGTTAATCCTCTCATATAGGAGTCACAGTGGTGAATATCAGTATAAGAGCTAACATTTTGCACAGTCAAACAGTGCAACAAGTTTTTAAACTGATAACTATCATGCAACTAATATTATAGATGCACAGTTAGTATGTTTGGATGGATGGTTATTACTCATTCACACCAGAATAGCTGAAAGAGGTCTGTACCTATGAAATTTTGCACACATATAGACACTAGGCTATTTTTTATCGCGATACCTTGCGGGTAAAGCCACAGGCAAAAATTACTTCTATATATATCAACCTGTTTGATCAGGAGAGAGAGTAGACCCTTGCCACTGAGTAGTATCAGTTTGACCACAGCTCATGGACGTTGGTAATGTTAGGGGCACAGTCAAGCCACTGCCTACCTAGAGGGAATATATATTCTACCACCTTCACACAGCGCCATCTAGTCCCAAATTAAGCAATCATATTTGCTTGTGTTATGGGTACTAAACAACTGAAATACTACTTAAATACATTTTTTTTGTAAATATAAATACATACATATTATAGATAAATTACACCCAGACACAGAACAAACCTTCATGCTCATCACACAAAGATTTGAACCCACGACCTCCGGCTTAGTAGTCAGGGCCACTAACCACTAGACCAACAGGCCAGTCCTTATAATAGCTTTCTTGAAACCTCGTTTGAAGAATGACATGTCATAGCGCTCAGGAAACACCGCTGTAAGAAGTTCAACCCAGAGCCTGCACGTACGTGGGAGGAATGATCGCTGGAACCTTATCGTTCTAGACAATATCGGCTGTGGAGGTAGTCTACAGCGGCGTCGAGTGGTGCGATGATAGAAAGGCGACGATGGCACCAAATCATGAAGTTGGGTGTAATTATACAAGCAAAGTCGGAGGGAAACGTAATCTTCATATTTTTGTGTACAAAACAGTGTGAGGCCGTGAGTCATGACCTGTGGCCCCTTAAAATGGTTGAGGTCACGACCAGACACAAAGGGAATCGTGCGACAATCATATTTAGATGTATTTCTAAACGTTTTTTGACCAGACAGCCAGACACGCTCGGGTTTTTACATTATTGAAGGTATGTCCGCCCTTTGACCGACGACATTTTTCGTTATAGTTCAGTAGTTTGTCATGAACTAGCTGCCGACCGCGGTATTGCCTGAACGTTGTCGGGATAAGTGAATACTTGACTGTCTCGATAGCACAGCAGTAGTGTATATGGTCCGGTTTCTGAGGTCTCTGGTTCGATCATTGAGTTGGAAATGGTCTCTGCTTACCCCTCTGTTGGGAAAGACGCGTGATCTATATGTATATGTATGTATGTTTGTATGTATGTACGTAAAACCTAATACTATATAATGACTTAACATTCAGAAACTGGTAAAATTTCCATTCAAATAGTTAGAATCGATTGCGAGAAACCAGTGTATAAAGTTATAATTGATTTATATTTAGATATGATATTTATATGACTGCCTCGGTGGCGCAGCGGGGAGTGTATACGACTGCTGTGCAAGAGGTTCCGGGTTCGATTCCCGGGTCGGGTGAAAATTGTATTGGACTTTTGTATTATGAAATTCCAGTATTGAGATTTTTCCGGATTTTGGTAAACAAATGTTCCCAGTTGATGACAGGCTCGCCCCCTATTTCATGAGACTAAAAACATGGCTTGCGAAATGTGGGTGTGAAACACCTCTGCCTACCCCTTCGGAGAAAAAGGCGTGATGCTATGTATATGTATGTTTATGTAAAATATTTACCCAATATGCATGTAGTCAATAATCTCAATATATTATGTCAAATTTTATTTCAAAAGGTATCAATTTCCATCCTTTTAGTCACAAATTGAACAATTTATTGAATTGTATATCTTAAGCGAAATAGGTATACTCTAAAATATATACTTTATCAATATTTGTTAAAGAAAAATGTCATAGGAATGGGCGCATTTCAATATTTAAATGGAGCCGGTTATTTGGCCTCGGACACCAGCTAGTGATGCGACACCGATACCGAATTAACTAAGTTATGAATTATTTATTGCTTCGACGGCTATCGTCTACGCTCTACGGAACTAGCGAGGGACTTGGGCTTCAGTTTTGTATTTTAGAGTATTTTTATTGGAGTAATGACTTTTAGGGGAATCTGAAACATGGGTATGTTTTGTGTTTTCTGTCAGTCTTGTCGCCTATAAATACGGTCGGCTGGATACAATATTCAAATAACAGATCGCTGTAACAACGGATGGTTACTTTTTATGACATTATTAAGTATAATTAACTTTAATTTTTAACTTAAAAATATATATTTTTTTTAATCTTTAAATTTGTATGCCGCACAATGTAGTGCTTGCTATAAATATTAATAACTGTATATCTGTAAATTTAACCTACCTATATTCACAAATAAATATTTCTGTTTCAGTTATTGTACGAAAAATAATAAAAATATAAACTATTAAATTTCTTTGACACACTACCACGTGTTTGTCACAAAACTATTGACAAAAACGTAAAATTTAATGCTAGTCACTTAATGTGCCTGCATAAAACTGGTCCTGTCTATTAAACTGCTTGTTAAATAAAACCGTATGCAATTTTTAGCTTTCGGCAATGTTTATTTGTATTCAATAAAATATTTACACATAACTTAAAAACATACACAGCTAACCTATTAAAAGAAAAAAGAACCAGATACTCTATTTACAGGGAATTCCTATAAATAGAATATCTGATTAAGATCAGATTCCTGAGGAAACGTACCCAAATTTAGCCACATTACCGCGTTGAGTCGCAGTTGGCAATCGGCATTCGGTATCGAATTCGGCATTCGGCCTTTATTCCCTTCACTAGCAATAAATATTGGCGGGACCGCTACAAATTTGTTCATTTTTATAAATTTTGTCATTTCCTTTGAGTTACACATAAATCAATATGAATGGTAAAATTAGTCGTAAACTTAACACTTTATGATAGCACTGTCTTCTAGACTAATCCATTTGACCTAGGTTTGTCTGAATACTTCTATTTCTATCATCATCAACATATAATTATTATTCTACCACATTCACACAGCGCCATCTAGTCCCAAAGTAAGCAATTATATTTGCTTGTGTTATGGGAACTAAACAACTGATGTACTACTTAAATACATTTTTTTTTTCTAAATACATACATATTATAGATAAATTACACCCAGACACAGAACAACTACTACTTAACTCAAAAATACAACGGCTGCAATGCTGCCTGTGTCGTGGGGTTTTTACTAATATGACTGGCCTGTTGGTCTAGTGGTTAGTGACCCTGACTGCTAAGCCAGAGGTCGTGGGTTCGATCCCCACCCAGGACAAATCTTTGTGTGATGAGCATAAAGGTTTGTTCTGTGTCTGGGTGTAATTTATCTATAATATGTATGTATTTACAAAAAAAAATGTATTTAAGTAGTATATCAGTTGTTTAGTACCCATAACACAAGCAAATATAATTGCTTACTGTGGAACTAGATGGCGCTGTGTGAATGTGGTAAAATATTATTATTATTATACAGGGTGTATACGACGATACGACATTAAATGAAACCACGTGTAGCATGTGATGTTAGAAGGCTATGCCAAAAAAATTAAACAGAAATTTGCAATAGTTTAGACGCAAATGTACTTTCTTTATGTCACAGTTGTTCACAGTTTTAAACAACCTGTAGGTATTTACGTTGATCGTATGTTGTCATTACGTCATTCAATTCATTTAAATATCTCTGACTCTTTCATATTATCTTATCTCTTACTCTGTTCCGCACTTTTGTCGTCGTCATGTCGAAAACGTCATGATAGAAAAATAATGTGTAGTTTTATATTCTTAAATTTTTCGACTTTAAATAATGTGTAGCTTTTCTTTTTTTTTTTTTTTTTTTTTTTTTTTTTTTCTTTTTTTTAAATAATTTATATTAGAATATGTTTATAAGGGTTAACACTGGCTGCCTTGTCATTTAATGTCGTATCGTCGTATACACCCTGTATACTTTATAATATTAGTTTAATATCCAAACCGTTACTGTTTCCTTCCATCTAAAACTTCATCAAACATATATAAAGTTTATTTTGTATATTTATAAATAAAACATGTTCAAGCTTGTAATCGTATTATTGAAACTATTAGTTTTTTTTTCATATTTCTCAAAATGGCGACACGCGATATTATTATAAGAAGTCATTTGCATTATTTCGGTATAAATGTAATTTTATCCAACTAAATAAAAAAAGTCTCTAGTTTTAAGGAAACAATTATTACGCATCTATAATAATAATATTCTACCACATTAACACAGCGCCATCTAGTCCCAAATTAAGCAATTACATTTGCTTGTGTTATGGGTACTAAACAACTGATATACTACTTAAATACATTTTTTTTGTAAATACATACATATTATTAGATAAATTACACCCAGACACAGAACAAACCTTTATACTCATCACACAAAGATTTGTCCTGGGTGGGGATCGAACCCACGACCTCCGGCTTAGCAGTCAGGGTCACTAACCACAAGACCAACAGGCCAGTCAAAATCTAAATATTTTAAACGGTTCATGGAATTGAGAACGTCATTCCTTAGGGATCTGTAAGAACGAACACATTCAGGTACCGGTCACTTACTCATTCAATCCATCATAATCAATTATTTATATGTGAAATATAGCTAAATGTACAATACATACATATCATCACGCCTTTTTCCCGAAGGGGTAGGCAGAGGTATTTCACAGGTGGCTGGCGCAGCGGGAAGTGTATGACTGCTGCGCAAGAGGTCCCGGGGTTTTCTATCATCAAATTCCAGTACTGAGATTTTCCCGGAGTTTTGTAAACAAATGTTCCCGGTTGATGACAATATGCTCGCCCCCTATTTCATGGGACCAAACATAGCTGGCGAAATGTGTGTGTGAAACACCTCTGCCTATTCCTTCGGGGAAAAAGGTGTGATGCTATGTTATGTTATTTATATATGTAATAAATTTATATAGAAATTTTATCGTAAGATCTTTTTAACGCTAAAACGAAACTTATAAAATTTTCGCAGAAACTCGTCCTAAACCTTAGCATAATAACATTATAATAATCAAATGACATTAAGTGAGATTAAATTCAATAAATATGTACATTAATACATATATTATAGGATCGGAATACATACTATTACATAAATAAGGTACCGTACACATTAACAGACTGTTTATCGCGACTAACGTGTCGCTATTACTACTATCATTAATATTTATCGGGCTATTTGAATAATTCTTTATATCCTACAATCAGATACATAAAAAAAGATTTTAACTGAGTTATTGATGGCGAAGAGGTGTCTTGTCGATATTGTGGTCGTTAGAATTTGATGTGAACATCCTATTAATATTATAAATGTGAAACTTTAGATAAATGGATGTATGTATGTTTGTCACCCAATCACGCCAGAACGGCTGAAAGGATCTATATGAGATTTGGTATACTGATAGATAAACTGGAATAGCATAAAGGTCACTATTAAACTATTATAACTCTAACTTTTATAGAAAAAAGGATTTGTCTCGTATGGGAATCGAACCCACGACACAACGTGCTTTCTGTTAGCGACATAAAACAAAACATATCATCACGCCCTTTTCCCTGAAGGGGTAAGCACAGGTGTATGATAGGTACTCACATTTCACAAGCTATGTTTGGTCCCATGAAATAAGCGGCGAGCTTATTGTCATCAACCGAGAACATAATATTTTGTTTACCAAACATCGGGAAAATCACAATACTAGAATTTCGTGATAGAAAAATCCAATACGATTTCCACCCGACCCGGGAATCAAACCTGTAACCTTATGCACAACAGTCGTATACACTCCCCGCTGCGCCACCGAGGCAGTTTCTGTTAGTATACTATATTGAAGTTAATTTTACACTTCATCGAAACGTTTAAATACTTTAAATTGCCACAAACATACATAAGTATAATTTATATCAATTAAAATGGGTAACAATGAAAATTTTGCGCAGTCCAAGGTTCGAGTTTCGGCTTAGCAAAACGTATAATTGTTCCGATCGGTTTCTGAGAAAGCATGGGACAAACAAGAAACAAAGAAATTCCGCTGTCATTAGGTGGATGTTGATCAGTTTTTGTTGAGGTACATATTGGTATGCGACGGACTCGAACGCCGAACGATTCGCTCGATGACCGAGTGCGAACTATGGGATATAATCTATAGGTACTAATATTCTGCCTTGCTAAGAAAAAAAGGCAGTTGCATTACAAGCTACGGGAAAAACGCATATAAATTAACTTAGATACTAGAGACTTTAGATACAATATCCCTTGCACTTGACATGCATTTAGGTCATTCTTTTTTTGGTAGGGCAGTATTATGAAGCTGAAGAGTTAGTCTGTTTGAACGCGCTAATATCAGGTAATACTAGTTCGAATAGGAAATTTCTTATAGCCTTGGATAGCCCAGTTATCGAGGGAGACTCTAGACTATATAACATCACGCTACGGCTAATAGGAGCTGAGCAGTGGCCAAATAAAGATAGACGGGAGTGAAGCCACGCGTAACAGTTACATTTAGAAAAAACCTAATGAAAATCATCCATGTTAATGAGTTTGAATGTAGAGGGTAATATTTGCAAGTACTGATCCGATCTTCATGAAATCCTGCATAGATATAGAAAATACATTCAAATCAACAATAAGTATTATAAAATTCAGAAGACGTAGTAGTTTCGATATCAAGACTAACAAATGAATTAACCAAAAATGTCTATGTTGTTAAATTATATGCAGTTGAGGTGGGAGCGAGAGGTATACCAGCAAAATTTAAAGACTTAGGCCTCCCAAAAACTTTCGTAGGTGGACATCGAACCCCCGACCTCCTTAGCAGTCAGAGTCACTAACCACTCCCTATAGTAGCTTACTTTGGGATAGATGACGCCTTTTAAAAAATATCCAAAAAAATATGGTAATGGAATTCACAGCCCCAGTTGACCAGACACAACGTACTGCTAGACAAATCAGATAGTCGTTTATGATAATTATTTCTGAACAACAACTCATAAATCACTTAAAAAACTAACATAATATGAACTCCGGAATTACGCGTGTCTCACGGATGTACACATATAACATATGTATAAATACACAGAACCGGATCTGTAGGAAGCCTCACTTGTAGGCTAGCCCCTATACCAGTGTTTTTCAAACTTTTTGAATACGTGACCTCTTAATAAGTTTGAATAATTAATAATAATAATAATATTCTACCACATTCACACAGCGCCATCTAGTCCCAAAGTAAACAATTGGGTAACAATTGGGTAAACAAATGGGTTCGATCCCCACCCCGGACAAATCTTTGTGTGATGAACATAAAGGTTTGTTCTGTGTCTGGGTGTAATTTATCTATAATATGTATGTATTTACAAAAAAAAAAAATGTATTTAAGTAGTATATCAGTTGTTTAGTACCCATAACACAAGCAAATATAATTGCTTACTTTGGGCCTAGATGGCGCTGTGTGAAAGTGGTAGAATATTATTATTATTATTATTATTAATTATATATTATCTAGGCCCAAAGTAAACAATTATATTTGCTTGTGTTATGGGTACTAAACAACTGATATACTACTTAAATACATTTTTTTTCTAAATACATACATATTATAGATAAATTACACCCAGACACAGAACAAACCTTTATGCTCATCACACAAAGATTTGTCCTGGGTGGGGATCGAACCCACGACCTCCGGCGTAGCAGTCAGGGTCACTAACCACTAGACCAACAGGCCAGTCAGATCAATTCAGTCAATTCTCTCAACTCCAGGGCTTTAGAGAGGAAATAGTTAGAAAAATCACTAAGTTTATGATATTCTCTATTTTGCTAACTATATTCATTAGTCCTACACTAAGCAATTAGCCGCGGGTGCTTTGAAATCTCTTGCAACTTTGCGACGCTTTAGGGCATCACAGCGCTCCAGGGTGTCATGATGCACCATAACGTCTTGGCGCCAAAAGGCGTTGCAGTGAATCAGGGTGCCGTAGCGCTCAATGGCGTCGGGATGCACCAGAGCGTAGTGACGCACCAGGGCGTCGTGGCGCTCAAGGGCAAATTTGGAAATAGACATCGCGTTGATAGCGCTACTAAAATGATTCCAAGAGTTTATTGAATTTATTAGTTTAGTTGTTTTTATTAGGTTAGTTTTGTTTTGTGTAAGTAGGTGTGTATACTAACTTTTACAAAATTTATTTTATATGTACTTATTGTTTTTTATGTTTCTTTTTGCCGGTGACCCCTGGGTAAGGCTTCGCGGCCCCCAGTTTGTTATATATGATACTGTATTAATTACAACAGCATACTGGGTATAAGCAGAACCCTCCAGATACCGAAAACGAATGATAGTATACTGATACAATGGAACAAAAAAAATATAGATATAAAATGTACGAATTTATAATTATTTTAATGCTGTCGAATCGTGTGAACATGATTATGAATTATAGAAGTTGCGCGAGGTTTCACGCCCCTTGTTCTTTTTTTGGATACTGCTCAGCTTCTATTGGCCGTAGCGTGATGTTATATAGCCTGTAACATTCTTCGATAAATAGATTTTCCAAGATTAAAAGATTTTTTCATATCGGGCTGATAGTTTTTGAGATCCTACCGTTTAACAAAACAAACTCTTTCTTCAGCTTTATAATTTTAGTATAGATTTCAACATACCAAGCGAGTGAAGTTGCGGGCTCAAGTTAGTACTCCATTAAAAAATAACAACTACAAAAGTTTTAAACTATTCAATAAACAAAATATTTTAACAAAATTAAATAAAAACTGGCGTACCGTACGATATAGAGATGTCTAGGGACCGGTCCAGGAATCGAAGCCGGTACCTTCGGTAGATAGCATCGGCACTGGGGCGGTATTCGAAAAATTTCCAGGCGAGATACCAAAGTACCGTTCGCACACAAAATATAGTTTATTGATAATAATATTTTAATATTGCAACACTGAAGCTGAGTTAAGTGAAGCAAAATTATAAGGCTACATTGTTTTCACGAAAACTATTTTTTTTAAATTTTACACCATTCACAGTGTGCAATTAAGCCGTACATCACGAGGGACTTTACAAACAGACACAAAGTACACCCAGACGAAACAAATATTAAGTTGGGATAACTTAATTATCCTAATAATATAAATCTATTAATATTGTATGTAATGTAATAACGTGAAAGTTTGGTTGGATGGATGAATGTTTATTACTTATTCAGCCAGAACGGCTAAAAGGATATTTATGAAGTTTGGCACATCGATAGATTAAATCTATTTATAATCTATACTTCTATACTTATAATATATAAAGCTGTAATGCTTTTTTGTTTTGAACGTTAGTATTTCAGAAAGCTCATTTATCGAGGAAAGTTATAGGCTATAATTATAATATTACGCCACGGCTTATTGGAGCTGAGCAGTGGCCAAATGAAGAATGATGGGATACGAGTGTCTGCGCGACTTTTGTTCATTTATTTATTTGGCTCACAAAACACATTACAATCGCAGTAAGGTTAACAGAGCAATAGGTATCATGTAAAACTAGATTGTAACTCTAAATATGTGTGCACAGAATGTTCTAAATAGAGTACTGGTTAGTTGTGTGTTAGTTGTAAAAATTTGACTAATTATGAAGCTTAAAAACCTAGTGTGTGAGTGAGTTAGTACTAAATCTGTTTATAGAAATGATAAACAAAAAGGCTTTACTTAATCATTTTTCTAGAGCTAGAGCCATGGAAGCCTAAAATGCCACGGATTTGGGACTTAAAATTTTAACTTAAGTTTATTAATTTTCACCCAATTTCTATGCAGACCTTACCGAAAATGCGTCAAGCAAGTCAGAGTCATCTGTGGTCATATATACCTGAATCTTTTTTATTTTAACCGCCATAGGGACCTTATTATACTATATGTATATTTTATTAACAACTTATCGATTTCGCAAAATTTTATAGCGGCACAGATTCTATTCTGATTGTGGCAAAAAAAAACTTTTGGAAGAAAAAGGAAGGGAGTTCTGTGAATTTTTTAAAATTATGCTTGATTTATAAACTGATAGAACTTTAGGTTTCAAGTTATATTATTTAAATATTATGTGGCCAGAGGTATTCATAAATATAATATATATAGATATAGGAAAATAATATTTAATAATAATGTTAAAACTTAAGTACTGAACTCCTGCAGTGGTGTTTCCTGAGAGCTATGACATGTCCTTCTTCAAACGAGGTTTAAAGAGAGCTATCCTCTCTAGGTATACAGCGGCTTGGCTGTGCCCCTAATTACCAAAGTCCATGAGCGGCGGTAACTCCTCACCATCAGGTGGGCTGCCACTAATGCCAGCTCGTCTGCCTTTTCAGGCAATAAAAAGAAAAACTTTTTTCGTCATCTTCAAAACACTGAATTTCATATTTTTAACCACTCGTTAGTTTGACATGAGTTAGGCTTGTTGAGAGAATGAATGAAGGTAGAGTGACAAAACAAATATATGAGGCGAATGTGAAGGGAAACGTTGGGGGAAGACCTAGAAGAACGTACCATGACCAAATAGGAGACGTTCTAAAGAAGGGACAGATCAGGAGTACCCTCAACCGGCGAGAATGCATGAAAAGACTGATGTATGTCAGAATCGTAGCAAGTGAAAGGAAATAGTCTCTGCCTACCCCTTTGTTGGGAAAGAGGCGTGATCTATATGTATGTAATTTTAGTTTACATACATTCAATTAAGGATACGAAATACATCAGTTTTAAGTCAAGATGTTACGAATATAGTAGAATTTGGTTTCAATGATGTTTCTAAAACATTATACAATTGAAAATCATGATGACTCAGCTAACATGATAGTTAATTCTCGTGATTAATGATATAGATCGATAGATCATAGATCAATTAGTCTCAGAAGTGTTCATATTTATAACTAAAGGTTAACCAAATAGAATTATGCCTATAATGTTGGAAGAGTAACATTTAAAAACTTTCACTTTGGCGTACCGGTCAAGGGGGTACAAGTATCGCCGTGCTGACGCACGTAGGTTCGATTCCTATACGAAACATCTCAACCCGTGGGTATCGTAGTAGTAACCTTATACAGACAAGAGTACTGCAAGAAAAGGTAAATTCGAAACAAAACCTATACCAACCCGTCTGGCCAGCTTGGTATAGTAAGCTAAATTCCTTCCAAATTCTTTGGAGGAGATCCGTGCCCAACTGTGGGACGGTTATGGGTTGAAATGATGATGAATGGTAAGGGTTACCCTTACTAAATCAACGATTAATCTTACACGTCACAACCCCGACATTGATTGTGTAACTTTTCTACCTACTTACCCATCTGTCCTACCTCACTATTGTATTCGGCGTGAATGGTCGGGATCCAAGCACAGATTATATCATTGTTCCGTGGCTCGTTTTTGTTAGAATCCATCGTTTTTTGTTCAGCATTCACCGTTTGGTATGTGTATTTGTTATGTATTTAGTTTTAGAGGTTACTTTCGTTGTTAATATTTCAAAATTTCAGACTTTGAAAGATGACTGGCCTGTTGGTCTAGTGGTTAGTGACCCTGACTGCTAAGCTGGAGGTCGTGGGTTCGATCCCCACCCAGGACAAATCTTTGTGTGATGAGCATAAATAATATGTATGCATTTACAAAAAAAATGTATTTAAGTAGTATATCAGTTGTTTAGAACAAGCAAATATAATTGCTTACTTTGGGACTAGATAGCGCTGTGTGAATAAGGTGGAATATTATTATTATGTATGTCAGAATTGAGGCAATTGGTAGGAAATGGTCTCTGCCTACCCCTCTGTTAGGTTAGGCGTAAGTTGTGAGTATTTATGCAATTATGTACTTTCAGAAATAGTCTCTTTTTCTCTCTGAAGTTTTATGTAAAAACTGCAAACCGTGTGTCTGGGCTTGTATTAGTGTCTAGGTCTATGGTTTTTGTGTTCATTAATTTGTTTTAAACAGGTATCTATGTAGGAATAACCTCGTAATTTTATGTGGCATATCTATTTAAATAATCATCTAAACCGCTTTGCTGTCAAAACTTAAAGATTAATTGTAAAATGTAAAATATCGCAATTCATTTAAATATTTTTAATTGCATACATCTTCATACTTTGACATTTAATGTCATTATGTGCGATGACGACGTATGTCGATTTTGACACTTGAGTTGACAGTTCAGAAATGGTCATGACCTCCAATTAAAAAGTAACTGTGAAATTATAAGTAATTATTATAATTGGCTACTGTGAAAATTCAATAAGTTTTACTCGGAGTTTATTTTTTATTTCAATTCCTTTGCAAATTCAAGTGGCTGTCATTACATTCAAAAAATCTTTTCATAATTAATTAAATATTAATAGCCTCTTTGCCTGGCCGCAATTTATTGAATTGCATATGAAAATATCTTTTTTAGAACACGTTTTTAAAAGTGTTTACCCTTCAAAATAACAATGTTTTATATTTTTATATTAACCGAAGTGACATCGATATTGTATGTTATCTAATTTACTAGAAAGTGGATAAATAGTTAAAAATATATAGCTTTTTAACTCCTCAAAGTCGTATAAATACAATCACTGATTAATCGATTACAGTTCACCGAATGATTTGAAATCGATTCATGAATCGATAGATCGTAACATCTCGATTACACAAACGTGAGTTAGAAATCTTATTGTTTGCGAGATTTACTAATATCCGCGTTCAGGTCAACGAGGTTAAGCAATACTTGTCGAGGTATAGAATTAGATTGGTCGACGCGTTCATGTATTGTATGTGTATGAATTGCGTCTAATCTTTTCTTAGATGATGCTTTATACTTCCATATCTAGTAAAACTCTTTCTCTTTAAAAAAAACTATTTTAACATTTCTGGGATGACTTCATTTGAAATACTTACTGAAATTTGTTAAAATATAACTATTTATACTAATATTATAAAGCTAAAGAGTTTGTTTGTTTGAACGCGCTAATCTCAGAAACTGCTGGTCTGATTTAAAACATTCTTTTGTAGTTGGATAGCCCATTTATCGAGGAAGGTTATAGGCTATATAGCATCATGCTACAGCCAATAGGAGCTGAGCAGTGGCCGAATAAAGAACGACGGGGGCAAATCCCCGCGGGACTTTTAGTGTAATATAATCCTTAGATACTTAGAACATTTGAAGCGAACAGATCGTCACAGTATTATCATCGCACTAGGGTGCCACACATACCGACATAAACTAAACAGATTTGGAACATTATACCTACAAATATTTGTCTCAACCTGGGAACGAACCTTTAGCAGCGGGAGGTGCCTCTTGTACCATACAACTAATAAAAAAGATATAATAATATGTATCTCTGACAGGTCACTAACAGGTTTCAGACATGTCCTAGGACAATGGTATTATAATATACTGGCTTACGTTCGCAGCTCCGCGTGGTATTTCTGTAAAAAAAGCCTATGTTCTATTCCAGGTTATATCTATCTGTATGTCAAATTACATACGGATCCGTTCAGCCGTTTTGGCGTGAAACATTTATAATAACATGCATTTATAATACTTATTAGTAGTAGCTTGATAATCCGTGTAGTGACGGATTAAGAATACATAATGTCACTACCCCATCTCAACCCGTGAGTGTCGTAAAAGGCGACTAAGATGAAATGAAATGAAATCTCGTTTCTCTCATCTCGTTTTCTGCATTAAGTATAGTTTTTTTTTCGTTCCTTTTGTAAAAGAAATAAGAAAGAAATCTGTAATAATAATAATATTTCACCACATTCATACAGCGCCATCTAGTTCTAAATTAAGCAGATATATTTGCTTGTGTTATGGGTACTAAACAACTGATATACTACTTAAATACATTTTTTTTTGGAAATATATACATATTATAGATAAATTACACCCAGACACAGTACAAACAATCATGCTCATCACACAAAGATTTGTCTTGAGTGGGTATCGAACCCACGACCACTAGACCAACAGGCCAGTCAGAAGTGTAAGACAGAAATCAATAAACTTTATTCTATTCTATTCAATATTCCATCTACATCTATAAAATATCTTTCCCAGTAGACTTTCAGTTACGATTTGAACAAAAACAGCGCCTCAAAAACCGCACACCGCGACCTCAGGGGTATAAAACTTTTATATTTCGATAGGCTATTGTCCACCACGCTTGTACCCGTGCGGGTAAGCAGTAAACATCATGTTCGTATTATTTATTAACACCATAAATATATTAATGGGCAATGTTGATCGGCGCAAAAAACTTGCTGGACGACATTTCAAAAGATATTATCGTCCTATCTAATGTACATATATATTTAGATTACATATTATATTGTCAGTTAAATTAGGCGTAGTTTATAACTTTATCTTTATAATTATTTGTTTCACGGACAATTTAACTCTACTGTTAAATTAAATCTAATACTGTTAAACGAGTACCTAATTCTTGTGTTTAAATTTATGTTTGAATCTCGCAAACAATTCTTTCGATTTAGTTGAAAATTCTAACAAGTATAAATGAGAAACTTAGTTCGTTTGTTACGCTTTAATCGCTTAAATTATATTTATGAAATTTCGCTTTGATAGTTTAATTTCTGGTGAAAGACTTAGCCACTTATTGAAATATCACGAGGGTGAAGCCCGGGCAGAAGTTAGTTTATTTTTTATACCACGAAGGTTGCAGACGTACCTGATGGTAAGCGGTTACCGTAGCCTATCGTCTTGCAACAACAGAGGCATCACGACCCTTTAAAAACCTATTCACTCCTTTTTTGAAGAACCCCATACTGTAGTCTCTTGGGAAAACCTGGTTATATGTTTATCTATACTAATTTTATAAAGGTGTAGGATTTGTTTGTTTGTTTGAACGCTAGGATCTCATTAACTACTGGTCCGATTTATAAAATTATATTAGTGTTGGATAGCCTATTTATCGAGGAAGGTTATAGGCTATATAACATCACGCTACGGCCTATAGGAGCTGAGCAGTGGCCAAATAAAGAAAGACGGGAGCGAAGCCCCGCGCCTATTCTAGTAATATATATCTGAATTAAAAAGAAAATAACACATTTTATTACATAAGGAATACTTTAGACATCGTATTGGGTGTATCCGTTCATTCACTGTATTTGACAAATAAAAATCCTGTTATTTAAATTCCGGTGTGAATGCAAACAGCGTAAAAATTCGCTCAAATGACACAGTTGTCGCCCATCCGAAATTTTATCGCGACAAGTGTCTCTTAACCTCATAAACGTCCTAACCACTCAAGCGTCCACGGTGACTACAGTCCCCAAAAAAATTCTTGCCTAAACCGTCCATGGGGAGTATAGTCACCAAACGACATCGTTCTGTTTAAACGTGTTCAGCGCTAAAGTCATGTGATAGTCGTACAGTAGAAAATTAGTAGATGGCGCTATATGAAATTTGTCATCCGTGAGAGTAAATTTTATCTGTTTAATGGCAACATAATATTTAGAAAAAAAATAATTAAAGTGACAGTTCGTCTTTCTTGTCAACAAACTATTATTGTGTGTGGAGCTCCAAGAAAAATGTTGTAATTTTTCTGTTTTTATACCTTATTTCTATTGTTATTGTACATCAAATTAAACGTGAAGATATTTTCTTTACGAAATATGCATTACTTCGCCAATTTCAATGCGGTTACATAGAATAATTTAGCTGGAAAAGTTATATGATCGTTTGATGATTCTATATTGTATTCTAATTGGTTGTTTATGTTAAATAAATGCTAAATATAAGCTAATTCTTCACTATTACTATCACGTTAAATTAATAGCCATTTTCAAACGAATTACATCGAGATGGGGTCTAGAAATGATTAAAATGCAACTCGTTATTCATGATTTTAGTGTTGGTGTTGTTGGGACCTCTTGAGAAGTACTTGGCTTTGTTTATTTTTTCATGACAGACAACTAAATATTTATATTGAGATATTGGTGTCATTTTAAAGGGTATATCATGTACTATTATAATAAAAAATAATTGTTGCCAGTAACTATTATATTTTTCTTGTAAAACTCTAAATAAAAAATAAATATAATGATTTTTTTGATTTCCCCAACTTTATACTTTATTTTCATCCTTTATTAATAATTAGAGTAATTTAATTTTAATCAAATTAAATTCTGGATTCTTTGAGCTTTCCGTGAGTATTTTTTATTCGAATGTACCTATAGCAGTTTTTCAGTAGTAATTGTTTTTCTTGAGAGGGTCTCGCGCGGTCGTAAAAAAGAAAGTGACATTTCATGCGCGGACAGGTGGGGCGAGAATCGCCGCGCGGCTTGGACGCTTGAGTGGATAATGTACACCACAGTTGTCGAACACATCGCTGGGAACAAATTACATTAAAAGTATAGTTTTTTTTCCTTAAAAAAAAAACTGCCCACAACACTATTCGTTGTCACAGACGTGTTTAACAGAATTCCAACAAAATGTTTGAGGTATAAAAAGGTCCGGTTATTTGTCAAGCTCATGTTCAATAATGCATCGGGTTCCGTATAATAATATTCACTAATATAATTTTCATTGGTTTTTATCTCATTGAGAATGAATGCATGGCATCATCAATACAAACTATAAACATCCCACTGCTGGGCACGAGTTACCTCCAAAGAATTTGGAGGTATACCCTACTATACCACGCTGGCCAGAAGGGTCATTTAAAAAATTAAAGCCGTTTGGTTAATTTTATTTAAAGATTTTGTAATATATAGAAATCCCAGAATACCTTCATAATCATCATCATCATCATATCAGTCCAATGACGTCCACTGCTGAACATAGGCCTCACCTAATTTCCGCCACAGCGAGCGATTTTGTGCCGCCCGCATCCAACGGCCACCCGCAATCTTTACCAGGTCGTCGGTCCATCTGGCGGGGGGCCGCCCCACGCTGCGCTTTCCAATACGTGGCCGCCACTCGAGAACTTTTTTGCCCCATCGGCCATCAGTTCTGCGAGCTATATGGCCTGCCAGAATACCTTATTAGTGTGACATTTACTAAGACATAAAATTTATCATTGTACTTACTACGTCACAAAAAAATTTAATAGGAGAGTTTCCGTATCGGATATAACGAAGTCAGTAGGGTAAGGTGAAGTCGGACATCTCAAGGTTTCCACAATTACCATCCAAATAAATACTAAAAACATGATTGAAAAAAAAAATTTTTTTTTCTTTTAAAGTTGTTAACACTAGGTACAAGCCCTGTGTACGGGGACTTTACAAACATACAAATAATGGACACAAAGTACACCCAGACTCGAAACAAATATCTATGAATCACACAAATATTTGCTTCGTGTGGGAATCGAACCCACGTCACTCGGTCACACAGTCAGTGACGGTGTCTGTCTACAAAATAATATACACGTCAAATAATTCTCACTGTGAACCCTTTGATTACGGACCCCAGAAGCGACCGCAGCTCAAAAAACGAAACAAAAAACCGATTCTCCTCCGTTGGTCCCAATACGCTACAAAAAACAGCTTGTTAACTCAGTATTTATATAGAGTTGTGTTTACTTAGGATATCAGTAACACATGACAATTACATTTTTATAAAAATAACATTAACTTAATTTGATTCTGTGTTTTGATAATATTCTACCACATTCACACAGCGCCATCTAGTCCCAAAGTAAGCAATTATATTTGCTTGTGTTATGGGTACTAAACAACTGATATACTACTTAAATACATTTTTTTTTGTAAATACATACATATTATAGATAAATTACACCTAGACACAGAACAAACCTGTATGCTCATCACACAAAGTTTTGTCCTGGGTGGGGATCGAACCCACGACCTCCGGCTTAGCAGTCAGGGTCACTAACCACTAGACCAACAGGCCAGTCCATGATAACTAACTCTTTAGTTATGAAACGTGAAATCTATACAAATAAATAAAATTGGAGTGTCTGATTGTAATATTAAAATAACAGCTTTTTACTACATGCATATGAATGAATATACGGTACATAATAATTATAACATAACCATTTTTTAAAATTTTTGTCTGTCTATCTGTCTGTATGTTTGTTCCGTCTTATTTCTGGAACGGCTGGACGGATTTTGACGAGACTTTCACTGGCAGATAGCTGATGTAATAAGGACTAACTACTTTTATTTTAGAATAATTCAAAAATTATTAAAAAAAATGTAATAGTAATGTTGCTTTTGTTAAATTCCACTTGGGCGAAGTCGCGGGTACAGCTAGTAAATAAAAGTAATCTGTTTGTATTTCTGTAGATTTTTTATATATTATCTGATATTTAAAATTAACTTCGGCCCGATTCTTTTTTATGTCAGTTAAAAGTAAATTATAAAGAGTTGTTAAAATCATTTCGGATCCTTATATTATTATTATAGACTAGATGTCGTGCGACGCTTCACCCCCGTCGTTTTTATTTGGCCACTGCTCAGCTCCTATTAGCCGTAGCGGGATGTATACTTATAGCCTATAACCTTCCTCGACAAATGGGCTATCCATCACTAAAATAATTTTTCAAAGATCCCGAGTTTACCCCCTACAGTGTCAAAAATTTTGTTTATTTTTAATTCATCATCATCATCATCAGCCCACATCCACCCACTGCTGAGTATAGGCCTCTTCTCTACAGCGCCACTTCTCACGGTCCTGTGCTAGCCGCGTCCAATGAGATCCTATGATCTTGACGATATCGTCTGACCATCGGGCTGGTGGTCTGCCCACTGGCCTGCTAGCTTCTCTAGGCCACCATTCTGTGGCTGCCTTGGTCCACCTTCCGTCATCCCTTCTTGCCAAGTGTCCTGTCCACCTCCACCTTAACCTCGTCACCCGCTTCCCGACATCCTCGACCTTCGTTTTCCGTCGGATCTCGACGTTCGGTACACGTCAGTTTAATTCAGTCAACAAATATTTAATTTTTATTCAAAATTATTTTTAGTAGCATCGCAATTAAATTCATGTAATTTTTTTTTTAATATCTATATTGTAATTAATTTCTTGTACTACTGAAAAATAAAATCTTTGCAAAAGTTCATCTAGGGAAAGAATATGCATCGAAATAACGAACTAAACAATGGTGCTTTTGTTGTCATTTGATATGAAGATAATTTGTAAGTCACTATTTTTTATTTATATAATATATTATCATTGTAGGTACTAACTGCTCATATAATTATCGACTGTCTAGTGCATGTCAGTTAAGAATGTTATAAAAGAAATATATTAAGCAATATAAGTCTCTCTTATAAATTTCGAGAACAATAAAAGTCAAAAGTCTCGTATTAAACAAAAAATGTAATCTCAAATACTGTTTAATATTAAACAAATTCATAACAAAGGTATCCCGCGGCGGTATTATCAGCTCTTCAACAAAAACTTACTAATTTAATTATTAGTGTTTAAACTGTGGGCGTTTTAACTACTCTGTGTTAATATGGGCGGAGTTTTGTTTTAAAACATAATTATTTATGTTAGAGGGCAGTTTGGGACAAATATTTAAAAAAAACGAAGAGAGAAACGCGTTTAGTACAGTTTATGGCCTACTCTTGCCTGTACTATCTTCATTCATTAGGAAGGAGAGACAGCTGCTAAAATTAATTTAATACGACTAGAAGTCGCGCGGGTAATAGTAATAGTCATTTGGCCACTGCTTAGCTCCTATTCGCCGTAGCGTGATGTTATATAGCCTATGTTACTCAGTGATAATGTAGCTTTCAAACAGCAAAAAGCAATTTTGGAAATCGGTCCATTAATTTTAAGTTTATTCGTTACATACAAAGATACAAATCTTTCTTTATAATATTAGTTTATAAGGTACTCATACTTCGTGTTCCTTTTCCTTCGATAGACAGCCGCTTGGTAGTACTTTGTTGAACACAGCATGTGTCTATCGACGGCGGTTACCAGTTGCCATCAGTCTGCTAACATAATCCTAAGCCGATGGTCTCTTTCGACAGCTGTGATTGGCTTACTAAGTCAATCGCGCCATATTGCTGGCCTGTGATTGGTCTATCAGTCTGCTGTCGCCGTGTGTAATTTAGCTGAATCGATCTGATATATTTAACACAATATGCATCTTAATATATTTTTCTCTTGTTACAGAAATATAATAATGTCTTCAGGAAGAGAATAGAAGAGTACCAGAACAGAAAGTTAAAATGGAAAAATTGAGAGAAATGAGACCTCCAGCTTACACAGACAGACTACCATCTATAGGAGACGTGGCAGACAGCAAAATTAGCACCATGAACATGCCTATAGACTTTAGACATAGACCTTACGTGATTTTAAATAATATAACTAAAAAGAACACTAAAAAAGAAGGACTAACCTATTGTTTCATTAGTGTAATAATTAGCTTCATATTTGGCTTAGCAATTGGTATAATTTTAATGAGTGGGCAGTATCAAGAGAAATTCATAGTCAAAGATAAACAAATTAATCAAATAAACCTTAATACTGATAAAATTGAAGCCAAAACAGAAGTTAATAGATTTTCAGCTGTGTCTTTTACTGGTCAAGATAATAAATATAATAAAGATATATATCCCAAGGGTCTAACAGAAGTAATGAAGGATATTCTTAAAGACACGAAGTCAGAGAGACACGTTCCTGCATTTAACAAGACGTACAAACCAGATGATGCTACAGTTTTGTTTAATAACATATATTGGGGACCTCAAATTGAAAATTCAATGCCCCAAGGTTACGGAGAAAGTTCCGCTGAAATATGGGAGAAATACATCGATGATACAGAAGTTATTAAAATGGAACCTGGCTGTGGACGAATGCAAAACAGACTAGTGACATTCAAAGATGGGTTACAAGCTTGTGTTAGATACAGACAGAATACTGATCAAATCCAAGGAGAAATATTTAGTTTCTACGTTGGAAGGTTACTTAATTTAACTAATTTAGCTCCATCTGTTGTTAAAATTGTTGATTTGAAGGATAAACTTTGGAGGAATGTAGCCAATGATATATCTGCAGCGCAGTGGAATACTAACAGAGCTGTAGTGCTAACTCAGTATATACCTAGCCTAGAATCTGCTTCAATTCCTGATGTTTTTAGACCAACAACGAGACATTTAAACAAAAATGATATATTAAGAATGTCATTGAAAGAGAATGAGACACTCAGCAAACAGATATTGATAGAAAAACTCAGATTAAAGGATATAAAACAGAAGCAATACCAAAAAAACTTTACTCATATAGATGTCAAACTGAACAAGAAGTCTATTGAGAAGTTTTTGGAATTGGCGCAGTGGTCTGACCTAATCATATTTGATTATTTAACAGCAAATTTGGATAGGATTGTAAATAACTTGTTCAATTTCCAATGGAATGTCAATATAATGGATGGTCCAGCACATAACTTGGCTAAGAAAATGGATAGTGGACTCCTGATATTCTTGGATAATGAATCCGGACTATTACATGGATATAGACTTTTGAAGAAATACAATGTGTATCATAGTTTAATGTTAGACAATTTGTGTGTATTTAGAAAGAAAACAGTGGACTCTTTGAAGAGGTTATATTTAAATAAAAATGTAGGATCTACACTAAGTGATATGTTTCATAAGAAAAATTCTATAGTTATTAGAGACATTCTACCATCATTGCCAGAAAAAAATGCGAAGATATTACATGAAAGAATAGGGAAGGTATTAAGTCAAATAGAAAAATGTGAAATTAATTTTAGATGAGTAAGTAAGTAGTTGATTTTGGTTAAAGTTTGGACGCAGTTTCGGAATTTTCGGAGGACTCGACTACGGCAAAGTGGAGATACGGGCTATAGCACACGCTACTTTTAGCATAGCTGATCGGCAAATTAGTCGCTATGTAGAAGCTAAATGCAGCGACAGAATCTCTGAAAAGCGTGATTTAAATACAACGATAGATAGCAGAGTCGTCAAAACGCAATGCAGTCGAAAAATCGCCAACTACTGATGTAAATGTATATATTATATAGCATTTATATAGCAGTCGATACGATATCACATTTGAAAACAACCAACAGTTGTGCGCTGAAGGATTGGCGAATTATAATGTAAATATTCAAATTTCATTGATTGTTCTACATTTCCTTTCTTGTCGCCGCAGTCTGACCCTAATTCCGTTTCTGAAAGAGTTCATCCATAACTCGCATTTTTTAAGACATTAATTTCCTGATTTAAGTATCTCGCTCCCAATATATTGTATTTTAAAATTAAACAAAATGTTCCTATATGTTTAGTTTGTATCACAATATACTTACCATATTTTTTTTATTGATATATACTGCATAGACTATATCTGTAAATTCAAAGATGGTTTTTCTGTCTATGCGTATTCCAAATCTAGATACACTTTGCGTCGAGAAGTAAATTAGTTTAGTGGAATTGGTGAAAAACAGGGCCCCAATTGCATTGTAATTGGATCTCAATAGTAGCTTCCATTCATTCAATATATTATATTATTTTCATATTTCAATCACGTTTTGGTCTTAAATTTATAGCAGAATATCAAAAATGTTTAAAATTGCTATTGAGATCCAATTTTACACGATTTTTTATTTCGATATTTTATGAAAATTGCTAACAATTTCCTTGTTTTGTTCAACTTGATATACTTAATATAAAAATTTGTATAATAATATTTAATTCATGTATAAGCATCGAACTTAATAATGTTTGATGTTACAAAATGGTTTTTGGAAAATATTTCAGAATGATTTTACTCTTTGCACATGACATTACTGAAATTTTTATTTTTTATTATAAAAAATGCGAGTTCAAAAAAGTGATAATTATTGTAAATTATGTGTTTGATGCCAAATAATTATTATTTATTGTAAAAATATAGTTAAATATAAATTATAATGAATAGTGTGCCAGTTGTTGTAAAATACGCCTTTAAGGCATAACTATCAAAATTTTTGCATTTGTAAATTAAGTAACACTATATTGTCAAATTGTAACATTCGATTGGTCGGATTTGATGTCGCTGTCAAATGTAAGGAAATTTAGATAATGGTCGCTGACACTTTCAAACATTTGACAGCGATATCAAACCGCCTAATCGAATGTCGAACTTCAGAGTAAGCCCCAAGGTCCACGAGCGATGTGACGATGTAGGCGCATTCCCATTGAAAGCTATAAACTAACTTAAAAGATAATACCATATTCATTGCAATCAGCATTATACGTTTGTATTTAGAAAGTACTAGGATAGCAGAAAATTATCAGAGTAAAGGGAATCATTGTTAATGACAATATGAACCGAAAAGTAAATTATTGTTTTGCCATTTCATTGTAATATTGCACATCAAATAGTGTCGAGTGCATGTCGATGACTTAAACACTGTCAATTTGATGATTTAGGTATCACTTACAGATAAAGATAATTGATTTGGATAAGGTACGTTTTGAATTACAATGTCGGGTATTTCAAGGAGCCTCATTTGAGCATGGGGGAAGGAATTTCTTTATCTAAGGATGAGTCAAGGACAGTTATTGGAATAGATGCCATCTTTATGACACCGTTAGATAAAGGAACAATAGTTTTGGAAAGTGCAGATTTAAAACAAGGTAATTTAGAAAGTGCAGAGTACAATATAGTTATGACTAAGGGACTCAAATGCCAAATGAATGAGTTATCTAGTACAGATAAGCAAATTGACTTAGATTTCCTCTGTAACTTAGTCATTAACTGGTCTAACTTAACATCACCCCCTTAGATCATAAATTACGTTGCTTTACACAATTTTTCAGAAGCGTGAGCAGAATGGTTTCTCTCGGAGTCGTCGTCCAAGATGCACGAGGCTTTGTAATGACCTCTTGGTAATTTCGATCTGTTTGCTGCCATCGGATGTCGAGGTATCTATGATGTATTGGGGTGTCCTATCCTACAGTTTTTACTAGGATGGCGTAATGGAAACTCCGATAACTTAGTGGACTGTATATAATATAATTGTTATAAAAGGTGACAATATTTTTATTATGCACGTGAGTGTTTGGCGATGGACGATGACGCAGTGATGTGAAGTCTGTTCTGTCATACCGATGACAGCGCGCCCGGCGCACCCCCTCCTCTCCACAACGGCCCGCGGTCGCCCAGCGTTTAGTTGTCCCCATGCTGCCGGCGTTGAAGAGTTATCTTCAATGTTACAGTGGAAGAGGACAGATTGTGTTATAAGCACGTTGAACAATGCCCCTCTTCGTTTTTACGTCTGCGACTCTGCTTATTCCGTCTCTCCCAGGTATGAGACGTACTATACGGCCAAGAGGCCACATCAGTGGTGGTGATTGTTGCTCCTTGAGCACCACCATGGTACCTTCTTCGAGCCTTCCTTCAGATGCAGTCCATTTGGTTTTCTGTTGGAGGTAAAAGATGTACTCGTTAGAGAATCTATTCCAAAATTGTTGCTTGAGGTGCTCTATGCGCTGATATCGTAGATATTCTCTCATCTCTCATCTGCTGTCTCATTTGTTGGTTTCTGTTGGACAGTACTGACTGAGGATCATTGCTGTGCCAATGGAATACCACATAAAAAATTTTCATTGTCTCTATAAGAAAAGTTTCTCTATGTCTTCTAGTGATTTTGAATATTTTTTAAGTTCTTCAATCATATACAGATTGTTGAGTCTTAATGGAGTAAGTTTTGGAAGTTCGATGATTTTGTGGTTTTTAGTGCACTCTTCTTCAACGTCGACGGTGACTGGGTGGTTGATATCGGTGTTCATTTATTCATTTTCATTTCAGACTGTATAGCCTGGTTCAATATTGATATTACTGGCATCTTATAGATTGTGGTGTGAAGTTTTATCGCCTATTGAAGGACACTTGGTATTTTGTGTTATACAAATATCCATTTGTTGTTTTTCTGTGGTTGAAAGTTGATTGTAGCGGGGAATATTTTACTTGGCAGAATTTGGACAGAAGAATCGCCATTTTGTAGGTCTTATATTATAATTGTAGACGAGTAAGTCTTTACAGACTGTTTGGCCTGGTGCAAAGATTTTGCAGTTGAATCGTAATTACCACACGGGCTTTAACCGGTTTTCGTTGTGTCTTATTACGTAGGCAAATTAGACAGGCATCTATGTAGGCTTTGATGTCGTCAGACATTCTTTGCTAAATCGTTGCGGACTTTTGTAATAGTTTTGACTAATAAGTATATTGGTTCATCATGATCGGTTTCAGAATTTGAGGTATTTCTTCTAAAGGAGTGTTTTTTTTATATTTATTTTTTTGCACAAATATTTATTTTGGTATTACATAGATATCTGCTGGGTATGCCATGATACAATAATAATATTATGTACCTTTCATGTTGCCAGTTTTTAATTTTTTTATTTTAACGGATTTTTGGTTTTAACGGGTGCAGGTTGATATACTCAAACACTTACTCGACTTTGATATATAGATTTATTACTTTTAAGATATAATAATCTTGGATATGGCATAGTCAGCCGGCGTGGAGGCTGGAGAACAAATGAGTTGTGTTGTACAACGAATATTTAAGGTCACCGGCCCGTTTGAGGATGGGGCAGGAATTCGTTATCTTAGGGTGAGTCAAGAATAGTTATTGGTACTGGTAACATCATGTTTCTTATCTAAGGGTTGAGTCAATAGGGTTGAGACGCCATTAGGTAAGTTAACAGTCGTTTTAGAAGGTGCAGATATAAACAAGTTACTTATGACTAAAGGGTACAAATGCCAAATGCCAGATTGAAGAACACTAGGTGTCTTGTGTTGTAGTATCAATATCCATCTGTTTTTTTTTCAGTGATTGAAAAGTGTTGATTGCTGCAGGGAATGCTTTTGTTTCTTTCGCAATTGCCATTTCGTAGGTAGGTCTTGTGTTATAATTGTGGACGGGTAAGTCTTTACAGACGGTTTTGCCAGGTGCGAATGTTTTGCAATTTTTGTATGACATGTGTTGAATGTCACGTACTCTTGTGCTCAAATAAGTGTACTCAGGTAGGATGGTGGAATATATGTAGGAATCAGGATGTCTTATTGGGATTGAGTAAAGATGGAAAATATTATATTTATCATTTCTGACAAGTGGGAGTTCTAGAATATAAATTCATTTGTTCATGTAGATATAAAGGTGATAGTTGCTGATTCTAGAATATCATGTGTATTTTGTTGCGTGATTATTGTTAAACCTTTTTCTGATCTGACGTGAGTTGTAGAGAGGAGTTCTTTATATAATCTTTCTGATGAAATGATAGAGGGATGAATGGCTCCTAATTTTATAATTATTTTGCTTGTTTTTTTTTCTTTCTTGCAACATGGGAATTTAAAAGAATGGACCCACGGCGCCTGGCCAAGGTTGTGGGTTGTTGCTGGTTAATTGCAGGCGTCACAGCCCCCCTAGACAAGTGGCAATCGCTTCTATCTATCTATTCTAAATGACATGTCTATAGAATAGATAGATCGAATCGATTGCCACTTGTCTAGGGGTCAACCGCTCTCGATGGCGTAAATTATGTGAGGCCTATATCCAACAGTAGACGTCGTTGGGTTCGGGCATAGATGATGATGATGATGTTTGTTAAGTTGTCGTTCAGTTCTTGTTCCAGTCCCATAACGGATTCTAGAATTTGTATAGAGACTGTAGAGATATCTTCGCTAAGTATTAGGTCGAAAAGTAATGTAGTTGTGGAATTTCTGTTTTTACGGATTTTAGTTATGTCTTCCTTAAAAATATGTTCATCGTAAGTAATTTTACGTATAGTATCATTAAAATTGGTTATTGTTGACGAAACAATTTGCATCTGCTGCTTTAATATGTGGGCCACATCAATTTCGCGGTTTTCAAACTGTTCTATGCAATCATCCTATCGTTTAGCATCTTTAGCGTATGGTGCGCCAAGGGCTGAACTGGGAGCGTCTATTAACTCCCGTTTTGAACGAATATTTTGTTGTTGTAAAAGTTAAATTCTGACAGTCTAGATTCTATGCGGTTAACGTTTAGTTTGACGAAGGATAAGGTTGTTTTGATACTAGGATTCAGTGTGTGGTTAGAAATGATTGTTTGATAAGTATTAATGAGTCTTTTTAATGATTATTTTGCGAGAATTAGTGGTTGTAAGTTTCGATATACTATCAATATTCAGCTACCTTTAGATACCAAGTGGTCACCTTCCTCTTCGAAGTAGATTCCTGATTTTGAAGAGAGTTCAGACTGGAGGGTTACCCCAACAACCAGAGTTGTGGAGTAACTGTAAAGTAAATTTTTACTCTATTGGTTCGGTAGTTTGTCTCGAACATTTTTTATTTATTCTTGGATTTGTTTTTGGATGTCCTATGAGTAAAGGAGTTTGTAGTTGCTCTAAATATCTCTCATTCGTCTTTTTTTTTATTGAACTAAGATTTTGATGCAGGGTATTTATTTATCTATAGAATTTTGTCTTCATAGATAGCGTAATGGTCCGCATCAGAGAGATTGTTTAATTCAATTATACGGGACATAGTGCCAGTGTCTCACATTAGTTCATTATATATTACTCCTAGGGTTGTCTCATCCACTGTCTTTCTACCTATCAGGGTTGAGACGGTGATCTTTGGAGTTAGTTTTTCTATTAAAGAACCAAGAACCATCAGGTTGTGGAATGAACTCCCTAACGAGGTTTTCCCAAGGGACTACAGTATGGGGTTCTTCAAAAAAGGAGTGAATAGGTTTCTTAAGGGTCGGCAACGCGCTCGTGATGCCCCTGGTGTTGCAGGCGCCCATAGGCTACGGTAACCGCTTACCATCAGGCGGACCGTACGTCAGTTTGCCACCGTCGTGGCATAAAAAAAAATATTTATTTTGGCTTTTACACAGACAGACTCTATGGAAATAGTTTGTGACAGATTCGTTAGGTCGTTGGAACATCGACTGAAGTTCTAAGTCTAAAAGCGCCAGTTTTTTGTTTTGTGGGATCTTTTTTAATTTTGCCAATTTTTAAACTGTTGGGCATAGATATCGGAGGAATTGGGTCCTGTTATTTTATTTAACAAATAGATTTTGTTGTTGACATCAGGAGATGTTATATTCTTAAGTCTTCTGTATTTAAAACCCGTTCTTTTGGAGATGAAGACGAAATTTCTTATCTAAGGATAAAGGACAGTTATTGGTTATCTGTTATCATAATGTTATTAAGATAACATGATATTACACCAACACAAAACAAGTTCGCACTCAAAAAGTACTAGGGTATCATAAATTTATAAGAGTAAAGTTAGGATTATTGTAATGAAATTGATAACGTGACCCTAAAAGTGCCTGAATTTCTGTCTAATCTTGTACACATCAAATAGCATTGTTTCACCACTGGCAAATAAGTGCTAGATAGCCTATATGAAACTTAGTTGACTGATTTTGACGTATTTTTCATATAGAATCTGTCAAAAATATTAGACACTTATCTGCCAGTGGTGACAGACCACTAAATCTACGTAATAGTTTGTAGTTTTCAATGGGACCGGATTCTATGGTGTAATCAGTTACTACTGTTTACTATAAAAGTACTAGGCTCGCAGTATTTGTGAGGAGGTGTTAAATTATGTGAACGATATATCAATTGCCATTGACAATAAGCGACAAATACATTTGTAATTGCCAAAAAGAGTATTCACCTTATATAATTATGCGTAATTCTATTAATAAGTGTCAGAAAGATAACTTGCCAATATTGAATGGTTACACAGCTACTTCTACATGAAATAGTGGCTGTGCCTTTTTTGATGAGATGTAAAGATATGGATAAAGGTAAATATCATTCGCTAAAACGACATGGTATTTGTTGTCAGTCATTTTCAAACGGTTTTAGATCTCACAATTCATTATTGTGATATTATTTAAGATAAATTAAACTTATAATTTTATATCAAAATTACTCGAGAAAGAAGTTGATTGTGAAGGTTTAAATACCTATATTCTGTATTGACATTTAAATATTGAAATAAGTTGAGCTGTTTCGGAGATAGTGTACCATGATAAATCAAAGTCATATCATTTCGATATTAATAAACTGTTGTTATTTATACTGTCTGTGTGTAATGACAAGCTTTAATGGTTGTAATGTGTAAATATATTTGTAAATACTGTGAATAAAAACAATAAACTGAAGTATTTTGAAAGAATGACTTCGTTTCATTTTGCTTTTAAAACAAGTAAAGCAGGCCTTCGTCACGGGGACTACAAACATACAATTAAAGGACACAATGTAGACACACTCAGACTCGTAACAAATATCTATGAGTCATACAAATTGACTGGCCTGTTGGTCTAGTGGTTAGTGACCTTGACTGCTAAGCCGGAGGTCGTGGGTTCGATCCTCACCCAGGACAAATTTTTGTGTGATGAGCATAAAGATTTGTTCTGTATCTGGGTGTAATTTATCTATAATATGTATGTATTTACAAAAAAAAATGTATTTAAGTAGTATATCAGTTGTTTAGTAACACAAGCAAATATAATTGCTTACTTTGGGACTAGATGGCGCTGTGTGAATATGGTAGAATATTATATTATTATTATATTAAATATTAGGAGTTCGGTTCCGACCGGCAGTACCAATGTGGATTTCTAGAATTTATATGTACTAGTCAAGTGACTTACAATCTGCTAACGGTGAAGGAAAACATCGTGAGGAAACACACATACACTAGAAGTAATTATATGAGTATGTCTGATACAACCCGCACTAGGCCAGCGTGTGTGGATTATGGCTTAAACCTTCTCAGCTGTCTAGATAGCGGAGAGGAGACTCAAGCCCAGAAGTGGGACATTAATGGCTTGCTGATGATGATGATACAAAGGTTTGTCTCGTGTGGGAATCGTCACGGCGATGTTAGTGGCGCCACAGTGACAGTCCATGATGTGTTTCTGTAGGACTAAATGTACTATACTAACTAACTACACCCCGTCAGCGAGCTGGTCATAGTCAAATATGCTGACGTTACATTATAAGAATAAGATTTCATTTCATTAGTCGTTTGGAAACCCTTCTAGGTGACTTGATAAATTTCAACTCTAGGTGTGCTTCAAATACATTTGTTATGAAGAAGAATTTACCAGCACGTGCTCAAAATGGCGCTCAAAATTTCATCATCATCATTACAACCCTTAAACAACGACCTAGTAAAGGTTGCGGGTGGCCGTTGGATGCGGGCGGCAAAAATATCGGGCTGATATGATGATGATGATGATTACAACCCTTAAACGACGACCTAGTAAAGGTTGCGGGTGGCCGTTGGATGCGGGTGGCAAAAATATCGGGCTGATATGATGATGATGATGATTACAACCCTTAAACGACGACCTAGTAAAGGTTGCGGGTGGCCGTTGGATGCGGGCGGCAAAAATATCGGGCTGATATGATGATGATGATGATTGCAACCCTTAAACGACGACCTAGCAAAGGTTGCAGGTGGCCGTTGGATGCGGGCGGCAAAAATATCGGGCTGATATGATGATGATGATGATTACAACCCTTAAACGACGACCTAGTAAAGGTTGCGGGTGGCCGTTGGATGCGGGCGGCACAAAATCGCTCGCTGTGGCGGATATTAGGTGAGGCCTATGTTTAACAGTGGACGTCATTGTGCTTATATGATGATGATAATGATGGTTATAACCCTTAAACGTCCCACTGCTGGACACGGGTCTCCTCCAAAGATTGTGGAGGAAATAGCTAGCTAGGCTAAATAGCCTACTATACCACACTGGCCAGACGGGTACATATATACATGCATTGCAATTAAAAATTAACACACACACACTTTTTTTTATTCTTTTACTTTTGTTTTCATTACTATCTTTATCTTTATTTTAATTCTATTATATCTTATGTATTCTTAAACAAAGAAATAGAATTATATTTACTGTTATATATACCAATAGATATAATGGATTAGGGAAGAGAAGACCCCACGACACAGGGTATCCTAGTGTGGGGCTCAGAGTACTTATATTTTTAGTAAATGTGTACCTACTCTATTATTATTGTAACATGTATTTTCCTGTACGAATGTTGGTTTCAAAATAAAGAATATTATTATTATTATAATACCATTTATATGGATGTAACATAATATCTTTGGTATATAATATCATTAGTTCATATCTGACGCTATAAACAGTAGATGCGTAGGCAAAACTCACTAAAAAAACTCATAAAACGATATTAAACAATGTTTTGTAGCTACTGGCCTATACTCATAATAAAAAGTTGAAGAATCTGTTTGTTATAATATAATCATTGAGGTTTACAACTAGAGCAAGACTTCCCAACCAAGCGGGTATGCCCCACTTAATAATAATATGAGCGATGGTGGCTGAATGGATAAGGGACCGGCGTGCAAATCACGCGGTCCGAGTTCGATCTCGACCGGCAGTACCTATGTGGATTCCACTTTGTGGAATTTATATGTACTAGTTAAGTCACTTACCATTTGCTAACGGTGAAGGAAAACATCGTGAGGAAACCCACATACCCTAGAACTAATTCTATGAGTATGTCTGATCGACCAACCCGCACTAGGCCAGCGTGAGTGGATTAAGGCCTAAACCCTCTCAGCTCTCTAGTTAGAGGAGAGGAGACCCGAGCCCAGCAGTGGGACTTAATGGGTTGCTGATGAATAATAATATAATATTATATATATAAATATATCTGTATGATATTGTATCTAATTGAAATTGAAAAAAAATATTTAGATGATAAAAAAATGTGTGTTTCTTATTTTATGTTGAAACTTGAGGGGGGCATGAAAATATTATTATTTTTTGTTCAGGGAGGCTCAGTGAAATAAAATTTGGGAAACCCTAACTAGAGGAACAGAATATCTTTACAGATGATGAATATTCTCTATATTAATACTCATTAAGTAGAGTCTATAAATATGTAAGGTGGGTATGGTCAATTTAATCCTACAATATTTGTTTAGTTTAATATTTGTTTACGCGCTTATCTCAGGAACTACTGGTCCGATTCGAAAAATTCTTTTAGTATTGGATAGCTCATTTATTGAGGAAGGTTATAAGCTATATAACATCCCGCTACGGCTAATAGGAGCTGAGCAGTGGCCAAATATAGAACGACTGGAGCAAAGTCCCGTGCGACTACAATATTGGTGGTTTACTGAAGCAGGTTTAAGGTTATTAATCAGGTCAGCAGCCTGAGAAGTAGCAGTAACAATTGGATTCTTATTTTTTATTTTTTTTGCATTCACAATAACCGATCATAGATGACATCCCTTTATGTCAACTGCCAAGGTTCCAGTTGAAAACCAGCGCCAGGTACCTATAACTAGTCACCTGGCTTCAATGCTGAACTGGACACCTTTTGGTTGCATCCGCGAGACACATATTTACTACAGTTGTTGTTATATTTTTGTATTTTATAGTATTTTGTTTTATTTATATATTGTTTGTACCTATTAATTACTTTTTGTGTATCTTTTTCATCATTTCTATGTATTTTTACTCTGTCTCTGTGCTGTAGCAATAAAATATGTTTCTTTTCTTTTCTAGTATAGTTAATAGACGCGAATATAACCACGTGATATAAAATATACTTATAGATTTATAATAAAACAAAATGTGTTGTTTTAACAAAAAAACAATAGTCAATCCGTTCGATAATCAATTTAATGCAATCTTAATACTTTGACATATGTCAAATACGTCAAAATATTCAATTGTTGTTACTTTTTTTATTGAAACGTGCGCCGCAAAAAGTTTGGTTTCTTAAAATCATATTGTTAGGCTGTGTTCCTATTGCGTTCATAAACCAGGACCCTGATCTCTATCTGAAGTCTGTTTATAATACACATCGACTTCCAAATTTCCTGGATCGGGTAAAACATCAGCATTTGTTTTTTTTGGTCATGGTTTGTTTGATAGTCCAGCAGCTTATAGATGAAAGGTGGCGTTAACTTCTCTTTGGTACAGAAAGCACTAAGTCGTTAGTTTTAAAATTTTACATGTAAGACACCTGCCAGCCAGATGGACTAATGATTTGATAAGTATAAAAGTATGTCGATAATGGTAAATAATTCTTGTTGCTAAGAATATGATAATAAAAAGATGACGGGGACGAAAAAAACGTAATTTTTCCGCTCAGATGCACCGTTTTAAAGATACAAAGGTTTTATATTATTTTATCTATTATGAGGAGATTAGGTTAGTATTGTGACCAACATAGCCCAAGCCGGGCGTGTCCATGTTAAGATTTCGTAATACAATTTCAATGCAAGTACATAAAATAATATATGTCACCACTTATTTACAACTCATTACCTGAGAACATAATAAATCTACCATATAACAAATTCTGCAGTCATTTAAGAAAATGGTTAATTGATAAAAGCTTCTATAACGTCAACGATTTTTTTAAAACATATGCCTCTTGTTCGTGTAATTTCAAAAATGTTTTATTTTAGTTAGTTTAAATTTTTTTTTTCTTTCACCTGTTCTGTCATTCCTGTGTGTTATTTAAAATATTTGCATGCTGTTTAGTATGGCGAAATGTGTCTTAGTGCTTAAGTTTTTTTATTATTTTACCATCTTTTGTATTTACCACATTTTACGCAAATAAATATATTATTATTATTATAAAATCACTCTACATCTATTCCGACCTCTAGACTGGACAGTATACCATAAAAAAAAGACGCTGGTCGCATTGTGGCACTGAGATTTTCGACGATCATCGAGGTTAAGCAACGGTCGGCAAGGTCAGTCCATGATGGGCGGCCGTTTGTGGCAATATCATCTTCAAGCGTCTCCGTGCTTCGAAGGGTACGTAAAGCCGTTAGTACTGGTTATCACTTACACACATTATTTTAAGTGATTTTAGTTATTTTTTTTTAGAAAATGTAACATTAAATTAATATTGTTAGAAATGTTTAGCTCTTACATTACTATTAGCTCTCCAGTCGCCTGTGATACAGGAACTATAATCCTAGTACAGGGATGGATAAATATTTGTAGCCACATAATATTACTAAATAAGTTCTATTATAATAATATTTGTATCTCTTTAAAATTTGAATAAATGATTTGATTTGATTTGATTTTGAATCACTTAGTGTGGTAGTCGTTATGTAAAGTTGGAAGCCTTCTGGGCGGTTTGATAAATTCCAACACCATTCCAAAGAGTAACATACAAGGAATTCCTTCTCCCAGTCCCCTTTATTTTCCGTTTCCTTCATACATCCCTTTACCTTTTCGGTAGGCTGTAGCTTGGTAGTGTTTCTTTGCTAAAAAACACAGTAAGTCCATGGACAGCGGTCACCACTTACCGTCAGATGGCTGCTCACTCGTCTGCCACGTCGAGCAATAAAAAAAAAAGATTTAAAAATGTCCTTCTTTTTCGGTCGGTTAAAAAAGAGACTACCACCTAAATTAAAATGCTCAGCTCGCATTTTTGAGATAAAACACAAAAATGAACTAAATCGTTTCCGATGAGAAGGTGACGTACAGACATACAACGTTGATAAAGCCGTGCCTGTAGGTATGTGGTTAAATGTAAAGGATAGCCCTTTACTACGAGCACTTAAAGGGTGGACGACCGATTACCTTGGCTCTGTCAAGTTGGATCTTGTTTTGTGCAACGTGGTTCCGTAGGATACAAGTTGATTGAGCCACCATTTACACACGATTAAAGATTCTGTGAAGCCTCAATATACTAATATTATAAAGAGGAAAGATTTGATTTGTTATAAAAAATAACTAGATTTGTAATAGGTGTTTAGAGTGAAGTCAGATGGCTGTACTATCGCATTAGGTTAAGTTACCTGTAATGATAGTATATTGTGAAATAAATAAATAAAAATTTGTTTCCAAACTCTTAGCTGATACTGAGAACTTCACATTAGAAACATTCGATATTATTTTTACCCGACACGGGAATCGAACCTGAGACCAAAGAGCAGTCGTATATAGATTTCCTCTTGTGGCACCAAGAAACTTAATATCTATGACTACTATATACTATAACTTAATATATTGACTGTCACCGTGGCGCAGTGGTTAAGGTGGTCGCCTCGCCACTACATCGCCGTGCTGGGTGACGTGGGTTCGATTCTCACACGAGACAAATATTTGTGTGATTCATAGATATTTGTTTCTAGTCTGGGTGTAGTTTGTGTCCGTTAGTTTCATGTTTGTAAAGCTCCCCGCGACACAGGGCTTGTTCCATAGTGCGGGCGTTGTCTTTAAAAAAAAAAAAAATTAAATATTATTTAAAATCTTGTGCAGCAGTCACATACACTTCCCGAGAAACTTATCTACATAAGTTTTTTTTAATGTAATTTTTTTACCAAACTCGTGCGGAACCCTACAAGGAGTCAGACGCTCGCACTAGGACTCAGCCTAATGGCAGATACATTAAGTAAAAAAACTAACGTTATGAATCATCCGCTATCTCGATCTTAAAGGTTTTGATAATGGACACGGCAATGATGTGGCACAGACGCGACTTTCACTTGACTACAGTATTGTGCCTATACTATCACACATCACAATCCAACATAAATTATAAATAGATGCAGCGCAGGGCTTCACTCCTGTCCTTCTTTATTTGGCAACTGGTTAACTCCTATTTTTTTTTTATTATGGGAGTACACTTTTTGTGTACTCCACGTAGGGATCCTTGGACATGATCCAAGTCCTTTTTTGTGGTTTTTTATTTATTTATTTTTGGGGATTTGCCAATTTTAAGATACTATTTCTTATGCCTATTTCTATATATATATATCTTTCTTTTTCTTTCGCTTATCACTCTTCTTGATTTAAGTTGACCGAACTCTGCACCGATGTGCAGGGTAAAATATCAATGTACAAACATCATTTTTGCCTAATTGGATCTCCCGCTGCACATCGGTGCAGAATTGGACTTGGCAAATTTAGACTTGGAATTTTTTGATATACCTACAACAACGAGACGACAAATGGACAGACGGTTAACTCCTATTAGCCGCAGCGTTATGTTTTATAGCCTATAACCTTCCTCGATAAATGGACTATCCAACACTAAAAGAATTTTTCAAATCGGACCTGATTCACGCCTTTAACCTAACACAAACTCATCAGTTTTATAATAATAAACCCATAAAAGTCACGCGTCATTAAATGAAACGTATTATTGTAGGCAATAGGTACATAAGTCACTTGGTTCGCCAGAATAGTTCGACAGCTCTGTGGAACTAGCTCGTTAAGGCGGCATATCCAGGCAGGCAACTTAAGATCTTTCAAGAATCCAGCATATTTCTACTTTAATGAAACGCATGAATGATTAACTGGTTATGATCACTCTCTATTCATTATATCAGCCCAACGACCTTCACTGCTAAACATAGGCTTCACCTAATTTACGCCACTGCGAGCCATCCTGTGCCACCAGCAACCAACACCACCATCGTCGTTGGTCCATCTGGTAGGAGGCCGTCCTACGCTGCGCCTGCGCCACTTTCCACTTCAACCTCTGAGCGGACAATATGTGTTAGGCATATAACTACAAAATTTGTGTCACGTCTATTAATGTAACTAGTGTATGCCCCCCCACTTGTGCCGGGAGGTCTGTAAGTGACATGTACGTCTGGTTTGCCACCACGGCTTAGTTAAGTGCCACATGACACTATATGTCATTATAGTACACATATGGTACCTACTGCATAAGTGTTTATGGTACAGGTACGATGCAGTGGTTAAAGTTGATGTATTAGGTGTTAGACGGTGGGTTCAAGTCCTGGATATTATTTGCAAATATATATTAAAAAAATATATAAATTGTTGAGGTAAGTTACGTTCGTACGTAAGTGATTATAGGGTGGAATTTATTATTTGCCAATGAAGTGGATTTTTTTTCAAAGACAACGCCCGCTGTTTACACACCCTGTGTCGCTGCAAAGTTTACAAATTTAATAAACAATTCATGGACACAGAACATCCAGACACAAAAATATTTTATTTAACACACAAACATTTTTTTGTTTCATGTAGGAATCGAACCAAGTCAGTCGGCACGGCGATGTTTGTGGCGAGGTAGTCACCTAAACCACTACGCCACGGTGACAGTAAAATTCAAATGTTTAATCCTTAAGTTGTATCATATCCGTGTAGTGACGGATTAAGAATACATAATGTCACTACCCCATGTCAACCCGTGGGTGTCGTAAAAGGCGACTAAAATAACCTTATGCAGACAAAAGCACTGCGAGAAAAAGAAAAATTCAAAACAAATTCTATAACGTCTGGTCAGCGTGGTAGAGTAGGCTAAATCCACTCCCCCCTCCCCCTTCCCCCATTTTTTTGGAGATAACCAGCAGTGGGACGTTTATGGGTTGAAATAAATCCAAAACTTTTAAAATGAATATTCATCAGAACCAGTAATTACTCTAGAAATAATCTTTGGCTACGCCAATGATACGCCAATATCAATAGTAAAATTAACTTCAAATTCTTCATAAATGAATATAAATCAATCAATATAATCTAATATAAACAAGCGTGCTCAGCCAAATGAGTGAATAATCGCATTATCTAATACGCTGTCGAAATTCTTACGTATTCGTATTACTCACAACAAAATGGCGCCGCGACCAACTTGACAAATTACGCGCCAAAGATATATGAATCAAGTCTAGAATGCTTAATATTAGTATAGTATTTAATTTATTATACACTTATTATTTAAACTAAATTTAAAAATAATATTTACAAATAAAAACTAACTAAATGTATCATTAAAATAAAAAAGGGGGAGGAAATTACAAATTAAAATACGGCATCATAAAATTCCTCCGCATCGCTGCCATTGTCTGTGGGAAAAGTGCCCAACAGACTGGCAGCATTGCCACGCTGGATGGCAATGCTTATTCTTTGTGCAAGAAAATAGCCATAGAATTGTTTTATTTTAAAACTTACAGTTATACACTTAAACTTAATAACTAAATTAAAAACGCATTTTATAACAGAGCCAGAGCAGAGCAGAGAGAGTCAGAGCTATACAATAGCTCCGTATCGATCTTATGTCGATTTATTCGTCATCTGGGCTCTTGAAAGCTCGGCACCTTGGGGTGAGTTACCCCGAATTATTTTAAACTAGCTTCCGCCGTGGCTCTGTCCACGTGTTATGTCGGTAAAGTAGTCTATGTGCTATTCCAGATTATAATCTTTATGTGTGCTAAATTTTATAAATATCCTTACAGCCGTTCTTGTGTGATTGATTAATAAACATTCATTCATACATCCATCATAACATTTGCATTTATTATTTTAGTTTTTTTTTCTTTGTGAAAATATATTTTTATTCAATAATATATAATATATTTATACATAACTTAAAAAAAAAATATCAAAAAAAAGATAACGAATGGACGGACGGAGAAAAGATACAGATACTCTATTTATATTGAAATTCCTATAAATAGAATATCTGATTGAGATCAGATTCCAGAGGAAACGTACCCGAAAGGCTAGCCACATTACCACGTTGGATAGCAAGGCTAATGTAATTGTAGTTTCCTATTAGGATTATTTTTTCATTCATCAACTCATCCCAGTTATAAAAGTACAGTCCAGTCGATAAACTAATGTTTAATACAATTTATATTTACAAAATTTATTACCTATTTCTATAAATTTAGTTATTTACTAATCTAATTCAAAATATATAAGTAACTTAATTAATGAGTACCAATTTAACTCAAAATATATGAGTGTTGTATACCGATAAGTGACAATTTCACTGTAGTATGTAAGTAACCCGCACTAGGCCAGCGTGAGTGGATTATGGCCTAAACTCTCTCAGCTCTCTAGTTAGAGGAGAGGAGACCCGAGCCCAGCAGTGGGACTTAATGGGTTGATGATGATGATGTAAGTTTATGTAATGCTTATTTGAAATGTTATAGTGAGTAAGTCTTTGAAATGTCATAAATAAATAAACATTATAAATTAATAAGCAAAAATATCTATCCAACACAAAAATAATAGTCATTGAACGAAACAAACATATTGTTATAATCTATAATATAAAAATGAATCGCTAAATGTGTTGGTAAGCGCATAACTCAACAACGCCTGGACCAATTTGGCCAATTCTTTTTTTAAATGTTCGTTGAAGGTCAAGGATGGTTTTTACGTTTCTTTTTTTTTTTTTTTTAATTTTTATGTAGGTAGGTGGGTAGGTAGGGTAGGGTACTTTCATAAAATCATAAATGAAGTAGGTGGTACGAAGTTCGCCGGGACAGCTACTATTAGTATAGATTTAAATGTGCCTTCTCCAAAACTTAATAGTGCCACGTAACATTCATATATTAGACCAAAACATTTGGTAAGTGCAAAATTATTTAAATAAGACAATATTTATTATACAAATCAATGATGGCTTGTTTTATATAAAGGACTTAGTCATTAACAACAACATTCAACATTCTGAGAAACACGACTTTTTTATCAATTGACAAATATGAATACGTCTAGTATCCTTATCCATTTTTTAAAAAAGAGTGTCCTTAGTTTTTTGCCCGTTCATCCCATAGCTCCACCCCGTCAGCGAACTGGTCGTAGGCAAATTTTCTGACACTAATTTTCGGATAACCTGTTACATTCTTAATTTGTAACTTTCATAAGTGTTACTTTGTTACCTAGATGATATTGCACCGTTGCACGTGGCGACACGTCATTTTGCCACGTATATCTGATTGTGACGTTTAGAAGTCCAAGTGACTTGTAAACGTCACAGTTTGGAATCTGTCAATCTGCCTGACAGATTCGAATGGGAGAAGCCACCACAGATTGTAAAAAAATATTATTGTCTGTACTGTTTGTAATCTGTGTTTTTATTTTCAAAGTTTTATGTATTTTTTTTTTTTTTGTTTTTTGAAAAACAACGCCCGCACTTGGGAACAAGCCCTGTGTCGCGGGTAGCTTTACAAACATGAAACTAACGGACACAAAGTACACCCAGACTAGAAACAAATATCTATGAATCACACAAATATTTGTCTCTTGTGGGAATCGAACCCACGTCACCCAGCACGGCGATTTAGTGGCGAGGCGACCACCTTAACCACTGCGCCACGGTGACAGTCATATTGTGCGCCGTGTTTATCGGACATAATAAAATATTTTTCTTTCTTTCTTATGAGTAAATTGAGATTTCATTTCATTTCATAGACTGCTTTTTTATATGACGATGGATGCAAACAGGCTTATGACATAATGGTAAGCTGTTACCGCAGTGTGTAGGCGCCTGCAACATGGCCGCGTTGGCTACCTATTAAACCCCTTCCCTCCCCTTTTAAGCTCTGCATTCTACTCACAGCAGGAACATAATAATAATAATATAATAATAATATTCTACTACACTCACACAGCGCCATCTAGTCCCAAAGTAAGCAATTATATTTGCTTGTGTTATGGGTACTAAACAACTGATATACTACTTAAATACATTTTATTTTGTAAATACATACATATTATAGATAAATTACACCCAGACACAGAACAAACGTTTATGCTCATCACACAAAGATTTGTCCTGGGTGGGGATCGAACCTACGACCTCCGGCTTAGCAGTCAGGGTCACTAACCACTAGACCAACAGGTCAGTCAACATAAGACAATGTTATTATCGCTGTGGGCTTCTGTAAGCCGGAGGTACTTCTCCAGGGGCGACTCAGTTATAATAAGGGTTTCCCTCTGTGCTCTCATAAAGTCTTATAACAATCCAAATTTCTAGACAAAAGTGGCTGCTAAAACAGAGGCCGTGGTTTCGATTCCCACTCAGGACAAATCTTTGTGTGATGAGCACAACCATTTGTTTTGTTTCTGGATGTTACAAATAAATAAATAAAATAAAATTCATTTATTTCAGACCATTCCGTCCATAATTATGTTATTAGTAACATTGTCTTAAAAACCTATATTAGTAAAATCAAATCATTATGTCAAATTAAAACACAAAAATGAAATAAATAATAAAACAGCACAACAACAGCAGGCCCTATTCACTTGCATGTGCAATGATACTTATCGCACATGCAAACGAATCAGTCTCTCCACCACTATGGACTTAGGTCTCTCAGAAATCATCCTTAGAATTCTGTTGGTATTGCCCCGAACCTGCCGCATCATTGATGCTGTCTTATGTGTGTGTGTGATCTGTGTTATGTATTTATTTTTATTTCAAACCATAAACGTCCCACTGCTGGGCTCGAGTGGGACTTATTAGGTTGCTGATGAGATTTGTATAGGTATATACATAGTAGATAGTATAGACAGACAGACAACACGTTCCGCAAGTCCTCGGTGACCTGAACACAACAACTCGTCACTTTATATCGTGAAATAAACTGCGATTGTAAAAATTCACGCCGCTATGTCGTTTTATACTTGTTCTGTGTACAGGGTTTACTTGTGAGGACTTTGCCCTGCGTCGCGGGGACTTTACACGTACAAATTACGACTTAGCATCTACCAATTTTTATCTTCGTCACCCAAAAGGTTGGCTGGTAGGGAAATTTTTAGCGATAAGCCCGTTGGAGTGTAGGTATCCTTGGGGGCTCTATGGAGTTAGGACTTTTTTTTCAAAAAATCGCTCTTTTTAATACGGCATCGTGTAATTAAGCTAAAAATAAAACGTTTTTGCTCTAGGCTTTTTTGGTCTCCGACCGATAGTTAAGCGGCAAATGCCGTTTAAAGATGTCTAACACTTAGAAAATTTTCTTTTCTTTGATCAAACTTAGTGCACCCCGACTTGGATAGGTTAGGTTAGAAGGCTAGCTAAGCCTTCGTAGAAGGCTAGCTAAGCCTTCGTAGAAGGCTTAGCCTTCGTGGTTATTTTTTTTTCAACCACCCAGAAGTAGGAGCCCCGCGCAGCGGGGCTCCGGCGACACTGATACAGATAATCACTATGGTGAAATTTTTCTAAGTCTTATTTTTCATAGAGCCCCCAAGGGTATCCTCTGACCGATAAGCCCCTCTTTTGTCATATAGTTTGTACAATAAGTTTTTAAATAAAGAAGACTCGAAACAAATAGCTATCTAAAAAAAATGTATATGAAAAAAATATTTATTTCGTATGGCGCGAAGTTCTTTAGAAATACTTCTATGTCGAAGATAAAGCAACATTTTATTATAATACAAAATTTTCATTGAAATCATCAGAGCTAGAGATACCAGTAAAAAAATATTTAAAAAATATAACACATGGAGATCCAGTCGCCCTGGAGTCACGTCAGTGAATTATTTACATATTTCTTAATTAGCGAATAGGTCCAGCTCAAAAAATAATGACTCCAAGTAATTCAACCTACTTCTGCTATTGCTGTGATATGATTTGGATTCAATTATATGATTGGACATTTAAAATAACTACTAATAATATGTCAATAGACTTTAACCGCTACATTTTTATTCCTTTTGATTTCCTGAAAAACAGTTATGTTTCTGTTGTTAAATCCTTACTTATAAGTACAGCTTACTACGATCTTAGAGCCGACCATAAAACAATTTAACGACACAATGGTTTAGCAGCGACGTTACTGCCCTCTATCTGCGCTATTGATTCCGTCTGTATCTCTAAATGCTATACCACATGTACAACTAGCGACAAAGCGGCTGTTAATGGAACTAATAATGACACTAATGAATTTAGTTCTCATTAAGAACACCGTGGCGATAGTTGTGTACGATATTTATTTTTTGTCGGTGAAATTAATAAAACAGTAAATAGTTTATTGTCAACTAGTTTCATTATAGCCACAGTGTTTTCATTTCAGCTTTACCTTACTTTTTAACTAGGTCATCTGTTTATCTGGCGGCTGGCTGGCTATCCGAAGCTGCGCTTTTCGGCACGACGACGTCATGAATCGACTTTTCTATGAAACTTTTAAACTTCCGCGACTTGTACATACACATATTAAATTACCATGCAACGGGTCAACATCACGAATGATATTTAAGGAATATAAATATCTTATTTATTTACCCGACGTTTCGATCGAATTACACCGACCGTGGTCACGGACTGACTGGAGCGGCGGCCGAGCGTCGGCGTCGTTCCTGATGCGTGCAGATTTCTGCTACTACCCTCACTTTGATCATTTATATTTATAGTTTTAGAACTGTCTTGTAACGATTGCACCCGTTGCAGGCTACGTCCTGCACGACTGCACCTCTTTTGACCAACTTTTGGATCTCTTTTGATTTCTTTTTAATTTACTTTTAATAATTTAAAATTCAAAATCCTAAATTAATTCAAATTCGAACCGAGTCTTCGTCGGACCACCCGTCGAAGACTAAAGGCTCACTATTATTCCGATTTCTTGTACAGTGCACGCACTTGTTGACATTTTAAATTAATACTATCAGTACGTATTTATCAGTTGTGTTTTATTGTGAGGGCCCCACGCCCTTCCCCATATATTATAGCCGGATCCTACTACATATTCTTGCCTAGCGCCCACTGGAGGGGACGGTGGAGACGCTAGACTGGCGCCCAACGTGGGGCAAGTTTCGCACAAAAGTTCTTATCCGAAGAACTTATAGGATAATTCCGTTTCCAGACTATGTCATTTACATCAAATTCAATGTCTCGACGATGCTTGTCATAATATTTTGCATTGATTTGATGAGCTTTATATAAGCGCGATTGTACTTGTGAAAAGAGCGGTAATAGTTGACCGATGTTTTCTGCGTAAATATCGCGTGGGCTAAAAATAAGCTCTTCAGCTGTATCTTTATTGGTATATAACGAACCACACGGTACAAGTTCACGACCAAATACTAAAAATGCTGGTGTAAATTTTGTAGTCTCGTTAACCGCGGAATTTATAGCAAATTGTATTTTATGTAAATGTAAATCCCAAGTGCGATGATCGTTATCAATAAAAGATGCTATGGCTGTTATAATTGTACGATTATAACGTTCCACCATATTTACTTGTGGGCAATAACGAGGAGTAAAATGAATGTTGGGTATTTTATAGAAATTAAATAAGTCATTAAGCTCATTACTTATCATTTGAGGACCGTTATCCAGAATTATGGTTTGGGGTACGCCATAAACCATGAAAACAAGGTTCTCAAGTATATGCTTAATAACCGAAGCTGTAGCTCGTTTAATAGAAAATAATAGACAATATTTAGAAAAACAGCATGTTACAACAAGAATAAAACGATTTAGTTTACGTGTAATAGGTAAAGGACCAATTAAGTCAAGGGAAAGGCATTGGAAAGGACGAGAACAATTCTTAGGTTTACCCATTAAGCCTATAGTGTTTTGATTTTGGTGCTTAAAGGCAAGACATGTATCGCATGAACTAATAAAAGTTGCTATATCTTTGTACATATTAGGCCAGAAGTAATGAGTTTTTATTCGATGATAGGTTTTGAAGATACCGAAATGTGCAGATTGAGGATTGCAATGATTTTCTGCAATAACTGCATCCCTATATTCAGAAGGAATAACTAGTTTCCAACTGAATTCTGAGTTCAGCGGAGTGTTACTGCGAGTGTATTTGTATAATTTATTATTTTTAATCATGTAATCTGGAGTAGATTTCGGATTAGAGTAGCATTTGTCAAAGACAGAATTATACCATTCGTCTTTAGACTGTTTGGCATCAAATTTAATAGAATTAATAGGTTTGATACGTGACAACGCATCGGGAACAACATGGTCGGAGCCATGCTTATGTTTAATGTCAAAATTAAACATTGAAAGACGTATACTCCAACGGGCAAGTCTTCCAGTAGGGTTGTCTAAGTGTAAAAACCACTGAAGTGCTGCATGGTCGGTGTAAATTGTAAATTTTAGACCATTGTCTAAATAACAACGCCAATGCTCTAAAGCTGTGATTACACTCAGAAGTTCACGCTCTGTAATTGAATAATTACGTTGTGCATTAGAGAGGGATTTGCTCATGTAAGAAATGGGTTTTTCTACACCATCGAATTCTTGCGTAAGCATTGCACCAATGCCAAAAGAAGATGCATCGCAATGCACTGCGAAGGGTTTTGAAAAGTCTGGGCAAACCAAGGTAGGGGTACTAACAAGGGCTTGCTTAATAGCATTAAAAGCTGCATCAGCTTCTGAAGTCCACTTAAAAGGTGGTGCCTTCTTACTGGTAGAAGTCAACTTAGTTAAAGGAGCAGCTAAGGTACTTAAGTTTGGTACGAAACGTCTAAACCAACTTGCAGTACCAAGGAACTTTTTAACCTCCTTAGCTGTTTTAGGGGGCTGGATATCTAAAAGGGCCTGAACTTTTTTAGGGTCTGTACGTAGACCATTTTCATCTATGATGAAACCTAGGTACTTAAGTTTGCTTCTAAAGAAAACACATTTTGGAAAATTTATAGTAATGTTGGCAGCTGATAATTTTTGATGAATTTTATTTAGGATACTGACGTGATCGTCAAATGTTTTAGTAGCAACCACAATATCATCTAAATAACAGAAGACTTGGTTGTCAACCATCAAATCTGATAATAATGTGTCAACCAGTCTTTGCTGAGTAGCTGGGGCATTAGTTAAACCAAAAGGCATAACCTTGAACTGGAACATTCCACGACCTGGAACATGAAAAGCAGTTTTGGGACGATCCTCAACTCTCAAATTGACTTCCCAGAACGCTTTTGCGATATCGCAAGAAGATAGGTATTTTGCGTCCTTTAAATTGTCTAGAATATCCGTAATAAATGGTAATTTATAAGCATCTTTTTTAGTAATGTCGTTGAGTTTACGACTATCAATACAGAAACGCCAAGTGTTGTCTTTTTTTGGGGTTATAATTACAGGGTTAAGCCAAGGACTTTCGCAGGGTTCAATTACATCCATTTTAAGCATGTTATCTACTTCGTTTTGAAGAGCATGTTGTTTTTCAGGAGATAAGCGATAGCATCGTTGACGAATAGGATTATGGTCACCGGTATCTATACGATGCTCTATTAAATGCGTTTTCCCTAATGGTTTAACGTCAGTTGAAATATTTTTAAATTTTTGAATAAGTGCATCGGCAACGGAGGGGACGGTGGAGACGCTAGACTGGCGCTCAACGTAATTTTTACTGCCCAGAAGACTGACTCTTGAGGATACAGCATACTGGATACTGGATACTGGATACTGGATACAGAGATACTGGAGCTCAAGGTAAAAGCAGCACAATAATATGCTGCCTACAAATTGAAGCATATAAGCTTATTTTTCATCGTGCAATCTTATCGTCTTATCATCGTGCTACGTAATTCATCATCGTACTACAACGACGTGCTACGACGCTGACTACAACGACGCCGTCCATCTTCAAATTTATTTTTAACAAAAACTATAATTGTGTTCATTTATTTATTACTTTTTAGTCTTATTATACTATTCCTTCATTGTGTTTTTTCTTCCGTATCCTAGCGCATCTTTGGCTTTCGTAAGTACTATCTGGAAAATTATATTACACACATTAACATTCAGTACATTATACATCACCTACTTTACCAAGTGTACTCTACAATACACAAATTTTACTCACACCCATACATACAGCACCGATACAGCACCTATTCTCTGAATAGAGACACGACTCCTTCGACTTGTGGTTTAAACTGGTCTTCAGATTGGTTATCACCTGTTCGGGGGACGGGTACTATACGACTTGCTAGAGGAGAATATCCTCTGGTATAGGTTGTTACATATTACATACCTCAACGACTGTACTCGATACCCGTTTAAAATATTATATTTATATATTAATCTAAATTTATTCTAAAATTCTCCTCACGCTATATTTTAACTAGCATTTTTCTATATTGACATAATATATAGAAAAATTTCAACTGACATTTTCTGTCAACCAATCAATTTGTTTTTTTCTTTTCATAAATTGAGCCAATATTTCTTATATACAAAAAGTTTGTATACTTAACTTATTCATTTTACATATTTTATAAAATCTATTTATATTTTTGATTTTTACCCATTACTACCTACTACCGGTCGCTAATGTCGGTCATTAGGTACTTACTACTTATCTTACCCGTACCTATCTTATAATATTAATCTTAACTTTCTCGATTAAATACCACGAAATTTATTATCCTTTAAATATACATACCTACTCATCGCCATTATATATTTCGGCATCATTACTTATACGCTTGTTGTAGCATGTCATTTTTATCTTACACTATGTGTTTCTCATACAATGAACTAGAAGCTGAAGCTCTGTTCAGTTTTACTACTTATTACCTTACCTTACCTTATTTGCTACTTAGACTATTCGTAATGTCTTTGGGCTAATTACGAGATTATTCGTAATGTCTTTGGGCTAATTACGAGACTATTCGTAATGTCTTGTGCTAAATAAGCTATTACTTTTATCATCGTGCGGGTTTAGCGACACTTTAAATAAAGCCTTAAGCTATTAATATCATCGTGCGGGTTTAGCGACACTTTAAATAAGCCTTAAGCTATTAGTATCTTTGTAGGTATCTTACCTGCAGCCCTTCTTAAGTTCCATTCATGAGAAAACTATATATTAAAATAGTTTCCTCTATTATGTATGTTGTCTTCAATCCTTGAGGGATTATAGACTTTGCTAGTGGATGGATGACAGGTTGCATGAACTTTTATGATTGAGGGATGGTCTTAAGTGTAAATACTCATCCTCTAAATTATTATCATCCATTACCCATTAATATTTGGCTTATTAATTCTAAATTAACCTATTTTATATTATATCGATGTATTTTTTAAATATATTCTATAAAAAAAAAGAAATCTTTAAAGCAGATTTTTTTTTTTTACCCGGGCCCCCCCGGTATTGTAACGATTGCACCCGTTGCAGGCTACGTCCTGCACGACTGCACCTCTTTTGACCAACTTTTGGATCTCTTTTGATTTCTTTTTAATTTACTTTTAATAATTTAAAATTCAAAATCCTAAATTAATTCAAATTCGAACCGAGTCTTCGTCGGACCACCCGTCGAAGACTAAAGGCTCACTATTATTCCGATTTCTTGTACAGTGCACGCACTTGGTGACATTTAAAATTAATACTATCAGTACGTATTTATCAGTTGTGTTTTATTGTGAGGGCCCCACGCCCTTCCCCATATATTATAGCCGGATCCTACTACATATTCTTGCCTAGCGCCCACTGGAGGGGACGGTGGAGACGCTAGAGTCTGTTCGACACACTACACTAATAACGTCTACACACGGGCCTACTTTGTCATATCGGCGATGTTTACACTTGCTGATGACGGGATTCCAAGATGTTGTTAAGCGGTACCTATCCTCCCGGTTAAAATTTGTATGTTTCTTAATTTCAACCGCTTCTCGTGCTATCCTGGAGTAATAGTGACGATCAGTAGAGTACGATATTGTTTATGTGAATCTAAGAAATTGATGAACAAATATTTGCGCTGACTTCAAAAGAAATTGTACCTAATGTTGTGACTTTGTTTTTTTTTTTTTATACCACGACGGTGGCAAACAGACGTACGGTCCGCCTGATGGTAAGCGGTTACCGTAGCCTATGGGCGCCTGCAACACCAGGGGCATCACGAGCGCGTTGCCGACCCTTAAGAAACCTATTCAACTCCTTTTTTGAAGAACCCCATACTGTAGTCCCTTGGGAAAACCTCGTTAGGGAGTTCATTCCACAACCTGATAGTTCTTGGGAGGAAATTCCTCTGGAACCGCGCGGTACGAGACCATTTCGGTTCCAAGGTGTGGGGATGAACTCCCTGCCGATGGCGAGCGGTGCGATGGTAGAAGGTGGCCGTGGGCATCATCTCAAACAGTTCTTCAGAGCACAACCCATTATACAGGCGGTAGAACACACATAGGGAGGCAAAGTCTCTCCTCATACTTAATGGTTCGATACCGCCTGTTAGTATAGGATCGTCGACGATTCTCACAGCGCGCTTCTGAACCGAGTCAAAAGGCCCAAGCTGGTATCCAGGTGCTCCCGCCCACAGGAGACAGCAGTACTCCATATGGGGCCGGACTTGCGATTTGTATAAAAGCAGTCGTTGCCCAGGTGTGAAGTACCGCCTTGCTCTGTTGAGCACACCGAGCTTTTTGGACGCCAACTTTGTGAAGAATTTTACTAACATAGTTAGTAAAATACCCAACGAACAAACACACATTCAATCACATTAGACATATTAATATTAACATTTTAAATAAACATATATATTTTATGTGTTTGTTATGCAAATGTATAATATATTTAATTTTATAATAATTTGTAAATCCGTTTTATTGATACGTTCGCTATTCAATATTAGTTTTGTGTTATACTAATAACAAGCTCCATATCTACTGTTATTCTAAAGCTGAAGAGTTTGTTTGTATGGTTCATTGCGCTAATCTCAAGAACAACTAAGTCGAATTGAAAAATTCTTTTACTGCTGGACAGCCCATTTATAGGTTATAAACCATCACGCTCTGACTAATACAAGCCGAGTAGTGTCTATCTATACTAATATTATAAAGAGGATAGATTTGTATTTTTGTATGAAACTTAAAACTTAAAAACTACTGGACCGATTTCAAAAGTTCTTTTGCCGTTACAAGCTACATTATCACTGTAACATAGGCTATATAACATCACGCTACGGCCAGTAGGAGCCGAGCAGTGGCCAAATAAAGAACGACGGGAGTGACTTCCAGTTTTATAATTATATGTTAGCTTAAAGTAAGTGAGTTTTTATAAATTACACATTTAAATAAGCAAGGGAGTTTTTTTATTCATTTTAATTTAATATGCAGATGTACGGTGTTATGCGTATGGTTTCATACAAATTTTTACAGCTGTTTCCTAGATAAATAAGCAAACATTTTGAAATACTCGAATTCCTAGTAATAGATCAAACGTCCCACTGCTGCGCACGGGTGTCCTCCAAAGATTGTGGAAGGAATTTAGCCTACGAGACGAGTTAGTACCGAGTCGTCACTGTTCCACTTCGTCATCAAAAATGTTGCCCATACTAAAAATCCCGACTCGTCACTGTTAAAGAATATATAAATTTTGATTAAATGTCCATGTCCCGAATCGTCACCATTATAAAATTTCTAAATAAACGGTACAGTTTGCAAGAAAAGCTTACGGGGAATATAGGTACTAAAATAGTGGTTTGATTTTTCCCTTTCTCGCAGTGCTCTTGTCTGCATAAGGTTATTTTACAACACTCACGAGTTGAGATGGGGTAGTGACATTATGTATTCTTAATCTGTCACTACACGGTAAATAATAGTATTAGATAGGTATTTAGGTATTTTAAATTACCATTATGTGAGAACAGCTTAGAAGTCGCGATGAATTGTAAATGTATTTAAAAAAAATCTAAATAGGTATAGTATTTTTTATTAGAATTAGTCCTTCCAGTTTTTCAATTAATTCATTTGACATTAAATACATAAAATATAATATATAAATTATTTTATAGCAAATATTTACGTCATAAAATTTTGTTATACAATAAATTGCTAATTCAAAATCAAATTTCATTATTTAACGCATAAATTGTTGAACTTTTTATTAAATTCCTGTATTTGTTATCGAATTATATTTTTATTGGTGTTATTTATTATAGTATACATAAAATAAAATAAATGACTAAGTCATTAGCAATTCGGTTGCAACAAACCTAGATCACACTGAAGATGAATAGACGTAACGACTGATTATTTATTAGCGATTTTAAACCTAATGGTGATAATCAGAAGTGTAAAGTTCTTTTGGAAATTTAAAGAGAAAATACCATATTTAGGAAGGTGCCGGTTTGTAGTCGACTTCATGCGACAACAGTAGACGACGCGACGTGTATATTTTTTTTTATACAGTGGCAAACAGATATACATCGTGATGGTAAGCAGTTACCAATTCATATATATATAGGCGCTTGCAACACCAGGGGCATCACGAGCGCGTTGTCGAAACCTATTCACTCTTTTTCTGAAGAACCCCATAGTAGTCCCTTGGGAAAACCTCGTTAGGGAGTTCATTCCACAACCTGGTAGTTTTTATTTTTTATTTTTTTATTTAAAAATGACAACGCCCGCACTAGGGAACGAGCCCTGTGTCGCGGGGAGCTTTACTAATATGAAACTAACAGACACAAAGTACACCCAGACTAGAAACAAATATCTATGAATCACACAAATATTTGTCTCGTGTGGGAATCGAACCCACGTCACCCAGCACGGCGACGTAGTGGCGAGGCGATCACCTTAACCACTGCGCCACGGTGACAGTTCTTGGGAAGACTTTCCTCAGTATTTGTATGTTCCGTGTAGTGATGAAATAATAATACATAATGTCACTACCCCATCTCAACCCGTGGGTGTCGTACAAGACGACTAAAGGACTAACCTTATGCAACAAGAGCAATGTGAGAAAAGGATTTTTTTTTTTTTACTTGGGGAAATGCCTGACGCATAACCCCTCGGTCTTGGGGAAGAACCGAGGGGTTATGTGGGGCTCGCACCCACTAAAACCCCAAGGTGTTCCTCTCGTCGCGCTCTGCTGTGGTCACGGGAGCGCAGGAACATTCGTCCGCTACCAACCCGTCTGTCCAGCGTGGTATAGTAGGCTAAATTTCCTCTACATTCTTTGGAGGAGACTCGTGCCCAGCAGTGGGATGTTTATGGGTTCAAATGTTGATGATGATACTAGATATATTATTTATAATTTCTTAAGTTGTCCACCATTTTATACAAACACATATAATATAATATAATATTCTACCACATTCACACAGTGCCATCTAGTCCCAAAGTAAGCAATTATATTTGCTTGTGTTATGGGTACTAAACAACTGATATACTACTTAAATACAGTTTTTTTTGTAAATACATACATATTATAGATAAATTACACCCAGACACAGAACAAACCTTTATGCTCATCACACAAAGATTTGTCCTGGGTGGGGATCGAACCCACGACCTCCGGCTTAGCAGTCAGGGTCACTAACCACTAGACCAACAGGCCTGTCATACTATATCTACTATACCTACGTATATATTACATAGTATTAGTGTATGTATATTTTTGTACATCGTTCTACGAAACGATTGACCGTTCACTCTGCTTACGGTTCATTAATTTAACTTTGTTTGGACCAAAGCATTTTGATACTTTATTGTAGCGCCATTTGAATTTATATTTTATACTTAACACGTTGCGTGCGTTGTGAACTCTAACCCCGTAATTACAAAATATGAACTAAGTATTAAACCAGGTTTAAATTGACATAAGCCATTGTTTTAGTGTCAAAATTGTCAATTTAAACCTGGTTTAAAGCTTAGTCCGTATTTTGTAATAATTTATTTATTTATTATTATTACAAACTTGGATGGATGGATGGATGATGATGATGATGCAGGCCGCAAACAACCGGCCCTATTGGAAATCTCTTGAGGAGGCCTATGTTCAGCAGTGGACTTCCTGCGGCTGATATGATGATGATGATGATGATGATGATTACAAACTTACAACTATCCTTACAGGCTAACCTAATGCGATAGTGCAGCGTTTAATCGTAATGCTATGAAACTATATACTACAAATATAAATATTAGAATAATATCAAATTATATACTTATACCTATAAAATATCCTTATGTACTATTAATTGCACACCTGATACGCGACTTGAGTGAAGTCCTTGGGGGTGCACACAAACAAGTCAATTTTCTCAGCCACTATGTTGAACGTGCGAAGCGCGCGTGTTAGTGGCGCTCGCTGCAGCAAGTTGGTGCGCGCGGACGGTACCACTAAGAGTGGTGGTCGTCGCCGCCGATCCACGTATTCATCCGGTACGCAAAAACGGGGTAAAGGTCCATGGACGACCGTACCGAGGTGAATACTAAATCCATCGCCTGACTTCACATATAAGATACTTACTCGTATTTCAAATAGATACGAAGCAACGTTTAAAAGTAAATATACTCAGAGTTAGCATTTTAACTAAGCGGCAGTCGCTCCTTCACACCTATCCCTGTGACTTCTGTAAGGCAGGATTTACAATAATCACCCGTGGTATAGTATACACCGAGCTGTGATACTCGAGAGTCTAACTCTACTATCATGCAAGGAATTAAAACAAAACTAAGAGAAAGATAAAAACATTAACCGATAGAGATATAAATCATGCCACATCTAATACACGGACACAACAAAAATAACACAGAATTAGACATACATACATTTAGCAACTAAACACAGTGACAGGTGACAGACAAGAACAAAAGCCAAATTACTATAAAGCAATAAAACTATACTTTGTACAGTGGCTAATATTGGCCCGCGGGCCGTCACTGGCCGGTAGTCAAGTATCAAGTATGAACGTGTGTAGTATACGGTTTAGTCAATATTATATTGATTAATCACTAGCGACTGACTAATATGACGTCGTTTAGTTGGAACACTCACAGCGGGCACAATGGGCCCAGCCACGGACAGTTTTGTTTTAGAGATCCGCACGAGAGTTAGGAAAAGTTATCGTTATTTTTATTTTGATCTGTGTAGGAAGGGATATAAATGACATAATGAGGTAATCCGACAAAGAACCATAATTACCGACATAGCTAGAATAGTTCTCCTTAAACGTCAGTCGTTTGAAAAAGTACAATTCTTTGTTAAAATTGTTATCGCTCATCTTTTCAATGCTCTTAGCATTGTAATAGTTACTGAGACGTTTTTATTTATTTACTAAAGATCACCAACAAGAGATACATATTTAACAAAAAAAAAACAAGAACATAAAGAGTGCCTGATGCTCTTTCAATTATAGACAACCACAGCTAACTTTTGTTAACTAAAATTTGTTTGGTTTATTATAATAATAAGTCTAGAAATAAATATTATCTTAATAGTGCAAAAGTAGACGCTTACTCAAAGCGTCAAATTGCTTGTTGTCAAATGTTACGTGTTTTTGTATGATTAGGTATGCGGAACCCATACATAATAATAACAGCTCACAATTAACAGTCAAACAAATATCAAATGTCAAGATTATTCGTTCAGTCACATGTTATAAGTATAATAATGTTATTTATCATAATACAACATAAATATACTCTGTGCTTCTTTCATAGACTATATTATATAGAGTATAGACAAACAAAATACTCTATGATTAGTAAGCCATCACGATTTTAGACTTAGTTTTACTACTCAGTGTGGTATTAGTGCTTATAATATATCACTATTGTCTCTCAAAAGAGTAGGCAGAGGTATATCACACCCACACTTCGCCAGTTAAGTTAACCTATCTATTTTCTTCCTTCTACTAATATTCTGTCGATATAAAATCCAATTTAAAACAAGGTTTTTTTTAATCCTTATCTACTGCCATAGATAAAACATCTGCTTTTAAAACCCTGTTCCAATTTCAAAGTGTAAAGTTACGCCAAATTACAAAAGACTTAAATTTAAAAAAAATCCTATTCTCTAGGGATTAAGATGGAATTTGAAAACAATTTTATTTTTACCTGTGTTGAACAGAAAGTTGAATGAATATCAATTTTATTTTGAGGGGCATAAGGTCTTTACAATTTTGTATAGAATTATAAGATCAGGTTTGTCAATATTTTGAACGTAAAATAGTGTTCTATGGAAATTGGTGCTATGGGTAAACTTATGTTTGCATTCTATATTACGATTTTGTGTTCTATTGCATATGAAGTAAAGCATAGTTTTTAACATCGTATAACTTTTGGACAGTAAATTATACTTTGCTAAATTTTGCGAATTTTAACAGATGTATTGTCAATTTATTCTTTTGCTTTCAAATAAAATTAAGATTCGACTCGTAATACAAGATCCTTAGAAATTTGAAATTGGAAACTTTATTTCTTAAATCCATAGAGATTATAATTTAAGTATTGAACTTTGGTTCTTTTTTTAGAATAGTATTTCGAAAGGCGAATGTATTCTTAATTTTTAACAAATTCGTTATCGTTTTGTTGGTCTACCGGCAGTTGTTGTGAATCTTTTTTATAGATTTTTATCTGTTTCTTGGTAAAACTAGATATGTACTTATTTACAATTTTGAAGCTTATAAAATGTGTAGTGTCTGGTGCACTTTGTAAGGAAAATTACAATATTGGCTATTGGGATCGACTTGTAATGCATTGTGGGTCAATTGGTCGTAATGTAACCTTCGAACACGAGCTTAAGGATCTCACATATTTATTAGACGTGATGGTTGAGTGGTGTTATGTAGGTAGGTAGCAACTGTAGCTTTTTCAAAAGTTTTTACCTATAAAGCTTATTATCGAGTTAATAGTAACATTTTTTAGAATGTCTACCCAATTTAGACTAAATAGCGGAAATCGATCGACCCCATACTATGCGATTCATATTGAACTCTCACACAAATAAGTTAAAATTTTTCAAAGCTCATACACCCAAAATAACAAGACCCCTCAACATACTTCACAGCTTTGTAACGTTGTATGAACACGCAGCTCAAGTTACTTTGGTTGAATCGTCCAATATAAACTGATCCCTGCATTCGGTTTATTCTTTACAAAATTTGCAAAGCACGGGGATTTATATAAATTGGTTGTGTAGCGTTTGGTTTTTCAATAGGTAGTTTTTTTGTAGAATATTTGACAAAAGCTGTTTGAATTCGGTTAGTTAAGACCAGTCACAGGTTTTTTTGGGATTCTTATTATTTGTGAATGGAAGGGTTCCGTGAAACATGCGGGTCGACGGAAATCATACCTAGGGTAGGTAATAATGAGATGTAACTAAACCTGATGGCTAATGTCTTCTTATGAGAAGAAATACGTATTTGATGGGTTTTGCAGAAGACAGGATTAGTACGAGAAACTATTGGAAACATTGTGTTATGAGTGGACACTTGGGAGACCCAGGGATTACCTTACTATGTTGGAAGCCGCAAAGAAATTAATCATCTATTGTACACACAGGGACAGATCAGGAGTACCCTCAACCGGCGAGAATGCATGAAAAGACTGATGAATGTTGAAGAAGCCAAAGTCGTAGCAAGTGGAAGGAAATGGTCACTGCCTACACCTCTGTCGGGAAAGAAGCGTGATCTATATGTATGTATCTATTGTAGGATAATTTGATAATTCATATTTTCGCAAAATTCCAAGGGATTTTGCGAAAAGATGAATAATTTGACCATAATGAAAACGTCTTAAAAATATATTAAAAAACTCGACTGCCATTACAAAAAATGCCATTATTCCGAACTTGACCCGAAATCCTATCCCGGCCGGGGGCTAGGTTAGTAATTTAATAAAATATATAAAACTAAAAGTCGCGCGGGGCTTCGCTCCCGTCATTCTTTATTTGGCCACAGCTCAGCTCCTATTGGCCGTAGCGTGATGTTATATAGCCTATAACCTTCCTAGACAAATGGGCTATCCAACACTAAAAGAATTTTTCAAATCGGACCTGTTTTTTATTTGACCTTTGGATTTTCAAACGGAGTTCCTGAGATTAGCACATTCAAACAAACAAACTCATCAGTTTTATAATATAAGTATAGATAGGTAAAATATTTTTTTATAAAAAAAGCAAGCTATATAACATCACGCAACAGCCAATAGGAGCTGAGCAGTGGCAAAATAAAGAATGACGGGAGCGAAGCCCCGCATGTCTTCTAGTTCTTGGATAAGTTAACCGTGGGTAAGCCCCCATGGAGCACGGTAGCCAATAGTCATCATACCACAATGGTATAAGTGTTTATTTCTGTTCAATTGTACACGGAAGAAGTATAGAATGATAACGGTAACCACAGACTCCATGCGGGTAACTTTACTCGTAAAACAACTCAAATGACAATAAAAATATTTACTACTTTTATATAACACTAGCTATCTCCTGTGGCGTCGCTCGTGGTATGTAATGAAATGATATATTTTAATCTTCCACATGAATTACTCTATATATTGGTGAAAACCGCATGAAAATCTTCAGTAGTTTTAGATGTAACATTAAATGAATATTGTTATGAAATATTCAATTATTCCACTTTGCCCCACTAAGCGCCCCACTGATGGGCAAAGTGGAATGCCTTAAATTTGCATTGGAATCTGTCACACTAAATACGACTAGTAAAAAAAATAATTAAAAAAATGGTGGATTCTGCTCCACTAGGGGTGTCAAATTAGGGTTAGAGGCATAGGGTTTGTTTTGAATTTTCATTTTCTCTTTGTGTTCTTGTCTGTATAAGGTTTCTCCGGTCAGACACAGACAGTGATGGATGATTGGCCTATCCAATTGGCTGAGAGTATAATATGCTATCACAATTGAAAATGATTCAGTGATCAAATTATGTAGAAATTGCATTATACGACACCCACGGGTTGAAATGGGGAAGTGACATTATGTATTCTTAATCAGTCCGTCACTATACGGATAAGTCATATAGTAAAAGCTATATTTATTTGAAAATACATACATTAAGATACAATTTACCAAATTCACATGAAATACTAATAATAATAATATTCTACCACATTCACACAGCGCCATCTAGTCCCAAAGTAAGCAATTATATTTGCTTGTGTTATGGGTACTAAACAACTGATATACTACTTAAATACTTTTTTTTTTGTAAATATATACATATTATAGATAAATTACACCCAGACACAGAACAAACCTTTATACTCATCACACAAAGATTTGTCCTGGGTGGGGATCGAACCCACGACCTCCGGCTTAGCAGTCAGGGTCACTAACCACTAGACCAACAGACCAGTCGACTAATAGTTTCTAATACGTTTTAAAACAATCAAACAGATTGATTTAGTTTTATATAAGTGGCGATTTATTATTATTGTATATAGTATTGCTACTTCATAATTAAAAACTCTTCAATAAACAGTTGATTTTTTACTGATGGCAATAACTAAACTTAATTTCTACTACCTACATACCAAACTTTAATTGTTATATACTAGCATTGCCCACGGCATTGCCCGAGGTAACTTTTGATATATCGAGAAGAATTTTGAAAAATCGTACTTTTTTTTTTTTTTTTCTTGGGGAAATGCCTGACGAAAGAACCGAGGGGTTATGTGGGACTCGCACAACACTCTTACCTTACATTTAAGGTTTTTTTTTACCTCAAATTTACATTTAAATTCATTAAGTCGTTTTTGAGCCTATTCTAGACAAACATATTGACAGAAATACGGTATAACGGTCATATATTGACAATTACAATATTGTTTTAAATGATTGAGTTATGAAGTTTTCATATTTATAAATATTTATATTAAAATGACAGAGAGACAATATAGTTAGTTTTATTTAAAATACATTGTACGAATGGGTATACAGAACTAATATCCCAAAAAGCGAATCACACTTGACGTTAATTTTGTATAAAATCATTTATTTTCATAAAAATACTCTCAATGAAGATGTTTTAATAAAAATAAACGTTATTTTGATTCAATAATAGAGTTTTAATTAAATTATAATTGTGACGGCGAATGATCTCGACCACGTATCAAAACAGAGTTTTTGTTAGATCAGTCGGAGTTGTTGCTTATATTGGAGCAACACCACTGGGGCAGAACCTTCATGTTACAGAAAACTAAAAAAAAATACCACAGCTAAAAGAGATTTTAAATTTTTTTTTTCAATCTAAATCTTTATTTGCTTAGAATATAGGTACAATTTTTTTATATGGTAATATATACCTACTATAATTTTGTTCTGTACTGATCGGTCCACGTGAGCGTTCGCAAAGCTCGATTTTCGCTATTTTTTTTCTGGAAAAACGAATAGGTACTTAATCAAATAAAGAAATTTTGTTTTGCGTTATATCTACATATTTAAGAGATGAATATTTTCAAAAACCATAAAGTTACTATACCCGGGCTTTAAATTAGGGTCATACTGAGCCGTTGCGTCCTTCTGAGGAGAATTTTCAATATAAAATATTATTGAACCTGTCATTCCCTCGTGAATTTATTCAAAATTATTCATTGAGTGTCAACAAGAAGGCTCTGAGAGACCTTTGTTTTAGATACCAATTAGGGCGAGTTCTCGTAGGTGCACTATTTGTTGACAAATGTCGCACGTCGCCGTCGACAGTGTAAACATGGCTTTATCTTATGTATAGGATGATTAATTGTTTTAGTGGTGTAATGGTTGGTGTACGGTAGAAAAATAATTATTTTTTATTACGATTGTGTGGATGATACGAACGTGATTCAAATTCAAAAGAGTGTCAAATATTTTTTATATTTTTCTTAATTCGTTGACATAATTGGACCTCAGGCCACTCTTTTTTAAGTAGTAGGAAGTCAAGATAGCAAATCTATGGTGCACAGTGAATCATTTAAGAAATCTATACTAATATTATAAAGCTGAAGAATTTGTTTGTTTGAACGTGATAATCTCAAGAATAACTGATCCAATTTGAAAATTTGTTGGATAGCCCATTTATTGGGAAAGGTTATATAACATCACGCTACAGCCAATAAGAGCTGAGCAGTGATAAAATAAAGAAAGAAGCGAGCAAAGTCCTTATCTAGATACCTAACTGCCGCACTCAGAGACATCAATTAGCAGTAATCTGTCATTAACACGATTTTTTCAGTGAATAATCGTCTTTAGGCGTATAGACACGTTGTTACTAAATAAATTTTAAAGTTAAGTAATATCTCTGAGTACGGCAGTAAGTTAATAAGTTCCTTGATACGTACCAATATAAATATAAAATATTCGTTCACAAACAATCACAGCCTGTATAATATAGCACCTACGTGTTGGTGGTCTCTTTTTTGTTTTACGACTAGGCATAATCCACTTGTTACCTTTGCGCATTCCGCTGTATAATCTGTGCTGTTTGTTTAGTAGTCTATGCCTGATTATGGCGGGAGTTTGATCTTGGATTATTTAGATTTTTATTTAGTATGAATTAAAAGTAGTAAGCAAGTGATTTGATAATTTATTTAGTATGAAATAGAATTCTATAGGTTTGCAGTCAGATATAAGTTGCCATGGTTGATTGATAAAATCATTTATTCTATTAATGACTGCCTTCGTTGTCTAAATTAAGATTCTATTTGACTTATCTATGTAAGTACCTTGACTTTTAATTTGACATTCTTCTATTGACACAATTTCGACTAACAATTACCTATATATCAGACATTAAAATTGTTTAATTATTTTTTAGGTAGCTGCTAGGTCCAATACATTTAATATTGTTATTATAATAATTTGCATGTCAAAAACTGACGAAATATGTGATACTCAAAACGTATTTAAACTGCCTATGTACCTACCATATTTCTGCAAATCAATAAATTTAAATTCATTTCATGTCATGATCCGTGAGAAACTGGGTGACGATGCAAAAAACTTACAAGTCGCCTGATGATAAGCGGTTACCGTAGCCTATGGGTGCCTGCAACACCAGGGGCATCACGAACGCTGACACTTTAAAATCCCTTACCCCCCACTTCCCTCCCCAATGAGCTCTGTACTCTACTCACAGCAGGAGCACAACACAATCGTCCCATTAGAAGAATAATGTTTTATCTTCACATAAAACAAAAATGAAATTATTAAAAAATTCGGCATTAAAACCGTAAACTATCGATTGATCAAATTTTTATTTTATTCTTTAGTCAGTATTTAACAAAATACAAATTTGATCAATTGATAGTTTACGGTTCTTAATGCCAAATTTATAATAATTTCATTTTTGTTTTATCTGAGGATAAGACATTATTCTTCTAATGGGACGCAATGTTATTATGGCTGCCGTCTTCTGTAGGGGGAGGTACTTCACCAGACGAGCGGCTCAGTTTGAGCGGGGGTTATCTAACAACCCTTATAAAATATTAAAACGTATTTGTAAGTTTTATAACGTTTTAAACAAATCTAACCTAAATAAATAGAGGAAAGTTTTTTTTATTTATTTATTTAATTAACTAGCTTGTGCACGTGACTTTGGTCGTTTGGTTTTTAGGGTTTCGTAAATCAAAAGGAAAAAACTGAAACCTTAGGTATAGGAACACTCCGTTGTCCGTCTGTCTATCTATCAAGAATATTTTTCTCAAGAACGCGTAGAGGTACAAAGCTGCAATTAATATCTTATACTCGGATCTTCAAACACTCGGCGTAAAAAATATTAGAATTCTAAGTAGGTAAACGCAATCAAAAGACAGCTGTTTATGCTCCATTTTAGTTGCATAACTTGACAATTAATAAAAGGCAATACCTATAACGGGGTGTTATTACAAAATACGGACTAAGCATTAAACCAGGTTTAAATTGACAACTTTGACACTAAAACAATGTCAATTTAAACCTGGTTTAATACTTAGTCCGTATTATGATATAAGGCGGATAGGGTGCCTCCCGTTGATCTAGAATCATGAAATTTCGCAAGAAGCAATATCAAGTTGCATAAATAAAGGAAGCAATCCAAAAACCGTACTCGTTACATCAAAATCTGTCCAGTAGTTTAGATGTGTAAAGCATACCTACACGTAAGGTATTGCATGAAGAGTTTGACCTAATGTACGGTACCTACCATAAGCGTAACAGTCAGACATAATTATCGCATTTACAATATTAAATTGATAGTATATGGCTTCCTGTCTACCTTGTTCACGAGTGTAGCGTGAAGATATTGCGAATACCAGCTCTGAGCTCATTCCGTCGGCTAATGACAGACAGAGAATGGATCGTGCACTATGTCAAACTTTTGGTTTAACATAGATTATATTAGAGAAGTGATTTTAAAATTGTGACTTTTAACCTACTAATATTATAAACTACATACTTATAAATACCTACGAAAGTTAGGATGAATGGTTGGATGGTTGATACTCAAGCAACGGCTGAAAGATTGAATAGCACTTTATTTTAAGTGCAAATCTTAAAATGCCTTATGACCCCATTACAGAGGTTGAATTTTATTGTGTCAAAATAGATAGCATTTTTATAATCTGCGTCTCTGAAAATCTTGAAAATAACATCTACTTATATCAATTTCTATAGTAATTTCGTCCAAATCCTTAGTGGATCATGTGTCTAGGATCAGCGGTTTAGGCTGTGAGTTTTTATAGACAGTTAGACAGGACTTTGATTTACCGTGTAGAGACGGATACAGAATACATATTGTCACTACCCCATCTCAACTCATGTATGTCGTAAAATGCGACTAGTAACCTTATTCAAAGAGCACTGCGAGAAAAGGAAATCCTATAACCCGTCTGGCCAGCATGGTATAGTAGGCTAAACTCTCTCCACATTCTTTGGAGGAATTCGAACTGTCCTCTCTATAATATTTACTCATCACTCACACAAAGAACACAGCCATAATTATAATTGTACGTGTGTGTATGTGTGTGTGTGTGTGTGTGTGTGTTTGTCATACGATGACATATATTTAAACAATGTTATAATACAACTTGATGGTATGTCACATGTTCAGCGACCACATTCGGTTGTCAATCAAATTGTATGTTTGTCTGTGTGTGATCGTTTCGAGAAACTGTTGTTTTTCAAACTATTATAATGTCAAATTAATTTAGACTGTGTTGTTTGACATGATAATAATAATAATATTCTACCACATTCACACAGCGCCATCTAGTCCCAAAGTAAGCAATTATATTTGCTTGTGTTCTAAGTACTAAACAACTGATATACTTACTACTTAAATACATTTTGTTTTTGTAAATGCATACATATTATAGATAAATTACACCCAGACACAGAACAAACCTTTATGCTCATCACACAAAGATTTGTCCTGGGTGGGGATCGAACCCACGACCTCCGGCTTAGCAGTCAGGGTCACTAACCACTAGACCAACAGGCCAGTCCATGATGCCTGGGAAATGATAATAGGTTCTCCTATTAAACGTTTATTAAATATAGCTAGAGATTTGTCGGAGGTACAGTTCTGTCTACCTCTTAAAAGGTATTTTCTCTTAAGAGGCCCTCAAGCCAGCACTTCTATTATCTATATAGGATTAAGAATACGTAATGTCACTACCCCATCTCAACCCGTGGGTGTCGTAAAAGCGACTGGAGTAACCTTATGCAGACAAGAGCACTGCGAGATAAGGAAAATTCGAAACAAAACCTTATACCAACCCGTCTGGTCAGCGTGGTATAGTAGGCTAAATTTCCTCCAAAATGTTTGGAGTGATTTTATGTCCTCATTATATTACATAAACGATGCCCAGCAGTGGGATTTTTATGGGTTGTAATGATGAATATTTGGAACGTCTTTTTAGCTAATATAAGCTTGTGTTATGGCATCTAGACAACTATAAACATAATTAATCTACGTCGTTCTTTATTTGTCCACTGCTCAGCTCCTATTCGGCGTAGCGTGATGTTATATAGCTTATAATCTTCGTCGATTATTGGGCTATCCAACACTAAAAGAATTTTGAAAATCGATTCAGTAGATCCCGAGATTACAACGTCACAAACTTATAAACTTTACCTTTTAATATAAGTAAAGACATATACATAGAAAACACCCGAACGAAGCCACACGCGAAAACTAAAGTTTCAATTGAACCCCAACTTTTTACTTGAAACATTTTTTTAATTGCTACGTTTGCAAGATAAATTTTACACATACCACTTTTAATCAACGCAATTTTAACTTTAAAACCCTTGTCATAAAATTCAATTCATCTTACAGTAATAGTATGAACATTTTTCAATGTGCCGAAATAAGTGTGATGTGAAAATGGTCTGTACGTTCTCTAAATAGGATTGCATTTTCTGTGGCTTATATGAAAAATGTATTTTGCACGTCTAAATACATTGCAGTATAGTTTTTTCGCCGCCATTTTGTAAATTTAACAGTAAGTGAGCGTCTTTTCATATTTAACCGACTAATTATTTTTTTGTTCTTCGTATCGGTTTTGCTATCGTTACGTTTTTTTTTGTATAATTTCATTGTAATATGTCTGTATAATTCGAGTTAATAGTATTCCGATAAGAATCGCTATGTCGCCTTCGTCTTGCAGATTACGATATGTCAATACTCCTCATCTCCAGACTGTCGATGTCGTAACAACCGTTTGTGGGAACCAATCAGAATTGAAATTAATTCTGATTGGTTCTGGACTGTTAGGTAATTCACCACTAACATCGTACAGAGTGACTTGGGTTCGATTCCCACACGAGACAAATATTTGTGATAAAAATGAATCGCTAAATGTGTTGGTAAGCGCATAACTCAACAACGCTTGGACCAATTTGGTCAATTCTTTTTTTAAATCGTCCCATTAGAAGAATAATGTTTTATCTTCACATAAAACGAAAATGAAATTATGAAAAAATTCAGCATTAAAAACCGTAAACTATCGATTGATCAAATTTCATTTTATTCTTTAGTCAGTGTTTTACAAAATACAAATTTGATCAATTGATAGTTTACGGTTTTTAATGCCAAATTTATAATAATTTCATTTTTGTTTTATCTAAAGATAAGACATTATTCTTCTAATGGGACGAAATGTTCGTTGAAGTTCAAGGATGGTTTTTACGTATTTTTTTTGTTTGTAGATAGGTAGGGTACCTATCTACGTACCCTACCTACCTAAGGTAGGGTACGTAGATAGGTAGGTAGGGTAGATAGGTATACTTTCATAAAATCATAAATTAAGTAGGTGGTACGTAGTTCGCCGCGACAGCTAGTTATTTATAAATTAGGGAATAGCTGCGCAGACAGTAGCAGGAATTCTATCAACGTATTCATCATCATCATCAACAGCAACTCATTAAATCTCACTGTTGGGCTCGGGTCTCCTCTCCTCTATCTAGAGAGGTGACAGGGTTTAGGCCGTAATTCACTCACGCTGGCCTAGTGCGGATTGGTGGATCAGACATACTCATAAAATTTCTTACTTTATTAAAAAAAAAATTAAACCTAGAGTGATTAGTTTATTGGACACCGACAAGCCGAGATATGTCACTAATAAGTAGAAGATATATCAAATGAATACTAGCTATGTCCGCGGTTCGACTTGCAATATATTCTAATAAAAAATTGCCTATATGTTTCTCCAGATCCTAGACTACACACATTTTTTTTATTGTATGTTTTATTGACGGCCCACATGATGGGTAAGTGGTTACCGCCGCTCATGGATGTTGGCAATGTTATTTGCACAAATATAAATAAATAAATAATAAATAAATATTCTGCCACATTCATACAGCGCCATCTAGTCCCAAAGTAAGCAATTATATCTGCTTGTGTTATGGGTACTAAACAACTGATATACTTAAATACATTTTTTTTTGTAAATACATACATAATATAGATAAATTACACCCAGACACAGAACAATCCTTCATGCTCATCACACAAAGATTTGTCCTGGGTGGGGATCGAACCCACGACCTCCGGCTTAGCAGTCAGGGTCACTAACCACTAGACCAACAGGCCAGTCAAAAGAGCTTACATAAAAAATCTAATTTCATTACGATCCATTTAGTAATTTAATTTAAAATTTACATATAAGCATCCACCCGCGTGTTAAGTCGGTAAAGAGTAGCCTATGTGCTATTCTAGACTATAACCTATCTGTATGCCAAATTACATAAAGATCCCTTCAGCTGTTCTGGAGTTATTGAGTTACAAACATACATCCAACCTGACTTTCGCATTTATAATATTAATATGAATAAATAAGGTTGGTCCGGATATATCAATGTAATAAGAGAAAGATAAACAACCTAGTATAGAGTTGTCTCTATTGTGAGAGAGGGAGAGGGCCGGGACACGAACCCACGTACCTACGTACTGTGAGCACAATATACGTCACTCTGCGCAAACATTGAGCTGAGGAGTTGGTCGGACATGAGAGATTTTATGTCCTCATTATATATATTACATAAACAATTCAAGTGGAGACACTAGTTTTCTAAATATATAGTACTTATTTTTAGAAAAAACTTTTATGGAATTAGGTTAATTTATACAAAATTTATTTTCATTGTTTTTTTTTTTTATTTCGTAGCAATAACACATTGTGTTGAGATCTTATTGTACTAAGAATTCAATTACAAATTCTAATAAAATTACACTCATAATTACAATATTTTTCATATAAGTATAGAATTAATGTTTTCATTTAAAAAATAAATAATTTAAATTTATTGTTGTTAAGTTTTAAAAAAGTATTAATTTTAATTGTTATAGCGTAGATGCGAATCCATAAGTTTTTTAAATTAATACAGGTTTTACACGGTTTTACAAAAACCTAAATGAAATTATTTATTTATATTTTTTATTTATTTATTTACCAACTTACACTTACAGATTATATACACACACATAAGTTATAGGCAAGTAGTTATATTTACAAAAAGATTAGCAAGTATGGTACAAAATGAAGATACAGAAATTTATCATAAGCACATAAATACAAAATAAAAAAATTTAGTTATCTAAATCTATTTCGCCCTAGTAGTAGATCAGACGTACGAACTATCTATTCGTACGTCCGATCGACTCTTCTGCTTACGCCCTAACAAAACAAGGTGGTTCAACAATACAGCGCAAATGAACCAACGCATTCAAAAGTAAATTTAAAAAAAAACACGTGCTCCTCTATGTTACACGTCGCATCCTTTTACGTCAATATTATTATTAGTGACGTTCATCCTTGTTACGATAAAGGGTAGGTAGGGAAATATGCATATTTTATGTTACAATAATATAACATAATAAGAACTAAAGTTTGGTAGAATAGTTATGAGTGTCTCTTCTCAAAAAATACATTGAATATGATAGTATATTTGGCCAATATTTGTCGCAAAATAGTTAAAACATCAAAAGATATATTATCATCATTTCAACCCATAAACGTCCCACTGCTGGCCACGGGTCTTCTCCAAAGAATGTGGAGGGAATTTAGCCACGTTGACCAGACGGGTTGATATTGGGTGTGTTTCCAATTTTCCTTTTCTTACAGACTCTTGTATGCATAAGGTTACTGATAAACATCAGGAAATTCTTAAATTTACGCAGTAATCTAGGAAAACTATAAAAACAATTTTAAAATATTAGGTCATGAAAGATGATTTCTCTACTGTACCTTTTGTGAGCAACATTAACAACTAAAAAATATAATAATAATAAAATATAATAATATTCTACCACATTCACACAGCGCCATCTAGTCCCAAATTAAGCAATTATATTTGCTTGTGTTATGGGTACTAAACAACTGATATACTACATAAATACATTTTTTTTTGTAAATTCATACATATTATAGATTAAAACCTTTATGCTCATCACACAAAGATTTGTCCTGGGTGGGGATCGAACCCACGACCTCCGGGTTAGCAGGGCCACGAACCACTAGACCAACAGGCCAGTCAACTAATAGGTCGGCTTTATAAATTTCTTATAATATCACATTTTTCATCGCCCCGACAACGTACCCTTGCTAAAAGCATACACTTAAATGTATTGTATGACCTCCTATTGTTAATATACCCTATATAATGTTAATGCGACTATGCAAAAGACAGGCGCATCCGGGTCACAATACATAGCTATAAATCTTAGTATTAGTCACATAAAGTATGTGGTGTAGTGAAAGATAAACTATAATTTTGGCATCGCTTGAAAATTTAATCTCTTTTGCCAGTTAAACGCAGTATATTTAAAATTCAGCGCTGTGGCATATCAAATTTTTTGGTCTTCTGCAGATGTAACTAAATCTATAATGAATTATGTAACTGTATATGCTATACAAATAATAATCAAAATCGACCCGTTCACTTAAGAAAAACATGTCACATACAGACATACAGATGCACATATAGAGACACACAGACACGTCAAACTAGTGACACCCGTCATACGTTAAATATCCGTCACCTAATTTTTAAATAGACTAGGCAGTGGACCAGTACAGGTTGATGATGATGAATGAATGAATGAATGAATATATTTTATTCAAACGAATGATAAACTTAAAAAATCTTCCTAAACATTATCCTCACTATAGCTTCAATTCTATAGCTTCATAGCTCCCACTGTGTCACATACTTGACAGTCGCACAAAATGAAAGAATGCGCCGGCGCAGGAAATAGCACAATTTTTTGTCACCTATCTTTTGTCACAGTTCAGGGGCTTACAAATGAATGAATTACAAATCTGTTTACCTGAGCACATGGAATGTTTGTGAAATTTAGAATTAGTTACGTGAGGTTTTGGGCATTATAGCATCGAACCTGAAACATATTGTTTAGTAGCCTCACTAGTTAACCACTAGATTAATAAAAACAGCAATATCAGGCATTATTTTTCAGTAGTACCTAATAAAATAAAATAGTTGTATTTTTATTCTACAGCGTCTCCTTGCTTCGGACGGCATTTAAAAGCCGTTGGCCCCTGTGGTATTCATTTAAACCTTCCGACGACTTGATAATTTCCAACAATAGAATCTGCCAAGTCCATACGCTAATAATAATCGCCATATATACATATAGATCACGCCTCTTTCACAGAGGGATAGGTAGAGACTATTTCCTTCCAATTGCTACGATCTGCTTCTTCAACATTCATCAGTCTTTTCATACATTCTCGACGCGCGACGGTTGAGGGTACTCCTGATCTGTCCCTTCTTAGAACGTCCCCTATTTGGTCATGGTACGTTCTTCTAGGTCTTCCCCTTCCAACGTTTCCTTTTACATTCGCCTCATATATTGGTTTTCATTCATTCTCTCTACATGTCCAAACCAGCTTAACATTCCTTTCTCTATTCGCGTCACAACATCTATTTTTAAGCCACAACGTTCCCTTATTACACTATTCCTTATCCTATCACTCAAATTTACAAACATACTTCTCAATTTAAATATATAAAAAATAATCGCCATACAATATGAGCGTACCCGTGAGGAGAAGCTATGTGATAATAGGTGTCCTACACGGTTATAAACTTGCGTTCCAACAGAGTGACCTTGGTGAAGCTTGGTTGCATCCGCGTAGTTTGTATGAAATTTGGTTTACAACAGCCGGCTACACGGTTGGAATCCACCAAGGGCACTTTTGTAGAAGGCAAGTTTATAATAATATATCCCAATGTTTCTTAAAACCAACCTAAATTTTCTCTAAATGCCCGTATCCACCCTCACACTAATTCAAAAAGCAGCTATCCTCAACACCTGCCGTCTTACCCGAAAATTCTTGGCTTCATCATCTTCTACATAAACTGATACACCAGTACACGTTAATGTCGGCGTCGTGTTACGCTGCACTGTGTTAGATAATCTGCCGCGAAAACGACGATAAATAACACCTTTCGGCCAAAACTCTTCTTTGAGGAACGTTTCCAGATGATGAGTTGGGACCCGCACCACGAACGAATTAAAATTCGTGCTATGGCGCGTCTCCAACTTCTCGACCCTCAAAGTCCAGTTAGTCTTTATTCGGATGTACTCCACTATCTCCTTTACCGTCGTGGAGTGATGCAGATGGGACACGTACAGCTGTGTTGAAGGTACTGCAGGCCGCAGAAGCATGTTTGTTCCTGCCAGCGCAGTACCGCATCGATTTTTTACAAAGGCTTCCTTTTCTTCCCTTCAACCTTAGTGAAGCTGTCCTTGTCCGTGCCTTTCACTGGAACCTGGAACCATGTGGCACGGGTTTAACAGTCGGTATGTTGATGAGTCCGTCATCAGTTGACGTAATTGGTCATTTAGTGGATATCCTTGATCTGTCACTACTGCTTAGTGGACAGTGACCAACATTTCACGGCAGGTTTCACAAATTGTATACACAAAAACTATACTCTGACTCTCTACCTACATAATAATTAGCAGGTTGACTGTACTTGCGGGTAAAGCGGACATTGAGCGATATTAATAATCCATCCATATATATACATATTATAAAAGGCTTTGTCCTGACTGACTGACAGACAACGCACAGCCTAAACCGCTGGTCGTAGCGACTTGAAATTTGGAGGGTGTGTTTGTCCTAATGTCTAGAGACGCTGCGCTGATTACATAAATATGTCATTGTTATCTTTAATGACGTACAATGAAATTCAACTCCTGTAGTGGGGTGTTGGGGAATTAATGAATTGCACTTAAAACAAAGACCTATGTAATATCGAAATCTACGCGGACGAAGTCACGGGCAAAAGCTAGTACTTATATAATACTGCAGAAACAATATAATTATGTCATTTATTAACTGCCTCGGTGGCATAGCTGGAAGTGTATACGACTGCTGTGCAAGAGGTTTCGGGTTCGATTGCCGGGTCGGGTGAAAATTGTATTAGGTTTTTCTATATAATTCCAGTATTTAGATTTGCCCGGAGTTTGGTAAACAAATGTTCCCGGTTGATGACAATAAGCTCGCCTCCTATTTCATGGGACCAAACATAGCTGGCGAAATGTGGGTGGAAAGGTGGGGAAAAAGGCTTGATGCTATGTTATGTTATGATGATGTTATGTTATTAAAATTGTAATCTGGTATTCATCATCAGCAACCCATTTAGTCCCACTACTGGGCTCGGGTCTCCTCTCTTTCTAACTAGAGAGCTGAGAGGGTTTAGGCCATAATCCACTCACGCTGGCCTAGTGTAGGTTGGTGGATCAGACATACTCATAGAATTTCTTCTAGGGTATGTGGGTTTCCTCACGATGTTAAATTCCTTCACCGTTAGCAGATGGTAAGTCACTTGACTAGTACATATAAATTCCACAAAGTGGAATCCACATCGGTACTGCCAGTTGGGATCGAACTCGGACCGCGTGATTTGCTCGCCAGTTCCTTATCCATTCGGCCACCATCGCTTTGTTTTTGTTTGGCAGTCCCATGCTTATTTAAATCGCATAGTACCTACATACACAAACGTCCGTATAACTCTCGTGTTATCCCCAAAATGTGCGCCATCTTTATTCTTGAATTTTTAATTACGGTGTTTTTTCCCGCGCAGCTCCCTGATTGGTCGAGACGACGCATGGACAGGCACGCGCATTTCTTATACAGCCAATGTTCTAAGAAATGAATTAAGTAAATATATTTAATTTTGAAATACTTTCGTAATATTTGGCAAAGTTGATTGCTTGGGAAAAGAATATACATAGTTTTTGAAATTGTTATAAACATTTCTTAGCATCAGGTTTTTTTATTACTAGCTATGTCCGCGACTTCGTCCGCGTGGTATTTAACAAAAGCAACATTACTTTTTTGTAACAATTTTAGATTTTTTCTAAAATAAAAGTAGCCTATGTTACTCCTTATTTCGTCAGCTATCTGCCAGTGAAAGTCCCGTCAAATTTGGTCCAGCCGTTCCAGAGATTAGCCGGACCAAACAGACAGACAGACAAAAATTTTAAAAATGTTATTTTGGTATATGTACCGTATATACATTCATATGCATGTAGTAAAAAGTTATTTTAATATTACAACCAGTCACTCCAATTATATTTATTTGTATAGATGTAGGTATAGATTACTGAAAAAATGATTTAATTGATGTTGATGTGATTCTTAACTCTCTAATTAGATGAGAGGAGACCCGAGCCCAGCAGTGGGACTTAATAATAATAATATTCTACCACATTCAGACAGCGCCATCTAGTCCCAAAGTAAGCAATTATATTTGCTTGTGTTATGGGTACTAAACAACTGATATACTACTTAAATACATTTTTTTTTTGTAAATACATACATATTATAGATAAATTACACCCAGACACAGAACAAACCTTTATGTTCATCACACAAAGATTTATCCTGGGTGGGGATCGAACCCACGACCTCCGGCTTAGCAGTCAGGGTCACTAACCACTAGACCAACAGGCCAGTCAAGTTAATATATAAATAGTTAATGGGTTGCTGATGATGATGATGATAGATTACTGGCAATAAAGTGGCTGTTTGTAGAATCGGAGTGAAAATAAATAATACAATCTATGGTTTAGGGGGTTAGAACTCTTCCCCTCTCTCCCTACTCACCATCATTATCGTTAGAACCCATAAACGTCCCACTGCTGGGCACGGGTCCAAATATTTTGGTGGGAATTTAGCCTATCTATGCCACGCTGGGCAGACGGGTTGGTATAGGGTTTTGTATAGAATTTTCCTTTTCTCGCAGTGCTCTTGTCTGTATAAGGCTCTTTGGCTTATTACACGATATACAGGGTTCCTTTAAGGCACCTCCTGAACACCGCGTACTGTAGTATACTAATGGATCACTGACTGCACTGTAACGGTTGCACCCGTTGCAGGCTACGTCCTGCACGACTGCACCTCTTTTGACCAACTTTTGGATCTCTTTTAATTTCTTTTTAATTTACTTTTAATAATTTAAAATTCAAAATCCTAAATTAATTCAAATTCGAACCGAGTCTTCGTCGGAGCATCCGTCGAAGACAGAGGGCTCATTATTATTCTAATTTCTTGTGCAGTGCACGCACTTCTTGACATTTAAAATTAATGCTATAACTTCATAAGATCAGTTGTGTTTTATTGTGAGGGCCCCACGCCCTTCCCCATATATAGCCGGATCCTACTACCATATTCTTGCCTAGCGCCCACTGGAGGGGACGGTGGAGACGCTAGAGCACTAGTGACACATTACGCCTACGCTTATTCATGGTATAGTTATGGAATTATTCTTTGGGGAAATAGTACAGATGCACCTAACCTACTAACTCTTCAAAAAAAATTGATTAGAATATTAGTAAATATAGACGAAACTGAAAGCTGTAAACCCCATTTTAAGAAATATAAAATACTAACCCTGCCCTGCATTTACATTTTGGAAATCTGCAAATTTGTCCGCAATCACCCAGAACTATACAGCAAAAGAGAAGACAAACAAACGAAATATTCCCTACGTCACAAAAATAGACTTAACCTCCCAACATCAACATCTAAATTTAAAACGACTGGTCTGTTGGTCTAGTGGTTAGTGACCCTGACTGCTAAGCCGGAGGTCGTGGGTTCGATCCCCACCCAGGACAAATCTTTGTGTGATGAGCATAAAGGTTTGTTCTGTGTCTGGGTGTAATTTATCTATTATATGTATATATTTACAAAAAAAATGTATTTAAGTAGTATATCAGTTGTTTAGTACCCATAACACAAGCAAATATAATTGCTTACTTTGGGACTAGATGGCGCTGTGTGAATGTGGTAGAATATTATTATTATATTAATTAGCCATGCATTCTACAGGCCCACATGCTATGTCAATTAATATATATAATAAACTTCCAGAATAAAGCATACTGCCAATCTTTCTACACCTGCAGTTTGTGGGTCAGTTATACGCAGCGAGCATACAGCGACCTACGAGTTCAATACAACAACGCACTCAGGGTACTGTTGGGGCTGCCTTTGCGCTGTAGTGCATCAGGCATGTTCGCGGAGGTACGAGTTGATAGCTTCGCAGCCATCATTCGCAAGAGATGTGCCTCCCTTCTCTCTCGCGTCCGTGGCAGCACCAACACTATCATGAGTGTGTTTACAGATCGGTGGGAGTCCCCCATGTTACAAAGATGGATGCGGCGCCACACCGAAATATGTAAATAATAGTTTAGTTTTAGTTATAGTATATTTATTTTTACTAACATTAGTTTTTAAGTATTTTGTAACTAACAATCAATATGGACTTGGTCTGAAATAAATGATTATTATATCAAAAACGAAAAAAGTAATCCATAATCCAAAATTTATACATAAACTAAAAAATATATTGATAAATAAAACATATTACAGTATAAAGGAATATGTAAATGATAAAAACCTAAAATGAAGAATCATAAATAAATAATAATAATAAGGCAAAATAAAAAAAAATACAAATAAAAAAATTATAATTATATTACATTTAATTTAATTTTATATAAGAATTATTGACTGGCCTGTTGGTCTAGTGGTTAGTGACCCTGACTGCTAAGCCGGAGGTCGTGGGCTCGATCCCCACCCAGGACAAATCTTTGTGTGATGAGCATAAAGGTTTGTTCTGTGTCTGGGTGTAATTTATCTATAATATGTATGTATTTACAAAAAAAAAAATATTTAAGTAGTATATCAGTTGTTTAGTATCTATAACACAAGCAAAATACAATTGCTTACTTTGGGACTAGATGGCGCTGTGTGAATGTGGTAGAATATTATATTATATTATTATAATTACATTATAATTTTATATACCTACTTATTAAACTATTTTAATGCATGATAGCTTAATAATCTCTCCTACGTTTGCCTTACCCGACAGGGTCCATAATATGTTTCTTAATTACAAATAACATCTATAATACTTTCTTTGTGGCGTGCAATAAACGTATTGAGTATATTGAGTATCAATACTACATATAATAAACAACAAGGTGTTCAGGAGGTGCCTTAAAGGGTCCCTGAATATCATGTAAGCGTAATAAGCTCTATAGGCTGAACGATAATGTCCAACGCTGATTTTCAGTTTGTAAGCCAGTGGAAACACGCTTTTACGACGCTTATAAAACTTTTGCTAAGTCATATAATAATAATAATAATATTCTACCACATTCACACAGCGCCATCTAGTCCCAAAGTAAGCAATTATATTTGCTTGTGTTATGGGTACTAAACAACTGATATACTACTTAAATACATTTTTTTTTTGTAAATACATACATATTATAGATAAATTACACCCAGACACAGAACAAACTTTTATGCTCATCACACAAAGATTTGTCCTGGGTGGGGATCGAACCCACGAACTCCGGCTTAGCAGTCAGGGTCACTAACCACTAGACCAACAGGCCAGTCAAAATATCTGATATGAATACCTGATGTCAATATAGCATGGTCTAGGCAATCGTCAAGGGTTCGTAATTGAGTAGGGGGGAGTGGGGGGAGGTCACAGTGACCGTGACGGCCGCTCATAATGAACTATGAACAGCTTCAAGTGTGTGTATGTGTGTGTGTGTGTAACTTTCCGAGAACCATACCGACACTTTTGAATGAAAGAACATTAAAACTTTGATAGTGTTGTGGTTGTTATCAATAGTTAATGTTGTCGATAAAACATATATTACAAACTGAAAATGTTTTTTGGTACACACGAGACACACTTATCTTTTTTTAACCCTAGTTTCAAAGTCTACGAGCCCCGCCAGATCCTTGACAGTGCCTTGTCGATAAATAAATGTAAATTTATGAAATTTTTGTGACCATACACCCCTTTTTAGAGGGCCAATTAACACATAATTAATATAATTTATATTTTTTGTGGTGCCCACACGCCCTTCTTAGTACTTATTCATATCTTAGTTTAAAATTAAATAAATTACTGAAAGAACAAAAAACCCGCCTGCATTACAAACTTAAAAATAAAATACAAGCCTTGAAATTTAATAATTCTACATAGTGAGTGTTGGATAGCCCATTTATTGACGAAGGTTATAGGCTATTATAACATCGCACTACGGCTAATAGGAGCTAAGCAGTGGCTAAATAAAGAACGACGGGAGTGAAGCCCCGCGTGACTTCTAGTCGATGAATAACTTAGAAGGCTTAGACAAAGACAAAGATATTTATTGCATAAACTGTGTACAATGGTGTTAAAAACAGATGTCGTATCAACAGCCTGCCCGATCGGGCATTGCAATGTACATATAAACTAATACAATTGAAATTTACAATATATACTAATACAATTGAAGTTTGCAAAGTATTCTTGCAGATTATAAAATACAGATTTGATCAACCATTTCTTTAACACTACTTTAAATAATTTTCCTTCTATTTTTTTTATTTCTACAGGTAAATGGTCTTAGGCTCTTAGTTATCGATAAACTCGTAACAATATGTCCCAGCCGTATCGTTAGACGCCTGACCAAGGTATTGTGTGTAGTACAAAAAGTTTGTTAGCTCGAACTGAGAGCCGCGGCTGTGGCGCTCCAACAATTATATGTACAAACATCAATTTTACTCCCTAAATAACATAAATTCATTAATAAATCACTTTTGAAATTAATTATCTGGCTCAATTTGAAGTCTGACTGAAAAAAATACTTTTCTTTTTCAGTCTTTTTTTATTTCGTCATATCGGCACTTGAAAACTCGGCACTCGGTGTCGAGTTGACTCGAATTATTTTAATTTATTTTTGATTTGACAACTCGGCAAACGACACCGAGTGCCGAGTTTTCCAGTGCTGCCCCCTGATTCTGAGCTGTCGGAAAATTTTCGGCCCGAAATTTTTTTTAAAAAACATATTGTAAAAGAAATAAATAGTTGTAGGAAAAAACCTTAAATTAATCAGTTTTTTATTTTCTATACGTTACACTATTTTCTAACATTAAATAACATATGCCGTAAAAATACGTCGTACTAAGATTCGTAAAAGTTAACGATCCGGCAGCAATCCGACGAGTCAGAATCCGGGGACTGAGCTGAAGAATAAGTCGGAAAAAGGATAATACAGCCATCAAAGACCAAAAGACAAGAACGCAACCTGTAGTTGCTAGCTGTAGTTCCTGAGATGCTAGCGTTCAAACAAACAAACTCTTTATAATGACATCGGGCAGATGGTTCCTATCGTCTTCATTTGTAACCGAGGAGAATCGTAACTAAGTGGAATCACATCTTTTACCAATGATAAATAGTTCTAACATTAGTTGGCAGTTTTTAATTATTTAGGGTAGAGGGACTAATTAGAATGAAAAAAAGGGATGGTTTAGAATAATTGTTGACTTGGCTTAACAGATGTCATTTTCGAAGTCGTAGACTGTCTGTATGTTTTGACAGACAGACACAGGTACTCCTTGACACCTAAACCATTGAACAGATAAATGATGGAGTACCAGACAGTGTTACGTTCGCATCTATAATAATAATATTTTTACCACATTCATACAGCGCCATCTAGTCCCAAAGTAAGCAATTATGTTTGCTTGTGTTATGGGTACTAAACAACTGATATACTACTTAAATACATATTTTTTTTGTAAATACATACATATTATAACAAGACACAGAACAAACCTTCATGCTCATCACACAAAGATTTGTCCTGGGTGGGGATCGAACCCACGACCTCCGGCTTAGCAGTCAGGGTCCCTAACCACTAGACCAACAGGCCAGTCAACTCAAATAAAAAATATTATATAATCTACAATGTCACGTGCGGCTTCGCTCCTATCGATATTTATTTTGCCACTGCTCAGCTCCTATTGTCCGTAGCCTATAAACTTCCTCGATAAATGGACTATTCAACACTAAAAGAATTATTCAAATCGGTCTAGTAGTTCCTGAGGTTATCGCGTTCAAACAAACAAGCTCTCCAGCTTTATTTTTTTTAATTACATTAAAATTAGATATTTACAACAATAGGTACGAATCAATTTAAGTGATCTGAAAAAAGGTCATTTTAAATGTAAACAAAGTAAGTAGGTATATAACCTGTGGTTTATTCAACTTTGTATTTTGATTTATATAGTACTATACATAATTATAGGTACCTAGTCATTCTTATAATAAAACTAGCTTATGCCCGCGACTTCGTTCGCGTGATTCTTATAATCGTTGTAACTTTTTTTTTTTTTAAAAAGACAACGCCCGCACTAGGTAACAAGCCCTGTGTCGCGGGGAGCTTTACAAACATGAAACTAACGGACACAAAGTACACCCAGACTAGAAACAAATATCTATGAATCACACAAATATTTGTCTCGTGTGGGAATCGAACCCACGTCACCCAGCACGGCGATGTAGTGGCGAGGCGACCACCTTAACCACTGCGCCACGGTGACAGTCAAAAACTTTTTTATTTATGAACCGATTGCAATGAAACAAAAACTAAATGCTTCTTCAAGTTACGCTCAATCGTTGTGTACTCGTATAAAAGTTATCTACTTTGCTTTCCTACATTTTACGTGATGCCCGAACAAATAAACATACAAACAGACAAAAAATCGAAAAATGCTGGAAATGGGTTCGATTATATAACAACCTGGTTATATTTTTTGGATTTTTTTTATATACAAAAACGACTTTTCTACAGTTAATATAGATATAGATTAATATGTATGATTGCTGATGTTGGTCAAATGGATAAGTGACCGGTATGCAATCAAAATCATCCAAAATGTTTGAGACCCATGCCCAGCAGTGGGACGGTTATGGGTCGTAATAACAGGTATTCTAATCTATGGTCGTAATGATGCTGATGCAAATCACGCGGTACGAGTTCGATCTAACCGGCAGTACCAATGTGGATTCCACTTTGTGGAATTTATAATTATGTACTAGTCAAGTGACTTACCATTTGCTAACGGTGAAGGAAAACATCGGAAAGCGGAAGGCTTTGGAAGGGTGAAATTGGGGATGAAACGTTGTATGAAAAGATCTTTGTTTTGAAGTTAACGTTTTGCAAATTAGTATTGGGATAGGAACTGAAAATGTTGTTTTTAATATTTTTGATAGGAATGGTTTCAGGGGGTGAAATATAAAATAGACAGTTCTTTGTTTTTCAAGGGCAAACTTTAAAATACGCTGGTGTGTACTTAAGAGAGAATTGTTTCTCGCACGGTCAATTATATGTTGCTTGCTCCCGAGTAAGTAGGTACCTACACCATCTTCATTAATTATTTTAGTTGCCCCAGATAAAAACAACAAAAAACATCGTTTACAAAGAAGTGCTGTGAACAGCTCTGCCCTGCTAATAGTGTCTAACTATAAAACTAAATCCACGCGAGCGAAGCCGCGGGCAAAAGCTAGTTGTTGTATAAATTAAAAAAGCCTATATTTGTATTTCACTATCTAATGCTTTGAATAAGGAAATGCAAGAATATAGTTGGACCCTGTTAGATCATGACTAGTGAATATTTAAAATAGTTTTTTTAACATGTAAATTTATAAGGGCTGAGTCATATTGGCCGCACTGAATCGCACTTTAAATGCTTCTATACTTTTTGTTCTCGCTCGACTCACTGAGATTTGTCCCATAAAAGAATTCTCCAACGTCCGACTTAGTAGATATAGATATAATATAAGCATTGCCATACAATGCCACAAAAGCGATGGTGGCTGAATGGATAAGGAATCGGCGTGTAAATCACGCGGTCCGAGTTCGATCCCGACCGGCAGTACCAATGTGGATTCCACTTTGTGGAATTTATATGTACTAGTCAAGTGACTTACCATCTGCTAACGGTGAAGGAAAACATCGTGAGGAAACCCACATACCTACCCTAGAAATTCTATGAGTATGTCTGATCCACCAACCCGCACTAGGCCAGCGTGTGTGGATTATGGCCTAAACCCTCTCAGCTCTCTAGTTAGAGGAGAGGAGACCCGAGCCCAGCAGAGGGACTTAATGGCTACAAACATATTCGGATCAGCATTAACAGTTCGGCAGTAGTTGCCGAACAATAAAGTCGATTTCTGCACTTATTCTGTTGTAATGATTTTGTTCCGATCGGGTACTTAATTGCACCACATGATTCGATTCTGCAGTATTTGTTGAACGAAAAAGTCAACCCGTAGCAACTATTATATTACATTCGGCATCATTCGGCTTGTGCCAATCGGGTAGCCTAGCTCCAGCCTTTTTTTTTATTTATTTTTACTTGGGAAAATGCCTGACGCATACCCCTCGGTCTTGGGGAAGAACCGAGGGGTTATGTGGGGCTCGCACCCACTAAAACCCCAAGGTGTTCCTCTCGTCGCGCTCTGCTGTGGTCACGGGAGCGCAGGAACATTCGTCCGCGAACCTAGCTCCAGCCTAGTACAAGCCAAGCGGCATTACTCCCGAACATTCCACCACAGTATATTCGATTTTACTGAACGAGTACCGATTAATGCCGACCCGAATGTGTGTAGGAACCCTCACAGTTCTAAGTAACAGAAACTGATAGAGGCGTAGGAAAGTGCGATTGTAACCGGCCAGATGTGGTCTGGCCTTAAAACTATTTGCATAACTAAATAGTCCAAAATAAATAAAAATAAGTAAATACAGTTTAATTAATTCATGATTACATTACCTACATTATAACGGGCTATTCAGTAAATATTTCTATTGTACGTTCTTACCCGACTGCTTTAAAATGGTATTTACATATTACAGTGTATACTTAATTTTAATTTTTTCTTGTCGGTATATTTTAGTATTTAATAATAATATATATAAATCTCGTATCACAGTGTTTTAATCGCATTTCTCTAAAACGGCTCGACTAATTTTTTGACTTTTTTTTGTATTTATCGGGTTTATTAATAAACCTAACATTAATATATTATATATTATACACTTAAAATTCATAATTTTTTTAAGCTACGCAGACGAATGGGGCATATATTATAATAAAATATACCTACATATTATTTTATATTTTTCTTGTTATTTTTTATTTTTATACTTATAAGTTGCAACTAAAATTTGTAAACTTAAAGATTCAAAATGGAAATTAATTGATGTCAATTACTAATCTTTTATTTTTACACGTGTAAAATGCAAATGCCAATTTTTATTGAGCTTTTTGTATTTCGGTAAAAAGTAGCCTATGTGCTGTTCCATACTATAATCTATCTGTGTGCCAAATTTCATACATATCCATTTAGGTGTTCTCGCGTGATTGACTCATCATCAAACATTCATCCATATATCCAACCTAACTTTCGCATTTATAATATTATTAAGATTGAAATAAAAAAAAATGGCACGTGTCAAATCGTTCGTTAGAAATTAGCGTGACGAGACTGATATTATAAAATCAGCAGTTAATAGATAAATATCTTAGTAATACCACAGTTTAAGACATCAATAGCTGTGTCTCTTCGTTATGACTTCTTCGTTGACTCGTCATCCAGGCCTTGGAGCCCTGCTGAAAATCAGCGCTGTTGAGTGTCCACTGTCCAGCAGCAGTTAGTTGCTGGCGCCACAGCATTATGCTGAGCAGAGTCCAGGTTATTTTTTTTTCATTTTTGGCGTTGTATTATTTTTTATCCCTACTTGTGTCACACAAATGTGGTGAATAAATGTATTTTTCTATTTCTTTCTTATTATTCGACGCGGTGACGAGCAGTGTGACAATCATGCCAATGAATTGCCTCACCACATCTGGCAAAGAAATACGACAAAGAACCAAAGTTACAGATATAGTTAGCTCTTCGAATAAGTAAGTTGAAGTGGCTGTGGGCTGGTCATATCTGCAGAAGGACCGATGCACGTTGGAGCAAGCGTGTTCTGGGGCCTTATTCTGAATTTTGACATGCGATTGGTCGGTTTTGATGTCGCTGTCACTTAAAAGAACAATTTTCCAAATATAATCAGCCTTATGTAGCACAATAAATCACCATATTTTACAACAATTATCAGTTCTTAATTCTAATATTAATTTGAACTTTAAGAAATAATCTTCCTAATATAATCAGCCTTATGTACATGTACCTATGTATCAGAATAAATCACCACATTTTACAACAATTAATTAAATATTAATATGTTAAGTATTAATATAAAATGTGGTGATTGGCCGTTGGATGCGGGCGGCACAAAATCGCTCGCTGTGGCGGAAATTAGGTGAGGCCTATGTTCAGCAGTGGACGTCATTGGACTGATATGATGATGATGATGATGAAGGAAGATATGGGCGCTGTCACTTTCCCCGTGACTTCCAGTTATTAAATATACAGTCATAGCTGTTATTTCATTAACCAATGTCAGCAAATCAGCACGTACTACGCTGACACAAGGCCGCACGTAACTGACTGATTCGCTGACATGACAAGATCACAGTTTATCAGTATCAGTTTTAATTACAGACTTAACAATTTTGTGCAAGTCTTATATCGTTATTATTTATAATGAAATAGTGTTTAATATATTGAAGAGGTACTTCGTGTCAATTTAGAAAAATGGAACAGATTTATAGGTATGATTGTGTTATTTTTATTATTTAGTAACTGTTGCCAGGGCTTCGCTCCCGTCGTTCTTTGTTTGGCCACTGCTCAGCTGCTATTTGTCGTAGAGTGATGTTATATAACTTATAGCCTTCCTCAATAAATGGGCTATCCAACACTGAAAGAATTGTTTAAATCGGACCAGCTGATCTATTCCGCTAACCAATCGTAACAATGGTAAGCCGATGGTCTCATTCGACAGCTGTGATTAAGTCAATCACTTCTTTCTTTTATTAGTAGGTAGGTATAGACTAGAAGTCCTATATATGTACCTATTTAGTACTTATTTATTTGTCGCTGCGAGTAGCCGGTGCGGCACACACAAGGCATTCCTTTGATACACTTCAAACAACGGTGTCCAGCTTACAAAATTTTAACCATATTTTAGACAAAAATATAACATGGTATAAAAAACTGTTGGAATCGATTCAGCTACTGATTGTGAACAATATATTATACATAGAAAAACAGAATAGCCCTCTGGAAAACTATATAATTAGTTCTGTATTGATTATTTTAATTAACATGTTTAAAAAGCTGCGCATATCACAAGTAGCGGTCTAAAATAGTGAAATTTGTCGTGAGGGGACTTTAGTGATAATATATTTGATGTTTGGACGGTGTCTGACGTTTGAGACAAGATGTTTGTACTTAAGAATAGGTAAGTACTTATATCCCACAACTTTATGTAACCTGACTGAATATAAAAGTATAACAATTGAACTAGTTTATACATAGAACTGTCATTTTTAATTTGTTTAAGTTATATTTTATCCTATTATCTATACCCAATATAAAGAGGAAATATTTGTATTTTGTATGTGACGAATAAACTTAACTACAAGATCAATTTCAAAAATTCTTTTGCTGTTAGAAAGCTAAATTATCACTTGAGTAACATAGGCTATATAACATCACGCTACGGCTAATAGGAGCTGAGCAGTGGCCAAATAAAAATGACGGGAGTGAAGCCCCGTGCGTCTTCTTGTCGTTATAAATATATTATACTTAGAAACCGGGCATAACTGCCGTCTAGGACCGCCCCGTAGATCTTTGTATTATCTGATCTTTATCTATATGTATTGTATTGTACCTATATATGTACCCATATTTGCAAAATAAATTTATCTTTATCTTTGTTTAGCCGCTACTCAGCCTCTATTAGTAGTAGCGTAATGTTACATTACCCATAGCGTTCCCTAATAAATGGGCTATCTACTTAAATCATCATTAAACGGTCACCCATCGTACATACAATGTCAATTTAATTCTGCATGTGAGTGTCTCCGTGCTTCGGAAGGCACGTAAAGCCGTAGGTCCCGTTTATTACTTAATAAGGTGCCATATTAGTTATCGTAAAAGTAAGAAAATGATAAATAAATACTGTTTGATTAAATTAATACCAAATATGTACACATTTTATTTTAATAAGACCTTATAAAGCCCTTTAGTAAATATCAATCAATCAAAATATATTTATTGCGAATATAGGTAACAGGCGGAAATTAGGTGAGGCCTATGTTCAGCAGTGGACGTCATTGGGCTGATATGATGATGATGATAGGTAACATAATTCTTCAATTTGTTGTTGTAATACAGTTTCTTCAGGGCGCCATATTCTGCCTTTAAGCTTGCAATATATTATCAATTATAATTAATTATTACAAATTCATTTTTTTATTATACACATTATTTGTGACTGGCCTGTTGGTCTAGTGGTTAGTGACCCTGACTGCTGAGCCGGAGGTCGTGGGTTCGATCCCCACCCAGGACAAATCTTTGTGTGGTGAGCATAAAGGTTTGTTCTGTGTCTGGGTGTAATTTATCTATAATATGTATGTATTTACAAAAAAAAAATATATTTAAGTAGTATATCAGTTGTTTAGTAACCATAACACAAGCAAATATAATTGCTTACTTTGGGACTAGATGGCGCTGTGTGAATGTGGTAGAATATTATTATTATTTATCATTTTCATAATATTAAAATAGCCTTGTCGAATCGACGAAGCTTAGTATTAGCGTTCGAATAATAAGGTTAGTGATCTAGGGTTAATGTGGTAGTCGTTAAGTCAAGTTGGAAGTCTTCTAGGTAACTTGATACACACACTTTTCAACTAATTCTAAAAAAGTGTAGAAAACATATTTTGAAAATGTACTAGGTACTAATAATTTACTGTCACTGTAGTGGTTAAGGTGGTCGCCTCGCCACTACATCGCCGTGCTGGGTGACGTGGGTTCGATTCCCACACGAGACAAATATTTATGTGATTCATAGATATTTGTTTCTAGTCTGGGTGTACTTTGTGTCCGTTAGTTTCATGTTTGTAAAGCTCCCCGCGACACAGGGCTTGTTCCCTAGTGCGGGCGTTGTCTTTTAAAAAGAAGAAAAGATACATTTCTCGAACAGCACCCAGTCGAATAGCACCTACGCGAATCGCACCTAACATATTCCTCAAACAGCACCAATCAATATTTATGTTTGTAAATTTGGTTTATTTCTTACGAGCAGCACCTTGTAAATATATTGGTAGGTGCTCTTCGAGGAATATTTTAGGTCCGATTCGCGACTGGGTGCTGTTCGAGGAATGCATCTTTTAAAATACAGATCCAGAATCCAGAAGAATTAAAAACCACGAAATACGACACTAAATGGCGACGTTACCATTCTGTTTGTAAATACGCTCTTAACTATTCATTTTAACCTTTTTACATACAACTTGTATTTGTCTATACTTGCCAAACTAAAGAAAAAAAAAATACGAAATGTCAAAGTTCTCTTTGGTTTAATTTGGTGTCAGAAATTGTAACGCTAAGTGTTCTTAGGCTATTAGATCTGTGGAAAGAAATTTAACAATGGTATATATGTCTCGAATAAATTAAGATTTTGTTCGTAAATTAATTCAAAATTAACAAAATTATGTGTGTTTAAACAACGATGCATATTTAGAAATAAAACTAAATTATAATAACGTGATAAGAGATAATTATGATCTTTGGTAATAAAATCATTGCTGACGTGAAACAATAAAGTCTTTACTCTTCCTCTTAAAATACAAAGGTAAATCTATACTAATCTACACTAACAAATTTAATAACCCGACTGCAAAAAATCAACAGAGAGCAACGCACTAAAAAGACCGTAAAATTATTGTAATATTATTATACCTGATTAAATTTAAATAAAACATATGTATATATTTGTAATCTCCATTTGATTCCCTTTATTTTGATACTCTACTCGATAGGATTGGTTAAAAAAAATAATAGAACTCCTTACAATTTGGAACCATTCATTGAATATATGTAATCTCCTTTAGATTCTCTTTATTTTGATACCAAACTCGAAAGGTTTGGTTAAAAAAAAGTTGAACTACTTACAATTTGGCGTCAAAAGCCCGCCGTTTAAGTCTTTTTATTCTTAAACCTATCTAAGGACACTTGGGTTTTCTAGACGAATCTAACGATACCCTAATTGTCAAAATCCATCCAGCCGTTTGGAAGATTCGTGTGAATAAAGAAATTTACAAACATACAAGATACGCGCGAAAAACAATACCCGTCCTGACAGTCGGGTAAAAAGCGATGGTGGCTGACTGGTGGCGTATCGCGGACCTAGTTTGGTGAGTTTGGTGTTGGTGGATCAGACATACTCATAGAATTTCTTCTAGGGTATGTGGGTTTCCTCACGATGTTTTCCTTCACCGTTAGCAGATGGTAAGTCACTTGACTAGTACATTTAATTCCACAAAGTGGAATCCACATTGGTACTGATGACTATCGAAGTCGGACCGCGTGATTTGCACGCCGGTCCCTTATCCATTCAGCCACCATTGGTTTTAGTATAGTATACATATAAATTTATAATATTCTTTTCAGCTCACCAAGAGACATGGACATAACAAAACTGCCGTACAAATTAGATGATTCCATCGACCCCGCACAACAGTTCGAAGCGTCACTCATATCTCGGCAGAAGGCTATGCATGAGGTGACTGCCAGGGGAGACTCTGATGTCCAACAGTGGTACAATGGCACCACTGTCTTCATCACTGGGGGCTCAGGCTTCCTTGGTAAACAACTCATTGAAAAACTTGTAAGGTAAGGACAGTGATGTATCTAGCATGTTCTAGAATCTAGATTATTCTAGAAAGATCCGGTATTAATTGTTGGGAAAGTTGAGAAGCTCAAATTGTGGGTTAAGATTTAAAAAATAAACGGTCATTTTGGTATTGGTAGCTATGCTCGGCGTCTCTTTGAAGGACAAACTTCGTAACGAGGTTATCCGACAAAGGACCAAAGTTACCGACATAGCTCGTACAATAAGTAAGTTGAAGTGGCAGTGGGCTGGTCATATCTGCAGAAGGACCGATGGACGGTGGAGCAAGCGTGTCCTAGAGTGGAGACCGCGACTCGGCAAACGTAGAGTAGGACGCCCTCCAGCTAGATGGTACGACGACCTAAAAAAGGTCGCTGTGTCTGACTGGATGCGGAAGGCGGAGGACAGAGTGCTAATGGGACGATTTGCGAATGGGACAATTCACGACTCTACTCAACTCTAGTTCAACTCAAGTTTTTTGCAGCGGGCCGTTTTGAGAAAGGGACGTTACCCTACTAATCGGTCGGTCGAGGTCTACGTCCAGCAGTGGACTGCAATAGGCTGAAATGATGATGATGATGATGATGGTAGTCGGACTCGCGCACTGAGGGTTCCGTAGCCAAAATGGCAAAAACGGAACTCTTATAGTTTCGTCATATCCGTCAGTCCGTCCATCTAAAAAAAACTACTATCTAGAAATAATAAAAAATAACGGTTTATACTTAAATACTTCCAACTCTAATTATTTTGAACATGATCGGATGTACCATTTTTGAGTAATTGCCGAAAAACTGCGCTTCTCAACAAAAAGACGTAAGTGCTATGAAGATACGCTGTTTTGCTACGGAACCCTACATTGAGCATGGTCCGACACGCTCGTCACCGGTTTCTTTTATCTTACTATGAAATAATACTAATGTATATTTTCAGGGCAACTAATATATCGAAAATCTTCATTTTGTTACGAACCAAGAAAGGAAAACATATGAACCAGAGGCTTCAAGAAATGTTACAAGATCCAGTAAGTTATTATTCACTTAAGAGCGTATTTACAAACAGAGAGGCAACTTTGCAATTTAGTGTATTATTTCGAAGTTTTCAATTTTTATTATTTAATCGTAGTTATATTTTTAAAATATGTACATAGAACTTGTATTTGTCAATACCTGCCAAACTAAAGAAATAAAAAAAAATACGAAATAAGAAAACGGAAAAATTAAAAATTAAGCAGTTATTGTATTGGGTGTAACCTGTAAAGATTAGTGTATTAGTGTATACATTTTTAAAATAAATAAATAAAATGTTTGCAACACTTTTTAGATTTACGTAAAAGTATCCATAATGCTTACAGTTGTTTTAATATGAAAATAACACCTTGCAAGTTCCAATGTTTTTTTTGCATAAAAATAGAACTGTAAACGCAATGATTTCGTACATTTTACACACGTTTCATCTAATTTTAAAAAGTGTAGCAATCTCATTTTTAAAATATAGAGATTAAAAATAAAAATTGAAAACCACGAAATATATTGACTGGCCTGTTGGTCTAGTGGTTAGTGACCCTGACTGCTAAGCCGGAGGTCGTGGGTTCGATCCCCACCCAGGACAAATCTTTGTGTGATGAGCATAAAAGTTTGTTCTGTGTCTGGGTGTAATTTATCTATAATATATGTATGAATTTACAAAAAGTATATCAGTTGTTTAGTACCCATAACACAAGCAAATATAATTGCTTACTTTGGGACTAGATGGCGTTGTGTGAATGTGGTAGGTTATTATTATTATTATTATTATTATATATGACACTAAATAGCGACATTACCACTCTGTAAATACGCTCTTAATATTTATGTATAAGGTAAATTTTAGTCTACTTTACCACGCAATAAAATGAAGAACCTGAGAAGTCATGAGTTACTTTTAAAACATACTCATTCAGGTATACGACTTGGTGCGTCAGCAGAAGTCAGGGTTTGAAGACAAGCTGGTGCCTGTCGCTGGAGATGTGTCCGAGCTCAGACTTGGTATGAGCGACGTGGACTGGACTACTGTCACTCAAGAAGTGAGTACCAATGTATTTTATAACAAACTAGCTGTCCCGGCGAACTTCGTACCACCTACTTAATTTATGATTTTATGAAAGTATACCTACCTACCCTACCTACCTACCCTCTACATACCTACCTACCTTTTTCCAGGCGTTGTTGAGTTATGCGCTTACCAACACATTTAGAGATTCATTTTTATATTATAGATTAATGTCTCATCTGTTATCTCCTCTCCTCTATCTAGAGAGTTGTGTGGATTTAGGCCAAAATCCACACACGCTGGCCTACTGCGGGTTGGTGGATCATTTAGAATTTCTTCTAGGGTATGTGTGTTTCCTTACGATGTTTTCCTTCACCGTTAGCAGATGGTAAGTCACTTGACTAGTACATATAAATTCCACAAAGTTAAATCCATATGACCGCATGACTTATCTATTCAGCCACTGTAATCTTGCCAATATATGTACAACTTTTCCTAACCTTTATATCTAAGTTTAACGCTTAAAAACTGTAACGCTTGCAATTCCGTTATTTTTTCGATATTTTTAAAAACTATCAGTTTTTCTGCTACTCCGAACGGAGACGAATCCAATAAACTAAACATAATTAAAATCGGTCCTGCCGTTCTTGATAAATGGTCTAACTAACAGGACTTTCTTTTTATATTTATATTTTATTTTAATAGAGAAAACAAGCAGGTTGGCTGGTAAATAATGCTTTTAGCATTAGGCCCTCCTTTTGTACATTTACTTTGTATTTTGTGCAATAAAATTTTTAAATAAATAAGATGTAACACAGGCCGAAGTTTCATTCTATAAAGGTGGACTGGAAAGGACTCTCACAAATATGGTTCTGACTGTAATAGTTTAAATAATAATAATAATATTCTACCACATTTACACAGCGCCATCTAGTCCCAAATTAAGCAATTACATTACATTTGCTTGTGTTATGGGTACTAAACAACTGATATACTACTTAAATACTTTTTTTTTTGTAAATACATGCATATTATAGATAAATTACACCCAGACACAGAACAAACCTTTATGCTCATCACACAAAGATTTGTCAAACCCACGACCTCCGGTTTAGCAGTCAGGGTCACTAACCACTAGACCAACAGGCCAGTCATCTAAATCTAGTCTATCTATATAATCTATCTTAAATCTAGTGTATAAAACTTATTTATTTTAACGTTTGGCAAATTGTTTAACAGTAGGCTTACTGTTAACCGTAAGGCGACTGCCGCTTCGCTCACCGCTTGCCCCGTTACCGAAGCCTAAGACAGCAGTTTGTTTTCAAATTTAGTGATATTGCAAAGTAAATAATGTTGTTCTCCTCAGACTGATATCATATTCCATATGGCGGCAACCACACGCTTCGACGAGGCTCTCCGAGTGGCAACTCTCATCAACGTCCGAGGCACCAGGGAGGCGCTGGAACTTGGCAAACAGTGCCACAAACTCAGGTTCTTATAAACCACATAGTTTTTGTACTGCCTAGAGGTCTTAGTATACGTTCGCTGTCTACGAAGTCTAGGTTTTCATACCGTCGCGTCGCATAGTCTAGCCATTCGAGTACCTACCTTTTTTCCCCATCTGAGCTATGTCGGCAACTTTACTTCTCCCACAGATCTCATTTCTGAAACCCCAAGCATAGATTTTTCAGATGTTCGGATGAATATTTCAGATGTTATTTGAAAAATTATTTTAGTGTTGGATAGATCATTTATCGAGGAAGGCTATAGGCTAGATACGGAAGGAAAAAGCACTTAAGTCAATTTTAAGTCCTTATTGTCGCCGCTTGATGGACCTACAGCTTTGATATAAGTTTTATGGTACAGTCGACTATTAAATTTTAGTTAAATCTCGTTGATTTACGTACTTAATCCAGCTGGTATACCCGTAGATAATTACGGTGACTGTATTTTTGCAACTTTAGACCAAAATTTGACTTAAGTGTTTTTGGCCGCCGTGATATAACATCACGCTATAGCCAATGGGAGCTGAGTAGTGGCCAAATAAAGAACGACGGGACCGAAGCTCAGCGCGACTTCTAGCATAAGATATAGTTACATACTCGTACATATATTACCTATATTGTCATTGTGCAGGTCTTTCGTCCACGTGTCCACAGCATACTCGCATGCCAAAGACAACCTGATCAAGACGGACGTTCGGGAAGACTTCTACCCGAGCCCCGTGGACCCTGACGCCATGATCAAGATGGCGGAGACCACTGATGAGGGCAGACTCAACGATATTACTGCCAGGTAATATAATAATAAAGCGATGGTGGCTGAATGGATAAGGGACCAGTGTGGAAATCACGCGGTCCGAGTTCGATCCCGACCGCCAGTACCTATGTGGATTCCACTTTGTGGAATTTATATGTACTAGTCAAGTGACTTACCATCTGCTGACGGTGAAGGAAACACACGTACCCTAGAAGAAGTTCTATGAGTATGTCTGATCCACCAACCCGCACTAGGCCAGCGTGAGTGGATTATGGCCTAAACCCTCTCAGCTCTCTAGTTAGAGGAGAGGAGACCCGAGCCCATCAGTGGGACTTAATAGGTTGCTGATGATGAAGATCAATATAAAAATAAGTAGTATAATTATGTATTCGAATGATGGATTTACGTAATCCATCATTCGAATACATCGTATAATGGGATTTTATGTTATTTTCAGCCTAATTAAAGGATGGCCAAACACATACTCATTTGCAAAAGCAGTGGCAGAAGAAATGGTAAGAACTAAGAGTGATGACCTGCCGATATGTGTCGTGAGACCTGCGATAGGTAATTAATTAATTATTAAAACTTATAAGTCAGGAAGCTTTATGAATTTATTATTATCTATAAATTCTTAGTTCCCTTGGTCAGGGCATCGCTCGTATACGACTAGACAGAAAGATTTCGCTACTTCTATTAGTGTTGGATAGTCCATTTATCAAAGATCATTACACTACAGCCAATAGGAGCTGAGCAGTGGCCAAGCAAAGAACGACGGAAGCTAATCTAAAAGTTAAAATAAAAAAATATATATTGTCTATTACATAATTGAAAGCTATAATATTTAAATTACTTACTAGTGATAAGATTCTGCCATTACACAGAAATCGGGTAGTTTAAAAGCCTTTTAATAAATTGAACTTAAATATGTTGTGTTGCAGTTATTTGTGCGTGCCGAGAACCAAACCCTGGATGGTTGGACATATCCTGCGTCTACGGGGCTAGTGGGGTAAGAATATGGTGTTTTCTTCGCTCCTTGAGGCAATAAAGAAAAATGTATCTTTTTAACCCCTGACACAAAAAGAAGGGTGATATAAGTGTGAAGTGTCTGTGTGTCTGTAGCATTAACCTCCTAAACGAATGGGCAAATTTTTTAAGCAGTTTTTTTTGTTTGAAAGCTGATGTACGAGATGGTTCTTAGATATGTTTTTTTCTAGATTATTCTAGGTCCAGGCGTCGGTATCATGCACGTGATACACGCCAGTGATGAGACGCGCATCGGTCTGGTGCCGGTGGACTTTGTGAACAATGCCATCATCACGGCGGCCTGGGAGACCGCCAGGAGGCGAACGGAGGGAGAGACAGACACCAAGATATATACCGTCATAGGGTCTACGAGATCAGAGGCCTTGTGGGGTAAGATATCATCATCATTTCAACCCATAAACTTCCCACTGCTGGGCATGGATCTCCTCCAAAGAATGTAGAGGGAATTTAGCCTACTATACCACGCTGGCCAGACTGGTTGGTATAGAGTTTGTTTCCATTTCTCGCAGTGGTCTTGTCTACATAAGGTCACTCCCTTAGTCGCCTTTTACGACACCCAAATTTGCTGACACTACTTTTCGTATAACCTGTTACATTCTTAACTTGTGACTTTCATAAGTGTTACCTTGTAACCTAGATACTGGCATGTTGGTTAGTGACCCTGACTGCTAAGCCGGAGGTCGTGGGTTCGATCCCCACCCAGGACAAATCTTTGTGTGATGAGCATGAAGGTTTGTTCTGTGTCTGGGTGTAATTTATCTATAATATGTATGTATTTACAAAAAAAATGTATGTAAGTAGTATATCAGTTGTTTAGTACCCATAACACAAGCATAATTGCTTAATTTGTGACTAGATGGCGCTGTGTGAATGTGGTAGAATATTATTATTATATAATAAACGAGATTTCATTTCATTTCCCACGGGTGTCCACTGTTGAACATAGGCCTCACCTAATTTCCGCCACAACGAGCGGTTTTTTGATTCCCGCATCCAACGGCCACCCGCTACCGTCAGTCTAAATATAATTTGTATTATTTTTCAGGCGAGTTTTCAAAGATTCTAGGTAGAATACCGACTCAGTGCTACACCCCATCTACTGTGTGGTACAATTACTGGGTGCAGACGAAGAGTCCTGTGCTTTTCTGGTTATTCTCCTGGCTCCTCCACCTGATCCCTGGGTATATCATCGATGGAATCAGTATGCTGTTTGGTAAACAGAGAAGGTCAGTTACAACTCTACTAATGTTTTGAATCTGAATTTAATTAAAATATTTTAATGTTGGATATACAGGGTGTTGTTATACGACGATACGACATTAAATGACAAGGTAGCCAGTGTTAACCCTTATAAACATATTCTAATATAAATTATTAAAAAAAAAAAGAAAAAAAAAAAAAAAAGCTACACATTATTTAAAGTCGAAAAATTTAAGAATATAAAACTACACATTATTTTTCTATCATGACGTTTTCGACATGACGACGACAACTGTGCGGAACAGAGTAAGAGATAAGATAATATGAAAGAGTCAGAGATATTTAAATGAATTGAATGACGTAATGACAACATACGATCAACGTATTGATCGAACGTATTCATTATTTGCACGCCAGATGTTGGCAGAATGTGATGCTCTAATTTTTATATTTATAAGAACTATTTTGTATTACCACATCCAACAAATAAATATTTGATTGATTGATTGATTGATTAACGTAAATACCTACAGGTTGTTTAAAACTGTGAACAACTGTGACATAAAGAAAGTACATTTGCGTCTAAACTATTGCAAATTTCTGTTTAATTTTTTTGGTATAGTCTTCTAACATCACATGCTACACGTGGTTTCATTTAATGTCGTACCGTCGTATACACCCTGTATAGTCCACTTGGCGAGGAAAGCTTATAGGCTATAACATCTCGCTACGATCAATAGGAGCTCAGTAGTGGCCATCAAACACCCTCGAGAGCCTCTGGGTAACAGGTACCTAGATGCCCGTTACAGTTTAGTCACCTTGGAACCGAAATGGCATGGATCTTAATAGCAGTTTAAGACTTAAGGCCATAATCCACACCTGCGCCTGTTGGTGTAAAAAAATTATATTTATCGCATTTTTTTTTTGTTTTGTTAGTTTAACTGGCCTGTTGGTCTAGTGATTAGTGACCCTGACTGCTAAACCGGAGGTCGTGGGTCGATCCCCACCCAGGACAAATCTTTATGTGATGAGTATAAAGGTTTGTTCTGTGTCTAGGTGTAATTTATCTATAATATGTATGTATTTACAAAAAAAAAAGTATTTAAGTAGTATATCAGTTATTTAGTACCCATAACACAAGCAAATATAATTGCTTAATTTGGGACTAGATGGCGCTGTGTGAATGTGGTAGAATATTATTATGGTTAGTTGGTCCATAAACCACTAGTGGCCTCCTTGCTACCTTGACAAGAATTGATCTATTGTAGCATCCTTGTTGTTTTATAGTTCTCTGCTTAGTCTTAAGCTCTGGGTAACAGGTACCTAGCTACCCGTTATAATTTAGTCACCTTGGAACCGAAATGTCACGGATCTTAATAGCAATTTAAGACATAAGGCCATAATCCACACTTGCAAAATGCAGGTTGGTGTAAAAAAAAAAATATTTATCACCATTTTATAACTTCCAGATTCGTGAAACTTTACACAAAAATGTACAAAATGTCCAAAGCATTATCTTATTTCACTGTAAATCATTGGAATTTTGAAGACAAAAATTCGGAGTTTCTTTACAACTCTCTGTCACCGGCTGACAAAGAAATATTTTATTTTGACATTGAGAAACTGAACTGGGAAGAGTATCTTCAGATTTGGTGTATAGGATTAAGAAAATATATAATAAAAGATGGACTGAAAGGCAGCAGGTATGGCGTCAAGAAACAATTTCTGTTAAAAATCTTACACTATATTGTAATGCCAATATATTTTTATTTGTTATTCAAAGTATTGTATGTATTTGTAGCTGTTTTATCTTTTGTTTTTAAGATTATTTTTTAATTATACAATTTTTGAGATTTAGGTTCTGTTTTTTTTAACTGACAATTCCCACATTACTAAACTGGCTGACTTGACTTACTTGCGGATTGACGTGGGTTTGATTCCCACACGAGACAAATATATCTGTGATTTATAGATATTTGTTTCAAGTCTCGGTGTACTTCGAGTCCGTTATTTGTTATAGAACACAGAAATAAATCTCTTCCCGACTGTAGTACCCTCCACCCTACCGTCAAACATAAGTAATTTATTTCAGAAAAAATAGTGTTGAAAATAAAATAAAATTATAGAGTAAACATAAAAAACCATAGCAATTAAGTCTTGTCATTCATGAACTCGACGCCATTTGGGACTTTTTATTTATTTATTTATACAGAAACAAACGGTTTTACAAGAAAAAACCGGCCAAGAGCGTGTCGGGCCACGCTCAGTGTAGGGTTCCGTAGTTTCCCGTCCGTTAGACGTGCCAGAAGTTTTCGATGGTAATTTTGAATTGCGAGAACCTATTTTAATAATTATTTTTTTGTTTGAAAAAAGATACGTTCAGGATAATAAAATATTATGTAAACGAAGTTAAAAAAAAAATACGGGCAAATGAAACTTGACCTCTGGATTGTATAGGCGCTCATACGATTCAGGGACCAAATTATATTGGTTAACTGCAGTTTCCATCTGTTGTTTCCATCCAAGTTCAAAATAATTTTCCTAGAAAGTCCTTATAAAGTTCTACTTTTCAGATTTTTTTCGTATTTTCTAAACTTATGGTTCAAAAGTTAGAGGGGGGGGACGCTTTGTTTTTTACTTTTGGAGCGATTATTTCCGAAATTATTGACATTATCAAAAAATGATTTTAGTAAACCCCTATTCATTTTTAAATACCTTTCCAACAATATATCACACATTAGGGTTAAAATTAAAAAAAAAAACACTTCCCACTTTACATATGGGGGGCTACCCTAATAAAACATTTTTTTCCAATTTTTATTTTAGCACTTTGTCGGCGTGATTGATACACATATTGGTCCCAAATTTCAGCTTTCTAGTGCTAACGGTCACAGAGATTAAGCGAGGACGGACAGACGGACAGACAGACAGACAGACAGACAGACAGACAGACAGACATGGCGAAACTATAAGGGTTCCTAGTTGACTACGGAACCCTAAAAAGAGCACTTAATCAATAACGTCAAACAAATCTATAGTTTCATTAATTTCAATGTTTTATGATGTTTAGGTACTGCCCCCCGATTTTGAGCCGTTGGAAAACTTTCTTAATTTAGATATATACAGGGTGTATACGACGATACGACATTAAATGACAAGGTAGCCAGTGTTAACCCTTATAAACATATTCTAATATAAATTATTAAAAAAAAAAAACTACACATTATTTAAAGTCGAAAAATTTAAGAATATAAAACTACACATTATTTTTCTATCATGTCGTTTTCGGCATGACGACGACAACAGTGCGGAACAGAGTAAGAGATAAGATAATATGAAAGAGTCAGAGATATTTAAATGAATTGAATGACGTAATGACAACATACGATCAACGTAAATACCTACAGGTTGTTTAAAACTGTGAACAACTGTGACATAAAGAAAGTACATTTGCGTCTAAACTATTGCAAATTTCTGTTTATTTTTTTTGGTATAGCCTTCTAACATCACATGCTACACGTGGTTTCATTTAATGTCGTATCGTCGTATACACCCTGTATATATATATTTATATATAAAGATGTATTAAAAAGAAGATAAAGAAAATAAAAAATATCTATATCTTTCCTAAAATATCTTTACTTTATATACTAAACAGTGTTAACCACAATAAGCCACTGTGTTGCCAGAGTTGCTTTAACCCTCCCAGCTCTAGTCTAGATAGACGAGAGGAGACCCGAGCCTGGCAATGGGACAGTAATGGGTTACTGTTTGTTTGTTTTAAAATATCTTTATTGTCAAATTAAATTGTTACATATTTGTACAGCTACCAGTGTAAGTTCAATCCTAGTAATACAAGAACATGTAGATATCTCAGTTTACAAGCATAAATACTTATTTCATAAGCATAACCTTTTTTCATATAATAATATTTAGTATAGAGAAATAAGAATCTGACGCTGTATTTACAATGTTAATACATATTATAAATTAAGTAGCATGTCAGCTTTAGTAACAGCATTCCATTTATATGTTATGGTATGGTATGTAATGGGTTACTGATGGAAACCATACCACTTCGATAGTGTTGTTTCTGCTGGTTGGTGAGTAGTTGTCATTATAGAGAGAAGGGAGAAAAATAAAACGATATTTGGTAACCCAGTTTATTAATTAAGAAACAACTAATAAATATAATAATTATGAATAATTAAATCATTACAAATGAATTATATGTCACGCGCGCTAGCGGGGCATATACAGTCCAAAATAAGTGACCTAATATACCCAAATACAGTTAATTACGTATTATACAATTCATAATAGAAGAATTAGAACCCAAAATGTCCAACTACATAGAAAAATTTTGATGGACATTTTTGACATTGAAGCAATTTTGAATACAATAAATTTATACACGATTTGCGTAAACAATGAGAGTGTTTCCATTCAAGTTTATATACTTAATACTAGCTGTCACCCGCGACTCCGCCTATGTGGTATCTTTTAAAGTAGTCTATGTGCTATTATACAGATATATAATAGTGTTATCTATCTGTGTGTCGATTTTCATTCAGTACAAACATCCATCGATATATCTTAACTTTCGCATTTTTAATATTAGTAGGATATATTTCTTGGGAAAACGCGAATAAAAACACGCTTTGATTAGCGACAAAAATATTCCAAGAATACGAGTGCTGCCCTCTACAGAGCATTACTGTGCAATGTTGCTGTCAAATTTATGTTTAGCATTGGCTTTCAACCCGAAAAAATAAACATGATTAATAGGGAATTAGATATTATTAAGTTGAAGAGTTTGGTAATCTGGTTTAAAGCGCCAATCTCATATTTTTTGATAGCTCATTTATCAAGAAGGCTATGGTTATAAAATATAGAACAACACGCTACGACTAATGCTGAGTAGTAGCCAAAGATTCAAGCCAAGCCCCAGGCAACAGCTAGAGGCAATATTTAATATAAATAAATACACATAAAAACATTATAAGGCACGCCAGGCGTTTTAAACACTAATAGGTCATTTTTGGTAGTGTTGGACATTTTTGGTAGATTTGGACATTTTTGGTAATATTGGACATTTTTGGTACAAGGTAATTAGAAGAGTTACATTATTATTAGTCAGTTATATTTTGTGCAAAGTGAAAACAAAAGTATCTAATAGGCAATATAATAAAATTAAAGATATTGTAAAGTTACGTATTTTATATTTTTTGTGTGGTTACATTCACGTTAATTACTCAAAATCGTAATACAATTAAAATAATATATAATCGGTCACACAAACGCATTTAACGACGAATGTGACAGCTGTATCATAATTCAATTATAAATCAGTCCGTGTAGGGACGTATTAAGAATACATAATGTCACTACCCCATCTCAAGCTGTGTCGTAAAAAGCGACTAAGGGAGTACCTTATGCATACAAGAGCACTGCGAGAAAAGGAAAATTCAAAACAAACCCTATACCAACCCGTCTGGCCAGCGTGGTATAGTAGGCTTAATCCCTCCAAATTCTTTGGAGCGGGACGTTTATGGGTTGAAATGATGAAGGTATCATAATTTATATTTTTTTTTTCATTACGAATTTTGTCCTAAACGTTTAAACGTTAAAAAAAAAAAAAAAAAAGATTTGTTTCATGAGATTAGATAAAGTTGTTTATGAAACTTAACTTTGGTCTTAAAACACTTGTGTGATGCTATAAAAGTAGCTAAATGGTTCGGTCACATAATTGAGGCCATGAGAGCCAGAGTGGCCTAATTTTATTTACACCAGTTTTATAAAATAAAATCAGTATTGGAAAAATTGCAGTTAGGCCACTCTGGCTCTCATGGCCTCAATTATGTGACACACGAGACAAATATCTGTGTTCGTCATTAGCAACCCATTAATGTCCCACTATGTCCCACTATGTCCCATTAATGTCCCACTATGTCCCATTAATGTCCTTAGAGTGGAGACCGCGACTCGGCAAGCGTAGAGTAGGACGCCCTCCAGCTAGGTGGTCCGACGACCTAAAATAGGTAGCTGGGTCTGACTGGATGCGGAAGGCGGAGGACAGAGTGCTATGGCGCGTGTTAGGAGAGGCCTACGTCCAGCAGTGGACTGCAATAGGCTGAAATGATGATGATGATGAATGTCCCACTGCTGGGCTTGAGATATTTGTGTGATTCATAGATATTTGCTTCGAGTCTGCGTGTACTTTGTGTTAATTGTATATAGGACTTGTTTCCTTAGTGCGGAAGTTGTCTTTTTTAGAGGAAAAAAAGGAGGAAATCAGCTGTGTGCGAGTTGGAGGGTCATTGACCGATGACGGTCATTGAGGTCGGTGACCTAGACTATTGTGTTAAGAATCACTTCAACTATACCCAGTTTGGTACAAAGATGTGCATCCTTACACGCTTTTCATTAATTTACCAAAACTTACGTTCCGGTAAATCCTTATCGCCACGGTAAATCCTTACCGCCACTGTAAAACCTTACCGCTACGGTAAATACTTAAAGCACTACTAGCTACCCTTAAATTTCCATCACCATGTAGTTTTACACATGTCATGTCATCAATAATGCCAAGAAAAAATTACAATTTTTAAGCCAGTATTTTCAAATTTTATTTTCATTACCGCCGCCATGATATGCAAGGGCTATGGTTTGCCAAGTTATCGCCATTAGATGCAGAGATTATAAAACCATATTACTCATACATACATAATCTTCACGCCTTTTTCCCCGAAGGGATAGGCAGAGGCGTATCATACCTACATTTCACCAACTATATTTGGTCCCATGTACTAGAGGGCGAGCCTATTGTCATAAACCGTTTATTTCCAAACTTCGGGCTGATACTAAGAATTTCAAGATAGAAAAACTTAGAAATCGAACCTGGGACCTCGTTCAGTCGTATACACTTTCCGCTGCGACACTGGGCAACTATACAATCAGTGTTGTCCTGACATTAATCCCGTGTAGGGATTATTTGCAATTATTTTCGAGAATAATTAAATTAATTAATTAAAAAATAATAATTAAATTAATTAATTAAAAAATAATAATTAAATAAATTTATTTTTTTCATATCAATCCACTATTACTATAAATACTAATTATTAATTAAAAAAAAAAACAATTTTTCGCTACTCAAAGTTCTAGAGATATAAAACGGCTGAACCGATTTCTATCAAACGTAGGAACTAAACAAACGAGTTATAAAATAAATAACCGACTTTATATCCCTTTATACATTTTAAACAATAAATTTTAAACGTTTCAATTAATTAAAACTCGAAAAATATTTCGTTTTTAAATAAAAAATATCAAAACAATCAATTCCGTAATAATTAAATAGTTCCATATCAGTTCGGAAACATCAGTTCCGAAACAATACCGAAGTCGTTAGATTCCGAATTAATCAATTCCGAGATCATTAGTTCCGAATTATTTAATTCCGAAATATAGTTCCGAATCAATTACTTTATACAAGTCAAAAACCTCGTCTTCATTCAAACTACATACACATCTCAATTCCATAAAGCAATTCAATCATCAATACACTCCTCAATCAATACGTGATGTATTTTAAACAGCTATTCTGTTTATTCACCCTATAAATTCACCGTGAGATGAATCCGAATATTCACCCAAACTCTCAACAAGTATCTATGGATTAAATGCATTTTTTGAATCGATTTCTGTCGATGCAGTAACAAAGTTTATCTAAGGGTGAATATTCGGAAATAACTTTACTAACATCTGCCCGCGGCTTCGTTCACGTTTTAGGCCAAAAGTTGCAACGTTATTCGCCAGAAATTTTAGACTATATCTTTGTCACATTTCATTAAAATCCGTTCAGTAGTTTTGCTGTAATAGCAAAATTACTTTCGCATACATACATTTAAATAAGTTAAAACGGCGTGTATAGAAATTAAAGGGTGAATAAAAATAAAATGGCAAAAAAGGTGAATACCTAATTTATTATACAAAATAGCTATAAATTATTTAAAAAGTCTATGACTGAAATAAAATACTGGGAGATTTATAATCACCATTTAATTTCTATTTTCCATTCAACCCTCTCTACTGACATGTATTTTTATTCACCGTAAGTTAGATATTCAAGGGTGGCTACCCAGACTGACTACCCTTAAATATATAATAAAATAATTGTCAATATAAATAATGTGACTACATGATACAGCACTGAGACGCGTCAGCTGTGGGGGAGGCGGCGAACCCTGGGGGAGGGACCCCGATGTCTCCTACCAGCTCTGTGGGCGGCTGACCCAGGTCTTGCATCTGAAAAAATTGAGTTTTTAGGGTTTTTAGTTCCGTAGCCAAAATGGCTAAAACGGAACCCTTAGTTTCGTCATGTCCGCCCGTCAGTCACAGGCATTTATTCGAAAACTACTCGATGTATAATAATAATATTCTACCACATTCACACAGCGCCATCTAGTCCCAAAGTAAGCAATTATATTTGCTTGTGTTATGGGTACTAAGCAACTGATATACTACTTAATTTTTTTTTTTTTTGTAAATACATACATATTATAGATAAATTACAACCAGACACAGAACAAACCTTCATGCTCATCACACAAAGATTTGTCCTGGGTGGGGATCGAACCCACGACCTCCGGCTTAGCAGTCAGGGTCACTAACCACTAGACCAACAGGCCAGTTATCTCCATGTATATCTATGAAATTTGGAGAATACGTGTCTTGTGTGAGCCGTTACTAGGTTTGATAGTTAAATAATAACATAACATAGCATCACGCCTTTTTCCCCGAAGGGGTGGGCAGAGGTGTTTCACACCAACATTTCGCCAGCTATGTTTGGTCCCATGAAATAGGGCGAGCCAATTGTCATCAACCGGGAACATTTGTTTATCAAACTCCGGGAAAATCTCAATACTGGAAATTCATGATATTTTCAAAAAAGCCAAATACCATTTTCACCTGACCCGGGACATCTTAAAGGAAATAATAATAATAAATATTTTTAAGGGGTGCACTCCATATATGTAACCGAAAAAAAAAAAAAAAAAAATTTTTTTTTAGCAAACATTAACAAATGGCACATACTTCGAGATCTTTTAGAAACACTTTTAGGTTTGTAAGGAATTTATTTGATTATGTGATTATTTTCGGAAATAATCGCTCCCAAATTAGCATAAATTGTGCCCCCCGCTCTATTTCCTAAGCCGTAAGACCTAAAAATCTTTAATAAACATATAAATAACGCTTAATATATACTTTAGGTCAAGCGCCTGCCCACCACTGGCAAATAAGTGCTAGATAGCCTATATGAAACTTGACAGATTTTTGACGTATTTTACATAATGAAATCTGTCAAAAAAGTCTCAGGTAGTTTATTAGACACTTATTTGTAGGTGGTGAAACAGGCCCACCTAAGGCATTCTCCGGGACTCTCGTGTCAAAACTCGGTGTTCGCATGATGATGATAATCCTGGCTCGCAGGAGTTGCAGTGGTGGTGAGCAGTGGGTGATTGTCCCGTATGACACTTACCTTCTGCATGAGTTCCAGTATGGTCTCGAACCTCTTTCTCTTGACATCCTCAGAGTCTGACTCCTGTTCAGGTTCCAACTCGCTGCACACCTGGTTCATCAGCTCTTGTTGTTTCTCAAACCTGCAACATACCAATTTGTAATAGCGTTATTAAATAAGAACGGCAAACGTCGCAATTCAGTGTGGTATTTCGTGGTATTCAATTTTTATTATTTAATCTGAGCTATATTTAAAAACTATTTTCAATACACTTTTTAATATTATGATGAATATGTATTAAAAGTAAGTGTTCACAAAAGTGTGAACAAAACGCATTTGACGTTGTCAGCGCGGCGCCTGCGCCGACCTCCCTCTTCCTCGACGGTCGTGATGGCGGCAACACGCCATCGCATCAATTTTCAATAACATAACATTGTACTTATACTAATAAACATTGTTTAAAAGTTTTCTTGTCATCTAATTTCGACAAATGTTTGCGCTCGCGTAAACAGTAAGTATCCGTAATGCTTTCAGTTATTTTACTATGAATATAACGCCCTGAAAGTTCCAATGTGTTATTTGCATATAAATAGACACATCATCAGCATCATCATCAGCAACCCATTAAGTCCCACTGCTGGGCTCGGTTCTCCTCTCCTCTAACTAGAGAGCTGAGAGGGTTTAGGCCATAATCCACTCACGCTGGCCTAGTGCTGTTTGGTGGATCAGACATACCCATAGAATTACTTCTAGTGTATGTGTGTTTCCTCACGATGTTTTCCTTCACAGTTAACAGATGGTAAGTCACATGACTAGGACATATAAATTCCACAAAGTGAAATCCACATTGGTACTGCTGGTCGGAATCGAACTCGGACCGCGTGTTTAACACGCCGGTCTCTTATCCATTCAGCCACCATCGCTTAAACAGACACACTTTAACCTAATTCAAAAAAAAAAATTAATACATATTTTTAAAATATAGCTCTGATTAAATTATAAAATTTGAAAGCCATAAATAAATATATAATTTTAAAATCTCCTAACATAAATACGAAATTGTGATAACTTTGATCTCAATTATGTATGCTGCAATATAAGTACTTAGATTATAATAAATAGGTATAATAAATATTTATATAGGTATAAAGCTGTTATTGTTAAGAATGTAAGTTAGTTTATAAGAATTTTGTTAAGTAGTATAACATGTAAGCGATTTGGTTCACACTGTTAGCTTATAATTTTTTTTTTTTTTTTTTTTTTTAATAAATGCATTAAGAATACATAATAATGACACTAAATTGCCACATTACTGTTCTTATGTTTAAACACTCTTAACAACGGAAACTGGTCGAGCAGAGAGTTGTCTGATAGTACTAACCTCTCATATTCGCTCTGTTCTATCTTATTCTTGTTCTCAGCTAACCACGCGGGGAACTTGTCCACGAGCTCCTTGAGGGAGGGGTACAGCACCTCTTTGGACAAGAGGGACTGCATCATACCCTGCATGAACGGGACGAACATGTTGCCGTCCTGAAAATTAGATCAGATAACAATTAGCTCAGCTTTTTAGGGTTCCGTAGCCAAAATGGCAATCAAATAAAAAAAGAACTGAACAAAGCTGTCTCGTGTGGCCACTACAGAGTTTGACAGTTAAATTAAAAAAAAATGGTGTAGGCCAATCCAGTCCAGGCCAATCCAGAATATCTTCTAGTGTATGTGTGTTTGCTCACGATGACGATTGTCTTTTGATTGACGATTGACTGTCACCGTGGCGCAGTGGTTAAGGTGGTCGCCTCGCCACTACATCGCCGTGCTGGGTGACGTGGGTTCGATTCCCACACGAGACAAATATTTGTGTGATTCATAGATATTTGTTTCTAGTCTGGGTGTACTTTGTGTCCGTTAGTTTCATGTTTGTAAAGCTCCCCGCGACACAGGGCTTGTTCCCTAGTGCGGGCGTTGTCTTTTAAAAAAAAGAAAAAAGATGTTTTCCTTCACCGTTAGCAGATGGTCGATGAAGTCACTTAACTAGTACATATTATTTACTAGTTAAGTTAATTCATTAGGAAACATGGTTTATGATTTAATGGTCTCGTACCGCGCGGTTTCAGAGGAATTTCCTCTCAAGAACCATCAGGTTGTGGAATGAACTCCCTAACGAGGTTTTTCCAAGGGACTACAGTATGGGGTTCTTCAAAAAAGGAGTGAATAGGTTTCTTAAGGGTCGGCAACGCGCTCGTGATGCCCCTGGTGTTGCAAGACCATAGGCTACGGTAACCGCTTACCATCAGGCGGACCGTACGTCTGTTTGCCACCGTCGTGGTATAAAAAAATAATTGTACATTTTGTACAGTAACATAAAATGTGCTCATAAACGGCCTGCGACACAGAAATTTTCCTAGTGCAGGCACTAAATATTATTATGCCTAAAAATTGGTGAAATAATTAAAAAATGTCATCATAAAATACTTCCGCACCGCTGCCACTGTCTACCGGAAAAGTGCCCAGCAGACTGGCAGTATTGCCACGTTGTATGGCAATGCTTATTCTTTGTGCAAGAAAATATCCAGCAGGTCACGGGAAGCGTCGGAAAGATCGTTATTGTACCTTATTTTTAATCTTAAGAATTATGTAATATACTATTTATGCTGAATAAACAATTTATTTATTATTTAAGTGACAAGAAAAACTGGTGAAAATATTGTAAATTAAAAAAAATCTAACTTGGACCGCATGATATGCATGCTGGCCCCTTATCCATTCGGCTACCATTGCTTCATAGATATTTGTTACGAGTGTGGGTGTACTTTGTGTTCGATAATTGTATGTTTGTAAAGAGCCCGCGAAACAGGCTTTGCTTCCATGCGCGGGAGTTGTCTTTTTCCTTTTTAAAGAAAGAACATAGCTAACCTGAGGCCCACTGTCTCCAATATTGAAGTTATTGAACATATTGGCGAGGTCCGCGTCTGAGAATGGAGTCTGTAAGTTCTCAGTGTTGGTGTTCAGATTCCTTAAAGTCTGGGATATCGCTGCTGATACCTGGAAAATAAGGGATTAAGATATGAATATTATACAGTACATAATTTTTTTACCTTAGTCGCCTTTTACGACACCAACGGGTTGAGATGGGGTAGTGACATTATGTATTCTTAATCCGTCACACACGGAAAACCAATGTGCATTTCACTTTGTGGAATTTATATGTACTAGTCAAGTGACTTACCATCTGCTAACGGTGAAGGAAAACATCGTGAGGAAACCCACATACACTAGAAGTAATTCTATGAGTATGTCTGATCCACCAACCCGCACTAAGCCAGCGTGAGTGGATTATGGCCTAAACCCTCTCAGCTCTCTAGTTAGAGGAGAGGAGACCCGAGCCCAGCAGTGGGACATTAATGGGTTGCTGATGAACACGGAAAACCTGCCCTACTATATTATAATACTAGAAGTCCACTGCTCAGCTTCTATTAGGCCGTAGAGTGATGTTATATAGCCTGTAACCTTCTTCGATAAATAGACTATTCAACACTAAAAGAATTTTTCAAATCGAACCAATAGTTCCTGAGATCTTAGCGTTCAAACAAACAAACTCTACAAGTTTATAATATTAGTATACTAGCTACTAGCTATAGCTGTGCCCGCGACTTCGTTCGCGTGGACAACTTATCCCGCATTCATGGAGCTTAAATTTTTTTACGGAACCCTGATATTTTTTCAAAACCAAAGTAAGCTTAAGTTACTCCTAGTGACATTAGCTATCCGCCGATGAAAGTCCCGTCGAAATCGGTCCAGTCGTTCCAAAGATTAGCTGGAGTAAACAGACAGAAAGACAGACAGACAAAAAATTGAAAAAAATGTTATTTTGGTATATGTACCATATACACATTCATATGCATGTAGTAAAAAGCGGCTATTTTATTATTACAAACAGACACACTAATTTTATTTATTTGTATAGATTTGGGTAGAAGTCTTAGACGTACTTATACCCATTTAGAAATATATATCACTGTTTAGGCACTCAGTATACGTACTTCATCGATTTTCTCCTGTACCGCGGGGTCGTCTGTCGGGGCTACTGGTGCTTCCTCGATGGCTGCTTCTGGCTTCAGTACGTGAGCAGCTGCCTCTGTTGATACGAAAAATGTAATTAAATTATGGCAACATTTCAATTAATAACTAACTTCCACCCACAGCCCATGGCATCTCACACAAAAAATAAGTAGTCGAAAGTGTGATGTTATGATGATTTTTGAATGATATTTTTTTTTTGGCGGAAATTATGTGAGGCCTATGTCCAGCAGTGGACATCTTTGGACTGATTATATGATGACATATTTTAGTGTACATACTTTTATTATAGCTATTTTATTCATTTTGTATTATTAGAGGTTTTAATATAAAATAACATAACATAGCATCACGCCTTTTCCCCGAAGGGGTAGGCAGAGGTGTTTCACACCCACATTTCGCCAGCTATGTTTGGTCCCATGAAATAGGGGGCGAGCCTATTGTCATCAACCGGGAACATTTGTTTACCAAACTCCGGGAAAATCTTAATACTGGAATTTCATGATAGAAAAACCCAATACCATTTTTACCCGACCCGGGAATCGAACCCGGGACCTCTTGCACAGCAGTCGTATACACTTCCCGCTGCGCCACCGAGGCAGTCAGTAATATAAAATATCACTCAAAATGTACAAGCTTTTAAATTGTATCTTATATCTGTGGCAAGTGTTGTGTAAGTCACATTTACAAAAGTGTATAATATATATTTTTGCTAACAACTATTGAAATATTGTTTGTTTATCAAATAAATTGAAAAAGAAAAGATTGGTCGAGCAGTTATGAAGATTACTCTCAACATACAAACTCACAAAATTACACTATCTCTCTCAAGAGAGCTCTGTAGACTACTACTTACCAGTATAATAAGACCGAGCCAGTTTGTTAGAGAGGAGAAAAAAAAATAAGAATAAATTTATTTGTACACACATAACGCACTAACTTATACACATTGAAATGAAATGATATCTCGTTTATTCATCTAGGTTACAAAGTAACACTTATGAAAGTCACAAGTTAAGAATGTAACAGGTTATCCGAAAAGTAGTGTCAGCAAATTTGCCTACGACCAGTTCGCTGACGGGGTGGAGCTATGAGAAGAACTGGCAAGAAATTCACGACACTGTTTTTTAAAAAAATGGATAGTTGAGTTCATTAAAGATCAGACAAACCAGGGGGCCAAGTCTGCTAACACAATGGTAAGCCGATGGTCTCATACGACAGCTGTGATTGGTTAACTAAGTCAATCGCGGCTTCTTGCCGGCCTGTGATTGGTCCATCGGTCTACTATTGATGTGTGTAATTTAGCAGAATCGTACACCTGTTTTACACCGAAATTCGTTTTGTATACTAAATATAATCGTAAGGGTATCGAATGTTAGTCGTGAGACGGCTACTTTAACAACTACGCCATATATTTATAAATATGAACACATCATCAGCAACTCATTAAGTCCCACTGCTGGGCTCGGGTCTCCTCTCCTCTAACTAGAGAGCTGAGAAGGTTTAAGCCATAATCCACTCGCGCTGGCATAGTGCGGGTTGATGGATCAGACATACTCCTAGAATTACTTCTAGTGTATGTGGTTTTCCTCACGATGTTTTCCTTCACCGTTAGCAGATGGTAAGTCACTTGACTAGTACATATAAATTCCACAAAGTGGAATCCACATTGGTACTGCCGGTCGGGATCGAACTCGGACCGTGTGATTTGCACGCCAGTCCCTTATCCATTCAGCCACCATCGCTTTTTAATATGAACACATTGACAGCTAATATAATATTGGAAACTGCTTACTTAGATATTTTGAACATTCCAAACAGTGTCTATGATAGCTTAGAACTGGCCTGTTGGTCTAGTGGTTAGTGACCCTGACTGCTAAGCCGGAGGTCGTGGGTTCGATCCCCACCTAGGACAAATCTTTGTGTGATGAGCATAAAGGTTTGTTCTGTGTCTGGGTGTAATTTATCTATAATATGTATGTATATACAAAAAAAATGTATTTAAGTAGTATATCAGTTGTTTAGTACCCATAATACAAGCAAATATAATTGCTTACTTTGGGACTAGATGGCGCTGTTTGAATGTGGTAGAATAAAAATAAACAGGAAACTGAACAGGGCGAAGCAGTACTTCAAACCTAAACAGCGGCTTGTGCTGTTCAAAGCACAGGTTCGGCCGCATTTGGAGTACTGCTCTCACCTCTGGGCGGGAGCTCCCAAGTACCAGCTCGACCCACTTGACTCCCTCCAAAGACGGGCTGTTCGAATCGTCGATGATCCTAATCTGACGGACAACTTGGAATCGTTAGAGCAACGGAGAGACTTTGGGTCACTCTGCGTGCTCTATCGATTGTTCCATGGGGAGTGCTCCGACGAACTCCTTGATTTGGTGCCATCGTCGCCTTTCTATCATCGCACCACTCGACGCCGCTGTAGGCTTCACCCACACTACCTGGAGCCGATATCGTCTAGAACGGTAAGGTTCCAGCGATCATTCCTCCCACGTACGTGCCGGCTCTGGGGTGAACTTCCTACAGCGGTGTTTCCTGAAAGCTACATTTCCTTCTTCAAACGAGGTTTAAAGAGAGCTATCCTCTCAAGGTAGGCAGCGGCCTGGCTGTGCCCCTAGCATTGCCAACGTCCATGAGCGGCGGTAACCACTTACCATCAGGTGGGCCGTCTGCTCGTCTGCCACTTTAGGCAATTAAAAAAAAAAAAAAAAATCTAATTCTTTTAAAATGATAATGTATTAAATGTATATTGTTGTATGTACAATACTAACCTGCCATTTTAGAGAATGTCTGTGCAATTTGTTCTTGTGTTATCTGTTCCTCTGAAAAAAATAATAAATGAAGAATTTATATAACTAATTTGATAAAAAAAAACTAATTATTTAACTAAGTAGTTACCCTGCTGCCTCCGCATCGAATACGATTTCCGTGACCTTTTTTTTAAGCCCAAAAAAATACGTTTAACTGAATTGGTCCAGCCGTTCACTAGTTTAACGCCTTAAAAAGCGTTTGTCATTCATTTTTATTTATTACCTATTTAAGATAAGAATAGCCGCTTCTAAATGACCTTGGTCTTTTGTTATAAGTACACTAAGTAATAGCTTTTTTTCCGACCTGTCCTGTGTGTAGATCGTATACAATACAGCAGTTGCATAAATCGTACGATGATTTGGTTATTCGAATTATCGCGTTGTAAGCACCACAAGATATTATTTAAATACCTAAGTCATAATCGCGTGAATTACCGTTTTAAATCAATAAATATTTCGTGAAATTCGTAGGGATTTTGTGAAAGCACGGCTAATTAGACAATGGTCCATAATCTTAAATTGGTATTATGTATAAGATAAAATTTTGTTAAGACAATATTTTGTTGTTTGCATATAAATAGTAAACGCAATGATTTCTTACCTCTTACACTCTTTTCACCTAATTCTAACAAGCATTAATTTCATCATCTCAGCCTATTGCAGTCCACTGCTGGACATAGGCCTCTCCCAACACGCGGCATAACATTCGATCCTCCGCCTTCTGCATCCAGTAATTTAAAAAACCAAAATACCCGACTGCCCAATAGTAGCCTTCGTCAGTAAATTTAAAGCTATTAATTCGAAGAATACACTAGTAAAAGATATATAGGCTTAGATATAGAGATTCGGTGATGAATACGAATGTAACACTATTTAGGTCACAAGAGACAAGTGGAGCCGCGGGCAATAAAAATCTCATCTGTTTTGACAGTTTACGTCCGCCATATTGGTTTTTTGTTGACGTCACATAGCCTATGACACTCGGGGGAAAAATACAAATCTAATGATACCTCACACTTTAAAATCGGCCAAGCCGTTTAGGCTATAGAAGGCCGCAATGGAACAGACATGCCCACATACATACATACATGCATACATACGCGTGAAATACATAATGCATAAATACCCTCCTTTTTTGCAGTAAAAAGTGTAGTAGATAAACATATTTTTAAAATATATAATAAAAAAAATAAAAACGTTGACACTCTGTTTGTAAATACGCTCTTAACCTTTTAGAAGAAAGGGAGGGACCATTTGACTAATATAGTGTCTTATCATAGACCAATAAAAAAGTTCCATTGGTGATTGGCTCCAAAAGTCTTCCGAGTATAATCCCGGCGAACTAGTCTGCGAGTTTCCTTCACATTTGTTACCCACAGGGACCACAGGGTTCTTAAACTATGGTCCGCGGACCATAGTTTAAGAACCACTGTTCTATACGGAGAATTTATCTGGGTATACATTTTGGATGTATACTATACGGGTGTCAATTGCTTATGAAATATTATGATTTTCAAAATTTGTATTTGGGCATCTAAATCCTACATCAGTCCCTATGAGGATTATGTTACAGAAACAATTGTGACAGAACGGGACAGAAGATCCTCACCAGGTACACCACTAAAACTGCTCAAGATGGCTGACATATTACTCTCAAATTGTGCAGCCGCCTCCTTGATGAATTCTTCACTCCACATGTTCTGTGGAACGTCAGCGGAGCCCTCGGGCTTCGCCTCCTCAGCCTTCTTCGTCATGTCTTGCAGAGCACCTGCAATTAACATTGAATACAAATTAACAATCCCCTCTCTGCAGAGCCTGCATGATTGAGGAGGAAACAGCAGCTCATGTGCTCCTACACTGCCCTGAAACCGTCACATACAGGGCTAAGTACTTCAACAACACAGGTACACTCCGACAGATCACCAGCAATATCAATAGACTGCTGGCGTTCTTCGGCGAGCTAGGGTGGATCGAGTGAGCTATCCACCCTCACGCAAAAACCGCGCCTTGACGTGGAGTTGCGGATAACAGCCCGCCAAGCCATACCATACCATACCAAATTAACAATCATAAAATTTTGTAGCATGGCAATATAGTTACACTATGGCGGTACAAAGTTCACCGGGTCAGTTAGTTTAGGTATTAGGTATAATAATTATGTTGTGTTGTATGTGTATGGTATTTTATGACTGGCCTGTTGGTCTACTGGGTAGTGACCCTGACGGCTAAGCCGGAGGTCGTGGGTTCGATCCCCACCCAGGACAAATTTTTGTGTGATGAGAAAGGTTTGTTCTGTGTCTGGGTGTAATTTATCTATAATATAATATGTATGTATTTACAAAAAAAAATGTATTTAAGTAGTATATCAGTTGTGGAGTACCCATAACACAACCAAATATAATTACTTACGTTGGGACTAAATGGCGCTGTGTGAATATGGTAGAATATTATTATTGTATCATTTTTCACATTACAATAAATTATAAACTATCTGGTGATTAGAACAATGGTATTTATTAAACATTTAGATGCTTCCTTAGCCGACTAATTGACTGAAAGACTGATTGGTCAACTTTAATGTAGATGACCAATCATACTTGGCAACTGTTGCAAAATTTTGTCTGGGTGTAATTTATCTATAATATAATATGTATGTATTTACAAAAAAAAATGTATTTAAGTAGTATATCAGTTGTGGAGTACCCATAACACAACCAAATATAATTACTTACGTTGGGACTAAATGGCGCTGTGTGAATATGGTAGAATATTATTATTGTATCATTTTTCACATTACAATAAATTATAAACTATCTGGTGATTAGAACAATGGTATTTATTAAACATTTAGATGCTTCCTTAGCCGACTAATTGACTGAAAGACTGATTGGTCAACTTTAATGTAGATGACCAATCATACTTGGCAACTGTTGCAAAATTTTGATACAATCCAAGAATGTTAACTGTTCACGCATGAACCAATCTAGAAGCGGCCCAGCTGTGCGGGAACTGCACTGCGAGGAGACAAGGAAGGGAGAGGGCAAGCGACGGCAGCTGTTGACAGAGTATTCCCATACAAATCGATCTATCAGCGCCAACGGTTGAGTTAACACAATTGTAAATTATTAAATCAAGTTCTTCTAATATACAATCAACATTATATATACAGTCCACACTAGTTTTATTCATATACCACTGCCAGGATCGAACATAACTGTGGGCAAATTTGTTTCGTGTATCTATAATGACTAGTGAAATTGTATTGGACATGCAATGTTAAGGTAAAGACATCTTTAATATCTAAATTATTAGACAACTATTACAAATGCAACTGACCTTGTATGTACATCATTTTTAAAAGTAAGTAAGTACTGGATTAATGAAATGTATTCCTTTATAAGATCTGTTACACAAACATTGATATTTTAAATCATATAAACAAAAATGCCAACTGAGTGTTATGCCGCCTATGTCCAGCAGTGGACAGCAATAGGCTAAGATCATGATGATGATGAAACAATATCTAATTGGGAACCGATCATCAGTATGAAGTAAACAGACCACTGTGTTTATAGACAACCGGTTAGGGTGTCGCAAAAAGGGTCCTCACACTTAGAAAAATATCGTCGCTTTTTATATGGAGTTGAAACAGAATAATTTTGATCGAATTTGTATTGATCGTTATGTTTCCGTTTCGGAGATATGAGGAAATTACTTTTTAGTTTATCCCGACTTGGATGGATTAAGCCAGAAGGCTAAGGCCATTGCCTTCGTGGTTATTTTTTTTTAAACCACCCAGATGTAGGAGCCCCGACATTTTTTTTAATTTTTCATGGGACCCTCTTTGCGACACCCTGACCGGAAAACCAAGCACCATTGTGTTTAGGGCTCCAGAGAAAGGAATCTGACTTATAAATCTTATTACATACATACAACACACATCAAAATGATGTGCTTCTTATCATGAATTTCATCATAATGCAGTTTATTTCTGAAGCACAGATAAGAAGCCTTGAAACCTATACACACAGCGACACATTTAATTTAGACCTCATTTTTAAACTGACCTCGGCAATTACATCTAGGTAACGTCCTTCGAAATAATTATTCATTAAAATTATTTACATTTTGAAATCATTAGAGGTTAAGTGTTGTGTAATACGACCATGATTAGATTTTTAGTAATTATGGCAACTTACTGTCTAATAAATCGTCCAACTCCGGATCGACATTAGCTTTGTCCACTTCCTTATTCTCAGACATGTTTAATTAGGTATAATAATAGGTATTTACAAAAAATATACTCGATTTAATGTTTTTTACTATTAAAATCTTATGACAATGACAATTGACAACAATGACATGTCATGTGGAGTGTTGCTATTTTCTTGTATTTTAGTTTTATTTTATGAAATTTTCCATGTTGGATTTAGCCCGTGATGTTTAGACTAGATAGTTTATTCGTATTATCCATATAGTCTAAGATCCCATTAAGGAATATATATCTTCATCTGTTATTTGATAGTGATATGAAATAAATGATAGATAATATTCACATTGTCTTATTGCAAATAGGTTGCCTAGTTAAGTCGCGCCCGTATAATATTTAATTCTTAATTTCCCTGGGTTCCCATACTTACCCAAAATTTTTTTTTCATCAAACCCATACGTGTGGGGTATCTATGGATAGGTCTTCAAAAATAATATTGAGGTTTCTAAGTTCATTTTTTTTTAAACTGAATAGTTTGCGCAGTAGACACTTCCTAAGTAGTAAAATGTATGCCCCCCCCCCCTGTAAATAGGCTTCCATTTGATATTTTTTTCGACTAAATAATTGATAAGAGCACTTTATGAAAAAAATAAAAGCCATACCTTTTATTTTTTTCATAAAGTGCTCTCAACTGCACTCTAATCTCATTCCACCATGCTGGAAATATCTTCAACAAAAAATTTTGCGCACGATGTTAATAATTTATCCGGGCGCGATTTAACTAGGCAACCTATTTGCAATAAGTCAATGTGAATATTATCAATCATTTATTTCTTATCACTAATAAATAACAGATGAGGGTAGGTATATATTCCTTAATGGGATCTTGTACTAATAGATTTAGTATATACGGTAGCGCGCGGATCCTAGGTCTATGGTATTATCTATAAAAAATCTATTATTTATTCTGTGATAACTAATAATGTTTATAATAATGTTTGAACATTCATACACAGTGCCATCTAGTCCCAAACTAAGGTAATGCTTGTAATATGGATACTAGATAACTGAATTAATACTTTAAATAACCTTTTTTTCGTAAACACAGACTTACATATTATAAATATATATTACACCCAGAAACATAACACACAAAATATAATTGTGCTCATCACACATTGATATATGTCCTGGGTGGGAATCGAACCCACAACATCTGTCTCGGTAATCACTAATCAGGGTGACTATCCACTAAACCACGGAGGCTTCATTAAAAAACGGTCTTTTGCTGCGGAACCCTACATTGAGCATGGTTCGATATGCTCTTAACTTCCGGTTGTTTATTTCAAGATAGAAACAACACGGAACCAAATTAACGTTTTGTTATTGCACCGTTATAGTTTAAAAATATTCAAACAATTTTAAGTTATTTTAAAGTTCCAAAAAACAAACTTATATTTCTCAATTTGAACATAATTATAAGGTAGGTACTTAGTTAATTAATTTAACAAAAAAAATTAAGTGTGTTTTACTTTAGCAAATTGCGTTATTTTGAAACACTGGCACATTTTTAATAATTTTGATTAAAATTTGACAATAATTTGAAAAATAAATATAAAAATCAAAGTCAATCGAGTTATCCATGCCTCATGTGGGCTCGTAATAGAATGTGGTGATTTATATAAAAAAATATTAATGAAGCAAAAAAAAAACTAAAAAAAACTAAAGGTAAATGTATTTTTTATTGTCGTAATTAAATTATATTTTTTTTTATGTATTTATGAGGTACCATTGAAACTTCTTTTGGACTTCAAGTCGCAGTTTATACGCGCCTTGAGTTATGAACTAGGATATAAATGCACATCTACACATCACATTTTGATCTATCCTCTGACAATAAATTAAAAATTAAGGTTTCTTAAGGGTCGGCAACGCGCTCGTGATGCCCTGGTGTTGCAGGCGCCCATAGGCTACGGTAACCGCTTATCATCAGGCGGACCGTACGTCTGTTTGCCACCGTCGTGGTATAGGTAGTTAGAATCTAAAGGTTGTTAGTAACGGCCTGGGAGATCGCTGATCAACAGTATTATTATATCTACAGAGCTGGAAGCGCAGAACGCGCGGGCTATTAAACTTTCTACGCATTACGTGGTCTGCAGTCTAATTTGGACAATTTGGTATGACGGGATTTTCTCCCCTTCATCATCATATCAGGCCAACAACGTTCACAGCTAGACGTAGGCCTCACCTAATTTACGCCACTGTGAACGGTCCTGTGCTGCCAGCAATCAACGGCCGCCCACAACCTTCGCCGTTTTCGTACCATCTGGTGGGCCTTCCCCTTAACAGAATTGTAATTTTTAAAATTAACTCTATAACTGTGTATTGTATTACCTACAGAAACGACAAACTGTCGAACTACATGAAAATTTTATTCAGAGATAGAACTGATTGAAGCTGATTTAGTCTTCGCTCAACATGCCAAACAAAAAGTAAGTTTAATTTTTTTTTCAATTTAAAGCTTATCTGTCTCTTTTCCACATGTGGCGACATCTATCCGATTATTAAATGAATGTCTAGTAACCGATTCCTACGCCACGAATGAAGGCAAAAATCATTTTTTGGTTTCAGGGCTGGTGCTGGTGGCGACGCCGATAAAAAGGAAAGTTAGTTATTAATGTTTTTAAACTATTTATATGTAAAATATTTAATGTATACAATTTTACTTTCTTATTAAGGTTCCGTAGCTAAAATGGCAAAAATGGAATCCTTATAGTTTCGTCAAATCCATCTGTCCGTACGTGTGTTACAGGTATTTTACTCAATGTATTATTATTGATGAAATTTAGAGAATAGGTGTCTTATGTAGGCCGGTACTAGGTTTGGAAGTTAAATAATTCAAATTCAAATTTTTAAGGGGGGCAGGCACCCCTTAAACATATTATTTTACTAGCAAACCTGGCAGCCAACACAAGACAGCTATTCTTCAAATTTCATTAGCAGTTTTTGAGTAAAATCGTAGATCTATTAATTATTCTGTGGAAAAATGCCTGTGACATACAGACGGACGGGGAGACACGACGAAACTAAAATGCTAAACAAGTAATGGAAAAATTCAAACCCACGACGGGACTGGAACCCGCGACCCTGCCATTCCGTGTGCAGTGCTCTACCTACTGAGCTGCGCGGGAAGTCCAGTCGTGGGTTTGGATATTTCCATTACTTATTTTGCATTTATATAATAAATATAATTAAAATTTAATAACCCGACAGACAAACCTGAAAGACCGTAAAATTATTATACCTGATTAAATTTAAATACATAACATATGTAAGTATATATTTGTAATCTCCATTTGATTCTCTTTATTTTGTTACACAACTCGATAGGTTTGGTTAAAAAATAAATTGAACTTCTTACAATTTGGCGGCAAGCCCGCCGTTTAAGTCTTTTTATTTTTAAAACCTATTAAGGACACTTGGATTTTCTAGACGAATCTAACGATACCCTAATTGTTAACATCGATCCAGCCGTTTGGAAGATACGTGGGAATAAAGAAATTTACAAACATACAAGATACGCGCGAAAAACAACACCCGTCCTGACAGTCGGGTAAAAAAAGAAACTATAAGGATTCCGTTTTTGCAATTTTTGCTACGAAACCATAAGATTTAAGCAAAGCAAATAAAATTTCTTATGTATAATGTTAATGTAAGTAATTGTTTTCTCAGTTGATGCACACGACGAAAAAACTGACAAAAGCAAAACAGGGAAGTCCACGAGAAATATACCCAACACAGATGATGATTTGGAAGATGTTCCCAAGACGCACTCACAATTAGATAGAGAGTGAGTTTCGTATCTTTTATTAAGAGGGTTCACACAGAGGAATGGCGACGTAGCAATTTAGTGCCATATTTCTTGGTTTTATAATAATAATAATATTCTACCACATTCACACAGCGCCATCTAGGCCCAAAGTAAGCAATTATATTTTCTTGTGTTATGGGTACTAAACAACTGATATACTACTTAAATGCATTTTTTGTTTGTAAATACATACATATTATAGATAAATTACACCCAGACACAGAACAAACCTCTATGCTCATCGCACGAAGATTTGTCCTGGGTGGGGATCGAACCCACGACCTCCGGCTTAGCAGTCAGGGTCACTAACCACTAGACCAACAGGTTTTCGATTTTTATTATTTCATTGGAGCTATATTTAAAAAATATGATTGTAACACTTTTTAGGATTAAGTGAAAGGTGTGTAAAAGATCTGAAATCATTGCGTTTACAGTGACTTGTTAGTGAGTTTGACTGTCACCGTGGCGCAGTGGTTAAGGTGGTCGCCTCGCCACTACATCACCGTGCTGGGTGACGTAGGTTCGATTCCCACACGAGACAAATATTTGTGTGATTCATTGATATTTATTTCTAGTCTGGGTGTACTTTGTGTCCGTTAGTTTCATGTTTGTAAAGCTCCCCGCGACACAGGGCTTGTTCCCTAGTGCGGGCGTTGTCTTTTTAAAAAACAAAAAAAAAAAACAGTTCTATTTATATGCAAATAACACATTGGAACTTTCAGGGCGTTATTTTTCATAGTAAAATACCTGTAGATAAGCATTATTACGGATAATACCTACTTTTTAAAACCAGTTTACGTAATCCTAAACAATGTACTGAAAACATTTAAAAAAAATAGCTCCGAATAAATTATAAGAATTATAAAAACATGAAATATGACACTAAATTGCGACTTTGCCATTCCTCTGTGTGAACCCTCTTAATCTCCAACGAAAAAAGAGGCCAGTTATAAGTTTGACGAGTGTGTGTCTGTGGCATCGTAGCTCATAACGAATAGACCGATTTGGATGCGAATTGTTTGTTCGAAAGGTGATGTGAGTTTTTAGAATACAACGTGGGGGGCAAACGTACAATTAACGGAAACAAAGTACACCCCGCTACGCCACAGTGACTCCAATTTTTTTTCCATCGCTCTTTTGGTCACTTGTAGCTTATATGTATTACTAGCTTCCGCCCGCTGCTTCGCCCGCGTGGTATGTATTTTATACTAAACCTTCCTCTTGAATCAGTCTATCTATTAAAAAAAACCGCATCAAAATCCGTTGCGTAGTTTTTAAGATTTAAGCATACAAGGGATATAGGGACAGAGAAAGCGACTTTGTTTTATACTTGATGCCTTTCGTGGTCAACCAAATTTCATTTTTTATTTAGGCTCACCTACTGCTGTGCTAAGTTGAGTACTTTAGGTGAAATACCTCGAATTTTGAGGTGTTATTGTTAGTGACCAGCATGCAAAACATGTGGATTTCACTTTGTGGAATTTATATGTTCTAGTCAAGTGACTTACCATCTGCTAACGGTGAAGGAAAACATTGTGAGGAAACCCACATACCCTAGAAGAAATTTTAAGTGTATATGTCGGTTCCACCAACCCGCACTAGGCCAGCATCTGTGGATTATGGCCTAAACCCTCTCAGCTCTCTAGATAGAGGAGAGGATACCCGAGCCCAGCAGTGGGACAGATATTTATTACCATGTACGATTGCAGAGCGGCACAGATTAGAGCTGATATGAGGCGGGCGAAGTTCAAGCGACGCTGGCCGGAAGTCACGCCGGTGAAGCTGAGGACCGTCCCCTGGAATCCACCTTCTCCACCGAGGAAACCGCCGCCTATTGTAAGTCTTAACCTTCTTTAAGACTTACTCTCTACAATTTGACTTAACGATTACTACAATGTGATAACCGGGACCCGTTGGTCCTGGTTATCTTTGGGTCCTGGTTTGCTTTACGTGTCTTCCGATTCGAAACGATCAAAAATGAAATTGTCACAAACGGTCACCCATCACGGACTGACCTTGGCGATAGTTGCTTAACCTGTAGGGTCGTAATGAACATATCAGTAGGTACTAAATGCAGTGTCTTAATTATTATTATTAACTAGTTGAGATATTTCAAACCTAATTAGAGCTAACTTACTGGCATCAGGAAATAGAGTTACCTACACTGCAGACCAAAAAGTGGATACCTCCTCAATATAGGAAGAGGCGAAGGCGAAGACCTAGGAGATTAAGGATCCCTCCGGAGAAGATGATGCAACCGTTACAGATTCACAAATTAAATAAGGTATTTTTTTAAACTCACTTTTATTAACTTTGATTATCTTCGTCATATCAACCTATGACGTCCATTGCTGGACATGAAAATCACTTATTTTTGTGCAGAACAATAATAAACATAGGTTCACATGGCACGCTTGCCTTTGTCGATTATTGCCGATGTTGGCGTTAAAATAGTTAAACGTGTTTCCGAGATCGGTAGTGGACATGACGTTATTGGACAAAATGAGATTTTTTTTTCCGTTTTTGTTCCATAGAATTACATACTAGCTCTTCGCCGGACTACCGCCATAGAACAAAATGGGAATCATTAGTTTCCCAAAATCACACAAGTGACACTATAAATAATTATTTTCTAGTGGTCAGTGGATAAGCGGTTAAAGAGGTCTCATTTTCTTTGTTCCATAAAACAATTTGAGAAATATAAGTAGGTATTACATGTTCTATAGTACATAATAGGAAAAAATGTCTCATTTTATCCAATGACGTCATGTTCCATAGAACAAATCGGAACAACCGTCCGAGATGATTAATGATTAATTTAATAATATTATAATGTTCGGGATATATACCATGTTCTTTATTGGTATTCCGTTTCCGATATTTCGGTACTGTTGCAAGCGCCTGTCAACTGAAGTATTTTGCGTGTGTATTTAGAATTATTCGAGCAAACGAAACGGTCTACCCACTTTCTTATTCTTACTCGTCTCTTGGTTGAGTGCTGCTGGCCGCGTCAACCATGTTTGTCAACTGAAATTCAGCTCTGCGTATTCTTTGCCCAGCCCACGCTGAGCTTATTTCGTATATGGCTTGCAGAGCAGCATATCCTGCATATCATGATTAACTTTTTCACACATTTATTTAATTACAAGCTGAACCGCCCAACTCCTTACCGCCATTTTTTATTATTCGTGATAATGTTCCATTTTCAAATGTTTATAGAATGGAGTTTTTAAAACCTAAAATTTTTAATTTTATACTCAATGATTTGTATAATTTCTTACATACATGCCTTGCGTCGACAATAGCAAATACAACAAAAAATTAGCCAAATCGGTCGAGCCGTTCTCACGTGAAACCATCACATACTTTTAGGCGATCCATTTTTATTAAAATAGATTTAATTTTTTTTATGTTCTTTTTATATATAAGTACTTTGTAGTTTTTTATTTATTTATTTTTTCTTCTCATTTAGTGTGTAAGTTGTTTTTGTAGACCCTAAGCTGAATTTTCTTTCTTTCTTCCTTTCCATTCTAGATCTGGCACAACTTCAAATTAGTAGATACAAACAAAATGATGTTGGCTGGTAGCATAGCCTGTAACACTAAGAAGTATTCGGCGACGAATTGTGGCGCTCAGACCGCGTGTATAGCCGTCATGGCCCGAGCACTCCTCGATGAGAAAACCCCGGCAGAGCTGACCACGTTCGATGTAGACGACCTGATTGACAATGGAGATAGACACTTCAAATATTGCAGGAACCAACTTAAATGTTATAAAGGTGAGAATGATGACAGACATGGTAGACACAGGGGTTAAGGTGGATGTTTGACACTCAAACGCCTCCTCCATACATTTGTACAGGCCTAAGTGACGGATTAAAAATATGTCACTACCCCATCTCAACCCGCGGGTGTCGCAAAAGGCGACTCAGGGACCTTATGCAGACAAGAACAAAGGAAAGTTTGAAACAAACCCTATACTGACCCGTCTGGCCAGCGTGGTATAGGCTGAATACCCTCCAAAATGTTTGTGAGGAGACCCGTGTTCAGCAGTGGGAATGTTAAAATGATGACTTAATGGGTTGCTGATGAGGACACCATGTCCTCATCAGCAACCCATTAAGTCCCACTGCTGGGCTCGGGTCTCCTCTCCTCTAACTAGAGAGCTGACAGGGTTTAGTGCGGGTTGGTGGATCAGACGTACTCATAGAATTTCTTCTAGGGTATGTGAGTTTCCTCACGATGTTTTCCTTGATGGTGTCCTAATAAATAAATAAAAAATCAATAATTTTAATCATAATTTCATAATTATCGTATTATGTTGACCAGGCAATCCAAAACTGCAGTTGAATCAGATACCTACCTCGTTCTTCCTCCACGACAATCAATATACGTTTAAAGTGGACCCAGTGGACCAAGGTATTCTGATGAAGCCGCCTGACGACCTATCTCCTACACCGGACCTTATGAAGTGAGTGGTTTCGTTTAAGACCTAATAATTATACGACTGGTCTGTTGGTCTAGTGGTTAGTGACCCTGACTGCTAAGCCGGAGGTCGTGGGTTCGATCCCCACCCAGGACAAATCTTTGTGTGATGAGCATAAAAGTTTGTTCTGTGTCTGGGTGTAATTTATCTATAATATGTATGTATTTACAAAAAAAAATGTATTTAAGTAGTATATCAGTTGTTTAGTACCCATAACACAAGCAAATATAATAACTTACTTTGGGACTAGATGGCGCTGTGTGAATGTGGTAGAATATTATGTTATTATTACTTTATAACTACGTCATAAAATATTTTAAGGTATAGAAACAATTATTTGCAATCCACCGAGTCAATCTACTTTTAAATACAGTATGAGGTAGGTCTTTAAATGTATTTGGTAACTTATTATACACATCTATAGCTTTGACATAAACATTTTTCTCATATATTACTTAGACTACAATAACTGCTGACTTCGCTTCGTAGAATAAAAAACCGCTTACGACGAAGTCGCGGTCAATTCACTTAACGCTTAAATTCGCCGCAGGCAGATAAGTACTATATAGCCTATATGAATCTTACTTGGCAGATTTTTGACGTATTTTTCAGATAAGATCTGTCAAAAAAGTTTCAGGTAGGTAGTTTAGACACTTATTCGAAGGTGGAGACCCTTACAATAATTTCAACAGAGATATTTCTACGCTACTATAGTCAATAATAATAATAGTTAATGGAATGTTTCTCCATTTATTCACCACCAGGCTGATGGAGAAGCGCGCCGGCTCCACCTACATGAACCTTCTGTCCGTGGGGGACACGAAGCACTTCCTCATCTGGGGCCACCCCCCCGCGCCTGATTCTGGCAGTAACTGCAAGACTGTCTGCTACATCTTTGAACCTCACATGCTCAATGAAGTGGGCATCTCTGAGAAACAGTAAGATTTTTGTGTTTGATTGTGGAAAAAATATTTATTTAAAATGAGGTGAACTAAATCCAATATTCTAAAGGTAATAGTTATTTAAAGAGACTGCAAAAAAAATAAGTAATAACTATATCTACATGATGTGTTTTAAAATCTGGTTTTGCCAGAAATTATATAAATCTACTTACTTTATATGTAAAAAAATCATCAAATCAGCACTAAATTGCGAGCCATTTTGCAGCGTTGATTTGCCCAGCGCATCTTTGGTGGAAACAGTGTGGATAGACGAGAATATTCGAGGCGTGAATTGAAATATTTGTTTGTGTAAAAATTAACCGTATTGCTTCCTATATAGAGTATAATTTACTTTGCAACAGAAACACGCTTCTCGCGAGAGGCTTATTGTTGTTCGTTGCTACTTATTACCGTGTACAAGCCTTTTCTACTAGAGGTCGGCGGTCACGCGCGAGCTCACGATGGCTATTTTTAAGTGGAAAAGGTTCAATGCGATTTCAATTCTCTTCCTCGTCTCGTCGATTTTCAATGTGAGCGTAGTCCCTAGTTATTTCTAGTCAATTATAAAATATTTCATGTCATCATCACAGACAGCTCCTGGGCTGTTGCGGCGCGTCGTTCAAGGCGGGCTGTTGTCAAGTCATGAAGCCCGGCACCGGCGCCTTCCTCCGTTACGCAGGCATTTCATCTTTCGTGGTTGACTTTCTCAACAACCACGGGGACATGGAGAACCCCTCGAAGAAACCTAAACCACCTATCACCATCAGTAACATCGAAGTAAGTTATTTTGTATTTTTTGGAGTGGTAAACGAAACCGTCTTTTCAGGGTTCCGTAGCCATAATGGCAAAAACGTAACCCTTATGCATGTCAGCTTATCAGCCCAATAACGTCCACTGTACTAAATTCAAATTCAAATTCAAAAAAAATAACCGCCCTGCGTGTACTAAATTCAAATGGTAATATTTACTAATTTTTACGTTTACCAACTCGTATTGGTAACAAAGATTAACCAGTATTCGGACTTTTACAGTAACACATATTTTTTTTTTTTTTTAATCTGACGCCACCGACCATGAACAATGTCGGCGTAATTTTATTATTTATGTATTTAGAAATATATATATAAGGTAAGTTTATCAGTTGTCTATATTCCATAACACAAGCTTATATGAGCTTGCTTGAGCTAGATGGCGCTGTGTGCAAATATCCCAAATATTTATTTATTTATAACAGATAGTACAAAAAGTTCCACTGATCCGCGCGCCTACCTATCAACTGGACTTGAAAGCGCTGTCAGCGCACTGTGAGGACGAGTGGAATAACAGGAACATCAACGCCTTGCTGGACAAGAAGATATATGAGGTAAGGCATGAGAAGAGCTTACGGGACAATTCCATATATCCATCTACGATTCCAAGTTTCACAAGATGAATCCTGCCTAACGCCGAGTTATAAAGATCAGACACCCGACTCATTATTTAAATGTAATGGTGTCAGTAAATCGGGGAAAACGCTGTCACCTAGCCTGAGTTTGTTGCCAAGTTCTTCTCAGAGCCCAAACTTTGTCAGTGAACTGGCCTTGGCAAGATTGCTGACAACTTTTTAGCTTTGTATGACGTTCATTAGTATCATGTATTTGATCTATAAAAAGGTTATGACTACCTGCAACACAGTTTTTGCTAATGCAGGCATTAGGGGATTCTTAGGTTCAGTACCTAAGTAAAATGATGTCAATAAAGAATTTGAATTTGACTCCAGTCGAACGACTTACCAAACGTTGTCGCTCAAGTTCTATCGACGAATTAGATACGACGCGAATACGAAAATTGTTTCAACGACATAGTTAGTCGCTACCACAACGTGGTAATAATCGAAATAAAGACGGATGAAGTCGCTGGCAATAGTTAGCAGCTATGTTTGGTCCCATGAAATAGGGGGCGAGCCTATTGTCATCAACCGGGAGCATTTGTTTACCAAACTCCGGGAAAATCTCAATACTGGAATTTCATGTTAGAAAAGCAATTGAACCCGGGACCTCTTGCACAGCAGTCGTATACACTTCCCGCTGCGCCTAGAAACTGTCTCACTCTCTAATGTAAATTTTTTTTTTAAAGTCAACGCCTGCACACAAGCCCTGTGTCGCGGGAAGCTTTACAAAGATGCATCTAACGGACACAAAGTACACTCATACTTGAAACAAATATCTATGGATCATACAAATATTTGTCTCGTGTGGGAATCGAACCCACGACACCCAGTACGGTGGTGCAGTGGCGAGGTAACCACATTAACCACTGTGCCACAGCAATAGTCATCAAGTTGATGGTGTTATGGACAAAGACTATGGAGTAGAAAGGTTATTTCATCAGCAACCCATTAAGTCCCACTGCTGGATTCGGGTCTCCTATCCTCTAACGAGAGAACTGAGAGGGTTTAGGCCATAATCCACTCACGCTGGCCTAGTGCGGGTTGGTGGATCAGACATACTCATTGAATTTCTTCAAGTGTATGAGTGTTTCCTCACGATGTTTTCCTTCACCATTAGCAGATGGTAAGTCACTTGACTAGTACATATAAATTCCACAAAGTGAACCACATTGGTACTGCCGGTCGGAATCGAACTCGGACCGCGTGATTTGCACGCCGGTCACCTATCCATTCAGCCACCATCGCTTCTAGAATCGCCTCGAAAGTATATTTAAGCTGTTATTATTGTAAAGTGAAATTTAAAGCCTTCCTGTTCCAGGGAAAATACCCGCTGGCATCACTGAGTATGACCAGTCTTGCCACATCACGAGCCAACCGGAGGAATAAAGTGCAAGCCTTCTATCAGAGCAAACAAAAAGAGGTAAGGAAAGAGCTAGTTAGACCATCATCACGTCAGCCCAACGACGCGACATCCACAGCAATGAGACGATGCATGACACAATGAAGACGCCTCAAATGGAAAGCTCAGCGTAGGACGACTAAACTATCATCATTTCAACCCATAAACGTCCCACTGCTGGGCACAGGTCTCTTCCAAAGAATGTAGACGGAATTAAGCCTATTATACCACTGGCAAGACGGGTTGCTACAGGGTTATACGATTAAATAATAAAAATTGAAAACCACAAAATCTGACACTAAATTGCGACGTTACCGTTGTTAAAATCCAATTTGTGAGCATTTTCAACAAATTTGGCCCGAGTATTGTTAATTGCAGGTGTAATTCAACTCTGCCTTTATCTTCGAAGATTGTTTAATAATACCTATATTATGTAATTTGTATAACTTTTAGGAGCCACCTCCTGTGTTGCCTGTAATGCCAGAGAAGGCGCCTCCTAACCCCACCATCGAGCAAATAATGAGCCAAAGAGGAGAGAACTTCTTCCTCTATTGTCCTAGTTTGGAAGCACATACATATGGCAGGTAATGGAAGGTTCTATAATTATCATCATCAAACTGGTCAAGTATGTGTGATAACTAGTATCAGTAAGTTATTGCGTGCTATAAATGTGGGTAGACAATCCGTGGATTTTCTATTTTCAACGGAAAGGTTTGTTGTGGTGATTATTATTCACTAATGTTATATAGTGATGTCTTAGGAAGAGGCTAGCATCTAATACAGGCTCGGCCTAGTTTAGATGCTAGTGTGTCATAAATAAATACTTAATGTAGATTATGGTCACAAAATATAAAAACAATAAAAAATAAATAACCAAATACTCTATCTATAAAAAAATATATTGTTTGTTACAGAGACGACTTTGTGCCTCTCCCGAAGTCGGAGACTGTCCTCCACAGTCCAGTAGACATGGCAACCAAGAGTTTCCGCTCTCAGTACAAGCAGCTGGACGCTATGAAGTGGATCCTGAGAGGAACCAGACACATGGCCAGTTACAGGTTACTCCAATCTTATTATTTAAACGGTCTGCTCCACCATTGACTTCACAGTAAAATGGCGTCCAATATAGAGCTCAAAAAGACGTCAATTGTCTCACAATTATTTCGCTGTCGTGATGTGCGAGCTTCAAAAAGTTTTACATAAGTAATGTTTTTTAAAAAGCAAGTTTAATGTGTATTAAATTAGACTGGTTTTACAAAAACAATTTTGTTAAAATATTTTCGAGGTGTCTGAGGTCTTGGCTGTTTTTCTATGTACAGTACATATTTTTATCATCATTCATCATCATCATCATCATCATCATCATCGTCTTATCAACCTAACCAAGTCCACTTTACTTAACATAGGCCTCACCTAATTTCCGCCACTGCGAGCTATTTTGTGCCGTGCATCTATCATCATTACACGGACTGTATGTTTAAAAGAGCTTGTTTAATGTTTAGTGAACTGGAGGTGTTTTGGTTCTGTACCTTTCTGTGATATTTCAAACTGTAACCAATTAAAATTATAACAACTATGGTGATTAAAAAGAGTGGCCTGAGTTTCTTGTCAAGATCTTCTCAGAGCTCAACCTTGTCAGTGAACTGGCCTTAGGCAAATTTACTGACACCTTTTTTTGGCTTTGTATGACGTTCATAAGTATCATGTATGTGATCCAAATGAATAAAAAGATTTGACTTTGACTTTGAACCAAAAGCCCTCTTTGTTTTAATGTTATTATTTTGTGATTGTGTGTGATAGATACCAGACGTTCAAGTGGTACACGGGCATCGCGTGTTGTCTGTCCGCTATAGCGATGTTACAGCGGTACAGGAGCTGCGCATGGAACGAGGACATCGTCGACGAAACACTCGACTCGGGATATAACTTGTTCAGGGTTAGTTTTATTCTTATAATGGTGGGCAACTTGGCATACACGTAAGGTTATGTATGACGGTTTTTGGCATTTAGTCAACGTCATAAGGGACACATATCTGTCACTTAGAACCATCATTTATAGAATGAGAAAGAGAGAGGTAGTTAGTGCAAAAGGACGCGGCGGAATCGACGGTGCACAATGCGCTCCGCTCTCTCTATCTCACTCTGGTAAATGACGATTCTAAGTGACAGAAAGCGATAGAGGTGTAGGAAAATGCGGTTGCGGTGCAACCCCAAGGTGGTAATATAACAAAACAAATATTGTGTGATTAATAAGTATAGGTGTTGCAAAACTTCCGGATTGCTCTGAAGTTGCATCTCGCTTCTGTTTAACGTAGTAAATGAACTTGGTTCCCATGTATTCGGGTCCGTTCGTATCGCGGGACTACAGCCCAAGCGTTTCTGAATACAAAGAACCGCTTTCAATCCACACGCTTTCACAAAGCGAACTAGACATTTTGCGAGACCCGGGATTCATTAAGACTTTAATTTATATAAATACACGGTAATATAGGTACAGCAATAACACACACAAACTTTCACAAAGAGGCTGAATAATTATTCGGTAATACATGAAATACATGAATTGCATCCTTACGCTTTGGGAGCCGGAAGGGAAGAGAGGGATGAGCGAGCTAATTAGTTAGTCGTGCCGGAAGGCGGCGCTCACGTCGCGCACGTGTTACGTTCGGAAACGTTAGACGTTTATATTTCGAGTATACTTTTTGTCCGTTAATTGAATGTTTGTCTAGTGTATTAGACACAGGACTTGGTCCATGCGAGCATACTAATGACGATTATAAATAAAATTGAATTTATGTTCAGGAATCCCTGATGATTAAGGGCGGCGGCATCCGTCGGTTGGTGCTCGCAGAACACAAGGAGAACTTCAAGATGCGAGAACGAGACTACAAGTATAAGGTAAAAGTGCTCCAAGATACCATTAGTTAATCATCATCATCATCATTTCAATCTATAAATATCCCACTGCTGGGCACGGGTCTCCTCCGAAGATTTTGGAGGGAATTGGGAAAGGGATTAGACTGGCCTGTTAGTCTAGTGGTTAGTGATCCTGATTGCTAAGCCGGATGTCGTGGGTTCGAACCCCACCCAGGACAAATCTTGATGTGATGAGCATGAGGATTTATTCTGTGTCTGTGTATGTATTTACAAAAAAAAATATTTAAGTAGTATATCAGTTGTTTAGTACCCATAACACAAGCAAATATAATTGCTTAATTTGGGACTAGATGGCGCTGTGTGATAAATATTATATTATAATTAAGCCTATTACCACGCTGGCCAGACAGATTGGTATTGGGTTTGTTTTGAGTTTTCATAACCAACTGTTCTAAAATAACTAGGTAAGTAATGAAGTCAATTTGTTGTACAGAGCCGATATCTCACTATTTGGGGCAAGCTGATATCTTTCAACCCGAAGGTGTTTGATGTTTGCAAAGCTGTCGAGACATTCTTCAAACAGTCCGACTCTGGGATCTTACAGGTTTGTCAAAAATCCTTTTTTACGACAGCCTCGTTTTTTTGTTTAGTTATGAGTTTTTTGTTATTATCTGATTAATTACTATCTAGCATTGGTTTTCTATTTTCTATTTCTCCAACGTGACTCTATCCTGAAGATTTATTTGAGTTACTATTGTTTACAATGACACAAAATATATCAACATGAATATGGTATAGAGGAAAGATATGTATTTTTGTATGTAACGAATAAAGTTAAAAATTACTGGACCGATCAAAAAAAAATTGCCGTTAGAAAGCTACAATATAAGTAACATAGGCTATATAACACCACACTATGGCCAATAGGAGCTGAGCAGTGGCTGAATAAAGAACGACGGGAACGAAGTCCCATACGACTTCTAGTCTATACTAAAATTATAAAGCTGAAGAGTTTGTATGGTTAAAATCACTAATCACAGGAGCTACTGATTTAAAAAACCAATTTAGTGTTGGATAGCCCATTTATCGAGGAAGGCAGTAGGCATCACGCTATGATGATTAGGAACTCAGCAGTGTCCAAATAAAGACCAATTGACTGGCCTGTTGGTCTAGTGGTTAGTGACCCTGACTGCTAAGCCGGAGGTCGTGGGTTCGATCCCCATCCAGGACAAATCTTTGTGTGATGAGCATAAAGGTTTGTTCTGTGTCTGGGTGTAATTTATCTATATGTATGTGCAAAAAAAAAAAATTAAGTAGTATATCAGTTGTTTAGTAACCATAACACAAGCAAATATAATTGCTTACTTTGGGACTAGATGGCGCTGTGTGAATGTGGTAGAATATTATTATTATTATATTATATTGTACATTAATGAAATAGATTCCGGGTGAGTTGGAATTAGCGATATGGTACGAGGGGGGCAAGTACTACGTGTATCACCCATGGCCCGCGGACGCGTATGGGAACAGGGTGAGTGGTATATTGAATAAAATACTTTTTTTTAAATTTTTTGTCAGTCTGTCTCTTTGTACCGGCTAATCTCTGGAACGGCTGGATCGATTTCAACGGGTCTTTTACTGGCGGATAGCTAATGTCACAAGGCTCTTTAATGACTCAGACTACTTTGATTTTGGAAAAATATAAATATATAAGTGTATCGTAAAAAAAAAATCCATGAATGCGGGATTAGTTGTCCACGCGAACGAAGTCGCGGAAAGAGCTGGTTATATTATATATAGTTAGGCACTCCCATAGTTGGAACTTATAATAATAACAATTTTTGTCTGTCCATCTGTCTGTATGTTTGAGGTAAACGACAGAACTGATTTCGACGGGACTTATTGGCGGATAGCTAATGCCTTTGAATATTAAGGTTTAAAAAAAATAAAAAGAGTGGCCTGAGTTTGTTGCCAAGTTCTTCTCAGAGCTCAACCTTGTCAGTGCACTGGCCGTAGGCAAATTTGCTGACACATTTTTTTGGCTTTGTATGACGTTCATAAGTATTATGTATTTCATCAGCAACCCATTTATGTCCCTCTGCTGGGATCGGGTCTCCTCCCCTCTATCTAGAGAGCTTATATACTCTTAGAATTACTTCTAGGATATGTGGGTTTTCTCACGATGTTTTCCTTCATCGTCAGCAGATGGTAAGTCACATGACTAGTACATATAAATTCCACAAAGTGAAATCCACATTGGTACTGCTGGTCGGGATCGAACTCGAACCGCGTGTTTAGCACGCCGGTCACTTAAGCATGTATTTGATCTATATGAAATAAAGATTATAACTATGACTAAATTATATTAGCGTTCAGTTAGTTTTACATGTGAACGAAGTCGCGAACACAGCTGGTCAACAATAGCTCTGTCACGCAGGTAAGCCTCTACTCCGGTGGGAAGGCTTGCGTGTTGGTCTTCAGTCGCATCAGTCACTTTTGTGATTACTTCCTGGAGAGCTGCGTGGACATGAGAAAGAAGCCGTTCAGCATCTCTGACGTGGTCGTCATGGAGAGACTCAAGCAGTTGCCGGAGCCCATCAACAAGTTGCAACGTAAGGGTTGGACCAAACTGCACGGAATTGCAATTTCCTATGCTTCTATCCTCTTCTGTCAATTAAAACCGTCATTTACAAGAGGGAGAAAGAGAGCGGGAGTGCGATCGCACGCAGCAGAATTGACGATGCAGTCGGCTGTCACTCTATCTCGCTCTACTTAATGAAGGTTCTAATTGACAGAAAAGGATAGAAACATAGGAAATTGCAATTCTATGCGGCTAGATGTAGTTGTAATTAAACTTATTGAGAAAAAAATACGAGAAAAATTTGATTGGCAATTTAATGTAGTAAAACTGTGTTTTGACTGGCCTGTTGGTCTAGTGGTAAGTGACCCTAACTGCTAAGCCGAACGTCGTGGGTTCGATCCCCACCCAGGACAAATCTTTGTGTGATGAGCATAAAGGTTTGTTCTGTGTCTGGGTGTAATTTATCTATAATATGTATGTATTTACAAAAAAAAAATGTATTTAAGTAGTATATCAGTTGTTTAGTACCCATAACACAAGCAAATATAATTGCTTACTTTGGGACTAGATGGCGCTGTGTGCATGTGGTAGAATATTATATTATTATTATTATTAAAATGATAAAATGAATTGTTACTGTGTGTTAGGATTTCGGATCAGGTTCGGAATAATGAGGCTACAGTCTAGCCATCAAGTTTCGTCTGTTTCCCACTGGCGTCTTGTTATTCATCATGTCAACCCATAAACGTCCAACTGCTGGTCACGGGTCACCTTCAAAGAATGTGGAGGGAATTTAGCCTACTATACCACGCTGGCCAGACGGGTTGGAATAGGGTTTGTTTCGAATTTTCCTTTTCTTGCAGTGCTCTTGTCTGCATAAGGGGTTGAGAAATGATGTATTCTTAATCCGTCACAACACGGACTCGTTGTGTTATTAAAAAGTTATAATATCCACAGCGGTGGCAACAAATCGCTGGATAATCCGCGGTAGTTTTCACGAAGCTGACGAGCGTTTTCCTGAGGAACACCGCGGGAAACAAGCAACACCCGCGGCCATCACGGCGCTGGCTCTTTCAACCGTCGTGGACCCAGCTGACTGGACATCTGAAGATATTGACGAAGTAGGATATATTTCATTTGTAGATCATTTTGCGATTTTCAACTCCTCCATTTACTTCTGATTAATTTCGTTCCAAGGCAGTAGGCATTCCCTGGGACTCCCAAGCGTCAAAACTTGGTGTTCGCAAGGGACATCCCTGCCAATCCTGGCTCACAGGAGTTGCAGTGGTGGGCATGAGGGTGGGATCCCGTATTCAGTTATATTAATTTAAATAATCTTTAAATAAGAGTACGGTACTAGTGAGAGCCGAGCGCCTCTACGATTTCGGCCGCATGCTCTCTTTCTCACTCCAGTAAATGTTGGTTCTAAGTGACAGAAAGAGATAAAAACACAACACAAACAAGGATAGAAACATGGGAAAGTGAGGTTGGGCTAGATGTGGCCCAAACCTTTTGATAATATAATTGCTACAGCCTGTCAAATTAATTGTTAAGAATTTTGAACCATGTCCCACTTGTTATAAAGATGTGATTTCCCCATAACCAAAAATCTAAATCAGTGGGTCTTAACCTATGGTCTGCGGATCACTGGTCCATTAGGGTAACAAAAGTTGTCTGCGAAGCGAACCCACAGACTGGGTCGGCCGCTGAGATTATACTCAGAAGGTTTTTGGAGCCAATCACTTATTAAACTTTTTAGTGTAGTAAGCTCCTTGACAAGAGAGCATATTAGTCTATTGGTCCCTCATCGCTAAAAGGTTAAGAACCCCAGATCTAAATCATAATTTTAATATTTATACAGACTTTGATCCGAGGCGATGTTCTTTACCAAAACACGATAGAGAATTTGGAGAAGATGGGCATCAGCATAGATTCTCCGAAGAGTAGTGATGAGAATCCGGAAGAGGAGGATGAATTGTCCTCGGCCTCTGGGACCCTGGCCGCCGCTGATGTGCTGAACAGGTTTAAGGTCTCTGACTTTGACTGTATCGAGACTGAAGTTTTGGACTCCATTTTCAATGGTAAGATTCGAAGAACTAGTGGTACTAAGTACCTAACTAGTAGAATCTAGTAGTACTAGGCTAGTAGTCCTCGAATTCGAGATACTGCTAACGAAATTGCGCCATTGATATATTATATATGTTGATATAGCGTGCGTTTATTCTCCGCAATCGGCCTAATAACCAATGAAATTGAATGGTTGGTAATCTGCCGGTACGTAAAGAACACTGTTAACGCATGCGAGACCTCTGGTATGCTTAAAAATATTTCACACGTTGCATGCAGTCTTTTAGTTTAGAAACTCACATATATGAAGTTATATTTACATTAAATATTAAGCAATTTCCATTGCTTTGGTTTAGCATTTATATAAAAATAAGTTATATTACCAGCTATTTTGTATTTAATTTAACTAAGTATGGGGCCTAGCGATGCGATTCGGTGAGCTACGAGTATGTTAACAACTTTAGTTCTCCTGCGGATCTCCTCATTTCTTATTCGATCATGCAAAGAAACCCCGAGGATAGCTCTTTCCATGGCTAGTAGCAGTGGGCAGGGCACATAGCTCGTAGAACTTAGGCCGATGGGAAAAATATTCTCGACAGGCGGCCACATATTGGAAGGCGCAACGTAGGACGGCCCCCCACCAAATGGACCGAAAACCTGGTCAAGGTTACGAGCGGCCTTTGATTGCAGTATGGTGTTTTGGCTCTGTATATTTCAAATTATAATCAATTGACGATTAAAAAGAGTGGCTTGAGTGTCTTGACAGTTTTTCTCAAGACCATATCATTGAACTTTAGGAAAATTTACCGACACCTTTTTGACTTTGTATGACGTTCATAAGTATGATGTATGTAGTCTAAATGAAATAAAAAAGCTTTTCTGAAATGACTATTCATGAAACCATCTTAATAACGTGTTTGACCAGGTACCCTGAATCCCGAGAAGCACGGTGACATGCTCGGCCTGACGACGGTGCTGCAGAAGTTCTTCAAGGATAACACTCACGGAGTGTTCACGGCGCGAGGCACCTCCACCGCCATATGGAAACAGGACGGGTACTTCTACGTCTTCGATCCTCATGCATGCGATGAGAATGGTGAGTTTTTTTAATTAAATACATATAAATCACGCCTCTTTCCCAACAGATGTATAGGCAGAGACTATTTCCTTCCACTTGATACGATTCTGACATACATCTTTGGCTTGTTCAACATTCATCAGTCTTTTCATGCATTCTCGCTGGCTTAAGGTACTCCTGATCTGTCCCTTCTTTAGAACGTCTCCTATTTGGTCGTGGTACGTCCTTCTAAGTCTTCCTCTTCCAACGTTTCCTTATACATCGCCTCATATTTGTTTTGTCACTCTTCCTTCATTCATTCTCTCGACATGTCCAAACAGCTTAAAAAGCAGCTTTTTAAAACCCTGAAACAAAAGGCGGTGTTATAAGTTTGACCGCTGTGTGTGTAATATGTGATCTCTTAAACGGGTGATCCGATTTGAATCCAGGTTTTGTGGTAAGGGCAAACGACGATGCAGCAATAAAGATCACGTTTGACCGCGCCGCGTCGCCGTCTGCGTTGGATTATACAAACTGATTTGTTCGATTCACGGCAGTCAGCTGCGGTCATGCCACGGCGGGCGTTTTTGGCTTATCTGTCATGTTATACGGGGTGTATACGACGGTACGACATTAAATGAAACCACGTGTAGCATGTGATGTTAGAAGGCTATAGCGAAAAAATTAAACAGAAATTTGCAATAGTTTAAGACGCAAATGTACTTTCTTTATGTCACAGTTTTTCACAGTTTTAAACAACCTGTTACCTACAGGTTTACGTTGATCGCATGTTGTCATTACGTCATTCAATTGATTTAAATATCTCTGACTCTTTCATATTATGTTATCTCTTACTCTGTTCCGCACTTTTGTCGTCGTCATGTCGAAAACGTCATGATAGAAAAATAATGTGTAGTTTTATATTCTTAAATTTTTCGACTAAATAATGTGTAGTTTTTTTTTCTTTTTTTTTATTAGAATGTGCTTATGATTTAATGTCATATCGAAGTATACACCCTGTATAATAATATGCAAAAAATATAGAATGAATATATGGATGCTTGTTTTCTTAATCCGCCCCTAGACGGATGGTAGTAACTCTAACCACTAAGTAATTTTTTTATTTTTATTTTTAAAGACAACACCCGCACTAGGGAACAAGCCCTGTGTCGCGGGGAGCTTTACAAACATGAGACTAACGGACACAAAGTACACCCCGACTAGAAACAAATATCTATGAATCACACAAATATTTGTCTCGTGTGGGAATCGAACCCACGTCACCCAGCACGGCGATGTAGTGGCGAGGCGACCACCTTAACCACTGCGCCACGGTGACAGTCAAATTGTAATGTTATAATATAGGTCTACCAGCACCTGACGACCCGAGGGCGTCAGCCTGCCTCTTACGTGTGAAGGGTCACTGTAAGGAACTTGCTGCGGTGTTGCTTAGTAACCTACCTCCTGGACCTGATGATAGTTTCAACATATCACCTGTCTTCATCACTGCCACCAAGCTGAACCCTGAAATTGGAGCTCCTGAGACGAAGCTAGAGGTTTGTATGGGTAGCCGAACCGTACTTTATATACTTGTATTCCGTGCTGATATCGTCAACGTAAAAGAGAGTGAAAGCCGAACGCATCGTCGATGTTGCTGCGTGCGATCGCACTCCCTCTCTCGTTCTTGCTCTTGTAAATGAAGGTACTAAGTGACAGAAAGGGATAGAAGCACAGGAAAGTGCGTTTCCATGCGGCTAGGTGTGGTCTAATTTTATATTTTTTTACTTTACTCACTGTACAAATCTGAAAAATAGGTGAGGCCTATGGTCTTTGGGCTGATATGATGATGATGATGACTACTGTACAGTCAGCATCAAAATAATTAGCCTGATTCTGAGCTGGCGGAATATTTTCGGTTGGATATGTCAATATATTTAAAGATTAAATTTTTTTTTTTTTTTTTGTGCAGCCGTTTTTTAAATAATTGTTACATATTTCGTGACATTTTACAGAGCAAGGCATTTGAATGGATCCGGAAGGGTACACACGCAATTATGATGGGACCCCGTGGGGAGAACTCCGCCATTGGGAAAGCTGTCGATAAGGCGGGCATTGTGGTAAACTCTTTTTTCTTTTTTCTTTCTACCAATAGAGGGGTAGGCAGAGACTATTTCCTTCCACCTGCTACGATTCTGACATACAACTTTCGCTTTTTCAACATTCGTCAATAGAATCTTTAGGTGGAGTTTATTTTAAATTGTAAATACATTCGATTTCGCATAAAAGAAGTATCCATTTAGGACAGCACCAAGTGCAACTTGATGAGATACAGAATCTCTCTGTTCAGATAAAAATCTGGAAGTTGCTGTTTCTACAGGACTAAGCAGAGAACTATAAATGTTTAGACTTTGGCGACTGCAAAGAGTGTCCTGAGTTTCTTGCCAAGTTCATCTCAGAGCTCAACCTCGTCAGTGAACTGGCCCTAGGCAAATTTGCTGACACTTTTTTTTGTTTTGTATGACGCCCGTTCATACATAAGTATCATGACGTATGTATGTGATCTATACAGGGTGGAATTTTGTAATGTCACATGGAGGGAAAGTACTCTTAATACTAGAGATAGATAATTTTACTCAAAGGAAACATTCAATTTTTTTTAAAAAGAAACAAAACTGCATTCAAAATTTTTCCAAAATTCGCTTGCCACACCCGGGAATTAAAGCAGTTCAAATTAAAAAAAATAACATCCCTTTTATGGCATTGATAGGGTTAACAAAAAGGATCGAATCTTACTAACAAACATGGTTAATTAAATAAGAATAATACCATAAAAACCTAACTTTCGCTACTTACAATGAATAAAAGTATAGAGTTTAGTTTGAAGTTTACGTGGTAATTCTAGTGCCTCATGCAGTTAAGTCACATCTGTTTTTCATTTGACCTGCATAATAAACATATGCATATCGCAATCTTCTTAACTAAATAGTTCTTCTTTATATTAGTGAATAAATGACGTCAAAGATAAAATTAATTATACGAACATAAGTAAAAGTGCTTTATCTAGTGTCGTGGAATTTATAAGTAAGATTTTATAGTTTAGTTATTATTTAATCTACCACGTTTGTTAGAGAGATTTGATCCTTATGATTGACCCTATCGCTGAACGCCATAAAACTACAGGGTGTTAATTTTTATAATTTTAGCTGGTTCGATTCCTGGGTATGGTAAGCGAATTTCCGGAAATCGTTAAATGCAGTTATGTTTCTTTTTAAAAATAAAGGAATGTTTCTTTTCAATAAAATGATCTATCTCTAGTATTTAAAGTACGTCCCTCCAGGTGGCATTACAAAATTCCACCCTGTATATGGGGAATAAAGTTACGAGTATAATCTAAGAAATACATTCGATTTGTAAAGATTTTTCTCCAGGTAGTGGACTGTAGTATTGTTGTTGTTGTCGCAGGATGACACGGCGGGTCGCACGCTGGCGCTGCCGGCGGCGGCCGCCTTCGTCGCCGCCTCCACCACCGTGCCGCCCCCGCACATGCACATGGAGCACATGTTCAACTTCTTGGGTGAGTTGACTTCATATACTGATACTAGAAATCGCGTGTGGCTTTGTTCCCGTCATTCTTTATTTGACAACTTCTCAGCTTCTGTCGGCCGTAGCGTGATGTTCCATTGAGCCCATTTATCAAGGAAGGCTATAGGCTATGTATTTCGATGGTGGCCAAACGAATAAGTGACCGGCGTGCAAATCACGCACTGCAAATTCGATTCCGACCGGTAGTACCAATTTGGATTTCACTTTGTGGAATTTATATGTACTAGTCACGTGACTTATCATCTGCTAACGGTGAAGGAAAACATCAGGAGGAAAACTTCATGACAGTAGAAGGAATTCTAAGTGAATGTGTGGACGCTATTCGACTGGCCTGTTGGTCTAGTGGTTAGTGACCCTGACTGCTAAGCCGGAGGTCGTGGGTTCGATCCCCACCCAGGACAAATCAAATCTTTGTGTGATGAGCATAAAGGTTTGTTCTGTGTCTGGGTGTAATTTATCTATAATATGTATTTATTTACAAAAAAAAAAGTATTTATGTAGTATATTATTTGTTTAGTACCCATAACACAAACAAATAATTGCTTACTTTGGGACTAGATGGCGCTGTGTGAATGTGTAGAATATTATTCTCATAGATCAGTAACTGGTCGACATAGTTAAGCCTCTATGGCATCTAACCCAAAAATAATAATTAATAATAGGCAATTTAACATCACGCTACTGCTAATAGGAGTTTATCTGTATGTCCGTGTATAGACGTGGCCAAGGACTACTACAACGAGCACGTGAAGCGCACGGGGCGCAAGGACCTCGGCGTGCACGACCTCTCGGAGAAGTTCGTGATGGGCGCCAACACCTATACGCTCGCCTTGGACGAGGGCGTGCGGCTGCCGCTGCGACAGCCCGACCCCTCGCCCGCGGTGAGACACTCTCAGATATCTATACTCTGTTACCGGCAAGTGGGCTTTTCTAAGAAGGTTCATATAGAGGAATGGCAACAACGGTTTAGATTTTTATAATTTATACACTTTATAGAATTACGCGAATGGGTGAATTTCCCGGGACCAAAAATTGCGTGGCATCGATGAAATCTTCATCACTATGGATAGATATAACATTCTATTGAATAAGTTTGTCGTCTTGATTATACATTCGATAGATTTCTTTTGTTTATTTGTTTATTTATTTGTTTACTTCGAACAATCAATAGACTTTTTGTTATTTTATATTTTTGCCTTGATTTTCATCGCTATGTTCTCATTGCTATGGTTTCCGTGGCCAAAATTTGCTATGGCAATGAAATAAAAGACACGTAAATTAAAAAAAAATAAAAAAGCTAATTTTTTTTATATAAAACTAAAGATAAAAAAATCCACGGAAATGAATATTTTAATGGACCTGTTGAAATTCACCCGAATGTGTTTTACTATGAAAATAACGCTTTGCAAGTTCCAATGTGTTATTTGCATGTAAATAGAACTGTTTAAACGCAATGATTTCGTACCTTTTACACACTTTGATGATGATGATGATGATGAAGTTGATGATTATGGTGATGTTGACGTCAACGATGATGACTTTGATGACGATGACTTTGATGATGATGACTTTGATGATGATGATGATGATGAAGTTGATGATTATGGTGATGTTGACGTCAACGATGATGACTTTGATGATGATGACTTCGATGATAATGATGATGACGACTTTGATGATGATGACTTTGATGATGATGAAGACTTTGATGATGATGACTTTGATGATGAAGACTTTGATGATGATGACTTTGAGGATGATGATGACTGAGGATGATGATAACTTTGATGGTGGTAATAATCTTCGACAGGAGGGTGAAGAAGGCGGCGGCGGTGGTGGCGGCATGGAAGAAGAAGAACCCGAGACTATGAAAGGTGAGTACTTCTGTAATTTTCCTTCACTCGTGTCATTTTGTTTTTAATACTCAATGCTAGTGTAGCGTATATCTATATTTTTTTCTCTCATGTGAAAGAAGAAAAGAAAGAAAACACATTTATTTGTCACAAACCATACATACAAATACAGAGTATACATTTAAGTTTTTACAGCTATTTTACTAATACTATTCGCATGCCATGGTCGCGACAAAAAGGGTAGCCACTCAGCTTGTTGCTGTGCCATGACATACAATCACGGTACAGCGCTGATTTTCAGTAGCCACCTGTAGCTGGTGACGTACGGACATCAAGCCAGCAGTTGCTTATATAAATATAATATTATAATAAAATAATAATGGTATAAACTCTAAAGAAATATATATTATATGAATATTACATGAATATGTATAAGGGGTTTTATTAACATTTAATTTCAAAATTATAGAATACAAAAACAAGTTAAAAAGCTAAATGTAAATAATATGCTGTTCGTTTCAGTGCCATATAGTGTGGGGTATCGGTCTTTAAAAAATATTATTAGTTTGCGAACATTTTTTTTTTATTTAGGTATCCGTTTGCAAAATCTTAAGCCCGAAAGGGGGTTTGAGTGTTTTTTGCGAACTTTGAAGCGTCTGGCTAACAATCGTCAGTGTGCGCATCAGCAAACATGTCAGACGCACTGATAAAAGGTGGTAGGGCTGCTCAGGGGCGGATATAAGGGGCCTCCAGTCCCTATTGAAATCATTAGGAATTAAAAAAATCATACCTATGGTTAAGTTTGTAAAATATTGTATATATATATATAATTTATATATTTTACTTTTTTAAATTTTATACACTTAGCCGGTTTTTTTTAATGGCAGTTAATTGATAATTTAGACAGGCCCCCTAGGGGTCCCCGAGCAGTATCAGCCCAGGGCTCCACAAATTCACGGTCCGCCCCTGGCTGCTGGTGTAAAATGTCTGGCAGTAAGCCTTAACAGTGTAATTTTACACAAAACAAGCAGCAAAACTTAATCGATGAAATATTAAATTTTATATTATTATGATAGAGGAGACTTCAACTGTGTCATATCCTTGTTCAGAAATAAAGGAGCTCCTCTTCAAAATGTGGTATGACAACTCGAAGCCCATAACGGTGTCGCTGCTACACAATGACTATTTCCAAGTCGGAATTTGGATGCAAGCTGGAGGGAAGATCGTGGCCTACGACCCCGCACCCACCCTGGCCAAGGGCGCGCTCACCTCGCACAGGATTGCTAAGGGTGAGTCCAACTGTATCATCATTCAGTGCAAAATATGCTTCCCAAAGTAAACTCGAATGCCGAAATTTCTTTTTCTTTTTTAAATTTCACAGACAGTCTTGCCTTTACTTAGTAAGCAAAAAGATGGTTCTAGAAAGTGGAGTAAGAGTTTGACAGGATTATGAAACTTCATATTGGTTGAAAGTTAGTCTTTTCCTCAAAGTAAAATCAAAGTGTCAATTGGCTGTGGTTTAACTGCTTACCAAATTGAGTAAAAAAATGATAATTCGATACTCAAAAAATACATTTGCAACTCAAAAAAAGGTAAATGCTCACCAAAATCTGTTACTCTATTTTATACTAAGAAGTTACCCATTTAAGTAATTAACTTTTTTTAGTCAAATTAAGTACCATTTTAATACCAAAAATACATTAATTGCAACCCAAAATTAATTAATGTTCACCAAAATTAGTGTATTATGAAAAGGTTATTTAAACATTAAAAAAAAATAACTGTGAAGGTGGTTAATACACAAAATATGATGGGATAACATCGGCAATTTCTGTAAACACTGAAATTATCATAAGTAATTCAGTCTTCAACGAAGCTAAGATAGTAATATTGACTGGCCTAAGGTAAAGGTTTGTTCTGTGTCTGGGTGTAATTTATCTATAATATGTATTTACAAAAAAAAAATGTATTTAAGTAGTATATCAGTTGTTTATTACCCATAACTCAAGCAAATATAATTGCTTACTTTGGGACTAGATGGCGCTGTGTGAACCTGGTAGAATATTTTCACGGCTATACTTGTCTCTAAGGTGAGAAGTATACCCGGTCCTTTTGGAAGGCTTATGCGGGGACACAGGTCCCACGCAGGGGCCCTTAAAGAATTTTAATTTTTTTTTTTTATACCACGACGGTGGCAAACATACGTACGGTCCGCCTGATGGTAAGCGGTTACCGTAGTCTATGGGCGCCTGCAACACCAGGGGCATCACGAGCGCGTTGCCGACCCTTAAGAAACCTATTCACTCCTTTTTTGAAGAACCCCATACTGTAGTCCCTTGGGAAAACCTAAAAAATTTAGAATGGGATGAGACACTTACCGGTGCCATATCACAGCTGCACTATTGTAGTACAGGTATGATTTGTCACTGATAAGTGTATTATTATTATTTGTTGTCCAGGTGACGAGCTACGTCTCCAACGCATCAAAGATGAGATGGTCACCGAGGAAGGTGGGGAGGAGGAAGATGAGGAAGTTGGCGGTGGTAAGGAACTTTGTAGTACTTGAGGGATTGTATTGATTGGTTTAATATTTTATTTATCAAGAAGAATGTTGTTTTTCTATATATTATGTATTTAGAAATATACCTACCTATGGGAATGTTTGTTGTTTAGATGCCATAACACAGGCTTATATGAGCTTACTTTGAGCTAGATGGCGCTGTGTAAAGCTAGGCGCAAACGGGCCACCAACCACAGCCACCGGTGGCTGTCACACCCTATCGCCACATTTTTAAAAGCGTGAGAAGCGAGCGACTGCCACTGATATTAACCCGCTCTCTGTTGCGCAGCCTTAATTTACAGCTATATAACTGAAATTCCGAAGGTGACCCTCTATTTTGGCTATTTTGACGGGGTTATAACGTAGAAACTGCGTAAAACTGTTAACTGCGCGGGGGGTGAATCTGTACGACAGTGGCGGGTGTCGGCGTTTTGTGTGGCCCGTAGCGACCACAAATGGCGATTCGCGGACACTGCTGTTGCGAGTGACCGCCACCGGCTACGTGTGCGGCGCATCTATACAAAATATACGAAAAGTGTGTTAAGTCGCTGTCACTCGCCACCACTGGCTGTGGTCGATTGCCCGTTTGCGCCTAGCCTAAAAATGTCAACTAATATTTTTTTACCCGACTACCAAAAAGGAGGGTAATGTTTTTCACGCGTATGTATGTATGTGGCATTTCTGTTTCATTGTGACCTTCTATAGCCTAAACGGCTTGGCTGATTTTAAAGTGTGAGGTGTCATTAGATTCGTAATTTTCCCCCGAGTGTCATAGGCTATGTGACTTCAACAAAAAAACCAATATGGCCGACGTAAACTGTCAAAACAATCGTTTTTTTAATGCTATCGCAATATGGGATGAAAGCTAATTAATAGCCTAATTTAATTATATATGCATTAACTATTGCCCGCGGCTCCATTTGTCTCTTGTAACCTAAATAGCTTGACCGATTTGGAAGTGCAAGGTGTTGTTATAATATTCGTATTCATCCCCGAATCTCTATATCTATACTAGTATTATAAAGCTGAAGAGTGTATTTGTTTGTAAGCTATATAACATCATGCTACCCCGTGGGGGGTTTCGCTGCCATCGTTTTTAATTCGACTGGCCTGTTGGTCTAGTGGTTGGTGACCCTGACTGCTACGCCGGAGGTCGTGGGTTCGATCCCCACCCAGTACAAATCTTTGTGTGATGAGCATAAAGGTTTGTTCTGTGTCTGGGTGTAATTTATTTATCATATTTATGTATTTACAAAAAAAATGTATTTAAGTAGTATATCAGTTGTTTAGTACCCATAACACAAGCAAATATAATTGCTTACTTTGGGACTAGATGGCTATGTGTGAATGTGGTAGTATATTATTATATTATTATTAATTTAGCCACAGTCGCAATATAATAATATTGACTGACGAAGGCTACTTTTTGGCAAGACAAGGCAGTCGGGTTTTTTGTTTTTTTTTAAATGAACCCTTGTTATTTATTTCCATTGAGTAGTGCAGCAGTTGTGGTGGTTAGCTATTTCAGTTTATTTAAATAAATTCTACAAACATAATGCTACTTTCAGAGGGTGAAGCAATTCCGGAGGTGGAACCTATGCCAGTTCCTCCTAACTCGTGTCCTGTTCTCATTGTGGCTGCGAGTCCTGGAGAGTTCATCGACAAACTCGGTGAGTCGTCTACAAACAAACTAAAGTAACGACTCTAACTATTTGGATGAAACTCTGTATTAGTGTCGACTTTCAAATTTCGTTTACCTATCTATATACATACGCTTTTTTATTTATTTATTTATTTAAAACTTTATGCACAATTGTACAAAGATAAGCTTAATGCCAGAAGGCATTATCTACCAGCCGACCTTAGGGTGATGCAGAGAAGAACATGGTAGGTGCAAAAATCAAGGAAAAGTGTGTCGAGTAAGCTATAATATTAAATACAATATAGGTATAATAAAATAGTAAATATAGGTACTACAGCTTTTTCTGTATATTTATTGATTTCCTGGGGAAAAGCGAAGTTTTTTTCCGTTTTCATGTACCATAAAATGAGGACGGGAAAAAAAACCGCGTTTTTCCTTATTCGTCGATTTATAGGTATATCCGATTATGAAATTTAATAAGGAAAATAATTACCCACCGAAAAACCCCCTCTTTCCCCCACTTTTCATTTTATTTAATAAAAACTGCTTGTAAGTTATCTCTCTTTAAGTATATTGTGTTAGGTAAATTAAGCATTGTGTACAATTGTTTATTGTCTATAAAAAAAAAACAAAATATCTGTTTACAAAAGCCACATAAGAACCGATCTGTTTTTATTACCTCTTAAAATGCTTTCCATTTGATGAAGGGTAAATGTAATTATTTGATGAATATCTCCTGCAGTGTTCCAAGGTGGCCTGGATAAGGCTCAGGCCTTGGGTCCCGCGTGGTTGTACCCAGTGACAGTTACCAACGAGCTGACATCTGAAGTCAAGGACAAGAAGAAGTCCAAGGAAGGGGAAGGTGATGAAGAAGGTAAATCATCATCATTATTTTCGGAGTTGTCCTTTTGGGAGTTTTCCTTTTGGGGTTGTCTTTTTGGGGGTTGTCCTTCTGGGAAGTGGGCATTTTGTGAAGTTAACCTTTCGGGAAGTGGACCTTATGGGTCAAAGAGATTTCGGCATAATGCAGTCCACTGCTGAACATAGGTCTCTCCTAAGGGCTGCTATACACCTATTCGGGTCAGCATTAATCAGCACTGCCGTTCGGTAAAATCGAATATATCTGGATGAATGTTCGGGAAAAATGCCGCTCGGATTTGGCTAGGCCGGAACTGCCATCGGAACCAAATGTGCGGCAGACATCCGACACAAAACGTCTAAATTGAAGACTTTAGCATTATGTCCAAAATCTTCACCGTCGAACGACTGACGATGATGAACTTTAAAAAAGAAATCGCTTCCTTTTAAATACGTTAGCACTATTAATATTTATTTTAAGTTGAGGATACTGAGGAGCCAACTACCTTGGAACTGAACGAAGCCGCTTTGGGTGACTACTTCAAAAAGTTAGATAAGACGAAGGCATCGGTCAGGGGGAGGGTCGCGCAAGGAGAGAAGTACTTCTTGGAGAACCCTAATAGAAACAACCAGGTATACATTTGAACTGCTGCAAATAGCTACATCGTCAGAAACTCATTAATGTCCAGCCGCTACACTTGGGTTTCCTCTCCTCTATGTAAAGAGCCGAGAGGGTTTAAGCCATAATCCACACATGTTCACCTAATGCGGGTTGGTAGATCAGACATACTCATAGAATTTCTTCTACGGTATGTGTGTTTCCTCACGATGTTTTCCTTCATTGTTAGCAGATGGTAAGTCACTTGACTAGTACATATAAATTCTACAATTGTTATGCAATTTGAGCAGGGCACTTCACTGAGATCTCAAATCATTTGCATTAGATAGTTCAGAAGAGATTCCTGTTCTCATTCGTTGAGTTGCTGTCGCTAAGTTTGCTTCCATGGAAGTAAGCCAGTTGCCATTTCCAAACTTAAAGAATTAGTGGCAGAAAAACGATATCATTTGCCCCATCCGGGTTCAAAATAACTCTTGTGTAGCTAGCAGTCGTAAACATCGCCGCTGCTAAAACTAAAACATATCTCTTCTTTTTCAGGATGCAGCGAATTCAGTGATGGGTATAGTCGTGGACAGCATCGAGCCCTACACCTACTGGAAGTCGGAGCTGATCGACGCTATCATCAAGTATGGCGACCGGCTGTACACAATTTCGCTACGTAACGCGAAGGCACCTCCTTATGTAAGGCCTGAGGAGATAGTCCGCGATTTCCACGTCACTTCATTCAATGTGAGTTGACAACAGTCTGACAACAGATTTTTACTTCATTACCATCAGGGGCCCGAGTCTGCTAACACAATTAAATAGTAAGCCGATGGTCTCATTCGACAGCTGTGATTGGCTTACTAAGTCAATCGCGCCATATTGCCGGCCTATGATTGGTCCATCGGTCTTCTATCGGCGTGTGAAATTTAGCAGAATCGACTGGTTGTAAGACATATTGATGTGTAAGGCACATTATACGTCATTTACTAGAGCGAAGACGAGAACCGGAATGGCTGCACCGATGATGCGCTCGGCACTCTCTCTATCTCACTCTAGTAAATGAAGGTTCTTAGTGACAGAAAACGATAGAAGCATTGGAGAGTGCGATTCGGTGCTGTTAAATGTGATGCCCCCCTAATACATGACATGACGTCAGGTAAATTAAGCGATGCTATTGGCTCAACATTGCATCCTCGCACATCTCTGGTGGAAACGCAGCCTAAGTCAGCCACTATTAATAATTGTGATCGAAGTCGCCAAGAAGGCTTCCAACTTAACGACTATCCATTAAGTGATAACCGGGACCAACGGCTTTACGTGCCTTCAGAAGCACGGAGACGCTCGAGAATGAAATTGCCACAAACGGTCACCCATCATGGACTGACCTTGCCGATTTTCAAACATTATTATCTCGTGAACCTAACGTTAAAAATACCTCATTCGTATTACAATCCTGAGTGGTATTTATAAAATCTAATATTTCAGGTGAAGTTGACAATAGAACCAGAGGTGGCGGCAGGAGATACAAAAGCCGGTGAAACTGGCGCAGTACTAAATGTCAACAGAGCACTAAAGAACTTCTTTGAAAATGTAAGTAGACGCATAGTGGCTTATACACCTTTAATCCTACTTAATGTGAAACCTGAAAATAGTTTGTTCACAATCAGTAGCAGAATCGATTCCAATAGCTTTTTATAGCATGTTATATTTTTTGTAAAATGTATTAAAACTTCGTAAGCTGGACACTATTGTTTGAAGTGTATTGCTGCCGTCCACTAACAAAAGCCATGTGGACGGCAATGGCTTAACGACCTTTTAGTTCGTGGACGGCAATGGCTTAACGACCTTTTAGTTAGTGGACGGCAGATTGGCCGCCGCACCGTCTACCTCGCAGCGATAAATAAATAATTACTAAATAAAATAGGAATAAACTACTGATATTCGGCAAAATACGGCGGCGCGCGGCAACAAAAATGCTTATAACTTCGCGAGGTTTTTTTTGTATTGTATTTATTTATTTATTAATTAGAGTACATGGTATGCCTTATAATTTAAAAATTTTTGTTTCACAAAACTGTATTTTAGTACAGTTTGACTGTGAAATCAGAATGTTATCACATCTATAATTAACTTACTAAGTAGGTATTATTAAAAAACATGAAAAATGGAGTTTATAAATTGTAAAACATATATAGGCTTTTGATTAAAAATATTAAATAAACATTCTATTATTGTCTATGACAAGGATTCTATATAAAAAAATGTTTACTTTACTTTTAATTTTTTTATTCTGATTCTGTAAATAAAAAAAACGTTTGGGTGTTTCAGCTTTAGTATTAAAAAAGAATAACGTTATAGACAGTCGTCGCCTTGTACGACACCCATGGGTTGAAATGGGGTAGTGACATTATGTATTCTCAATCCGTCACTATCTAAAATCTATCTTCTATACATAAAAATAATAAATCTGTAGAAAAGTCGTTTTTGTATTTCAAAAAAATTCCAAAAAAAAAATAGCCAGGGTGTTAAAGGGCAACCAATAGAACCCATTTCCAGCATTTTTCGAATTTTTGTCTGTTTGTCTGTCTATTTGTTCGGGCATCACGTAATATGTACGAAAGCAGTGTAGATAACTAATATTTATACACAACGATTGAGCGTAACTTGAAGTAGCATTTAGTTTTTGTTTCATTGCAATCGGTTCATAAATAAAAAAGTTACATCGATTATAAGAATCACGCGAACGAAGTCGCGGGCATAAGCTAGTAATTAATATACCTAATAATAAAACTATGTACCTATTTGATTTGAATATATTTAATTCAAGGAAGAAATTGCTTTTAATGATATTATCTAACATTAAGGAGTTTTCTATAAATACTTTCAGAACCACTATGGTGTCATATGCGCCAAGAACTACTGCGTAGGTGTCTGGAAAGCGAAGGAAAACTCGTACCTAATGTGGGAGCCCCACGCCGTGGGGCCAACGGGGTTGGCCAGCCCAGCGGGAGCTGCCACGGCTATCATCTTTTCCAATCTCGATGAGCTTGCCGACACCTATAAGGCTAACGTGGAGAATCTAGGCGTCGATCGGCCTGGGAATTATAAGTTAGTGTTTAAGGAATTTACGTTTAAGGCCCTTCTCCCATTACGATATTTGTAGGATACGATACGTGAGTAGAATACTGGTTGGATACTAGTTCGCCTCTTGACGCTCGCATATTATGCTACTGAAAAATGACTAAATTCATAATTTGTGCTAACTCGTTTTTTGTGGACGGACGTTATATCAAGCGATTCCAGTGACGAAGAATCCCTTGCGATTTTTCTGTTTTATAGAAGCAGAAGACGTCATCGCGAGAGTAGAAAATACTGGATTCATCCATATATTGAAAGAAACATAAATTGTAGACTTTTTGAAGCAGCACAAGAACTACAAGATGATGATAATACATTTTTATCTTTTTAGAAATTTGTTCTCAATTTCTGCCCAAGTCCTGTCTATTTTATTTTTTCGCATGTATTCTGATAATTTGTAGTTATATACTCGTAAACAAGTATTTTTTTCAACTTCTTGTACAAATTTAATATTAATTTCTTGCTCCGCCGCCATTTCGTCGAGACGAGAAAGAGACGCGACGCCTAAGCGACCGACACGGTGAGTCGCACAAGACTAGTCGCGGACGCGTAGGATACCAGTAGGGTAGTGTGCGAGCCTGCATTCAAATGTATGTGAGATACTTGGTGGCGACTAGTCTCCGATACTTGCAGGATACTTGAGTCGCCAGTGCGTATCGTAATGGGAGAAGGGCCTAAAACTTAGTTTTGGCAATGCCGCAATATAAGGTTTAACGACTTTATTACTCATAAAGAACATAATTATAGATAGAAGAACATGTCATATTATTTTTGACTGGTCTGTTGGTCTAGTGGTTAGTGACCCTGACTGCTAAGCCGGAGGTCGTGGGTTCGATCCCCACCCAGAACAAATCTTTGTGTGATGAGCATAAAGGTTTGTTCTGTGTCTGGGTGTAATTTATCTATAATATGTATGTATTTACAAAAAAAAAAAAGTATTTAAGTAGTATATCAGTTGTTTAGTACCCATAACACAAGCAAATATAATTGCTTACTTTGGGACTAGATGGCGCTGTGTGAATGTGGTAGAATATTATTATTATTATTATATAACACTTAAAATGAGTTTTCTTATAACTAGAAGTTATATATTTCAATTATTTGCTTCAGAGATTTGATTTATAAAATGTATATTAAATAGGTAACTAGAAATTATCCACTACTAATATACTTTCTTCTTAAAGCGATGCACGGTGGTACCGTTCCCTAAGAAGGGCGGTTATAGGGGTTTCGCGCAACTAAAGGCTGTTGAAATGCATAGTAATGCATGTAATTTTAGTATTTTGTGATTAATAAAGGTAAATATTAATCAAATGAAACTGATACTATTTAAATAATAATAATTTATTTAATAAAAATCAGTAATTTCAGGTAATATTATATATTTAAAAAAAAGTGTTAATTGCAGCTATTCTGAAATTTAATTAGCTTATGTAACTAATATAATAATACCAATTAACTAATCTCTTACTAATTATAAACTCAAAATAATACAGGTAATAATATAAATAGTATAAGGTAAAGGCACCTATTACGGAGGTATTTCGCAACATTTGAAAGTAAGAAACAAAAATAAGCATTTCTAAGCATTTTTAAAGGTGTAAACTAATTTTATCGTCAAAAGTGGAATTTATATTTTGAATTGCTGTTGAGCCTATGTTACTTTTTATGATATTTCTTATTTTAAAAAAATATTTAAATAGTCGGGTCGATTTTCCCTAATACGGAGGTAAAATTTTGGTCAGAGCCTATTACGGCGGTAGACGGCTCCTAATACGGAGGGTCAGAAATTATATTCATTTAAGTTCCGTACAAATAATATTTATTAAATGATATGAATGTTTCATTCAGTTTTCATAAAATTTACAAATATAGTATAACCGTGCCCGTACACACGCGTTTTAAAAAGAGTTCCAGGTAATTAAAATAACGTTGATTTTTCTTTTTACGTTCAGTAAAACATGAGATAGTAAACCTACATAACAGATGGCATATAAGTAATATCAGTGCCTCAAGCTTTTAAAATTTATATAGGTTTTACATTTTGAAATTGGTACATAGTTACAAAATGATTACATTTTATAAGTTTTAGTATGGATCCCAAAATATTTTTAGAAATAAATATACGTAGCCTATGTTACTCGGTAAAGACGTATCTTTCAAACGGTTAAAGAATTTTTTTAATCGCTCTCGTAGTTTTGAGTTAAATTGAAAGAAACAAAAAAAAAACAAACAAATGTTACATATTAAGTAGTAATTGCAAGTTAATAGAAAGCTTGTAAAAGTAACATAAATTTAAAAGTTTTTATCGCTTCTGGTTTTATCAAAAAAACATGCATAAGTATCAAATAAGAATCCACAAAAATAAATAATACTATTTATTTATTTACGAAACCCTAAAACTTGTAATTTTATGTACCATGATGAATAGGGCCGTAATAGGAGATCATAGAACCTAACACAGAGTTACCTGGAAATAACTACCACCGTAATAGGAAAACTACTCGTGTTTTTAATAATCCTAATTCTGACCGTTAAAAATTTCGATAAACAAAAGAGTGTAAATGCGTAATCAAAAGATAACAGTTTTTTGGTTCAGATGTGTAAAACTCAGCCAACAGTTATACAAAATAAATGATTTGTGATAAATTAAAATACACCTTCCTATTTTTACCCCTTCTAAGAAACCAACATTTTGTACTCAACAGTTTTCATATTTAACCAGATTTCTAATTAAAAACACATACCGCAGAATATGGTTTCTAATTTATGAGATTAATAATTATTTCAACTAAACTTGGAACTAAGTCAATAAGTTAATAATTTGAAAGTTATAAACAATTAAACATGCCCAGTACTTTTCCTATTTCGGAGTTATACCACCGAATTAGGATTAATCTATAAAATTCGTATCCTATCACGGCGGTGTTTTATTTCTTATTTTTTGGGTATAAAACAAGTTGCAAATATAAAACTAGCTATTTAAATAGTTAGTGTAATAGTAAGAAAATGCTATAAATAACACATAAACAAACTTGAACGGCTTATTAATACGAAAAACTTAGTTTCTAAATATTAGTGTACTTAGTTTTGTCGTTCCGCGTTTGTATGGAAACCCCTCTTACGTCGATGCCGTTACACAAACTGATTGATCTTGTTGTGTTGTCAATGTGCTATACTTGCAAACTTCAGTTATGTCATGAAGTAATAAATTTAGAATAAGTAGGTCCCGTTTTGGTGTACTTAAACTAAGAAAGACAGGAATAAAACACGAAAATAGAAATACCACCGTAATAGGAGCCGATTTTGACTACCTCCGTAATAGGTGCCTTTACCTTAATACAGTTCAATTTCTTAAGCATAAAAACAAATTATTATAAACAAAATTTTTATACGCTACTTAAAACAAAATGTAATTTATTTAAAAAGACAATAATTGTAACACATCTGCTGATAGAACAGACTTCTTCTTACGTGGTAATTGTCTTAAACTATAAATATATGGATCCGAATTAAGAAGAAGTCTGTGCATAAGATCGGTGTTTGTGACAACTCGAGACATTTTACTCGTGTTATCACGCCTAAATTGCTTATATAATTTATTATATGATTCAGTTACCTCTTCCGAGAGCTCACCGATAAATAATAAAGAATATTCAATTACTGCCGACACATGAATTAATTATAATTTATGGACAGATGAAGGCATATTGTATAAGTAAGGTAAAGGCACCTATTACGGAGGTAGTCAAAATCGGCTCCTATTACGGTGGTATTTCTATTTTCGAGTTTTATTCCTGTCTTTCTTAGTTTAAGTACACCAAAACGAGACCTACTTATTCTAAATTTATTACTTCATGACATAACTGAAGTTTGCAAGTATAGCACATTGACAACACAACAAGATCAATCAGTTTGTGTAACGGCATCGACGTAAGAGGGGTTTCCATACAAACGCGGAACGACAAAACTAAGTACACTAATATTTAGAAACTAAGTTTTTCGTATTAATAAGCCGTTCAAGTTTGTTGATGTGTTATTTATAGCATTTTCTTACTATTACACTAACTATTTAAATAGCTTGTTTTATATTTGCAACTTGTTTTATACCCAAAAAATAAGAAATAAAACACCGCCGTGATAGGATACGAATTTTATAGATTAATCCTATTTCGGTGGTATAACTCCGAAATAGGAAAAGTACTGGGTATGTTTAATTGTTTATAACTTTCAAATTATTAACTTATTGACTTAGTTCCAAGTTTAGTTGAAATAATTATTAATCTCATAAATTAGAAACCATATTCTGCGGTATGTGTTTTTAATTAGAAATCTGGTTAAATATGAAAACTGTTGAGTACAAAATGTTGGTTTCTTAGAAGGGGTAAAAATAGGAAGGTGTATTTTAATTTATCACAAATCATTTATTTTGTATAACTGTTGGCTGAGTTTTACACATCTGAACCAAAAAACTGTTATCTTTTGATTAAGCATTTACACTCTTTTGTTTATCGAAATTTTTAACGGTCAGAATTAGGATTATTAAAAACACGAGTAGTTTTCCTATTACGGTGGTAGTTATTTCCAGGTAACTCTGTGTTAGGTTCTATGATCTCCTATTACGGGCCTATTCATCATGGAACATAAAATTACAAGTTTTAGGGTTTCGTAAATAAATAAATAGTATTATTTATTTTTGTGGATTCTTATTTGATACTTATGCATGTTTTTTTGATAAAACCAGAAGCGATAAAAACTTTTAAATTTATTTTACTTTTACAAGCTTTCTATTAACTTGCAATTACTACTTAATATGTAACATTTATTTGTTTTTTTTGTTTCTTTCAATTTAACTCAAAACTACGAGACCGATTTAAAAAATTCTTTAACCGTTCGAAAGATACGTCTTTACCGAGTAACATAGGCTACCTATATTTATTTCTAAAAATATTTTGGGATCCCTACTAAAACTTGTAAAATGTAATCATTTTGTAACTATGTACCAATTTCAAAATGTAAAATCAATATAAATTTTGAGCTTGAGGCACTGATATTACTTATATGCCATCTGTTATGTAGGTTTACTATCTCATATTTTACTGAACGTAAAATGAAAAATCAACGTTATTTTAATTACCTGAAACTCTTTTTAAAACGCGTGTGTGAATGCACGGTTATACTATATTTGTAAATTTTATGAAAACTGAATGAAACATTTATTTCATTTAATAAATATTATTTGTACGGAACTTAAATGAATATAATTTCTGACCCTCCGTATTAGGAGCCGTCTACCGCCGTAATAGGCTCTGACCAAAATTTTACCTCCGTATTAGGGAAAATCGACCCGACTATTTAAATATTTTTTTAAAATAAGAAATATCATAAAAAGTAACATAAGCTCAACAGTAATTCAAAATATAAATTCCACTTTTGACGATAAAATTAGTTTACACCTTTAAAAATGCTTAGAAATGCTTATTTTTGTTTCTTACTTTCAAATGTTGCGAAATACCTCCGTAATAGGTGCCTTTACCTTATATGTCGTAACAAGCATTCGGGCGGTTTCTAACGCATATTTTTTTAAATCAAGGTGGTTATATTTATAACCTGACGAAAGACACTACAATAGATTATGGAATCTATCAATAAGTGTTTTCTCTATTGTTGACCGCCTGTAGATGGAAGATCACCCACCCAGACGTTGTTCTGGGCCACATCAGGCGCAGCTGACAGATTGCAAAGTTTGATCTCGTTCAGCCAGTCGCTGTACATAGTGATCATTTGACAATGTGTCCGGTTAACATGCAACCAATAGGATGCTAACCTTTTGCAAAGATTGGAAATCCTATTTGACTAGTTTTTAGTGTTAACAGTCTCGATATCTGGCATCAATGCGTCAGAGTTCGAGGAACTTGACGATGTCTGTCAGATTTGGAAATACTGTTTCTTATAGACGGCCAAGTATCTAGTACAAACATTTTTGTAAAAAAACACTTAAATTTTGTACCTGAAAAGAGAAAGAAATAGTTTAGTGTGAATTTCAGAATAATAAAATTTCGTAGACACTTGCTACGATTTAACGCCCGGGCGTAGACCCTTGGTAAAATCTACAAGAGCGGCGCGTGGCCCCTAATTTATAAAAAATAATAATAAAGACACTTTATTTGTTTTTTCTATATACAATTCTTTGCTAGATACGCTTAGGAAAGTAGTTAAAACCTTTGTCAAAGTTACAATAAACAAAAAAAAAGAATATTTTAATATAAGCGTCGTAGAACCGATTTTGAAAAAAAAGATATGAATTAAAATTTAAATAAACGCTTAAAATGTGTTATACATACCTTCACCTACAATCTCCATTGAAAAATTCCCGGTCACAAACAATTAATTCTTGGAAAAACAACCGTTACTAATAAGGATTAATGGCACTCACTAATTACGTTAATGAGCGGATTAGCGATGCGTTCACTTCCGATGCACAAAAGTAAATGTAGGGAATAACTAATTGTAATTTCTTTTATACCCTCATATAGTATGACAAATAGTAAGTAATTAAGTGAGGTATCGTGTTGAAATTCAAACATCGTGATTGGTGCCCTATAACCTACTACGGGACCACCGTGCGATGGTGGCTGAATGGATAAGGGACCGGCGTGCAAATCACGCGGTCCGAGTTCGATCCCGACCGGCAGTACCAATGTGGATTCCACTTTGTGGAATTTATATGTACTAGTCAAGTGACTTACCATCTGCTAACGGTAAAGGAAAACATCGTGAGGAAACCCACATACCCTAGAAGAAATTCTATGAGTATGTCTGATCCACCAACCCGCACTAGGCCAGCGTGAGTGGATTATGGCCTAAACGTTCTAAGCTCTCTAGTTAAAGGAGAGGAGACCCGAGCCCAGCAGTGGGACCTAATGGGTTGCTGATGATGATACTTTCTTAATCTTTTTTTTAATATGTAACTTGTTTGATATGATGTCATATTTCGCGGCTTTCAAAACCGGAGCTTAATTTTAAAAATATGTTCAATACACTTTTCACCTAATTCTAAAAAGTGTATTAACCTTTTATATACAGTGTGTGTCTACAACCCTGGCTTTTTTTAAAGGAGGTTAATATAACGTATATTTATAATGTAACCATTATATTAATTTAATTTATAAACTAAATTTCAGACTTTGTTAATTTTCTAACAAAATTTTAATTGTCAGCAATGTAAAGCACAGTAATTTGACCAATACCTAGGTGTGTGTGCATTGACAAGGACGACAATACATTCTACGCTAGCACAGTTTTTCACCCCCGTACCACGACATGCCTTATACCAAGTGAATAAACGACATGAATTACGACAATTACACAGTACGTCTACTACATTTAAGTTGCGGATTTAGAAAATTTAATTGTGGCGTTAATTAACATAATTATGATTTACTAATACGTGCAAACAATTGTTAACGAAGCATATTATCATCAGTCTTTATAAAAGCCCGGGTCGTAGACACACACGGTATACTTAGTACAAATATTTAATACTAAAATTTTACAATTATTTTAGGTAAGGCTATTAGAACAAAAAAAAAATGATATACGTGAATCATCCACTCTAGTATGTACGTGAGTGTAAATACGTGATGTAATACGTGAGTGTGCAACAATCTCTAAAAATAATTTTCTGTCTTCAATTTCAAGTTTCGCGATAGCATCAGTGAAGGTGGAGTGGGAGTTCTGCAAGGAGCCAAACATTGTGGGACCCCAGAGCAAGGTACCGGACGAGGGCTACGAGTGGAAGGTGCTCACTGCCTTTGTGGAATTTGCTCGGGGCAGAACTATCCTCAGGGGATCCAGGCCATATGACCTCATCAAGTAAGTACTTATAGATGGTAAGCCGATGGTCTCATTTGACAGCTGATTAGCTTACTAAGGCAATCGCGCCATATTGCCGGCCTGTGATTGGTCCATCAGTCTGCTATCGATGTGTGTAAACGGTGTTTCTTTCTAACATGCAGATATTTGTATACGTGCATCTCGCTCGCACGTTAACAATGTGAAGTTGGCGAGAAAACCGATAAGTGTCCTGTCAATAATGTCGTTTGATAAACTGAAAATACTAATTGTCAGTTGGAAGAGATCTCGAACGGAATGTAGGGTCGTGGGTTCAAGTCTAGCAGTTTTGCATTTATAAAAAAACCAATTGAAATTTTAAGTCAGCCCCGACAAGAGCTGATCACCATATATCGGCTGCATCAATTTTAATAAAAACATATCTTTCAAAAATCGGCCCATTCGTTTAGGAGCTACGGTGCCACAGACGAACAAAGTCACGTCAAACAGTTTTTGAGCCGAGGTTTAACTGATTTGAATGTTGTTCCAGGTTCACACGTGACACGATGATGCAGTCGTCGGCGGGCGCCGTGGTGGCGGCGGCCATGTCCAAGGTGCGACGACCAGTGCTGTGGACGCGCCGCACGGTGGACGAGGTCGTCAACTTGGCCGGCGTCGTTTTCAACAAGTCCGTGCTGTCGCTCGGCTACGAGTTCCGCCCGGGAGACGACGCGCTCATGCCTCTACAGGTCAGTATGTTGTTAGTAATCATAATCGGCAACTAGGGTTGCCAGCTCGCCAAACCTAATATGCCGGATAGACCAGTTTGGCCGGACATTTGGGTAGAAAAGCCGGACACCCTATATTATTGAAGATTTTGTCTCAGTATTAATAGGTACGACAAAAAGATTGTGCGTGCGTGGCTGCGTGTGCGACCGACAGTCGACTCTCGTCGCCTGCGCTCGGCGCTCGCTCGTTTGCGAAATGTAAAAAGCCTAACAAAAGTCGGACAAGACGGACTGACAATACTAGTCCATCGGTCTGCAGTGTCATTTATCAGGATCGGGCCCCTGCTCTTAAATTATGATGAGAAAGAGATGACATATTATTTTGTCGCAGGTCGTGAGACGATTCGTGCTCGGATCGAACTATGTGCGGTATGATCTACAGGAGAGGTTCTCTGGGAGGCTGGAGCAGACAGATCCCACGGGCATGTCTCTCAAGTAAGACTATTACTTTTTTTATTCTACCATATTAACACAGCGCCATCTAGTCCCAAATTACGCAATTATATTTAGTTTTGCTTGTGTTATGGGTACTAAACAACTGATATACTATTTAAATACATTTTTTTTTAGTTATTTACTAAAAAAAATGTATATATACATAATTATAGATAACTTTGTCTTAATTAGGCGCTAATTTTTTTTTGGATTTATTGCAAAATGACTACTGTTCAGTATTACCACTTTCCCACAACGACAAAATTTTTAGGGTTCCGTACCTTATAGGGAAAAACCGGGTGAAAAAATCAAAGTTCTCTCCCATTTCGCCACATCATGTTAATTAAAAGCTATAGGGCACTTCCCGTTGATCTAGAATCATGAAATTTGGCAAGTTATAGTTAAACATTGAAAATTATAAATATATAATCAATAAATAAATAACTGCCTCGGTGGCGCAGCGGGAAGTGTATACGACTGCTGTGCAAGAGGTCCCGGGTTCGATTCCCGGGTCGGGTGATAATGGTATTGGACTTTTCTAACATGAAATTCCAGTATTGAGATTTCCCCGGAGTTTGGTAAACAAATGTTCCCGGTAGATGACAATAGGCTCGCATTCGCATTTCATGGGACCAAACATAGCTGAATGAATCGAAATGTAGGTGTGAAACACCTCTGCCTACCCCTTCGGGGAAAAAGGCGTGATGCTATGTTATGTTATGTTTAAAGAAATAAATAGATAAATAAATTCGGAAACCGTAAATTTGGACTCGAATATATTTAAGGGGTTATTATATATTACTCGTAGCAGTTGTAGCAATAAAAATATTATAAAAATTATGATGTTCGTACGGAACCCTTAGTTCCCAAATCCAACTCGAACTTGACCGGTTTTTTTTTATAATATGTTGTTATTTTGTATAGGGCAGCGTTGGAGCAATTCTTTGAGAGTCACACACATGGTATCTTGTGGTGCGTGCCATACGCTGTGGCGGTGTGGCGCGCGGCGGGGACCCCGGGGTACTTCATGATGGAGCCCCACGCCTGCGGGTCCACCGGGCTCAGGCTCGACGCTAAGGTATTACTACTTTGCTACTATACAGTGAATGGTTTTTAGCTGTCTTTAAAACGTAAGTTGAAATGACAAAGTGCGTGATTTGTATCGCTTTCTCATCATCATCATCAGCAACCCGCTTATGTCCTACTGCTGGGCTTGGGTCTCCTCTGTCTAGAGAGCTGAGAGGTTATTATCCACACACGCTGGCCTAGTGCGGGTTGGTGGATCAGACATACTCATAGAATTACTTCTAGTGTATGTGTGTTTCCTCACGATGTTTTCCTTCACAGTTAGCAGATGGTAAGTCACTTGACTAGTACATATAAATTCCACAAAGTGAACCACATTGGTACTGCCGGTCAGAATCGAACTCAGACCGCGTGATTTGCATGCCAGTCAGATGGATATTTTACGTTTAATATATAATATTCTACCACATTCACTCAGCGCCATCTAGTCCCAAATTAAGCAATTATATTTGCTTGTGTTATGGGTACTAAACAACTGATATAAATTATAATGGACTTATGTTACATGGTGATGGAAAAGAGAGTGATTGTCATTTGTGTAATATGCTTGTCTGATATTACGTTGATCTTTCCAGGACGACGGAGCAGCTTGTCTGATGACTTTCTCGTCACCCAAGCTGATGGCATTCCAGTGAGTAACTGTTTACTTTTTTCTTTTCTTGAAGGGTGATTTGACTATTTTGACTACTTATTAAAAAGTTTCATAATTTATTTATTTATTAAGGATCAACAAACAGTTACACATTAGATCTTATGAGCTAAATTATAATATAAATACACTATACAAATGTGCAACCCACAACGTTGGTCACGGCATATAAACAGAATAACATGACGTGTTTTAAAGAAAATAAAAGTAAAATTTTAAAGAACATTAGGAGAAGATAATATGATTAGCTAATACATGATTACTGTACCTATAATACCTATATATACATATATAATATATATACATATAATTACAATTACATTAACTTAACTTAATGGTGTTGATGAGACAGTTGTACATAATGTAGTAGTCTTGGTGAGACTTACATCTTTGAGCCTTTTAGGTTCAAACTCTTGGACCTTGGGGGCCAAACGCTCACAAATTTTTATCGCGAAATTTGTAAACGTGTTTCTGAGGTATCACATGACCCAACGGCCTCTACCTGGGGCAACGCATTAGCCTTGCTATCCAACGCGGTAATGTGACTAGACTTTTGGGTACGTTTCCTCAGGAATCTGATCTCAATAGAGAGAGACTGGTTAATTTTTTTAATAGGTTAGTTGTGTATCATATTTTTTAAGTTATGATGTAAATATTTTATTAATCAAATCGAATCAAATCATTTATTCAGAATTTAAAATAGTACATAATGTCAATAGTCCTATAAAATTATACATAAAGTCTAGAATCTTCTAAGATTCTAGAATTAATAAATGTATGTTTAATAATTATGTTCAGCCCTTGATGGGCGTACAAAGAGTTTAATTAATTATTATGACTGGCCTGTTGGTCTAGTGGTTAGTGACCCTGACTGCTAAACCGGAGGTCGTGGGTTCGATCCCCACCCAGGACAAATCTTTGTGTGATGAGCATAAAGGTTTGTTCTGTGTCTGGGTGTAATTTATTTATCTATAATATGTATGTGTTTATCAAAAAAAAATGTATTTAAGTAGTTTATCAGATGTTTAGTACCCATAACACAAGCAAATATAATTGCTTACTTTGGGACTAGATGGTGCTGTGTGAATGTGGTACAATATTATTATTAATTTATAACAATAGGTAATTAAAATTTAAAAATTATACTAGAACGTTTTCTACAGTCAATTAATATTATGGTAGGGAGCGACTTGATTGTGTTTTCTTCGCAATGGATGCTAAAAATACAGTAACTATGTACTTGGGCGGCGGTAACCCTTTACCCTCAGGTAGGCCGCATGCTTGTCTGCCACGTCGGGCAATAAAATACTTTTTGACGAAAACAAATTTTTTTTTCTCTAATCCAAATTTTATTTAATTTGAATTAAGTATGGTGATTTGGTTCTGTACCTTTCTGTGATATTTCAAACTGTAACCAATTAAAATTGTAACTACTACTTATGGCGATTGAAAAGAGTGGCCTGAGTTTCTTGCCAAGTTCTTCTCAGCGCTCAACGTTGTCAGTGAACTGGCCTTAGGCAAATTTGCTGACGCCTTTTGTGGCTTTGTATGACGTTCATAAGTATCATGTATGTGATCAAAATTAAATAAAAAGATTTGACTTGACTTGACTAAAAATGCTATTGTTTGTAGATATCTACAAAACTATCCTCCATTGGAGCGAACGAAGCTGAGCTTCCAGCTGAGTGCGATGTCGATTCTGGTGACGCCAGTGAAGAGACCTTCGCTGGACGCTTCGAAGTCGGCGCCGCTGAACAGCCTGAAGCACCTCACGCAAGACAAGGGGCCCTCCGGCGTTAAGCTCGTGCCCGCCACTAGCAAGGTTACATGTTTTATACGACTGTATTAGACAAGTCATGCTAACCCTGTATAGGTGTTTAATGTCGGCGCCCCACATATTGGAGCCTCTTGACTACGGTTTGACGGTCTGCTTCCCTGTCTTTCAAGAACAAACCATTTTTGAGGACCTATTATATTATATCGTCCTACAAATATAAGAGCCGTTTAGGGCCCCACATTTTGCTTTTACTTTTTTTGCTTTTAAAAGACAACGCCCGCACTAGGGATCAAGCCCTGTGTCGCGGGGAGCTTTACAAACATGAAACTAACGGACACAAAGTACACCCAGACTAGAAACAAATATCTATGAATCACACAAATATTTGTCTCGTGTGGGAATCGAACCCACGTCACCCAGCACGGCGATGTAGTGGCGAGGCGACCACCTTAACCACTGCGCCACGGTGACAGTCAATTTTGGGCCAAAACCAACCTGCTGTGGAGGATATCTCTAGGTTATTGCTAAATCTCTTAAACTGAATTCCCGGGCTTGGTGTAGAGGGCACGAAGGTGCCGTTTAATACAGTGTGACGTTGAAAAGGTTAAAAAACTCAACGAATAAATTCGTAGCTCCAGCTCCCTGTAACTCATCAATACAATACAATACAATACAAAATACTTTTATTTGTTCTCTCACACAGTACATGAAATGTTTAAGATAACAAACAACGGGTCCATAATAGAAGTTAGCGAATGTGTAGTCTGTGTGAGAGACTGGTCTCTGTACTAGGAGGTCCTGTATTACAGATCACCAGCCTCTCCGTGCTCTGGATAGGTGGAATATGTGTGAATGGAGCTAGTATGTCTGTTCGTTATACGACATGATTGTAGAATGCGTGAGTGGGTAAAGATATATATGTGTGTGTGTATGTGTGAGTGTGTGTGAGTGAAATGATTTGTTAACCCTACGAAGCCAAGTCTTGAGATCAAAAATGATAAGGATTAATGATGTTATATTAATTATGTACAGTCTATTAATGGTAATATGTAGGAGTATGAATATAGTAAAGAGTGTATATGGAATGAATATAAGATACAAACATAAGATACAAACAGATAGATAGAATGCTGGGTAGATATTATTTGATATTATTAGATATCATCGATTTGTCTCCAGGTCTACGTTGATGGTACCAAGCGCAAAGCTCCCGAGAGTCTACGTAAACATCCTCCAGGTAGCGCCACGTGTCTGGACGCGATACGAGCCACTGAGAGGGCTGACCAAGCCAAGGCTAAGTTGAAAGGTTAGTGTTTTGAGAATACTTAACGTCTCTAGTAGTTCTAGATCTATGTCATAACTTTAAAAATATGCAATTAACGAACACTAAATTCACTGCGACGGTGGCTGAATGGACAAGACGTGACCGGCATGCAAATCATGCAGTCAGAGTTCGATCCCGACCGGCAGTACCTATGTGGATTTTATATGTACTAGTCAAGTGACTTAACATCTGCTAACGGTGAAGGAAAACATCGTGAGGAAAACCACATACACTAGAAAAAATACTAAGTGTATGTCTGATACACCAACCCAGTCCAGCGTATGTGGATTATGGCCTAAACCCTCTCAGCTTTCTAGATAGAGGAGAGGAGACCCGAGCTCAGCTGTGAGTCATTAATCGGTCGCTAATGATGATGTGCACTTACACTGTTACAATATATATAAATCGTAGAATTAGCATTTAAAACTTCTAAAAAAAACGTATAAAATATAAAATTAATAATTATACAATTTTGCGGAGCCACTGTACTTATAATTTATTCTTTAACTCACTTCAATACATTTGAACACATCCCTGACATATAGTACAAGATTCCATTAAGAAATATATACCCTCATCTGTTATTTATTAGTGATAAGAAATAAATGATCGATAATATTCACATTGACTTATTGCAAATAGGTTGCCTAGTTAAATCGCGCCCGGATAATATTAATATCGTGCGCAAAATTTTTTGTTGGAGAGACTTCAAGAATGGTGGAATGAGATTTTTTTCATAAAGAAACGTACTAATTTGAAATATCTATAGAATAGACACATTGAATCGATTGCCCCTGGTCTATAGACTGTTTAAAAAGGTGCAAGGTGCATCGCGAAGTTTTAATATGATTTGTTCACCACCCACACTGGCAGGATATAAAAAAGTACTTCAACCATAGAGCCGGTTTTGAACACTGACATAAAAAAATAAAACTGTCACTAAAGACAAATAAATTTTATAATGAAAAAGTAAAATATAAAAAAAAACCATGAATAAAATTAACTTTCGTTCGAAAAAACCGGACGTATCAGATAAAAAAAAGTTAGAAGACGTTCTAAGTTATTTAACTAGTAAGCAGCCTTTCTTCGAAAGATCACTAGACATGGCGTCATCTGGTCACATGAAAGGTACCTAATCATATCTAAATATCGTCTTTATATTGGCAAAAGTATATAGCATCCTAAACTATCGATACACTACTATAATTACAGGCATTATTATGCTTAAAAGGAGACCTCACACAATAAAGAATACTAAAGAATAAAACATGGTTACAGGATCTTATATACTTAGTTGTAAATAGTACATCATGTTTTACCGCATTATGTGTGCAAAAATACACTACATTTAGTTGTATTTATCAATAAAACATAGAAAAACTATCAACCTTAGAAATTATCAATAGGTTAAGAACCCCATAGTACGGGATCCCTGGTCAAATATTTTATTTATTACTATCAAGCTAATTTTTCGATGAGACGCCCAACAATTTCGTATTCCAAAAGTTTGATTGTGGTAGCTAACAGACGTAGCAAGGGTATACCGGACCGGGAAGGAAATACCGGGATAACGTACCACGCAATTTGTAGGACAATATGACTGTTCAATTTCATAAATATTAAGTAAGCTCCGTCTGTTAGCTACCACAATCAAATTTTGGAATACGAAATTATTGGGCGTCTCATCGAAATTAAGCTACTGACGAAAAATTTGCTTGATAGTAATAACACATACACGTCGCGCGTGCGCCAAAACACTTATACTTTCCACTCTCCTTCCAGATTATTCCACCAAATCCTTAACTGTCAAACGACTATGTTCTATAGTTTGGATCAAAATTGTTTAAAATTGATGTACGGGGGGCCTGGTGCTCTAAGATACAGGCTTCGGCTTAGTTTGGACACCAGATCTCCCACAAATTACATGTATATCACCAAACTGTTTTGTATTATAAAAATGTAAAATCTTGTAATTTGTGGAGATAAAATAAACATTATTATTATTATTATTATTATTATAAAAAAAAAATTTGGACCAGGGATCCCGGACTACCTACATTGTTTATGTGAATAAATAAAGTTTAGTATTATTAAAAATAAAGTTTATATAAGTACCTACATTCTACAAATAATACGATACATAAATATGCCAAAACAAATTAAACTGTATGCCAACAAAACAATCAAAAAACATCATCATTTCAACCCATAAACGTCCCACTGCTGGGCACGGGTCTCCTCCAAAGAACATAGAGGGAATTTAATCTACTATACCACGCTGATCAGACGGGTTGGTATAGGGTTTGTTTCGAATTTTCTTTTTCTAGCAGTGTTCTTGTCTGCATGGGGTTCCCTTAGTCGCCTTTTACGATCGATATTTTATCCGTATAATGATGTATTAAGAATACATAAATGTCACTACTCCCTCGCAAATATATAATAGACAAAAATGGAGTATAAACGGCTGTATCTTTTGGTTGCGTTTACATAGAACTTTGATTTTTTGAGATTTGTCTCGTGTGGGAATCGAACCCACGTCACCCAGCACGGCGATGTAGTGGGGAGGCGACCACCTTAACCACTGCGCCACGGTGACAGTCAACTAGTACATTATTGTTATGAAAATAGCTACTTTTAAATTTAACCCACCTAATAACAGTGCTGTGCCCGACAGGGTCCATAATTGTAACCTACATTATACATACCACCTATTTGTACATTATAGAAGCAATAAATTATTGACTATTGAGTATTGGATTCGAGACTCGAGTATATATTTGAAAATAATTTCAGCTTTATTTTCTTTCTACGCATTCTTGAGAAAAATATTCATGACAGACGGACAACGGAGTGATCCTATAAGGGTTCCGTTTTGTATTTTTGAGGTACGGAACCCTAAAAAAAAATTCCTAATGTGTTGTCTGGTGCAGGTCAACGTAACGCCGCGGGCTGGTTGGTCCTGGCTGATAACACTCAATTTATGTCTGCGTGTCATTCCATCGCCTGTAAGAAGTTCCCATACGCTTCAAGAGGAAAACAGGTGACCATTTTTTAAAATATTTTTTATTACGGTTTCCAGAATTTATGACATACCACATTTGTGCACCAAAATATACCTTTTTTGGCCACCGACGCCAAAAGGGACGTTACAAATTTGACGTGTATGTGTGTCTGTCTTTGATATCGTTGCTCCTAAACGAATGGGCCGATATTGGTGCTTTTTTTTCTTTGAATGCTCACATTGTTGTGTTGTATCTTAGAAATGTTTTTATCAAAATCGATGTTGCCATTTCTAAGCCATCAAGCCTTTGTCGGCGGATACTTGAAATTTACAATTTGGCTTTTATTGTAAGTTATTTAGTAACAACTGTTTTCTCCTGCCCACAGAATGTTCATCCAAATCAGTACCAAACAGTATTTAATTGAATACAATACATATACAATTAAGTAAATAAATCAATGATTGTTTAATTAACCAACAACTTTCTTAGATGGTACTTAAGCGACCCGACGGCATGACTCTTGTTCCGTGGAAGATGGGTAAGCCGTTGGTGTGGGATGCTATTTGCGTTGACACACTGGCGGCATCTTATCTTTCACGGACTGGTATTAAAGCGGGTTCTTGCTGCCAATTCTGCAGAGTGCCTCAAGCGGCGTAAATATGAAAGTCTTGGTGAGACTTACATCTTTGAGCCTTTTGGGGTTGAAACTCTTGGACCTTGGGGGCCAAACGCTCACAAATTTTAATCGTGAAATTTGTAAGCGTGTTTCTAAAGTATCACTTGACCCAAGGGCTGGCCTCTACATGGGGCGACACATTAGCCTTGCTATCCAACGCGGTAATGTGGCTAGCCTTTTGGGTACGTTTCCTCAGGAATCTGATCTCAATCAGATATTCTATTTATAGGAATTTTCTGTAAATAGAGTATCTGGTTCTTTATATTTAAATAGGTTAGCTGTGTATATTTTTTTAAGTTATGTGTAAATTATTTTATTGAACTTTGAGATAATTTAGTGCTAAACTAAACTTGAATACTTCGCAGGCGTTAGCGGTGTCAGTGATGGCGGTGGCGATGTCTCGCGTAGAAGACGTGTGTCGCTGGTGTACCGGAACCCTCGACCAGATCCTCGAGAGCGGAGACCAGCTCTATCAGGACAGCTACCTACACTTCAAGCCCAAGTCCAAGATACTCACTATGGATGAGGTAATACATTGGACACTGTTTAAGCTCGTGTTTTTAATACACTTTTTGAAGAGAGTGTCTGAGCGCTTCATCATCTCAACCCATAAACGTGCCACTGCTGGGCGCGCTGAGCGCTTATGACAAAATATTTGTAGGATAACAAAGTGCTGAAACGAAATAACAGGTACCGTTAGGCAATCACCTGTAAGCAGGGCTGTGGAAATACGACACGCTATATATTCTCTAATTCAATTAAATACAAGTGTTAATATTATTTTGAAGAACTTCTATTATTTCAATCTCTCTACAATGACTCAAAATATAGACAATTAAGGTTAATAAGCTATAAGCACCATAAATATTTATCGTTATTCCAATTCAAAACGTCTTTAGCTTATCGTATTGAGTAAACACTTGTCATCGTCAACAACAACAAAAAATATATACATATATCTAAATTAGAAACAATAACTAAATAGACAAATATACTAACAAGTCTTCCGACTAGTGTTTACTATAAAATATATATATTTGGATTTAATATTTATAAAAAAAAATGTTTAAATTATCACGGAACATGTTCATCCAACAAATAAATAGGCACACATCCTTAATTAACCCTTTGAATGCCAGAGACGTCTATACACGTAAAATGAAAATGTGCTCACCACGCCAATGACGGCATGGCACGTCAAAAATGTACTGTATTTTAAAAGCTTGGCGCTCAAGGCACGGCGATACCGATTTGACGTGGCGATCAAAAGGTTAAAAACAAGCGGTAATAAAATACTCCAACAACACATAAATGAAACTTGACTGTATACTCTAACCAGGTCCTGCGCAAGTTCTACGCTCCTGGGAACTGTGTGTGTCGTGTGGTGGTTTACGCTCCACGACACCAAGGCACTGTTCCCGACGATCTTGGGGAACAGGTATGTACTATTCAGCCTATTGCAGTCCACCGCTGGACATAGGCCTCTTCTAACACGCGTCAAAACACTCGGTCCTACACCTTCCACATTCAGTCGGACTCAGCGACTTTTTTCTGTTTATCATTCATTTGGAAACAATTGGACCCAGTTGATAGGAATAGGCACGCCTGTTATTGGAACCAAACATAACTGGTGATACAGAACTGCCTATCCCCTCGGGGAAAAGGTGCAAATATCAGCATCGGCAGCATTAGCAACCCATTAATGTCCATCCTTTGCTGGGCACGGGTTTCCTCTCCTCCATCAAGATAGATGAGAGGGTTTAGGCCATAATTCACACACACTGGCCTAGTGCGGGTTGGATCAGAGATACACTCAGTGGCGTAGCAGCCAAAGGCCCTGGGGATTTTTTCCCTAAACTAGGGCCCCCAACTAAACTATTAAGAATCGTTCCGAATTCGATGTACCTACACCAGATTCGTCGTATTTCAGATTCGTCGCCTGGAATCTGGTTTATTTATATTCCGAATGTGGGGGATTAATTTTCACTATCAAAATTTATAGTTTCTAAGTCAAAGTCCAAGTAGGCCTCCACTCCGATAGCCACGCCACTGGATACACTTAGAATTTCTTCTAGTGTATGTGTGTTTCCTCACGATATTTTCCTTCACCGTTAGCAGATGGTAAGTCACATGACTAGTACATATAAATTCCACAAAGTGAAATCCACATTGGTACCGCCCGCCGGTCGGAATCGAACTCGGACCTCATGATTTGCACGCCAGTCTCTTATCTATTCGGCTTCTATCGCTTATATACTTATTTGTATTTTATTATACTTGGTGAGGTGCCTTGTTGATAGAACAGTCTGTTGTTCTTCTGTCCACTTTAGGTTAAAGAGTTCTTCCGTGAAGAGAAGTGCGGCGTGCTTATCTCTGAAAATGGAAAGTTTGCTGTTGCACTCTTCAGGAACCCAAGAGGTATGTACAGACAGAACTTACTAGAAACTTGCATCGCGATATTTATCTAAAATCTACCGATTACCTGGTAATTGGTATCGCTGCCTAAAAACCTAAACCTGCGAATAACTGTGGTCTACTGGGGCCCTGATTTTGAACCTTCAAAATACTCTCACATCATCCAATTTTCGAGATGTCTTCATTATTATCATCATATCAGCCCAATGACGTCCATGTTGAACATAGGCCTCACCTAATTCCCGCCTAATTTAATAATTTCTTAATTTTTTCGAGGTGTATTTGGCTTATATATATTATAAAATAAAGAAAAAAAAAATATCTGGTTTAAATTTCTACAACCTTCTATTTTTTTTAACATTGTATTTTACGGAACGAAAATTGCATAAACGTACGTTTCTGGACGGAACTTTTCCACAATTCGAAATCAGGGCCCTCATCAAGATTGGTTTCTCCGTTTCAAGATCAGCCGTTCTTTTGTTAGCTGCGATAAGAATCTTAGATGCATAAGGGGTATTTACTATAGGTACATATTCATTGAAAGATTGCTTTCAATACTCTTGCTGCAATGGGCAGATCCTGTTGAGGGCTCGCCTAACTGTTTCTTTAGATGTGTTGATGTCAGCTACTCGTGGGACGCCGTCAGCGCCAGGATGTACCTTGGATACTCTCCCCAAGCGCCATAGTAGTGGTGGCAAGCCTTCCTCTCTTAAAATAATGAGGTCACCCTCCTTTAAGTTTTGACAGCGCGTCTTCCATTTGCGTCTGTGTTGAAGCTCTGTGATATATTCTGACTGCCACCGTTGCCCTAAATGTTGTCTCATCTGCTCCAGTTGCTTGTAGCGATCTAGTCGGTTTGTGTTGGAGGTTTTATTTAATCTCTAAGTAGTATTATCGTCACGTTGTCAGGCTACTACATGTTCGACCCGATGGACCGTGACCGCTACGGGCGTGCGGTGGCGCCTCCCTGCATCGGGAAGGCCCGCGCATGCTTCTCGCAGTATCGTGATGTGAGTCTTTTTATATATTCTACTTGTAAATGGAAAAACAGAGGGCATGGGAATTGACACCTTTGCATCAGAATTATTTTCTTAACAAATTCATATTAAGTATATTAGAACAGAACTGTAACATTAACGTAGGTAACGTATTTTCCTTTGATTTTATACTTTAACTAGCTTTTCCCCGTGTCTTTGCTCGCGTGGATATAGTTTTATAGTTAGACGCTATTGGCAGGGCATAGCTAAAACAACATTTTAAGTTCCTATCCCTATACTAATTTGCAAAACGTTAACTTCAAAACAAAGATCTTTTCATACAACGTTTCATCCCTAATTTCACCTTTCCAAAGCCACCCTTGCCAAAAATATTGATGAGGGTTATTTTTTATTTTGATAGTAGTACCCCAAAACAAATTTTCAAAAATATAAGTTGAAAAACAAAGAAGTTACATACAATAGTTTATATCCCCCTTAGAGGCTGAATTAAAAAAAAACCCTTTCTTGGTAGGTACACCTCTAGACTTTAGGATAAACACATTATCCAAATTTCAAGTCGCTACGGCCAGCGGTTTAGGCTGTACGTTGTCTGTCAGTCAGTCAGTCAGTCAGTCAGGACAAAGCCTTTTATAATATGTATGTATGGATGGATATTTTCTCGTTTCACTTAAAAAAGGGAAGGAATTTTCTGGATATTACATCTTTGCTTATTAAATTTATTGTAATGTGTACATACTGCATACATGTTGTATGAGACTGTTGACAATGTTCACTCGTGTATGATGTATCGTCTGTCGTCAGACTGAATAAACATGACTAATAGCCGATGGATTGGGCTGCTTGGGATATATAATATTTGACATTATGTCAAATTTCTATTCTATTATTTTTTATTATTGTGCTTATCGCGTTTAGGCGGTCTGTGACAAGTTCTTGTGACTGCCTCTTCTGGATATGACTAATTCTGTTTTTGACCATTTCCGACCACTTACTGATCTATAGTAGCGCCCACACATACACTTAGAATTACTTCTATTGTATGTGGGTTTCCTCATGATGTTTTCCTTCATCGTTAGCAGATGGTAAGGCACTTGATTAGTACGTATCAATTGTACAAAGTGAACCGCATTGGTACTGCCGGTCTGGATCGAACTCGGACCGCGTGATTTGCGATCTCTAAAATCCAAAGCCATCGATAAGTAGTACCAATAGGTAGTGATTCTCATAGGTATACGCTCTACACGTACACACACATACTTACTTAAATATTGTTTTTATTTCAGCCCGAGTCTTTGTGTGAGAAACTTGCACCAAACATAGCACCAACAAGTACCAGTGATGAGGGGGTAATGAGACTTCTCTTTTTGTTTTCTTTTATCTTCTTTTGGCTTATTTTAGAGGAAACATAAAAGACCTACTTTATTTTTTATACCACGAGAGTGGCAAACAGACGTACGGTCCGCCTGATGGTAAGCGGTTACCGTAGCCTATGGGCGCCTGCAACATCAGGGGCATCACGAGCGGGTTGCCGACCCATAAGAAACCTATTCACTCCTTTTTTTCACCAATCTAATAGCCAGATGAGACATAATTATGATTATTATTAGCCTGTATATTAACTCCAGTAACAGTTTATTACTGGAGATGGTGATCGCCCTAAATAGCGTAATAGGATGTCTACACACGGCGATTTTATTTGTTGTTAGAAGGCTCAGGGCTCACTCAAGGCTTGAGCCTTATAGCCAAAGCTCGAGTCGAGGGTTGAGCTCCGAGGCTTGAAGGCTCGGAGTACCTTATCCCACGTAGGTTTGTAAAGTTTTTAAGGACGCTTTATTTATGAATACTTACCTACTTATTGTCTAATTTGAAGATAAAATTAAAAAAATGGCCGCCATCTTGAACTCTCATTGAGTTCTAAATCGATCTCTGACCATCGACTTTTTAACATTGCGTTGAAGTCTAAATTCGGAAAAATGGCAGCCATCTTAAATTTTGCCGTTTTTGATGATGGGTTATTGATTCAAATTATTATTTTATTGTCAAGAGAGTATAGAAATACCTTTGTGGCACGACGACTTTAACCTTTTGACCGCCACGTCAAATCAGTATCGCCGTGCCTTGAGCGCCAAGCTTTTAAAATACAGTACATTTTTGACGTGCCATGCCGTCATTGGCGTGGTGAGCACATTTTCATTTTACGTGTATAGACGTCTCTGGCGTTCAAAGGGTTAAGTATATATTTATGGCCGATTCTCTCGCTCACGACGGATCGAAGCTCTAGATAAAACTATAATTGCTTGTTTTGTTTGTTTGCATGCACAGTCTGAAAGCAAAGTGCACTTCGAAGAACCGCCTTCTTTCAAAATATACGGAATGAACGTCACCAGTTTGCGAAGACTAAATAAGCACGAGCGATAACTGAATCTTTTGTCTTGCTTTCACATTCGCTTTTGTCCAATTGTACAGCGCCATCTTTTGTGGTAACTACGCAGTTTAAAAGCATTATTTTCTTTTATTTGTATCGTTTGAATAAGTGAATGTTATCTATAATTAGGCCAATGAAACAGACTTATATCGATCTTTGAAATGCGTGGGGTGTTTTTTTTAAAGTAGCTAATCATAATAAATATTAACTTGAGAAAAATAGGATATTCAAATTGGTTTCTTGATTAGTTAGTGTTTTATTAAGATGATGTCGGTAGCTCGGGTTATGGAGTGATTGTGAAAGCGATTGTCAATTGATTAATGTTTGTTGAGTTTAGGTCTCGCCACATTTTGTCATAAATTTATAATAATGTCAACCAAAAATCTGAATAAAATGTTTCAAATGTTTTCTTTTGTATTATTGGTATAAAAACTATTGAAAACCATTTGAAAACACTTATAACGAGCGTGGTTTTATGGTCCCAAGATTGATGATGTGGGGACGCAATATATTTTGTTGACACGGCTTATTTGGCGTCTGCTCCGCTGAACACCCAAAGTGTGCTCCTGGCGGTAGAACGGGTAAATTCGAATGCTCCTTTGTGTCCCTTTAGTGGTTCAGATGGGAAATTTTTGAGTTACCTGTCGTGCTCCTTTTAAGTTATGAACACACTAGAAGTCGCGCGAGGCTTCGCTCCCGTCGTTCTTTATTTGGCCACTGCTCAGCTCCTATTGGCCATAGCGTGATGTTATATAGCCTATGTTCACCGGGATAGTGTAGTTTCCCAACAGTGAAAGAATTTTTCAAATCGGTCAAGTAGTTTCGGAGCCTATACAATGCAAATAAACAAACAAACAAACCTTTCCTCTTTATAATATTAGTGTAGATTTATATTATATCCATGTTTCAATAAAAGGAGGAAATTACATTGACGCGACGCGATATGACTGATGATAGCAAAGACTATGCATATTAGTAGTTCTATCTAAGTAGGTTTTATTGTACATACATACAAGATTCCATTAAGGAATATATTTATACCCTCATCTGTTATTTATTAGTGATAAGAAATAAATGATAGATAATTATTCACATTGACTTATTGCAAATAGGTTGCCTAGTTAAATCGCGCCCGGATAATATTAATATCGTGCCCAAAGTTTTTTGTTGGAGACTTCAAGAATGGTGGAATGAGATAAGTCCATTACTTTTATTTTTTTCACAAAGTGCTCTCATTAATTATTTCGTCGAAAAAAATATTAAATGAAAGCCTATTTACAGGGGGGGACATACTTTTTACCACTTTGGAAGTGTCTCTTGCGCAAACTACTCAGTTTAAAAAAAAATGAACTTAGAAACCTCAATATCATTTTTGAAGACCTATCCATAGATACCCCACACGTATGGGTTTGATGAAAAAAATTTTTTGTGTAAGTGTGGGAACCCAGGGAAATTAAGAATAAAATATTATCCGGGCGCGATTTAACTAGGCAACCTATTTGCAGACAATGTGAATATTATCTATCATTTAATTTTATTTCATATCACTAATAAATAACAGATGAGGGTATATATTCCTTAATGGGATCTTAGACCAAGAGATACTATAACTTATTTGAAGTACTCTTCCGAGTCGAGTGCAAATAAAATGGACATCATGTGTTCCATCCTTTGTAGGGGTAAAGTGGAACCATTTAAATATAACTGTGTGCCCCACCAAACCACCAAATAGGTCACTACGGATCATACAAAATTTTTCCATTCTACCACCGGGGGCACACTTTGGGTGTTCAGCAGAGCAGACGCCGGTTATTCCGAATCCTAAACTGGTACCGGGTCTATACACCCTGCACGGGGTAACATAATGTTTAACTCCCGATTTCCTACCCCCGCCTGGCTACCACAGCTGGCTACCACCGGCGCCCTCCCAAGATTCTTAGTGAACATTAAAATACTAACTACCGCACAGAGACGTCAATTAGAAGTAATCTGAAATTAACATAATTTTTTCATTGAATAATCGTCTTTAGACGCCTAAAGATCGGGTTAAAATTTCGAAATACGTCGCCATTTTAAGGGGTTGTGAGTGGTGGGGGGGAGTGGGGGGAGGGGTCGGTTCCCCCCTCACCATTTTCACCCGCCGGAAATACTTGGTTTGTAAAAAAATAAATATAAAAACTGGCTTCAATTGAGTCGAAGCCTAATTTCTGGGTGGTTTAAAAAAAAATAACCACGATGGCTAAGACGGGAGCGCAGCGCAGCCGGGGGCACACGATGCGTTGCGGCGGCGGAGCGGTGTCGCTGCGTCGTCTTACATAGAAATATCTGTGGCATGTCACACGATGCGCTCCGGCGCCGTGAGGGGTGAATGCGTTGCGACGTCAGACCGGCACCGCTCAGTTGTTTATGCGTCACAAGAAAGGACACACGCTCGCTCGTTTAATTTTTTTGAATTTAAAAAAAAATGAGTACCAACATAGATGTTATTGATATGGACTACGTCATAACATTAGTCCAAGAAAGGGAAATTCTATGGGATAAGTCCAAAGTAAGTAAGGGTGGATAAACAGGATCAGCCGTTGAAAACTATCGTTATCGAAAGGAAACGTTCTCTTTAGCACAAAGTAACTTACTGGTAGGTAAATAATATCAGTAAATTAAATTAATATAGTCGCCACTAGGTTGCCAAACCAAGTAGCGGCATACCTACATGTACCAAAAGCTTATTTTTTTTTTAATTTTCAGTAAACACTTACTTGGCCTATACTTTGACAGATTAAACACTTTAAGATACCTATGTCGGGGTAGTTACCGCACCTAATACATTTTCCTCTAGAGAGACCTGTGACCTTCAATAATTATACATCTAACAAAAAGTATGAACATGTTTCGACAACAAGTTTTGTTAAATATTCTTCGCATCAGTCTGTCGCGTCTCTATCTAATAATGGCGATGAAATTTATTATAATATTAAGTTCTATAAGTTGTCTGTGCTCTGTTAATTGTGAACTGAACCTAGCTGAGGGTAAGTCAGTACTGAGGCTAAGATATAAAAGCATATAAGTACTTTCTCTAACTAAACTTTCAAGTTGAGACAAAATCGGTATTTATAGTGCAAACTTTGACATTGTCCGAGGACAGAGCAAAGTCCAAGTTCACGAAATTGACGACCGGAATTCTTTGGCTATTATATTGATCATTTTAACCCGTAAATGTCCCACTGCTGGGCACGGGTCTCCTCCAAAGAATGTGGAGGGAATGTAACCTGCTATACCACACTGGCCAGACGGGTTGGTATAGGTTTTGTATCAAATTTTCCTTTTCTTGCAGTGCTCTAGTCTGCTTAAGTGCGCTTAGTCGCCTTTTACGACACCCACGGGTTGATATCAATACACAATTAATGCTTTGGCTCGGGTTAGGCTGAGCAAGGTTTTGTTAGCGTGAACTCAGAAAGTGTAAGTTCGCTCTATAGAATAGATCTCATCCTTACTGCCGTACTCAGAGTCATAACTTTAAAGTTTATTTAGTAAAAACCTGTAATACATAAGTCTATACGCCTAAAGACGATTCATCATCATCATTCATCAGAAACCCATTAAGTCCCACTGCTGGGCTCGGGTCTCCTCTACTCTAACTAAAGAGCTGAGAGGGTTTAGGCCATAATCCACTCACGCTGGCCTAGTGCGGGTTGGTGGATCAGACATACCCATAGAATTTCTTCTAGGGTATGTGGGTTTCCTCACGATGTTTTTCTTCACCGTTAGCAGATGGTGAGTCAATTGACTAGTACATATCCACAAAGTGAAATCCACATTGGTACTGCTGGTCGGAATTGAACTCGGACCGCCTGATTTGCAAGCCATTCAGTCACCATCGGCCACCATCATCCATTAAAGACAAAAAAAAAAAGAAAAAATTCAATTTTTTCAATTTTTTTAATTCAATGAAAAAAATATGTTAATGACAGACACTGCTAATTGACCTCTCTGAGTGCGACAGTTTGTAAGTCAATGTAACTAAAAATACCTATTATGTGGTAATAGTGAGTTTTGATACAAAATTGCTTGTAAACTCAATGAAATTTTCATTAAATCCTTACAAATTTACGTATATCGGTAGGCGTAAGCGATGGTGGCCGAATGGATAAATGACCGGTGTGCAAATTATGCGGTCCGAGTTTGATTTCGACCGGCAGTAGTAATGTGGATTTCACTTTGTGGAATTTATACCTATTAATCTGTTAGTAGGGCGGCCGTTGGTGAGGCCTATGTTCAGCAGTGGACGTCGATAGGCTGATATGATGATGATGAATCTAGTTCGACTTCCACTTGAGACATTCGTGTGGGAGTCAGACAGTCACTTTACGTGTGAGTATCTTCCCCGTGGGGGAGGCTACTCATAGGCTACTAATTCGGGACTTGTTTCAGATTCAGTTTGCTTTACAAATGGCCTCAACGGGACTTGTAAACAATTGAATAAATGTAATTCAGCTACATTAATTAATTTATATGTAAGTCGTTGAAGTGACTACATAATTTATAACCGATTTTTAAATTAAAGTTCGTTTTTTTTTCTTGTACATATTTATAAAAAAATAGTATTATATTAACCCATAACACAAGCAAATATAAGGTAAAGGCACCTATTACGGAGGTATTTCGCAACATTTGAAAGTAAGAAACAAAAATAAGCATTTCTAAGCATTTTTTTTTCTAAATATTAGTGTACTTAGTTTTGTCGTTCCGCGTTTGTATGGAAACCCCTCTTACGTCGATGCCGTTACACAAACTGATTGATCTTGTTGTGTTGTCAATGTGCTATACTTGCAAACTTCAGTTTTGTCATGAAGTAATAAATTTAGAATAAGTAGGTCCCGTTTTGGTGTACTTAAACTAAGAAAGACAGGAATAAAACTCGAAAATAGAAATACCACCGTAATAGGAGCCGATTTTGACTACCTCCGTAATAGGTGCCTTTATCTTAATTGTTTAATTTGGGACTAGATGACGTTGTGTGAATGTGGTAGAAATTATATTATATTATTATTATATGGCAAGATTGGGTAGAAAATGTATCAATTTATTTCAAAAAAGCAAATGTAAAACAGACATAAGAAGCGTATGTGGATGTTCCAGGAAGAGGCAGGCTTCAGCTCTCAGCGGTATAACTTCCCAGAACAGCCAGACATATGCTCGTATAAGAACGACGTGCCAATTGTCTGTTGCACCGACTGTGACACTAGCAGTCAGTAAGTATTAGGGTTCATGATTTCTCGAGCTTTTCAATTTCTCGGGTCTCGAGAATTCTCGAGGCTAATTTCTCGGGTCTTCTCGGGTTGTCGAGAAATTTACATTTACGTACGTTTTCTCATATTATTTGGTTCCAATAACGTCAACAAATTCAGTGGTTTTCCTCTCAAATAAAAGTATCATATTAATTATAAAGCTTTTATTGATTATACCTATTCAAAAACATTAATCTTATGAATAAGCTAATTAACTTTTTTTAACAAAATACAGAAGTAATATTATTCAGACTCATAATCATAATGACAGTAACATTTTTGGCTGGTTAGAGTGCAGGAGACAGGGTAAAATCTATAACAAACGCAATTCAAATTAATAATAAGCACTTGGAGTAATATGTGATACACACACACACACAACACAACTGGCAATATTCGTCATCTCACAAATTTAAAATGACACATTAATTAATTTCAAGTTACTTACATAAGATAGTAGTACAGTAGATACATAGTAAACGTAGATGCTTTGATTACGGCATATCACGGTTTGGTTTCTTCTCACCTACGATATGGGATCATCTTTTGGGCCAACTCCACGGATACAATTGCAGCTTTCAGAGCACAAAAAAAGTGCATTCGGTGTATGTTTTCTCTAAAGATACCAGAAAGTTGCAAACCATATTTTATAAAATATAAATCCTCACACTGCCCAGCTTGTACATTTTTGAAGTGGTAATGTTTGTTAGAGCGAATCCTAACTATTTTCCACGTCTAGAGTGCGCGGTTTCACGTAATAGACGTGATAATACTAGACTTCGGATGCCATGTGTATCCACAACACTTATGCGTAGGAGTATCTTCTGCATGGCTCCATTGATTTATAATAAATTACCAAAACAATGGAAAGAGTTAGACAACAATGCATTCAAAAGAAAATTAAGAAACTTTTTGCAATGTAAAGCTTACTACAGTGTTTCTGAATATTTATCTGAAAATTTGTTTCACGATACACATATGTAAGTTTGACATTTAAATTATTATTATTGTTGTTAAATATAGTTATTACTCAAATTATTAAAATTGAATTTTGACATTGATGACGTTTAATAATTCTTCTGACATCAATATTATTATTTTCTGACATTGTTTTTATTTTTTTAAATTTTTTCAAGTTTCTGTGTTGTTCAGTTTAAATTGTAAATTATGTTAAATTTTTAAATTTGTATATTTTATTATGGACACTATCTTAAATATTTGTATGCCCTTGATAAAGGCTAAAACATGTCTGATCATTATTATTATTATTCCAGCTTGCATGTCTTAAAATGTATGTAACACATGTTTTATAAATAAATGATTTGATTTGATTGATTGATTGATTGATAAGAAAAACATATCAGAATAATTAAAAACTAAGCTTGTGTGTTGTTGTTTTACAAAAACAGGAAATATAATACTTACCCAAAATTTTTTTTTCATCAAACCCATACGTGTGGGTTATCTATGGATAGGTCTTCAAAAATGATATTGAGGTTTCTAAGTTCATTTTTTTTAAACTGAATAATTTGCGCAGGTTACACTTCCAAAGTGGTTAAATGTATGTCCCCCCCCCCCCCCCCCCCACTGTAAATAGGCTTTCATTTGATATTTTTTTCGACTAAATAATTGATGAGAGCACTTTATGACAAAAATAAAAGGTATGGACTCCAATCTCATTCCACCATGCTGGCAATATCTCCAACAAAAAACTTTGCGCACGATATTAATACTATCCGGGCGCGATTTAACTAGGCAACCTATTTGCAATAAGACAATGTGAATATTATCGATCATTTATTTCATGTCACTAATAAATAACAGATGAGGGTATATTTTCTTTAATGGGATCTTGTAGATACTAGTTACAGTATTCTTGTCTGCATAAGGTATCCCTTAGTCGGGTTTCGTACTTATCATCGAAAGACATTTTTGCGAAAGCCATTTCTACGACGCCAAATCATCGAAGAGCTATTTTACCGACGGGTTATTTGATCGATGGGCCATTTCATCGAATAGCCACATGTACGAACTCCCATATCACCGATAGTACATTTCATCGAATGACACATGTTCGAAGGTCAAATTTAGAAAACACATAATAAATAAAGGTAGGTATTAAGATAAAATAGGAAAAAAATAATTAAAGAATACCAACGTTTTGTTATTTTTTTCTATTACATTCATGAAAAATATAAGAAAAATTAATTTATTTATGCGAAAAGTCAATAGTAGGTAGGTAGGCTGATTCGAACATGTGTCATTATTTTTTTTTCTTGTATAATTATTTTGTTCCTATTTTTATATTAAATTATTATAAGACAGTGATTTTATTTCACTTGTTTTGCTGATTACCATAAACACCAGTGTCGTAGTTCCGTTCCTTTAACGAAAAAGCCATCTATCCTTAACAAAATAGAGCACTTTTTAATTGTCCTGTGACGGCTATTGACGTCTTTAGCTTTCATTATGTACTACTTTCAAGCTACATAATTATGTTCTATTTGCAGCTTTCGGGATTCAGCTATTGGACTATTAGGAGATCTGAGAAGCAAAAGAGGACCACTCGCTTTGGCAAGTATGTACTCTCTATAACTTTGCATCTAGTCTTACTAGGCCTGTGTGTGTGAATGTGGCCTAAACAGTTCGCTCTCTTGTTGAAAATTGAGACCATTATTATTTGTCAAAGTCTCAGTGACCCTACTGTCAACATACATACATATAGATCACGCCTCTTTCCCAACACTGTGTAGGCAGAGACCATTTCCTTCCACTTGCTACGATCTGACATACATCTTTGGCTTCTTCAACATTCATCAGTTTTTTCATGTCAACGTTAATAATACCTACATATATAATCATCATCAGCAACCCATTAAGGTCCCACTGCTGGGCTCGGGTCTCCTCTATTTAGATAGCTCATGATACATATATTAGACATAATAATATATTACCACATTCATGATGAGATGTGGTGCAAAAAGGCCCTGTATGTGACTCAATAACTTGGAGACTAAAGTTGTTTGTTGTGTTGACTGCCTGATGGTCTAGTGGTTAGTGACCCTGACTGCTAAGCTGGAGGTCGTGGGTTCGATCCCAACCCAGGACAAATCTTTGTGTGATGAGCATGATGGTTTGTTCTGTGTCTGGGTGTAATTTATCTATAATATGTATGTATTTACCTGAATACCTGATGTCAATATAGCATGGTCTAGGCAATCGTCAAGGGTTCGTTCGTATGTATTTAGTTATTATTATTATTATGTTTTGACGTAGTTTATATTGCATCGCCAGTATGTCTTTTACAGAATGCCTTGATTACTTGAAGTCACTTCCATACCCTTGCCGTGGGGGAGGAAACGTCCGAATAACAAGACCTTGGAATGAGACAAAACAATGCCACGAACTATACATATACAACTCTCTGGCAGTTGGCGGCAGAAACGCGCAGAGGTGGGAGTTCCCGCATATGGTATCTATTTATTTTCAAATTATAAAATGACACCGTCGAAAACGTCCTTGTAGTGACGGAATAAGAATACATAATATCACTACCCCATTTCTACCCGTGGGTGTCGTAAAAGGCGAATAATGGCCGATTTCAATAATCTATCTATCTATGGATTTGGCTACTAAAGTTCCATCTAGTTTTTTTTTGTAAATACATACATATTGCCTTGATTGCTAAGTGTGTGTGTGATGAGCATGAAGGTTTGTTCTGTGTCTGGGTGTAATTTATCTATAATATGTATATATATACAAAAAAAAATGTATTTAAGTAGTATATCAGTTGTTTAGTACCCATAACACAAGCAAATATAATTGCTTACTTTGGGACTAGATGGCGCTGTATGAATGTGGTAGAATATTATATTATATATATAAAATACACCCAGACACAGAACAAACCTTCATTCTCATCACACAAAGATTTGTCCTGGGTGGGGATCGAACCCACGACCTCCGGTTTAGCAGTCAGCGTCACTAACCACTAGACCAACAGGCCAGTCATCTGTCCACCTTGTCCATTGCCACAGGCACTCCTCGGTTATGGAAACAACGTGGAGTCAGCGCAGTGGCTGTGCGGCGGTTCCATTATTAGCGAGAGGTTCATACTGACAGCCGCGCACTGTTCCTCAACGCATACCTTGTAAGTGTTATGTACGTAGTTATTTTAATATAGTTTCCTACGTAATTATTACATTAAATTAGTCGAAATTTAAGGTTTTGTGATATAACGTGAGTGAGTCTTAACTATGAAACAAAAACATTTATTTGTCAATGTTGGTAAGTCAAAGTCAAAGTCAAATCTTTTTATATCATTTGGATCACATACATGATACTTATGAACGTCATACAAAGCCAGAAAAGGTGTCAGTAAATTTGCCTACAGCCAGTTCACTGACAAGGTTGAGCTCTGAGAAGAACTTGGCAACAAACTCAGGCCACTCTTTTCAATCGCCATAGTTGTTACAATTTTAATTGGTTACAGTTTGAAATATCACAGAAAGTACAGAACCAAAACACCATACTAAATCAAATTCAATAAAATTTGGATATGAGAAAATAATAATAATAATAATGAGCAATCAAACTTTAATTTGTTTTCGTCAAGAAGTATGGTATGTGGGATCATCACTTGGTACCAACTATGTATTAGAGATCGGTAAAAACATTTTGTGAACACATTGTTTAGCAATATAAGCTTAAAAAAAAGGAATTGAATAATTAAAGGTAAAATTTCTATTAGATGTTGTCTAATTAAATTAATTTGGTACATTGTATACAAAATTTAAAAAAGTTGAACATAATTACAGTTTGCAATAAAATCTTTTAAACTTTCGCGACTTGTACACATATTAATTATTTTCATATTCCTTAAATATAATACGTGACGTAGACCCGTTATATAATAATTAAATAATTACAGTTACTTATTTTAACCAAATCTTATAAGTTAACAGAGTTAGAATAAAAACATTTTTTACTTAGAAACTACTTTTTTTTTTACCATTTTTTTAAATATAGGGGAGGAGATATGCGAGAGTCAGGCCCAGCTCGTCACCATAAAAAAACATATCCCGACTCGTCCCGGAGTAGCCCAGCAATGAGTCATAAACCAATTAATAACTTTATTTATTTATTTAAAATCCCTTTATTCCATCTTCCATTTTGTGACCCCATCCTTAATTAAATGGTACTTTGAAAGATACCTAATTTGGCACTAAAGCACGTTATTTTTCAGGGATTCAATTACATACGCGGCACTAGGACTGCTGAAAAGATCCGAGCCAAAGGAAAACTGGAAGATATACAACATAAAGCGAATAATAGTACACCCGGAGTACAAGGCACCGAGCAAGTACCACGACATAGCACTACTGGAGACTGAAACGGAGTAGGTTACACTCCTGCGCTAGGAATTTCTTTATAAATAAACAACTCCAGCACTATTGAGCAAGCCTTGTATCACGGGGGACTTCCATCATCATCATAAATCATCATAAGCAACCCATTAATGTCTCACTGCTGGGCTCGGGTCTCCTCTCCTCTATCTAGAGAGCTGAGAGGGTTTTGGCTATAGTCCACACACTAGCTAGCCTTATGCGTGTTGGTGTCGGTTGGTGCTTTACTAAAATACAATTAACAGATGTACACTCAAGACTAAAAATAGATATCTATAATAATATAATAATAAATTGTTTATTCAGCATAAATAGTACACTATTACATAATTCTTAAGATTAAAGATAAGGTACAAAAATGTTTGGTGCCTGCACTAGGAATATTCCTGTGTCGCAGGCAGTTTATGAGCACATTTTATGTTACTGTACAAAATGTACAATTAAATCATATACCATGTTTCGTAATAATTAGATACTATCTATTATAACAAAAATAAAAACAGATGTAATTAAATAAAAAGATTACGTGATATTTAATGCTTTCTTGCATTAACTATGTAATTATCTATGTATGTAATTATCTATGTAATTTTACACATACATACAACATTTTTTAAGTGGCTACGTTTATAGTAAAGTTAACAAAATATTAAATATCTATTCCCTGAGTAAATTTGAATGCAAACAAACAGTAACAAAATGGCTACTGTCTCTATACTCTATACTCTCTATACTCTCTCTGTCAGGATATTTTCTGTTTCAGTATAGTCATACTGAAACAGAAAATATCCTGACCATACTAAAATAATTTCAAATTGCGATTAGGTACCTATATATTCACACACGCGCTCACACTCTCCACATACACACACACACACACACACACACACACACGCACACTTACGCACATTTACACCCAGAAGGATGCATAAATATCTATTAAATAATGTTTACGTCTCAATTAACTCTAAACAATGTACGCATTAGCTTTTAAAATACTTGTGATTAAAGGAGACAGCCTGGAGGTTCATCACACAGGTCTTTGAACCTATTACGGACTCCAGCTCTCACAAGTCTTATAACTTATACTTACCTAAGCTACCTATACTATTTTTGTACCCAAAATTTAACCTTTTGAGGGAAAATAAAAATATATTAAGTATTATTATTAATTAGGTATGTATCACCCAAATTTTTGGCTGAACCCACGTCACTTGGCGAGGTGACCACTTTAACTTTACTAGATTGCATGTAGCTTACGTAGAGACGGATTAAGACTACATAATGTCACTACCCCATCTCAACCCGTGGGTGTCGTAAAACACGACTAAAAGAGTTAACCTTATGCACACAAGAGGACTGCGACAAAAGGAAAATTCGAAACAAACCCTTTTCCAAATCGTCTGGCCAGCGTGATATAGTAGGCTAAATTCTCGCCACAATCTTTGGAAGCTCGTGCCCAGCAGTGGGAAGTTTATGAGCAAGTGTGGCGAGGGAATTTTTTTTTGAAAGGAGTACACTATATGTGTAAGTATGTACTCCGCGTATGGATTTTGGGAGAAGGATTTGCAATTTTTATCTTTCATATTTATATACCTAGTTTCGCGGGGACCTTTACAGACATACAAATAACAGACACAAAGTGCACTCAGACTAAAAATATTATTATTATCTATATTAGTATCACACAAATATTTGGCTGCACCCAGATCACTAGGCGAGGTGACTACCCGGAGTACCCAGCCACAGTGACAGTCTATAGTTACTATACTGAGTGGAATTTTGTAATGCCACCTGGAGGGAAAGTACTCTTAATACTAGAGATAGATAATTTTACTCAAAGGAAACATTCCTTTATTTTTAAAAAGAAACAAAACTGCATTCAAGATTTTTCGGAAATTCACTTGCCACACCCGGGAATTGAACCAGTTAAAGTCCAAAAAATTAACATTCTGTACTTTTATGGCATTTATCGGTAGGGTTTAACAATAAGGATCGAATCTTACTAACAAACAAGATTAATTAAATAAGAATAAAACCATAAAAATCTAACTTACAATACTTACAATGAATAAATTCGAAGTTTACGTGGTAATTGCAAATGCATGCAGTTAAGTCACATTTTTTTTCATTTGACCTGTATAATAAACATACGTGCATATCGCAATCTTCTTAACTAAATAGTTCTTCCTTATTTTAGTGAATAAATGACGTCAAAGATAATTATTAATTATACGAACATAACAGTAAAAGTGCTTTATCTAGTTTTATGGAATTTATAAGTTAAGATTTTATGGTTTAAATATTATTTAATCTACCACGTTTGTTAGAGAGATTTGATCCTTATAATTGACCCTATCGGTGAACACCATAAAAGTACAGGATGTTATTTTTTGGAATTTTGGCTGGTTCGATTCCTGGGTATGCTAAGCGAATTTCTGGAAATCGTTAAATGCAGTAATGTTTCTTTTTAAAAATAAAGGAATGTTTCCTTTGAGTAAAATTATCTATCTCTAGTATTAAGAGTACTTTCCCTCCAGGTGGCATTACAAAATTCCACTCAGTATAGTAACTATAGACTGTCACTGTGGCTGGGTACTCCGGGTAGTCACCTCGCCTAGTGATCTGGGTGCAGCCAAATATTTGTGTGATACTAATATAGATAATAATAATATTTTTAGTCTGAGTGCACTTTGTGTCTGTTATTTGTATGTATTTTAGTATTTAAAGTACTTTCCCTCCAGGTGGCATTAGAAAATTCCACCCTGTATATTGCATGTATTAATTTAAATAAAGCTGTCATATTTCGAGTACAAACATTAAGATATCAAATTTTGTTTCTGAAAAACGATTGTAAGAAGTTGATTGCATTCATTCTATTTCACAAGACTTTTGATATTAATACTTGCAGGATAAACTTCGGAAGAGGTCTCTTGCCAGCTTGCTTGGATGTCAGGGTTGAAACTAAAAAGGACGTAGAAGCCGCCGGGTGGGGCACTTTAGGACACAGGCAGGGCCTGGCAGATACACTGCAAGTGGTGAGGTTTATGATCAATTGGACAGCGTTTCAGGGCATATATCAGACAGAGCTGATGGCTGATTGTGCCGAAAAGTTGTCGTGTAGAGACCTCATGGCAAGCGTAGCGCAGGACATATACCCACAAGGTGGACAGATAATATCTGATCTGAACACCAGGACTACGCTGGATGCTACTACTGCAAGATGAACTGTTGGCGGTCAATCTATACTATATTAATAATAAAAACCTAAAGAGTTTATTTATTTGTTTGTTTGAACGCTAGTATCTCAGGAACTACTGGACCAATTTAAAAAAATATTTTAGTGTTGGATAATTCATTTATCAAGAAAGTTTATAGGGTATATATAATCACACTACGGGCAATAGGAGCTGAGTAATGGCAAATAAAGGGTTAGTTTATCAAAGTGTGTTTAAAGGATTTCGCTTGCAAAATCGAAAACCGCAAAGCAGCGCGATTGTACCTACCGAAGTTATTACTGTTCTATAACGGCACCAAGAACTTAAAAGAGGCGTTCAAATGCAAGCTAACTCATAATAATATATGATTCTGCAGGTGCTTCTGTCTGAATACAATGAAACTACGTGTGCGGAGATGTACCAACCACACCGACACCTGCGGCGAGGGTACGACCACGAGACGCAGATGTGTTTCGGCTCATATACAAGTATTGTAGACACTTGTGAGGTACGTATCCGTTAAAGACGTCATCATCAAGTTCGTTCTCAAACGTTATGTTTTTACAAAATTAAAACCATATTTATTCACAGACTGTCCCTAATGGCTGCATAGCAATGTGTAAAGTGATGCAACCACAGAGCCTTACTTTTTACTTTCTGTTTAATATTTAGTTTGTAAAAATTCATTATAATTCGTTAATTTAACGGTGTAGTGCTCTGCTGCATCACTTTACACGCTACCCAAATTGGAAATTACAAAAGATTGTAACTATCCATTTTTTTAAAAAGAGTGGCGTGAGTTTCTTGCCAGTTCTTCTCATAGCTCCACCCCGTCAGTGAACTGGTCGTAGGCAAATTTGCTGACACTACTTTTCGGATAACCTGTTACATTCTTGTGACTTTCATAAGTGTTACCTTGTAACCTAGATGAATAAACGAGATTTCATTTCATTTCATTTTAACGCTTATTTTTCCACTGTCTACTTGCTTGTAAGAAACAAGGCTGACTGTTAATTGACGAGGAGCTGGACTGCGAAGTGGAGAAACGGAAAAATATTAACCATTAGGATATGATCTAAAGAAGGGACAGATCAGGAGTAAGTGAAAAGACTGATGAATGTTGAAGAAGCTAAAGATGTATGTCAGAATCGTAGCAAGTAGAAGGAAATGGTCTCTGACTGCCTACCCCTCTGTTGGGAAAGAGGCATGATCTATATGTATGTATTAGGATATGTCCAATACAGCAGAGCGGTGATTTTTTGTAATCCTATTGAAATGAAATGAAATTTTGTTTATTCGTAAAAGAAAGTCACAAGTTAAGAATATAACAAGTTATCCGAACAGTAGGGCAAATTTGCCTACGACCAGTTCGCTGACGGGGTGGAGCTATGAGAAGAACTGGCAAGAAACTCAAGCAGTCTTGTTTATTGGTCTTGGTTAATTTATCCGTTTCTTCACTCTGCCAGCGTGCTTCGCATCAATGGACAGACAGTCTAATGGTGGCGCTATATTTGTTTAAAAAAATTATGAACCACTGAGAGGTAAACCACTGCATTTAAAGGTTAGGTACTGCTGGTAATTCCTGCTCCGTCCTACAGGAGACGTCAGCCATAATAACATTGTGTTGCTGTGAGTAGAGTACAGAGCTTATTGGGGAGGGAAGAAGTTTGCAGTGTTGGAAACGTGCTAGATGCACCTGGTACTGCAGGCGTCTAAGTTACGGTAAACGCTTACCACCTGAAGACCGTACGCATCTTTGCCCCCGTCATTGTAAAAAAAAATCTTGTTAAATAAATTGCATTTTGATGCGGTAATAATCATCAGTTTATGCTTGTGCTTTTCGCCTTTACCGCAATGCCTGAAGACCAAAGTCTTCGACCAATGCGTCCTACCTGTCATGACTTACGGTGCCGAGACGTGGACACTCACTGTAGGACTAGCCCACAAACTGAAAGTCACTCAGCGAGCTATGGAACGAGCTATGCTCTGCGTCTCTTTGAAGGACAAACTTCACAACGAAGTAATCCGACAAAGGACCAAAGTTACCGACATAGCTCGTAGAATAAGTAAGTTGAAGTGGTAGTGGGCTGGTCATATCTGCAGAAGGACCGATGGACGGTGGAGCAAGCGTGTCCTAGAGTGGAGACCGCGACTCGGCAAGCGTAGAATAAGACGCCCTCCAGCTAGGTGGTCCGACGACCTAGAAAAGGTCGCTGGGTCTGACTAGATGCGGAAGGCGGAGGACAGAGTGCTACGGCGCGTGTTAGGAGAGGCCTACGCCCAGCAGTGGACTGCAATAGGCTGGAATGATGGATGCTTGTATTGTTTAAACAGGGCGACAGCGGTGGTCCATTACAGCTGAATAAGTTCTTTTGTCAGTACATCGTCATAGGTGTGACGTCATACGGGAAGGATTGCGGTATTGTCCCCGGCTCTGCTGGCATATACACAAGAGTGTCACATTATATACCTTGGATTGAGAGCGTGGTCTGGCCTGGAGAAACCAATTCTGATTACCTTGTCTAATAAAATCATTGAAAGAAAGATTTTTTTAAAACATCGCCCGCACAACTTTGGGAACTTTTTCTAAGCATTGTGTTGGAATATACAAAAATCCATGTCTCCTTAATCTAACATTAAACAATATATTTTATTAATTAATTATTATTATTGAAACACCCATTTGACTTAGTCAACTGGGCGTCCACTTTAATTAATAAATAATTATTATTTGAACGCTCATTTGACTTGTTCAAATGAGCGTCCATTTCAGTTCATTCGCTCAACCATTATAAAGAATATTGTAATATTTCTCTTTATTAAATATTGAACCGTCAAGCAGTAAACAAGTCTTTTACTTTCCTCCTGCGCCATATCCTAATAGGTTATGGGCCCAGGCCACGTTAATTGAAAAGTTAAAATATTATTCAGAACATTAATAAAAGTCTGCTACAAAATCATAAAACCTATTTTTTAAAATGGAGTCCCGGAATAAAAGAAACATTCAACAATTCAATGGAGATCGCTATAGTACGTGGAAGTTTCGTGTGAGATCACTTCTGGGTGAATTAGAAGTTTTAAGTGTCGTTGACGAAATACAACCAGCCGCGCCCGATGCAATTTGGATAAAGAAAAATCTTCAAGCGAAAGGAGTGATCGTGGAATATTTGGGTGATGCATTTTTAAATTTTGCTAAAGATTCAGCTACAGCAAAATCAATAATGGATGACCTTGATAAAATCTACGAGAGAAGAAGTCTGGCCACACAATTGGCATTAAGAAAACAACTGCTTCTTTTGAAATTACAACCGGATGTTACATTAGTCCAGCACTTTAATAATTTCGATAATATTATCACGGAATTAATTTCGTCTGGTGCAAAATTAGACGAGATGGATAGAGTATCACATTTGTTATTAACACTACCTACATCCTACGACGGCGTCATTACAGCCTTAGAAACCCTAGGCGAAGAACATTTGAACCTGGCGTTTGTCAAGACACGTCTTTTGGATCATGAAGTAAAATTGAAAGCGGATACAACAACTGAACTAAAGATTTTACACGTTTCTACAAAGAACCAACAACATCGTTCTGGATTTGATAAAAGGAGGTTACAACATACACAACAAAAATCTAAATCGTATCCTGGAGTTTCGACGCATAAAATTTCAAAATTGTATTGTGATCATTGCGGTCGAAGAAATCATATCAAAAAGGACTGTCGGTATTTCAAGAAACTACAACAAGATGGCGCTAATAGCAAAAAGAATCGGGAGCCAACAGCAAATACTATGCAGCGAGTCGACCATAACGAGGACAGTTTCGCTTTTATGTTTTCAAAATGTAAGTTAATTAATTCATTTGAAAAATCACATAATAATTTAATTTATTTTCTTTTAGATTCGGGAGCAACTGATCATATTATGAATACAAAAGATTTTTTCACATCATACACTGAATTTTCGAACCCAGTAAACATCGGTGTGGCAAAGAATAGTACAAGCATATCAGCATTTTGCAAAGGAAGTCTACAGGTTACTACTAATTTGGGCGTTCAAGGTTTGATTGAAAATGTTTTGTATTCACCAGATGTGCCATATAATTTACTGTCTGTAAATCGCATTCTCGATACAGGTATGTCTGTTATTTTTGCAAATAATGAGGTTCATATTTACAGAAATAATGTGTGTATAATGTCTGGTGTCAGTTGTAATAATCTCTTTAGGTTATATTTTCATGTCAATCACTCTAATTTAAACTTAACTCATACTTCCAAATCTTATGATTTGTGGCATAAACGTCTTGGCCATTTAAATAAGCAAAAATTTAATATTTTGAAAGGTATAATCGATGATAGTTATTTAATTAATGATATAATTCCTAATGACGAATTTTGTGAATCATGTGTACTTGGTAAACAGTCAAGATTACCGTTTGCTAAGTCAAAACAGAAATCTAGTAATAATCGACCACTCTTTATTATACATTCAGATGTCTGTGGACCGATTACACCACCTACATTTGATGATAAAAATTATTTTATCATTTTTATCGATGATTATACTCATTATACTGTTACATATTTAATGCACTCTAAATCGGAAGCATTTAAATGTTTTAAAGACTATGTTTCCAAAAGTGAAAATTTATTCAATACCAAAGTTGTTAATTTTTATTGTGATAATGGCCGAGAATACCTTTCAAATGAATTCAAAGAATTTTGTGTTGACAAGGGAATCATGTATCATTTAACGGTACCTTATACCCCACAACAAAATGGTGTATCAGAGCGAATGAATCGCACAATAACCGAAATGGCTCGAACATTGGTTTCAAGTGCGAAATTAGACAAAACTCTGTGGGGTGAAGCTGTATTAACAGCTACTTATTTAATTAATTTATTACCCACTAAAGCTCTGATTAACAAAACACCATATGAAATGTGGCATGGGAAAAGGCCGAAAATAAAATATTTGAGAATGTTTGGTAGTACTGCATATGTTCACAATAAATTAAGAAAAGCTAAATTCGATGAAAAATGTATTAAGTCGATATTAGTTGGTTATGATGCAAACGGTTACAGATTATATAATATTGATAATAATGAAGTGTTTATAGCTCGTGACGTTACATTTGATGAAATTAATTTTGAAAAATCACGACCAATATGTGGCAGTACTGAGAACGTTATTATACCCACAAAAATTAGTAAGCCAGATAATGATTCGGCAGAGCTAATCAGTCAACAGCAGGATTCTTTGAACAATAATTCATTATTAGAAAATGAACAGAGTAATTTGAGACGTAGTGCAAGAATTAGTAATCTACCCCCAAAGAATTATAAACAAATGAATGACCCAGATTTATTGTTATCTCTTATTTCTACTGTACAATCATTACCATCGTCTTTTAATGAAATTTTCAATAGAAATGATTCTGAAAAATGGTTAAAAGCCATTCAGAGTGAAATCGATTCACTTCGTAGCAACCAAACGTGGAATCTTGTTGAAAGACCTAAAGATGTAAACATAGTCAGTTGCAAGTGGGTTTTTAGTATCAAACACAATGAATTGGGTGAACCTACGCGTTACAAGGCACGATTGGTTGCTCGAGGTTTCACTTAGCAGTATTTGCTAGATTATGACGAAACGTTTGCACCAGTAGCACGGATGACTACTTTTAGATTTATTTTGTCTTTAGCAAATCAATTTAATTTACAATTGCATCATATGGATGTAAAAACTGCATTTCTTAATGGTATTTTAAAAGAAAATATTTATATGGAAGTACCTGAAGGTATATCAGCTAAAAATAATCAAGTGTGTAAATTAAATAAAACTTTGTATGGTCTAAAGCAGTCATCGCGATGTTGGTTTGAGCGTTTCGATGTTGTCATTAAAGGTATGGGTTTTAAGAACTCTGAAGTTGATCCTTGTTTGTATATATTAGATAGAGATTCTATATACAAAAATGTATATATAGTCCTGTATGTAGATGATTTAATTATTTCCACAAAACAAACAGATACCTTAGCATTTTATAAAAATAATTTAATGCAAAATTTTGATATGACTGATTTAAAAGAACTAAAGTTATTTCTTGGTATTAGAATTGAACGATCAAAAGACACGATTACATTGGATCAATCAACATATTTACAAAATATTTTAAATAGATTTTCCATGAACAATTGTAATCCTTCTAAATCACCATTTCCGTCTAAATTAGATTATACAGCTTTAAATTCCGAAGTACATTATGATGCCCCATGTAAAAACGTAATTGGGTGTCTGATGTATGCAATGCTATGTACACGACCAGACTTATGTGCCCCTATTAATATATTAAGTAGATATCAGTCTAAAAATAATGAGGAGCTGTGGAAATACTTAAAACATCTCTTACGATATATAAAAGGTTCCATTGGGATAAAATTAACATATCGCAAATGTGATTATAAAGATTTAATTATTGGATATGCGGATTCCGATTGGGGAAGCGACGAAATAGACCGAAAAAGTACAACTGGATACGTTTTCAAAGTATTTGATAATTGTACAATTTCGTGGAATACTCGAAAACAAAATACTGTCGCCGTTTCTTCAACGGAAGCCGAGTACATGGCATTATTTGAGGCTGTAAAGGAAGCAGTCTGGATAAAATCGCTACTTAATAGCATTTTGATTCAAATTGACAAACCTATCATAATTTATGAAGATAACAATAGTTGCATTGCGATAGCTAATAATCCCACAAACCATAAAAAGTCTAAACATATAGACATCAAGTACCATTTTATTAGGGAACAAATTGCTAGTAAAATAATAAAGCTAGATTATATCTCCACAGGAAATCAACTAGCTGACATGTTTACCAAAGCAATACCCTCAAGAAAGTTCGTTGATTTAAGACAAAACTTGAATTTGTATTAAATTAGAAGAGTATATTTTTAATTTGTTATGAATTCATATTTTTTGTTACATAATAGATTTAATTATTTTGTATACTTGAATTTTTGAGGGGGACTGTTGGAATATACAAAAATCCATGTCTCCTTAATCTAACATTAAACAATATATTTTATTAATTAATTATTATTATTGAAACACCCATTTGACTTAGTCAACTGGGCGTCCACTTTAATTAATAAATAATTATTATTTGAACGCTCATTTGACTTGTTCAAATGAGCGTCCATTTCAGTTCATTCGCTCAACCATTATAAAGAATATTGTAATATTTCTCTTTATTAAATATTGAACCGTCAAGCAGTAAACAAGTCTTTTACTTTCCTCCTGCGCCATATCCTAATACATTGTAATAAGGTTCCAAATTTTAACCTAACGACTGTAAAAAGGAATAAAGCATTGAAAACTAAATGACCTCTATTTTTTTCTTCCCTCACTCTAAACTAATTAAATATTAAACTTAAAAATAACTGCCTCAGTGGCGCAGCGGGAAGTGTATACGACTGCTGTGCAAGAGGTCCCGGGTTCGATTCCCGGGTCGGGTGAAATTGGTATTGGACTTTTCTAACATGAAATTCCAGTATTGAGGTTTTCCCGGAGTTTGGTAAACAAATGATCCCGGTGGATGACAATAGGCTCGCCCCCTTTTTCATGGGACCAAACATAGCTGGCGAAATGTGGGTGTGAAACACCTCTGCCTACCCCTTCGGGGAAAAAGGCGTGAGCTATGTATGGGTGAATTTCAACAACTTCGATTTTTGCCTAATTCCGGTGGCGAATTTTATTTGCTTGTTTTCAAAAGATTTTTTTATGTTAACAGGTAGGTGAATAAATAACATTTTGAGTACTATGGTAGAGATCAAAAAATATGTTTAGTTTTTGAGATATTTGAATTTGAAATCTTCAAACGCCACCGTAATTAGATTTGGCCCACCGAAATTGAAAACCGTTCCACCGAAATTGCATAATGCCAGTGGAATTAGAAATATTTAAAAAACAATGTATTTCAAGTCAACTTTATTTAAAAAATCTTTTTATTATATCAAAATAAACTCGGTAACAAACAAATTCTTATATAGATAATATTGTTATCACATGTTTTTTCTACATATCTACTTATTAGCAAAGAAAGACACTAGCTAACTATTCTAGGTTGAGAAACTAGCTCATTGCCTAGTGTACACGAGGCTAGTTTTTCAAGCTAGGATAAGAAGCTAGTAACTTTGGCTTTGTGTATACAGAATTATCTTCTTTTCTAGGCTAGTAATAGTTCCTTGTACACGAAGCCAGAATTATTAGCTTACTGGCACTGACTTCGTTTGTCTCAGGCATTAGCATGCCTAGACTGTCTAGTCCCCGCGCAGCAACTGCAAAGTCAAGTCAGGTGTATATAAAATTATATGTGGTGTACATATAATTTTATATAAATTCAACCCATTTTTTTTTCTTTTCTTGTATTAGCATTTATGGCCATCTAAATATCTATTGTTTTAGCATGGCGCCCCAAAAAAAACAGATTAGAGAAGAAAGGTTGGAAAAAAAGCGAATAGCAGACAGAAGAAGAAAAGAGAAAATAAAGAACGATCCTTTATTATATGCTGCTTTGAAAGGAAAAGACAAACAAAGATACATTAGACTTAAGGAAGAAAAAAAAATTATACCTATGGCCTACTAAGCCATATAAGAAAAACATAAGAAATCACTAAACGTGATTTCTTATGTTTTTACGGTCGTAATTTTTTTTTAAATTAATCCGATTTCTATTATTTCTATTTATATTTCTACGAGAGCGCGGTGTCATTTCTGCCATAGGTATAATTTTCTTTTCTTCCTTAAGTCTAATGTATCTTTGTTTGTCTTTTTCTTTCAAAGCAGCATATAATAAAGGATCTTTCGTTATTTTCTCTTTTCTTCTTCTTTCTGCTATTCGCTTTTTTTCCAACCTTTCTTCTCTAATCTATTATTTTTGGGGCGCCATGCTAAAACAATAGATATTTAGATGGCCATAAATGCTAATACAAGAAAAGAAAAAAAAAATGGTTGAATTTATATAAAATTATATGTACACCACATATAATTGTATATACACCTGACTTGACTTTGCAGTTACTGCGCGGGGACTAGACAGTCTAGGCATGCTAATGCCTGAGACACACGAAGCTATGATAGCAAGTCAGTGGCAGTAAGCTAATAATTCTGGCTTCGTGTACAAGGAACTATTACTAGCCTAGAAAAGAAGATAATTCTGTATACACAAAGCCAAAGTTACTAGCTTCTTATCCTAGCTTGAAAAACTAGCCTCGTGTACCCTAGGCGTTGAGCTAGTTTCTCAACCTAGAAAAGTAAGCTAGTGTCATTTCTGGGATACACAGGATGGCAAGCTAGTGCAGTAATCTATACGTGACAAGAACTAGCTTCTATTCAAGCCCAATAAGCTAGTAATAGTTCTGTACACACGAAGTCAGAGTTAGTAGCTTACTTTGCTAGTGTTAGTAAGTTAACAAGCTAGTATCTCTGGCTTCGTGTGTACAGAACTAGCTTCTTTTCTAGGCTAATACGAAAAGAAGCTAGTTCTACAGGTAATGCCTAGGCATTACCTTAAGGCATTGCCTTTATTATAAAGGCATATTGACATTCTCTGATATGGTCTGTAACTCTATAAAAATGATTCTGATAAAAGATATAATTTTGTTAATAAAATTATATAAAACCCATAAAAATCGATAAAAACACCATTAAATCAATTACGGTGGTACTGATCAATTACGATGGCAAGACTTTTCGCCACTGGAGCCACTGGAATTGCGCCACCGTACTTAGATAAAGAGACAAAACTAAGATTATTAAAAATTCTATTGTTGCTACATAAAATTTAGTCTATAATGAAGGTAATGTGCTTTAATCTGAATTTATTTATTATTAAGAAATTTCGTATTAATCTACCTTATAGTTTTAACAATAATGATGCCACAGTAATTGTAAAAAAATGTATTCCAATGCCAGCGTAACACGTACTTGCATGTTTGGTGTGACCCTCGTACAGCACAACACACAACCATCTATCCCGCTCACAAGAGGGCAACTGCGGGGTGAGGGTGACTATAGTTCGACGATTCATATGTAATGTTGCCACAAGTTATGGAGTGTTCAAATTGCGCCAGCGTAATTGCTTTTTTACTCGGGACATTTTTGAAGGGCAGTTTTAAATACTAAAATATTAGATAAATTAAACGAACTAAATATTTTGAATGTCGTTATCTAATGTATTTTAAGAATAATTCACTATTTCTTAGATTAAGTTTATCAAAAACTCGAAATAAAGCAATTCGTGCGTAAAAATGGAATCGGGACAGTCCACCGTAATTAGAAATTGGCCCTTAAGATTTTTTTTAAATATGAAAATAAATAGTTAATTGCTAAAAAGCTTTGGCACCGTGTAGATAACAATGTGAACTATATTATAGAATTATTTATTATACGCTAGTTAAATTTTACACATCGATTTTCAGCGACGCCGCTCCAAAATCGTGCTTGGGAAATTCACCCTTATGTATGTATAAAAATAGCTGTTTCTTTCTTTTATTTGTAATAGATGCGTTCACGTAACGCATTGATTTCAACGGACTGAGTTCTATATGAAAGTTGGTGTTCAGAATAATGAGGTGCGCTCCTCGCTTCGTCTCCCTCTAATCTACTAGGGTTTGCCTGTCGGTTAGGTACCTAAGATTAAAATCCTAAAAGAGTGCGATGGCAATATTTGCCATTAATTGCCGGGCAAATCCCATAGAAAATACTTATCTTCCTTTATGTACGTCAGCCTGATTATATTCTCTTTCATCATCATCAGCAACCCATTAAGTACCACTGCTGGGATCGGGTCTCCTCTCCTCTAACTAGAGAGCTGAGAGAGTTTAGGCCATAATCCACTCACGCTGGCTTAGTGCGGGTTGGTGGATCAGACATACTCATAGAATTACTTCTAGGGTATGTGGGTTTCCTCACGATGTTTTCCTTCACCGTTAGCAGATGGTAAGTCACTTGACTAGTACATATAAATTCCACAAAATGAAATCCACATTGGTACTGCCGGTGGAGATCGAACTCGGACCGCGTGATTTACACGCCGGTCCCTTATCCATTCAGCCACCTTCGCTCTCTCTATATTCTCTTTGCTTCTTACTATATATACAAATGTACTCTGTGATTTTGCCTAAAGGCAATCTGTCAAAAGAACCATTTGTCAACCAAAAATGTACAGAACAAGTTTTCTAAATTTATTTGTGAAAGCTCGCAATTTACATAACACTCAAAATAGTTACAAGAGCAGTAATGATTTATTTTGTAGAAGATTTTACTACAAAACAGCGACGCATTGCATCTTCGATGTTGATGGCACCTTAATCAGTAAGTTATATTTAAGAAGATACAATTTAACAATCAATTCAGTCTATTGCAGTCCACTGTTGGACTTAGGCATCTCCTACACGCGCCATAACACTCGGTCCACGGCCTTGCGCATCCAGTCCGACCTAGCGAACTTTTTCAGGTTGTCAGTTCACCTACCTTTGAAGCGTGAAATAAGACGCGCCTATTTCACGCTTCGAAGGTACAGAATTGGCCAAAGATATTTAAATAAAAATAATATATACATCCACGAAAAGCGATGTTGACCGAATGGGGAAGTGACTGACATGAAAAAACAGTTTTGAGCTTAAATAGCGACTGGCAGTACCAATGTGGATTTGACTGGCCTGTTGGTCTAGTGATTAGTGACCCTGACTGCTAAGCCAGAGGTTGTGGGTTCGATCCCCACCCAGGGCAAATCTTTGTGTGATGAGCATAAAGGTTTGTTCTGAGTCTGGGTGTAATTTATCTATAATATGCATGTATTTACAAAAAATGTAAAAAATGTATTTAAGTAGTATATCAGTTGTTTAGTACACATAACACAAGCAAATATAATTGCTTACTTTGGGACTAGATGGCGCTGTATGAATGTGGTAGAATATTATTATTATATTAAATATTTATTATTATTATTATTATGTTTTGACGTAGAGTTTATATTGCATCGCCAGTATGTCTTTTACAGAATGCCTTGATTACTTGAAGTCACTTCCATTATACTGCTGCAAAATTTATATAGGTAGGTATTAAATAAGTTCATCATCATCATAACAGCCGAATGATGTCCACTGCTGGACATAAGCCTCACCTAATTTCGGCCACAGCGAGCGACTTTGTGCCGCCCGCAACCAACGGCCACCCACTTTGACAAAATTATACATTTGAGGATAATTTCTTCACTAAGCTACTGGCATTCTAGACATAATACTCATTCTCGCATAGATCTGTCTACGTTCAAATAAGATATCGAGTGTCACCGGCAGAAGATATAATAATAATAATATTCTACCACATTTACACAGCGCCATCTAGTCCTATGGCTTGTGTTATGGGTACTAAACAACTGATATTACTTAAATACATTTTTTTTTGTAAATACATACATATTATAGATAAATTACACCCACAAAAGATTTGTCCTGGGTGGGGATCGAACCCACGACCTCCGGCTTAGCAGTCAGGGTCACTAACCACTAGACTAGACCAACAGGCCAGTCAAATATCCTAGCAAAGACAGCACCTATTTGGTCCAAAACTAATAATTCGAAGATAAAGATATTTATTCGCCAAGAACCTGGTACATACAGTGGTGGTTAGTTGTGACTTAAAATACAACATATTCACCTTCATTTATATATAATTACCTAATTAAACCAAATTTAATAAGTATATTTCTAACATAAAACTAAATACTTTGCAATATTAGGTAATTATTATTTGGATGCGGGCGGCAAAATCGCTCGCTGTGGCGGAAATTAGGTGAGGCCTATGTTCAGCAGTGGACGTCATTGGGCTGATATGATGATGATGATGATGATTAGGTACTAATTATATAATTTTATTAATAATTAGTACATTATTATTATGTAAATAGCTACTTTTACTTTTAAATTTAGCCCTCTTTCTCTCACCTAATTACAGTGCTGTGTCCGACAGGGTCCATCATTGTAACCTACATTATACATACCACCTATTTGTACATTATGGAACCAATTAATTATTGAGTATTGAAGAAGAAGTTCAATTAGTAACGAAATATATAATAACTAAACTTATATCTATACAGTTAATAATATTTAAGTACACGAAACACCTATAAAGTTTTACAATCAAAATATTCTTTTAAGTTGTAAAAGAATTTTTATAATAAAGATAGCGTATCTGATCCATCTAGGAATGTGAAAAAATAATCGATTATGGAAATAATGGATTTTTTAAGGGTAAAAATCGATTTTAATACGATTATTTTTATGAATAAGCGATTATTATTTTTTTTATAATCAATCAATCAATTATTACCGATTTTTCATCTCCAGCAGAAAGCTGGTGCCATATTAACAGCCGTATATTATCCAAACGCTTGCCTAAGCTGTTATTCCTAAACTCGATGCCTAAGGATTTCTAGTTTTTGAAAATTTTAATTTATTTTTAATTTATTTGAATAATTTAATTTTGTTAATTTATGCGAAAAACATTTTAATTTGATTGCTACGATTAAAACTCATATTGTGATGATTATATAAGCTTGCTATTTCTGTTGTTTATTTTTAATTCATAAATCTATTGATATAATATTTTTATGGTGTTTATTTTGAACTTAATGGACAAATTAGCAAAAAATCAATTAATATAACAAAATCGATTATTATTTAATCGATTTTTCATGCTACGAAAAAAAAATCGATTCATGAAAAATCGATTTTTTAGGTACAATGTCACATAGCTCCACCTAGTGTTGCAGACTTCCTAGGCTATGATGAATACGAATGAAAAAACAGTTTTATACGTAATTTTACAGATTCTGAAATCATTTATAAAGATATAGTAGCGCAGCTGGTCGCTAAATATGGTAAACGAAAATTGCCGGATGATGTCGGATTCAGTGTAAGTATGGTTCATTAGTTGAGTTAATTTTTTTTAATTTAGGAATCAAACAATTGTATAACAATAATAGAATAGGTAGGTAAAAAATTATGAAGCAAAGTGTACGATCCACTTAGGTTATTAGCGCATCATTACGTTGCTATTATAATTTTGTAGGCGTTTTGCGCGAACAGCAATAAACATTTTATCTATCTATCAAATACAATTTCTAAATTTGGAACTAGATGGTGCTGTATGAATGTGGTAAAGAAATTCAATTGTCTTGCCAGATCACCGGAGAAACTAAGCACAAGCTTTGCGAGACTATCATTAAGGAGATGAAGATGAACGTATCCTTGTCAGTCCTGATGCATCAGTTCACAGAGATGGCGAAGTCCAGGGTGCCGCGGGCGCCTTTACATAAAGGTACGGTTTAATTATGTGGAGGCGCTGGTAACTTGTGGTACTGAGACCTTCTTAACGATCATCGAGGTTCGGCAAGGTATATCCATGATGGGTGACCGTTTGTGGAAATTAACGTCTCCGCGCTTCAGAAGTCACGTAAAGACGTTGGTCCCGGTTATCACCTAATGTGGTTTTCAAGGCAAGTTGGAAGCCTTCTGGGCGACTTCATAAATTCACTGAATTAGAAGAATTGATGATTTCTTTCCGCTTTAGGCGTTTGTGTTGTTAAATAAAAGAAATATTGACGTGTCGTACAGGTGTCGATCGCTTGGTGAGCCATTTATACAATAATAAAGTGCCGATGGCTATCGCGACGAACTCAACACGAGCGACTCTGAATAAGATAGCGAAAGAGAAGCCTGACTTCTTCAAAAAATTCCATCACATGGTAAGTTCTAAGCTCTCATCTCAACTCTTTCATCTCTTGACACCATAATTAATAATAATAATAATATTCTGCCACATTCACACAGCGCCATCTAGTCCCAAATTAAGCAATTATATACAATGCTTGTGTTATAGGTACTAAACAACTGATATACTACTTAAATACATTTTTTTTCGGTAAATACATACATAGAAATACCTATTATGATTTGTCCTGTTTGGGGATCGAACTCACGACCTCCGGCTTAGCAGTCAGGGTCACTAACCACTAGACCAACAGGCCAGTTGAATTCAATTCTATGCGTATCTGATTTTACTTTAATGTTCTTTTCATCAGCGACCCATTAATGTCCCACTGTTGGGCTCGTGTCTCCTCTCCTCTAGGTAGAGATCTCCTCAATCTTCTTTTAACCACCGATTTGATCTTAAACAATCTTGATATTAAAATTGAATCTTGAATATGAGTCGTATTGTTCCAGACGGCACAAAATCGCTCGCTGCGGCGGAAATTTAACTGGCCTGTTGGTCTAGTGGTTAGTGACCCTAACTGCTAAACCGGAGGTCGTGTGGGTTCGATCCCCACCCAGGACAAATCTTTGTGTGATGAATATAAAGGTTTGTTCTGTGTCTGGGTGTAATTTATCTATAATATGTATGTATTTACAAAAAAAAATGTATTTAAGTAGTATATATCAGTTGTTTAGTACCCATAACACAAGCAAATATAATTGCTTAATTTGGGACTAGATGGCGCTGTATAAATGCGGTAGAATATTATTAATATTATATATATATTGGGTTAGGCCTCGTTTGGCTGTTAAGATAATGATAATGATGACGAGAAACATATACCTAATTTTACTTTGATCGTGATTTTGTTTGATCTGATTCTAATTTTAAGCGGCTTTTCTCAACATATAACTCTTTTCCACTGTGAGTGCGATATTATTAAACTTTTAATATAATAGGTAACTCTGGACGACGTAAAAAAAGGGAAGCCGGAGCCCGATGTATATCTGACGGCTGCATCACTATTCAAGGAGCCTGCTGAACCAGAATCGGTACGTTTGTTTTTAGCACACATTTTAGCTCAAAATGACTAGGAAATTAAATTAAAATATTAGTGTGAGTGTATAAACAGCCTTATTTCTACTTAACACGAAACTTTAAAGAAGTTTGTTCAGAATCAGTAGCGGAATCAATTCCAATAGTTTAAAATATCTTTATTGTCAAGTAATATTTTAATTACATATTTGTACAGCTACCAGTGTAAGTTGAACCCTGGTAATACAACACGTAAATAGCTCAGTTTGCAAGCATAAATATACATACATAGTACAGAGAAATGAGAATCTGATGCTGTATTTATAGTACAAGATCCCATTAAGGAATTTATATAGGGCGCGATTTAACTAGGCAACCTATTTGCAATAAGACAATGTGAATATTATCTATCATTTATTTCATATCACTAATAAATAACAGATGAGGGTATATATTCCTTAATGGGATCTAAGACCATTACAATGTTAAAACCTACATAATTATAAATTAAGTAACATGTCAGGCTTAGTATCAGCATTCCATTTATATCATGTAATTCCAATACCTAGCTTTTATAGCATGTTATATTAAATTTTTTGTCACATGTAATAATATTTTGAAAGCTTGGACACCGTTATTTGTAATGTATCAATGGTCGCCTAACGCCTTTTTTAAACCACGACGCGACGGTGGCAAACAGACGTACGGTCCGCCTGATGGTAAGCGGTTACCGTAGCCTCTGGGCGCCTGCAACACCAGGGGCATCACGAGCGCGTTGCCGACCCTTAAGAAACCTATTCACTCCTTTTTTGAAGAACCCCATACTGTAGTCCCTTGGGAAAACCTCGTTAGGGAGTTCATTCCACAACCTGATAGTTCTTGGGAGGAAATTTATCTGGAATTCCGCCTTGTGCCGCACCGTCTACTCGCAGCGATAAATAAGTACTAAATAGGTACAACTATTGCTGTTCGTAGCGTTGCCAGTCGTCCGGATAAAGCCGGACATAGGTAGGCTTTTTGATTGCGTGTCCGGCCAAAATAAACGGTGTCCGTCTTGTCCGGCTTTTGTTAGGCTTTTTACATTTCGCAAACGAGCGAGCGACGAGCGCAGGCGACGAGAGTCGACTGTCGGTCGCCCACGCAGCCACGCACGCACAATTTTTTTGTCGTACCTATTAATACTGAGACAAAATCCTCAATAATATAGGGTGTCCGGCTTTTCTACCCTAATGTCCGGCCAAACTGGCTGGTCTGTCCGGCTATTAGGTTCGGCGACCTGGCAACCCTAGCTGTTCGGTAATATTCGTTCGGCGCGCGGCAGCAATAGGCATGAAAAATGCATCGCATCTTGATGCAAAAGCGAACACAGCAAAAAGGCTATATACTGAAATAACTACTTCATTTCAGTATATAGCCTCCTTGAAAATGAAATGTCAAACAAATATGTTATTATGCATACTACTTTTGTATTTCCAGTGCCTTGTTTTCGAAGATTCCACGACGGGGCTTCGTGCAGCCTTGGCAGCCAATATGCAAGTAATAAAAATTTCTGTCGTTTTTCTTCTCTGTAGTTATAAATCTGAGCTTAACCCAACGCAAAAAGGGGGTGTTATAAATTTAAGTATCTGTGTCTCTGTAGCATCGTAGTTTCTGAACGAATAGGCCAAATTTGATTCAGATTTTTTTGTTTGAAGGCTGACACGATCGGGATTGTTCTTACATGTGTTATCAAAATCGGTGCAGCCGATATTAAGAATGTAGGATACAGCGAGGTTTCCCAATCAAACTTGCCTTAAAAAACTACTTAGGTAGTTTTATATTTCTGTTGCGATGGTAGCCGAATGGATATGCAAATTATGCGTTCCGAGTTCGATTCCGACCGGCAGTATGAATGTGGATTTCAATTTGTAGAATTTATATGTACTAGTCATGTGACTTTTCATCTGCTAACAGTGAAGGAAAATATCGCGAGGAAACCTACATATCCTATTTTTGTGCCTGCACATATCGCACACCCAGAGAAACAAAGGCGTAAGTGAAAATCACTAACTTTACAGGAGATTAAAAAAACTGTTTAACCAGATGTAACTTTTATGTTTTTGGTCCTATGATCTTTTGTTATATACCAAAAAATAGTAAAAAAATCAAGCATTTTTTTATGTATATTCAAAATACCTCAAATTACCTCGATAATTAATAATTAATGTTTAAGGTTTTACAGACGTTTTTCTTATTTGTTTATGACTAATCCCTAAATGTAAAGATTTTTACTCCAATCACCGTTTTCTAAATACTTATTATAATATAACTGTTCATGATTACGTCTTTTTTGAATTTCTATAATATGATAAAATACAGGGGCTAAGTACTGCTTACCGCCTTTTTCGCTTAATTACATTTTACATTTCAAAGTGTACAACGTATTTACAGCTTTGTATGTTAAAAAATAAAAATAAAATGTAATGTTAAGTCTTAATACAGACTTTTTAAATAGTATTTTCAATTAATCCATTACTGTAAGGAATGTTAAGCCTCTCAGTAAGTAATATACATTTCAGTGGTGTAATAAAACAGGTTTTTATAAAATTGCACTTTATTATAATAGTTTGTACATAAAAGATCCTGTTATGATATAAAACGAATAACAATGAATTAATAATCTTTCTAAGAGGTGTACCTTAAAAAAGTAACTTCATAAAACTCAAAAATCTGGCAGTAACAAAAATCTAAAAAATATTTACTATTATATCACTCAGTAAACAAACAAAAGAGTAAATTGTATTGAAACAAAAACAGGAATTTTCATGTACTTATATTTATCATATTTATACGTAAGTATCTACTTATTATACGAACTAAAGTTATTAAAATGACTATTTCTGTTTAATGATTTTCAAATTCAAATACTTATACATATAGATCACAAAAAGTCATACAAAGTCCAAAAGGTGCCAGCAAATTTTCCTAAGGCCAGTTCACTGACAAGGATGAATGTTAAGAAGAGCTTGCAAGAAACTCTGGCCACTGTTTAAATCGTAAAAATAATTAAATTAATATAATACATAAATGGCATATACACCACATCCACACACCACACTGCCACCGCATTTCTTGACAAATTTTATCCCGATGACACACCCGATACCCCGACCCAACAAACCACACGCAACAACACTCTACACCCACCAAACACTAATGAGGAGCCACCGTTCACTATAAACGAAATCATAAATATCTTAAAATATATGAACCCGGTGAAATCACCCGGCGCTGACCACCTGACTTCCGACATCTGCCACCATTTCACACTCTGCTTCCCCGACATCATAACCAATCTGCTTAACCACTGCCTCTCCCTGTCCATCTTCTCCAAATCCTGGAAATATGCTATCATCAAAATTATCCCCAAACCTGATAAGACAGGATAGACCACCTCATCATCATATCGCCCCATAGGAGTCTTACCTATTCTAGGTAAGACCCTCGAAAAACTCATCACTCAGAGGCTCACACATCACCTACACACCACACACACATACAACACTAAACAATACGGGGTTAAACAACAAATATCCACTACACACGCCTTCACTAACATTGTCAACACCATCACACACAACACACAAAAAACGGGGACTACACGTCGCGATGATCTCCCTAGATATCAAAGCTGCTTTCGACCATGCCTGGTGGCCGGCAATGCTCACACGTCTACACCACACAAAATGCCCCAGAAACATATACACAATCATACAAAATTACATTTCCGATTGCACAGCCACAATTCATTACGCCGACACCATAGCCACTAAACACCTCACTAGGGGATGCATCCAAGGGTCTGTATGCGGGCCGACCTTCTGGAACCTAATCCTAGATGAGTCACTGGACATGTCCAGTGATTCTCCAGCACGCGGGTCACTTCCTGAGGGTTGCGGGCTGCAGGCCTTTGCTGACGACATCACCCTCATCGCAGCACATAAAAAACTCACCACACTCCAACAAAATATCAACCAATGTCTTCACACTATACACAATTGGGGCATCACAAATAAACTCACTTTCGCACCGGATAAAAAAACCATTGCACTCGCTTTTACACGAAAAACAAAGCTACTCCACATCACACTCAACCACACACATATATCCCATTCAGCCGTACTGCCAGGGTGTTTGGGGTGGTCTTCGACGACAACTTATAAGTACTTCACTCAACATCTCGATTACATCACAGCCAAAGCACAAAGGGTCGGCAACGCGCTCGTGATGCCCCTGGTGTTGCAGGCGCCCATAGGCTACGGTAACCGCTTACCATCAGGCGGACCGTACGTCTGTTTGCCACCGTCGTGGTATAAAAAAAAAAAAGCACAAAAACTCCACAATGGAATCACCCAGTTTGTACGTCCCACCTGGGGTGTACCTACACTCTAAAAACATTAACACATTGTACAGGGGGGTAATTGAACCAATAGTCTGCTACACCTGCAGGCAGCGTCTGGTAACAGGCCCTGAAATTCAGCACGAACAGGAAAAAACTTTTCTCACTCCAACGAGGCTTCGCCCTTAAGATTATCAAAGGTTTCCGCACCATTAACACCACAGATGCCTTTTCCCTCTCCACCCTCACACCACTTGACATAAAGGTGCTCGAATATGCCAAAGTCGAACAGACGAGAATCACCGGGGTCACCGATTACCTCCCTGATGACATCACACTTGATACACCCATTCATCCATCACAACTACTCCACCCGACCCCCCGTTTCCCACATCCTTTCAATATTATCAACTCACAAGACTAACTTGATGACACATTCCCACGTCATTTAGACGCACACCACATATACACTGATGGCAGCAAACACGATAACCTCGTGGGAGCTGCCTTCATTGTACACACAGTGGCTGCAGAAGCAGCAAATCTCTGCGGCCATCATTATGTCGAACTCCAGATCAGCTCTCGAAAACATTAATAACACCCTCATGACACATTGCCCACGTTACACGCACACCCGTCTCAATCATGAACAACAATGTCACCATGTACAAATCAGCCCATACAACCTACAACATTAGCAGCAGCACTAGACCTACTCGTAATCAACAGAGTTGATTTATCTAATTTCGGTGGCTTTTTTAGCAGGGCACTCAATGGCTCCCGTTTCTTGATTGCTCGGCTTTTTGAAACGTAAGCAAGTTGCAAATTTCGGTGGGTCATTTCTACACACAATAGTGTGTACACTGTGGTGAAATAGGGCACCCCATATCAGAATGCACAAAGAAGAAATGACCCACCGAAATTTGCAACTTGCTTACGTTACTAATACATAGGGACTGTTTCTCTGCACGATTTAGCCGCATGACCATATTGATGGCATTCGTAACATCTTGTCACAAGTGTAAAGTCCCTAACTGGACAGGATGACCAATTTACGAAAAGTCTGGCTTGTGTTATTAGGTATAAGTAAGTACTAGATTTATAAAATAGGTAGGTAAATAATTAAGTTAGTATAAAATCGAATACCTAACAGACAAACTGCAATAAATAAATTGTAGGTAGGTACTTACATTCAAAATTATGTTATGAAAAGTTAATTAAATAAACAACCCGCACCCGCGCATGCACTGTAAGGATGAATATGCACACGTTTTGACTTGTTTGTGTGACGAGTTCGTGATTACTGCCGCAGACTAAATAAAACTTTGAATGGGAAAAAGGCGTAAGCATGATTATTCCGAAACTATGATACAGGTGTAGACGTAAACAATTAATACGGCTGTTTTTGTTTGATTATTTTTAAGTGTGATGGGATGTAATCAGTATTATTTTCGGAAACTTATTTTATTATTAAACATTAAAAAGCATATTAGGAAATACATTTATATAAATGTTTACTTTACTTAATAAAACAAAAGCTTAAGCACAATTAGGTATATTTTTATACAATTTTACGTGCTTATGTTGGTTTATCGACTTCTTTAATTGGAAAAATATAAAATTTATATAACGTGATGAATTATTTTTTTGGTATAAAACCTTCACTTTAAGTCAAAATTTTATGGAAAAAATTGACCGTATGTATCTTTACTCGTACTATTCAAAAATGCAATAAAAAAAAATTGACGTATTTGTACTTACGTCTTTGTTGATCTGGGTGTGCGATATACTTAGTATGAAAATGTATTGAAGAATAAGTTAGCTAAAGTGGCGGATGTCTGGTCATATCTTCAGACGGACCGATGCACGGTGGAGCAAGCGTGTCCTGAGACCACGACTACGATTGCGTAGGTCGCCTCCAGCTAGATGGACTCGCCTTGTCGTTTCTGTTTGTCCCGCCCCTTGAGTTATACGTGTCTGTGTCTGTCTGTGGCATCGTAACTCCTGAACGACTGAGCTGATTTCAATGCGTTTTTTTTAATTTTTCTACCAATATGTTTTGGCCAATACAACATTTCCGCATTCTACCGTCGCGCCTTGTTCCAGGTGGTGTTAACCCCTCACAAGAACGAGATTGACGAGGAGTACATTGAAAAGCCGCTCACAAAGATACTGCCCAACTTACTTCATTTCAACCCGGAAGATTACGGCTTGCCACCGTTCAAATTGCCACCTCCCAAACCCCTGGATAACTCACCTCTCAGGACTATAGAGAATGATTACCCAACAACTACAAGATTTACCAAGCCATAGATTTACCGGATCAGAGCTTTACCAAGTCAGAGATTTACCGGATAAGAGATTTACCAAGTCAGAGATTTACCAAGTCAGAGATTTACCGGATAAGAGATTTACCAAGTCAGAGATTTACCAAGCAATAGATTTACCGGATCAGAAATTTACCAAGTCAGAGATTTACCAAGCCATAGATTTACCGGATCAGAGATTTACCAAGTCAGAGATTTACCAAGTCAGAGATTTACCGGATAAGAGATTTACCAAGTCAGAGATTTACCAAGTCAGAGATTTACCGGATAAGAGATTTACCAAGTCAGAGATTTACCAAGCAATAGATTTACCGGATCAGAAATTTACCAAGTCAGATATTTTTTATCACATCTAACTATATATGCATAAAGTCGTCGATTCACAAAGCCAGTAAACGAAGAGTAAGCTTTTAATTATTCAGATTAATCAGATTTTTTTGTATTGTAATAAATTGATTATATTTTTAATAATTTTTAATTTGTTTTTAATATAAATTTCTGCTTGCTTCGGTGGCGCAGCGGTGAGTTTTTTATACTCGTATTTAAGTTTTAGGTTCCTTGAATATTGCTTAGTGACATTTCGACCAGATAGAACCGGTCGCGGCCATGGTGAATTCCAGTTTAAAATCTAAAATACTATCACACGAAAGTTTAAAAGTAAAAATGCAGCGTGAAGTGAATACGACTGATGTGCAAGAGGTCCCGAGTTCGACACCCGGATCGGGTGAAAACGGTATGAAAATGTTGGTAACACACACATTCTCTCCCTATTACTGGGACTAAACATAGCTGGTGAAATGTGAATGATGTTAATTAGGGTTCAGTAATAGAAAATTATTTTTTTTTTAAAAAGACAACCCCCGCACTAGGTAACAAGCCCTGTGTCGCGGGAAGCTTTACAAACATGCAACTAACGGACACAAAGTACACCCAGACTCGAAACAAATATCTATGAGTTACACAAATATTTGTCTCTTGTGGGAATCGAACCCACGTCACCCAGCACGACGATGTAGTGGCGAGGCGTCCACCTTAACCACTGCGCCACGGTGACAGTCTATATATAATAGAATGCGAGATTAGTTATCGACTAATAAAAGTGGTCCACGCGAACTAAGTCGATAACTATATCCTACTATACAGAAAGTCTAGACTGCGATCACATTCGGGACACATCGGAAATCTCCGTCGAGCGTCACACTCGTAAATTGATACAGTCGATAAATTAATTTGTTTTGTTAGTCTAAGAGCTAGTGAATTAATTTATTCCTATAAAATAATAATATCACAGAAGTAAGCGTTGAACTACGAGAATAATAAAATATTCTCGTAGTTCAACGCTTACTCTACTCTACTCTCGTCTCTCGAGCAGTGGCTCCTAACACAGGAAATTAATTTTACCTAAAAGGAGTCACCAAAACCAGCACTGTACTAACCTAGATATAAGTTAAAGTCAAATAAAGATTTTGTATTTTGTATTTGTATGCTAATAATAAAAAGCTGAAGCGTTTGTTTGTGCGAGCTTATCTCAGGAACTACTAGTCCGATTTGAAAAATTATTTCAGTGTAGTGTTGGATAGATCATTTATCGAGGCAAGCTAACGGCTACAGCCAATAGGCACTGAAGGACGGGAGCGGAGCCCCACGCAACAGCTAGTACCATTAATTAGTCTTTAAACAGATCGATAACTGACCATAGTAGGACAAATTCCACTCATCAGCAACCCATTAAGTCCCACTGCTGGGATCGGGTCTCCTCTCCTCTAACTAGAGAGCTGAGAGAGTTTAGGCCATAATCCACTCACGCTGGCCTAGTGCGGGTTGGTGGATCAGACATACTCATAGAATTACTTCTAGGGTATGTGGGTTTCCTCACGATGTTTTCCTTCACCGTTAGCAGATGGTAAGTCACTTGACTAGTACATATAAATTCCACAAAGTGGAATCCACATTGGTACTGCCGGTGGGGATCGAACTCGGACCGCGTGATTTGCACGCCGGTCCCTTATCCATTCAGCCACCATCGCATGAAATTCCACTAAAATGTAATATTTCAGATAAAGATAAAGATATATTTATTTGCTTTAAACATGTGTGGTTTACATAGGTTTTCAATTGATTGGTATCTACATGTTTTGCTAAGACTACCGTACAAATATAGTTCATTGAATTCAAATGTCACAATAGTAATGTTATTAAATATTAAAATAAAATCATAAAATTATTACAAATTTATTAAATTAGAAATTTATTTTTGAAATCCCATATTGAAATGTCATAATAATAATGTCATAATTTAATGTTAATAAATCAGCAGTTCAATGTCAATATTGATTAGATAAAATGTCAAAATTAAAATTTATCTGTCAATTATCACAAAAATGTTATTACAATATTAATGAGTACATTAATATTGTAATAACATTTTTGTGATAACATTTCTTTAAGTCTCCTTTTAAAAATATTGATATTAAGATTTTTGAAAACTTTTGGGAGCTTATTATAAATTTTTGATCAGATCAGATTAAGTTAAATTAAATAAATAATTATTACGTACAATGATTTTTGTAGTACGCGCTTAGCCTAGGACTCGCAGGGGGAACGGAAAGTGGGTGTTTTCGCGCATGCGTACCCTCTACTCCACGGCTGATGGAGGCTATATAAGCAGCGGCGACTCATTGTACAGTTAAGATTGTCGGGGTGCCAGTCCCACAAGGACGTAGGCTGAAACCCCAGGCAATCTATTAAATACTGAGCATTCCTGTGGTTTAAGTACCTCCTATAGGTATAGGGGGTACTTATTCCTTGATTACTTAAGGTATTGTGAGTTAGTGAATATTTTTTTAATGCATTCCTCGAACACCCTGTTCGCATACTTCTAACATATTTCTAACAGCATCTCGCAAAAAAAAAGTAATAGGTGCTTTTTGAGAAATTCCTTTTGGTGCAACTAACCGGAGATCCGTACCCAGCAGTGGGCCGTTGATGGGTTGAAATGATGATGACGATGAAGATATATAGTCCATGACCTTACGAAATACTGACACGCCAGCTCTTGGTTAAAATGTATGACTTGGCGACCAATAGAAGCCTCCGTGGCTGTGGTTAGTGACCCTGACTGCTGGGACAGAGGTCGTGGATTCGATTCCCAGGACAAATCTTTGTGTGATGAGCAAAATTTTATCTATAATGTTTGTATTTCTTAAAAAAAAGTTATTTAAGTATTATATCAGTTGTCTAGTATCCATATTACACAAGCAAATATTTTACTTTGGGACTAGATGGCACTGTGTTAATGTGGTAGAATATTATTATATTATATTACAATGCATTACCTTAGTTTGGGACTAGATGGCGCTGTGTTTATGTCCAAACATTATTTAAATTAGCGACTTGTGTTTTGTTGTCCAAATTAAAATCCATAATGCACTAAGCAATAGGTAATCATGTAAAGGAAATTTTTAAATTTAATATTACATTTAGTATGTATTGTATGTCTGATTACAAACAATATTTGTAAGTCCACTAAAAGTGTGTTAAAAACCTTGTAAGGTAGGTAAGTAACTAAGTACTTACATGAGTACATAATAGTACATTATGATATAAGTGCGGTAAGTTGATAATTACAGCCGAGGCGATATTGCTATTAAAATATATTCTATATTTTTTCTAAGAAAGTCCGAGTTTTATTTATTTCCTCGCAAATATGTTATAAAACGTCGTATGACATACGTGCGCTTTGATAATTACAGCCTCTGCTTTCTTGTAGCCCTCGCCTGCGGCTCAGGCTAGCAATATCGCCTCGGCTGTAATTATCAACTTACCGCACTTATATCATAATGTACTATTATTGTACCTGAGTCGGGGACAGAGGCATGAGGGTCCATTTGTATATAAATAAAAAAACTAAAATTCAGTTTATATAACATATATTAAGACCAAACCCTTTTTACTATACTAGTACAATTTAACTTATGTCTAAATTAATTGAACACGAAAATAATTCATTTTTCATAGATCAAAAACAATGATATAGATACCGAAATTATAAACATGTGGTCGCATGTGTCTATCTCAACATTATAAACACGCTGACACACAGGAGAACGTTACGGCAAAGATATTGATCAACGTAAATCCACACGTATTTATTGGTATTAAAGTATTAATTGAATGAAATCTCGTTTATTCATCTAGGTTACAAGGTAACACTTATGAAAGTCACAAGAATGTAACAGGTTATCCGAAAAGTAGTGTCAGCAAATTTGCCTACGACCAGTTCGCTGACGGGGTGGAGCTATGAGAAGAACTGGCAAGAAACTCACTCCACTCTTTTTAAAAAAATGGATAGTTACAATCTTTTGTAATTTACAATTTGGGTAGCGTGTAAAGTGATGCAGGAGAGCACTACACCGTTATAAATATAAATACAATAACAAAGAAATCCATTCAATACTCATGTGTGTGAGAAACTTTTGATTCAATTACCACTCTGTCTATCTAGTGGAAATAATTGTGAATTTAAATTGGTAAATTTGAAACGCCCTGCAGTTCCCCCCGTGTGCCATATTTAGGCTTAATTTTCATTGGTCGATATAGCATGCGGTTTCAATGACATGCGTAAACGGAGAACACGTTTGTCTACGAACGCACTAATCAAATAAAATTTGTTCAAAAACGTGACAGTAATTTTAATTTAAACGAAATTAAAAATGCAATCTAAATTTATTAAGAGATTATTTTAAATTTTCATTACATTCCTATATGAATTTACATAAAACACACCAAGATTCTTGACAGCTATCTGCTGGTCATCGCCTGTTATAACTAAGAGTTAAATAAAATTAGAATTTAGATAACATTGTTAATTTCAGCCGTAAAATTTTTCAATCAATTTAGACTTATACAAGCTATTTTATACATTTATTTCGATATACAGTTATATACAAATATATAAGTTAATTAAGAAAACTGACATGTATGGAAATAACTAAATTTGAATGTGTATGAATGCTTAAAAACAAAGATATAACTTTTTAATGAATATCGGTTAAATAACTAATAAAAAAAAAAATTTAATGCAAAAATGCATATAATATTTATTTTGCGTTTTTAAACACTTCCCAAAACTAAAACAATAAATAAAAATATAGACCCAGTCGTCGCCATTTTGTCAATTAACATAAGGACATTTTGTGATTAAACACATTTAGGGCGATGGACTAACGGCTTACTTTGGCCCGTAGACTAATTTTAGCTTTTTGTGATTATTTCATTGAATAGAGTTAATAGGTATGTAGAAACTCATTTTCATAAGTGAATTTTTTTTATTGCCTTATGTGGCAGACGAATGGTCAAAATCAAGTATTTTTTAGCTAATTTAAATGCTTCAAAATTGTTGCCATAGAATAAATATAGAATAAAGTTTATAATTTATATATAATTTAAAACGAATTCTATTTTATACATTTATACTATTTTGGTTTCATATATTATAATCTTATATACATTTGAGAATATTATGGACAGATAATATACAGTTGTTTAAAGTAACTTAAAAAGATTGTAATTTTAGCAATTTTTATTTTTAGAGTCCCATTTTATGAAACAATTCCTATCTCACGGGAACTTTACCAATGACACCCGGACTCTGAACTTCTGTCTGTGGTTAGATAATTACGAAATAGCCAAAACTGCTAAAATTACGCCTGTATAATGCGAACGTCTAAATAAATCTTAAATTTACATTCTATTTTAATGTCTTTCCAGTATACTTATTTTTTAAAGTCGTGTACACTTGCGTGCAATAGTAGACACGTAAACAGATGCTTTGAAATGACCTTGCTGTCTTGGGGTATTTACCCCTACACAGTTAGGCTCAGAACAGACGACGGGCGGGGCGGGGCGGTCATTTTCACTGTGAACATAGAGAAAAGGGATCTTATGCTGCTAACTCACGGTGGTAAAAAGATCGCGTCACCTGTGCTCGCCGCGACGTCGCTTGCGCAGCCCCTTATGAAAACCACTTAATATTACTACTAAGCTTTAAATACATTCGTTTTTATCGCAATTTCTGTTTAAAAAGTTTGCGTGTACACGACTTTAAAACCTTCATTATTTTTAGCCAAAGTTATTCCAATATCTAATATTTAGTTAGGCTGTGACTGAAATACAAAAGGTATATCCCAGGTCGAGCCTAACATAGATTTCAAAATATTTTTTTACAAAATACAGTTACGGGATCATAGAGGCATGCAAGGATTCAACTTGCATGCAAGGACTCAACTTGCATGCAAGGACTCAACTTGCATGCAAGTTCAACTTTATCGGTATACCAGTTACTACTAATGAATATGGTTTCTTCTGTTCCGTTTTTACAGGCAAGTGTCAAGGAATAGCCAAATTTGACCAATATATGACTTTATAATATACTGCTATCTCGCTTACACATACCATTTTCGTTTACTATCAGAAAGAGATGGCGATATTAGATATTGGAGTTATAATTTCACAGATATGTCGGTGGCATTTTGTTAACATAGTAACTCAGTCTCCTTTTGTGTTCTAGGCACTTTTATGAAATTCAGGTCTAAAATTCGTGACAAAAGAAATATAACCATCGCTCTACACAATGGCCAAAGATGGCCGAATCACATCACACCGGTGCAAACGCCAATGTATGCGTGATCACCTGTAATTGGCCAACGTGGCCTATTATGTAGAGCGACCTTCATCTTCTTCATCTTCAGCAACCCATTAAGTCCCACTGCTGGGCTCGGGTCTTAAAAGACCTAATATGAGCATAATGTATAAGCACATAATTATTATTGTCACTAGGTGACTTAATATCACAGGTGTATACTAACCCTGCTATATAAAAAACATTACCCTCCTTTTTGGCAGTCGGGTAAAAATAAAGTAAATTAAATATAGGCATATCACAATTTATAAAGTTTTAATTTAAGCGACAAAAACGTTACATTGCTAGCACGTTTTACGCACATAAATTATAAATTTATATCTTTTTTTTTTGGTCATAGATTAATAAAACAGATAGGTGAATTAATACAGCCGTTTAGGCAGAAACTCAAATTCTTTTGGAGAGTGGTTAAACACTTGCGTTTGTCAAACTGAATACATACATACATACATACATAGCATCACGCCTCCCCGAAGGGGTAGGCAGAGGTGTATCACACCCACATTTCGCTATACAGCTATGTTTGGTCCCATGAAATAGGGGGCGAGCCTATTGTCATCAACCGGGAGCATTTGTTTACCAAACTCCGGGAAAATCTTAATACTGGAATTTCATGATAGAAAACCCAATACCATTTTTACTCGACCCGGGAATCGAACCCAGGACCTCTTGCACAGCAGTCGTATACACTTCCCGCTGCGCCACCGAGGCAGTCTGACTGTCAAACTGAATAATGATGCGTAATATGAACACAAGCATAAAAAAGGACTATGTCATTTTTGTATTTTAAGACCATGTTGTCTTTACTAGCCGCAATAAAAACTAATTAACCATTATAGTATAATATTCTTCTTGAAATTTAAAAATTTTAGAATCCCCCAATCCCTCCTCCCACCAAATTAAAACCCTGAATAAATTAAACAAAAAATAGACATATACAATATTATGTTCAGCAGTGGACGTCATTGGGCTGATATGATGATGATACCCGCATTAGGCCAGCGTGAGTGCATTATGGTCTAAACCCTCTCAGCTCTCTAGATAGAGGAGAAGAGACCCGAGCCCAGCAGTGAGACTCAATTTGTTGATGATTGATTGATTGATACCCAAAATTGAAAGCTCTCATTTAATCTGATTCTGATTAGGTCTGCATTTCGTTAACCCTCTGAATTATTACTCTATGATTTTTTAATTTTATTTTTTATATAAAGGACCTGAATTTCAAACTGCATCTTCGAGATATTATTTTAAAAGTGTATGTTAATATTTATATTGTTTTCTTCTAAAATATATAGCAGATTCCATTGCAACGACCCATTTATACAATCTTAAACTAGGTGCACAATATTCTCGAAGACGCCATTTTGAATTATAACCTAGAATATTCAACACATGTCATGTATTTAAAATGCCACTAACATATTCAGGTTGTAAATCTAAAATCTTGTCATTATTATATAAAATTTGATCACTAAACATTTTTTCATCAGAATTTTTATTTTCGATAGATTTAACATCTAATTGTCCGTGACCTGTCGAGTTGTGGCAATTGACTTCTTTAACTACTAGAGAACCATTGTCACTCTTTTCTTCTTCCACGACTCTTTCTCCTAGACTATTTGTATCACTATCTACTACTGTGCTATCTTCATTTCCTAAAATTTCTTCTACTGTACCTGCCAATACTTCCGTTTTATCATTTAGTTCGTTCTGTCTCTCAATCTCCTCAATTTTCAATCTTTCTTCTTCTTTTAACTTCTCTTGTGCATCTCTTTCTTTTTTATCGGCAATTTCCTTCCTCCTCTGCGCGTTCCACCAGGGCATGAACCGTTGGAACATGACTCTTGATCGATGTTGAGGTCTGAGGACCCACGATACTGCCATGTCGACGTCAGCGATCCTGGAATGAGACAGTTTTGAATTAAATACCTTCGCGATCATATCGCATTACAAATTTGAATAGCATAGTTTGCAACTTCGATATTGTACCAGGGAATAGTTTAGTATTCATTCTTTCTTGCCGAATAGCTCGCAGAACTGATGCGGCCACGTATTGGAAAGCGCAGTCTAAAGCGACCTCCAATGGGATGGTCTGACGACCTGGTAAAGTGTTGCGTTGGATGCATGATGATGATGGTTAGGTGAGGCCTATGTCCAACAGGGGACTTCTTTGGGTAGATATGATGATGATTCATTCTTTTGATATCTAATCGGATTGAAATACCAAACTAAGGACGAACCATCAACAACGTTAAGAATATTTTGCCGCCATTAGCGTTTACTGAATCACCCATCTTGGGAAGTTCTACAGAAGACTACCGCCATTAGCACTGCCTAGGTTTTGCTGTACTGTAGTTCCTAGTGGTGATTGGTGGTGTACAGACCTAAGTGGGGAGGAAAGGAGTTTTACTGGTTTAACAACGTGTTCATAATGACACTAGTGTTGCAGCGAACATGGTAACCGTTCACCATTAGTCTGACAGGTGGTCGATTCTACTAATTTACACACGTCAGTCAGACCGATGGACCAATCACAGACCGGCGATATGATGCGATTGACTTAGTTAACCAATCACAGCTGTCGAATGAGACCATCGGCTTACAATTGAGTTAGCTAGGTCCCCAGTAAGCTTGCCATCATCGTGGTATATAAAAAAAGCTTACCTTCGTTTAAAACGGTCTCTGTCGAGGACGAACTGTTCCCAGTAACGGAGACGCGTCTGCTTGGCCGCGAACAGCCAGACTCGCATCACACGGACCTTCGGAGGGTCTGGCGAGAAGTGTACCTGGAGACAAACGTACATTGTAATGATAGTATTACATTGTATATATTGTATATACATAGTAGTACATTGTGTTGACTGGCCTGTTGGTCTAGTGGTTAGTGACCCTGACTGCTAAGCCGGAGGTCGTGGGTTCGATCCCTACCCAGGACAAATCTTTGTATGATGAGCATAAAGGTTTGTTCTGTGTCTGGGTGTAATTTATCTATAATATGTATGTATTTACAAAAAAAAATGTATTTAAGTAGTATATCAGTTGTTTAGTACCCATAACACAAGCAAATATAATTGCTTAATTAGGGACTAGATGGCGCTGTGTGAATGTGGTAGAATATTATTATATTAATATTAATAGAGCTGAACTAATACGCTGTAAATTCAAGCAAGGTTTTCCCAAGGGACTACAGTATGGGGTTCTTCAAAAAAGGAGTGAATAGGTTTCTTAAGGGTCGGCAACGCGCTCGTGATGCCCCTGGTGTTGCAGGGCAGGCGCCCATAGGCTACGGTAACCGCTTACCATTAGGCGGACCGTACGTCTGTTTGCCACCGTCGTGGTATAAAAAAAAAAAAATAAACATTAATTAAAAGTCTCAGCACAAAAATATTCAAAAACAAATAATTTTCAGACTCGTCACTGGATATAAACATCGTTTCTCACCGGTGGTTAATTTAAAAACAAAACAGTGTCTTGTTCATCCAAACAATTTTCATTGTGCTTACGTAGGTGCATTAAATGATTATATATTGGAGTATTTTAAACATTATTACTTGACGTGTTTACTTTGTTGAAACTATTTGTGTGCATTGGCGCACTCAGGGAGAAAAAAACTACGGTTTATTCTCATCCTGACATCCTTCTCATCTTTGACTGGCCTGTTGGTCTAGTGGTTAGTGACCCTGACTGCTAAGCCGGAGGTCGTGGGTTCGATCCCCACCCAGGAAAAATCTTTGTGTGATGAGCATAAAGGATTGTTCTGTGTCTGGGTGTAATTTATCTATAATATGAATGTATTTATAAAAAAAAAAGTATTTAAGTAGTATATCAGTTGTTTAGTACCCATAACACACGCAAATATAATTGCTTACTTTGGGACTAGATGGCGCTGTGTGAATTTGGTAAAAAAAAATCAGTCACACCCATATTAATAATATAATTAAAAAATAATGTGACTCGATGGGAATATAAAATGTTTACTTTTCCCAACGAGACACATTGTGACTCGATGAAACTTTTTTTCCCATCCAGTAACACCAAATTTGGCAGTGTTACTGGTTGGGAGAAAAAAATTGCGAGCAGTCCCATCGAGTAACAGTGTTACTACAGGTTTGGGTGTGCCTGGATGGAAATAAACCCAAACGACGGGGCGGGGCGGTCCGGTCATTTCCACAGCGATAGATAGAAATAAGGGAATCGTATACTGCTAACACACGGCTGAGAAAAAGACCCGCGGGGCTTCACTCCCGTCGTTCTTTATTTGGTCACTGCTCAGCTCTTATTGGCCGTAGCGTGATGTTATATAGCCTTCCTCAATAAATGGGCTATCTAAAATTAAATTATTTTTTCAAATCGGACCAGTATTTTCTGAGATCCTAGCGTTCAACTAAACAAAAAACTCTTCAGTTTTATAATATTACTATTTGCATCAGCAACCCATTAAGTCCCACTGCTGGGCTCGGGTCTCCTCTCCTCTAACTAGAGAGCTGAGAGGGTTTAGGCCATAATCCACTCACGCTGGCCTAGTGCGGGTTGGTGGATCAGACATACTCATAGAATTTCTTCTAGGGTATGTGGGTTTCCAAACGATGTTTTCCTTCACCGTTAGCAGATGGTAAGTCACTTGACTAGTACATAATATATAAATGCCACAAAGTGGAATCCACATTGGTACTGCCGGTCGGGATCGAACTCGGACCGCGTGAGCCGCACGCGCCGGTCCCTTATCCATTCAGCCACCATCGCTTGTCTATGAATTGGGAAAATAAAAATAATATTAACATAACATAGCATCACGCCTTTTTCTCCGAAGGAGTAGGCAGAGGTGTTTCACACCCACATTTCGCCAGCTATGTTTGGTCCCATGAAATAGGGGGTGAGCCTATTGTCATCTACCGGGAACATTTGTTTACCAAACTCCGGAAAAATCTCAATACTGGAATTTCATGTTAGAAAAGTCCAATACCATTTTCACCCGACCCGGGAATCGAACCCGGGACCTCTTGCACAGCAGTCGTATACAGTTCCCGCTGCGCCACCGAGGCAGTTATAGAATATAATAATATTAAGTAGTATATAGTAGTATAGAATAATAATATGAACTTATTTATTCAAGGGACAATATTCTTCCTTGCCCCTAAAGAGTACGCAACAGTAATACTATTGTAAGGTAATTTAGTTCGTCTGCTCATAATATGTGGGTAGGTACGTACACAAAGGTCGTTCACCTAAGTGATTGATCGGTTACAATTGGCGCAACGCAGATTGGTCTAAATGCGCAGTACCCAGCCAAGTTGACGTGTTTTACGAGTATATGTTCAACAAAGAACAATCTACCTATATATCTACACTAATATTATAAAGAGGAAAACTTTGTTTGGTTGTAATGAATAGGCTCAAATACTACTGGACCGTTTTTAAAAATTCTTTCACCATTCAAAAGCTACATTATCCACGAGTAACATAGGCTAAATTTTATTTTGGAAAAAAAAAAAGTTCCGTAAGATATTTGGTTTTTTCGGACACAAAGTGTAAAAAATCAACCAGAAAAGTTACTTATTTTGTGTACGCTGCCTAAACTATAAAAGATAGAACCATAAAATGTTCTAATTAATTGTAGATCTTATAAATATCTACAAAAAATTCCGCGACACACTATACCTATCTATGTCGAGTGAGGCACAACAACCATTTTTTTATTTAAAAATCTTGAATTTTTATATAAAGCTGTAGTTTGTTTGTTTGTTTGAAACTTTGAACACTAGGATCTCAAGAACTACTGCTCCGATTAAAAATTATTATTACATCAAGCTACGGAGAATAGATAGAATATATTCTACTGGAAGATAAGATAAGACTAGAGTTGCCAGCTCTAAAATTTGGCAACCAGGACAAGATGCGTGAAAATCCCGGATTTTAGAGCCCAGAAACCGGACATGTTAACAGGTTTTTTGTCAGGGCATGGGGACGGTGAATTTAGCGAGTCGGCTCGTCAATTGATCGCAGCCTGCGCACAGTGTGTGTGGTCAAAACATTAATTTTTAAACCCGGACTACAAATGAAGCCCCGCCCGGACGGTCTCCAGATGAAATGAAATCTCGTTTATTCATCTAGGTTACAAGGTAACACTTATGAAAGTCACAAGAATGTAACAGGTTATCCGAAAAGTGGTGTCAGCAAATTTGCCTAGACGGGGTGGAGCTATGAGAAGAACTGGCAAGAAACTCACGTTACAATCGTTACAATCTTTTGTAATTTACAATTTGGGTAGCGTGTAAAGTGATGCCCTCTATTCTAAGACAAATCCGGGAAAACCCGGATGGATAGCAACCATAGATAAGACTAAAGCCCTTGAATGGTAACGCTTAACAGACGGTGTTATAATCTACATTAACATAGAAAAATTGACGTATATATTATGAGACTGGCCTGTTGGTCTAGTGGTTAGTGACTGACTGTTAAACCGATGGTTGTGGGTCCGATCCGATATTTACAAAAAAATAAAATGTATTTAAGTAGTATATCAGTTGTTTAGTATCCATAATACAAGCAAATATAATTGCTTACTTTGGGACTAGATGGCGCTGTGTGAATGTGGTTTATTATTATATTATATTATTATTATATTATATATTATTATTATATATATTATAGCTTCGTCTGTTGTGACCTTGACATCAACACTTTCGCTTCGCACAACGCGTGAGCCACGTGCGAACCGCTCAAGGTCAAGATATTAGAAGATAAATTAACACACATAAATATCATTGAACGAAACTCGTATAGAAATAGCTAACTATACTTATGACATTCAAAAACCTGATTAAAAACTAGTTTATTATAATTTAACACCGAAACCGAGGCACAAATCCTCCTCTCAATCCTACGTTTTTCTTTTCCTCGCAATTACCCTTTTTCTTTTCGGTAGACTGGCTTGAATATGTTTTCTTCGCATTAAGTCAATGCCAAGAGAAGACAGTCGTCATCATCATCATCATCATCATATCAGCCCAACGACGTCCACTGCTGAACATAGGCCTCACCTAATTCACGTCACTGCGAACGGTCCTGTGCCGCCTGAGACAGTCATGTTCAGAAGTAATTTGAAGAGTTGAAAGCAGTCTAGTATAATAATCCTATACTAATATTATACAGCTGAATAGTTTGTTTTTTGAACACGCTAATCTCATGAACTAATGGTCCGATTAGAAAAAATATTTTAGTGTTGGATAGCCGATATACTGAGGAAGGCAATAGGCTATATAACATCACGCTACGGCCAATACGAGCTGAGCAGTGGCCAAATAAAGAGTCGAAGACTACTAGATTGTCGCACCCGACATCTAGTCCTACAAAATCATAATTTTTCTTGTAATAGTTATGTAGTATATTTAAAAAGTATCAGAAAATTAGAAGTCAGCCAATTTGCCAACACACCCAATTCATAGACAATGTAGAACAATGAGAAGAACTGGCAACAAAAGCAGACCACTGTTTTTAATCGCCAAATAGACACAATCTAATGTGAATAGATACAAAGACAAAGACATTTATTGTGTTAACTGTACAGGTACAGTCACAGTATAACAATGGTGTATAATAATATGTTACAGTCAAAACAACCTATGTGAACCTGGCACCCTACTTGCAAAAATCTAACTTTTTTTTGCGCTTTCTTGAAGAGTTTCGTATGTAGTTAATTGTAGTTGAAAAATTTTTGTTTGTAGTTGACCCAAAAAAAAATTATGGGTCACCAAAAAATTGCCATCCCCCGGATCTGAAAAAAATCGATTCCAACGGTTGATTTGTATGTGAAATCGTTAGTAGTTGTTTGTAGTGAATGAATTTTCGTTTGTAGTTAATTCTTTATATTTTTTTTTTATTTTTTTTATTTTTTTTTTTTAACATTGAACACTTTGCTTAATTTACATCGGAAATGACTGAGAGATGCTCGCAGAGGTTTGTAGTGAAAGAATTTTCGTTTGTAGTTAATTCTTTATATTTTTTTTTTATTTTTTTTTTTTCAACATTGAACACTTTGCTTAATTTACATCGGAAATGACTGAGAGATGCTCGCAGAGGTTTGTAGTGAAAGAATTTTCGTTTGTAGTTAATTCTTTATATTTTTTTTTTTATTTTTTTTTTTTCAACATTGAACACTTTGCTTAATTTACATCGGAAATGACTGAGAGATGTTCGCAGAGGTTTGTAGTGAAAGAATTTTCGATTGTAGTAAAACGGAAGTTAATGAGAATCGATCAAGTTCAGTTCAACTCTCTTTAGAGTGATTTTAACTGAATTATGCCGCTTAAGGAGATAAGACAACTACTACAAACATCGGAAATGACTGAGAGATGCTCGCAGAGGTTTGTAGTGAAAGAATTTTCGTTTGTAGTTAATTCTTTATATTTTTTTTTTATTTTTTTTTTTCAACATTGAACACTTTGCTTAATTTACATCGGAAATGACTGAGAGATGCTCGCAGAGGTTTGTAGTGAAAGAATTTTCGATTGTAGTAAAACGGAAGTTAATGAGAATCGATCAAGTTCAGTTCAACTCTCTTTAGAGTGATTTTAACTGAATTATGCCGCTTAAGGAGATAAGACAACTACTACAAACATCGGAAATGACTGAGAGATGCTCGCAGAGGTTTGTAGTGAAAGAATTTTCGTTTGTAGTTAATTCTTTATATTTTTTTTTTTATTTTTTTTTTTTCAACATTGAACACTTTGCTTAATTTACATCGGAAATGACTGAGAGATGTTCGCAGAGGTTTGTAGTGAAAGAATTTTCGATTGTAGTAAAACGGAAGTTAATGAGAATCGATCAAGTTCAGTTCAACTCTCTTTAGAGTGATTTTAACTGAATTATGCCGCTTAAGGAGATAAGACAACTACTACAAACATCGGAAATGACTGAGAGATGCTCGCAGAGGTTTGTAGTGAAAGAATTTTCGTTTGTAGTTAATTCTTTATATTTTTTTTTTATTTTTTTTTTTCAACATTGAACACTTTGCTTAATTTACATCGGAAATGACTGAGAGATGCTCGCAGAGGTTTGTAGTGAAAGAATTTTCGATTGTAGTAAAACGGAAGTTAATGAGAATCGATCAAGTTCAGTTCAACTCTCTTTAGAGTGATTTTAACTGAATTATGCCGCTTAAGGAGATAAGACAACTACTACAAACATCGGAAATGACTGAGAGATGCTCGCAGAGGTTTGTAGTGAAAGAATTTTCGTTTGTAGTTAATTCTTTATATTTTTTTTTTATTTTTTTTTTTTCAACATTGAACACTTTGCTTAATTTACATCGGAAATGACTGAGAGATGCTCGCAGAGGTTTGTAGTGAAAGAATTTTCGATTGTAGTAAAACGGAAGTTAATGAGAATCGATCAAGTTCAGTTCAACTCTCTTTAGAGTGATTTTAACTGAATTATGCCGCTTAAGGAGATAAGACAACTACTACAAACATCGGAAATGACTGAGAGATGCTCGCAGAGGTTTGTAGTGAAAGAATTTTCGTTTGTAGTTAATTCTTTATATTTTTTTTTTATTTTTTTTTTTCAACATTGAACACTTTGCTTAATTTACATCGGAAATGACTGAGAGATGCTCGCAGAGGTTTGTAGTGAAAGAATTTTCGATTGTAGTAAAACGGAAGTTAATGAGAATCGATCAAGTTCAGTTCAACTCTCTTTAGAGTGATTTTAACTGAATTATGCCGCTTAAGGAGATAAGACAACTACTACAAACATCGCAAATGACTGAGAGATGCTCGCAGAGGTTTGTAGTGAAAGAATTTTCGTTTGTAGTTAATTCTTTATATTTTTTTTTTATTTTATTTTTTTCAACATTGAACACTTTGCTTAATTTACATCGGAAATGACTGAGAGATGCTCGCAGAGGTTTGTAGTGAAAGAATTTTCGATTGTAGTAAAACGGAAGTTAATGAGAATCGATCAAGTTCAGTTCAACTCTCTTTAGAGTGATTTTAACTGAATTATGCCGCTTAAGGAGATAAGACAACTACTACAAACATCGGAAATGACTGAGAGATGCTCGCAGAGGTTTGTAGTGAAAGAATTTTCGTTTGTAGTTAATTCTTTATATTTTTTTTTTATTTTTTTTTTTCAACATTGAACACTTTGCTTAATTTACATCGGAAATGACTGAGAGATGCTCGCAGAGGTTTGTAGTGAAAGAATTTTCGATTGTAGTAAAACGGAAGTTAATGAGAATCGATCAAGTTCAGTTCAACTCTCTTTAGAGTGATTTTAACTGAATTATGCCGCTTAAGGAGATAAGACAACTACTACAAACATCGGAAATGACTGAGAGATGCTCGCAGAGGTTTGTAGTGAAAGAATTTTCGTTTGTAGTTAATTCTTTATATTTTTTTTTTTATTTTTTTTTTTCAACATTGAACACTTTGCTTAATTTACATCGGAAATGACTGAGAGATGTTCGCAGAGGTTTGTAGTGAAAGAATTTTCGATTGTAGTAAAACGGAAGTTAATGAGAATCGATCAAGTTCAGTTCAACTCTCTTTAGAGTGATTTTAACTGAATTATGCCGCTTAAGGAGATAAGACAACTACTACAAACATCGGAAATGACTGAGAGATGCTCGCAGAGGTTTGTAGTGAAAGAATTTTCGTTTGTAGTTAATTCTTTATATTTTTTTTTTATTTTTTTTTTTCAACATTGAACACTTTGCTTAATTTACATCGGAAATGACTGAGAGATGCTCGCAGAGGTTTGTAGTGAAAGAATTTTCGATTGTAGTAAAACGGAAGTTAATGAGAATCGATCAAGTTCAGTTCAACTCTCTTTAGAGTGATTTTAACTGAATTATGCCGCTTAAGGAGATAAGACAACTACTACAAACATCGGAAATGACTGAGAGATGCTCGCAGAGGTTTGTAGTGAAAGAATTTTCGTTTGTAGTTAATTCTTTATATTTTTTTTTTATTTTATTTTTTTCAACATTGAACACTTTGCTTAATTTACATCGGAAATGACTGAGAGATGCTCGCAGAGGTTTGTAGTGAAAGAATTTTCGATTGTAGTAAAACGGAAGTTAATGAGAATCGATCAAGTTCAGTTCAACTCTCTTTAGAGTGATTTTAACTGAATTATGCCGCTTAAGGAGATAAGACAACTACTACAAACATCGGAAATGACTGAGAGATGCTCGCAGAGGTTTGTAGTGAAAGAATTTTCGTTTGTAGTTAATTCTTTATATTTTTTTTTTATTTTTTTTTTTCAACATTGAACACTTTGCTTAATTTACATCGGAAATGACTGAGAGATGCTCGCAGAGGTTTGTAGTGAAAGAATTTTCGATTGTAGTAAAACGGAAGTTAATGAGAATCGATCAAGTTCAGTTCAACTCTCTTTAGAGTGATTTTAACTGAATTATGCCGCTTAAGGAGATAAGACAACTACTACAAACATCGGAAATGACTGAGAGATGCTCGCAGAGGTTTGTAGTGAAAGAATTTTCGTTTGTAGTTAATTCTTTATATTTTTTTTTTATTTTTTTTTTTTCAACATTGAACACTTTGCTTAATTTACATCGGAAATGACTGAGAGATGCTCGCAGAGGTTTGTAGTGAAAGAATTTTCGATTGTAGTAAAACGGAAGTTAATGAGAATCGATCAAGTTCAGTTCAACTCTCTTTAGAGTGATTTTAACTGAATTATGCCGCTTAAGGAGATAAGACAACTACTACAAACATCGGAAATGACTGAGAGATGCTCGCAGAGGTTTGTAGTGAAAGAATTTTCGTTTGTAGTTAATTCTTTATATTTTTTTTTTTTTTTTTTTTTTTTCAACATTGAACACTTTGCTTAATTTACATCGGAAATGACTGAGAGATGCTCGCAGAGGTTTGTAGTGAAAGAATTTTCGATTGTAGTAAAACGGAAGTTAATGAGAATCGATCAAGTTCAGTTCAACTCTCTTTAGAGTGATTTTAACTGAATTATGCCGCTTAAGGAGATAAGACAACTACTACAAACATCGGAAATGACTGAGAGATGCTCGCAGAGGTTTGTAGTGAAAGAATTTTCGTTTGTAGTTAATTCTTTATATTTTTTTTTTATTTTTTTTTTTCAACATTGAACACTTTGCTTAATTTACATCGGAAATGACTGAGAGATGCTCGCAGAGGTTTGTAGTGAAAGAATTTTCGATTGTAGTAAAACGGAAGTTAATGAGAATCGATCAAGTTCAGTTCAACTCTCTTTAGAGTGATTTTAACTGAATTATGCCGCTTAAGGAGATAAGACAACTACTACAAACATCGGAAATGACTGAGAGATGCTCGCAGAGGTTTGTAGTGAAAGAATTTTCGTTTGTAGTTAATTCTTTATATTTTTTTTTTATTTTTTTTTTTTCAACATTGAACACTTTGCTTAATTTACATCGGAAATGACTGAGAGATGCTCGCAGAGGTTTGTAGTGAAAGAATTTTCGATTGTAGTAAAACGGAAGTTAATGAGAATCGATCAAGTTCAGTTTAACTCTCTTTAGAGTGATTTTAACTGAATTATGCCGCTTAAGGAGATAAGACAACTACTACAAACATCGGAAATGACTGAGAGATGCTCGCAGAGGTTTGTAGTGAAAGAATTTTCGTTTGTAGTTAATTCTTTATATTTTTTTTTTTTTTTTTTTTTTCAACATTGAACACTTTGCTTAATTTACATCGGAAATGACTGAGAGATGCTCGCAGAGGTTTGTAGTGAAAGAATTTTCGATTGTAGTAAAACGGAAGTTAATGAGAATCGATCAAGTTCAGTTCAACTCTCTTTAGAGTGATTTTAACTGAATTATGCCGCTTAAGGAGATAAGACAACTACTACAAACATCGGAAATGACTGAGAGATGCTCGCAGAGGTTTGTAGTGAAAGAATTTTCGTTTGTAGTTAATTCTTTATATTTTTTTTTTATTTTTTTTTTTTCAACATTGAACACTTTGCTTAATTTACATCGGAAATGACTGAGAGATGCTCGCAGAGGTTTGTAGTGAAAGAATTTTCGATTGTAGTAAAACGGAAGTTAATGAGAATCGATCAAGTTCAGTTCAACTCTCTTTAGAGTGATTTTAACTGAATTATGCCGCTTAAGGAGATAAGACAACTACTACAAACATCGGAAATGACTGAGAGATGCTCGCAGAGGTTTGTAGTGAAAGAATTTTCGTTTGTAGTTAATTCTTTATATTTTTTTTTTATTTTTTTTTTTCAACATTGAACACTTTGCTTAATTTACATCGGAAATGACTGAGAGATGCTCGCAGAGGTTTGTAGTGAAAGAATTTTCGATTGTAGTAAAACGGAAGTTAATGAGAATCGATCAAGTTCAGTTCAACTCTCTTTAGAGTGATTTTAACTGAATTATGCCGCTTAAGGAGATAAGACAACTACTACAAACATCGGAAATGACTGAGAGATGCTCGCAGAGGTTTGTAGTGAAAGAATTTTCGTTTGTAGTTAATTCTTTATATTTTTTTTTTTATTTTTTTTTTTCAACATTGAACACTTTGCTTAATTTACATCGGAAATGACTGAGAGATGTTCGCAGAGGTTTGTAGTGAAAGAATTTTCGATTGTAGTAAAACGGAAGTTAATGAGAATCGATCAAGTTCAGTTCAACTCTCTTTAGAGTGATTTTAACTGAATTATGCCGCTTAAGGAGATAAGACAACTACTACAAACATCGGAAATGACTGAGAGATGCTCGCAGAGGTTTGTAGTGAAAGAATTTTCGTTTGTAGTTAATTCTTTATATTTTTTTTTTATTTTTTTTTTTCAACATTGAACACTTTGCTTAATTTACATCGGAAATGACTGAGAGATGCTCGCAGAGGTTTGTAGTGAAAGAATTTTCGATTGTAGTAAAACGGAAGTTAATGAGAATCGATCAAGTTCAGTTCAACTCTCTTTAGAGTGATTTTAACTGAATTATGCCGCTTAAGGAGATAAGACAACTACTACAAACATCGGAAATGACTGAGAGATGCTCGCAGAGGTTTGTAGTGAAAGAATTTTCGTTTGTAGTTAATTCTTTATATTTTTTTTTTATTTTATTTTTTTCAACATTGAACACTTTGCTTAATTTACATCGGAAATGACTGAGAGATGCTCGCAGAGGTTTGTAGTGAAAGAATTTTCGATTGTAGTAAAACGGAAGTTAATGAGAATCGATCAAGTTCAGTTCAACTCTCTTTAGAGTGATTTTAACTGAATTATGCCGCTTAAGGAGATAAGACAACTACTACAAACATCGGAAATGACTGAGAGATGCTCGCAGAGGTTTGTAGTGAAAGAATTTTCGTTTGTAGTTAATTCTTTATATTTTTTTTTTATTTTTTTTTTTCAACATTGAACACTTTGCTTAATTTACATCGGAAATGACTGAGAGATGCTCGCAGAGGTTTGTAGTGAAAGAATTTTCGATTGTAGTAAAACGGAAGTTAATGAGAATCGATCAAGTTCAGTTCAACTCTCTTTAGAGTGATTTTAACTGAATTATGCCGCTTAAGGAGATAAGACAACTACTACAAACATCGGAAATGACTGAGAGATGCTCGCAGAGGTTTGTAGTGAAAGAATTTTCGTTTGTAGTTAATTCTTTATATTTTTTTTTTATTTTTTTTTTTCAACATTGAACACTTTGCTTAATTTACATCGGAAATGACTGAGAGATGCTCGCAGAGGTTTGTAGTGAAAGAATTTTCGATTGTAGTAAAACGGAAGTTAATGAGAATCGATCAAGTTCAGTTCAACTCTCTTTAGAGTGATTTTAACTGAATTATGCCGCTTAAGGAGATAAGACAACTACTACAAACATCGGAAATGACTGAGAGATGCTCGCAGAGGTTTGTAGTGAAAGAATTTTCGTTTGTAGTTAATTCTTTATATTTTTTTTTTATTTTATTTTTTTCAACATTGAACACTTTGCTTAATTTACATCGGAAATGACTGAGAGATGCTCGCAGAGGTTTGTAGTGAAAGAATTTTCGATTGTAGTAAAACGGAAGTTAATGAGAATCGATCAAGTTCAGTTCAACTCTCTTTAGAGTGATTTTAACTGAATTATGCCGCTTAAGGAGATAAGACAACTACTACAAACATCGGAAATGACTGAGAGATGCTCGCAGAGGTTTGTAGTGAAAGAATTTTCGTTTGTAGTTAATTCTTTATATTTTTTTTTTATTTTTTTTTTTCAACATTGAACACTTTGCTTAATTTACATCGGAAATGACTGAGAGATGCTCGCAGAGGTTTGTAGTGAAAGAATTTTCGATTGTAGTAAAACGGAAGTTAATGAGAATCGATCAAGTTCAGTTCAACTCTCTTTAGAGTGATTTTAACTGAATTATGCCGCTTAAGGAGATAAGACAACTACTACAAACATCGGAAATGACTGAGAGATGCTCGCAGAGGTTTGTAGTGAAAGAATTTTCGTTTGTAGTTAATTCTTTATATTTTTTTTTTATTTTATTTTTTTCAACATTGAACACTTTGCTTAATTTACATCGGAAATGACTGAGAGATGCTCGCAGAGGTTTGTAGTGAAAGAATTTTCGATTGTAGTAAAACGGAAGTTAATGAGAATCGATCAAGTTCAGTTCAACTCTCTTTAGAGTGATTTTAACTGAATTATGCCGCTTAAGGAGATAAGACAACTACTACAAACATCGGAAATGACTGAGAGATGCTCGCAGAGGTTTGTAGTGAAAGAATTTTCGTTTGTAGTTAATTCTTTATATTTTTTTTTTATTTTTTTTTTTCAACATTGAACACTTTGCTTAATTTACATCGGAAATGACTGAGAGATGCTCGCAGAGGTTTGTAGTGAAAGAATTTTCGATTGTAGTAAAACGGAAGTTAATGAGAATCGATCAAGTTCAGTTCAACTCTCTTTAGAGTGATTTTAACTGAATTATGCCGCTTAAGGAGATAAGACAACTACTACAAACATCGGAAATGACTGAGAGATGCTCGCAGAGGTTTGTAGTGAAAGAATTTTCGATTGTAGTAAAACGGAAGTTAATGAGAATCGATCAAGTTCAGTTCAACTGTCTTTAGAGTGATTTTAACTGAATTATGCCGCTTAAGGAGATAAGACAACTACTACAAACATCGGAAATGACTGAGAGATGCTCGCAGAGGTTTGTAGTGAAAGAATTTTCGTTTGTAGTTAATTCTTTATATTTTTTTTTTATTTTTTTTTTTCAACATTGAACACTTTGCTTAATTTACATCGGAAATGACTGAGAGATGCTCGCAGAGGTTTGTAGTGAAAGAATTTTCGATTGTAGTAAAACGGAAGTTAATGAGAATCGATCAAGTTCAGTTCAACTCTCTTTAGAGTGATTTTAACTGAATTATGCCGCTTAAGGAGATAAGACAACTACTACAAACATCGGAAATGACTGAGAGATGCTCGCAGAGGTTTGTAGTGAAAGAATTTTCGATTGTAGTAAAACGGAAGTTAATGAGAATCGATCAAGTTCAGTTCAACTCTCTTTAGAGTGATTTTAACTGAATTATGCCGCTTAAGGAGATAAGACAACTACTACAAACATCGGAAATGACTGAGAGATGCTCGCAGAGGTTTGTAGTAGTTGTCTTATCTCCTTAAGCGGCATAATTCAGTTAAAATCACTCTAAAGAGAGTTGAACTGAACTTGATCGATTCTCATTAACTTCCGTTTTACTACAATCGAAAATTCTTTCACTACAAACCTCTGCGAGCATCTCTCAGTCATTTCCGATGTTTGTAGTAGTTGTCTTATCTCCTTAAGCGGCATAATTCAGTTAAAATCACTCTAAAGAGAGTTGAACTGAACTTGATCGATTCTCATTAACTTCCGTTTTACTACAATCGAAAATTCTTTCACTACAAACCTCTGCGAGCATCTCTCAGTCATTTCCGATGTAAATTAAGCAAAGTGTTCAATGTTGAAAAAAAAAAATAAAAAAAAAATATAAAGAATTAACTACAAACGAAAATTCTTTCACTACAAACCTCTGCGAGCATCTCTCAGTCATTTCCGATGTTTGTAGTAGTTGTCTTATCTCCTTAAGCGGCATAATTCAGTTAAAATCACTCTAAAGAGAGTTGAACTGAACTTGATCGATTCTCATTAACTTCCGTTTTACTACAATCGAAAATTCTTTCACTACAAACCTCTGCGAGCACCTCTCAGTCATTTCCGATGTAAATTAAGCAAAGTGTTCAATGTTGAAAAAAAAAAAATAAAAAAAAAATATAAAGAATTAACTACAAACGAAAATTCTTTCACTACAAACCTCTGCGAGCATCTCTCAGTCATTTCCGATGTTTGTAGTAGTTGTCTTATCTCCTTAAGCGGCATAATTCAGTTAAAATCACTCTAAAGAGAGTTGAACTGAACTTGATCGATTCTCATTAACTTCCGTTTTACTACAAACGAAAATTCTTTCACTACAAACCTCTGCGAGCATCTCTCAGTCATTTCCGATGTAAATTAAGCAAAGTGTTCAATGTTGAAAAAAAAAAATAAAAAAAAAATATAAAGAATTAACTACAAACGAAAATTCTTTCACTACAAACCTCTGCGAGCATCTCTCAGTCATTTCCGATGTTTGTAGTAGTTGTCTTATCTCCTTAAGCGGCATAATTCAGTTAAAATCACTCTAAAGAGAGTTGAACTGAACTTGATCGATTCTCATTAACTTCCGTTTTACTACAATCGAAAATTCTTTCACTACAAACCTCTGCGAGCATCTCTCAGTCATTTCCGATGTAAATTAAGCAAAGTGTTCAATGTTGAAAAAAAAAAAATAAAAAAAAAATATAAAGAATTAACTACAAACGAAAATTCTTTCACTACAAACCTCTGCGAGCATCTCTCAGTCATTTCCGATGTAAATTAAGCAAAGTTTTCAATGTTAAAAAAAAAAAATAAAAAAAAAAAATAAAATATAAAGAATTAACTACAAACGAAAATTCATTCACTACAAACAACTACTAACGATTTCACATACAAATCAACCGTTGGAATCGATTTTTTTCAGATCCGGGGGATGGCAATTTTTTGGTGACCCATAATTTTTTTTTGGGTCAACTACAAACAAAAATTTTTCAACTACAATTAACTACATACGAAACTTCAAGAAAGCGCAAAAAAAAGTTAGATTTTTGCAAGTAGGGTGCCAGGTTCACATAGGTGTCAAAACACGTAACCGGACAAAACCACTTTTGTCTGGAAAATTAGGCATAAGTATTTTTACTGAATTTTACAGACAAATTAAGTGGTTTTAACTAAGGACATTGGTCATAACCACTTTTAACTGGAAGCATATTGGGTAAATTCCCTCCACATTCTTTGGAGGAGACCCGCGCCCAGCAGTGGGACTTTCATGGTTTGAAATGATGATGATATTGGGTAATGAAAAAAAAAATGGGACTGGCCTGTTGGTCTAGTGTTTAGTGACCCTGACTGCTAAGCCGGAGGTCGTGGGTTCGATCCCCACCCAGGACAAATCTTTGTGTGATGAGCATAAAGGTTTGTTCTGTGTCTGGGTGTAATTTATCTATAATATGTAAGTATATATATCAGTTGTTTAGTACCCATAACACAAGCAAATATAATTGCTTAATTTGGGACTAGATGGTAGATGGTAGAATATTATTATTATATTATCATTAATAGTGATTGCGTCCAAATTATGCGTTTTCCACCTCAATCACAATGTTTTCAAATTCATCTCTCGCCATCACATGTCATTTTAATGTCATTTCTTCATATGTTCTATCGTCTTAATAAAAAGCGTTCGTTATTTTCTTTTCCACTCATTTCCTATTAATTCTGATTTTTGCTACAATATTTCAGATTCAGAGCAACGTTAAAAAGGCTACACGTGTTCCGAAATTCATAGACGTAAATTGTTGTTATAACCTTTATTAAACTACGAGTATATGCAGTTAAGACTATCCTTAGTTAAAACCACTTTTAAGTACAGAAATCAGTCAACACTGGTTTAAACTAAGTGCAACGGCAAAAAATACTATGCCTGATTTTTGCAGTCAAAACTAGTTTTGACCGAGTATGAGTTTTGACTGTAACATATGCATAATATTTTAAAATGATTTCAACAGTCTACCCAATCCCACTAAGCCATTAGATCTGGGTCTACAATGAACAGTTACCCAAGTATGTTCATTCAAGTAAACATATAAAAAAACAAATGACGCATCTACAATAAACTGAATTACGTTCCTTTAAATGACTCAGTTGATGACGACACGGTGACGTCACAGTTTAGATGATCAATTCATATATTTGGATTACAAGCGCACCTATACCCACGTAGTTAAAAATAACTCGAAGATTCAACTATGGTGGGTGTTTGGTATTGCTGGAACATGGTTTTAATCAGGAATTGCTGTGTGCGTCACATATGGAATGCCAAATTGATCTAATTTGGGCAATCTGATACATACATTAGAAGAACGTACCATGACCAAATAGGTGACGTTCTAAAGATCAGAAGTAACATAAACCGGCGAAAATGCATGAAAAGACTGATAAATGTTGAAGAAGCTAAATATGTATGTCAGAATCGTAGCAAGTGGAAGGAAATAGTCTCTGCCCACCTCTCTGTTGAAAAAAGGCGTGATCTATATGTATGTATGTTACATTACAAAGCTGAGACAATAGTCTTCTCTGTACCACAATGTTACGATCGCCTCGTCTAGGGCCTGAAGAAGGCCTTTTATCGACAAGCCGCGGTTAAAAGCTTGTATTGTGTATATTAAAGAAGCTGTTTACTGGCACACACGTGAAGTTTGCAAATTCATCATTATCATCATTTCAACCCATAAACATAATAATAATAATAATATTCTACCACATTCACACAGCGCCATCTAAGCAATTATATTTGCTTGTGTTATGGGTACTAAACAACTGATATACTACTTAAATACATTTTTTTTTTTGTAAATACATAAATTACACCCAGACACAGAACAAACCTTCATGATTATCACACAAAGATTTGTCCTGGGTGGGGATCGAACCCACGACCTCCGGCTTAGCAATCAGGGACACTAACCACTAGACCAACAGGCCAGTCAAACATCCCACTGTTGGGCACGGGTCTCCTCCAAAGAATGTGGAAAGAATTTAGCTTTTGGGTTTGTTTCGAGTTTTCCTTTTCTTACAGTACTCTTGTCCGCATACGTTAGTAGTATTTTACGACACCCACGGGTTGAGATGGGGTAGTGACATTATGTATTCTTAATCCGTCACTACACGGATTTGCAAAGTGCGAAATAATAACTGCTTTTTTTTGTTTCCGCTTCAACATTTTTAGGTCGTGGTGTTGCGTCAAAAATAACTTGTCATGTAATTCTGATGAAAGTCAAGTGAAATGTACTATGCAATGATTTCGCTGTCGGTGCAATAATATGTAGTATTCATTCACTGGATGACTAATGGAAGTGATCATTGTCTGGTCATGAAACCTTGTCTATCATTAACTTGACTGGCCTGTTGGTCTAGTGGTTAGTGACCCTGACTGCTAAACCGGAGGTCGTGGGTTCGATCCATAAAGCATAAAGGTTTGTTCTTTGTCTGGGTGTAATTTATCTATAATATGTATGTATTTACAAAAAAAAATGTATTTAAGTAGTATATCAGTTGTTTAGTACCCATAACAGAAGCAAATATAATTGCTTACTTTGGGACTAGATGGCGCTGTGTGAATGTGGTAGAATATTATTATTATTATATTAATAATGTTCGTAGAAATGACAACGTCACAGTTGTGTCATATTTCGTGGTTTTTGATTTTTATTATTTAATCAAGAGTTATTTTTTTGAAATGTTTTCAATTCACTTTTTACAATTTACGTATTAACAAAATAAATTGTGTTTGAATACATTAAATATTATTTAAAAAACAAATTCAAATAAATTCCAAAAGAGTAAAAAAAAAAAAAAATTATAAAACAATTGAATAATGCATTAAGAAAAATAAATATTCAATGGCTAATGTCAAAAATCTGTAACTTCATTAACATATTTTCATTAAAGTATGAAGTAAAATTATATTTTAATTCAATAAAAAAAAAAAATAAAAAAATAAAAAAAATAAAAGCCCTGACATTTGCCTTAACATTCATGCTCAACTGCTAAATCTTCTATAGAATAAAGACATTTGTCCAACAGGAAGGCTTTTAATTGCAGTTTGAACATGTTTTGCTTATAAACAACATCTTTTAAATATGCTGGTAATTTGTTAAATAATTCTACCGCTGTATATTAAAAAGTAAGCATCCGTAATGCTTACAGTTATTTTACTTTGGAAATAACGCCTTGTAAGTTCCAATGTGTTATGTGTATATAAATTGAATTGTAAACGCAATGATTTCGTTATATTTAATAAGGTTTTTTTCCAAGGGCAGCAGAGACAGAGATATCTGATGCAATATTTGTTGTCTATGAGTGCAAAAATAAACTGTTGTGGATAAATTTTGTGTGATTCATTGATTTCCTATGAAGCCCCTTCCAGGAGGTCGATTGTGCACACACGTCAATAGCAGACCAATGGACTAATATCGACCAATCACAGGCCGGATATATGGCGCAATTGACTTAGTAAGCCAATCACAGCTGTCGAATGAGACCATCGGCTTACCATTGTGTTAGCAGACTCGGGCCCCAGATATACGCAGAAAAGTTATTAATTTGTTAGTTACTATTTTGAACTCTTACATAGGTCAGCAATGATGAACCATTTTGAATAGCACGCGTGCCATAGATTAAACGCACAATAAAAGAAGGGCTAATATTTTATAAACCTTTAGTCAAAACATACGCGCTAGGTCCATTGTACCATAAACAATATATTAGGTACCTGCTATATATCACAATGCTAAAAAACATCACATTGAATTCAGAAACGTAACAATAAGAATATGTGATATTATGCTACTAGATTCTTGATGAGCTTTCTCATATACTAAGATGTTTAACCAAAACAATGTGTGTTTTAACTTGTGAATGTGGTTCTTAGAAAATAATATTGAATAAGAAAAATGATTTTTTTGAATGATTTTGGAATTTCTATAGTACCATCAACATCACCAGCGTGCCTATGTGTCTCAGTGGACTAACTAGCCTAAGCTGGACGGGGGCATCTCTAATTGAAATTACTAGTGCATTACACAGTACATGCATTAGCCAGCCAGTTCATTAAATGTTGCATTTAACCATCCGGCTGGCGAAAAGGCGATTAAGTGAGTAACCACAAGCAAACAAGAGCACTGCAAGATAAGGAAAATTCGAAACAAGCCCTGTAACAACCCGTCTGGCCAGCGTGGTATAGTAGGCTAAATTCCCATCATAATATTGACGAGACCCGTGCCCAGAAGTGGGACTTTTATGGATTGAAATGATGATGATGATGAGGACTGTACAATGCAAACTGCGTGATAGTATATAACAAATTAGATTTTTAGGTTCGAAACTCGTAACAGCAGACAGAAATTTCGAAGACAGCTGTGTTTACACTAACTTCAGTCTTTTAGACAATCTCACGTGATTACTGCACGTGTTTTAGGACTTCACGTGATTCTTTTGGATCACTAATGTAAACGAAGAAATCAATGCCAAAAAACACAACAAAATCTATTACAATAAAATAGTCCGTGTTTTAGCGAATTTGAATTGAATTATGATCCAGAGTGAAACAAAAATAGACACAGCTACTGCTAATGCCCGGCTGACATACTTGATTAAACACATCATTATACGTCTGCAAGACTAGACCTTGGCCGGATTTCCGGTGAATTTATTGCTAATAATAATCTCTTGGGGAGGCCTATGTCCAACACTGGACGTCCTATGACTGAACACATTCAGGAGGATGAAATAATTGGAACTTCCTTTTACATTTCAACCCATAAACGACCCTGTAGGGTCTGCTGGGCAAAGAGTCTCCTCCAAAGAATGAAAATTGGAGCATAAGGGTCGTGATTGCACCAGAGTAGAGTGATCGTGTGTGAAAAATACAATAGGTGAAGGCTGCTCGAAATAAAAGCACAGAAAATCTTCACTATTTTCTTTCGCTTTATGGATTTCAGGCCTAAAAATCTTAAAAACTTCTAAAAGAAGCTAAAAGCGAAAAACTGATTTGGTAAAAAAACTCCGATTCTACCAAAAATACTGCTTATTGATTCCCGAAAAATAGGCTGATTGGTCTCTGCGGAAGTGTTTAAAGGACGTCTATGATCATCAGTTGTCATCATGTCTTTTGGCTTATGATGATACCTACGAATAGGATAGCCAATATCGTGTAATAATATATACTCAATCATTTATTGCTTCTATAATGTACAAATAGTTAATAAATTAAATTGATAATATTGTTAAGAAGCGCGTTTAATTCGGCAATCTGTAAATATATCAGAAATGCAAATTATTACTTCTTTCAACTCATGTTTAAAATTGTGTAAAGACTTTTAATAACGCCATCAGTTTTCGAGATTTAAAGAAGTTATACGTAATCTTCAATAGCAACAGGTCACATTGTCTCACTGCTTGGCACTTCCATCACAAGAGATAGTCTACTGCTGACAATTATCTGCCGTATCATGTGCCAATTTTGTCCAAATTGGCGACGAACTTTCTAATATCATTGACCAATCTTCTTGTCATCAGTCTCCCTATACTAGGTTAGTTTCTCTATCGGTCGTGCCATTGCTCCATTGAAACGGAAATTCTTGCCCGATGAGTTAAATAATACTAAAACTTGCTGACAACACAAAAAATTGGCTCCATGTCTTGAGCTTCAGGCCAGGTCTTCTGACGGGTCAATCTTATTAGCGAACAGTCCTTTGTATAAATTTCTGATTCCTTTTAAATTTGACTTTTTATGACGATTCTAACAAATGTCCAGGGGCGATTCTGCTAAATTACACACATCGATAGCAGACCAATGGACTATTATCGACCAATCACAGGCCGGCTATATGGCGTGGTTGACTTAGTAAGCCAATCACAGCTGTCGCATGAGACCATCGGCTGTTACGATTGTGTTAGCAGGTTCGGGCCGCAGATGGTGTACATAATATTAAATCAGTATGACTTGGACAAGTTACATCACCACAGAAACAATACAAGTCCCGGAAACCAGACCACAAACCTTACCTAAACAAGCCATTGGACACTATCTACCGCAAATACATTTGCGTCAAAACTTCGGGCAACTCCGTCACGACTCGTGTATTTCCCTAACGAAATGGCGGTAAGAATTTATTTATTATGTACACAATGTATTGGCTGATCTCCAATGAGTCAAGGTTGATATTGTCGTCCAACTATGGGCACTGATAATAGTCGAAGAATTTTTATTGTTTGACTTGTAATACCTAGCTATCTATTCATGTACTGAAAGATGTAACTACTTATATATGTATAAAAAACAAACATAATAGTCACTGAAAGACTTTGGAACCGATAACGGTTGGGGCGTTTTTACCACATAGCGGAAGGCCCATTAATAAACAGGCTCTTACTAAGTGGACAGATAATCTGGTCAAAGCGCCAGAGACGGACCGTTGTGGAAGGAAAAGGGGGGAAGTAAGTGATCAATTGACGTCTAACGGGAGATGAGATAAAATGATTTACTGATCAATGCACATCCGAAACTGCTAGGACTACTGTTCTTTAAAGTAAGCACTGTAGTATGTATGACAATGTTAAAGGAGAAGAAACAACTGACTAACTAATAGATGAATGAAATCTGTCCGGGCTAAAAGCCTAAAAACGACAATCGAATTTCATGCGAGTGGATCCACGTGACGTACTGTCGTCATGCAAATATTTAAGATCGTGATCTTTAATAATTATTTGCATGACGAGATAACATAGCACCCTTTTCTTTCATTCAAAGCTCTTTCGGAACTCAGATGGTGCGTCTAATATGAAGTCTGTACGAAGTATGTCTATTATGAAGTCAGTAGACACATAACCAGTGTATTTTTGCCTACCTACCTAAAATATTTGTATACAGTAGATAAACAAAATTACCTCAATAATTACTGAGATAACATTCTAGCACCTAGATAGTTTCTTTAACGAGCCGAATAATTAGAAATACATACATAAAATACATTGTTTAGCAACATATTCATTAATTACTATTTAATATATAAAGGTATCATCGAAAATTTAGATTTTCGTGATTAGGAAGTTTGTTAATTAGGATTTGCGTTATTCACAGTTGAATATTTACGTGGAACATACATAATTGTGGCTAGAGTGACTTCGGTATAAAGACACATTTAAAGATAAGATATACAGTTCAAACTAAATTTTCTATACTACGTTTCAGACGTAGATCCGATCTCGATCCATGGATCCATTATCCAACGCCTCCATTAACTTCTGATTAGTTGCAAGTTCTAAGTAGGTTAGGCATTCCCTAGGACTCCCTACTGTTATAACTCGGCGTTCACAAGGATTCATGGCTGTTAATCATGGCATACAAAAGTTGCAGCGGTGGTTGTGAGGGTGGAACTATCCCGTTATAATATCCCATTACGGATAATACAAGGTCTACTCCCGCCCTACAAGAATTGCCATGCCCGTCGTCGGATATTCTATCGTGCTACCGAGACAGGCGGACAATATATTCTCAGTATATTTTTTGAAAACAAGCTCAATTATATATTTCCCATAAACCAATATGAACTCTAATAAAACATAATATTATAAACAAGAATCTTTATAACTGGTGCTTTACCTAACGATATGCAAAACGCAACAACTATTAACCAAGCCGTTTCGTAGTTATGCAAGACGTACAAACTGATAAAAGTACCTACTTACTAATAAATTCTTATTGCTGTACGATAAGTAAAATGCTTTCATGTTAATTGTGTAATAGTGGTGTTTTATCACACTTGAGAGAAAGTATTGTACAACATGTTTCCGATAATAATAATTATAAGACTAATTTACATTGAAATGGATGTACGTTTCCCCGGTTCAGTGACTGTGGGATTCCTTGGAGTAAGCTTATATTATCTACATGAGATATCAAATACAGTAGATATCAGATACAGGTGTATCATAACTCCTTCGGAAAAAAGCATCCTTTGGGCGCATAAAGTTTAAAGCGCAAAATGGTAAGCACTGGTAAAATGGTAAAAGAGCAAAATGGTAAAAGCGCACAAAGTTAAATCAAAATTTAGTCTCATATTTCGTGGTTATCGATTTTTACTATTTAATGGAAGCTATTGTTTTGAAATAATAATAATAATATAATAATAATAATATTCTACCACATTCACACAGCGCCATCTAGTCCCAAAGTAAGCAATTATATTTGCTTGTGTTATGGGTACTATACTACTTAAATTTTTTTTTTTTTGTAAATATATACATATTATAGATAAATTACACCCAGACACAGAACAAACCTTTATGCTCATCACACAAAGATTTGTCCTGGGTGGGGATCGAACCCACGACCTCCGGCTTAGCAATCAGGGTCACTAACCACTAGACCAACAGTCCAGTCAAACAAAAATGTTTCTAATACACTTTTTGGAATTAAGTGAAAAGTGTGTAAAAGGTAAGAAATCAACGCATTTAATGACATTGGAACGTGCAGGGCGTTAATACGTAAAATAACTGTACGCATTACAGATTACCTACTGACTTTTTTATTCGACATATTAAATAATAAAAATCAAAAACCAAGAAATTTGACATTAAATTGCGACTTTTAAATTCCATTCCTTTGTATGAACCCCCTTAAAGTTGTATGTAATGTCACATCACTCTGAGTTCAAGCAAACTGATCTTAGAAGTAATTGTGTGCGATTCCTTTGTACACATCACTTAATGAATCATCTGGTGTTGTTTACACAAGATATGTCTTTATTTCGTTGTGGAGTGAATCATTTAACAGTTTATTTAGGTCAATGTTCTGTTGTTAAAATAACGATGAAAGCTAATCGTTCGAAAATAATATTATTTGTGCAGTGGAGATAACAGAAGCTACGTTTAATACAACAGGTCAAAGAGAAAAGCTCGGTGACTCCATCCATAATTGTATCTTAAATATGTATTGTTAATGTATCTTAAATATTGTGTAAATGTTAAACTTTCTTTCTTCTCTTTGTATTATGTTTTTATGTGTGTGGCAAAATAAATGGTTTAAATAATGTCACTACTCCATCTCAACCGGAAAATCCGAAATAAACCCAATACCAAACTGTCTTGCCAGCGTGGTAAATTCCCTCCACATTCTTTGAAGGAGACCCGTGCCGGGAGACGATTGTGGGTTAGGAAAGGGAGTTATTGACTGAGGACTGATTTTCTATACTGATAATTTAATAATAATTTTAATGTTTTTTTTTTATATGTCTGAATAATTTAATTATAATAATATCATAATTCTTTATACATAATGAATGACATTCTTTTATTAGCTTCCAATAATTGTCTTCTATAATGTAATGACTTAATGACATATTTATATTCTTACTTTGAGTTATATTCTGTTCATATTGTATATTAATTTTCATTATTTGCACGCCAGATGTTGGCAGAATGTGATGCTCTAATTTTTATATTTATAAGAACTATTTTGTATTTCCACATCCAACAAATAAATATTTGATTGATTGAGGTTTTGAAATAGTGCCCTCTTATTTTTTTAAATGGATATGTATTAAGGTTTTATTTCTATATATATATTATATTAATAAAGTAGCTATCTAGATATATAGCTCCATAAACCTTAACTTAAAGCTGTATTGTAAACCAAGCCACAACATTTCCTGCTACACGCCCAAGGTTAAAACGTGACCTTATCATAACAAACCTTGTGTCATACGTCGTTAAGCGTATTTTTGCGTAACGCGCGTACCATTGCATGTCGAAATAGCTGCGTATTTGATATCATATTTATTTTTTATTGGCGTAAAGGTGGACATACGTGAATAAATCACATTAAATAGTCTCTGTTATTTGAACGAAAAGATCGCATTTTCAGTGTCTTCAGCCCCCTATTACAAAATACGGACTAAGCATTAAACCAGGTTTCAATTGACAACTTTGACACTAATAATAATATAATAATAATAATATTCTACCACATTCACACAGCGCCATCTAGTTCCAAAGTAAGCAATTATATTTGCTTGTGTTATGGGTACTACACAACTGATATACTACTTAAATACATTTTTTTTTTGTAAATACATACATATTTATTATAGATAAATTACACCCAGACACAGAACAAACCTTTATGCTCATCACACAAAGATTTGTCCTGGGTGGGGATCGAACCCACGACCTCCGGCTTAGCAGTCAGGGTCACTAACCACTAGACCAACAGGCCAGTCTTACACTAAAACAATGGTAAGCCATTGTTTTAGTGTAAGACTGGCCTGTTGTCAATTTAAACCTAGTTTATTTTGTAATAAGGGGGCAGGAGTTGAAAAAATCTAGGAAGACCGCTTAGAGCACTAAACATCTAGTAGAATAGACAATAAAGTTTATAGTTCTCAACATATAAATACCTAATACTTTTTTTACTGTCACAAATAGGTTTCAGTTTAATTTTTGTTCACTTTATATTTTTACTTTTTTTTTTACATCAAAATTAGGTATTCAATGACCTTTGCTTTGTATGTATATATTATGTAAATTATCTATTTTACTTTCAATCATTATAGAAGCTAAATAACCTGATATTATTAATACTATTATGATTAGATAAGAAAGATTACAATATATTATTATGACACACGCTGCAGTAATAGGTAAGTCTATAGGTATACCATTGTTTATTAGAATAGAAGGGGAATACCCACATTTTATTTGATGAGATGATACCAGAGTAAAAATAACATTGTGTCAACACGCCTTATCATGCAAGTAACGCTCCTCGACTGCTAGTACAATATTTGATTCTTAGAAACAGCAGTTCTTGAGATTAGCCTGTCCACAAATCAAACAACCAAACTCGGACTAAGCATTACACCAGGTAATTTGACAACTATGACACTAAAACAATGGCTTAAGTCAATTTAAACCTGGTTTAATACTATAAGTGTTAGTGTAAGTATGTTACTAATAAGTGGGTTCAGCTTTCAGTAGGTAATAAGTATAGAATAGATTGATATAAGTACCTAGATATTACGAAGAAATGTATCTCCAATTCCAGATAATCTCTATTCACATTTTAATTATGATAATACAATTGCCGAGTCATTGGTAGGTACATACGTCACTGAATACGGCGTACGTGATAGGAAAAGTTTCTGGTTTTCAGACCACAATATTATTATGACGAAATCGAGCAAACACACACTGGAACAAAGGATAAACAGTCAACATTGAAATAAAAAAACGTAGCTACGGTATCTTAAGCTGGGATACTACAACGGATAGAAATCGGGCGATTATGAAGGAAATGAAATCTCGTTTATTCATCTAGGTTACAAGGTAACACTTATGAAAGTCACAAGAATGTAACAGGTTTATCTGTTTATCTAAGAAAGCACTTATACGGATTAGCTTGAGAACATTGACATAAGACATGGTCAATATATCTATAAACTTCCATCGCAATAGTTAAATTTGTTACCGAGATATCTGTCAACCTATCCAGATATTTACCAAAATAGAACCTAGAAGAACGTACCATGATTAAATAGGTGACGTTCTAAAGAAGGGACAGATCAGGAGTACTATCAACCGGCGAGAATGCATGAAAATACTGATGAATGTTGAAGAAGCCAAAGATGTATGTCAGAATCGTAGCAAGTGGAAGAAAATGGTATCTGCCTAACCCCTGTTGGGAAAGAGGCATGACCTATATGTATGTATATGTATATGAATCTAGGTATTACGATTATAAATATAAAATATGGTATGTATAACAATATAATAACAAATACTTTTTAGTCACCACCTAGGAATTCTAATTCTTACATTATTTCTATTATATACTTCTGTTTCTATTGTAAATAAATACATAAACTAAAGATGAGGTCATTTAATAATAAAATGCTTAAAATCTATTGAAAAAGTTAGAGATATTTAAAATTTATAAAAGAGATAGTTAATGTTGACATCTGAAGTCCGTCCCAACCACACAGGGTCTTATCAGAATACCAGCACTACCTTGATATACTTCGAGGTAGCTATTGTTGAGTTAGGATCATTTTTGTCTCCCACAAATAGTAAAAGAACATACCTACTTAGTTAGTATTAGTTATAGCTTAATTTATGAGTGTAAGTTTTGTCTTTCCCATATCTATAAGTGAGAACAAACGAAATTACTTTTCTTTCTTTCTAAAATACCTATTATCTGTTGTATATATTGGCAATTGATACTGTTTTATAATACCTATGATATTTTCTTTGTCATTTTCAATTTGCGTAATTTTAATGATTAGGTATATTTGTACTATATATACGTTATACTATCATGTTTTTACCAAAAACGATATTTATTATTGAATAGGAACTATTGACAAGCTTCAAGGTTTATAAACAAACATGTTTAAACATCTAGCTTAATCTAATGGAACTAGTTAGGTATTTAAAACACTCACCTGCTTCGATGGCAAATTCTTTCTCAGCATTTTCTTCCGCTCATCAATAAGCACACCTTTGGAATCACAAACATCACCAATTACACCAGAATGATCACCACCTACTGTCACATTGTCTGTCTGTAAGTTTTGTACGTTAACACAATCCACCTCGTCCTCACTGTGGTCATCGTAAAGACTATCATCTGCAAGGTTACTGACACTTTTAGACAATGATGCAGAGAGTTTAAATGTACCACAGCCAGAATCACTGATATCCGAATCACTGTCATAATCCTCAGAGTCTGTTGAGTCTCCGAACACATCGTTTGATGTATAACAGCTGTCGGGGGACTCCTCGAAGATGATAAATGAGTCTTCGGAGTCACATTCTGATGCTCTACGTAATTTAGGACAATCATTGAAGACAATTTGGAATGAATCTTCACTGTCGACAGATACGGAATGAAATCTGCCAGATACTTCATCAAAGTATTCTTTCTCTGGAATCGCTCTTGGCTGTGTTACGTTAAAATTTTCAGTGTTTAGAGGTTTTTGTAATGTTCTCATGTAATTCTCCATATTGTTTGTTGATGGAGAGTTTTCAACACTTGACACTTCTTCAGAATGAATTTCATGTGCAAATAAAGCATCATCATGGATGTTCTTTTTGATTCTACACTTTCTTCGTTTATCACTACAACGATTTGGATTTTTAAATCGTTTGTCTTTAACTTTATTGGACGGTTTCGGTCTTGGTGGTAATGTTACTAACGGTTGAGGTTCAGGCTCGAGCACTGTTGATGGTGGTGGTGATGTTAACGGAACCACTTCCGGTTCTGGTGGTGTTTCGACAACAATTTTCGATTTCTTACGTCTCTCTTGCAATAACAACTTTAACTTTGTGATTTTATCTTCACATGATTCAACTAATTGTTTTTTACATTCTGTTACTAAGCTAGTATTGGTATTCACTTCAGGTACACTTTTCACAACTTCTGTATTTTCACAGACTAGAGGATTTTCAAACACTGCATCAGGAAGCCCAGTATTAACTTTAGGAATTTCAGACATCACTTCTGGTAGTTCTGTTTTGCATTTAAGACTTTCTGTTGAAATATTTAAATATTCACTGTTAATTTTAGGTGTTTCAGGTACTTTTAACGGTTCAGCATCTAATTTAGGCGCCTCAGAAGCCACCTTAGGGGCCACAGCAGTTTCAAGTTTGATTTTAGGGCCATCAACCTCATGGAATACATGGTCATGGTAACAAACGGGGCTAGAATAATCAATATATGGATCATTAGCCAGGTTTTCGAAGTCTTCCGGTGAAAAGGCGTCTTCGAAACAATCTTCTACAGAGTTGGCTTCCACGAAAACCCTCTTGGGTCGTCTCCGTACTCTCAGGGAGCATGGCACAGGCTTACTGCTACCCAGTAAAACGCGAACTTGCTCGAGCTTACTCTGACAGTGAGCTACGGCTGATCTACAGTCGCTCATCTCCGAAGCAAAAAAGTCACTAGCAATATCATCCGAAATTTCATCTTGTACAATTTTATTTTCATCCGAAAGTTTGGCGCCATGCCACATTGATGGTAGCGCCATCTCTGGTCCCGACTCTTTACTATAATCAGCAGGTTTTCTTTTACTAAACATTGCGTTGGTGATCACGTTTAGAACCCCAGAAAAGAAGTTTGTGATGCCCGATAAAGATGAGTTTACCTCTGGCATATGCGGTGTTTCTTCAACTTTCATCTCTTTTTCCTTTTCCAATTTGTTTTTCCCGTTTTTAGGCGCCATTTCCTCTTTCATAAAGGTGTCCGCCAAATTTTTCCGCAATGGATCCGGATCCCAATACAAACTATTCAAAAACAACTCGTCGCCGAACGTACTCTTCATCTCGCTCTTGGTGTCCGTACAGTAATTGACGAAAGGATGATGCGTTGGTACCAAAAAGGTGCGCCTGTCGCGCCAATTTGGAGGAAAATTCATTTTTTTACACTTTCTTACAAACTAAATCACAGTAGGTAGTAACAAAATCAATCACGCACACTTAATAATTGATCTTGAGGTAAGATCCTTATTAATGTCTGGAGATGGTCTGTGCACAAATCTGCAGCACGTAATAGTGTTTCTCAAGGGGAAATCTCTAGGGGAAATCCACACACGGTCGCGGAAGAAAATCTCACACTCACGGTCGGTTTTACACACTGTTGAAGATTTAGCACCGAAAATCAACACATCTGCGATCGAAGAAGTAGTTGTAAACTTAGTTTTGTTTGAAAAGTGTTCGTTTTTAAGCTCCATTATGACAATAATTATAATACACGTCTTTACATTTCAGCCATTTTGTGGAAAATATGATTTGACAGATAAAGGATTTACTTTTGTTGTCTCTGCGACCGTAGTGTTGTATTCATTCCGAATGAGTAGTTGAGTATCGATTCAATTTGAACTGAACTAAGGCATCGTAAAAATAAACGGGGTTCATTTAACATTAGCTAACTAGTAATTTATTAAAGATAAAGATTCTTTATTTTGCTAAAGATGGTAGTACTGTATTTTGAAAGTAATTTCTTAATATTAGTAAACTATTTACAAAGTTATAAATTTCTTTAATACTTTTTACTAAAATTAAAATAGATGTAATAAAATTGGTAGCCGAAAGGATATGTGACAAGGCGGTGCACAGTGGGTTTTTGTTTCATTCCATACAACTAAAATAGAAAATATTTTTTTCCAGGCAAATTATTACTTTTAGAGAAAAACGTTTAATAACAACTATTGATCAGAATGACAAGATCTTTTGATAGGTATTTTTTTTAAGTGGATTTTGTAAAAAATAATCCTATGTCCCTTTTATAGCAGTTTCGACCCACTGTTCGGCGCGGCGCGGACGTGCAAAACACAAATCGATCTGACTTCGATCACGACAGGCTTTCTACAGATTAATGTCTCGATTCTAGTTATAATATCGATAACATCTTAATTAATGTCTATGTACATCCCTTCTATAACTTACATAGACAATTATAGATGCCCTTGTACACTTTTTTTTTCTGATGCAATAGTGTGTTCTCTCAAACAGAAAACGTTTTATGTGCTTCTTCGAAAAAACTAGTGAATGATTAGATTGGTTGCTCTGACGTAAACAAAGCGTGTCATTGGATAAATTTTATTGTCTCACTTGTCATCATTAGTCAGATAAACAACTAGAAATAACCAGAAACAAAGAAGTAGGTATGTAAGGAAATGAAAAACAATAATATTATTTTGCATAGATCTGTTGATTCAAATAATTTTATTAATTGGAATCAATAATGTTCTGTGAATTAGTAGTTGTTATGTAGTTAATACATAGTACATAGATTATGAATTCACAATTCAATGCATATTTATCTTTCACTTCTGGTTTAATTCTTTTTAAATTTAGATTTTCTATTCTGATTCTGCAAATGTAAAGACATTTGGGGTGTTTCAGCCTTAGTAGTTAATAACAAAGATTAACGTTGTGTACTCGGAGCATAGACTGAACGCTCTTTTTATGTACGTATGTACAATAACAGCGGTACGGCTTGGGTTTTGTAGACAAATAAAAATGCAGATAATACTTCAAACAATATTGATATTTATTAATAAGTTTAGTCCTGCCTTATTTACTTACGAGTAGGTACTTACTTAATATACTGTATATGGATCATTTGATAATTCGAATTTCCGCGTAATTCCTAGAGATTTTGTGAAAACAAGGTTTTATTAGACAAAGGTGAAGGTTGAGAATATAGAAAAAGAAGAGAAGAGTCGGTTGAAGAGATTAACAAACTAATTCTGCATCTGCCCCCTAATTCTGAGCTGTCGGAATATTTTCGGCAAGAACTGTCAGTTTATTTAAAGTTAAAAAACAGAATGTTAAGAAAATAGAAGGATGTAGAAAAAAATCCTATATTAATCAGTTTTTAATTTTCTATACCTACGGTAAACTAATTTCTAACACTTAATAACATAAGCTGTAAAAATACGTCGTTCTAAGATTCGAAAAAGTTTACGATCCGGAAGCAATCCGATGAGTCAGAATCAGGGCCCTGTACAGTATTTTAACGATCTAAGTGGTTAACTAGCAACACACTATAATAAGGTACCTATTTATTTATGTTTACAATCATGGCAGAAATGAAGCACAATATAATATATAGGTTTTTATACAATGTTACTACAATTACATATAACGTTTTGGCAACAAAATATAATTGTAACTTAAATTATTTATAACAGAATATTATAATAACGCCTTAGGTTTTTATATTTACGCATCATATTGTATTGCTATTTTTTTTTATAGGCGCATAAAATATTAACGCCATAAATTAATTTTCAGTATTTAATTGAATAACTTACAACAGACAGAAACTTTTAAACATTTTATTTTGGAGGCAGCAGAAGAAAGAAGAAAGCAGTAGCTTTCTTTTTCTGCTATAACATTGGAAAATACAGACCAAAATAAAACGAATAATAACTAAAAATTACAAAATTAATCTATGACATGTAAGTTATTTCTTCTTCAGCTCTAACATGGCTGATGGGGGGAATACTCTTCAGCGTGGTGTCCAAGAGTTCCACCGTGGAAGTGAAGATACTCGAGTTCTTATACAGGAACCAGACGAAAGTCACGATTAAAATCAGCTTCAGAATTCGGTCAGCGAAGTATCGGCTGAAATAGATAACATTAATTTATATATTGTTACAAACACGAAATAACACGAAACGATGGTGGCCAAATGGTCAGGTGACCGGCATGTAAATCATGCGGTCCGAGTTCGACTCCGACAGTGCCAATGTAGATTTCTAAGAGTAGTGGTAGACCGGTGGTTTCCACTTACCATCAGGTGGGCTGCTTACCAGTCTGCTAATTCAGACCATCAGGGTGTGGGTTGGTATTTTAATTATAAGTTATTAAAGTCGCAATGACGTTAATTAGTTGAGGCCTATGTTCAGCAGTGAACGTTGTTGGGCTGATATGACGATGATATGTACATGTACTGTATTAAGAGGAAAGATTTGTATTTCTGTATGTAATGTATATGTTATGGACCAGGTGATTAATGCGGGCATTATTTATAATGCACGAGCATTATGAATAATGTCTAGCATTATCGGGCTAAGTGATTAATTACTATCTTAACTTCATTATTTATCACATTGCACGGTCATTATTATATTGTTACATGATAGTTGGGCAATTTGATAATAAAGCTTTATTTTTAACCCATTTAGACCGATAATTATTTTTTCGGAAAATTCGTGTTTTTTTAACAAAATCTGATCCAAGAAAGCCTAAAAAGTAAGGGAAAAATATTAAAAAAAATATTTAATAATAGGGGGGGGATTGAGGGGGCGTACCACATAATATTGTACAGTAGGACTACGTGTATGCAAAAAAGACATGATTTTACTAATTAGCTTTTATTTACTTTTTGGTGTTATGCATAATAAAGCACTCTAAGAGGACACCGATATTGCACTTGACACACCTTGTTGGACATTGTTTATGGCGTGGTGAACCAGGTGTGGACCTGGTTCTCTTTTTTGCTTGGTAACGTACTGTTCTTTGCCTTCGTATTGAGAGTTCGATGTAATTGAAGATAACTAGGACCTGGTTTTTCGTGTTGTTTATTACCTATCGATAACAAACAAAGTTTAGCAAATCAATATTTCCACCATTATGACTGTACAGCAGCCAAGTATTTTGTACAGACATGTCATTAGATAAAGCTGAAGTCATTAAACTATTTCTCGAATCAGGTGCATTCTCCCAATACATTCTTCTTCTGCTCACTTTCCAACCATTACATCTCTTCAATCCTGACGTCAGCAGGGAGAACCTTACGTGCTAAATATCTTAAATCAACTATATTCAAGAAACCAATTTACTGTCTGCAAGGAAAGATTTATGTCGCCTGAAGATGTTCCAGAGACAGAGATTTCGCTGAGAGAGTGTTGTAGAATGTCCTCTAAATGCGGAGTGCCCTCCGCATTTAGAGGTTATAGTAGATGTGGTTGTAAAGGTGGTTGCAAGTCTGATAAATGTAGTTTTCGCAAAGCCAAAAAGTTGTGTACCTCAAAATGACATCACAGTGGCAGTTGTTCTAATAAATAAATCTGTTAATCTGTTAAGTTTTAAATGCAAAAACTAGTGGATTTTTAAGGTAGAAGTCCTTGGTAATTAATCCAAATAATGAGTCTGATTATTTGAGTGGTTTAATATTTAGTTTATTTTAAGTTAAATGACAATAACAATAAAAAAATAGTAATTAAATATGTTTGTATTACTCTGCCCAAAAGGTGATGAGCAATATGTATAGTGCCCGGTCAATTTGATTATTGGAATGATTATTATCAAATTGCACTATCATATTGGGCATTTTTCATAATGACCGGGCATTATGTATACTGCTCAATTTATCACTTGGTCCATAACATATACACTTAAAAACTACTGGACCGTTTTGCAAAATTCTTTTGCCATTAAAAAGCTACATTATCATTGAGTAACATAGGCTATTTATCACCACGCTACGGCCTATAGGAGTTGATCAGTGACCAAATAAAGAACGACGGGAGCGACTTCCAGTCTTTAATAAAATTACAATACTCACATCCGATGCAGTTTCCTAGCTCTAGGTAATGTAGAGGGGTCCTCTTTGCACACAAACTCTCTGATACCGAGCACGTAGTTCTTGAGATATATGTCTGGTTTGATGTTTGACATGTCTGTGAAGAATATCTCGTCGTCTTCCTTCGTGATGCGCTGCCGAAGACCTTCGGAAGAGGCAATAACGTTAGAAGAGTCTGTCCACATCACTGTTCCAGGCTATGAATGTATTAGCTATTTTGAGCATCGGCGATTGGCGCTTTAGTCGCTTTTTAGTTAGACATTTTTGTCCTAAGCAGTGAAATAATTAAATCAGATGCTGCCCGGTACATGTCTACTAGGGCATAGATATAGCCCATCCTTCGGGTTCCAACCATGGCATAATATAGTGTTTGGACGACAACGAACGGTCTAGGCGCATTACATTTCGCCAGCCATTTTAAGTTCAATAACCACTTCGAATTTCGTGTTAAAAGTCTCAATACTATGTTTGCCCGGCCCAAGTGTTGAACCCGGGATGTACTCCCGCTGCGCCACCGAGGGAATAAGGTAGACTTTCTAATAAATAAAAATAAAAATTATCAAAAGATAAAAAAGTACCTTTATAGTTATCATTCTTGAAGTCCCATTGTTTCGTTGTGTAATACTGTATTACACTCAGTCCGTTCTGGATGCGTTTTTGTAACTTTATCATACTGAAAATAATATAAAACTATAAATAGTCTTTAAAAATATACAATTAGCGCGCATTGCTTTATTATTTTATTGACTGGCCTGTTGGTATAGTGGGTAGTGACCCTCACTGATAAGCAGAAAATCATGGGTTCGATCTCCACCCAGAACAAATCCTTGTGTGATGAGCATGTAGGTTTGTTCTGTCTGGGTGTAATTTATCTATAATATGTATGTATATACAAAAAAAAATAAAAGTAAATATTTATCACTTGTTTACTACCCATAGCACAAATTGCTTAAGTTGGGACTAGATGGCGCTGTGTGAATGTGTTAAAATATTATATTACACCGCACCAATATTTTTGTCCCCTGTGAGGATGAGACAGCAATCAATAATATCCCTACTCTTTTTTTTGGTAGACATATTGGTTCGCCTGATGGTAAGCGTTTACCGTAGCCTATGGGTGCCTGCAACACCAGGGGTATCACATGCGCGTTGCCAAGCTTCCATACTCCTCCCCCCCCCATGAGCTCTGTACTCTACTCACAGCAGGAATACAACACAATGTTATAGCAGCCCCGCAGCCTTTAGTAAACGTTTTTAACTTACAATGTTTTCTTCCCAAGTAGAAACAGTAAAGCGTCGACGAGGTAGGCAGGTATAGTCTGTGTAAGGAACATGTCGATCAAATGAGTAATCTTGTAAGATTTAATGCTGCCTCCAGGGTACCACAAGGCCACTGTAAATGGATACTCATTCACCCATTTTTCACCTGAAAATAATGAAATTATGGATGATAATATTACACTCTTTGCACTGTAGCATGGTGCGGGTGACAGTTTCACTAACATTTCGTTTCACTCATGAAAGTAGCCGCGATTTACAAATTATGACTTAGTATTTCAGCTGTACCACATTCGTAATATATTAAATCATTAATAACTGTAGTAAATTAATTTAAACCCAACCAGAATGTTCTAGTCTAGTCATACAGACAACTGTCACCCGCACCATGCTACAGCGCAAAGAGTGTAAATTTAGTTATTAATAAGTTTCTAAGCGCCATACTGATAAGCTTTACTTCAACATGGAAAAGAAACTTAATTATTAGGAATAAAAATAAAGTCAAGTCAGACATAAAAATTAAAGAAGATTTCTCGAAAGAAGTGTTACAGAAAAGAAAATTATTAATAATAATAATAATAATAATAAACGTTTATTTCGGGCAGGCCCATATAGTGTTAGTAACAATGATCTTATAAACTAGTGTTAGTAAAAAACATTATTTATTAAACCTAGTGTGGAGCTCCATCCAATGTTGCATCATTGGAGACTCCCATTTGTCAACAAATACACTCAGGGTACCGTTAGTACTGCCGCGTACGCGCGCAAGGAAAGAGGCGCACCTTTTACGCATTATTGCTGTAAAACTATCAATACGCCTTTCGGCAAACATGCTTGACGCACTGCAGCGCCACGGCAGCCCCAACAACACCCTGAGCGCATTATTGTACTGGACCCGTAGGTCGCTGTATACGCGCCGACTATAACTGGTCCACAGACTGCATGTATAAAACGTTTGGCAGAATGTTTTAAATAATGTTATTTTTACTGGTTCTGTGCACCTCGCAAATCTGCGGGCCAGCATGTTACAGCGCACAGACAGCGACCTACGTTCCCTATCAATGTCCTTGTTGTCTTTTAGATCTTCGGTGACCCAGTGACCCAAGTACTTAAAACTGGTGACCCTTAGAAGAGGTGATCCACAGAGAAGCACCTCGGGTATACTTTGGTATCCCCTGGTACCTGCTTTGAATATCAAAAGCTCGCTCTTCTTGACATTGTACCTGAGTCCATGAGTCACCGCATATCTTTCACACAAAGACAACAACTTCCTCATGGCAGCGATCGATGGGCTCAGCAACACCATGTCGTCTGCATAACTGATGTTGTTTACGCGCGGATCCTAGGTCTATGGTTTATACAGACACCATCAATATAGCATCCGACGCTCGCGTTGCTGAGCCCGACAATCAGCTGATTCATGTATAGGTTGAATAACCGTGGCGAGGTCAGTCCACCCTGCCTTACCCCGCATTCCATCCTGTATACATCGGAGTAAGACCCGGCCCACTTTACACTGTTATTTTGGTCATTATACCAGTATTTCAGTAGCGATGCAATTTCGGGTGGCAAAGTGGTCTCCTGCTGTAATTTTCTCCACAGGACATTGTAATTTACAAGATCAAATGCACGTGATAAGTCCAAGAAACAGGCTATAACAGGAGTACCTCTGTTAGTGTAGTACTGAACAGTCTGCTTAAGGCACATAATAGCACATTCAGTAGACAGGCCTGGTCTGAATCCGAATTGACTGTCATGTAATTTAATGTGCTTAGACAGTTGGTCATCAAGCAGACTGTCCAGCACCTTGGCTATGACAGTTGCCAGAGATATAGGCCTGTAATTAGAAATATCAGAGGCATCTCCAGTCTTATTTTTGATAATAGGCACTACATTAGTAAACATTAGATCATGGGGTAAGTAACTGTGATGCATACAAAGGTTAAAGAACAAAGCAAGGACTCGCGGCATGTGTACACCAGCATGTTTCAGGTGCTCAATGCTGAGACCGTCGTGGCCTGGTGACTTACCTCTTTTCATACCTTTTATTATCGATCTTACCTCTTTTGCACTGAATGTAACGGCAACATCCTCAGGCACGCTCCCCCCAGCATCAAGCACCCGATCACATGGTTCGGCAGGTGGTGAGTGTGAATTAACCATGAAATGTTGTTTAAAACAATTGGCTATGTTTGTCGATCCATTCACACCGGCCACACTCACAGGACGGCTCGACCTTGGGTTCAAACTGTTCGTGGCTTTCCAAAATGTACCAAACTGTTTGTCTGCATGATTTTTCGCTATCATGTCCATTTTTATTTGTTGCGCGTTATCCTGACAAAACTTCAGTTTGCTTTTAAATGTATTTCTATATTTACACATATTCACGTAAATATAGCCGTTTTTAGGTTTACCATGTGCAAGCCAAGTTTGATACCATTGCCTAGCCTCCCCATGGGCGACACGGACATATTTATTCCAACCCGGTACATATTTTCTTTTATTAGGCCCTTTCACACTGCCAACATATGTAAGCACTGCGCCCTCTTGTAACACGGTAATAATTTCCCTATACATGTCATCTATAAGTGTGTAATGATAAGCATCAGAACACATTCCATGGGCACATTCGCTGAAGTCTTGGGGGAAGTCTATAGATCTTAATTTTAAATGACAATAGCTCGCGTATTCACTAATTTTAGTTTCGCTTCTCTCACCCCATATGACTTTATTAATAACATTATTATTACATTGTAATTTAGGTACAATTAGGTTTAAGTTACATTCTATGAGCACAGGAATATGATCAGACATGTAAACATCGTACCTAACTGACGCATTTGTAACAAGTTGTCTCGCCGCACTACTTACAATACAATGGTCCAACCAGCGAAGTGAGCCGTTTGCATCACTCCGGAACGTATACGAGTCCGGTGGCAATAGCTCCATGTCCACGCACGACCACACTTGCTCTTCACACACTGACAGTAACTCACTTGCAAACCGTTCACCCGGATGCGCGTTAAAGTCCCCTAGTGCAAATATCGATTCCGTGCCACTATTTTCACTAATAGTTATTATTTCACTCATACAGTCCGTAAATTCTACTAGATTATCTACCGCATTTGTAGGCATATACACCGAGAAGATCAATAAACAACGATCCGCATAATCGATTTTTATTGCCACTAATCTATCACTTTTACACGGCACCACTGTTACCGACCGAAACGTAGACTTTCGCCACAACAATGCCACTCCACCGTAAGGCCTGCCAGTCAGCACACCAGCAGACGTATCGACGGCGGATTTGCCCGTAAACGCGAAATCTCCATGAAGGCTCCCCAAAAACGGTACATCATGAGGCAACAGCCACGTTTCCTGCAAAGCGATGACGTCACACTCCTCACATAAGTCCCGTACATTAGGCGCAGATCTGACAATATTTTTACAATTAAATGTTGTAAATGTTACATTTGTGCTTGATAAATCCATTATAATGTATGTGTGTCTTTGGGTATATTTTTATTCAAGATATTATCTCTGCCATTCCTGAAATGCATAAACCGTCTAAAGGTGATCCCCTCCGGCCATAGATTGTCGTCCAAGAATGTATCAATTTTATGCTTCGGGACAAGTACCTTAAAGGCGTTATATGACCTCTCTTTTTTCATGTTAATTTTTTCCAAAGTAACTATTTCATTAGACTTCATTTTTATATAGTCGCATATATCAGCTTCCGTTGTATCCTTGTCAACGTGAGATATAAAAAACGGTAATTTTAACTCGGCTACCTTAAACTTTCCTTTCTCACTGGTAACAGCTTTACCTGTCATTCCAGCATACCGATATTTGTATTTCCTATTTTGTACTACATGCCAATTACTGTCCTGTGTATTATTATTCCATTTGCCGTTACTGACAATTTGCGCCATTGTTTGTTTCGGTACGACGATGTCCAATGATGAATCCTCGTTGTTTACCATGACCGGCATCGCCGCCGGTGTGCAGAGCCGTGTAAGCGGGATAGAATTATCTTGTGTCTCGGCGTTTGCCGCTCCACGTTGTGTGCGGGGGAGCGAGACGCACGCTACACTCGGCACCTCGGAAACCTCACTCGTTCTTGCCTGTGTTGTCGTTGTATTTGAACTCGGTTGCGTTCGCAACGCGCTGTCTGTTTCTTTTCGTAAATACCCTCCTCTTCTTGTATTTATGTTCGAAATATCCGTTGGCAATTGTAATTCATTCGTACCTAATTTAATCTCATTAATTTCATCTTTTGTTACATAATTGGCTTTAATTTCGGAGATATCTGCCTTCATAACCAACAGATCTTTTAATAACTTTGTCACATCGACGTGGTCAAAGCATATTGGCGGTAACTTATGTAAATCGTAGGCCACATATAAGGGTATTTGATCGGGATCCGTGGTCTTAAACACATTGATCATGTCTTCTAAATCCTTCTGCTTTTTATTCTTACGCCTGGAAACTAATTTTTGCGTAGTTTTCGTCGATACAAACAACAATTTCTTAGCTTCGTCTATGTCTTCCTCCGAAAAACTCGATGCACATATCCGTATTAAACTCTCGTTATCCACTACATCTTGCCTATTTCGTATAAAGGCTAGGACCTCCGAGATCACAATATTACAATTCGAACACTTAAGCGCCTTCGAATTCACATTTGTAACTGACATTTCACTGGCACTTAACTCGCGACCGCTCGCCATTATGCGTACGCGCAGACTATTACAAGAAAGAGAAAAAGGAAAGATTGCTTATATAAGGAAAGATAAGCTTATAGTTAGGGAGCCAAAAGAAGATAACACAGTAAAAGAACTTAAAATCTTTGTAGAAATCACAAAGAATCAAAATATACAAAACAGATTCCACAAACTATACCAAATACTAAATACGACAACCAAAAATAACACAAAAGACAAGCATAAAGACGACATCTCAGAATCATCTCTCTAAACAACAAGAGGGAATGAATACCTAAGATACAAAGTATAGATGGAAGCCACAAAACAAAAAGAACAGATATAATTACTACAACAACAGAATTCTATCGCAATCTTTACTCAAGTAAATGTACAATCGAAACCATAGATCTAGCAGGTGATGACTGGGTACCCGAAATCATGCCTAGGGAAATAGAAAAGGCCATCGAAACCTAGAAAAGAGACAAAGCTCCAGGACCTGATAATAACCTGATAATATCAGGAACGAACTTTTATTTGAGTGCAAAGAGCTAATCGTACCTATACTTACTCAACTGTTCAACGAAGTAATTATAAGTGAATCTATCCCTACGAATGGTCCACTTCAACTATCACACTACTCCATAAAAAAGGTGATAAGAGCGACATTAGTAACTACAGACCTATTAGTCTTATGTCTAATATCTATAAAGTCTTTGCAAAAGTAATCTTGAATAGAATAACAAAAACTCTAAACGAAAACCAGCCAAGTAAGCAAGTTGGGTTTCGAAGTGGATTCTCAACACTGGACCACATTCACGCCGTCAAGAAAATAATCGAGAGAAGCATTGAATAATATGCCATTTTACTTTTGTTTTATAGACTACTGCAAAGCTTTCGACTCGATTGAACATAATAAAATCTGGGAAGCACTTAGAAACCAAGGCGTTGAAATGAAGTATATCCGAATAATAAGTACCTAATATATATAAAAATAGCTCAGCGAAAATAAAACTAGAAAGAGAAGGGAAAGAAATACTAATAGAGAGAGGTGTACGCCAAGGCGATCCTCTATCTCCTAAACTGTTTTCAGCTGTACTAGAAGACGTTTTCCGTCTGTTGGAATGGGATAATTGCGGATTAAATATAAATGGCAAAAAACTGAGTCACTTACGATTTGCGGACGACGTTATCATTTTATCTTACACTAGAACCGAACTATCTAAGATGATAAACGACCTAGATATTGAAAGCCGTAAAATAGGGTTGTCAATGAACAAACTCAAGACAAAAGCTATGACAAATAGAACTGAAGAACCAATAATAATAAATAATCATCCGGTAAAGTATGTCCAAGAATACACATATCTAGGTCAAGTTATTTCTCCTACACAACAAAAGAAATCGATACAAGAATAGGGAAAGAAGAGAAAGAAGAGAAGAAGTGGAAAAGATACTGGGCTTTCAAGAAGATAATGAAAAACAAGGAAATAAGTATAAATTTAAAAAGAAAGCTTTATAATACGTGCGTGCTGCCCGTTCTCAAACTTGGGCACTTACAGGCAGAGAACTAGACGTGTGTCAAAGGTCCATGGAAAGAAGTATGCTAGACATTAAGAGGTCCGAAAGAATTAGAAACACAACTATAAGGAAAGTAACAAAAATAGATAATGTCATAGGTACCATAAGAAAACAGAAATGGAATCGGACTGGGCATATTGTACGAGGAATAGAGAAATGGAGCCAAACAGTTATGAGTTGGTATCCTAGGGATAGGAAAAGAAAACGGGGAAGGCAGTTTAGGAGATGGGAAGACGAAATCAAAACAGTAGCAGGCTCACAATGGTCGCGAACTGCCAAGACGAGAGAGGATTGGAAGAAGTTGGAAGAGGCCTTTGTCAGTACAGATACAGTTGTCGATGTAAAACTAAAAACTAAAAATTTTTGTAACAAAAATAATCTGAAATAAATGCTATTAAAGTTTCTAAGCGACTTTTTTTGGATAAGTTACGAAATACTTACCGAATTCAATAATTTCTTGCCATGTAATACTGAGCGCGCCCGATAAGGTTAGATTGTACACTTGTGTTTCTTTCTTTCTGTAAAAATCATTATTATTAAAATTTTGTAAAAAATGAGGCTGCTGCATCTGGCATCTGAAATAGCTTTTCATCGAGTAACTATGCGGGCAAAGCTATGGGCGGAAACTAATATAAGATAAACGTTTGAAAACGCTGTTATATTTTGCAGATCATCATCATCATCATCATCAGTACAACCCATAAATATCCCACTGCTGGGCACGGATCTCTGGTTTTTCATAATTAGGCATATCCCACCTATTATGATAAAAAAATAGTTACTAGGGTCCAGACCGTTTATCGCAATACTCAACCAATGGATATTGAGAATGTTTCAGAATCGCACAATCATTTTTTTGTAAGGTTTAGCAGTAAACTATGATTATAAACTAAAGAGACAGTTGTTAGTTTTAACTTAAACTTACTTGTCAGTAGCAGTGGCATATGCTATGATGATGCAGGCGTTGACGACGATGTCCACTGATACAGCATCAGCGTTGTAGGAAGGTTCACAATGCATGGTCCTGATCACACCTGCATTCAGATTTTATCTAGATTTAGCTAAAGCTTTTGAAACACTATACGATCTCATATTTGTAAAAAAAATGAATAACTTAATATAATTGCTTGTAGATTATATGGGAAATTGAATATTTTGTTTAACAAATAATTCATATTTTGGTTCAGTATGACTATTAAAATAGCTACTCGTATTATAAACATAGGTGTTCCTTAGGGTAGTATTGTAGGTCCTATCTTGATAGGATTTAATATTCAGCCCAAAGGCTTTGGTGAAGTCCGGACCTTACCCATAAGGTCTCATTGTTTTATGTTGTCTTCAATAATAAAAAAAAGTCCTTACCTTTACCACTACCTATAACCAGTCCAGTGGGTCCATTGATGTTGTCCACCCACCCAATCATAGGCTCCTTCAAAGCAGCTACCACTGTTAATAAGAGAATTGAATCAATTTGCAAAATATACTTAGTACTAACTGTGGGTTTACACACTGATAAAAATGAAAAATATTTAAATAAAATACTGGAATGGAAAAGCGCGATTCTGAACCATATACTTATATTTTTAGATTTCTTATTTGCTAAAATGGTGTCTTTAGATGGAACTAGAAAGAAATTGCGAGACGCCTGCGTCACGTGTGTGCTTGAAATATTTTCTGTTTAGTTGATGCCTTAGATGTTGTGTCTACTCACCAATCGAAGGCCTTGCGATGGCTATCGGGAACTTGCCACTGTACTCTGCCACGAGGTCCTCAGTCATGGCTTTGGTGAAAGAGTACGTGTTTGGTTCTGATGATATTATCCTGGAAAGATAGATATAATTGACTGTGTAGAACTCTGTGTAAGTGACTGAGTATTAGTCGCCTATTTCAAGTTATGGGTGTATTTCGTTTCCTTTAATATTTTGTTTCTTAAGTCTTCTGTGACATATAACTCGTTCACTAGCGAGAAGAGTCTTTTAAAATGTTGCTTATTTAGAAGTTAGTATATTAGCCCAAGCAGAACCAATGCATATGGAAAATAATAACCTTGTGAACGACAGCGAATCATTTGAAATAAGGCTAGGCAAAGAGAGAGAGATTTAGAAGTACTCGTCCTTACTTCGGCTCCAAGTAATCGAGGGTCTCATCGTCCATCCAGGAGACGATGTCCATGATCTTCCTGGGCTTGTGCACCGCTGAGTACACCTTCTCCTCCAGCACATCTAAGTCGCAGCGGCAGTACGCTGTTGATAGATGCACGAATACCTGGACAATACACGGAATATTTCCAATAAGTAATTATTTGTAACATGCTATTAAAGCACAGATAACGTCAATTTGGATAACGCTAATGGCGTAGTCATGGCGTAACCGTGGCGTAGACATTGCCTAGTTGTGGTGTAGACATGGCGTAGCTGTGACGTAGACATGGCTTAGTCGTGGCATAGATATGGCGTAGACGTGGCGTAGACATGGTGCAGACGTGGCGTAGACGTGACGTAGACGTGGCGTAGACGTGACGTAGACGTGGCGTAGACGTGGCTTAGACGTGGGCTAGACGTGGCGTAGACGTGACGTAGACGTGGCGTAGACATAGCGTAGACATGGTGTAGACATGGCGTAAACATGGCATAGCCCTGGTTTACACATGGCGTAGCCGTGGCGTAAACATGGCCTAGCCGTGGCGTAGATGTTATTAGATTTAATTTGAAGTAAATGTCATTTGCGTCTTAGCCGTGCCGTAGACAGGGCGTAGGCGTAGACAGTATTCCTCACTTGTGAGAATATTGGTGTCGTATTCACGCATCAGCATTATTATATATTGACTGAGTTCTAAAAAAAACTTCAAAGCGGTCGTTTGCCTATTTACTACGCTTGACATGGTATATCTACTCGCCGATAGATCACCACTCTTTTCAATCGCCATAGTTGTTACACAGCTATTTTAAAAAGGCTTAAATATTAAACTACAGATAGTCGTGACATACCTCTAGTTTGTCCATACTCTCAGCGAGAGTGAGGGTGCGCCAGGTGCCTGTTGTGTTCATGTTTACTGCATCTTTTAACTTTTGATCGAATCTGAGAAAGAAATACATTAAAATTATAAGAGACTAGAAGTCGTTCTTTATTTGGTCACTGCTCAGCTCTTATTGGCCGTAGCGTGATATTATATAGCCTAGAAACTTCCTCGATAAATGGGCTATCGAACACTAAAAGAATTTTTCAAATTGGACTAGTAGTTCCTGAGATTCTAGCGTTCAAACAAACGAACAAACTATTTTTTATTTTTTTTTATTTTTATTTAGCTTTATAGTATTAGTATAGATTATAAAGACCACTGTCATTTACGTGAAGATAGTGTTCTCATCTCTGCATCACACAAAGGCTGGCTGAGAGAAAGCTTTTAGCATTAAGCTCGCCTTTTGTACCCATAGGTACTTTGTGCAATAAAGTATTTTTTTAAACTAAAGATTAACTTCTGGAGCAAACTTAAGTTATCTGTGATAATATAAATATTGTTATTACGTATTGTATGTATTGTATGTTACTTCTTATTAAATAAGGTGAAGCGTCTGTTTCAACACTGGGAAATAAGTGCTAGATAGCCTATATGGAACTTACTTGACAGATTATTGACGTATTTTTCATATAACATCTGTCAAAGTCTCATGCAGTTTATTACAGACTTATTTGAAGGTGATGGGCCCTAAGTGTTAAATATGTTAGAGATTATGATAGGTTATGTAATCAAATTTAGAGCACTTCTCGCCGTCAAAAGTAAATAGTTTGTTCGAATTGAAAATATACATTTTCAATTCTTCACTTCGAAACATCCAGATGTATTATGTATCTAATTATTATATGTGTAGTACCTATATTTACTATTTTATTATATTATTATTGTATTTAACATAATATCTTCTTCTAGTCACAATTTTCTTTGATTTTTGCACCTACCATGTTCTTCTCTGCATCACCCTAAGGTCGGCTGGTAGATAATGCCTTCTGGCATTAAGCTTACCTTTGTACTATTGTGCATAAAATTTTAAATAAATAAATAAAATGTAAAACTATTGTAACCTTTTTAGTTAACAAATATTTAAAAAAAAATTAGTGTAAGATTTGGAATAAGATATAGGCTATTTTCTATCAATCTACAACAAGGGCAAAGCAGTGGGAACAGACTAGTATTAATATCAACCCACCGAACACAAGCAGCACTATGAAAGACGATATTACAATTCTTCTGTAACGTAAGTCTATCTTCTTCTGAAATGCCAAGGTTATCTTCTGTGATGTCTCCGCTGATGACCTTGAGCTTCTTGAAGCTGTCCGGGTTCTGGCTGCGGAGAAGATCGAACACCTGAAAGTTAATATTTATTGATCAGGTCTCATTTTAGTGTCGTCGTGTCGTGAATAGATATTGTTAAAAAATCCGACCAAGTGCGAGTCAGATTCGCGCACTGAGGGTTCCGTACGATTATACAATTTTTTTGTGATTGACATGTAAGGTATTTATTTGTAAGTAACGCGATATTAAGTAGTTACAATAAATATTCACGTTGAAGGTTGTATAAACTCTTACTCTAATTTTTTTAGGCTTATCATCATGTACATCTTCCAATATAGTACTAATATTTGGGTAAACATATATTATTAAATATTAAACTAAATTTAAAAATAATATTTACAAATAAAAACTAACTAAATGTATCATTAAAATAAAAAAGGGGGAGGAAATTACAAATTAAAATACGGCATCATAAAATTCCTCCGCATCGCTGCCATTGTCTGTGGGAAAAGTGCCCAACAGACTGGCAGCATTACGCTGGATGGCAATGCTTATTCTTTGTGCAAGAAAATAGCCAGCCTGTACTAATATTCAGTGATATAACTACACAAGTACGTTTTTCTATTATTTTCCTTTACTTGTGCTACTTGATATTGCTTCTTGCCAAATTTCATGATTCTAGGTCAACGGGAAGTACCATATAGGTTTTGACTTTTACCGTTAGCAAAGCTACATTATCACTGATTAATATAGACTATATAATATCACGCTACGGTCAATAGGAGCGGAGCAGAGGCCAAATAAAAAGCGATGGGAGAAAAGTCCCGCGCGACTTCTAGTATTAAAATGTCAGCTTCATAATTTTGAATAAAAATAATTAATAAAATGCATATCAGCAAACAGCTCTCTCGCTAACGATTAATTTCCGCAGTGCGCAGATATTGAAATGCATTTCTATAGTTTACAGGTACCTATGCAATATCCGTTGCAACGATTTTTTAGTCTAGGACTTGCAGGCGGGGAAGGGGGTGTTCGCGCATGCGTACCCTCTACTCCACGGCTGGCGGAGAGTATATAAGCAACGGCGACTCGTTGTACAGTTAAGATTGTCGGGGTGCCAGCTACTATAAGTGGCCACCGACAGTCTATTAATAGATAACAGATGATAAGTCACATGACTAGTCATCACTGTCAACGGGAACGTATATTTTTTAAATTTCATCCTTATGAACTTTTGACAAAATATTTAAAACGTTAAAACCATTAAGAAATATTAAAACTTTATTTTTAATTTTATTCTCTTTTAGTCAGGGGCTCGGGTCTCCTCTCCTCTATCTATGGCCGATTTCAATAATCTATCTATCTATGGATTTGACTACTAAAGTTATAATTTTGACATAAGCTCCATACAAAATACGTCAAAATTCTAACTTTAGTAGCCAAATCCTTAGATAGATTATTGAAATCGGCCACTAGAGAGCTGAGAGGGGTTAGGCCATAATCCACACACGTATTCTCTTTATTATTTTAAAATATTAATTATTGTAAGTAATTAATATAATGACAATATCAAAGAAAATCATGTCACATGAATTAAACTAATTAATATTGTATTTGACTAATTAATATTGTATATTCAAATAATTTCAACCCACAAACATCCCACTGCTGGGCACGGATCTCCTCCAAAGAATGTGGAGGGAATTTAGCTTACTATACCACGCTGGTCAGACGGATTGGTATAGGGTTTGTTAGTGCCCTTAGTCTTCCAAATAATGCAGAGGGAATTCATAAAAAAAAATCTTTATCTCTTTGCATACCTACCGAATAATTGTAACTACTATCCAAGATAATTAAAAAGAGTGTCCTGAGTTTGTTGCCAAGTTCTTCTCAGAGCTCAACCTTGTCAGTAAACTGGCCGTAGACAAATTTTCTGACACCTTTTTTGTCTTTGGATGACGTTCACAAATAAAGATTATGACTAATTTCAGAAATGTACCTGTTAAAATCGGTCGAGCCATTTCAGAGAGTGCAATCACAAATAGCGTGACACGAGATATTCAACTATACAAATAAATAAAATTGTAGTGTCTGTTTGTAATATTAAAATAACCGCTTTTTACTACATGCATATGAATGTATATACGATACATATACCAAAATACCATTTTTTACAAATTTTATCGTGAAATTTGTAAGCGTGTTTCTGAGGTATCACATGACCCAAGGGCTGGCCTCTACCTGGGGCAACGCATTAGCCTTGCTATCCAACGCGGTAATGTGGCTAGCCTTTTGGGTACGTTTCCTCAGGAATCTAATCTTAATCAGATATTCTATTTATAGGAATTTCCTGTAAATAGAGTATCTGCTTCTTTTTTCTTTTAATAGGTTAGCTGTGTATGTTTTTAAGTTATGTGTAAATATTTTATTGAAAAAATGTCATTTTTGTCTATTTGTTTGTTTCAGCTAATCTCTGGAACGCGGAACGGCTGGATCGATTTTGACGCAATATGCATTGCTTATAATTTGACTTACTCTTTGACTGCACAGATCTTTAAGCCGCTCCTCACACCCAACTCCTTTCTTCTGTCTCATCAGCACATAGATCGTGCCAACATCAGGACAACTACGCAGCAACTTCTCAATCAGAGCCTGGAAGACAATTGAACCCATTTTAAGACATACTTTTGACTTAGGTTTATTTTCTAGAATATTCTGGCGTATTTGCTAAACGTTTCCAATATAATTGTTTACCTCATAACTCTAAGAGATTGCGGTATTTGAAGAATTTTTATTTTATTATCAACTTTCGCACTTTAAAATAGATTAATTTATCAAAGTAGGATTATTTTTCAATAAAAATCCAAAGTAAGTAATTATATTTGCTTGTGTTATGGGTACTAAACAACTGATATATATATATATTTTTGTAAATACATACATTATAGATAAATTACACCCAGATACAGAACAAACAATCATGCTCATCACACAAAGATTTGTCCTGGGTGGGAATCGAACCCACGACCTCCAGCTTAGTAGTCACGGTTACTTACCACTAGACCAGCAGGCCAGTCTTTTATAAAATCATAAAGCCGTTTATTATTAAATAGTATAAATTACTATTAAATTAGCTCATTTCATCCCACTGCTGGGCAAACGCCTTCTCTATAATTTCTCGTTTGAAACCGCCTTCGAAACATTTAATAATAGGTAGGATTTTTGAAATAGGGACTGAACAGAGGGCTAGACAATTGGCTATCTATTCAATCTGTGGACGTGTTTTTATCACGTGATAATGACATGTAGATAGTTTATGTAAAAAAAAAGATGACTGAAGAAGAAAGGATGACTGTGTCCATTTAAATGTCGTTCTAGTTCATAGTTAATTACCTTTCCAACGAACCCGGTACCTCCAGTGACAAAGACCGACTTCCCACGATAAAACTCTGGTACTATAGGTGACATTTTAAATTCTGAAACAAAAAATAAATAAAGTGAATAATGGGGACTTGCTCTGTCGTTGCTCAGGTTGTCTTTCAATATAAAAATGAAAATAAAAAATATTTATTTTAGACCATTCTGTCCATATGTTGTTAGTAATATTATCTTAAAAACCTATGTTAGTAAAATCAAATCATCATGTCAAATTAAAATTACAAATTAAAATACAAAAATAACATAACATAAACATAGCATCACGCCTTTTTCCCCGAAGGGGTAGGCAGAGGTATCTAACACCCACATTTCGCCAGCTATGTTTGGTCCCATGAAATAGGGGGCGAGCCTATTGTCATCAACCGGGAACATTTGTTTACCAAACTCCGGGAAAATCTTAATACTGGAATTTCATGATAGAAAAACCCAATACCATTTTCACCCGACCCAGAAATCGAAACCAGGACCTCTTGCACAGCAGTCGTATTCACTTCCCAAAAAATACAAAAAATAAATAAATAATAAAACAGCACAACAACAGTAGGCCCTATTTCACCTGCATGTGCAATGATACTCATCGCACATGCAAGCGAATTAGTCTCTCCACCACTATGGACTCAGATCACTCAGAAATCATCCTTAGAATTCTGTTGGTACTGCCCCGAACCTGCCGCATCAGTGATGCTGTCTTAGTGCGCGTTACAGCGTAGAAGTCTCTCACTCTAGCATCAGCAAACATGCCTGAAGCACTACAGAAGCGGGGCAGCAGTATTTAACAGACACAAACTATTAATTAATATCATAATTATGAAACATCATCAGCAACTCATTAATGTCCCAGGCTCTAGGCTCGGATTTCCTCTCCTCTATTAAGAGAGCTGAGAGCTTTAGGCCTTAATTTACACCTGGCCTAGTCCGTCAATAGAATTTTCTAGGGTATGTAGGTTTCCTCACGATGTTTTCCTTCACCGTAAGCAGATATCACACAACAGTTTCATACTTTTTATATGCCTGAAATTTCATCCGAATGTTTAAATAAAACAAGTAAATATAATTTAAAAAATTTAATAACCCGACTGCAAAAAATCAACAGAGAGCAACGCACTAAAAAGACTGTAAAATTATTGTAATATTATTATACCTGATTAAATTTAAATACATGATATATATATATTTGTAATCTCCATTTGATTCCCTTTATTTTGATACTCTACCTACTCGATAGGTTTGGTTAAAAAAAATAATAGAACTACTTACAATTTGGAACCATTCAATTATGTATAATCTCTTTTTGAATATATGTACCTAATCTACTTTTGATTCTCTTTATTTTGATACCGAGCTCGATAGGTTTGATAAAAAAAAAAATTGAACTTCTTACAATTTGGCGTCAAAAGCCCGCCGTTTAAGTCTTTTTATTCTTAAAACCTATCTAAGGACACTTAGGTTTTCTAGACGAATCTAACGATACCCTAATTGTCAAAATCCATCCAGCCGTTTGGAAGATTTGTGGGAATAAAGAAATTTACAAACATACAAGATACGCGCGAAAAACAATACCCGTCCTGACAGTCGGGTAAAAATATACTAAAATAGTTTTTATTTCATAGTATTTAATCCAATGTTATTAAATTGTAATTTACTGACATTGGATACTATTGGATAAGAACTGTAAATAGCAATATTAAATTCTAATTGTAATTTAAATAATATCATTGCCTGTTATTCTAGCAACACTAATACGTGTTCTACACGGTTCTAAACTCGCGTTCCAACAGAGTGACCTTGGTGAAGCTTGGTTGCATCCGCGTAGTTTTTATGAAATTTGGTTTAAAACGGCTACACGGTTGGAATCCACCAAGGGCACTTTTTAGAAGGCAAGTTTATAACCATGTGGCACGGCTTTACAAGTAATCAACTGTTATAACACTTACGAGAGTTTTTACTGTGTGTTGTCTAACCATAATTTGACTAACATTAGATAACATTAACACGTTACCAATTGTTAGTAGCGAGCTATAATCGTAACGTAAGCCAATAACTTGAATTATTAGAGCAAATGTTAAACCTATAATTCACTATACAGCGTGTATGAATAAGTGGTTAATAGATAAGTGTTTTTATAATATAAATGAATTTCTCCAAAATTATAATATCATCGATATTGTAGAAAGAGTATTAATTAAGCGTAAAAATATATGTTATTGATGATAATTAAAAATGTAATAATAAGGAAATAGAATTAAGAAACTATTAGGTATAGAAAGTATAGAAAATAAGTATTTAGAATTGTATAGAGTCTATTTTGTAAGTTTGTTTTCTGTTAGTAATAATACTAATAATTGATGTTAAAAATTTAATAGTTTTAATGTACTATTGCAAAAACATTAATAATAATAATATTCTACCACATTTACACAGCGCCATCTAGTCCCAAATTAAGCAATTGTATTTGCTTGTGTTATGGGTACTAAACAACTGATATACTACTTAAATACATTTTTTTTTGTAAATACATACATATTATAGATAAATTACACTCAGACACAGAACAAACCTTTATGCTCATCACACAAAGATTTGTCCTGGGTGGGGATCGAACCCACGACCGCCGGCTTAGCAGTCAGGGTCACTAACCACTAGACCAACAGGCCAGTCGAAGTTAACTACATAGGTATATGCATTTACACTGTGTTGGTCTATGTAGTGACGAATTAAGAATACGTCATGTCACCACCCCATTTCAACCCATATGTGTCGTAAGGGATTAACCTTAAGCAGACAAGAGCACTGCGAGAAAAGAAAAATTCGAAATAAAACCCTATACCAACCCGAAGGCTCAATTCCTTCCACAATATTTTGATGAGACCCGTGCCCAGCAGTGGGACATTTATGAGCTGTAATGATGACATATTTACAATGAAACCCAGTTTAAAATATTTCCTAACGTTCATTCGACAGTTGTAACATAAAACTTATGTTCTAAGTAATAAAATAAATAACACTTCAATTTCACTCACAAAGTGATAATTATGTTCTGTAATATTTGGCTAAAGTTTAGCCTTAACCTATTTTAAGTTTGACTTTTTGATTTTGTTTAGTTGTCTACATACTGCGTATCATCATCATCATCAGCAAGCCATTAAGTCCAACTGCTGGGATCGGGTCTCCTCTCCTCTTACTAGAGAGCTAAGAGGGTTTAGGCTATAATACATTCACGCTGGCCTAGTGCGGGTTGGTGGATCAGACATACTCATAGAATTTCTTCTAGGGTATGTGGGTTTCCTCACGATGTTTTCCTTCACTGTTACTGCGTATGGTCTGAATGAATATAGTGAGACAGCAGTCAGCACTGTCTCCTCAGGCTGTTATGAAAGCAAGCCACTGTGACGTTACCGACCAGAAGAATGGATATGCTGTTTTGACGAGCTAGTTTAAGAGCGAATTTACAAACACAGATTTTCCCAGAGTTTGGTAAACAAATGTTCCCGATTGATGACAATAGGCCCGCCCCCTATTTTATGAAACCAAACATAGCTGGCGAAATGTGGGTGTGAAACACCTCTGCCTATCCCTTCGGGAAAAAGACCTAATACTATGTTATGTTATGTTTTATTTTTTACCCGACTGTCAGGACGGGTATTGTTTTTCGCGCGTATCTTGTATGTTTGTAAATTTCTTTATTCCCACGAATCTTCCAAACGGCTGGATGGATTTTGACAATTAGGGTATCGTTAGATTCGTCTAGAAAACCCAAGTGTCCTTAGATAGGTTTTAAGAATAAAAAGACTTAAACAGCGGGCTTTTGACGCCAAATTGTAAGAAGTTCAGTTTTTTTAACCAAACCTATCGAGTTGGTTATCAAAATAAAGAGAATCAAAAAGAGATTATACATAATTTAATGGTTCCAAATTGTTATTTTTTTTAACCAAACCTATCGAGTAGAGTATCAAAATAAAGGGAATCAAATGGAGATTACGAATATATACATATGTTTTGTATTTAAATTTAATCAGGTATAATAATATTACAATAATCTTTTTAGTGCGTTACTCTCTGTTGATGATTCACAGTCGGGTTATTAATTTTTTTTAATTTGTTTTCTTGTTAATAGCCTATAGTTAAACGTTTACTCGCTGGCAGTGGGACAACTGCCTAACCGCTACCCAATGTATACGGATTACCAGGGTCATGGGTTCAAAACCTGGATAGCATTATTGTGTGCATTGTCCCTTTGAAAATGACATAGCAATAAGTGTATACGCTTTGCGGTAATGAGGTCATTTACCTGGGATGCAGTCAAGTTTTACACAAACAATATACCTATATAAAAATATATAAATACCTAGGTAATTACAGTAAACAAGTTGATTGTCCTAAATTCCTCAGTGGTTCAACAGTAGTGGGTAAGTTTGCAGTGCAAAAGTCCGGGTTTGATTCCCGATTCGGACTAAAACTGGTTTGAGTGTTTCTGTGTAAAAATCTGCTTTTTAGGTAGAGGAGAGGAGACTGCCCAGTAATGGGACTAACTCACAATCCTCGGAGTTTTATTATCGACTTCGTTCCCGTGCGAACATAGTTTTTTTTATTTTTTCACAAAACCCTGATATTTTTCCAAAATTAAAGTAGCCTAAGTTATTCCTTGTGACATTAGCTATACGCCAGTAAAAGTCCAGCCGAAATCGGTTCAGTAGTTTCGGAGTTTACCTCAAACAAACAGACAGATAAAAATTTTACAGTGTGGTTTATCTATCCGCGCAGTGTCAGATAAAGAATAAATAATGTCACTACCCCATCTCAGCCCATGGGTGTCGTAAAAGGCGACTATAGAGTTAAACTTATGCAGACAAGAGCACAGCGAGAAAAAGAAAATTCGAAACAAACCCTATACCAACCCGTCTGGCCAGCGTGGTATAGTAGGCTAAATTCTTTCCACGTTCTTTGGAGGAGATCCGTGCCCAGCAGTGGGACATTTATGGGTTGAAATAGGGAGAAAAGGTTAATATTCTTTATCCATAACGTCCCTGGTGTTAACTAATACATTAATTTGTGTACATTTACAAACCTATTCCTTTCTTCATAATTATCACACCATTTTTCATAATAACACAAAAAATGTGTGTATGTGCGGATGTTTGCAATTCAATAAGTTGCATCGGCCGGGCCGTTCCGATCTGTCAAACATTGACAGGCAATAACAGTTGCAAATATCCTTTATAAATTATTCTAACGATACCATTATAGGTTTTATAACTTAATTACGGGTGTTTGTTTTGTTTTTTTACCCGACTGCCAAAAAGGAGGGTAATGTTCGCCTGTAGGTATGTATGTATGTGGGCATTTCTGTTCCATTGTGACCTTCTGTAGCCTAAACGGCTTGGCTGATTTTAAAGTGTGGTATAGGCTATGTGACGTCTACAAAAAACCAATATGGCGGACATAAACTGTCAAAACAGAAGTTTTTTTAGTGCTATCGTAATAGGTATCAGATAAAAGCTATTAATAAGCCTAATTCTAACTATGGCCTGCGGCTCCACTTATCTCTTGTAACCTAAATAGCTTGACCTATTTGGAAGTGCAAGGTGATATAATATTCGTATTCATCCCCGAATCTCTATATCTATACTATATTATAAAGCTGAAGAGTGTATTTGTTTGTAGGCTATATAACATCATGATACCCCGTGGGGGGTTTCGCTCCAATCGTTCTCAATTTACCCACTGCTCAGTTAAGTGAAACAGTTAAACGATTTTGATATAACATGCAAGCTAGAAAACGTGCTTTCAGATAAAATAAATAAAAAAGTTAATTTAAAAAATTCGACTATCTAAAAAGGACTAAAAAAAGATGGAAATAAGTCACATTCATAATTGTATACCTAAATAGCACTATCGAAATTCACAGGCCTGTTGGTCTAGTGGTTAGTGTGACTGCTAAGCCGCAGGTCGTGGGTTCGATCCCCACCCAGGACAAATCTTTGTGTGATGAGCATAAAGGTTTGTTCTGTGTCTGGGTGTAATTTATCTATAATATGTATGTATTTACAAAAAAAATGTATTTAAGTAGTATATCAGTTGTTTAGTACCCATAACACAAGCAAATATAATTGCTTAATTTGGGACTAGATGGCGCTGTGTGAATGTGGTAGAATATTATTATTATTATTTATTATAGTATAATAGACATTTGAGGGTTTTGTTAACTATTATGACATTGAATTAAATGATAATCAATAATAATATAATAATGAGAATAATATAAACCCCCTCTGTGGCAGTCGTTATCTTCTCATAAGATTAACGCAAACTTGGAGGGCAGGAAACCCGCTCCGGATCTCCGCTTGGGACCCGCGATGGCGAAATCGGCGGTTAACAACATATATTCACCGCTGGAGGAGGCAAGCAGGCGACGTAGTTCCCGTATGCCATATATCACCATTCCACCGAAAACCCAAACCCATAGCCCAATTTTATTTGACTCCATAACATCATTCAATAGCTTTACACTTATCAGTGACAAATCATAGCTGTACTACAATAGTGCAGCTGTGATATGGCAGCGGTAAGTGTCTCATCCCATTCTAAATTAAAATTCTTTAAGGGCCTCTGCGTGTTGGACCTGTGCCCCGCGTAAGCCTTCCAAAAAGACCGGGTATACTTCTCACCTTAAAGAGAAGTATAGCCGTGAAAAAAGAGACATAATAATAATTTAAATAAGGTATGTAAAAACATAATTTTATATATTTAAGATGTTTAGGTATACCTACTTAATGTTTTATTTTATATACTTTTCATATTTTAACAAAATTTGTACGCCAATTATATGGCATAGCATGGCGATATATTGTCAATTTCAATTTTCAATTTCAATGTATTTATTGTGATCATTGGTACATACAGGTTGTTACAATTTTATTTATATAATATCCTCAATGTTCGGCCTAGTAGGCATACAATAAGTTTTCATGCAATACCTATAATAACAACGTTAAACATATTAAAATTTACTAAAAAGTACGGCTCTTCAACATAAGGATTAAATATATGAATTTATAAGTTATTATAATATTTTTTTTATTTTTTATTTATTTATCTAAACTTACAACTATCCTTACAGAATATTCCAATACGATAGTGAAGCCATCTCAACCAGGAAACTATAATGATATTACTTAGTATTAAAAACGAATTACCTAACACAACAAAATAAATTAAACTTATTTGTAACAAATAACAATTAACGCTATTCTGTTGAATTCACTCAGAGTACATGCAAACAGATCACATTTCACGTGGATAGTATTGAGTGTGTGAAATGCTCGCGTTACCGGTGCTTCTTTTCAATTTGTTCTAGCGTTTGGTACTGTGCGTTTGATATTGTGAAACTATGTCAAAAAAATGCAATTATTATGGTTATTTATTAATATTTATAAATGCATGTAGATCTATGATTATATTATGCAACTGTCCTCGAGGTATTCCTTTACACTGTAATAAATTTTTTCTATCAATTTTTTTTTAAATTTCATTCTAAAGTCTGTTACATCATCTTGTATAAACACTGTAACACCTTTATGAACCTATGGTCACAAATAAAATGATTGATTGATTGACGTGCAGTAGGTACTTATTAGTTATATCTTTTTTTTTTGTATGTATCAGCCAGTATTACTGCCTCCTGATTCTGAGCTGTCGGAAAATATTCGGCGGGAAATGTCACTTAAATAAAGTTAAAAAACATATAGTAGAAGAAAAAATCATACACTAATCAGTTTTGAATTTTCTATACGGAAAAATATTCAAGTTAAGATTAAAGTTTACGATCCGGGAGCGGTCCGAGTCAAAATCAAGGGCCGGTCCGATTTGAAAAATTATTTTAGTGATGGTTAGCCCATTTATCAAGGAAGGTTATAGGCTATATAACATCAAGCTACGGCCTATAGGAGCTGAGCAGTGGCCAAATAAAGAAAAACGGGAGTGAAGTCCCGCGTGACTTCTAGTAATTGGATATAATGCCTTAATTATCCTATTATTTTGATGTCGACGACTATCCGCTGGAACCCTTTTCTTCTGTTAGTTCATTTGCCAAGTGTGGTAGCCTCAAATCCAATCCCATTCCGCAAATTATCTAAGCATGTCTATGTCCTCCTTCCCTTTTCTGTCTTTCCCTCAATTTTTCATCACAAATAGTTAAAGGAAACGAGTCAAGCGCAGCAAAATTTTATTCAAAATAATGCGATTGTCCATGAAATGAAGTGTTGACCTATTTAGTGACTAACATCATGATAATTAACCAGTTTATATGTATAGCATATGCTTTGTAATTTAATATTTAAATAATTTAATACATGAACTTGCATTTTGCATTTAGTTTCGTTAAGTGAACTCATTTAACGATGCTTGAGTCACGATGATTATCCATACATCTACACAAATAAATCAATTTGGAGTGTCTGTTTGTAATATTAAAATAACAGCTTTTTACTACATGCATATGAATGTATATACGGTACATTTAAAAAAATAACATTTTTTTTTAATTTTGTCTGTCTGTCCGTTTGTTTCGGCTTATTTTTTTTTTGTGGTAAATACATACATATTATAGATAAATAACACCCAGACACTGAACAAATCTTAATGTTCATCACACAAAGATTTGTCCTGGGTGGGGATCGAACCGATCGAAGTTTGTTGGTTTGTTTGGTTGAATGCTAGGATCTCAGAAACTACTGGTCCGCAAAATCCGATTAAAAATATTTTCTACTGGTACTTTAAATTTCTTGATGTATTTTTCGACCAGGATAACCAGCCGTGGTCACACGCTGACTGACTGCTGACTATTGGTCAAGTATTTCACTATGGTATGTTGGTGAATTATTAACCATACTGTTTGACGAAAACCAATTAAAGTTTGATAGAAATAAGTTATAAAGAAAATGTATTTAAGTAGTATATCAGTTGTTTAGTACCCATAACACAAGCAAATATAATTGCTTACTTTGGGACTAGATAGCGCTGTGTGAACGTGGTAGAATATTATTATATTATATACAGGGTGTATACGACGATACGACATTAAATGACAAGGCAGCCAGTGTTAACCCTTATAAACATATTCTAATATAAATTATTAAAAAAAAAAAGAAAAAAAAAAAAAAAAAAAAAAAAAAAACAAAGCTACACATTATTTAAAGTCGAAAAATTTAAGAATATAAAACTACACATTATTTTTCTATCATGACGTTTTCGACATGACGACGACAACAGTGCGGAACAGAGTAAGAGATAAGATAATATGAAAGAGTCAGAGATATTTAAATGAATTGAATGACGTAATGACAACATACGATCAACGTAAATACCTACAGGTTGTTTAAAACTGTGAACAACTATGACATAAAGAAAGTACATTTGCGTCTAAACTATTGCAAATTTCTGTTTAATTTTTTTGGTATAGCCTTCTAACATCACATACTACACGTGGTTTCATTTAATGTCGTATCGTCGTATACACCCTGTATTATGACCTGATCCGAACAGCAGGATCGCGCTGGATGCAGGCCGCATACAACCGGTCCTATTGGAAGTCACTTGAGGAGGCCTATGTCCAGCAGTGGTCGTCCTACGGCTGATATGATGATGATGATGATATTATAGAGAAAAAAAAAGTAAATAAGTTAGGAGAAGGGACCCAAGCCCAGCAGTGGGACTTAATGGGTTGCTGATGATGATGATGATGATGAGAAATAAGTTAATAGCCCCTCAAGTGACGTAAGCACTTTAAGCGAAATAACAATAAGAATAAATAACTTCATTAAGAGACTAATTATTTTAATTTGTACAGTAATTTTTCTACTCTAATTCAATAGACAAATCAATATAATAATATAATAATATTCTACCACATTCACACAGCGCCATCTAGTCCCAAAGTAAGAAATTACACTACTCAACAAATTTCAAACTTTTAAAATTATCTGAGGTCTAACTATGTTTTTCTTATTTCTTACACCAAATATAACAGGATTGCATAAATAAAAGTTTTCGGTCACATCTCAGTTTTCAGATATAATGGCAGGTCAAAAATAACAATTTTTGTAGGGACTGAACTAATCTTATCAATATTTTGTATGGAAAGGCGATGTTTTTGGGACTGGCTGGCTTTTCTCTTGTAGTGCGATTCAGGGGTATTTCGGATGAGGCTCCAACAGTAATCTGCTAGCATAGCGGGCTCCCATCTTCCTTGGTAACGTTTTTCTATCGCTGCAACATCTTGATGAAAACGTTCACCTTGTTCATGAACCCATATTTTCAGGAAAAAAGCTTAAATGTGAATGAAGGATATGTATTTTGAGCGACATATTGCATCCCATTATATGGTAACAGTCCAACGTTAATTTTATTTTGTCACGAAAGTCGGGAGATTTTTTGTTACCAAGAAAATTTTTGGTCACTTCTACAAAAGCTTTCCATGCTTCTTTTTCGACTGGAGTAAGAGTAGATATAAAAGATGAATCTTCAATAATTTTCTTTATGTCCAGACCTACAAATATGCCTTCTTTAACTTTTGCCTCACTAAGCTTGGGAAACTTTAAACTTAAGAAACTGAAAAGCTACGCTTTCGTGATTTAAACGTTTCACGAAGTTCATAATGAGTCCCAATTTTATGTGTAGCGGCGGTAAAATGATTTTATAGGCTTCCACTAAAGGCTCATTCTTAACATTTTTTTGTCCAGGTACAAAAAATTGATGTAATGGCCAATGTTCTTTTACAAAATGTTCTGATCGCGCTCGACTATCCCACTCACAAAGAAAGCAGCAATATTTTGTATAACCCGACTGCAATCCAGTTAAGAAAGAAACCACTTTAAGATCTGCACAAATTGATTACGCACCCACGATTTTTTGATATTTATAACTTCCCGGTCGAAATAAGCTTTGTAACAATTTTTAATTAAGTCCGAAAGTGGTTTTTTCTGCGATTTTGGTATAAACTCGCCGCAAATATAACAGAAAAGATCTGGATTGTTTACACACACGCGTGACATCATAAAGAATAGCTATCAAACTAACAAATAGTAACGATTGTGTTAGCAAATCCGTCATAATTTCGATCTAACCTCAGTCTAAAAATAATAAAGAGATGAAAACTAAAAATATTAAATTTCTCTATTTTTAGATGTGACAGAAAGTTTTTATTAATGGTGATATTTTTTATTAGTCATCCTGATTATGAAATAGTACAAGCCGAACAAGATATTTTTTTGTCGTTGAGTAGTGTTATATTTACTTGTGTTGTGGGTACTAAACAACTGATATACTACTTAAATACATTTTTTTTGTTGTAAATACATACATATAATAGATAAATTACACCCAGACACAGAACAAACCTTTATGCTCATCACACAAAGATTTGTCCTGAGTGGGGATCGAACCCATGACCTCCGGCTTAGCAGTCAGGGTCACTAACCACTAGACCAACAGGCTAGTCATCCGCGGTCAGAGGTTTGTATCTAATAGATAAAAAACTATACCATTAGCAGCGATAACTTAAAATGATAAGAGATCAATGAACTCCGCTCTTAAAAAACAAATAATTAAATTTTATCTCATAACACTAGGCTGCCTCGATAGCGCAGCGGGAAGTGTATACGACTGCTGTGCAAGAGGTCCCGGGTTCGATTCCCGGGTCGGATGAAAATGGTATTGGGTTTTTCTATCATGAAATTCCAGTATTGAGATTTTTCTGGAGTTTGGTAAACAAATGTTCCCGGTTGATGACAATAGGCTCGCCCCCTATTTCATGGGACCAAACATAGCTGCTAATCCGTATAGTGATGGATTAAGAATACATAATGTCACTACCCCATCTCATGAAAGTTACAAGTTAAGAATGTAACAGGTTATCCGAAAAGTAATGTCAATAAATTTGCCTACGACCAGTTCGCTGACGGGGTGGAGCTATGAGAAGATCTGGCAAGAAACTCACGCCACTCTTTTTAAAATTTAACTTCTACTTGTACCTACTTAGTCAGTTCTGGGCGATAAGTATACGTAGTTAAAAAAATTCTGTTATTTATTTATTTATTTAAATAAAATGTTTAACTGATAAAACTTGATTAAAGTTTGAATATTTACTAATATAATATATTAATTTAGTCCAATCTAATGTAAATAACCTTATTTTCTAGAAATTTAGACACTTTCAACTAATATTAATTAATATACATTATGTATAATGTATTAGATAAGTGACATAAACTAGAAATTAAATATTTAACTATTTATTAACTTGTCAGTGAAATAATCTGAGTATGTTATGATATACTCGTATTATATCCGTTTAGTGACAGATTTAGAATACATAATATATTGTCACTGATATGACTAAGGGAGTAACCTTATGCAGACAATGAGAAAAGGATATTCGAAACAAACCAACCCGTCTGGCCAGCGTGGTATAGTAAGCTAAAATCCCTCCACATTCTTTGGAGGAGACCCGTGCCCAGCAGTGGGACGTTTGTGGGTTGAAATGATTTGAATATACAATATTAAGTCTTAGCTTTATGGCTAAAGCACAAATCGTGCAGAGCCAAGAAAAGAAAAAAAAAAAAAAAAAAAAAAAAATATTAAGTAATTATCGTTATAGTTTTTCACAAAGTATTATTATTAACTAACTTAAATAAAAAAAAACCAATATTTACAACCTAACACAAAAAACAAAAAGGGATGAAATAATTAAAAAAATGGCGTCATAAAATACTTCCGCATCGCTGCCACTGTCTACCGGAAAAGTACCCAGCAGGCTGGCAGCATTGCCACATTGTATGGCAATGCTTATTCTTTGTGCAAGAAAATATCCAGCCTGCTGGTCACGGGAAGTGTCGGACAAACGCTTTCATAACTCTTTAAAAAGAGTGCGAGCACTTGAACCCCACGGCCCAAGTGTTTAGACTCCAAACGGCACAAATAGATACTCGCCAGCGAGGTTGTTGTATTTGCGCCGCTTGGAAGTTTCGGCAGATGCAGCTGCAGCGCCGCCGCCGGCACAATTTGCTGGAAGATGAGGTATGTATGAGGCGCAAGGGTATCGACGCAAGTCGCGTCCCACACCAAAGGCCTACCCATCTTCCAAGGCAATACTGACATACCGTCAGGTCTCTTGCCATAGTCGCGCGCCAGGCCATTTGGTTCTAGAACGGCTGGCACTCCAGCGGTGACAAGAGCCCGACGAAGTATGTCATTGAGGTTGGCATGCCGCGAAATGCGGCCGGCGCTTCTGCTGCATGACAGGCCGTGGTGCTCAAGACTCCCGCTTCCCCGCAGGAGCAGCGGTGCGGAGAGATAGATTGTGCCCCTAAATGTAAACAAGTAGCAAGGTGGAAGGTTGTGTCGTCCATAAAAGTTCCTACATTGGCCGATGGAAGTACCTGAAGCTGCAGTCGTTATAGTTGTCAAATAATAGTTTAATTCATGTTGCACACACTTCTTTGACATTAAGTAATTACAATAGGTACTTCATTAGAGAATACGTGTGTGGATTATAGCCTAACCCCTCTCCCCCCCCTCCTCCCCACTAGCATCTTCCCCGCGCCCGTGTACCGGCGAGTCGGCGATACTACATTTAGTATTTATTTGGTTTTTGAAATTTGGACCGATTTAAGCAAAAATGATCCAATCAACACAAACCTCATTTTGAGATATTTGACTTTAAAATTCATTGCAGTATTTCTCTGGCTGTCAAAATGAGGTTTGTGTTGATTGGATCATTTTTGCTTAAATCGGTCTATTTGATGTCATCGTGTTACTTAGTTACCTACACGTTGTTATTATTATTTTTACGTGTATGTACCTATATAATGGAAAAATATCGTAGTACTTACCTTACCTCTATTTAAGATTTGTAAAATATTTTATCGCTAACCTACATATGAATAAAATGTCTTGAGGGTTCTGTTCTAATTATAACAAATCTTTAGTTTTTTATTAATGTTTATTTTATAAAAAAAAATATTTTTATAAATGGCCTTGTAACGGTAATTAAGATCATTGTTGTACTCGCAAACCAAAGGCACTCCTCCTAATACAGCAAGCGAATAATAATGGTAAAAAGAAAGAAGAGGTAGCATGAAAACAATTTTCAGAAGAAACTAGATTGTCCGTTAACTTGGTTATTCGTCAACAACAATAAAAGTTTATAAGCTGCAAGTCTTACGTACTTCCCCTTGACCTAGAATCATGAAATTTGGCAAAAAGCAATATTAAGTTGCACAAGTAAAGCAAAAAGCACGAAAACCGTAATCGTGTAGTTATATTATTATCACTGAATATATTAAAACTTTATCGGAACGGGTATAAGATGATACTCGTAAAAAAATTTAATAAGAAAGAGAGTTTATTCCGGACTGATGTGAACTTTACGTGAATGTTTATTGTAACTTATAGCTATCCCGTTACCTTCTAATATCTTACATTTTAATCACAAAAAATAAACAAAAAATGTATAATCGTACGGAACCCTCGGTTCACGAATCCAACTCGCATTTTGCCAGCTATTTTAAATAAAATACCCACAACCTACACCTCTCTTGCATCCATTATAATGCGTGTATATGAATATACTTGATAAGACTAGTCTTACTTTTAGAGCAGCCAAATCAAATCGTTGCTACCTGATCTGATAATCTTATTAACTTAATAAAAAAGTCGGCAATTAACCTTACAGTTTCACAATTTAATAAATAAAACCGGCCAAGAGCGTGTCGGGCCACGCTCAGTGTAGGGTTCCGTAGTTTCCCGTCCGTCACAATAAGTGTTCCCACTTATGAGTTTAAAGGTGGGTATCCATACTATCCATTATGTTCGCGATCGCGATTATAAGGGTTCCTAGTTGACTACGGAACCCTAAAAAAAGATACGTTCAGGATAATAAAATATTATGTAAACGAAGTTAAAAAAAAAATACGGGCAAATGAAACTTGACCTCTGGATTGTATAGGCGCTCATACGATTCAGGGACCAAATTATATTGGTTAACTGCAGTTTCCATCTGTTGTTTCCATCCAAGTTCAAAATAATTTTCCTAGAAAGTCCTTATAAAGTTCTACTTTTCAGATTTTTTTCGTATTTTCTAAACTTATGGTTCAAAAGTTAGAGGGGGGGGGACGCTTTGTTTTTTACTTTTGGAGCGATTATTTCCGAAATTATTGACATTATCAAAAAATGATTTTAGTAAACCCCTATTCATTTTTAAATACCTTTCCAACAATATATCACACATTAGGGTTAAAATTAAAAAAAAAAACACTTCCCACTTTACATATAGGGGGGCTACCCTAATAAAACATTTTTTTCCAATTTTTATTTTAGCACTTTGTCGGCGTGATTGATACACATATTGGTCCCAAATTTCAGCTTTCTAGTGCTAACGGTCACAGAGATTAAGCGAGGACGGACAGACAGACAGACAGACATGGCGAAACTATAAGGGTTCCTAGTTGACTACGGAACCCTAAAAACAGTAAATCATCAACATCGACATTGATGGACATCACTACAGTATCGATAAAAAAAATATCTACAGATACCACTTCCCTAGTCATATACATGTAAGTGACCCCCCTTACCTCAAGTCACCCCCGAAGAGTGCGATAAAGACAGCTACAGCACAGACGAAATGGACGTTTCGTATTCCCCTGTTTTCTCCTCGAAAACTGAGCCGATTCAATTCTTTTTTACATGAAAAATTCCAGAAAGAGTATGACTAGGTTCCTATCATTTTTTTTAATGTAAATAACTAATAGAATTCCACTGGTAGTCCTCTAATTACGACAGTAAAAATACGGCAATTTTAGCAATATTTGGAGGCTCATATTTTCTTTATTAATAAGATTTTGAAAAAAAGGAAATGATAGGGACATGCCTATAGCTGAACTTGAATTTTTGAGCTAAAAAAATTGCCTTTTAGACATTATTCAGGGAGAAAACAGGGGAATACGTTTGTATGAAGAATCGTGTGTCGCGTTCCGTCTTAATGGGTTGCTGATTAAAACAGGTTTTATATTTAATTTTTTTTTAATATTTAGTTAAAACCATAGATTTAGTATGCGCGCGGATCCTAGGTCTATGGTTAAAACATAGAAAAAATTTCATAATATTAAAATTAAAGAATTATATTAGTACTAATATCAAGTTGAATAAGTATATATTTTGTTTAATAATAGAAAAAAAAATTAAAATATGATGCACGAAATAATTAAATTTTCAAACTTGTTATTTCAATTAAAAAAAATATATAAAAACATTAGCTCGTACCTATGTATATTTTTGAAAGCACTCCAAAAGAAAAAATGACATTTACAATTCCATAATAAAATTACAATTTTATTTTTTTTTAAAGTGTAAAAATTTAAAACTCACCACTCTCTTACACACTAACACTTAGTAACAATACAGTATGTTGACTGACGTACGTTCGGAGATTGTTACCTACTCACTCGTATCAACTACAGACACGCGAATGTGTCTGTCTGTCTATACACATATATAGACTGGCCTGTTGGTCTAGTGGTTAGTGACCCTGAATGCTAAGCCGGTCGTGGGTTCGATCCCCACCCAGGACAAATCTTTGTGTGATGAGCATAAAGGTTTGTTCTGTGTCTGTGTGTAATTTATCTATAACTAGCTTCGCCTGCTGCTTCGCCCGTGTGGTATGTATTTTATACCTATAAACCTTCCTCTTGAATCAGTCTATCTATTAAAAAAACCGCATCAAAATCCGTTGCGTAGTTTTAAAGATTTAAGCATACATAGGGATATAGGAACAGAGAAAGCGACTTTGTTTTATACTATGTAGTGATATGTATGTATTTACAAAAAAAATGTATTTAAGTAGTATATCAGTTGTTTAGTACCCATAACACAAGCAAATATAATTGCTTACTTTGGGACTAGATGGCGCTGTGTGAATGTGGTAGACTATTATTATTATACATATTATATATATAATACAACAGTTTTGGTAGTATGTGTACAACTTCAGCTCTGATAAAAATTGTGTTGTGTTTTTCTATAATGAAATTTCTCCTGCCCGGAGTTTGGAAACAAATGTGCCCGGTTGATGACAATAGGTTCGCCCCTATTACACAGGACCAAATATAACTGGTGAAGTGTTGGTGTGATACACCTCTACCTACCCCTTCGGGGAAAAAGGCGTGATGTTATGTTATGTTATAGATCACAAAAAATTAGGTCTTCAAATAAATTTAATTGACTTAGTAAATGTCTGCTTAAAAATATTCTAAATTAAAAAATATTTATCTGTTAAAAAATTACGCATTAGCCTTGCTATCCAACGCGGTAATGTGGCTAGCCTTTTGGGTACGTTTCCTCAGGAATCTGATCTCAATCAGGTATTCTATTTATAGAAATTTCCTGGTTCTTTTTTTTTAAATAGGTTAGCTGTGTAGGTATATTTTTAAGTTATGTGTAAATATTTTTTTAAATAAAAATGTTACAGCGCGTTGCGTCTTATGTAAAAAAACCGGCCAAGTGCAAGTCGGACTCGCGCATCGAGGGTTCCGTACGATTATGTCATCATCATAATTTTAACCCATAATCGTCCTGCTTGGCACGGGCCTTCTCCAAAGAATGTGGAGGGAATTTAGCCTGCTGTACCACTGTACTGTAGATATCTTTCTTTCTATCCATGTCGATATCATATTAGTGTCTCTGTGTTCGTTAGATAGCTCTAGTAGTACTAGGAATACGGACATGTTCCTTATTCCTAGGCACCATCACAGATGATATTTTGTCATGCCAATCACGTCAGGCTTTGTTACTTATAGTACTCTTAATGTCACTCTGACCTTGACTAGTTTAAACATGACCTGAATATTAATTAACTTATGATTATAATTTGAAATTTCAATTTTAATTTGCCTAGAAAATTTGAAATTTGTCTATTAAAATATATAGATTCGTCGATTAAAGATAATATAGATATATATAGATTGTGAATTAACCTTTTAACCGCCAAACTATCATCTGTAACGAGCGGAAGTATTTGGTCGTAAATATTGTCTCTGGAGAAATGTACACGAACATATGTGTCGGATTTATCCGACGTAGGTAAGGGGTTAAAATATAATTTGAAATATATTAAATTATATTTAAACTACATGTTAATTTAAAAAGAATATAAGTAATCAGTAAATAAAAAAGAAACTAACAAAAAATTAAAAAAAATAAAACTACTGATGTACCTAATAAAATTAAATGTTTTTTTTTTAAAGAAATAACAATCGCTTCAAAAAAACAAATTGAGGGTTCCGTACGAACATATAATTTGTTTATGATTTTAAATGATTAGATATACGTTACCGTTAGCAATAAGTTAGAATAAATGAGTTAGTACCGAGTCGTCACCTGTTCCGCTTCGTCATCAAAAATTTTGTCCATACTAAATTAAATGAAATATTCATGTGTTTCATATGGTACACCTACCTTTATGTAACGTAAGTTTGGAATAAACTCTTACCACAGAATAAGTAATAAGTACTAGCGCACTCTCACAAGAGTGAGAGTAAAAAATTAGATTTAGAACTCTAATATTTACGCATATCATTTTATAACCCCATAAATAATAAATAATTATATTTATTACAGTGATTGACTGTCACCGTGGCGCAGTGGTTAAGGTGGTCGCCTCGCCACTACATCGCCGTGCTGGGTGACGTGGGTTCGATTCCCACACGAGACAAATATTTGTGTGATTCATAGATATTTGTTTCTAGTCTGGGTGTACTTTGTGTCCGTTAGTTTCATGTTTGTAAAAGCTCCCCGCGACACAGGGCTTGTTCACTAGTGCGCGCGTTGTCTTTTTTAAAATAAAAAAAAAAATTAAAAAAAAAGTGATATAATATAATAATATAATATTCTACCACATTCACACAGCGCCATCTAGGCCCAAATTAAGCAATTATATTTGCTTGTGTTATGGGTACTAAACAACTGATATACTACTTAAATACAATTTTTTTTGTAAACTCATACTTAATGTAGATAAAACAAACCTTAATGCTCATCACATAAAGATTTGTCCTGGATGGGGATCGAACCCACGACCTCCGGCGTAGCAGTCAGTGTCACTAACCACTTGACCAACAGGCCAGTCAAGTGATATAACCACAAATTTACGGTTTTCGGATATTTTCCTTTACTTGTGCAACTTGATATTGCTTTTAGCCAAATTTCATGATTCTAGGTCAACGGGAAGTACCATATATAGGTTTTGGTTCCTTTGCAATTGCCAAAATATGCGACAAAAATTGAGCATAAACGACTGAAACTTTCGATTGAGTTAACTTAGTTTTTTTCACTTGCAAAGCACTCTTGCACTCCAAGGGTTTTCAGACGTAGAGTATTTGATATACTAATTTCCGCGTGTTTCTGATAAAATAAATTTTGACAGACGACAGACGGACAACGGAGTGATCCTAAAGGGTTCCTTTTTTCGTTTAAAGGCACGGAACCCTAAAAAAAACAAAAATACTTACCTCTTTTCTTTTCAATTTGCTTTTTTGTTTGGCGTGCTCGAATTCCAAATTCCAAAATTATTTATTGTATTATAATTAGATGCCGGCATATTCTTAATTATTAATTTATCAAAAGACTGGCCTGTTGGTCTAGTGGTTAGTGACCCTGACTGCTAAGCCGGAGGTCGTGGGTTCGATCCCCACCCAGGACAAATCTTTGTGTGATGAGCATATAGATTTGTTCTGTGTCTGGGTGTAATTTATCTATAATATGTATGTATTTACAAAAAAAACCCATAACACAAGCAAATATAATTGCTTACTGTGAGACTAGATGGCGCTGTGTGAATGTGGTAAAATATTATTATTATTAACAATAATGTGACTAGGTATCTATTCAATTGTTTTATATTCATAAATGTCAAGAAAATCGATCTACGTTGGTTTTGTAACGTAAGTTGTAAGTAATAAAACAATTGGAGTATTAATTATTAAATTATAAAATATCAGTTGCCAATGGCGCCAGTTCCTTACTTTCTAGTTCTAGAGGCTTGTAATAGGGATATTACATTCCAACTAGTTGTAAAATTCAATGAAGGAAATATTTTAAGGTATTTTTATTTCTTTCTTCCAACACATCTTGCCAGCGTGGTATTGTAGGCTAAATTCTCTCCACATTCTTTCGAGGAGACCTATGCCCAGCAGTGGGACATTTATGGGTTGAAATGATGATGTTTATTTCTTTACTGCTGCAAGGGGCTTCGCTCTCGTTGTTCTTTGTTTGGCACTGCTCAGCTCCTATTGATCGTAGTGTGATGTTATAATAATATTTCATCACATTCACACAGCGTCATCTAGTCCCAAATTAAGCAATTATATTTGCTTGTTATATGCATACTAAACAACATACATTTTTGTTGTAAATACATACATTTTATAGATAAATTACACCCAGACACAGAACAAACCTTTATGCTCATCACACAAAGATTTGTCCTGGGTGGGGATCGAACCCACTACCTCCGGCTTAGCAGTCAGGGTCACTAACCACTAGACCAACAGGCCGTCAAAATCACTCAATATAGTCTATAGGCTATTATTGGATAGCCTATTTGTGTAGGTTATGGTGTAAACCTTCTAAGCTCTCCATATAGAGGAGAGGAGATCCGAGCCCAGCAGGTGGGACATGAATCGGTTGCTGATGCTGAACACAAATATTCGTCTTGTGTGGAAATCGAACTCACGTCACTGGACAGGGTGACATTAGGGCGAACTGACCACCTCATAAATTTAACTAACAGTTCTAAAGAGAATAGTAAAAAAATATGACTTCGAATATTACAAAAAGTTTTACTGTTGTATTTAGAGGAGAGAAATTCCTCGGAGTCCGCGTTGAACTGTTTACTAAAGTTCTGCACAAACTATCCAAACGGTTCAGAAGCGCGCTGTGAGAATCGTCGACGATCCTATACTAACAGGCGGTATCGAACCATTAAGTATGAGGAGAGACTTTGCCTCTCTATGTGTGTTCTACCGCCTGTATAATGGGTTGTGCTCTGAAGAACTGTTTGAGATGATGCCCACGGCCACCTTCTACCATCGCACCGCTCGCCATCGGCAGGGAGTTCATCCCCACACCTTGGAACCGAAATGGTTCCAGAGGAATTTCCTCCCAAGAACTATCAGGTTGTGGAATGCTCCCTAACGAGGTTTTCCCAAGGGACTACAGTATGGGGTTCTTCAAAAAAGGAGTGAATAGGTTTCTTAAGGGCCTTCCCTCGGTTTTGCACCAAAAACGGCTTTTTTCTGAAGCCTACTCCTCCTAAACGACTTGTTCGAAAAATTTGAAAAAAATATATTTTGATAATTGATCTATCTACTACATTTTCAACATATGAAATTTTCGTACGACTAATACTTTTGCCTCAAAAAATATTTTAAGTTGAGATATATTTTATCTTAAAATCCCTAAAACTTTAAAACGGCTTTATAGTTTGAAATTATTTTTACACTGATAAATTGGTGGTAAAATTTACTTTAATCTGAACATAGCATATGTAAATCGATCAATATTTTCTTAAGAAAATAGGCCATAATACGATTTCTGTACGTTAGAAATTCAAAGGTGCTCTGCGCGGGCGCGGGCGGCAGACAGGCGTTAGCCTTCAGACGGGAAGGCTGTGTCGCTCGTTGCTCCATTTTTACTATCGACTGAACATAGTGCTTACAGGTATAATATACACACAAACAGCGAGCGCGGCGGGACGAGTAAATAAATCTAAGGTGTCACGCAGAGCCGTCACGTCTTTCTCGCTGTGTGCCGAAACCTTTTGTGCAAATATTTATGAACTTTAATATTTTTTTTTGAATATTCTGACGACTACTCCTCCTAACCGTTTAGAAGGAGTAATCTCTAGATTGATCGAAAGATTATAAAAGAGTAATAAATTTTACTGAATTTTAAAATGATAAAATAGTTGTTTTATTTGAACACATCTGTAAACATTATTACGAGCTAGATAGTCACCGCCATACCTATATGTGTGGTGTATGTATTACGGATACCAACTTTTTCGTCTAGAGATAATATCTAATAATAATAATAATAATAAAAGCGAACTATTTATGGCCTACTGCTGGCCCTGGGGCTATTTATGGCCTACTGGGCTTCCCCAACATTAGCATTGCCGCTCGGAATTGAACTCAGACCACATATTTTGTTACTTAAAAAGCAATATTATAATATAGGTATATAATGTACATATTAGGTATAATTGTAATATAATTTATTAAATACACTATATATAATTTATTTAATAAAATATAGGTATATTAAATAAATTTATTGAGTTACTTAAATTCAATATTTCAAATCATCATCGTCATCATATTAGCCCAATGATGTCCACTACTGAACATAGGCCTCGCCTAATTCGCGCTACTCGAGAGCCTTTTTGCCCCATCGGCCATCAGTTCTGCGAGCTATATTCTCAAACAAAATATTTCAAATGATCCAATAAAATGGTTTACAATTTATAATAGTAGTTTATAACGTAATTACAAAGTAAGTGTTGTAAACAAAACATTAAATTCATCAATGAAAATAGGTAAATATTTTTTTTAATACAAAAGTAAGTTAAAATAGTTATTTATTTAATTATAATTTACAAGATAAAATAATTATCTTCGATACTAATAATAAATAAGTACCAATAAAACTATGTAAGTACTTATATAAATACCGAAAGCAAAACATTGAAATTAAAAAAATCTCCATACATAAAAATCTTGGCAAACAAATAATTGTGTACACGAGTCCTTTAAACTCTCTATACAAAATAAAATACCAATTTTAAAACTGTTATTCCGGAATCGTAGGTAAAAATGCCGAGCTAGAAGCGCATGTCTGCGTTTACGCTTATTCTGTGACCATTGTATTATAGTGTGCGCGAGTTGGCAAAGGAGCGGGGATATGCGGTGAAATAAGCTAAGCTCCACCCATACTCTCAAGGTCATTGGCGACTAGTTACGCCTTAAGTAGAGATGGGTAATCACCCGGGTTTAAACCCACGCCTGGGTTAAAACCCAGTTATTACCCATTTCATTCCACCCAGTGGGTGTTTTGGCTGGGTTAAAACTAAATAGTTCTTGAAATGGTAAAATAGTTTGATTTAGTACGTTTATTTTGATTTGACATAAGCTCTTTTGATATTTATGCAACTGGTTTATGAGATTTCAAGTATTGGCTTAGATTTCATACTAAATTTGGCATCTTAAAGGGCCCGAGGAGATTTTTGAAGTCGACGATTTTTATGGTCCAATATTACCGATGCAAAGGCGTAACGATAACGTGATGGAAAAGATTATGTCGGTCTACGGCACTGAGCAAAGTTGCTGTCCGAATACTTATTATATTATATATAAATTATATATATCTATAAGTTTGTGTATGTGTGCGCACCATCTTTTACTATCACTCAATTTTAAACTTTGACTAAGAGTGTGAGTTTATTCCGGACTAGAGATGTAAGGCCGGTATTATACCATTTTTGCTTTTTGGTTTAATACGAAAAATACCGTATTAAACGGTCTTATAACATAATCTTCGGTATTTTTCGTTTTACATGTATTATTTACATAAATCATGTAGCTGTAACTTATTTTATTCAGAGAAAAACATTATTGATTATAATATTTAGGAGAAGAAAATAATAACTTGCGTACAAAATAATAAAAATAAAACATTAATTTCAAAAGAATTGGTACCTACTGCTTCTGTAGTATTTTTAATAACATGAAAATAATTACGTACCTAAAATATGAATGCACTTAGAGAATCTAAATGTTTTTTTTTATTGGTACGTCTATTTTGGCATCCAAAATGCTGTCTAATTTTTTTTTCAGTAATGTCAATATGGATATCGTTTTCGTGGTTTTCGGGCGTGGTAATTGCGTAAATTATGTCAATATTGGGATCCAAGATGGCGTCCGCGAATTTTTCAATAATTTCAATATGGGTATCGTTTTCGTGGTTTTCGGAGATGGTAATTGCAAAAAATACTTCAATTTTGGGATCCAAGATGGCGTCCGCGAATTTTTTAATAATATCAATATGGGTATCGTTTTCATGGTTTTCGGGGATGGTAATTGCGACAACTATGTCAATTTTGGGATCCAAGATGGCGTCCGCGAATTTTTCAATAATATCAATATGGGTATCGTTTTCATGGTTTTCAGGGTTGGTAATTGCAAAAAATACTTCAATTTTGGGATCCAAGATGGCGTCCGCGAATTTTTCAATAATATCAATATGGGTATCGTTTTCATGGTTTTCGGGGATGGTAATTGCAAAAAATACTTCAATTTTGGGATCCAAAATGGCGTCCGCGAATTTTTCAATAATTTCAATATGGGTATCGTTTTCATGGTTTTCGGGGATGGTAATTGCAAAAAATACTTCAATTTTGGGATCCAAAATGGCGTCCGCGAATTTTTCAATAATATCAATATGGGTATCGTTTTCGTGGTTTTCGGGGATGGTAATTGCGAAAAACACTTAAATTTTGGGATCCAAGATGGCGTCCGCGAATTTTTCAATAATTTCAATATGGGTATCGTTTTCGTGGTTTTCGGGGATGGTAATTGCGAAAAACACTTCAATTTTGGGATCCAAGATGGCGTCCGCGAATTTTTCAATAATATCAATATGGGTATCGTTTTCGTGGTTTTCGGGGATGGTAATTGCAAAAAATACTTCAATTTTGGGATCCAAGATGGCGTCCGCGAATTTTTCAATAATATCAATATGGGTATCGTTTTCATGGTTTTCGGGGATGGTAATTGCAAAAAATACTTCAATTTTGGGATCCAAAATGGCGTCCGCGAATTTTTCAATAATTTCAATATGGGTATCGTTGTCGTGGTTTTCGGGGGTGGTAATTGAGAAAAACACGTCAATTTTTGGATCTGAGATGGCGTCCGCGAATTTTTCAATAATATCAATATGGGTATCGATTTCATGGTTTTCAGGGATGGTAATTGCGAAAATTATGTCAATTTTGGGATCCAAGATGGCGCCCGCGAATTTTTCAATAATCTCAATATGAGTATCGTTTTCGTGGATTTCGGGGAAGGTAATTTCGAAAATTATGTCCATTTTTCGCAATTACCACGGCCACGAATTTTTCAGTAATGCCAATATCTCAAAAACTCAAAAACATTAAAGTTGAATATGTCGGGCATCTTTGCAATTTTGACATCAGAACTATGCTAAGTGGTCAACGAGATCGTCAAATATCGATTTTGGAGGCAATCGGCCCAAAAACAGCAAATTTCAAGATGGCGGGCATCTTTGCAATTTTGACATCAGAACTATGCTAGGTGGTCAACGAGATCGTCAAATATCGATTTTGGAGGCAATCGGCCCAAAAACAGCAAGTTTCAAGACGGCGGGCACCTTTGCAATTTTGACATCAGAACTATGCTAAGTGGTCAACGAGATCGTCAAACATCGATTTTAAAGGCAATCAGCCCAAGATCAGCAAATTTCAAGGGGGCGGGCATCTTCGCAATTTTGACATCAGAACTATGCTAAGTGGTCAACGAGATCGTTAAATATCGATTTTGGAGGCAATCGGCCCAAAACAGCAAATTTCAAGATGGCGGGCATCTTTGCAAAAGATGGCGGGAACCTAGTTAGAACTATTTTTCTATAATTGTTCATCTACTTTCCTTGCCATAATTGAAAGAAAAGCATATTATGTAGCTTGCATTTAATGATTCATTTTGTACTAGTGCTTTTTAGAGTCCTCGCTGATGCTCAGATTCCAAATAAATGCTCGGTGAGGTAATGGATTACTTTTTGCTCGATACAATAATCTACTAATATATTATTAAGCAAATTAAATGAAATTTTCATTTCCACCCACTGAAATGGGTGGTTATGGGTTAAAACCGGGTTAAAACCTAATCACCCGGGTTTTAACCCAGATGGGTGGATTGGGTTTTAACCCTCTACCCATCTCTAGCCTTAAGTGTCGGCAACGCGCTCGTGATGCCCCTGGTGTTGCAGGCGCCCATAGGCTACGGTAACCGCTTACCATCAGGCGGACCGTACGTCTGTTTGCCACCGTCGTGGTATAAAAAAATAAATAAACGCTGGCCAGACGGGTTGGTACAGGGTTTGTGTCAAATTTTCCTTTTCTTGCAGTACTCTTGTCTGCATATGGTTACTCCTTTAAATTCATCTAAAAATCATTTAAATGGACTTTTATGAACTTAGTTTAATATTATTTATGACTTTAATTTAACTAAATTTTGATTTTATTTTAATTTTTACTGCTTTTTAATTCTTATTTTAGTTAATTCTTCAATTTCAATTTTAATTAAGTAATTATTTAATGAAATTTTTCTTTATTATTGTATTTTTAACATTTTATTTGTAAGTATATTTTTTATCTTTATACTTGTGTGGAAAATATGGGTCTTTACTCGAAATAAATGAATTTATTATTATTATTATTATTTAGTCGCCTTTTACCACACCCACGGGTTGAGATGGGGTAGTGACATTATATTCTTAATCCGTCACTATACGGATGAAGTAGTACATATAGACTACAAATCAATGAACTGTCCTCATAACACTAAGTATGGTTGCACGCTCCGATGCGTCAGTTGATGTGTGGGTGCTTTATGTAATGTGCAATTATACCTAACTGGTATTTGATTTATAAAGCGATAGGGTATAAGTACAGACCGCGGGTTTGTTTGTATGGATGCGAAGATTGATGTGTTGAAAACATTGATATACAAAATCATCATCATATCAGCACAACGACGCCCTCTGCTGGACATGGACCTCATCTAATTTACGCCAACGCGATTGATTTTGTGCCACCTGCAACCTACGCCCACCCGCAAACTTGACCAGGTCGTCAGTCCATCTGGCCGTCCTATGCTGCGCTTTACAAAGCGTGGCAGAGAATATCCTAAAATATTTAATAAATTACCTTTCAATATCTCCCACGTGATATATGGACGCCCCCTAACTTAATGACAGAATAATCTAATGCCGATTTGACCTGGGAATCGAACCCAGTACCTCTAGCGCCGCTGACATACACTCCTGCTACCCCATCAAATCAATGTTGTAAAATTCTTCGGATTTAGTGACAGTTAGGTATCAATAATGTTCTGTGAATTTGTCGAAAAAGGATCCAATAACTTCGTATATATAGAAAACATGTAAAACAAGGTCACACAGGCTAGTCAAAAAATAAAATTTGAATTAAAATGAAAAATATTAGAGATAGACCCCTTTTAAAGTTAATTTTGTTCAGAAAATTTCGACGATCACATGCCGATGGGCGACATTGTATATACGATACGTGTAAGACATAGGTCTAATTAGGTATTTAATTTGGGTTAAAAGGCAACACACACGAACTCGCTACGCTCGAGTTGCTGAGTAAATAGAAAACCGATTAGTGCGACTTTCAATTCGTGCGAGTTGCCTATGAACCATTTTGTTTAGTAAGTCAATGGAAATTTTTCCTTAGGCTCTTTGATAATATTTTTTTTTTATTAATACATACATACATATAGATCACGCCTCATACATCTTTGGCTTCTTCAACATTCATCAGTCTTTTCATGCATTCTCGCCGGTTGAGGGTACTCCTGATCTGTCCCTTCTTTAGAACGTCACCTATTTGGTCATGGTACGTTCTTCTAGGTCTACCCCTTCCAACGTTTCCTTTCACATTCGCCTCATATATTTGTTTTGTCACTCTTCCTTCATTCATTCTCTCTACATGTCCAAACCAGCTTAACATTCCTTCTATTCGAGTTAATTATTTTTTTTAAATAATAACACTTTATATGTTTAAAATATATTTTTTATACAATATTAATTACACTAAAAAAAGGCTATAAATGTATTATTGTCTATAGCTTAATGGGTATCAACTTATAATTATAATTTATGGATAATGTGCCGTATGTACGAGTATGTATGTCCCACTGAATTCAGAAGCTATATAATCTGCCTATAGTTTATAAGTTCAAAAATTCTCGCGACCCCCTTGAGTCATAGACAGACACGTGGTAAAAAACACTACGTTTAAGACTTACATTCTGCAATGAGCCGCGAGAAATTTCATTCACCAGGGTGTCGCGGTACTCAATGGCGTCGCGACGCACCGGGTGACCACCCGAATAAGGCTTCGTGACCCCCAGTTTGAAAAGCACTGCTCTAGATCGACACGTGCAGACAAAACGAGCAATATAGAAACGCATTCAAATGATCATCAGGGTTTTACCAATTTTAATTTTAGGGCACAATAACCTTCCACTATTCAAACTTACTTTTTGAATATTAAACCTTAAATATTTCAATTAATTATACGAATACATTAAACTTAAAATTACCTATTCACTATTATGCACTAATAACTGAAAATATGATGTTTACATAGTAATATATAAAGTAAGTTATAAGTAGTCCCAATATGACCTGCATTGATTTATCCAAGTAGTATAATCTGTGGACAAAATAAAAAAAAATTAACAAACGTACTTTTATAATCTATGCTTACTAATATTATGAAGGAAAGATTTGTATTTTTGTATATAACTTAAAAACTACTAGACCGATTTCAAAAATTATTTTGCCTTGAGAAAGCTACGTTACCACTGAGTAACATAGGCTATATAACACCACGCTACGGCTAATAGGAGCTGGGTAGTGGTAAAATAAAGAACAACGGGAGCGAATCGCGCGCGACTTAGACCCCCTTATAACTTAAAATATGGACTAAGCATTAAACCAGGTTTAAATTGACAACTTTGACACTAAAACAAGGGCTTATGTCAATTTAAACCTAGTTTATTTATTTATTTAATTAAGGTTCACCAACAGTTCTTACAGATATTACAAAGCTAGAAACATACATGTATTTGTATCTTAAGTCTAACTGCACAACCAATTATAGGCAAACACCACATGCAAAGTGTTTTTTGTACTAACATCTGTTGTATTATATAGTAAAAAAGTTAAAAAAATTAAAAAAAAAGAAGAAACCGTTCCAGCACTTAAATTCTAGTTAACTTTATAGATAATAATGACAATAACTTTTGAATGTATTTTACTTTTTTTTACATCTTTGATTGTTTATGGTTAGTTTAACAAAAGTGGATATTGAGTCAAAGTGGAGTCGCTGTATTCGTTTATAAGTTTACACAAGCGGGGAATAGGCGAATTAGCACCAAACACTGTACGGCGAAGAGGTGGGGCTAGTGGTGTTATAGCTTTGCGGGGTGGTCTACGGGGTACTCTAAAATTGAATTGTTTCAATAATTGTGGGCAATTCATGCTGTTATTATGCAGTTTATACGCGTTTAATACTTATTCCACATTTTGTAATAAGGGGAATAGTGTTTAATAAAGTGAACATGCCAGTGTTCCCATCCCACCACCCGACGTTAGCTGGTAAAAAGATAACAAAGAAGATAACTTACTGTTTATTCAGTCTTCTGGCTTGGGGGAGAGTGGAGGGGTCCTCCTTGACGCAGAACTCCCGAGCTCCCTTTATGTAGTCCCTGATGTAATTGCTCCAGTTGATTACCTGCATCAATATATCATTAGTACTGACAAACAGTTTAATGATAGTGGACTACTGCTGGACACGGACCTTACCTAAATAGCCTACTGTTGACTGGTCAAATGGGTTGGTACAGTACTTTAGTTCTACTTTTCCTTCTCTACGAAGGTTATGGTGTGATTTTCCCTTAATTGGCTCTGTGGAGATCTCGGGAATGAGAAGGAGTGGTGACAAACGTGTTAATAATAATAATTATGATAATGTTTAAGAAAATTGCAGCCTTAACTCAAATAGATTTATGGGACAATCCTCCTCATCATCATCATCATCAGCAACCCATTAAGTCCTCTATCTAGAGAGCTGAGAGGGTTTAGGCCATAATCCACTCACGCTGGCTTAGTGCGGATTGATGGATCAGACAGGGTTTTCTCACGATGTTTTCCTTCACCGTTAGCAGATGGTCACTTGACTAGTACCTACATATAAATTCCACAAAGTGGTATCCATATTGGTACTGCCGGACGGGATCGAACTCGGACCGCGTGATTTGCACGCCGTCCCTTAGCCATTTAGCCACAAGACCCCTGTAAACTATGTTTAACAAGCTTGCAAACACCGTGATAAGTCACTTAGATGCGATCTATGACAGCTGGCTAGCTGTTGTCATGCTTTTCCAAAAACTTCCAAATGTAGCTAGGTAGCTTTTGGTAGGGAGCTTTTTTATTACCTGAAATGGGAGACTAGCAAGCGACATCTGATGTCAAGTGGTAACCGTCGTCCATGGACCTGATTGTATTCTCTTAGCATTGACAGTGTGAAGAAAATAGAAGAAGAAAAAGAAGCAGGAAATAAGGAAGATTGAGAGGGACGATTGGACTACCGACGTTTTAAGATGCAAGGGTTCAATTCTTAATCCTGATTCCTGGTCACAGTTAACAGTATATGTGGGTGGGACTGTCCCGTAGGATGCTGGAATATTGGCTGAATCACCAGTTCTTACCTTGACATCAGTGTAGAAGACCTCACTATCCTTGCTACTGATCTTGTCCTTGAGCGCCACAAAGTTGTCGTTAATAAAGTGCCACTCCTTGGTGGTGTAGTACTGCAGGACCTCAAGACCGTAGTTGATACGTTTCTGCATCTTCACCATGCTGGAAAGAGATTGAAGCTGTTTATCTGCTAAACGTTAAGTTATTGCAATGATTGGAATAGGTTTAGGCAATTTAGGGTTATTATCACGCTTTTTGTGGATAATAACTCAACTAAAACGATGTTGGAAATCCATATCCAGTCATTTCAACTTTGAAAAAGCCCAAAGATTCAGCTCCAATAAGACCTTATTTTAGAAATCATTACGCTAATAATCCGGTCTACGTAGAATAAAATTTACTCGGGCATTTATCTATAGTCCCGTTGGTGAATATACAATTAAGATCACGGTGAAACGCCTGAATAAGCCAAAATAACATACATGCATACATATAGATCATGCCTCTTTCCCAACAAAGGGGTAGGCAGAGACCATTTCCTTCCACTTGATACGATTCTGACATACATATTTGGCTTCTTCAACATTCATCAGTCTTTTCATGCATTCTCGCCGGTTGAGGGTACTCCTGATCTGTCCCTTCTTTAGAACGTCACCTATTTGGTCACGGTACGTTCTTCTAGTTCTTCCTCTTCCAACGTTTCCTTTCACATTCGCCTCATATATTGGTTTGAAAAGCCAAAATAAATCTTTTTCAATACTTACAAGGTCTTCTGCCCCGTCAGAAACAGAAGGAGATCCACGAAATAGGCAGGTAACAGATGAGTGAAGAACAGTGCGAGCTGATGCTGTATCCAGGAACTCTTGGCTGAACCCCCAGGGTACCACAGGCACACGGAGAAGGGGAATTCTTGCACGTGAACACGACCTGAAATTGAATTAAGCATAGGAAAACTCAGCACTCTCGAATTACACACCCCAAATTTTGCAATAGAATAAGGTTGATAATATCGAACACCTTACATTAACATTTTTAGGGTCCCGTACCAAACAGGTACAAAAGGAACCTTTATGGTCTCGCTCTGTCTGTCCGTCACCGTTTATATTTTGGGTCTCAGTAAGAAAGTACATAAAAATACCATCATCATCATAATATCAGCCCAACGACGTCCACTGCTGAACATAGGCCTCACCTAATTTACGCAGAAGAACTAAAGTTGTCGACATAGCTCACCGAATCGCGTCGCTATAGTGGCAGTGGGCAGGGCACATAGCTAGCTAGTAGAACAAAAGTACCATTCGCCGCTCTATCTCTGAAGTTTGCAATACTTACATGTTAATGTAGGCATTATAACAGGCAAAATAAAACTATGTTTCTAACTAACACATTTTTTTAATAATTTAATCATCAAAGAAGCATTACTAAATTTATTTGCTAAAAATTATGTTTTTATAATCCCTGACAGTACGGGACCAACGGTGCGCGAGTCTAATTCGATCTTGAATGGTTTTAAATTGGAAATAAGACTGTAATATCATAATACACTAAAGTGTACTTACCCATGTCTAAAGCTTGTCCCCAAGTCAAAGGGTTAACATCTGACTGTGTTATGTTGCATATCTGTAACTTCTTTGGCCTGGAAATTAAATATTATTATAAAATTAAATAGAGTACAGTGGGTAAAATAAAGCTGAAGAGTTGAGAAGTGGCAGACGAGCAGGCGGCCCACCTGATGGTAAGTGGTTACCATCGCTCATGGACGTTGGTAATTTTAGGGGCACAGCCAAACCGCTGCCTACCTTGAGAGGATAGCTCTCTTTAAACCTCGTTTGAAGAAGGACATGTCATATATCTGGAAACACTGCTGTAGGCAGTTCACCCAAAGCCGGCACGTACGTGGATTTGTTTGCTTGAACTAAAATCTCAGGCATTACTGAACCTAAATATGTATCGACTGGCCTGTTGGTCTAGTGGTTGGTGACCCTGACTGCTAAGCCGGAGGTCGTGGGTTCGATCCCCACCCAGGACAAATCTTTGTGTGATGAGCATGAAGGTTTGTTCTGTGTCTTGGTGTAATTTATCTATAATATGTATGTATTTACAAAAAAAAATGTAATTTAAGTAGTATATCAGTTGTTTAGTACCCATAACACAAGCAAATTAATTGCTTACTTTGGGGACTAGATGGCGCTGTGTGAATGTGGTAGAATATTATTATTTCTTTTTTGTATTTATCGAAGAAGGCTGAGTACTGGCAACATTTAATAGTAGGTAGGTATACGTACTTCTCATAACCATTGAGGTAGGCAAGAATGATGCACGCGTTGACAGCGAAGTCGACAGGCAGGACGTCTGCCGAGTAGTTCTCGTTACAATGCATCGTGCGGATCACACCTGGAACCAAGTTGCCTTCAGTTAGTCTCACTCCTAGTTTTTTTTAATTAAACTATACAGTGTGTGTCTACAACCCTGGCTTTTTTTAAAGGAGGTTAATATAACGTATATTTATAATGTAACCATTATTTTAATTTAATTTATAAAATAAATTTCAGACTTTGTTAATTTTCTAACAAAATTTTAATTGCCAGCAATGTAAAGCACAGTAATTTGACCAATACCTAGGTGTGTGTGCATTGACAAGGACGACAATACATTCTACGCTAGCCATCACAGTTTTTCACCCCCGTACCACGACATGCCTTATACCAAGTGAATAAACGACATGAATTACGACAATTACACAGTACGTCTACTACATTTAAGTTGCGGATTTAGAAAATTTAATTGTGGCGTTAATTAACATAATTATGATTTACTAATACGTGCAAACAATTGTTAACGAAGCTTATTATCATCAGTCTTTATAAAAGCCCGGGTCGTAGACACACTGTATACATTCATAATTAGGGTCGCTAGTGCTTGTGGTGCCCCTGGCGTCTATAGACAACAGTAAGCGCTTACTTATTAGTCGAGCCGTACGTCCGTTTGCTACCGTCGTGGTTTTAAAAAAATCATACACATAACTTTAAAAATATTATATTTAATATAAATACTTTTTTCTTTAATGTACTTAACAGCCTAAACATATCGCACTGCAAATGTAAAACAGATATAACTTGAAATTTGTCAGTACACCAATTTCCAGCTTCCGTCTATATGCTTAAGGTTTAAAATTGCACAGTGGCGTTTCTCATCTTATAACCCTTTTCCACTATGAGTGCGATATGTGTATTTATATATATTATTCGCCAATTTAGTTAATATTATTTATTTCATGAGGGTACAGGAGAATCTTACCTTTACCAGCTCCTACCAGAAGACCCGTGGCTCCGTTCAAGTTGTCCACCCATCCCGGCATCGGCTCCTTAAACGCTGCAGTTACTGAAAACAAGACATTTCATACTGTAATACCGTTCTTGTAAATTCTCTCACTGTGGCGGAACTTAGGTGAGGCCTAGGTATGTCCAGAAGTGGACATCATTGGGCTGATATGATAATCATAATACAGTGTGTATTGCATTGAACAAATAAATGTCTGCGATAAATTTTAAGATTCACAAATGGAGCCGGTAGATGGCGCTGCTGTCGGCTTAAAGAAAACGACATGAAAACGTCTGTCGAGTCCGCTCACCTTTTATTCATTCATAAATTATAACGATGTGTTTTATATAATATAAAGATAAAGATTCTTTATTTGCCAAAGATATGGTAGTACAAAGTTGTTAAAAAAAATTGTTTGTGGTGCGTACATATCTACCCGTAGAGGGCATGCAAATATAAATAATGTTTTTGCAATAGTACATTAAAACTATTAAATTTTTAACATCTTATTAGTATTATTACTTACAGAAAACTCTACAGAGGACTCTTCTATAAGGACTAATTCTAAATACTTATTTTCTATACCTAATAGTTTCTTAATTATTACATTTTAAATTATCATCAATAACATATATTTTTACGCTTATTTAATACTCTTTCTACAATATCGATGATAATTATCATTTTGAAGAAATTCATTTATATTATAAAAACATTTATCTATTAACCACGCTTTTAATTTGGGTTTGAATAAACGGAGAGGTAATTCGCGTAAAACTTGAGGGATTTTATTGTATACTTTAATGGACATAGCATGGCTGTTCTTATAGTGAAGTGCACTTCTGCAACTTTCAATCTTTAATTTAGTGGGGTCTCGTTTTAAAAATCTACTGTCGTCACTAATCTTAGGGAATAAATATGGGTTGTTTCTAACAAATAAAGCGATTTCGAAGATATACATACTTGTTAATGTTAATATATTATAGTTCTATTAGTCATAATCGTTGCCACTTAGACTGTGAATGATGTGTACACCTATAATTGGCATACATATCAGAACAGTACCTAGTTTTAATATTAGTTTTAAGAACAAAATATGTATCGCTGTTGGTGTGCCTTAATAAATAAAAAAAAAAAGATGTCTGTGTTGTTACAAAAAAAAATGTTACAAGTAGTGCGTAATACTTTGTACAATTACAAACTTCAGTTTCAACATGTTTAAATAAGGTTTTATCTACTCACCGATAGATGGCCGTGCAATCACAATGGGAAACTTGCCCTCGTATTGTGATACCAAGTCTTCTGTTAATGACTTTGTGTACGCGTATGTATTAGGTTGTGGGTCTATTAATCTGAAAAAGAAAATCATTTCAATACAAACGTCTCACTGCTGGGCACTGGTCTCCTCCAAAGAATGTAGAGGGAATTTTACCTACTATACCACGCTGGCCAGACGAGTGTATATGGAATGAATTGTCGTTAGTTAATTATCCTGTTTTCAACAACGCTTTATCAAAGCTGAAGAGTTTGTTTGTGTGGTTGAACGCTTGGATCTCAAAAACTACTGGTCCGATTAGGATTAGGTGTTGGATAGGCCCATTTATCGAGGAAGGTTATAGGCTACATAACATCACGCTACGGCCAATAGGAGTTGAGCAGAGGCTAAATAAAACGACGGGAGTGAAGTCTCGCGCGACTTATAGTATAACATATCCACAAATAGATGACGTAATTAGCCAATAGATGTCACTTTAATCAATTTAATTTTTAACTCACTTTGGCTGTAGATGCTTCAATAGATCATCATCCATCCATTCCACAGACTGCATCACATTGTGAGGTCTGTGTTTGGATGGGTAAAGCTTTTCCTCAAACAGTTCTAACTCACAGCGGCAGTAAGACGTTGATACGTGGACAAATATCTGGAAACAGAGATGTATTGAGTCTTTAAAAGAAGGTTAATTCACTATTAAAAAAAATGAAATTTTACGTAACCTCTGACAATAGCTAAGAAAATTGAAACTGCTGCACCGATTTCGATAAAACATATCTAGGAACCATCATGATTATTATCAGCTTTAAAAAAAACATTTGTTTAGGAGCTACGATGCTACACACAGAGACACACACATGTTCACACTTATAATACTTTTTTTTTTCTTATAAGACTATTCTTGTCTATTGGTGTTTTGGTAAGGGGTCTAAGTTATGCCTAGTTGCTATTCAAGATTGCTAAATAGGCTTTTAAAAACATAATCCTCCATTTCCGTAGTCGAGTAAAAAATGCACGTCGGTGCTATATAAGACATATAACTATTCACCTCTAGATTCTGAACACCTTCAGTCAGTTCCAGGACCATTTTAGTTCCTACAGTGTTCAACTTGATAGCGTCTCTTAGAAACATGTCGAATCTGTAACACAAATAAATCATTGGTACCCATTTAAAATAAACGAACGTTTAACTACGTACCAAAAATAAAGTAAAATTGATACCCAAAAAAATACATTTGAAAGCGAAAATTAATAAATGTACACCAAAATTACTAAATTAGATAATGGTGAAAACATTAAAAACAAACAGTCAAGTGCGAGTCAGACTCGCGCGCCTAGGGTTCCTTACTATCAGGTATTTTGGCAAGAAAATGTGAAACACAATGTTTACCAAACAAATTTAGCTTTTTTTGGTGATTACAAAAAAAAGTGTTCTGGAAGAAACATCGTTTTATTTTTCCCGTAATATTTACATAAACATATATACAAACTGGAATTATATCACATATTTCTAATTTGTTTTAAACAGTGGGGCGTAAAAATATAAAAAAATAGGTTTTAGAATGTGGAAACAAAGCCCTTTCATTTAATACCACGTGATGTAAAAACTGCATCGGAAAATTCGGTTTGGTATGACTAGATGTAATGTAACCCATAGGTCCTGTGGACATACCTGACACAAGCAGCACAGTGGAATATAATCTGTGCCTCCTCCTGGATCAACTTTCTGTCTGCCACAGACATTCCCAGGTTCTCCATTAAGATGTCTCCGGGGATCACGTGGAGTTTCTGGAAACGCTCCGGATGCTCTGCTTTGAGTTGATCGAACACCTGGAATTTTGATATTTTTGGTTTAGTAGTTTTGGAGTTCCTTCTGATTTTACGCAGACACAAAACATAGTGTCTCGTCTTTTTTGTCAGGGTATAGGCAGATATGTATCACACGCACGCCAGCTATGTTTCATCGCAGGTAATAGGGGCGAGCCTATTGTCATCGACCGGGAACATTTCCAAACTTCGGGATGATACTGAGAATTTCATGACAAAAAAGTCCAATACCGTTTTTGCCTGACTCAAGAGTCGAACCTGGGATCTCTTGCGAAGTCATACCCGCAACCGGCGAACCACAGACAGACAGATTTGGAAATCTAGATAAATCCTTCACTGTCAAGCGTCAAGACCTTTTTTTAGTAACCCACTTTTATAAATATTTTCACTATCCATCACTAGATGGCGCTACTTACCCTAAACGCAAGCAAATCATCCAACCGCTCTTTACTGCTGTGTCCTTTCTTTGGTCTCATAAGCAGAAACATCTTCTTTACATCAGGACAGCATCTCAGCAGCTTTTCAATCAAGACCTTGCCCATAAACCCCGTGGATCCAGTGATGAATAATGTTTTGTTAGCATAGTACTCCGCTATGCTAATAGGTGGCGCCATTCTCAATTTTTATCTGTAGACAAAAATATTTCATTTTAATTTATGGATATATGTTTAAACTTACGAAGTAAACGGTTTTAATTGAAATTAACAAATAAAAATACTAAAAAAGAACTTCAAGACACTATTTTATGAATTTACGACCTACTAATAAAGAGGTTGTAATCCTAATAGGTACGATTGTGCGCATGTGCAACATAAAATAACCTCTATCCCTTACAGAGCAGATACAGCAGTTAAAATACAATTAATTATCACGATTAAAATAATTCAACCTCGTGGTACCCGACATTTTGTTCACGTCCTTCAATTCGTCAGTTAAGTTGCATATAAACGATCACATTATATACTGCTAAGTAACTATTATAGGATTCTAGGTCGGATAGAAGACCAGCCAGCCCGTCTATACAACTGGAAGCCGCTTTGAGGATGTACTCATAATCTTACTAATATTTTAAGAGGGTTCAGAGGAATGGTAAGTGGTTTTCTATTTTTATAATTTAGCTGAGTTTTTTTATGAAATGTTTTCAATACATTGTTTAGGATTACGTGAACTTGTATTAAAAAGTAAGTAGGTATCCGTAATGTTTACAGTTATTTTAGTATGAAATAAACGCCCTGCAAGTTCTAATGTGTTTATTAAATATAAATAGAACTGTAAATGCAATGATTTCGTACCTTTTACACACCTTTCACCTAATTCTAAAAATTGTATTGAAAACATTTAAAAAAGAATATCTCCGATTAAATAATAAATTATATTAAATATTCTACCACATTTACACAGCGCCATCTAGTCCCAAATTAAGCAATTTTATTTGCTTGTGTTATGGGTACTAAACAACTGATATACTAGTTAAATACATTTTTTTTTGTAGATATATACATATTATAGATAAATTACACCCAGACACAGAACAAACCTTAATGCTCATCACACAAAGATTTGTCCTGGGTGGGGATCGAACTCACGACCTCCGGCTTAGCAGTCAGGGTCACCAACCACTAGACAAACAGGCCAGTCGCCTGTATGAACCCATGTTTAATGTCATACATCTAGTTGAGACGCCAGAATGGCTGAAACTAGATGTATAATTTTTGGCACTCAGATAGATAATAGGCTCAGTTCGGCTAATTTTAACTTGACTAAGGAAAAACAACAATGGTTTTGTATTCTATGTTTGTTCAATGATGACCAAGGGCTGTACGTGAATCAAATATATAGCACCTACTGTATCGTTCAGATGTGAATGATAAAAGTGACTTCTATTTTATTATGTCATTAAGTTATATTTAGATCTAGAAGTCGCGCACTTCACTCCCGTCGGTCTTTATTTGGCCACTGCTCAGCTCTCATCTGCTGTAGCGTGATATTATATAGCCTATAACCTTCCTCGATAAATGGGCTATCTGTCACTAAAATAATTTTTCAAATCGAGTCAGTAGTTCCTGAGACCCTGGCGTTCAAACAAACAAACAAACTCTTTAGCTTTACTAGTTATTAAGTTAAAGATTTTGCGGTCGGCGATTTCGGCGAATTCTAGGTATATGGGTAGGCCTTTAGTGTGGGACGCAACATGTGTCGACACCCTTGCACCATCACATGTTCCAAGCTCAGCGGGTTGTGTTGGCGCTGCTGCTGCAGCCGCAGATACCCTCAAACGGCGAAAATAGATATAGTGTTTCTTGCCAAGTTCTTCTCAGAGCTCAACCTTGTCAGTGAACTGGCCGTAGGCAAATTTACTGACACTTTTTCTGGCTTTGTATGACGTTCATAAGTATCATGTATGTGATCCAAATGAAATAAAAAGATTTGACTTTGACTTTGAAATACCATAATTTAATTGGTTATTAAATTTTTGAGCCGTTTGGGGTCGAGACTTTAGGTACGTGGGGTCCGAGTGCTAGGTCTTTGTTTAAAGACCTGGCAAAAAGACGTGATCAGAGGGCTGGTGTGTTTCTCGCTCAGAGAATTAGCATTGCCATTCACCGTGGCAATGCCGCCAGCCTTTTGGGTACGTTTCCGGTTGACAGTGATGCTGACGAATATTACGATGCCTAAACAAGTTTTCTTTGGGTTATTTGTTTTTTTTTATTGTTTAAGTTTTCGTTTAGTTTCTTTTTTTTGTTTGTATTTAATTGTATATATAGTTTTAATATGTAAGTAGATGTTTAATTTAATTATTTTCATTATTTTTGTATAGGTATGTTAGTAAATAAGTATTTGATTCTTTATTCTTATTAAAATTGAATGAATCGTAATTAAATCTTAATAGCAGTTTTCAATATTTTTGCACCAAGCCTAACTCGAACATTTAACATTAACTTCAATGACATAATCAAGTAGATAATATCAAGAAGGTTCTAAGTAGTGATACCTAGGTACGAGTATAATGTCACGTCATTCTGTTTAATAGTTTTATTCCCATGAAGATTACTCATTACCTTTATTATTTGAGAAACCGTTTATTTCCATTAGACTATAAACACTTATAATGGCTTTGTTTATTTTTATACTATGTCATAAATGATACATCGCTAAAGTGCTTATTACACTATTCAATTTATTGAAAAACTACATCGGAAACAATTTAAGAAGAAGTGCCTCAAAAGGAAATATCGGAAATTATAAGATCACTCCGTTGTCCGTCTGTCTGTCTGTCTGTCTGTACGTCTGTCAAGATCAAGACCAATTTCTACAACAGCGAGCGATTTTGTACCGCCCGCAACAAAACACCTGATTTTTATTTTATAATAATAAGCTTCCACCAGCTGCTTCGCCCGCGTGGTATGTATTTTATACCTATAAACCTTCCTCTTGAATCAGTCTATCTATTAAAAAAACCGCATCAAAATCAGTTGCGTAGTTTTAAAGATTTAAGCATACATAGGGATATAGGGACAGAGAAAGCGACTTTGTTTTATACTAAGTAGTGATTATAGAAGTATAGATTTGACAACAATATCAATACGCAGACCATGCACCGGTAAGTACAGCGTAGGAAGTTCACCCACAAGGTGGACAGATAAAATCAATATTCTTTTGTGTTGTTAAAATACATATCTTGCCTGTTTGACTCAGTCAAAGCCAAAAGTATTCGTTCATTAATGTTATAATAACTATAACGCATACCTAACGATTACAATAATTATGAACACGGACTTTGATAATGACCGTTCAGATGAAAACTTTCAGATCTGAAGGTTAACACGCATGTTTTGGTGCGCATTTCGTCATATTGTCGTAACATGGCCGCCGGCTAGCTGGTCGTGTTTGGAGATTATATTATGATTATGAAGGTTTTGAACTTCAATTCAATATCTGATAAGAAGCTTATAACAGAATATATAGACTGTCACCGTGGCGCAGTGGTTAAGGTGGTCGCCTCGCCACTACATCGCCGTGCTGGGTGACGTGGTTTCGATTCCCACACGAGACAAATATTTGTGTGATTCATAGATATTTGTTTCTAGTCTGGGTGTACTTTGTGTCCGTTAGTTTCATGTTTGTATAGCTCCCCGCGACACAGGGCTTGTTCCCTAGTGCGGGCGTTGTCTTTAAAAAAAAAAAAAAAATATTCTGTGCATAAAAGTATTTTATACAACTGTCATATAAAAAGGGGTTTTAAAATACGAGAGTCTGTGTTGACTCGAGTGTTCTAATACCTAAGTTATATGCAGTTCCATACACTACTTTATCTTCACTCATAGGAAAAATTTAAATTAAACAAAGCAGGTAGGTTACAAGGAAGTAATTTATTTGTACGCATGCGTGCGCCATTTTTTTCACAGTTCGAACTGCGCATGTGTGCGCCTATTTTTCATATTCAGCCTAAAACCATAGTTTAAAGAATTAAAAACAAAAAATAGCGGTACTATAATGAGTTTAATTTCTAATTTTATGTACCTATATGCGTTTATAAAGTGCGTCTGTATAGAACAGTCTTTGAAAGCGTAAATCGAATTTTTCGATGTAGTTAAAATAATTTTAACCTGTGATAACACAAAGGTATAAATTCCTGTATCTTTCTCTCTTTTAAAAGACAACAGCCGCAATGAGCACAGCCCTCATAATAAATGGACAAAAAGTACACTCGAAACATATTTATATGAATCACACAAATATATATTTGTCTCTGTGGGAATCGAACTCACTTGGTTGATTTTAGTGGCGAGGTGACCACTTTAACCATTGTTTTCCTGATCTAGTATTTTGGTATTTCTCGATGCTAGAGCCATTGATCGAATTTATGAACTGTCAGCAACACTACAGTCAACATCTTGGAAAAACGTAGATTGTTATAAAAACTTACTCAGTCATCTCAATTTCAAATTAGCTCTCTGAGTACTCCAGCTGGTCACTCAATGAATATTTCTCAGTGATGTAATTTATGTAAGCGCATTAACTGGTAGGTGTTTAATAGTGTATAAATTATACATAATATCTAACGAGTTATATACCTATAGTTAGATGTAATATATACATATTTGTAACATCCGAAGTTACGTTATTCATATTATAGTAACTTATACAGTCAACCATGACCAAATAGGTGACGTTCTAAAGAAGGGACAGATCAGGAGTACCCTCAACCGGCAAGAATGCATGAAAAGACTGATGAATGTTGAAGAAGCCAAAGATGTATGTCAGAATCGTAGCAAGTGGAAGGAAATGGTCTCTGCCTACCCCTCTGTTGGGAAAGAGGCGTGATCTATATGTATGTATGTATACAGTCAATTGCCATAGTGCATTTTGAAAAGTGTTCTTTATATTTCTATCTATAAAAGATTTGTATTTTTATATGTATATAACGAGTAAACTTAAAAACTACTGAACCGATTTCAAAAATTCTTTCGCCGTTAGAAAGCTACATTATCACTGAGTAACATAGGCTATATAACATCACGCTACGGCCAATAGGAGCTGAGCAGTGGCTAATAAAGAAAAACGGGAGCGAAGCCCGCGTGACTTCTAGTTTTAATATAAATGATATAAAAATTCAAATCCACAACGAGACTTGAATCTGCGACCCTGACATTCCGAGTCCAGTGCTCTTCCAATTGAGGCGAGAGATGGTACAAATATAGTTGATTCCACATATTTGGCCGTCTTGTCTGCTTAGTTACTTCCAGTCGCCTTTTCAGACACCCACGGGTAGAAATGAGATAGTTACATTATGTTTTTCGTCACTACTCAATACTCAATCGTTTATTGCTTCCACAATGTATAAGTAACAGATGGTAAATAATCTTATAATTATGTAACAGTCATGGACACTGTCGGGCACAGCGTAGAAGTATAGTTGAACAGAGGAAGAGAGGAAGATGACTTCTATTCGTTTATTATAATAAAAAGTTTTTCAATTAATGCTATTTGTAAGAATTATTAAGTATTTTTTTTTTTTTACCACATTCACACAGCGCCATCTAGTCCCAAAGTAAGCAATTATATTTGCTTGTGTTATGGGTACTAAACAACTGATATACTACTTAAATACATTTTTTTTTGTAAATACATACATATTATAGATAAATTACAACCAGAGACAGAACAAACCTTTATGCTCATCACACAAAGATTTGTCCTGGGTGGGGATTGAACCCACGACCTCCGGTTTAGCAGTCAGGGTCACTAACCACTAGACCAACAGGCCAGTCATTATTATTACAAGTATTATTAAGTATGCCACATTTAAATTTCAAAATGTCAGGTTTTAAAGCGAAAAGATTTTCAAATTAATATTAGAATGTCAAGATCTATAGAAATGTGGATTATAGAAATATTATAAGAGGATTTGTCAATTTAATATTTTTGAATTTTTAAAATCATCTGAAATCACTACACAGACAGACAGCGATAATCATCATCATCATCATTTCAGCCTATTGCAGTCCACTGCTGGACGTAGGCCTCTCCTAACACGCGCCATAACACTCTAATAATAACAGCGATAATACTTGATACAAAATCGACTAAATTGAATGTCGAAGTTCCGACTAGAGCCTCTGAAAGTGTAAAGTTCTAAACAGTTGGTAATTGTACGAACGTACCCGGTCGAATATTAGAAATTACATTGGTAACTTCAGAAATTGTCTCGTGGTAGGCCAGTGAACTATTGACCTTTTTAGTCTTTTGAATATAAAAAAAAAAATTCAAAACCACTATTTAGTAATCTTGATATTGATTAATCAATACGTCAGTGAATGAAGCCATTTATCTATCGTTGAATTACTAATACCTGGCTGCGGTTAACCATAAGGTCATATTATTATACTCGTATCTGGTATTTTTTATGACAGAGAGTGTATTATAAGCTAAAGATATTTGGTAACAGTTTTTTTTAAATTTTCGATAGTGATTATGGTCGAATTTCAGCTCTGGGTGAATATATACCAGGACAAATCTTTGTGTGATGAGCATAAAGGTTTGTTCTGTGTCTGGGTGTAATTTATCTATAATATGTATGTATTTACAAAAAAAAATGTATTTAAGTATTATATCAGTAGTTTAGTACCCATAACACAAGCAAATATAATTGCTTACTTTGGGACTAAATGGCGCTGTGTGAATGTGGTAGGATATTATTATTATTATTATATACCAGCATGGACAATTAACAAGGAATAGTGACAAATTAATATATGAGGTGAATGTGAAAGGAAACGTTGAAAGGGGAAGACCTAGAAGAACGTACCATGACCAAATAGGAGACGTTCTAAAGAAGGGACAGATCAGGAGTACCCTCAACCGGCGAGAATGTAGGAAAAGACTGATGAATGTTGAAAAAGCCAAAGATGTATGTCAGAATCGTAGCAAGTGGAAGGAAATAGTTTCTGCCTACCCCTCTGTTGGGAAAGAGGCGTGATCTATATGTATGTATGTATATGGACAATTAGGTTTCGGGTGTGGAGAGGGGGTTATACCCCCAAACCCCTCCCCCTGCCTACGCCCATGGAAGATAATGGCGAAACCACTATTTAAAAAAATATGCCATTTTGGAAGATTTTGAGATAAGCCACGGCAACACGGCTTGTTACGTAATGCAGTTTTTAAAAACAAATGTATTGAACTTAGAATCATCAACAGCCATTACAACTACAGAGCCACCAAGATGCTGTATATAACAAAAACTTGCACAAGAGCGTCACAATGATCCCACGGCATCATATGTTATATGTGAATCAGTTCATGAATGAAAAACGGATAGTTCACATCAACTATACATGTAATTAAATAATAATGACTTGATAAAATTGATTATGAGAGGTTTCCTAGATTTCACTTTTTATACGTGCTGTGATCTGGCAACACAGATCAACATCGTACGTATGAAAATGTCTTTAAACACATTTTTTAAAAAGACCTGATGTATAAAAATGTCTGATATAATCAATATTATGTCAGCTTTGAAAAAACGCATCAAAATTAGCACATTCGTTTAAGAGCTACGATGACACAGATAGACACATAGACACGTCAAACTTATAAACGCCATCTTTTTGCGTCGGGAATTAAAAAAAAGAATATATATTACGCCTTTTTCCGGAGTTTCATTCATTCATTTCCAAATTACAAGCTGATAGGTACTGAAAATTTCAAGTCGGAAAATCTTAGTACCGTTTTTACCCTAACTAGGAATCAATCTCAATATGGCAGCAATACATTTCATACGACTATTAAACAATACGGATTTTGACATCAGATGCCCAAGACTTTCATCATCATCATCATTTCAACCCATAAAAGTCCCCTGGGCATGGGTCTCCTCTAAAGAATGTGAAGAGAATTTAGCCTACTATACTATACCACGCTGGCTAGACGGGTTGGTATAGGGTTTGTTTTGAATTTCCCTTTTCTCGGAGTGCTCTTGTCTGCTGCTGTCTGCTGTCTGAATTAAATTCTTCGTAATTTAATTCACCGTGGAGAGAAGTAGGGGGTAACGCTCATACAAACTGAACCTGCACCGCGTTAGTCTGGGAAAGACTCTAACCTTACAGAAGACCACAGCCATAATGAAATGCCGACTGGCCTGTTGGTCTAGTGGTTAGTGACCCTGACTGCTAAGCCGGAGGTCGTGGGTTCGATCCCCACCCAGGACAAATCTTTGTGTGATGAGCATAAAGGTTTGTTCTGTGTCTGGGTGTAATTTATCTATAATATGTATGTATTTACAAAACCAAAATGTATTTAAGAAGTATCTCAGTTGTTTAGTACCCATAACACAAGCAAATATAATTGCTTACTTTGGGACTAGATGGCGCTGTGTGAATGTGGTAGAATATTATTATTATAATGATATTGTGTTGTGTTCCTGAAATGAAATGAAATCTCGTTTATTCATCCAGGTTACAAGGTAACACTTATGAAAGTCACAAGAATGTAACAGGTTATCCAAAAAGTAGTGTCAGCAAATTTGCCTACGACCTGCTGTGGGTAGTGGGGCATAGAAGCTCGTTGGCGAAGGAAGGGGTTTGAAATGTCAGCAACGTGTATGATGCCCCTGCTATAGGATACGGTAACCATCAGACGGACTATAAGTCATTGACAAGTAGACGATGTCCGGAGACAGAACGTGTATTATTTAAAATTGCGCATGCGCATTATATGCATGGTCATGTCCCATTAATATTGAGAAACTTGCCATTTATTTGAACTATTACAAAATGTACGCTTTGTGTTTAATGGTGTGTAGTTAAAATTCACAGTTCACATCTCGTCGTGCATTTCGATTTTAGTGTTTAGCGAGTTTAGATTCAGGTTTTATTGTGAATGTTTGTGTTTCTTGATGTTGCAACGTTTTTTCTAAAAGCCCGGCAGGAGTCCAATATTTTTTTTAGCTTATACATACACAAACACACATAGCATCACGCCTTTTTCCCCGAAAGGGTAGGCAGAGGTGTTGCACAGCCACATTTCGCCAGCTATGTTTGGTCCCATGAAATAGAGGGCGAGCCTATTGTCATCAACATTTGTTTACCAAACTCCGGGAAAATCTTAATGGAATTTCATGATAGAAAAACCCAATACCATTTTCACCCGACCCGGGAATTGAATCCGGGACCTCTTTCACAGCATTCGTATACACTTCCCGCTGCGCCACCGAGGCAGTTTCATCTTATATTTTAGGCAGAGTTTTAGCTTATATTGCAAAACATTTTGTGAATACATTATTCACAAAATGTTTTTACCGTTTTCAAATACATTGTTGGTACCAAGTGATGATCCCACAAACTTATTTTTTTTTCTCAAATCCAAATTTTATTAAATTTGTAGTATGGTGTTTTGGTTCTGTACCTTTCTGTGATATTTCAAACTGTAACCAATTGAAATTGTAACAACTTTGGCGATTAATAAGAGTGTCCTGAGTTTCTTGCCAAGTTTTTCTCAGAGCTCAACTTTGTCAGTGAACTAGCTGTATTCAAATTTGCTGACACCTTTTTTTTAGCTTTGTATGAGTTTTTATAGAGAAGACCTAGCCCAGCAGTGGGTCATTAATGGGTTGCTGATGAATGATGATTAAGTATGACAGAAATTTAAACATCTATTCTAAAATTTTTATCTGCGTGAAATATTTTTACAAAACAGGCAAAGATAATTATTTATCCGCACTTAAAATATAAATGGCAGGGCCCATAATTGACGATCAAACCCTTTGGGAATTCCGCACATAACGTGTAAATGTCTTAGGAAATACCCCTACTGAGGTGTCAAAGATAATAATGATCATAAACAATTAATAAACTATATAATAACAACTACGTTTTACGGTTCCGTAAATATGGCAAAACAAAATGCGGACTAAGCATCAAACCAGGTTTAAAATTACAACTTTGACACTAGAGCAATGGCTTATGTTAATTTAAACCTGGTTTAATACTTAGTCCATATTTTGTAATAGGGAGAAGTGACAGATCAGAAGTACCCTAAATCGGCGAGAATGCATGAAAAAACTGATGAATGTTGAAGAAGCCAAAGTTTTATGTCAGAATCGTAGCAAGTGGAAGGGAATAGTCTCTGCTTGTTGGGCAAGAGGTGTGATATATGTATTTAATGTCTTTAAAGACTCATTTCGTTTTCTATCTATATTTTTGTTTGTAACTCTAAACCTGGATACTTCCCATTGACCTACATAATTACGAAGACGCTATGACTGTCACTGTGGCGAAGGCGTAGGTTTGAGTTCCAAATGAGACAAATGTTTGTGTAATTCATAGGTATTTGGGTCCGATATGATGACATAGATATTATTTGATATTATTGACTGGCCTGTTGGTCTAGTGGTTAGTAACCCTGACTGCTAAGCCGGAGGTCGTGGGTTCGATCCCCACCCAGGACATTGAGTGATGAGCATAAAGGTTTGTTCAGTGTCTGGTTGTAATTTATCTATAATTGTATGTATTTACAAAAATAAAATGTATTTAAGTAGTATATCAATTGTTTAGTACCCATAACACAAGCAAATATAATTGCTTACTTTGGGACTAGATGGCGCTGTGTGAACGTGGAAGAATATTATTATTATCATAGATATTTGTCTCCGATATGATGATATAAGTTTGTTTAGAGTACACATGTTAGACGACGGAACCAGCATGTACGCGAGTTCAGCTCGGACTTGGTGGTTTTTTCAATTTAATTACCTATCTATTTATAACTGTATTGATAAATTATTCAATATATATTATCGCTATATTTTATATGACGTGTGGTTAGAAAATTTCCACGTTTTAATATAGAGTAAATACTGGTGTGGCGTATTAGTATTTTTTTATTGTTTATCACAAATCCATGCGATAAAAATAAACACATTGGAAAAATTCACAATAAGTTGTGTAAAGGGCTTATTACACTACAGGTGATTCAGTCCCTTTAAGGCACCTCCTGGACACTGAAAAATTTGACTCAAAAACAAAATTCATTGTTTCATGGTAAAAAGTGTCTATGTTCAGAGACAATACAATACTATATAATAACAAAAAAAAATACAATAGGGCAAGTAAAATATATGGAGATGGCCTATCGGCACATCCAACAGAAAAGGAACTAATATTATATTAACAAGTAAATATAATTAAAAAAAATTAATAACCCGTCTGCAAAAAACTGCTAGACGAATCTAACGATACCCTAATTGTCAAAATCCATCCAGCCGTTTGGAAGATTCGTAGGAATAAAGAAATTTACAAACATACAAGATACGCGCGAAAAACAATATTATACCCGTCCTGACAGTCGGGTAATAAACAATATTTACTTTTAATTTTCGCGTTTCGTGACATCTACTATTTGAAATTCTAAAACGGAAATTCATGATTCCAAACAGACAAGCCCCCTCTAGACAAGTGACAATGGCTTCAATCTATCTATTCTAAACGACATGTCACTCCATACACACTGTTTTTGCTTGGTTGTCTCGGGTACAACTCACTCGAAGTAAGAAGAGCGCATGATCAATTGATCATTGCTTGCAAGGTTCTCCGAGGTAGTATCGATGCACCTGATGTGCATAATGAGCTGTGTCGATTCTACATGCCAGATAATTACCTCCGAAATAGGAAGCACGATCTGTTTGCTGTTCCTCCCAGTCGCACAGTAGCGCGTGCTCAGTCACCCATACCTCGCACACTTAGTGCACTCAACAGGCTCCTGGATTCTAACCCAGAGTTTGACTTGTTTGTGGACGGATGGTCGAAGATATTATCTGTATGTCTGTCGTATTGCGAGATTGAAGTATGAATGTGGTGCCCTTGAATTTTGCTATTTTATTGTTTTTATTTTTGTTGTGTGTAATTTGTGTTTTAAGTTTCTTTTTTTTTTTTTTTTTATTCTTTGCAATATCTTTAATTATTGTAATTGGTACCTTATACCGTTGTAATTAAAGTAAATAAAATAAATAAATAATAAATAAAAATACCTACATTTGAACATATCTCTGACATAAGCTATCGTCATGTCACGTGATAATTTGACATGTCGATAGAATAGATACATCGAATAGATTGCCACTTGTCTAGCCCCCAAGAGCACAGTGCGAGAAAAGGAAAATTCGAAACAAAACCCTATATCAACCCGTCTAGCCAGCGTGGTATACTCGTAGTAGGCTGAATTCCCACATTCTTTGGAGGTGACCCGTGCCCAGCTGTGGGACGTTTCATCATTTCAACCCATAAATATCCCACTACTGGGCATGGGACGTTTATGACTTGTAATAATGATGATGATGTTTAAGGTATTTACATACCTACGATATTTTGCTTGACGTTTGGGCCAGGTCACACCGGCCGTGGTCACAAGCTGTAAAACATATGCGAGAATTCCCGTTTTAAAATTTCTATTAATAAATTACAATTTGATAAATTATGTTAAATATATATCAAAAGATATAATTATCTAGTGTCAACAACCTATCTTCTTAACTTGTTTTTTGCATTGGAAGGCAAATAAGTCAATGACTTGCCAAATAAGGAAATTATGTAGGGTAGTGAGCAGTGAGGTAGAAACTTTGGCATGCGTGCCATTGATGGCACACAGTTTAACATTCGAGGCACTTAGAGAAAAGGAAAATTTAAAACAAACTCTACACTCGTCTGCCCAGAGTGGTATAGTAGGCTAAATTCTCTCCACAATGTATGGACGAGACTTATGCCCAACTGTGGGACGTTTAGGGGATATAATGATTTATTTATTCAAGACATCTCCAGCCATCTCTTATCAGTTGTGTGAGCTTGCTACTGGCAGTGTTTACCTCATTGAAACTCACAAAATTGAAACCCTTAGCTCTCATGGTGCAGACATTTTGATATATTCTGCCTTGCTAAGAAGAAAAGCCGCAGTTGCATTAAATAAGCAATGGGAAAAACGCTTGTAACGTTACTACATTTAGATACAATTTCCCATTTGCTTGACATTGAGTTATGCCGTTCTTTTTTGGTAGGGCTATTATCTATTACATTTTGTGGTAGATATTTAGCCTTAGGGAGATAGAACTTAGGGACTTTAGGCCTTATAGACTATAGGCGCCGTAACACTATAGAAACCTGTGGGTTCTCCTAACTATTTTATATATTATACAGGCTGTATACGAAAGAAATGACAAGGCCGCCAGTGTAAACCCTTATAAACATATTCTAATATAAATTATTTCAAAAAAAAAAGAAAAAAAAAAAAACTACACATTTAATGTCGAAAAATTTAAGAATATAAAACTACACATTATTTAAAGTCGAAAAATTTAAGAATATAAAACTACACATTATTTAAAGTCGAAAAATTTAAGAATATAAAACTACACATTATTTTTCTATCATGACGTTTTCGACATGACGACGACAACGACGAGATATTTAAATGAATGACGTAATGACAACATACATTGACTGGCCTGTTGGTCTAGTGGTTAGTGACCCTGACTGCTAAGCCGGAGGTCGTGGGTTCGATCCCCACCCAGGACAAATCTTTGTGTGATGAGCATAAAGGTTTGTGTCTGGGTGTAATTTATCTATAATATGTATGTATTTACAAAAAAAAAAGTATTTAAGTAGTATATCAGTTGTTTAGTACCCATAACACAAGCAAATATAATTGCTTACTTTGGGACTAGATGGCGTTGTGTGAATGTGGTAGAATATTATATTATTATATTATATAAAAGGTACAGTTAGTGTACAGTTGTTCCGTTTGATGCGGGCGGCACAATATCGCTCGCTGTGGCGGAAATTAGATGATGCCTATGTTCAACAGTGGACATCTTTGGGCTGATATGATGATGATGATGAGCCAAACTGTTAACCAAAGAGTAAACAGCGTCACACCTTTTTCCCCTAAGGCTAGCAAGGCAGTAGGTATGTATTATAATAATAATAATAATAATAATATTCTACCACATTTACACAGCGCCATCTAGTCCCAAATTAAGCAATTATATTTGCTTGTGTTATGGGTACTAAACAACTGATATACTACTTAAATACATTTTTTTTTGTAAATACATACATATTATAGATAAATTACACCCAGACACAGAACAAACCTTTATGCTCATCACACAAAGATTTGTCCTGGGTGGGGATCGAACCCACGACCTCCGGTTTAGCAGTCAGGGTCACTAACGACTAGACCAACAGGCCAGTCAAAATTATTTGTATATTAATATAGGTATAACGTTCGCTCATCGCTGACGTAGAGTATTCGACGTTTTTGGTAAACAACCTTTAATTTGGAAAGTCCCCAACAGTATATGTAACTGGTTTTGGTGAATTTTATTGCAAGGGCTGGATTTCCCTTTGACGTGAATAAAACAAGTTAAAAAAACATAAATTATTATATATAACTGCCTCGGTGGCACAGCGAGAAGTGTATACGACTGCTGTGCAAGAGGTCCCGGGTTCAATTCCCGGGTCGGGTAAAAATGGTATTGGGTTTTTCTATCAGGAAATTCCAGTATTTAAATTTTCCCGAAGTTTGGTAAACAAATGTTCCCAGTTGATGACAATAGGCTCGCTTATTTCATGGGACCAAAAATAGCTGGCGAAATGTGGGTGTGATACACCTCTGCCTACCCCTTCGGGGAAAAAAGTGTCATGCTATGTTATGTTATGTTATGTTATTATTATATTAGCACCCGTTAAAGAGTAAGTTTCCAGGGCCACCAGACTTTACTTCTTTTCTAAAAAGTGAAAAATGTGGGATATATTAGAATATAAAGATCGAATACGAACTTTGAACGTATGCATTTTTTTTTTCATTTTTTATTAAGTATTTAATCGGAATTATATTTAAAAAATATGTTCAATACACTTTTTAGAATTAGTTGAAAAGTTTAAGTTTAGAAATCATTGCGTTTACAGTTCTATTTATATGTAAATAACACACTGGACACGCGGTCCGAGTTCGATCCCGACCGGCAGTACCAATGTGGATTTCACTTTGTGGCATTTATATATACTAGTCAAGTGACTTACCATGTGCTAACGGTGAAGGAAAACATCGTGAGGAAACCCACATACCCTAGAAGAAATTCTATGAGTATGTCTGATCCACCAACCCACACTAGGCCAGCGTGTGTGGATTATGGCCTAAACCCTCTCAGCTCTCTAGTTAGAGGAGAGGAGACCCGAGCCCAGCAGTGGGACTTAATGGGTTGCTGATGAATGATGATGATGATGAACACATTGGAACTTGCAAGGCGTTATTTCCATAGTAAAATAACTGTAAGCATTACGGATGCTTACTTTTTAATACACGTTCACGTAATTCTAAAAAGTGTATTAATGAAAATGTTTTTTAAATAAAGTTTCGATGAAATAATAATAATTGAAAACCACGTAATATGACACTATATTGCGACGTTGTCGTTCATGAATATAAACGCTCTTAAAAATAACATTTTTAGCAAAGGGCGACGTTGTCAGCTCGCTCAGTGTAAATGTAGTGTAGTGTCAGACTGGCCTGTTGGTCTAGTGGTTAGTGACCCTGACTGCTAAGCCGGAGGTTCGTGGGTTCGATCCCCACCCAGGACAAATCTTTGTGTGATGAGCATAAAGGTTTGTTCTGTGTCTGGATGTAATGTATCTATAATATGTATGTATTTACAAAAAAAAAAAAATTAAGTAGTATATCAGTTGTTTAGTACCCATAACACAAGCAAGTATAATTGCTTACTTTGGGACTAGATAGCGCTGTGTGAATGTGGTAGAATATATTATTTATATTATTAAATGTCCTTTATGGTAATATTTCCTAATCATAATTAGGTACTTACTTAAAAAGCAACGGTTGTTTGAATATGTCAATTAATAACATTAATTGGACATTGAGGTCAATGATTGATATCAGAGAACCTTTATGTTAAAGGGTTAGCACACCGACTGTCTGCAAGACGGATTTTTTATATTAACCAACGTAATTTCACTCGTATCTTTTGCTAATATTAATTACCTATACTTAATATTGTAACGGTTGCACCCGTTGCAGGCTACGTCCTGCACGGGTGCACCTCTTTTGACCAACTTTTGGATCTCTTTTGATTTCTTTTTAATTTACTTTTAATAATTTAAAATTCAAAATCCTAAATTAATTCAAATTCGAACCGAGTCTTCGTCGGACCACCCGTCGAAGACTAAAGGCTCACTATTATTCCGATTTCTTGTACAGTGCACGCACTTCTTGACATTTAAAATTAATACTATCAGTACGTATTTATCAGTTGTGTTTTATTGTGAGAGCCCCATGCCCTTCCCCATATATTTAGCCGGATCCTACTACCATATTTTTGCCTAGCGCCCACTGGAGGGGACGGTGGAGACGCTAGAATTTTATATAGAAGAGTTGAAAAAAAGGAGTGAATAGGTTTCTTATCAGTCGGCAACGCGCTCGTGATGCCCCTGGTGTTGCAGGCGCCCATAGGCTACGGTAACCGCTTACCATCAGGCGAACCGTACGTCTGTTTGCCACAGTCGTGGTATAAAAAAAAAAAAGAAGAAAGATTTTTATTTTTACCCGACTGCCAAAAAAGGAGGGTAAGTTTTTTTGTATGTAACGATTAAATTTAAAAACTGACTGATTTCAAAAATTCTTTTGCTGTTAGATAGCTACATTATCACTGAATAACATAGCCTATATAACACCACGCTACGTCCAATAGGAGCTGAGCAGTGGCCAAATAAAGAACGCCGGAGTCACGCGGAACTTCACTCCCGTAAACTTCCTTACTAAATGAGCTATCAAACACTAAAAGAATTTTGAAATCGGTTCAGTAGTTCCCGAGATTACCTTACAACATTACGAACTCACAAACTTTAATTCTTTATAATGTTAGTATAGATTAAACCTACAATAACTGACTAAGTAACATTAATGTTAAATGCTTTAGTAGTGCAGTGGCAATATCTATGGCTGCTGCAAGAGGTCCCGGAATCGATTTCAGGATATGCATCATCATCAGCAATTAATTAAATCCCACTGCTGGGCTCGGGTCTCCTTCAGGATATTAGTTTTGGGTATTTGTACAGACCCACCTCACTCGGCACGTCTTAGGTACGATTCAGACCAACCGGCTCGCATCGGCCCGCGCCGGGCGGCATTTTACAATGCGTTAAAGAACATTGAAATGTATCAACAGTAATTACAGTTCATATTTGCATGCAACTTACGCATAGTTACCTCCGTCGGCATCCCGCGACGCGTCGCGACGGCCGACGGGCTCCGACCGTAAGTTGCATGCAAATATGAACTGTAATTACTGTTGATACATTTCAATGTTCTTTAACGCATTGTAAAATGCCGCCCGGCGCGGGCCGATGCGAGCCGGTTGGTCTGAATCGTACCTTAAACAGTACGCCACAGTGACAGTCACTAGGATAATGTATTTGGGATTTCCCTGTCACTAAAATAAAATAAATACGACAGTTAGCGAAACATTTGACGTCATTCTAAAACTCGTTCAAGTTATTTTTATCCCGACTCAATACCAGTTGTCGTTTGTTATTCTAAAAAAGAGACAGTCGGCCATGTTTATTTTTTTCCTGAATTCATTGACCTCTCCATGCAGTTCAGTTCAAGAGAATTTTGCTATTCCTAAAAGTTGGGTCTGACTGGATGCGGAGTGCGTGTTATGAGAGTTTTACGTCCAGCAGTGGACTGCAATAGGCTGAAATGAGGATGATGATGATGAAAAGGTGCAATGGAAGGGTTATTATACCGGGACAGCTTTTGAATTAATAACTCTTATAATAATAATATTCTACAACATTCACACAGCGCCATCTAGTCCCAAATTAAGCAATTATATTTGCTTGTGTAATGGGTACTGAACAACTGATATACTTACTACTTAAATATTTTTTTGTAAATACATACATATTATAGATAAATTACACACAGACACAGAACAAACCTTCATGCTCATCACACAAAGATTTGTCCTCGGTGGGGATCGAACCCACGACTTCCAGCGTAGCAGTCAGGGTCACTAACCACTAGACCAACAAGCCAGTCAGTTATGAGTTAAATTAAAGTTTTTCCAACCCATTGCGTTATATTGAGGGAACATCACGCCACGGCCAACAGAAGCTGAGCAGTGGCCAAATATAGAACGACGAGAGCGAAGCGCCGCGTGACTTCTCGTTAAGATTAATATACTATTTAATTATATGTTCGTAGACAAGTTTTTGATCAAAATCAAATCAAAATCAAAATCAGTTTTATTGTGAATCACAGGTACATAGGATGTTACTATGGTTTATATTAGTATAGTTTCAGCCATGACCCGCCATTAGGGCATACAATATTTGTCAGTTTGTTGAAAATTTGTTAATATAATAATATAGGGTCACACTTTTTTCGTCCGTGTAGTGACGGATTAAGAATACATGATGTCACTACCCCATCTCAACCCGTGACTAATACAGACAAGAGCACTGTGAGAAAAGGAAAATTCGAAACAAACCCTATACCAACCCGTCTGGCCAGCGTGGTATAGTAGGCTAATTGCCTCCACATTCTTTGGAGGAGATCCGTGCCCAGTAGAGGGACGTGGGACGTGGGACGTTTCTGGATTGACATGATGATGATGAACACCTTTTTCTCCATAGGGAAAGGCAGAGGTACCCAACAACATTTCGTCAGAAAAGAAAGAAAAATACCTTAGCGTTGAAGTTGTTTTTTCACAAAAATAAAATTGATTATGGTATATATCTGCCAATCCTTTCGAGATATAAAAGCATGATGTTTCAATCAATCAAATCATTTATTCAAATTTTAAAGAGATACAAATATAATTATTATAGAACTTTTTGTATTTTTAACTTAAAACTTAAACATTTAGTTTAATAAACTATTACAAAATAATTCAAACTCCAATCAGTACGGAAATTAGGCGTTGTGTACACACTCGAATATTCGCTGCAGTTTTAATGGAGGTCAAGGTGATTGATTGATTTTATTGTTATTGATGAACGTTGAGTACAAAACAGAGGCGTAAGCAATATGGATGTGTTATTAGCGTTTATTTTTACCCGACTGCCCAAAAGGAGGGTAATATTTATTGAATAATATTTTTACCACATTCACACAGCACCACCTAGTCCCAAATTTAGCAATTATATTGGCTTGTGTTATGGGTACTAAACAACCGATATTAAACTACTGAAATACTTTTTTTTTTGTAAATACATACATATATAGATACATATATAGATAAATTACCCTGACACAGAACAAACAATCATGCTCATCACACAAAGATTTGTCCTGGGTGGAAATCGAATCCACGACCTCCGGCTTAGCAGTCAGGGTCACTAACCACTAGACCAACAGGCCAGTCTATTATATAATCTAGAAGTCACGCAGGGCTTCGCTCCCAGCGTTCTTTATTAAAATTTGGTTACTGCTCAGCTCCGATAAGCCGTAGCGTGGTGTTATATAGTCTATGTTACTCAGTGATAATGTAGCTTTTTGACGGCAAAAGAATTTTCGGTTTTTTATAATATTAGAGTAAGTACAGTAGGTACTTACTCTAATATTATAAAACTGGCCTGTTGGTCTAGTGGTTAGTAACCCTGACTGCTAAACCGCAGGTCGTGGGTTCGAACCCCAACCCGGACAAATCTTTGTGTGATGAGCATAAAGGTTTGTTCTGTGTCTGGGTGTAATTTATCTATAATATGTATGTATTTACAAAAAAAATGTATTTAAGTAGTATATCAGTTGTTTAGTACCCATAACACAAGCATAATTGGTTAATTTTGGGACTAGATGGCGCTGTGTGAATGTGGTAGAATATTTATTTATTTATTATTATTTTAGTTACTCTCCTTCTACGTACCATAGGCACTCGTAGCATTATTGAATGAGATGTAAGTTACGGTTGACGAGGTTCAGCAACGTTTGGCAAGGTCAGCTCATAGATGGGTGACCGTCTGTGGCATCTTAATTTTTTTCGGGTCAAGAATGATTTATTCTGCTGCGTGGCGCCGTTGGCCACTTTTGTTTTGGCTTTTAAAAACAGCGCTTGACACTTTGGGCTGCCTTGTCAGTGAACTGGCCTTAGGAAAATTTGCTGACACCTTTTTTGGCTTTGTATGGCGTTCATATGTGATCCAAATTAATTAAAAAATATTGTCTTGCCACTACGCTATAAAAAAAATCGCTGGTAGCCCGCGCATGTGCACGCGCCCCACATAATCAAAGTTTATAACAGCCAGTTATGAAACTTGGCCGTCAAAAATAATTTCATCATGAATTAAATAAATTTGCATAAAGATTCAACCGTCTTGGTATTTAACCATGGCTTTAACCACAGTTCTGATTTACATGACGTCACGTATGTCGAAAGGGCGATTTAATTAATTTTATTTATTTTTTACGTAGGCAATGATGTGAAATCTAGAACAATAGATTTGGAGCGCCTGGGAATAAGCCATAATGCGGCTTATAGTCAATTCCAAAAGTAAAAAATTAAAAGATAAACAAAGGGGTCATTCAACCAACCATAGACAAATCCATTGATGTTCTGCTAACGTTCAAATTCAATCAAAAATCGAATCAATTTAATACTCGAATTAGGAACTAAAGATTTTTTTATCACTCGTAAACGCTACGTAGTAAAACTATTATAATTTATTTTTTACTAATTTTGTGATATTCTCATTTATTTTTATTAAAAAAAAAATTACAACTACAGAGATACTCCTAGACTACATAGATAATACAGCTTTATTAAAAAAAAAGCGTAATTAGCATAGCTACCACGTTTGACACATATTTTAAGAATAATTATGATAATCAATAGCCATACGTTTTTATTTTTATAATACAATTATGTATAATAATTAAATTTTATATATTATTATTTATTTAGCAAATCAAAAATAAGATTTACTACATAAAAAAATTGTTGTTATTATTTGTAGATTACCTAATTCAATCTAAAAAATATATCTAAAAATAGACGCTTGTATAAACACTATCATTTCACAAAGTATGATATGTCCTAAAAGTAATTATAGCAGCATATACTAATTGATATTATGTACATATCAAATTTAACATTATATTACATCAAGCTTTTTTTCTTCAAAGGGGTAGACAGAGATGAGAGTTATGTTTGGTTAAATAGGGGGTAAGCCCATGGAAATGGGAAACGACATCATATGAGTCCAAAACCTACGCCATAACTTGAAACTAACCAAACAGATTCGATAAGATAGAATATAATAGAGGCGATGGTGGCCTAGAATAAGTGACTAGAATGGAAATCAGTGGTTCAAGTTTGATGTAAATAGAATTATTTGGTGATCAATAAAAACATTCTCTAAAAACTGAAAGGGTTGCCCACAATTTTTCAAAATTCCATTATTAGGTCCTGACTGACAATGGGACCAAGGGAAAGTATACCTACTATTTGAAACAAAACAATAATTTTCCAATACGGGACCAGCTTTCTCCGAGTACCTATATATTTTGTGAAAATATTATAATTGAGAACAGGAGGTATTTCTTTTTTTTTAAATAACAAGATCTTATTCAAATGATATCAACAATTAAGTATACTATTATGATAATCTCCTTTGTGTCAATAAAATGCTCTTTTGCGACGCGCAGGTAATATAACTATATACCCTCAAGTAGTGCCATTAATTCCAAATATAATTAAAATACCCACATGTTCCCTTATTTCTTAGCTAATAAAAATATTTCTAGTACCTAGTAGGTATATAAATTCACACATACTTAATAGTAATTATATGCTAACGTAGTCGTGTCATTTTGTCTATAAAATATGGAATAATATACGCAATAGTTACCTACCATGTTATGTTGCTATTTAACAATATAAATTTTATTATAAAAAAATAATAAATAGCTCAATAAAACCTTACGTGAGTGACCCGTAATTTAGTATTAAAATATATCTACATCTAACGTAGTTTTAATGAAATTAAAACTCAAAAAGTTTTATTTGTAACTTATTTTGTCTAATTCAAAGATTTTTATTTTGGAAATGCATTACGTTTTAAATATTTTTTTATCAAACAAAGTGTGATTGATAAATTAAAAAATTACAATTATTTTAAAAAGTATTAAATATAGTAACAAAAAACTCACCTCAAAAATCACACACAAATTTCAAATATTTTTTTCAAAAATGGAACACTTCACTTCATAACACATTCGATTCAAAAACTTTAATTTTTTAAATTGTTTTTGAGTTTTTTATTTAAAAAATGTTAGTTGTTTTTTTTTTAATAGTTTAGTGACGCGGGCCCGTGTGTGCGCGACGGGAGTTAACTATACAATGACAATCAGTGCATCAGTAATGTTACAGCAATACAGCAGACATAACGTGATAGGGATACGCTTATATCATGTCTTAAGATCGTATTATTATTATCGTTTATTAAAGACCTTGCAGATCGTCCGGCTTTAAAGAAAAAGTTATGCTTTTAAATATCGTGATTAAAAAAAAACAAATTATAATGAATTTACTTCAGTTAGACGACACCTAAACCTCTCGACCACCGCCCTTTTTATTGTTTTTGTCTTTTTTGTTTTATTGTTTAATTTTTTTGCAATTTAATTTGGTAAAATTCACAAAAAAAAATTAAGTATGGGTATTTTTAAATCCGTGTGGTGACATGGATATTTGATACACCAACCCGTATTTGGCCCACGTGTGTGTATTATGACCTAAACCCTGTCAGCTCTTTAGACAGAGGAGAGGAGACCCGAAACCAGCAGTGGGACCTTTATGGGTTGCTGATGATAGATATTTGTGCAGTTGTTTATTGCGACCATTAAACCAACGAGGCAACCATAATAGCGTAAGCAGTGACTCTTCATAAACGTTTGCAGTATCATAAAAATTACTTATGCGATAATAACCCTGAGAAACTAGCAATCATTAGGGTGGATATTCCTATTCGCCTCCTCCATATATTTTATTGGCGCTATTGTCTTTGAACATCACAACTTTTCTACATTATAGGTCCACGTATTGACAGTGTCATATTTTCTTATTTTTTTTCTCAATAAATTAGGCAAATTATTACCTAATATTTCAGTGTAGTCACAGATTAAGAATACATAAGGTCACTACCCCATGTCAACCCGTGGGTGTTGTAAAAGGCGACTAAGGAAGTAAAGAGACAAGAGCGCTGCGAGAAAAGGAGAATTCGACACAAAACCTATACCAACCCGTCTGGCCAGCGTGGTATAGTAGGCTAAATTTTCTCCACATTCTTTAGAGGAGACCCGTGCCCAACAGTGAAGAATTTTGTGGGTTAAAATGATTGACAGAGTCAGATGTTTCTTTTTTTTTCAATAAATTTAGCAAATTATTACTAAAAAGTCAATTCACGGGCCTATTTATTATAGAAAAAAGATAAAATGAATTGTTTTATGTAAAAATAGTGTCTATGTTCAGAGACAATAGCGCCAGTATAATATGTTTGGAGGAGGTGTATCGGGACATTCACCTTAATAGCATCACTCTTCAAATTAGCATTTATAAGTGTGTAATCAACTTATACCTAACAAATTACATTCTTCTCTCGGTGACGAAGTCAAAGTCAAGTTCAATATTTATAATTTTAGATCTTATTTGAACTGTTCTTTGGATGATAGTAGAACGACATAACAAAGTCAAATAAGCTCTTTAAAAAAAACTAAACAGTTTGTAACGGTTGCACCCGTTGCAGGCTACGTCCTGCACGGCTGCACCTCTTTCGACCAACTTTGGATCTCTTTTGATTTCTTTTTAATTTACTTTTAATAATTTAAAATTCAAAATCCTAAATTAATTCAAATTCGAACTGAGTCTTCGTCGGACCACCCGTCGAAGACTAAAGGCTCACTATAATTCCGATTTCTTGTACAGTGCACGCACTTGGTGACATTTAAAATTAATACTATCAGTACGTATTTATCAGTTGTGTTTTATTGTGAGGGCCCCACGCCCTTCCCCATATATTATAGCCGGATCCTACTACATATTCTTGCCTAGCGCCCACTGGAGGGGACGGTGGAGACGCTAGATGTTTATTTCTTATTAATATTTAATTAAAACATTCACACAGCCAACTTTAAAAAATAGTGTTTCCTTAGCATCTTCTCTCCCCACTGCAATTCTGCTTCCTATCCCAATCCTGTTTACAAGAGAGCTCGGCAACTCATTCATTCTTATTACAGTATTCTTGTTTTTAGGGTTTCGTACATCAAAAAAACATGATAATGACGTACCGTTTTTACCCGACTGACAGGTACGGTTGTGTTAGACGGTATTGTTTTTCGCGCGTATCTTGTATGTTTGTAAATTTATTTATTCCCATGTTTCTTCCAAACGGCTGGATGGATTTCTACAATTAAGGTATCGTTACATTCGTCTCAAAAATCCAAGTGTCCTTAGATAGGTATTAAAAAATAAAAAATAAAACGGCGGACTTTTGCCGCCAAATTGTAAGTAGTTAATTATTTTTTTTTACCAAACCTATCGATTAAGGTATCAAAATAAAGGGAATCAAATGGAGATTACAAATATTTACATATGTTATATATTTAATTTTAATCAGGAATAATAATTACAACCATTTTTCGATCTTTTTAGTGCATTGCTTATCTGTTGTTTTTTTTATGTCGGGTTATTATATTTTTTAATTATCTACTTGTTTATTTATGTTAAGTTTGTTGAAAGAGAAAAAATATTAACAATGCTAGTTTGAATATTGAATTGAATATTAAAAAAATATAATAATTCAATTGTGTATCAATAACTAAAAAATTATAATAATATAATATTCTACCACATTCACACAGCGCCATCTAGTCCCACAGTAAGCAATTATATTTGCTTGTGTTATGGGTACTAAACAACTGATATACTACTTAAATACATTTTTTTTTTGTAAATACATACATATTATAGATAAATTACACCCAGACACAGAACAAACCTTTATAATCATCACACAAAGATTTGTCCTGGGTGGGGATCGAATCCACGACCTCCGGCTTAGCAGTTAGGGTCACTAACCACTAGACCAACAGGCCAGTCTTGTTGATTTGAATTGATATACTTGTCCTATGTTTCTCAACTGTTATACTTCTAAGCGTTATGTACTTAATTTGACTGAATCAGAATATATTAGTTTAAGGAAATGAACAACATAGAATTAACATACGTTTGCAGGTAACTCCTTTGTTGTTCGAGGGGCATTTTAATATACTTATTATTTCCTTTTCCATATACTTACATTTACATTTTTGTAGAAACAAGGACATTTCATATTAATTCTACTACACTTATAGTTTTTTTTTAATTATGAATTGCCTGCAGATGAGATATTACGTAGGTAGTCCTAGTGGTCATTGCTGCACAACCTGGACATCGACTTTACCCTTTTTAAATACACAGTTGGTACCAAGAGATGATCCCACATACCATAATCGTACTGTTTGACGAAAACATACCTATTAAAGTTTGATAGAAATAAGTTATTATTAGAATTATGATACTTTTCTTTTCTTTTTTAAAATACCTATCCAAATTTAATTTAATTTGTTTTATTTAATTATTTAACTTCATACAAAGAAATTTTGAGCAGGCGGATTTTAGTATGGTCTTTTGGTTCTGTACCATTCATTCATTGCGCTATTTCAAACTGTAACCAATTGAAATTGTAACTACCTACTATGATGATTGAAAAAGAGTGGCCCGAGTTTGTTGCTAAGTTCTTCTCAGAGCACAACCTTGACAGTGAACCGGCCTTAGGCAAACTAACTGAGACCTTATTTTAGCTTTGTATGACGTTCATAAATATCATGTAATTTATTTATATGAAACAAAGATTATGACCTGAAATTAATATCGAATACTCGGATTCGGCGATATAAAAAAAAAACCATTTTAACAGGTAAGTCATTACGCAACATTAGTAAACTTAACACACAAATGCGACTTGTCATTCGGCCTATAGCTAACCATATCTAATTAATATGACCTCCAAGTTACCACATACTCGTACTTATGTGTAATGATTGGGTGACGATCAACTACATTGTACGACTTAAATGGTCTTATTAACAGTATTTGGGACTAGTATTACTTGCAAATTTATTTTTACTTAGGTACTCGTGTTTGTCTTGTGTTTGAGACCATAGTTACGCGCAGAAGCCGTTGTCGAGGCTGACACAAGCCGACAGCGACGACAGCATCGGTGACACCAACGCCGGCAGTGACATTCTAAGTTTTTAATTTGTAATTGACTGTTAGACGCACACTCAGCTGTCAAAAGATGGCTCTCAAAATATATAGCTCAAAAAGAGTTCAATTGAAAAGTGAAATAAGGTGTTATTGGGCTGATATGATGATCATGATGAATTATAATTTGACAATATATTACATGTTTTGAGCGTGACTTTAGTACGTGAAAGTGTATCCAGGGGGAGACACCGAATTTTTGTACATCAATGTATAGTAAAGGTACAATTCTGATCTCGGAATCGGAATTAAAAATATAAATATACCTCTCTAAATAAATATAAATAGTTGTAGATCGTATTAAATATAATATAATTGATATTTTTTTAATTAGATGGCAATATAAAGTCAATTTGACTGACGAGTAACCCATTACTAGTGGCGATGAACGCATGCGCGGCGCGTCACCACCTGGTTTGCTGCCGAGTTCCGAATTACTTCTCATATAAACCTATAAAGATTGTATGGGGACCGGTACTGCGCAGCACTGCTGCGTGCTGCTTAGATCCGAATCGTACCTTATGGTCTAAGATCCCATTAAGAAATATATACCCTCATCTGTTATTTATTAGTGATAAGAAATAAATGATAGATAATATTCACATTGACTTATTGCAAATAGGTTGCCTAGTTAAATCGCGCCCGGGTAATATTTTCGTCTTAATTTCCCTGGGATTCCCATACTTAGAAATGAAACCCAAAATTTTTTAGATATATAAAAATAGGATAGGTCTTTAAGAATGATATTGAGGTTTTTGATATTTAATATCATTTTTTTTAAAACTGAATAGTTTGCGTAAAAGACACTTATAGTAAAATGTATGTCTCTCCTCCTGTAAATAGGCTTTCATTTGATATTTTTTTCGATTAAATAATTGATGAGAGCACTTTATGAAAAAAATTAAAGGTATAGACTACAATCCCCTTCCACCATGCTGGAAGTCTCTCCAACAAAAAATATTGCGCACGATATTAATATAATCCGGGCGCGATTTAACTAGGCAACCTATTTGCAATAAGACAATGTGAATATTATCTATCATTTATTTCTTATCACTAATAAATAACAGATGAGGGTATATATTCCTTAATGGGGTCTTGTACTAAGTGACTTCATAAATTAACGTTAGTAAACAAAAAATGGAGGCATCTCAGAGGTTTTTTTTTACATTTTGGTTGGAATCGAAACCGCATAATTTGCATGTTTGTCGCTTATCCATCCACCATTGCTTTTTCAAGCTCCCAATCAGTCTCATTTTATAGGGGGGAGGCTATTGTCTTTAGCCACATATTCAAACTGCGAACTAATACCGGGAATTTTGTGACTGAAAATCCCAATACCGTCTTACACGACCCGGGAATCGAACGACTGCTTCGATTCCCGGGTAGGTATGTGTGTACGCTGCGTTACAGATGAAAAGAATATTAACACATTGATCATTGTTTATTTGTGTACAACATAACATAACACATCATCACGCCTTTTTCCAGGAAGGGGTAGGCAGAGGTGGTTCACACCCACATTTCGCCAGCAATATTTGGTCCCATAAAATAGGGGGCGAGCCTATTGTTATCTACCGGGAACATTTGTTTACCAAACTCCGGGAAAATCTCAATACTGGAATTTCAAGATAGAAAAGCCCAATACCATTATCACCCGACCCGGGATTCGAACCCCGAAACCTCTTACACAGCAGCCATATAGGTACACTTCCCGCTGCGAACTGTGTACAGTCAATATCAAAAATAGGTAAACAACAAAACAAGGTATTTGTACCCTGAATTTTTTAATTAAGAGAAACAGACGTCCTTGGGGTTTTTCGTATGACGCAAAAAAATATCAATTCAAGATCATTTCTATTTATATCAATAAACCTAAACTGCGCATATTACAGTGAGTTATTTGACCACAAATACATTAGCATTTCCCTCTAATATATACGTTTGATATAATTAACACTATTTATTTGTAAATTACTAACGCTTTTTTCATTCTTCCTTTTTTCTCAATGATTTAAGTTTGATGCAGATTTTTGGGTTCCGTACCTCAAAATGAAAATACAGATCCCATATAGGATCACTAGTGCGCTTGTTTGTCTGTCTGTCACATTCAATTTCCTTAAAGATTGCCTAGCCTATAGGCAACCTTTGGATGAACTGACTGGAAGAAAGTGTATTGTGATTTACACCCTATTTTCTTGGATCTAGTTCAGTGACAGTCACTACATCGATGGTCGCTGTATCGAAAACATTCCATCGACGGGCTAATGTATCGACAGTACCCCATATCGATAGTACGCTGCATCTACTACCCGACCCGAGATAGATTTCAATAAAAAACACAGGATTTTTAAAACTTTTTAATCACAAAATATTTTATATCTGTAAATTGCTTATTATTTTATTTATTATATATTTATTATGACTGGCCTGTTGGTCTAGTGGTTAGTGACCCTGACTGCTAAGCCGGAGGTCGTGGGTTCGAACCCCACCCAGGACATATCTTTGTGTGATGAGCATAAAGGTTTGTTCTGTGTCTGGGTGTAATTTATCTATAATATGTATGTATTTACAAAAAAAAAATGTATTTAAGTAGTATAGGTATCAGTTGTTTAGTACCCATAACACAAGCAAATATAATTTCTTACTTTGGGACTAGATGGCGCTGTGTGAATTACCATTATATTATTAAATTATATTAGCGTACTAACGATTTGGGGTACTGTCGATACATTAGCCCGTCGATGGAACGTTTTCGATACAGCGACCATCGATGTAGTGACTGTCAATATTATGAACTAGACCCCTATTTTCTTACCATATTATCCTTTTTATAATACCACGATTTTAATGTCGTGGCGGTGGCTGATAGACGTTAGTAAACGGTTACCGTAGCCTACATTGCCAATGTCCATGAGCGATGGTAACCGCTTACCTTCAGGTGGGCCGCCAGCTTGTCTCCCACTGACTATGGGCGCCTGCAACACCAGGGGCATCACGAGCGCGTTGCCGACCCGTAACAAACCTATTCACTCCTTTTTTGAAGAACCCCATACTGTAGTCCCTTGGGACAACCTCGTTAGGGAGTTCATTCCACAACCTGATGAGTTCTTGGGAGGAAATTCCTCTGAAACCAAGACCTTTTAGGTTCTAAGGTGATAATCAGGGACGAACCGAGAGTTTGTGGGGACCCCTAGGGGGCCTGTCTAAATTGATTAAAAAAAACCGGCCAAGTGTAAAGTATCATTATCATCATATGAGCCCAATGACGTCCACTGTTGAACATAGGCCTCACCTAATTTCCACCACTGCCCCGCCATGACCCACGCTGCTACCTTGGCCTGGGCTGCCGGGTAGGTACTGTGGGCCGTTTTTTTGTTGTACCGTTCATTTGTAGATGGTTATTGGCCTCCTGTTACCACTTATATCCGGGGGCCACGGGCTGCAGTCCCTATAGCTCCTACATAAATCAGCACCTGGAGATGATATAAGGATTGAAAACGAGTGGTGATTAATATTTCTACTTCGCCACTATGCGAAGTTTGTTAGAATGTATTGGAAAAATAAATTAACCGATTGACCAGTTTAGGTCATTGACATGGCTATTATTTAAATTCTAGACGGATTCGATTGGTATTATGAATTAATTTTAATACTTTGCAAAAGTTATCTTCGTCAAATCTAAATATGATTCTTACTTTTTTTTTGTTAGTTTTTTTATATAATATACATACATATATATCACACCTCTTTCTCAACAGAGGGGTAGACAGAGACCATTTCCTTCCACTTGCTACGATTCTGACATATACATCTTTGGCTTCTTCAACATTCAACAGTCTTTAAATGGATTCTCGCCGATTTAGGGTATTTTAGGGTTTTTTTTTACAGCGCCATCTAGTCCAAAGTAAACAAATCGTGCTATAAGATCTAGACAACTGATATACATAGATAATAATATATATTTCTAAAAACATACATAACATACAAAGAAATTTTCGCTATATCCAGATTTCCTATTCTTTTTACATCAGCATTATTATCCCTCTCTTCGGTTAAGGTTAAATCATCATTATCATTTCAGTCTATTGCAGCCCACTGCTGGATATAAGCCTCGCCTAACACGTCATAGCATTCGGTCCTCCACCTTCCGTATCAAAGTGCCAAGTCAGCTGACGATGTCATACTGGTGCGCAAGGTGCTTCTTCACGCTTCGCTTGTAAACATAACCTTAGAATGACTCCTTGAATAGGTACCTGTAAGGATTTCCTCACGACTTTTTCCTTCACTGTTAGATGGATTTGACTAATTGTATAACATTAAATAGAATTGCAGATATTTTACTTACTCGAGATAATAACATATAAGGGATAATAATAATAATAATATAATATTTCACCACATTCACACAGCGCCATCTAGACCCAAATTAAGGAATTATATTTGCTTGTGTTATGAGTACTAAACAACTGATATACTACTTAAATACATTTTTTTTTTGTAAATACATACTTAATATAGATAAATTACACCCAGACACAGAACAAACCTTTATGCTCATCACACAAAGATTTGTACTGGGTGGGGATCGAACCCACGACCTCCGGCTTAGCAGTCAGGGTCACTAACCACTAGACCAACAGGCGAGTCGAAATCCTTATGAAAACTACAATAATTAAAATAGAAATTGTTTTTTATTGTTTGAAGTAGCAGACGAGCAGACGGCACGCATGGTTAGTGGTTACCGCCGCTCATGGACGTTGGCAATGTTAGGGGCACAGCCAGGCCGCTGCCTACCTTGAGAGGATAGCTCTCTATAAACCTCGTTTGAAGAAGGACATACAACAACACAAAACCTCCTTACATTACATGCGCTGTTTTCTGTGGACTCTGGGTATCGGACTCACGACTACAAAAACTATCTTTAAAAAAATATATACATTCTCACGTTTTTACTTCGACATTAATATAAGTCCGTTATATCTAAACTATCAGTTCAAAAATGTCAGGGCTAACCTCTCTCGCAACATGCAAGTATAATTTAAATATATAAATCTATCAACTTGACGAGGCTTTGTTGAATAACAGACACACCCATGACTTCCGAAAAGGTAGGAATTATATTACACAATGTGTTACAGCATCACGCTTGTGTTCGAGGAGGTAGGCAGACGTGCAGGACAACTATATTTAATTATGTAGTCTTATGGGGTGAGTCTGATTGCCATTTTTTAACACACCACATTATTTAATTATTGTTAGGTTAGGTTAGTCTGTTTCTGTTAGTCTGGGTCTGTCTGTCAGTTAGTATGGGTCTGTCTGCACTACGTCTTGGGTTCAACAAAACCCAGTAAAAGGACAGTTGTGAATGAGCACATTCCCGTTACCGAGGCAATCGAATTGTTATGATCTATTCGATAATCCTTCACGTCTAAAGAGTTCAACCGTTTAGGAGATGGAAACATACAATGTCTTGCACTAAAACAGAACACCCCTTTTCAGGGTCACAATAATTTGTTTTGATAGCCACAATATGAACATTTTCGCTACCATACAATAATATGTTTAACCAAACAAAAGCAACCTCTGCGAAAGATTTTGCTTATGTGTAGTACCTACCTACATTATAATTACACTTGTACACGTGTGGCCCTGACTAAACATTATCAAATTCGCTTCAAACGTCTTCTGAGAAAGTTTGATGTAATCAAATAACGCCAAATTGCAAAACAAACTATAAAACTTCGTAAAGTTGCCCAATTTGCAATCACACCATTGATTAGTTCGTTTGATTTTACGATAGATGGCGCTGTAAGTGTTGTTATTGTAATCGATAGATGCCGCCAGTAGTTGCTAGCTAAATTAAACGTTGAACGAATATACATTACTTACGTAAAGATTAGTTGTTTTCAATAAACGATAGATTGCGGCAGTGGCGCTCGTAAATTTTATAGATGGTGCAATAAAAAACGTAATTAGCCCCCTCTAAATATTTTTTTTAGCAGTAATTATCTCGCGAAGCTGTAGGTTTCTGTTTATTTCGGTGCGCCAGGACTTGCGGTCGTACCTAACGCGGGGTGTGTTCAAGGGCAAATCCACAATAACTTCTTTGGGGTGCAGTCTACGACAACGTTGCACAACGCATCATAATTGTACCACATCGTTCTTGAGATACGTAGCCTTATGGCTTATGGTTGTGGCCTCGCCCCTATGGCCAGCACTGACAATTGCAGCACATACTATTCTTCTTGGAGCTAATAAAGCTTCAGAGCCGCGTCCAAGGCGCTTGTTTTTAGACTAAAAATAAGTACTTGTATTATAATTTCATTTAGAAAAGATTTGGCAGGTTCTTTAAGCTTTCTTGTCTCTGGTTTCTTCATTGTAGTTTGTTTTTTTACCTGCAATCTTCTTGGTCGCGTTCAAGAAGTTCCCAGGTACTCGCGTCAACGCCTGATTTTTATTCATAGCAATCTGCTTATCGTCTAGTCTATTATGCAAAAAGTAAGTAATAACTATAGGCACCTGAAGCATTATAATATGTAATAATAATACTTAATTTAATATTATTTAACGATTAATATAGATACGAATGTATAGTGACTTAATAATATTAACCATTTCGATTGAAATTTGTAGGTAGTTAGGTATTTGTGTCTGTTGTCTGTTTGTAATATCAAAATAACAGTTTTTAGAGTAGGCATATTATGAAAATATGTAACAACAAGTAAATATACTTAATTAAAAAGACAAAATAACCCGACAGCAAAAAATCAACAGACAAGCAACGTACTAAAAAAAAAATTTACTACTTACAATTTGAATCCATCAAATTATGTATCTCTTTTTAAATATATGTTCCTTTTCCTTTTGATTCCCCTTTATTGATACAATACTCGATACGTTTGGTTAAAAAAAAAATTAACTTCTTCGAATTTGACGTCAAAAGTCCGCTGTTTTGTCTTTTAATTTTATAATACCTATCTAACGATACATTAAAGATAAAGATATATTTTATTCGCCAAGAACATGGTACAGTGGTACTTGTGTGACTTAGAATCCAACATATTCACCTTTTTAAGGCATGCGAATTTTACAATAAGTTCAATTAGTATCTAAATATATAATAACTAAACTTACATCTATACAGTTATTAATATATATGTACACGAAACACCTATAAAGTTTTACAATCAAAATATTCTTTTAAGTTGTAAAAACATTTTTCAATCAGCCAAGACTTCAGTCTTGACTTGAATAAAGATGGCGGTAACTCTCGGATCTTTTTTGGAATCTTATTGAATATTCTAATTGTCATAACATAACTATTTTTATAATGAAGAGTGCTTAAATTAATTTTAGTTATTATTGTTATTATTTTTTATTTTATTTATTTTTTTAGAATCTAACGATATTTACATTAATTGTCGAAATCCATCCAGCCGTTTGGAAGAAACGTGGGAATAAAAATACATACAAGATACATACAAGATACGCGCAAAAACAATACCCTTCCAGTCAGTCGGGTAAAAACACACTTTGTAAAATGTTTGTCTGTCAGTCTGCTAGCTTGAGATATACTCCGAAACTGATTTCGATTGAACTTTAATGTAATGTCACAAGAAGTAACTTAGGCTACTTAGATTTTAGATAAAACAACAAGCTTCCGTGAAAAAATAAAAAACAAGAAGAAATCGCACGCGAACGAGGTCTGTGAAGTAGTATCTTCTAAATTTCGCAACGAATTTTGATGCGGTTTGCTCAAGTAGATAGAATGATTCATTAGGAAGGTTTAAGTATATAATTTTATTACCTACATACCACGAGGGTGAAGCCACGGGCGAAAGTAGTAGTAATACTATAAGTCGCGCGGGGCCTCGCACCCGTCATTCTTTATTTAGTCACTGCTCAGCTCGTATTGGCCGTAGCGTGACGTTATATAGCCTATATCATTTATCGATAAGTATTTATTATTATTATATTAAAGCTATTTTTCAAATTTTTCAAATCAGACTAGTAGTTTCTGAGATCCTATCGTTGAACCAAACAAGCAAACACTTCAATTTTTTAATATTAGTATACTATCTTCCGCCCGCTGCTTCGCCCGCGTGGTATGTATTTTATACCTATAAACCTTCCTCTTGAATCAGTCTATCTATTAATAAAAACCGCATCAAAATCCGTTGCTTAGTTTTAAAGATTTAAGCATACATAGGGATATAGGGAGAGAGAAAGCGACTTTGTTTTATACTAAGTAGTGAAGTGATGATGTAGATGGATTCAATATTGTCTAACCCAGACCCGAATTACGGCATTTTTTAAACATAAATGTTTTAATATGAGCTTAATCTAGTTTCGATTGCATTTATTATGTAAATACTTATAATATATCGAAAACTAATGAGTTTGTTTGAACATGCTTATCTCAAGAACTACTGCTCCGATTTGAAATATTCTTCTGTTGTCGGATAGCTTATTTATCGAGGAAGGCTATAGGCTATATAACATCACGCTACGGCCAATAGGAGCTGAGTAATAGCCAAATAAAGAGAACGAAGTCTCGCGCGACATCTTACATAATATAATTATAATGTATATATTATGTTTTCGTAACACATATAACTATGTTAATGACATTGCATGTTGAGCTATTTCTGTCTAAGTATAATATATGTATATTAAGTTAATTTTTACTTTAGAAGATTTTTGTATTTTAATATACATACAACTTTATTCTTTGTTAATAATAAATCTAAAACACCCCATATTCCTTTTTATTTACAGAATCAGAAGAATCTAAATTTAAAAAGAATCAAACCTCACGAAGTTGTAAGTCACTCTTCCTTCAGGAGGTAAAAGTCACCACTTCTTTCCTTCTAAAAAAATATATATTGATCGCTCGCTACCTTTCTATGCAACGGAGACCCTGGCGGCCTTTTGCGGCAAACGTACTGCCGCCTGATTCTGAGCTGTCGGAATATTTTCGGTCAGAACTGTCAGTTTATTTAAAGATAAACACAAAATGTTAAAAAAATTGATGGATGTAGAAAAAATACTATATTAATCAGTTTTTAATTTTCTATATGGTAAACTAATTTCTAACACTTAATAACTTAAGCTGTAATTCGTCGTTCTAAGATTCGAAAAAGTTTACGATCCGGGAGCAATCCGATGAGTCAGAATCAGGGCCCTGGTTCCATCTAGGCATCCGTTGGAGAGCATTGCACCAACTAGTGTTTCTGGATGAGACGAATTTTATTGTCTGTTTATGAACACTCTCGCTGACGCACTCGTATGTGCGTATGTGTGTTTGTTCGTGTGTGTGTGTATGTGAATGTGTATCTATTGTTGTATAGTATGGAAAATCTTATTCCGCCACTCTAGTTCATGTCACAGAACAGAGATAGGTCTTTCATTGTTCTGTGGTTCATGTCATCTTTTTCATCAATTTTTTTTTTGGTCTGTCTTGTTTTCACAGGGTCTTGTAATGTATAAAAGTTTGTATATTATGTGTATATACAGGGTGTATACGACGATACGACATTAAATGAAACCACGTGTAGTATGTGATGTTAGAAGGCTATACCAAAAAAATTAAACAGAAATTTGCAATAGTTTAGACGCAAATGTACTTTCTTTATGTCACAGTTGTTCACAGTTTTAAACAACCTGTAGGTATTTACGTTGATCGTATGTTGTCATTATGTCATTCAATTCATTTAAATATCTCTGACTCTTTCATATTATCTTATCTCTTACTCTGTTCCGCACTGTTGTCGTCGTCATGTCGAAAACGTCATGATAGAAAAATAATGTGTAGTTTTATATTCTTAAATTTTTCGACTTTAAATAATGTGTAGCTTTGTTTTTTTTTTTTTTTTTTTTTTTTTTTTCTTTTTTTTTTAATAATTTATATTAGAATATGTTTATAAGGGTTAACACTGGCTGCCTTTTCATTTAATGTCGTATCGTCGTATACACCCTGTATACCTAATTTTGTGTGTACCGGAATGTACATACATATTATATTTTACAGTAACACGCGGCCGAAGTCGCGTGTGTAATGTTATAGTTAATAATAATAATATTTTACCACATTTACACAGCGCCATCTAGTCCCAAATTAACCAATTGTTTGCTTGTGTTATGGGTACTAAAGAACTGATATACTTAAATACAATTTTTTTTTTTGTAAATACATACATATTATAGATAATTACACCCAGACACAGAACAATCCTTTATGCTCATCACACAAAGATTTGTCCTGGGTGGGGATCGAACCCACGACTTCTGGTTTAGCAGTCAGGGTCACTAACCACTAGACCAACAGGCCAGTCAATTTAAAGAATCAGATAGATAATTTCAAAACTCAGTTCAACTGAACAGTTGGTGAGTTAACCTGGTCAGCGCAGGTCACCTACAAGTCCCGCATTGAGGCGCTGGGGCTTAGGGTGGCCCTTAATAAGACGGAGGCCCTGATGTTTCACGGGCCCCGTCGCGGTCCACCTGCCGGCGCCTCAATCAATGTTGGCTCGGTCCTCGTACCGGTGCAGGCCCAGATGCGGTATCTGGGCCTGATTCTAGACGGGCGGTGGCTCTTCGACGAGCACTTCCGACAGCTGGCGGCAAAATTGGAGGGTGCTGCGTCCGCCCTAGGGCGTTTACTGCCGAACCTGGGCGGACCCAGCTTGTCTTGTCGCCGGCTTTACACGGGGGTAGTCAAGTCTATGGCGCTGTACGGCGCACCGGTGTGGGCGGCGGCTCTGACCGCCAAAAACAGAGATCGTTTGAGGAGGCCTCAACGGTTGATGGCGGTCAGAGCCATACGCGGTTACCGCACCGTGTCGGCAGACGCGGCGTGCGCGTTGGCCGGGACTCCCCCGTGGGACTTGGAGGCGGAAGTGCTCGCCGAAGTATATCGGCGGGTGGCGGCGGTTCGGGTGGAGGGGCGCTCCCCTCTGCCCGAACAGGTGCGCGAGTGGCGCGAGGTCGCCCGCAGAGCCACCGTCATGAAGTGGCAGGGTCGGCTGGGGGCTCCACGGGCTGGTTTCTGGACCGTGGAGGCGCTCCGGCCGATCCTGCTGGAGTGGATGGGGCGGCAGCACGGGACCCTTTCCTTCCGACTGGTGCAGGTTTTGTCCGGGCATGGGTGCTTCGGGCATTACCTGTACAGGGTCGCTAGGAGGGAATCGAGTCCCGTCTGCCACCACTGCGACTGCGACGACGACACGGCGCAGCACACGCTGGAGTCTTGTCCGGCGTGGGAAGGGCTGCGCCGTGGCCTCGTCGCAGTCGTTGGAGAGGACCTCTCGCTGCCGGCCGTCATGAGCTCGATGGCCGGCAGCGACAGGAGTTGGGAAGCGGTCGCATCCTTCTGCGAGGAAGTCATCTCGCAGAAGGAGGCGGCGGAGCGGCTCCGGGAGGAATCTCTCCTTGCGGAGCCTATCCGCCGCCGGCGAACTGGGCGGCGTCAGCGAGCGCATATGCGCCTGATGCCGCCATAGTAAAGGCTGCGGGTGGGGGATCGGGGTTCACTTCCTCACCCGCTCCTTTCCGCGAAGGTCGACAGCGTCCCCGGTGCACCCGGACGCTGTCGTTCGGTGTTAGGGCCCGAAAGGGTCCGGTGTCGGTGCCCCGTAAGGGGCTGTCGCTGGGTGGGCTGCTGATGTTGTAACAAGTTCCAGGGCCCACCCATTACGGCGAAGCGACGGTGCACAGAGGGGTTTTAGTGGGTATTCCGGTCCTCTTAAGACCGGCGAGTTCCACATAACCGTCCCGTGTCCCCGCACGGGGCGGTATGCGTAATGCATTTCCCCTCTTAAAAAAAAAAAAAAAAAAAAAAAAAAAAAAGGTCACCTACAAGTCCGCGACCAGTTTAGTTCTTCGTTGGTTTCGTCACAATGTTTCCTAATGACGTTGGTAAACTGCGACCGCGATGGTACGATCACGTAACAGAATATGAACATAAACCTGTTTTATTGTAGGGATGTCACATCTCAACTATCGATAGTCGATCGAAACTGGCAGTACAGTCGTGGTGGAAATTCTATTGTACTTATTTTTACGCTTTTAATCTCTATTATATAATTTTTTTTTTTTATATAAATACAACGCCCGCACTAGGGAACAAGCCTTGTGTCGCGGGGAGCTTTACAAACATGAAACTAACGGACACAAAGTACACCCAGACTAGAAACAAATATCTATGAATCACACAAATATTTGTCTCGTGTGGGAATCGAACCCACGTCACCCAGCACGGCGATGTAGTAGCGAGGCGACCACCTTAAGGAAGTAACCTTATGCAGACAAGAGCAATGCAAGAAAAGGAAAATTCGAAACAAACCCTATACTAAACTAAATTCCCTCTATATTCTTTGGAAGAGACCCGTGCCCAGCAGTGGGACGTTTATGGGTTGAAATGATGATGATGATGAATCCTTATAAGTTTTAGTTGGATGCAACTCTCATGTGTGGAGTCTCTTAGACCGCACATTGAGCAACTAGTGGCGAAATTGGAGTGGACTGGCCTGTTGTTCTAGTGGTTAGTGACCCTGACTGCTAAGCTGGAGGTCGTGGGTTTGATCCCCACCCAGGACAAATCTTTGTGTGATGAGTATGAAGGTTTGTTCTGTGTCTGGGTGTAATTTATCTATAATTTGTATGTATTTACAAAAAAAAATGTATTTAAGTAGTATATCAGTTATTTAGTACCCATAACATAAGCAAATGTAATTGCTTACTTTGGGACTAGATGGCGCTGTGTGAATGTGGTAGAATATTATTATTATAATTTCCAGATGTGTGCCGATGCGACACAAAATATACGAAAAACTACGACCAGCAAATTTCATAACAATAAAAGTACAGTCACACACAACAGCCTGCTGACTAAAACGACCGAGATCTAGTTTTTTGTTTCCATTTTATTTGTACCAACCGTATTAAAAGCTTGATTTCGTTTGCCATTTACGAATTGGTATGTGATTTTTAAAGCATGGAATTGTAGAACGTGCTGTATATAATGACTCGTGACTTGTATTAAAAAACTCAATCATTATGTTGAATCATCGGCAACCCATTAAGTCCCACTGCTGGATTCGGGTCTCCTCTCCTTTTTTTTTTTTTCTTTTTGGAGGTCGCGGGCGTAAGCCCGCCTTCTCCCGCCTACCCTTCGACGGCGGATCGGGTCACTGAGGGCATCGTCTTCCCTCTGCCGTTCCGCCTCCTCCTTCTGCCTCATCACCTCTTCGCAGAAGGAGAGCACTGCTCCCCAGTTCGTCTCGCTCTCCAGCATGGCCTTCACCACTGCTGGGAGCGAGAGATCCTCGCCTATGATCGAGGCCAGTGCAGCGCGCTGACCCGCCCACGCCCCGCACACCTCAAGGGTGTGCTGGGCTGTGTCCTCCGGGGAGCCGCAATGATGACAGATACATTGCGGCTCCCTCCTCGCGACCCGGCACAGGTACCTCCCAAAGCAACCATGCCCCGAGAGCACCTGCGCCAGGCGATAGGTCAACGCCCCGCGTCTTCTTTCGGCCCATTCTCTGAGAACGGGCCGAATGGCCTCGATCGTGCGGTGACCGGCGCTAGGTTCCGCAAGCCGCTGCTGCCACCCGTGAAACAGGGCCTCTCGAGATCGGCCCCGCAGGTGGCGCAGTTCCTCCGGTGAGGGCTCTAGCCCTCGACTGCGGAACTCAGCCGTCAGCCTGTACACGTTGGCCAGCACGATGGCCTCCAGCTCCCAAGGTGGGGCCCCCGCCAAGACGCAGGCCGCACCGTATGAAACGGTGCGGTAGCACCTGACCGCCCTGCGCGCCATTACCCTCTGCGGTTGTCGCAGAAGTGCAACGTTCTTGGCGCACAGGGCGTCCACCCACACTGGGGCCCCGTAGAGAGCCATCGACCTGATGACCCCCGCGTACAGGCGACGACACGACGCGCTCGGTCCCCCTATGTTGGGGAGCAGGCTGCCGAGAGCCAAGGCGGCGCTGGTGAGTCGCGGCACCAGCCGTCGGAAGTGCTCCTTGAACGACCATGTGCCATCCAGAATGAGACCTAGATAGCGCATGGCCGCTCCCACCGCTATGCTCTCACCGCTCAAGATGAGCTGGGCCCCGGGAGGTGGCTTCCTCCGGGGTCCGTGAAAGCACAGCGCTTCCGACTTGTGTAGGGCCACTGTAGGGTCTCCTCTCCTCTAACTAGTGAGCTGAGAGGGTTTAGGCCATAATCCACACATGCTGGCCTAGTGCGGGTTGGTGGATCAGACATACTCATGGAATTACTTCTAGGGTATGTGGGTTTCCTCACGATGTTTTCCTTCACCGTTAGCAGATGGTAAGTCACTTGACTAGTACATATAAATCCCACAAAGTGGAATCCACATTGGTACTGCCGGTTGGGATCGAACTCGGACCGCGTGATTTGCACGCCGGTCCCTTATCCATACAGCCACCATCGCTTATGTTGAATATTTGCTACTTACTTAAACTATTAGTACTTACAATAATATTTCTAAAGTAAATAAATCACACGTTTACATTAAATGAGCTACTTTTTTTACACGATAAAAATCTAAATCTATCGAAACGATGTCCCATCACTAGTAAGTAATGAAGCAAGACCACTTTCACTGCCCTGCGCCCGCCAGCGAGTTTCCTACATAATGAGTATTACAAATAAATTCATACTTTATCACAACAGTATGGAAGGTATCAGACAATTAGATTAGATCCATCAGAGATGAGTATTTCTCTTTACCGTGTGAATTGCCCAAAAACTCTTTTTCCACCACGGTATATGCATTCCTCGACCAGCACCCAGTCGAATAGTACCTGCGCGAATTGCACCTAACATATTCCTCGAAGAGCACCTACCAATATTTTTGCAAGCTGTTCGTAAGAAATAAACCAAAGTTACAAACAAAAATATTGGTTGGTGCTGTTTGAGGAATATGTTAGGTGCGATTCACGTAGGTGCTATTCAACTGGGTGCTGTTCGAGGACTGCATCATGATGTTCTTAAATTTTTGTAATGAGACCTAATCGGACCTACAAAAAGAGTATTGTGTCGTTTCATCCGTGGTCCGAATAGACCCATTCCAAAAGATACCTTCAGCCACTCGCATCGCTCTAACCACTGCGGTGCGAATAGCCCCATTCAGAAACAGATCCTCAGAGATGTGCTATGCAGCTAACTAACATTGAGATTTTTTTTATAAAATTCTGAATAATATAGTTAATATAATAATATTCTACCACATTTACACAGCGCCATCTAGTCCCAAATTAAGCAATTATATTTGCTTGTGTTATGGGTACTAAACAACTGATATACTACTTAAATACATTTTTTTTTGGTAAATACATACATATTATAGATAAATTACACCCAGACACAGAACAAACCTTTATGCTCATCACACAAAGATTTGCCCCGGGTGGGGATCGAACCCACGACCTCCAGTTTAGCAGTCAGGGTCACTAACCACTATACACTACTACACACAACAGGCCAGTCAATTCATAGATCAGCCGGTCATATAAAATAATTGTTTTGCCATTAATGAAGCTACCGGTAAGTAGATACCACTGAGGTCATTGACTCTCAAGTGTGTGTGACTCTCGCGGGAAATCACCAGAGATGTAATGGATATGATATTTCGGATCTGAATGTGGATATGGATATATGAAAAATATTATACCAGTGTTACAAATACCTATTAAATTATTTCGAACTAGAAGTCCGTCGTTCTTCATTTGGTCACTGCTCAGCTTCTATTGGCCGTAGCGTGATGTTATATAAGCTATAACCTTCTTCGATAAATGAGCTATCCAACACAAAAAGCATTTTTCAAATCAGACCAGTAGTTCCTGAGATAATAGCATTATAAATATGAAAGTTAGAATGAATGGGTGGATGTATATTTGTAAGTCAATCACACAGAACGGCTGAAGGAATTTATGTGAAATCTTCTTATCCTTCTTATTGTGTGGGCTTGAGGCAGACCCTGTTGCAGGAATTTATCAAGTCGCCCATAAGGCTTCCAACTTGATGACTGGCCTGTTTGTCTAGTGGTTAGTGACCCTGACTGCTAAGCCGGAGGTCGTGGGTTCGATCCTCACCCAGGACAAATCTTTGTGTGATGAGCATAAAGGTTTGTTCTGTGTCTAGGTGTAATTTATCTATAATATGTATGTATTTACAAAAAAAACATGTATTTAAGTAGTATATCAGTTGTTTAGTACCCATAACACAAGCAAATATAATTTCTTACTTTGGGACTAGATGGCGCTGTGTGAATGTAGTAGAATATTATTATTATTATTAACTTGACTTAACGACTACCACATTAAGAGGGAACACCAGCTTTGCGTGCCTTCCGAAGCACGGAGACGCTCGAGAATGAAATTGCCACAAACGGTCACCCATCATGGACTGACCTTGCCGAGTGTTGCTTAACCTCGATGATCGTAACGAATATATTCTCAGTACCACAGTGCTGTGAGCGTTTTAGTATTATATGAAATTTGGCACACCGATATAATATTATAGTCTAGGATAGCATATAAGCTACTTTATACCGATATAGAAACGGCTAAAAAAACGGCCGGAAACTGTAGCCTAATTTTTAAACGACTTCAAAAAAGGAGGAGGTTATATGTTCGACTGTATGTATTTTTTTTTTTTTTTATGTATGTTCATCGATTACTCGGAGATGCCTGAACCGATTTAAAAAATTCTTTTTTTGTTTGAAAGGGTATACTTCCGAATTGGTCCCCTATTCATCACGTCAAGTTCTGATGATGGAATCTCAGGGAAATCAAAGGCAACCCTCAAATTTTATAGGCACATGTTACGTGTTTCATATATTTTTTAAAGTTATTCAAGTATTTACGTCTGATAGTCAACATCTCATGTTGATGAGCTGGTGATGGAAGGTATAACTCCTTAACTGTTAGGAGTTGGAGGATAATTCTTTCGACATTATAGGTTCTTATAAACCAATAGTTGTATTCTTGTAGGTTATTTAGGTGAGCTGATACTGGAAGGTATAACTCCTTAACTATTAGGAGTTGGAGGATAATTCTTTCAATATTATAGGTACTTATAAACCTATAGTTGTATTCTTGTAGGTTATTCAGGTGAGCTGTCAGTGGAAGGTATAACTCCTTGACTCTTAGGAGTTGGAGTATAATTCATTCGACATTATAGGTACTTATAAACCTATAGTTGTATTCTTGTAGGTTATTCAGGTGAGCTGTCACTGGAAGGTATAACTCCTTAACTTTTAGGAGTTGGAGGATAATTCTTTCAACATTCTAGGTACTTATAAACCTATAGTTGTATTCTTGTAGGTTATTTAGGTGAGCTGTCACTGGAAGGGAAACTTCTTAATGTTTAGGAGTAAGAAGATGATTTCTTTAAATATCACATCCATGTATAAACCTTAAGTTGTGTTATTTCAAGTGTCTGAGGTGAGAGCTCTTGATGGAAGATAAAGTTGTATAATTCAAAGGAATTCTTAGATGACATTTTAAGTTTTCGATATAGTATCTAACCTGCATTGTATACCTATACTTGTTACCTGTCGCATTTTATAGGAAAAAAGAAAGACATAAAGAGCTGAGAGTTTTGAGATTCCTCTATTCTACAATCAGGTTGTGTTGTTAGAATATTTGAATAGACGTTCCCTTCTATCGAAGATTCTTTATTTCGGTTTTCCGTCTTAGTTTGCCAGCCAGTATTATTAAATCTGCTAGATAAAAAGTACACTAAAAATGGAAAAATAAACTATTTTTAACAAAAAAATATTAAAACGACTTCAAATCAGTACTAAAAAGCGAAAAATAAACTGAATTAGATATTTAATTCCAAGCTAAAAAATACCTACCTACCTGTTTAAAGTATAATACCCTATTACTAATCTGTTTGAAGTCGGTGCCAGCCTAATGAGGTTGTATCACTCAGTTTGAGCCGTCCACTAGGTACGATCACACGCAAGTACGAGGTGGTGTGAAGTAGCGAGCGGTAACAGATGTACGTACTAAGTAGTACGTAGCTTAACAAACTCTTTAGGCTGGCACCGACTTCAAACAGATTAGTAATAGGGTATTATACTTTAAACAGGTAGGTAGGTATTTTTTAGCTTGGAATTAAATATCTAATTCAGTTTATTTTTCGCTTTTTAGTACTGATTTGAAGTCGTTTTAATATTTTTTTGTTAAAAATAGTTTATTTCCTTTGCATTTAAATACAATATCCTAATGCAATACTGGTATAACATACATACATACATACATATAGATCAAGCCTCTTTCCCAACAGAGGGGTAGGCAGAGACCATTTCCTTCCACTTGCTACGATTCTGACATACATCTTTAGCTTCTTCAACATTCATCAGTCTTTTCATACATTCTCGCCGGTTGAGGGTACTCCTGATCTGTCCCTTCTTTAGAACGTCTCTTATTTGGTCATGGTACGTTCTTCTAGGTCTTCCCCTTCCAACGATGTCTTTCAGATTCGCCTCATATATTTGTTTTGTCACTCTTCCTTCATTCATTCTCTCAACATGTCCTAACCAGCTTAACATTCCTTTCTCTATTCGTGTCACAACATCTATTTTTAATACTGGTATAAACAATTCAATTAACTGATATGTGCGAGTGGTTCATCATCATCATCTCAACCCATAAACGTCCCACTGTTGGGCACGGGTCTACTCCAAACAATGTGGAGGGAGTTTAGCCTACTATACCACCGTACGAGTAGTTTAACAGTAGGTAATAATGTTTGACATAACAGTTAGTTCACGTGTCTTGATTCACGTGATACTTTCAATTTCTCTGAGGCGAGGCGGCGTGTCTGACCTCAAATACTTTTAGTTTCATTTAATTGACCCGCAGCTTTACTGCGAGATTTGGGCCAGCCCCCAAAAATGAGTTGTATTGACTCGACCGCGTAGTGAATATGCCTACAGCCGAGATGCATAATAAAATATTAGGTAAAAATAAATCTTCCCGACTCGGCCGCGTGGGCGAGTTTCTCGCGGCCGAGTTGATGAATAAGTCGATTCTAGCTGTCGGAAAATTTTCGGTCCGAAATATCAGTGTAATTAAAGTTAAAAAACATATTGTTAAAGAAATAAATGGTTGTAGGAAAAAACCTTAAATTAATCAGTTTTTAATTTTCTATACGTTAGACTATTTTCTAACATTAAATAACATAAGCCGTAAAAATAAGTCGTCAAGTCGAATCTTAGAACGACGTATTTTTAGGACTTAAGTTATATAGCGTGTGTTTTACCACTGACAAATAAGTGCTAGATAGCCTATATGAAACTTACTTGACAGATTTTTGACGTATTTTTCATATAAAATCTGTCAAAAATGTAATTATTAGGTATTAGACACTTTATTTGAAGATGGTGAAAGAGAAATTAGTTTGCCGTATAGAAAATTACATACTCTCCGTTTAGTGACCGATTAAGAATACATAATATAACTACCCCATCTCAACTCGTGGGTGTCGTACAAGGCGACTAAGGGAGTAACCTTATGCAAACAAGAGCATTGCCAAAAAAGGAAAATTCGAAACAAAACCTATACCAACCCGTCTGGCCAGCGTGCTATAGTAGGCTAAATTTCCTCCACATTCTTTGGAGGAGACCTGTGCCCAGCAGTGGGACGTTTATGGGTTGAAATGATGATAGAAAATTAAATTAAAAGCGGATTTATATAAGATTTTTTTCTACAACCATCTATTTTTTAACATAATGTTTAATAAATAATGTTAACTTTAAATAAATTGACATTTCCGCTCTAAAATATTTCGACAACTCAGAATCAAGGGGCAGGGCCTGATTCTGAACAGTCAAAAAGCTCCCTATCTATTTTCTTTTTAATCTAAATTACTTATATTTTTTATATTGGAATTGTGGCCTCTCTCAAAAGCTCTACCACAGTCGCGTTGTATAATGTGGCTGACAAATCTGTGCTCTATTAGTGTTCACTTCAAAAAAACAATTGTTACACAATAATAAGTAGAGGTTTGTGGAAAATCATGATCTCACAATTAACATAGTTTCATGATTACATAACTAATGATATAACTACTACTGACAACCAAAAGTGTCAAAGATACCGGCGCAGGCGCAGCGTCGCCCACTAGACCTTAGAATCAGGGCTGGATTTGGAGGTGTGGAGGCCCTGGGCCAACGACGACGTAGTGGTGCAATGTAGTAATGTTTTCAATACACTTTTTAAAATTACGTGAATGTGTATTAAAAAGTAATGCTTACAATTATTTTAAGTTTCAATGATAAATATAAATAGAACTGTAAACGCAATGAATTCCCACCCTTTACACACTTTTCACCTACTTAATTCTTCAAAATGTATTGAAATATAAAAAAAAAATATTTTAGACCATTCCGTCCATAATTATGTTGTTAGTAATATTGTCTTAAAAACCTATGTTAGTAAAATCAAATCATCATGTCAAATTAAAAAAAAAACAAAAACAAAAAAAATTGCTCCGATTAATAAAAATAGAAAACCACGAATTATGATACTAAATTGCGAGGTTTCCATTCCTCAGTGTGAACCCTCTTAAATTACATATATATTATACATAAAGGTCTGATTTGGTTTACTGTAGATTTTTGTGCCTCCTGAAAAGTTACACATTTCACAGTTACGAGGTATTCACTATAAGACATCGTTTTGGGATCTAGCATGATCGAATCAGAAATGAAGGAATCCGCAGGAGAACTATAGTTGCCGACATAGCTCACCGAATCACATCGCTGAAGTGGCAGTGGGCAGGGCACATAGCTCGTAGAACTGATGGCCGATGGGGCAAAAAAGTTCTCGAGTAGCGGCCACGTATTAGAAGGCGCAGTGTGGGGCGGCCCCCCGCCAGATGGACCGACGACCTAGTAAAGGTTGCGGGTGGCCGTTGGATGCGGGCGGCACAACATCACTCGCTGTGGCGGAAATTAGGTGAGGCCTATGTTCAACAGTGGACGTCATTGGGCTGATATGATGATGATGATGGGATCTAGACAGCATTAGACATCTAGCCCGCGAACTTTTTCGCGGGGATAACTTTACTAATCCCACATTAATTTATTTTTCAGAGAATGAAAATGCCAAACGGTCGCCCATCCATGGCCTAACCTTACCGAAGGTTGATTAACCACGGTGATCATATCCCACATCTCAATACCACAATTCTAAGAACGTCTAGTAGACATAGCGATGAAAAACAAAACTCTCCCCTTTCTTCGTAATCGAGTTAACAAATCAGGCCATGTTTGGCAGTTTGTAACGGTACAACGATTATGTAATGCAGGTCAGTGGGTTCTTTGCCGGACGGTGTAAAAAGTACGCGCGGATTTTTTACAAAAGATATTGGCTACCTTGTTTAATTATTTCGTTGTATTTTCCTTGTTTTTTTGTTTGTTTCGATAGCAGTGGAAATGTGAATACATGAGGTGCTAGGTTCGAATTCGTTTCAGGTAAATCGCCATTGGATTTTGTCTTGAAATAAATTGCACTGTGGAACAGAGAGTTATTTTTATGTAGTTTCATGACTAATGTTAAATGATTTGCCGCGCTGTTCACAAATCTAAAATCCGTTCCTCAATAAAAGCTCTATTTTTTGAAATATTGATGGTAGATTTTAATAAAAATACACCAATTTCGAAATTAAACATTTTAAGAAAATAATAAAATGACGATGGCGGATTAGGAATAATAATGTCACTACCCCATCTCAACCCTTGGGTATTGTAAAAGGCAACTAAAAGAGTATCATATGCAGACAAGAGCACTGCGAGAAAAGGATAATTCGAAACAAACCCTATACCAACCCGTCTGGCCAGCGTGGTATAGTAGGCTAAAATTGGAAGAGACCCTTGCCCAGCAGTGGGTCGCTTATGAGTGGTAATGTAATTATGAGTTGTCGAAATAAAGTGCAAATTAAAATTCAAATACTGTCATGAAATGACATTAGGTATAACTCTGTGTATAATATACATAACTCAAGAATCAAACCCGTAACACTACCACGTTACAACTCCCCGCCGAGACACACCTACAGTATATTGAACTAAAAGCTCACCAATCCAAATCGGGACCTCGCTACAATTGCTTAACGCGCATGTATATTATCCGGATGTTATATAGCTATGTATGACGCTGGTTATGTATTAGAAAAACCCTATCTATGGATTGGTTAATAATCACTTGCAAACGCAACTTACGCGTAAGTTGGAAACATACGGGTGGACATATTGGGCGTTTCTTGTAGTCTCTCTAACTTAATCTACCTATGGGTCTGCGGAGAATATTTTCTTCCCCCGTAGTACTGGTACTGCTACCGACAAAGGACCAAAGTTACCGACATAGCTCGTCGAATAAGCAAGCTGAAGTGGCAGTGGGCTGGTCACATCTGCAGAAGGACCGATGGACGATGGAGCAAACGTGTCCTAGAGTGGAGACCGCGACTCGGCAAACGTAGAGTAGGACGCCCTCCAGCTAGGTAGACCGATGACCTGAAAAAGGTCGCTGGGTCTGACTGGATGCGGAAGGCGGAGGATCGAGTGTTATGGCGCGTGTTGGGAGAGGCCTATGTCCAGCAGTGGACTGCAATAGGCTGAGATGATGATGATGAGTACTGCTATCAAAATTGAGGTGCTTGTAGCATTGTGGTACTCACATGTTCGATCATCGAGTTTAAGCAACATTTGTAAGGTCAGTCCGTGATGGGTGACCGTTTGTGACAATTCATTCTCGAGCGTCTCCGTTCTTTGTCCTCATTATCCTTAACCCATTTCATTTGGAGTAGGCTTTCCTGTAATTTTTCGTACACAGCGGTTCTGAGTCGTCGTGGCTGTTTTTAAATCTTTGCTGATGACGGACACCCAGGTTGCAGATGTTTATTTCGAAGACTTGCCTGGTCATCCAGGCCTCAAGTCAACATTATGTGTCCATATCATATGAGACGTGTTTAGTTTTAGTTAGGTTAGAAAGCTAGGGTGAACTTTTTAATAACAGTTTTCATAAAACTGCCTCGTTGGCGCAGCGGGAAGTGTATACGACAGCTGTGCAAGAGGTCCCGGGTTCCCGGCTCGGGTGAAAATAGTATTGCGCTTTTCTATTATGAAATTTCAGTATTGATATTTTCCGGGAGTTTGGTAAACAAATGTTCCCGGTTGGTGACAATAGGCTAGCCCCTATTTGACAATAGGCGAAATGTGGGTGTGAAACACCTCTGCCTACCATTTCGGGGAAAAGGCGTGATGGGTGTATGTATGATGTTTTTATCACAATTTTAAATAAATTTATTTACATTATTTGGTGATTCAATGTTGGTGACACTTCTGTTATGCGATAGTTTTTCATTTTATTATGTGATTGATAAAATCGTACCCATTTTTAAACATTTGACAATAAAAATCAAGTCGAATTTCGAGATTACAGCCGGCCCTCCGTAGCGTGTCAGACAGTAATGAACAGCCGTGTGTTTCCAAATGATTACAGTGGGTATTATGTGAATAGGTGCCCAGTGAGAGGCGAGCCGCGCCGCTAGCCGCACCGCCCACGTAATATACAGACAAAATGATATTAATACATAATAAATAATTTTTTTTGTGACCACCAAAACGGGACGCTTCAATTTATTTTTGGTATGTATGTTTTCAATTTCTATTTTAAATAAAAAGTGCATTTTTTGTGTCAAGTGTTTATAGGTTTTAAATTAATTGCGTAAAATATTTAGATAAGCCCACCTTTATTAGGTGAATTAATTTAATTTTATAAAACAATTATCAAAATATAAACTGTATTCACGATAAAACAGAATATTTTTTTTTATCAAAAATTTGTGTTAAATTTTTATAAAAATGTTTGCTAGTGCAATAGGCCAGGGGATAGACAGCGGTAAGTAAAAAAGGCCTTTTCTCAGTGGGGCAATACAGACTAAATAAAAAAAAAACACTAAAGTATATGTAACTTAACAAAGTATTACGATTACAATACTCGGAGGGGTAAGCAGGTATCACACCTACATTTGAACAGCTATATAATAGGGCTATTACCGCATTATTGTCAATAATCGAAAAGTTGCTTTTTGTGTAATCTTTCTTCTAACCGATTGAAAAGGAAGCTCTCAATTCGTGTCAATATTTTTTTATGTATGTCACTCAATTACTCGTAAACAACTAGCCCAATTAGGAAAATTATTTGTTTTGTTTGATATGTCATCAAATCAAATCAAATTTTATAGGCATCATATTTTTTAATATATTTTTTTAATTATTAAATTTTGAATCTAGTTTTTATCAAGTTGCTGGTACAACTTATCGGCGATTAAGAGTCAGGGAATAATTATATAAATATTTATTGATACAGTTGTATATTCCTACAAATTATTTAAAGTATTTTTTTTTAATGTTTGTTAAATAACCTTTTATTTCACTGTAGTTACAAATACTTGTCTTGCAATAAGCGATAATAATTCCGCATCGAAAGGATCATCAAATACATATATTTACCGCATGATGCGTTCCGAACAATGCATGCGATGCGGTTATGTATAGAACTGTTATATACACGGTTCACTTTTAGACGTCTAACAAACTACGTATATCTAGATCATATTAATCTAATATTACATATACTTTTAGTGTTTTTGACTGGCCTGTTGGTCTAGTGGTTAGTGACCCTGACTGCTAAACCGGAGGTCGTGGGTTCGATCCCCACCCAGGACAAATCTTTGTGTGATGAACATAAAGGTTTGTTCTGTGTCTGGGTTTCATTTATCTATAATATGTATGTATTTACAAAAAAAAATGTATTTAAGTAATATATCAGTTATTTAGTACCCATAACACAAGCAAATATAATTGCTTAATTTGGGACTAGATGGCGCTGTGTGAATGTGGTAGAATATTATTATTATTATTATTATTAATATACAATTACATAAAAAAACAACAAAAACAAAATGTACAAAGAATCGCAATAGAAACACGAGTCGTCTATAAGAAAAATTGTTTTTTTTTTATTTCCTATTATGACCTAGTAAAAGTTTGTAAGACGACTATAAATACAGTGTGTAAAACATAATTTATTATATAATGGGATACTATATAATGGGATATCATCACATTTTATTTTCCCAAATCCAAAAGTGATAGGCAGAGTTGCTTCATCACCACATTTTACCAGCTTGTATTACTAGCATGTGACAGGGGACAGGGGATAGAGGACAGATGACAGAGGTTAGAGGACAGGGGACTGGACTCAAGCCCATTGACTATATATATACCATTTACCGGATATGATTACAGACTGTGTATTAATACTGAGATCTTTTTAAATCTTATTGTACGGCTTACCCTACGATAATATTTAACTTTTAAAAAATCTAGGTTGGACTTACCCTACCTAGATATCGAATCTAGACTATGTTCACACTTTTGCTACTCTACCGAGTTAATCATCATTCATTCTATTCTAAATGAGCGACTTCTACGAACTTTTATTTGGCTATGTTCCTATTGCCTGTGTCTCAATTGCCTGTGTCCTAACTGCCTGTGTCTCGATTGCCTGTGTCGGTATTGAGTGTATTCCAATTGTCTGCGTGTCTTTACATATTGTGTTCTTATTACCTGTGCCTTCATTCAATGGCGACAATTCTCACTATATGTAGTTCATTTCCCTCTGGACACGTGGTTCGATCGCAAAGTTCGATCAGGCGGACTACATGAATTTTTTACCGTTTGGTTCGATTAGGACGATTATTTAGAGGTTCAATTTATAGGACCCCGTAGTTCGAGTGGTCACGTGGTTCGTCTGCATTCCCTTAAGTGTAAAGTTTCATCAGTATCCAAGCCTCAGTTTTTGCGTTATAGAGTAACAAACAAACATCCGTCTCCAAATTTCGTATTTATTCATTTTAAGTATTTCAACATAAACTCATGCGCAACTGTATTATGAAATATAAACAAATGGTAATACTTTGGGAACTTTCCAATTTATTTCGTGTTGAAATTTGTAATAAGTATAACTTTTGCCCTGGGAGAGTAAGCCCAGCAGTGGGACATTTATGACTTGTAATGATGATTGTCACGCTGTTTAAACCAAGGTCTGACCATATTCCAAACTCCGGGTTCATCATCATCATCATCAGCAACCCATTAAGTCCCACTGCTGGATTCGGGTCTCCTCTCCTCTAACTAGTGAGCTGAGAGGGTTTAGGCCATAATCCACTCACGCTGGCCTAGTGCGGGTTGGTGGATCAGACATGCTCATAGAATTTCTTCTAGTGTATGTGGTTTCCTCACGATGTTTTCCTTCACCGTTAGCAGATGGTAAGTCACTTGACTAGTACATATAAATTCCACAAAGTGAACCACATTGGTACTGATGCCGTTGAGAATCGAACTCGGACCGCATGATTTGCCCGCCGGTACCTTATCCATTCAGCCACCATCGCTTACTAGCTACTAACTACGTGGTAGAAAAATCAAACACAATTTAACCTAGGACCCTCGGCACAGCAGTCCTATCGTCATCATCATAACCCACAAACGTCCTACTGCTGGGCACGGGTCTCCTCCAAATATTGTAAATGGAATTTAGCCCATTATACCACACTGGCCAGACGGATTGGTATAGAATTTGTTTCTGCTTAAGGTTACTTACTCCCTTAGTCGCCTTTTACGACACCCACGGGTTGAAATGGGGTAGTGACATCATGTACTCTTAATCCATCAGTACACGGATACGAGCTAGCATTAAGTACGAGTAATTCCTTACCGGACCGGTAACTGTTTACTATGTGTATAAATAAATAGCTTCACATTTCCTGATCGGTATCGTCTGTCTATACGTCTGTGTATCCACGGATAACTTTATTGATTTTCCATAAATAATTACTGCAAGATTTTCAAGGTGAATTACAGTTTGCATACGATAATTGTTAATATCTTTGTTTTTCGTATCGATTGGTCAAACTTTACTACCTATTTCATCCAATTCGTAGTTGAAGTAGTTACCAAAACAAGGGCTACAGACAATAAAAAGTAATTTAACGATTTTGGTACGCAATTGTGGCTTACAATATTATCGCCATTTTTTTTGGTGGAGCGATCCATTAGGGGATCCTCTTAGTTTTACCGTGGGACTATAAACCAGGACGCTACCCCGGGACCATTACCACGGGTACCAGGACCCATGCCGCGAAAAGGCGTGAACCCATCGCGGAGGAGAAAGAATCATTTGCACACAATATACCTTTCCTTGTTTATGGGCCTGGCGTCATTAATAATAATAATAATGTTTGGACATTCACACACAGCGCCATCTAGTCCCAAACTAAGTTAATGCTTGTAATATGGATACTAAACAAATGATATAACATTTAATTTTTTTTTTGTAAATACTACATAATATTATTCTGTTTCTGGGTGTAAGAATATTACACCCAGAAACAGAATAAATAATTATACTACAACTACATCTAGTGGTAGCAACTAGCAACAAGATGCTGACACACTAAACTATGTATTTCTTAACAACTATTTCGTATAAAGCTTACATAACGGCTCACGCTTGACCAATTGCGTTAGGTCGGTAGACGATAGCGCGTTATTTGCGCAGTTTTCGCGTTCAAATATAATCGGTAGCGTAATATTTACGTCAATAATGTTTTTGATATAACTATGTTGTGCCCGCGGCTTTGTTCGCGTCATTATCATCATTTCAACCCATAAACGTCCCACTGCCGGGCACGGGTCTCCTCCAAAGAATGTGGAAGGAATTTAGCCTACTATACCACGCTGGCCAGACGTTCATTACGATCATCGAAGTTAAGCAACACTTGGCAAGGTCAGTCCATGATGGGTGACCGTTTGTGGTAATTTCATTCTAGAGAGGACGGAGATCGTGCTTCGGAAAGCACGTGGCACTCTTGGTCCCGTTTATCGTTAAGTCACGTTGGAAGCTTTCTGGGCGGACTCTGGCGGACCCATTTGATAAGAAGATGTATTCAATTTCGTTTGTTGCAGGCCTTAATACATTGGAAGCGAAGCATATCTTCAGTCATGGACACAAAAATAATTAACACTGAAAAAATGGACGAATATCAGTAAGTGTTATAATAAACTTTAGAGCAAGAGCTTAGAGCGAGCCTAGTCTTTAAAAACTTAGGCTAGGTTCGCTCTAAGAATGTATAAGACCCCCTACGCTCTAGTTCTTCTATCATCAACGCTTCTATGATAAACACGCACTAAAAAATTTCGCTATGCATGCAATTCTTAATGTAAAGTCGGATAGAAAAGTGTTCGAATTCAAGTTAAAATTGGTTGTTATAATCTGTCCATTTGTTTTTTTTCTTTTTGACAGTTCATATGTCATAAGTCATAAATCATTAATTGCAGAAAATGTGGTACAAAATAGATGATATACAAATAAAAGTTCTATACACATTTTGTTATAAATTAACATCCAACATTAACATTATTCCTATAAAAATTAAATTTGAATTTACTTCCTAATTGTATTAATATTTATCATTACTACAATTTGTCATAGTGCCATTAATTCATGTCCGTGTACATATAATAAAATCTAAATAATAATAATCCTTATGTCAATGTTTAAAATGTCATTTGTATACATATATATATGTCCAACTTAAATTATAATTGCGTATGTCAATATGTTGAGATAATACCTAAATTATTTAATTAACCATTCGGCGACCGAATAAATCATTCTGTCTAAAAGCAGTATTTTAAGTTTTCTTTTAAATATTGACAATGGAAGTTCCTATATCGGTTCGCGAGTATCCAAATTAGTGATGTCCCCGTACGTTACCGATTCGATTTAATTAATAAACGATTTAATTTTAGGAAACACCTAGAAATTAACGGAAACAACCTGACTGATATTAACCTGAATTATGACAACCACATCAACTTGGAACACCCTGATAAGTCTTCTGAGGCGGTCTCTGACTTCTTCGAGGATGCCGTCGTCCTGGTAACGGGAGGAACCGGCTTCGTCGGCAAAGCTCTGTTGGAGAAACTGCTCAGGAGTTGTCCAGGGATTAAGACTATCTACGTGTTGATCAGAGCTAAGAGAGGTCTCACAGTCGAACAGAGGTACAAGGAGCTGATGAAACATCAGGTAAGTTGAGTGCTGTCTGTAAAAAGACACGGTGTATGTTATTATGACAACAAAAAGCAAACAAACAATGCAAAAATGTCACCGTGGCGCAGCGGTTAAGGTAGTCGCCTCTCTACTAAAATCGCCGCACACTGACATGGGTTCGATTCCCCCACGAGACAAAATTAAATGTGTGATTCATAGATATTTGTTTCGAGTCTGAGTGTGTTTTTGTCCATTATTTGTATGTTTGTGAAGTTCCCCGTTACACAGGACTTGTTACCTACTGCGGGTGTTGTCTTTAAAAAAATAACAATACTTTAAAAATATAAACAAACTTGACCCCTACGCGTTCTTGAGAAAAATATTCTTGATAGACGGACAGACAGACAGACGGACAACGGAGTGATCCTATAAAACGGAACCCTTTTCTCCTTTTGAGGTACGGAACCCTAATTATAATTTTATACTTACATAGGATTATTATTATTATTATTGTGGGGTTCAAGTGCTCGCACTCTATTTAAAGAGCTTTCAAAGCGATTGTCCGACGCTTCCCGTGACCGACAGGCTGGCTATTTTCTTGGCACAAAGAATAAGCATTGCCATCCAGCGTGGCAATGCTGCCAGTCTGTTGGGCACTTTTCCCACAGACAATGGCAGCGAAGCGGAGGAATTTTATGATGCCGTATTTTAATTTGTAATTTCCTCCCCCTTTTTTATTTTAATGATACATTTAGTTAGTTTTTATTTGTAAATATTATTTTTAAATTTAGTTTAATATTATAATTTTCTGTAAATAATATGCTATCAAATAAAAAATTACATAAATAAAATATTTAATTGAGGTTTGACTCGTAAATAGTTTAGGTACGTATTTTCACAGTTAGGTATATAATAACGACACAACCTGTCAACCTGACTGTCACCGTGGCGCAGTGGTTAAAGTGGTCGCCTCGCCACTACATCGCAGTGTTGGGTGACGTGGGTTCGATTCCCACACGAGACAAATATTTGTGTGATTCATAGATATTTGTTTCTAGTCTGGGTGTACTTTGTGTCCGTTAGTTTCATGTTTGTAAAGCTCCCAGACAGGGCTTGTTTCCTAGTGCGGGCGTTGTCTTTTTAAATAAAGAACCTTATTGCGCCGTAGGTTTTACAAAACCAGTCCTAACTGGCTAAATCCTGATTTCTCTTATGCATTGGCCAATCGGTGAAAGTACTTAGGTACTGCACAATATTATCGACAACAAATGCCGTATAAATATTTTTTTTTTCTTTGTATTTTACACAATACAAATTAGATCATACCTTTTTGATTATAGATTATTTTAGATTATAACTTTTTGTCTCAAAGAATTCCCAATCTGGATGTCTTTAATGATAGTATTTCAGTACAGTAGTAATAAAATAAATGAATGCTTTGCCAATATTACATAAGATATTATGCTCTTGATATCTTAGCTTTTATGTTTATGTTTTGCCCCTCATTTATTACATTATATGTAATTTAAGTTTAAGTAAACATACTGTCAATTCTTGCACTTTATAAACTATTGTTACTAAGTTAAAGCAAATGTTATGTACGCCGTTATTGTGATGCATATCAGAACATGTATTTAGATATAATTTAACTGTTGTACTTTTAATATGTATCATGTGGCAGTACTTTAGTAAATAAATAAAATAAATAAATAGATCAGTCGATAGTTTACGGTTTTTAATGCCAAATTTATAATATATCCTTTTTTGTCTGTGTAGTGACGGATTAAGAATACATAATGTCACTACCCCATCTCAACCTGTGGGTGTCGTAAAAGGCGACCAATTTACCTTATGCAGACAAGAGCACTGCGAGAAAAGGAAAATTTGAAACAAACCTTATACCAACCCGTCTGACCAGCGTCGTATAGTAGGCTAAATTCCCTCCACATTCTTTGGAGGAGACCCGTGCCCAGCAGTGGGACGTTAATGGGTTGAAATGATGATAATCATGATTCTTTTTACACGACTATCATAAAGGAGGGTAATGTTTTTGATTTATGTGACGATAAAACATTATTGTACTAATGGGACGATTGGTTCCGACCTAGGGATCTTCTTTCTTCTGTGATTGTTTAAAAATCTACCGTTCCAGGTATTCGATCGTATCCGAGCTCGCTGGCCTGAACGCCTAGGGAAGCTGTATCCAATCTCAGGAGATGTATCTGCACCAAATCTTGGAGTGAGTCCAGAACAAAGGGAACTGCTCGTCAAGGTCACCACGCTGTTCCATTCAGCTGCTACAGTGAGGTTCACTGAACCCTTGCACGCGGCCACTGTCCTGAATGTGCAGGGGACCGCCTCTGTCTTGAAGTTAGCTGAGGATATGCCCAAATTGAAGGTAAGACAACCATTATAATTGTGAATTTTTGGTGTTTTTTGGTGTCGAGTTCTTTTAATAAAATGAATTATCCTAGTATGTTATATAAAAGAGTATTTTTTATTTTTATAGCATAAATAATGTATAGGTTTAACATAATCTTAAAATATTGCACCATTGCACGTGGCGACACGTCATTTTGCCACGTATATCTGATTGTGACGTTTAGAAGTCCAAGTGACTTGTAAACGTCACAGTTAGGAATCTGTCAATCTGCCTGACAGATTCGAATGGGAGAAGCCACCACAGATTGTAAAAAATTATTATTGTCTGTACTGTTTATAATCTGTGTTTTTATTTTCTACGATTTATGTATTGTGCGTCGTGTTTATCGGACGTAATAAATTATTTTTCTTTCTTTCTAATACCATAAACTATAAAGCATTTTCTAACAGCCAACCAATGGTGATTTTTTCTGACGACAAATAAGTCGGTGCTGAGCTTTGTGTGTGTCTTCTAGGCGCTGGTCCACGTGTCGACGGCATACAGCAATGCCCCGAGGTCCCACATTGAAGAGCGCGTGTACCCCCCTCCGTATGACCCCGACAGCATCGTCAAGTGCACCAAGATGTTACCAGCTGCCACTGTTGATGTTATTTCTGATAGTTTACAGGTAAGACTTCTAGATAAGTAGACAGCGGGACAATCCCACCCTCATGCCCACCACCACTGCAACTCCTGTGAGCCAGGATTATCATCATCATCATCATCACACTCGGGAGTCGTAGGGAATGCCTAATATACTGTCTTGGAACCCACAACTACTTGGAAATTAATTCATCTTAATTATTTAGTATAGATATACAAAAATTAAAATTGCATGTATATAGGCGAGCTTAAGTACAGTCGAGTTCATTAATATATTGGCACCATCAAGGATTCATAATATTGTGAGAGTTGAAAAGCTCAATAAATACTATAGAACCTATGGATCAAATATATGTCCTCATGTGAATGGTTCAATAAAATATGCTGTACATTATGCAATAAGTTGTAGTCACCCTTTTGATGAATGAGCTCGATTGTACCAGGGGGAAGTCTAGAAGATGAGAAGGTCTGAAACCTAGTTAATAATATCATAATAATAACAATATTCTACCACATTTACACAGCGCCATCTAGTCCCAAAGTAAGCAATTATATTTGCTTGTGTTATGGGTACTAAACAACTGATATACCTACTACTTAAATATTTTATTTTTTTTGTAAATACATACATATTATAGATAAATTACACCCAGACACAGAACAAACCTTTATGCTCATCACACAAAGATTTGTCCTGGGTTGGGATCGTACCCACGACCTCCGGTTTAGCAGTCAGGGTCACTAACCACTAGACCAACAGGCCAGTCTAGTTGTACTTGTTCACAAGCCAAAACTGATAATATTTCTAATATTATTGACGTTTTTGAGTTCTATTACTTTTTCTGTGATTTTGTTTGCCGTACGAGTTCCCTTAAGAGAATTTTTCTTGCCATTGAACTAGAATCATGTTTGACTTCAAGAAAAATCGAGAATTTGTTAAAATGTTCTTCCTCTTCTGATCGTATGAGCTTGAGGCAGTTGGAATTTATCATTCCCCAAGTAAAAAAAAAAAAAAGTTGGAATTTATCAAGTCACCTAGAAGGCTTCTAACTTGACATAAAACGACTACCACATTTAGTGATAATGAAGACCAACGGCTTTACGTGCCTTCCGCACGCAGACGCTCGAGAATGAAATTGCCACAAACGGTCACCCATCCTGAACTGACCTTGCTGAACGTTGCTTAACCTCGATGATCTCAGTACCTATAATGTAATTGTTTGTTTTAGGGAGATCATCCAAACCCATACACTCTGACGAAGGCGCTCGCTGAAGCGATCGTGTACACCCACACCAACCTACCTGTGTGCATCGTACGACCTTCTATTGGTAAGTTATAATACAACAGTAGATTGGTTACTCTTGGATTGCTGGTGATGGAATTTGGGTTTATATGATTAGTTTTGATAATAATTTTGTCCGAGAGTGTTTCTTAGTTAATAGTACTGGGTGGCGCAAAAGTAGTGGCACTAAAGAAAATGCTTTTTTTTTTTTTATTATACATTTTCTGTCATTCTGTTGTTGAAAATTGTGTAGTGAACAAATGTAAAATACACTGAAAATAAACATGGACCGTTTTACTCCCCAAGAACGTGGAATATCAGTGATAAGAACACAACGTGAATTTCGTCGACGATTTCCCCACCGTCCGGCACCGATTGGTCGCACAATTCGACGCTTTGCCACACACCCACTAAAAGTTACTGTATGGTGTGGCATCTGTGTTGACAGAGTGATCGGACCCTATTTTTTCGAAGACGCTGGAGGCAATGCGATAACTGTCACTGGAGAACGCTACAGAACCATGTTACGTGAGTTTTTGATACCCAGTTTGGACGAATTGGGGCTGGAGCACATCTGGTTTCAACAAGACGGCGCTACGGCACACACAGCGCGCGACACTATGGACTTAGTGAGGGACGCTTTTCCAGGCCGAGTTATCTCTCGTTTTGGCGATTTGCCTTGGCCTGCAAGATCACCCGATCTGACCAGTCCAGACTTTTTTCTTTGGGGTTTTTTGAAATCTCGGGTGTATGTGAACAAGCCACAGACTCTCGCAGCTCTAAAAGAAAACATTCGTCAAGAAATAACGAACATATCGCAGGAAGTGTTACGGCAAGTTATGCAAAATGTCATAAATAGGGCTCAAATGTGTATCAACTCTGGAGGTCACCATTTAAAAGACATCATCTTTAAATCCTAATGGTACGAAATTTAATGGCACAAATATACATTTAAAAAAATCTAAATCTAGTTTTCTAATTTAGAAAAAATGTTATAGCTGAACCAAATAGGGTCTTTACTTTTGCGCCACCCGTTATATGTAAATACTAGATTATATATAAAAAACTATTTTTAACAAAAAAATATTAAAACGACTTCAAATCAGTACTAAAAAGCGAAAAATAAACTGAATTAGATATTTAATTCCAAGCTAAAAAATACCTACCTACCTGTTTAAAGTATAATACCCTATTACTAATCTGTTTGAAGTCGGTGCCAAGACTAAAGAGTTTGTTAAGCTACGTACTACTTAGTACGTACATCTGTTATCGCTCGCTACTTCACACCACCTCGCACTTGCGTGTGATCGTACCTAGTGGACGGCTGAAACTGAGTGATACAACCTCATTAGGCTGGCACCGACTTCAAACAGATTAGTAATAGGGTATTATACTTTAAACAGGTAGGTAGGTATTTTTTAGCTTGGAATTAAATATCTAATTCAGTTTATTTTTCGCTTTTTAGTACTGATTTGAAGTCGTTTTAATATTTTTTTGTTAAAAATAGTTTATTTTTCCATTTTTAGTGTACTTTTTATCTAGCAGATTTAATAATACTGGCTGGCAAACTAAGACGGAAAACCGAAATAAAGAACCTTCGATAGAAGGGAACGTCTATTTAAATATTCTAACAACACAACCTGATTGTAGAATAGAGGAATCTCAAAACTCTCAGCTTTTTATGTCTTTCTTTTTTCCTATAAAATGCGACAGGTAACAAGTATAGGTATACAATGCAGGTAAGATACTATATCGAAAACTTAAAATATCATCTAAGAATTCCTTTGAATTATACAACTTTATCTTCCATCAAGAGCTTTCACCTCAGATACTTGAAATAACACAACTTAAGGTGTAAACATGGATGTGATATTTAAAGAAATCATCTTCTTACTCCTAAACATTAAGAAGTTTCCCTTCCAGTGACAGCTCACCTAAATAACCTACAAGAATACAACTATAGGTTTATAAGTACCTATAATGTTGAAAGAATTATCCTCCAACTCCTAAAAGTTAAGGAGTTATACCTTCCAGTGACAGCTCACCTGAATAACCTACAAGAATACAACTATAGGTTTATAAGTACCTATAATGTCGAAAGAATTATCCTCCAACTCCTAAGAGTCAAGGAGTTATACCTTCCACTGACAGCTCACCTGACTAACCTACAAGAATACAACTATAGGTTTATAAGTACCTATAATATTGAAAGAATTATCCTCCAACTCCTAATAGTTAAGGAGTTATACCTTCCAGTATCAGCTCACCTAAATAACCTACAAGAATACAACTATTCGTTTATAAGAACCTATAATGTCGAAAGAATTATCCTCCAACTCCTAACAGTTAAGGAGTTATACCTTCCATCACCAGCTCATCATCATGAGATGTTGACTATCAGACGTAAATACTTGAATAACTTTAAAAAATATATGAAACACGTAACATGTGCCTATAAAATTAGAGGGTTGCCTTCGATTTCCCTGAGATTCCATCATCAGAACTTGACGTGATGAATAGGGGACCAATTCGGAAGTATACCTATTCAAACAAAAAAAGAATTTTTTAAATCGGTTCAGGCATCTCCGAGTAATCGATGAACATACATAAAAAAAAAAAAAAATACATACAGTCGAACATATAACCTCCTCCTTTTTTGAAGTCGTTTAAAAATTATCATCATCATCATATCAGTCCAATGACGTCCACTGTTGAACATAGGCCTCACCTAATTTCAGCCACAGCGAGCGATTCTGTGCCGCCCGCATCCAACGGTCACCTAGAACCTTTTCTAGGTCGTCGGTCCAAAAATTTATAAACGTCAATATTCCTAGGGATTTTGCGAAAACACGAATAAAGAGACAATGGTGAAAACGTCACAAAAAAGCCGAACACTGAGCCTTCTAACCCAAATTATCCATGTGGAATCCACCCTAAACAGCAAATACACATTATTTTTCCAGTAAGTTTGAGACATTTTTCCACCATTGTCTAAGTCAAAGTCAAAGTCAAATCTTTTTATTTCATTTGGATCACATACATGATACTTATGAACGTCATACAAAGCCAGAAAAAGTGTCAGTACCTACGGCCAGTTCACTGACAAGGTTGACAAGGTCTAATAATTATATTAGATTTTTTGCAAAATCACTAGGAATTCTGCGAAACTTCGCATTATAAAATCATTCTACTACATATACCATGTACCTATCGCCTCTTTGCAATGACAATGTAACATTTCAAAAAACCGCAATTTTACAGGAAGTATTATATCAATGCCCAGCAGTGGGACGTTTATGGGTTGAAATGATGATGCCGATTGATATTTCGAGTATAGTCTATTTTACTTTGTATTTTAAGAATAAAACTTCACATTGTTTTTAAATAAAGCTATAATTTAAGTGTCTTAGCGCGCGGATCCTAGGTCTATGGTCTGTACACATGGCAAGTTCTCATGACATTCATTAAATAGTCATAGACAATATTGATTATGTTTCTATCAAGCAGGTGTTGTTTCACACAAAATAATTGTTTCAAAGCTTTTGTCCTATTTATTGAAAGTTAATAGTTACTTAAAAAAGCGATGGTGGCTGAATGGATAAGTGACCGGCGTGCAAATCACGCGGTCTGAGTTCGATTCAGACCGGCAGTACCAATGTGGATTCCACTTTGTGGAATTTATATGTACTAGTCAAGTGACTTACCTTCTGCTAACGGTGAAGGAAAACATCGTGAGGAAACCCACATACCCTAGAAGAAATTCTATGAGTATGTCTGATCTACCAACCCGCATTAGGCCAGCGTGAGTGGATTATGGCCTAAACCCTCTCAGCTCTAGTTAGAGGAGAGGGTCCCGAGCCCAGCAGTGAGACTTAGGCTGAGATCTATAGAGCGTACTTGGACTTTGCTCTGACTAAACTTTCGAGATAAGACATAATCGATATTTAAGTGCAAACTTTGACTTTATCCAAGTCCAAGCTAAGCAAAGTCAAAGTTCTCAAAATCGACGACTTACGAAAATCTTTGGCTATTATACTGTAAAAAAATAATGGTGTACAAATGTCATAATTTTAAAATGACTATTGAACTTTAGTGGGTTACTGATGAATAGTTACTTGTAAGACTCTTCACCGATAATTGGGCCGAAGTGATTGGCAGAAAAGGCCCCGTGGTATGTCCGAAAATAGTTGTTTTTGTGCTATTCCACAATATATTAAAAACATAAATTACAGGCAATTATTCTACACAGTATCTAGTCAAAAGTAAGAAAATCTATGGTTGTGCTATGGGATCTAGACAAATATTTCCTAAATACATACATATTATATACTAACTGTTGCCCGGGGCTTGTTATGTTATATGGTCTCGATAAATAGGCTATCCAATACTAAAGGAAATTTTCAATTCGGTTCAGTACTTCTCTTCAGCTTAAATTATTAGTATAGATTTTGCTCGTTAAATGTTTGTTTATAGAAATCCCTGCGAGACAGGGCTATAGCACAGCGCGGTCGTTGTCTTGAAATAAAATAGCTGGACATTGATTTATAACGTTATTGTATGCAAATGTTATAAATTATAACCGACTCTAATAAAGAAGTATAATGCGTTGTAAGTAATGTACGTACACCTATAATAAAATGCTAAACCGATTTTGATTCACGTAATTGAGGCGGCAGCTTTAAAATTTGTTAACCATAATAGGTGAGGTGAAGGCTATGCAACAATTAAAGTGTCCCATATTTGGATGGATGGTTAAAGTGAGCTGGAGACTTGATACTATGTTGTGTTAAAACAATTTGTACCAAGTGTGTTTCCACTACTGACCGCTGGATATCAAGTCAACTCATAACGTCCCACTGCTGGGCACGGGTCTCCTCCAAAGAATGTGGAGGGAATTTAGCCTACTATAGCACGCTGGTCTGACGGGTTGGTATAGGGTTTGTTTCGAATTTTCCTTTTCTCGCAGTGCTCTTGTCTACACAACGATACTCCTTTAGTCGCCTTGTACGACACCCACGGGTTGAGATGGGGTAGTGACATTATGTGTTCTTATTCCGTCACTTCTCGGAAACTGGTACCTATATATATTTTTATTTCTCTGCGTAATCGAATCAGAAATGAGGAAATCCGCAGGAGAACTAAATTTGCCGACATAGCTCACCGAATCGCATCGCTTAAGTGGCAGTGGTCAGGGCACATAGCTCGTAGAACTGATGGCCGATGAGGGAAAAAGCCCCGCACCATACGAACCGATGACCTGGTCAAAGTTGCAGGTGGCGTTGATTGCACAAATTCGCTGGCTGTGGTGGAAATTAGGTGGCCTATGTCCAGCTGTGGACGTCATTGGGCTGATATGATGATGAAGATGATGAAATATTGTTTCTTACTACCATTAATTGGTTGAGTATTATGACCAACAGACAGACAATCTTTAGTCTGAACTAACATGTAATAATACGTTGTTCGCCATACACAGGGGCACTTGAATATTTAAGTGAATTTAATATGAATTTGAAACATTATACGATCGATATGATTGGATAAATTATAGGCTATCTTAGTTTTCGGGACTTCAAACAAAATGGACGTTTATTCATTTATTGAATTTATAACAATACATATAAGCTTACAGTATAAACCAAGACGCTTAACCGATTTCAATTAAACCTAATACAAACAGAAGATAAAGATAATATAACATAATTTCAGTCTAATTATTCCGTGAAATATTATAATTATAGAAATATAAGTAGATAGTAATAGAATTTAATATAGGTAATAAATATGGCTAAATATTAGGATTAATAAAATTATGATGTCAAAATTGTTTGAAAATAAAATTAACAAATTAGTTCATATAAGTACCAAATGTCAGAAATTTTGAATTATTAAATATTAACATATTAACAAATTACATATTTAAGTACAGCAATATATTACCGATTATTATATTAGTATTGTCAAAGAACAGGTCAACTGCAGGACAGCTCATCAAAAACTTATTTGTCAGTCGGATGGCTCTGAGAGTGGGACTATTAGTGACTTGAGTAGAGCGCATAGACGGTTTAGCTCAAATAGTTTATATTATATATTCTGTTATATAGTTATCGAGTTATATGGAGTTATATAGATATTTTTTTTTTTTAAATATAGAATTATATAGAGTCTGTGTAGTGACGAATTAAGAATACAATAATGTCACTACCCCATTTCAACCCGTGGGTTTAAAAAGGAGACTAAGAGATAATCTTATGCAGACAAGAGTAGTAGAGCTAATAGCTAGAAAAAGAAAATTTGAAACAAACCCTATAGGTACCATCCATCTGGCCAGCGTGGTATAGTAGGTTAAATTCCCTCCACATTCTTTGGAGCAGACCCAGCAGTGGGATGTTTATGGGTTGAAATGATGTATGTTTGTTATTAAATAGCTATTATATTGCCCGCGGCTACGCCCTTGTGGAAAATAATTTTTTGTGACAACAAATTTATTCCCTTCTCGAGTTCTAGGAATTCTGACGTTTGTGGTTTTCTGACGCCATGTAGTTATTCCAAGATGTTTTTATAATACGCTGGTCTTAAACTCCCATTTAAGACACCCATGGAATGAGATAACCTGGTCTCATTGTTGACCTAGGATAACAGCCAGGGTTACCAGCACGTCTGATTGATAAATTAAAAATCATCTATTCCAGTGACTGCAGCGGTGGCTGAGCCTTTCCCAGGATGGATAGACAACGTGTATGGAGTAACTGGTGAGTCTGCAACTAATAATGATTTGCCTGCCTTTCCTGACCAGGGCCCTGATTCTGAGTTATCGGATTGCTCCCGGATCGTAAACTTATTCTAGTTGCACTGTCAAAACAGACGTTTTTTTATTGCTATCGCAATATGGGTATCAGATGAAAGCTAATTAATAGCCTAATTCAATGATATATGCACTAACTATTGCAAGCGGCTCTACATAATAATTAATAATATTAACTGACGAAGACAACTTTTTGGCAAGGCAAGGCAGTCGAGTTTTTTGGTTTTTTTAAATAAACACTTGTTAATTGATGTTAATTTAATTATCGATTAATTTTAAACATACATTATACTTTAAAACACTTTATTTTTTACCTGTAGCATCGGCACAGGAGGACTTTGAAGAATTTCACCTTAATTGTTTTAAATTCCACCACCAGGTTTGATAATGGAGATATCCCGAGGTACCTACAGATCTGGTTACTGCTGCGAGCGGTACGTGGTGGACCTGGTGCCTGTCGACATGGTGGTCAACTCCTGCATCCTGGCTGCGTGGAGACAGGGTGTTAAACAGTTAGTGATTCTGATAGTTTAGTTTATTATAAATTGAGGACCATATACATATTAGCCCAGCTATAAGACATACGAACTGATTCTGGAATAATCGAAGTATACAACACTAGTAATTGCGTAGGGCATTTGTCTGCCGAAGTGAAGTAAGTAAATATAATACAGGTAAGAACTTTAATAGTTTTTATGAAATAATTATAATTATAAAAATATATGTGGTTAAAATAAGAATATTAGACATAAATAGATATTAAGATATAGTTTAAGTACATGTTAGAATAATTAGTATTTAAGTTTGTAATCCCCTCTCTCATAAATGCTGTGCCCGTCGGGGTCCATAGTGCTACTATTTAATTTTAAGCTCACCTGTAATACCTATGGAATGGCAATAAAGTATTGAGTATTGAAGTGCTTCAAAATTCTACGTAAATAGCGCACGCAGCATATGATTTTCCACTAGTTTTCGTTTTCCTATAGAAGAAACCTATCACGAATAATTTGAAAAATAACACCTAAAATAAATACATTATTTGACAGTTTTTTTTTTAATATTTTGGACTTTATTTTACACAGCGCCATCTAGCTCAAAGTAAGTTAGTATAAAATAAATGTATGTTAAAAAAAACATTATAAGCATGTGTTATTAGATCTAGACAACTTATAAACAATTCATATATATTTCTAAATACATACATATTATACCTAGGAATATTAATATTTGTTCCGACCCGGGGATCTAACTCGAGACCTCAGAAACGGCATCCGTACACATTACAGCTGCGCCACCGAGGCAGTCTGATGGTTGTTCTTTGTTGAATGTTTCACTCACTAAACTGACGAGGCCACAAAGTGAAAACTAATAAAACAACTAATAATTTATATATTTACCAGACCTGGCCGCTGCCCTGTATACAACGTAACCTCGGGATCAATCAACCCGTTGCAGTGGGGACAGTTCACCAGACTCTGCGTCAAATGGGCTTTGGAGAACCCCACCAAGTAAGTCTTTCAGTTCTTTAGGCGTTTGTTGTCGGCCTGCTACGCCTTCCAACACGAAACGTTTAAATTGAATGAGACTTCCAAAAGTCTCTCCGCGTGGTGATACGTGATACCATATCCTAGATGCCATAAGAGACGACTTGGTGAACAAATACTATAAACATGTGGCACAAAAGGAAAATTTGAATTCAAACACTTACCGCTTACCATCAGGCGGACCGTACGTCTGTTTGCCACCGTCGCCGTGGTATAAAAAAATAAAAAATAATAAAAAAAAAAAACCACCTATCTAGTCCAATTAGTAAATGTTAATCTTACAATTTCATACTGGTATTGTATTAATTGGCTTACTGCCGCACTCAGAGACGTCAATTAACAGTACTTAATCTGTCATTAACACAAGTTTTTTCATTGAATAATCGTCTTTAGGTGTATAGATTTATGTATTACACGTTTTTACTAGATAAACTTTAAAGTTAAATAACGTCTCTGAGTACGGCAGTAAGTCTCCTGCTTTGCAAAGACGTAGATAAATTTCTTTTCATCTTGTTAAATTATACTGATTGTTTTATTCTCCCGCATTGTGAAAGCTAAAGAGGAAGATAAACTTGCTTTATCTACAAAAAATCATTAAAAATGACTTTCACTGAGGCTCCTGAATATCATAGCTTAGTGCTGGTTAGGTTTTATTATTGATAATCTTATTTTTTTTTTAGCGTTTATTGACCAATAAAAACAGTAAATTACATTCACCCAAACCATCTAGGGTTTAACTGTGGTATGGTAGCCACTAAAGCTCGAGTAGGTACTACTTTACAATTTATAACATTATTTTAACATGAGAATTTCCTTTTACAATTAACAGGAGTGATGCGTAAAGTGGGGCTCAATAAGTCCTCTTTCTCTTGAATTAATATCTAATCTATCTATTCCAGATATGTGATGTGGTATCCAAACTTCGCGTTCACCCAGTCCCGCTTCATGAACACGTTCTGGGAAGTGATCTGCCACTTCTTACCAGCATTTATGTATGATCTTATCTTAAGAGCACAAGGAAGGAAAGCTATGTGAGTATATTTGTATATTTAGTAGTATCTGTTCATCATCTCATTATAAAAATATATATAAAACTGTTCATATAATTTATTCAATAAAATATTTATATATTATACTTACAGAATTAACAAATTAAAAACAGAAAACTGTAGATACAAGAATACATACCTAAGCTTATAAACTCAAGGTTATAAGACTATAATTCAAGGGTTTTATAACCTGGAATTATAATCTACTTTTAATTTAACTAAAAAAGTTAAATTAAAAGTTTTATAACCGTTTAATTCTGCTGGTAACTGACGAAATATTCACAGTAATCATGATTAAAATGTTTGTTATGTGTAAAAATAATGTAATGTAAATTAATTATTTTTATTAATTATTTATTTGGCACAGATTGTTCACACAGCGCCATCTAGCCTGTGTTGTGAAATCTAAATAAATGATAACCATAATTATGTACAAGTCATATTAAACATAGGTAATAATATATACATATTATTATATACCGTAGTCACTGACTCACATCTTTAAACTAATATTTCAGCATGATGAAACTGGCTCGACGATTCAAAATGGCTGCCGCAACCGGCGAATACTTCGCTAACCACGAGTGGCAGTTTGGCGTCTCTGAGCTGACAGCTCTGCATTCTGACGTGTCTGCGACCAGAGACTCTGGCTCTTTCCCCCACTGGCCCGCCGACTTCGATTGGGACACTTATATCGGAGCTTACATGTTTGGTATCAGAAGATATATACTTAAAGACACCGCAGAATCTTTGCCTATGGCCAGGACTAAATTGAAACGGTAGGTTTTTCTCTATCTTTTTTTATGTATTTTTATCTTTAATTAGAATTAAACAATGAGTGTGGGTCGATAGATTCTGAAATAAAATATTGATATTTTCTCCTTATCTATACTTCACTTTTGTGGATCTTCGTTTTGCCATTACTTAGCTCCTATTGGTCATAGCGTGATGTTATATAGCCTATACTGCCCTACTAAGCACAAAAGCGGTATCTCAGTGAAAGCTAGTTTCGAGATAATTGACGTTATGTAAAATTCATTTTTTTGTTAATTTATAGATTATTATTTTTGGTTATTAAATGTAATTTATATAGAATTTTAAAAAGATTTGGCGTTATCAAATATACGGCTGGTTGCCTACGTTATATTGATATACCTCTAATATCCTTAAAAATTTAAGGTAAAACTGAGATAGAGAAAACTTTCTTAACGTTTTTTTATACCTTTTAAGTAACATACCGCAACAAGTCTTAGTTCAATAGACGCGTATTTGTCTAAGCTATCCGATACCATAAAAATCGAATTTTCGGTTTTTTTTGAGATACCGCTTTTGCGCTTAGTAGGGCAGTATAGCTTTCCTCGATAATTAGGCTATCACGCTGGCCAGATGGGTTGGTATATGGTTTGTTTCGAATTTTCCTTTTCTCGCAGTGTTCTAACCTGGATAAAGTTACTCCCTAAGTAGCCTTTTACGACACCCACGGGTTGAGATGGGGTAGTGACATTATGTATTCTTATTCCGTCATCACACGGTTAATTACCACGTCAGTTAAGTCCCAAACTATTACCCAAAATTAAATATTACTTTTTTTTTTCAATTATACTAATTCAATTTTTTGACTTTGACTGGCCTGTTGGTCTAGTGGTTAGTGACCCTGACTGCTAAGCCGGAGGTCGTGGGTTCAATCCCCACCCAGGACAAATCTTTGTGTGATGAGCATAATGGTTTGTTCTGTGTCTGGGTGTAATTTATCTATAATATGTATGTATTTACAAAAAAAAAAAAAAAATGTATTTAAGTAGTATATCAGTTGTTTAGTACCCATAACACAAGCAAATATAATTGCTTAATTTGGGACTAGATGGCGCTGTGTGAATGTGGTAGAATATTATTATATTATATTATTATAATTTTTGTCCACAGATTATACTGGGTACACAAACTATTCCAAGCAGCCACTGGATACTATCTATTTAGGTTCTTAGCTGGTCGTCTACGGTAGAGAAAAGAAAATAATTATATTTTTAACTTAGTCTATGACATAGTTAACAGCGCGGGTCTGTATTGTAGAAATGTTGTCAATATTATAATCAATTAACGTGAAATTTGTAAGAACTTTTTGCATTATAAATTGTAATAAATCCTCTGGGGGCTTGACAAGTGACAATCTATTCGATCTATCTATTCTATCGACATGTCAAATTAGAACATTGATCATGTGACGTGTCAATAGCTTATGTCAGAGATGTGTATTGAAGTGACATGTCGTTTAGACAGATTGGAGTGATTGGCACTTGTCTAGTGTGCCCAATAGGTTCAAACATAATTCGAATGTCCAATTGGCTTTTTGTCTAACAAGTCACAAAAACTATATATAGAAGCAGAACATGTATATTGGATATTTTAATTATTTTTAAGGGATACTTGATATTTTTGTTTAGATACCAAATTGTTTTCTCCAATTTGCAAAGATCATGTAGTAACTATTTCAATTCGCCATACATCGCACTGTTAATATAAAACAGGCAGGTCTTTCTGGAAATTTCCGTCTTCTCCTTATTATTTTAAGGTTCAAATTTGCCCACATGTGATTTTTAACTTATAACTCTTTTCGTCTGCTAGTGCGATATATCAAAAATCGGTCTCAAAAATATTTTGATTAATACAGACACATTTTATATGAATAATTTACAACTTGGTGCAATCAAATTCTATAATTTATGAGATGACATGACACTTGAAATATTTTTTTATAGAAAATATATTTCTTAGTCTTTGATTTATTATGTATTTGAATATCAGTTTTTATGTTAGTCTTATATTATATATATTGCCATAATAAAAAAATGACACCTTATGCCACCTTTTGACACTAAAACAATGGCTTATGTCAATTTAAACCTGGTTTAATACATAGTTCATATTTTGTAATAAAGGGAATTAGATTGATGTTTTTGCTAAGTTAATGTTAATTTCTAAGATAAAAGTAAAAGTTAAAATCGTCAAAGTACAGTTTTCTTCTTGTTAAATGGAGATAATATGATTATCTTAACTGAAACGTCAGCCTTAAATCTAAGTATACAAACATACGCAATTATAGATAAGTATAAAAAAAACTTGCAGAAAAGGGAAATCAAAGATATTTCTTAACTCCATTCCATACACGGCCCGGTCTAATATAAATCTCCTTTAAAGTTTGGATTAAGTATTACAATTTCATACGACAGCGTAGGTACTCTCTAGTCGTAGGCAAATTTGCTGACACTACTTTACAGATAACCTGTTACATTCTTGTGACTGATTTTCATAACACTTTGACTTTCATAAGTGTTACCTTGTAACCTAGATGAATAAACGAGATTTCATTTCATTTCTCTATCTCTTTTATTTCTCTTGCTCGTTTATTTTTCGTCCAAGGAGGATGGCTATAATATATTTCTTAACATTGAAATTCGTGATAAATCATCATAAGAATAAAAATAATAGATATATTTTTGATATTTTCTCTTTATAGTAGGTATTTAGTATTCACATTGTACCCATAGTTAATTTATAAATGTAAATATTGTCTCTGATCGGCACATTTTAATCAGTCTCTAGAAATGCCACCGGCACAATATTTTAATTATATTTGTAATGAATAGATTAATGGAAAAATGAGGATAATCAAATAAAATAATGAAACTATAAAAGCTCTTTTAATTTCCTTTATAAAACTTCATATACGTTGGGCTCTAATTACAAAATTACGAAATCTCCCTGCGGAGTTTCGTCTTTTCAATCCATAGACGTAGAATCCGCCACTCTTTACATAGTCACCTGCAGAATTACATGGACAACACAGAATCCGTAATTCTATCAATGTTCAAACCCAAGTTCATATATAATGGTCTAGATGGCGCCAGTAGTTTTATTAACTATTTATAAAACCACACCCACATCCAGTTTGTCAGGTGACCCTAAGTTAGTTAGTGTTATGGCATTAGGCCCCAACTCGTAGTGAACCAGACATACCCCTCAATTGCCTTTATGTCATTGCCATTTGTATTCTCTCACAAAATTTCCTTAAAATAAAATCTACTAATGGTGAACATTGACAGAAGTTATCTTTAAAGTTGGTTAGAATAAGGAAACAAGTGAGATTGAATTACATACAAAAGAAATAAAAAACTTAAAGTAATTTATTTTATAATAAATTTTAAAGTTACAGTAGTAGAGCATAAATGGGCACGTCCAGCGAAGTACTACCCTTCCAAAGATTAACGACGTTAGCAGTTTAATAGATATTATATATGCTACTAAGTTTCGTTCGGTGAGTGTCTAACGCCGGAGATCCAACTCCTCTCCTCAATCCCCTCTGATTTCCTTTTTTTCCCTATTCCTCCGTAGACAGTGGCTTGGTTGTCTCACATTGTGTAGTAAACGCTAAGAGAACACAACCATGTCCATGTTACCACTGCCCCTCGTCTGCCACTCCAGGTATTAAATAAAAAAGTACAAAATTCTATCCTGTACACAACAGCAAATAATATTAACTAAATCACTGTACTTTACTATACTAATATCTTATACCGATGCCCTTAACCTATTCTGCTAAACATTAGGATATCATCTATGTAATATAAAAAAATCACAAAATATGAAGTTTCAAGTAAAACATTACAGGCAGGATTTTGAATTTTTTGTCGAAGGTAATATCGTTCAATTGAAATGTGATGGGGTGCCCAAAGGTCTAATTGTTTTCAGTAACAATTATCGAACAAGGCATCATTATTAATAATACTTGATAATACTTATTTGAACAATCCAAATCCTGTCTGTTTTTTAATAATTTATGTGTTTAACGCTATTTTGCACACAATGTGACACCTACGCTTTCATAGCAATAACAGTAGGTGCTTCACTGGGCTCTATAGTGGTGGAGCTGAAGGGTGACATGACAATGCCACTGAACCAGTACAGCAGCAGACCCCAGAATATACACTTAGTGATGACGTCCACACAGTACATGCTGTAAGTAAAAATTAATACAACTTTAGTGAAATAATAGATTAAAATCTGTACCTAAAAAACTGCTCTAAAATATTTCCCATGGGCCATAGGTCATACGGGCTATGTTCTAATGGGCCATGGAAAAAAATTACTGGGAGATAAAGTATCTATGTGCTAACTCAATACGTAATCTACCTATGTAACAACATTTCACAATTCTATAAGTTTACATGAAGGCATAACCTATACTAATAGTATCAATAAATAGTAGTAAGATTGAGAGAACGTTGAGCAATTTTGTCATTTTAGTATATCCAGAAAATGTTATTTATTTTAATAAAGAAAATACACGAAATCTTGAGGTCTAAGATCAGGTTCTTATTTTTTTTTATAAATAACTCAAAATCAGACAAACTCGTTTCCTTAGCTTGCTTCATTGTATAAAAAAAGATTGAATTTTGAGTTGTGTGAAAATTCCACACATTAAAATGAATAAGAATACTTACACTTTCATGTGTCGTCTAGCTGCTGGTAACGTATCGTCGTACTCCTTGAGGATATACAGGCGAGCAGCCTTTATACAGTCCTCGAAGTACTTGGTGATGTCCAAACCTAGACAGATGAATAAAACTCAGTAAGGCATCACCCATGACAGCGTTACAACGGAATAAATGGCTATCTATATCATTCTCCAGAAATTTGGTTGATCCGGAACATTGACTTTGGTGGCACACTTTATTAACTCAATTATTACATACTAATACAAAATGTAAAACTTACATTAGTACATAGTGTTTTTATAATAGACTTAACATTTTGTTTTATAATAATAACATAGTTGAATGTGCGCCAAAGTCAACGAAATAATGTGGAAAAAAAATTACCCCATTATTCTTAAACAAAAAACACGTTGATCAAACAAAGACAAAAAACCACTTTTATAATCAATAACAACCACTTTAAATCAATTAAGTAAAAACAAATTATCCATAATTCACAGACTGGCATAACAGGTCTTCTAAAGATTTTGTTTGTTGAGTTCCTAAACCGCAAAAATAATAAACCGATAAAAATAGGTATAATCGTTTTACTGACCCTCAGAATCAACTTTATAGTCAATTTTCTCTCTCGCATTTAACTTTGTCCGGAGAGCTTGGACGATGTCAGACTTAAAGTCCCACTGGTTGTTTGTGTAGTACTCGAACACCTCAAAACCTTTGGTGATACGACGATGTACGCGGCAGAGACTGAAAGTGATAAATGTATCATTAATGCGTAAGTTGGGTATCGGTTACATAGACCTCAAGACTAAGGCTCAGAATCTACCAAAGTGATGGCAAGAGGAGATGTAGTTTTTTTACAGATTCCGTCACAATAGACCGTACCATTAAACGCACTCGCATTAAATAAAAGCGCGTTTAATGATACGGTTAATATTGATATTATATTGCCTGAAGTTGCAGACGAGTTGATGAAGTGAAAGACCCAATTGATGAAGTGGTAACCACCGCCCATGAACATGACTGTGTTCTTTTCGCATTAAAACTAAATAATGCTAAGAAAACACAAAGGAAAAAGGGTTAGTAATTTCCAAAACCTAAAAATAAAAATAAAAAGTGTTAGGGAGGAAAAGGAACATTGAGGTCGTTGCTACGAGCTATGTGCCCTGCCCACTGCCACTTCAGTTTAGCTATTCGGTGAGTTAGTTGATTACGATCACGTAGGGTAACGGGTAACTAATTGAACATATAGATAGATGAAGATAGATAACTTACACAGGCTTGTATCCGAGACAGAAGAGCAGGGTGTCGACGATGTAAGCCGGAATCCAATGGAATAAGAACACGCAGATGTTGTGATGCAGTCGCGAGGTCTTCATCGAACCGCCTGGATACCTACAGTTAGAAAAAAATAATTAATAATAAATGTGTATGTGTCTTTTAAAACAAACAATTGAATAATTTAGACTGCCTCTTGGGCTCTTGGGTATATCTGTTGCTACTTACCATACGACTCCATTGAGAGGTATTCTATTGGTAATGATCTCTCTACCAGTCTCTATCATCTCAGACCATGTCACCTTGACCTCTGCTGATGTCGTGCTGTTTATTATGTTTGATTTCGTGTCTCTGAAAAATAAAGATTTTACAGGGCTCAATTCTCGGACCTTTTCTGCTTCTAGTGTATCTTTGTTTGCACAAGATTTTGCGATATAATTTTATTTGCATTATTTTTTAATTGTTATCAAAGTAATTAGGTTAATACCGTCTAGCCAACTTGGTATACTAGGCTAAATTCCCTCCATAAAAATTTGAGGAGACCCGTGCCCAGCAGCGGGACGTTTATGGGTTCTCATGGTAGTAATTTTGATGTTGTAAATAGCTCTCTAGCAAAAGTTCATATAGATTAACTCACAGCAAATAATCATTTGCTGAATATAAAGAAAACTCAATTTGTAAAGTTTACAATGCATAATGTTAGAATCACTATTAAAAATCTCGGTTTCAATAAAGAAACAATCTAACACGTAGAAGTAACTTTTTTTGAGATTGCAGGATTTTCACTTACCCGTTCTTCAAATAATTCCAGGCACAGATCATGATTATGCTGACAAACACATCGACGGGCATGTAGTCCGCGTAACTGTTACCCTTGCAGTACATGCTTCTAAGCACACCCTTGCCAGCACCTAGGGACAGCGGAAATATTGTTTTAATAACAATATTAAAATTACAGTTACAATAAGCCTTTGTCTACCCACTACTGGGCAAAGGTCCCATGACTTCCATACTTTTCGGTCCATAGCTAATGTGGACCAGTAAACTCATCTCATCATCTTTTCGGGGATCGCTATGACAGCGATTTGCTATCGCAGGATGTTACGAAGTGGCAATTTATTCCCAAGAACGAACGATGCCATAGTTTAAAAAAATAACTTACCGATAAGTAGTCCAGTTGGTCCGTTGAGATTATCGGTCCAACCAGGTACAGGCCCCTGCCAAATGGGGATCACTGGAACGGAAGACATCAATTATTATAAGCCAGCTTCTGTCCATGACAATACTTACGTGGTACGCCCATAAATGTAACCTATCTGTTTATATACGATTTAAAACCCAGATTTCGAGTGAAGACTAGAAAAGAGTTTTGTATAAAAAATTACTATAATATGTGTACAGAGGGCTGCACATTTTTTATTCGTAACAATTCCTTGTTACGAATTTCTTATACACACAATAATCACACACACATACACACACAAGCGCATTTTTTCCCCAAAGGTATAGTTAAAAGTGCTTCATCATTTCTACAGTTATGTTAGGCACCTAAGAGCACGAGCCTATTGTCATTTGTCATTAACTAAGCACATATTATGGGCTGATACTGAAAAACTCATGGCAAAAAAGTCAATACCTGGAATCGAATCGATTTTTTTGACTGGCCTGTTGGTCTAGTGGTTAGTGACCGTGACTGCTAAGCCGGAGGTCGTGGGTTCGATCCCCACCCAGGACAAATCTTTGTGTGATAAGCATAAAGGTTTGTTCTGTGTCTGGGTGTAATTTATCTATAATATGTATGTATTTACAAAAAGAAAATGTATTTAAGTAGTATATCAGTTGTTTAGTACCCATAACACAAGCAAATATAATTGCTTACTTTGGGACTAGATGGCGCTGTGTAAATGTGGTAGAATATTATTATTATTATTATTTTGGAAAAACTATATGGATCAATATTAGTTATATATTATTATGATTAAAGAGTTTGAGTTTGTTGCCAAGTTCTTCTCAGAGCTCAACCTTGTCAGTGAACTGGCCTGAAGCAAATTTGCTGACACCTTTTTTAGATTTGTATGACGTCATAAGTATCATATATTTGATCCAAATGAAATAAAGATTATGACTATGTCAGGGTTCAGCGAAAAAGTTGAAAACCATTTAAAGCGGGATTAGCTGTCCACGTGTACAAAGTCGCGGGCACAGTTATTGCAATAAATTAGATGATGTCTTACCAATAGAAGGTCGCAGCATCATGGCAGGTAAGTTGTCGTTCATCGCTTCCACCACGATCGCTTCTCCAAGCGCCTTCGTGAACGCGTACGTGTTTGGATAATTGTTCAGTAATCTGTGAAATTAGCAATCGCACATATCATCAGTTATTTAGGTTTCCGTGCCTCAAAAATATGTAAAATATGTAATTCCATTGACGTCACACTGCTGGGTAACGGTTTCATCAAGAGAACTGGGAAGGTTGATCTCCTTAACGCTTTCGAATCTAATTTCCGTCCCGTTCATAGTACTAAGATTTAGCATGGAATGTGAAAATCTCACTGTTTTTGGACTTCTTGCCTTTTGTAACGCTTTCAACACAGTGGATTTCAACATTCTGATTAAAATATTAGATAAATTGATTGTTTCGTAGTTACTTGAGTGGTCGCCACCAGCGCTTATGTATTGTACCTCAAAGGAACAAACGGAACCCATTTAGGATTACTCCGTTGTTAAGAATATTGTTCTCAAGAACGCGACTAATATCAAATCTGTCTGCAATCCCTTGTCGTAATCGTACACGCGTAAAGTTACGCGTAAAAAAATAAAAGAGTTAATACTTTTATTATTTCCACGTGAAGACGTCATTTAAAGATAGTCGACGGACTATCTTCAAATGAAATTTCATGTAGATTGGCTAAGTGCTTAAAGCTTGAAACCGTTAGAAACAAACAGATCCGAGTTCCTTTCTCATTTATAAGGATTTACCTATATGTAAAAAAGGTTTCCTTTTTTAATAGTATTTAAGATAAATATAATATTATTTGCGTCTAAGTACTTGGGTGTGGCAGCTGCGATGGTCTCGTCATCCATCCATTCCATGACCTCGATGATCTTGTGGGGGTCCGCGGGAGGGGGGTACGCCTTCTCTTCTAGAAGTTTCTCGTACAGGTGGCAGTATGCTGTCGAAATGTGCATGAATAACTGAAACAGAAGATTTCTTTCTTATTATTCAATTTTACATTATTTTTTATTGTAATAGAATAGAAATAGAAAACATTTATTGGTACAAACACAAGGCATACTAAATAACAAATATATAGATAGAACAGATACAAAACAAACAACAATCCCGTGTCTGTACCAAATAGGCACCATTTCAGCATAATGCCGAGCACAAGTGCCCGGCGCTGATTTTGAAATGAGCCTATTTGGTGTGACGTACGGATGCTTATCTTAAATTAAAAATAACAAAAATAAAACAATATTTGTACCTCGATACAAAAAAATATAAATAAAATATCAAAAATATTACAGAGATAAGAAGAAGTACATTATGTATATAGTTACTAATTTTAAATGGTTATTATATGTATCATATTATTATGTAATGGTTTTATTGGAGGGCTCACATCATAAGTTGTTTTAAAATTTTAGAACAAGGTGTATTTATGCCGAAAATAGGTACCTAAGTTAGACTATCCAAATACATTTGAAGCAATTTATTAACGTTTCATTTCTTTTTTTACTTTTTCTGGTGTCATAGAAAATTAAAAACTTATTAAATGGTTACGAGCCATGCTTCGTAAAGAATCGTACCTTCAAGTTCCTGCACTGTTTGCCAAGCTCCACAATTAGCTTAGTGCCTCTAGTGTTCAGCAGAACAGCTTTCTTCAGTTCTTCATCGAACCTGCCAGTTAAACATATAAAACATATGTAACGCACTTACAGAAGAGCTGTAAGGTGTGATATATCACTATGCAATTTGTAACCTTATTAGAATATGCGGAAGACGCAAATTGCCATAAACACAACAAGTAAAATGGACAGAAGACGACATCTTCTGTCCATTTTACATTGACAGCGCAAAATATCTATATCAATCAGGCAAAGTGATTACTATTTCCTTACCTAACAGTAGCTGCAGCATGAATGATAATATTGACTTGGTCCACAATCAGCTGTCGATCAGCTTCGCTCAGAGCCAGGTCCGGCTCCGACACGTCACCGCTGATGATGGTCACCTTCTCCAGGAGAGGCTCCAGGCCGCCTCTCATGTCGCGGAGTTTTTCAAACAGCTGCACGGGGAAATGGACAAATAAGTCTTAAAATAAACAACTGAGTATCAGAGAGAGTCTTTCGGTTTTCATTGTAGAACTTTTGGATTAATTTCTTATTACCACTACATACGAATACGTGTGAAATTACATAAGCGATGGTGGCTGAATGGATAAGAGACCGACGTGCAAATCACGCGGTCCGAGTTCGATCCCGACCGGCAATACCAATGTGGATTCCACTTTGTGGAATTTATATGTACTAGTCAAATGACTTACCATCTGCTAACGATGAAGGAAAACATCGTGAGGAAACCCACATACCTACATTAGAAGAAATGCTAAGTGTATGCCTGATCCACCAACCCGCACTAGGCCAGCGTGAGTGGATTATGGCCTAAACCCTCTCAGCTATCTAGTTAGAGGAGAGAAGACGCAAGCCCAGCAGTGGGACAGTAATGGGTTGCTGATGAAATAAGTAAATATTACTCACAGGACCGTTGAATATTTCTTCCAATCTCTGTCTTGGGTTCTTGCCTTTCTTAGATCTGACCAGTAAGTAGATCTGGTTGATATCGGGACATTGTCTGTGAAGTGTTACAATATAATTCTATCAATATAATATAATCTGACTGTCACCGTGGCGCAGTGGTTAAGGTGGTCGCCTCGCCACTACATCGCCGTGCTGGGTGACGGGGGTTCGATTCCCACACGAGACAAATATTTGTGTGATTCATAAATATTTGTTTCTAGTCTGGGTGTACTTTGTGTCCGTTAGTTTCATGTTTGTAAAGCTCCCCGCGACACAGGGCTTGTTCCCTAGTGCGGGCGTTGTCTTTTAAAAAAAGAAAAAAGAATTAGGTATAAGGTAGGTACTCCAAGATAGCTGTAGGATTGCCTGGGGGAGGTTTATGCTCCACAGTAAATGTGATGAAAAATTTACAAGTCGCATGTTTAATAGAAAATTGACCCATTAGCAGATGCGTTAGTTATACGTACAGTGCCATCTACTATACTTTTGTTAGTGCCATCTACTATACTATACTACTATGATAGCTCGCAGATTTCCACGTTGCTCGCAATATGTAAAAAATAACTATTTCGTGCATACTGCACTTCCTTTTACACGTGCAGTCTGTGGGCAGATTATTCTCTGAAATCGTACAGTCAGGCCTCCGTCACTCGCTCAAGGTCACGCGCTATGTGCCTACCGCTATGTAGCTCACAACTGAGCCAAATCGCCAGAGGGCTGCCGCACGCGACACTGAGAGCGCACACAGCACGTTTCCCGCTCAAAACGCATAATGTACTCTGTGATACTAACGATATTTTCGTACACTACGTAGGTATATTAAGTTTTGACTAACAACACGATGGTTAATTATTGTGAAGTTGTTGGATGTCATAGACAAAAGAAAAATAAAAAAATGTCTTTTTTTTCATTGCCGAAAGATGAAGAAAGGTACGTTACGTTATTTGAAAGTAGGTACGTATTTCAGCTGGCTTTAGTTAGTTAGTAGTACCTAGTAATTTTAAAATGCTTCTTGTGTGTAGGTACTCTTTCTTTAAAATTTACGAGAAAGTTTATTGCGGTCTTACAGAAATAAATGCAGTTTGTATTTCATTACCTACATTATCGAGTCGTTATCGAGTTTGTCTGTCTATCTATTACGATCGAGTTCGCGTGGCGTGGAGTTCTTAAAACAAACTGGTCAAGCGCGAGTCGGAATCAGACATTAACTGTTTGATTGTGTGTACATTGAATATATTTAATAAAACTAATATAAGTATAAATAGTAACAGAATACAATACGACGATATTCAAATGTTTTGTCTGTTTGGATGTTTGTACACGCTAATCTCCGAAGGTACTTGACGGGTTTAAATAAAAAAGTTGCCACGCATTGTCTGGCGGCTAATCTTAACTAAAGTCTGATTTCGATGTGAAATTAGAAGTTTTAAGTTAACTGCTTACCTCGCATTCACTTCATTGCATTAATTGTACATAAACTAAACATAAATAAGAAAATTTAAGTTTCACTTCAGCCATGTTGTTTTCATTCATGTTCTTTGTACAACCCTAATGATTTTGCTCGATGACGGACTCACGCGGTGTACGCGGGAATCTCGACTCTCGGCGCACGTGCGTAGAATACGTTTCTTCTTGCAGCGTCGTTTGTTCGTTTTTGTAGGCTAATATAACGTAGGTATTTGCGCTTTTGTATGGGAGTGATGTATCTGTTACGTAGTAACTATTATCTAATCTGTGGTACAGTGTCCTTCGTATTCAATATAATAACACGTTCAGGATGCTGATGGGGTTGCCCCGTTTCTGTAGCGCGTCAGGGATGTTTGCCAAAGCTCGTGTCGATTGTTTTTTACAACAATGAGAAAACGATGCGCTTCCCTGGTGCGCCGGGTTCGGGCCAGCCCCAACAGTATTCTGCGCTGTATAGCGAGCAGACTCGACTGTTTGTATGTGAGTCACTGCTGCAAGCTTTCCACCTAGGTGCCGAGCAAGTGGTAGTGGTTCACATACAAATTATAATTATTTGTATTGTGTTTAGAATAGGTACTAACATAGGTTTAAGAAATATTGTTTATTAACACACTGAGTCTAGTTACTTGATAAATAAATTATTATTATATAATAAGTTTAAAATATTAAGAGGGTTCATACAGGGGAATTGCAACTTCGCAATTTAATGTCAATGTCATATTTCGTGGTTTTCGAATTATATTTTTCAATCGGAGATTTTTTAAATGTTTTCAATACACTTTTTAGAATTACGTGAACGTGTATTAAAATGTAAGTACTTTTCCGTAATGTTTACAGTTATTTTACTATAATAATAATATAATAATATTCTACCACATTCACACAGCGCCATCTAGTCCCAAAGTAAGCAATTTGAACTATAAAAATAACGCATTACAAATTCCAATGTGTAATTTGCATATAAATAGAACTGTAAACGAAATGATTTCGTACCCTTTACACACTTTTCACCTAATTCTAAAAAGTGTATGAAAATATTAAAAAAAAGAACACCAATTAAATAATAAAAAAATTAAAATATGAGATATTTAAAAGCACTCTTCATTATAAAAATAGTTATGTTATGACAATTAGAATATTCAATAAGATTCCAGAAAAGATCCGAGAGTTACCGCCATCTTTATTCAAGTCGAGACTGAAGTCTTGGCTGATTGAAAAATGTTTTTACAACTTAAAAGAATATTTTGATTGTAAAACTTTATAGGTGTTTCTTGTACATATATATTATAACTGTATAGATGTAAGTTTAGTTATTAAGTATTATATATTTAGATACTAATTGAACTTCTTGTAAAATTCGCATGCCTTAAGAAGGTGAATATGTTGGATTTCGAGAGATTTCGACTGGCCTGTTGGTCTAGTGGTTAGTGACCCTGACTGCTAAGCCGGAGGTCGTGGGTTCGATCCCCACCCAGGACAAATCTTTGTGTGATGAGCATAAAGGTTTGTTCTGTGTCTGGATGTAATTTATCTATAATATGTATGTAATACAAAAAAAAAATGTATTTAAGTAGTATATCAGTTGTTTAGTACCCATAACACAAGCAAATATAATTGCTTACTTTGGGACTAGATGGCGCTGTGTGAATGTGGTAGAATATTATTATTATTTTAAGTCACAACTAACCACCACTGTGCTTCTTGGCGAATAAATATCTTTATCTTTATCGGTGTTATAATTGCGACGTCATAATATGACTATATATATATATATACTATATGTTATGACTGTATGAACCCTCTTAATAAATTGTCACCTCACAGCAGGATCGTCTTTTGCGATATCCTAAATTTTTTTTTAGTCAGTATTCCATTATTCATGCGTGGTATTAAAAACACAATTCAATGAGCCTTATAGTTCAATAGTACTTCTCCATCAACTAAAATCTTCGAAGTGATATTGTATATAACTTACCTCAATACCTTCTCAACGAGAACCTTCCCCATAAAGCCAGTTCCTCCGGTGACGAGAACCTTGACTCCTGTGAAGGTCTCCGCGATACGGTCAGGTAGTAACTCCATGTCTGCGTTTAGAGATGTCATTATGCTGTGGACAAGAGACAAGTGGAGATTTTAGAAGTTTTAGTATGAGGAGAGAGATATGTGACAGAAGTTAACCCCCGCTCAAATTGAGCCACCCGCCCAGGATGGGGGGCTTTGTTTGATTTTCCGCTCATTCGGTCTCCTGTAGGAAGAAAAACGAAGCCATAATAACATTGTGTTGTATTCTTGCTGTGAGTAGAGTACAGAGCTCATAGGGGGGGGGGGGGGGAAGGAGTATGAAAGCTCGGCAATGCGCATGTCATGTCCGTAGTGTCCATAGGCTACGGTAAACGCTTACCATCAAATAAGCCCTTAGTTATACTCAGTAATTAGCTGAAATAAAATCTTATTTCTTCATCTATGTTATAAAGTAACGAGTATGAAAGTCACAAGATCAGAATGTAACAGATAACTTGTTACATTCTTAACTTGTGACTTTGTGTCAGCAAATATGTCTATGAGAGCGATAGTCTCGACATATTATATCACGACCGGATTCCTGTTGTCAAACTCGTTATGATTCAATTAATTCAATTTTAACATAATATAATATTCTACCACATTCACACAGCGCCATCTAGTCCCAAAGTAAGCAATTATATTTGCTTGTGTTATGGGTACTAAACAACTGATATACTACTTAAATACATTTTTTTTTGTAAATAATAATAATAATATTCTACCACATTCACACAGCGCCATCTAGTCCCAAATTAAGCAATTATATTTGCTTGTGTTATGGGTACTAAACAACTGATATACTACTTAAATACATTTTTTTTTTGTAAATACATACATATTATAGATAAATTACACCCAGATACAGAACAAACCTTTATGCTCATCACACAAAGATTTGTCCTGGGTGGGGATCGAACCCACGACCTCCGGCTTAGCAGTCAGGGTCACTAACCACTAGACCAACAGGCCAGTCAATTTTGTATCGATACCGCCCAAATTTTTGCATGTATCGGTATATTTATCAACAAACTGTGTCAATAGTTATGATTAATCGCTAAGCAATCGAACTTAGTGCCCCTTATTACAAAACATGGACTAAGTTTTAAACGAGGTTTGAATTGACATCAACCATTGTTTTTGTGTCAAAGTTGTCAATATAAACAAGGCTGTGCCAAGTGATTCTATGATAATCAATTACAAGAATAATGATTGCCAAATTACCAACTTCGTCACCGATTACCCCCAAACGACAGAGTTGGAGCTGCGAGAAGAACTGGTAAGAAACTTACCAAGTACACCTTTATATAAATACATAGTTACAATATTTTGTGAATCACAATTTGGTTAGCGTGTGTGTTCTGCTAAAAAAGATACAAATATTTCTAATGTCGGCAAATGGAAACTTGCTTTATAAATATTATCATAAACTTGACCGACTCATTCACTGACTTCGACTGACGTAAAAACGTTATTGTCGTATCACACAACACTTGAATTATGACATGTGGATATTGATGTTTGGCTGCTTGTTACGTGTTTATACAAAGTTATTGCATCATCATCATCATCATTTCAACCCATAAACATCACACTGCTGGACACGAGTCTCCTCCAAAGAATTTGGAGGGAATTTAGCCTGCTATACCACGCTGGCCAGACGGGTTGGTAATAAATATAAATAATAATAATATTCTATCCCATTCACACAGCGCCATCTAGTCCCAAAGTAAGCAATTATATTTGCTTGTGTTATGGGTACTAAACAACTAATATACTACTTAAATACATTTTTTTTTGTAAATACATACATATTATAGATAAATTACACCCAGACACAGAACAAACCTTTATGCTCATCACACAAAGATTTGTCCTGGGTGGGGATCGAACCCACGACCTCCGGCTTAGCAGTCAGGGTCACTAACCACTAGACCAACAGGCCAGTCATTGAGTTGGTATAGGGTTTGTTTCGAATTTTCCTTTTATCACAGTGCTCTTGTCTGCATAAGGTCCCTTAGTCGCCTTGTACGACACCCACGGGTTGAGATGGGGTAGTGACATTATGTATTCTTAATCCGTCACTACACGGATAGTTGTTGCATGAATTGACAAAATGTTTTTACACAAAGATAACACAATATTGTCAAAAAGGATATCGGAATTAATGTGGAGGAGACCTGAGCCCAGCAGTGGGACATGATGATGAAAAGCGATGGTGGCTGAATGGATAAGGGACCGGCATGCAAATCACGCGGTCCAAATTCGAACCCGACCGGCAGTACCAATGTGGATTCCATTTTGTGGATTTTATATGTACTAGTCAAGTGACTTACCATCTGCTAACGGTGAAGGAAAACATCGTGAGGAAACCCACATACCCTAGAAGTAATTCTATGAGTATGTCTGATCCACCAACCTTCATTAGGCCAGCGTGAATGTATTATAGCCTAAACCCTCTCAGTTCTCTAGTTAGAGGAGAGGAGACCCGAGCCCAGCAGTGGGACTTTATGGGTTACTGATGATGATGCTGAAATAGTTTATCTCAATATATTATTACCTATACTAATATAATTAAGCTGAAAAGTTTGTTTGGTTGAATGCTAGGATATCAGGAACTACCCATTTGAAAAAGTGGCTGTATACGTAATCTCGATATTTGGATGTCAGACGAGCTAACAGAAAGAAACCTAATGAATCGTGTACACATTTGCGATACTATTATTTATTTAAACTTTATGTACATCGGTACATGGGCGCACTTATATAATCATAATAATAAATCATATATTTTCTTAAAATAAGGTATATAAAATTTTTAAGTAAGTATGAAGCCACTGGTGATAAAGGCTTAGGCTCGGCTCGCCCCGTGGATCTTGCCCCTGATTACTTTAATGTTGTAACTCGCCCCCTTGCATGTTAGATACCCCAAATCGCCCCCGATTGTTTAGTAAGTTAAAAGTACTGTCAGCAATAAAGACTTTTAAATATTTTTATTAAAACTTCAGTAGAGCATTCTATGGATTTGGATGGTGAAGATCGGAATAAAAGGACACATGAAGTTAAATTTCTTTTTTGTGGTATATGTGTCCAGCTCTCAGCAATATAGTACCTCCTCTTTGCGACTTAACAAAAGTCATGTTTGGACCACGACTTATTTATTGTTTTTAGTTATTAAAAAATATTATTTATTATCTTTGAAATAGCTATGCATGTGTTGTTAAATTTACAAAATTATTACCTTATGTTAAATTTATTAAAAGGCAATAATTTAATTATAATAAAACATAATCACTACTGAAGAAGTAGAAGAAGTATTGAATGGTCAGTAGTTACTAACAAGTAAACGAAATGGCGGCGACATGTGTGTCATTATTTCTCTATTTATATTTTCAAAGGTTGTAATCCTATGACAGACTATGGTTTAGCTCATAATCCAATTGATCCATACATATTATAAAAGGCTTTGTCCTGACTGACTGACTGACTGACTGACTGACTGACAGACAACACACAGCCTAAACCGCTGGTCGTAGCGACTTGAAATTTGTAGGGGGTGTTTGTCCTAATGTCTAGAGGTGTAAAAAAAACCTCTAAGGGGTGAAAAGGGATAAAAACGATTGTATGAAACTTCTTTGTTTTTTAACTTATAGATTTAAAAAATTGTTTTAGGGTACTACTTACTATCAAAATAAAAAATACCCTCATTAATATTTTTGACAAAATTTGGGAGAGTGAAATTGGGGATGAAACGTATGAAAAGATCTTTGTTTTGAAGTTAACGTTTTGCAAATTAGTATAGGGATAGGAACTTAAGATGTTGTTTTTAATATTTTTGATAGGGATGGGACCTCAGGGGGTGAAATTTTTAAGAAAGGGGAGGAAATTGTGATAAAGACGTTTGAAAACTAAGTACTAAGTCGTTATTTTTTAGGCTTTTTTGGACGGATAATACGCGATTAGAACTTCAGTTAAGAAGTGAGTTGATGGGTTATTTTTGGTGTTTGAAAAACTTACACTAAGGGATGAAATAGGTGTGAAAAATTGTAGAAATTGATATGGATGTCGTTTTCAAGGTTTTCAGGGACACTGATTACGAAAATGTTATCTATATTGACGTATAAAGAAATTCAACTCCTGTAGTGGGGTGTTGTGGAATTCATGAATTGCACTTAAAACAAAGATCTATGTAATATCGAAATCTACGCGGACGAAGTCGCGGACAAAAGCTAGTAACAAGTAAAAGTCAAACAAAAAGTATAGACGTAATTAATAACTATTTTGCAAATTTAATTGGAATAAAATATTAAAATACGATTGTAATACAAACTTATCTTGACTTTCTATCCAAAACTATACCTACACAATCTCAATGTCGTGCGTATTCCGTTGCACTTCGATGTCACTAGGCACTACTAAACCTATAAGCAAATATCGCAAAACACATCCCTTCCACATTATAATACGAACTTAGAAAGAGAAAGCATTATATATACGACTCTTCCGACGGTGACATATTTTAACAAAGCTTTTGTTTATTAGACCCTTGAAACGGTTCCTTTTGTTATAATAGGTGAACCAGCTAGCAAAAACTTAGTGTCACTAATTGGTGAGATTACAGACATCAAACATGGTAATGTTCATATGTGAACATTTTTCTGTCTAACTGTACCATTTCAGGTTAAATTTCAAAAGAAATACCTCAAGGGGCGATTCAATCCACCAAAATAATTATTTAAATGTAGATTTTTAACTCGCCCCGTGGCAAGGGATGAGTCACTACACCAAAATAATAAAAAAGGGGGCGAGTGGAGCATTTTATCACACGGGGCGAGATCCTGGGGGCGAGCCGAGCCTAAGCCCTTATAAATAACTTAAATTTGTTATAATTAATTATCTAAAATACATGTCATTCATATATCACTACAATAATAACTATCTGCTTAGCATGGGTGCCTAGTGCGAAGGTCACCAATTTGACGCAATCGTGAGGCACACATTGTGTTGATATACATTTTATTTAGTTTTTAATACCCTGCCATGGGTAGGTTCATCAAGCTCCACGTCCTACAGGGGGCTTGGTGAGGCTGCTTATGGTAGGGTTTTGTATTAGGTTAGGTACTTACTAACATAGTTTTAAGAAATCTAACTAACAAACTATGGGCCATGTGTCTGACAATAAATGATTTTAAATTATTTTTTTTATTTTTTTTTTTTATTTATTTAATGTCTCCTATGTTAATGTGTAAGTCCAATTTTTTTTTGTTTGGATCTCTTGTAACTGTTGTACCAAATAATTTTTTTTTTTTCTTTCTTTATATCGCATAATCTTATAAAAAAATTCTTAGAAACCTTAAAGTGTATTTATAAGATCCGTCGAAGTATGTGCAAATGGTTTTGAGAATAGGGGTCTTATGGGGGGCCACATAAGACCCCTATCCTCCAAATTTTATCGATACCTATCTCTTGAGTAGTTTTCGAGGAAAATGCCTGTGACACATGAACGGTCGGACGAACGGACATGACGAAACTATAAGGGTTTATTTTGCCATTTTGGCTACGGAACCCTAAAAATGATAATGATATAGTTCAGACCCTCAGATTTCCATATTTTTCGGTCTCCTCCGAATACTTTGGGTAGGTTATCAAGAGAGGACTATCATCAAAACCACATGTCACGTTATTTTATTCAAAATCCCATACCTATAATAATCCCACTACTTACAAAATGGAAACCTAAATAAAATGACACAACATTTTATGTAAAATGATAATAAATTATAATTATTATAATTATAATTAAATTATTTATAATGAATTTTGAAAAAATGTCTGCATTTTTATTTGTATAAAATAGGAAGAAACTTTTTTCCTGATCTTTAAATTGTGGATGTTATTAAAAATAATAATCCACGAATCTATTGTTCTATTTTCCCACGGGGGTAATGAAAAATTTGAATAATGTTTTAAATACGTAGAATAGTGTCTAAAATTGTATGTTTTATTTTTTGTTAATTAACATTATTATTATGTATGTCTTTCCATTATCTCGAGCCAATGGTAACTCGGACTTTTGGAAGGCGTACATGGGGCCGAAGCCAACATGAAGAGGCCCTTTAGACAGTTTAATCTAAGTTGTAATGTGACACTGACCGGCGAGTATACTTGTATGCGCTATATAAACTCACACAAGTACACTCCCCGGTCACTGTAGGTCTATTGTAGTACTTGGAAAATAAAAATCATGGGCTATTGGTTTGCTAAGTGTGTTGGAAAAACCGGTACTACTATGGAACTTATGGAAGGGACTATGGCATCTGCCCGTAACAATGCCGTATTAAATGGGCAGACGGAGACTGGCCAACTCAGTGATGGGCCCCCAGAAAACTCGCAACTTGCAAGAAGGGGCAACATTTCCTGAGCGGGTAAAGGTGGAGAGGTGTCACTGGACTTTCTACCCGCTCATCAGCTCCCTGAGGGTCCAGCCTCACGTGCCCACTCGCCACTTACGTTTCACATATTATTATTATTATTAAATGTTAACATTGATATTTACGCGATGTTGCCATTAGCGGTGCTCTGCCTGCCGAAATGAAATTAAATTAAATCTCGTTTATTCATCTAGGTTACAAGGTAACACTTATGAAAGTCACAAGAATGTAACAGGTTATCTGTAAAGTAGTGTCAGCAAATTTGCCTACGACCAGTTCGCTGACGGGGTGGAGCTATGAGAAGAACTGGCAAGAAACTCACGCCACTCTTTTTAAAAAAATGGATAGTTACAATCTTTTGTAATTTACAATTTGGGTAGCTGTTAGTGACCCTGACTGCTAAGACGAAGGTCGTGGGTTCGATCCCCACCCAGGACAAATCTTTGTGTGATGAGCATTAAGTTTTGTTCTGTGTTTGGGTGTAATTTATCCATAATATATATTTTCAAAAAAATTATTTAAATAGTATATCAGTTGCCTAGTAGGTAACTATAACACAAGCAAATATAATTGCTTAATTTGGGACAAGATGGTGCTGTGTGAATGTGATAGAATATTATTATTATCATCCCTACCGGCAGGGATAATTTAAATATAATAAATAGGGAGGGTTTTAATAAAGCTATATGTATTTTTTCTCTGCCTATCCCCAAGGACAAACAACAATAGATAGTAGATAGACAGAAAATAAAAACTGCACGGAAAATCCACTGACGTAAGTTTAATAAAAAAAACTTGATAAATGTACTTATGTATTCAAGTTTCTTTATAAAAACTAATGGTTAGGTACCTGTGGTTATTTTTTGTGTCGCACACAAGTGGACGTACACTTAAAGGTTTATTAAAGAAATTAATTAATAATAGTTCTGATTGTCAAATCTATACTTACTAATATTTTTTATTATGACTGGCTTGTTGGTCTAGTGGTTAGTGACCCTGACTGCTAAGCCGGAGGCCGTGGGTTCGAACCCCACCCAGGACATATAATAATATAATAATAATATTCTACCACATTCACACAGCGCCATCTAGTCCCAAAGTAAGCAATTATATTTGCTTGTGTTATGGGTACTAAACAACTGATATACTACTTAAATACATTTTTTTTTTGTAAATACATACATATTATAGATAAATTACACCCAGACACAGAAAAAACCTTTATGCTCATCTCACAAAGATTTGTCCTGGGTGGGGATCGAACCCACGACCTCCGGCTTAGCAGTCAGGGTCACTAACCACTAGACCAACAGGCCAGTCGTCTCCATGTATATCTATCTATGAAATTTGGAGAATACGTGTCTTGTGTGGCCAGTCATAAATATTATATTGTTATTATAACTGTTAGCCCGAGCTTGACTCCTTACATCTTTGTTTAGCTCTTTTTGATCGTAGCGTGATGTTATATAGCCTATAGCCTTTGTCAGTAAATAAACATCCAACACTGATATACGGACCAGTAGTTGCTGACATTAGCGCGTTAAACCAAACAAACTATATTATTAGTATCGATGAGAATAGGAAAATTTGAAACAATGAAATGAAATGAAATCTCGTTTATTCATCTAGGTTACAAGGTAACACTTATGAAAGTCACAAGAATGTAACAGGTTATCCGAAAAGTAGTAACATTATGTAAGATCTTTATAACATATGGAGTGCAATAAAGACATTAAGTATTGAGTAGTGTCAGCAAATTTGCCTACGACCAATACCCTGTGATGTTTAAAGCTTAAGAGAAAAATAAAGAAAAATAGATAACATATACAGTTTATTTAGGTGGGCGTGGGACAGACACACCCACAGACGTAAGAATGAGGATGAATGCTAGAAAGATAAAGTAATGGGAATGAAAGTGCGAGAACTGGTATGCCAGAGAAACAGCTTATAAAGGCACCGACAATGTTGGTGGTGAAGTTTAAAAAAAAAAAAAAAAAATTAAAAAAAAAAAGTTTTTTTAAAGACAACTCTCGCTTTGGCCCTGTGTCGCGGGGGATATCGCGGGGGGAGGTTATAAACAAACGGGTTTTTTTTATAATTTCCCTTTTCTCGCATTGCTCTTATCTGCCTAAGGTTACACCCTTAGTCGCCTTTTACGACACTCACCGGTTGAAATGGGCTATGACATTATATATTCTAAATCCATCATTACTCGGACGGGTTATTACGTAGGTTATTAATCTTTAATCAGAAAGAGCTGTATCATTATGAAGTTTCGCCAATAAAATTTCAATAGTATAGATTAAAAGTGATGCAATTAAATGTGAACAATTTAGTTTTTTTAAACCATGTCTCGACGCGCATGCGCTTTGTGTAAGCGCGGAAAGATCACCTAGTGGCAATAGCCAATATGAAGTAAAGAAGGAGCACAGCATATTGATTTTCATATAAAATTAACTGTTTTCTTACCAACTAATGCCCTTAATCGTGTAGTGACGGATTAAGAATAGGTACATAATGTCACTACCCCTTTTCAACCCGTGGGTGTCGTAAGAGGCGACCTTATGCAGACAAGAGCACTGCAAGAAAAGGAAAGTTCGAAGCAAAACCTATTCCAATTTCCAACCGTCTGGCCAGCGTGGTATAATAGGCTAACTTCCCCCCACATTTTTGGAGGAGATCCATGCCCAGCAGTGGGACGTTTATGAGTTGAAATGAATGCCTCTAAAGCTATTTTTTTTGCGTCAATCAAGATCAGCTGTAGACATGTTCCCTGTTTCTTTTTTTTTTAACTAATAAGTAAAGAAAATATGACTCCCCAATTTTACTGCCGTAAATAGAGGAATACCAGACAAACTCTGAGACAAAATTGAATTATCATCGATTGAAAAAAAATTTGACGTTTTGTAATTTTGATAACGCCATCTATCGAGCTTAATATACAACTTTATATTTACTATAAAATAACACTTTATATAATAACAGACGTCCTGCATATACCAATCGATTCCAATTTTTTTTTTTTGTGAATCTAACTAGACCAGCAGGCCACTCAATAATAGTATTTTAAATAATAAGACGTTTTATTATTTTTATATTAGTTTAACATACAATAAATGTCTTCGTGCATGATGTGAGCTTATGTAAGTAAGTAAGTATTATGATTCTATAAATTTAAACACTCATTTCACACTATCTTTTTATCTAAAACCCAGACAAAGATCATAATGTACAGGATGTATACGACGGTACAACATTAAATGAAACCACGTGTAGCATGTGATGTTAGAAGGCTATAGCGAAAAAATTAAATAGAAATTTGCAATAGTTTAGACGCAAATGTACTTTCTTTATGTCACAGTTTTAAACACCTGTAGGTATTTACGTTGATCGTATGTTGTCATTACGTCATTCAATTGATTCAATTCATTTAAATATCTCTGACTCTTTCATATTTCTTGTCTCTTACTCTGTTCCGCACTGTTGTCGTCGTCATGTCGAAAACGTCATGATAGAAAAATAATGTGTAGTTATATATTCTTAAATTTTTCGACTAAAATAATGTGTAGCTTTTCTTTTTGTTTTTTCTTTTCTTTTTTAATAATTTATATTAGAATATGTTTATAAGGGTTAACACTGGCTGCCTTGTCATTTAATGTCGTATCGTCGTATACACCCTGTATATACATTGTTTTAAAATTTAAATTTTTTCTAATCTGATTCTGCAAATAAAATGATGTTTGGGGTGTTTCAGACTTGATACTGACAGGGAATATTTTTTTTTTTTTTTATTGTAGCCAAGCATGTTGGTTCCTTTTCGCCTGATGGAAAGCTGAAAGAGGAACCCAAGTTGCTTTGTCAACTGACAGGAGACCCAAGTGTCCTGTCAGCCGGCATCGCCATGCTGGCCCGCAAGGTGCTTCTTCACGCTTCGCTTTAAGGATCCCGTATTGTAGGAAGGAGGAAAGACATGAGCCGGCAGTGCGTTCCACATTTTGATGGTTCGGCATAGATAAGAATTGCCGAACTTTTTTGTACGTAATATCTAGTAATTTAGTTAACTTAAGTAATTATTTTTATAGTTTATTATATTGTATAACGGCCAGCGATGAAGAAATTTTTTTTTTTTCTTTAATTGTTTATTTTGTTCTGCTTGACATCGCTGACTGTTTTTTTTTTCTTCATCCGATAGGTCAAGATAGGTTAGTACTTAAAAATAGACCGAAAACAGCTATGTTCACTAAGAACTGTTACGCTATGAGCATTAGAGTGTATAATGAAATACCTGAATATATTAAAAAACTCCCATGTTTTGCTTTTAAAAAGCAACTCAAAAAATGGCTGGATGACAAAACATTTTATTCTTTAAACGAATTTTTTGACATAGCTTAATAGTATAATAATTATGATGACATGCATTTATATTTTTGATTATTAATTATACTTAATTGTAATTTTCACATTTCACTTAACGACAAAATAGAAGGACATTATACAGGGTGTATACGACGATACGACATTAAATGACAAGGTAGCCAGTGTTAACCCTTATAAACATATTCTAATATAAATTATTAAAAAAAAAAAGAAAAAAAAAAAAAAAAAAAAAAAAAAAAAAAAAAAAGCTACACATTATTTAAAGTCGAAAAATTTAAGAATATAAAACTACACATTATTTTTCTATCATGTCGTTTTCGGCATGACGACGACAGCTGTGCGGAACAGAGTAAGAGATAAGATAATATGAAAGAGTCAGAGATATTTAAATGAATTGAATGACGTAATGACAACATACGATCAACGTAAATACCTACAGGTTGTTTAAAACTGTGAACAACTGTGACATAAAGAAAGTACATTTGCGTCTAAACTATTGCAAATTTCTGTTTAATTTTTTTGGTATAGCCTTCTAACATCACATGCTACACGTGGTTTCATTTAATGTCGTATCGTCGTATACACCCTGTATAAAACCTAACACCAAATGTATTAACTCTATTTTATGTGAAATAAATCATTCATTCATTCCGTTCAATAGCCGAAATATGTACAGAGAATTCATAAGAAAACCTATCATTGGCCATACCTAAATTATTGTTACCTACCTTTTTGGTTTATACTTAATATGTATATCGCTGTTGGTTCTGAAAATAAATAAATACATTCAATGCATGAATTTAATTTTTAACACGATAAAATCTAAGTAAATTTTGTTTTTATGATATTCATAAAAACAAATATTGTTTTTATCATATATGTTTAACAATATTCCTTTGTTATAAAAAACATTTCTTAGAAACAGAATGATGGTTAGTATAATTATTTTATTATTGATCATGTTTTTTGTTTATAAGCACACCTTTTCCTTAAAGGCTTACAATAAAAATTACGTGACGCTGTAAGTTTTTTGCGGTGCTTTTTCTCCTAAACGTGCGGTACGATTACAAATTATGGTTTTATAGTAAAAACAAGATGGGTCTAGATAGTTCTTTGTGAAGTTCAATGCCTTTTGGGGCTAATATTTAGCCTGCCTGCCAATTATAATACTCTCATTAATAATATCTACAGTTCCATATATATATTTTAACTTTACTTACCTAAATTTTGGAATTCTGTCTGGTCCCTACTCTAGGTATATTATATTTTAATAATAGGCCAATGCTGAAACCTTTAAGAATAGTAGAAAGCGGAAAAACCAGGAACAGGATTGCACCCATTATCAAAGTAATAAAATATTAATATTATACTATATATACACAGCGCCATCTAGTCCCAAATGAAGCAATTATATTTGCTTGTGTTATGGGTACTAAACAACTGATATACTACATAAATACATTTTTTTTGTATACATACTATTATAGATAAAGTACACCCAGACACAGAACAAACCTTTATGCTCATCACTCAAAGATTTGTCCTGGGTGGGGATCGAACCCACGACCTCCAGCGTAGTAAGTAGTCAGGGTCACTAACCACTAGACCAACAGGCCAGTCATAAAACAAAAAACAGTGTTAAGGAAGTGTGTCATTTTACGCTGGCAACTTTAAACGCCAGACGTCAAAGTTTTAGCTCCCGTATTTAAATTAATTTAAATTATTGTATTTGTTATATTTAGTAGTAAAAGTTACCAAATAAAACTATATTTATGTGTATTTAATTGTGCACAAGTGCTAGAAGTGGTGTATGTTGTGCCTGAATGACATTTAAAAACTTGTCGGTCTGCGCAGCCACCTTGCAGTGTCAACGGAATTTCGAAATTCGAAATTCTTCACCAAACCTGGGGAGTATAAGACTTATTTATTACTAACCAACACTCCACAACATTTAAAAACACAGCTCAACACCTTGTGAGCTTCGTCTAGTACTCATCGGCATAGTTTTTTGTCTCTTTTTGCTTGACAATACGTGGAAGCAAAATCGACGACTAAACATTCGCCACATACAACAGTACACTGCACTATTACTGTACAAATTACACTAATTATTATTGTTCCCATGACTACGCATCCATACTTCAGAACATATTAGTTTTCATAGTTAATTTGAGTAAATTTAACTTTCAATAAAAAAGTATCTCCACCCTCATTTGTAGAAAAATTATAAATTTAATGTACTTAATTGTTTATTTCCTTGCCTAATATTTAACTATTAATTAAGTTATAATTTTCCAATCTTCTTTTATTCCTACCTTTGTTAATCTTTCTAAAACTTCAATTATTTTATATCAATTCACCGCCCTTCCCCATTTCTTTTATTTCTTTTATTTCTTCTATTCAGCTGTACTTCTTGACATTCCAGCTGTTGGTGCTACATCTGGCAAGATGACCTCATACATCATGACCCGTAAAGCCACGGCCAAGGACACAGATAATAAACTCAAGATAGCGCTACTGGAATTGAAAAAATGTCAAGAGGACAATAGACATCTGCTGAAAGATCGCTGTGACTGCGAGGAGGAGATCAGAGAAGTGAACGATAAGGTAGCTGAGCTGAAGGGCCAACTCTTAGAGCTGCACAAGGAGAACCTGGAGTATCGTGACCAGATATCCCAAATGCAAGAAGAGATACATTCTTTTAACAATTGTAATGTAGAATATGAAAGATTATTGAGCCGTAATACCGAACTGGAAGTGGACCTGAATCATGCAAATAAATTAATTAATTCTTTACAAGACAGTATTCAGGTATCCAACGGTAATGCGACTCAGAATCTTTTCTCTGAGCTTCTTGGAGAAAAATTAGATAGCGGGAATAGGTTTCATGTAAATTACAAAGCCAGGTCTATTGTAACATCTCATAGAAAATTCAAGAGGTATGCTAAGGTCAATAAATTAATTAAGCAACTTCAGTCCGATCTTGTCAGGTTACGGAAAATCAAGAAACTTTCTTCTGATAACTCAAGGTTGGTCAGGGAACGTGGGACATTGTTGTCAGAGCTAGAAGTTTGTCATGAGCAAATTTGCACCAGCCAAACACAATATGAACTTCACACTACACAACTTAAAACACAGATGTCAGAGTTAGAAGTCCGCTTAACAAATATAACTCTTCAACATGAAAAAGAGACTTATGAATACATTCTCAAGTACGATGAGATAGCCAGAGTTGGTAGAGAAAACATAGACCGTGTTAACTTACTGACCAAGAACAACTTATGCTCAATGTGTTCATCAACAACAACACCTGATACTCTGACATCACCGACTACACAATCAAATCCACTCAGTAGTCCAAGTGGGGTTCATTATTATCCCAACAACTTAACTGACTGTTGTCCAACTTCTCTTGAGCCAGATTTACCTTTAAAATTAATTCCTAATAAAAAAGTTTTGATTTTTTCTGACCTGATTGGATCGGGCTTAGGTAAGATAATGAATAGTTACACTGAGTGCCCTATTACAAACCATTGCTACCCAGGAGTTAAGTTCAGTACTTTAGTTAATACATTAAAGAATAGTTCATTACTAGATTCTAATTCTACAGTAGTTTTTATGTATGGTGATTGCTTCTCAGTCACCAAAAGAGACATATTAGATTTAACTGAAGTTATGGTTATGCTTCATAATAGAATAGGATGTAGATTTATTACTTGTGCTTTACCATATTCATTTGCACTAACCGAGCAACAGAATAGACACATAGGGAAATTGAATTTATTACTTTATAACAGTACATGTCGATATAACGATTATATATTATTTTTTGACACTAATATTTTTATTAGTAATAATTTTTATTTAACAAAAGATACTCTTTATCTTTCTTTTTATTTTAAGCGACTTATTGCTAAATTGTTAGCATACAATTTATTTAGTGACATAGGTACTAGTAGGGTATTGAAGGTTTTTACGGACACAGGTACCAGTAGGGTATTGAAGGACTTGGTAGGGTATAGTAGTGATAGGACAACCACTAGTTTAGATACATCTGTTAGTTTAAACTAATAGGTGTGACAAAGGATAGGCATACATTCAATTTAGTTCATCAGAATATTCAGGGCCTATTCAGCAAAGACTTAGAGGTAGATTTATTTTTGAAGAAACACAATATTCAGGTTTTGTGTTTAACTGAGCATTGGTTAAAGGATAGTCAGTTATCATTATTTAACAATGAATTTTATACAGTCGCTAGTGCATTCGTAAGAAAGACTGCTATCCATGGTGGTTCTCTCATATATGTATGTAATAATTTAAATTCTAAAGTTCGTAATGACATAGTGAATCTTTCTATCGAGCGCACTATCGAACTATCTTGTGTAGAGATTGATCGTTATATTATAGTTTGCGTATACCGACCACCACAGAGTGATTTCAGTTTATTTGAATCAGTTATGGAAGATGTTTTGAAACGCCTAATTAGTAGTAAGCGAGATATTATAGTATGCGGTGATTTTAACGTAAATTTATTAGAGCAATCACAGACTAGTACTAGATTAATTAGCTTATACAAGTCCTTTGATTTAGATTTTTTATTTTCTGCACCCACTAGAATTACATCACATTCTGCTACATGTTTAGACAACATATTTTGCAACTGTCAATGCTTGGATAGTGTTATCATAAGTGACTTAACATCTGATCACTATGGACAAAAAGCAATATTCCCTTTAGGCACAACCACTAAAGTGGATAAGATCACATGTAGGCCAATGACCTCTGCTCGCCTAAAACTTTTTAGTGATAGTATTGCTGATGACCTCACCAACATTGAGTTTAGCCAGGATAGTCCAGACGACCTATACGCGTCTTTGTTTAGTATTATAGAATTGCAATTTAACAATATTTTTAAAGTTAAAACTTTCAATAAAAGTACTAAAATTCAGTTCTGTGATTGGGCAACATCCGGAATATACAAAAGTAGAGCTAAGTTGTATGAACTTTACGGTATGAAACGTTATAATTTTGATCCTACTTTTGTTGAATATGTTAGAAATTATTCTAAAACTTTTAAAAAGACTTGTGTTGCCGCCAAGTCCTTATATTTAAGTAATAAGATTAAACAGTCCGACAATAAAATTAAAACTACTTGGAACATAATTAATAGTGAAACTGGTCGGGCTAAACAACGAGATAATAATATTCAATTAAACATTAATAATAACATTATCTCGAATAATATAGATATAGCTGAAGCATTTAATAACTTTTTTGTTAACATACCAATAAATACAACCAGCTCCTTAGATTCTTGCCCGGTTAAGGCTGAACTCTTGGTTAGGAGCAACACGACAGAATGTAGTGTCATTTTTAGTTTTAAATATACTGACCCCAGCGACATAATAAAAACATTCAAGTCGCTCAATTCAAAGAGAACTGGTGATCTATGGGGTATTTCAGTCAAGTTAGTTGAAAATATAATTTTTGATATAGCGCCATACCTAGCTGCAATTTTTAACAGATGTGTAGATACAGGTAAGTTTCCTGATCTAATGAAACACAGTAAAGTTATACCTTTGTTTAAAAATGGACCTAAGAGTGACCCTACTAACTTTAGACCTATTTCCATATTGCCAGCTATTAGTAAAGTCTTTGAAAAAATCATATTGCAGCAATTAGAGAGTCACTTTCATTTAAATAAATTATTACACTGTGAGCAATATGGTTTCACAAGGGGTCGCTCTACTGTAGATGCAGGTGTTACTCTATTAAAACATATTTTTAACGCCTGGGAGAATTCAATGGATGCCATTGGTGTCTTCTGCGATCTTTCGAAAGCATTCGACTGTGTTCAACATAATACACTTTTGCGAAAACTCAGTCACTATGGCATTAGGGATGCTGCACTTGGTCTTGTTGCCTCTTACCTAAGAGATAGGGTACAATGCGTTGATATTAAAGGAAATAGGTCTTCAGGACTACCTGTAGAAATGGGCGTCCCTCAGGGCTCAATTCTTGGTCCTTTTCTATTTTTGATTTATATTAATGACTTGCCATTCTACGTACAGGATTTTTGCGACATAGTGCTATTTGCAGATGATACGTCTCTTATTTTCAAAGTTGATCGTAAAGTAACAAATTTTGACGATGTAAATGGTTCTCTAGCGAAAGTCCTGGACTGGTTTACGGCAAACAATCTATTGCTAAACTCCAAGAAAACAAAATGTGTCAGATTTACAATGCCACATGTTAAAAGTACTAGTATTAATCTTAATTTAAACAATGAAACTCTCACCCTTGTTGACAAAACAGTTTTTTTGGGTATAACTTTAGATTGTAAACTTCAGTGGGGAGCCCATATATCGTGTCTCGCAGGTAAACTTAGCTCTGCGGCTTTTGCAGTCAGAAAAGTACGACAACTTACTGATGTGGAAACCGCGAGATTAGTTTATTTTAGTTATTTTCACAGCGTCATGTCCTATGGTATTTTGCTTTGGGGCAAGGCTGCTGATATTGAAACAATATTCATTCTTCAAAAACGAGCCATTCGCTCTATTTATAACTTAGGTTCACGAGTTTCCCTGAGAGAACGATTCAAAGAAATAGGTATTCTGACAACTGCGTCCCAATATATATTTGCAAATATTATGCTTGTCAAACAAAATATTCATCTATATACCAAGAATAGTGATATTCATGGTGTTAACACTAGAAGTAAACATAAGTTAGTAGGCACATATCATCGTTTACATAAAGTTCATAATACTTTTGAGGGACTCGGTGTACGATTTTTTAACAAAATTCCCGAAGACATTATGAATTTACCCTTACTTAATTTCAAAACCGTTATTAAAGATCATCTTATTCGTAAGGGTTATTATACAATTAATGAGTTTTTAGATGATAAAATGTCTTGGGAATAATGTTATCTTTGATTTGATTTATCTTGTTTGTGTAGAATTACACTTGTGACATGGGGGCACGTTGTGCATATTTATGTCAGTTTTCTCTTGGATTTCCTTTATTTATTTTTTTTGTATCATTTTTTTTTTTTAAGTTATGTTTTTACAAAATTAAAACCATATTTATTCACAGACTGTCCCTAATGGCTGCATAGCAATGTGTAAAGTGATGCAACCACGGAGCCTTACCTTTTACTTTCTGTTTAATATTTAGTTTGTAAACATTCATTATAATTCGTTAATCTAACGGTGTAGTGCTCTGCTGCATCACTTTACACGCTACCCAAATTGTAAATTACAAAAGATTGTAACTATCCATTTTTTTAAAAAGAGTGGCGTGAGTTTCTTGCCAGTTCTTCTCATAGCTCCACCCCGTCAGCGAACTGGTCGTAGGCAAATTTGCTGACACAACATTTCGGATAACCTGTTACATTCTTGTGACTTTCATAAGTGTTACCTTGTAACCTAGATGAATAAACGAGATTTCATTTCATTTCATTTTGTAAAATTGTTATAAATTTATGTGTATATTATGTTAGTTCATAAGGTATTTATGTATGGGCCATTGAAGCCTGAAATAAAATTATTTATTTATTATTATTATTATAATAAAAAAATGGAATAATAAATAACGAGTGATTTGAGGACGGGAGTGTTATGAGGGTGAGCTTTCGAGAAAATCGGTTTATCGCGATTTCCGGGTTAACTACTGAAAACTATGTGGAGGGAATTTAGCCTACTATACCACGCTGGCCAGACGGGTTGGTATAGGGTTTTGTTTCGAATTTTCTATTTCTCGCAGTGCTCTTGCCTGCCTATGGTTACTGTCTTAGTCACCTTGTATGTATGACACCCGCGGGTTGAGATGGGGTAGTGAAATTATGTATATATAATCTGTCACTGTGCCCGTGTGGTGACGTGACTAAGAATACACTATGTCACCACTCCCTTTCACTCCCGGGATGTCGTAGGAGGCGACTAAGGGGGAAAAATTGCACCATAACAACTGTGCTAGAGAAGGAAAACTCGAAATAAAACCCTGTACCAACCCGTCTGGCCAGCGTGGTAACAGTAGGCCAACCACCACCTAATTATAAATGGACCGACGACCTAGTAAAGGTTGCGGGTGGCCGTTGGATACGGGCGGCACAAAATCGCTCGCTGTGGCCGTAATTAGGTGAGGCCTATGTTCAACAGTGGACGTCATTGGGCTGATATGATGATGATGATGATGAATCTGTCACTACACGGAGTCGATATACCTATATGTTTACCAAAATATACTTTTCCCAAAATGTGTCTACGTTTATACTTGTTTTCCAAAGACAAGTCTAGACATTTATTCGATCTATCTTCTCTATCTAACGAAATGTCAGATTAGTACATTGAACTCGTGACAGCTTATATCAGGAAGTGTTCAAATCAAGATAATCATTTCGTAAGATCCGTGGTTCAATGTTTAAATGTATCAAAGTGATAATAATATAATATTCTACCACATTCACACAGCGCCATCTAGTCCCAAAGTAAGCAATAATATTTGCTTGTGTTATGGGTACTAAACAACTGATATACTACTTAAATACATTTTTTTTTTGTAAATACATACATATATAGATAAATTACACCCAGACACAGAACAAATCTTTATGCTCATCACACAAAGATTTGTCCTGGGTGGGGATCGAACCCACGACCATCGGCTTAGCAGTCAGGATCACTAACCACTAGACCAACAGGCCAGTCAATATCACTTTAATACATAATAATAACATTTTAAATATTTCGAACGAAATCTGTGAATTTGCCACTTAGGGGCTTAGGGTTATAATTTTTTTTTTATTTGTACCCTAAAATACGATTCTAGGGTTAATGAGTATTATATTTAATATGTTATTTAGTTCTGCCTCGGTGGCGCAGCGGGAAGTGTATACGACTGCTGTGCAAGAGGTCCCGGGTTCGATGCCCGGGTCGAGTGAAAATGTATTGAGCTTTTCTATCATGAAATTCCAGTATTGAGATTTTCCCGGAGTTTGGTAAATAAATGTTCCCGGTGTATGACAATAGGCTCGCCCCCTATTTCATGGGACCAAACGTAGCTGGCGAAATGTGGGTGTGAAACACCTCTGCCTACCCCTTCAGGGAAAAAGGCTATGTTATTTAGTTACTCTATGTACCGTAATAATACGATCAAAAAATATTCTTTACCAAAGCAGTGCTTGGCTATATTTTGTCTGTTTCATCACCTAAATTTAGATTAATTAAAAATTTAAATATCACAAAGAGTGACCGGTGTGTCCTGTTGTAAAATAGACTCAGCCTTGACAGTGGTCTGACCTTTAGAGAATTGGCTGTTTTATGGTCTCAATATCACAATATCACCTAGATTTAAAGTTTATCTAAAAATCTAGTTAATCTTTGGTTAGTTTGCATTTTAATATTATTTTATAGTTATTAATTACATACATTAAACGATACGTAAAAACCATTTATAACATTAAATTAATATTGAAATGAATTTTTAGCTTATATTTTATTATGACGATGAATAGAGAAATACTGAAACTGGTTTATGATACACTGTTAATGTAGTCATTTAAAAAACTGTTTGTAATATTAAATACATAACTAAATAAAATAACTCCTATTGTATGAATCAAATAATTATTAATCAAATATTAAGTGTATATATATATATATATATACATATCATTTTAAAAACAACGTTAGAAAAACTAATCATTTGACAAACTTACATTTCTAAAACATGTTACTTTAAAAACAATCGTTTGACAAAATACAGGTTTCGCAAATGTTTTACTTCGCAAATATTCCACTTGTTAAAATATTATTTTAAAAATGTTCATTTGACTAAATAATTCGTTTGTCTAATTGGTGTTTTTTACAAAATTACAGAAGTTAACTTATTATTAGTAAAAAACAAACGCCTTTTGTATGTTATAAAAGGAGGTATTTTGGATAATTTTATTGAAGTACCTAAGTCAATTTAAAAAAATACACAATGCCTTAACTAAACGAAATATGTAAATAGAATTCGGTTCTGGCTCTTCGATGTGGTGTCAGTTCTAACCTAACCTAGCCATTTTGTCAAATGTTATTAATGCTATACGTTGTTTTGCCTACTACATGTTTAAAAAATAATCCATTATATGAAATGAAGTTTTGACATAACAAAATTTTGTCTGGTAAATATAATTTGTCAAATGAGTAGTTTGTTAAATAAAAGTTTGTAAAATGGTCAATTTATCAAGTATAATTTTGTCAAACGTTGTTTTATAAATGAAAATTTCTCATTTGTTTTTTGTCAAATGATTGGACACCACACCGTATAAAAACAGTTACAGAGAAAAGGAAAATTCGAAACAACACTCTTTTTGTAAGAAGGGAAATGCGTTACACATGCCGCCCCGTGCGGGGACACGGGACGGTTATGTGGGACACGTCGGCCCAAAGTGCCCCAAGGGTCCCCAAAGAGTACCAATGGAAAAAACCTTATACCAACTTGTCTTGCCAGCGTGGTATAGTTGGCTAAACTCGTAATTGAAGTGTTACGAAATGTGTCTCGCGTTAAATTCAATTAAAATATTGCTCGAGGCTTAATGGCCACTAAATGTCGCTACGTTTTTTTTTTTTTAAGTGGATTACACTATATGTGTATTCCGCGAGTGGATCCTCAAACATGATTCGAGACCTTATTTGCTAGATTTTAAGTTTTTGCTATTTTTAATATTTATTATGATTACGGAAAGGATTTACTGCTATTATTATTACTTAATTAAATTTCTTATTTCTATATCTGTTTAAATGTAGTTGTGATGATACCATACAAGATGCTGTGCATATGGAGTGTTCGCAAGACAAATGCAGGAAAAAATATCATCTAACGTGTTTGGGTTTAGCAAAAGCCAAACCATTATCACCAGAGTACAGGAAGCAGTGGGTTTGCCCCGAGTGTGTATCTGCAAGGCCGAAACAGGGGAATACGAATACAGTACGAGGAATTACAAGCGCGAACGAAACGTTTCAACAACACAGCGGATCGAAGCGGTCGTAGGAATCAGCAGGAATCAAATATGAACCAGTTATTGATAGAGGAGATGCGGGAGTTTCGTACAGAGGTTATAAGGCAGTTGAAGGAGCGAAAAAGGAATATTTGTTATTATTGGCAGAGTTAAAAGAGATAAAACAAAGGAGGTAGTGCAAGAAAAGGTAAGTATGGTCGATCTGTTAGAAAGCAGAATTAAAACACTTATAGAAAAAAATGATAGCCTAGAAGGGAGCTCTAAAAATAGAAGTCGTCATAACATATAAATATACAAGTGCACATAATCAATATAATAAAATATTGATTATGTGCACTTAGCACATAATCCTGAAATATAGATTTACATAATTTTTAAAAGAAATGTATTATTATATAAATAGAAAGATTTTTTACAATACTATTTAATAACTTAAATTACTATTAAAACTTAAAAACAAAATATTTACAACCTAAGAAAAAACATGAAAAACACAAAACTATTTAAAAAATGACATCATTATTTGGTTTTTTAAGTTAGTTATTAGTTATGTAAACTTTAAATATTTATTTTTAAAATGACAATAAATCTATTAATACACAAAAAAAAAAGAAAGAGTGTGGAAAAAAAAGAAAATTTTTTTAAAACATTCTTTTTAAATAACCAAAATAAAGTAGTAGGTACCTAATAATTTTATTTACTAACATAGTTTCAATTTTAAATAAAGAGTGTTACTAACAAACCATAGATTTGTGTCTGAGAATAAATTATTTTTATTTAATTAAAAACAATATAAAAGTACTTACCAATTCTGCGTCTGATTCGGATTTAATCAAAAAACTATTCTCTTTTTTAAATATCAATTTGAACTACTTATATGTTTTTAAACACAGCGAGCGTTCTATGATATAGTGGTATAACGTTTACTGTCCAAGTTCAGGGTTACAATGCTATCATGTTGCCAAAAAGTTAACTAAACTTGTTTACGCAAGCGAAGCTTCTTTTTTTTTTTATTAAACGTTGCGCACAGTATCTCTCGTGTGCGTCATATTCCGTATTCTATTGGTTGATATCACGTTTCTTCATATCAGAACGAGAGAGAGATAAATTCCAACCCATCAGGGCCTTGATACGGAGCTGTCGGAAAGCTTTCGACCGGAAATGTCAGTTTAATCATAGTTAACAATATGTAATGTTTTAAAAATAGACAGTTGTAGAAAAAAAGCTAATAATAATCAGTTTTTAATTTTCTGTAGGTTAAAGTATTCCCTACCATTTAAAAACTTAAAACATAAATAAACTTCGATTCTATGATTCGAAAAAGTTTACAATGCATGGGAGCATTCCGACGGCTCAGAATCAGGAGGCAGGTGGTCGATTCTGATAATTTACACACGTTGATATCAGACCGATTGCCCAATCACAGGCCGGCAATATAGCGCGATTGTCTCAGTCAGCCAATCACAGCTGTCGAATGAGACTATCGGCTTACCATTGTGTTAGCAGACTGGCCCCTGGTGTCGTACAGAAAGCTTTCAACTTGACTTAACGACTATAAAGTCAAGTAATAACCGGAATCAACGGCTTTACATGCCTTTCAAAGCACGGAGCTGCTCGAGAATTAAATTACCATAAACGGTCACCCATCTACGGACTGACCTTGTCGAACGTTGCTTTACCTAGATGATCGTAGCGAACATTAGTGTATTACAGTACTACTACGTCTCAACATCACGCTGTATTGCCTCGAAGGGATAGGCAGAGGTGTATCACCCGTGTATTTCACAAGCCCAGAACCCATTGCGTTGCGTCCTTAGCTACAACAGATCTCTCATATTCGGAGCAGAACTTCTTTAGTGTTCTAATATCATTCGAGATTCGATTAAATCGATTTGGATTTTGTGTTCGATGGATATTTGACAAAGACAATCGATAAAGTCGAGTACCTATTATGTCGTCAGTAATGGGTTATTTCGAGTTTAGCCTCTGTTGCACAGATATTTTGATTCCCTAGAGTGCTCATACTATATCCTGGATTTAAGACGTACACAAATCATACATTTATAACAGAGGGATCAAACGAGCCAAATTAAAGCAGGTTTTATAGCGATGTTTAAAAAAATATTAGGGTCATTTTTTAACATAGCGCCATCTAGTAACTAATAATAATAATAATATGCATTTATTTCGGACAACATGCATATGCTTAGTGTAATACAACTTTCTTATATTAAGTATAAATCTAATGTTAGTATATGTATAATATTACAAGGAACTTTATAGGGAGACTATTATCTAATGTTAGTATATTTTATAACATATTACAAGGAACTTTATAGGGAGACTATTATCTAATGTTAGTATAAATTATTACATATTACAAGGAACTTTATAGGGAGACTATTATCTAATGTTAGTATAAATTATTACATATTACAAGGAACTTTATAGGGAGACTAGATTGGCAGCAGGTTGTTGGGCACTCACCCACTTTCCCCACATAGGACTACAATGTAAGCTAATATAAGTTTATGATTTGGGATCTAGATAACTAATAAACATCCATTATTAGCCCTAGCTTCGTGCTCCCCGGCACGATTCGGACAGGTAGATGTTTCACTTGTGGCAGTACATAATATTATGTATATGTTACAGTCAAAACTTAACCTGTCAGAAGTAATTGAAAATGCCAATGACAAACGGTGACCCATCTTCTTAACTTACCGAAAGAACTTAACCTCTATGATCATAACGAGTATCTCAATACCACAATGTTACGAGCGCCTAATACAGTATAAAGTCGGGTGTAAAGGGATAACGCAGTGTTCAACACCGTAGTCTCCATTGAATCGGGCTCATGTTGTTAAGACCTCATGACCTCATGAAGTAAGAACATGAGGTCGTGACTCAGGACTTCGGGTTTTCCAAACGCTGATATAATAGCTTCAATAGGCAGAAGTTTTTGCAGATGTTTTTCATTTGCAACACGTAATTACTACCTCTGACAAACAGCCGGTGACTAGAGAAAAATATTTAAGAAATATTTAGATTTTCTGTGTTTTACAAAAGAAAATTTAGTTTTATCTAACCATTCTTATGTAAGTATTATTATAAAAACTGGCTGTAACTAGTTCTATTGACACCCACAATTCCAAAATCATTATCATTAGACTTGATTTCTTTCATAAATCTCTTTTTGGTGGCAGATGACAACCCATAGTCAGCTGATCGCTTTGGGGTCGGTTAAACTTCAACACATGGTACAGAAGGATTAGTTTTTTTTTTTTTTTTTTTTTTATTGCCTAAAGTGGCAGACGAACAGACGGCCCACCTGATGGTAAGTGGTTACCGCCGCTCATGGACGTTGGCAATGCCAGGGGCACAGCCAGGCCGCTGCCTACCTTAAGAGGATAGCTCTCTTTAAGGGCCTTCCCTCGGTTTTGCACCAAAAACGGCTTTTTTCTGAAGCCTACTCCTCCTAAACGACTTGTTCGAAAAATTTGAAAAAAATATATTTTGATAATTAATCTATCTACTACATTTTCAACATATGAAATTTTCGTACGACTAATACTTTTGCCTCAAAAAATATTTTAAGTTGAGATATATTTTATCTTAAAATCCCTAAAACTTTAAAACGGCTTTATAGTTTGAAATTATTTTTACACTGATAAATTGGTGGTAAAATTTACTTTAATCTGAACATAGCATATGTAAATCGATCAATATTTTCTTAAGAAAATAGGCCATAATACGATTTCTGTACGTTAGAAATTCAAAGGTGCTCTGCGCGGGCGCGGGCGGCAGACAGGCGTTAGCCTTCAGACGGGAAGGCTGTGTCGCTCGTTGCTCCATTTTTACTATCGACTGAATATAGTGCTTACAGGTATAATATACACACAAACAGCGAGCGCGGCGGGACGAGTAAATAAATCTAAGGTGTCACGCAGAGCCGTCACGTCTTTCTCGCTGTGTGCCGAAACCTTTTGTGCAAATATTTATGAACTTTAATTTTTTTTTTGAATTTTCTGACGACTACTCCTCCTAACCGTTTAGAAGGAGTAATCTTTTTGCCCCATCGGCCATCAGTTCTGCGAGCTATATTCTCAAACAAAATATTTCAAATGATCCAATAAAATGGTTTACAATTTATAATAGTAGTTTATAACGTAATTACAAAGTAAGTGTTGTAAACAAAACATTAAATTCATCAATGAAAATAGGTAAATATTTTTTTTAATACAAAAGTAAGTTAAAATAGTTATTTATTTAATTATAATTTACAAGATAAAATAATTATCTTCGATACTAATAATAAATAAGTACCAATAAAACTATGTAAGTACTTACATAAATACCGAAAGCAAAACATTGAAATTAAAAAAATCTCAATACATAAAAATATTGGCAAACAAATAATTGTGTACACGAGTCCTTTAAACTCTCTATACAAAATAAAATACCAATTTTAAAACTGTTATTCCGGAATCGTAGGTAAAAATGCCGAGCTAGAAGCGCATGTCTGCGTTTACGCTTATTCTGTGACCATTGTATTATAGTGTGCGCGAGTTGGCAAAGGAGCGGGGATATGCAGTGAAATAAGCTAAGCTCCACCCATACTCTCAAGGTCATTGGCGACTAGTTACGCCTTAAACCTCGTTTGAAGAAGGACATGTCATAGCGCTCAGGAAACACCGCTGTAGGAAGTTCACCCCAGAGTCGGCACGTACGTGGGAGGAATGACCGCTGAAACCTTACCGTTCTAGACGATATCGGCTCCAGGTAGTGCGGGTGAAGCCTACAGCGGCGTCGAGTGGTGCGATGATAAAAAGGCGACGATGGCACCAAATCAAGGAGTTCGTCGGAGCACTCCCCATGGAACAATCGATAGAGCACGCAGAGTGACCCAAAGTCTCTCCGTTGCCCTAACGATTCCAAGTTGTCCGTCAGATTGGGATCATCGACGATTCGAACAGCCCGCCTTTGGAGGGAGTCAAGTGGGTCGAGCTGGTACTTGGGAGCTCCCGCCCAAAGGTGAGAGCAGTACTCCAAATGCGGCCGAACCTGTGCTTTGTACAGCACAAGCCGCTGTTTAGGTTTGAAGTACCGCTTCGCCCTGTTCAGGAGTTGTACCACTACTGTCGACTAGATGGAATTCGCAGCCGTTTTTTCTCTCAATACTGTTTAACTTAAGATATTTTGTGCGAACCTGTTTTTAAATTATCTAATTTACGTTATCTCCGGCATCTCTTATGTCTCAAACTGACCGTGCCGGCCAACCGACCGTGCAAATCAATAGTTGGCTTCGGCTTTGCACTGTTATGAAAGATGGTGATATATCGCTATATTATAAGCTCTTTGACATTACCGTTGGTGTAACAAATTTGGCCCCACTATCCGGAGGTTAGAAGTCAAACCATTAAATTAAATAAAAAATACGAGAATATTAAACAATAAAATACTTTCATTTTCTGCCCATAAACGTCCCACTGCAAGGGCACGGGTTTCCTCCAAAAAATCTGTAGGGAATTTAGCCTATAATATACTAATGCCTAAAATTCTTGCAACTCGTTAAAACTACCTCACGACCTCACCTCACTCATGACTCATGACGAATTTACCAATGGTTCGTTAGGATTAGGAAACACATGAGATTAAATTGCGCGAATGTGGAGAAAGCAAAAATTTGTTTTTTTTTCAATTTTATTTTTTTTTATAAATATATCAAAGTTATACAAAACAGACTCCTATACACATAGACAAAATAATATACATTAAATCACTGAACCATACTATACTAATATCTCATACAGATGCCCTTAACCTATACTGCTAAACATTACAATATCATCTATATATACAAAATCACAAAATACAATGTTTCAAATAAAACATTACAGACAGGATTAAAACGTTTATCAAAGGTAATTTTGTTTAATAGAAATGTTATGAGGTGCCCAAGGGTTTCATTGTTGCCAGTTACAAGTATTGGACTGGATATCATATTTATTGATACTTGATGATATCCATTCGGACAACCCACTGACAATCTATAGTGGACAAAACTCATCGTTAAATATTTGGCTAGGAAAGATATTCTAGGCATAAAAAGCTTTCTTTTGCAATTTAGTCTAAAACAAAGAAGATACAGAATACAGTTAGACAAGATCACAGGTAACTTTTTTATGATCAAGTTAATTTCTAAACAGGTTTTTTCAAACAAATTTCTAATTAAAGACTACATTACCATATATATAATTAGGAAATTGAGAAATAAAATTAGGAGATTACAAAATATTTTACTTAAAGCCTCAAAAGAAAATAGATGGCAAGATAAACGATACTTAAGAGTCTATAGTTGTCTTGTTATAATAATTAACTTCGGTAGATAACTATTATTATATAAGTACTTTCATAAAGTAGGACCGTGTTTTAGTTTCAGTAGGCTTTCTGTAAATGTGAAATTTAACCCAAACATATTATTCTGAATTTATGAAGTACTGAAGAAGGTACTGGATACTTTTTATGGCTACATGGCTGATGAAAGAAATATTATATTTTTAGTTATAACAATTTTCAATTTGACTTTTTAATGAACTTCAATATTTTTGCAGCCATATTGAATACATATTAAATTTACGCGTCCATAGCTATAACAGTTGGTGCTTGACTGGGCTCTATAGCAGTGGAGCTGAAGGGTGACATGACAATGCCACTGAACCAGTACAGCAGCAGACCCCAGAAGATACACCGAACGATGACGTCCACACAGTACATGCTGCAAGTAAAAAAAGTTTTATGATAAGAAAGGTAAAACTCGAAACAAAACAATGTACCAGTCAAACTATTGCATGGGCCAGTAAAGTTACAGTAGGTTAATATTCTTCTCTTGTGAGATAGATCGTGTATGTGTGCGTGATGTAATTTTTTTTTTATTTCTACTACAACATTTACAATCGATTGTCCTGTTAAGTAAGAACTGAAATATAATACTTACACTTTCATGTGTCGTCTAGCTGCTGGTAACGTATCGTCGTACTCCTTGAGGATAAATACGCGAGCAGCCTTTATACAATCTTCAAAGTATTTGCTAATGTCCAAACCTAGAAAGAGATAAGAAACTCAATTTTATGTAATTTTGTCTCCCGCTTTGCTATGGAGGGAAGCAGAATCTTTTTTACTACTGCAATTAATTTTTTTGGTTAAATTCTTAGCTGGTTTCAAGACGTAGAGAAGTTTTTTCTAGAACTCCCGAGTGTTATAGCTTGGTGTTGGCATGAGTACAGTGATAAGAGTGTGGTTAGGGTTGTCTAGGCAAGAAAGTGATCCTACAAAATTTTTGTTTTTTAAGCCGTATAAAATATTTTGTCTCATTCACCTATGGCATCTATCTTATAGTCAGTTTTTTCTTTCGCGTTGAGCTTGGTCCGGAGAGTTTGTGCGATGTCAGACTTGAAGTCCCACTGGTTGTTTGTGTAGTACTCGAACACTTCGAAACCTTTGGTGATACGACGTTGTACGCGACAGAGTCTGCAAGTTATAAATTTAATAATAATACATAGGTTATATTTCATCATCATCATTATCAGCATCCCATTAAGTCCCAGTGCTCGGGTCTCCTCTCCTCCAACTAGAGAGCTGAGAGTGTATTTAATAAGTCCAAAACTGCCGGTATTCTATGGACATTATCATCGTGAGTTCAACCCATAAACGTCCCACTGCTGGTACGGGTCTCCTCCAAAAATTCTGGAAGGAATTTGGCCTACTATACCACGCTGGCCAGACAAGTATGATGTAGGGTTTGTATCGAATTTTCCTTTTCTCGTATTGCTCTTGTCTGCAATGAAAGAAGAAGAAAGAAAGAAAGAGGTAAGAAAGGAAAACGTAGTGACATTGTGTATTCTTAATCCGTCACAACACGGACTCCTATGGACAATAGGTCCATAATTAATATTGAAATAACTTACACAGGCTTGTAACCAAGACAGAAGAGCAAGGTGTCGATGATGAAGGCTGGAATCCAATGGAATAAGAACACGCAGATGTTGTGATACAGTCGCGAGTGCTTCATCGAACCGCCTGGATACCTACAGTTATAAATATAAAACGTATTATTATTTATAGTTGATTGAAGTAGGCGTTAATGCTACGTCAAAAATCCAGCAAGTAATTTATCATAGAGAATTACGGGTAAATTTATTTCCTCATAGGTATTGATTAGTATGCGAGGTAGGGAACAGTGAAACAATGATTATTAAGAACGCACTGACTTTGTCTCTAGAAACGGAGCTAATGCAACTACTCATTTTTACCTTCTTTTATCCTAATTTTATTTTATATCAACAGGTTTACCTACTGTATCATCATCATCATCATCATCATCATCGTCATCAACAACCCATGTGTGTCCCACTGCTGGGCTCGAGGCTGAGAGGGTAGGACCTACTGTATGCTTGAACAATATTTTTTCATAATTTACAAGTTTGCTTATTCTACCCCCTACTTACCATACGACTCCATTGAGAGGTACTCTGTTCATAATTATCTCTTTGCCAGCTTCTATCAGCTCCGACCATGTCACCTTGATCTCTGCTGACGACGTGAAGTTTATTATGTTTGTCTTTATATCTCTGAAAAATAAACATTTAATATTATAACCGACTGGCATATTGGTTTAATCACCTAGTGGTTAGTAACCCTGACTGCTAAGTAGGAGGTCGTGGGTTCTATTCCTACCCAGGGCAAATCTTTGTGTGATGAGCATGATTGTTTGTCTGGGTGTAATTTATCTATAATATGTATAATATGGTTGTATATACAATAAAAAAGTAGTGTATCAGTTGTTTAGTACCCATAACACAAGCAAATATAATTGCTTAATTTGGGACTAGATGGCACTGTGTAGCAGTCAGGGTCACTAACCAGTATGCTAACAAGTTTTGGCGCCTGGAAATATATTTATAGCAACATGTAAAAATAAAGAGATATGAAAAATGAGGCGTATCTTTTTTACTACTTCTGTGACGAACGAACTAAACGTTTTATTAAATATTGTTGAATTATTCATTTGATAATAATAAAAACTATATTTTAAACATAAGTAATACGTCTTCAGCTGACTGGCCTGTTGGTCTAGTGGTTAGTGACCCTGACTGCTAAGCCGGAGGTCGTGGGTTCGATCCCCACCCAGGACAAATCTTTGTGTGATGAGCATAAAGGTTTGTTCTGTGCCCGGGTGTAATTTATCTATAATATGTATGGATTTACAAAAAAAAATGTATTTAAGTAGTATATCAGTTGTTTAGTACCCATAACACAAGCAAAAATAATTGCTTACTTTGGGACTAGATGGCGCTGTGTGAATGTGGTAGAATATTATTATTATATATTATTATTATTATTTGTAGATTCATAAGACAAGGGAACCTTACAATTTATGAATATTTTACGTTTTCAATGACAGAGCTGATGTAACTCACCCATTCTGCAAATAATTCCATGTGCAGATCAGGATACCGTTGATGAACACGTCCACGGGCAAGTAGTCAGCGTAACTGTTACTCTTGCAGTACATGGTTCTAATCACACCCTTGCCAGCACCTGGGAACAGTGGAAATATTGTTTTAATTGGTACCTTTATATCAATCAATCGATTCAGCACATTGTAGTCCACTACTGAGCATAGATAGGCTTCTTCTTCATCATCATCTGAGTGAGTTTCTTGCCAGTTCTTCTCATAGTTCCACCCGTCAGTGAACTGGTCGTAGGCAAATTTGCTGACACTACTTTTCGGATAACCTGTTACATTCTTGTGACTTTCATAAGTGTTACCTTGTAACCTAGATGAATAAACAAGATTTCATTTCATTTCATCATTACAGTTCATAAATTAATGTCCCACTGTTGGGCACGGATCTCCTCCAAAGAATGTGGAGGGAATTTAGCCTACTATACCACGCTGGCCAGACGGGTTGGTATAGGGTTTTGTTTCGAAATTTCCTTTTCACGCAGTACTGTTGTCTGCTTAAGGATACTTAAGTAGACGCCCGGGTTGAAATGGGTAGTGACATTATGTATCCTTAATTCGTCACTACACGGAGAATGGCTTCTTTTTACAAGATTTTTTTATGCTTATATTGCTAAAAAATGTGTTCACTTTTACTTTTACGATTTTCAAATACCTACATAGCTGGTACCAAGTGATGATCATACATACCGATGATTTGTTTTCGTCGAACAGACGAAAACAAATTACTGTTTGATAGAATTTAATTTTTATTGAATTTAACGTGTAGTGTTTTATCATTCTATGATATTTGAAACACAATAAAATTGTAACTTTTTGGTGACAAAAAAGAAGTGGTCTGAATAGATTGCCAGTTCTTCTCAAAGTCCAACTTTGTTAGCGAACTGGCCTTAGGAAACTGACACCTTTTTGGCTTTGTATGACTCTCATTTAGATTGACTCCGTCCGACACATAGAAATATTTCAGGTCACTTGTAACTAACAACTTACCAATAAGTAGACCAACAGGTCCGTTGATGTTGTCAGTCCATCCAGGTACAGGCTCCTGCCAGATTGGGATCACTGGAATAGAAGACATCAATAATTTAGAAAGATAAATAATGTTGAAAGGATGGCAGGCATACAAAAGAGCCCTGGTTAACCCATTCATGACCACTGTACCAATTTAGTAAAACTGTAGACGTTTGTTAATTAATTCTTACATTTTGGATAATTTGAGAGCACTTCTGTAATTTCAAATTCACATTTTTTTATTCTAAAATTTACTTGTCATCTATAATTTAACAAGAAATTTCCAAATTTATTTTTGTCGTTTCAACCCTTAAACGTCCCACTGCTGGGCACGGATCTCCTCCAAATATTTTGGAGAGAGCCTACTGTACTTAGCCTACTATATCACTCTGGTTGGTACAGAGCTTTGTATCGAATTGTCCTTTTCTCGTAGTGCTCTTGTTGCTTAAAGTTAGTCGCTTAGTCGCTTGTACGACACCCACGGGACGAAATGGGGTAATGAAATTATGTATTCTACACGGATGATTAAATAGTGGGATAATTTATACTATGAGGGAAGTCCGAGCATTTAATTCTTGTTGTATATTTATTTGTTATATAACTTACAAAGAATTTTTAAAGTATAGAACTTCTTTTTTTCTTAATTTTAAGTTTTTTTTTTCTTTTTTAAAAAGACAACGCCCGCACTAAGGAACAAGCTCTGTGTCGCGGGCAGCTTTACAAACATGAAACTAACGGACACAAAGTACACCCAGACTAGAAACAAATATCTATGAATCACACAAATATTTGTCTCGTGTGGGAATCGAACCCACGTCACCCAGCACCGCGATGTAGTGGCGAGGCGACCACCTTAACCACTGCGCCACGGTGACAGTCAAAGTAGTTTATTTTGTACCTATTGTATTTGTGTCGGTATCTGCCTGAAATAAAATGTTTTTTTGTTTCTTCTTTCTTTCTATAATAGAAATATTTAGTCATACTCCTTCATCCGATGATAACTTACCAATAGAAGGTCGCAGCACCATCGCAGGCAAGTTGTCGTTCATCGCTTCCACCACGAGGGCCTCTCCCAGCGCCTTCGTGAACGCGTAGGAGTTAGGCAATTTGTCCAGTAATCTGTTAAGATAGCGAAATTGCATTTAGATCATCTTACCAGTCTTACTGAGATTATAAATGCGACAGTTAGAATGGATATATAGATCCATGATTGTAACTCAATCTTGCTAAAACGGCTGAAGGGATTCGTATGAAATTTAACACACAGATAGGTTATAGTCTGAAATAATAGGCATACTTTTTACTGACATACCACGCAGGTCTAGCCACGTGTGGAAGCTAGCTAGGGTTGCCAGATGGTCGGGATGGGTCTCAATTCTCCCAACACTCAGACAAATATCATCATCATCATACATACGTAAAAAAAACACTGATAGTATGTAACCCTAAAAAATATATAAATAATGATGCATTCCGAGAGAGAAAGAATGAGTGAAGGAAGAGTGGCAAAACAATTATATGAGGCGAATGTGAAAGGAAACGTTGGAAGGGGAAGACCTAGAAGAACGTACCATGACCAAATAGGTGACGTTCTAAAGAAGGGACAGATCAGGAGTACCCTCAACCGGCGAGAATGCATGAAAAGACTGATGAATGTTGAAGAAGCCAAAGATGTATGTCAGAATCGTAGCAAGTGGAATGAAATCATCTCTGCTTACCCCTCTGTTGGGAAAGAAGCGTGATCTATATGTATGATACTTTGCAATTATAATAAAAAATATTATTGTACAATGTACATAATTAATTAAATTATTATATAATAAAATACGATATGCAGTATTTTAAAGCGATGGTGGCTGAATGGATAAGAGACCGGCGTGTTAAACACGCAGTCCGAATTCGATTCCGACCAGCAGTACCAATGTGGATTTCACTTTGTGGAATTTATATGTACTAGTCATGTGACTTACCATCTGCTAACGGTGAAGGAAAACATCGTGAGGAAACCCACATACTCTTGAAGAAATTCTATGGGTATGTCTGATCCACTAACCCGCACTAGGCCAGCGTGTGTGGATTATGGCCTAAACCCTCTCAGCTCTCTAGATAGAGGAGAGGAGACCCGAGCCCAGCAGTGGGACATTAATGGGTTGCTGATGAAGTATTTTGAAGATATACGTACTTGGGTGTGACGGCTGCAACGGTCTCGTCATCCATCCATTCCATAGCCTCGATGATCTTATGGGGGTCCGCGGGAGGGGGGTACGCCTTCTCTTCTAGAAGTTTCTCGTGCAGGTGGCAGTATGACGTAGATATGTGAATGAATAACTGAAACAGAAGATGTTGTTGTCATTATTTTAATAATATAATTCTACGTATATTCTATTTTTCTGTCCGGTTGTGGCGATTAGTGACGGCTTAATGAGGTGTAACTCTTACGCACGCTTAACTACATTACTGGTATAACTTATTTGTTTTTTTTATTTATTAAAGTACTGCCACATGATACATATTAAAAGTACAACAGTTAAATTATATCTAAATACATGTTCTGATATGCATCACAATAACGACGTACATAACATTTGCTTTAACTTAGTAACAATAGTTTATAAAGTGCAAGAATTTACAGTATGTTCACTTAAACTTAAATTACAATAATGAAAATGATAAATAATGTGTATAATAAAAAAATGAATTTGTAATAATTAATTATATTTGATAATATATTGCAAGCTTAAAGGCAGAATATGGCGCCCTGAAAGAACTGTATTACAACAACATAATTATGTTACCTATATTCGCAATAAATATATTTTGATTGATTGATTGATAAATGAGGGGCAAAACATAAACATAAAACCTAAGATATATCTTATGTCATATTGGCAAAGCATTCATATATTTTATTACTGTACCTACTTAGAAATACTATCATTAAAGACATCTAGATTGGGAATTCTTTGAGACAAAAAGTTATAGTCAGAATAAATCCGTGCCAAAGGAGACTGTGAGCCGAGATTGGTTTTGGCCATCAGAATGAAGAAAAGTTTATTTATGCGACCTCTGGGGTATTTGTGAGGCACTGACAGCGAGACGCTTGATATTAGGTCACTACAATTCAGACCCCTATTAATCAATTTAAACAAGAAAACCATAACTTCGACGATCATCCTTATGTATTTATTGATGTGTCACGTAAGCACACGGAGCGTTCGCCATTTGTCTAAAGGCCCTTTCCCACGTTATCGTCTAATGCACAAAATTTCTAAAAGGCTTGCTGCCAATATCAGCATCAAAAGGTCCCCCCTCCTCCCGAAATGTTCAAAGTATCACATTAAGTAATACAGATTGATGTCGCTGTCAAATGTTTTATTCATGTTCAAAACCGACCAATCGAATGTCGAAATTCAGAGTAAGCCCTCTGGTAACACCGGTGCCTGCAAAACCCTGAAGCCTAATCCATACAAAACTTCATAACAAGAATCATACCTTCAATTTCTTGCACTGTTTGGCGATCTCCAGTATCAGCTTGGTGCCTCTAACGTTGAGCAGAACAGCCTTCTTCAGCTCTTCGTCAAACCTGGAAATGGCACATTAAGTAAACATTAGAAGAAAATATATTAAGGGGTCCTACTTTGTTGATCCGTACGCCATTTTGGGACGAACCTTCCAACTAGGTAGGTCCATTGCCGAATCCAACTTGGCTGAGTAGCGTTTGGATAACCGCGAAACGTCTTCTTTTCCGACATATTATAATATAATCATCATCATCATCATCATATCAGCCCAACGACGTCCACTGCTGAACATAGGCCTCACCTAATTTACGCCACTGCGAACGGTCCTGTATAATATAATATTTTTACCAAATTCACACAGCGCCATCTAGTCCCAAATTCAGCATTTATATTTGCTTGTGTTAAAGGCACCATACTAAACAACTGTTAACACATTGAACGCCGAGATTCCAGACACAATAGAAAATCTATTGTTTGGGGGTCACCGGTGACCCCCATGGCGCTCAAAGACTTAAATACATTTTCTTTGCTGTGGTTTGTTGTACCAAATAAGCTTGCGACCTCATCATCTAACGCCATTATGCTGTTCAGTTCGAATGAGATGATCTCTTCACCTTCGAAAACTTTTCAGCCCCATCGGCCTTCAGTTCTGCTGCATGATACGTGCCACTATCATTATAATTCTTCTACGGATCTCCTTATTCCTGATTCGATAACTCAGACAATCAATCAATCAGATCAGGAGTACCCTCAACCGGCGAGAATGCATGAAAAGCCTGATGAATGTTGAAGAAGCCAAAGATATATGTCAGAATCGTAGCAAGTGGAAGGAAATGGTCTCTGCCTACCCCTCTGTTGGGAAAGAGGCGTGATCTTTATGTATGTATGTATGTATAACTCAGACAAACGTTAAGCAATGTTTTTTCCATAGCTCGTCTATTTAGAGCTTCCTCATCAGGTCCATATTGAGAGACGTCCGGAAATTGTCACATACGCATTGATCAAAGAGTTTCGACTTGAGGTATTGAGGTACGTGACTGGCCCGTTGGTCTAGTGGTTAGTGACCCTGACTGCTAAGCTGGAGGTCGTGGGTTCGATTCCCACACAGGACAAATCTTTCTGTTATGAGCATGATTTGTTTTGTGTCTAGGTTTAATTTATCTATAATATGTATGTATTTACAAAATAAAATGTATTTAAGTAGTATATCAGTTGTTTAGTACCCATAACACAAGCAAATATAATTGCTTAATTTGGGACTAGATGGCGCTGTGTAAATGTGGGAGAATAATATATTAAAAAAATTTAATAATTTACTTACCTAATTGTAGCAGCAGCATGAATAATGATATCGACTTGTTCCTTGATCAGCTGTCGATCAGCTTCGCTCAGAGCCAGGTCCGGCTCCGACGCGTCACCGCTGATGATGGTCACCTTCTCCAGGAGAGGCTCCAGACCTCCTCTCATGTCACGGAGTTTATCGAACAGCTGCAAGGAGAAATGGACTTTGTTATAGCTAGACATAAGGTGTTATTTACAGCACACTGCTCAATGCTCTGCTCTCACTGCTCATCACTTCCGTGGATCTTTGTTTGGACATTACTCAACTCCTATTGACCGTAGCTTGATGTTATATAGCCTATAGCCTTCCTCAATAAATGGGCTATCCAACACTAAAAGTTTTTTTCTATTCGGTTCAGTGATTTCGAATCTTGACGTGATTTTCGATCTTTACTACTAGTTATATTGTTTATACCTTTTTCTTATGTAATTAGTTCCTTATTGCCTACTAAATTAATGTCACATTGATTGTGGTGAATTAATGTTTATTTATTTATTTCTTCTTTAATATAAATAAATGAATTTATTTCTATCTATTTTTCCACAACCACAAAAATGTCTCAGATAGTCATACAAGCCTTTTCTTGTTAATGACATTTCTAAGAGGGCGCTACTGTGCCAACATCTCTTTGAACTGTCAAAATGCCATCCATTTTGACTGACATGCAAATACTTCCATTGCATCAATCCAATTGAATAATTAACAATACAAATTGGCGGTTGCAATGATAGGACAGAGGTTAATAACACTGGTTTCGTGACTACGTAACTTGGAATTGAATCGCTATACAAAGAGCAAGAAATTATAATTATAATAACCTTGACTTCGATTAGAACAATATTAAGTAACTGGCATGTTGGTCTAGTGGTTAGTGACCCTGACTGCTAAGCCGGAGGTCGTGGGTTCGATTCCCACGCAGGACAAATCTTTGTGTGATGAACATTATTGTTTGTTCTGTGTCTGGGTGTAATTTATCTATAATATGTGTGTATTTACAAAAAAACATGTATTTAAGTAATATATCAGTTGTTTAGTACCCATAACACAAGCAAATATAATTGCTTAATTTGGAACTAGATGGCGTAGTAATGTGGTAAAATATTGATATATTATATTATTATACTAAGTAATTTATTTCATACTAGACGTTCTCGGTGGGCCTCGCTCCCGTCATTCTTTATTCGCCCACCGCCCAGCTCCTATTGCTCGTAGCGTGATGTTATATAGCCTATAACCTTCCTCGATAAATGGACTATACAACACTAAAAGAATTATGAAAATCGGTTCAGTAGCTCCCGAGATTACCCCTATAACGTCGATCGTCGTACCTCTTTTGAGGCACCCTAACCCGGAAATGTATTAATAATTTTGACATTCTGAAGACATATCCATAATAAACATATACATTTGACGTCATTCGCCATTACACCTATTCAGACCTCTGGTTATGTCCCATCTAAATATTACTAACGAATTCACATAAGTACATAAACCTGCCAAGGAATTATCCACCAAACACTAATCTAATTAGACTTCATTTTGCATTAAACAGAACAAACAGTAGTGACTTTCCGACACGGTTGTGCAACAATTACTAAACACAGTGCGCTGTGAGGCATGACCGAATATTTCACTACATCCTTTTTTACTCAATTTAATGATCCACTCATTTAGAGGGATTCACGAATGCAGTATTTTGTAAGTCGCCGACTCCACTGTGCGCGGTTTAGCAGTCGAAGTACGAAGTTCTTTTTTTTCTTCAAAGAAAGACAACGTCTGCATATCGTACATAATTAATATTTTTTCGGACATAATCGCTCCCAAAGTAGCATAAATTTTGCCCCCCACCCCTCTTATTTCTAAACCGTAAGACCTAGAAAATCTGAAATTCACGTTTAATAAATAATTCCAAAGAAAATCATTTTTTTAACACCATCGGATATATTAGCTAAAAACTGTGCTTACCAACAAAAGGACGTGCATTGAAGATACGCCCTTTTGCTGTGAAACCATACATTGGGCATGGTCGGACATGCTCTTAACCGATTCTTTTATTTTTTCACAGAACCCTGATATTTTTTCCAAAATTAAACTCGAGTTATATTAGTAGCGAGGCAACCACCATAAACACTTCGCTATAGCGACAGTCAGCCTTACAAAGTCAACATTTGCAACATCAGCCACAAGCAAGTAAAGCCGACAACCGCAATATTACTTAGAATTACGAGACATAACCTTGTACTCAATACAAAGTTGACAACAACATAAAAGGAAATGTGTGTGTATGTTTGCACGCGGTAATCTAGCAAACTGATAGACCCCAACGGATTTGTGCAATCTCAGAGCGTCATATTCGTTGTTGAGTAAGTGTGATAATGTCAATAAGAACTGGCTGTCTCAATGGGGCATTGGGAAAATATATTAATGCTTTTTAAAAGAAGTACTGTATTCTATTCCCAGTTTTATTTTATTATATTTTTTTCACCACATATACACAGCGCCATCTAGTCCCATATTAAGCAATTATATTTGCTTGTGTTATGGGTATTAAATAACTGATATACTACTTAAATACATTTTTTTTGTAAATACATACATATTATAGATAAATTACACACAGACACAGAACAAACAATCATGCTCATCACACAAAGATTTATTCTCCTCCCGCTTAAAAAAAGTGTCTATGTTTCATCATCATCATCGTCAGCAACTCATTAATGTCCCACTGCTGGGCTCGGGTCTCCTCTCCTCTATCTAGAGAGCAGAGAGGGTTTAGGCCATAATCCACTCACGCTGGCCTAGTGCGGGTTGGTGGATCAGACATACTCATAGAATTATTTCTAGTGTATGTGTGTTTCCTCACGATATTTTCCTTTACCGTTAGCAGATGGTAAGTCACTTGACCAGTATATATAAATTACAGACAGTGGAATCCACATTGGTACTGCCGGTTGTGATCGAACTCGGACCGCTTGATTTGCACGCCGTTCCCTTATCCATTCAGCCACAATCACTTTCTATGTTTAGAGGAGTTATGTTTAGAGAAAATAAATTATTAAAATGTATGGTGGAGACATCGTGTTGGTACATCCACCTTAAATCAATCTTTGATTTGATAACGACGATCTATAAATTGCAATCTTCAAACATCTCGCAACTGTGAACTAGTTTCGATATAATCCATAAATCGTGCAACTTTATAGCAAAGTTGCCAACAATATATACGACGAATACACCGAGATAAGGGCGTCGTTTCACAAGATGCTGCAAGCTGTTTCATACCTTCTATCATTGCACAACAGAGTTCACATTCACAACACAATGTAGGTATTAACACTCCTTTTTACTCCTAGCATGTCGTAAGACTTGGGGAGTAAGTCACACGACACTTGTCTATACTAACTGCCGCACGCGGCTTTGCTCCCGTAGATCTTTGATTGGCTATTACTCGGCTCCTTTTAATCGTACCGTGATGTTATAAAGCCTTCCTCGCTTAAATTCGGCGTAGCGGTTAATGTGGTCATCTTGCCACTAACATCGCCCGCGCCGAGGGATGTGGGTTCGATTCCCATATGAGACAAATATTTGTGTAATACATGTAATTATATTTGCTTCAAGTCTTTGTGTTGAATTATATGTTTAAAAGTCCCCTGAATAGAATGAATGGGGGAAAAAGGTTCTCGAGTGGCAGCCGCGCATTGGAAGGCGCAGCGTATGACGGCCCCCTCCAGATGGACCGATGACCTGGTCAAGGTTACGGCGGCCGTTGGTTGCAGGTGGCAACACTCGTATTGGCGTAAATTAGGCCTATGTCCAGCCGTGGACATCATTGGACTGATATGATGATGATACTGATGAAAGTCCCCAGATTTGATGATGAAACACATATGCTAAAGCCTCCGTGGCTCAGTGGTTGGTGACCCTAACTGCCGAGACAGAGGTTGTTTGTTCGATTCCCACCCAGGACAAATCTTTGTGTGATTAGCACAATTATTTATTCTGTTTCTGGGTGTAATGTATCTATAAATAATATGTATGTATTTACAAACAAAAGTTATTTAAGTATTATATTAGTTGTTTAGTATCCATATTACAAGCATTAGCTTAGTTTGGGACTAGATGGCGTTGTGTGTGAATGTCAAAATATTATTATTATTATTACATAAGAGATAATTTTACTCACAGGACCGTTGAATATTTCTTCCAATCTCTGTCTTGGGTTCTTGCCTTTCTTGGACCTGACCAATAAGTAGATCTGATTGATGTCTGGGCATTTTCTGTGAACAGTATATTAGAATTTGTTAGATACAAGACAAGTGTTTCAGGATCGGTCGTGGAACACGTGGATAGCTGTGGAAATAATTTATATTATTCAGTCAAATTAATATTTCAATTTTAATTATTATTATTTTAAAAAATACAGGCTTAAAATACTGACTAAAAATTTTTTTTTTTGGGGAATCGCAAAAGAAAAACTTGCTTTGAGGACATTGTACTTGTTGAACGAATGGTACGTTATTTACCCGACGTTTCGATCGAATTGCAACGCCGAGCGTCATCTTCGAAGCGTGCGGGTTTCTGCCTATACTATACCTTCACTTTGTTCATATATATTTATATTTCTAAGACTATAATTAATATAATTGAACAACGCAGTCGGTGTGTTTCGATCGAAACGCCGGGCAATTAAATAAAGTATTATAATTTCCTTAAAATAAAATTCGGTGTACAAGTCGTGAAAGTATTGAGATTTTCCCGGAGTTTGATAAACAAATGTTCCCGGTAGATGACAATAGGCTCGCCCCCTATTTCATGGAACATAGCTGGCAAAATGTGGGTGTGAAACACCTCTGCTTACCCCTTCGGGAAAAAGGCGTGATGCTATGTTATGTTATGTTATGTTAAGTCGTGAAAGTTTAAAAGTAATTACCTCAATAGCTTCTCAATGAGAACCTTCCCCATAAAGCCAGTTCCTCCGGTGACGAGGAGCTTGACTCCTGTGAAGGTCTCCGCGATACGGTCTGGTAGCGACTCCATGTCTGCGGATATAGTTGTCATTGAGCTGTGGACAAGAGACAAGAGGAGATCAGTAAAGTATTACTGTAAACAGGAGAACGCACCCATGTCCAGTGTTACGGGTGTTCCTAGGCTCACAGACTACGGTAAACTCTTACCATGAGGCGGGCAATAAGCTATTTGTTGCTGTTGTTTACGTGGCAACACTTTTTATTATAATAATATTCTACCACATTTACACAGCGCCATCTAGTCCCAAAGTAAGCAATTATATTTGCTTGTGTTATGGGTACTAAACAACTGATACACTACTTAAATATTTATTTTTTTTGTAAATACATACATATTATAGTTAAATTACACCCAGACACAGAACAAACCTTTATGCTCATTACACAAAGATTTGTCCTGGGCGGGGATCGAACCCACGACCTCCGGTTTAGCAGTCAGGGTCACTAACCACTAGACCAACAGGCCAGTCAAAATTGATATTGTTATAACTATATGTGCATACTTAGTTACATTTTATGTTTTTGTTTTTATAATATGTGACCATAATCTACATTATGATCTACTTAAAAACTACTGGACCGAAAACCTAAAATTCTTTTACCGTTAGAAAGCTACATTACCACTGAGTAAAAAGCTATATAACATCACGCTACGGCCAATAGAAGCTGAGCAGTGGCCAAATAAAGAACGACGGGAGCGAAGCCCCGCGCAAGTTCTATATAGTAATTAATATAAATACGTCGTACGCTCAAAGCCAAAGATGTAGATCAGAATCGTAGCAAGTGGAAGGAAATAGTCTCTGCCTAAATCACCTCTTTCCTTCAGAGAGTCTGTTGGGAAAGAGGCGTGATCTCTGATTATTTAATTTCAAACAAATTAGTTAATGTTGACATCTGATGTCCGTCCCAACCACACAGGGTCTTAACAGAATACCAGCGCTACCTTGATATATTTCGAGGTAACTGAGTTAAGATGAGTTTTGTCTCTAACAAATAGTAACATTCTGAGTTAGTATTAGTTATAGTTTAATTCATTAGTATTACATATATAATAATAATAATTTTTCTCTCTTTTTTTTTTTACCCGACTGTCAGGACGGGTATTGTTTTTCGCGCGTATCTTGTATGTTTGTAAATTTCGTTATTCCCACGAATCTTACAAACGGCTGGATGGATTTTGACAATTAGGGGTATCGTTAGATTCGTCTAGAACACCCAAGTGTCCTTAGATAAGTTTTAAGAATAAAAAGATTTAAACGGCGGGCTTTTGACGCCAAATAGTATGAAGTTCAATTTTGTTTTTAACCAAACCTATCGAGTTGGGTATCAAAATAAAGAGAATCAAAAGGAGATTACATATATTTAAAAAGAGATTATACATAATTGAATGGTTCCAAATTGTAAGTAATTTTTTTTAAACAAACCTATCGAGTAGAGTATCAAAATAAAGGGAATCAAATGGAGATTACAAATATATACATATGTTATGTATTTCAATTGAATCAGGTATAATAATATTATTTTTAGTGCGTTGCTCTCTGTGGATTTTATGCAGTCGGGTTATTTTTTTTTTTTAATTATATTTACTTGTTTCTATGTACGTACGTGTACGCATTCCTAAAACCGTATCGTCAAGGACTTGTGTAGCAAACAGCGCGCCATGTCTCAACGCGCAGAGAAAGTGGAGTGTCCTTGTTATACGCGTAAACTATTACAAATACAACTTGTTCTTAAGTAACAGGGAATATAAATAACATATAAGTTCTCCAGAGGAATTTCCTCCCAAGAACTATCAGGTTGTGGAATGAACTCCCTAACGAGGTTTTCCCAAGGGACTACAGTATGGGGTTCTTCAAAAAAGGAGTGAATAGGTTTCTTAAGGGTCGGCAACGCGCTCGTGATGCCCCTGGTGTTGCAGGCGCCCATAGGCTACGGTAACCGCTTACCATCAGGCGGACCGTACGTCTGTTTGACACCGTCGTGGTATAAAAAAAAAAAAAAAAAAAAAAAATATATCAATTAAAGCTAAATGTATAATTGTCCGGCTAATCATGAAACAGAAACAGAAATATATTATATTTGTCTAAGGTAGGTTAAATTTACAGATCTTGCGTTATTAAATCAGCGAGCGCTACATTGTACATAAAGATTAAAAAAAAAACTATATTTATTATAATTACATACGGTCTAAGTTCAATTCCGACAGGTAGTGCCAATGTGGATTTCACTTTGTGGTATTTATATGTACTAGTCATATGACTTACCATCTGTAATCAAATCAAATGTAATTTTGTAAATACATACATATTATAGATAAATTACACTCAGACACAGAACAAACCTTTATGCTCATCACACAAAGATTTGTCCTACGACCTCCGGCTTAGCAGTCAGGGTCACTAACCACTAGACCAGGGATTCCCAAAGTTCCCAAAGGGTTTCCTAGGGGTCGATATAAACGAAAACTGATTTTGAGGTCTTAAAATCGACCCACAATAAACACAAGTTAACTGCCTCGGTGGCGCAGTGGAAAGTGTATACGACTGCTGTGCAAGAGGTCCCGGGTTCGATTCCCGGGTCAGGTGAAAATTGTATTGGGTTTTTCTATCATGAAATTCCAGTATTGAGATTTTCCCGGAGTTTGGTAAACAATTGTTCCCGGTAGATGACAATAGGCTCGCCCCCTATTTCATGGGACCAAACATAGCTGGCGAAATGTGGGTGTGAAACACCTCTGCCTACCCCTTCGGAGAAAAAGGCGTGATGCTATGTTATGTTTATTATTAAAAAACTTTCAAGATAGGTAGGTACTGTATTGTTTATGTTGTGTACTAAAAATAATTAATATTTTTGTAGGAAATAGCATTGTTGTAGCAATGTAAAGTCTCAAGTTCGTACAAGATGAAAAACTCGGCAAGTCTGTGTGGACAAGACTTGCTCTCTATTTGACGACGCTTACGCGATTTAACACGAACGAATTCATTCACGAATTCAAGTAATCATTATATAGAAAGATATTTACTGAATTGTACATATTGTCTTTTTATTTTGTTAAATTTTGATGAGAAAATGAAGTCAACTTTACTCACTTAACCAAGTGCTTTGGCTTTGACTGTCACCGTGGCGCAGTGGTTAAGGTGGTCGCCTCGCCACTACATCGCCGTGCTGGGTGACGTGGGTTCGATTCCCACACGAGACAAATATTTGTGTGATTCATAGATATTTGTTTCTAGTCTGGGTGTACTTTGTGTCCGTTAGTTTCATGTTTGTAAAGCTCCCCGCGACACAGGGCTTGTTCCCTAGTGCGGGCGTTGTCTTTAAAAAAAAAAAAAAAAAAAAAAAAAAAAAAAAAAAAAAAAAAAAATAAAAAGTTTTCCAATTGGTACCTTAGTACCTAGGTATTTTGTATCAATAGGAAAAACGAAAGATAGGCCCCCTTATTCATAATAGTCTGGTAACTCAAAGCATTGCTAATTCTCACTCTGTCTTCTTCTATTGATCTAAGTCAGAATGAAAAATAACACTGTACCAGCTTAAGTTAGCGTACCATTGTGAATAAGGGGTTGATCTTAAAAATAGTAGGTAATTTGGCCATGGGGGTCTGAGGCAACAGTTCATTTAGGAAAAGGGGTCACTTGTCCAAAATAGTTTGGGGATCCCTGCACTAGACCAACAGGCCAGTCATAAAAATAAAAAAAGTCAAAAAATCAATTATATGAATAGACGCAATTATAGCCGATATAGAATTATTTACTAAAGCGTCCATTATTGGGCTACTTGTTATCAAATAGTGATCTTTATTTATATCAAATTTATTTAGTTTTTAACTATCTTTGTGAAACATTTTCATTCAAAATTGTTTGACAAACGCGTTCAGCAAATATGCAATACTATCAATTAATATTTTTTACACAAAATCAGCTCTGCCGATTTTTTATAATTACTTCAATCACGCATGTGATTACCAATTTAAATATAAACACTAAGTATATAATAAGCATCTATTACTGACAAAATTGTTGACAAATATGGCGTGTTTGCAGTTAGTTGTGGCAACTACAAGGTCAAGTTTGTTTAGCAACTATATCTAAGTAGTCAATTGCTCAGCTGGGTTTTGCCGGATTGTGTTTATATTATAGCATGAATGGCTGAGCAGTTACGTTTGTTATATGTTATGGTGATAAAGTCAAAATAAATAAATATAGATTCATATAAAAATAGAATTATAATAGTTTCTGTAATAAAATAAAGTGCGATGATGGCTGTATGGATAAGGGACCGGTGGCGGCGTGCAAATCACGCGATTCGTGGATTCCACTTTGTGGAATTTATATGTACTAGTCAAGTGAGTTACCATCTGCTAACGGTGAAGGAAAACATCGTGAGGAAATACACATAACCTAGAAGTAATTCTAAGTGTATGCCTGATCCACCAAACAGCACTAGGCCAGCGTGAGTGGATTATGGCCTAAACTCTCTCAGCACTATAGATAGAAGAGAGGAGACCCGAATACAGCAGTGGGACTTAGTGGGTTGCTGATGATGATGATGAATAAAATAAATTAATCTTCTATATTATAAAGCTGTAGAGTCTGTTTGTTTGAACGCTAGTATCTCAGGAACTACTGGTCCGATTTGAACAATTCTTTTAGTGTTGGATGGCCCATTTATCGAGGAAGGTTATATAACATCACGCGACGGGTAATAGGAGCTGAGCAGTGGCCAAATAAAAACGACTTCTAATATAGAATCAAATAGTTTGCTAACATTATTTTAATTAAATACATTATTATTAACAATAGTTTCCAAATAATTATAATACATAAATGTAATTTTTATATAGTTTCAGTAGATTATTATTCCTCTTTATTGAAATAAGTTCTCAAAAAATTACATTTTTAAATATACGTTTAAAAAAAAAAATATTGGGGGCCCACCGTTATCGGGTACAGGGACCAAGCTACCGGTGGTTAGGGCTCCAGAGAGAGGAACCTCCTCACAATGCGTGCCGTGTCCAGAAGTACTGCCTTCTGCATCTGACCCACGACCCATACACCTAACGCGAGCCTTTTCAGTAAATTTATTATTATAGCAATTAGCAAGTCAAATCTTACAACAAATGCCCTCTTTTTCCCTTCTACAGTTGTTCATCCATACTGCCACTGTGTTATAACTCGGACGATAGAGCGAGACCACAGGGTTCCATTTGTACCTTTTTTGGTACGGAACCCTTAAAATGCAGCGGAGTAAGAGACGGAAGGATTCAAAACTTATTAAATAGAAAAAGTTTTTTGGAAGTCAGGATGTGTACGAATCGACTCACTTTTAAATTAAAAGTTCGCGAGATTTTACTGGATAAAGTCGCAAAACCCCAGTTACTACTGCTTATATGTTTTTATCCTCGTATATATTATAGTTATATTTATTAGAGATATATATTTATTTATGTATATTATGTACAATATTATGTATATATATACTATAATATTTAGTTTGTATAAATAGTCTTTATTCTCAGTTTCTTTAGCCTCAGAATGCACCTACTACAGCTTATCTCTGCATCACCCTAGGTTAGCTGTTAGAAAATGCTATATAGCATTAAGTTTAACCTGTACAGTATTTGTGCTAAATAAATAAATAAATAAATAAATACCAGCGATAGTAGGCTCACAAAAGGGCCCTAGCATTAAGAAGATATTGCACTAAGAAAGAAAGGTTATGGCGTCAAGGCCGAGCGTGTTGCGTAACCATAGTTACCACAGCGGTATAGATAATAAAAAGAAATGGTGTGTGCAGCGAGTGGCCACGACAGGTAGTCTTCAGATAAAGACACACATCACTGTGCCGAGGGACGTGGATTCGATTCCCAATAGAGACAAATATTTTTATTGTTTCAAGTCTGGGTGTACTTTGTGTCCTTAATTTTATGTTTGTAAAACCCCCGCGACACAGAGCTTACAACGGGCGTTGTGTTTTTAAAGTAAAAAAAAAAATTCTTCTGACTTCTACTTCACCTTAATTCACCTTTAACAAAACTATTGTAAAACGCAATCGAACCCGCAGGCTATGACTAGTTAAAACTGTATGTCATCATACCTCCCTCTTACACAATAAATTGCTGTGCTAAAAATGATGCAAAGATTTCGAACTTCGGCAAATAAAAACTTGTTTGATGAATATTAACATAAACTTGACCGACTGACTGACGTAACGATATTATTGACGTATCATAAACACTTGAGTTACATGATAAATAATAATAATATAATAATTTTTTATACTACGTCAAAGTAAGACATTTATCCTAAAAATCGCTCCCGTAGATATAAGTAAGTAAGTAAATGTCATCATCAAGAACTCATTAAAGTCCCACTGCTGGGCATGGGTCTCCTACAAACATTTTGGAATGAATTAGGCCTACTATAACACGCTGGCTAGACAGGTTCATATATGGTTTTATTTCGATTTTTTCCTTTTATAGCAGTGCTCTTGTGCTCTCTCTAATGCCTCTTTACGACACCCACGGTTTCAAATGGGGTAGTGATATTATGTTATTATTCAATAACAAGTAAATATAATTTAAAAAAATTAATGACCCGACTGCAAATGAACAGAGAGCAACGCACTAAAAAGACCGTAAAATTGTTGTAATATTATATACTGATAAAATTTAAATACATACAATTATATATTTGTAATCTCCTTTTGATTCTCTTTATTTTGATATCCAACTTGATAGGTTTGGTTAAAAAAAAATTGAACTTCTTACAATTTGGCGTCAAAAGCCCGCCGTTTAAGTATTTTTATTCTTAAAACCTATCTAAGGACACTTGGGTTTTCTAGACGAATCTAACGATACCCTAATTGTCCAAATCCATCCAACCGTTTGGAAGATTCGTGGGAATAAAGAAATTTACAAACATACAAGATACGCGCGAAAAACAATACCCGTCCTGACAGTCGGGTAAAAAAGAAAGAAAAACATTTATTTACAGCAATCAATGTGACATTAGCAGGCACCAAGGAACCAATTACTTAATATAAAAGATAGATAAGAAAAAGAAAAAGAAAAAGGTTTAATATTTGTACACACTACACGGAGAAGCCACCATTAAGCCTTTGGACAATTGAAATTAAATGAACTTTGCACTTTCAACATGTCTTACAACAGTTAAATATAATAATAACAACATTAAAGTAATTGTGGGAGACCTTGGACAATGGCCATGAATCTCACAATAATATGTAACTTTACACAATCTTACTATAAGTACTCTTTTTATTCACAAACAGTATCCGCTATAATCATTAGTTTAAATATAATATATATCCTTTCCAATCATATTATGTCTGTCCCACTGCTGGACTCGTGCCTCCTCTCCTCTATCTAGAGAGCTGAGAGGATTTAAGCCATAATCAACATACGCTAGCCTAGTGGATCAGACATACTCATAGAATTTTTTCTAGTGTATGTGGGTTTCTTCACGATGTTTTCCTTCACCGTTAGCAGATGGTAAGTCACTTGACTAGTACATACAAATTCCACAAAGTGAACCACATTGGTATTGCCAGTCTGAATCGAACTCGGACCGCATGATTGGCATGCCGGTCAAATATCCATATTTTCACTCCCCATTTCAACCCGTGGGTGTTGTAAAAGGCGACTATGGGAGTAACCCGGCGAGAAAAGGCAAATCGAAACAAAACTCTTGTGAAGAAAAAATAACCCTAACCTAACCAGTCCGAGTCGGAATGCTCTGAATCGGGGTGTGTTAAGTTTAGCTATCACACATTCTTCGCCAGAGCCTGACTGTATACCAGCCTGTTTGGCCAGGAGGTATAGTAGGCTAAATTCCCTCTATAATCGTTGGAGGAGACCCGTGCCCAGCAGTGGGACGTTTATAGGTTGAAATGATGCTGATGATTATAGATAATATTCCGGAGAAATTCTGGGATCAATAGAGACGTTAATTCTACAATAGAATGCCTTGCGTGTCTTGCTGACGCTCAATGCCGTATCACTAGGCATAGACATTTTCAGTTGCTCTCTGAATTAATTCATAGAAGTGACGATGAAGTGTGTGTGTAAATATTAGATTTACGCATTACCTGAAGTAAAAATATTTGTACCTTAGATTTAAGTATCGTATTGTCGCATTACGTTTCCTGACACTGACACAACTGCAAAAAAAATATGCGAAACTGACTGACAAGTCGCTCTAAGTCCATGCTCATTATGTGTTCAGTAATATACTCTTAGGATGTTCTATATAGATTGTTGTTGTTGCTTTCATTTAATTGTAATGTATTTTATTGCACGAATAATCATTTTTAAATATTGTATGCCTGAAAGGCGGGACATAGCTGGACACATTTATGTATATTGACATCTGTATTTTATATCTATGATCCACAATAAATTTATTTGATATTTGACCTAATTACATCAAATTGATGATGAATTGATGATGATAATCTACTCTAGGAGTGAAAATATCACATTTATAAGTTCAAAAAACGCCCGCTAGAGGACGAAAAGACGGTGAAATAATATTTTAAGAATCTTCACTATCTTTACGAAAAAAACTTAAATCTGGCGTACAAAGTGTAAAATTAAATAATGCCGTTGTGTCACTGTTGCTCCAAATGAGCGATGTATTAAGATTAAATAAATAAATAATTATTTATCAGAATATCGTTGGTGGGAGATTAATGGGTCGCTGATGAAACGAAGTAATGGGCTTGCCACACAATTGTAATCTTGTTAAAATAACTTAAACTAATTTAATTACTTTGCACCTATTTCACCACTAGCAAATTAATAAGTGCTAGATATAAGTATTGGAAAGCGCAGTGGCCGTTGGATGCGGGCGACACAACATCACTCGCTGTGGCGGAAATTAGGTGAGGCCTATGTTCAACAGTGGACGTCATTGGGCTGATATGATGATGATGATGATGATAAGATAGCCTATATGAAACTTACTTGACAGATTTTTGACGTATATTTCATACAGAATCTGTCAAAAGTCTCAGGTAATTTATTAGACACTTATTTGAAATTGCTGAAACAGCAAACATTATTTTTAAAATATAATTGGAAACCACGAGTTATGACACTAAATTGCGAAGTTGCCTCTTTGTAAACACGCTCTTAAAGATTATATTTTTAGCCAAATGTTAATTTGTACAAGAAGCTATATTCATTATAAATAACCGTAAATAATTTGATTTCATTGTCTATTCGATTTCATTATCTATATAATTATTATGGCTTTCAATTGTAATTACTAAATGTGGATTGTGTATGAGTATACAGAGTGTATACGACGGTACGACATTAAATGATAAGGCAGCCAGTGTTAACCCTCATAAACATATTCTTATATAAAGTATTAAAAAAAAAAAGCTACACATTATTTTAAGTCGAAAAATTTAAGAATAGGTATAAAACAACACATTATTTGTCTACGAAAAAAGTGCGGAACAGAGTAAGAGATAAGATAATATGAAAGAGTCAGAGATATTTAAATGAATTGAATGACGTAATGACAACATACGATCAACGTAAATACCTACAGGTTGTTTAAAATTATGAAAAACTGTGACATAAAGAAAGTATATTTGCGTCTAAACTATTGCAAATTTCTATTTTTTTTTTGGTAAAGCCTTCTAACATCACATGCTACACGTGGTTTCATTTAATCTCGTATCGTCGTATACACCTGTATAATAATATTGTATGGCACCTAATAATATAAAATAAAGTTCCAAATGAAATTAAAAAGCTACACATAATCTAATTCAATTCAAAGTCTATTTAAAAAACCTACTACATCATAATATATCATTATCATCAGATCAGCAACCCATTAGACCCCACTGCTGGGCTCGGGTCTCCTCTTCTCTAACTAGAGATAATTTATATAACATTTTATTATATAATTAGCGATTTCTTATGACATCTTAATAACCGATAACGTAATTTCAAAACAACTTTGGACTATGAATTCAAGACATTTTATAATAATTACTTATATCCTGACATAATCCAATTTAATAATACAGAGGCGGATCTATGTAGGCTATAGGGGCTGCAGGCCGATGCCCCCGAATATAAGGAGCCCCCAGTCCCAATAGAAGACATTGTGAATTAAAAATAAATCGGTTAAGAGCATCGAACTATACTTAATGTACCCTACATTCAGCAGCAAAATCTCCATATTACTTAGCGACACACAAAACACGGTCAGAGGATATCCTTGGGGGCTCTATGAAAAATAAGACTTAGAAAAATTTCACCATAGTGATTATCTGTATCAGTGTCGCCGGAGCCCCGCGCAGCGGGGTTCCTACTTCTGGGTGGTTAAAAAAAAAATAACCACGAAGGCTAAGCCTTCTAACCTAACCTATCCAAGTCGGGGTGCACTAAGTTTGATCAAAGAAAAGAAAATTTTTTAAGTGTTAGACATCTTTAAACGGCATTTGCCGCTTAATTATCGGTCGGAGCCAAAAAAAGCCAAGAGCAAAAACGTTTTATTTTTAGCCTGATTACACGATGCCGTATTAAAAAGAGCGATTTTTTGAAAAAAAATTTTCGTGAAATTTTTTTTAAGTCCTAACTCCATAAAGCCCCCAAGGATACACTCCAACCCAAATCACCCTTCTCATTTCATTCTCCAAATGTCATCGATATACATAATATGTGTATTACCATAAATATTATCATACAACATTATGTCAAATATTCTGTCCTCTTTGCTCTGCCTATTAGACGCGCAAAATATTGGAATTTATCAAATGATGTATCCATTATACATAACATAATCATAACAAACTAGAAAACGCACGGGGCTTCGCTCCCGTCGTTCTTTATTTGGCCACTACTCAGCTCCTATTGACCTTAGAGTGATGTTATATAGCTTATAACCTTCCTCGATAAATGGGCTATCCAACACTAAAAGAATTTTTCAAATCAGACCAATAGTTCCTGAGATCCTTTAAAACAAACTAACTCTTCAGCTTTATAATGGGTATTAAAATAGATTGCTATATAGATCGTATTTTAAAACATTTCATAACAACTTTTAATCCGCAATGTTAGTTATTTAACAATTCACAACGCAATCGTTAACTAAAATAAATTAAATTTCTTAATCTACATTTTGGGTCAGAATTTTATAAATCTTGTTTTCGATATTTGGTTCATCATCATCGACCGCAGGATCCATCTGGGTTGGGCAGCGTTTGGCAAACTACGTCGGGTTTTCTCTTCGCCTTTACCGCAATGCCTGAAGACCAAAGTCTTCGACCAATGCGTCCTACCTGTCATGACTTACGGTGCCGAGACGTGGACACTCACTGTAGGACTAGCCCACAAACTTAAAGTCGCTCAACGATATTTGGTTACAAGACTAATTTTAGGTTCAAAAACAGTTCGTGGGATTCTTGGTAAGGTAAATGGAAGGGATTTCCTACCTTTTGAAAAAGTTTATGAACAACAATTAACGCCTGAGCTAGTTTTAATTCTATTGCAAAACAGTAGTAGCTGAATGGATAATGCCCTTTAAGCACAACAGAAGTTTGTTTGAACGCTAGGATCTCAGAAACTACTAAGCCGATATCGAAAATTATTTTCGTGTTAGATAGACCATTTATCGAGAAAGGGATAACCAATTTAACATCACGCTAAGGCGTAGGAGCTAAGCAGTGGCCAAATAAAGGATGACGGGAGCGAAGTCATGCACGACTTCTAATTACACCATAATACTAAATTGTTGTGACTGGTAAATGGTAGTAGAATAGCCTTTTAATACATTTGGCTTGTTAGCGAAGTGGGTGTGATATATAGTGACTTCTGCCTACCCCTTCAGAACAAAAATAATAATAAGGAAGTAAAACAATGGTAGTTCTAAGGAAGTCCACTGACGTAAGCTCGATAAAAAACCTTTTATGAAAATATAAACACGAGATTTAAAAAACTAAATGTACTCTGTGATTATTTTTTTTTGTGTATTGCCATCACAAATAGACGTGGGCTTCTAAAGCTTCATTAAATTAAACTTTTAATTAATTAATAAAGTATATTTTTATATCATGACATTGGGAATCAGACGGGCCCAGAAGTCTAATTATAAAATCGACAGGTATAATCGAAGTTAGAACACTTAGATTTCAATTTAGTTCAATGGTGACGCCCATCGCTTTTAAAATATAAATCGGAAGTAATAATAATATAATAATAATATTTTACCACATTCACACAGCGCCATCTAGTCCCAAAGTAAGCAATTATATTTGCTTGTGTTATGGGTACTAAACAACTGATATACTATTTAAATACATTTTTTTTTGTAAATACATACATACGAGTATTATAGATAAATTACACCCAGACACAGAACAAACCTTTATGCTATTCTATGCTAAGTCTATTAGGATGTTGTGCGGTCGGGCTCAACCTGAATCTATGGTTTGTTGGCCTAGTGGTTAGTGACCCTGACTGCTAAGCCGGAGGTCGTGGGTTCGATCCCCACCCAGGACAAATCTTTGTGAGATGAGCATGATTGTTTGTTCTGTGTCTGGGTGTATTTATCTATAATATGTATATTATTATAAAAATTAGAAATATTATGTATATATCTAATTTTTATATAGATATTTATTTTTTATGTTGTTATAGTATATATATGATAGGTATTTATTATATAAATTCAACCTAGCTTCTTCTAATTATTCTCTTCTACTTGCACCTACCATGCTCTTCTCTGCATCACCCTAAGGTTGGTTGGTAGACAATGCCTTTGGCATTAAGCCCACCTTTGTACTACTTATATAGTGCATAAAGTTTAAATAAATAAATAAAATTATTATATATGGGCACGCCTGATTGCCATGGACTACGACCATTCTCCCTAGACTAGAAGTCGCACGGGGTTTCGCTCCCGTCGTTCTTTATTTGGCAACTGCTCAGCTCCTATGGGCCGTAGCGTGATGTTATATAGCCTATAACCTTCTTTGATGAAGACGCTATCCAACACTAAAATAATGTTTCAAATAGCATCAGTAGTTCCTGAGATTCTAGCGTTCAAACAAACAAACTCTTCGCTTTATAATATTAGTATAGATTCGAAAATTTTTCCATTGGCCTTCTACAAAGAAAGTTGATTTTGCGAAAACATAATTCCGAATCACACAACGATTTTGACATTGAAAAACTAGACTGAATGAAATTACGACACGGTATTTGAATAAAAAAAAATCGAAACCGGCAAAGTGTGAATCGTGTTACGCAAAGTATGCTGTAACTCATCACTTCGTCTTAGATAGCTAAACGTTTTATAACCATTTCTATTGCCAAAAAATGGCATCACATTTGTATAAGAATTCATCTAGATAGCTATAGCGACCTTAGCAAAAAGACCCTTATATATAAAGGGTACAACCAGCTCCAATTAATTTATTATCACTGATTACTGTTCCTATCATCATCTCATTTCAACCCATAAACGTCCCACTGCTGGGCACGGGTTTCCTCTAAAGAATGTGGCGGGAATTTAGCTTCCTATACCACGTTAGCCAACTGTATATTTTTGGACCGTGATACTTTCTCTCTATAAGATAATATAATAATAATAATAATATTCTACCACATTCACACAACGCCATCTAGGTAGTCCCAAAGTAAGCAATTATATTTGCTTGTGTTAAGAGTGATATACTGATATACTACTTAAATACATTTTTTTTGTAAATATATACATATTATAGATAAATTACACAGACACAGAACAAACCTTTATGCTCATCACACAAAGATTTGTCCTGGGTGGGGATCGAACCCACGACCTCCGGCTTCGCAGTTAGGGTCACTAACCACTAGGTTAGGCCAACCTGGCCAGTTAGAACAGTTAGATTCTAAAGGTTGTGCCTATCGCACAACTTCCTAGTATTACTTCAAAGCGATTTCAAAGATTAGATCCTATACAGATTACTTTTGTTTGGAAGTGGATAATTTTTTTCCAACTCTTCCATTTATTTATGCTTAATTTCGTTGCGGGTTCCAAGACAGTAGGTTAGGCATTCCCTGGGACTCCCGAGCGTCAAAACTCGGTGTTCGCAAGGGTCATCGTTATTTATCCTGGCTAACAGGAGTTCCAGTGGGGGACATGAGGGTAGGATTATCCCGTAAACGTGACGAAGGACTCTAGAAGGCACTTAACTTCGCATTATTCAACTTGTTTTTATTACAAAACCGTATTGTAATCGTTCCATACGTTGATCAGAAAAAACGTTGCAGCAAACACGTTATTTTTTGTATTTGAAGGCAAATGTGTACTTAATAACACAAATTACGTAATCAACAATAAAATAATTATACCATCATTCAGTTTCTAAGAAATTATTTTGATTACATAGCCCTTGCAATGATTTTAATCACTAATATAACAATGTATGATCTCTGTCACGTTTCACTACTCAACCACTGAACAGAATGCCACAGACTTATAATTTGAATACAATGTTTGAAACTATAGTCTAGTTGCTGGAGAAGAATAAAAGCTACATTTAATCGAGACAGTACTACTCGACCAAAACAATTAGGCGTATGACAGCTAAACATTTTATTTTTATAAAAGTAACTATATCCAAATTTAAGAGCGCTTGTGTGATACGAAGTAATAATAATTACTGTCGAGAGCTACTATACAACTGTTGTCATGTCACTAAAGGAAGCCAAAAATGGTTAGAAGCCAGGGTGCAGGCGCCGTAACCGAATTTCTATCATGCGCCTAATTATTTTGGTCGAGTAGTACGCATATTATTATAGCCTAAACCCTCTCAGCTCTCTATTTAAAGGCGAGGAGACCCGAGCTATGAAAAACGCACATTATTCTAAAACTTAATCATGATTGTTATGCCTACCAGTATACCAGCAATTAATAATAATTGTGTTCATGTTTGTGATATCTGAGCTGTTCTTTATGTTAAACTCCATCACTATTAGTCTATTCTATTGCAATGTCATTGCCATAAATTAGTAATGATTCGTCTCTTCCGGATTAAAATATTATAAATAATTTCGAGGCTACATTATTAGGTAACTGCTAGGCCTATCTAAGGCCGTGGCTACAGCCCGGGGCTTCGCTCTGTCGATCTTTGTTTGTCCACTGCTCAGCTCCAGCTGGCCGTAGCGTGATTTTATATAGTCTATATACAACCTTCCTCGATAATGGTGTCGTAATAGGCGACTAAGGGAGTAACCTTATGCAGATAAGCACTGCGAGAAAAGGAAAATTCGAAACCAAACCACCCGTCTTTCCAGCGTGGTATAGAAGACTAAATTCCCTCCACATTTGGAGAAGAACCGTGCCCAGCAGTGGGACGTTTATGGGTTGAATTGATGATGATGATGAAGCAACAACGACCTCTAACAAAGCGAAGATGAGATAACAAAAGAGATGTCATCTTAACCGTCAAAACGGGACTCCAGAAATTTCAGTTTAATAACATCAATGTTTATGGCTATTAAAACTAAACTTATTACAATGTTACTAAAACAATTGGTTTCATTAAAAACGTTATTAATTTTAATGAATCATATAAATTTATTTTTTATCTATTGTTATTTAAAGTATCTGTGTATTGTTTTGTAATGGAATTGGAGGGAACTAGAAAATTATGTTTTTTTAACTTTGTAAATTGGACTTTAAATTCTATTATATTGAGATATCTGTGGGTCATCTGTGGTCAATGGGATTTACACAGTACAGTAAATTATGAGTATATTTTTTTAAGTAAAGTAAAATTTATTAAAGTAGGTAATAATATGTATACACAGAACTCTTAAAAATAACGTAATGTAGGGCACCAAATTCATGATTAGCTAGGTAGTAAAACCTGTGCTACAGGTGGTCGAAGGTCACTCTGACTCAGAGAACAAGAATTGTGTAAAACTATATAAAAAAAATCATAATAAAACTATATATTGGAAATTTGTTTCCCAAATCAAATAAATATTTACTTTCATAGACAATTGATTACTTTTATTTACGCTGATTTTTAAATATTTCGTTTCGTTTTAAATATTTCATTTATTTCTGTAAATAAGTATTTTAAATTTATTATTGTATTACTAAATAAGTCGTCATAAAATAAAATAAAAATATTATCTGTATTAATACATTTTTTATCATAAACAATATATAAGGTACTTACATATTCTGCCTCCAATTTTCGGAAATAATTTTTTTTTTAACACAACGCGCGTTCACCGTAGCGAACACTTGAATGCTTACTGCCTAAGTTAAAGGTTACGATATAGCCATATTGCTAAAGACTTGCAATGCTTGTTTGCGCAAACGAAGCCGCTATTCACGCTTTATTTTCTATTAAAAAATCTACAAATTAGGTTCTTAGAGATATGTAGTTAATATCAAATTAGTAGATAGATTATATTAGGCCAGTCTATGAATGATTTTGGAGGAAAAGTCGAAAGAAATTTTGACTTAAGAACTTTGTTTGGACTAGTTAGGAGATATACATACTAAAAGTCCTTACCCCCCCGAGATGAGCCCGAGGGAGGGGAGCAAGTTATATTATACATATTATACATAATAATTAATAATATTATTGACTGAAGGAGGCTACTTTTTGGCAAGGCAAGGCAGTCAGTTTTTGTTTTTTTTTTAAATACATATGTTTCCAACTAAAGTTTAAGATATGTAAGATTTTTGAAATTAAATTTGTTAATGTAAAACTTTTTTACAAAAAAAAAAAATAAAAATAAATATATCCTTTTGATTTATTATTGTAGTTATTTTGAAGTATAATTATGAAAATTGTTCGTAATTTTTTTAATGTTTTTTTTTCATATATCCATAATTCATTTATTTATTCAGCAAAACAAATTCACAGTCTAACACCAAATTACATATATGCTATATCTAAATTGGTTACAATATATTTTTTTAATTAGTTTCAATCACTTAAAAAAAGAAATGCCTGAAATATCATTTTACACATGTCAGAAATTAGATTAATAATAAAATATGTCAATATGATTCATGTGCTCCTTGTGGTGACGGAAAAGAATACGTGTGTCACTCCCTAGGCCCTCTCATTTCTGGGATGTCGTAAGACTCGTAAGAGGCGACCATAACAACAAAACCCTCTACGAGTACCAACCCGTTTGGCCATCGTGGTAACAGTAGGCTAACTGCCACCTATTTAGGTGAGGCCTATCTCCAGCAGTGGACGTTATTGGGCCGATGTCATGATGATGATTTATGAGTCGTGTTTGAAATTGAAAAATTATTGCATTCGTTTTATCAATAGCTTCCGCTTTCATATCTGAGACGGGTCAGAGGATGACAGAGAGAGACAGATTTGTACAGAATTATATTTTTTAGAGCCTCGGTCGTGTAGCGGGAAATGTTTACGACTGCTTTGCAAGAGGTTCGATTCCCGGGTCGGGATAATATTGGGTTTTTCTATGATAAAATTCAAAATGGAAAAGTTTGGGAAACAAATGTTCTCGGTTGAGGACAATATTATGCTCGCTCCATATTACATGGGACCAAACATAGCTGTAGAAATGTAGGTGTGATACACCTCTGCCTACCTACCTTCGGGAAAAAAGGCGTGAACATATTTTTGTTGCACTTACAGTAATAATAATAATAATATTCTACCACATTCACACAGCGCCATCTAGTACCAGTAAGCAATTATATTTGCTTGTGTTATGGGTACTAAACAACTGATATACTACTTAAATACATTTTTTTTTGTAAATACATACATATACATATTATAGATAAATTACACCCAGACACAGAACAAACCTTTATGCTCATCACACAAAGATTTGTCCTGGGTGGGGATCGAACCCACGACCTCCGCCTTAGCAGTCAGGGTCAGCAGTCACTAACCACTAGACCAACAGGCCAGTCAGTAGTTGCAGCCATTCTTGTACACATTTAAAAATGAGTTCCATTTGTCAGGTAACTGTCATGCCAAAGTCAGCTAGTTCGTCTAAAGGCGATGAAGTCAATTAATTATATGTACCTAGTTAGTTATTTGATCCATGTTGTGACGGATTAAAGCTGTGCACATGGTTATAAACTTGCCTTCCACAGAGGCGGTATTGATAGCGAAACTGACCACATAACGAAATCTAAAAAACTGACGAATAAGGAAACTGATGAGTTAGGGCAAATTACCAATTATAGAGTAACACTACTTCTACACCTACTTCTGTTCTTACATCTCCACCACGACGATCCATTTTTTTTTGTGACATGTTGTACCGAAAACCGTTATGCTACAATACTTTTTGTCCTCTTTCAGATGATATAAAAATTAACTCTTCACCCATTGTAGTCAGTTACGAGTAATATTAAATACTATAGAATAATAGGATAAAGTACCTACGACAAACGCAAAAGTCGAATGTCATCACAGACACACAGACCTAATAGTAGAACACTAGCGTTTCACAGACCCAATAGCGAAAAACTAGCGAATGTCATAGGATGATAAATCTGTCATACCTACAGAAAAAATATTAAATTTTCCTTCTAAAGAGGTCGTACATATCCATATTGTTAGCACCTTCCTCGTAAATGAGAATTTAATAGAATAGAATAGAGATTTCAATGATTAATGACTGTACATTTACTGACTAATATGAGAAAAGTGACGAATCAGTTAAACTGACTAGATAGGGAGACTGATGAGATAGCGAAACTGACCACATAACGAAATCTAAAAAACTGACGAATAAGGAAACTGATGAGTTAGGGAAAATGACCAATTAGAGGAACTGACGCGTGGCGACCTAACTCCAGATATACATAATATATATATATATATATATATATAATTATATATATACAAGCTGTCCCGGCGAACTTCGTACCACCTACTTAATTTATGGTTTTATGAAAGTATACCTACCTACCCTACCTACCTACATACCTACCTACCTACCTACCTACCTACCCTACCTATCTACTCTACCTACCTACCCACCCTACCTACCTACCTTCTACATACCTGCCTACCCTACCTACCTACATAAAACCTAAAAACCATCCTTGAACTTCAACGAACATTTAAAAAAAAACAATTGGCCAAATTGGTCCAGACTAAAATGTCTATTAAAAAATAAGGGTTGATCGTAGAAGGGTGAAAATTGAGGATTGTATGTATTTTTGTATGTTGTATCATAAAAAAATAGAAATTAAAAATTTTGTCTAAAAATAAAAATAAAAATTTAGGGGTGGACTACCCCTAACATTTAGGGGGATGAAAAATAGATGTTGGCCGATTCTCATAGATACCGGATAAGCACAAAAAATTTCATCAAAATCAGTCAAGCCGTTTCGGAAGAGTATGGCAACGAAAACTGTGACACGAGAATTTTATATATTAGATATATATCTGTGGGATATACCTAGTCACCTAAATGATGACATTGTCTAGATGTTAACGTTGAAAGACAAACCGGTTAATTTATACATAAATACAATGTACAAAGGTATTCAAGGTCGTCCGCCATTAAGTCGGAAGATGTTAATATTGACACAATTATGTAAAAATGTCACTATCAATCTGGGTTGCAAACTTGACATCAGAGAGGTGGGGCAAAGCAAGCTGTCTGATGTAGTACCTACTATCAGACAACTTCTCGAACAGTTTACAAATATTTTTCTATGTTTTTAACCCCCAACCCAAGAAGGGGTACCTATATCTTCAAATTTGACGTGTCTGTGTGTCTGCGACACCGCTGCTCCTAAACGAATGGAATCCTGAATTTCTTGGCTTGCCGCTCAGACAGTGTGACGTACCTACATCATCATTATCATCAGCAACCCATTAATGTCCCACTGCTGGGCTCGGGTCTCCTCTCCTCTATCTAGAGAGCTGAGAGGGTACATACATACATACATATAGATCACGACGCCTCTTTCCCAACAGAGGGGTAGGCAGATGCTATTTCCTTCCACTTGCTACGGGCGCTCAGACAGTGACGTGGCGGTCAATAAAACGACCAACGAACGTGCTAATAAGTTAAAATATTTATTTTACCTACTTCTTTTTTAAACCTGTTCAATTCCGTTTCTTACTCGTTTATTTAGGTACGTCGACCTTCAGTTTTATCTTATTTACACACATTTTTTATCAAAACAACATTAGAAATAGAAACAAAATTATTATTTTTTTAAATAATTATTTTTTTTCTATTTCTATGCGCGTCGGTGAATGGTAGTTATTGACTTGAGCCACTCTAATCTTTGTTATAATATATAATAAAATATGATCCTGACAACTAAACCGAATTGATTTCACGCATTCATCATCATCATCATCTCAACCCATAAACGTCCCACTGCTCGGCACGGGTCTCCTCCAAATAATGTGGAGAGAATTTAGCCTACTATACCAAGCTGGTCAGACGGGTTGGTATAGGTTTTGTTTCGAATTTTCCTTTTCTCGCAGTGCTCTTATCTGCCTTGCCCACGGGTTGAGATGGGGTAGTGACATTATGTATTCTTAATCCTACACCACACGCATTATTATATAATTATTGTTATTTACTTATTTATATTTATTAGCACAACCACATCATACATTTGTAAGTAATAATAAGTAGGTACATAATATTGCATCTGATATGTATGAGACAATTTCTGTGTACATAGCATTTACTATAACGTAGCGATGCAAATTATATTATTTATTTATACTATCTTAACTAAACTATAACTTTAACAACTTTTTACTTAAATAAAATAGGTTTAAACTGATTATTTTCTGTTTTATTCACATTTATCATCACTACATAGTATAAAACATGTCGCTATCTGTCCGTCCCTATGTGTGCTTAAATCTTTAAAACTACGCAACGGATTTTGAAGCGGTTTTTTTTAATAGGTAGAGTGATTCAAGAGGAAGGTTTATAGGTATAAAATACATACCACGAGGGCAAAGCAGCGGGCGGAAGATAGTGTAATATAATTTAGTATTGTGTACGGTCTAGTGCAACGGTAGAAGTCGATAACTTAGCGTCGCCCAGTACCTACACTGCATCCAGCTCCACTCAAATTGTAGCGGTTATCGTTCCATTGGTCTCTGTGGGGTTATGGACGAGAGAGTGCATCTGTCTGCGCAATAGTTTATTCTGCGCATCTGAATGCGATGGTGGCTGAATGGATAAGGGACCGGCGTGCAAATCACGTGGCCCGAATTCGATCCTGACCGGCAGTACCAATGTGGATTCCATTTTGTGGGATTTATATGTATAAGATTAAGAATTAAGATTAAAATTTTCCCGGAGTCTGGTAAACAAATGTTCCCGGTTGAAGACAATAGGCTCGCCCCCTATTTCATGGGACTTAACATAGCTGGCGAAATGTGGGTGTGAAACACCTCTGCCTACCCCTTCGGGGAAAAAGGCGTGATGCTATGTTATGTTTTTTATATGTACTAGTCAAGTGACTTACCATCTGCTAACGGTGAAGGAAAACATCGTGAGGAAACACACTTACTCTAGAAGAAATTCTATGAGTATGTCTGATCCACCAACCCGCACTAGGCCAGCGTGAGTGGATTATGGCCTAAACCCTCTCAGCTCTCTAGTTAGAGGAGAGGAGACCCGATCCCAGCAGTGGGACTAAATGGGTTGCTGATGTGATCTGAATGTTACTGCAATATCACGCTCAATTGACAATACGCAGTAGCAGTCTCCGTAGCTGAAATCGGCATGGAGGACATCAACATCACGCTTAAGCCAATAGGAGCTATGTAGTAGCCAACTAGTCTCTGTAGGACAGTGTACACACAGCTATTGAGCCACCGAGTTAGTTTTATAAATCGTATGTCGAAAACAGTCGTAACCTTGTACCAATACTTTTGGCAATATTGTATAATCAATTCACTGTTGAGGTGGACTCACTTAGGTACATCGCCGTGCCGAATGACGTAGATTCGATTCCCACACAAGACAAATATGCGATTTATAGATATTTTTTTCGAAATTCGAGTCGTAATTCTAAAAGAATGAATTCACAAGGGCCGGTTATTATTTATTATATATTAGCGTTGGAGTGTGTCAAAACCTAGAACTAATACGTATTTTATTTTAATATAATATAGATATAGTTAGATTTAGTTTTGTAAAGGATGTCCATACACTATTGAATTAGGTAACACCTGTAAGGATAGTTGTATGTTTATATATAATAAATAAATAAATAAAAAAAATGTATGTCACCAAGTCAAAGTTTATTCGATTAAGTATATTATTATTAGAAGTTAAAATGATTTGAGTTTTTAACATATATGTTAACATATAATATATTATATAGTCCAAGAGCAAGATGGAACAGTTTAGAGATAAATAAATGGCTGGGTGTAATTTATCTATAATATGTATGTATTTACAAAAAAAAATGTATTTAAGTAGTATATCAGTTGTTTAGTACCCATAACACAAGCAATAATTGCTTAATTTGGGACTAGATGGCGCTATGTGAATGTGGACATTATTATTATTATTAAAAAAAATGTGGCCAAGCTTCAAATTTCGGCTTCCTCATAAACCTTTATAACTTTTGAATCAATCATCAAACGTAGAGTAGGACACCCTCCAGCTAGATGGTCCGACGACCTAAAAAAGGTCGCTGGGTCCGACTGGATGCGGAAGGCGGAGGACAGAGTGCTATGGCGCGTATTAGGAGAGGCCTACGTCCAGCTGGACTGCAATAGGCTGAAATTATGATGAGTGGCCTAACCAGCTTCAGACATACGAGGATAAAGGCGCGGGCCCACCGCGGTGCACGCAGAGACTACGCACGTGTTAAGCTTCGCTTTGTAAGAAAATGTATGTGGTTGTGTCCACTGCAACCACGGAGAGGCCACGCATGTATTGACGTCTTTGATACATGCGTGGCTGGCTCGCATAGCCGGTTACATAGCTCAACGCTGTCCACGTGGGTCTACGTTTCCACTGGAGTACACGAATATGACCCAGTATGTACAGTAAATAATAGCAGCGCGATAATAATAGCACGCAGCTAAAATGCGCCGCGTGCCCGTGCACAGCATGCGCCGCGGTGGGCCCGCGCCTTAATGCAATAACGTTTTGATTGAGCCAGGCGTTAAGTCTTTAAGCGCCATGGGGGTCACCGGTGACCCCCAAACTTATATAATACAAATTTTCTATTGTGTCTGGAATCTCGGCGTTCTACGTGTTAAGACAATTGTGGTATGTGAGGGTAGGTATATTAAAAAAAATACAATTTTATAATACAATCATGTATTGATGCATTTAATATACAGCAGAGATCGGTTATACAGTTAATATAAATTATTACTTACATTATGTAACTTATAACATTAAAATAGGCTCACCTAGTGTGGGTTGGTGGATCAGACACACACTTACAATAACTTCTAGTGTATGTGTGTTTCCTCACGATGTTTTCCTTCACTGTTAGCAGATGGTAAGTTACTTGACTAGTACATATAAATTCCACAAAGTGAACCACATTCGTATGCTGGTCGTAACTATTAACACCAACTTATTGCACCTTAAAAACCTTGCCACACGGTTATAAACTTGCGTCGTGACCTTGGTAAGAGCTTGGTTGCCATTCGCGTAGTTTGTATAAAATTTGGTTTACAACAGCCGGCTACACGGTTGGAATTTCGAATCCACCAAGGGCACCTCTGTGGAACGTAAGTTTGTAACCGTGTAGCACGGCTTTAATTATACTTTACACTATATTGGTAACGGAAAAACTCAATTACGTCACAGTGACGTCACCCTAGTCCAGTCACGCTAGTCATGGAGACACCACGCTAAGAACTAATAGGTAATACACTTCCATGCACCTCCGAAGCAGCCATTTAAATTTTTACGGTTTGACGGCTATATCCAGAGCTTAATCTAGACATTAACACCATTTTAGTGTAAGCGACAGAAATGAAATTTTATTGTTTTTTTTAAATATTTTCTTTAAGTATATTTGACTATAAAGTTTCCATATACTTTGAAGCCTCCGTGGCTCAGTAGTGACTCTGACTGCTGAGACAGAGATGGTGGGTTCGATTCCCACCCAGGACAAATATTTGTGTGATGAGCACAATTATTTGTTGTTTCTTTGTGTCATGTAGGTATCTATAATGTTTGTATTTACAAAAAAGAGTTATTTAAGTATTATATCAGTTGTCTAGTATCCATGATAGGTACAAGCATTAGCTTAGTTTGGGACTAGATGGCGCTGTGTGTAAATGTCCAAACATTATTATTATTAATTGGTGTATTTTGGCGCGAAACGTCAATACGTCGATTAGGGCGTTACAGTTAAAAGCATAACTTACGATAAAAATGTCAATTTCTATAAACGTGTCGCTTACGAAAAACGTGTCGCTTACGAAAAACGTGTCGCTTACGAAAAACGTGTCGCTTACGATAAACATATCGCTTACGATAAATTGGCGGAAATGCGGGAAGAACTCTTACGAATTATACAAAATATTGAAGTTCTCTTAATAACAAAGTTAGCTTAAATATAGCATGATTATTGACGTTACATATATTATACAGGGTGTCCACACAAATAGGACAATATAATATATTAGAATAGTAATTTAGCGTAGAATAACGAAGTACATGCTAATTTTTTTTTATTTTTTATTTTGGTTGATTGGCAACTGAAATGTGTAAATAAACGTAAGAATTAATTTTCATTTCAAATCTTTTATTAATACTTCCAAATACCCAAAGGCTGGCCTCTACTAGGGGCAACGTATTAGCCTTACCATCCAACGCGGTAATGTGGCTAGCCTTTTGGGTACGTTTCCTCAGGAATCTGATCTTAATCAGATATTCTATTTATAGGAACTTCCTGTAAATAGAGTATCTGGTTCATTTTTTTTTAATAGGTTAGTTGTGTATAATTTTTAAGATACACACTACACAGATACATTATGTAAATATTTTATTGAATAAATTAAGTATATATTATTCTTGTTTTAGAAAAAAAAAAAGTCAAATTAAACGCTGTTAATTGTTAAACTTTAGGCAGTCATTACTTATAAACGAATTTTTTTTTTTAATCTAAGAGTAACCTTAGATTTTTATGTTCTTCGTACAGTTGTCAAGAAAATGGTCCAACAGTTTTGACAAAAGTTTCTGTGAGATCTCACTAAGGTTGACTTTTCTAACGATAAATTAAAGACTTGGCATGACTTAAATTTAATAATACATGATAAAGAACGATGGATACTGTCATAATACTATTGCAAGTGAAAATCGACCTTGTTGTTTTGTTGTTTGACACATTTTTTGTTGACTGTACCCATTTCGAAAAGCTATCACATTTGTGTGGACACCCAGTATAGCGTGCTATAATTATAACGCGTTATAAATAGCGCGCGATTCAGCGTTCCTCGTCAATGTTCCAAACAAAAGGTTCTAAGCGTTTGTCTTCTGGTAACAGCGCATTTAATTCTTCTATGTCTTGTAAGGTCTGCAAAAATAAAAGGAATGATTTAATTAAATAAAATTACTTATATTTAAAATTAAATTTTTGACTGGCCTGTTGGTCTAGTGGTTAGTGACCCTGACTGCTAAACCGGAGGTCGTGGGTTCGATCCCCACCCAGAACAAATCTTTGTGTGATGAGCATAATGGTTTGTTCTGTGTCTGGGTGTAATTTATCTATAATATGTATGTATTTACAAAAAAAAATGTATTTAAGTAGTATATCAGTTGTTTAGTACCCATAACACAAGCAAATATAATTGCTTATTTTGGGACTAGATGGCGCTGTGTAAATGTGGTAGAATATTATTATTATTATATTATATTATTATTAATTTAAAAAACCAAAAAACCTGACTGCCTAGAGGTAGCCTAGAATTAATTCGAAGAATACACAGGTAAAAGTTCTATAGGCTTAGATATCTATACATATAAATAAAATTGGTGTGTCTGTCTGTAATAATAAAATAACCGCTTTTTACTACATGCATTTGAATGTGTATACGGTACATATACCAAAATAACATTTTTTTCCATTTTTTGTCTGTCTGTCTTTCTGTCTGTTTGTTCCGGCTGAACTGATTTCGACGTGACTTTCACTGGCGGATAACTAATGCCACAAGGAGTAACTTAGGCTGCTTTGGTTTTGAAAAACTATCAGGGTTCCGTAAAAAAAGTTAAAACTCCCATGAATGCGGGATAAGTTATCCACGCGAACGAAGTCGCGGGCACAGCTAGAAGTTAATACGAATATAACAACACCTTGCACTTCAAAATCGGTCAAGCTATTTAGGTTACAAGAGACAAGTGGAGCCGCGGGCATTAGTTAGTGCATATATAATTGAATTAGGCTATTAATTAGCTTTCATATGATACCCATATTGCGATAGCACTAAAAAAACGTCTGTTTTGACAGTTTACGTCCGCCATATTGGTTTTTTGTTACAGTTGACATCACATAGTCTATATAAACATTCTTGCATACCTAGGTGACGTGGTATAACGTGGCACCACCTGACAGCTGTATGTCAAAGTGACACAAATGATGTTGCCAATGTTTTTAAAATAGTATTATATTTTAAACATGTTTTTTGTTTTTTTTTTTATGAATATCATTTTATATTTACACTTTATTCTTTGATGTGTTTTACAAATGTTGTGTACGAACAAATAAAGGTCTTTTCTGTCTCAACTCGGGGAAAAATACAAACCTAATGATACCTCACACTTTAAAATCAACCAAGCCGTTTAGGCTACAGAAGGTCACAATGGAACAGACATGCCCACATACATACATACGCGCGAAAAACGTTACCCTCCTTTATGGCAGTCGGGTAAAAAACACGTTTGGATTCATCAAAATAAATCATATTATCATCATTTCATTGACTGGCCTGTTGGTCTAGTGGTTAGTGAGCCTGACTGCTAAGCCGGAGGTCGTGGGTTCGATCCCCACCCAGAACAAATCTTTGTGTGATGAGCATCAAGGTTTGTTCTGTATCTGGGTTAAATTTATCTATAATATGCATGTATATATAAAATATTATTATTATTTTTATAATAATATTATTATTATTATATTATTATTTCAACCCATAAACATCCCACTGCTGGGCACGGGTCTCCTCCAAAGAATCATAATAATGTGCCACTTCACAATGTCACCCAGTAAGCACTTACCTGATTCAGTAAGGAGTTACACCTGGAGAGCTGGTGTGACACCTCGTGGACCCTCGCCAGACGCTCGGCGTGCCTCGCGTTAGCTCTCTGTCGGTCCACCATCTGGGAGTACAGGCGGGATATCTCCGTGTCTGCCTGTACATTCAACAAAAAAAACTTTTTTTACAAAAAACAGAAAATCAAAACCCTACTTTAAGACTCACAATACAAAATTAAGCAAGAAAGTCTTTTCAATAAAATTTGAAGGTAATTTTAAATGTATGTAAATGAAATGTGAAATGTGAAAAAAAAAAAAAAAAAAAAACAAAAAAAAAGAAAAAACAAAAAAAAAAAAATTTTCAAAAGCCACGGAAATAATTTCAATATAATTGATATGGGACCACCTCCGAAATATGACTTACCTATCAATAAAGGAAACAAGTGAAAACAAACAAAAAAATTTGTTTCAACTTTGTGCAATTTATATGTACTAGTCAAGTGACTTACCATCTGCTAACGGTGAAGGAAAACATCGTGAGGAAACACACATACACTAGAAGTTATTCTAAGTGTATATGTGAGCGCTATAATCAAACAAAGTTGATCATGTTAGAAGCTAACACAAAAAAACTTAGTTACCTCTTTGATCTTAGCGGCTAGAGAGATCTCGTCGGCGGCCAGCGGCTGTGCGCACGCCGCCAGGTGCGCCTGCAGCCGGCTCGACACTCGCACCCACGGACGATAGTCCAAACCTTCACAACATTATATACCATCAAATTATCGCACGTATAATGGAATACTGACATAACTAAAAACAAGCAATTTTTGGGGATTCACAAAAGAAGATCTTACTTTGAGAACCAGGACTTTCACCACATTCACACAGCGCCATCTAGTCTCACATTAAGCAATTATATTTGCTTGTGTTATGGGTACTAAATAACTGATATACTACTTAAATACATTTTTTTTTGTAAATACATACATATTATAGATAAATTACACCCAGACACAGAACAAACTTTTATGTTCATCACACAAAGATTTGTCCTGGGTGGGGATCGAACCCACGACCTCCGGCTTAGCAGTCAGGGTCACTAACCACTAGACCAACAGGCCAGTCGAATAAAATTAACACTTATTATTAATTAATCATGGATGCTTTTATTTTGAACGTATAGTAGGTACACGATAGTGCTAATAGAAATCTGTCTCTACACGTAACTTAATTCTCAGCTATCTACTAATGAGTCAATTATCCATTAAGCATGCGTTATAGTGATTTAGAAAACATTTTCTGGGTAATAGTATCAGTAATACTTCACACCTAATTTAAAAATTATTACAAAAACAATTATAATATTTTTTGCTACAATTAAAGTAAAACTTAAGTGTACTTGTCTGATGTATGACAGAGGGTGTGTTTAAATACAAGCAAAGTTATAAGAAGAAGTTGTTCTGAAGATCATTGGCAATAAACCGTGTTGCCCCATCATGGCGCATTGGGTGCATGTAACCGATGCGTCAGATGGTGGCAACAGATTTATGAATTAAATGTTACGAGTACTGTTTGTTTGTTTGTTTATTTATTTATTTTATTACTAACATAGTATAAGTTGTGTGTATTACTAACATAAATAATGTATATGGATCTCGGTCTGAAATAAATATTATTTTATTTTATTTTTTATTTTTATAACTAAATGTACAATACCTTCCAAGACCTCAGGATCCCGGGCACCAGGTAGACCGAGGGTCCCCCTCATTATAGGCAGAAATGTTGGTATTTCCTACAAATTTATATATTGTCATGAAATATTTCATTTAATGTTATTACGCTAATCAAGCCGCTGCCTACTGAAAAGGGAAATATGGAGAAAAAGGGAAAACGAAAGGAACTGAGAGGAGGAATTGGGCCTTCGGAGTTCTAGACACATCATCATCACCTCAGCCTATTGCATCATCATCATCATATCAGCCCAACGACGCCCGTCCACTGTAGAACTTAGGCCTCACCTAATTTACGCCACTCCGAGCGGTCCTTTGACGCCCGCAACCCTGACCAGGTCGTCGGTCCATCTGGTGGGGGGCCGTCTCAAGCTACGCCTTTCAATACGTGGCCGCCACTCGAGAACCTTTTCCCCCATCGGCCATCAGTTCTACAAGCTATGTGGGCTGCCCACTGCCACTATAGCGATGCGACTCGGTGAGCTATGTAGACAACAATAGTTCTCCTGCGGATCTCTCCATTTCTGATTCGAGCACGGGAAACAGACACATAATATGTAGTTACTTTATTAAGATGGGGGGTTTTTAATTAATCTGTAACATAGCATTACGCCTTTTTCCCCGAAGGGGTAGGCAGAGGTGTTTCACACCCACATTTCGCCAGCTATGTTTGGTCCCATGAAATAGAGGGCGAGCCTATTGTCATCAACCGGGAACATTTGTTTACCAAACTCCGGGAAAATCTTAATACTGGAATTTCATGATAGAAAAGCCCAATACAATTTTCACCCGACCCGGGACCTCTTGCACAGCAGTCGTATACACTTCTCACTGCGCCACCGTGGCAGTTCGATCTGTAACTTGTTAAGATATCCTCACGAGAGGCTTCACCCTCCCTGACTGAGCCACTACTTGCCTGTAGTCTCTGTATATCCTCATCGAGCTGGTCATCAGTGGCCGGCTTCACTACCACAATGTCTCTGGTGCGTTTCGTCTTCCGAGCCTGGAGGCTGAGCTGTCTCCGCTGTAGTATTGACTTCTTATTGTCTCCAGCACGCTGACCCTTCGCTGACGTTTTGGGGGAATCTAGAAGGAAAAAGGTTAATATTAGTCAAACTTTAAGTTCTCTCAAACCAGGTGAGAGTAGCCGATGTATGTAGATTAATTACAATAACATTTTAGTATCTTCTAATTTCTGGTTTTGGGGCCATCCATAAATTACAAAAACTGCCTCGGTGGCGCAGCGGGAAGTGTATACGACTGCTGTGCAAGAGGTCCCGGGTTCGATTCCCGGGTCGGGTGAAAATGGTATGGGACTTTTCTAACAAGAAATTCCAGTATTGAGATTTTCCCGGAGTTTGGTAAACAAATGTTCCCGGTAGATGACAATAGACTCGCCCCCTATTTCATGGGAACAAACAAAGCTGGCGAAATGTGGGTGTGAAACCCCTCTGCCTACCCCTTCGGGGAAAAAGGCGTGATGCTATGTTATGTTATGTCATAAATTATGTCACACTTTAAGGGGAGGAGGGGGTCGACGAATAGTGACATTGTGTGACAAAGGGGTGGGAGGGGTCCTAAATTTCGTGACGTCACTTTTCAAAATCTCTTATAATCTAAGTGTTAAAACACGAACTATGTAAATTTGCAAAATATGTGACGTCACACTAGGGAGGAGGGGAGGCTCACAAATGTGACCAGCTGTGACAGGGACGGGGGAGGGGCAAAAATCATTAAATTCGTGTGACGTAATTTATGGATGACCCCTTTAATAAAACCGCTTAAATTAATTAAAACATCTTTTAGATTATTTTAAAATAAGAAGTTACTGTATCATACATATAGATCACGCCTCTTTCCCAACAGAGGGGTAGGCAGAGACCAGTTCCTTCCACTTGCTACGATTCTGACATACATCTTTGGTTTCTTCAACATTCATCAGTCTTTTCATGCATTCTCGCCAGTTGAGGGTACTCCTGATCGGTCCCTTCTTTAGGATGTTTACAGTATAATAACAATTTAACAGCATTTTGACAGTGTTTACAAATATGCTATATCCATTACGGAGTATAGAATACAAAATAAAATGAACAAAATTACGTTAAAAAAGTAACTATTTAATTTTTTTATATTTTTATCTCACTGCTTGTATTTATTGCATTTGCGAATATTTTCTTGGTATTCCATCACGTGGCCCCCATAACAAGATCCTGGCTACGCCCTTGTAAAAGAATGTGGCAGTACATACCTCCAATAGGCCGATCAACAGTATAAGATATGTAAGGCAGCTCTGAGTCTGAACAAATACTTGTCCCTGGAGAATTATTGCCACTGGCCGTCGGCTCTGATGCTCTTGACGTATCTATGGATAGAATAAAGCATAAGTACTCTATAACTGTCGTTGACTAAAAAAGTGTTTGTGCATTATAAACTTTGTATACATAAGACATTGCCACAACTAATTCCTTAACTTGCCATTTGTGACGTACTCCTTTGTCTGTGCTTTGAAAAATTATAAGATAAGATAAGATAATCGTTGAAGGCAGTGATGCGGAGGAATTTTATGATGCCGTATTTTAATTTGTAATTTCCCCGCCCTTTTTTATTTTAATGATACATTTAGCTAGATTTTATTTGTAAATATTATTTTTAAATTTAGTTTAAGATAATCGTTTATTTTTCTTTTCCAATTACATGGGTACCTTAATAAAATAAATTTACAAATAAGTTTAACAAAAGTTACAGAAGGTCCAGATACCTTAAAATTTCTGGTAGCCCCTACACTGGGTCGAGCCTGTACTGTAGGGACTGACTTGCGATTACATGGTATAAATGATTCGTGAGCGTTACAGTGTCGGTTATGTGTGAAATATAACTTGTATAAGTTGATAAAAAATGCTATGCAATAGCTTTTTTATTTATTTCACAATATACTATAATTACAGGTAACTTAAGCTAATGCGATAGTACAGCCATCTGACTTAACTCTAAACACCTATTACAATTCCACTTATTTTTAATAACAAACAAAGCTATCCTTATGAATTCACTCAGAGCACAACAGAATATGTCCGTTTCCACTGTCTCAATCTATCTTGTTAAGTGTGACAATGGCGCGTGTCAGCGGCGCCGGTGCCAGGAGGTTACTTCGAGCCTGAGGCAAGACTAGCAAGGCAGGTTTTCGGCGTCGCCACACACATCTATCCGGTACACACAAACCTAGCAGGTTCAATAGAACTGAGTTACACGTAATGCCTCTAATTACTTCTACTAAATATTTTATTAATGCTAGATCTCTTGAAAAACTTGTAGAGTGTACATTCACGGTCAACATCATCATTACAACCAATAAAATAATTTCCCAAATTTTGGGTATGGGTCTCCTCGAAATATTTTGGAGGGAATTTAACCTACTATACAAGGCTGGCTAGACGGGTTGGAATAGGGTTTTATTTCGAATTCCCTTAGTCGCTTTGTAAGACACCCACGGGATGAAATGGGTAGTAACATTGTGTATTCTTAGTCCATCACTACGACGAGAGGTCAAATTACGCTGCTCTAATTCACAGGTCCATTACCTGGCATATTTGTCACAGCTATGGTGTGTCCACGTCTGACTGGTGGAGCTCTTTGAGCTTGCTTCTTGGGAGGCACCGAAGACTGTTCCGAACCCATGGTCAGTCTGCAAGACAATAAAATATCATATAATTGTTTTTCCTATTCTATTTACTGCTTAAATTTTATACATGTCTAGAAAAGAAGCCCTGCACTGTATGTAATGTGTACAACTCTCTTAAATGTGAAGACCATTGTGTGTTCTCTTCTTCACACTGCATATGGGCAGCAAGTCAACGTGATTTTTACATAGCAACAGCAGGACGGCCCGACAGTCTTAAAGGAATGAATAGGTTTTTTAAGAGTTGGCAATACACTCGTGATGCCCCTGGTGTTGAAGGCTGCGGTAACCACTTATCATCAGAAAGGCCGTATGTCTGTTTGCTACTGTCGTGGTATAAAAAAAGGTTACAATAATTTATATTGAAAATATCTTACAAATTTATCCCCATATAATGCATTACCATAAAATACGAAAGTTTGTATGCAAGTGTGTTGTTTTTCACAGAAATCTATCTCAGCTCCCTAGATAGAGTAGATATGGCCCATATCAGATCAATATCACATGTTATTGATTAAATGCCTTGCCTTCGTTACAATAGTACCTGGAGAATTAATTATACTTACAGGAAGTAGTTAGTTAGTTAGTTGTTTCCCTGATAAAAATTATAAGGCAAAATTATTTAAATATAATAATTCATAATTTTTATAAAATAAATAGTGAGATACTTACATACAAAAAAATCCCGTTTGTAGAATTATTTAATTCATTCAAATTTAACTTCAGAATAGTGTTAGTATTTTTTAATCCACATGTAGTAAACAAGGTTTACTTTTTTTAACGTAGAATAATATATATCCAGATCACAGAACATAAACCCGGATTTAATATAATAAAATTGATTTATTATTTGTTGATAAATCACGAAAAATTCACATGTCAAATTCTTTGTGTCAACTGTCAAATTCATTAAAATAAAAATAGAGTTTAGAGATGTGACCACGATGTGACATTGACTACGAGGCGGCAGTACGAGCATTCCCCTGCAATGTAATAATAATATATTATTTTATATTATTTATATTGTGTAATTCGATGGCGAGCATTTTGTTATACTGCTTAAACAATACTGCCTCACTGACTGACGAGCATTCCCCTACGTTCTCCTCCCTTACTGATGTAATTATTGAATCTGTGACATTATCACACTGCGCACGCTACACTCTGTAATACTCTGTTCTCCTCCGTCACTGACTCACTGATGTAATCACGGAACATAAAAATTGTAATGCATAATTATTATAGGTGAATACTTGCAGTGAGAAACCACCTTACCTCCTGTATTTGCTCATTCTTTTATCTTAAAAGTTTTGCTAAATCAAATTAAAAGTTTTTTTTTGAGAAATTGTGTTACTTCGACATTACGACTCGATTATAATATAATTAAATCACTGCGTTAGGCGATTATTATGCGAACATTATTAAATTTGTGGTGACGTCAACATTAAAACGTTACTAAACGTCTCATTGACGTAGTATCCCATTATTATAGTCTGTGATTGACAGTTGTTGACGTAAAATCGTACACACGTACAGCCACGAAGTTTTGGGTATTTATCCAAAGTTTGTCAATAAATAATGAAATAATCAATTAAAACACCACCAAAATGGTTGACGAAAGCACTAGAAAGACTTTGAGCAGCATACCATTGCTTCAAACTAAGGCTGGACCTAGAGACAAAGAGTTATGGGTAAATAGGTTGAAAGAAGAATACCAGGCTCTGATCAAGGTAAAAAACACTTCTGTATGGTTAATAAATTTCTAGAGGTCAAAACTTTACATACTTCGCTAGTTATTTATTTCATTTAATTGTATTTATTACTTCACTTGCAATTCGAATAGGTTGGTATATACATACTTATTTAGAAACTTTCACTTTTTGTATTAATTGCTATTATTTTATTCAAATATCTCTTCTGTGTTTGTGCTAGTGATTAAGAGGTCTCTAGAACTCAGTCAAACCCAAAAAGCTAAAAAGAGGTCAAACAGCATATTCTCCCGCCTTTTTGCGTATATGAAAAGTAATCGTAACCTATGTACCTATAATACATAAATTTGTTATTATTTACAGTATGTACAGAACAATAAGGCGGCCGACAATGACTGGTTCCGACTGGAGTCAGACAAGACAGGTACCAAATGGTTCGGCAAGTGTTGGTATGTCCACAACCTGCTGAAGTACGAGTTTGACCTAGAATTTGATGTAAGTTTCAATATTATTTACATACACATAATGTCAAGTTTAAATTTTCAAGTTTTTATTAGTTAGCCTGGTTTAGGGTTAAGGTTATTATAATTTTGAAAAACACTTACAATAAAACAAAGAAAGTTGTAAGTAGGTAAATGAAATATAATATTGTTTATTCATCTAGGTTACAAAGTAAGTTTCTTGTGAAAGTCACAAGTTAAGAATGTAAAAGGTTATCCGAAAAATAGTGTCATCAAATTAGATTAGATTAACACTTTCTAGTCTCTGCCTACTGCAATCAACAACCACAGCTGCAATCTTTATCTTTAGATAAACCTTAAAATTTCAATTTTTCAGATCCCCGTAACATATCCAACAACAGCCCCCGAGTTAGCATTACCAGGTCTTGATGGTAAAACGGCCAAGATGTACCGAGGTGGTAAGATTTGTCTTACCGACCATTTCAAGCCGTTGTGGGCGAGGAATGTGCCCCGGTTTGGTATTGCACATGCTATGGCACTTGGGGTAAGTATTCATATTGCTAAAGTTAGTTTACTCAATATGTGTCGTCGCCCAGAGAGCTTCCAACTTGACTTAACAGCTACGACATAAAGTAGTAGTAATCAAAGTAGGGGACCAACAAGCCATGTGCCATCTAAAGGTGAATTTCCACCAGAGTGGCTAGACGAAGCGAGGCGTGGAGAGAATTGAAATTTGTATGGCAAATTTTCAATCCTCTCCCAGCACATCTTTGGTAGAAACAGTGTGGATTGACGAGAATATGCGAGGCGTGAATTGAAATATTTGTTTGTGTTAAAATGAACCGTATTGCTTACGATATAGAGTATAAATTAACTTTGCAACAGAAACACGCTTCTCGCGACAGGCTTATTGTTGTTCGTTGCTACTTATTACCGTGTTATTACCTGAGAATACCGTCATGATAGTACAAGCCTTTTCTACTAGAGGTCGGCGGTCACGCGCGAGCTCGCGATGGCTATTTTTTAGTGGAAAAGGGTCAGTGCGATTTCAATTCTCTTCTCGCCTCGTCTCGTCTCGTCACTGTTGGAAAATCGCCTTCAAGCAATATGAATCAACATCATCATCATTTCAACCCATATAACGTCCCACTGCTTGGCACGAGTCTCCTTCAAGAAATGTGGAGGAAATTTAGCTTACTATACCTGGCTAGCCAGATGATTAGTATAGAGTTTGTTTCGAATTTTCTTTTCTCGCAGTGCTCTTGTCTGCATAAGGTTACTCCCTTAGCCGCTTCTTACGACACCCACGGGTTGAGATGTGGTAGTGACATTATATACTGTTAATCCGTTACTATATTACTACTTAGTATTTTTTTTAATAGATAGACTGATTCAAGAGGAAGGTTTATAGGTATAAAATACATACCACGCGGGCGAAGCAGCGGACGGAAGCTAGTGGAAATATAATATCACAATATGAATCAGACAAAACACAATCTCGGACAAATACTCTAATGTGTATTGTTTTATTCCAGCTTGGGCCGTGGTTAGCGGTAGAAATTCCAGAACTGATTGAAAGAGGTGTTATTACTTACCAAGAGAAAACAGAAGAAGCTAAATGAATAAAGAGTTAAATAATTTGTATATAACCTATGTATATAATGCAAAGAAAATTATATATACTTACATGCTTTTTTAATTTTTGTTTTTATTTATGAACTGTCTCCGCAAGTTTCTTATGTCGTTCATTATCAGTATCTGCCGAGAATTTGAAATTATACCTGGTTCGTGGCTAAAGAAAAGAATCCCCTCCCCCATATTATAATAATAACAAAAATATTTCACCATATTCACACAGTGCCATCTAGTCCCAAATTAAGCAATTATATTTGCTTGTGTTAAGGGTATTAAACAACTGATATAATACTTAAATACTTTTTTTTGTAAATACATACATATTATAGATAAATTACACCCAAACACAGAACAAACCTTCATGCTCATCACACAAAGATTTGTCATTTGTCCTAGGTGGGGATCGAACCCACGACCTCCGGCTTAGCAATCAGGGTCACTAACCACTAGATCAACAGGCCAGTCAATGAATGTGGCTTCATAATATTGACTTCAAAAGTTAGTGGCCGAATGGATAAGTGACCGGCACGCAAATCAGGCGGTCCAAGTTCGATTCCGACCGGCCGTACCAATGTGGATTTCACTTTGTGGAATTTTTAAGTAAGTAGGTATTAGTCAAAATTGAACTATACTTAGAAGGGCGGCACAAAGTAGCTCGCTGTGGCGGAAGTTACGTAAGGGCTATGCCCAACAGTGGACTTCATTGGGCTGGTATGATGATGATACCTACAAAATATCTCTCCTAATGCTCCTTCATATTTGACTCCTAATTTTCAACGTCTCTGTAGCACCCACAACCGAAATCTTCGGTCGTCAGACAATCTTCTTCTAGTTCCTTCACATAGTTCTACTCTTGTTCATTCTTCTTTCAATATTCAATCCATTCTTCTCTGGAATGCACTCCCTCTCGAAATCAGGATGTCCACTAACCGTGACATTTTCAAAGCTAGAGTACGTGAGCAGTACTTTAAATTGTTGGCAGAAGTCTCCCAACATTTGTAGAATGTAATTTATACACAAGTGTTTTATTTATTTATTATTATTTATATAAATATAGGTATATATTTATAATTATGTATATTATTATGTATTTTTATAATATATATTAGTAATATTTAGTTAGTATACACGGTATAATAATAATAATATGTATTTGTTGATGTACTTAATATTATGACTATTTTAATTCCTTTTATTATTTTTATTCTTAGGTACATCTTTTCTTACTTTGCACCTACTTGTTCTCATCTCTGCAGCACCCAAAGGTTGGCTGGTAGAGAATGCTTTTAGCATTAAGCCCTCCCTTTGTACACTTACATTGTATTTTGTGCAATAAAGTTTTTAAATTTAAAAAAAAAAAAATTACAATAACAACAATTTGAATAAGTCATAATTTTATTGATAAAATGACCTCTAACTAATAATGCTTTATTATTATATGTATTTAATTATCCAAAATCCCTATTCGGGTATAAAGTAAAGCTAAGAATAGGTATATATGGGAAACATAGACACGGAGGAGAAAAAGGGACTTTACTATTGTATAATATGTTTTGTTTTCAGAGATGCGATTTATTTGAAATAGGTACTTCTATTTAAAATGCAAATGCCTTTTAGTAAAAACCATTTTGTATTTTATTTGAAATACCTTTCGAGGTGTATTTTGCATTTTTAATATTTATTTCAAAATGCAAAATACTACTTTGTGATTAAGTTTAGCCAACATTACCAGTCAAACAAAATGAAATTAACTAATGACGCTGAATGCTAGCCATGCGCGCCCTTGTGATATGAAAATAATGTCTTTTACATTATTTTAAGTGAGTATTATTATTATTGATAACATAAAAAAAAATTATTTGTACGCGTACTGATAAAAATATAACCAAAATGTCATGGATAAGGTGCCATGTTATTAGACTTTTTGTTCGGCTCAGCATTGTGTCTCTATTTCTCATGATAAATACCTAAAATAAATAAAAATATCTGAGATTTTGTCAAAAGGTATTTTATTTTGAAAAAGTATTTATAAAATACCTATTTTGCATTTAGCATTTGAAATACAAAACGCAAAACTATTTGGTATTTTGCATTTGAAATAGTAAATCTGAAAAGTATTTTGCATTTTGTATTTAAATGCTTTTTTAAAACCATTTCGTACATCTCTGTTTGTTTTACACTGACTAAAATTGTAACACCACTGAGTTTGTCTAAGAGGGTAAGTCTAAGGCTGAGATCTATAGACCGTACTTGGACTTTGCTCAGACTTCACTCCAACAAAACTTTACTCAGCCTAATCTCAGCCAAAGCATTGATTTGGAATCTATAGACAATATCATTGCTTAGCCCGCGTACGAGTAGATGTTTCATTTCATGCATCATCTTCTGCTGAATTCTTTGTAATATAAAAGATGAAACAAATGATACCTACAATCTCAGACCAACAAAAAAGTAAAGACGGAGCATCACGAACATCAAAATGAAGCCACCTGTTTGTCTATGTGTTTGTTGGCAGGGTTGCCACTTGTTAAACATTTTCCCTATAATTTGGGAAATCATATTATGTGTGTGGGATAAGTATATTATATTATACGAGTAAGATATTGTTGTGTATGTATTGTATCTCAATTGTTTAGAATGACTTCTATTGCGTATAAAAACTTCATACATTCATAATTCGGTTCGCATAAAACAGTAGGAATAACATATTTAACATTCACAGATATTTTACCACAGGCCTGTATTAAATCAGACTAGAGGTCTGATTTAATACAGGCCTGTGGTAACCTGTGGCAACACATTGGTGAAATTTATTTATAATTTATAAATTATGGGTCATCAATCATAGGTGAAATTATACGCGTTCATGCCGTACATTTATACAGACAGATTGGCAGGCAGACAATTTAGGCTCCTGTTGCCCTAAAAAGACCTATACTTTTTCTTTAAGATCTATAATGTACAGACATCAGCCTGTTACATATATTAAGATAATTTCAAAATTTTATTACGTTTCATCCCCAATTTCACCCTTCCAAAGCCACCCTTGTCAAAAATATTGATGAGGGTATTTTATATTTTGATAGTAGTACCGTAAAACAAATTTTCAAACCTATAAGTTAAAAAACAAAGAAGTTTCATACAATCGTTTTTATCCCTTTTCACCCCCTTAGGGGTTGAATTTTAAAGAACCCTTTCCTAGTACACTTCTAGACATTAAGACAAACACACCCTCCAAACGTCAAGTCGCTACGACCAGTGGCTTCGGCTGTGCGTTGTCTGTCAGTCAGTCAGGACAAAGCCTTATGATATGTATGGATGGATGTTAGTAAAATAAAATAAAATCACTGATTTTGAAAAAATAAAAAATACCTATTTTTACCCTTGTAGACACAACGCTGTAGGTAGTATTGTTGACAATATACATTATTTTTTATATCTACGTATAAATCGTTTTATTTGCAATGAATACTATTTACTAGAGACTAATTTAAATTATTTCGATTTATGTGTTCTGAATTGTTTAAAAAAATATTCTAAGAAATTCGTAAATTTAAAATTAATTAATTATTTATTTAATATCTCATTTTTTTAATTATTTTAAATCGAATCATGAATTTGTAAGGTACAAAGGACTTGTATTAACTTTGTTGGCCCGCAGCTTTATATTTGAAAATATGTCAATTATTCAACAAGTACTCAAGAACCGTAATGGGCTTTTACAGTATGTGTCTCAGACCAACAAAATTACAAATTTCACAAAAGAAAACGAATCGACAGAGTATAATCTGTGGTTTAATAAATGGGGAAATATTAAATCATAGCTATGGCCACATTATTATTTTTGTTTTGTTGGCAGTATTGGTACCAACTAACCTAAAAGTAACCTTAAATTTACAGTTTCATTAATTAAGAAATGATGTAAATTCAAGTATTTACAAGTGATAAGTGATTCCATGGGATTTCTTTTGTATATTACTGTTGTTTTTGCAACCTTTCACAACACAGGTAGGCATTATCACTTTTTTTTATTTTAGTGACGCGGCGACGACTCGTGACGTACTAAAAGAAATTGTCTCGGTTTTAGTGTAGGTGTGTGCGTGAGGTTGTGTGTTTATTTGGAATGTCTTGGTCAAGTTGACTTCACTGCAATTGTTCGTGATGCTCTGTCTTTACTTTTTTGTTGGTCTGAGCCTACAATACTTTTTGTAATTTATATTAGTCCAAAAACTTCGTTTTCTTAAAAATACTAGATTATTTTTAAATTTTGTTGTCTAATATTGGTTAAATGTAATAGATATTAAGTTATGAAAGAAATTGAGTAAAGGATCGCTAATGATAGCTGTTCAATGTTCAATGAATGTTATGCGACAAAGTTCAATAGTCATTTTAAAATTATGACATTTGTACACCATTATTTTTTACAGTATAATAGCCTAAGATTTTCGTAAGTCGTCGATTTTGAGAACTTTGACTTTGCTTAGCTTGGGCTTGGATAAAGTCAAAGTTTGCACTATAAATACCGATTTTGTCTTATCTCGAAAGTTTAGTCAGAGCAAAGTCCAAGTACGCTCTATAGATCTCAGCCTAAGTGCAAAAAGAGCACTTTTTGTTTAACAAGATATTAAAGTTACGAATTACAATGTTCACGTTTAGACTTCTACCCGTATTACGAATTACTGAAGAACAACAATATAGTAATAAATAATTCCTATTTAATTTAAATAATTAATTAAGCATGACAAACAAAACAAAAAACATTAATGAAAACTGTTATACCTACATAGCTACATTGTCAACGTAACCATACCTAAGGTCATTTGAAACTATTTCATAACTAGCTCCTGTCCGCAGCTTTGCTTTACGTAAGTATGTGGATAAAAGTTCAACTCCTGACAGTGGTGGCGTAGCTACCGGAGGGCTAGATTGGGCAGTGCCCCGGGGGCCGGGGCCCCTTGGACTCTTGACTTAAAAACTATAAATTGAACTAGTGAAAATTTCTCCCACATTCGGAATATAAATAAAGCAGATTCCAGGCGACGAATCTGAAGTACCACGAATCTGGAGTTCGACGAATCTGAAGTACGACGAATCTGGAGTATGTACGTCGAATTCGGAACAAACGATTTTAAATAGTTTAGTGGGGATCTAGTTTATTTTTTGGCTAAGCTACGCCACTGACTATTTCTAGGTATGGCAAAAATCATCAGAAATATATGTCGGTAATGACTTCTTGGTTTTTTTTTATTTTTTTTATTGCCTGTAGTGGCAGACGAGCAAGCGGCCCACCTAATGGTAAGTGGTTACCGCCGCTCATGGACGTTGGCAATGCCAGGGGCACAGCCAGGCCGCTGCCTACCTTGAGAGGATAGCTCTCTTTAAACCTCGTTTGAAGAAGGACATGTCATAGCGCTCAGGAAACACCGCTGTAGGAAGTTCACCCCAGAGCCTGCACGTATGTGGAAAGAATGATCGCTGAAACCTTACCGTTTTAGACAGTATCGGCTCCAGGTAGTGTGGGTGAAGCCTACAGCGGCGTCGAGTGGTGCGATGATAGAAAGGCGACGATGGCACCAAATCAAGGAGTTCGTCGGAGCACTCCCCATGGAATAATCGATAGAGCACGCAGAGTGACCCAAAGTCTCTCCGTTGCTCTAACGGTTCCAAGTTGTCCGTCAGATTGGGATCGCCGACGATTCGAACAGCCCGCCTTTGGAGGGAGTCAATCTTTATTTTTGTCTTTATTGTTTTGTGACATATTTTTTCGGAACAATTCCATTTTAAGTGACGCCGACAAACAAAAATAAAATAAGTAGCGTAAAAACAATCCCAAGAAAATCCGTCGGGGGCTGCCATACCCTGACTTGAAATGAACGAAGTATTGCAGTTTTATGTATTTGATACCTACCTAATTATTAACAATATTTAGTTTACAATATATATTTAATACTAGAAACAGTAATGATATTGGCAGCCCCCGACGAATTTTCTTGGGATTGTTTTTACGCTACTTATTTTCTTTTCGTCGGGGATTTAAAATAAAGTTATTTAAACCTTTTTATATGTTACGTTTCTTATTTTGTATAGATGTTATCGTCGTGGGTTTTTTCAAAATTTTTAATTTTGTCTTTTATTTTAAATATTTTCAAAGAGCGCCCTATCTTACTAACTGTAAGTAACTCGTATACAATTTTAAGAACCTTGACAGAAAAATAAAAGTTTTATACTAAGTTATAGAACAAACACAATTTTTTTTAATTTACTGTTGCAGTAAGTCTTATAACTTGAAATTATCATTTTGATTTTCTTATTTTAAATTTTTTAAGGAGCGCCTTATCTTACCATGTAAGCTCTAGAATGAATGGAATTTGCATGGAGCTTCGACTATATTATATATATTATTATGTATTTTATTTTTTGTTGACTTGTGTGCTCATCCGTCGCACAAAGGTCGCCGGAGCCCCGCTTCGCGGGGCTCCTACTTCTGGATGGTTTGAAAAAAAAAAATAACCCTAACCTAACCAGTCCGATTCGGATTGCTCTGAATCAGGGGGTGTTAAGTTTAGCTATCGCACATTGATTGCCGTAGCCGGACTGCCTTCGGCGTTAGCGCAGATTTCCACCTATAATAGCTTGTATCTCGAAAACGGTGCGTGCTATCGCAAAAATGATGAAAATTTGGTTACACCCCGAGCACGGGATACCTATAAGTTAGAATAAATAAGGTAGGTAGGTGTTTATATAACGTCAGTCCGGAATAAACTCTCACTCTTACTAAATTTTTTTAAGGCTTATCATTGTATACCTCAGTACAAATATTCAGTGATATAACAACACGAGATCGGTTTTCGGATTTTTTCCTTTACTTGTGCAACTTGCTTCTGGCCAAATTTCATGATTCTAGGTCAACGGTAAGTTCCCTATTAGATTATGATCGTCAAGATAAATCATCAAAAATGGAGCATAAACAGCTGTATCTTTTGATTGCGTTAACTTAGAATTTTGATTTTTATTTTACGCCGAGGGTTTGCAGACCCAAGTATATGATATTAATTTCAGCTTTATACCTCTATGCGTTCTTGAGAAAAATATTCTAGACAGACGGACAGACAGACAGACAGAGAGACATACAACGGAGTGATCCTATAAGGGTTCCGTTTTTTTCTTTTGAGGTACAGAACCCTAAAATTGCATAGACGGTCACCCATCTATGAACCGACCTTATCCGAAGTTGCTTAACCTCATGAGTGTAATCAATATCTCAGTACTACAATGCTACGTGTCCCTATACAGTAAGAGGTCTAATTATTTTACAGATTACTGTAAACATAAGTTTGCTTAGTCTATTGCAGCGCCCCCTGGCGAAAAAATACAATATCGTGTATCCAAAAGTCATCCTCGATAAATCACAAATACATTACAGAAAACCGTATCGAAATCGCTTTAATCGTTTTAAAGATAGGAGGGCACAAAGGTTTCAACGAAATCAACATAGGTTTGCCTAGTCTATTGCAGCGCCCCCTGGCAAAAAAATACAAAATCTTGAATCCAAAAACAATCCTCGATAAATCACAAATACATTACAGAAAACCGTATCGAAATCAGTCTAATCGTTTTAAAGATAGGAGGGCACAAAGGATTCAACGAAATCAGTGTATTGTAGCGCCCCCTGGCGAGCTATTAACATAACACCTATCTAATAACCTGTCCCCCAGAGCCGCACACACTTTACAGAAAACCGCATCTAAATCGGTCAAACCGTTTCCGTGTTATAAGGCATTATGTTGGAACACACAAACACACAAACACACAGCCTCTCACCCCAAACGCATATACCGTCTCCGTTCCGTCGTGGGTAAAAATACAATTCACCTTATTTAATATAATATATTTTATGTAGAATATGGTCATAATGCCAAAAGGGCGAACAGCTGCAACACTGGGAGTGGCGCATGCGTGATTAAAAATTAGAAATGTAAGGAACATCATTACAATAAGTGCGTGCGAGAAACAAGAGTAGTGAATAAATGCGTGAATAAATATATTATTATACATTACAATACATATTATAATTATAAATAAAAAATAAACGAAATATAAATAAAAATATAATAAATAAATAATTTATTTTAATACATTTTAAATTAAAGAAAATACATTTCTGTACATTAATCGTATACTAAACGTAGGTACGTTTCTTTGTAAATATTTTGCAAGAATAAATAAATTTGCAAATTTGACTAAAGAGCCGTAGATGGTATCCGGAAGTTTTCGGTATCTTTTTGATGTTTTAATAAAAAGAGCTTTATTTGATTTTTAAACGACCGCATTGTTTTGCTTTTCTTAATGGGAGGCGGAATATTGTTCCAGCATTTTGTTGCCGCATAGGTACCGAAAACTACCACGAAAGGCGGTAGTCCTGTGCTTACCGCTTCAGATGGACACCGACGGCGTTAGGGCCACAGAAGACTCTCTACCTAAGAGAGTTCTCTACTCTGTATATATAAACCCTTACTTGCACAAGATTGCCGAGATAGTGTTGATATATCTGTCGGTCTTCAGTAGGTTGTCCGGAACGCAAGTTTTGAGCGACAAATCTCGCTATTCTTTGTCTCTCTTTAGCTATGATACCTACTTATTTCTGATAATCAGGTATATGACAGTCTTCGAGAGAAGCAGCCGCACTTTGCAGACAAGATAGTGCCCGTGGAGGGAGACGTGGAGGAGCTCAGACTTGGACTCAGCGACAAAGACTGGACCACGCTCACCGATGAGGTAATATCTCGATCTAACTCCAAAAGATAGAAAATTCTGAAAAAGAAGAGTTCTTCTAGGAAGATTCTTAGGAAACACTTTTAATCGCCAGGAAATAATAAATAAATCAATAATCCTTAACGTTTCTACAATACCGTATGTTGTTATTGAAGGTGAACGTGATATTCCACGTGGCTGCGACGGTCAGGTTCACTGAACCCATCAAGAAGGCGATCCTCATCAACGTGCGCGGCACCAGGGAGGCGCTCGCGCTCGGCAAGCATTGCAAGAACCTCAAGTGAGTCTCATTACCGAATGGTGCTATGGCAGCTCGGTAACTCGACGAGCGCGTAGTCCACTATATTAGACAGAGAGTTGAATAGTGTAATGTGACGTGTAGATGTTTCAACCACACTTCGACGGCGTTCGCGCACGCCACCGTGCCGCGCATCAACAGCGCCGTGTGCGAGCAGTTCTACCGCAGCCCGGTGCCGCCGCACCTCGCCATCGACCTCGTGGAGACTGTCCACGAGGCCAGGCTCGACGCCATCACTCCCAGGTACACCGCTATACTATGTTATACTAGCGACCTTCCGACGTCGATGTACATCTGTGTTGTACTCACAGTTTGATCGAGGGCTGGCCGAACACGTACACGTTCACGAAGGCGCTAGCTGAGGAGTTGATCAGGACCAGCGCCGGAGACATGCCCGTGTGTATCGTGAAGCCACCGGTCGGTAAGTAACACCACTATTGAGCCCCTTTCTCTAACTTAGCAGATAAAACCTGTTATACTTTCGTTGCAGTGATCAGCTCATACATTGAACCAATGCCGGGGTGGATCGACTTGAAGACTTGTTTTTCATCACCAGTTGGAGTGAGTCATTTTGAGACAACCGTTAAAGCCATAATAAGACTTTGTTTCTGTACTTTTCTTTGACATTTCAAATATATGATTATTATAATCATATATTTCGTTCATTTCATTAACTTCGTCCATTTCGTTCAATTCGTTCATTTCGTTCATTTAATTCAGTTCTTTTTTTTTTTTAAATTAAAAGAACGCCCGCACTAGGGAACAAGCCCTGTGTCGCGGAGAGCTTTACAAACATGAAACTAATGGACACAAAGTACACCCAGACTAGAAACAAATATCTATAAATCACACAAATATTTGTCTCATGTGGGAATCGAACCCACGTCACCCAACACGGCGATGTAGTGGCGAGGCGACCACTTTAACCACTGCGCCACGGTGACAGTCAATTTCATTCCTTTCGTTCATTTTAATCTACGTCGTTTCGCTTCTGAGTCTCATAGATTATACACTATACGGAGGGAAAGTGAGTGAGTGTGAGTTGATTTTGTTTTAATTTCAGGGTCTTGTAGCTGTTGGTCTTGGTGTCTTGCACGTATTCCTTATAAAAATAAAAAATGCAACATGTTACGCGCCGGTGGACTATGTGAACAACGCGATCATTGCCGCCAGTTGGGACACAGTCGAACAGAAGAAACGTGGACATTCAGACATCCCTGTGTACACTGTCAGTACCTCCGGACGTAATACTAATTGGGGTGAGACTCGCTTTATGTATAACTTATTTGTATCGTAAGAGGCAGTGGGTTTAATACAGCGCTGAGACTGGAAATTTTCAACTTCAGCGTCGTCTGTTGATAACGGATCTGTGTTTCTTCGTAATGGTCTTTGCTTGATGTGGTCTAACTATTGGTGAGATAAATGTTGCCACAGTACAATTGGTTTTTTCTGTTATATTTTTAAATCAGGTGTTATAATTAAAAAGCGGTGATCACGTCATGAGATTCGATTTCGGCTTGTGTAATTTATATGAACAAACATAATCATCAAAGGATCCGTCCAAAAAGGAGCAAAAGACAATCACCCGCGAGTATAAGTTAATTTGGTGCAAATTTAGTTGACGCATCACTTATCAGAATACATGTACGTAGTTATTAGAATTAATAATTTAGACATACGGTTTTTGGTAAAACGTTAAATATTTATATAATATATAAGTAAGGTATTTAGTTTTTGAGTAATGTTATTGGTAAACAAACACTTATTTTGGTGAACAAAGTATTTGTTCCCAATTTAAACTAAAATGTTTTTCTTCTATGCTTCTTTAGGAAATTTGAAATTGTAACTTTTTGGCAATTTAAAGAGTGGCCTGAGTTTCTTGTCAAGTTCTTCTAAAGACAGCCTTGTCGAGTGTAGCTAACTGGCGATAGGCAGTATCATTTACGTGATTTAAATGAAATAAAAATTTACTATTGATTATTAAATTATTTCTTCAGGTTGTATTCAACAAGTACTTCGTTCAGAAGGCCCAAGACTGGTGTCTCCAAAGGCCGTTTGGTACGTGTATGTGCTGGAGACTTCGAACAACTTGGTGTACTGGATGCTGACTTGGTTGTTACATTACATACCTGGGTACTTGATAGATGGAATCCTTGACTTGATCCGAGCGAGACCTAAAGGAATACCTAGGTGATTTGTATTATTATTTTTATAGGAATATTTTAAACCTAGTCACGCAGGGGATTAATTTAATGAAAATAATAGTGTACCCAAAATAACAGTGATTTTGTGAAGTGATGTGAAAATAGTCTGAGACCGGCTTTATATGAATTAAATAGATCTTCTAGGAGATTATATAAATGAGTTTTAAGTTCTAGAAGTCACTGAATCTTGTTTGTTGTTGCAGGTTGGTAGATATTTACAAAAGAGTTTACCAGCTGTCTCTTGTGTACCAATACTTTAGTTTCAACTACTGGAACATCAGAGACGACAACTTGAGAGGGATGATAGAGAGGATGAGTGAGCAGGACAGAGCTATATACAACTGTGACGTCACCACTATTGACTTCAAGGAACAGATCTTGGTCTGTTGTGTAGGGGTCAGGAAGTAAGTTCTAGTTTTGAGACATTATTACAACAGTTTTGGTTTCTCAAAAGGAGAAAACGGAACCCTTATAGGCACTCCGTTGTCAGTCTGTCAAGCTGAAATTAATGTCGAATACTCGGGTTTGCGATCCCTGGTGCAGTGAAAAATCAGAGTTCCAAGTAAAAATATCTTACCATCATCAAATCAATCCAAAGAATATAATAAAACAAATAATTGCATGTTTGTTTGGAATCCTCAGCGCGCGAGTTGCACTTAATCGGTTTTTTGAAATTTTTTTTTAGATTTTATTCAGGTTTTTATGAAACCACCTAAATTACAGTGAGATGAGGTATTTTATAATGGCAACTATATTGTCTGTCACCAAAATTTAGATTTGTCACAATATTAATTAATCAAGATATCAATGTAATTTAAATTATGTATATTATATATTATGTATCGTATAAAATATTCAATGACATTTTTATTTTCAGGTTTATAATCAAGGATGGTTTGAAAGACAGCGTGAAGGCTTACTACAAACAGAAGTACTTCTTCAGTATCCTCAACTTGATATTCTTGGTCACGTACGGATACTTGATATATATAGTTATGTATCTGATATACTATGTGTTCACGAACATTGTACAATTGTTGTTTTATTGAATAAACTATATAGGTGCGCGTAATTTTTTTATTGCCAGTGTGGCTTTCAGTTTTCAAATTAAAACTATCTACCGATCCCCCTTGCGGCATCTCTTCCAAATGCATCTGCCGAAATTACCAAGCAGCGCAGATACACCAGTCTCGCTGGGTATATCTATTTGTCCTTGGGTTTCAGGTAATGATAATTGTAGATAGCTTATAACAAATAAATTGAAATATAATATAATACATTCTACCACATTTACACAGCACCATCTAGTCCCAAAGTAAGCAATTATATTTGCTTGTGTTATGGGTACTAAACAACTGATATACTACTTAAATACATTTTTTTTTTGTAAATACATATTATAGATAAATTACACCCAAACACAGAACAAACCTTTATGCTCATCACACAAAGATTTGTCGTGGGTGGGGATCGAACCCACGACCTCCGGCTTAGCAGTCAGTGTCCCTAACCTCTAGAGTACTAGACCAACAGGCCAGACAAAAAAAAAATTGCCCTAATAAACAATCTACACCGGTGTACGGCGAGTACAACTTAATTATTAATGAGTAACGCCTTAGCATAAATTTGGGTGACTGATATAAGTAAACATTTAACCATTTTGGATGATTTTTTTTTTTGGATAATTACCATGATTAAATATGTCTCAGTCACAAAAGTTTAAATTTTTTTATTGTACCTATTTTTTTGGAGTTCAGCTATAAGTGCATTGTTTGCGGAACGTCTGTCCAGGAAATGTGCAAGGTTGTGCTATTCACGTCGTTAAAATATTTGTAATTTGTTTGCGATCAAATTTAAAATAAGAGACTTGTCATCTACAGAAATCTCACACTAACCACCAACCGTCCATACCATGAGAAGTCTCGTTCCCATAATGATTATATGACCAGCCATGAATAAAAACTAAAAAAATAGTCGACCTAGAATTGAACCCTGAGGTACTCCTATTTCTGCGGATAATCCGGAAAAAACAGTATGATAAGTTGTTTCTGAATGTGAAGGAGGCTTATTCTCATCCAGTCACACCCAAACCTGTAACACTCTTACTAGTTGGGAAAAAAATCAGAATGGTGACATCAGTACTATTACTCTTTAATGAAATTAATTGACACCCCTTGGCTATAATAGACTCTGGAATCCAGTTATTAATATTAATACTGTAATTAGGTCTCCTGGCCAAACCACTTTATAATGATATTTTTTATTTGCAACTATATTTCACGCTGTCTTCCAAAAGTACAATAACATTGCACTCGGTCTTTATTTGCCGGTTCATAGGTATTATGGCTCGTATAATCAGCGCCTGTTTCACCACTGGCAAATAAGTATTAGATAGACGTGACAGATATTTGACGTATTTTTCATATAAAATTTGTTAAAAAAGTCTCAGGTTTATTAGCTGCGAGTGTAGCCTTTGGCAAAATGAATGTCTGGAGCGATATACTAAGGGGATGATCTGCGACCCGCGGGCATTTATTTAGTAGTAGCGTAGAAACTCGCTCAGGTCCCGTAAACATTAATTAATATGTCCATGATGCTTTCTAATAGGTTAGTCCTTTAATGATCAATTTTGTCTCCCACTTTACTGTGGATGGAAGTGAAAACTTTCTTTCTTACTCCTCCATTTTCATCGTCATCATCATATGCTAATGACGTCCACTGCTGGACATAAACCTCACCTAATTTCCGCCACAGTGAGTGACTTGGTACCGGATCATCATCATTTCAACACATAAACGTCCCACTGCTGGACACGGGTCTCCTCCAAAGAATGTGGAGAGAATTCGGCCTACTATACCGCACTGGCCAAAAGGGTTGGTATAGAATTTGTTTCGAATTTTCCTTTTCTTGCAGTGCTCTTGTCTCTTGTCGCCTTTTACGACACCCACGAGTTGAGATGGGGTAGTGACATTATGTATACTTATTACCTGATTAGTATCGTATAAATAAATAAAATATTTAAACTTTTTTCATTTAATAAATTGTACAATGTTCGTGAACACATAATATATCAGATACATAACTATATATATCAAGTATCCGTACGCGACCAAGAATATCAAGTTGAGGATACTGAAGAAGTACTTCTGTCTGTAGTAAGCCTTCACGCTTCCTTTCAAACCATCCTTGACTATTAATCTGAAAATAAATGACATCAAAAAAGCAATTCTGAACTTTATTCGTTGCAACATGAAATATATTTATACTTATTGCACTAATTTTGAATTTCACATTCTGTCAAATTAAATGCATAAGTTGTTTTAGGTACAGTTTCAAAAAATCATGAGGCGTTTGAGACCCAGAAAATGTACACATCTAAAATTCAACACTTAAACAAAAATTGTCTCAGTCAAGTCTTATGGTGACTGGCTGGAAATTCATAGATTCTTTTTTGTAATTTTTTTGAACGTCTTTTGTTTCTAAAAAAATAAAGAGAAGTAACGCATTCAGGGGGTTGGTGGGGCACCCGGATACTGTTGTGAGCAGGGGATGTTCATGAGTGCACTAATGCAATGTTCTTAAATTATATAAACTTACTTTCTGACCCCTATACACCAGACCAAGATCTGTTCCTTGAAGTCAATAGTGGCGACGTCACAGTTGTATATAGCTCTGTCCTGCTCACTCATCCTCTCTATCATCCCTCTCAAGTTGTCGTCTCTGATGTTCCAGTAGTTGAAAGTAAAGTATTGGTACACAAGAGACAGCTGGTAAACTCTTTTGTAAATATCTACCAACCTGCAACAATAAACAAGATTCCATAGCTCGCGTGAGAGAAGATCAAAGACTAACTAATTAATTTGATTACATATTCTATTTTCTAGACGATAAAATCCAACAAGGCGCTGCTTGCAGCACCTTCATTGGCAGGCTCCTTAATATATATATTTTTTTTTTGTTTTTTTTTAAAACAACGCCCGCACTAGGGAACAAGCCCTGTGTCGCGGGGAGCTTTACAAACATGAAACTAACGGACACAAAGTACACGCAGACTAGAAACAAATATCTATGAATCACACAAATATTTGTCTCGGGTGGGAATCGAACCCACGTCACCCAACACGGCAATATAGTGGCGAGGCGACCACTTTAACCACTGCGCCATGGTAACAGTCAATTATATTCCCGTATAAAATAACATAACAACAAGCCACCTTCGTGGTCTGAATTATCTGCGAAACCCTCTGACACTTGGTCGATTTATTTATAATACAACTCACCTAGGTATTCCTTTAGGTCTCAATCGTAACAAGTCAAGGATTCCATCTATCAAGTACCCAGGTATGTAATGTAACAACCAAGTCAGCATCCAGTACACCAAGTTGTTCGAAGTCTCCAGCACGTACACGTACCAAACTGCCATGGGAGAGGCAAACCTACTGCCCTCTGTACGAAGTGTCTTCCCTAAATAATCTGTATTAACAATTAATTTCTAAATATTAAAGTTCTTATCATATTTACATGACAGTCGGCCAGATGGTGAGCAGTTATCGTACCTAGGGTATCCACTATCAACAGTTGAAACATTAGAAGCATGACGTGCGTGGTGTCGATCCTTAAAGCCCCTTTCCGCTAAATAAGCTCTGGACACCACTACACTTTACAAAGAAATAAATAGAGTCTCACCCCATTTAACATTATGTCTGGAAGTACTGACAGTGTACACAGGGATGTCTGAATGTCCACGTTTCTTCTGTTCGACTGTGTCCCAACTGGCAGCAATGATCGCGTTGTTCACATAGTCTACTGGCGCGTAACATGCCGGATTATTATTATCCACTAAGAAAACGTGCAATACTCCAAAACCAATCGCTACGATGCCCTGAAATAACAACAAAATATAATAAATATTTATCAGCTACTCAGCAAGACAAGCTCATTCGATTAGGTCATCTCCAGGGTACTCTTACCTTCTCATGAACGCAATACAAACCAGTTTGAGCCAGTAAAAGAGCTGGATCGACAATTTGAAATGTCAAAGTCAATTTCAAATTACAAGAAGATAATCTTCTTCCGACTTCCGGTAACATTTTTAACTTTAAATTAACTGCCAATTCCATTTGAAAATTTTCCGTCAGCTGAGGATCAGGGGGGGGGGGGGGGGCAGGTCTTGCTGTATATATATGCTTCATCATCATTATCATCAGCAACCCACTAAGTCCGTCCGATTGGTGGATCAGACATACTCATAGAATACATATGCTTAATTGACTTTAAATACATGATCAAATTTGTGCTTACTCCTATTGGCGATGCGAAACAAGTCTTCAAGTCGATCCACCCCGGCACTGGTTCTATGTATGAGCTGACCACTGCAACGAAAATACAATTAGTTTATTATGTGTTAGAGTAAGTGATGGCTCAATAACGGTGTTACTTACCGACCGGTGGCTTCACGATACACACGGGCATGTTTTCGGCGCTGGTCCTGATCAACTCCTCAGCTAGCGCCTTCGTGAAGGTGTACGTGTTCGGCCAGCCCTCGATCAAACTGTGAGTACAATACAGATGTACATCGACGTCGGAAGGTCACTAGTATAACATAGTATAGCGGTGTACCTGGGAGTGATGGCGTCGAGTCTGGCCTCGTGGACAGTCTGCACGAGGTCGATGGCGAGGTGCGGCGGCACCGGGCTGCGGTAGAACTGCTCGCACACGTCGCTGTTGATGCGCGACACGGTGGCGTGCGCGAACGCCGTCGAAGTGTAGTTGAAACATCTGCACGTCACATTACACTATTCAACTCTCTGTCTAATATAGTGAACTACGCGGTCGTCGATTTACCGAGTTGCCATAGCACCATTCGGTAATGATAAATCAAGATACCCATACCTGTACCTTCCACACATTATTGTACCTGATACCTGATGGTTTCGTTAAACGCCATTCAACAGTGACAAACCTTAGACGTTAATACAAGTTAAATTTTTAAATTTGGGTTTAAGTTGTGTACACAGACTTTCAGAAGGCTTTCGACAATGTGGATCACAAATTACTTTTAGACAAAATAGCCTTCAATAGCATTACATGAGTATGCTATTGAAGGCTACTACTTACCAGTTCTTCTCATAGCTCCACCTACTACCACATAGCACCACAACTGACGGTGGGTCGTAGGCTAATTTGCTGACACTATTTTTTCGAATAACTTGTGACTTTTATAAGAGTCACTTTGTAACCTAGATGAATAAACGAGATTTCATTTTATTCGTTTTAATTTTCTTCGTTAATTCATGGAACCGCACACAAAAGGTTGTCACATACATGATTTTGAATCTTAAAATGTATGTTACTGTTACTTCTGGTATACCTCAGGGATCCATTTTGGGCCCACCTCTTTTTAATATATTCACCTCTTATTAATTATTCAATGACATTAAACACTGTTTTATTTAATAAGCCTGTTTCCATAGTATGCCAATGATATAAAAATTTATATATGTTTTAGCTAATTATTATGACTTTCTAGACGTATGGTTTCATCATGAGGTCACCTCAACTTCATTACTCCGCATATATAAACCCTGTAGATGTGGGTTGTTAATATAGGTACCTATATTAGCATTATAATAATTGTAGGTACCAAACTGTCCCAATAATTTATATTGGGACAGTTTGGTACCTACAAATAAACACAAAATAGAGATGTCACTGCTAGTTTCACACAGTAACTAAGAGTCTCGTAAGTACTCGAGATTATTTTGTTTCTTATTTTATACAGTTCACAGAAGTCGAATCACTGAGGTGATGTTATATGTTAGTATACGAAATACGTCAGTGTTATGAGACTCACTTGAAGTTCTTACAGTTTTTGCCGAGCTCGAGCGCCTCCCTGGTGCCGCGCACGTTGATGAAGATCGCCTTCTTGATGGGCTCATTAAACTTGACCGTCGCAGCTACGTGGAATATCACATTCACCTTCAATAACAACACCCAGTATTATAATAGAATGTAGAAACGTTAAGGATTATTTATTTATCTATAATTTCCTGGCGATTAAAAGTGTATCCTAAGTTTTTCCCTACGAGAACTGTTATTTTTCTACCTTTTCATATATTTCTAGGCAGACTATCTCTGGTAAACGGACACTAATATAATGTTGAACTCAGTTTGGAGTAAAATCACGATATATTACCTCATCGGTGAGCGTGCTCCAGTCTTTGTCGCTGAGTCCAAGTCTGAGCTCCTCCACGTCCCCCTCCACGGGCACTATCTTGTCTGCGAAGTGCGGCTGCTTCTCTCGGAGACTGTCATACGCCTATATAATAGATGTGTCATTAGTCTCCAGAGCTAAATACTGGAATGGAGTCTCAGAAATAGCCATTTCTCCGAAATTGCTTAACTGGTAGAGGATCTTCTCTTTTAGATAGATAGCTGCTTATCTGTCCCTGACACTGTCGATGTCCATGTGCAACGACGTCCACTTACGACCAGGTGGGGCGCTAGCTTGTCTATTGTCTGCTACAAATAAAGTTTATCTACACTTACCACATCTTGTAATATAGAAGCAAGTCTCTCTTGTATTGTAGCCCCTTTCTTCTGTCGCAGTAACATGTACACTCGCTTTATGTCACACGATCTGAAATTATTCACCTATAGACATTTACATACAAAACTATCACAAATGTGTTTCTTGAAACTATCATTCTTGTCGTTATCAAAAATTGATGGACTAAAGACTTTTATTGATAATTTCACAATGCAAAAACTCAATACCGTTTTATTCAACCCGGGCATCGAATTCAAGACTTTTTGCGGAGCAGTCGTACACCCTTTCACTTCCCACTCACCCTATTTACCAGATACAAACAATTAATGGATTGTTATCTTTAGCCTTACTCCAATGCGTACCTCAATAGTTTCTCAAGGAGTTGTTTCCCGAGGAAGCCGGAGCCTCCCGTGATAAACACCGTGGTGCCGCTGTAGAACTGCTGCACGGGGGAGCCTCCCTGTGCTATCGCGGCGATCATCGGTGCCTGGCGAGCTAGCATGGTCTGCTCCAGCTCCTGTGCCGGGTCCATCGCTACTACAAATAAAGGTTCTATTTATTAGACATAGGCTCTTTCCATTCTAGAAGCGTGATGACCATATTTTCAAAAAGCTTGCTCTCATAGTTACCTACCTTGTTTATTTGTACAAAGGTATTATGTTATAACAAAACTAATAGAATTTTTATCAATTTCTTATTATTTGTATCACTGCACTTCTATTAACTAGCACTACCGAAATTTAAGTAGGCAGCTAAAGTTGATCGGTGAAGGTTCCTAGACAGTGAACGGCTAATTATATACGATGCCAATTTAAAAGTTTAAGTTCTGACGCAGAAGGGTAATATATACAAACAAATAATATTAAAAATATATCATACAGGGTGTGCTAGAGGAATGGAACATGGCTGGAATTTTGTTATGCCACCTAGAGGGAAAGTACTCTAAATATTTTTATTTCATCAGTTAATAATAAAGAAAACAAGGTCTACAATTAAACACATTCTAAGTACTTAAGTTTTTTTGTAAGACTGTTTCTAATAAATAAAGACATAACTCACAAATCTGCACTTACACCAGCAACGGGAGGAGTACCCCAAGGATCTGTGCTTGGCCCTAAATTTTTTATCATTTTCCTAAACGATCTTGATGAGTACATAGGCAGAGTCACATTAGAATAATGTAATGTAACTCAACTTATAATTTTTAATTCTCATTCTTGATTTTTATAAATGGACCAATATACGTCTAGTTCCCAGTCTATATTATATTATTTTCACACTGACTATAATTATAACACCACTGTATTTGTATACGAGGTTAAGTTAGATAGTAAGTTAGACATAATTAATTAATAAATTATGTAATGCACAACAGTAGCTACGTATAAAAGTAATTAACTCTATTTAATTTGTATATTTATGCATGACAAACAAAATTAATTAATATTTAAAGTTTTATATAGTCAACGTGCCAAATATAATTATAAGGTCATTGTCGAATTTAAACTATTTATTTGCTAGCTTCTGCCCGTGTCTTTGCTTAGACTAATCTTCATCCTTCTTCAACTCCTACACTGTCACTATGTGAAATTACATTACCTACTATAAATATTTTGTGACTTATTATTTTACACAGCGCCATCTAGCCCACACTAAGCTAATCAATAAGCTTGTTTTATGAGATCTAGACAAGTGATAAACTTACATATAATATTATTTCTAAATACAATATATTAAACATAGATATCACCAAAATTCCGAAAAAAACAATTCCAAATCATACAAATCTTTGGTCCGTCCCGGGAATCGAACCAGAGACTCAGCAACAGCAACCGTATATTATACCGATGCGCCACCAAAGCTATTGATATATGGCAGTATGTATGTATACAGACAAAACTCTTAAGAAAGTAAGGGGGTATTTGGGTTTGGTTAGTTTTTAAAATAGATTTAATTATAAAAACTTATCTAACCTAACCTGACACAACCAGCTTTGTAAGCTCGTTTAGTACCGACGTCTTTACTTTTTTTAAAGAGTTTTGACTGATATAGCCAATCAAAACTACTTTGACTGTAACATATATATGTAAGTATAGATATCTATCTATCTATCTACTAGATCAAATCTTTGTTTATCGGTAATAGCAGATTCGCGGTCTGAAGGTTAAAAAACTACATAATGGTTTTTTACAAGTCTACAGACTATTACAGATGGATTAAACAATAGCGTTATTAAGGTATGTTACCGCATATTACTTTGTAACTTTATAATCTACAAGAACATTGACTTTTTTGAGTCGCGCGGGGCTTCGCCCCAAGCGAAGTTATTTATTTAGCCACTGCTAAGCTGCTATTGGCCGTAGAGTGATGTTAGTGTGCGTCCCATTGAGGGACCATGCCTATTAATGAACTTTTAAATATATTGCACCTTTAGTAAAAGTTCTCAAACAATTGTAAATTCAGCCAAAAATTTGTAAAAGCTGTCTCTCAAAAGTTACAGTCAGTTAAAGGTGGTCCCTCAGTCGTGCATGGCAGGCATCCATATCTCAGAATCTAGATAAAATTTAAAGCTGCTGTAAATGAAGACTGCTGGTAAAAGATTTGTTGAACTAAAAATATTAACTCTTCTTGTTCACTCAGTAAAAAGAAATAGCATGCAGAAGGTGGTCCCTCAATTGAACACCACTAGTTGACCGTTGGTGGAGTTAATAGTTAATAGTAGTCTAATTACCATTTCATTTACGTGTTTAAGCATGACAATCAAAATAAAACAAATTGAAGTTAAAATTTATATTATTTGCACACTCCGTCAACACACTAAGGTCATGGTCGAATTTAAACAATCCAACGAGCTTTGTTTGTACCCTCGGCTCGCTCCTGGTATGATAAGGCCTTAGTTGCTGAAGGCCTAAAATTAGCGTGTCTCCTTCCCAAAGTTGACTGTCGATATTAGCCTGATTACACCTATCGAGAGACAGTGCCATCTACCGAGCGTTCAACATTTGTATACATATTATAGTCGAGTGCTCGGCCTAGCAACAGACCGAGAGAGTCACTCGGACTCCATTTTACTTACCAGGCCGAGTATCCCCCGCTTGTGTCGCTCGCTAACTCGGTGGATCTGCCTTGCCACTCGATGCAAGTAGTGTCATAGTGTTTGTAGCACCTAATTTAGATCTCAAAATCCATGGTCTCGTCCAAATGCGAGATTTCTTTGACCCAACAATGCTGCTAGTTATTCTATCTGGAGAGGTAGATTTTATTGATTTTTTAAGCATTTTTTCGACCCATATCAAAATTTCTCTTGTAGCAGTACCGGGTATAAACTGAACTGACTGATAAAAATATGCTAGTATCTTATTATTATATACTTTGGTCTATAATAGTATACATAGTACACAGTGCAGTGCGATACTCGCTCGAGTACGGACGTGCGTCCATTGCATAGCGGGAATTATTTAATTCACGGAACGCGCGGCTCTAGCCGCTGCCTGAGTCTTTAACTATTAGTGCACAAAAAATCATAGTAAACGAGTTGTTGACATTTATCCAACATGTCATTGATACAAAGGACGAGGTCAGCATTAAGCAGATCTCTTACAGATCTGCTTAATCCAGCTTCAACTAGGAAGAAGTTAGCAGTAGCAAGAAGCTGCTGTACTAGGTGCTGGGGAAGCTCGACCAAATGCCATCTCGGCGGAGGGATGGCACTGAAAAGAGCGTCTAGGATATCATTACCCTGCTTAAGGTGACCGACCCAGACGACGTGCCTGCTTTCGTGGCTAAGGAGCTGCATAAGTTGGTCCCAGTCACGTTTGACCACGTTGACGTCACTAGGCTTCTAAAGGATATAACATCCTTGAAGGCAAGCCTGGCCGAGATGCAGTCCAAGTAGAAGGAGTCAGATAATACCATAAGTGATTTACGTGCCGAAATAGTGTTGTTACGCAATGTTGTTTCGACAAGTAGGTCACCTGACGCCTGCAATGTGAACACACGACAACGTTGGGCACAAAATGCTTCCATCGGCATTTTAGAGTCGGCGAGTACGTTATCGACCGCTGCAATAGATGCCGCGTGTAGTGCAACGTGCGCAGCCCCCGCCACCGTCCCGGAGCTGTCGGGTGATGTGTGTACTTTGACCCCGAAGCGTGCCTACGTCGATGTTGCTGCCATCAGCAAACCCGCCACGCAGAAAAAGCGGCAGGGAGGAAATGGGGATAAGCAGAGGAGCAATGAACCCGCTCAGAATATCTCGAAGCAACGAGTTCCAGAAAAGAACACGTGTGACAAAGACGGTTTCATCAAGGTGGAGAATAAGAAGAGGAAGCCTACTTGTCGCAATCAGTGCGGTACCGGGTTAACAGGTACTAACATGTTGTTACGACCGGCAATACCATCGACGCAACTATACATGTCACGTCTGCATCACTCCACGAAGGACGAGGAGCTGGTGGAGTATATCCGAACGAAGACCAACTGGACTTTTAAATCGTTCGTGGTGCCGGTGCCGACTCACTATCTGGACACTTTCCTCAAGGAAGAGTTCTGGCCGAAGGGTGTTGTTTATCGGCGTTTTCGCGGAAGATTGAGCAACACTGTGTCGCGTAACATGACGCCGAAATGAATACCCGTGTCATGTTTAATTTTAGTTATATACCTAATTGTATGTATGTTAGTCTGTAAGGTATGTATTTTTATGAGACTTTGTATCTCGAAATAAATGATTATTATAATTATTATAATAGGTACACTTTGTAAAAATGTCCCAAATATTTATTTACTGTGTTCTACAATAACATTGGTCTATTCCACTACACTCTTATATGTTCTAGTCATTTTAAATAAATATAATTAGTTGGTAGGTATGGATGACATTAACTTTAACTTTTAAATTAGACATACTTAAGTAGTTATGAATTAATCGATCGCTGTTTAAACGTACTAAAGTAACGTACTTAAGTTTGGGCAGCGCAAGTTAGTGCACATTAATTAGTGGTACCTACAATTTTATTAAGAAAAATAATTTCGGTTTTGTTTTGTTATAACATTATACCTACTATAAACAAAAGGTAGGTTATTCGGAGAGGAAGCTTTTTGAAAAAGTTTGTTTTATTAATCATCACGCTGATACCTATAAGTAGTAAAAGAACAGTAACGAGTGAAGCTGTAGCTTAAAAAGGATTTTGGAACAGGATTCCAGAGCCATAGTACTGAAGACCTAGTAGACGACTCATAGACGAAATCGAGATGGCTCTTAAAAAAAGTAAAGCCTCTGGTGACGGTAACTGAACTTCTAAGGCGTGGAGTAAAAGAGTTGTCTTTATTCGCTTTCATAAATCTAAGCTACATTCCTCGTTTTAGCAATTTATGTTTTTATTAAATTATATTATATTATAAAATGGATCTACGTCACGTATTATATTTTATATAATATTAATTATCTTATTTATTTGTACGAAGTCGTGTCATGTCGGGAATTTTAAAAAATTTTAGTTTTTTTTAATTTAATTTTGTTGATCTGTAGGGCATATGAATAGATATTAAATAAAATGTAATACATTTTTAATGGTAACTCAACAATAACAAGTACTGTCCAAATTATAATTCAGTGAATGAGTCGCCAATTCACCTACGGCGTTTATATTTAACTGGAGCATTTATAAACAGCGAATCAAACCATTTGACTGCGACATATCTAGAGTAGATGGAACGACGATCACGTAGCGACCAGACAATGTACAAATAACACGCCATCGGATCGGACGAGTGCGTTCTACCCGTGATGACATACGGTGCAGAAACCTCAGTGGGCCTGGTCTAACGGTTTAAACCCATGCACTGAGCTATGGAAAGGATTTTATGACTTAGAAACTCTTTGAAGGTTCGAATCCGGGGCGAGCTGATCCGACAGATAGCAAAAGACATCGACATAAATAGGCTATGTAGATGACTTTTTTGTATTCGTATGCAATATGAAGTTGCAGTACGTGAGTTATATCACTTGCAGAACCGGGTCTAGGAATAATCGGGTTCTAGAATGGAAAGCGCGTATCGGCAAACGTAGTGTAGGATATCCTCAGGCTAGGTGGAGTGACGATGTTGGCAGAGCGGTTTGCAAGTGTTGGATAAGAGTAGCCGCACACCGTTCTCAACGGCGTACAATTAGAGAAGCCTATGTCTAGAAGTAGTTTGTAATAAATAGAACCTTTATTTGTAGTAGCGATGGACCCGGCACAGGAGCTGGAGCAGTCCATGCTGGCTCGTCAGGCACCGATAATCGCCGCGATAGCACAGGGAGGCTCCCCCGTGCAGCAGTTCTACAGCGGCACCACAGTGTTCCTCACGGGAGGCTCCGGCTTCCTCGGGAAACAACTTCTTGAGAAACTATTGCGGTACGCGTTGAAATAAGGAATGGAAAGTGAAAGGGTGTACGACTCATCCGCAAAGAGTCTTGGGTTAGATGCGCGGGTTGGATAAAACGGTATTGCCTATTTGACTATTTCCATGGTGAAATTGTCAATAACAGTCTTTAGTCCATCAATTTTCGATCACGACAAGAATGATAGTTTCAAAAAATACATTTGTGATAGTTTTTTGTGTATCTATAGGTAAATAATTTCAGATCGTGTGACATAAAGCGAGTGTACATGTTGCTGCGACAGAAGAAAGGGGCCACAATACAAGAGAGACTTGCTTCTATATTAGAAGATGTGGTAAGTGTAGATAAACTGTATTTGTAGCAGACATTAGACAAGCTAGCGCCCCACCTGGTCGTAAGTGGACGTCGCTGCACATGGACAATGACAGTGTCAGGGACATAGCTAAGCAGATATCTATCTAAAAGAGAAGATCCTCTACCAGTTCAGCAATTTCGGAGGAATGGCTATTCCTGGGACTCCATTCCAGTATTTAGCTCTGGAGACTAATGACACATCTATTTTATAGGTGTATGACAATCTCCGAGAGAAGCAGCCGCACTTCGCAGACAAGATAGTGCCCGTGGAGGGGGACGTGGGGGAGCTCAGACTTGGACTCAGCGACAAAGACTGGACCACGCTCACCGATGAGGTAATATCTCGATCTAACTCCAAAAGGTAGAAAATTCTGAAAAAGAAGAGTTCTTCTAGGAAGATTCTTAGGAAACACTTTTAATCGCCAGGAAATAATAAATAAATCAATAATCCTTAACGTTTCTACAATACCGTATGTTGTTATTGAAGGTGAACGTGATATTCCACGTGGCTGCGACAGTCAGGTTCACTGAACCCATCAAGAAGGCGATCCTCATCAACGTGCGTGGCACCAGGGAGGCACTCGCGCTCGGCAAGCATTGCAAGAACCTCAAGTGAGTGTCATTACCGAATGGTGCTATGGCAACTCGGTAACTCGACGACCGCGTAGTCCACTATATTAGACAGAGAGTTAAATAGTGTAATATGACGTGCAGATGTTTCAACCACACTTCGACGGCGTTCGCGCACGCCACCGTGCCGCTCATCAACAGCGACGTGTGCGAGCAGTTCTACAGCAGCCCGGTGCCGCCGCACCTTGCCATCGACCTCGTGGAGACTGTCCACGAGGCCAGGCTCGACGCCATCACTCCCAGGTACACCGCTATACTATGTTATACTAGCGACCTTCCGACGTCGATGTACATCTGTATTGTACTCACAGTTTGATCGAGGGCTGGCCGAACACGTACACGTTCACGAAGGCGCTAGCTGAGGAGTTGATCAGGACCAGCGCCGGAGACATGCCCGTGTGTATCGTAAAGCCACCAATGGGTAAGTATACCACTATTAAGCCACCACTCACTCTAACACTAACGGCTGATAGGTGTTGTGTACAGACGTTTTCGTGGAAGATTACACAACACCGCTCAGCGAAACACGACGCCGAAATAAATTGTGTAAACATCTATAATAAATATATGTATGTTATTCTTTCAAGTATTTATCTATGGGATCTATGCAATCCCGAAATAAATGGATTATTATTATAACAGATAAAACATAATATTATACTCTCGTTTCAGTGCTCAGCTCTTACATTGAACCCGTGCCAGGATGGATTGACTTCAATGCCTGTTTATCATCACCAATGGGAGTAAGTGCAAATTTGATCATGTATTTCAAGTCAATTAAGCATAATATGAATAGTGCAATGCAATAGGCTGAAATGATGATGATAATGATAGCAAGACCTGATTCTGAGCTGGCGGAAAAATTTCGGCCGAAAATGTCAGTTAATTTAAAGTGCCTGCTACTGCTACTGCCATTAAAACATTAATACTTAAACCATAGACACCTTCAGAAATTTAAAATATGCTTTTAAAAATGTCTAACAATCTTTATTGACCTTCAAAAGGCTTTTGATACTGTATGTCCACGCCTCTTGGTATCTTAACTTAAAAAAATGGGGATTAGAGGTAAGTGCACAGTTAAAACTTCCAGGAATACTTAAAATACCGAGTTCAATCTAATTAAAATTGGAGATATGTACTTTAAGTAGTGAAATTCTTGATAATATCGGAGTTACTCAAGGCAGTATTTTAGGACCTACTCTTGTTCTTTGTTATATAAACGACCTCTGTAAGCTTATTTCATATGCCGATGATACAACTGTTAACCTTGGGAACAGGTTTAAAACTAGTGGGAAGAATTGTATACTATTGTTGTAGATTATTGTTGTTATTAATGTGAAATTGGTTTATGTTAATTAAATGGACATGTTGGAATATTTATTTAATAATTTGAATTAATAATTGTAATAATATCTAGGCTAATTTAAATAATATGTATTAGTTAAGTATTAGTTTATAATTTTGATTAATAATATTCCAATAAATTGCAATATTTGCATGCTGAATTAGTAGTAGGCGAAATATGTTGATCTTATGTTGAAACTTTTAGTGATGCCCAAAGTGGATTCAACATATTGACTCATTGGCTCGCTCTTAATAAACTAACTAACTTTGAACATCTCAAAAACCAAATACATCACATAGTAAAAGTTTATTTGTGGGAGATAAAATAAAGAATTATTATTATTAATATTACTTGAATGCAATGAGTACCATGGAGATGACCTAAACGAATGAGCTTTCCTTGCTGAGTAGCTGATAAATATTTATTATATTTTGTTCTTATTTCAGGCTATCTTAGCGATGGGTTTTGGAATATTGCACGTTTTCTTAGTGGATAATAATAATCCGACATGTTACGCGCCGGTGGACTATGTGAACAACGCGATCATTGCCGCCAGTTGGGACACAGTCGAACAGAAGAAACGTGGACATTCAGACATCCCTGTGTACACTGTCAGTACCTCCGGACATAATGTTAATTGGGGTGAGACTCTATTCATTTCTTTGTAGAAGTGTAGTGGTGTCCAGAGCTTATTTAGTGGAAAGGGGTTTTAAGGATCGACACCACGCACGTCATGCTTCTAATGTTCCAACTATTGATAGTGGATATCCTAGATACGATAACTGCTCTCCATCAGGCTGACTGTCATGTAAATATGATGAGAACTTTAATATTTACAATTTATTTTTTTTATTTTTTATTTATTTATTTTTTATTTATAACTTTAATATTCATTCATTAGCGATGCGCGCTAGTGGACGGACGTGCTACCTTGCACTGAACGTAATTGCTGAATTCACGTTTTGTGCGGCTATAGCCGCTACTCGTTATCGCTGCTATGAGTTCGCAACAACTTATAGCCAATGAACTGTTGGCATTCGTACAACATGCCATCGACACCATGGACGAGGTCAGCATTCTGCAGATCTGCAAGTCCAACTTTAAAGAGGATGAGATTAGCAGTGGAAAGAAACTGCTGTACCACACGTTGGGTAAGCTCGACCAGATGCCATCGTACCGGAGGGACGGCACTGCTAAGAGCATACAAGACATCATCACCTTGCTGAAGGTGACTGATCCTGACGACGTGCCTGCTTTCGTGGCGAAGGAGCTGCATAAGTTGCCCCCCGTCACGTTCGATCACGTCGACGTCACCAGGTTGCTGAAGGACATCACTACCCTGAAGACCAGCCTGGCAGAGGTGAAAACCAGGTTAGAGGTGTCGGAAAACACCATAAGTGAATTGCGTGCCGAAGTAACGCTGTTGCGAAACTCTACTTCGGTAAGTACGACACATGACACCTCTAACGTCAGTAGTCGTCGCGCGGCACAAAACTGTTCTGTCAGCAGTATCAAGCCGGCGAGTGTAGTTGCGTCACCGGCTACGAATACTGCAAGCGTTGCAAACAGTGTTGCCTTGGAGAATGCCTCGAAAATTGTAGGGATATCGAATAGCGCGAGTACGTCTTGTCCTAAACGTGCTTACGCTTCTATCGCCGCGCTTAATAAGACTGTGGCGAAATCATCAAAACGGACTGGAGAGAAACAGAGCCTTTGTAGATCCGTTCACAAGGATATGATACGACCAGTTCCAGCTCAGGATATAGACAAGGATGGCTTCATTAAGGTCCAAAGGAGGAAAAAGAAGCCACCTACCAAAAACCAGTGCGGCAACGCACCGTCAGGACCCAACATGCTGCTGCGAGCTGAAACACGTACGACGCAGCTGTACGTCTCTCGATTACATCACTCCACGAAGGTAGAGGAGATCGTGGAGTATATCCGAGTCAAGACCAACTGGACTTTGAGAGTCGAGAAGTTGGAAAGCCGGCATAACTTGAGTTTCCAATCGTTCGTGGTGCGAGTGCCGACTCAGTATCTCGAGAAGTTCCTCAAGGAAGAATTCTGGCCGATGGGTGTTGTGTACAGACGTTTTCGTGGAAGATTGCACAACACCGCTCAGCGAAACACGACGCCGAAATAAATTGTGTACGCATCTATAATAAATATATGTATGTTATTCTTTAAGGTATTTATCTATGGGATCTATGCAATCCCGAAATAAATGGATTATTATTATTATTATTATTATAATATTTATAAAATAATTGTTAATACAGGTTATTTAGGGAAAACACTTCGTACAGATTGCAAGAGGTTAGCCTCTCCCATGGCAGTTTGGTACGTGTACGTGCTGGAGACTTCGAACAACTTTGTGTACTGGATGCTGACTTGGTTGTTACATTACATACCTGGGTACTTGATAGATGGAATCCTTGACTTGTTACGAGTGAGACCTAAAGGAATACCTAGGTGAGTTGTATTATAAATAAATCGACCAAGTGTCAGAGGGATTCGTAGATAATGCAGACCAAGAAGGTGGCTTGTTGTTATGTTATTTCATACGGGAATATAGCAATAATATTAAGGAGCCTGCCAATGAAGGTACAGCAAGAAGCACCTTGTTGGACTTTATCGTCTAGAAAATAGAATATGTAATCAAATTAATTAGTTAGTCTTTGATCTTCTCTCACGCGAGCTATGGAATCTTGTTTATTGTTGCAGGTTGGTAGATATTTACAAAAGAATTTACCAGATGTCTCTTGTGTACCAATACTTTACTTTCAACTACTGGAACATTAGAGACGACAACTTGAGAGGGATGATAGAGAGGATGAGTGAGCAGGACAGAGCTATATACAGCTGTGACGTCACCACCATTGACTTCAAGGAACAGATCTTGGTCTGGTGCATAGGGATCAGAAAGTAAGTTCATATATTTTAACAGCATTTCATTAGTGCACCCGTGAACATCCCCCGTTCACAACAGGATCCGAACACCCTGAATGTGCTGTTTTATATACCACGGTGGGCGTTTTACGCGTAGCCTTTAAATTTTTAGAAATAAAAAACTTACAAAAACATTAAGCAAAAGAATCTATAAATTTCCAGTCTGTTGCCACAAGACTTGACAGTGAGTAGCTTACACTAAGTGCTAACATGTCAGTCAGAATAATTACTCAGCCTTATCGGCAGCAGCGCCGTCCACTCTCGTTTGATATTGAAGGTCTTTCACAAGATCAGGGGTCAAGAATACGACGGATATATAAGTGAACTCATTTTAGCATTGTACTGCTGAATTTTAAATGTGGAAATTTTCTGGGTTCTCAAACGCTTCTGGTTTTTTGTAATTGTGCCTAAAACAACCAGTGTCACATACATTCACAATGTATATTGTAAAAATGACATTTATTTTCAGGTTTGTAGTTAAGGATGATTTGAAAGGCAGCGTGAAGGCTTATTACAGACAGAAGTACTTCTTCAGTATCCTCAACTTGATATTCTTGGTCACGTACGGATACTTGATATATATTGTTATGTATCTGATATACTATGTGTTCACGAACATTGTACATGTTATATTTTAATAAAAAAAATATTTATTTTTATTTTATTTATGTGTTAGTGTCAGTGACCACTAATTTTGTAAGATACAGAATGTCCGTAATAAAACGTCCAGCGAGAACCAGGGTATAGACAAGTGCGCAACTATCTATACCAGGAGTTTCCATCCAGGGGGGGGGGGGGGCGTAGAAAAATGTCAGGGGGGTGTAATGGGTACAAAAACCTTATATGTCGTATCTGTAGGTATTGTACGTAATTGAAAATCAAATAAAAAAAATTAGGTTATTAAGGTAAGGTAAGGTTAAGGTAATTTTGTTGAAACTTCGGGGGGGGGGGGGCATGAAAATATTATTTTGGGTTCTGGGAGGCTCAGCGAAGTAAAGGTTGGGAAACACTGTACTAATATTATAAGATTAACACGTTAATCTCAGGAACTACTGCCCCCTGATTCTGAGCCGTCGGAATGCTCCCGCATCATGGTGTGCGTTCCCATTATGGGACCATACCTTTTTTTTTTCTTTTAAAAGACAACGCCCGCACTACTACTACACTAACTACTACGGGAACGAGCCCTGTGTCGCGGGGAGCTTTACAAACATGAAACTAACGGACACCAAGTACACCCAGACTAGAAACAAATATCTATGAATCACACAAATATTTGTCAGGTGTGGGAATCGAACCCACATCAATGTCGAGTTTCTAAAAGAAGCCATTCAAAAGTTACAATCAGTTAAAGATGGTCCCTCAATTGAAACGCTTCTCAAAAGGAAAAGTCAATTTACGTAGCATTCGTTAGTTATTTTGATGAAAAGTAAAGGTTAACCTTTAGTAAAAATTTTACTAACCATTACTTCAAAAAAAGTAAAAATAAATGTTGGGTTTTGTTGTTGTTAATAATCGAATTCCTGCGAAGAAATACTAAGAGCGAGGTGACCAAACATCTACAAGTTAAATGGATTAATCTGTAACCTGTAGATAGGCGCTTATATTCGGGTGAAAATAAACATTATTACTATGATTATAGTGTAGTTACGGATTAAAGAAGTTGTTTCAACAAGTATTGAGATTTTTTTCTATATGATCTTTCCAGTTAAGGTGATGATCTAATGTAACACCAAGAAAATGTATTTATCAACTTCTTCAATTTTTGTGTTAGGATCATGTATGTTCAATGTATCTGGTTTAGTTTTATAATTTCTAAATTGCATTAGCTTGGTTTTTGTCAAATTAACTTTTAAATTTATAGAATCTAACTAGTTAGTGACAGTATTTAGTGTGTTATTTATTTCAATATTGTACTCAATGTCATTTAAATTATCATTATTTATAAAAATAGTAGCATCATCAGCATACATTACGCATAAATGTTTGGTTAAATTGGGTAGATCATTTATGTATATTAAAAATAAGAGTGGTCCTAATATACTTCCTTGCGGAACACCTAACAGTACTTTTTCTAGACTAGTCTGAGTGGAAACTATAGTTTTCGTGCTTTTTTCTCATATGAATCTATGACTGTAATTTGCTGCCTATTTTTCAAGTAAGATTCGATCAGATCATTTCTGAAACCGAATATCAATGTTTTCGAGTTTACTCAAAAGTATATCAAAACTTACACAGTCAAAAGCCCTTGACATAATATGTATGTTTTGACATTAAATATGTACGTTAGTGGAGTGGACAACTGTTTGGCACATTTTCTTAGAAATATTGGTGGTAGACCATCTGGGCCAGGTCCTTATTTATCTAAATTTTCTAGTTTTCTACGTACTTTCGATTCAGGAAGAATCAAGGCGTTAAGATTCAAGGAATTTAAAAATTGTTTGTCAGAATATTGTTACAGTGGTGTTACAAGTAATAAAGAGTTCATAATATTCTGCCGTTTCCAGCGTACAAAATATTTATTTTGAATTTAGCATGCGCTTATGCGCTGTGGATAGTTTTTCATAAATAGTTTTACGTTTGACATTTAAATATGCATTATTTACAACATTTAATACAAAAACATGGTAATTCCTTAGTTTGTTAAGCGACCAACAGAATTCGAATAGAAACATAATATATGGATTTTATCATTACTTCCTAAATAAATAAATAAAAATCATTTACTGTCAGACACATGGCCCATAATTTGTTAGTTACATTTCTTAAAAACTATGTTAGTAAGTACCTAACCTAATACAAAAACCCTACCATAAGCAGCCTCACCAAGCCCCAGGACGTGGAGCTTGATAAACCTACCCATGGCAGGCCCATCCCACCTCTCTGCAAATACCCTCAAGATGCTGTTGGTGCTTCCCCTTACTCTGCGCATTATTGACCTAAGCCTAATATAACTATGTCGTCACTATGTAAGTTTTTATACATTCATCTAGATTATTTAGTATTTGATACAGATACCAGTTACTTCTGCACAGGGCATCGATGTTACTGACACAGAATTCATCTATCTCTGTCATCGAGTTTATTATCTAATTTACTAGAAGTCGCGCGTGGCTTCGCTTCCCACGGTATTTATTTTGCCACTGCTCAGTTCCTACTGGCCGTAGCGTGATGTTATATAGTCTATAACCTTATTTATATGTATCTACTAGTCAAGTGACTTACCATCTGCTAACGGTGAAGGAAAACATCGTGAGGAAACACACATACCCTAGAAGAAATTCTATGAGTATGTCTGTTCCACCAACCCGCACTAGGCCAGCGTGTGTGGACTCTTAGATAGAGGAGAGGAGACCCGAGCCCAGCAGTGGGACTTAATGGGTTGCTGATGATATATTATGAACTAGGAAGGAAAGAATAATGAGAGAGCTGCACAGTTCATAGATAATGAGTACGTGGGAGACTGTTCCTTTCAGGAGATCCGTCAATATTTGTATTACCGTTTACGCCTATTTGTGTTCGGTGTTGTATTATACGATATGATTGCGACATATATGTAACATCTATGAAATGAAATGAAATCTCGTTTATTCATCTAGGTAAAATCACAAAATAAGAATGTAACAGGTTATCCGAAAAGTAGTGTCAGCAAATTTGCCTACGACCAGTTCGCTGACAGAGTGGAGCTATGAGAAACTGGCAAGAATAACACTGATGACTGAAATAACACTAACTATATGAAACTTAATTATAATAAACAATTTAATAGTAGTCTAATTACCATTTCATTTACTTGTTTAAGCATGACAATCAAAATAAAACAAATTGAAGTTAAAATTTATATTATATGCACACTTCGTCAAGACACTAAAGGTCATTGTCGAATTTAAATAATCCTATATATGTGGTAAATGTCGCTGGTGCCACAATTATTTAAAATAGTTAAGTTATTACTTATAAGATATATATTGTATTGTGGCATTGTTTGTTTACCTCAATAAATAATAGAAAAAAAAATAAAAAAAAATAATAATAATCCTACGTTTTTACCCTGGGCTCGCTCGTGGTATGGGCCTTCAGCACATGGTGGTCCGGAGCGAGGCGGGCCGGTGCTGAAGGCCCAAAAAAAGGCCTTGTTATTATTTTATAGCATGTATTTATTCATTTATGTATATTATTAACATGTATCTAGTATTAATATATGTAGGTATTTGATTAATTTGTTTAAGTATTTTATTAGTATCATTATTTTAGTATTCTTTTATCATTTTCTATCTTATATTTTTACTTGGCACCTACCTGTTCTCATCTCTGCATCAGCCAAAGGTCGGCTGGTAGAGAATGCTCTTAGCATTAAGCCCGCCTTTTGTACACAAATTTTGTGCAACAAAGTTTTGTAAATAAATAAATAAATAAAACTACATAGCTTGTCTCCTTCCCAATGTTGACTATCGCTATTAGCCTGATTACACTTACCGAGTCGAGTGGCGAGACAGTGCCCTCTGCCGAGCGCTCGGTAATTGTAAACACACACAAGCAACAGACCGAGAGAGTCACTCGGACTCCATATTATTTACCAGGCTGAGTATCCCCCGCTTCTTGCCAGTTCTTCTCATAGCTTCACCCGTCAGCGAACTGCTCGTAGGCAAATTTTCTGACACTACTTTTCGGATAACCTGTTACATTCTTGTGACTTTCATAAGTGTTACCTTGTAGCCTAGATGAATAAACGAGATTTCATTTCATTTCTGTGTCGCTCGCCACTCGATGTGATTAGTGTCATACTTAGTGTTTGTAGCAACTAATTTAGATCTTCTCAAAATCCATTGTCTAGTCCAAATTGAAAAATTCTTGACGTTTTTATACAAAGTTTTAAGAAATATATTAGACTGTCCCTCAATCTTAAATTCATTTAGCTTGCGTGTTCCATGCCGCGTTCCTAGACGTGCTCAAGTTAATGCCGGATTGTTATATCCACCTTTTGCAAGAACAATTCTTATGCAATTTTCAACCATATCTCGTCTATCTAAAGCATATAATGAGATTTGTGGGGAGGTGGATGTGTTTTTAGATAAGTTACATATATTTAAAAAAGTTGTTTTGAGTCTGTTAAGAGACTTAAATTGTTAATATTTTATTATTGGTTCTTTGTTTTCTACCCTAATTTATATACTTATAGATATTTTAATTTAATTTTTTTTAAATTGAATACTCTGTGTTACCTTTTTAGTTTTATTACGCATGTTGTGACACTTTAAAATGTTGTGCATTTGATTAATACTAATGTTAACTTTATTTTTAGATGTAAGCATTAATGTAACAACTACTAAATAAACAATAAATAAATAAATGTGAGATTTCTTTGAGCCAACAATGCTGTTACTTATTCTATCTAGAGAGGTAGAAATTTTATTGTTTACATGCATTTTTTTTCGATGCATATCAGCGTTTAACTTGTAGCTATATACTATAATACAGTTTGTAAAAATGTCCCAAATATTTATTTACTATCTTCTACAATAACATTTATCTGTTCTACTAACATCTTATATATTCTACTCATTTCAAATAAATATAATATATAATATTCTACCGCATTCACACAGCGCCATCTAGTCCCAAATTAAGCAATTATATTTGCTTGTGTTATGGGTGCTAAGCAACCGATATTTTTTTTTCTAAATACATACCTACATATTATAGATAAATTACACCAAGACACAGAACAAATCTTTATACTCATCACACAAAGATTTGTCCTGGGTGGGAATCGAACTCACGACCTCCGGCTTAGCAGTCAGGGTCACTAACCACTAGACCAACAGGCCAATATCATTAGTAGGCATGGATGACATTAAATTTAACTTTTAAATTAGACATAGTTATGAATTAATCGATCGCTGTTTAAACGTACTAAAGTAACGTACTTAAGTTTGGGCAGCGCAAGTTAGTGCACATTAATTAGTGGTACCTACAATTTTATTAAGAAAAATAATTTCGGTTTTGTTTTGTTATAACATTATACCTACTATAAACAAAAGGTAGGTTATTCGGAGAGGAAGCTTTTTGAAAAAGTTTGTTTTATTAATCATCACGCTGATACCTATAAGTAGTAAAAGAACAGTAACGAGTGAAGCTGTAGCTTAAAAAGGATTTTGGAACAGGATTCCAGAGCCATAGTACTGAAGACCTAGTAGACGACTCATAGACGAAATCGAGATGGCTCTTAAAAAAAGTAAAGCCTCTGGTGACGGTAACTGAACTTCTAAGGCGTGGAGTAAAAGAGTTGTCTTTATTCGCTTTCATAAATCTAAGCTACATTCCTCGTTTTAGCAATTTATGTTTTTATTAAATTATATTATATTATAAAACGGATCTACGTCACGTATTATATTTTATATAATATTAATTATCTTATTTATTTGTCCGATGTCGTGTGTCAAGTCGGGAAGTTTAAAAGATTTTAGTTTTTTTTAATTTAATTTTGTTGATATATAGGACATATGAATAGATATTAAATAAAATGTAATTCATTTTTAATGGTATCTCAACAATAGCAAGTACTGTCCAAATTATAATTCAGTGAATGAGTCGCCAATTCACCTACGGCGTTTATATTTAACTGGAGCATTTATAAACAGCGAATCAAACCATTTGACTGCGACATATCTAGAGCATCAGATGGAACGACGATCACGTAGCGACCAGACAATGTACAAATAACACGCTATCGGATCGGACCAGTGCGTTCTACCCGTGATGACATACGGTGCCGAAACCTCAGTGGGCCTGGTCTAACGGTTTAAAGCCATCCACTGAGCTATGGAAAGGACTATGACTTAGAAACTCTTTGAAGGTTCGAATCCGGGGTGAGCTGATCCGACAGATAGCAAAAGACATCGACATAAATAGGCTATGTAGATGACTTTTTTGTATTCGTATGCAATATGAAGTTGCAGTACGTGAGTTATATCACTTGCAGAACCGGGTCTAGGAATAATCGGGTTCTAGAATGGAAAGCGCGTATCGGCAAACGTAGTGTAGGATATCCTCAGGCTAGGTGGAGTGACGATGTTGGCAGAGCGGTTTGCAAGTGTTGGATAAGAGTAACCGCACACCGTTCTCAACAGCGCGCAGCGTACAATTAGAGAAGCCTATGTCTAGAAGTCGTTTGTAATAAATAGAACCTTTATTTGTAGTAGTGATGGACCCGGCACAGGAGCTGGAGCAGACCATGCTGGCTCGCCAGGCACCGATAATCGCCGCGATAGCACAGGGAGGCTCCCCCGTGCAGCAGTTCTACAGCGGCACCACAGTGTTCCTCACGGGAGGCTCCGGCTTCCTCGGGAAACAACTTCTTGAGAAACTATTGCGGTACGCGTTGAAATAAGGAATGGAAAGTGAAAGGGTGTACGACTGATCCGCAAAGAGTCTAGGGTTAGATGCTTGGGTTGGATAAAACGGTATTGACTATTTGACTATTTCCATGGTGAAATTCTCAATAACAGTCTTTAGTCTATCAATTTTCGATCACGACAAGAATGATAGTTTCAAAAAATACATTTGTGATAGTTTTTTGTGTACGTAAATATCTATAGGTAAATCATTTCAGATCGTGTGACATAAAGCGAGTGTACATGTTACTGCGACAGAAGAAAGGGGCCACAATACAAGAGAGACTTGCTTCTATATTAGAAGATGTGGTAAGTGTAGATAAACTTTATTTGTAGCAGACAATAGACAAGCTAGCGCCCCACCTGGTCGTAAGTGGATCGTCGCTGCACATGGACATCGACAGTGTCAGGGTTTGATTTAATTTGGTCTAAAAGAGAAGATCCTCTACCAGTTCAGCAATTTCGGAGGAACGGCTATTCCTGGGACTCCATTCCAGTATTTAGCTCTGGAGACTAATGACACATCTGACAGACTGGCCTGTTGGTCTAGTGGTTAGTGACCCTGACTGCTAAGCCGGAGGTCGTGGGTTCGATCCCCACCCAGGACAAATCTTTGTGTGATGAACATAAAGGTTTGTTCTGTGTCTTGGTGTAATTTATCTATAATATGTATGTATTTACAAAAAAAAAAAAATTATTTAAGTAGTATATCAGTTGTTTAGTACCCATAACACAAGCAAATATAATTGCTTAATTTGGGACTAGATGGCGCTGTGTGAATGTGGTAGAATATTATCTATTTTATAGGTGTATGACAATCTCCGAGAGAAGCAGCCGCACTTCGCAGACAAGATAGTGCCCGTGGAGGGGGACGTGGAAGAGCTCAGACTTGGACTCAGCGACAAAGACTGGACCACGCTCACCGATGAGGTAATATCTCGATCTAACTCCAAAAGGTAGAAAATTCTGAAAAAGAAGAGTTCTTCTAGGAAGATTCTTAGGAAACACTTTTAATCGCCAGGAAATAATAAATAAATCAATAATCCTTAACGTTTCTACAATACTGTATGTTGTTATTGAAGGTGAACGTGATATTCCACGTGGCTGCGACGGTCAGGTTCACTGAACCCATCAAGAAGGCGATCCTCGTCAACGTGCGCGGCACCAGGGAAGCGCTCGCGCTCGGCAAGCATTGCAAGAACCTCAAGTGAGTCTCATTACCGAATGGTGCCATGGCAGCTCGGTAACTCGACGAGCGCGTAGTCCACTATATTAGACAGAGAGTTGAATAGTGTAATATGACGTGCAGATGTTTCAACCACACTTCGACGGCATTCGCGCACGCCACCGTGCCGCGCATCAAGAGCGACGTGTGCGAGCAGTTCTACCGCAGCCCGGTGCCGCCGCACCTCGCCATCGACCTCGTGGAGACTGTTCACGAGGCCAGGCTCGACGCCATCACTCCCAGGTACACCGCTATACTATGTTATACTAGCGACCTTCCGACGTCGATGTACATCTGTATTGTACTCACAGTTTGATCGAGGGCTGGCCGAACACGTACACGTTCACGAAGGCGCTAGCTGAGGAGTTGATCAGGACCAGCGCCGCAGACATGCCCGTGTGTATCGTAAAGCCACCAATGGGTAAGTATACCACTATTAAGCCACCACTCACTCTAACACTAACGGCTGATAGGTGTTGTGTACAGACGTTTTCGTGGAAGATTGTACAACACCGCTCAGCGAAACACGACGCCGAAATAAATTGTGTAAACATCTATAATAAATATATGTATGTTATTCTTTAAGGTATTTATTAATGGGATCTATGCAATCCCGAAATAAATGGATTATTATTATAACAGAGAAAACATAATATTATACTCTCGTTTCAGTGCTCAGCTCTTACATTGAACCCGTGCCAGGATGGATTGACTTCAATGCCTGCTTATCATCACCAATTGGAGTAAGTGCAAATTTGATCATGTATTTCAAGTCAATTAAGCATATGAATAGTGCAATGCAATAGGCGGAAATCATGATGATGATGATGATAGCAAGACCTGATTCTGAGCTGGCGGAAAAAAATCGGCCGGAAATGTCAGTTAATTTAAAGTGCCTGCTACTGCCATTAAAACATTAATACTTAAACCATAGACACCTTCAGAAATTTAAAATATGCTTTTAAAAATGTCTAACAATCTTTATTGACCTTCAGAAGGCTTTTGATACTGTATGTCCACGCCTCTTGGTATCTTAACTTGAAAAAAATGGGGATTAGAGGTAAGTGCACAGTTAAAACTTCCAGGAATACTTAAAATACCGAGTTCAATCTAATTAAAATTGGAGATATGTACTTTAAGTAATGAAAGTCTTGATAATATCGGAGTTACTCAAGGCAGTATTTTAGGACCTATCCTTTTTATTTGTTATATAAATGACCTCTGTACGCTAATTCCATATTATGCCGATTATACAACTGTTAACCTTGGGAACAGGTTTGAAGGAAACTAGTGGGAAGAAACTTTTAGTGATGCCCAAAGTGGATTCAACATAGCGATTCATTGGCTCGCTCTTAATAAACTAACTAACTTTGAACATCTCAAAAACCAAATACATCACATAGTAAAAGTTTATTTGTGGGAGATAAAATAAAGCATTATTTTTATTAATATTACTTGAATGCAATGAGTACCATGGAGATGACCTAAACGAATGAGCTTGTCTTGCTGAGTAGCTGATAAATATTTATTATATTTTGTTCTTATTTCAGGCTATCTTAGCGATTGGTCTTGGAGTATTGCACATTTTCTTAGTGGATAATAATATTCCGGCATGTTACGCGCCGGTGGACTATGTGAACAACGCGATCATTGCTGCCAGTTGGGACACAGACGAACAGAAGAAACGTGGACATTCAGACATCCCTGTGTACACTGTCAGTACCTCCGGACATAATGTTAATTGGGGTGAGACTCTATTTATTTCTTTGTAGAAGTGTAGTGGTGTCCAGAGCTTATTTAGCGGAAAGGGGCTTTAAGGATCGACACCACGCACGTCATGCTTCTAATGTTCCAACTGTTGATAGTGGATACCCTAGATACGATAACTGCTCTCCATCAGGCCGACTGTCATGTAAATATGATGAGAACTTTAATATTTAGAAAATAATTGTTAATACAGATTATTTAGGGAAGACACTTCGTACAGAGGGCAGTAGGTTAGCCACTCCCATGGCAGTTTGGTACGTCTACGTGCTGGAGACTTCGAACAACTTTGTGTTCTGGATGCTGACTTGGTTGTTACATTACATACCTGGGTACTTGATAGATGGAATCCTTGACTTGTTACGAGTGAGACCTAAAGGAATACCTAGGTGAGTTGTATTATAAATAAATCGACCAAGTGTCAGAGGGTTTCGCAGATAATGCAGACCAAGAAAGGGGCTTGTTGTTATGTTATTTTATACGGGAATATAGCAATAATATTAAGGAGCCTGCCAATGAAGGTACAGCAAGAAGCACCTTGTTGGACTTTATCGTCTAGAAAATAGAATATGTAATCACATTAATTAGTTAGTCTTTGGTCTTCTCTCACGCGAGCTATGGAATCTTGTTTATTGTTGCAGGTTGGTAGATATTTACAAAAGAGTTTACCAGCTGTCTCTTGTGTACCAATACTTTAGTTTCAACTACTGGAACATTAGAGACGACAACTTGAGAGCGATGATAGAGAGAATGAGTGAGCAGGACAGAGCTATATACAACTGTGACTTCACCACTATTGACTTCAAGGAACAGATCTTGGTCTGGTGCATAGGGGCCAGGAAGTAAGTTTATATATTTTAACAGCATTTCATTAGTGCACCCGTGAACAATGTGAACATCCCCCGTTCACAAAAGGATCCGAACACCCTGAATGTGCTGTTTTATATACCACAGCGGCCGTTTTACGCGTAGCCTTTAAATTTTTTAAAATAAAAAACGGTTTACTCTTGTTTGGTATAACAACGTTTAGTCGAAAATCGAAATTTCGAACAACGTTTAAGAAAATAATAACTTAAACAAATTATGTTAATCGATATTAAGTATATCGATAAACATAATTTTCATTTCATCGAATATTTATTTGCGATAACAACATTTGCACTATTGATCAAAACGTATAATGTTCATTTGATGACATAAGCACAGCGCACGAGCCGAGCGAGCGAAGCGAGCGTGACGCGGCCAGAAGCGACTTTAGGGTGCTTCTCCCATTAATAATAACAAATTTATTATATTCGATATGATCTTTCGACTAAATCATTATTAGTCTAGTGAAACATTAGTTTAAATAAAATTAGTGCATTTGAAAATTCGGTGAAATTACATTATTCCAAAGAAATAAATATGCTAAATAAAATTCGACCAATTAATTATTCGGTCAAATGAATAATTATGCGAAATTACTTTATTGTAACTAAAATTTGCCGAAGCGATTTTCGACTAAACGTTTTTCAACTAAACAAGGGTAATCCATAAAAAACTTACAAAAACATTAAGCAAAAGAATCTATAAATTTCCAGTCTGTTGCCACAAGACTTGACAGTGAGTAGCTTACACTAAGTGCTAACGTGTCAGTCAGAATAATTACTCACCCTTATCGGCAGCAGCGCCGTCCACTCTCGTTTGATATTGAGGGTCTTTCACAAGATCAGGGGTCAAGAATACGACGGATATATAAATGAACTCATTTTAGCATTGTACTATTGAATTTTAAATGTGGAAATTTTCTGTGTTCTCAAACGCCTCTGAGTTTTTTGTAATTGTGCCTTAAACAACCAGTGTCACATACATTCACAATGTATATTGTAAAAATGACATTTGTTTTCAGGTTTATAATCAAGGATGGTTTGAAAGACAGCGTGAAGGCTTACTACAGACAGAAGTACTTCTTCAGTATCCTCAACTTGATATTCTTGGTTACGTACGGATACTTGATATATATAGTTATGTATCTGATATACTATGTGTTCACGAACATTGTACATGTTGTATTTTAATAAAAAAATATTTATTTTTATTTTATTTATGTGTTAGTGTCAGTGACCACTAATTTTGTAAGATACAGAATGTCCGTAATAAAACGTCCAGCGAGAATCAGGGTATAGACAAGTGCGCAACTATCTATACCAGGAGTTTCCAACCAGGGGGGGGGGGCGTAGAAAAATGTCAGGGGGGTGTAAGGGGTACGTACTACGTTTACATTTCCGAAAACCTTATATTATGTCGTATCTGTAGGTACGTAACTGAAAATCAAATTAAAAAAATTAGGTGATAAAAAATATGTTTCTTAATTTTGTTAAAACTAAGGGCATGAAAATATTATTATGGGTTCTGGGAGGCTCAGCGAAGTAAAGATTGGGAAACACTGTAATATTATTATAAGATTAAAAAGTTTGTTTGATTTAACACGGTAATCTCAGGAACTACTGCCCCCTGATTCTGAGCCGTCGGAATGCTCCCGCATCATGAACTTTTTCGAATCATAGAACTTAGTTTATTAATGTTTTATGTTATTTAGGTATTGGTGGAAAATAGGTTATCGTATAGGAATCGTCTCCCTCCTCGGCGGCTGTACTCCCAGAGGACAACTTTATAATCCTCTAATTCTCGGCCGTCCTCCCAGAGGAGAAAAGCCGTCGCGCACTAAGTAAAACATTTCAAAAATTTCAACGAATTGACGTATTTTAAAGGACAGTAGAGTCGTAATGAACAGGAGCCTTAAATATTGGCATAATACTGTCAACACTCTGACACTATAATACATTTAATATTCTATATTGTCTTTGAAATTGAAAACAAAATTTGACATACCTAGGCTATTCTGTAAACTTTACGTGTACTGTTTTTGAATTTTATTGTGATTAAAAGGTGGTTTTTTTACTGTAATAGTGATAAAGACATTTAATTAAGCGTATGTTTTTTTTTTAAATCGCGGATGAAACTACGGCGTCATATTTTGGTAAGTTTGGTTGATAATTTTGATTATTCTTTATTATTATAATTAGTTTATTACGTATTTAACTAATTAAAATACAACACATAAATAACTTAAAACACAAAAATACATAACCCCACTCTTGGCCGGCGCGGCCGTCATGGTAGTAAAATGGAAGTAACTACTTATTTTTATAATTAATCAAAAATATCGAGTAAGTAATCATCATCATAATTAGGTGAGGCCTATGTTCAGCAGTGGACGTCGTTGGGCTGATATGATGATGATGATGAATCATCAAAAATAGCGAGCAGGGGCGAGAGCGCCGTGCGACACAGCGCACGCGCATAATCATGAGGATTTTTTATAATTAATTATAAATAATGAACGAATTTTTTTGGTACCAAAAGAAGGTAAGTATTTGAATGTATCTTCAATTTATTTTGAAATTGATACAAAAATTGATTAATTATAGATATTTTTCTAAAACTATCTATATTGTTTTATTACCTATAATATACACATTTTTAATTAAATTGACATTTCTAGCCAAAAAAATTCCGACAGCTCAGAATCAGGGCCCTGGTCCGATTTGTTTTAGTTTTCGATAGTCCATTTATCGAGGCCCCACGTTGGGCGCCAGTCCAGCGATCTTCACCTTTCCCTCAGTCGGCAAAACAGTGGGGTATATATTAAATGCAGGTTAGAGAACTTTCGAGAACCGGGGAAGGGCGTGGGGAGGTGTAAATAAAATACGTAGTAACATTGAATCACTGAACTTGCTTGCCTCAGGAGCTGAGCAGTGGCCAAACAACTAACGATGGAGCGAAGCCCCAGGTAACAACTAGATATTTAATAAATAAAAATACGTTTCTAAAGATAGAAGTATGAGCGCAGTTGGTAACAACCGCTCAATCTGAGCCACTCGCCTCGGACAGCACTCCTACCAGAGACCACTGCAGCGATAATAACACTGTCTTGGTACCATTGTGTTTCTATTAGTTCTACAGGTATACTGGCACAATTGTGTCCCGTGCACAGAGCTCACCGGGGAGGTTTTAGAGATTAAGGACCTATTTTACCACTGGCAAATAATTGTTAGATAGCCTATCTGAAACTTCGTCCCACTGCTGGGCTCGGATCTCCTCCAAACATTTTAGAGAGAATTTAGCCAGCGAGTATACCACGCTGTTCAGACGGGTTGGTAATGAGTTTGATTCGAATTTTCCTTTTCTCGCAGTACATAAGGTCGTAGTAGTCCCTTGGTAGGTGACCCTTGGTTTAAGACACCCATGGGTTGAGATAGGGTAGTGTATTCTTCTTGCGCCGCGTGCCGGTCTCAGGACCGTGGAGGCGCTCCAGCCGATCCTGGAAGAGTGGATGGGTCGGCGGCACGGGGCCCTGTCCTTCCGACTGGTGCAGGTCTTGTCCGGGCATGGTTGCTTCGGACATTACCTGTACCGGATCGCGAGGCGGGAGTCGGGTCCCGGCTGCCACCATTGTGACTGCGACGACGACACGGCGCAACACACGCTGGAGTCTTGTCCGGCGTGGGACGAACAGCGCCGTGCCCTCGTCGCAGTCGTTGGAGAGGACCTCTCGCTGCCGGCCGTCATACGATCCATGGCCGGCAGCGACAGGAGTTGGGAGGCGGTCGCATCCTTCTGCGAGGACGTCATCTCGCAGAAGGAGGCGGCGGAGAGGGTCAGAGAGGAATGTCTCCTTGCTGACCCAATCCGTCGCCGGCGAACAGGGCGGCGTCAGCGCGCTCATCTGCGTCTGATGCCGCCTTAGTGAGGCTGCGGGTGGGGGATCGGGGTTCATTCCCTCACCCGCACCCTTCCGCGTAGGCCGACGGCGTCCCCGGTGCACCCGGACGCCGTCGTTGGGTGTTGGTGCCCCGATGGGGGCTTTCGCTGGGTGGGTCGCTGATGTCATATCAAGTTCCAGCGGCCCACCCGTGACGGCGAAGAGTTGGTGCACAGAGGGGTTTAGTGGGTATTCCGGCCTCAGCCGGCGAGTCCCACATAACCGCCCCGTGTCCCCGCACGGGGCGGTATGCGTAAACGCATTCCCCTCTTAAAAAAAAAAAAAAAAAAAAAAAAAAAGGGTAGTGTATTCTTAATCTGTCACTACACGGACTGTAGATGGTATTGGATGAATTGTGTGATCTGATTGTATTTATATTAAATGCGTTCTAATCAATGTTAATTTGGCTAGTCATATTATTATATTTTTACCCGACTGTCAGGACGGGTATTGTTTTTCGCGCGTATCTTGTATGTTTGTAAATTTCTTTATTCCCACGAATCTTTCAAACGGCTGGATGGATTTTGACAATTAGGGTATCGTTAGATTCGTCTAAAAAACCCAAGTGTCCTTAGATAGGTTTTAAGAATAAAAAGACTTAGACGGCGGGCTTTTGACGCCAAATTGTAAGAAGTTCAATTTTTTTTTTAACCATATCCATCGAGTAGAGTATCAAAATAAAGGGAATCAAATGGAGATTACAAATATATACATATTTTATGTATTTAAATTTAATCAGGTATAATAATATTACAAGAATTTTACGGTATTTTTAGTGCGTTGCTCTCTGTTGATTTTTTGCAGTCGGGTTATTAATTTTTTTTAATTATATTTACTTGTATATTTATTGTTTTTACTAAGTACTTCTTTTTAAAATTTCTATTTTATAATGTAGAGCTGGAGGTGAAGTCATTTACATAAACAGTTTCTTGGATTTGTTATCGGAAACTAGATTTCACGTTGTTTTCAATAATAAATTTTATTGTGATATGCCAAAAATATCTTTGCCAGCTCGCAGAAAGTAAATTATTAGAAGTTTTGGTTACATATAAATAAATAAATACTAAACTGTTTTTACTTTTAATAAAACGACAATTGTACAATGTTCGTGAACACATAGTATATCAGATACATAACTATATATATCAAGTATCCGTACGTGACCAAGAATATCAAGTTGAGGATACTGAAGAAGTACTTCTGTCTGTAGTAAGCCTTCACGCTGCCTTTCAAACCATCCTTGATTATATACCTGAAAATTATATATATAAAATGCAATTTTAAACTTCAATGCTTAAAAGCGATTTAAAATAAATAAATAAATAAAACACATTTATGTCAGAATGTTGTTACAGTGGTGTAACAAGTAATAAAGAGTTATCTAACGTAAATCTGAGAAACTGAGAATATATTGCAATTATGGGGCTTCTAAACGGGCAAGTTTTTTCTGCAATATTTGGCTGCAACACAGTGGCCGGCAACATTGCAAGCAATACCAGCCAGACTATGCAATATTGCAGTAATGTCCCGGATATATAGCCAAATATGTTTGGTATGGCCACAGGTGGCTGACATTGTTTTGATAGATTGCCGGACGATCGCCGAGCTATCGATATTTACTGCAATATTGCTCAGCTAGTTCTATTGTTGTTTCAGTCGCTCTCTATTGTAATGGCATAGTGTATCCTTTTCTACGCGACATGAAGTTTGCTGAGAGTGACACCATGATTAATTGCTATATTCTGTGATTTTTTGTGATGTTAGTTGTCATGTTATTTTGGGGTTAATTAAGTATATTCTAGTAAAATTCTTAAATAATTTTTTATCAAGGCTTATTTCTTGACTTAAATTATCTAAAGTTTCACGCCTATTTAAGTAAGGTCGAATCCACAATCTCTTATTTTTCTTTTTTAATTTTTCTTTTAAAATAATATAAGCCGCTGCGACAAGTGTGATTTCGTCAGCCATTGTTGCCGGTTTGTGTAGCACGTCTAGGAGTCTGCCTCACGGGCCATACTATTGCAGATATATTGCAACGCCTCGCCCAGCCATAGATTGCTAAGCCATTAATTGCAATAAAATATTTTTGTGATGGCCGGACATTAGTTGCCAATATTTCAGCCACAAATTGCAGTAAAACTTGGCCCGTTTAGACGCACTTTTACAGCCATGTGTCGTCGTAGTCAGACAATAACACAAACATAAGATTTTGATTATAGATTTGGTAAAATAATAAAACTAAACCTTTCACTTTCGTATCACATAACTAACAGTTTAAGAACTTACTTCCTGACCCCTATACACCAGACCAAGATCTGTTCCTTGAAGTCAATGGTGGTGACGTCACAGTTGTATATACCTCTGTCCTGCTCACTCATCCTCTCTATCATCCCTCTCAAGTTGTCGTCTCTGATGTTCCAGAAGTTGAAGTAAAAGTATTGATAGACGAGCGACAACTTGTATACTCTTGAGTAGACGTCTACTAACCTAAAAAGAGATAAGAAATCAAAATTAGATATTTTTTAAAAGCATAGACCAAAATTTACCTGCTAATGTCATAATGACGCATGATAAGAGTGGTGTCTCATTAGTGCATTGCGTTGCGCCATCGCTGCTTCGTTTTCCATACATTTTTTGTGACATGCCACATTACTGCGTTGAATTTCGAATCGTTGGACAAGAAACGAAGCGGGAAAGTCGACGTCGTGCGTCGTCGCAGCGCATGTGTAGCATACAATACGTTGATCCATTTGGACGACGCAACGCAATGCACTTGTGGCACCACTCTATCATAGTTATCGTGACAGAATAGCTTCTCACCTAGGTATTCCTTTAGGTCTCACTCGTAACATGTCAACGAGTCCATCTATCAAGTACCCAGGTATGTAATGTAAAAACCAAGTCAGCATCCAGTACATCACTTTGTTTGAAGTCACCAGCGCGTAATTGTACCAGACAGCCCTTGGTGTTGCCATCTTGTAGCCGTCGTCTGATTTCAAAATATCCGAGAATAACCCTTGAAATATGGAACACCAAAAAACCTAAGTTAGTAAAAACGTATCGAACTAAACTAATCGAGAACTAAAGTGGGCCCGCTGTTATTCATATCGGGGATAGCTTAGCTCGCGGCGACGCTTGCCTTCTCTACGCCTGAACATTTCTGAAAATGGTAAACACAGCGTACACGTTGGGAATAATTAACTATTTTTCATATAGTAATATTGCATTGCAAGGATATATTTATCCGTGTAGTGACGGATTAAGAAAACATAATATCACTACGCTTTTTTTTTTTTTTTTACTTGGGGAAATGCCTGACGCATACCCCTCGGTCTTGGGGAAAGAACCGAGGGGTTATGTGGGGCTCGCACCCACTAAAACCCCAAGGTGTTCCTCTCGTCGCACTCTGCTGTGGTCACGGGAGCGCAGGAACCCTACTCATAGCAGGATCACTACTATTCACTACCCCATCTCAACCCGTGGGTGTCGTAAAAGGCGACTAGGACGTAATCTTATGCATACAAGAGCACTGCCAGTTTATGTTATAGACTAGTTTTTATTAAGAGGGTTCATACATTTTCAAGTTGCTCGCAAATAGGTTTTTAAATCACGCACACAGAGCCGAAACATGCACACTTCTCTAATGCTGTGTGGTACAACATTATAGCGCGTACTAATGAGTTTGGTATTTTTTAACCTCGTATTTTGTTAAAGGTGGATAAGATAAAATTTCAAATTAAATTAATCAATAATTAATTGTCAATAATCGTATTGTATTCTATAAACAATTAAAATACAATTTTATTAGAAAGAAAGAAAAATACAATTAATTTTATATTAGACTAACAATTAATTTCTCAATAATAACTGCGGCTGATATGATGATGATGATGATGATGAATATGACTACTTGAGGTCAAAGTGGTGAATATGTCCGCCATTTTGAACTTTGTTGTTTTTGGGCTGATCGACTCCAAAATCGATATCTGACAATCCCACTGATCACTGGGCATAGTTCTGAAGTCAAAATTGTAAAAATGCCTGCCATCTTGAACCTTGTTGTTTTTGGGCTGAGTGATACCAAAATCGATATCTGACGATCCCATTGGTCACTGGGCATAGTTCTGAAATCAAAATTATAGAAATGCCCGCCATCTTGAACTTTGTTGTTTTTGGGTTGGGTGATACCAAAATCGATATCTGACGATCCCATTGGTCATTGGGCCTAGTTCTGAAGTCAAAATTGTGAAAATGCCCACCATCTTGAACTTTGTTGTTTTTGGGCTGATTGATGCCAAAATCGATATCTGACTATCCCATTGGTCACTGGGCATAGTTCTGAAGTCAAAATTGTAAAAATGCTCGCCATCTTGAACTTTGTTGTTTTTGGCCTGATTGATACCAAAATCGATATCTGACTATCCCATTGGTCAATGATCCTAGTTCTGTAGTCAAAATTATAGAAATGCCCGCCATCTTGAACTTTGTTGTTTTTGGGCTGAGTGACACCAAAACCGATATCTGACGATCCCATTGGTCACTGCGCATAGTTTTGAAGTCAAAATTTTAAAAACGCCCGCCATCTTGAACTTTGTTGTTTTTGGGCTGAGTGATACCAAAATCAATATCTGACGATCCCATTGGTCACTGGGCATAGTTTTGAAGTCAAAATTTTAAAAATGCCCACCATCTTGTACCTTGTTGTTTTTGGTCTGAGTGATACCAAAATCGATATCTGACGATCCCATTGGTCACTGGGCATAGTTCTGAAGTCAAAATTGTAAAAATGCCCGCCATCTTGAACTTTGTTGTTTTTGGGCTGAGTGATACCAAAATCAATATCTGACGATCCCATTGGTCACTGGGCATAGTTCTGTAGTCAAAATTATAGAAATGCCTGCCATCTTGAACTTTGTTGTTTTTGGGCTGAGTGATACCAAAATTGATATCTGCTTTTGGGCTGATTAAAAACAACAAAGTTCAAGATGGTGGGCATTTTTACTATTTTGACTTCAGAACTATGCCCGGTGACCAATGGGATCGTCAAATATCGATTTTGGTATCACTCAGCCGAAAAACAACAAAGTTCAAGATGGCGGGCATTTTTACAATTTTAACTTCAGAACTATGCCAAGTGACCAATGGGATCGTCAAATATCAATTATGGTATCACTCAGCCCAAAAACAACAAAGTTCAAGATGGCGGGCATTTTTAAAATTTTGACTTCAAAACTATGCGCAGTGACCAATGGGATCGTCAAATATCGATTTTGGTATCACGCAGCCCAAAAACAACAAAGTTGAAGATGGCGGGCGTTTTTACTATTTTGACTTCAGAACTATGCCCAGTGACCAATGGGATCGTCAAATATCGATTTTGGTATCACTCAGCCCAAAAACAACAAAGTTCAAGATGGCGGGCATTTTTACAATTTTGACTTCAGAACTATGCCCCATGAGCCATGGGATAGTCAGATATCGATTTTGGTATCACTCAGCCCAAAAACAACAAAGTTCAAGATGGTGGGCATTTTTACTATTTTGACTTCAGAACTATGCCCAGTGACCAATAGGATCGTCAGATATCGAATTTCGAGCCCATCAGCCCAAAAACAGCAAAGTAAATAATTTGATCTTTAATTAAAAAAAAATTCCATAACAAAGTATCAACTGGTATTGAACTCTCTTGAAATATACAAATATTACGTAAACATCGGACCGGGAGCGCGGGAAGCAAAGCGTTACGTCCTCTCTCTAGAAGGCCTCAGCCGGTACTGATTTCTCACGGCCTGTGCGCCGAAATATAAGGCGTTTTTAGGCTCTTTTCAAAAATCATTTTAAAATATTTCTAAAGGGATTTCGAAAATATTATGGACATTTATGAATGACCACATCTTGCTTAATAATTAAATGTAAAAAAATCGACTTTTTAAACACATATAGTGTACCAAAATTGTCATCAAACTTGATCAAAGTTCAACGTTTTTGAGAATTTTAGTTTTTAAGTTTTAGTTATAAAAAAATGAATATTTCTAATATTTTTTCAATACACTAACTAAAGGACTATATGTAGACCTTAAAACAAGCTTTTTTTTCTATGAATTTCAATTACTTTAGTCCCTGGCGAATCAGAAAAAAGGCTTGTTTCGTAGAATTTCTTAAAACGCTGTGCGAAAGAACTGTTCTAACTAAAATACTAATAATAAATAGTCTGTTTTTCTTAATACACTTTTTAGACAAGAAAACTGTTGTTTATGTATGCCAAAAATTACTTCGCTACATATAAAGACATATTCTGTAGCGAACGTGGAAATCTCTTGATTTCATCGATTTCTGTATGAACCCTCTTAACATGTCGAAGGTAAAGATAAATAAATGAATGGACTCACTAAACTTGGTGTTATGTCCGGAGGTACTGACAGTGTACACAGGAATGTCTGAATGTCCACGTTTCTTCTGTTCGACTGTGTCCCAACTGGCGGCAATGATCGCGTTGTTCACATAGTCCACCGGCGCGTAAGACACTGTATTGTTACTCTTCGCAAAGAATAGGTGTACGAGGCCGAGACCAACTGCTAATAGACACTGAGGAATGAAAGAGGCTAAGTCGAATACTTTTATAAATTTAGGTCATGAAGGGTGTAGGGTCAATTTGGCAATGAGTAAGAAATTGATGGCGATTGTTATGGCGCGTGTTGGGAGAGGCCTATGTCCAGCAGTGGACTGCAATAGGCTGAGATGATGATGATGATGAAGAAATTGATGTGGTTACGTCAATTTCTTAACTCTCTGGATAAAGGAGAGGAGACCCTTGCCAGTAGAAACAATAATTAACTATTAAAAAATAAACAATGTTATTCTTTGTTAATACTAAATCTGAAACACCTCAAACGTCTTTTTATTTGCAGAATCAGATTAAAAAATCTGAATTTAAAAAGAAATAAATCCCATGAAGTTGTAACCATTTTTCATGCTTATTTTTGCTGCGGAATCAATTCTGCTAAGTACTGATTCTGAACTAACTTTCAGATATTGTATTAAGTAGAAATAAGGCTGTTTATTATGCTCCCCATTATAAATACAAGTTCACTTACTCCTATTGGCGATGCGAAACAAGTCTTCAAGTCGATCCACCCCGGCACTGGTTCTATGTATGAGCTGACGACTGCAACGAAAATACAATTAGTTTATTATGTGTTAGAGTAAGTGATGGCTCAATAATGGTGTTACTTACCGACCGGTGGCTTCACGATACACACGGGTATGTCTCCGGCGCTGGTCCTGATCAACTCCTCAGCTAGCGCCTTCGTGAACGTGTACGTGTTCGGCCAGCCCTCGATCAAACTGTGAGTACAACACAGATGTACATCGACGTCGGAAGGTCGCTAGTATAACATAGTATAGCGGTGTACCTGGGAGTGATGGCGTCGAGCCTGGCCTCGTGGACAGTCTCCACGAAGTCGATGGCGAGGTGCGGCGGCACCGGGCTGCGGTAGAACTGCTCGCACACGTCGCTGTTGATGCGCGGCACGGTGGCGTGCGCGAACGCCGTCGAAGTGTGGTTGAAACATCTGCACGTCATATTATACTATTCAACTCTCTGTCTAATATAGTGAACTACGCGGTCGGTCGAGTTACCGAGCTGCCATAACACCATTCGGTAATGACACTCACTTGAGGTTCTTGCAATGCTTGCCGAGCGCTAGCGCCTCCCTGGTGCCGCGCACGTTGATGAGGATCGCCTTCTTAATGGGTTCAGTGAACCTGACCGTCGCAGCCACGTGGAATATCACGTTCACCTTCAATAACAACATACAGTATTGAAATGCCTCTAGTAACCAGATCCTAGAGGTCTCAGAGAGTGGTAGAACCATAGACCTAGGATCCGCGCTAGTTAGGTTGTGGGCGCAAGCAAGAGGCTTTTTAAAAAGCAAACTACAGACATGTGCTGTCTAAGAAGTGTCGAATAAGACTGATTTATTTAATGAAAGCTATCTTTAAATACATCGTATAAACAAAGGATCGTTATCTGACCTTAAAGTACTACTTATCTCTATTACACGTTTAGTAATGGTTATTGCTTAATAAAGATGTGTGTTAACTATCTTAATCGTATGTGCTTCCTAAGACTAAACGTGACACTGATCCTTATTATCTAATTAACAATGAGGGCCTTGTGGAAGGGCCTTGTTACAAGGACATAACTCCTCCCTCCTTAAGATGAAGGCGCACCGAAGACTGCTGCTGGAGCTGGAGTTCTTCTGGTTCTGGCTGTTGTGCTGAGGTTTGTGCCGATCTGGGTATCCACCAAAACTTATAGGCAATTCCTAGTGATGCTATAATTAGTATTAGGTATAAGATCACTGATGACCAGCTGGGTGTGTTGGAGATGAAGTTGATTTTTTCGTCTATGATGTTGTTTTCTGATTTTTTCAATGCTTCTTGTAGGTTGTCTAGTTTCAACTTTTCCAAATCAATTTTTATTGGTGATAATATTTTCGTGTGGTGTGATCTAGGTAAAGGGATAGTTTCTCGTACATTTATATATCGTTCGTGCGTCATTAGTATTTTATTTTGAATTTGCACTTTACAATTATTTTCTGTTGTAATTAGGAAAACTCCTTTGATACGTTGATATTGTACGTCGTTATTGCATATTGTTTTTACTACCTCTTCTTGTTTTATTACTGCTATCCAGCTGTTACCTTTGATTTGTTGAAATATATTATTCTTATAGCTCGCGGTTGCGTATGTGCAATTATGTGGTTCTTGATGCTGGATGAGTTGTGCGATGCAATCACTTGAATGTAGTAGTTGTTGCCAATCCAGGTGTCTGCAGATTACTTCGTCTTCTTGTATTTCGATGCATGGCTCGTGGGGATAGGCGAACTCGTTATTTCCCAAGATAAGGAGAGGATTCTTTGGAATTAGGATTGTATCGTTGTTGTTTGGTATGGAGTAGAGGTGTAAGAGGTTATAGGGTTGTTGTGCGACAATAGGTATATCAAGTATGAATGTAAGTGTTCCATTTGTGCTGAAGGCTTTTACATTAATTGCTTTTTCCCATAGATGGATGCTGTTTATATTAGGGTCGAACGCTAATTTTCCATTGATTTCATTTTGAATTTGATTTAGTTCTTCGATTAAATAGTTCGGTTCTACTATGCTAGGGTGTAGTTTGTTTAGGTGGGCAAATGTGATTGCGTTTTCTAATGTTTCTAATCGGTCGTAAAGCTGTTGAAATGATGTTTTTATTTCGTTAAATATATTTAGTGTTAAAGAATTTGTTTCAAATGTTGTACTTTGGGATGAATATTTGTCTATTGCTCTGGTTATTTCTTTTTGGTTATGTTTTATATGGTTTATGTTTGAATCGTATTCTCTGATAAAATCTTGCATAATGCTAATTGTTCGTTTTTGGTTTTCTTTGTTATTATTAAATGCATTTTTGATTTCTTTAATTTCGTTGTTGTATTTGGTTGCATCATTTTGATCTAGGTTTCCTGTAATGGCTTTTACTATTGATCCTAGCCCATCAATTAGGCCTCTCTTTTGTCTATACCTACGGTTAAATCCTACAGTTGTTAATCCTAAGTATAATAACCTATTTTCTATTGTATCTATCAAATAATCTATTTGTTTTGTAACTGTCTCTGTGATTATCGTACGATTATGTTTCAACTTAAACGTATAATAATTGCTACTTATTTCTATATATAAATCTCTTAAAAGTGTTATGTTGTAGATTACTGCAAGGTGGTATGTATCTATTTGGTGTTGCGCTTTAGCTTCTGTTAATACCAAAATTCCATTATGGTTGTCTATTGGCTGTATGATCGCTGTTGTTGCGGCGAGTCTGAGGACTGCGACGAAGGCGATGGTGTTCCTGAAACATTTTCAGGTCGCCTTAGTAAGCGGAAATGTACTCTGATTGTTTTTGCGTTAACATGTTTTCCTACGATTTCCGCTATCTGTTCCGGGTGAATGCGCACTATGGTGTACGGGCCTAAGTACTTCGGGTCCAGTTTATTTGCTCTAGCCGTTTTTGCCACTTGTTTGTAAACTTTATCTCCTACTTTAAAACGCGCGGTTTCTGTTTCTCTATTTACTTTTTCTATTATTTGCTGTTTTTCATTTGCTAATTTCGTGTTAATGAGTTTATGTGTGTTTTCCATTATTTGTTTATGTTTTAATACGTATTCTTGGTAGAATTCCTTTGGACAATGTAGTTCAAGGGGGTTTCTACTATCTGTGTGACCGTACAATAGTTCGAACGGCGTAAAACCAGTTGCCGAATGTATCGTATTATTGTAAGCCATTATTGCGTATTTCATTAGATTTGTCGGTTCTTCTTTATCTGTTAGTCTTTGAATTCTGATCATTTCTGCTAGGGTTGAGTGTAAGCGTTCTATTGGTGAGTTGGAGTTAGGGTTATAGGGAGTTGTAAAATGTATGTGAATGTTATGTAGTGCACATATTTCATTTATTACTTCGTTGTCGAATTTGGAGTCGGAGTCGGTTGTTAATTTCTTTGGGACTCCGATAATTGAAAATATGTTTAATAATGTTTCTGCAATGTGAATGCTAGTTGCAGCTGGTAATGGTGCTGCTTGTGCGTATTTAGTGAAGTTATCTATGATTGTTAAGAAAGTTATTCCTCCGCTAGTATATAGGTCCATGAACATGTGTTCCATTGGTTTGTGTGGTGTGTTAGTTAATGAAAGTGGGAGTTTTAATGGATTACGTTCGTATTTACATTTTAGACATTTGTCGCATTTATTGATGAATTTCTGTATAGATGTTAACATTTTAGGCCAGTGGTAATATTTGTGTATATGCTTGTAAGTTTCTTGAATTCCTCTGTGTACCGTTTTTCCTTCGTGATATTTTCTAATGATGTCCGTTTGTTCCGAGATGTTATCTATTAGTGTTACTCTATTCATGCATCTTATTAGTTTTGGACCTCGGTTGTTGAAGATTGTTTTATATACTTCGCAGAATATTGGGTATAATTCTTCGTTATTAAAATAACAATGAAATATTCTATCTGGAATAGTGTGTTCTTTCAAAAATTTTATTATCTGTTCTTTTGTATTATTGATAGGTATCCATACATCCTTTATGATGGTTTTTCCTTTTGTTCTATCTTCTATTCTGTATGTGTCTCCAGGTGATTGTCGTATATGAAACTGTTTTAATTGTCTGTCTATCGCGTCATTTATTTCAGTTAATTTACATATATTACTATCTGGTATTGGTGTTGGTATAATTTGTTGGCCTATATCTATAGGGGTAAGTGACATGTCCATTAATGATGTTTGACTACCTGTTGGGTTTTCTATTGTTTCCGGTGTGATTGGCATATCTAATAATGTGCGTATGTCTATATTTTCCAATTCTAAGTTCATATCTGATGTGCTTGGTTGGGGTGTATTAGGGGTCGTATTATTTTTGTTGTGATATAAGCGTTGTATTCGAGATAACGCGTCTGCATTTGTGTTTGTCTTTCCCTTTTTATATAACACATCGAAGTTATATTCAGCTAGTCTTAAGCGCCAACGGGTAAGTTTTGAGTTTGGGTCTTTAATGTTCATTATCCACGTGAGTGGGCGATGATCTGTATATATGATAAATTTTTTTCCATATAAGTAGGGGCGGAAGTATTTTATGGCCCATACGATACTTAATAGCTCCTTTTCAATAGTGGAGTATCTCTGTTCTGTATCTGACAATGTTCGAGATGCGTATGCAATAGGTTTGTCTGTTCCTATTTGTCCTTGTGATAGTATTGCGCCAACTGCTACGTCTGAAGCGTCTGTTGTAAGTATGAAAGGTTTTGTAAAGTCGGGGTATTGCAAAATGGGTGCATTAATTAAGACTTGTTTGCATTTTTCGAAGGCTATTATATATTCCTGGTTTAATTCTACTTTGTTTCCTTTTTTTAAACATCTAGTTAATGGTTTAGTTAAATTTGCGAAATCTCGAATGAATTTTCTGTAATATCCGATTAGTCCTAGAAATGATTTTATTTCTTTTTGTGTTTTGGGAATTGGAAAGTTTTTTACTGCCTTAATTTTATCTTCATTTGGTTTTAGGCCTTTATCAGTGAGTGTATGACCTAGGAATCTAACTTCTTTTTGTAGGAATTCTGATTTGTTTAATTGAATTTTTAATTTATGTAGTCGAAATCTTTCAAATACTTGTTTACATTTATCTATGTGTTCTTGTAATGATGTTGAGAAGATGATGACGTCATCAAGGTATGTTAACACATTGTTTAGTCCTCTCAGAACTACATCCATTAGCCTTTGGAATGTACTGGGTGCATTTTTTAATCCAAATGGCATTCTGAGAAATTCATAATGGCCACGATCGATTGTGAATGCGGTTTTCTCTATATCTTTCTTATGCATTTCTACTTGATGATATCCTGATGCTAGGTCGATTGTTGAAAAGTATTGTGCACGTCCTAGTTTGTCTAAAATGTCGTCGATATTTGGAAGGGGGTATTTGTCTTCTATTGTCTTGTCGTTAAGTTTCCTGTAGTCTATGACTAATCTATATTTTTGTTCTCCTGAGGCGTCTAATTTCTTAGGTACTAGGTGTACTGGGCATGACCAAGGGGAGTTGCTCTCTCTTATTATATTTTGTTCTAGCATTTTGTTGATTTGTTTTTTAATTTCTTCTCTTTGTTTTGGGGCTTGCCTGTAGTTTTTTACGTAAACGGGTTTGTCGTCTGTTAGTCTAGAGTTCCGTGCGAGCCGCGGCACGAGACGGTCACGTACATACAGCGAGCGCTCCGGCGCACGTCGCGGTAATAACTTTTTTCCCAAGTACCCCCATAGTGAATAGTGAGTTATTATTGTAAAATAAAACTATTTTACTAATAAAATGTGAAGATGAGTGTGTCAAATGAACTAAAAAGCGATTCCCCAAAATTGGGGATGGACTTTCCAAATTGTAATAACGAAAAATTAGACATTAAAAACAATAATGGAGTGTTGTGCGATACCCGTAAAAACCTTATCAATAATGAAGACGGTTCCTTTTCGGTTAATTGTAACAACTGCAACTTTGTTAACAAAGTAAAGAACTTCGTTGAGTTTCACAACGGTCAATCAAAAATAAAAATCCTTAAGTGTAAAAAATGTAACAAACAAAGTGCTGTGAAAATTTACATTGACGTTACACAGAAATTATTGGACAATCAATTCGAGACAGATGTCTTGTATAAAATATATAGTTGTGCACATACACTGTGCAAAAGTATATTTCATAACTGTCAAAGTTGTAACAAACAATTAGTAGTGCGAGCCATCCCGCAAGACATATTTCTCGCGTGTGAAACAGTTGTATGCACTTGTAAAAAAGTTAATACTGTGTATATACACAGTGTTGAGCTCAATTTACGACCCAATATTAAATCTCGCGAACAATCGAGGAATAGCACCACAATCTCAACAAGTTCAACTGCACCGAACAAACGGTGGAAACAGGTTGAAACAACAACAAGCGCTGGTGCAGGTGCTCCAGCAATTACTACTTCAAACCGGTTTGAATTGCTTCGCTTCAAGGACAGCGATGCCACACATGCGCGCTCGTCGTCAGTTTCATCTTCGATGCGTTCAAACTCAGCAAACTCGCGCAGTCTTTCCCGTAAGCGTACATTAACCGGTGATACCGACATCCCGGAGGCGAAGAGACCAGCCGCGCGTAAGAATAGTCCACGGTCGACGTGCAAAGAAGACACAGTAACACAAAAAAACGGGTACGTTCCTCCAATACTTATCAACGATTCGCGCTACAAATTCAATAACGCGAAAGACAATAAGAAAATGATGTCAGACAAACTGATCAGTGATCTTTCGCGCATTCTCGCAATTCATAAAGCCAGAGTCAGTCGTAACCAGAAAAGCAAGAATATTCTCATCACATTAACGAACCTCGATAAACGTAGCCTGTGCATTGAGGCAATTAAGAAATATAAGCCAGACTTGGCCTTCATTGCTCCGAAACCTCGTGCAGAACAAATACGAACAACTAAAGTAATAATTAGAAATATGACACATGACCATACTCACGATGAGCAAATAGAGGAAATGGAGAGGTGCATTGGCATCCGCCCGCTGAATATAAAGCGCATTACGTCAGATATACAATTATGTATTTTTGACGGCTCATTCTCATACGTGGAACTGGCTGAAAAAATGAAGAACGCCACTGAGGCCTTCTTTTGCGCTCATAAAATCAAACCCGAGCGTTACAAAATGAGTAGCGACAGAATACTACAATGCAAGAACTGTCTTCGATTCAACCACGCAACGAGCGCCTGCCACGCTCAAAAGCGCATCCCGACGATCGAGATTGTGAACAGTCATGGTGAAACAATTAAAGTATGCGCCAACTGCAGAGACGTAAAACCTGAACAACACACAGCAACACAGCGTAAATGCCCGCACTTTCAGCGTGAAATGAATAAACAAAAAACAAAACGCGAAGAAGCTCTTCTTCGTGAGGAGGAAAAACATTATAACAAGCAACAGCCTTCCAAACAGGAGACGCCATGCGAACATAAACCTCGTCCACGTGAGAGATCAATACGAGGCGAACGTACCTACGCTAACGTCACCGTCAACAGCGAACAACGACAGGAACTTAAACAAAACCAAACACCAAGTTGTAAACCCTCAAAACAAGACTTCCTCGAAATATTCGAGCGTTGCTTCAAAGAACTTCGCAATGCCGTCCTTAACTGCGACTGGAACTAAGAAGCAGGTGCGATTAATGCACATTAATGTGCAAGGTCTTCGTGGTAAATTTATGGAAGTCAAGCACACTGTAAACAAGTATAATGTTGACATTCTTATTCTCAATGAAATAAAAATGAATCCGGACGAGCAACGTTACAATATCCCCGGATTTGATAAAATCTACGAAAGAAAAGAGAAGCATTTAGGCACCGTAATGTACATAAAACGAGGTCTAAGATGGGCTCAAACAAAATTGATAGACAGTATAGATGATGCCGACAGACGTATTGAAGGATGTAGCATCAAACTTTACACGGATCACACAACCAACGACATGATTACAATTAAAGGTATCTACATACCTATACCCAATCAAGGAGATCTTGTCGATGAGTTTGAGATGCTGATATTCGGCGAAAGTGCAATCATCATAGGTGACTCGAATCTACGAATGAAACAACTTAAGCACCCTAGAGATGCTGGCCTCGGCATCGTGCTTCGCGACGCAATCAAACATAGCTCTGTCAGACTCGTTAACACTGGCCAACCATCTAGGCCCACGAGTTTAGGAAACAGCATACTAGACACAGCAATCGTGAACCACGATCACTCACTATTAGAATTTAAGTGCCAGCAAAGAGAATGTATTACCTCAGACCACCTCCCATGGACACTGGATATAATAACTGATACTGATTACGAACAACCGATGAGTCGTAATCTCACGCAAATTAAAACGACCAGAGAAGGAAGACAAGCATTTGAAGAGCTACTAGCTAATAACATGAATTCAGGGCTAAAGATTGCTTCAAACGATGACTGCGATTTGTACATCACTGAAACAGAGAAAGCCATCGTCAAAACACTCGATGAGTTGGCACCGCTGAGAGTTATAGATCCGAAAGACAGACTTCCAGAACATATAAGAAATAGAATAGCTGAGCGCAACGCCAAGAAGCAGCGAGCCTGGAGACTGAGACACACTGATCTCAGTAGAATGGCACGGAGACAATACAACGTCTGTAAACACCTGTTGGCTAAAGAACTTCTTCAACATAAAGAAGCGGAATGGACTAAATTACTCGAAAATACTCAAGACAATCGGAAACGTATGTGGGCTGTACAAAGAGCTATGAAAAAGCCCATCATGAAACTGCCTCTCTTTAATGATTGTAGCAGTGAACTGGAAATCATTGACCGGATGGTCGATACAGCCATAGTCAAGGATGCCGCTATCAGTGCTTCTGATGAATGTACTGAAACTAGTACACCATTTGCACCACTCAATCGGACATCAAAACATGAGCTGAAACTAGCTCTTAGACGCTTCAAAAATAGCAAAGCCCCCGGACCTGACGGTATCAGAGCCGACATACTAAAATTAGGCGGTGAGACTATGATCGCGATATTTAAACGTATCATGGATTATGTACTTATGACGGGCTATTTCCCGAAACGTTGGAAAACCAGCAAATGCATCTTCCTACATAAGGTGGGTAAAGATTATAGAGATCCCAAATCGTATAGACCAATCAGCCTCCTTAACATCATGGGAAAATGGGCTGAGAGGATAATACAGAATCGCATCGAGACTGAGCTAAGTGAAATAATTCCCAGCTACCAGCACGGATTTACTAGAAACAGAGGCACTGCCACTCAAATCCTCCGCACAGGCAAATATATCGCTGACGCGCTGGACAAGGGCCACAGCGTCGCCATGATATCAACAGACCTCAGTAAAGCTTTCGATTCAATCAATCATAAAGGTCTCTGTCGAAAGCTCATCGACGCTGGAGCACGAAATAACATCATAAAGATGCTAGAAAACTATCTGAGCGACAGAACAACAAGAGGTAGCTTCAGAACCACTTTGGGAACGGAGAAACATGTGCCACACGGGGTGCCCCAAGGATCGATAATCGGTCCGGCGATCTTCAATCTCTACGTAGCCGACCTACCAAGTGAAAGGATAGCAGGTCAAATGCTGTCCCAGTACGCCGACGACCTATGCGTACTAAACGCAGCCGAAAGACCGGACTACGCCACGCGTCGAGCAGAATGGGCCGCTACCGATATAATCAACTACTACCAAAAGTGGGGACTCAAATGCAACGTCGATAAGACAGAATGCATCATGTTCTCATACAAAAGACCGAGGCTGAACAACTCGAACTCAGGATACCGCAATTACGTTCAAATACATGGTGAACGCATCCCATTTAAACCGGCCATAAAATACCTTGGAGTCTGGCTGGATAAAAGGCTTACAATGAATAAGCATGCCAAGGAAAACATCGAAAAGGCCAAGAGAGTCAAAGGAGCGCTATATCCTATCATTGGCTACCGCTCCAAGCTAAGTGTCGACGTCAAGCTGCTTGTCATTCAAGCATGCTTGTTGCCAGTGATCGACTATGGAGTAATACAACTGCTCCCGAGGTACAGCAAAACAAACCTGCTCAAGCTTGAGAGGCAGTACAAATTAGCACTGAAGAGTGCCGCACGGTTACCCAGACGCACTGACACTGATCTGCTCTGGCAAATAGTACAACAAGACCCGTGGCACATCCGTGCGCACGATCTCCACGGCGATATGATAGAGCGCATTAAAGCTCTGTCAATAGAGGGGCTACAAGAACAAAGCCCAGAGTACACCCGCTACGGACAACATAATCCCTTTCTTTTCGCCACTAGAGTAGGTGAAATTGAATACATTCGAAAAAAGGATAGGGACAAGCCACTCTTCTATCGACTGGCCCCCTCCCGTCAGCGTAGGCTCTGACTGTATAGTCACTATATAAGTAATAAGCGGCTAGCCGCTGGGGCTAATACCCACTATTGCATTGTTGTCCTCAAATAAATTTATATAAAAACTAGTCATAAGAGGAAACAACTAGGATAGGTTTCTAAAGCTCCCACTCTCCGCGGACATATATGAAACACGCATTAATTGTAAAATTATATTTATGTAAGTGACATGTATATATAAACAAGAGTAATAAATGAATTCTGATTCTGATTCTGATTCGTCTGTTAGTCTGAGTTTATGTTTTATTTCATGAGTAAATGTGAGTGGTATTTCTTCGCAGTAGAAGATGTCTCGGTAATTAAAACATAATTTTTTTATTTCTCTGCTTTCTTCGGTGTTCATGTGAGATGTTCTTAATCTTTCTAAATTTTTCTTTTGTAATTCAGTAATTTCGTTTATTAATTTAGTTGATGCATGCGTTTTTTGTTTTGGCTTATTGATGTCTAAGCGTTGAAGATTTAGTTGACAATTATTTTTAAGTGAAAATGTTTTATTTGATGAGTTGATTATTGTGGTTAAAATGCTGCCATTTTTTACTGATACTACTGCTGGTGGTAAAATTAAGCCTTTTTTTGTATCGAATCCTTCTAGGAAATAGTCTCCTTCTTGATAATTACACAATAAATTTACCTTTTTTTCGCATCTAGGTTCTATTTTTGTTGATGATTTTATGTCATCGCGAATGGATATACTTGTGTTTTCTGTGTGTAATTTCATGTTGTCCATATCTATTTTGCATTTAAGTGGTATTAGTATATCTAATCCTAATAGTCCTACGAAGTCTGGATCGAAGTTGAAGATAAGAAATTTGTGTGTCAATTTTTTATTGAATAATTTTTCAGGTAGTTGAATATAGGCTACTTGTTTATGTTTAGATGTAGCGTGGGCTGTCTTAATGTAGTGAGTTTCGTTTTTTATTTTTAAATTATTTTTATTCATTATTTTTATTATTTTCGGGCTAATTAATGATTGAGAAGCGCCTGTATCTAAGAGAAATCTTCCACCTAATTCATTAATATAAATGTATGGTAATTTATTGTTTTGAATGTTATTCATGAATATTATATTTTTAAGTTGTTTTCCAGATCTTCGAGAAAATTTTCTTCTTGACTTTCCTCGAAGTTCTCGTCTTCTGAGGCTTCTTCACATGGAAGTTCCTCGTCATCAGAGTCTACCTGTTCTTGAAAATGTAATTTGTTTTTTCCTGTTTCTGAATTATTATCAGTTTGTTTTTTAAATTGAGAGTCTTTTTTTGTAAATGTGTTTGATTTTTGTGATTGTCCGCTATTATTAGTGGTGTTGTTGGTGTTTGATTTTTTTATAATTATTTGAAGTGGGTTTGCCTGTCTCAGCGCGTCTGAGTCTCATTTTGGATTCTTCTTGTTTTGCTAGAGTGATAGCTTGTTCTAGATCTGTTATGTACCTTATTTTAATTTGAATAGCTGTAATGGGATTTAGTTTATCTAGAAATACTTCCAGTGCAATTTGTTCATATTCAACCCTTTTTTCTGGGCATCTAGCTATTAATGTTGTAATTAAATTACCTATTTTGTTACCGATAAATTCGATTGTATTGGCTCCTCTTTTGATATGCATTAATTCGTGGATTATCTGCAAATCACTTCTAAAGTCGCCAAATTTTCTTGTTAATGTTTCTTTAATATCTTCCCAAACTTCTGCGTTTGGGTTTCGGGACAATACTTCAACAGCTTTCCCTGAGAGTTTACTTCTAATGAGGCATGCAATTCGCGGATCGTTTTTATTTGTTACGATTTTTAATGCGTTTTCTACAGCCTGTAAATAGAATATTAGCGTTCGTTTGTTCCCGTCATATCCCGGTAACATTTTCGCGAACGTTGAAAAATCTGTCGTAATTGGTTTTACTTCAGTGTTTGGTCTTTCATTAGCCCTATTATCCGTAGACATTGTGATCTTTGAATATAGAGACTTTAAAAGAAACCAATATATGTATATAGCGTTAATTAAACACGCAATTAGAAAGTCCTGTCACACAATCAAACCTATGGATTGAATATAAAAGTGTGTTTAGGATAAAGGTAAGGAGTTTCGGGAATAAATCGAGTTTTAGACTTACCCCACGAGCATTGCCGATTTGGAGGCTTGAGTCTTGTCTTCTTTCAGCTTCGTGTCTGCTTTTCTTGTAGATCTGCGTCCACAGGAGGTTCTTTTCGCGGTTGGAGACGAGAGTTAAAAACACTGCTACCAATATTGCGTATACCGACTGCGCCAGTTAGGTTGTGGGCGCAAGCAAGAGGCTTTTTAAAAAGCAAACTACAGACATGTGCTGTCTAAGAAGTGTCGAATAAGACTGATTTATTTAATGAAAGCTATCTTTAAATACATCGTATAAACAAAGGATCGTTATCTGACCTTAAAGTACTACTTATCTCTATTACACGTTTAGTAATGGTTATTGCTTAATAAAGATGTGTGTTAACTATCTTAATCGTATGTGCTTCCTAAGACTAAACGTGACACTGATCCTTATTATCTAATTAACAATGAGGGCCTTGTGGAAGGGCCTTGTTACAAGGACATAACTCGCTTTGAACACAATTTTTGGGTTAAGAAATCAACTTTGAATTTTCAGATATATAAGAAGATAGTAAGTTACTCTACAGTTAAGTGCAAATAGGCAGTGGGCAAAATAAGTTTTTAAGAACCTTAACTAAGGTTTAGAATTAATGATTGGTTAAGTATAAACTTAATGCCTACTAAGAATCTTGAATTCCTAGCGAGTTCTTCTCATTGATAATACCTTGTTATGTCAGTGAACTGACTAAATATAATATTTTAAGTATTTATTTGCGGTTCACTCTTGTTTGGTATAACAACGTTTAGTCGAAAATCGAAATTTCGAACAACGTTTAAATGAGTGTAATGTTCAGGTGGAATAACATTTATTTTATCGAATATTCAATTGTTGTAATGTGTAATGTAGTGTAGAAAGGGTCATACCCATACAGCTTAGGTTAGCGAGGAGCGAAGCGACGAGCGTGTTAGGTTTACATAGCGAGCGGCGAGTGCCAGAAGTGACTTTAGGGCGTTTCTCCCATTAATAATACAAATTCATTTTCACGGCGATAAGAGGGTAGTGGAATAAATTACCCAACAGAAGAATTTTTTAGTCAACCATTAAGTACTAATTCTTATTACTGAACTGAATATTCGATACGATCTTTCGACTAAATCATTATTAGTCTAGTGAAACATTAGTTTAAATAAAATTAGTGCATTTGAAAATTTGGTGAAATGACATTATTCCAAAGAAATAAATATGCTAAATAAAATTCGACCAATTAATTATTCAGTCAAATGAATAATTATGCGAAATGACTTTATTGTAACTAAAAATTAGCCGAAGCGATTTTCGACTAAACGTTGTTATACCAAACGAGGGTAAACCCCTATTTGCATACCCTATTTGGCTTGACGTTTCGACAAGGTTCAACTTTAATCGCGTAAATTCCTGTTTTATTATTCAAATAATAAGAATCATGCAACGCTAAAGTTTAAAAATGGCAACTTTTTAATTGAATCTTAACGAATTACTTCTCAGATTGATCTTGCGCGTAATATAATGTTACCTCATCAGTGAGCGTGCTCCAGTCTTTGTCACTGAGTCCAAGTCTGAGCTCCTCCACGTCCCCCTCCACAGGCACTATCTTGTCTGCGAAGTGCGGCTGCTTCTCTCGGAGACTGTCATACACCTAGATAATAGATGTGTTATTAGTCTTCAGAGCTAAATACTGGAATGGAGTCTCAGGAGTAGCCATTTCTCTGAAATTGCTTAACTGGTAGAGGATCTTCTCTCTTAGATAGATAGCTGCTTATCTGTCCCTGACACTTTCGATGTCCATGTGCAGCGACGTCCACTTATGACCAGGTGAGGCGCTAGCTTGTCTATTGTCTGCTACAAATACAGTTTATCTACACTTACCACATCTTGTAATATAGAAGCAAGTCTCTCTTGTATTGTGGCCCCTTTCTTCTGTCGCAGTAACATGTACACTCGCTTTATGTCACATGATCTGAAATTTGTGTAAGTACACATTATTTTAGTACGGATCCTGTCCGGGAATAAAGTAGGCAAAATTCCCTCCACATTTTTTGGAGGAGACCCGTGTCCAGCAATGGGACGTTTATGGGTTGACACGATGATACCACGACAAAGGAAGCTGTCAATTATTTACCTCAGTAATTTCTCAAGGAGTTGTTTCCCGAGGAAGCCGGAACCTCCCGTAATAAACACCGTGGTGCCGCCGTAGAACTGCTGCACGGGGGAGCCTCCCTGTGCTATCGCGGCGATCATCGATTCCTGGCGAGCCAGCATGGTCTGCTCCAGCTCCTGTGCCGGGTCCATCGCTACTGCAAATAAAAACGAGCTAACGACTGTGTGTAATATAGTTTAAAATTCAGATCATAAAAACCTACCATCAACCGTAGTTTTTTAAATTACACTTAAGTATAAAATAAAAACAAATAGTAACAAATTCAACCATTCTTTAATAAAGGAACATTTAAATATGAAACACTAATGTTATTGTAATTTAAACAAATTAGTTAATAATACATTCACACTGCGCTATACTTTTAACCTCTAACATAATAATGCAAAACATGCTGGTTCAAGTTTATATAACTAAATATTACATTTGAGAGTCGACTTCGTAGTTTTGTGTGGAAATTACAACCTTCTCCAGGGTCTCACTATAATTCTAACAGTAAAACTTTTATATTTTAGGACCTACCTTCGTCTTCCACGTTTTCTTAAGGTCGCAAACTTCCTAAAACATTTCCTGAACTGTAAACGGAAGATTTTGTGTGAAGCCGAGGCGTCTTCCAGGATTTTCATTGATTTGAAAAAAGCCTTCGATACCATAAGTCACAAACTACTACTAGAAAAGCTAGAAAACATTGGTTTCAAAGGCAATGCACTTAAAATGTTAAAATCTTATCTAACACATAGATTCCAGTCAAAATAGATAATTTCGAAAGTAGTTCTTTACGTACGGAGTCCCGCAAGGGTCTTTATTAGGACCATTATTATTTTTGGTATACATAAATAGTATTACAGAACTAAATCTACATAGTCATATAACTTTATATGCCGACGATACGTGTTTATTTTATTTCGGAACCAACATACTGGAAGACTGGTTTAGTGGTTAGTGACCCTGACTGCTAAGCCGGAGGTCGTGGGTTCGATCCCCACCCAGGACAGATCTTTGTGTGATGAGCATGAAGGTTTGTTCTGTGTCTGGTTGTAATTTATCTATAATATGTATGAATTTACAAAAAAAAATGTATTTAAGTAGTATTACAGTTGTTTAGTGCCCATAACACAAGCAAATATAATTGCTTAATTTGGGATTAGATGGCGCTGTGTGAATGTGGTAGAATATTATTATTATTATTATGAATGACATTATTTCAAATGCCCAAGATGATCTTGATGTTTTATCCGAATGGTTCAAGTATAATTTGCTAACCATAAACATTTCTAAAAATTGTTACGTTATCTTTACATCTTAAAACAAAAAAAATCCGCTGCACGACACACTAACTAGGTATTGATAACATCCCATTTTGTCAGAAAAACTGCTAAAGATTAACTTGGCCTGAGAATAGATAAATCACTCAACATGGCACAATGATATTGAACATATTAAAAACAAACTATCAGCGCTAACAGGATCACTTCACAGTATAAATCAGTGCATACCTAAAAAAAATACGGTACACTATTTATAATTTACTCGTCAAGTCAAGTATTCTATCTTATAGAAATTTGGGGAAGCGCCTGAAAAACGAAGTTACAAGAATTGCAAAGAGAGAAGAATTACAAGATCATAAAGATACTGTTTCGCTATCCATACTTGACTCCAACTTGTAATATATTTGAAGAAACAAAATCTAAGTCTAAATAAAAAAGAAGCGAAGTCCAAATTAAAAACGTGGTTACAAAAACTCGATTATTCTCAAACCGAAGATCGACTACAAAAGTAGGCAAACATGCATGCTCTTACACACTCGACATACACACTCCAATACATATAAAAACACACACACACACACACACTTACACATCACAACTCACAATTAATTATATTTTACATTTTGCTTTATTTCCCATATTCATTCATTATACAGCCAGATTTAATAAAATCTAATTTTAATTCGAATTCTAATTTGTTATAACTTTTAATCACTATTATCAATTATCAATTATATACTTTATTGTTTATAGATATACAATTGTATGAAATACAACCGATGATCACTGTAACTATAGTGACGGCAGAACACTAACTCCCAAGTCACAGGAATACCTAGTTTTGGAGTTAGGGTTTTAAACTATTTGTATAACCTTCACCTTTATGTACCCTAGTTCTAAGGACAATTGTAAAAGGTATTGTGAATCAATAAATACTTATTATCTTGATATACCGTGCATTTTACTTTACATTACCGCACAAGTGCGTAATGAGATACATTACAACACTGAAATTGGTGAAATAAGAGACCCTTTACGAGCAAATGTGTTATAAAATATAAAATATGACGGTACGAAGCTCACCGGTCAGCTAGTCAATAATAAATACATACAAAACTAATATTAGGTACAAGCTTTTACAACTTGCACTTTTACTTTGTAACTTTCAAAATTTGCAAACCGTTTTTCGACCACTTGTAGGTGTCGGATTGAGCTGTAATTTTTTGCATTATTACACCTTTGCCTAGTTCTGGCGACAATACACTATTCAAAACTCAAAAGTCTAATATTTTCAATAGTAGGTACCTAACGTACCTATTAACCTAATAAATACTTAATAACAATATAATTTCAATAAGTTTGTATGTTACCTAAGACCACAGAAACTTATGACCCCTTTTAAATAAAAAACCTCTAATTTGAAGCTAGGTACATTAAACCCTGAATAACATAGGCTATTTTTATTAGATATTATTTTATTATATGACTTGATTACCTTGAATAAATAAGTCCTTCCAAAATTTAACTATAAAAGCTTTTGTTGTTTTTTTTTTTAAAGGCAGCACTCGTTGTGTGTTTAATATCTTCTAATGCTTTAACACTATTATACATTAAAATATTAGCACCGCGTTTTAATTAATAAGTATTAATTAACATTTGTAGTTCGATATAATTTAAATTTTAATTAGAGCATCTACATACTACAGGTGCTCCAATAAAACATATACTTAGGGTAAATATTAAAAGTGCAAAAATGTGTATGTTTGTTTCTCATACTTTTACTACTAAATGATAGAACGGATCTGAATTAAATTTGACATGGCAATAGACTAGAACCTGGAGAAGAACTGAGGCTATTTATTTATTTATAAACAAGGTAATAATATTAAATATTAAGCAATTTTCTTTGCTTTAGTTAACATTTTACATAAATATCTTCATGTTAACAGGTAATGGATAAATTCGATCTCAGGGACGTCCGCCCGCGTAGCTCAGTAGGCAGAGCACTGCACAAACGGAATGGCAGGGTCGCGGGTTCAAGTCCCGTCGTGGGTTTGAATTTTTCCATTACTTGTTTAGCGTAGTAGAGGGCTACAATAAAGTAGACTCTTGAATTGTGTTAACTTAACAAACACACAATCAAAGTACAAAGTTAAAAATAATACACTACATATACATACTTAGATTTTATTTAAATTTATAATTTTTAAGCGCCAGTGAGTATGTGTGTGTGAGGTAGGTACCGAGTAGAAAAAACTAGAGTAAAAAAATATATTTTCATGGTCTTCGAAATATTGAATTAACGACTACTGCATTTTATTGTAGATAATTATTATGTATCGATATCGTATCGACTGGCCTGTTGGTCTAGTGGTTAGTGACCCTGACTGCTAAGCCGGAGGTCGTGGGTTCGATCCCCACCCAGGACAAATCTTTGTGTGATGAGCATAAAGGTTTGTTCTGTGTCTGGGTGTAATTTATCTATATGTATAAAAAAAATATTTAAGTAGTATATCAGTTGTTTAGACCCATAACACAAGCAAATATAATTGCTTAATTTGGGACTAGATGGCGCTGTGTGAATGTGGTAGAATATTATTATTATTATGTAAGTGGAGAGTGGTAAGCCAGATAAAAGGGTAAGTTTGTGTTATCAAGTAAAGTCGGTCCACGTTACTAGTGTTATGTTGATATGTATACTGCTAATTATGATTCTTTGACGAGTCATTTAGCCCTACAGTAGATACTCATTTGTGTACCAATGTCAATAAAAGTAATATTCATTTTAACAAGCACACAACTCCCGGACTTGGGTACAAGCCGCGTCTAGGACTTTACAAACAAATATATACTTTTATCTACATTTATTCAATAAAATATTTACATCATATCTTAAAAAATAATAATAATTACAACTAACACTAACCTACTAACAAAAATAATGAGAAAAAGGGAAATAAAAATACGAAAATACCATTTAAAAAGCGTCGAAAAATTCCTCCGCATCAATACGGCTGCCGCTGTCCGCCGACAACGTGCCCAGCAGACTGGCAGCATTGCCACGTTGGATGCCAATTCTTTGAGCCAAGAAAAAGTTAGCCGGCTGATCAAGTGACGTCTCTGACAGGCGTTTAGAAATTTCTTTATAAAGGCCACAGCATAAGGGCCCCTTGGCCAAAGCAGTTCCGACTCCAAACGGCTCAAATACATAATTACCAATTAGATTGCTGTATTTGCGCCGTTTGAATGTCTCATCTGAAGCAGCTGCAGCGCCAGCACCTGCTGTGCATGAAAGATGAGATGGCGCAATTCGTAAATTTGTCTTGAGTGGGAATCGAACCCACGACCTCCGGTTTAGCAGTCAGAGTTACTACGCCGCGCCATCAGGCCAGTCATTAATTAGAGCGAGATAAATACCAGGAGTGCTATCGCACGCAAAACTATGCGCTCGTCTCTCACTCTCTATGTCTCTCTAGTAAATGACGGAAACGGATGGGCTAGATGTGATGCAACCCTTACAATGTCTCTCAGCTTAAAAATGACTCTACATTTATATTCCATACACTACATCTGCACTTATTAGTTTAAAATCGTAAACAAAACAGTGTTTCCTGAGCGCTAGAACAAGTCCTTCTTCAAACGAAGTTTATAGATAGCTAGATCCTCTCAAGGTAGGCAACGGCCTGGCTGTGCCCCTAACATTGCCAACGTCCATGAGCGGCAGTAACCACTTACCCTCAGGTGGGCCGATAGCTCGTCTGCTTGCTTGCATTGCTAAACAAAGTGTTCACAAAATGTTTTTACCGTTTTCAAATATATAGTTGGTACCAAGTGATGATCCCACATACCATACTTCTTGACGAAAACAAATTAAAGTTTGATTGCTTATTATTATTATTATTTTCTCATATCCAAATTTTATTGAATTTGATTTAGTATGGTGTTTTGGTTCTGTACCTTTCTGTGATATTTCAAACTGTAACCAATTAAAATTGTAACAACTATGGCGATTGAAAAGAGTGGCCTGAGTTTGTTGCCAAGTTCTTCTCAGAGCTCAACCTTGTCAGTGAACTGGTAGGCAAATTTACTGACACCTTTTTTTGGCTTTGTATAACGTTCAGAAGTATCATGTCATCATCATCTCAGCCTATTGCAGTCCACTGCTGGACATAGGCCTCTCCCAACACGCGCTATAACACTCGATCCTCCGCCTTCCGCATCCAGTCAGACCCGGCGACCTTTTTCAGGTCATCGGTCCACCTAGCTGGAGGACGTCCTACTCTACGTTTGCCGAGTCGCGGTCTCCACTCTAGAACACGCTTGCTCCATCGTCCATCGGTCCTTCTGCAGATGTGACCAGCCCACTGCCACTTCAGCTTGCTTATTCAATACTCAATACTCAATATTTATTTGCATTCCACAAATGTAGACTTAGATGGTAAAATTAAATTAAAGTAATTAGATCATTGTGGACCCTGTCGGGCACAGCAAAGTAGGAGAGAGGAGGATATAATATATTTGTTATATGTAATGCTAAATACTCAGTGTCTTTTCTTCGAGGTAATCTTTGATTGTGTAGTAATTTTTAATAAATAATAACTTTTTTAATTTGTTAGTAAAACTATTAATATTTTTTTCATTTTTTATGTCTTCTGGTAACTTATTGTAAATTTTTATTGACATTACATATGGACTATTTGAATGTATAGGGTAGACCGGGGCTAGTTGACTAGATTTCAACTTATTGTAATATAGATTTTTTGTTTTGAAAGATACCATTTTATAAATTTAATATTAGATTGAAAGTACTATAAGCTACCTATATTTATGAAGAAAATTAGGCTCATTTTATTCTACGTAATTTTATCCAGCTTTAAATTACACCTTCTCCTTTTAGTCAACCTACCCCATACCCGGGGTTAATTGACTATGTCCTAGGGGCTAGTTGACTTATTGTGATTGATCGTTATTTTAATTATTTGTAAGTAAATAAATAATATGCGGGCGGCCGCTAGTTGCAGGCGGCACAGGACCGTTCGCAGTGGCGTAAATTAGGTGAGGCCTATGTTCAGCAGTGGACGTCGTTGGGCTGATATGATGATGATGATGAAATAATATGCAATGGTAAAATGAACATATTTATTGTACTTATTAAAAAAAATCTAACAAAAATACCTTCTTTGGTTCATTTAAAACAAATAAAATATTCTGAATTATAACATTGAGACTTAGGACATAATCATATCAAAACTTCAAATTAGAAATAACTAAATCAGTCTTTTACATCAATACAATGCTTACATTCGTAAAACAACAAATCACCTCTAACACACTTCAGAATGTGCCCACATCTTACAAGCTCTCCACTGAACCCATTCCTCCCCTGGCAAACTCTCGGAATAAAGTTCAGTGCATTCTAAACATATAGTGTCTTCATCGCTTTCATCAGACAAATCACAGTCTTCTTCCTTCTTTTCATCTCTTGGTAATGTACACTTTCCTTTCCCCTTTACCTTCCCTTTCCCTTTTCCCGTATGTTTGGTTTATTTATTTTTTGTTTTTTTTTACTTCATGACAGGCTCTTTCTATTACGTCTTTCGGTGTTTTAGCCCGGTCCGTCTCCTCTTGTATGTTCTCATGGCTCTGTAATTGAAAAATATACAAAGGAATCAGCAAAACATGCCATTACATGCAACTAAGATGAATGGGCTTGTTTGACCAACTAGTCAACTAGCCCCCACAGTCCTGTAATCAACCAACCCCGGACGCTATTATGATTTTTAATCTTACACCCACAAAAAAGCACAAGCTATTTTGTGGTAAAAGCATACACATACACCAGAAAGAAGTATAAGAGAATAGGTAGCACTCGAATTTGATGCTTTATTAAGTCAAAACAGGCCTTAGGAAAGAAAAATCGGTAAAATAATATTTTTACTTACGCGGTACGATTTTCGTAATTTTGACACAGCTCCCACTGTACGTCCAACTGCGACGCTGCATCGCGGGCCATTGGCGGGCGTGTGGAGAGGATCTCTCCGAAGCGACGGGATGACGCAATATTTGTTCACAGTTGCAATTATTATTCGTTAGTCTATCTACCCCTATAGGCAACTAACCCCGGTCTACCCTACTTAGTCGTGAAGTTGGTAGGTATATTTAAGTTGTTCTTGTGACGTAGCGTATATTTTGTTTGGATAGCTTCGCGTTTTACATAAATGTCTTCATGTTTTCTAACAAATTTACATGTCTCTAGGATATAAATTGATGGCAGAGTTAGAATTTTGTGCTCCTTAAAGTATGGCTTGCAACTATCTGTGTCCTCTATATTAACTAAAATACGTATAAGTTTTTTTTGAAATATAAAAAGTGATGGTGCTTCGGTACTATTACCCCATAGTATCACTCCATAGCTTAACCATGCATATGCATACGCGTAGTAGGTAGTAAGAGCCGTTTGGAAATTTGTGGTTTTCTTTATCTCCCGTAGAGCGTAAGAGAACTTTGATAGTTTTGTTTTTATATTTTGTATGTGTTGTTTCCAATTCACATTTGTATCTACGGTTAATCCTAATAAATTAAATTCTTTTACTTGTTCTATATTTTTATTATTAAATGTGAAATTAATATTTAGAGGCTGTTTTTGATGAGGATGAAAAGTTATTATTTTGGTTTTGTTATAATTTATTTCAAGGTTATGTGTTTCTAGCCATGTAACTGTTTGATTGAGCGTGTTGTTTAGTTTCTCATTTAAATTTAAACTATTATTGCTTGATATGAGTATAGACATGTCATCCGCAAATAAGACACTGGGTGCTTCTATATTTTTAGGTAGATCGTTGATATATATTAGAAATAAGAGGCAAACAATTACGCTTCCTTGAGGAATCGAAGTATTGATCACTTTTTTATCAGAACGTATATGTTGTATTTCTTTCGTGTTGTCATTAAAATATTCTACTTCCACCAAATGCTCTCTATTCTTCAGATAGGAAGTGAACCACTCATGAGCTTTCCCTCTGATACCTACTCCATATAGTTTATTTAATAATATATTATATTGTACTTTATCGTAGGCTTTGGTCATGTCTAGTAAAATGCCGATTGCATATTGTTTGTGGTTTATACAGTTAAGAGCTTCCTGTATATACTTATATACGGCTAAAGTAGTTGATCTATTTTGCCGAAAACCATTTTGACATTCATTGAATATTTTGTATTTTTCGCAGAAGGAGTAAACTCGAGTACACATTGCTTTTTCAAAAATCTTTGATGCAGTAGGTAATAGCGCTATAGGACGGTAGTTATTGGGATCTGTTTTTGAGTTCTTTTTGTGTATGGGTTTAATTATTGCTTTTTTGAGCATTTCAGGAAATATGCCTTCCTCGAAAGACTGGTTTACTAGCATGTAGAAAGGTAGAGTTAGTTCGTCTGCACATTGTCGACGAGCTATGTCGGTAACTTTAATATCTAATATAAGTCTAATCTAATATAAGTATCATGTATGTGATCCAAATGAATAAAAAGATTTGACTTTGCCAATTCGGGCAATAAAAAAAACGAGTGATACAAATAAAACGAACAGACTGTATAATATGTATCTGTAATATTTACATTAATATACACAGGTGGTCTTCACTTAAACTAACTTATCTTATAAACGTAATCCATCCATTTAGGCCAACAGCTCTATATACAACTCACGAACGGATGAGCACACACATACGGACAATACCTTGACTACACACGAAAATCTTATTTCAGTCATGTTATTGTGACATCGAGATATGGAAAATTTTACGTGTCTTGTATAGATGACAGTGAACGAGAAATGGTTAAAATTAGATTTTCTTGTATATATTTGTAATTATTATATATATCATACGTATGTATCTGTTCATACCACTTTATATATATATCAGTATACATCCCTCTCTGTACATGTCTATAAGGACTATATAGGTATCTATAGTATATATAATATATAAATGTCTGTATGTATCGACTACTGTTGATTATATTTTTGCTTATATAAAACATGGAAGACAAATAAAAGTATTTTAACAGTACTAAATCAGCTGACGCGGGTCCTTGACCTTAGGCGCTAGTAAGATGCTTGTGTGTCTGACTATTTTCAATAAAAATGTGGACTAAGTATTAAACCAGGTTTAAATTGTCATAAGCCATTGTGTTAGTGTTAAATTTATCAAATAAAACCTGGTTTAATGCTTAGTCCTTGCTTTGTAATAAGGGGGATAGCGTCAGTCATACATCATTTAAATAGTAGTTGACCGGCCTGTTGGTCTAGTGGTTAGTGACCCTGACTGCTAAGCTGGAGGTCGTGGGTTCGATCCTCACCCAGGACAAATCTTTGTGTGATGAGCATAGAGGTTTGTTCTGTGTCTGGGTGTAATTTATCTATAATATGTATGTATTTACAAAAAAAAAATGTATTTAATTAGTATATCAGTTGTTTAGTACCCATAACACAAGCAAATATAATTGCTTACTTTGGGACTAGATGGCGCTGTGTGAATGTGGTAGAATATTATTATTATTATTATTAAATAGCCTATGTACCTACAATATTTCTGAGAATAAAAATTTCATTTTATGGGGTAGGTAGAGGTGTATCACAGCCACAAATCATTAGCAAGTTGTATTATGTCCCATGTGATGGAGGGCGAGTTAATAGCCATCAACCGGACACATTTGCACTGAGGACTTTTTCTATAACTATTGTATAAAGCACCAACACTACATTAACTTATGCGACACTTAGGGCGAGATTCACAGACCGTACTTTGACTTTACTTTGAGGGAAAGTTCAACTTTCAACCAAAATTATGTTTCACAGTCCTGTCAAACCCTTACTTTACTTTCTGAAACCATACTTTGCTTAGTAAAGGCGAAGTCGACGATATTGGTGACTTTGGCCGCAAAGTATGCTTTGCATTAATATACGGACAATTATTGTAGACCTTTACCTTATCAATGTTTTCTACAAATCAAACGACATTTTATTTTAGTCTGGTTATACGTTCCTTTCATATAGTGATTTGACGTATGTCGTTGTTGTTTTATCTATGGACATGTAAACGTAACAATTTCTGTCTCTGCACGTGCTTTACTTTGGGTTCATACTTTGCTAAGAAAAGTCAAGAAACTGTCTATGAATTTCAAAAAACGTAAAGTAAACTTCGGCGTTTACTTTGGAAAGACGCCTTTGTTGCAAAGTAAAGTCACGACTGTGAATCTCGCCCTCACAGTACACAGCAAGTACATTACGTGTACTTGTTACAGGTGCCGAGTTAACACAATTATAACTTCACATCAATTCAACTTTTAAGTGGGCAAGGGGATTCCCCTCCCACATATCTAAACACGACTATATATATATCAATCTCACAACAATTATAAATGCGAAAATTTGTACGCATGTATACTACTCTTAAACGCAATACTACTTAACGAATTTTGATCAAACTTTACAATAATATAGCTCGCACATTAGAACATTAAATAAGGCTATATTTCATCCCGATGATCTGTAGTCATTAGGGCAGAATCGCGGGCGAAATCTAATATATATTATATATATATATATATATAGAGACTATTATATCTCGCTACATCTGTAATATAATTGTTTTGTATAAAAACTGTATAAACTAACTAACTATACATTTAATATAAATTGGTGTTGTACCGTATGTATGACGTTTCTAAATTTAACACGAAAAAACTCGCTACAAAATGCATGTTTCAAATATTTTTTTACAAAAAAGAAACCACGGGCCGCATCGTTCTGATACTTATTTTTAATATTACTGTTCCAATAAAAATGCTACCGTATTAACCCCGTGGCGGAGCGGTTAAGTGGTCGGCTAGACACACTTCGATTCCCACACGATACAAATATTTGTGTGATACATATTAATTTTGAATCTGTTCGTTAATTGTATGCTAGTGTCCCCAGACACAGGGCGTGAGCGGTCTTGTTTTTTTTTTAATAGCTTGATGCGAATCACTCTCTCGGATCCCGAGGCGATTACAGGGCCCTGATTCTGACTCGTCAAATTGATTCCGGATTGTAAACTTTTTCGAATCTTAGAATTATGTATTTTTACGGCTTAAATTATTTAATGTTAGAAAATAGTTAACCGTATAGAAAATTAAAAGCTGATTAATTTAACATTTAAATCTACATCCATCTATTTCTTTGACATGTTTTTTAACTCTAATGAAAATGACATTTCCGGCCAAAAATGTTTTGATAGTTCAGAACCATGGGGCAGGCCCACAGAGTCCTACTATCGATCCTGATGCGAACAGACAGACATTTATATATTATATATAGATAATTAATTATAATTTATCTGTAAGTAGTTTATTGTTTGTCACTTAACAACTAGCTGTACAAAATTCTTTATTCGCTAAACACAACAACGTACATACACTGAAACACTTTATATATATATGTATTTATAATCCACTGTCTTATAACAAGTATGACCGGGCAATGTGTGAAGATACCACAATATCCTTTCTGTGGTGTGTCAGTAACAGTCTGCTGGTTGTAATTCAAATGTTTGTTTGTTGTTATACATATTTGTCTGACTGTCTTTTTAATGTTAAACTCTGAAATGGCTGGCAGGAATAATCCCGCGTATTGACATTTTGGTCATAACTTGCATAATTTATTGAAAAAAAATACGAGAAAAATGTGACTCTGTCAATTCGTGGGTCTATCTATTGTATAAAGTGATGACTGGCCTGTTGGTCTAGTAGTTAGTGACCCTGACTGCTAAGCCGAAGGTGGTGCGTTCGATCCCCACCCAGGACAAATCTTTGTGTGATGAGCATAAAGGTTTGTTCTGTGTCTGGGTGTAATTTATCTATAATATTTATGTATTTACAAAAAAAAAATGTATTTAAGTAGTATATCAGTTGTTTAGTACCCATAACACAAGCAAATATAATTGCTTACTTTGGGACTAGATGGCGCTGTGTGAATGTGGTAGAATATAATATTATTATTATTATAAAATGAATTGTTCTATGTAAAAAAAGTGTATATGTTCAGAGACCAAAGCGCCAATCAAATTTATGGAGGTGGCAGATCGAAAAATTAGCTTCACATAAATTGATAGTCTATCTGCCGCACTCAGAGACGTCAAATAGCAATAATCTGTCATTAACACAATTTTTTCATTGAATAATCGTCTTTAAGTCTATACTTAAGTATTACACGTTTTTACTAAAAAAACTTTAAAGTTAAATAACGTCTCTGAGTACGGCAGTATGTCTAGTTGCAGGTGTTAGCAACTCGTAAAATTTTGGTTGTCATTTCTCACATTGCCCGGTCACTCCACATAATAACCACGCTAAAAACAACATTGATATAAATATATATTTTTCAAAATATTTATTTTACTATGGCAACACATTAGGAATTATTAGTTTGTTTTATAAACCTTTTTCTCAAAAACAATTTATATAAATGTATACATAGCTAATTCTCATACTAGTCAATTTAATAAACTTTATTAGAAGCTATTTTTTAAATAGCTGGACCGATTTTGATGAATCAAATTTTACAGAGACAAGGGTTTATTGGACCCAACTCGTTATGTACAGCCAATCCCACTGCTGGGCAACCTCTTAACAATGATAAAATCACAGGAATAAATAACACTATAAATGTAAAATCAAATATGATGTCTAAACAGCTATACAGTAACAAGAATCCCATGAAAATCGGTCTATCAATTCACGAACAACACACACTTTGTACGCGTATATCTATTGACACAATATTTACATATAAATGCATTAATTACATTTTAGTCACCATTTACCTTACAATCTGTTTATTAGACAAAAGCAGCTGACGCGCCACGCGAACAGTTCGCTAGCAAACTACAACGATGCGCTAATATACAACAATAAATTCGGTCGCTGACTAAACTACGGTCAGCCGTACATATGATCTACTCACAGTAAGCTGCTTACACTAAAGTCGGTGGCGAACTGTTCGCTTGGTGTGACTGCAGGTTTATAATCGATAGTACCGACAGAATTACATACTAATACGACAATATCTTACTAATGCAGTGATTTTAATACAAAATTGCAAACTCGGTAATAGGTTACCCCCTCCCCTTCATTCTAGGCTACTTCTATTCCGACTCTCTTCAGCCTCCTGAAGATAAAGTTGATTGACAAAAGAGTAAGGGCCCAGAATATAACCCTGTGGTATCCCACTCGCTATTGAAGTATCGCAGGCTCCCAGAGTCCATATCTCCTTTTAGTTTTTTTCTTTATTTGGATTGCTTAAAGAATAATGGGCTCAGAACAGAACCTTGAGATACCCAGTATTATAGAGAGTGCCACAGGGTGCTATTTTTGGTCCACAACTCACTAAGGCCGGTTCAAACACGCAAATAACTAATCGCGTTATCTATGAGATAAATGAAGAATTAATAAATATATTCCATGACAAATATCACAAAATGAAACGGCTCGTAGTTAAAAATCTAAGTGTTTGTTATTTTTACAAAATCTTTTCACCAGTTTGCTATTTAATAGGAATCACTGCAATAGCTAATACATTTATATATTTGACATATTTAGAGGGCCCCGTATTATATACTATCTGTTATTTATTGGCACCGAACTCAGCTAGGGTATATGTGATAGAACAAAACGTGTGATTTTATACTAGGTGGAAGTTTACGCTACCTATAACAATTCGTGGTACGTCCTATTCATGCATTCTTCATTTAAAGAGATACACGGAGATCTGGTCGTGAAAATTCTACAAACAGTCCAAAAGACCAATCTATGTACTGACCTTGCCAATGGTTACTTTCCCTTGATGATTGTTAGGTACATTCTTGCAATGAGAAAAAAGAAAAATATTTCAAATTCAATTGTAACTTAACTTTTTCATAAATAGTAGATATTATGTTATAGATAATCTGTTACATTCATAACTTGTTACTTTCATAAGAGTTACTTTTATGGGACATTCCAATATAGTTTTTATTATTAATTTATATAGATTTCATTTCAATATTTAAACAATCAAATAAAATGACAATTACAAAAGAAAATAAATGTTATTTTAACTTTTCATTCAATTCATTAAGAACTTCTCGTATAAAAGTGACGCACCACCGCGGTTGTTGACCCCGCTACTCAGGTACATAATCACACGTTTCATACAGCGAACGTTGTTTAATAATACATGGATACCAAAGTTGCTTTGTATATTGTTATATATATTTTCCTTTTAAATATTCACTGAGTATAAGAGAGAAAATTTTGAAAAATTACATTTCCCCATAGAAAGTCTTTATGGGTGTCAAAAGCTTTTGACAGTTCGAGGTAGGGGCTGGGCCAGCTAGTTAATTATATAATAATCCTCTGTCACGATCTTGGTATACTCAAATCTCCGAAACAGCTAAACATTTTTAAAGATACTGAATGTGATTGAAAGATTCGAAGAATGAGAAGAAGGATCTCGAACTAATATCGAAAACTGCCCGTCCACAAGCGGTCTAACAACTTGCGAATTTAATTGATTGGGAACCCGCAACCATGCCCCATCGACTTATAGAAACCCATTTTTTTCATTTTCTGCGATAAACGTCCCACTGCTGGGCACGAGTTTCCTCCAAAAAATCTGGAGGGAATTTAGCCACGCTACGAATTGGTATAGGGTTTGTTTATAAAAACAGATATAGAAACCCAAAATCAAATATTTTTACTATACCTAACTTTTGACAAATATACACAGCAGTATACAAAGTAAACACTATACATGTATTATTATACAACTATTATATTGTATAAAATAATTATACAGTTATAATGGAATGTGGAATGTACGTTATTTTATAATATACATAATCATATTTAGGTGCGCACTGGCTAATGGCGAGTTTGTGTCAGATTTCTACGGATTTAGAGTGTTTTTTGCGCAATTCATTGTAAAACTTTATATTCGTGCTCTGTTTAATCGAGTGAGTGTATTTAGGCTTATTACGCTATTAATTGTTAGGCGTTTCACGTGGCACGCGGGTATACGAGCTTATTTCGCAATTAACCAGTGTGTATTATAATTATTAGCGTATATTTGAATTAGTAAGCGCCGTCGACGAGAGTATTTATGGACATGGAAAAATGAAACGGATATTAGATAACTATCAGATATTCGGCTTATCCGATTTACATTTACATCCAGACCAGATACCGGATAAAGGCAACTATCGGATACCGGATTAACACTTTGCTGACACTACTTTTCGGATAACCTGTTACATTTTTGTGACTTTCATAAGTGTTACCTTGTAACCTAAATGAATAAACGAGATTTCATTTCATTTCATTACAAAAAACGTGATATACCAATATAATGTAGATATAAGTACTTTATTTAAGCCACTTAACAAATACAATTTATAATCACTCATTTATTGCTCAACTTAGAAAGTTGTTGCCCATAATGCATTTAGGGCAAATTATGTTGCAATGATACCAATTTCTCTGCAATAAGAGGCCAAGAAAGACTCCATTGTACTTACTTATAACGGTTGTCCGAACGAATCGCAGATTATATTTGAATTTATCGTAGTGTTAAGTGATCACGTTCTTTCGTGTTTTTTATTTTTTAATATATTGGATAATTGACAGCTTATAAAGCCATTTTAAATTAAAGATTATTATTGATTTTTTTGAAGAAATTAGTTCAAATTACGTAAAAAGAACATGAATATTAGAATATACTTACGTTACACCACGCTACAGTCACATAAATATCCCATCTGTCTGGACATAATGTATATAAAACTGCCTTGCTATAGAAAAACGGAACAACTACATCTAACGTTCAGAGAATAATACATCTTAAGTGATTTGCCTTACGTGCGTTTTTCTGTGACTAGATTAATGTAAATGCGTCGTTCTTTATTAGCAAGACAGACAATTGTAAATATGAGACCCATATATGTTCTGTACTGTATATATTGTAGAGTGACAGTGTGAGTGCACGTGGGGACATGCAGGCGCTTGTGTGTAGTTAGGAGCGTTGCGGCGCGGCGCCGGGGATGCTGGTGGGCTTGGGGGGCAGCTGGGGCGGCCCACCGCTGGACATGGAACAATAATGTTACACGTTAATCTATTTATTTATTTTATTACACGGTTAAACCAAACACGTAATTAAAGACACAGTTCCAGTGTCGACCAATAGGTGCTGAATAGTGGCCCCGAGCATCAGCTAGTACTCACATGGTGATATTGTTGTGATGTCTCCGCAGCAGTATGGTGGAGTGTGCCGGGCGCAGCAGCTCGGGCGGCGGCGCGGGCCGCGGCGGCAGCGGCGGCGGCGTCGAGCTGTTGCTGCTGCTGCCATTGTTGCTGTTGTTGCTGCTGTTGCCGGCGGTGTTGCGCCAGCCGGAGCCCGAGTACACGGGGGACACGCCGCCCACCACGGGGAACCCACATGTCTGTACACGAATAAATGTATTGTGAACAATAATAATATGCTACTTTGTTTGAAGACAATATAAGTATGGTATTCTCCAAAGCCTCCTATTCTCATTAACCCGACTATTTGTATAGAATAGTAACGCTGACGTCACGGACAAAATATAACTGTTATGCCTACTAACTTTTTTCGATCAAATAAAAACATTTCCAAAATTATTGGCCGAGAATTCCATCCAATAATTCCATAGCTCTATGGCATTTCTGGAGAGTACCACAGGGTACTATTTTATGTCCTCATCTGAATCATCGCACTCTATGCAAGAGAATATAGAAAGAGACAGAGAAAGATTGAAACTTTCGAAATTATGTGATCTATATAAAATAAAGAATCTAACTATTGATCTTTTTGTAGGTGGTGTAGTGTTACTCACGTTCGGCAGTGGCGTGGGCGGCGCGGCGGAGTCGCGACGTTTGCGTGGAGGAAGCGGCGGAGGAGTGCCGCACGAGATCGCTGCGACAAACAATATAACACATATTGTAAACAAACACTTCAGTCAGATACATCATTTATAGTAAACTGCAATTCTAAGAAGTGTACCAAACTTTATTTTAAAATATAGCTCTAAATAAATAATAAAAATTGAAAACCACGAAATATGAAACTAAATTACGACCATTCCGTTTGTAAATACGCTTTAAAAAAAAGATTCTTAGTACAATTTAGACTTATTTTAATTAGTTGTTTATAATGGCTGAAGAAAAACATTTTTTATTTTATTGAGTACGTTAAATCAATCGGCGCACAATACATATTATTATAAACACAGACAACGTTATATGTATTGTATATACAATTACTATGACATACACAAAGTTTATAAGACAAGGGTTGCAACTTTCTTATACTTGTATCCTTTTCTGTCAATTAAAACCATTTACTCAAGTCATTTACTAGAGCGAGATAGAGAGTGAGAGATGAGCGTATCGTCGATTCCGCCGCGTGCGATCGCACTTCCTCTCTCGTTCTCTCTCTAGTCAATGACTGTTCTGACAGAAAGGGATAGAAGCATAGGAAAGTTGCAAATTTCCATCTGGCTAGATGTCGCCCAACACTAATAATTGCACGACATTTTTACGGATTCAGACAAATATAACAAATATTTAAATACAACGGCAACGTAGATATTATTTAGAACCGATCGTATATGAAACGGTTCGAATTGATCGTAACTAAATTGTCTGACACCTCTTGATTTCGTTAATTCCTATAAACGCAAATAATATAAAAACAAAAATAGTAGAAAACAGAAAAAATAGGAAAAATAAATAAAACAATGGAAACATATAAACATATATATATTCTTAATTTTATAATATATTTTTCCAATTAATTTATAGAATAATTTAAAAAATTATCACCAAAAAAAAACAGCTTATTAAGATTAAAATGTATCAGTATTTTAAACGGATAGATTCATAATAAGCAACGGGTTACTGCGTGTATGTGTGTGTAATACATACGGAGGTGAGGTGTGAGGGGGGGCGCGGGGGCCGGGGGCGCCGGGGGCGACGGCGTGGGGGCGCCGCGCCACTCGAACTTGAACGCCACTCCCCTGCAACAACATAACATCGCATTACACTATTTAACGTGTATGTGTACGTATTCGTATAACATGTACGTGTACGTGTACGTAACGGCAGAGGTGTATAAGGGCTGGACCGCATCTAGCCGCACGGAATCGCACTTTCCTATGTTTCTATCTGTTTCTCTGACTTAGAACCTTAATTTACTAGAACGAGAACGAGAGTGGGAGTGCAATCGCACGCGGCGGAACCGACGAGGCGGTTGGCTGTCACTTTCTATCTCGCTCTCGCAAAGGAATTAAGTATGGGAAAGTGCGAGTCGGTGCGTCTAGACGTGGTCCAACCCTAAGAGCATCGCCGTCACCAGATCACGTTATCGGGAGCGATTCTCTTCCACGTATGTACAACTCGACATGTACTTACCTGTCTGTGTGCAGGAGCGGGCTGGCGGGGGGGTGTGCCCCGGGGGGGTGCGGCCCGGGGGGGTTCGGCGCAGGGGGGTGTGGCGCGGGGGGGTGCGGCGCAGGGGAACGTTTCGGCGACACCGCCGGCATTCTGCAACAAACACATCCTTCAATTAATCTATACGAACAAATTAAAAATTAGGTGAGGTCTGTGTTCAGCAGTGATATGATGATGATACAATACAAACAAATAAAATGTAAGTGTCTGTGTTTGGAATATCAAAATAACAACTTTTCAGAGTAGGCATATGAAAGTTCTAGAAGTCACGCGAGGTGAAAAATTATTTTAGTTTTGAGGCTATACAACATCGTGCTGTGGCCAATAGGAGCTGAGCAGTAGCCAAACAAAGAATGACGGGATCGTAGCCCCGCATGACAGACAGTAGATACATACATACATACATATATATCACGCCTCTTTCCCAACAGAGGGGTAGGCAGAGACCATTTCCTTTCACTTGCTACGATTCTGACATACATCTTTGGCTTCTTCAACATTCATCAGTCTTTTCATGCATTCTCGCCGGTTGAGGGTACTCCTCTGTCCCTTCTTTACAGTAGATCATAGTATATAATGATAATAATTATATATTTATATAGACACATCGCAGACACTATTCCTACACAAAATTTGTATTTATCTTAAGTAATACTCACTCAATAATATAAAAACTTAATGAGACTCAGTATAATAATGTATAATTATATTATATCATAGGTACATAGACGAGACGAGCGCACGTGACTACGATCGATACACAAATCGATACACTCGCTCAATTTAGATAATTGGGAGTGCGTATCGAATACAATACTGTGTGAGACTAGTTAGTCGCCGTGGTTCTACTTGTCACATGGCGCACTTCACAAAGGAAAAGTGTTGTAAGGATCATTTCAATTTTAAGAATTATGAACCAGTTAAAAAAAACCATAGGTTTTTATATAATTGGGGGCGGGGGGCTGATTTTCGCTAGCCATTGGTATGTCCCTACATAGTATAAAACAAAATCCTCGGCGCGTATGTACGCTAAGACGTACGAACAAAGCAAGACCATAAGGGTTCTTTTTGTGCCTTATTTGTAGGGATTTAGGGCAAATGGCAACCCATTTGCCCCAACTGACCTGTTGGTCTAGTGGTTAGTGACCCTGACTGCTAAGCCGGAGGTCGTGGGTTCGATCCCCACCCAGGACAAATCTTTGTGTGATGAGCATAAAGGTTTGTTCTGTGTCTGGGTGTAATTTATCTATAATATGTATGTATTTACAAAAAAAAAATATATTTAAGTAGTATCAGTTGTTTAGTACCCATAAGTACACAAGCAAATATAATTGCTTAATTTGGGACTAGATGGCGCTGTGTGAATGTGGTAGAATATTATTATTTATATCTCACTGCCAGGCACGAGTCTTCTCTCCACAATCTAGAGTGCTGAGACAGTTTTTATACTATCGTAATACAATTTTTAGGGTTCCGTAGCCAGAATGGCGAAAACGGAACCCTTATAGTTTTTTTCCCTTTTATAAACTTAAAAACTACTGAACGGATTATTATGCAGTTTTCACCAATGGATAGAGCGAATTGACGACGTTCATCATTTCAACCCATAAACGTCCCACTGCTAGGCACAAATCACCTCCAAACATTGTGGAGGGATTTTAGCCTACTATACCACGCTGGCCAGACGGGTTAGGAACGTTAAAATATTAATTTTATAACCTACACTAGCTGACCCGGCGTACTTCGTACCGCCATAAATAAAAAAAATCATTATAAAAAAAAAGCGCGCGGATCCTAGGTCTATGGTATTTTTGTATTCTACTACTATACTACCTTGATACTGCAATGTATTTACTTTTCTACGAAAAATATTTTATTTCATATTTTACAATATCCATTTATTTTTATTAGTTTATGACTTTAGCGACCCTAAATACATACAATGATAATTCACTGTCAAATGTCAAATTTTAGACCGAAAATAAATGGCGCGAATACATAAAAATGGCGCGCGGATCCTAGGTCTATGGTATTTGTATTCTGCTACTATACTACCTTGATACTGCAATATAATATGTATTTACTTTTCTACAAAAAATATTTTATTTCATATTTTACTTTATTTGATAATTTTACTACACAATTGTCATAATATATTCTTTGAATTTACTGGTGAATGATTAGTAATATATTCAAGTAATGAGGTTGTATAGTAAGCAAAAAGAAAAAACAGATCTTTGATTGCTTTTTAATCTGTCATACTGAATTGTCATTAGGGCTGACGTTGATAAATATAGTAATATACATACACAAAGTTGAAAGGATGAATGTTTGTTTGTATATTTGATAGTTTTAACCAAAAAGACACGGTGTGGATGTTTACAAAGATAAGTACTATTCTTATCAATCACGTAATATTGGTTATGTTTAATCTGAAGTAATTATCTGTGCTTAGAAAATATTGGCCGAAATTTTCCCTCTAAAAGTGAAAAGTTGCTGTGGTCACAGGAACAAAATAACAGGTAAGCGAAGTCACGGGTGACATACAGTATTATTATAAGATTTTTGGGATTATATACATTTCATTTAATATCGTAATAACTTTTAAACTATTTGTCGAAATAACTTAGTGTAAACGACAAAAATTATCTACATTAAATGACAAAAGTGATAAAGGTATTTACATTCCTAGGAATTAGTTTAATACCATGAATTTTTTCACTTTAAATGCAGTATCCGATTTAAATGTATTTCTTGCTCACTATTCTCTCTATATCGACTTCCACATAAAAGATAAGCATATGCTGTCGCGGACTTTTTTTTATAACTATTTAAGAGTAACAATTCCTCCATACATTGTCCTTATGTAAAACTAACGGTTTACGTAGAGAAATCAGAAATAGCTATAAGATGGCAGATTTTTCTCCGACTTACTTTACATTTGTTCTCATGGTTTAGCCAATTTACGCGATATCTAGATAAAATATAGCCTATATGTTATTCTGATGTATAAAGTAAATTATTGCAAAGTTTCATTGAAATCTATTCAGTGGTTTTTTCGTTTACTGGTAACAAACATCCAAACATCCAAACATCTAAACATCCAAACATTCTTACAAACTTTCGCATTTATAATATTAGTAGGATACTATGAGGGCAAGGAAATGGTGTTGCAGGCGCCCATAGGCAACGGTAACCGCTTACCGACATGGTATAAAACAAAATGGGGAAGCTAATTTGGAAAAAATAATCTGGTTCTTTCTGAAATCCAGCGCTATAACATTTATATTGTATCATTATGCTGAGACAGGGACGTTTTTCGGACTCATAAAGGTCTTTAAAAAAAAATCTAAATGCTTGGGGCGTCCCCCCAGCAGGTGTTCGTTGGATGCGGGCGACACAACATCACTCGCTGTGGCCGAAATTAGGTGAGGACTATGTTCAACAGTGGACGTCGTTGGACTGATATGATGATGATGATGAAAGGTTTTTTATAGTTTATGTTTGTGCTGTATTCTGTAAATTGGAGTCTATTTTTTTTTTTTAAACACAACGCCCGCACTATGGAACAAGCCCTGTGTCGCGGGGAGCTTTACAAACATGAAACTAACGGACACAAAGTACACCCAGACTAGAAACAAATATCTATGAATCACACAAATATTTGTCTCGTGTGGGAACGAACCCACGTCACCCAGCACGGCGATGTAGTGGCGAGGCGACCACCTTAACCACTGCGCCACGGTGACAGTCAGTCTAAATATGTGTACTAGTCGCGAAAGTAATAGCTTTTGAAACAAACAAACATAATCATTGACATATTCAATGATACTTAGTCAACAATATATGATAACAGAAGTAATAGATTGTCGCAACATTGAACGTAACACGATTCGGCAATGTGTTCATTGTATCTAACATCGCTGCGCACTGTTCAGTGTCACTCAATACTTTATACTGTACTAGCTTCCGTCCGTTGCTTCGCCCGCGTGCTATGTATTTAATACCTATAAAAATTCCTCTTGAATCACTCTATCTATAAAACCGCATTAAAATCCGTTGCGTTGTTTTAAAGATTTAAGCATAAGGATATAGGGATAGAGAAAGCGACTTTGTTTTATACTAAGTAGTGACAAATATTATAATGATAAAGAGTGTTTGTTTGAACGCTACGATCCCAGATCCTAACGTTATGCATGTAGTAAAAAGCGATTTATTTTAATATACAATTAGAGATTAAAGATAGTACAGTGTGTGTAATTATGTACATTTTTAACGATGTGGTAAATCATAAATATTAGGTAAGTAAGTATACAGCTGGTACTCACTTGAACAAGTCATGATGTTTGGGGCTCGGCAGCGGCCGGTCGGGCGGCTCGGGAGGAGGCTCATTCGACGTCGATGATTCTGGAAATAGCAATTATCTATATTATATGTAATATAAAAGTATGTATGTTCATCTAAAATTTGAGAATTATTAGCCTAATTGATATGAAATTGTACATTTATAAAGGGCAATATGAAGAAAGAAAGGAAAAAAGAAAAAAAACTGGCGAAGTCGCTGGTAAAATGATATATTTTATATTTGGAGCAGTTGCTTCATCATGTCTTATGTAGTATAGTTTTGTTAGGAGTAATTAACGTTACCTATGCGTTTATAGTAATTACGGTGCGGTGGGGCAGTTGCTTTTTGTGTATAATATTATAAAATTCTACCACATTAATACAGCGTCATCTAGTTCCAAATTAAGCAACTATATTTGCTTGTGTTATGGGTACTAAACAACTGATATATTACACAAATACATTTTTTTGTAAAAACATACATAATTATAGATAAATTACACCCAGACACAGAACAAATAACAGTCCTGGGTGGGGATCGAACTCACAACCTACGGCTAAGCAGTCAGAGTCACTAACCACTAGACCAACAGGCCCGTCGTAGACCAATAGTATACAATTATTTAGTTAGGTGTAGTCGTAGTAAGATTTTTAGATATTTTGATTATTTTGACTGGCCTGTTGGTCTAGTGGTTAGTGACCCTGACTGCTAAACCGGAGGTTGTGGGTTCGATCCCCACCCAGGACAAATCCTTGTGTGATGAGCATAAAGGTTTGTTCTGTGTCTGTGTGTAATTTATCTATAATATGTATGTATTTACAAAAAAAAAAAATGTATTTAAGTAGTATATCAGTTGTTTAGTACCCATAACACAAGCAAATATAATTGCTTAATTTGGGACTAGATGGCGCTGTGTAAATGTGGTAGAATATTATTATTATTTATTTTTGAAAACGAAAATTGTGTGTAAATTATTCTCAACCATATGTTTTAATATAATGAGTTTTATTTATTTATTATTTTCTTTTATTTAATGTAGTCATTTATTGAATCCATAAAAAGGTTTACCTTTAAGAATTAAATTAAATTCTGGGGGGGGACAAACAGGAAAAAAAAGTTTGATCTGTCCCACCGTGAGCAACGGTGGGACAGATCGAACTTTTTAGTAGTGACAAAAGTTCGATCTGTCCCACCATGAGCAACGGTGGGACAGACCGGAATATTCCGAATATAATTATTAAAAAAAAAATAAAAGATATTATGAGTGATGTAAGCAGGAATCAGAGACTTACTTGATTATGTTTATTAGTTGATAAAAGATTTTGGTATTGTGTATGTGTTGAGAGTTTTATAATTAGGTAATGCTGGTGACATTTATGACAGTGTAGTAATTGCTTAACTAAATTTTACAATTGATGTATAATACATAAAGAAGTTATTTTGATAATTATAGTACTTGGGGCAGTTGCTCCATTGACTGTTTACAGTTAGACATGGCACTAAAATGTAACGTATGATGAGAAAGAGTTGTTTGGACTGTTGTAGCAATACTAATGTGTCGGGGCAGTTGCCCCAAGTGTTGTAGGAGCGAGTACTGACTGTTGTCGTGGTCGTGTGCGCGCGGCGGGTGCGCGCGGGGCAGGAGGGGCGGCAGGTCAGTGGGGGGCGGCAGGTCGGTGGGGGGCGCGCGCCGCACCCACAGGTGCTCGACGGAGCGCGAGTAGAACAGCTCGGCGTCCACGATGGCGCCGCGCGGGGACAGCGCCGCCGGCTTGCGCAGCTCACAGGAGAACGATTGTCTGACACAACAACATACATGTCACACACGCACCGACAAGCTAACGTGGACTTTACTGTATCTCATCTTGTAACTCTCTCCACTGATGATGCGTCAATTAGTTCACATACATGATATTTGTAAACGTCATACAAAGCCAAAGTGTGTTAGCAAATTATCCTAAGGACATTGACATGGGTGAACCTTGGCAAAAAACTCAGACCATCCATCCTTTCTAATCACCAAAATAGTTACAATTTCAATCGGCTCCAATTTGCAAATACTACACACTCAATTAAAAAAATACAATAAAATTACTATATAATTCTATTAAATATTTATTTAAGAATTATTCTAATCTGTCCTAACTTTCTGTTGGTACAGATTGATCTGTCCCCCCGTGAACAAAGAGGGGACAAATCGAACTTTTTTCATTACTAAAAAGTTTGATCTGTCCCCCCGTGAACAACGAGGAGACAAAACGGAATAATCCCTATTAAAGATTTTTTTTTTTCATTAATCAGTATGAACAAAAAAGCCTAACCTAATTTCATAATTGATATACTCACAAGCTAGCAGACTTGTCGTGTCGCGGGGAGTGCCTGTCCCGCGGGGAGGGCGGCTCGTCCCGGGAGCAGAGTCTGCAAGTTACCTCATGTTCAACTATTTTTATAGCATCACTTTTGCAAGGTTACTTTATCAATGAAACAGAATGTTGAGGTTCTAGAACAGGGATTCCCAAAGTGGTCGATATCGACCCCTTGGGGTCTATATCGGTTTCTTAGGGTTCGACATAAATGAAAACTGATTTTGGGGGTCGACGAGGTCTTAAAATCGACCCCTATTAAATTAACACAAGTTATTATTAAAAAACTTTCAAGATAGGTAGGTACTGTATTGTTTATATTGTGTACTAACAATAATTAATATTTTTGTAAAATAAAAATAGCATTGTTGTAGCAATGTAAAGTCTCAAGTTCGTATACAAGATGAAAAACTCGGCAAGTCTGTGTGGACAAATTTGTGCAAGATAATGAGTTCGAGCGTACATCTTTCGGGCTTAAAAATAGTTGGTAATTTGGCCATGGGGGTCTGAGGCAACAGTTCATTTTGGAAAAGGGGTCACTTGTCCAAAATAGTTTGGGGATCCCTGTTCTAGAATGTAGTTGGACGACACTTACTTGTTATTACAAGGTTTGTTCTTGTCGAAGAGTGCGAGCCCCTGACCGAACAAACTCAGCTGACTGAGCTGACTGAGCGAACACCGCTCGAGCCGCGGACTCACTATCTCTGCTTTGCTGCCTGCAACACGACAGACAATCACACATACATATATACGTTACCATTTACATAACAGCAATTAGACGGGAGTTGCCTTTACACTACAAATTTTCAGCAATTTTTAGGGGGGGGGGGGTGAGGTATATTGTTGGAACACATTTTACTGTACAGAAACGCACCTCTCTTATTTTATTCTTTCCCTTTCTGTCACTTCGAGCGAGAACGAGAGCTCACTCTCTATCTCGCGTTCTAAGTAACAGAAAAGGGTAGAAACATAGAAAAGTGCGGTTCAGTGCAACCCACACATCGAAGCATTATGTACGCACACCAATATAAAATAGTCACACAAATAAACGACACGAGCCGCTTGTTCATGTACTTTGGCAGAGAGGAACGCGAGCGCCTGGCTGCTCCCGTGTTATTGCTCTGAACCATTTACTGATAGTACGAACGTGGACGTCCACAATGCACAGACAGAAGCCGTTGTTATAATAATAGCAACACATAAAGTCCAACTTGGCCTGTTGCTCTAGTGGTTAGTGACCCTGACTGCTAAGCCGGAGGTCGTGGGTTCGATCCCCACCCAGGACAAATCTTTGTGTGATGAGCATAAAGGTTTGTTCTGTGTCTGGGTGTAATATATCTATAATATGTATGTATTTACAAAAAAAAAAAAAATGTATTTAAGTAGTATATCAGTTGTTTAGTACCCATAACACAAGCAAATATAATTGCTTAATTTGGGACTAGATGACGCTGTGTGAATGTGGTAGAATATTATTATTATTATTATTAACTGCTGGGCACAGGTCTGCTCTTCTATCTAGAGAACTAAGAGGGTTTAAACCATAAACCACTCACGTTAGCCTAATGGTTTGTGGATCACACATAGTCATAGAATTACTTCTAGTGTATGTGTATTTCTTACGATGTTTTCCTTCACCGTTAGCAGATGGTAAGTGACAAGACTGTTATAGAACGGTCGGAGTCGAACTGTGACCTCATGTTTAGCACACTAGTCTATTGACCCATTCCGGGCACCATCGCTTTTTTCAAAGCCGTTAATAAGCCTTTGTCTGAATTTCCTCCCAAGAACTATCAGGTTGTGGAATGAACTCCCTAACGAGGTTTTCCCAAGGAACTACAGTATGGAGTTCTTCAAAAAAGGAGTGAATAGGTTTCTTAAGGGTCGGCAACGCGCTCGTGATGCCCCTGGTGTTGCAGGCGCTCATAGGCTACGGTAACCGCTTACCATCAGACGGACCGTACGTCTGTTTGCCACCGTCGTGGTATAAGAAAAAAAAAATAATCACAACCGCATATACAAATTTCAATTTTAATTGCTTACAATTTATCATAGAAATTTATAGAACCATAACTGGGCCTGTTTCACCACCTTCAAACAAGTGTCTAATAAACTAGCTGAGACTTTTTTGACAGATTCTATATGAGAAATAAGTCATACATCTCTCAACTAAGTTTCATATAGGCTATCTATATATAGGCTATAGGTTTGAAGGAGTATCTCTCCCGTTGTCCGAAAGTATTGGGATCCTCGGCGTCAAAATCTCGAACAAAGTCCAGTTTGGGAGTCATTTGGAGGACAAAGCCAAATTGGCGAGCAAAAAACTGGGTGTCCTGAACAGGGCGAAGCAGTACTTCAAACCAAAACAGCGGCTTGTGCTATACAAGGCACAGGTTCGGCCGCATCTGGAGTACTGCTTTCACCTCTGGGCAGGAGCACCCAAATACCAGCTCGACCCACTTGACTCCCTCCAAAGGCGGGCTGTTCGAATCGTCGGTGATCCCAATCTGACGGACAACTTGGAATCGTTAGAGCAACGGAGAGACTTTGGGTCACTCTGCGTGCTCTATCGATTATTCCATGGGGAGTGCTCCGATGAACTCCATGATTTGGTGCCATCGTCGCCTTTCTATCATCGCACCACTCGACGCCGCTGTAGGCTTCACCCACACTACCTGGAGCCGATACCGTCTAAAACGGTAAGGTTCCAGCGATCATTCTTCCCACGTACGTGCAGGCTCTGGGGTGAACTTCCTACAGCGGTGTTTCCTGAGCGCTATGACATGTCCTTCTTCAAACGAGGTTTAAAGAGAGCTATCCTCTCAAGGTAGGCAGCGGCCTGGCTGTGCCCCTGGCATTGCTAACGTCCATGAGCGGCGGTAACCACTTACCATCAGGTGGGCCGCTTGCTCGTCTGCCACTAAAGGCAATAAAAAAAAAAAAAAAAAATATCTAGCTCTTATTTCATCATCATCATCATTTCAACCCATAAACGTCCCACTGCTGGGCACGGGTCTCCTCCAGAGAATGTGGAGGGAGTTCAGCCTACTATACCACGCTGGCCAGACGGGTTGGTATAGGGTTTGTTTCGAATTCTCCTTTTCTAGCAGTGCTCTTATCTGCTTATGGTGCCCTTAGTCGCCTTTTGCGACACCCACGGTTGAGATGGGGTAGTGACATTATGTATTCTTAATCCGTCACTACGCGGACAAGCTCTTATTTGCCAGTGGAAAAACAGGCGCTAAGTAAAATAAAATAATAAATTAGATACCTATACGAAAGGTAGAGGTTTAATGATAAAATAAATTATAATAAATATACAATATAATAAACCATATTCATAACAAATAAGGAATATCCAAGTCACGTCCAAGTCACATCCAAGTCAGGTCCAAGTCACATTCAAGTCACGTCTAAGTGCACGAGCACTAAATTCCACGCAGTCGAAGCCGCGGACAACAGCTTATTTATTAAGTCCCAGCGACACATAAATCTTGTAAGACATACATAAAGTCAGAACAGAAACATATACAATAATTACATAAAAAACATAAATGCCACATTCACAATATTCCAGTCCCGATTGGAATGCATCATTTTTCATTCCAGTTTAAAATGGAGGATTACTGGAATAATGTGAACGGCTTATAACATAAAAAATAATATGTATATCTAACTCACCTATTGGTTTATTTAAACGACATCAAAAAAGGAAGAATATATTGTTTCTTTTTTTATACCATCTTTGAATCACTATTTTTACGTCACTTCAATAAATGTTGCCAATTAAAATAAATATAAATTTAAAAAAAAAAAAAAAAAAGGTGTCAGACATTCCAATTTGTTCGAAAAGCGTTAAATAATATTTTTAAAGCGTAAAATAAATCTAAATTTTGTCTGAATTTTTTCCTAAAGCCAGCCCGATCCTGCTAAATTTCACACATCGATAGCAGACCGATGGACTAATATCGACCAATCAGATGCCAGCAATATGGCGCGATTGACTTAGTAAAACAATCACAGCTGTCGAATGAGACCATCGGCTTACCATTGTGTTAGCAGGATCAGGCCCCAGTTCGTTTACAATGTTGAAACTTGAGTCTTGAGAAGGTCTGGCAAAATACTCAGGCCTCTCTGTTATTGTCAAATATATGTATAATAATATTCGATATAAATATATTATTAAATTAATACATATTAGAAATAATTAAATATAAAAAAGAATAAAAATCTTGTTTTTAATTACCTAATATTTTTTGTTTTATTGTTTTCAATTACCTAATAAATAATATATTATATATTGTATCTAAAATAGTAGAACTGTCACCTAAATTGTATCACCAAATAAATAGGTGCTCGTAGCATTGTGGTCCTGTGATGTTAAGCGTAGCGGGAAGTGTATACGACTGCTGTGCCGGAGGTCCCGGTTCGATTCCCGGGTCGGCTCAAAATGGTATTGGGTTTTTCTATCATGAAATTCCAGTATTGAGATTTTCCCGGAGTTTAGTAAACAAATGTTCCCGGTTGATGACAATAGGCTCGCACCCTATTTCATGGGACCAAACATAGCTGGAGAAATGTGGGTGTGAAACACGTCTGCCTACCCCCTCGGGGAAAAAGGCGTGATGTATGTTATATAATCTGTACGCACCTTAATATGTCTAGATGTATCGCATATAAGTCGAGGTAGTTATAATTATAACGTAGTAATATGAATAAAGAAATATACAAAGTGTGCTTACCCCGCGGGTCGTCGAGAGGTAGCGAGGTGATGGACTGCACGTCCCACGACGATGTTGGAGATATTTGTGACGATGTATCTGACAATAACACGCACGAATTATATATACTCACTTAATATTATAGATTGGCCTGTTGGGCTGGGTTCAATTCCCACCCAGGACAAATTTTTGTGTGATGACGCATGATTGTTTGTTCTGTGTCTGGGTGTAATTAATTTATAATAATATGTATTTACAAAAAAATGTGTCTATTTGGGATTTTAGCTGGTTCGATTCCAGGGTATGGAAAGCGAATTTCCTAAAATCTCTGAATGCAGCTTTGTTTCTTTTTAAAAATAAAGGAATGTTTTCTTTGAGTAAAATTATCTCTTTCCAGTATTTAGAGTACTTTCCCTCCAGATAGCATCACAAAATTCCAGCCTGTATATTTATACAGGGTGGACTTTTAAATATTTTAAATGCTTAGGTAATGAGGTGACTTCACATCATGCGCCGGCGCACCGTACGTGTCTATATATTCGTATACATCACAATCAAATCAAAGTACTCACAGCTAAGCGTGTCTTCGTTGCTGAACTGGTTGTAAGCGAAGGGTAGCATAGGAGGTTCGGACACCGTTGTCACCGCTGCTGTTGCCGCCGCTGTTGCTGCTGCTGTCGCTGCTGTTGCTGCCGCTGTGGCTGCTGTTGCTGCTGCTGTTGCGGCTGCTGCAGCTGCTGTTGCTGTCTGATGTCGACGAGACGACTTCACATTCTTGAGAGGCAGGTCCGGGAACCTGCGCGGCTGCGGGAGTGGACATATGACACATTAATGTATATACACTAACAGAATAAAGTTATGACTGGCCTGTTGGTCTAGTGGTTAGTGACCCTGACTGCTAAGCCGGAGGTCGTGGGTTCGATGCCCACCCAGGACAAATCTTTGTGTGATGAGCATAAAGGTTTGTTCTGTGTCTGGGTGTAATTTATCTATAATATGTATATATTTACAAAAAAAATATGTATTTAAGTAGTATATCAGTTGTTTAGTACCCATAACACAAGCAAATATAATTGCTTAATTTCGGACTAGATGGCGCTGTGTGAATGTGGTAGAATATTATTATTATTATTACTTATGAACGTCATACAAAGCCAAAAACAAGGTGTCAGCAAATTTGCCTACGGCGTCGTACATATAAAGCTACACCCGAGATCTCTCATTATTCTATTGTATATTATATATTAGCTGCAGTAAACAATAACTGTAGCTAACTGCTTTAAGAATACAAATGTCACTACCCCATTTCAACCCGTGGGTGTCGTACAAGGCGACTAAGGGAGTAATATTAAGCAGACAAGAGCACTGCGAGAAAAGGAAAATTTGATACAAAACCTAGTAGGTAGTAGGGTAAATTCTCTCCACATTCTTTGGAGGAGTCCCGTGTCAAAATTCCGTGTGAAATGAAGATATTGTTAATATAAAATATCATCATCATCATCACTACAACCCATAAATTTCCCACTGCTGGGCACGGATCTCCTCCAAACATTTTGGAGGGAATTTAGCCTACTATACCACGCTGGTCAGACGAGTTAGTACAGGGTTTGTTTCGAATTTTTCTTTTCTCGCAGTGCTCTTATCTGCACACTCACGGGTTGAGATGGGGTAGTGACATTATGTATTATTTCCCTTTTGTTAGTTGCACGTGGAGGGAGCAGGCGGGTGACGTCACAGGGTGCGATGGTTACTCACAAACTTGGGCAGCTGCTTGACGGGCGGGCGCGGCTCTATCTCCAGACTCTTGGCGTACAGGTAGTTGGTGATCTCGTTGTCGTCCTTGCCGGGGAACGGCTCCAGCGACTCCAGGAAACTCTGCAATATACAGTATTATTACATCATCATATCTAATTACCGTTACAGCAAACGATTTCGGCGTCTGCCCCTTGTTTGTATGGTTGAACGCTAGGATCTCAAAAACTACTGGACCGATTTGAAAAATGTTCTTAGTGTTGGATAGCCCATTTACCGAGGCAGCCAATAGGCTATATACTATCACTCTACGGCCAATAGGAGCTGAGCAGTGGCCAAATAAAGAAGTACTACTACAATTAGTCTAATATAATGTGTGACTGACCCTGGTCTTGGGCTCGACGGTGAGGCAGTAGGGCTGGTTCTGGTACTGCTGGATCTCGCCCGTGATCTCCGCCACCTTGCGCCGCTTGGAGAAGTTGATCAGCTCCGAGTCCGGCAGATAATCTGGAATAGTTAAGATACAAATATCATAAAAGTACCATTCCCCCCCCCCCCCCCCCTCACTCCCTTTATTTAAATGTATGATAAGAAAAATGTGAAATAATTCCAGCTAATACATGAATATTTATTTTGAATTTATTGTTGCAACATTAGCGGAGTTAGGAACCATTTTTTGGTCTTCTACAGGAGCATGATGTTCAATATGTTTCTTTTAAAAAATTAATATAAATCTTATTGTGTACATGTTATCGTGTAGCTGATTTTAAAATAAATGTTTTTTTCTTTCTTTTTTCTTTATGAAAATAATAATAATATTCTACCACACTCACACAGCGCCATCTAGTCCCAAAGTAAGCAATTATATTTCCTTGTGTTATGGGTACTAAACAACTGATATACTACTTAAATACATTTTTTTTTGTAAATACATACATATTATAGATAAATTACACCCAGACACAGAACAAACCTTTATGCTCATCACACAAAGATTTGTCCTGGGTGGGGATCGAACCCACGACCTCCGGCTTAGCAGTCAGGGTCACTAACCACTAGACCAACAGGCCAGTCTATAGTCAGGAAAATATTACAGGAAGGAAGTTTGTTGGTGGTGGTACTGACCCAGGTTACCCTCCTCGATGTGCAGGATGTTGGTGAGGTACATGCCGAAGAATGGCACGCAGGGCGGGTTGATGCTGCGCAGGCGCTCCTGGTAGCGCCGGAAGTGGTCCGAGTTCAGCTCGCGGAACTGTTCCAGCGCGCGCAGCAGCCGCGGGGGCACCATCTGTACACGTGGACCATACGGTGGCATTACTTGCACAAACAATACTTGTCACTTCAATGTCATGTTTAGTGCCTTGTGTTTACCTGGAAGGTGACCTTGAGCCTGTGCACGGAGGCACTGCCGCAGGCGGCGACGACGCCGAGGACTCCGTTGAAGTTGTTGAGGTCCCGCAGCGCCACGGCCACCTCCAGGTACCGCACCAGCACCGCCGCGCGCTCCTCCAGGTTCTCACTCTCCACTATCCACTTCTCTATCCAGCGAGTGAACTGACAACGTATATAACACTGTTACTATCGAGGTTAAGAGCGTATTTACTGGCAACATCGCAATTTAGTGTCTTATTTCGTGGTTTTCAATTTTCATTTTAATCGAAACTAAACCTAGCTAGCCTTTTGGGTACGTTTCCTCAGGATCTGATGACAATCAGATATTCTATTTATAGGAATTTTCTGTAAATGGAGTATCTGGTTCTTTTTAGGGTTCCGTAGTTCTGACTAGGAACCCTTATAGTTTCGTTATGTCCGTCTGTCTGTCTGTCTGTCTGTCCGAGGTTTTGCTAAGAGACCGTTAGTACTAGAAAGCTGTAATTTTGTAGGAGTGTGTATATCAATTACGTCGACAGTGGTAAAATAAAATTTTGGAAAATATTTTTTTTAGGGTATCTCCCATACAGGTGAAGTGGGGATGAATATTTTTTTTGTCGTCTACCCCATCGTGTAGGGTATCGTTGAATAGATCTTCTAAAATGACTTGAGGGTTACTAATGTTATTTTTCGACTAATTGGTCCATTTACGAAATATTAAACTTTAAAGAGCAAATTTTTGTTCCAGTAGGGCGTCCCCCCCCCTCTAAAAGCTAAACTGCTGCTAATAGTCGTTGAACTTGGGTGTTGGATAATTTTGTACCAGATACAAAATCCTTAGCATTAATCCTTTATAGTGACTAAGATAAAGTACTTGCTTATTTTGTTTTCTATAAATACTGCGCTTCTCAACAAAAGGACATAAGCGGTGTGAAGATACGCTCTTTTGATGCGGAACCCTTCATTGAGCATGGTCCGATATACTCTTAACCGGTTTTTTTTATATAGGTTAGCTGTCTATATTTTGAAGTTACCGACATTGCCCACCGGATAAGCAAGTTGAAATGGCAGTGGGCAGGGCACATATCACGCAGAACTGATGGCCGATGTGGCCGAAAAGTTCTTGAATGGAGACCACGCACCGGCAGGCGCAGCGTAGGACGTCCACCCACAAGGTGGACAGATATGATCCGAACAGCAGGATCGCGCTGAATGCAGGCCGCATACAACCGGTCCTATTGGAAGTCACTTGAGGAGGCCTATGTCCAGCAATGGGCGTCCTACGGCTGATATGATGATGATGACGATGATTTTGAAGTTATGTGTAAATATTTTATTGAATAAATTCTATTTGTATACCGAAGCTATCATATATTATAATAATCGTCCGACTAGTCGGCATCTTACAACCGACTTATCGGATAGTCTTCCAATGTCCTAATCACATCTACTTTATATACTTTCTCTCTCCAATGAGCTCTATACACCATTACTCACAGCAGGAACACAACACAATGGTACTTCCCCAGGTGGGCGGCTCAGTTTGAGCGGGGGTTACCCACTGTACCACATATAAAAATATACTCACATTGGTGGTATGTTTGATGATCCGTAGTAAGTTGGGGCTGGTCTTTTCCTTGTCTTTCTTCGTCCACACGGCACCCACCAGCTCTGAAGGTTTCACCTGAGGAAATCATATTAATTTTCAATCAATATAAATTAATTTTTTAAATGTGTTATATGAAAGCAAATTTTTTTTATACCACGACGTTGATAAACAATCGTACGGGCGGCCTGGTGGTAACCAGTTACCGTAGGCTATGAACGTCTGCAACACCAGGAGCATCACATGCGCGTTGGAGATCCTTTTGCATCTCCTCCCTCCTCAATGAACTCCGTACATCATTACTCACCATCAGGAGCACAACACTAGTGTTATCAAGGCTGCGATCTTTTGTATGGCGGAGGTAGTAAGGCAAGCGGCTCTATTTAACGGGCGGCTAGGTTTGAGCGGTTGGCTCAGTTTGAGCGGGCGGCTCAGTTTGAGCGAGCGGCTCAGTTTGAGCGGGCGGTTCAGTTTGAGCGTGCGGCTCAGTTTGAGCGGGCGGCTCAGTTTGAGCGGTTGGCTCAATTAGAGCGGGAGGCTCAGATTGAAAGGCCTGTCTCTCCGACACACACCTGTCTGTAGAGATGGAACTCGAGCAGGGTGAGTTGCCTGGCGAGCTCGACGGGGTGCAGCGCCAGCGGGTGCCAGGAGTACCGCTCGGGCTCGGCCACGTGTCGCAGCAGGGCGGGCGGCGCCGCGTCGAACACGTGCGACACGCCCGACGCGACGCTGTCTGACTCCGACACCTGCCCGCTCTGGGACAACACGTATAACAACTCTTTTTAGACCACATACAACATCTCATTTGGCTTGACCAAATTTGAAATGTTACCAGATAGAAATACAGATTTGTTTTGAAATTTCATACATAGCATCATCATCATCACGCCTTTTTCCCCGAAGGGGTAAGCAGAGATGTTTCACACCCACATTTCGCCAGCTATGTTTTTGGTCCCATGAAATAGGGTGCGAGCCTATTGTCATCAACCGGGAACATTTGTTTACCAAACTCCGGGAAAATCTCAATGCTGGAATGTCATGATAGAAAAGTCCAATACAATCTTCACCCGACCCGAGAATCGAACCCGGGACCTCTTGCACAGCAGTCGTATACACTTCCCACTGCGCCACCGAGGCAGTTGAAATTCCCCTGGGATATAAAACATGGCAACCACCAACATGGCCCAAGATACGCACCTTCCTCTGCACAGTCTTGAGCACACTCTGCACCCACTTCTTCATGGGCTTGCCGTCGACGGACTCGAGGAAGTCCTGCAGCTTGTCCAGCAGCGCCGGCTCCCGCTCGAAGTCGTAGAAGTGCTGGTCCACCCAGTGCCGCAGGATGTTGATCACTCTGTACCGACACACACCTTGTTATACTGTCTGTTGGAGCCTCAACAGACTATTTAAACTCTTACATAAGAGAGAAAGAATAAAACTTTGCCATAATCCCTGATAGAAGGAAACCGTCGGCATACGTTTTGTCTCGCACTTGACCGATTTCAAATTATATAAGAAAAACCAATGATATTGTATGTTAAAAAAGGTGTAGATAGGTTACCTACATAGCGTTCTATGGAAATGGAATGAAAATGGCACAAAAACGCACACATAGATATCGTAATAATGCAATGTCAAAATACCTTAAATGAGTCGTGAAAGCAAGATAGCATGATTTAAAATAAATTTAAACATAATAAATAAAATAAAATAATTAATCTAAATAGAGACAACAAAATTTGCTACAATGCGTCGTCACATGCAGTAGGAATTAAACGGACGACGGGACATTGAGATGAGATTTGCTAATAAGCCTATATTTAGTGTGCCACTTTTCGAGCGCTTATAACCTATCTACACATTTTTTAACATACAATATCATTGTGAAAAACAGTAATTGTTAAAATTTCCTTTTATTGTCCCATAGTAAATAAAATATCAGTGTAGTGACGTATTAAGAATACATAATGTCACTACTCCATCTCAACCCGTGGGACGACACCCACGGGTAAAGGTAAAAGGCGACTAAAGTAATGTAACGTGATAACTGCGAGAAAAGGAAAACTCGAAACAACCCCTATTCCAACCCGTCTGGCCAGTGTGGTATAGTAGGCTAAATTCCCTCCACATTCTTTGGAGGAGACCCGTGCCCAACAGTGGGACGTTAATGGGTTGAAATGATGATGACGATGAGCTATAATAAAACAAGAGTGTCTCACCGGAACTTGACAGGCTGCTGGAACTCTTTCCTGTACCTCTTCCAGTCCTCCCGCGCCGTGTTCTTGTTCAACTTCTCCGCGTCGCTGCTCGCCACCAGCTCTATACTCTCCGCTATATATGTAATTATATCAACTTAATACACAAATAGTTTTGACATTCAAAATAACATTAACAAGGAGTAAAATGACAAAATTTATAATTTTATATCACCACCGACTACAGCTTTTTGATTGTGGTGAAACATACAAGTGCATACGTCAGGATGCCATTGATCCAATTATAAGAAATATTGGATGGTGCTCTGCTCTTAACTTGATCATGTTTGTGATCCAAATCACGTAGTCGATCATTTTCAAATACATAAAAGTTATTATATAATAGCCCACGCTATATGAAATCTCTCCTCTCAGCTCTCTAGATAGAGGAGAGGAGACCCGAGCCCAGCAGTGGGACTGTAATGGGTTGCTGATGATGATGATGATATGAAATCTAGTTCCCAACAAGAAGGCTCAATTTTAAGATACCCTGCGAAAGCGACCTTGTTCCCGTGTTTAAAAAAAAATTATGGACAAATTCTACCTTCTTGACAACTGCCGAGAGCACTGAACGGTGTCAGGTTCAATTCCTGTCTTATGATCAAATTGTTTCGTTATTGTCGAACTATATATCTACGTGTACAAGATGTAGGTTACCTAGGTCCATGTCAAGATACAGCAGCGACGAGTTGGGACTGATGTCCTTCTTGGGCGTCTTGATCCGAGGGACTTGCGTGCGCAATACATTACACATATATACATACACATGTCAAAATCATTATACTCTGAATTATAGGATAGTCCGGATTTTTGGATAGTCTGGATTATCGGATGGATAGTCTAGATTTTCGGATAGTCTGGATTATCGGATGGATAGTCTAGATTTTCGGATAGTCTCGCTTTTCGGATAGTCTGGGTTATCGGATAGTCTGGATTATCGGGTACTCTATATTATCGGATAGTCTGGATATTTGTAAGACGTGGTATGTTGGTAATAAATAGCCTATCCTCTTTAGCTATAATCGATTTTCATAAAATTTTACATAGAAATCTAAGACTTTGAGAAGGATATTGACTTGGACCAGATCTAGCCGCACGGAATCGCACTATCCTGTTTCTATCCCTTTCTGTGACTTAGCTGTCATTTATTAGAGCGAGAATGAGAACGGGAGTGCGATCGCACGCGGCGAAATCGACGATGCGCTCAGCTCTCAATCTCTATCTCACTCTAGTAAATGATGGTACTAAATTCTAAGATACAGAAAAGGATAGAAGCATAGGAAATAGCGGTTCGGGGCTGCTAGATGTGACGCAACCCTTATTATCGATATATCACGCGTGCGGAAGGAAACCAAAAATTAATTACACTTAATAATTTTCATAACAGTTCGTGTGTGTGACTCAGTGGGCTTCGGCGTTTATGGCCGTTGTAGACCAAAGCCTAAGCAAAGCTCTGATTCTGAACAATCGAATGCTCCCTTTTCGTAAACTTATTCAAATCTTAGAACGAGGTGGCGGACTTACTGCCAGAGGCAGAGTCTTAGTGTTGTCAAGCTGCACGTATACGTACCAGGCCTGGGCGTGTCGTAGACGTCGGAGGGCTCGGGAATGCGGAACCTCTCGATGAGCAGGTCCAGCAGCTCTGCGGGGGAGCAGAAGGAGCGGTACGTGGTCAGGAAGGTGCGCACCAGCTGCAGGTCCGCGAACACGTGGTACGTCAGCCGCTCCACCAGCTTCAGCAGCGTCGCGCCCTTACAACAACAACATTGTCATTCATTTCAGTCCATAAACGTCCCACTGTGCGGCACGGGCCTCAATTTTGCCTCTAACATTATTTATTTTTAAAACAGTACAGGGATGGCGAACCAATGACATTGATACAATTTTGGACACGTCACTAATGACATTCATCAAGCACTATGATAATATTTTTTTGTAGAAAATAAAGAGTTTTGAGTTCAAAGTATTTATTATTTTTTCTCAATAATCACAAAGTCAATTTTATTTAATTGCACGCCTATGACCTCATTAAGCATTTCGCCATCCCTGCACTACTATTCTGACATGATTGACATGTCAGAATAACTCAAAAGATCTGTTTGCACAAATCAAACTGGCACACATATAATAATAATAATAATAAACACTTGCCATATAAACAAAAAAATGTACTGCAAGTTTAAATGAAGAGCCCACAAACCGCAGGGCAGCTAGTGGCGAGCTGAATGTGAGTGGCGACACTGCGGTCCTGAATGCCCCTGAGAGTCGGTCTAGGCCTCGTCTCCAGCACGTCTTTGTTGGCTGGCTGGAGTGGATCTCCAAGAGCGACCACACGACTCTCAACTCTGGCTTGCCTTAACCAGCTGACCAGAGAGGGGTCGCCAGAGCTATATGCTCGGGGGTGGAAGTGTCATTTTTCAATGGCATAATTACGAGGAAACCCGCTCCGGGTCTCCGCTTGGGACCCGCGATGGTGAAATCGGCGCCGCACCGCTCGACACCCCTAGCCGCGGACTACGGTGTTGCCCTGAGACCCGTGGACTTCGGCCCATGTCGGTTGTGGAAGGGGCCCATCTAGTGTAAGGCGAGTCACCGTCTGCCCCAATCCTCATTTAACAACATATATTCACTGCTGGAGGAGGCAAGCAGGCGACGTTGTTCCCGTATGCCATATATCACCATTCCACCGAACACCCAAACCCATAGCCCAATTTTATTTGACTCCATAACATCATTCAATAGCTTTACACTTATCAGTGACAAATCATAGCTGTACTACAATAGTGCAGCTGTGATATGGCAGCGGTAAGTGTCTCATCCCATTCTAAATTAAAATTCTTTAAGGGCCTCTGCGTGTTGGACCTGTGTCCCCGCGTAAGCCTTCCAAAAAGACCGGGTATACTTCTCACCTTAGAGAGAAGTATAGCCGTGAAAAAAGAGACATAATAATATAATAATAATAGTATTCTACCACATTCACACAGCGCCATCTAGTCCCAAATTAAGCAATTATATTTGCTTGTGTTATGGGTACTAAACCACTGGTATACTACTTAAATACTTTTTTTTTTTGTAAATACATACATATTATAGATAAATTACACCCAGACACAGAACAAACCTTTATGTTCATCACACAAAGATTTGTCCTGGGTGGGGATCGAACCCACGACCTCCGGCTTAGCAGTCAGGGTAAAATTATAGTCAGAAACCTTTTATTACTTACTTTTTATTCCGGAATAATGAACGGTTCAATACAATGCAAACGATTGAAACTATTAAACCGAAATAAACGCGGATGGAGCCGCGAGCAGTAAGTAATAAATAAAGATGATGGTCCGCCCACATAGAGTCCAAGCTGCCGACGGTTAGGGCTCCAGACAAAGGAACCTCCACAATACGTGCCGTGTCGAGGAGCACTACCTTCTGTATCAGACCCCTTATCCATCCACTTAACTCGACCCTTTTTAGATCTCATCATCTCATGGTAAGCGGTTACCGCTCATGGACGCAGACAATGTTTAGGGACAGAGCTAACCGCTGCTACTTAATAATATCAATTTATAATATTTATTAGTAATTTAATGAAAAGAGAAGTTGACAGAGCAATAACTAAACGTATAGCGAAATTTACTTATGTATGTAGTAGTCGACGATGATTATTATCATACAAACAGACAGAAAAACAAAAATTACACTTATTATAAAGAGGTAATATTGGTGAGTCTGTGAGTTCGGATGTAAGGGGTAATCTTCAAAACTACTCGTCCTATCTTCATAACATTTCACATATAGATAGCACATCTAATCGCACTTTTCTATGCTGCTATCCTTTTCTCGCTCTAGTAAATGACAGTTCTAAGTGATAGAAAGAGATAGAAGCATAGAAAAGTGCGATTCTATGCGTATATATATTGTATGTAATACTTATTTTTTCTTTCTTTTCATTTAAGTTTGTTATGTACCTATTGTGTTTATGTCTCCGACAGCTGCCTGAAATAAATGTTGTTTCTTTCTGCTAGATGGGGTCCACCCCTAAGAGAGTAGAGAAAGACACAGGCTACTTCGACGCACCGTGCGGTCGGAGCCGCGGGCGCAAGATAGTCATTCATATCTTCAGCTGCTCTTTGAATTAATTTAAATAGAATGTGAACATAAGAATGATACTCGAGCAGAACGCATGTAGAATGTTTGTAAACAAATCAATGTCAAAATGCTGTCAAATTGTATTTTAAGATTTAATTTATAATATTTTCATATGCATATATCAGTGGAACATCTTATTATAAACATTTCTTAATAATCCAAAGTTATTTTATTAATTTAATTGGTTGTACAAATAAGATATAAATTAAAAAAAAATCAAGTTTTTTTAACAAGACTCGTGTTGATTGTTGTTCCAATTTAGATGTATTTTATTATAATTTAGTTTATTATGGCTAGATATATGGTATATCTAATTAGTACGATAGACAAAGTTTATAAGTCGACTAAGAGTGCACGGAGTACACTCGGCCCGGACTGGATGTACAATTGCAGAACAAACCATAACAATGTTTGACTATATTTTAATGTCTTATTTATGTAAAACCATTTTTATTTCTATTTCTATACATACATACATAGATCACACCTCTTTCCCAACAGTGGGTTAGGCAGAGACTATTTCCTTCCACTTGCTACGATTCTCTGACATACATGTTTGGCTTCTTCAACATTTTATACATACATTACAAATTTACAATATATTCGCCAAACTGAACAATTTGTTAGCGACAGTAATTAACTCTTTCCCCCTTATTAAAAAACACGGACTAAGCATTAAACCAGGTTTAAATTGACATAAGCCATTGTTTTACTGTCAAAGTTGTCAATTTAAACCTGGTTTAATGCTTAGTCCGTGTTTTTTAATAAGGGGGTTTAAGTATGTTAACTTACGGTGCATGTTCTGATACACCCCACACCCCCCACACCCCCTCCATACATTTTAGTCGCGCTATTGTTTCTGAACATACAAACTTTAGAACAATTAATAATCCCGCGTTTTGCCTTTTTGGTTATATACACAACTAATCTATTTAAAAATTATGGCGTATCGGAGTATATAATATAATTTCAGTTATGTTTGAACTTAAATCTACATAATATTTATTAAAAAATTACTTAACACAATTGCATGGACAGCACAGGATCCGTAATTCTTTAAACGCTCAAACCACAAGTTCATATTAAACAAACTGGGTGGCGCTAGTCGTTTTCTAGAGACCTGAGAGGGTTTAAGCTATAATCCACACACGCTGGTCTAGTGCGAGGTGGATCAGAGATACACTTAGAATTTCTCCTACGGTATGTGGATTTCTTTACGACAGCAGATGGTAAGTTATTTGCTTAGTACATGAAAAATTGAAAAAGTGAAAGTTTGAATCGAACTCTGACCGCGTGATTTGCATGCCGGTCACTTATTCATTCAGTTAACATCGCTAATGGTTTCATTAACTGTTAAAACCACTGGCGCCATCTAGTTTGTTTCTTCTAGATCTTGAGTTGTCCATGCAGTTCTAAAGGTGATCCTACATTTTAAGTTTTTTTCAGTTTTTATCTGTTATATTATTATAACTTATAGTTTACATGTGGTCTTTCAAAAATGTGTATCATATTATATTCTAAGTAAATATCTACTAACTGATCTGACCTGATATTTTATTTATTGTGAATATATTCGAAAATCCATAAAAATGTGTTGTACTATTGACGACTTCACACGTTCTTCCGTTTACAAAACGACCATGTAACGAAATAAAATTACAGATAACTGTTATGATGTAGAAATAATTCCACCATAACTTGTGAAGCTTCGTAATATACAATATAACAATAATAACACGACGATAAGCCTCAAAACACACTGTAAACGATGTAAACTTAATTGATTGATCATGTACCTACCCACTGTAACTATATGTATGTAACAATTTATTTTAATAAATGCGGACGAGCGGGTGGAACAATGTGCGGGACAGGGGGGGGGGGCGGCGCGGCACTAGCGCTAACATTGCACCGCACGCTGTTCCGCTCGCTAGCTTCGCTTAAAATATAACCAACGCTTTCAATACAGTCCACATAACAAGCCACCATCTACACACACGAAACACCCATTTTAATGTTGAGATTACAATTAGATCTAATTGGATATAAGTTAATATCAATCTATCCATACTGTCAATAGAATAGAATATTCATTTAATCAAGTGACCAAAACTCATGAAGTTAGTTAACAAAGATTATAGAATAAATGGGATGAGTATGACTCGTGGCCGGTATTAAGTGTAACGGTTAGACACGGAATCGCACTTTACTATAATGTTTCTATCTCTTTCTGTCACTTAGAACTATCATGTAATAGAGCGAGATAGAGAGACGAAGTGCGATCGCACGCGGCAGAATTGACGATGCGCTCGACTCTCACTCTGTCTCACTTTAGTAAATGACGGTTCTAGATGACAGAAAAGGATACAAGCATTGTAAAGTGCGGTTCGCTGCGACTAGATGTGGTGCAACCCTAACTGCGTACTAAATTTATTTAATAAATTAATAAATAAATACAATGTTGACTAGACATATATCTTTTGTACGTTTGTTGATCCGTACATATCCTAAGTTTTATTTGTTTAAATTTATACAATATCGACCTCAATTCCAATTCCTAGTTCCAGCCCTAATATGTGACAAAATCTATATCCTAACAGTCAATACAAATAACAGTGCTGGGCTTCCCAAAAATGTTTTTGTCATGTGACGCCCTTGAGAAAACCCCCACCCCCACTTCTTGTGCCAAAAATAGCTATCAATTTTAATACTAGCCTATGAAGAGGTTATCAAAAAACCTCTATATGAACTTATAATTTGTATTAGAAAATAGGAACAAAACCAAGCCGCGGTCCGGCGCCAGAGTGCAGCATTGCGGCGGCGCTCATTGGAGCGAGGCGCCGCCCCACGCGAGGCGCGCGGCAGAGAGCGGCGACGCCCCAGAGCGTCGCGACGCACGGTTTGGGAAGCCCTGCAATAGTGTATCATTGTGGAGGCATTCGTATGTGGGAACCACTAGCATTATTGGTTCAGTGGACATCGTCCTATATGGGAGTGTTTAACATGCATTTAGTTAATATCAGAACTACCAGTGTTAACCCTCTACTGCATATGGGGCCCAAATTTGTTTATTTTTACTCCATTCAAATGCATGTTCTAATTTCAAACCTAATCTATTTATAATTTTTGGGCTTTAATTTGTGCTAACATACATTTTATTATCATCACTCTAGTATAAACCCAGTCAAATTTGTCAATTAATAACCCGACTGCAAAAAATCAACAGAGAGCAACGCACTAAAAAGACCGTAAAATTATTGTAGTATACCTGATTAAATTTAAATACATAACATATGTATATATTTGTAATCTCCATTTGATTCTCTTTATTTTGATACTCTACTCGATAGGTTTGGTTAAAAAAAAAATCGAACTACTTACAATTTGAAACCATTCATGTATGTATTTAAGTAGTATATCAGTTGTTTAGTACCCATAACACAAGCAAATATAATTGCTTAATTTGGAACTATATGGCGCTGTGTGAATGTGGTAGAATATAAATATTCAATTATGTATAAACTATTTACAATTTGGAACCAACCAACCAACCAATCTCCTTTTATTCTCTTTATTTTGATAACCAACTCGATAGGTTTGGTTAAAAAAACTGAACTTCTTACTATTTGGCGTTAAAAGCCCGCCGTTTAAGTCTTTTTATTCTTAAAACCCATCTAAGAACACTTGGGTTTTCTAGACGAATCTAACGATACCCTAATTGTCAAAATCCATCCAGCCGTTTGGAAGATTCGTGGAAATAAAGAAATTGACAAACATACAAGATACGCGCGAAAAACAATACCCTTCCTGACAGACGGGTAAAAAGTGGGTCAACCTCGGAATGTGAGCTGCAAAGCTGTAAACTTGTATACGGCTTCATTTTGGCATTCTAAACGGCATCTTAAGTTATATAAGGTCAAAGGTCACAAAAGGTTTATTTGCTTATATCTCGCTTCCTATCATTCCAATGCTAATATAGTCGACTATATACTTTACCACTTGTAACAAAAATTTCGATTAAAATTCAATAATAAAGTCAACATCAATAGGGAGTCCCTATTGATGTTGACGTCGCCCGTTAATGAAATGAAATGAAATCTCGTTTATTCATCTAGGTTACAAGGTAACACTTATGAAAGTCACAAGAATGTAACAGGTTATCCGAAATGTTGTGTCAGCAAATTTGCCTACGACCAGTTCGCTGACGGGGTGGAGCTATGAGAAGAACTGGCAAGAAACTCACGCCACTCTTTAAAAAAAATGGATAGTTACAATCTTTTGTAATTTACAATTTGGGTAGTGTGTAAAGTGATGCAGTTAATGTTCTTATGTACTGATGACACTTGCAAGCAAATATAGACATGATGTTTAGTGATATACAAACGACATTTACTCTAAGGGTGGTAAAGAAATTTTATTGTCGACTATACTTTCTTCATGACAGTAAAAGATCATTTCTCATCATCATTTTTGACTGGCCTGTTGGTCTAGTGGTTAGTGACCCTGACTGCTAAGCCGGAGGTCGTGGGTTCGATCTCCACCTAGGACAAATCTTTGTGTGATGAGCATAAAGGTTTGTTCTGTGTCTGGGTGTAATTTATCTATAATATGTATGTATTTACAAAAAAAAATGTATTTAAGTAGTATATCAGTTGTTTAGTACCCATAACACAAGCAAATATAATTGCTTACTTTGGGACTAGATGGCGCTGTGTGAGTGTGAATTGGTAATTTTTTTTAGTTGATATTGTTTCTGACCAACTTATTAAAGAATTTTATAGCTAGAAAACTACAAACATAAGAAACAGGATCGTTTAGAAGTAATTGTACGCCCTCTGGACGACTCCGTCCACATTCCTTAACTCGTCTACTTCATAAGTTGACTACTTTCCTAACTCGTCCACCTACTGTTCCCAAATTATCCACTTCCTGAAGCAAAAATCACTGAAAAATATCTCAAAGACGCGGCCTCACACTCCATGGGCGAGCGACCACCGACCGCGGGACAACAGATAAGGGGACATCCATTAATCACGTGATGTTTTCTGTTAATTGAATGCTGGAAAATGACGCGACGTGAAAAAACCAGACAGACGTTATTGGATTTAGAAACTGCGGATTCAACTGTAAATTAATATATGCGGTATCACGAATACACGTGACTTTTTCTGATCCCCCCCCTATCCTTTTTCATCTCACGTAATTAATGGACGCCCCCTAAGACACTACCTCTTCCCCAGTTATTCCATTAATTTTAGTACAAGATTTCGAAGATAGCTACAAAGCTGTTGGTACACGGGACCACGAACACTATACTGTGCATGGCATCCACCAGTAGTTCGTGGTCCTATGTATCAAATGCCTTATTAAAGTCAATAAATAGGTCCACAACAAACCTTTTTTTTTTCATTATTAACATCATTTGAATAAACATAATGAATAATACAATGTGATCTAAATTATAAGTATAGTAGGACATAATACCAAATGTATATTATACAGGGTGTATACGACGATACGACATTAAACGACAAGGCAGCCAGTGTTAACCCTTTTAAACATATTCTAATATAAATTAATAAAAAAAAAATAAAAAAAAAAAAAACAAAGCTACACATTATTTAGAGTCGAAAAATTTAAGAATATAAAACTACACATTATTTTTCTATCATGACGTTTTCGACAAGACGACGACAACAGTGCGGAACAGAGTAAGAGATAAGATAATAATGAAAGAGGCAGAGATATTTAAATGAATTGAATGACGTAATGACAACATACGATCAACGTAAATACCTACAGGTTGTTTAAAACTGTGAACAACTGTGACATAAAGAAAGTACATTTGCGTCTAAACTATTGCAAATTTCTATTTAATTTTTTTGGTATAGCCTTCTAACATCACATGCTACACGTGGTTTCATTTAATGTCGTACCGTCGTATACACCCTGTATAATCATAATTAATTTAATGTAATGTTATGTGATATTGAGGTGAGAATATTGTTACTATTTCATAGCATACCAACACCAGAATACTATTACTTTTTCAAAAAATTCATCCAACGGTTGTCTGGAAGAGATCGCTCTTAGCGATAAGGCCGCCCATTGTATGTACATTTACTTAATTTTGTGATTTATGCTATTAATATCTAAGTGGTGTATGTACAATAAAGAATAAATAAATTAATAATGTTTTTAGTTTCATTGAAAAGGTAAGAAATCACGTTTACAGTTCGATTTATGTGCAAATAACACATTGGAAACTTGCAGGCGTTATTTTCATTGTAAAAATATTGTAAGCCTATGGATACTTACTTTTTTAATACAATTAGACTGGCCTGTTGGTCTAGTGGTTAGTGACCCTGTACTGCTAAGCCGGAGGTCGTGGGTTCGATCCCCACCCAGGACAAAACTTTGTGTGATGAGCATAAAGGTTTGTTCTGTGTCTGGGTGTAATTTATCTATAATATGTATGTATTTACAAAAAAAAATGTATTTAAGTAGTATATCAGTTGTTTAGTACCCATAACACAAGCCGATATAATTGCTTACTTTGGGAGTAGATGGCGCTGTGTGAATGTGGTAGAATATTATATTATTATTATTATATTAATACACTTTTCACCTAATTCTAAAAAGTGTAGCAAACATATTTCTAAAATACAGCTCCGGATAAAAATTTAAAACCACGAAATATGAAATTAAATTGCGACATTGTCACTCTGTTTGTGAATACGCTCTTAATGTTACTAATATCGGCATAAGAAAACATAATATTATAAATTAAATCCTAAAATTTGACAGCATTTTGATATCTAAGACAACAGATAATCCAAAAAAAATTGTTGTTTTTCTTTGGAGGTTTTTGTCTACACAGTATGATATTATTATGAACTCTATTGTAAATACGTTGAAGTATATATATGACTGCGCCCCACAGGTATATATGCTGTTACAGAAATGTTGTCGAAGTGATTTGTTTACTACGATGCAATTCAATTCGACCCAAGAGTTTTTTTTTGTATACCAAAACTGGCAAACAGACTTACAGCTTTCCTGATGGTAAGCGGTTACCGTAGCCTATGGGCGCCTGCAACACCAGGGGCATCACGAGCGCGTTGCCGACCCTTAAGAAACGTATCGTCTCCATTTCCTAGTAAGAATGTAACGCTACATAAGATGCGCCAGTTACCTTGATGAGCGGCTGCGAGGAGTGCTGTCTGGAGGTGGCGGGGTCCTCCAGCACGATGTTGTCTGGCGAGTCTGGCACTGCGAACCTGTACAGCGACGCCGGCGGCAGCTTCAGCGGGTGCCGCTTCTCCAGGTCCAGCAGGATACTGGACAACAATGCAACTTGACATTATAAACTTGCTACAACAACAACAACCTTTGCTCCTCAACTCTCCTCTATCTAGAGAGTTAAGAGAGTTTAGAGAATAAAACGGTTGCACCCGTTGCAGGCTACGTCCTTCACGAAGGCACCTCTTTTGACCACCTTTTGGATCTCTTTAGATTTCTTTTTAATTTACTTTTAATTATTTAAAATTCAAGATCTTAATTCCTAAATTCCAACCGAGCCTTCGTCGGAGCATCCACCGAAGACTTGAGGCTCATTACTATTTTAATTTCTAGTGCAGTGCACGCTATTCTTGTTATTTAAATTAATACTATATACTATAACAGTTTATAGTAACTCTCAATGAATACTACCGAAGATCAGTTCTGTATTTTATTGTGAGGGCCCCACGCCCTTCCCCATATAGCCGGTTCTACTACTATACTCTTGCCTAGCGCCCACTGGAGGGGACGGTGGCGACGCTAGAAGCCATCCCCCAAGTCCAGCACCCTAGACCGGCGAGCATGTATGAGATAAACATTGAAGAAGAGAGAGATGTATATCAGAATCAAAACAGGTCCTTCCAATGTCTACGATTTATTTTTTTATTATTATTTATTACGTAAATAAAACAAAAAATGACAATGAATTTACACAATAATGCCACATAAATCTATGTGATTTCTATGTGACACATAGTTTCTCTGCCTACCCCTCTGTTGGGAAAGAAGCGTGAACTTTATGTATGTATGTATCCACACACGCTGTACACATAACCTAGTGCAGGTTGATTTTTAGTATATGTGTGTGTATGTGGATTATGACCTAAACCCACTAAGCTCTCTAGATAGAGGAGAGGAGACCCAAGCCCAGCAGTGGGACTTAATGGGTTGCTGATGATGATATATGTGTGTTTGCTCATGATGTTTTCCTTCACTGTTAACAGATGGTTAGTCACTTGACTAGTACATACAAGTGAACCACATTGATACTGCCACTGGAATCAAACCCAGACTGTATGATTTGCATGCCGGTCACTTATTCATTCGACCACTATTGTTTTGAGATGCAAATAACTTGGGGCTGTTACCTGTCCAGTACCCTGTCGAGCATGGGCTTGGTGTTGAGCATGACAAGGTCGCACATCCAGTTCTTCTTCTCCTGGCACGAGGCGCACGACAGCACCACGGCGCCGCCCACGCGTGGGCATAGCTCCAACATGTGACGATTTTCTAGAAACACATAACACATACATTTAACATAATATATTATGATATTGGATCTCAACACTGTTTGTAAATCTATACATATATTGTAGTACTAGAAGTCGCGCGTTTATTTAGGCACTGCACAGCCCCTATAAGTCGTAGCGTTATATAGCCTTTCTCAATAAATGGGCTATCTAACACTGAAAGATTTTTCAAAACGGACCAGTATTTCCTGAGATCCTAAACAAACTTCTCAGCTATGATCCTTATGTAATGATTGACCCTATCGATCGATGCCATAAAAGTACAGGATGTTATTTTTTTTAATTTTAGCTGGTTCGCTTATCGGGTGTGGCAAGCCAATTTTCGAAAATATTTGAATGCAGATATGTTTATTTTTAAAAATAAAGAAATGTTTCATTTGAGTAAAATGATCTATCTCAAGTATTTAGAGTACTTTCCCTCCAGGTGGCATTACAACAATCCACCCTGTATAATAACTTAGTAATGATTATATATAAGTGTACAGTAGATGTATGTACAGACCGTCGGTGTCGGGTCGGTCCACGAGCTCCAGCTTGCGCACGTGCAGCTTCTCCTTGAGCTTCAGCTGCTGCGTCGTGGACGTGCTGGAGCTGCTGCTGCTGTTCGACGACACGCCCACCTGCAGCGACTGGGGGGGGGGGGGGGTTTACAATGTATTATTATTTTGGGTTAGATGCAATAACGGGCTTTTTTACGACGTGGACCAGGGCCCTGATTCTGACTCATCGGATTGCTCCCGGATAGTAAACTTTTTCGAATCTTAGAACGACGTATTTTTACAGCTTAAGTTATTAAGTGTTAGAAATTAACTTACCGTATAGAAAATAAAAAACTGATTAATATAGGATTTTTTCGACATCCATCTATTTAGTAACATTCTGTTTTTTAACTTTAAATAAACTGACAGTTCTGGCCGAAAATATTCCGACAGCTCAGAATCAGGGGGCAGTTACTGAACTATTGTAGCGCCCACACATATACATAAAATTTCTTCTAGTGTATGTGTGTTTCCTCACGATGTTTTCCTTCACCGTTAGCAGATGGTAAGTCACTTGACTAGTACATATAAATTCCACAAAGTGAAATTCACATTGGTACTGCCGGTCGGAATCGAACTCATATAGTAAGATATGCATGTCGAAAAATAGTGTCAACCATTTTGCCTACGACCAGTTCGCTGACAGAGTACAGCTTCAAGAAGAAATAGTGAGTAGAGAGTGAGAGCCGAGCGTATCCTCGATTCCACCGCGTGTGATCGCACTTCCACTTTAGGGTCCGTTCACACAGACCGGCTCGGAGAGGAGAGCAGATTTTTATTACGTTTAAAACAGAGTTTTGAATCTTTGTAATAAGGTTTATTTTTACATGTCACTTATTTTATTAATCAATAACAAAAGAATCTCAATAATAAAAGAACTAACAAGTATAAATCAACCTTATTACAATGATTCAAAACTCTTTTTTAAACGTAATAAAAATCTGGTCTCCTCATTGAGCCGGTCTGTGTGAACGGACCCTTAGTCAGTGACAGAAAGAGATAGAAACATAGTAAAGTGTAGATACCGAGGGCATGGTCATGAGGGTGGTGGCCGGCTTGCACAGCAGCAGCAGGCCGTCGAACAAGAAGGCGCGGCGCTCCGCCACGCGCTTGCCCGGACCTAGCTTGGACAAAGTGTCCTCTGTAACAGACACACTAGCTATACTACTTACTATACATGACAGAACAAACGAGTATACGGTAACTATCAGTATCCGGCCTATTATAACTAAAGATAGGATATTCCAGTGTATATTTACTTAAACTGCGGGGAAGTAAGTAACATAGAGTGGATAATACCACCTCTGAAGTACCGGGATTAAAAAGTCATAAATTGTTATTAGAATTTGTAGAAATACAAGCTTTCCGGCCCCAGCCTTGCCGCGATTTTCTCATTGTGCTCAAAAATCTGCATCAAAAATAATAATTATAAAATCTTTATATCTTTGAAACGGTGCATCTGAGCGTAAATATAATGTTTTTTTCGCCGCCCTCTACCACCCCTAAACACCCCATTCACCACCAATTACAAAGTTATAAAGTGCAAAAAGTCGAAGTTTTGATGATTTTCCTTGAAAATTCCATACAAAATCTACCAAAATATTTTTAAGTGTGCGACCTCTGCTAATATTCACTTAAATAAAACGAACTTATTTTTATTTTACGTAATTAGAACAAAACATTTTAATTTGACACAATTTTAGTAACAATTGGAATAGGTGCTTATAATAACATCTGTATTACTATATGGTGTGCAATAAACGTATTGAGTATAGGTAACATTCTTCAAATCAATAATAATTTGTACCTAACAATATATTAATCCTGTAAAATCCAATAATAAATTAAAACCGGTATACTGGTAATACCGGTAAAATACCGATCCGGTATTTCAGAGGTGGTATTATCCACTCTATGTTACTTACTTTCGCGCAGTTTAGGTAAATATGCACTGGAATATCCAATCTCTAATTATAACCTTCAAAAAAGGACCTGACAAAATCTTTGATACAAAAAACGACGTAACATATGTCATTAAAGAGATATTTCAATATTATAACGGGTGGCGCAAAAGTAAAGACCCTATTTGGTTCAGCTATAACATTTTTTCTAAATTAGAAAACTAGATTTAGATTTTTTTAAATGTATATTTGTGCCATTAAATTTCGTACCATTAGGATTTAAAGATGATGTCTTTTAAATGGTGACCTCCAGAGTTGATACACATTTGAGCCCTATTTATGACATTTTGCATAACTTGCCGTAACACTTCCTGCGATATGTTCGTTATTTCTTGACGAATGTTTTCTTTTAGAGCTGCGAGAGTCTGTGGCTTGTTCACATACACCCGAGATTTCAAAAAACCCCAAAGAAAAAAGTCTGGACTGGTCAGATCGGGTGATCTTGCAGGCCAAGGCAAATCGCCAAAACGAGAGATAACTCGGCCTGGAAAAGCGTCCCTCACTAAGTCCATAGTGTCGCGCGCTGTGTGTGCCGTAGCGCCGTCTTGTTGAAACCAGATGTGCTCCAGCCCCAATTCGTCCAAACTGGGTATCAAAAACTCACGTAACATGGTTCTGTAGCGTTCTCCAGTGACAGTTATCGCATTGCCTCCAGCGTCTTCGAAAAAATAGGGTCCGATCACTCTGTCAACACAGATGCCACACCATACAGTAACTTTTAGTGGGTGTAGAGGTGTTTCTTGAATAATGCGCGGATTATCAGTGCCCCAGAACCGAGTATTCTGCTTATTGACATGCCCTGAGAGATGGAAATGCGCTTCGTCACTCATAACCAATTTTGAAGGAAAATCATCCTCTTCAAGGTTGAGGTTTATGACGCGCTGGCAGTAATCTAGACGAGCTCGGTGGTCAGCAGGCAGCAGCTGATGAGTCATTTGAGTTTTATACGGGAACATCTTTAAGTCTTTCACCAAAATACGCTGCAGGGTCCGTCTGGAAATGCCCAATTGCGTGGCACGTCGCCTCGTTGATGTTTCTGGACACTCTTCCACATCTTCGCGCACAGCATCGATATTTTCAGCTGAACGGCCTGTTCTTGGTCTCCCAGACTTAGGTCTATCCAATGTTGAGCCAGTTGCTTCAAGGCGTGTGGCAAAGCGTCGAATTGTGCGACCAATCGGTGCCGGACGGTGGGGAAATCGTCGACGAAATTCACGTTGTGTTCTTATCACTGATGAATTATTCCGTAAGAACATTGACACAATTATTCCACGTTCTTGGGGAGTAAAACGGTCCATGTTTATTTTCAGTGTATTTTACATTTGTTCACTACACAATTTTCAACAACAGAATGACAGAAAAGTCATATAAAAAAAAAAAAAAGTATTTTCTTTAGTGCCAGTACTTTTGCGCCACCCAGTACTACAATACTTACTATGAGAGCTCATTTCAAATCACTGTGAGAAAAAAATATAATGATCTAAAAAAAATTATCATAGACGATTATAAGCAAAAAATAATTAATTATTTCCTATTCTATGACGTTATAGTGCAAGTTTGAACATGTTTATGAGTATTTCTGGTGCGATGCGACTTTAGATGAAATTGAAGTGCTGGACCAGAGACAGTAGTGGGTGACTGACCTCTGATGAACTCGTTACAGCACTGCCCGGTGTCCTTGTTGTCCCAGTTCTCGACGAGCTTGGCGAGCTCGGCGCACTTCTCGAAAGCGAGGTGTCTCCTGGCGCGAGTCGCCATGCGCTGCGTGGCGTCCCTACAAATATAATAATAATAATATTCTACCACATTCACACAGCGCCATCTAGTCCCAAATTAAGCAATTATATTTGCTTGTGTTATGGGTACTAAACAACTGATATACTACTTAAATACTTTTTATTTTTTTGTAAATACATACATATTATAGATAAATTACACCCAGACACAGAACAAACCTTTATGCTCATCACACAAAGATTTGTCCTGGGTGGCGATCGAACCCATGACCTCCGGCTTAGCAGTCAGGGTCACTAACCACTAGACCAACAGGCCAGTCATATAATGTTTAGATCACATACATCATGATATAAATATCATCGTGTTCGTTGTTCGTGCTCTTCATCCCATTAGTCTAGCGCAAACTTTATTATTATTGAATTATAAATGATTACTAATGATATTCTCATGTTATTACAAACATTTTATTAACTTGCAATATTTGTATGTCCGCCATGTTCTGGTCAAATCTTGCAGCGAATTTTAAAGCTATCTTCGAAATTTTGCAATTGAACGACAATACAATATTTTTATGAAACTGATGATGGAGTTGGAAGGTGGCCATGGGAACTCTGGTATAAAACGGCGGTATACCATATCCAGTTTGAGCTCATTTGTCTTGAAAAGGAATCCAATCTATAATAACCGAATATTGAAGCTACTTTGATTATAAAAAAAAAAGGTAATTAATTAATGTTTATTTTTAGTATATTTTGAGATTTTGGGAGATTGTGATGTGTACTTACATTTTGGGTCCATTTCCTAACGCTTTTATGAGTAACTTCTTGATGGGATGTAGATTGCATTCCACCTGTAAACAACAAATTAACTATTTTAATCATACAAAAACATTAGAATTAAATGATAATTATACATACATATAGATCACGCCTCTTTCCCAACAGAGGGGTAGGCAGAGACCATTTCCTTCCGCTTGCTACGATTCTGAGATACATCTTTGGCTTCTTCAACATTCATCAGTCTTTTCATGTATTGCATGATAATTATGAAAGATTTCTTTTTAATTTTCTTCGTTTGAGAAATAGAAAATAACTAAACTAAGGCCATATTCTCTCGCAACAGAGATACTACCACTATAGAGATATAAGAAAGAGACAAATTGGATATCACCACTATATAGATAACTATTGGGCGAGAAGAGCCCTTCTGGTTAGTAAGAGGGGGGGGACTACTACAAAAGTTTTAAAATATTTTAAGACAACGCCCCCATTATTGAACAAGCCCCGTGTCGCGGGGAGCTTTACAAAAATACAATTAACAGATAAAAAGTACACCCAGACTCGTGTGGGAATCGAACCCACGTTACTCGGCACGTCGATGTTAGTGACGAGGTTAACCACAGTGATAGTCGAATTTGTAAATATAAGCTTTAAGAGATTTCCATTAGAAAGGAGCGGTTTTATATGACGTGATTAAATTAGCTCCCGCCCGCGGCTCCACCCGCGTATTATAATGTTTTTATTCCAGATAATAGTCTATCTATGTGTCAAATTTCATACAGTTCCTTTCAGCCGTTCTGGTGTTATTGCATTCTCATATCTTTCGCATTAATATTAGTAGAATAAATAAAATAAATATAGTGGTGTGTAACTATACCTGTTTGAAACTCTCCCGGTCGTCGCTGGCGGGAGCTTCCTGCAGCAGCGCCAGCACATAGTTGTGGTACAGGAACACGTGTGCCACCGGCGCCATCAGCAACTTCGGCAGGTAATACTTTACCGCCAGCCGGAACCCGTGACCCGCCGTGTCCAACCGCTCCGACAGCTGACGAACACATTCAACAATTATAATAGATACAAACAAAAAAGGGAGGGGTTGGTCTAAGGCTGAGATCTATAGAGCGTACTTGGACTTTGCTCAGACTTCACTCCAACAAAACTTTGCTCAGCCTAATCTGAGCCAAAGCATTGATTTGGAAACTATAGACAATGTCATTGCTTAGCCCGCGTACGAGTAGATGTTTCATTTCATGCATCATCTTCTGCTGATTTTTTTGTAAAATAAAAGATAAAACGAATGATACAATACTTTTTGTAATTTATAATAATCCAAAAACTCCGTTTTCTTAAAATTACTAGATTATTTTTTTTAATTTTGTTGTCTAAAATTGGTTAAATGTAATAAATATTAAGTTATGAAAGAAATTGAGTAAAGGATCGCTAATGACAGCTGTTCAATGTTCAATGAATGTTATGCGACAAAGTTCAATAGTCATTTTAAAATTATGACATTTGTACACCATTACTTTTTACAGTATAATAGCCAATGATGTTCGTAAGTCGTCGATTTTGAGAACTTTGACTTTGCTTAGCTTGGGCTTGGATAAAGTCAAAGTTTGCACTATAAATACCGATTATGTCTTATCTCGAAAGTTTAGTCAGAGCAAAGTCCAAGTACGCTCTATAGATCTCAGCCTAAAACCTCACCACGTATAACTAGGGGGAGAGGGGTTAAAAAGTTATAGAAAACGTGACGTAGACGGGTACAAAGTCAGTTTGACATCATGTGACAAGCTGGTCTGAGTACAAATACAACGTAAATTGCAACATTGCCCCTCTGTAGGTATAAACGCTCTTCTTAAGAGTCTGTAGTGTATGTGGTGACTCACGATGGGGTCGTCGACGATCCTCTGCAGCGCGTCCCGTGACTCCTTCCTGGTGACGATGTTGGCGTAGCGCACGTAGGCGCGGAACTCCTCCACCTCCGCCAGCTCTGAACAGGGGAACAGGAGTTTTTTTTTTTTTAAATAGGTTAAAGTTTGATTGCTCATTATTACTATTATTATTTTCTCATATACAAATTTTATTGAATTTGATTTAGTATGGTGTTTTGGTTCTGTACTTTCTGTGATATATCAAACTGTAATCAATTAAAATTGTACCAACTATGACGATTGAAAAGAACTTGGCAAGAAACTCAGGCCACTCTGCCTGAGTTTCTTGCCAAGTTCTTATCAGAGCTCAACCTTGTCAGTGAACTGGCTGTAGGAACATTTACTGACACCTTTTGTGGCTTTGTATGACGTTCATAAGTATCATGTATGTGATCCAAATGATATAAAAAGATTTGACTTTGACTTTGACTTTGAACAGACGGGTTACGTCATTACTTCTCTAGCAGTCTGCACTGTCCCCCTCCGGTGGGCGCAAAAGAAAACACAGAGAACTCACTTTCAGTTGTATTAATGTAACTTGAGTCACTATTAGGACCGAATGCGAATGGGACCGAATGCGAATGGGACCGAACGCGAATGGGACCGAACGCGAATGGGACCGAACGCGAATGGGACCATTTTTGAATTCGTGACAAAATGCGAATGGGACGGTATGCGTCAAACCCCTAAAAACTTATAACATATTAATTAAAATAATATAATAATAATATTCTACCACATTCACACAGCGCCATCTAGTCCCAAAGTAAGCAATTATATTTGCTTGTGTTATGGGTACTAAACAACTGATATACTACTTAAATACATTTTTTTTTTGTAAATACATACATATTATAGATAAATTACACCCAGACACAGAACAAACTTTGATGCTCATCACACAAAGATTTGTCCTGGGTGGGGATCGAACCCACGACCTCCGGCTTAGCAGTCAGGGTCACTAACCACTAGACTAACAAGCCAGTCATAATAACATTTATTATTATTGAATTTAGATATAATTGGCCAGAATAGCGTGCAGCGCACTAGAAATTAAAATTGTAATGAGCACCGAACCAGGCCTCCGTCACTCGCTCAAGGTCACGCGCTATGTGCCTACCGCTATGTAGCTCACAACTGAGCCAAATCGCCAGAGGGCTGCCGCACGCGACACTGAGAGCGCACACAGCACGTTTCCCGCTCAAAACGCATAATGTACTCTGTGATACTAACGATATTTTCGTACACTACGTAGGTATATTAAGTTTTGACTAACAACACGATGGTTAATTATTGTGAAGTTGTTGGATGTCATAGACAAAAGAAAAATAAAAAAATGTATTTTTTTTCATTGCCGAAAGATGAAGAAAGGTACGTTACGTTATTTGAAAGTAGGTACGTATTTCAGCTGGCTTTAGTTAGTTAGTAGTACCTAGTAATTTTAAAATGCTTCTTGTGTGTAGGTACTCTTTCTTTAAAATTTACGAGAAAGTTTAGTACGGTCTTACAGAAATAAATGCAGTTTGTATTTCATTACCTACATTATCGAGTCGTTTTCGAGTTTGTCTATCTATCTATTACGATCGAGTTCGCGTGGCGCGGAGTTCTTAAAACAAACTGGTCAAGCGCGAGTCGGAATTAGACATTAACTGTTTGATTGTGTGTACATTGAATATAGGTATTTAACAAAACTAATATAAGTAAAAATAGTAACAGAATACAATACGACGCTATTCAAATGTTTTGTCTGTTTGAATGCTTGTACACGCTAATCTCCGAAGGTACTTGACGGGTTTAAATAAAAAAGTTGCCACGCATTGTCTAGCGGCTAATCTTAACTAAAGTCTGATTTCGATGTGAAATTAAAAGTTTTAAGTTAACTGCTTACCTCGCATTCACTTCATTGCATTCTTTGTACATAAATTAAACATAAATAAGAAAATTTAAGTTTCACTTCAGCCATGTTGTTTTCATTAATGTTCTTTGTACAACCCTAATGATTTTGCTCGATGACGGACTCACGCGGTGTACGCGGGAATCTCGACTCTCGGCGCGCGTGGTAGAATACGTTTCTTCTTGCAGCGTCGTTTGTTCGTTTTTGTAGGCTAATATAACGTAGGTATTTTCGCTTTTGTATGGGAGTGATGTATCTGTTACGTAGTAACTATTATCTAATCTGTGACCGAACCTTTAGCGGATGCTCCGACGGAGACTCGGTTGGAATTTAGGAATTTGTATTAATTTAGGATTTTGAATTTTAAAAGTGCATACATACATATAGATCACGCCTCTTTCCCAACAGAGGGGTAGACAGAGACCATTTCCTTCCACTTGCTACGATTCTGACATACATCTTTGGCTTCTTCAACATTCATCAGTCTTTTCATGCATTCTAGCCGTTTAAAAGTAAATTAGAAAAAGTAATCAAACAAGATCCAAAAGGTGGTCTAAAGAAGTGCATTCGTGCAGGACGTAGCCTGCAACGGGTGCAACCGTTACACTTAGTTGTTTGTACACGACAAATATTTACATTAAACATAAGAAATTGTGTTGTAACCACTAATATATTTGTACCATCGCTAAGCCTTTAGTTATTAGGGAATACATTTTATTCTATTAAGGAATTCTTAGAATACCGTGGGTAAGTAAAATAATGTTAATTTATTTATTTATATTTATATGTAACATAACATAACAGCATCACGCCTTTTTCCCCGAAGGGGTAGGCAGAGGTGTTTCACTTACACCCACATTTCGCCAGCTATGTTTGGTCCCATGAAATAGGGGGCGAGCCTATTGTCATCAACCGGGAACATTTGTTTACCAAACTCCGGGAAAATCTTAATACTGGAATTTCATGATAGATAACATTATTAACAATTTAATTTAATATCTTCATCATCATCATCATCATATCAGCCTATCGACGTCCACTGCTGAACATAGGCCTCACATAGCTCGTAGAACTGATGGCCGATGGGGGAAAAAGGTTCTCGAGTGGCGGCCACGTATTGGAAGGCGTAGCGTGGTACGGCCCCCCACCAGATGGACCGACGACCTGGTCAGGGTTGCGGGCGGCACAGGACCGTTCGCAGTGGCGTAATATAATTTAATTTAATTTAATTCAATTTAATCCAATTTAATTCTTATTTAGTTTAAATTTTATTTTATTATTTTATTATATTTGTATGCTATCTAAGATGGCTGGATGGGCTAGAGCTAATATTCTTACCTTTAATGTAACACCTATATGTACCCTATTTAAAGCAATAAAGATTATGATTATGATGTCAGTTAACCTATAGACCAGGTCAAGAATTCACAAAGTGGTCGGTCACTGTCCCAGGGGTCAACATAAACAAAAAACTGATTTTGTGGTCAACAAGGTCTAAAAATCAACAACTATTAATGAATACGTAATTTGAAATTTTCAAGATACTGGCTCCGAGCGTGTTTAAATTGTGTATCCACTTATTATAATAATAATAATATAATATTTAATAATATTCTACCACATTCACACAGCGCCATCTAGTCCCAAAGTAAGCAATTATATTTGCTTGTGTTATGGGTACTAAACAACTGATATACTACTTAAATACAGTTTTTTTTTTTTTTTCTAAGTACATACATATTATAGATAAATTACACCCAGACACAGAACAAACCTTTATGCTCATCACACAAAGATTTGTCCTGGGTGGGGATCGAATCCACGACCTCCGGCTTAGCAGTCAGGGTCACTAACCACTAGACCAACAGGTCAGTCAAATATAAGAATATTTACATTAAGTATAAAGCAATTTTTTTTAATTTCTTAAGGGTCGGCAACGCGTTCGTGATGCCCCTGGTGTTGCAGGCGCCCATAGGCTACGGTAACCGCTTACCATCAGGTGGACTGTACGTCTGTTTGCCACCGTCGTGGTATTAAAAAAAAAAAAAAATCCTTTGCGCTGGTTTAACATTTTATATAAATGTTAAATACGGAATGCCAGGGTCGCGGGTTCAAGTCCCGTCGTGGGTTTGTATTTCTATTACTTGTTTAGCATTTATATAAAAATTGTTATAAGAATAACTAAAATTTTAAATGGAAGTGTTATTGTATATATCTGAGGTATTCATCATCATCATCATTCATCATTTCAGCCTATTGCAGTCCACTGCTGGAAATAGGCCTCTCCTAACACGCGCCATAGCACTCTGTCCTCCGCCTTCCGCATCCAGTCAGACCCAGCGACCTTTTTCAGGTCGTCGGACCATCTAGCTGGAGAGCGTCCTACTCTACGCTTGCCGAGTCGCGGTGTCCACTCTAGGACACGCTTGCTCCACCGTCCATCGGTCCTTCTGCAGATATGACCAGCCCACTGCCACTTCAACTTACTTATTTATATTTTATTCATTAATTTTGGAAAAAGGGTCTCTTGATTAAAATAGTTTGGGAATCCCTGGACTAGTTAGCCGTGACGTAGATACTTTACCTTCGAAGCAGCTGCCGATGTATGGCGTGGGCGAGTCCTGCGACATCTCGATGGCGTCCTCCAGGTTGCCCAGCAGCGTCAGCGTCAGCTCGTATATATCCACTATGTTGCCGAATATCAACGAGATCGTCTGCAACCACACAAACAATTATTTTGGAATCTAGACTAGACCATATAATATTCTACAACATTCACACAGCGCCATCTAGTCCCAAATTTATGACTGTCACCGTGGCGCAGTGGTTAAGGTCGTCGCCTCGCCACTACATCGCCATGCTGGGTGACGTGGGTTCGATTCCCACATGAGACAAATATTTGTGTGATTCATAGATATTTGTTTCTAGTCTGGGTGTACTTTGTGTCCGTTAGTTTCATGTTTGTAAAGCTCCCCGCGACACAGGGCTCGTTCCCTAGTGCGGGCGTTGTCTTTAAAAAAAAAAAAAATATATATTTGCTTGTGTTATGGGTACTAAACAACTGATATACTACTTAAATACCTTTTTTTTGTAAATACATACATATTATAGATAAATTACACCCAGACAGAACAAACCTTTATTGCTCATCACACAAAGATTTATCCTGGGTGGGGATCGAACCCACGACCTGCGGCTTAGCAGTCAACGTCACTAACCACTAGACCAACAGGCCAGTCGATACATATGTACATAGAAAAAATTTGCAGATGATACAAATATATGTAACGAGTGTAGCTCACCCTGGTGTCGCGGTCCAGTATCTTCTCGAGCTCGTCCTTGAAGACGCGGATGATGAGGTTGAGGTCTCGCAGGAAGTGCTTCTCGTCGGTGAGCAGGTCCCGCACCAGCTCGGCGTACGACAGAGTGGGCAGCGACCCGCGACGCCCGCGCCGCTCCGCGTGAGCCACCGCCAGCTCCGACTCTTGGTAGAACATGTCCATCAGCACCTGCCACACACACTTACTGTTACTGCCACGGTATATATGTATCCTCACGATGTTTTCCTTCACCGTTAGCAGATGGTAAGTCAGTTGACTAGTACATATAAATTCCACAAAGTGAAATCCACATTCATACTAATGCCCGTCACTTATCCATTCGACTACGATGGCTTCCAAAATCCCTTACTTAGGCTCCTTTCTCACTTGACAGAAAATCCGTGGCATCTGGGCCCTGATTCTGACTCATCGGATTGCTCCCGGATCGTAAACTTTTTCGAATCTTAGTACAACATATTTTTACAGCTTAAGTTATTAAGTGTTAGAAATTAGTTTACCGTATAGAAAATTAAAAACTGATTAATATAGGATTTTTTCTACATCTATCTATTTTTTTAACATTCTGTTTTTTTAATTTTAATTAAACTGACAGTTCTGGCCGAAAATATTCTGACAGCTCAGAATCAGGGGGCAAATCGGTCGCATTACGTCAGAGAAGTCAAATCCATACAATAACGTTCGATATTTCACACTTCACCGATGATCTGTCCTATACAAAAGTAATTACGCGGTACGCCTGACGTATATTCTGTCAGGTTTGAAAGGAGCCTTAGGGTTGGACCACATCTAGCAACACCGAATCGCACTTTCCTATGCTTCTTTCTGTTTCTATCGCTTAGAATTGTCATATTACTAGAGCGAGATAGAGAGTGAGAGTCGAGCGTATCGTCGAATCCGCCGCGTGCGATCGCACTCCCGCTCTCATTCTCGCTCTAGTAAATGACAGTTCGAAGTCAGAGAAAGAAATAGAATCATACGAAAGTGCAAGTCCATGCGGGAATACCGTTATAGATCACATTTCCAGACTGAGTCTAAAACCTCATGTTATTATGTACCTTATCAGCGCACATGGCGGTCTTGATATCATTACAGGTGATGGTGTCGAAGCCCGACTTCTGCGAGATCTTCTTGACGAAATTGCCGGCCAGCTTGAGGATGTCTGCCGACACGTACTCGATGATAGCCGTCATGTACGTAGACACCGACAAGTCGATCTTGTACAGGAGCAGCTCCTGGAAACAACGACACCATATTTACTTTTTTCTTTAATGAATGCGCCCACACATGAGAACAAGCCCTGTGTCACGGGGGACCTTACAAACATACAATTAACAGACACAAAGTACACCCAGACTCAAAACAAAAAACAAAAAAAAAAAATTTATTTAAATTTACAAATGTTGTGTGCAAACAAATAAAGATCTTATCTTTCTTTCTTCTTCTTTCTTTGTATGTATGAATCACCCAAATATTTGTCTCGTGTGGGAATCGAACCCACGACACTCGGTGCGGCGATATAAGTAACAACACGACCACCTTAACCGCTACGCCACGGTGACAGTATTTCATCATCATTTCTAACCGCCTGAATCAATTTATCCTACTAATATTATAAATGCGAAAGTTTGTAAGAATGTTTGGATGTTTGGATGTTTAGATGTTTGGATGTTTGGATGTTTGTTACCAGTAAACAAAAAAACCACTGAATAGATTTCAATGAAACTTTGCAGTAATGTACCTTATACATCAGATTAACATATAGGCTATATTTTATACAGATATCGCGTGAATTGGCTAAACCATGAGAACAAATGTAAAGTAAGTCGGAGAAAAATCTTCAACGTCAGCCCTAATGACAATTCAGTATGTCAGATTAAAAAGAAATCAAAGATCTCTATTTTCTTTTTGCTTACTAAGTATACAACCTCATCACTTGAATATATTACTAATCATTCACCAGTAAATTCAAAGAATATATTATGACAATTGTGTAGTAAAATTATGAAATAAAGTAAAATATGAAATACAATATTTTTCGTAGAAAAGTAAATATATTACAGTATCAAGGTAGTATAGTAGCAGAATACAAATACCATAGACCTAGGATCCGCGCGCCATTTGTTTTCGGTCTATCATTTGACATTTGACAGTGATGTATTCGCGCCATTTATTTTCGGTCTATCATTTGACATTTGACAGCGAATTATCATTGTATGTATTTATGGTCGCTAAAGTCAAAAACTAATAAAAATAAAACAACAAGGATGGTTTTTACGTTTTTTTTTATTACGATGTTTTTTTTTGTATATGGCGGTACGAAGTTCGCCGGGTCAGCTAGTATTTATATAATCCGCGACATAGAGATTGTTTTCATTAGTACGTTGTCTTTAAAAACGCACATAAATCCTGAAAACATAACACTCCTTTTATTGAGCAGTCGTGTAACAACATGGTATCGTTCGTATACCGTACCTTGGTTATAAGAAGGTGTATCTTGTCGGCCGGCAGCTGCGCTCGCCGCTTCTTCTGTGTGGCCTCCCTAGCGTCGGTGAGCGCCCAATTGTCCAGCGGCTTCGGAAACGTTCGCGCCACGCGCTCCTCCACGTCCTGAGAGAACATCACCGCATAAACTACTGTATTTTACCATCATTCCTAAACTCATTAGCAACCCATTAACGACCCACTGCTGGGCTTGGGACTCCTCGCCTCTATCGAGAGTGCTGAGGATTTAGGTCATGATCCACACACGAAGCCGTTCACGGCCCCTAAGTCATATATATTTAGTAATAAATATTTTTATCAACTTTACAGTAGGCCCGCAGTCCGACATTGAATCGGATTATCCAATTTTTAGTGCTACTACTACCGATCTCTGGTAGTTCGAAATATAAAAAAAATATTAAGAAATAGGAGAGGAGAGCCACCAATTAATATGTATTAAAATCCGTAGACGCCGTATATTATTGTATATATTATTTCATGTACAACTTTGTTAAGTTTAATTAATTATAAATTTTATTCCGCGGACATAGGAGCTACACGTTTACTTAGATATAACATTATTTTTTTAAACTGTAATTTTTTATAGTTAGTCAAAGTAATATAAAATGTCGGATGTCATGAGGCATCAGGTTAGTCCAGTGCCGGACACTTGTACAATGAGTACATTACCTGTATGGTGAGCGGCGAGGGCACGGCGCACAGCATGCCCAGGAGCCGCAGACAGAGCGACTCCACATACTCCAGTGCGTTCTCCTCCGCGTTCAGCGTCGGGTGCACCTGCTCCAGGACCTATGCCAATCAATATGCTTTATTAACAGATTGAACACCGGACCACAGACGCCATAGAACATATTATTTGTCAGACAACGGTGTCCAGCATAGTATTAAAACACTACATCTAGCCACAGGGAATCGCAATTTACTATGTTTCTATCCCTTTCTGTAACTTAGAACTGTCATTTACTAGAGAGAGAACAGTGTGTAAATTATCTCAAATATCTTTTGGCAGTTTATTGCATATTTATACCACATTTTTAGATTATATAATATTTAAAAAAATGTCATGCATAATTTAAGTGACTAGTGAAAATTCAAGGTTGGTTGTTTTCTTAATTTCGCGTAAAGTGTATGAAAATTTCGAGTTTTGATTTAATTTGTTTACTCCTTTAGTGTCGTGGAAGAATTCAATTTCTACTTATTGTTCTTTATATTTTAGGTATGAATTAAACCATTCAAGAGTTAGATATTTTGACAGTAATCTAATACTTTTTATTTCTAGTAGAAGGAGTATACTCGGTCACAAATAGCATTTTCAAATAAAATTGATGCTGTAGCTGCTCTATTGGTCGGTAATTGTTTGCAAAAACCATTTTCATCTGACCCGGGAATCGAAACCAGGACAGCAGTCATATACACTTCCCGCTGTACGATTGAGGTGTCTCACAACCAATATACTCCCAATATTTATTACATAATGGTCTAAGTTAATAATATTTTATAATGTGTATATATTTTAGGAGTAAACAAATATAATAATATGTCTTCTCATGTCAGGAATACTTCTCTGTAAGATGAGAAGTATACACAGAAGTCTGCAGATAAATTTTATTCAAGAATTGGTGACATACTAATCACAGTCATATTTCTTGTGTTTTGGGATCTAAACTGATATACATACATTATTATTATATCATATTTATTAATTGGATGACTTGTATAAAGTATTGCTTAAATTTAGTACAAGATGGCTATACTATTGCCTTTGTGAAAATATATAAATAAAAAAAAATTATGCACTGTGTTCCCTGCATGTCCCTGATTGTTTAAACACATCTCTTTCTTGTCATCTGTGCTTGATGGAGAGACTGAACTTTGTAAAAACAGTATAAAAAAACTAATAAGAATATTACATAAATACTATTTGTAATTTTCTATTAAATATAAAAAATATTTTATACTTAGCTTAATTATTTTTCATACCACATTGTTCAAGTTATTCTAAAAGTTATATCAAAATAAGCATTTATTGTGTGTGAATGTTTATGTGTAGTGGTATTAATATGCAGTATGCAATATAATCGCTATCACTAAAGCTATACTGTAATCATTGGCCATTTACGACTTATCAAAGGAATCTGATTATGTTTCTGAAACCTTGATAGTAACAACAATGCCAATCTCAAGTTTATAAACATCTGGACAGAGATTATGACCACAAACCTTTACTGAACACAGTTTTGGGGTAATTTCAACCTTTTTTTAATACTTTCAGGCTTCTCTGACTATTATTGACCGATTTTTAACAAACAATAAGACACGATTGCAATGCTTTTTGAGCGTACCTTTCGAAGCGAATTCAATAGTAAACCCCGCCATTTCTCCACATTCTCCGGGTCCTGGAAGTCGTACCCTCGCGTCTCCTCCACGGTGGGTAGCATTGTAACGATATGCCCCGCGCCGAATTCATGTAAACACTAATGTTATCACACTGACACAACATTTAAGACCATTTCTGGTTTCACGGAAACTCTCTAGCTTCCACACTAAACTGCTAAGATCTAAACACACAAATATATGTTAAAATGATTTATACACTAAGTTTTATTGTTATATGTCGAATTACTAGATTGAATTAATTGAGAAATATATTCCTCAATTCATTTGGTCGGCTAAACGACGCCATTTTCAATTTATTTATCATTGGGCTCATTGGCTCGTTTCAGTTCAGTGTTGTCATATGAATTTATTCTGAAGGCCGCGGCGCGGCGCGGGCGGCCAAGAGAAAGAATTTTCACAATCGTAAATAATTATAAATTATAAAAAAAATGGGTTAAAGCCTATTTTTATATAATGATATATTATGGGTCACTCACGTAAGAAATTTGGGACTGCCGTACGAGTTTCGGTTCCTTTAGGGAACCATCAGGTCCAAGACTTGGGACCACTCTTCGGGAGGCTTTGTTTTATAAAGATATTTATTTGCCAAAGTTAATACATAACATGAGATTATACAGGGTGGAATGTTGTAATGCCACCTGGAGGCGAAGTACTCTAAATACTAAAGATAGATAATTTTACTCAAAGGATACATTCCTTTGTTTTTAATAAGAAACAAAATTGCATTCAAAATTTTTCGGAAATATGCTTGCTACACCTGGGAATCGAACCAGCTAAAATTCCATAAAATAACGTCCTGTACTTTTATGGCGTTCACCGATAGGGTCAATCATAAGGATAGAATCTCTAACTAATATGGTAGGTGGATTCCTGGGTATGGCAAGCGAATTTCCGGAAATCATTAAATGCAGTTCTGTTTGTTTTTAAAAATAAAGGAATGTTTCCTTGGAAAAAATTAATGATCTATCTCCAGTATTTACAGTACTTTCCCTCCAGGTGGCATTACAAAATTCCACCCTGTATATTATATACAAGAGATTATTATCATCGTAAAGGGCAAGGGCTTAAAGCATTAAACCAAAAAAGCGTAAGTAAGAAAAGTGGAGTACATACTTGTATGTAGGTACTTCACTGTTAAAGGGCACAGAAGGCAATCTTATGTGATGGCCTTTTGTACCCTTTATATTCTGTTTCGGGTTGTCTGTGTCTGGTTTAATGTATTTGTACTATTCATATAAAAGCCGCGGCTGATGGACACGCCTGATAGTTTCATTTTATCATAAGGAGCCGACCCCATTGCACGCGGTCTAGCGGCCAGAGTTCTACGTTCCGCGTTCCCTGTAATCTGGGTATACCTGCGGAAGTATGTAAGCTGTTGCAGTACTGGTATGGCAACCAATTAAACCAGGTGAAGTGGGATAGTACGCTCTCTGAGCCATATAGATTGGAGTGTGGGGTGAGACGGGGAGGTTTGACGTCACCTAGGCTCTTCAATCTCTATGTAGATAACCTCATTGCCGGACTCAGCAGCATGCCTGTCGGATGCAGTGTTGATGGGGTTAAAATAAACCACATCAGCTACGCAGACGACATGGTGCTGCTGGCTCCGTCAGGGGGAGGGGGGGGGGTAATCAGAGAGCTGCTTAGATATTGTGAAGCCTACGCCGCCGCACATGGATTAATATATAATGTGGCTAAATGTGAGTACATGGTCTTTAAGGTCGTTGGTAAATGCAGTAGCTATGGCCCCGGATTGGTTTTGAATGGGTCATGAATTAAAAGGGTGTCCACTTTTAAATACCTCGGACATTTTAATACCGACGACCTTAAAGACGATGTAGATATTGAACGGGAGCGTAGGGCTCTGGCGGTCCGGAGTAATATGTTGGCCCGTAGATTTGCACGCTGTACGGACCTTGTCAAAATTACGCTGTTCAAGGCGTACTGCCAGGGTCTGTACACGGGGAATCTATGGGTAAATTACTATAACAATGCTTTCAGAGTGTTGTTGCGACTGCCTCGACACTGCAGTGGGGGATGTTTAAGCAAGCTCGTACGGACGGGTTTTACGCCATTGTACGTAAAAAGACAGCCTCCCTACTGCGTAGAGTGAGAGACAGTCGCAACAGCATTCTGAGAACTGTGGCGGAGAGCTATAACAGCTCTCCTATTATAATTCAGTTTATTCGTAGGTTAATAAATACTATTATATAACACTATCATGTAAGCCTAAATTTTACTAACACTTAATTATTCTATTGATGGAATTATTTTTCTGAAATAAAAAACATTTATTTATTATTATTTATTATACGATAGCTAAGAACGCTGCGCACATGTACGCAAGTGTGAACTCGGAGCGCAGAACTCCAAACTCTGACTGCTAGTGGGGTCGGTGCCTAAAATGGGTAGTGAGTGAGTGAGTGTCAAAAACATATTTAAATTTCCGAACTGAAATCTGTCATGAGTTGTCATTTTGACGTAGGTACTTGACGTCAAAGAAAGGGTTCTTGAACTGTCTGTGCAGTGTACTGTCACAGAGTACATTTATATATAGGTATTGAAAGTGTACTGTCTGCTGTCCAGTTCTATGTGATTTCTGTGTTATCACAAGTGTTTCTAATTGATTTCTATCTAAAGATTATTTTATAAAGAGTTATCCTTAAGTTTCTGGATAAATAATTAAAATTACAAGTTGAATTTTATACATCTAATGTGAACAAATTTCATATAATTTAAAAGTTAGTGGTAATGATGACATTAAAAAAACCTTTCTATTCGTAATCGAAAGAACGTAAATATTTGACGAAAACTTCGAAATAAGAAAGGAAATATGTTTAGATTTATCATCAGTGCATTGTGTATCAACTTTGTATTTAGCACTGTACAGAACAATAGTGCTATAACTAAGAGAAACTTTATTTATAACACGTAAGTATTTAAAAACAACGTTTGTTAAATTATATTTTTTGTGGAAAATAATATGAAATCATTTCATATAGCATCAGATTTCATAAACGGATTAATTTACTAGTCATCAGTATTCATTTAAAGCAGTAATTGTTGTATAACTACCTCAATTATTATTATAATTAAACATTATGTACTTATAGGTATATCTTATTGGGAATTCCCCCACTTCCGGTGACAGAATACCACTTTAACTTATTGTGTATATATACTCCAATTCTGTGGCTGAGCATAGTTCAATAAAAATATAGCTAATATTTTTTTAAAGATCATGCCTTGTCAAGATCTTTATGAATATAAAGACCTGAGTTTGTTGCCAGCACTTCTCAATCCTCTACCTTGTCAGTGAACTTGCATAAGACAAATTAGCTGACACCTTTTTGGGTTTTTTTATATGTGTTTTTTGAAGTTTAACATTATGTATCATGTATGTGACCTAAATGAAATAAAAGTATTGACTACAACTTAATTCAAGTAAATCTTTACTAATATTATATATCTAAAAGGTTTGTATGTTTAGTTAAATGCGCTAATCTCAAAATCTTTTAGTATTAGATAGCCCAAGCTAGGGCTAATTGGAGTTGAGCAGTGGCTAAACAAATAACGGCGCCGAAGCCCCAGGCAACAGTTAGTTTTAAAACTTATAATATAATAATAATATTCTACCACATTCACACAGCGCCATCTAGTCCCAAAGTAAGCTATTATATTTGCTTGTGTTATGGGTACTAAACAACTGATATACTACATAAATACATATTTTTTTTTGTAAATACATACATATAGATAAATTACACCCAGACACAGAACAAACCTTTATGCTCATCACACAAAGATTTGTCCTGGGTGGGGATCGAACCGACGACCTCCGGCTTAGCAGTCAGGGTCACTAACCACTAGACCAACAGGCCAGTCTTTATGACTTGCTTGCGTCTGTATGAAGAAAATTTTGGCAAACGTAAACATATTATTTAAAATGATTGTTTGTTTCAGATATGATTATAACACAAGGTACAATGTCTTCGTCAACAGTACTACAGAACATATCATGGAGTTCTTTGAGGTAATCTCGATTATATTCCAGCTAACTTGTGCACTCGGTTCCACCTGCAAGTTCTACTTATTGCCACTTTATATTACATTCTATGCCTTCGTCTGTTTCCCAACGACTTACCATCTGCATCTAAAGAAACTCATATACTCTAGTAGAAATTCTAAAGGATCGTCTCCATGAGTGAGAGAATCGCGGCGATTTTTTCCTAAGTGTATGTGTAGGCGCTACAATGGATCAGTCAACTGGTTGACGTAGCTAAGAAGCCAATCGTGACATCTAACATCATCATCATCATCATCATATCAGCCCAATGACGTCCACTGCTGAACATAGGCCTCACCTAATTTCCGCCACAACGAGCGATCTTGTGCCGCCCGCATCCAACGGCCACCAGCATCTAACATGATAAATAATTAAGATGTTCCATTTCCAGGCATCAGACGAATGGCAGGGGTTCCCGACGCGAGTCCACGTGTCCACCAACAGCACACTCAGTGTGGACACACCTCTATTTATAACGGCGACACAGCAGAAAGGTTTGTTGTACCACAGTAAAGGTTCTCTCCCTCTTCATATTATAAACTAAATAAGTGTAGTACTGAGATGTTCATTACGATGTTCGAGGAGTTCGAGGTTAAGCAACGTTTGGCGAGGTCAGTCCATGATGGGTGACCGTTTGTGACAAATACATTCTCGAGCGCCTCCGTGCTTCGGAAGACACGTGGGGCTGTTGGTCTCGGGTATCACATCATTAATTTGGTGTATAAGTCAAGTTGGAAGTCTTCTGGACGACTTGAGAAATTCCAAAAATAGGGTTTGCCTCAAGCTCATTCTTTAAGAAAGATAGAATGGATACCCGTAGCAAAATATTACGAAGGCTGTATTATGTGCAGGAGTGTCGTCGTGGGAGCTCCCGCTGCTGATCCAGACCCACAAGTGGGCGTTACTGTTCACAGACATGGCGCGGACGCTCTGTCCGCTGGACGCTGGACCCGGTATGTTATTTACTTTTTCGATTCCTGACTACTTAATCGAGTTTCCTTCTTTTTCCTATTACATCATTATCTATGTACATTTGTTCGTTATTGTGTTTTAAACTTTATTAGGTACAGCTAAGAATGAGTTTTTCATTGATTCTGAATAACGTGATTTTTGGAGTTACGATATATTTGTATTCACCAGAACTTATCACAGCCGATTTATATGCCATGTGGCTTTTTACAATTTTACGAGTCTGGGTTCAGTCATGTACTAGCCAATATAGCACGCCTCCTTCCTGTAGTTGGAAGGGGGGGAATTACCGGAACGTCTGTCACATAACCGCGCCTTGTTATACGGTCTATGTAATCAGATAGCAGTTTGTGGAAATTAAGTTATCACGCGATATTAGGCGGCTTTATTTGTAGATAGAAGTGTATGCTCTGCGTTATCTTCACGCCCTTATTCACAGAATGGGTAGGCACGTGTATCCAATAGCTTAATTACTACTATTTAAAACATATGTTTAAAAATTGTAAAAAAAAAAAAAAATTGTAACAACTATCGCGATTGAAAAGAGTGGCCTGAGTTTCTTGCCAAGTTCTTCTCAGAGCTCAACCTTGTCAGTGAACTGGCCGTAGGCAAATTTACTGACACCTTTTCTGGCTTTGTATGACGTTCATAAGTATCATGTATGTGATCCAAATGTAATAAAAAGATTTGACTTTAAAGCTACATGGAAATTAATAATTTTCAAAAATTAATAAAATTTGTTACAGATATAAAGACAGAAAATCGTCCTATGATTCACGTGACCACGTCTAACCCTCAGAATGTCTCTGTGGATATCAAACTGAAGAGGGTTACAGACTTTTATGTCGATGTTAATAAGGTATACCTCCATTGTCTTTACACCATGAGTGCAATAAAAGAAAGTCCTCAATATTTATATAATACTAGCGGACCCGACAGACGTCCTGCATGATATACCAATCTAAACCATCCTCGAATCCACTTGAACACATACACAAAAATTCATTCAAATCGGTTCTGCCGTTTAGGAGGAGTTCACTGTCAACACACGTACAGAAGAATTATATATATAAATATGGAGGACTTTCTTTCTTAATGAGCACTTCTCTGACCACTAAATCCATCTAAAGTTCGTCTGTAAGAAATCTGTAAGGGATCAGACTGTCCATTGTAGTATTTATTTTCAATGTTACTTGTATGTTACAGTGTTAATTCGTAGATAATAGAAAAAATGTCAGCTTCTGTTACATGGTTAAATGGAGTGTCCCCTTAAATATATTTATTTTAGTTATTAACTACCCTACTCTTACTCTCTTAACTCCCTCTCTCTTCAAACTATTTAGTTTATGTATGCTACGGTATATGCTATAACACACACTTCTTAAATATCGACATTTTCGCACTTCCAAACTCAAAGTTCCGAAAAATGGCTATCGATACTCTTGAGTAACACAACATCTTTGGTAAATTAATTTAGCGCACGACTATTTCTTCTTTTGTGGTCGTGGGTTCGATCCCCACCGTGGACAAATCTTTGTGTGATGAACATAAAGGTTTGTTCTGTGTCTGGGTGTAATTTATCTATAATATGTATGTATTTACAAAAAAAAAATATATTTAAGTAGTATATCAGTTGTTTAGTACCCATAACACAAGCAAATATGATTGCTTACTTTGGGACTAGATGGCGCTGTGTGAATGTGGTAGAATATTATATTATATTATTAAATATTATTCCGCGGACATAGGTGTGGGTTACACATTTACTTAGTTATAGGATTATTTTTGTTAAACAACTGTAATGTGTAATTGTTCTATGTCCCAATAAAGTAAAATAAAATAAAATATGGTATACATGCATCTTGCAATTATGGATATGTTCAGCTTTTGTCGCTGACTGTACAATAAAGATTATTGTTATTGATCACCGCGTAGTGACGGATTAAGAATACATAATGTCACTACCCCATCTCAACCCGTGGGTGTCATAAAAGGCGACTAGGGAGTAACCTTAAGCAGACAAGAGCGCTGCAAGAAAAGGAAAATTCGAAACAAACCCTGTACCAACCCGTCTGGCCAGCGTGGTATAGTAAGCTAAATTCCCTCCACATTCATTGGAGGAGATCCGTGTGCAGCAGTGGGTCGTTTATGGGTTGAAATGACGAAGTAACAAACATATATCCATCCATCCTAACTTTTACATTTATAATATTAGTAGGAATAATAGAATACATACATATAAATAAATGCTGTGGAAATGAGAGCTTTGAGAAGTATGATTGGGGTAAATTTGAGTAATAGGATAAGAAATAGTGTAATAAGGGAACGTTGTGGCTTAAAAATAGATGTTGTGACACGAATAGAGAAAGGAATGTTAAGCTGGTTTGGACATGTAGAGAGAATGAATGAAGGAAGAGTGACAAAACAAATATATGAGGCGAATGTGAAAGGAAACGTTGGAAGGGGAAGACCTAGAAGAACGTACCATGACCAAATAGGTGACGTTCTAAAGAAGGGACAGATCAGGAGTACCCTCAACCGGCGAGAATGCATGAAAAGACTGATGAATGTTGAAGAAGCCAAAGATGTATGTCAGAATCGTAGCAAGTGGAAGGAAATAGTCTCTGCCTACCCTTTTGTTAGGAAAGAGGCGTGATCTATATGTTTATTTTTTATTTATTATATTTAGAAACAAACAGTAATATACAAAAAAGAGCTTAATACTAAAAATCAAACATAGTTTTAGACCTATAGTTTCATATCTAGGGCACTTAAATGGAAAAATAATGAGTTTTCTCGAAATTATATAAAAGCTAGATAATTACACACATACACACAAACACACGTATATACACATATACGTATATACACATATACATACATATGTATGTATATTAATAGAATACTTTACCATTTTGTATATTAATAGAATACTTTAACCATACAAGGTTGATATTTTTACGGTCTCATTGATTACATTATATGATAAACATGCTCCTGTCCGACCTGTAAAAATTAGGCATGCTCCTGCACCATGGCTGACCAGCGACATTAAAAAACTTATGGCAAAGAAAGATGCAGCTAAATTTAGATATAAAACAAGACCTACCGACGCAAAATTAGAAACATATACCAAAATTCGTAATCACTGCAACAGGGTGTGTAGGGACGCACAACGCCAACACATTCACACTTCAGTCCAGAACGGGGACCCCGCTAAGGTTTGGAAATTTCTTCGAACATTAGGAGTTGGCAAGACACGTCATACTAATTTGCCAAAAAATATTAAAATTGATCAACTCAATCAGCACTTCTCTGCTTCGTCCAATTTTGACAGGACAACTAAATTAAATACAATAGATTATCTTTCATCTCTTCCAACTCCTAGTCACCCACCGTTTGTTATTGATCCATTTACTGATTGTGATGTTAGGAAGGGCATTATGGCAATCACATCTAATGCTGTTGGAAGTGACTGTGTCAGCCGTAATATGATTCTTCCTATCCTTGACCTAATCCTTCCTATTATAACGCATATCCTTAACTATTCCCTATCCAATGGCGTTTATCCAAAATTATGGAAAAATGGTCAAGTCACTCCTATATCCAAAATACCTATTCCCATATCATGCTCCGATTATCGTCCCATATCCATTTTACCTTTCCTTTCCAAGGTTATTGAACGATTAGTTCATAATTAACTTAGTCCATTCCTAGGCAGAAACAATCTCCTTAATCCTTTCCAGTCTGGTTTCCGTCCTGGGCATAGTATCCTTGGTTAATATTACGAATGACATACGACACGGCATGGAATGTGGAAATCTAACCATTCTCGTTCTTTTAGATTTCTCCAATGCATTTAATACGGTTGATTTCGACATATTGATTAACATATTACGCTCGCTTAACATATCTCCAACAGTAATCGATTGGTTTCGTAGTTACCTGTGTGGCCGCCGACAGCGTGTACGCATCGAAGATACTTTTTCTTCATGGTGTGATACGTATGCTGGTGTCCCTCAGGGTGGCGTTCTTTCTCCTTTACTCTTCGCAATATTTATTAATTCCGTATCAAAACAACTTGTTTCGTCCTACCACCTTTATGCAGATGATTTACAAATTTATTATCAGGCTCCTCTAGACAAATTAAAACAAGCAGTGGACACCATAAATAAAGACCTTGATTCTATAAGCCTCTGGAGTAGATCACATGGACTTCAAGTAAATCCGATTAAGACTCAGGCCATTATTGTCGGTAGCTCTAGGAAAGTTTGTAAAATTGAGTGGACGCAACTATTCCCAATTGTGTTTGATGGTACCACTGTACCTTATAGCAATAAGGTCAAAAACTTAGGTTTAGTTATTGATTCGGAACTGTCCTGGTCTCCACAAATGCAAGAGGTAAGTCGTAAGATCTTTGCCTCAGCAGGGTCATTAAGACGCTTGCAAAATTTTCTACCTATCGCCACCAAAACTGCGCTTGCTAACTCCCTGTTATTTCCTATCCTTGATTATGCGGATGCCAGCTATCCAGACCTCACCGAGAACCAACTAGACAAACTTGAGCGACTTCAAAATGTTTGTATTAGATTTATATTTGGTCTACGTAAGTATGATCATGTCTCTGAATTTCGTAAACAGCTCAAGTGGTTACCCATACGACTTCGCCGGAATGCTCATGTCCTGTCTTTATTGTATAACATATTGTTTAACCCTTCTACACCTTCCTATCTTAAAGAACGTTTTGAGTTCCTACGTGATACACATTCAAGGTCCTTACGATCGTCGGAAAATCTTAGATTGAAAATGCCATCGCATTCCACAGTCTTCTATGACAATTCCTTCACAGTTCTTGCTACGCGTCTGTGGAATGTACTTCCATTACAGATAAGGCGTGCTCAATCTCTTTCTTCTTTTAAAATAATGGTAAAAGACTATTATCTATCGTTGTAACTAATATTACTCCTACTTGTTAATTGTATGTATACTATATGTATTTTTATAATTATTATATGTTTATTATATGTATTTTTAAATATATATACTTATTATTTAATTTTTTACCTGTTTTTACATATGTATATATATATATATGTGTGTTTATGTCTATTTGTAGTTTATTAAAACACGCCAACAATTGACACTTCTTCGACCATTAAATCCATACCACGGTTGTCTGGAAGAAATTGCTGCAAGCAATAAGACCGCCCATTTTATGTGCTTAGTTTATAAGTGAACTTTACTGTAATTATGTCCTTTGTGTTATGGTGTGTACAATAAAGATTATTATTATTATTATTATCATGTTGTAATGTTGTATTTGTGAAACACTCAGGAGTTGAAGCTCTCGGTGACGCCGAGCTCTCCCAAGTACTACTACTTCTCGTTCGACAAGAACCCCTGGAACATCTCCAAGTTGGAATCCTTCAGGAGGTTCGTATTCACTGTATCCTGTCTTTAGAAAAATAATTACATTAGTTCATATACACCTGCACGGAATTTTATATCTTTTGGTGATTAGAATACGGTTTAAATTTGCTTAGTCGCATTTACAATCAAGGCATTCCCCAACCGGTCTTGAAAATCTCTTGAGAAAGCCTATGTGCGACAGTGGACATCCTAACGCTGATATGATGATAATGATGAAGACATTTCTCATTAAATTTCCGTAGTCCAACTATGAAAGTATCTCCACTCTACAGAATATTATACACATACTAGAAGTCGCGCGGGGCTCCGCTGCCGTCGTTATTTAAAAAAAAATTAAGCTTCTTTAAAAGAAGTCTCTACTTTAAAGGAACCTTTTGTAATTGTTCTGTTTCAGATACATATAATAATAATTATATTCTCCCACATTTACACCGCGCCCTCTAGTTCCAAATTAGGCAATTATATTTGCTTATGTTATGAGTACTAAACAATTGATATACTATTTAAATACATTTTTTTTTGTAAATACATACATATTATAGATAAATTACATCCAGACACAGAACAAACCTTTATGCTCATCACACAAAGATTTGTCCTGGGTGGGGATCGAACCCACGACCTCTGGTTTAGCAGTCAGGGTCACTAACCACTAGACCAACAGGCCAGTCAATTAAGCTTCTTTATCTCTACTTTAAAGGAACCTTTTGTAATTGTTCTGTTTCAGATACATATAATAATAATTATATTCTCCCACATTTACACAGCGCCCTTTAGTTCCAAATTAGGCAATTATATTTGCTTATGTTATGAGTACTAAACAATTGATGTAGGTACTATTTAAATACATTTTTTTTGTAAATACATACATATTATAGATAAATTACATCCAGACACAGAACAAACCTTTATGCTCATCACACAAAGATTTGTCCTGGGTGGGGATCGAACCCACGATCTCTGGTTTAGCAGTCAGGGTCATACCACTAGACCAACAGCCCATATAAAAGTAAAAATAGCAAATTGTAAATCCTTAATAAGCTCTAAGATTAGAAGCATAACTGTAAAATTGAAGTGCTGTGGATTTTATGAATTAAGTAAATAAATACCAATTGTCCCCCAAACAATAAATATACAATTGTGTTTGAAAGGTTGGCTTTCAGTGTTAAGAAAAAATGTTAAAACAAAGAAAATTTATTTCGTTTCCTCACTTCTGTTAACTGCGGGGCTTATATCGAGCAAGATGTTTAAGAAAATAATAATTAAAAAGTTTGTTTTATGCATTTGTTTCATTTAATATCCGAAAAAAAAACTTAGCTCTAAGCTGAGTAAAATTTAATTTTGATTGTTTTTCTCGCTCAAATATTATTATACTTTTTTGGATAGCTTATGAAACCGACTAATTTTTATAGTAATTTGTACGTTCAGTGTCATAGCATTTTTTTAAACTGCGCGACTTTTACTGTCGTATAATGTAACATTTTTCAATAAAATAAAATACGTTAAGAGCTCAAGCAAGCAAATTTCAAATGTTTTTAGTTATTTTATTGCTTCTCAAGATATGTTTCGGGTTTATTTACAAATAAAAAAACATTTAACGACATCCTATTTACTTAGCAATTTTTTTTATTTAGCCAGAAACAGGTAAAATATTGTATTTTCCAAAAAAAAATGCTATTTCTACAATATCTCAAAAACTATTAATTTTCGGCCATACATTGGGAGACCTAAATTTGTTGCATTTGGGCTGCCCTACCTCGTCATGCCCGGAATACATCGAATCACCAACAACCCTGTATAGTTTGCATTAGAGTCACTATATCTCCCGATAAGCAGTATGATGATGATGATGGTGTTGTCAACAGATACAACTACACGATACCAAAGAGTGTGATCCTCATGGTAGACTCGGAAGACGAGCTTTGTGCCACCGTGTCTATACAGAACAACTCGGTACGTACTATTATATACCTTATTGTTACATAGCATCATCATCACGCCTTTTTTCCCCAAAGGGGTAGCTCCAGCAGAGGTGTTTCACACCCACATTTCGCCAGCTATGTTTGGTCCCATGAAATAGGGGGCGAGCCTATTGTCATCAACCGGGAACATTTGTTTACCAAACTCCGGGAAAATCTCAATACTGGTATTTTCATGTTAGAAAAGCCCAATACCATTTTCACCCGACCCGGGAATCGAACCCGGGACCTCTTGCACAGCAGTCGTATACACTTCCCGCTGCGCCACCGAGGCAGTACCTTATTGTTATATAGGTACATAAAGTTTATTTACCATGTGCCGTTATTTATCGGAGTTAATAATTATCTTTCTTGCAGTGTCCAATATTCGACAACGAGAAAGACTCATTATACAAAGGATATCACCTCACCATGACCAGTAAGGGAGGGATTACTCTTACGGTAAGTGCTTACCTATATAAGAAATTGGCAAAATATATTGATGCTGAAAATAACACAAACGGTCACCCATCTATGGATTGACCTTGCTGAACGTTGCTTAACCTTAATTATCACCATCATCATCAGCCATAATTGTCGCACTGCTGGACTCCTCTATTTGGGTTGCGGGTTGGTGGATCAGACATACTCATAGAATTACTTCTAGTGTATGTGTGTTTCCTCACGATGTTTTTCTTCACCGGTAGCTCACAGGCTCACAGCTCACCCGTGTTTCAGGTGGCTCCTCAATTCAGATGTTTAGATTGAGGAGCCACATTCCCATTGATATAACTTTGGATATATTTTACTACAAATTTGAGAATTCGGCCTACAAAATTATTTACTTCCCTACTAAATAAGGGGGTGAGTTTCCTTTAAAAATCTGAAGTGGCTCCTCAATTCAAACGGACATCATGATTTGCATACCTGTCACTTATCCATTCGGCCACCATCGCTTCAATGGTCGTAACGAATGTCTCAGTGATGACACCACAATATTATTTGCAGCAATCGATGTTCCCAAACGGTTTCTACATAGTTTTTATAGTGAAGGAAAGTGATGACGACTGTACCGGCTCCTCTGAACCCTCCTCCTACGGCAAGAACAGAACCAAGAACTTTCAGTGAGTATTATATTAACCTAGAACACCAACGTCGGCTATACACGACAAGTGAAAGCGTGCCCTATGCGATGACGGCAATAGCCGACAAAATACAGGTCAAAATCATTACATTTATGAATTTTGTTGCCACGTCTTCAATATTGAATTTAATAGCTTAGCTTACAGGGCTTGGAGATGCCGTTATGACGTAGCGTGCAAAAGATAAAAAACTTGTGTTATAGTTAAATAATGTAAATTTAAAAACAATTCCCAGCCATCACCACTGGCTTGTTACCACTGGTGACAATTGGAACTAAAAAACAAACAAATATACTTTCACAGCCAGTGGTGACTTCAGACTTCGTGACAAATGGGAAAAAAATTCCATAGTTGCCAGTGGTGACAAAAGGTATAAGATTACAAAGTAAATATTTACCTATAGGTTCAAGGTGATAGCGACCATATCATACGAGGAGTACGTGGTGGGCGCGCTGCTGACCCTCGCCGTGGTGGTGGTGGTCGCCGTGCTCGTGCTGGTGGCTGCCTTCCTGCCTACCTCCTGCAAGTGCTCCGGTAACTGTTTGTTCCCACTCCTGGACATAGGCCTCAATGACAATGCAATGTCCAATAGGACCGGGTTAAGAAAACAAAAAGACTCCCTAGCTTTCATCATCATCATTTCAACCCATAAACGTCCCACTGCTGGGCAAGAGTCTCCTCCAAAGAATGTGGAGGGAATTTAGCCTACTATACCACGCTGGTCAGACGGGTTGGTATAGGGTTAGTTTCGAATTTTCCTTGCAGTGATCTTGTCTTCATAAGGTTACTCCCTTAGTCGCCTTTTACAACACCCACGGGTTGAGATGGGGTAGTGATGTATATTCTTAATCCGTCACTACACGGATAAGTGTAGATAAGTCTGTCCCTAACAACAGAACAAAATACGAGCCTAGTTGTAATAATAATAATAATTCTCATTCTCTCTTCTCTTTCTAACAGAAGAGGTAGTTATAATAGAAGAAGAGCCAATAGTGCAAGCGTCGTCGTCGCGCACTGGCGCCAGTACTAGCGAACAGTGGGAGCGACCAGCAGGACTGGGGGAGGGCGCCGGGGATACTGCCGAACCTGATGATGAGGTGGAAGTCGAAGGTATGGCACACGGCAACCGAACCAAATATTGATTGAAAATAATTAATAGACTATTACTACGACTATATATATTCTCAAATATTCTGTGACAAATAAAAAGAAAATAATAATATTCTACCACATTCACACAGCGCCATCTAGTCCCAAAGTAAGCAATTATTTTTGCTTGTGTTATGGGTACTAAACAACTGATATACTACTTAAATACATTTTTTTTTGTAAATACATACATATTATAGATAAATTACACCCAAACACAAGATTTGTCCTATGTGGGGATCGAACCCACGACCTTCGGCGTAGCAGTCAGGGTCACTAACCACTAGACCAACAGGCCAGTCATAAATGATTAGTTACTGGTTAAATATCTACTATATTCTGTGATTTATAAAAGTTTTTTTACAATTCAATTCACCATACTTTTATAACATTTTATTAAGTTAGTAACTCCACACTGGACACAATAAATTAAAACAATATTTTTTCCTCCCCCACCTTAAGGGGACAATTGACATTTATGCTTCCTAAATGACATCTCGGGTAACTGATAAAAAAACGTTTCCCAATTGTCACCTCTAAAATGAAGCGGTAGGTGACAACTGGGTACAAAATTCCCCATTGTTACCCCAGAGGACAGTGACAGTGACAGAAGAGAATAATGGTTTACGTTAAATATTATTATTATATTAGACTGGCCTGTTGGTCTAGTGGATAGTGACCCTGACTGCTAAGCCGGAGGTCGTGGGTTCGATCCCCACCCAGGACAAATCTTTGTGTGATGAGCATAAAGGTTTGTTCTGTGTCTAGGTGTAATTTATCTATGATATGTATGTTTTTACAAAAAAAAAATGTATTTAAGTAGTATATCAGTTGTTTAGTACCCATAACACAAGCAAATATAATTGCTTACTTTGGGACTAGATGGCGCTGTTTGAGTGTGGTAGAATATTATTATATTAATGTATAATTAAATCCACAGAAGAGAGATGGTCGCACTCGCACCCGCTGACAGTCCAAAAGTTAACTCGAGCTCCTCCCGAGACCCTCGCCAGGAGATCTGACAGGTATACATCATTCTCTTTCTGTCTCTGCTTAGCTCTTTGTACCTAATTAATATTACCAGAGGTCATCTATTGGTCAATTCGACTGTAATCCATTACGTGTTTATATTTTTACTTTATGAAGACTCTTTAAAGAATGCTATTTTAACACTAAATAACATAGGCTGTATAAAATCCAATTGCACGCGGGTGTCGCCGCGGGCTCCAGCTAGTTAAACGTATCTATATGTTTGTTGTGCAGGTACTTCTGGGGCGCGCTGACTGTAGCGGTGGTGTACGCGCTGCCAGTCGTTCAACTACTCTTCACATATCAAATGGTAAGTGTAACACGCCTTTAGTCGCAAAAAACCCGTTAGCTACCGTTATTTAAACAAAAAATTGGTAAACTACCCTTAAATAGTGTATACTCCCGTAGTCTCGTTGCACCACCGAGGCGGTAGTATAAACTCCCGTAGCACCGCCCAGGCAGTTGCATATACTCCCGCTGCGCCACTGAGGCAGTTGTATATTATTATATTTCCGTTATGCCGCCGAAGTACTTGTATATACTGCCGCTGCGCCATCGACGCAGTTAATTTTGCTAAATTTCAAATATTCAAACTTGCCCCCTCCAGATGGTAGTCCAGACAGGTGACCAAGACCTGTGCTACTACAACTTCCTGTGCGCGCACCCGCTGGGCTTCCTGTCTGACTTCAACCACGTGTACTCCAACGTGGGCTACGTCATCCTGGGCGCCGTGTTCATGGGGCAGGTGCGGCACAGGCAGCGCAGGGAGGTCAACCAGCCGCAGGTCAGTCCCACCGCTGGGCGTGGGGATCCTCTCCTTTATCAAGAGAACTGAGCTTGAGGGCACAATCTTTTCACGCTGTTATAATGTAAATCAGACATGTTTAATATCCAATTTTTTAAGAAAAATTTGAGTGGATCGATATTTGAACCCACGACGCGGGTACTTACTTGCAAAGACCAAAATTCTCCAATAGTTGTTTTTTAATTTGTTAACAAATTGATTATGGTGATATTTTATACTAACCTGGTGAAGTTTATATCAGAACATGGGCATCCCACAACACTTCGGGCTGCTGTACTCCATGGGGCTGGGGCTCATCATGGAGGGTCTGCTGTCTGCCAGCTACCATCTCTGTCCTAACAAGATGAACTTCCAGTTCGGTAAGTAGCCACGATGATTACAATGAAGACTGTAATGGGACTGGTTCTATAACGCACTACGGCGAAGCTGCAGCGGTTTTTATGCTGGTATATGATAGTGATAGTGATGGTGGTATTCATGAAGACGGTGATGACAGTGGGGATGGTGATGATAATAATCATGGTCATTTGAGGGAGAGGGTTGTAGCGCAGACACCCCCCCCCCCCCCCCCCCCGGAATATTTAAAGTGTTACATTAACACAAGATCGAATATATAATTTTGTAGTTTTAATTTCTTAACCACTCCCCCTACCCCCTCGAAAGTAAAACCTGGGTAGTGGTAAGTGATAGAGATAGCAATGATGATGGTTCCACCAACTGGTTTGACTGTCACCGTGGCGCAGTGGTTAAGGTGGTCGCCTCGCCACTACATCGCCGTGCTGGGTGACGTGGGTTCGATTCCCACACGAGACAAATATTTGTGTGAATTATAGATATTTGTTTCTAGTCTGGGTGTACTTTGTGTCCGTTAGTTTCAAGTTTGTAAAGCTCCCCGCGACACAGGGCTTGTGCCTTAGTGCGGGCGTTGTTTTAAAAAAAAAAATAGAAACTAATAATATTAATAGATCTGTATTTTTCCAGATTCATCGTTCATGTACGTAATAGCTGTGTTGGTAATGATAAAACTTTATCAGAATCGTCACTCGGACATCATCCCCAGCGCGCACACCACCTTCATGGTGATTGCGGTCGTCATGACGCTAGGTAAGAGTTTGTGTGTCACGGACCACGGGGCGGTAACTCGTGACCGCTGTCTACTGTGTGGCTCATTCATATTATTATTATTGCACGGGAATGTAGTACCTATACCACCATATCAGGGATGTTGCGGATGCATATTTTTTTACATCCGCGGATGCAGATGTAGATATATTTTTGTTGTATATTTTCTTACATATAAACCATTTAAATACAATAATAATAATGATTTAGCTCACGAGATTGTCGACATGTGGGATGTGGACTCAGCAATCATTGTACCGATAGTTGTGACAGTCAATGGCCTAGTAGCAAAGAGCCTCGACCAACATCTTAAGAGGCTCGGGCTAGGGAGCTAGATAAAGGGCCTGATGCAGAAGGCAGTACTCCTCGGCACGGCACGTATTGTGAGGAGGTTCCTTTCTCTGGAGCCCTAACCGTCGGCACCTTGGACTCTGTTCCCGATGTCGGCGGGCCACCACATTTTTATATTTTTAAATGTATCTTTTTTTTTATATTTATATTTAAAAATGTAAGAATGGGAGAATTTAATTTTATAATAATAATCTTTATTGTCTCATAAAGATACATACATAGAAAAACACATGAAATAGGAACAATCAAGAAGTACCCACAATAATTAGTTGACCACTGGTACCCAAAGTAAGATTTAACTTGTGGTATTGGTAATAAAAAATAATTAGACAAATTTTTATTTACAAAGATTAAATCTTAAAATTCAATTAGATAGTCTTATCTTATCGTGTGGGCTTCAGGCAGACCCTGGAGTTGGAATGTATCTTGTAACCCATAAGGCTTCCATCTTGACTTATAGAATACCACAATACGTAATAACCGGTGCAACGGCGCCACGTGCCTTCCGAAGCAGGGAGACGCTCGAGAATGAAATTGCCACAAACGGTCACCCATCATGGACTGACCTCGCCGAACGTTGCTTAACCTCGATGATCGTACCGAACATCTCAGTATCACAATATTACGAGCACGTATTAGATAATGACTAAAATGTTAATTTGTCGTCAGGTCTGTTCGGGATTCTATTCCCGAGCGTGTATTTCTCAGTGCTGTTCACAATATTGCATCTGTCTACATGCTTCGTGCTTACCCTCAAGATATACTACGCTGGCAGCTTCACCATGGGTAACTTATTATTTTTTTTTTTACTCGTTCACGCATATACAGCTGGACCAAATTTGATAAAGTTTGGTGTGGAGGTAGCTGACACTGGAACACATTTTAACGGTGTCCATTTAAATGAACTTTTCGGTATTTTTCATTAGTTTGAATAAATTGCAACAGAAACATGTAAAGAAAAGAAAAATTTTTTTTTTTTTTTTTTTTGTTTTAAAAGACAACGCCCGCACTAGGGAACAAGCCTTGTGTCGCGGGGAGCTTTACAAACATGAAACTAACGGACACAAAGTACACCCAGACTAGAAACAAATATCTATGAATCACACAAATATTTGTCTCGTGTGGGAATCAAACCCACGTCACCCAGCACGGCAATGTAGTGGCGAGGCGACCACCTTAACCACTGCGCCACGGTGACAGTTAAATGTGAAATTATTATTGATTTCAATTTAATATATTTTATTTTTACACAAAAAAAGCCCAATTTTGGTACTTATTAACGGATAGGTACTTTAAAAAAACCTTTTATTATAGTACTTATAGAATATTAGGTATATACTTGCATACTATACCACGCTGGCCAGACGGGCTGGTACAGGGTGTGTCTCGAATTTTTCTTTTCTCGCAGTGCTCTTGTCTGCTTAAAGTTACGCCTTTAGTCGCCTTATATGACACCCACGGGTTGAGATGGGGTAGTGACAATATGTATTCTTAAAGTTACGCCTTTAGTCGCCTTATATGACACCCACGGGTTGAGATGGGGTAGTGACAATATGTATTCTTAAAGTTACGCCTTTAGTCGCCTTATATGACACCCACGGGTTGAGATGGGGTAGTGACAATATGTATTCTTAAAGTTACGCCTTTAGTCGCCTTATATGACACCCACGGGTTGAGATAGGGTAGTGACAATATGTATTCTTAAAGTTACGCCTTTAGTCGCCTTATATGACACCCACGGGTTGAGATAGGGTAGTGACAATATGTATTCTTAAAGTTACGCCTTTAGTCGCCTTATATGACACCCACGGGTTGAGATGGGGTAGTGACAATATGTATTCTTAAAGTTACGCCTTTAGTCGCCTTATATGACACCCACGGGTTGAGATAGGGTAGTGACAATATGTATTCTTAAAGTTACGCCTTTAGTCGCCTTATATGACACCCACGGGTTGAGATAGGGTAGTGACAATATGTATTCTTAAAGTTACGCCTTTAGTCGCCTTATATGACACCCACGGGTTGAGATAGGGTAGTGACAATATGTATTCTTAAAGTTACGCCTTTAGTCGCCTTATATGACACCCACGGGTTGAGATAGGGTAGTGACAATATGTATTCTTAAAGTTACGCCTTTAGTCGCCTTATATGACACCCACGGGTTGAGATAGGGTAGTGACAATATGTATTCTTAAAGTTACGCCTTTAGTCGCCTTATATGACACCCACGGGTTGAGATAGGGTAGTGACAATATGTATTCTTAAAGTTACGCCTTTAGTCGCCTTATATGACACCCACGGGTTGAGATGGGGTAGTGACAATATGTATTCTTAAAGTTACGCCTTTAGTCGCCTTATATGACACCCACGGGTTGAGATAGGGTAGTGACAATATGTATTCTTAAAGTTACGCCTTTAGTCGCCTTATATGACACCCACGGGTTGAGATAGGGTAGTGACAATATGTATTCTTAAAGTTACGCCTTTAGTCGCCTTATATGACACCCACGGGTTGAGATAGGGTAGTGACAATATGTATTCTTAATCCGTCACTACAAGATATTTTATTATTGTAATGCTGTTACACAGAACTGTCAGCGTTCCAGCGCGGAGTCAGCAGCGTCCGGTCGCTCGGGCTGCGGGCGCTGCGCCCCGCGCGGCCCCTGCGGGCGCTGCTCATTGCACTCGCCAACATCGCCAACTGGTCCCTCGCTATATACAGGTATATAAACAGAGTACCTGCGCCCTTCTCTATGTAATCTATACTTATATTATAAAGTAAAATTTGTGAGTTTGTGTTGTAAGGGATAATCTCGGCATCTACTGAATCGATTTGAAAAAATATTTTTAATGTTAGATAGCCCATTTATCGAGGAATGCTATAGACTATATAATATCACGCTATGGTCAATAGGAGCTGAGCAGTGGCCAAATAAAGAACGATGAGAGCGAAGCCCCGCGCGATATCCAGTTATTGAAATATAAAAATTCGTTCTTACGTCACGCTCAAAACTCAGATTAGAATTACATTTTTGAAAATAATTTTAAAGTCAGTCTTATTTATTACACATTACGGTTGCTTTTAAAATAAACATAACTTATAAATTAATAAAACTTTTTGTCGCTCACACATCACGACAACGAAACAATTGAACGCTTTTGAACGCTGTTTTTTTTTATCGCTGAGTGTTCGTGTTATATTTTTTCAATAAAAATTTAGTAATATACACAGTCCACGACACGTATTTCAGTCGCAATATTAATATACGTTGTCACACATCACCTAGCGCGCTGGAACACAACAAGGACTTCGCGCGTCAGCTGCTCGCGATCCTGATGGGTAACGCGATCCTGTACACGCTGTTCTACATGACCATGAAGGTCATTCACCGCGAGCGCGTGTCCCTGTACACGTGGCTCTACTTCGTGTTGGCGCACCTCGCGTGGTTTGGGGCCCTCGCCTTGTTCCTTAGTTCCAACACTAAGTGGTCGGTGAGTGACTTCTTTGTTTATATACATAAAACAAGCGATACATAAGCGATTGCGCCATATTGCCGGCCTGTAATTGGTCGATATTAGTCCATCCACTTTTTCACATACTAAATTCCATCCCCCCCCAGCAAACTCCTGCGCAGTCCCGTCGCTACAACGGCGCGTGTCGGTCGCTGCGACTGTTCGACTCGCACGACACGTGGCACGTGTCGTCGGCGGCGGCCATGTTCCTCTCCTTCAACGTGCTGCTCACCGTGGACGAGCCCAGCCAACACACGCCCCGGGAACTGCTGCACACCTTCTAGACTCTACTACATTGTACTAAGGTTCACTTTGCTACTAACTAGATTATTGTCATTAATTCATTACAATATTGTTTAAACACCATTTTTTCTTGAATGTTACCACTTGGGTAATTATTTACCCTTTGTTTATGACATATCTTGGTGTACGTCATGCCTTTGAGTATGACATACCTACGTGCAAGTTATATATAAGTATATTTTAAATTCTGACTCTAAAAAATGTGTCTTAACTGTAAATATTATATTTTTATATTCTATAACATTAAAATGACAAGTAAACAGACAAAAAGCAATTCAATCTAAGTATTCCATATCTTTTAGAGTTTTTCAAACTGACGGTTTTCTACGCGAAATCGGTAGAACAAATGCTTCTTTTCATCCGAATAAAAATACAACGTTAAAAGAAGCTGCCAGTGTGAAAAGGCTCTTATATAATCATTATTAGCAATATATAAATATAAAAAAAATGTGTTTGTGTCGTAGATTATTACAATTAAAAAGCTGACAACACTTGTAAAGTGATACCAGTGACAAAAAAGTTACCAAATTAGTAGATTTAGTTCTGAAAATGGCTATGAATTAAAGAGATTGTTGGGGAGGGGAGAGGAGAGGATTTAAAGAGTCGTGCCTCGTCCTTCCCCAGGTAAGTGCTCATTTTGAGCGGGTATTAACCACTACGCCCTCTCTAAAACTAACGATTTATGAAATAGGACTATATAAGTTTATTAATTTATTTTGTTAATGCAAGCAATTTCATACTCTATTCTTCTAATATTAAAGTCCTAAACAATATTTTATAGGTATAAGATTTAATTAGTTTTTGTTATGTTGTTTTTGCTCCAGTAGACAAGAATGCTTGGCGGTGTAGTGCGAATGTAAAAGAATTTGATACCTGAATCGAGCAAAATGTTATTTGTATTTATCTAGTATAAGGCGCTGGGTGCGTAAAATTTATGCAGCTAAGGTTTTAGAAAATGGAAAACAATTATGGAAAAATTTAGATCCTGTGGTAGGAACTAAATCCACAATCCTGGCCTTCTGTGTTCCAATTCTCTTATTGAGCTATACACAAATAGCGCTAACACCAAAGATCGGATTCAATTAAACTTGCTCAACCTTGTCAGTGAACTGGCCGTAGGCAAATTTGCTGACACCTTTTTGGTCTTGTATGATGTTCTTATGTATCATGTATTTGATCTAAATGAAAATAAAGAATAGATTTTTTTCCATTATTTTTTACATTTTCTAAAATATCCACAGCAATGTCGAGAAAATCTTTTTTTTGTTGGTAACCCATAACATTGTGGTGCATAAAGGTTGCCAATAAAAAAAATAAAAATACCAAATACATTTGTAATACGTGGGTGAAGTTTCCATTCTTTTCTAAACTTATGGGCTGTGACTAAAATTGAAAATAAGTTAATATTTGGATTGACGTTGCGGGAAGAGAAAGAGTGTACAAGAGAATAAGGCTCTGACTCCATCAGAGGGAAGAAGTAACGAAAAGTGACATGTGTTGTACACAATCAATAGAATTTGACTACCTCGGTGGCGCAGCGGTACTGTATACGGCTGCGGTTTCTAAAGTCCCGGGTTCGATCCCCGGGTCGGTCCAAATATTTGTATGACCTGCAAATATTTGTCTCAGAGTTTGAGGTTTTTTCTATGTGTAATATAATCATCATCATCATCATCATCATCATCTTAGCCTATTGCTGTCCACTACTGGACATAGGCATGTAATATAATGTATGTATCTATTTAGTATGTATATATTTGTATCAGTTGTCTAGATCCCATATCACAAACTTATATTAGCTTACTTTGGGCTAGATGGCGCTGTGTAAAAAAATCTCAATTGTTTACTACGGTAACCACTTACCACCAGGACGTCTGTTTACCACTGTCGAGGTATAAACAGTATATCTATGATATTGTAAATATGAAAATAACTTTATTTGTTTGTTACGCTTTTACTTCTTAACCACTGAACACATCTTCATGAAATTCCACATAAAGATAGTCTAGACTTGGAATAGGGTACTGTCGACTACCACGGCGGCGTAAGCTGGTTTACTAGTGGATCTACTATATTCATACATTTTCTTATTCTGTTTAAGTGCCATGATTTATCATTAACTTATCATCATCATCATATCAGCCCAATGACGTCCACTGCTGAACATAAGGCCTCACCTAATTTCGGCCACAGCGAGCCATTTTGTGTCGCCCGCATCCAACGGCCACCCGCAATCTTTACGTGGTACGCCGCTAACTTATATAATAATATTATAATATATCAAATTTAAGTTATGTTACTTACGAAATATAAATAAAATATTATATAATTTTTATATTTCTGCACTTCTTCATATATACTTAAAATCAAATTGTTTCAAATTTCTTACAACGATCCATACTTTGAAAATGTTGGGTTACTATAAGACGATCACTTTTCTTATAATAATAATATTTTCACACATTCACACAGCGCCATCTAGTTCTAAATTAAGCTATTATATTTGCTTATGTTATGCACCTGTACTAAACAGCTTTTGTTGTAAATACATACATATTATAGATAAATTACACACAGAGATAAATTAGACACAGAACAAATAATCATGCTCATCACACAAAGATTTGCTTAGCAGTCAGGGTCACTAACCACTAGACCAACAGGCCAGTCAAAAGTATTGATTGTTAACAACATAATAATTATGTATATTCTCTTCTGTTCTCTTTGTTGGACTCCTGCCTTAAGAGAGAAGAATATAGTACTATTATATTAATTCGAAATAATGATTCTAGAGCTTGTTTTTAATATAGATGAATTTTAATAAACTTTTGATAATGTATTTTGTATTTTATTTATCGTGTGGAGATGGAGTTACAACGGGTGGTGCTTCTACAAAATTGTCTTACTCATAGTAATATAATGTCCTGATTTATTTACTTTTAAATTTCGTCTTAAAAATAGATGTTGTAACTCGAATAGAGAAAGGAATGTTAAGCTGGTTTGGACATGTTGAGAGAATGAATGAAGGAAAGGTGACAAAACAAATATATGAGGCGAATGTGAAAGGAAACGTTGGAAGGGGAAGACCTAGAAGTACGTACCATGACCAAATAGGTGACGTTCTAAAGAAGGGACAGATCAGGAGTACCCTCAACCGGCGAGAATGCATGAAAAGACTGCTGAATGTTGAAGAAGCCAAAGATGTATGTCAGAATCGTAGCAAGTGGAAGGAAATAGTCTCTGCCTACCCCTCTGTTGGGAAAGAGGCGTGATCTATATGTATGTATGTATATATAAATTTTCGCGTTGCATGATAATATTTATTGATTTTTAAACGGGAATTCACGCGATTATGATTTAGGTATTTACATACCTTATGGTGCTTGACGTTTCGACCAGGTTACATCAGCCGTGGTCACAAGCTGACTGTCAGCTACTACTGCACATAAAAACAATGAGGAATATTGGTAACTTTCTTATCGAATGTGGTTCAGGCAGACCCTAGTGTGCACGGGCGTAGCCATGTTTGTGGATGGAGGGTTAAGAAAATTAAACTGCAAAATTTATTATAATTGATCTCTCGGGGTGGGTTCTGGGAGAATCTCCCCAGCTTGGACACATTTATATCTCAAAAAGTAGGACACCTAGCGAACTTCTGTTTTCGCTAATTTGGACCTAGTTGTCGTAAAAAAATAATTTTGCCGAAATCTTTCGCCAAATGACAGTTTTTTTTTAAGTTTTAATTTTTAATATATATTATAGTCTAGGAACTGGTTCAAAGGGTATTTTTTCTTACTTTGTGTCTGTTATTTGTATGTTTGTATTGTCTCACGCGAGTTGCGTCACTGTTTACATAGAGTGTTTATTTTTTAAGAAAATAATAATAAGATAGTAAATCATCGCAGAGTTTACAGAGAGTACCTATAGTACTTACACACACGCAGAGTGTAATAGTTGAGTATTTGATTTCGATTGCTTAACTAATACTTCAGGCGCTTAGGCATAAAAAGCTATGAGGCCCAAAACGATATATTGTCAATAAAGGTAGCAATCTAATAGCAAGTATTGGTAAAAAAAAAACTCGATAAATTTGAGCAGTTTGCTCTCACTGGATAGGTAAGCTTTTCACCTTAATAACGTAGTTTATTTAAAAAAGGGGTTTAACAATTATCTAACAATTTGTAGCAACTAGGTATCAACTTTCTATAACTATTTCGATGTAAAATTTGGATAGTGACTGGCCATTCTGATGCACACAATTATTTGGACACCGATCGTTTATAGTATCAATTGAAATTTACTTCCGATTAAGTACAATTAAAAAGTTGACCAGCTAAATTGTAAGAGTACCTATGCAATTTAGTTATTAGTGGCCAACTTACAATTTATCGTTTATGTGCCGGAGCTCTAACAGTATTGTCACCTTGAGTGGGCGCCAAGTGCGGTGACCGCCTTAGGGCAGGGCCCCCACTGCCCACAGATGAGTCATACACATTCACACATTGTACAAATGTAGAGGGTAGTATTAACAACGCAATAGGGCGAGGGACAGGTGACACGTCACTTTGTGATAACGATCGATACAAACAACGATACACCTCTACCAAGCATACTACCTACTGCGTCTACTTAGTAGCCTCCCCAGACGCTTATTGCACCTGTCTTGTAAAACTTATTGATTTTTTTCTATTAAATATTTTTTGTCATCAATACAAATATATAAAATTGAAGTGTCTGTAATATCAACAATATCAGCTGTATAATGGGTTGTGCTCTGAAGAACTGTTTGAGATGATGCCCACGGCCACCTTCTACCATCGCACCGCTCGCCATCGGCAGGGAGTTCATCCCCACACCTTGGAACCGAAATGGTGGTATCGTACCGCGCGGTTCCAGAGGAATTTCCTCCCAAGAACTATCAGGTTGTGGAATGAACTCCCTAACGAGGTTTTCCCAAGGGACTACAGTATGGGGTTCTTCAAAAAAGAAGTGAATAGGTTTCTTAAGGGTCGGCAACGCGCTCGTGATGCCCCTGGTGTTGCAGGCGCCCATAGGCTACGGTAACCGCTTACCATCAGGCGGACCGTACGTCTGTTTGCCACCGTCGTGGGATAAAAAAAAAAAAAAAAAAAAGCTATTTAGAGTAGGCATATGAAAGCATGTAGGTAGGTAAGTACCTACGAGTTACGTACGGAACGTTATTTATAACAAAAACACGTAAATTCTTTATCTGTCTATTTGTTTGACGTAGGTAAAACTACTGAATCAATTTCGACCGGACCTTTACTGGCGTTGGCGGACAGCTGATTGATGATTTTGGAAAAACTATCAGTTTGATGAAAAAATTAAAAAAAAAACTGATATCGGATGAAGTTGCAGGCTCAACCAGTTGGCAAAAAGACTCATTTGTAAATTCTCGACTCGCTTTTGTACTACAATTGACACCTACTACTATTTCATCGCAGTCGGTTAAAAATATGTTACCCGATTAAAAAGCAACACAAATTTTATGAATGGTTCAATGATGGTAATACGTAATATTTAAATGTTGCCATCCTCGAAATATTGTAAAATTTTCAGCACATTATTATTATAAACAGCATACAGAAAAAGCACTTTATTCCTTCTTACCTAAAAATGTATAAGTGATGGTGGCCGAATGGATAAGGAACCTGCATGCAAATCACCCGAGTTCGATTCCAACCGGCAGTACCAATATGGATTTCAGTTTGCAAAATTTATATGTACCTACTCGTCAAGTGACTGACCATGTGCTAACGGTGAAGGCAACATTGTAAGGAAACCCACATACCCTAGAAGAAATTCTAAGGTATGTCTGCCCCCTGATTCTGAGCTGTCGGAAAATTTTAGGCCCGAAATGTCAGTGTAATTAAAGTTAAAAAACATTATTGTTTAAGAAATAAATGGTTGTAGGAAAAAACCTTTAATTAATCAGTTTTTAATTTTCTATCCGTTAGACTATTTTCTAACATTAAATAACATAAGCTGTAAAAATACGTGGTACTAAGATTTGTAAAAGTATTTTTACAAATCTATTATTTTATCTATTATTTAATATATTATTTACTATTTTTATATCCATTCATTTGCACGTCCCCATTCACCCTGTTTGATAGCAGCTAAATAACTATGCCAAATAAATATTGAACTATAAACTGTTCATAATATTTATTTATTTTATATTAAAGCTACCAATCCATTCAAAACTTTCCGATACAAACAACAGCTTATCATGAATAGTTTTAAAGTAGGTACATTGTTATCGTGTAATTATTAGAAAAGGGCTAGTTAGGTCATTCGACAAACACGTAACATCATTTGTGTAAGTATCTAGTAAATTTTTCCTTGTATACTAGTTCTTTTCCTACTACTTGGAAAAAAGCCTATGTACTACCTCTACCCAAAACCTCAAATCCCACCATGTTATCCCATTTTCGCCCTATATCTATCCTTCCGATACTTTCCAAAGTCCTTGAGAGTATAGTTAATAAACAACTCGCTCACTATCTCCTCTCGAATAGCCTGCTAAATCCTTTGCAATCAGGTTTTCGTCCTGGCCATAGCACAGTTACAGCTTTGGTAAAAATAACAGACGATATCCGCATGGCCATGGAGAACAAACTTGTTACAGTCCTGGTATTATTGGATTTTAGTAGTGCTTTCAATTGTGTTGATTATGATATACTCTTGGGGATCCTGTCCTCTCTCAATGTCTCACCCTCTGCAATTGCATGGTTTGAATCTTATCTTCAAGGTCGCTCGCAGTCTGTCCGTATTGAAGAGGATTCCTCTGAATGGTGTGACCTGTCTGCGGGCGTTCCTCAAGGTGGTGTTCTTTCTCCTCTTCTCTTCTCCGTTTTCATTAACGCAATCACGAAAGTTCTTTCTTCGAATTATCATCTCTACGCAGACGACCTACAGCTCTACCGACATGCACCAGTGAGTGAATTACATGTGGCTATATCTGCCATCAATAATGATCTTGAAAATATTAGCGAATGGGCTCGTTCTTTCGGGCTTATTATTAATCCTTTAAAAACTCAGGCTATTCTTATTGGTGGCAGATATATGCTTAGTTGTATACCTCAACAGTCGCTACCAAACATAGTTTTGAATGGGGTTCCGATAGTTCTCACAAAAACCGTTAAAAATCTAGGGATTCATTTGGATAGTACCTTGTCTTGGGATAAACACATAGCGGAGGTAAGTAGGAAAGTGTACTGCTCTTTTCAGTCTCTCAAGCGTCTTCAGAAATTCTTACCTTTTCAAACTAAAGTTACTCTTGCACAGTCCCTTCTACTTCCAATTCTTGACTATGCTGATGTCTGTTTCCTTGATGCTAAGGAGGAACACCTTAATAAACTTGAACGACTGCAGAATTTGGGTATCCGCTTCGTTTATGGTTTGCGTAAATATGATCATGTATCAGACTTTCGCTGTAAACTGAGGTGGTTACCTATTCGGCAGCGTCGAGACTCACATATCCTCTCTCTTCTTTACTGTATCTTGACTAACCCTAATACTCCTTCTTACTTACGTGATCGCTTTGAGTATCTCGTTCCGCGTGGTAAACCTTGTCGCTCTTCCACTTCTCTTCTACTTCGTACTCCTCCACATTGTTCTAGCCGCTATAACGGTTCTTTTACTGTTCATGCGGTGAGATTATGGAATTCGCTTCCGCACAGCGTACGTGATAGCCCTTCTCTAAATGTATTTAAGAGCAGAACAAAACAATATTTCCTCTCTGTGGTTAATATGTAGTGTATGTATTTATTTCTATCTATTTATTTATATTACTATATATATATATATATGTATGTATGTATCTAGATATATTTATTTCTTGATTTGTTGATGGTTATTTATTCAATATTTATTTCGACGGTATACATTATGGTATACCAAATCTATGCTATTCTTGTTTTCCTTTCACCTTTACTTCGTTGTACACTTCTCTTGCTCTCTCGCTATATTTTTCTTTCCTCTGCACTTTGGGGTTTGCTGGAAGAAAACTCAAATTTGAGTTAAGCTCGCCTATGTACATGTCTTTTCTCTCTGTGTTGTGTTGTTTTTGTATTTTTTTGTGTACAATAAAGAATTAAAGAAAGAAGTAATCATTAACTCAGTTATAGTAGAATGTTTATTTTTGAGTTTTGGTGACTCAGGATTTCAGATTCAGAAGAGCTATTATTTTTTATGAGCTTTGTTTTATTAAGACTAGCTGAACCGTAGTGTTACCCTTACCAACGGTTGAAAACAAAATTAGGTTTTGCGTAAATCCAGGATGTCACCTATCTCTGCACCAAATTTTATCAAAATTGGTCCAGCCGTTGGAGCGTGAAGGAGTAACAAACATACAAACACACTCATAATCAATATTAGTGTGATTATTCATTAAATACATTATTTATTAGAGCTCTGATCCATGCCCACGTCTTTGGGTTCATCTAAGTCGCGTGGCTTCCGTCAGGCAAGAGTCACATAAATTACTCACGCACTTGTAGGTATCGACATGATTTTGTTAATAGATTTTACTATTAAAATTAAATTAACAGACACATAGTAATAAGAAATGAGGATCTATTAGATCTATTCTTTGCGTTACTATATTAGGGATATAGAATAAATAATAGGATAATACAATAATAGGACTTATTTTTTACAAGGCACTCCCGGCAATAAATAAAAGTACCCACTCAGGCGGGCCGCAAACGAGACAACGCGTGGCCGGCGGGCCACCTCTGTACATTCATCAATATAATTATGAATGATCGATGGTTTCGGGTACTCTCCTTTCATTCACTCCAGTAAAACATAGTGTCACATCTTTTTTCAAAGGCAGTGTGTGTGTATAGCACCATGCTATACACACACACTATGGCAGCTATGTTCTTAGACCTCATGTGATACGGTGGAATTGTAATTTCCGGGTACATTATTTTTTAAACTCCTGGCTGTAACTGAGTTTCATGATAGAAAAATCCAGTACCGTTTTAACCCGAGAATTGAACCTCAACAGCAGAATATAACTACTAATTTCGACCCTCTTGCATCTAAGAACACATTCCCGCTGGGCTGGACCATCGAGGCAATAAAAACTTACGTTATAATATATAAATTACACCCACTCTTTATGCCTAATTTTAAGCCCTTATAATATATTAATACACTAAACTCGATTTGCTAGTAAATTATGTTATGTTGAAAAATGTCTAATGACTAATAATAAAGTGCTATAATATTTCCATTAATTTATTGTTTGTTTAGGTCTTCTTTACACACAATACAGGTTCGGGAGTGAGGGCGTTGTCTTAACAAAAACCCGGCCAAGTGCCAGTCAGACTAGCGCATCGAGGATTCCGTATGATTATGCAATTTCTTGAGAAAAATATTCGATACAGACGGGCAGACAGCAGACGGACGAACAACGGAGTGATTCTTTAAGGGTTCTGTTTTTTCCTTTTGAGATAGGTACGAAATCAAACAAAAATTAATTAGTATATTAGTGTACCTACATACATTTAAATCGATGGTACTATGTAATTATCAGTCAATATTTATCTAATTAAAAAGGTAATCATTACTTTATTAACAACAATATACTTTCAACTTATGTAGAAACTTTTTCATTGAAATCTGAAAATTTTAAACTTCATTCACCCCTGTACACTGTAAGGTCGCGCGGGACATAATGTGCATGGAATGAGTAACAGGTTGCTAGGTTACAGTCACCACAATACCCGCTAGTGATTCAACTATTCCACCCACCGTGGGACCATTCACAACTGACACACGAAGATTACGTTTTAAACCCATAAAATTTTATATTTTGTTTTCTCTGTATCTTTTAAGTTACCTACCTGCTGATAATTTAGCACTTAGAATGATAATCAATATGGGCATCTAATGCAGTTTTGATGAGTTTTACAATGATATTTAGTCCAAAGGCTTGCGAGTTCACGACCTAGATAGTAGTTAAGTATGTACGTTCGTGTTTTGACCTAGGCGCGGGCTACAAGGGCCAGTCGATGCCCTAGTGGCCCAGATAGCAGACGGGACATGATTGCGCATGTGCAAACCACCCGCTGAATGGGACACTCAGCTACGCTCCCTGACAATATCTGAGCGAGTTCGTTTCTTTTGGAAACTGCACAGTTTACGGTAAAAATGAATATATTGTACATAAATTCCAAATTATGTTTATTTGATGTAAAGAACCGCTGCTCATTGAAATGCAAATTGAATTGATAGTAAAGAATTGCATTGTGTTGTGTTATTGGAAATAATTATAGTAATCATAAGAAACGTACTAATCTTTTCAAACAAAGGTGATGACTTAATCTATTTTAAATAAAATTCGTAATCAGATGACTAATAAGAAGTATGGGGAGATGCGCTTTATAGACTGGTAACACTCCTCGCTTTTGTTGTTCCCCGAAAGAAAAATGGCCGATTCACGTAATGTCAAAACTCTGAGGGCGATAGATTATTTTAAAAACGTGTAAAATATCGCCAGAATTGTGAAAAAGTGCTTTTTGGTGCTCGTGAAGTGTTTTAGTGCTCACAATACAGTGTTAAGTGGTGTTTTTTCGGCTATATATTGAATGGAGTCGGCCAAAATTGTGTAGTTTCCACTGCTAAATAAATGCACAGTAAGTATATTTACGTTAATTTTTGCTGTAAAACACTTTTATTACGTTGAAAACGGATTGTAATACGTCATTATATGATACTACATGTGCTAATGATGCATTTTTAGTAATATACGTGGTATAATACGCTGCGAAGATTGGTAGATTAGTGTTGTAGTATTTTTTCGTAGTATATTTTGAAGGTCCTGTCTCTCAGTAGCGCCTGTAAATCGACATTTAGCGCTTCAAACCTTGATAGCACGTACACAACGAGGTCAAAATGCAAAAACATAGATAATATCGTATGGTAGTTGTGTGTATTTTTCTTGGCCGAGTTATAAGTAGTTTTGTCACAACCGTAAATAGAATTATTATACTACGATGTGCTGACAAGCAGCGCTTTGTTCGTGAGATTAAAAAGCCGTTTGAGTTCAGTCTACGACGACAAATCGCTGAATAAATTGATATCAGAGATTATTACTATGTTGTAATATTATCAATGATAAATTTACCACAGAAGAAAAATGTAGATAGTATTAATTTTCACACTAGTTGAAAATAAATTTGTCCCGTTCATGATGGCTATTTATTTAAAAGATATCATCGCTCACACTTTGAAATAAGCTCTGAGTCGTATTAACTTTAGGTAAGTATTATAATGGTATACTAATACTATTCTTTATAATATTGTAGTTTTTGATCCTCGTCGCCACTATAATAAATCAGACAAACAACAGCTGTAATCCGCAATCATTTAATGAGCATTTCCTATTATAATGTATCTATGGTCCTAACCAAGGAGTACATAATATATCCTACATTACACAAATATACAATTATCAGTTATAATAAACTACACTTAGACTCAGAACACCTGCCTAATGCCTATTTAAACAATACTACTTCTCTCTTAACTATCTCTGGTTTCTAAATGTACCTATGTGCAATAAATAAAGTTTTCCGTCAAATAACAAATGCACCACACCCTCAACGCTCACATCACACCCCACTTAGTCACATTCCAGGCTGCTACTGTTAATTTCAAGGTAGAAAAGCCTAACGCAGTTAAACATAAAATTTAATTTGGCTTACTTTTATGTGACCAGTTTCAGTTTGAGATCCCGGACTCATCAACCGTTTTTCATTTTGCAAACAGGCTTCCATACATACATTTTAATACTGTTATGTTCTTTTAGGTCAGCTCTACACTTTAACCCTCACCCAATTAAACATAAATTTACATATATTATAAATAAATAAATAAATCTAAGTAAATTGTTTATTTATGTAAAAAAATGAATATAAAAAAAATATATTATATTAACAGGGCCTCTATCTGATCATAAGTTAAGCTTTTAGTAAGTATTACAAATTTTTAAATTACTATCGTCTGTAGTGGCAAACTAGCTGGCAGCCCAAACCTTGTTTGAAAGTGGCTTAGATTCACTAAAGTGGTTCCAAAATATGGAGAGTAGGTTTGTTACAACAAAGGGCTTGTTCCCAGTGCAATGTGTGTTTAAAAACCATCCAAGACAATGCCCTAGCAATCTAACTATGTATCAAGTCTATATGTATACCTATGTGTGCGCAGTACAGCAATATGTTAGAGTCATTTGTAGGGGGCATATTGCACGCAATTGTTCAGGATTGCCACTCTGAGTCAACCTCTAATATCAACCACTTACTATGACTAAATAATAATTCCCACGGATTCTCACTTTTGTATGACAATTTACTTTCCTTCTAACTATGAGTCATTGTATTATGAGTGGGGAATCCACCCCTATGACATCATAAGGGTTTAATAAAGCCATACCTTTACGATGGCGCGCAGGCGCGCCACCTGTCAACGGCCAGGCACACGCGGCGCACGCGCATTTGACGACAATTACTCGTAAAATTTTTATAACATCTAATATCATTATATATAAATAAATAAATATTCTACCACATTCACACAGCGCCATCTAGTCCCAAATTAAGCAATTATATTTGCTTGTGTTATGGGTACTAAACAATCGATATAATACTTAAATACATTTTTTTTTTGTAAATACATACATAGTATAAATAAATTACACCCAGACACAGAACAAACCTTCATGATTATCACACAAAGATTTGTCCTGGGTGGGGATCGAACCCACGACCTCCGGCTTAGCAGTCAGGGTCACTACAACCACTAGACCAACAGGCCAGTCACTTTTACTTTACCAGCCAATATAAATAGATTTATTTTGGCAATTTTTTTTTAAGTGATTGTGTGAAATTGTTTAGAATGTTGCAAGCTGAATTTTTTGCCCTGAGGTTTTTTAAACTTTTAATATGATCTGACACACAGTAGAGTTGCTTATTCAGATAAGTCAGCCAATGACTCTTTTGCATAGTGTTACTTATATGTAGTTGTATTCCATGGTGCAATGTCTGATTCACTTATCTTGGTCCATCTATCATTAACTTGTCCAGACATGTCTGGCACGCTTGTGCCCTCTTCGTCGTAAGGGGCGAGTGCCCGAGGGCGTGGGCGCGAGTCTGACACGAGACAAAAATGATGTGATTCATAGATATTTGTTTCTTATGTTGAAATTGTCGTTATTCCTTTAATTGTATGTTTGTAAAAACCCCTGCGACGCGACAGAGGGCTTGTTCCCTAGGGCATACATTGTCTTTCTTAAGCTTTTCAACGCCAGCGCCATAGTGGCATCTTCGTGGCATCTTCACCAAACCATAAAATTCAGTTTTTAAGATGTAGCAATAAATTTGTCGAGTTTAACCTACGCGACTGGCCTGTTAGTCTAGTTGTTAGTGACCCTGACTGCTGAGCCGGAGGTCGTGGGTTCGATCACACCCAGGACAAATCTTTATGTGATGAGCATAAAGGTTTGTTCTGTGTCTGGGTGTAATTTATCTATAATATGTATGTATTAACAAAAAATATATATATTTAAGTAGTATATCAGTTGTTTAGTACCCATAACACAAGCAAATATAATTGCTTACTTTGGGACTAGATGGCGCTGTGTGAATGTGGTAGAATATTATATTATTATATTATATTAACCGACGTTGGCTGTCAGAAGGTTAAACAAAAATGGAGTAGAACTTTCTTTTTGGAACAAATCACAATTAGCAGTTAGCCATAGATACAGATAACAATGGTTATCAAGTACAAGGCATGACAATACAATAATAACATGAGTCACACAATGTTTATAATATAAATGCCGATGTTCGTGTGTATTCGTCATTAGTTATTGTATCTTTGTGCTGTGAGGGTAGTCATATATTTGCTGAAATATGGATTTTGAATTTGGTGAGTCAACGGTTTTTATATGATTTTGTTTTGTTTTATTGTCTCACAGTAGATACGAGTACTGCGTTAAAATGTTCGATTCTCGGTAATTATGTGTCATAGGTACTATGCCCTGCACATCACTATACTTAGTGTTGCCAAAAGTTTAAAATGTCTGAAGAAACTTTGAAATTGTCGGGATTTTGCGGTTGTTATCGGGAGAGATTAATATAAAAAAAAATATTTCGGATATCCAATAGTTTCCGTCATGGTTACGGAGCTCCATAACATCCCTGATATCCACCAATTATATTCATGGTGTGAAAGAGATGGTGATCGAACTGATAAGATCGTTCAGATTTCAGAAAATATTTACCAGAAAACCTTTGTTTGTCTTTCGGATGCAAGCGATGTTGCGATGCGAAAGGCTCCGATATAAATTAATATCTGTAACGTAATCCGCATCCAGAAATTTCACCCATAACATGGATATCAAGGGTGGCTAACAATCGCATCCGTAGCAATGTCGCATAGCGCTACTCTGGTAAAACGCACTGTTAGGCGGAAGCCGCGAATAGTCTTTTTTAAAAATCACCAAAAGTTCACTAACTAAAGTTTATTCCCAAAAATTACACTACTACACAATGAACCTCACTTTTCTATACAATAAACTAGGAATGACAACGCGGTTAGGAGTTTACTCTGCGACTGTGCTTAACACATGGCCGCAATGAATTTATATAAAATAATTATGATGACTTCAGCATTTTGTTACTAACAGAATATGGATATAACGGCATCCATAGATCAACGTTTAGTTAGGTAGGTATATAATTAGCTAGTAAACAAGCGCATCAAACAGATGTAACGTATTATTTACGTTATACGAGCCAACACATCGTCATAGTATCCATTCATCATTATGTACTACTGTAGTATAAACATAAGAGGCAATGACGTCCACTGCTGGACATGGCCTCACCTGATTTCTTCCACAGCGAGCAATTTTGTGCCGCTTGCAAGGGTCAAATTAAAAATCCTCTTCTGACGAGATGTCTAATAAATCTAGATGCAATGAACGTCTTCATAATCATTTCAACACATAAACGTCCCACACGGGCACGGGTCTCCTCCAAAGAATGTGGAGGGAATTTAGCCTACTATACCACGCTGGCCAGACGGGTTGGTATAGGGTTTTGTTTCAAATTATCATTTTCTCGCAGTATTCTTGTCTGTAAAGGTTGCCCTTAGTCGCTTTTTACGACACCCAAGGGTTGAGATGGGGTAGTGTCATTATGTATTCTTATTCTGCCTAAAAAAGAGTATTTATTGTTATTTATTGGGTTAGAAGCCATTAGCTCTTTTTCTCTGCTACCTCGACCAGGAATTGCAATCGAACCCGCACTGCATGATTTGCATGCCGATTACTTATATATTCGGCCAGGATCGCTTTTTCTTTGGATGTGTAACTAAGTGTGTTAAGGCGTAACTAGTCGCCAATGACCTTGAGAGTATGGGTGGAGCTTAGCTTATTTCACTGCATATCCCCGCTCCTTTGCCAACTCGCGCACACTATAATACAATGGTCACAGAATAAGCGTAAACGCAGACATGCGCTTCTACCTCGGCATTTTTACCTACGATTCCGGAATAACAGTTTTAAAATTGGTATTTTATTTTGTATAGAGAGTTTAAAGGACTCGTGTACACAATTATTTGTTTGCCAATATTTTTATGTATTGAGATTTTTTTAATTTCAATGTTTTGCTTTCGGTATTTATGTAAGTACTTACATAGTTTTATTGGTACTTATTTATTATTAGTATCGAAGATAATTATTTTATCTTGTAAATTATAATTAAATAAATAACTATTTTAACTTACTTTTGTATTAAAAAAAATATTTACCTATTGTCATTGATGAATTTAATGTTTTGATTACAACACTTACTTTGTAATTACGTTATAAACTACTATTATAAATTGTAAACCATTTTATTGGATCATTTGAAATATTTTGTTTGAGAATATAGCTCGCAGAACTGATGGCCGATGGGGCAAAAAGATTACTCCTTCTAAACGGTTAGGAGGAGTAGTCGTCAGAAAATTCAAAAAAAAATATTAAAGTTCATAAATATTTGCACAAAAGGTTTCGGCACACAGCGAGAAAGACGTGACGGCTCTGCGTGACACCTTAGATTTATTTACTCGTCCCGCCGCGCTCGCTGTTTGTGTGTATATTATACCTGTAAGCACTATATTCAGTCGATAGTAAAAATGGAGCAACGAGCGACACAGCCTTCTCGTCTGAAGGCTAACGCCTGTCTGCCGCCCGCGCCCGCGCAGAGCACCTTTGAATTTCTAACGTACAGAAATCGTATTATGGCCTATTTTCTTAAGAAAATATTGATCGATTTACATATGCTATGTTCAGATTAAAGTAAATTTTACCACCAATTTATCAGTGTAAAAATAATTTCAAACTATAAAGCCGTTTTAAAGTTTTAGGGATTTTAAGATAAAATATATCTCAACTTAAAATATTTTTTGAGGCAAAAGTATTAGTCGTACGAAAATTTCATATGTTGAAAATGTAGTAGATAGATCAATTATCAAAATATATTTTTTTCAAATTTTTCGAACAAGTCGTTTAGGAGGAGTAGGCTTCAGAAAAAAGCCGTTTTTGGTGCAAAACCGAGGGAAGGCCCTTAATTATAGGAGTGTCTGGTGGAGCCGCGGTAGTGTTGGTGTTGGGCAGGAATGTTGGTGATGTAGTGATGTTGGTGGTGTTGCGCAGATGTGAGTGGCGTGGCATGTGGCGCGAGGAGGCGGGGTGGTGGTGCGGCGCCCTCGCCGCGGCGCTGCTGCTGCTGCTGCTGCTGCTCGCCGCGCGCTGTCGCCCAAGACACCCACACAAGGGACTCGCTGCGCCCACGCACGTGAGTACCTGCACTCTTGCATGGACACCACAGAATCCATGATTCTATCAACGCTCGAATCCAATTTCATAAAAAATAGGCTGGGTGGCGCCAGTGATTTTATTCACAATTAATAAATCCACTGGTGCGTCCAGTTTGCTAACATAAAAATCGGACCAGTAGTTCTTGAGAGCGCGTTGGACCAAACAAACAATCTCTTGAGCTTCTTAATGTTAGTAGAGATAAGGAAGTTAGGTTTGCGGAAGATATATTCTATATTGTTGTGAGAAGTATTTCCCCCCACTTAACATAACTTGTATGTATGTATCAATGTAAAATTGTAAACAATTGTATAATTTCCGAGCAACGCCGGACGCGCGTGTTGTCAACATCCTCACCGGACCCGGTGTCATCTCGACAAGATCTTTTGTTCTGTCTGTACTGAGATGCGGTCATGTTGTGTGCTAACTTTATTTGTAAGCTAGCTAGCTGTGCCCGCGCCTTCGTTCGCGTGCGATTTCAAAGTTTTTTTATTTTCTCACGGAACCCTAAAAAAGTAAAAAAACTGAAGTTTACTACTTTAAAGTAATTATAATAGAACTACCGCTCAATAAACCAATGAGTTAAGATACCCTATGTTAGAAAACTCGACGTCGCTGTAGACTTCACCCGCACTGCCTGGAGCCGGTATCGACTAGAACGGTAAGGTTCCGGTACATGTCCTTCTTCAAACGAGGTTTAGAGCTATCCTCTGTAGGTAGACAGCGGCTTGACTGTACTCCTAACATTGCCAACGACGAAAAATATAAACAATATTATAATCACAGTGATAACATCGTAGTGTGCGTGATAGTGTACTCTGACGTCATCGATATAGTAAAACGCAAGTCATACGTTATCTACAAGTGTGGAAGTGGCAGGGAATCGCTCTCGGAAACAAAAAGTGGCTCCAATATGGATTTAGGGAGAACAAAACCTTAAATATGGCAATTTTTGATTTCCTCAACAATGTTATGAATAATATAGATAAAAGAACCCCAGTATGTGCGATATACTGTGACATGACGCAAGCATTTGACTATGTGAGACATGATATACTTATTCAAAAACTGGAGCTCTATGGAATCAGGGGAAATATTATGCAATTAATTAAATCTTATTTAAGTCATAGATCACAGAGGGTAGAGGTTACTAGAATAAATACTATAACAAAAAGACTCACGAGGTAACTCACGGCGTGCCACAAGGAAGTGTCCTTGGACCGCTCCTATTCACTCTGTACATAAATGACCTGCCAAAATGCACTGATAATCCAGTTACCCTTTTAAAAATAACGACATAAATCAATTTAAATTTGACATTACCCACTCTTTGACATCTATAATAAACTGGCTTGACATGAATCATTTGAAAATTAATTCAAATAAAACTAAAATTATGTATTTTAATCAACGGGACACAGTGAACACATATCATCCAAATATACAATTTAACAACAAAACGATACAACATTTTAATGTAACTAAATTTCTAGGATTAACAATAGACAAAAAACTAGATTGGAAAGCTCACATAGAGATCTTGTGCAAAAAAATCAGCAGTTCAGCATATGCCTTACATTCACTTTCGTCTGTAGTAAACGTAGATGCTTTGATTACGGCATATCACGGTTTGGTTTCTTCTCACCTACGATATGGAATCATCTTTTGGGCCAACTCCACGGATACAATTGCAGCTTTCAGAGCACAAAAAAAGTGCATTCGGTGTATGTTTTCTCTAAAGATACCAGAAAGTTGCAAACCATATTTTATAAAATATAAATCCTCACACTGCCCAGCTTGTACATTTTTGAAGTGGTAATGTTTGTTAGAGCGAATCCTAACTATTTTCCACGTCTATCAATTATGTAAGTTTGACATTTAAATTATTGTTGTTAAATATAGTTATTACTCAAAATATTAATATTGAATTTTGACATTGATGACGTCTAATAATTCTTCTGACATCAATCATTATTAATTTCTGACATTGTTTTTAATTTTTTAAATTTTTCAAGTTTCTGTGTTGTTCAGTTATTGTAAATTATGTTAAATTTTATATTTTATTATGTACATTATCTTAAATATTTGTATGCCCTTGATAAAGGCTAAAACATGTCTGATCATTATTATTATTATTCCAACTTGCATGCCTTAAAATGTATGTACATAAACACATGTTTTATAAATAAATGATTTGATTGATTGATTGAAAAAAAATATCTATGTACCGCATACTTACCCACTAGGTTTTCTCTACCGCAGACGGAAGCGAATAGCCGAATACCGCTTAGGTTTGAATAGGCCTTTATAATATGATGTTTCTGTAACATAAATTTGTTAATTTTCCAGGTGCACGTAGTGAGTACCTGGGTGCCGGGCCGCGGAGTGCCGCGTCGTGGGCCGGCACGCGGCGTGGTCCCCGGCCTGGCCCAGCGCGGCGTGGTCCCGGGCCTGGCCCAGCGTGGCGTGGTCCCCGGCGGGGCCAGGCGTGCGCGGGACTCGCTCGCCGGCGCGCCCGCCGACCGGCCCGAGCCTCCGCCCGCTCCGCCCCAGATCATCGTCATCAATAACCCCGCCCCTCCTGGCCCCTCAGACTACTGCAGCTTACCTAAACTGCCCCTCCCCGAACAGTGGCTACACAAACGACCTATAGACTATAAGTATACTACTATTCCCCGACCGTTAGCACAAATCGCGAACGAGAGTCTCGGCGCGGACTTATCGCAAGAGAATCGCGCTAAAACATTGAGTGCGACGCGTTCTCCGTCTTTAGAGAAGGACGACAAGTCTCCCTTCTTGCTCAGTGCTAAGTCAGACAACGATAAAGAGGTGTTCGGTTTTGATAGTGAAGTGGTTGACAAGTTCAATGAGATGGGAGACAGGCTGACGTCGCCGGAGACATCTCCCACTAACCTGAGGAGGTTCCGCTCAGTAAGCACGAGGCTGAACATATGCAGTGTGAATGAAGGTCCTCATCTAGAAAGCCAACAGGAACGCTTGGAGATGCAGAACTCGCCGAGAGTCTTAGAATGCAGTTCCGCAAAAGAAAAGTCTTCTGCGCCGAAGTTTGACTTCTCTCCGAAGATGTTAGCTGATACTATGGCGTCTCCGAGGTTCTTTACTCCCCCAGAGACTGTGTCTCCTATGTTCTTCGCTGAACCGTCTCCTAAATCAGTGTACTACGATAGTGTTCGGTCTCCAAAGTTCTTCCCGGAGACACCAAGAGACGCAGAAGTACCACAATCACCGAGAGCTTTAGGAGACCACTTAAACAGAAATGGTGTATCAGATAAGCCGAGTTCCCCGCGAGTTTTAAATAAGCCAAGTCCAAAAGTGCACAGCTACAACAAAGAGAATTATTTCACCTTTGAGCAGTCCTGCTTAGACGAGACCCGAGCATCACCGAGACCGAGAAAATATGGTGGAAGAAACTCCATCGAGAAGGAACGGTTCACACCTCCCGCTGACAAAGTAGATGTAAGGAAATACCGGCGACATAACAGCTGCGACACAAATTACAAAACTATAGAACTGAATATATCTAAGTGCGAGGATAATAAGACAACTGAAGTTGTATGCGTTGGTGAACTTGGTGATGACGTCACGGATTGCTGCGTCAAGATGGACGCCTTGGAGATTGAGCCAAAAGTTGAAGAGAAACCTAACGAGTTGGCGCCAAGTCCTTCCAACACTGCACAAGCGAGAAGACAGAGACTAAAGTCGATATCATTAGATTCTGATAACGCAAAGATAATAGAACAGAATCTAGGTCTTCCAATAGCGAAGCAGATGAAAGATCAGATGAATGAAGCATACAAAAATCAAGATACAAGTACTTCATGTGATAGTATGGAGAGATACCAAAAAACTCCTACGAATGAAAAGCCCGCGTTCAAATTCGAAGACGAACCGAAGGATACCATTGCCGAAGAACCGAAATCTCCTGAAATAAAGCACAAAAAGAGTTTAAGGCAAAGTTGTGATACTCAATCCTTTATAGACATGCCAAGGTTCTCTCCAAAAGAGTTTGAAATAACTGTTACTTCTGAAGAAGGAGATACAATGCCCGCACAAACAGAAACCAAGAAGAAAGGAAAAAATTTAAGGAACTTAAGAATAGATTTAACTAAAAGAGACAGTGACTTGGAGAAGGAACTTCTAGAATTTGAAAAGTTATATACTGATGCTGAAGAGAAGAAAGTCAAAACTCCCACTTTGAAGGTTAAAGCTACTTCTCTAGACTCTTCTGAAACGGTTAACTTATCTCTGCCTCAGAAGAAGAATTTGGAAGTGCCTCAGAACTCGGTATCAATGCCGAACACGCCGAAAAGGCAGTTGAAGCGTATATTAGCACAAAAGAATGTAAAACATGACTTTTCTGGGGCAAAATTAGGTTTCAATACATTACAATCGAATGCTGAACAACGTCGGCTGTATATTAAGGGACAAGACTCCGGCATTTACTTGAGAGAGAACCATGCGACGTTGATGCTGTATCAACCAGGCTCATCACGCATGGGATCCCGTACTATGGGCTCATTTGACGAAAACATGGCTGATCTCGAAAATACACCCGAAATTAACATCTCTGGCACTGATAATAGAGTCTACCAAGATCCGAGTCAGACACTAGGATCAAATTTATTGAATTATAAACAAAATCTAAGCGTATCCAGTACTAACTTGAAGACTTTACCTGAGGGTGTGCCGTCAGATGATTTCGAGCCTACCGCTGAAGATGAGAAAGTTGTCAAGAAGTTACATAGACGGAATTCGAATCAAAGTTTGATGTTGAGTACGCACAGCTTGCAAAGTTCCAACTGTTCTTTGAACAGTTCTGGCGCTTCTTGTCACAATCTAGCCACAGTAAGAACAAGCATATCAAACTTCAGCTTAAACTCCGATTCAAGAAAGAAACTCTCTTTTGAAAGGAGAGATTCTAACACATCATTTAACAACGAACTACTTCCTACCACTCGAGTTATATGTTCCTCAAACACAAGCTTATCTGGAGATATGTCAAAGAATTGCTTACTGCAACGTCGAGGCTCTAACAATAGCCTAACATTAAATATCCAATCGAGTAATAACCTAAGCCGGCATTCGAGTAACAGCTCATTAAATAAAGACGCGAAACCTGGCCAAAAGAAAGGCTTGCTCGAACGTCGTAGTTCCAACACCTCCCTAACTTTAAACATAAACAATTCAAACCCACAGCTTTCAGTTAACAAAGGTCTCAGCGTGTCCAACTACAATCTAAACGGCTCTACGTGTAACTTAAGTAGATATAACAGTAATTTCAGTATAGACAATCCACCAAATGAACCTAAAAAAGGTATTCTAGAACGACGCAGCTCTAATACTTCTCTAACCTTAAATATACAGCCGCAAGAACCGAGAGAATTGGAAATTGAAGACAACTTAATAGAAAGTAACCTAAAAGATTTGCCTCACCGAGATAAGCATAGGAAATCACTTAGTACTGAGAATCTAATACCTAAATCCTACAAAAGCCGCATGCGATTAAGTTCAAATGATAAAAGTTTAGGATTCGGATCCCACGACAACTTATGGTCGACATCCTACACCACAGAACAGGAATACCCACCAACGAACCTGACATATGTCTGTGGGGACCAAGAAAACGAGATTATATACGCTTTTGGTCGACAAGAAGAGCCTAATTATGAGCAGGGCTTCACCAGAAACATAACAACCAAGCCTCTCAGTCCTCAAAGCACATCAGAAGACTTTAGACAATACTTAGCAAATATTCATCATCTACAAAACGCATCAAGTGTTTTATCAAGACAGCAGCTAAGAGATTTGAACGACGTATTCCAAAATGGGTATTCTAAAGTGAAATGTCATAATACTGTGGAAGGACAGCTTTGTTGCTCTGGGAGGGTCGAAGATCTGGCGAACGATAACCCTCAAATGGCAATCCCGGATCCGGTGCCCTCTCAACCCTGCTCCGAATATCAGAAGACGTTGCTAAGGAACTTGCACCAGGAGTTTTGGGATATGCCGACGAATTTACAAGAGAAGCCGATAGTGTCGGGCTCTCATCCCAAGAATAGATATAAGTCAATACTGCCCAATGAGCATTCAAGGTTCATGCTCACTTCAGAAGCTATTGAAGGATATATTAATGCCAATTTTATTAAGGTTAGTGTCAATTGATTTAAAACTATCTATACTTAGATATTTATTATAACTATACTAGACAAGGGCAAGCGTGCCCTTGCGCAGATGATGGCTATAGCCCATAAAACATAGGTCCATAAAAAAATAATAATATTAACTCAATACTAGTACTCGGCACAGAGATGCCATTATGATTTCCCATTGAAAAGGTTAATAAATAAAATGTATATGGTAGTAAATAGGTTTTCAAAAAGTTTTTTGTTGCAAACATGCGAAGACTACTGTAACCGCATATGATTAGGTAGCAGTACCGCTCATTAACACTATGTATCTGGATGGTCATTTTATAATTTTTTTAATTTCATAATTTAACTACCAAACCAAGTAGTTGCTCAGACATTCTCTAAATTTCATAAATTTTTTTTTGAGTAAACAGGCATTTTACTGACAGGACACACGGTCTGATGAAACTTAATAATAATAATAATAATAAACATTTAATTCAGATTGTCATCCATATTTGTTAGTAACAATTTTCCTTAAAATACACACACACACACACATAAAATCCCAATAATTATTATTAAAATTTAATAAAATAAATAAATAAAAATAAAAATACAAACATTAATTTAAGTACCTGCCAGCCTCACCGCCGCTATGCCTGCGGTTCCAGTGCCACTGAAAGGGACAGTCTGGCCTACCTCCAATTATCTTCAGGATGCTGTTGTTGCTCCGGCGAACTCTTTGCATCAGAGAGGCTGATCTCTTGCGCATGATAGCCTCAAAGCTATCAGTATGAGACTCCGCAAACATGCCTGACGCACTACAGAATCGCCGGAGCCCCAAAAGCACCCGGAAGGCGTTATTATATTATATTATATTATATATTATATACAGGGTGTATACGACGGTACGACATTAAATGAAACCACGTGTAGCATGTGATGTTAGAAGGCTATACCAAAAAATTTAAACAGAAATTTGCAATAGTTTAGACGCAAATGTACTTTCTTTATGTCACAGTTGTTCACAGTTTTAAACAACCTGTAGGTATTTACGTTAATCGTATGTTGTCATTATGTCATTCAATTCATTAAACTATCTCTGACTCTTTCATATTATCTTATCTCTTACTCTGTTCCGCACTTTTGTCGTCGTCATGTCGAAAACGTCATGATAGAAAAATAATGTGTAGTTTTATATTCTTAAATGTTTTGACTTTAAATAATGTGTAGTTTTTTTTTTTTTCCTTTTTTTTTAATAATTTTTATTAGAATATGTTTATAAGGGTTAACACTGGCTGCCTTTTCATTTAATGTCGTATCGTCGTATACACCCTGTATATTATACTTAAGGGTTCCATTTTTGCCACTTTGGCTACGGTACCCTCAAAAGTGTACTACTCAATATTGAGGCAAAAAGCAACAAGTCATACACATCTATTGAGAAAAGACAATATTTGCCGTTTAAATATAATATTTCTTTTATAATTTCCAGGGGCATGAATACACCAAGAACACGTACATAGCTACCCAGGGTCCTCTTCAAAACACCATCCACGACTTCTGGCTCATGGTCTACCAGAACAGTCTCGCGCAACCGTCGCGTGTCCAAGAAGCTGCCTGCACACCCATCCAAAAAGTTGTCATGCTCACCAACTTCATAGAAAACAACCGGCAGAAATGTGAGAAGTACTTCCCTTTGGAGCTCAACGAAGAAATTATTGTTGAATGTGCTGATATCCCAGATGATGAAAGTAATGTCTTTGTCTTAACCAACGATGGTATGATAAAGAAACCCGGTTACACTATAAGGAAACTCAATGTAAAATACAAGAAGTATCCCGCAGAAGTAACGGTTTACCATTATTGGTTCCATAATTGGGCCGACCACAAGTGTCCTAAAGACGTGAACGCTTTGCTAAACCTAAGTTTGGATGTGTTAAAAGAGTGTGTCTACGATTTCGACAATACTAGTGATGTTAATCATGAAGTGTGTAAATGTGACTCTCCTAAAACGGATTCTAAATTTGTGTTTCCTCCGTTGGACCAGCCAACTACTCCGTGCGATGTGAAAGTAAGTGTGTCTACTCCATTTGACTTTTCAACTGAGAGTTTGAGCCCACCAACGATAGTTCATTGTTCTGCGGGTATTGGTCGGACTGGGTGTCTAATTGCTATACTGAATGGTATAAAGCAGTTGACGATAGAACAGAAAGTGGATGTGTTGGGTATTGTGTGTAATATGCGGCTAAATCGGGGAGGTATGGTGCAGAATTCTGAACAGTACGAGTTGATACACAAAGTGTTATGTCTGTACGAACAAGCTTGTTTACCGTTATAGCTGGATTATTAACATTTTTAGGCGTAATTATTGTGTTTTGTATGGTTTTGATAGTTTGAAGGAATATGTGGTACATATCTGAAATATTACTGAAAAGAACTTTCAAAATAGTCCGTTTGTTATACATGCATGAAGGTCGGTTAAAAAGAGTGTATTGTGGACTTAACGAGGCCCATCAGCTTTAAAGTACTAAAAATCAAAAGATGCGTCCTGATTTTGAACATTATTTCTATACAAATACAATTCATACTCCGAAAAATAACTAAACATAGAACAACAGAGATCGCAATTTGAACTCCTGATTACTAGATGGCAACAGTTATGCATAATGCTTTAAGCTAGTTCCTATTTTGAAAATAGATGGCGTTGTAAATATTAATGTTACGTGTAATTTTCTTTGTCGAACAATAGGGTATCTTTGATATAATGTGGAATCGTCTATGTATCAGTTCACGCTTCCTCAACTAGATGGCGGCACACGTTGCGTCGGTAGTTGTCAGGTCAAATAGAGGTTATTGACAATATAGTGAGATGACATAAGTGTTAATTTTGTAAGAAAATATGAATATAACGCGGATGTTTGTATATCGAATTTTATTATCATTGACATGTGTAAGTTCGGCAGTTTTGCATCTCTTGTCCATATGTATAAGGTTCAAAATTGCTCAGCGGCGGTTCTCATATTTTATTCTTGAGAATGCAATGTATAGATTGTATTCTCAAGATTTAAATGTGTACAGTTTGAAGCACAGATATGTATGGAATAGATCACGCAAGTCTCATCGTCTGTATAGAAACCAAGCGTGCCATTATTTTTCCCACCTACTATGACGTCACATGAGCGATTTAGTGATGGGAACTCTCCATCCGCGCGTAAACGATTCAAAAAGTCGTCGTTTAGCCTCGTCCCAATCGATCGCGTAATCGATTTTTGCAAGATTAATCTAATTTTCTTTTTGGCGCACTACGTGGTAAACGTTCGTGTACTGTAAGATTTTATTCTATATTCTGTACAAATAAAAAAGATTTTTAATAATTATTATTGAAAACAAAGCAAATGAATAACAAAGTATAAACAAACACACATAAACATATAATACATACATGAACAAAATCACTATACAAATAGAAACATGCAGTAAAAAAAAATATTGACCTACATGTTACAAAATACCCAACGCGAACATTTTCTCATTCCTCTGTTTTGAAAATCAATCAGAATTCAGAATCGAAAACTCGCTGTACAATACAACACTATTTGCTATATTTGACAGAAAAATGAGAGAAGCGACCGTACCACGAAGCTCAGCGACAGGCGAAAATATCGATAATTTTAATATTCATTACGTGTTTAACAGACATGCCACACAATACGGCTTTGTAAATAAATGCGGCAATGAATTACGAATTATGCTATACGCTCTCAGTCGCCTAGTTTTCAGTGTAAAACCACAATAAACTTAAAATAATTGAATTTGCAATTAAAAACACACAATTTAATAATAAAATGACTTACCGATGAAAGGAAACGACTCCATTACCTCGTCCCAATTTTTTTGTGCTGTTTTTGCAGCTTAGTACGGCACAAGTAGGCATTTTTGAGTTTTAGTTCGACGTAAGGCATCGAGAACGTTCCAGTGCGGAATGAATTAAATGAAGATGAACTATGTCCATTGGACACACATTTTACACGCGAAGTACATACACTTGCGTGATCTATTCCATATATATCTGTGGTTTGAAGTCATTTTATATGAAATCGTCATATACAGAAGGCGATATAAATTTTTCTAGATGAAATTCGTTTCCCGATGACCGCAGAATCCTATAGAAAGAAAGTTCATCATACTTAACTGCCGGTCTAATTTTCTATAAAATACGATTTTGTAGACAAGTGCCTATATAAATTGTAATTTACATCACGGTGCAACGTATTTTATGGTCACATATTTGTGTTTTGTCGTGCAGAATAAGCTTTCGTTTGTCATATATTTGTGACAATACCTATAAAAGGTTAAAATAAATATTATTGTGACTCATATATGGTATCGGTGCGTACGCGGATATAGGCCTCTGCCATAAAACGTTATACACACAATAATTATCACACATTGTGTCAATAATTATTCGTTTACACCGCTGGGAAGTGGGTACACACACCTGTTGTCGGCCGTGCCGTTCGTTCACACTTGTCAAAAAATCTCGTATATTCATCTAGGTTAAGAGTTACCTTAATGAAAAAAGTCACAAGGTAAGAATGTAGCAAATATAATCCGAAAAGCAGTGTCGGGCAAGAATCTGATTGTTTTACATGACACGTTGGGAAAAAAAGTTCCCAGCCCGTCACACATTTTAGAAAACTTTTTGTTGTTTATGATGCTTACCAATTGCATAGCGTGATTCATTGGGAACATTTAAAATAAAATTAATATCCTTTCTATCAAAATCATACAAATTAACAAAGTGAGAGCTAACATATAGAAATACCATGAAATTCTTTTATAATAAAATTTATGAAACGTATTGTTTTTTACGCACTGTGTTTTATGTATATAAATAAGCAGCGCTACACACTGTACGGTTAAATATACACACTAAATATTTTATTGATCGTTTAGTGTGCTGAGTAGCTTACAATCAGTTATGGAGAATTGTCGGTCATACGTTTTTCGTTTTTAAAAAAAAAAACGTTTTATAAAAAAATATTACTAAAATTAAGGTCAAAATTATTTATAAAACATTGAACGATATTTTGATTTTGTCACTAAAACAATATACAGTCATATTGTATATCCCTTTCTAGCAGGCTCACAAGGTATATGTTTGAGCGAGATAGGAATATATCATATATTGGAATTTACGATATATACGATATAGTTGTTGAAATGGTGGCGTATGACTCGACAATCGTGATCGTCACGAGATATTTTTTCGCCGCCACAGAGGGAAGTGTTTCAAAATGGCCGTCGCAACAAATCGGTTAACTTTTAAATTATAATAAGGTAAATTCACTCAATAATATTTTAGGTATTTAATATATTTTGCTTGACATTACGGTCACAAGTGGACTGACCACGCATTGTCGCATGAATTCCGGTCTATATTTGAAAATCTGTTGTCTCTCGTCATATTGTTTTGTTGCGTTTAATGTTATTATATGTAGTTATGTCAGTAGACGCAAGGAATATCACTGACGGGTCAAAGCACACTAACGCAGAAACGAGCATGACAACGTCGAATCTAAAAGTGAACTTAATATTAGTCGGTCGCAAGCGCGCATGATCTCTGTGATAGTGTACTTTGCTGCTTTTGATATAATAATGTTGTTAAACGAAGTACAATATTCATTGCAATGTTGAATTTACATTAATGATATCTAGAAAGTATTTAAATTTGTTCTAAATTTAAAATAATATTTTACGCATGGCCGACAATTGTCCACGACACCCTACTTAGATTAAGTTTTTTGTGTTAGTCAAAATGTGTGGAAGAAATATCAAAATATTTTATTTAATTTTGTTACTGACAACACTTGTAACATTTTGCGCTGGCAACTTTTGATTGTGACATTTTACTTGTATTGACTAGCTGTTGTTTGAAATTTGGTCAAAACTATAACTGATTCTCAAGCTGTTATAGGGGATTTTGCTGTCTTGATTGTCTACGTTATTGTATATTCTTGTCTGCCGCGCCATAGAGCTCATACGTAGAGCGGGATTTCTTTTTTTTAAAAAGAGATCTTTGGAAAACCTACCAACCATAATTCTGGTCCAGTTGAAAGGTTGCAAGCACAAAAAAAAAATATTTCGCCAAAAATTCTTAATAGTGTTGCGAATTTCAAATAATAAATTGTGTGTTGATTTAATATAATTAGATTTTTTTTGTTTGAATCGCACAATATTTGTTATTTAAGTTGTACATTTTAATAGTTTATATAACAATTTTATTAGTAATAAATGAATATAGGATATAATAATTTATTCACTTTAAGTAGATAGATTTTTTATTTATTTGTTTTTCTTTTGTAAAAATAGTTGTAAGTGAATTTTAGACGGCATTTAAATTAATTATTAATGTGTAACATAGTGTGTGTGTATGTGTATGTTTATTTTATGCCACAATTATACATTGTAGTACAAGTTTTCTTTTTATTTTTATTTAACTTTTTTTAGAATATATGTTATTTCTTTATTGGTTTATTTACAAGGACAAACGCCCAATGTAGTTTACATCACGAAGTTACTAAACTGAACCTAAATTTATAATTTTATAATATCTACAACTAACGGTAAATAATTTAAATAAACTGATGATTAATAAAGGATGGACCTATAATAGTACCTTGTGGTACGCCCAATTTTGTATGCCATACGATGGACTTTGGAACGTATGAATATTGCAAAACTTTATATATAAGATTATTCTCCCACCAACGCCGTGGTTGTCGAATAAGATCCCAGCCGAGGCCTTTCACGTCCGTACGCTACAGTAATCACTTACTATCAGGCGGTTCGTAAGCTTGTTTGAAAACCATCTTGGTATAAATAAATGAACAAATCATCGATCACACAAACCATGACACTTCGGGAGTCTCAGAGAAATCTTAACCTAATGCCTTGGAACCCAACGAATTTAATCATGGATTTAAGGTTTAAGAAAGAAATGACAGTGATCTGACAGTGTGTTTTACCTTGTCTTGCATTACTTACATCGAAATATGACTGTCACCATGGCGTAGCGGTTAAGTGGTCTCTTCATCACTAACATCGCCGTGGCGAGTGATGTGGGTTCGATTCCCACACAAGACAAATAATTGTGTGATTCATAGATATTCATTTCGGTACATACTTTGTGTCCGTTAATTATTGTATGGAGGTAAAATCCCCCGCGACACAGGGCTCGTTCCCTAGAGTGAAATCTGATACATCAAACCTGTTTATTAGAAGAATCTAAATAAAATGTAATAGCGAATTTGTTATGTGTTTTCTCCGTGGGCAGGGAATTCAGAACGGGAAGTGTGAGGTGTCTGGTAATTGACCTATAACTATGGGATGAGGATTTTAGGTCTTATAATAAGGGGCGAGCCTATTGCCATCAAACAAGCACGTTTCCTCATTTACTAAGGATTTCATGACAGAAAAATCCAGTTGCGTTTTTGCCGGGATCCAAACCTTGACTTTTTGCATAGCAGACATGCAGGTACACCACCACCTAGTCACTTGAGCAGACAAAAGCTAAAATTTAGGTTTTATATTTTCAGTTTGATATTCACCTTATAAAAACAACAATCCGCACTAGGCCAGCGTGTGTGGAATTTGGGCCTAAATTCTTTCAGCTCTCTAGATAGAGGAGATCCTTGCCCAACTGTTGGAGATTAATGGTATTATGCTGAACTGTATTTAATGGTTAAAGTACCCCTCTAATTTATAGTAAGTAATTAACATGTAAATAGCTAATATATAAAGATAGAACAGAGCTCAATTGAACGCGGAAGAATCTCAATACACACAATGTATCCACTTCTGAAGATCGTGCTGTTCAAACAAGACTTAATATTGTGTAAATGACACGACTAATTCCTTGTTACGTTACACACAACACGTGTAGTTTTAGTATCAAGGGGGTTTAGGAGGCAAACATATTTTAAAAAAATGTTGGTGTAGTACTTTATTGGGCCGTTTTTTATGAAGCCTTTAAAAATAAACAATTTAAAGTACCTAATCTGAGAGTCGAAATAAATACTTATGAATCACACAAACATTTGTCTCGTGTAGGAATCGAACGCACGATGACAGTCAGTTGGTTCGTTAGTTGAAAAATGTCTCACACTTTCTGCGTTTGTAGAACTGATGGTACGTAGATATGTATAAATGACGGGTTGGCGACCGATGTTGATGCGAGACCACTTTAACCCACCTTTTTTGTTGTGTTTTATAGGTGGCCTTGTTATGTTTCTTCGCATTAACCCTTTGACCCCCACGCTAATAACGAAAAACTGTGTTCCCTACGCCAAGCAATAATAATACTTATGAACAGTTATAAATGTTCCTGATTATGAAAATATACATTAGCCAACTTCCGTCACCAAAAATTGAAGTGCGATGGACGCTATAAGACGTCGTTGGCGTCTCGATCAAATTATTGAATGACGTTATAACACGTCCTTGGCGGTCAAAGGGTTAAGTCAACAGTGATGGTTGTCATATACCACCAGGTGGGCCGCTTGCTCGTTTGTCACTTCAAACCCTTCAAACAAAAAACTATTTGCAAGTCATAAATTAGCAGATACTACGTAAGTCTCTATAAAATTACGTGATCGTTTTAACTGAACGGAGTTGGGTATATAAGTACCTAGGTACGTAACTATTCTTACAAACTGGAAATACAGTGAATTCTATTCCATTAATCAATTTCCTTTCCACTCTTAAGAACTTTTCTCGAACTGCAACGAATATCTAATAAAAAAAGGATTAGCGAAATGGGTCCAGCCATTTTCAAATTATGGCGTGTGAGATCAAGAGAAATTGATAGAGATTCTTTTTTTGCAAGAAACCCTACTATTTTCCTAAACAAACCCAATTAATCCTTGAGTCATTAGTTATTCACAAGTGAAAGTACCATTGAATTCAGTCCAGCTATTTCGAAGATTAGCCGGATTGTCTCAACATTGACATTGATGACATCTTGACATCACAAACAGACACTTAAATTTTATTATTGTACCGATTGATACAATATACATTGCGTTGTTTGTCCTGCCTGTAATAGTAACTGTGTGTGAGAATGTGTAGGTATTTAATATAAATTTACATAATGACTACATAAGTACTCATTATCTAAGATATATTGACTCGTAAAAATAAATAAACGAACTGGGTTGGACATTTTAAATTTGTAACTTACCTACATAAAATACTTTATAACATCTACATAGTCGTTGTTCTAGCCAACAGCACCATCTAACGGGTCCAAAACTATCCTGTCTTTAGAGTCGGTACACATATGACGGAAAATACGTATCGTATTAGAGGCTGAGCTCACCAGCAGCGTCAGCGTAGACAAGCAATTACCATTTACCACTGAGTTGTAATGTATGGAACTGTATGACACATGGCAGACCATTTGCATAACCTAGATGTAATGCTCAGCTCCAGGTCCTTCAGTGGTTACTGGTTAGTGCACGTCTAGGCTAACGCATCCTGTGCCCAGACACACAAATATGTAATAAAATATGTAACTTTGCACACACAAACAAAGGAAGAACAGTCAATATTTGTATATTTTTTCAAATGTTTGTCTCTGAGTTTGATATATAGGTATAATATGTTTGTACCTACCTATTTACATACTATGTTTAACAGTGGTCTAGAATTTTAGAACCCAGAACACAAGCTAACATTAGCTTACTTTGGGCTAGATGGCGCTGTGCAATAATGTCCAAAAAAAAAAGGAATAATGATACGCCCAACGTATCTTCCGTCAGACATGTGGCGATACTAAAAGCCAGAACCGACCAAACAAATTCACAAACTTTTATTGATATTAAAACACAATACCATTTTTGCCTAACCTGGGTAATATTTAAACTCAATGCCTCTTGAAATATAACTAGATAGCTAAATAATTAATTTAAATAAATAAGTATTCATTTTTACGAGTACATTTATATATAGTCATAAGAAATAATGTTACGAAACCAAAACACCAAATATAATTATAATTAAATATAATAATCAAATATTAATGTTTAGAACAAACTATACAATATACATAATAGTAACATTGCCCGGGCAAAGTGAAGCACAATCATTGTAATTATTTTTATTGCCCGGGCAATATTGAGAGTAACCAATAAGTGTATAGGAAGAGCTATATTAAGCAATTAACTGTAAATTGGGTGATGAATGACTTTTTTTTAAATTAAATTATTTTAAAATGCATTGTTTGTTCTATAGTAACAGTACTAATCAGTAGGTAGGACTATGTGTATGCTTAGGAGCGATAGGAACCAATAAAACACATTCCCCCTTTATGAAATATGAACTAAGTATTAAACCAGGTTTAAATTGACATAAGCCATTGTTTTCCCCCTTATTACCTACAAAATACGGACTAAGCATTAAACCTGATTTAAATTGACATAAGCCATTGTTTTCCCCCTTATTACCTACAAAATACGGACTAAGCATTAAACCTGATTTAAATTGACATAAGCCATTGTTTTAGTGTCAAAGTTGTCAATTTAAACCTGGTTTAATGCTTAGTCCGTATTTTGTAATATGGAGGTTTATGATTCCACAGACGATGTTGCTCACTCCTATAATAATCTCCTGAAATATTATTAAAGTGAATTCGCAGAAAAAAATGTTTGTAATTAAAATTAAATAAAACGCAACAATAATAAATAAACATACACTTGAACTTTTTATAATAAAGATAGCTCGCTCACCCATTTACATACATTTTATTGCTGTTGAGACTTTTCAAGACCGTAATAACTAATTAATAAGATTATCGTAAAATAATGTAACTTTTAGCCTAATGTAATGCACCTTTCTTGTTAGAGCGAGAGGTCAGTTATTGAGTAGTTAGATAGAGACAGAGACAGATACAGAGCTCTTCCTTGTAGCTACTAACTCAGGTTATTATCTGTGGCACACAAATATATAGATCTGTACCTAGCGGTTACTATAGGTACTAAATGTATTGGGTAAAATATTGTGAAGGCTGTTTCTGTTAAACGCGGTAGACAAAATAATATTTTGAATATTACACTCGACGTTTACTTATTTTAATTAAACAGATACCTATGTTGGGGATTCAAATATAACAGCACCGATATAAAAATACACGCTGACTTAGGAAAACATATTATATATTTTTTAAGTCGGTGCCTAATTTCTCAAGTCGGCGCGTACTTTTTGAGTCGGTACGGATAGTAACGAATGGCTTAGCATATCATTTTTCATTCTTTCTCTAACAGAAATATGCCTTATTTAATCAACAAATTAGTTGTTTAACAATTACAAATCTGTCTGAATATGAATTTATGCATGTAATGCAACTACCAACGTGCATCAAGTACCTAGGTACAGTAAGTACCTACTTTAGACGAGTGGCAAATGGTTATTGTGAAGTTAAGAATTTGAGTGACCTATGTTATGTTATTTAAAGTTCACGTATGCAAAACTGACGTGATTTAAAATGTAGATTTTTTGTTGATAAGTAAAAAACATGTAAAAAGTTCCTAATACTTACTAGACAGATTGCAAAAAGAACCTATTATGACTTATTTACTGACTGGACTGGCCTGTTGGTCTAGTGGTTAGTGACCCTGACTGCTAAACCGGAGGTTGTGGGTTCGATCCCCACCCAGGACAAATCTTTGTGTGATGAGCATAAAGGTTTGTTCTGTGTCTGGTTGTAATTTATCTATAATATGTATGTATTTACAAAAAAAAATGTATTTAAGTAGTATATCAGTTGTTTAGTACCCATAACACAAGCAAATATAATTGCTTACTTTGGGACTAGATGGCGCTGTGTAAATGTGGTAGAATATTATTATTATTATTATTATTTACTTACCCGTCTTTATAATTATATTCATGAATGCATTTAAGACAACCACATAATTGCAAAAAAGACGTCAGTCTTGCAATAAGTGATCGCCATTCTGCGACATCTATCGTAATCTACAAAGTATCTGTACCTACTAACTGTATGTGTTTGTGTATTGTATTGCCTTGCCACTTGTCTAGACAAACTGTCCCAGTAATATCAATAATTCGCACAGCAAATGGTGAGATACAAGTCGTTCTTAAACGAGAAGTATATATATACCTATCAAACACGAAATTTTATACAAGAGCCCTGATGTTTAAGTATGTATATGTTACAGTCAAAATTCTTAACCAGTCAAAAGTAGTTTTGACTGGCTATATGTCAAAACTTTTAAGAAAGTAAAGAGGTCGGAAGTCGGAAGTAACTTTTTAGGTAAGGTTAATTTTCATAATAATTATAAAAACTAACCTAACACAACCAGTTTTGAAAACTCGTTTAGTACCGACCTCTTTACTTTTTTAAGAGGTTTGACTGATATAGCCAGTCAAGACTACTTTTGACTGGTTAAGAGTTTTGACTGTAACGTATATAATTTTGCTCAGTAAGTACCTACTTATATTTTATTGTTCAACAGTGGCTTACCGATAGTAATAATATATACATACATTACCACAGCTCATAGTGAGTTTCAAAGTGTTTGTACAAATTTAAACAATATTATGGTGAATATAAATACTAAGCTAAGCTACACACCGTGCGTAATAAAATGTTGTGTATCATATACTAGAGCGAGAACGACAGTCTCTCTCTATCTCGCTATCCCACAACACCCTATGGTTAACAAACGAAATGTACGGCGTACGTACAAAACACTGAATCTATGTACTTATAATAATGTTTGCGATTTTAAAATCTGAAATCTGAAGTATGTCGCGGACATTTACAAAAATCTGTCAATATTATAAATGTCTAGAAACGTAACCGAAATTTATTAGGTTATAATTTTTTTGTCAGATTATCCTTCCTTATCCTCTTAAACATTTAAGTTAGCGATATTTTATATCTATCAAAGTTTTAATACTACCTGTTAGATTTGATATGCCTAAATAATAGTAAGTGAATACTTTGATTAATAAAGAGTCGCTAATTTTTTGTCGTTTATGTTATTGTTTTCTTCACTACACTGTTGATACAAGCCTTTATATACTCAGTCTTAAAAATACTGTTTATTATTGAACTTATTTTTGATCACTTGAAAATTGTATTAAAAACTAAATACCAAATTGTTCATTAACCCATCTACTGTAAATAAAGACTGCTAAAGATTGCTGGCACAACACAAAGTATCCTAGTGTAGGGTTCAGTGCACTTGCACTACACTATCCTTGTTTTTTTTTAATTAAAAAATACCCTTGACATTAAAGGATTTGTCACTCTGATGCGGTCTGCGGTCAGGTCAAAGCACGTTGTTGTTCACACACGATGTGGGCTGCGTTCACTTTGACCTGACCGCAGACCGCAGAACGCATCCAGTGTGATAAATCCTTAAGCCCTACATGGCCCTAGTTAATATTTGACATTGTACAAGTTTTTATTTCTAAACCGACGTATTTCTACCCTCGTGTTTGGCATTTAACATTCGTAACCTATGCCAAATACAATCGTAGAAATATAAAAACGCTGTAAATAGGTTAGTTCAGAACAACTTTACTCAACCTGCGGCCGTCGATGCATTTCTAAGTGGCCCACGTGCCTGACTAATTGTAAGTTATCAGTCATTTATTAACACCTAATAGTAAGGTAAAAAGAATGACCTTGGACCACGAGGTCACATATTTCAGACGTCTATGTGGCATCTATAAAATATGTTGATTAAGTTTGCTTCAGACCAATGATATAAAGAGTTTAATATTATTAACTGCCGTACTCAAAGACGTTAATTAACGTTAAAGTTTATTTAGTAAAGACGTGTAATACTTAAGTCTATACACCTAAAGACGATTATTAAATGAAAAAAATTGTGTTTATGACAGATTATTGCTAATTAATAATAGACGTCTCTGAGTGTGGCAGTAAGAGGAACAAACGTTATGTTACTATCAATATTAAATTAATGTAGCAATTGTTAAGTTTCTTTGTTTGACATTATATAATTCTTAGTTAAAATACTTTTATGTCTCTAATGTATTGCATGCTTAATAGCAGAATGTAGCTGAACCAAATATTTGTTCAATAACAAATATAAATGTAAACACCTGTTTATACCTATATTCGCAATAAACGATTTGAAATTTGAAATTGATGAATTGAAAACTTTTTTATTTATTTACTTATTGTTTTTTCAAGCAGGTGTGATAACTACTTATATACTCAACATAAGATTGTTTTGTTGTTTATTACATTCTTATAATAAGTTTAATGAAGCTGCACTTGAAGTAAGTTAAAGGTTATTTTTCTAGACTTTTCTTAATAATACCGATTAACGAATATGTTCGCGACATATGTAATTAGAACTATATGTGTTATTGGGTGTGTCTACGAGTATAAAATTGTGATTTCTATTTCTTTGTATATCTGTATGTGCTAAATAAATATTATATTAAATATGTCAAAAATAAATATTCGCGTTTAATTTTTTAATTATGTATCACCTAACTTTTCACCGGTGCTCTTAACTCTGTAACCTCGCGAATTAAATTTATATAAAAGAATAAAATCAGCTGGTTTGCAATTGGGCGGTCCTTGACCCGAACATTCCGCGCTTGTAGCTCGACTCTGGGGTCCATGACCTTGATCATTGTGTTAAGAATCACTGACATGATGATGATGGTAATGATGGTATTTTCTGACTCATCAAGATCGGCCCATTAGTTTAAGTGTTACGACGCCACAAACCGACACATAGATACACCCAGGCATCAGGAGTTAAAAATATCAGCACTCAAGTTCAAGTCTCAATCAAAGTACCTACTGTTTGATTACTTAGTTCCCGAGCTAGGTAACCACAAACGTTTGACACAATATTGACATATACTAATGACACATGACGTCACTAGTTATGTGTCAACAAGGAAAATTATTTGAACAACGTGTTCAAATAGTAGACGCACTTAATGTTAGTGCTTGAAGCGAGGATAGTCAGTGGAAATAATAATGGAAGTAAAAGGCTTTTAGACTAGCCTATTTCTAGGGACCCTTTGAGTTAAGGCACCTCCTGAACACCATGTAATTTAATATACTATTGATCCATTAGTATATTACACTACACGGTGTTCAGGAGGTGCCTTAAAGGGACCCTAGAAATCGGATAGTATAATAAAGCTATAAAGTAAAGTATGGTGGCTACACACCGCGAGTCATCTTGTTGTCTCGGGAGGGCACTTGCGGGTGATGTCGGGTAACACTTGGAATGGAGAGCAGACGAGGCGAGGAAAGACAAAGCGGAAGCGTCCGTAGCTCAGTGGTTAGTGACCCTGACTGCTGAGACAGAGGTCATGTGTTCGATTCCCACCCAGGACAAATCTTATCACAATTATTATTTGTTCTGTTTATGGGTGTCCTGTATCTATAACATGTATGTACCTATTTAAAAAAAAAAGTTATAAATCAGTAAAAGTATGAAATCAGTTGTCTAGCATCCATATTATAAGCATTAGCTTAGTTTGGTACTAGATGGCGCTGTGTGTGAATGTCCAAACACATTAATAAAAAACGAATGATTGAAAAGCGAGTGTATATCATTTAGTAACACTCTCTCACTCTTCCAGCCTCGAGAGTATAACATATTTATAAAGTACGTACTTATATTATTTTCTGCCCGAGTACCTACCTCTGTGATACAGGTGCTATGAAAGTGTACTGTGGAGATCTTATATCTTATGGTGTTTTGGTTCTGTACTTTCTGTGATATTTCAAACTGTAACCAATTAAAATTGTAACAACTAAGTATGGCGATTAAAAAGAGTGGCCTGAGTTTCTTGCCAAGTTCTTCTCAGAGCTAGACAATTTTTTTTTTGGCTTTGTATGACGTTCATAAGTATCATGTATGTGATCCAAATGAATAAAAAGATTTGACTTTGACTTACATACATAATATATTGTAGAAAAACAGCCAAACTCTGAAACAAACATTTGCAGATCATACAAATGTTTTATCCGACCCGGGAATCGAACCAGAGACCTCAGAAACCACACCGTCTCACCTCACACCTCGCCACCGAGTAAGTGCAGTAACTGACAAATGATCCATCCATCCAAACTTTAGTTTAGGTATATAGTATTAGTAGCGTATATTATATGCGCTTCTTGTCATGCGACACACACGTGCAAAATGCGCAAATGTAAGAATCGACAAAAAACCAGTAGATAACTTAACGTCAACAATAGAAAATAAACATACACAAAATACAAAATAAAGCATTTAAAACGAGTTACCAAGAAACTAATATTATTTAATATCTTTGAATGCTTTTTGTTGTTACTTTGAAATACACATACCTAAAACATAGCGCGTTTTTCCTCGATGGGGTAGGTAGAGTGACGGATTAATTGTCAAAAGCGCCCTTTTTCTTTGGTAACCTGGCGCCCTTAGCCACGTGCCTAGTTTGTCTTAGGGATAATCCGCCACTGGGTAGGCAAAGTAGTGGTAGTAGGGGGCGAACCTAAGCCTATTGCCAGTTTGTCACTTCAGGCAATAAAAAAATGGTATTATTATCGTATATACCTACGACATACTCTCTTTTAGAATTGCTCTCTAAGCTCGTTCCAGGGGAAATACGCCACAAGATGTAATACAGTACCTATTTGATAACAGTTTGGCCTCATTCATTTTCATATTCTTTTTTTGTCATTAGCAAACCCATTAATGTCCCACTGCTGATATAGGTTCTCTTCTCTAACTGGAGAGCTGAGAGGGTTTAGGCCATAATCCACACACGCTGGCCTAGTGTGGGTTGGTGGATCAGACATACTCATAGAATTACTTCTAGGGTATGTTTCTTCACGATGTTTTCCTTCAACGTTATCAGATGGTAAGTCACATAGCGTAGTCCCACACGCTTGACATAGGGCAAGTACAAAAAAAAACTGGATGTTCTATTCATTAGGAATAATTTCCTCCATATACATACCTATCTACATATAAAAAATGATATTTGCAATATTTAGCATTTATTATTATGCGAAAATCAAAATAAGCACTTAAATATTTTTTGTAAGGCAAATTATTAATTTGCATACCCACAAAAAATATACAAGATGTTTTTGGATTTAAGCTCAAAAAAATTAATTTCGAAACAAAAACATTAAATATCATCATCATCAACAACCCATTAAGTCCCACTGCTGGACTCGGGTCTCCTCTCCTCTAACTAGAGAGCATAAATGCATTTGATTACACAAAATTCTGCTTTTTGAAGTCCTAAAACCTTGCAAACATAATAAAACTGAATAAAAACAATAAAACCAGTTGAGAAATCGTTTTAAACCTATAATAACTAATATAATTCCTGCAATGTTGGCTTCTTGAGTTTTTTTCTTATTTACCTAAGTCATCGCTCATAAATCATTATTTCTTAAAGTAATCTCATTTAACTAGCGATTATTATGAACCGCAATTAAGTATGTACTAAACAAGTGACTTGTGTGTCACCATCTGCTGGCGGTGAAGGAAAACATCGTCAGTAACCCACATACACTAGAAGTAATTCTTATATGTCTTCAACCCGCACTAGACCAGGTAAGGGACCACTCTTTGACTGCCAACATGAATAATAATGTAATTTAATTACATTATTATTCATAACTATTTATTAACTGCCTCGGTGGCGCAGTGGAAAGTGTATACGATTGCTGTGCAAGAGGTCCCGGGTTCGATTCCCGGGTCGGTTGAAAATTGTATTGGGTTTTTCTATCATGAAATTCCAGTATTGAGATTTTCCCGGAGTTTGGTAAACAATAATGTTCCCGGTAGATGACAATAGGCTCGCCCCCTATTTCATGGGACCAAATATAGCTGGCGAAATGTGGGTGTGAAACACCTCTGCCTACCCTTTCGGGGAAAAAGGCGTGATGCTATGTTATGTTATGTTATTTAATATACCGATAACTTTTATTTCGTGTTTGCCGAGTGCAACATCTTCGCTTCGCTCGTCAATCTTTCTTTGGCTATAATCAGCTCCTTTTGGACGTAGCGTGATGTTATACAGCCTATAGCATTCTTTCACGAATGTGCTATCGAACACAAAAATATATTTTGAATTCGAACCAGTAGTTTCCGAGATTAGCACCTTGGACCAAACAAACAAACTCTTCAGTAATATTAGTACAGATCGTTGTACACACAAATATGAACTTGAACCAAATAGTGACAGTTTGACAAGGTAATATTATCTAATCTCACCTGTCGGCCATGTTACACTAATCTATGGTAGACATAACAACAACAGAACAGAGATAGCTGCATATATCCTAATATTTGGGACCTTTTTGGGGTTGTTCATTTATATGGTGAAAATGCTAAAAGCTAAACCTTATGGTTTCGTCATGTCCTTCCGTAAGTCACAGGCTTGTATTAATAATAATAATATTCTACCACATTTACACAGCGCCATCTAGTCCCAAATTAAGCAATTATATTTGCTTGTGTTATGGGTACTAAACAACTGATACACTACTTAAATACTTTTTTTTTTGTACATACATATTATTATTTTTACATACATATTATAGATAAATTACACCCAGACCCAGAACAAACCTTCATGCTCATCACACAAAGATTTGTCCTGAGTGGGGATCGAACCCACGACCTCCGGCTTAGCAGTCAGGGTCACTAACCACTAGACCAACAGGCCAGTCAATTTAAATTCAATATATTCAAAAACTCTCTCGTAGTTCACCGTGGTATGGTACCTAACTAATAAAGTTTGTATAGCAACGTGTGGAACATAGTAATACCTACTACATTAGGTGCATATTCTAATGGCGTCATCTCGACTCTTGAAAACTTAGCGACTGGTCGAGTTGCCCCGACTTATCTACCTGTTCATAAGTTACTTATGACCATCTAAAGTTTGTCGAATTTACATGTTAAGGAAATCGATCGCGGATAATAATTATATTTATTAAGTTGCCAAATTCTTTTTAACGGATTTTAATATAATCTGTGAAATCAATAATCTTCTAAAATTAAATGTTTCGATTCATTTGCAAATTAATCAAATTAAAAATGCAAATTATTTTTTTATTTTAAAAACATAAAATCGAGGATGTGCTCAAGTTACGCTACGTTATAATACAAATTGATATAATTATCTCATTTGTTTAGACTCCGGATCGTAACATTTTCCAATCTTAGAATGACGTATTTTTACGGCGTTATTTATTGTTAGAAAATAGTTTACGGTATATAAAATTTAATACTGATGATATATTTGTCTCCTACAACCATATTAAGTTTTTAACTTTAATTAAATTTTAATTAAGCCGAAAATTTCCGACAGCTCAGAATCAGGCCGGTCTTGCTATCAACTGGAACATTTCAGCACAAATAGTGTCAGCAAATTCGCTGTTTTGATAAACCAGATCGCTGACAGGTGCAGCTATGAGCAGAACTGGCATGTAACTTTTTTTTTTTTTTTTTTTTATTTTTTATTTTTTTTTATTTTTTATTTTTTTCTTTTTTTTTTTAAAAGACAACGCCCGCACTAGGGAACAAGCCCTGTGTCGCGGGGAGCTTTACAAACATGAAACTAACGGACACAAAGTACACCCAGACTAGAAACAAATATCTATGAATCACACAAATATTTGTCTCGTGTGGGAATCGAACCCACGTCACCCAGCACGGCGATGTAGTGGCGAGGCGACCACCTTAACCACTGCGCCACGGTGACAGTCAAGTAACTCACTCAATGTACTGTCGGTGTGACGCAAGAGCAACTCTGCCTACCTATTCTGGGCAATAGCCACCTTTGTGATGGGTTTGTCTCCATCGGTCTCGGTATCTGATAACGGTATCGGTATTCGGTATATATCTGTTTGCCAAACGTACAGATTGGTTCAGTCGTTCTGGCGATTAAGTAACAGACAAACTAACTTTCGTATTTATAATATGAATACGATACCATAGTTACCAAAACTCATCTGAGAGCTATATCTCGATTCGCTGTACATATTAGTGAGCGTCCGACGTGCGGTCAGTCGTGAGGTGCGCGTGCGCAGTTGTGCGCACTACGAGTAAATACACGTATTGTATAACAGTAGGTAGTTTAAACAGTGTAACATTTATATTAAATTATTGTGGAATATTACATTTTATTGGTATAAAAATAAGGTAAGGAATTTTAATTATTTACGTTTTTTAAAATTATTTATAAATAATAATTTTTTAATTGTTATTATTGCCTCGATGGCGCAGCCGTAGTAAATACAGTTGCGGTTTCTAAGGTCTCGGATTCGATCCCCGGATCGTAACAAATATTTATTTCAGAGTTTGGGTATTTTTCTATGTATTTAGAAATTAATGTACGTTTATAAGTTGTCTATATCTTATAACACAACCTTATAATATCTTACTTTGGGCTAGATGGCGCTGTGTTTAAAAAAATAAAATGTCCCAAATATTTATTTATTTATTATTTACTCGTATATATCGTCTTCCAGTGTCGATGTCGTGGTGGTAGATGATTTTAAAACAAAAATACCATAGGTACGGTAGGTAGCACTAATTTCTCATTTTTCCTGTTGATTTTCTTAACATTTTATACACGTGATTGAAAAAGCGATAATTGCGATGTTTTAGGACATGTTTTATCAAAATAGTTGCAGCTGTTTCAAGCACACCAGCTCTTGTTGTTATTTAAAATTCTGTACTTTTTTTACGGTAACCGCTTACCATTAGGCATAAGTTTCACACAATCGTGTTATAAACAAGACATCTGTTGTCATTTGTTTAGTACCCATAACACAAGCAAATATAATTGCTTAATTTGGGACTAGATGGCGCTGTGTAAATGTGGTAGAATATTATTATTACTATCTTTCTCCAGCTATTATATAAATTTCATTAAGATCTGTTCAGCAGTTTAGGCGTAAAAGCGTTACAAATGAACTCCCATATACACATAAATATTATTCGGATATCTCAGTACACATAAACAAGAAAGTTAAATTACGAAACGTCCATAATAAGTGGTCAAGGTTCCCTGGGTGTTGAACCCACACACGTAGATAGCTGTCTAATGACAAGGTGATCATTATAACTACTACACCGCACGTACATATACTATTCACTAATTAATTAACATGTCTTCCGGAAACTTTAGACAGTTCACATTGACATTGATGGAAGGTAAATAAAACATAAGTACGAGTGGCACTTACTTCGACATATTTTTAAAGACACTTTAATATGGTTTAAAGCAAGCTTTTTTGATTGGGTGAATATATTCGAGAATCATCAGCAACCCATTAAGTCCCACTGCTGGGCTCGGGAATATATAAAATATTTTCATGAATAATCGATCGAAAATTAGAATTAATTTTGTCCTTCCCTATACCTTCTAAACTATAAAACCTAAATATAAAGATATTAATTTTGACTGGCCTGTTGGTCTAGTGCGGTTAGTGACCCTGACTGCTAAGCTGGAGGTCGTGGGTTCGATCCCCACCCAGAACAAATCTTTGTGTGATGAGCATAAAGGTTTGTTCTGTGTCTGGGTGTAATTTATCTATAATATGTATGTATTTACAAAAAAAAAAAATGTATTTAAGTAGTATATCAGGTGTTTAGTAAATTAGTACCCATAACACAAGCAAATATAATTGCTTACTATGGGACTAGATGGCGCTGTGTGAATGTGGGAGAATATTATTATTATTATATTTTGAACATGGTCAGATGTACCGTTTTTGAGATATTGAAAAAAAAAACTGTGCTTCTCATTAAAAGGTCGTAAGCGCCATGAAGATTGAAGATATTATGCTCTTTTGCCACGGAACCCTACATTAAGCAAGGTCCAACATGCTCTTAATTGTTTTTTTAAAAACAGCTTTAGTAACAAGCTGTGTTGTCTATTTGTCCAAAGCCGTACCTTGAACACTTTAGTTGGCCATGATGTAAAAGTTTTTTTTTTTATTCCACAACGCGACGATGACAAAAAAGCCTATAGCCCGTCTGACGGTAAGCGATTACCGCCAAAGGACGCTTGTAACAGTTAAAAAAAAAAAAAAACATAACATAACATAGCATCACGCCTTTTTTCCCGAAGGGATAGGCAGAGGTGTTTCACACCCACATTTCGCCAGCTATGTTTAGTCCCATTAAATAGGGGGCGAGCCTATTGTCATCAACCGGGAACATTTGTTTACCAAACTCCGGGAAAATTCCAGTACTGGAATTTCATGATAGAAAAGCCCAATACCATTTTCACCCGACCCGGGAATCGAACCCGGGACCTCTTGCACAGCAGTCGTATGTGTTCTACTATTAGGTCTGTGAGTCGTATACACGTCTTCCCGCAGTGCCGACGAGGCAGTTTAAAAAAAAAATTGTGTCAAAACCAGCTCCTTTTCAGAGGTCGGTAAAGGAGTTACACAATAAAGGTATTGTATTGTTGCTTCGTCATTTAAAATGTTGTAAATTAAATAAATTATGGAATATATGAATGTAAGAGCCTTCAGTTGTCGAGAGAGCTTCACTTCACCTTGTAAAGGACATAAATAAACATGAAATACGCTTTAAATGTGTGTCATCTTAGCGTCCATATTAACGCATCCAAAGTATCGCATTGTATCAAACACATTATTTTTCTGCGTCCGCATCGGACGACAAGCGATGACGTAATTTTCCATAAAACAATCTTATTTACAACCCACAGATTTTCCAAAACTTTCCTTCTCTTCAAAACTTATACTTATCGGTCGAGCTATTCTCGATTCATAGTCGTTCATAGCGCCAATGTAATGTATTTTTTATGTGTTCCTCAATTCGTACGTGATATAATTACAAATATATTTATTTATTTAGTGAAATGGCTGTCTATATTATTATAGTTAGTGAACAATTAATTATGTACACGTTTGATTCGGTTTGATAGACTGTATATGTAATACATGCTTCCTCCCGCGGCTCCGCTCGCATAGTATGTCGGTAAAAAATAGCTTATGTGATATTCCAGATTATAATCTATCTGTGTAACAAAATTCATACGAATCCTTTCAGCCGTTCTGGCGTGATTAAGTAACATACAACCATTCGTCTAAGAAACTTTTGCATTTATAATATTAATAAAATAAAATAATAAGATCAATATATTCTTCTATTTGGACTAGACCCGTACTAGAGAATAAACCCTGTGGCGCGGGGACTTTACAAACATACAATTAACGGAAACAAATTTAATATCTATGAATCAAATTTTGTCTCGAGTGGGAATCGAACCCTCGACATTCGGCGAGGTGACTACCTAAACTTTGCACTACACAAACATTGTCTACAATGACAATGAGTCTGACACAGCTTTCTGTGCAGCAATGACGTCGCAAAGATGGCGCCACTGTACTTGAAGTGCTGACAAATATGACGTTTTATCAATAGGACAGTATTTATTTCCGCTCAATTTCAGTGCACAGCTTCGTGTCATACTAGAGATGAAACGAATATATTCATATTAGGTATGCATATTATAATACGAGCGACCCGTATTCATATTAGGTTATAGGAATGTCATCTATTAGGTTACTCGATATTAGTCAAGTATTAGCCAGAGACTACGCGAACGAATACTAGATATAGAGCATAATACTAAAACGTTCACTCCTTACCCTATTATCTGACTAATATCGAGTAATAGGTATGGTATTAGAATATGACGAAACTAATATATCCTATATTAGGATTATGCGAAATTGACCCTAATATAACATCTCTATGTCATACTAAGGTCGTTCAAATATTTGTTCAACGAGAACAGAATCGACTTCAACTGTGACATTGGCAAAAAGTTCAACAAATTGCCATAGAAAAAAAAAAAACAAAAACAAAAAAAAAACAGAATAGACGTCACAATGCCAAGGTCATTATGTTATTGGTCATTATTTACTTAATTAATCCGTTACGGATTATGAACAAATTAACCTCTAAATAACAGACAGAATAACAAAGGGTAAATAATAAAATTAATTAAATAAAGTAGATATATATAAATTAATTACCTGTATTAATTATTAACTACCTATACTTTATATTTATATTTTATAATTAAGAACAATAATTAATTATTATAATAAATAATAACAAAAATCCCGCCTGCCTTAAAAAGCTTAAAAGTATGAATTGTAAGAAACAACGTACGTTACGTGTTGTAGTCGTCCACGAGAGCGTAGTTGTAGTAGTTCGTAATCCACGAGAGCCACTGGACATGGCGATGTAAGTACGAACACTTCAGCTCAGTGCGAAAGTTCATGTTTGTATGTCTACAGCAGTGGTTCTCAAACTTTTTTGGTGACGGAACCCTTTTGGGAAGCAAAATACTTGATGGAACCCTACAATAAAACAATTGTTTTTATAAGTGTATTCTTTATTAATCAGCATAATAAAAGTACAATGTAACAGTTACTAATTATTACTTACTATAAATCGAATATTCTCGAAAATACTCGAGTACCTTTGATAAACTAAAATCAAAAATAAAAAGAGAAATATAAAAATTGCGTTGTAAACAATCTCGACTTTATTTTTTGAAGCTAAGAGTCGAAAGTCGCTTGTTGACAACTATAACGTCTAATTCAAAGGCGGCTTTTATCAAAGGGGCTGCGCGTTCACAAGTATACAAGTATACATGTTGATACCAAACTTATGAGATATTGTACCAGCTATTGTAACACATGTTTATACAAATACAAATAAATAAATAAATAAATATACCTACGCGCGGCCGCGGAGTCAAAACGTTCGACCAGAGAGAGGTGTTTTGATTTTTTTTCTAAATTCTTGAGGAACCCCTACAGAGGTATCACGGAACCCTAGGGTTCCGCGGAACACACTTAGAGTATAGCTGGTCTACAGCAAGCACATCGCATATCTCAAGTAGTAACGTAGCGTTTAGGCCACTTGAGGCCGCCATGCACTCTACGGTTTGCATGACTGTTTTAACCTTGCATGCATAACAGACAGGCAAACCCTAGCGAGTTTGAACTTCAACCATACAAACAAAAAAACTCTTCAGCTTTATAAATATAATGTAATAATTATTTTATTTCACAATTTACAGTATTATTATTAACTAACTTAAATTTAAAAAAAAAAGAAAAAATGGTGAAATAATTAAAAATGGCATCATAAAATACTTCCACATCGCTGCCACTGTCTACCGGAAAAGTACCCAGCAGGTTGGCAGCATTGCCACGTTGTATGGCAATGCTTATTCTTTGTGCAAGAAAATATCCAGCCTGCTGGTCACGGGAAGCGTCGGACAAACGCTTGGATAGCTCTTTAAAAAGAGCGCGAGCACTTGAACCCCACGGTCCAAGTGTTTCGACTCCAAACGGCACAAATAGAATTACACAATTTAATATTAAATAAATTATAGGTAGATTAGTAGGATTTAGATCCTTAGCTATATAATAAAATAGTCATGTCTGAAGAATTGATATTCGTCTAACAAATCAATATTCATCCGACAAATAGAATTATGATATTATGCTAAATTGCTAGATTCGTCTTTGTGTACCTAATATTTTAATTGCAAATCTAAACTGAATACCTATAATTCTTCATACGTAAATGAAATATTTGAATACCGATTATGAATAATTAACAAAAATTAATGATTATTTTGAATTCCTGACCTCAGTAATCATGTATGTATCAGTCAAAACTCAAAACTCATAACCGGTCAAAAAGACTAAGTAGACTGCCAAAATAAATAGATTTAACTACAATTACTGGTATTGGGTAATACATTGTATCGATTTTCATAAAACATGTCTAAATCAGTTTTAAAAATAAAATCTTTAAGTTTAGAAGCTACGATGGCACAGATAGACACACGGGCACGTAACGTCAAACCTATGACTACGAAGTGATCGTATCGGGTTCTGTATCTTTCCCTTCGAGTGATGGAACCCTACAAGCTTAGATATTGTATGTATGTCTTTAATACCCCTAGTTAGTTCATTATTATAATTAAAATGAAACGTAAGTTGATTGTTTTACTTATATAAGTATTTATGTTAATTATAATATAATAAAATTATATGTTCATTAAAATAAAGTATTATATTATTATATATCTGCAAAAAATAGTTAATAAGTATGTTGTTTAGTCGCTTGTGTGACGCATACATAATCGTTTTTAGATTTCTATACCTCATAAGGAAAAACAGAACCCTTATAGGATCACCCCGTTGTCTGTCTATCTTTCAAGAATATATTTCTCAAGAACGTGTATAGGTATCAAGCTGAAATTAATATCAAATACTCGGGTCTACAATCCCCTGAAGTAAAATTCAGAATTCTACGTAAACGCAATCAAAAGATATAGGTATGTTCTCCATTTTTGTTGCATATATTGTGTTGACAATCACAAAAGTCAAAACCGTTGGGTACTTCCCGTTGACTTAGAATCATTAGGCAAGAAGCTAACTATATCAAGTTGCACAAGGAAAAACTACGAAATCCGTACTCATGTAGTTATATCACTGAAATAATATTGTAGGTGTAGGGGATATAAGTAAAATAATACGCGTAAAAAATGAGAGAAGAGTGCAAGATTATTCCGGACAGACGTTAAGTAAAGATGGTGCACCTGCCTGCCTATACATCAAGATTTATTCTAACTAATAACTATCCTGTTAGCTACACACACACACAGACACACACACACTTACACACAATTACATTAAATATTATTAAACACATGTTCATATGCAATATTCGCTCAAACAATATTAAGCACACGCTCCATCTTTATTTTTATTTTTATAATTTAAATTATAATTAAGTGTCTTCCTACACACCGATGTCATTATAACACTTTAATTTTGTCCAAGAGATGAGAGCCTGGTGATCTGTGACACAGGTTTTTCCTACTACAGACTCCAGTCTCTCACAAAGGAATTGAATGAGTGAACCTGGATTGTAACTACCTATTTTATAAGTTTAGTTACCTTTGTGAACGAGAGAAATAAATAAATATTATTATTATTATTTGTCCTGCCTTCATCATCATCATCATCATAACAGCCGTAGGACGTCCAATTACTGCATACCTTACAATAACAAAAATTAAATATGCGGTAACGGCGCCTGCACGTCCGCTTCCCCTAGTGACATGACAGCAGTCGGGTAGTCGCACTCGACAGTGATCACTTTAGCGCCCTTAAATTTATTAACTACATACTTATATCTAGCTGTCATGCGCCTAATTGTTTTGGTCGAGTAGTACAGTGTACCTAGTAGTACGTATGCTTCCACGTCGTAGTTAACAGGCAAACGTTAACGAACTAATATTGACGCAAGTGCAAGTTCAATGCTGCTCACGAGGTGATGACATGATGACGACGTGACAAGGTTGATGCGAGTGGAGTGTGAGAGTGGAATCAATCCCAAGGCCATAAGACGTTACCCTTGCTCCCCCCTGTCAGCGAACTGGGGGCTGATTCTGAGCTGTCGGAATATTTTCGGTCAGAACTGTCAGATTATTTAAAGTTAAAAAACAGAATGTTAAAAAAAAAGATGGATGTTGAAAAATAATAATCATTTTTTAATTTTCTATAAGTACGGTAAACTAATTTTTAACACTTAATAACTTAAGCTGTAAAAATACGTCGTTCTAAGATTCGAAAAAGTTTACGATCCGGGAGCAATCCGATGAGTTAGAATCAGGGCCCTGGTCGTAAGCAAATTTGCTGACACAATTTTTCTGATATAATTACATTGTTAATGACTTTCTGAGTAAATTTGTAACCTAGAGTCATATATAGAGTTTTGACTGATATAACCAGTCAAAACTACTTTTGACTGGTTAAGAGTTTTGACTGTAACATATGTGTTGTTTGTGTAACTTTGTGTACACTCTTTGTTGGAGGTCCTTAAGAGGGTTCATACAGAAATCGATGAAATCAAGAGATTTCCACGTTCGCTACAGAATATGTCTTTATATGTAGCGAAGTAATTTTTGGCATACATAGACAACAGTTTTCTTGTCTAAAAAGTGTATTAAGAAAAACAGACTATTTATTATTAGTATTTTAGTTAGAACAGTTCTTTCGCACAGCGTTTTAAGAAATTCAACGAAACAAGCCTACTTTCTGATTCGCCAGGGACTAAAGTAATTGAAATTCATAGAAAAAAAAGCTTGTGCTAAGGTCTACATATAGTTCTTTAGTTAGTGTATTGAAAAAATATTAGAAATTTTCATTTTTTTATAACTAAAACTTAAAAACTAAAATTCTCAAAAACGTTGAACTTTGATCAAGTTTGATGAGAATTTTGGTATACTATATGTGTTTAAAAAGTAGATTTTTTTACATTTAATTATTAAGCAAGATGTTGTCATTCATAAATGTCCATAATATTTTCGAAATCCCTTTAGAAATATTTTAAAATGATTTTTGAAAAGAGCCTAAAAACGCCTTATATTTCGGCGCACAGGCCGTGAGAAATCAGTACCGGCTGAGGCCTTCTAGAGAGAGGACATAACGCTTTGCTTCCCGCGCTCCCGCTCCGATGTTTACGTAATATTTGTATAATTCAAGAGAGTTCAATACCAGTTGATACTTTGTTATGGAATTTTTTTTTTATTAAAGATCAAATTATTAACTTTGTTGTTTTTGGGCTGAGTGATACCAAAATCGATATTTGACGATCCCATTGGTCACTGGGCATAGTTCTGAAGTCAAAATAGTAAAAATGCCCGCCATCTTGAACTTTGTTGTTTTTGGGCCGAGTGATACCGAAATCGATATCTGACTATCCCATTACTCATTGGGCATAGTTCTGAAGTCAAAATTGTAAAAATGCCCGCCATCTTGAACTTTGTTGTTTTTGAGCTGAGTGATACCAAAATCGATATTTGACGATCCCATTGGTCACTGGGCATAGTTCTGAAGTCAAAATTGTAAAAATGCCCGCCATCTTGAACTTTGTTGTTTTTGGGCTGAATGATACCAAAATCGATATTTGACGATCCCATTGGTCACTGGGCATAGTTCTGAAGTCAAAATTGTGAAAATGCCCGCTATCATGAACTTTGTTGTTTTTGGGCTGAGTGATACCAAAATCGATATTTGACGATCCCATTGGTCACTGGGCATAGTTCTGAAGTCAAAATTGTGAAAATGCCCGCTATCATGAACTTTGTTGTTTTTGGGCTGAGTGATACCAAAATCGATATTTGACGATCCCATTGGTCACTGGGCATAGTTCTGAAGTCAAAATTGTAAAAATGCCCGCCATCTTGAACTTTGTTGTTTTTGGGCTGAGTGATACCGAAATCGATATCTGACTATCCCATTACTCATTGGGCATAGTTCTGAAGTCAAAATTGTAAAAATGCCCGTCATCTTGAACTTTGTTGTTTTTGGGCTGAGTGATACCAATATCGATATTTGACGATCCCATTGGTCACTGGGCATAGTTCTGAAGTCAAAATTGTAAAAATGCCCGCCATCTTGAACTTTGTTGTTTTTGGGCTGAATGATACCAAAATCGATATTTGACGATCCCATTGGTCACTGGGCATAGTTCTGAAGTCAAAATTGTGAAAATGCCGGCCATCTTTAACTTAGTTGTTTTTGGGCTGAGTGATACCAAAATCGATATTTGACGATCCCATTTGTCACTGGGCATAGTTCTGAAATCAAAATAGTAAAAACGCCCACCATCTTGAACTTTGTTGTTTTTGGGCTGAGTGATACCAAAATCGATATTTGACGATCCCATTGGTCACTGGGCATAGTTCTGAAATCAAAATAGTAAAAACGCCCACCATCTTGAACTTTGTTGTTTTTGGGCTGAGTGATACCGAAATCGATATCAGACTATCCCATTACTCATTGGGCATAGTTCTGAAGTCAAAATTGTAAAAATGCCCGCCATCTTGAACTTTGTTGTTTTTGGACTGAATGATACCAAAATCGATATTTGACGATCCCATTGGTCACTGGGCATAGTTCTGAAGTCAAAATAGTAAAAACGCCCACCATCTTCAACTTTGTTGTTTTTGGGCTGAGTGATACCAAAATCGATATTTGACGATCCCATTGGTCACTGGGCATTGGGCATAGTTCTGAAGTCAAAATTGTAAAAATGCCCGCCATCTTGAACTTTGTTGTTTTTGGGCTGAGTGATACCGAAATCGATATCTGACGATCCCATTACTCATTGGGCATAGTTCTGAAGTCAAAATTGTAAAAATGCCCGCCATCTTGAACTTTGTTGTTTTTGGGCTGAGTGATACCAAAATCGATATTTGACGATCCCATTGGTCACTGGCCATAGTTCTGAAGTCAAAATAGTAAAAACGCCCACCATCTTGAACTTTGTTGTTTTTGGGCTGGTTGATACCGTAATCGATATCAGACTATCCCATTGGTCACTGGCCATAGTTCTGAAGTCAAAATAGTTAAAACGCCCACCACTATGGCCAGTGACCAATGGGACCGTCAAATATCGATTTTGGTATCACTCAGCCCAAAAACAACAAAGTTCAAGATGGCGGGTATTTTTACAATTTTGACTTCAGAACTATGCCCAATGAGTAATGGGATAGTCAGATATCGATTTCGGTATCACTCAGCCCAAAAACAACAAAGTTCAAGACGGTGGGCGTTTTTACTATTTTGATTTCAGAACTATGGCCAGTGACCAATGGGATCGTCAAATATCGATTTTGGTATCACTCAGCCCAAAAACAACAAAGTTCAAGATGGCGGGCATTTTTACAATTTTGACTTCAGAACTATGCCCAATGAGCAATGGGATAGTCAGATATCGATTTCAGTATCACTCAGCCCAAAAAGAACAAAGTTGAAGATGGCGGGCATTTTTACAATTTTGACATCAGAACTATGCCCAGTGACCAATGGGATCGTCAAATATCGATTTTGGTATCACTCAGCCCAAAAACAACAAAGTTCAAGATGGCGGGCATTTTTACAATTTTGACTTCAGAACTATGCCCAATGAGCAATGGGATAGTCAGATATCGATTTCGGTATCACTCAGCCCAAAAACAACAAAGTTGAAGATGGCGGGCATTTTTATAATTTTGATTTCAGAACTATGCCCAGTGACCAATGGGATCGTCAAATATCGATTTTGGTATCACTCAGCCCAAAAACAACAAGGTTCAAGATGGCGGGCATTTTTACAATTTTGACTTCAGAACTATGCCCAGTGATCAGTGGGATTGTCAGATATCGATTTTGGAGTCGATCAGCCCAAAAACAACAAAGTTCAAAATGGCGGACATATTCACCACTTTGACCTCAAATAGTCATATTCATCATCATCATCATCATATCAGCCGCAGTTATTATTGAGAAATTAATTGTTAGTCTAATATAAAATTAATTGTATTTTTCTTTCTTTCTAATACAATTGTATTTTAATTGTTTATAGAATACAATACGATTAATTACAATTAATTATTGATTAATTTAATTCGAAATTTTATCCTATCCAACTTTAACAAAATACGAGGTTTAAAAATACCAAACTCACTAGTACGCGCTATATTGTTGTACCACACAGCATTAGAGAAGTGTGCATGTTTCGGCTATGTGTGCGTGATTTAAAAACCTATTTGCGAGCAACTTGAAAATGTATGAACCCTCTTAATAAAAATTAAAGATCCGTCCAGCAGTTTAGCCTTGAACACGTGACAAACAAACTGTCACAGCTACAATATAAGTTAGACGAACATTACGTTCACAACACAATGGATCATCAAGAGTGTATCCTTAACGTAACGAGCTCTTCGCCCAGACTCAATAAACTAACCAAGGATTATTGTTCTATCTATCGATAATGAGTTTGCACGAAAATGTATTTTTGGACATTGTTTTTTAGGGTTCCGTACCTTAAGAGAAAAAACGGAACCCTTATAGGATCTCTCCGTTGCGTTGTCTGTGTGTCAATCAAGATCCGTTTTCTCAGGAACACTTTGAGATATCAAGCTGAAATTAATATCAAACACTCGGATCTGCAATCTCTAGGAGCGGAGAAAAATCTACGTTCGTACGGAACTGTTTTTTTCCGATTTTATGGGCCCTAGACAAGTGATAAACATTTATTTCTAAACTAGTTTCCCCCGCTGCTTCACCCGCGTGGCATGCATTTAATACCTATAAACCTTCCTCTTGAATCAATCTATTTATTGAAAAAAACCGCATAAGAATCCGTTGAGTAGTTTTAAAGATTTAAGTATACATAGGGATATAGGGACAGGACACATACACATTATACCTACATAGATCGTAGAGCAAGCGATGCACCTGATGGTAAGTGGTTACCGCCGTCCATCGATGATTTACTGAAATACACTTGCCACAGCCGGGAGTTGACCCAGAGATTCGATCTTTATGACTATGACCCTATTAATTGATGCCATAAAAGTAAACGAGGTGTTAATATTTGAGTTTTAGCTAGTTTTCCGGTAAGAAAACCGTATATCCGAAAAAAAATTGTATGTAGTTTAGTTTAGAATTTATTATATAAACACGTTTTTTTCGTATTATAAAAGTTATTTTAGTTTATTTCTGTTATGTTCTCAACGTAACCAACAGCCTGCCATTATTTGCACACAAACAAACAAACACACTGTTTAACACATTTGTGGAAACTAACGTGTGTTTGTTTGTTCAAACGTGCAGTGGTCAAGGTATTGTCAATAGTTACAGAGCTAAGGACCTGGGCTCAGCGCTCTTTCGAAAGTACTTCGACTACTTCAGGGCTAGGTTTACCGTCCTAGAATGTGCTGGAATGTGATTTTTTTTAATAAAAGCTACGCTCGCTCTATTTTGCAAACCCTGAGTCGTGGGGGACTTTACAACCATTCAAACAGACACAAAGTACAAAGTTCATCCACACTCAGTATAAATATCTGTGAATTAAATAGGTATAATTGTATCGTGTGGGAATCAAACCCACATTAATTTGTTGGTCCCTGCAAATGTAATGTTTAACTATTGTTTCATCTGCCAATTAACCAAATTAAGTACTCACGCACGTAAAGTAACGTCACCGTAGTTGACACGTGCCCAAAGACAATAATTCTACGATATATAAATGCGAAAGTTTAGATGATTCGATGTCATATATTTTTTAATTTTTCTGTTTTAATTAGACAGTAGCGGTATACTTATTTCAGACATATAATAGACATAACAATATTCTTTTTAGATCGCTATGTAGAATGATTCTAGAATTCTGGGCTTGTTTCTTACTCTTAAATTTATAATTTATTTGTTTTTCAGTGACGATGGTACCTCGGCCAGTATCACCCAGCCCAGCGGAGGCTCTCATACCGAGGTTCTACGCAGGCAGAGATATCTTCATCACAGGAGCCACCGGCTTCATGGGCAAGGTCCTGGTGGAGAGGCTGCTGTCTACGTGTCCGGAGGTGGGGCGCCTGCACCTGTTGATGCGCGACAAGCGCGGACAGCCGCCGCACAAGAGACTCGCGCAGCTCAAGCAGTCACAGGTCAGTAATAGTCAGTAAGTACAGGCTTTTTTTTTATTGCCTGAAGTGGCAGACGAGCATGTGGCCCACCTGATGGTAAGTGGTTACCGCCGCTCATGGACGTTGGTAATGTTAGAGGCACAGCCAAGCCGCTGCCTACCTAAGTCAAATATTTTTTTTATTTTTTAAAAAACAACGCCCGCACTAGGGAACAAGCCCTGTGTCGCGGGGAGCTTTACAAACATGAAACTAACGGACACAAAGTACACCCAGACTAGAAACAAATATCTATGAATCACATAAATATTTATCTCGTGTGGGAATCGAACCCACGTCACCCACCCATCACAGCGATGTAGCAGCGAGCCTACCACCTTAACCACTGCGCCACGGTGACAGTCTATGTATAAATATAAATATGATGCTATGATGCTTTATTTGTGAACAGATCTTCGACAACGTGCGAGCTCGTGACCCTCACCAGCTGGACAAGCTGCTGGTGGTCTGTGGAGACGTGGCGCTGCCTCGACTTGGACTTACTATTGACGCTGTTGCGGCACTCAGAGAGGTATGTCCGATTGTCCGGTCTTTCGGACTGTACAAAAATAACTTCTTCCCTAGATGAATACAATTCCTTTAAAGAATATTCCAAAGCGATTTCGCTAACTAGTATAAAGGCATCTCTCGAAGTTCTTTGTCAATCCTCTCGCTCTTGTTGATGCTAAGAAAAGTCGCCGGATCTACGTGAGAACTCGTGTTGTTTCAACACACGCACTGTGTTTGCACGGCGGCGCTGACCAACAAAAACATAATATTGTCTCTCACTCATCGTAAATGTTCGTGGCTAAATCTGACTAAATAGTTATCCGTATGTTTGTGTTCAGGTGTCGATAGTGTTCCACTCGGCCGCGACGCTGAAGTTCGACGAGCCGCTGGCGCTGGCGGTGCAACAGAACGCGCGCTCGGTGCAGCAAGTGCTGCGGCTGTGCGACGACCTGCCCAGCGTTGCGGTCAGAATGGGCTTAGCTTTTATATAGCGAAGCGAACATTAGTTTAGATTACAACTGAATTCAAAGTTAATTGATTTTGTTTATAAACATGATAGTAAGCGGTTACCGTAGCCTCATATGGACGCGTACCTACAACATCAGTGGCATCATAATAATAGGTATCCTCCCCAATGAGCTCTCCCTACTACTATTGTCCATTACGCACCAGCCCCCTGATTCTGAGCTGTCGGAATATTTTTGGCCAGAACTGTCAGTTTATTTAAAGTTAAAAAAGGTAAACTTAAGCTGTAAAAATACGTCGATCTAAGATTCGAAAAAGTTTACGATCTGCGAGCAATCCGATGAGTCAGAATCAGGGCCCAGAACGGAACACAAACAATCATATTATAGCTGTGGCCTTCTATAAGGCGGAGATATCTCCTCGGGCGGGCCGCTGTCTGTATGGGGATTACTCGAGTTAATTTGGGAGGGAAGCGTTCTAAAGGGTCAGCAACGTACATGCGGTGCTACCTGTTCGTTTGCAGGCGTCCTACCACGGTAACCACTTACCATCTTGGTATAAAAAAAAGTTTGTAAAGTCCCCCATGATATAGGTATGTAGTGTTCATTAATAATATAATAATATTCTACCACATTCACACAGCGCCATCTAGTCCCACAGTAAGCAATTATATTTGCTTGTGTTATGGGCACTAAACAACTGATATACTACTTAAATACATTTTTTTTTTGTAAATACATACATATTATAGATAAATTACACCCAGACACAGAACAAACCTTTATGCTCATCACACAAAGATTTGTCCTGGGTGGGGATCGAACCCACGACCTCCGGCTTAGCAGTTAGGGTCACTAACCACTAGACCAACAGGCCAGTCTTTTTTTCATTAAAGAGGTAATAAAATGATCTTGTCATAAACGTTGCAGGCATTCATCCACGTATCGACAGCATATAGTAACGCAGAACTGACTGTGGTAGAAGAGCGCGTGTACCCCCCTCCCAAACCTCTGGAGCAGGTGTTCGCGCTGGTGGACACCGTGCCGGAGCAGCTGCTCGCCAAGATCACGCCCGAGTGAGTCTATTTACTATGTGTAGTGCCATCTGTTGAGTAGTACTAATAAATATGCGATAATGATGTAATTCTATATATTTTTATTTTAAGATTAGTGCCCGTTTTCTCTTGGAATTCACTTTAGAAAGTTTCACATTCATACCGATGTAATTCAAAATTCGCGCTGTTCATTTTTGTCATTATGAATTGAGGTTTTACCATTGAAATGTTACTAAAATCGTTACTATATTAATCGATTAGTCTCATTATAGCCCAATTATGTTGGTACATGCAAATAAACTACAAAAAAATGGTAATCAAATATTTATGTGCATACGGGTGCACACCGACAGTAACAGCGTTTTTTCTTACGTGCATAACTTATGTACGTACATAATGACCCGTATGTACATAACGACTTTAAAGGGGTCACAATAAAACACAAAAACAGTTCACAGAATATTAATGTCAATTTTTGTTTTAACTTTCTACGACAATTAAGAATAATAATTTAACCTCCTTGGTCAGTGTTGTCAGTAACATCACTTCCTTTATTTAAGGCCCCTGTTCATTACATTTCTACTGACGTTTAAAATACGTCGATGCGTTGAAAAATGACAGAGAAAATTTTTAAAATGTTGGAGGGCGTGCCGTTGTCCGAGGACGGCCGCAAATATTAGGATTATAAAATTGTCCTCTGGGTGCCCCACCAGGTATTCCTATGCTATGTTGCTCAACATAATTATCTTTATTAATGAAGAAGCTACTTAAGTTTTTTTTGTTGCAAATATAGTGCATCAACCGTAACTGTTTTAGTATTACTAGCTATAAAAAATTTTAATTGAATACTACAAATTCATAGGGGCGGGAGGCCCAAATTACATTACTTTTTTTATTGAACTAACAAATAAATATCTGTCACATCCAGGTACATATCACCGAAGCCCAACACGTACACATTCACGAAGGCGCTGGCAGAGACCGTGGTCCAGGAGCACGGCTGTCAGGGGTACCCTGTCGCCATCTTCAGACCTACCGTCGGTAAGTACCCTGGCTTTATTACACAACAATTTGTGTTATAATAATAATAATTTTTTAACACATTCACACAACGCCGTCTAGTCCCAAATTAAGCAATTTTATTTGCTACACAAGCAAATAAAATTGCTTTTTTAGACTACATAAATGCATTTTTTTTGTAAATACATACATAATATTATAGACAAATTACACCCAGACACAGAACAAATAATCATGCTCATCACGCAAAGATTTGTCCTGGGTGGGAATCGAACCCTCGACCTCCAGCTTAGCAGTCAGGGTCACTAATCACTAGGCTAACAGGCCAGTCAAAAGGTACTTACTTGGACAATAGTGAAAACATTAAAATTTCTCAATTTTGTCGGTTTTTCCTCGCAATTCGAAAATTCAAATAGGTATAAATCATCCTACGACAAACAACGCATTAATAATAGTATAATAATATGTTTGTATCCAGTGGTATCATCTCTCCGCGACCCGTTTCCCGGGTGGATAGAGAACCTGAACGGTCCGAGCGGCATCATCGTGGGCGCGGGCAAGGGACTCATGCACGTATTCGCGGCCAAGGAGAACGCCAGGGCCGACATGTTGCCTGTCGACATCGCTATCGACACGCTCATCGCTGTCGCCTGGGAGACTGCGGTGTACAGGTGACACAATCAATAACTAGCTAGGTACTTTGTGTGACTGTTCCGTCTATCAGGCGAACCGAGCGACCGCTCCAGGCGCCAAGGGTTAGGGGGCGCGAAAGGCGCGCGCGGTCTACTTTGTGTTGTCGACTGCGGAAAGGTGGTGATAGAGATAGATAGAGCTGCTTATACAATTGTTTCGTTGTATAAAGGAGAATCTCTCAAATACCTATTAGAATTTCGTCATGTGAGACCGCAGCCATACTAACATTGCCTCCATCCTGTGTTGGTGGCGTCCATAGGCTAGTAGTTCACCGCGGTTTACTATCGAGCGGACTGTAAGTTAGTTTGCCACCGTTGGAGTATGAAATGAACGTAAGTGTCGTTCCGCAGGGCGCAGCAGGTCCGCGTGTACAACTGCAGCACGTGCGAGAACCCGACCACGTGGCGACAGTTCAAGGAGTCTCTCGAGCAGAACCTGCACGGACACCCGCTCGACAACACCTTCTGGTACCCTTGCGGGTATGTCGTCGAAAATAAGTAAGTATTTACCTGTCCAGGGTACGATCTAGGCCTCTAGGGGATGCCAAAAAATAAGCCATCCAAATATCATGGCATGGCATCCTAAAAAAGCTTAGCCACGAGTCTGTTAAGAGGAGGAGGGCGAATATATAATGCTCATAACTTTAATTAACCATAAAAATACTTTATAATAAAGTCGTTTCCGCTGTCTGTTGGTACGCTTAGATTTTTTAAACTACACAACGGATTTTGATGCAGTTTTACCTAATAGATAGCGTGATGGTGACATCGAATTTGTAACCGCTTTAACTAACTAAAAGTTTGATTGTCAGGTTCGCTCAAAGAGTTCTAGAAACAGTGCTACAGACAGTTCCTCTACACATCGCTGAATATATTGCCAGAATATTTGGAATTAAAACTAAGTAAGTGAATTATTCCAAACAAACCCTATACCAACCCGTCTGGCCAGCGTGGTATAGTAGGCTAATCTCACTCCTCATTCTCTGGAGGAGACCCGTGTCCAGCAGTGGGACATATATAGGTTAAAATGATGCAGTGCATTATTTTCATATAAAAGTGGATATATACTTACGGTCTATATCCGTCTAGAAAGAATTGTTAAAAATGTTGTCATATTAAAAGAAATACTACTTCAATGGTAGTAAAATTTCAAACTGTTTGCAGTTTCATACGAGTAGTATGTCCTAGTTTTTTCTAAAGACTATTATTTATCTATGTATCTATGTATATTTCAATGATATTCACTGTCACCGTGGCGTAGGTGGTCGCCTCGCTTCTAACATCGCCGCGCCGAGTAGAAGATTAAAAATTAATTAATTACACAATTTCACATTATGAATAAGAGTCCTTCCACATTATTTGGAGGAGACCTGTGCCCAGCAGTGGGATGTTTATGAAGTTCAATGATGATGAACTCAAGCGTCGCGGGCTGCACCTAGACGTCCGATGAGCGGCCTGCGACGCGCCTTGGACCCATGCCCTTGTTCACAAACAGCAATTCTGCAAATTATGTTTCTTGCCTTGTTCTGTTTCAGATTAAGTTTAATAACAGTGAATCAGCGTTTAAAGGCGATGAACGAAGTGCTGAGATTCTTCTCAATACGCGAGTGGCACTTCCACACAGACAACGTTAGACAACTACACAGCAGGCTGTCGCCGCAAGATGCCGCCATCTTTAACTTGGACCCACAAACTATTGTGTGAGTAACATCTTACCCTGCCTTAGGTATAGAAGAAGTAGGCAGATGCAGCTCATTGACGCTGTTTTTATTGGTTTATGAACTTAAAAACTATGAATCTATCTATACTAATATTATAAAATTGAAGAGTTTGTATGTTTGTTTGTTTGAACGCTAGAATCTCATGGATTTCCTTAAGATGTTTTCCTTCACCGTTAATAGATCAGTCACTTGATTAGTACATATAATAAATTCCACATTGGTAATGGCTAAACTCGAACTGCATGATTTACCTTGACCCTACAGAAGGCTGCAGCCATAATAATAGTGTTGGCTACCAGGTGAGTAGTGGTATTTAGCAGCTCAGGTTATTTAATTATATTTTGTTTTTTACAGTTGGGACCGGCACTATGAGGACTTCGTGATAGGAACAAGAAAGTATTTACTTCAAGAGAAAGATCAAGATTTGAATGAAGCCAAGAAACACTTACAAAGGTGAGTACATAATGGGGCCGATCGCGTTTCTTATCCGATCTTAAATAAGTGCAAAAAATGCACTTAAATAAGTGTAAAACTTGATCTAAAATTTTAAGCCCTTATTGGTATTTGCGTTTGTGTTATTTAAGGACGTGACCTTAAATAAGTATGGTTTGACTTAATTAGAGATGGTAGTTTCTTAATTGGTATTGCCTTTCGACTTATTTGACAGTTCTGTGATCTTAGTGCAACCTTAATTTAAGTCGCACCTAGTTTGCGTGTACTAAATATTTCACTCATATTTCTTGGCTCAATTAAACACTTATTATTTAAAATATTCCCTTTTCATGCTGTTATTTTACAAAGAAAGTATAATGAAGATCTTCGACGGCAAGTATTACTTTGTTTTAACTTGTTTTATTAATGATCTAACCTCACTTTTGTCGAGTTCTGATTTTGGTCCTTTTTATTTTTTAGATTAAAAAGAAGGCTTATGTATCGGCATATTAGATTTATGTAAACTAGGTATATAAATAATATAAATATAACTTGTGAATCTACAAACTGATACTTTGACTTTAACATCTAAAAGTAAATAAACAACATGACGTTTATGACACTTTTTCCGATTATAATCTATGGTAGTGTCCTTAAATAAGGTTTTTAGCATTTGGTAGTTTTTTAAGAACGTATCCTTAATTAAGTACTAACGCGATCGCATAAATTTAAGAATGTGTCCTTATTTTACAAATTTAAGTTCATCTTTATTTAAGGTTGAAGAGAAACAAAATCGGGCCCACTGTTTTACTTTACCTAAGTCAAAGTTTATGTTGCATGAATGAAAAAATAATCCATAAAGTTGTCGCCTGACATGAATATTCGCTCGATGCTCAAAACCATGGGTTTTATTCTTCGCGTATTCATATTTTTTCAAATAATATTTGCATCGTCACAAACTTTTTTTTCTAATTTATTTTACGACAATAGACACAAGTACTTCTACAATATCATCCAAGCTGTGTTGCCACGTAACACGTGTTGCCATCTAAATTGTACCGTTTAATTTCCAGAATGTTTGTCGTACACTACGGCATGCTGTTTTTCGTGCTCACCCTGTTGGTGAGGCTGGCGTTAAGTAACGAGTACCTCAGGGCCTTCATCTACAGAACATTTAGAATGTTGTTCTCCATTTTGAATACAACGTATCTACGCGTCAAACAAAACAGTTAGGATTACTAAGTAGTTATAAAATTGCGCTCACAGCTGAAAAGCCGCTAAAATGGTATACACAATAGACGTGCTCAAATGCCCTGCCCCCTGAGAGAGGAGAGGAGCGGGTGAGGTACAGATAAAATCCTGAAATATTGTAAGAGGGAGGGTATGGTGGAATAGTTTGTGTTGAAGTGCAACCTAATGATGTCTGTCAATTTTATCGTGATCGTTAAATTTTAAAAGTTTAATTATCTGTACATATTTAAAGTACATATTTATTTAACAAAATACACGTGATTATGTGTACGTGTAGTGGAAGGCGGAATATTATTATTTTATTTTATTAAAAACATCACGTGATTAATGGATGACCCCTTAGATATAAGTTAACCTATTTATAAAAATAGTATGATCTAGATATTTTGATAAGATTTGAAATTAGACATGGGATCTAACATAGCTTGCTTAACGAGAGTATTATGCACCTCTGCCTACCCCATTGGGGATAAAAGCATTCGGTATGTTATTTTAATCAAACTTATTTTAAATAGGCGAAAGTTTGTGAATGTGTATGTATTTGTTTCTATCACCCTCAAACGGCTTTACCGATTTTGATAAAATTTGGTATAGAAGTAGTCGCCATCTTTTATCATCAAAGGGCCTTTTTTAAACTGTGGGGACTGCGGGTAACATCAGGGGGTGCAGCTAGTAAGTAATATAAGAAATATTGTGACGTCATGTCGTCATGGTTTGTACGGTTTTTAGAAGTATTTAAAAATTATAATTGTCATAGCTTTAAATTGTGTTGCTCAAATTATATAATAGTAGGTAAGGGTAATGGTAATTAATGAAATGTAATTACAAAACTGTATCTAATTAAATACATACCTATTAATATATTTTATAAATATTTATTAATGTGATTTAAAACAAAATGGTGTTGTGATCAATGTACAGATTAACATTATACCTACGTGTAATAAATATTTAGTTTAAAATTATATGAGAGTATTACTTTCTTTTATGCTTTTTTTTTTCATTTTGATGGTCCGAACAGCAGGTTCGCACTGGATGCAGACCGCATACTACCGGTCCTATTGGACATCTCTTCAGAAGGCATATACGTCCAGCAGTGGACGTCCCACGGCTGTTAATTATTATGATGATTATAGTATTCTTACTAAGTTTTGATTTTTTCCCCTTATTTTATTACAGCACTTCATTCTTCATTTCCATGGACATTGAAGGTAAAATTATACATTAAAGATTCCTGTTAAACCATTATGGTTGGAATAATTATAAAAAGAAAAGTTGGCTTTTTATCTAGATAAAAATAATTGTTATTAATAAATCATCATTATCATTTCAACCCATTAACGTCCCACTGCTGGGCACGGGTCTCCTCCAAAGAATGTGGAGGGAATTTAGCCTACTATACCAAGCCGACCAGACGGGTTTGTTTCGAATTTACCTTTTCTGCATAAGCTTACTCCCTTAGTCACCTTTTACGACACCCACGGGTTGAGATGGGGTAGTGACATTATGTATTCTTAATCCGTGACGGATACACGAATTAATAAATAAGAAAGTACTAAAACATTAATTTCTTTTTTATGTATAGTTTTTGCTTAAAATATCGATTTGATTTGATTTTTGATTGTAAACGGGTCTTTGTCACGAAATAATATTTGATCATTTGATTTCGCTCAGATAAATTGGTAATAAAATAATTTAAATGTTTTTATTTAGACAAATGAAGAGCCGTAACATCAAAAAACCTGCAGGCAAACAAGTTTTAGACAACAGACTACGCTTTGTTATAGTAAAAAAATGTATTTAGAGAAAAACAATACTTATTTTAAATATTACATACAAAATAATAATAACTATTAAAATATGGTGTTAGAATGGTAACAAACTTATTTTATAGATAAAATAATAAAAATATAACCTATTTATAAAAAAATCAGATACTCTATTTACTGGAAATTCCTATAAATAGAATATCTGATTGAGATCAGGCTCCTCAGAAAACATACCAAAAAGGCTAGCCACATTACCGCGTTGGATAGCAAGGCGTTGCCCTTGGTAGAGGCCATCCCTGGGGCCATGTGATAAACAGTGTGGGTAGTAAATAGTAATTATCTGTGGCTACATTCCACAAATGTCAAGTATGTCAACAAAACTGACTTAACTAACGTCAATGTCACAACTGTCAAACAAGTGATTGCGTGAGGATGGAATTCCAATGTGAATAACAATAAAAATGTTTAATAAAGTGTTACAACGGGCGCTCAAGTTCCGCCTGAAGAAGAGTTATCCAACGAACATCTACGATCTATCGAGGGGATCTGCTATAGCTGTGCGGAGACCTTACAGTGATGAAGTACGCCGCGCGCAGGCGCAGAGCGTAGCCTCACCGGGACCTACGATATTCGATAAGATTATAAGTAAAGAAATAAAAGCTGATATTATTTACGAAGACGAACTATGTATCGCCTTCAACGATGTAGCACCGCAAGCTCCTGTACACTTCCTGGTCATACCGAAGAAAAGAATCGCACGTTTACAAGATGCTGAATCGAATGATATCGAAGTATGTATTAAACAAACAAATTGCGTATGTCGTTACGGAAGTTTTGAGCGGCAATCTAAATAATAGAATGGAATTTCCTTAAGTTCGAGAAGTTGTAGTTAAAAAAAAATATAGCTCAAAAAAGATTTTTTGTCTGTGACTGAGAGGTATCTAAATCCGCGCGTATTGAAACATAAGAGGCGAGGTTATGTGTTTTCTGATTTTATATTTAATATCTCCTACAGAAATCTACAACCCTAATAATACGACCTTCAGAAAGTTGCTTGCTAAATAATATTAATTGTATGAAAAAGCACTGTGCAGGCAAGAAATGCATTGCCAGGTGACATAGCACTTTGGTATTCTATCAGCTCACAGTGCAATCTGGGCTTCTCTTTTGGCTTTTCATCAGGCGAAGAGTACCATTATGCTGAACAAATATATAAAAAAAGTCTTCAGTTAGCCTATGCTTATTGCCTGGAACATCATTCATTTATATAATATCACTTCTGTAAGGCATCATCTTATGATAGGGAGTATCATAAGTACCTACCTAGCTCCTATTAAAAAAGTAAATTAACATTCAAAAAAGTTTTATACCTGAGCCACAAGATCATAAAAAAATTTACAAGAAAGTCTGTTTGTTTTTTTTAAATTATTTACAGAAAGGGCATACTTACTATATTTTATGAGTAATTCATGATACAAAATTAAATATGGTCCAAATCTATTTATCTCAATTACATACACACAAAGTGTCATATGTAATAAAGAGGTAGGCAGAGGAGCATCACATACATGTTTTGCCAGAATTTCATAATAGAAAAACTCAATACTTACCATGTTTGTACAAACCGGGAATCAAACCTATCTCTTCTGCAGCACATATACAGCAGTCATCATCATCTATTCATCATCTTGTCATCTACTAGTGACATTGCCGACATAGTATAAGCTTGTCACAAAAAATCTCTTGATAGCATCCAAATTTAAAAAGTCTCTTGATATAATTATTAAAAAACTTATTCTTTTAATTAATATTACCATCTGAGTAAATCAAAGAGATGAATATCTTATCATTCCATGTATTGACCATGTGAGTGCATGCACTGTGTCCATCATGTACTACAGCTAGGAGAACGAGCTGAGCCTGGGACGTGCGCTTCCGGGAGCTGGTTTAAGGGTTTAAATGCTTCCTTCCGTGTACACTATGTATATGTTCACCTTTCACTCTCCCTGTTCCTCACTGTACCGAGTCCAATTTGATAAGAACCTACGATCACGGCTTTAGAGACTTACCAGTAACAAACTTACTGAAGTTCTTGGGAGGCCAAGGTCTTTTAATAGCAAAGTTAAGTCAAAGTCAAATCTTTTTATTACATTTGGATCACATACATGATACTTATGAACGTCATACAAAGCCAGAAAAGGTGTCAGTAAATTTGTCTAAGGCCAGTTCACTGACAAGGTTGAGCTCTGAGAAGAACTTGGCAACAAACTCAGGCCACTTTTTTCAATCGCCATAGTTGTTACAATTTTAATTGGTTACAGTTTGAAATATCACAGAAAGTACAGAACCAAAACACCTTCAAAACAGCTTCTAGAGAGATTTTGTAGACATTCTAAGCATATATACTATACTTATTTGAGTAAAAATTATATAAACTGCATGGTTTCCTAAGGCAGCATAATAATATGCCCTCTCTTCACTCCTTTTCGACCATAACTGTCTATACCACTTCGGCTGCTCTATCCTTAGGATAAAATCTTTATGACGTAATATTGTCTCTTGGAAAATATAATTTGGTCAATATGTCATACTGACTGCAGCATTAACTATACAAGGGAAAATACGTGATATATATAAGGTGGAATTTTGTAATGCCACCTGGAGGGAAAGTACTCTAAATACTTGAGATAGATCAGAGCGAATTTTATAGTTTTATTTTTACTTATTTACCTTGTTTGTTAGAGAGATTCAATCCTTATGATTGACCCTATCGATCAAGGCTATAAAAGTACAGGTGGTTCGATTCTAGGGCATGGGAAATGAATTTCTGATATTCTCTGAATGCAGCTTTGTTTCTTTATAAAACTAAAGGAATGTTTCCTTTGAGTAAAATGATCTATCTCCAGTATTTCAAGTACTTTCCCTCCAGGTGGCATCACAAAATTCCACTCAGTATAGCAGTGGAAGGTTCAGGGGGAGGCCTTTGCCCAGCAGTGGGATGACACAGGCTGATAAAAAAAAATATTATTATTTATAGATAAAAATTAAGTTCTAATAATAATAATATTCTACCACATTCACACAGCGCCATCTAGTCCCAAAGTAAGCAATTATATTTGCTTGTGTTATGGGTACTAAACAACTGATATACTACTTAAATACATTTTTTTTTTGTAAATACATACATATTATAGATTAATTACACCCAGACACAGAACAAACCTTTATGCTCACACAAAGATTTGTTCTGGGTGGGGATCGAACCAACGACCTCCGGCTTAGCAGTCAGGGTCACTAACCACTAGACCAACAGGCCAGTCAATAAACAGTTCGTTTGTTGTTTTCCTATTAATATAAATGTGAAAGTTAGGTTGGATGTTTGGTGTCTCAATCTCGCCCAGAATGGATGAAAAGATTTGCATGCGATTTGGTACAGAGACAGATTATAGTGTGAAATTGTACATAGCCGCGAACTGTAGCTAGTTAATTAAGTAACCATGTAATTATCTCAAGAAGCACTTATCAACATGTCATTGTGTATATACAAAGTTATGTACTTAAATATTTGTGACACAAAATAGTTTTCGTTATCAGCACAATCAGCGCGTTATCAGCGGCGACTCGCGGTGTTGTGCGCTGACGCACGCGCCTTTGTATTGGTCATTAACTGCGCAATATACATTGTTCAATTAATTATAAGCCATTTATAAAATCGTTGTCGCGATGCCCGTAGTAAGGGCCCTGTGTCGCGGGGAATTTAAAATTTAATCCATTTACCGGACACGAAGTAACAAATATTTGAAATCATCTAAGCAAGTTCAATAAGTTACATATTGATGATAAGTCTTATCATTACATGAATAGTGGCTGTATTAGGATAAGTCTCACGTGGGAATCGAACCCGCCACTCAGCACTACAGTTTTAGTTCGTCACAGTGACAAATTTATATAATATAATGTCACTGTGGCGTAGTTATTTTAATGGTGATCACGATCACTTCGCTACTAACATCACCGTATCGAATTACGTGTGTTCGATTCCCATATAAGACAAATATTTGACTGGCCTGTTGGTCTAGTGGTTAGTGACCCTGACTGCTAAGCCGGAGGTCGTGGGTTCGATCCCCACCCAGGACAAATCTTTGTGTGATGAGCATAAAGGTTTGTTCTGTGGCTGGGTGTAATTTATCTATAATATGTATGTATTTACAAAAAAAAGTGTATTTAAGTAATATATCAGTTGTTTAGTACCCATAACACAAGCAAATATAATTGCTTAATTTGGGACTAGATGGCGCTGTGTGAATGTGGTAGAATATTATTATTATTATATTTGTGTGATACATAGATATGTACTTGGTACATGTCTGACCTCTAGTGTCCCATAATTGTACATAAAAAAGAAAATCAATGTTGTAATTTTCATTTTCCAGCTCCTAGGACACCTAATGCTGGTAGCCCGTTCACTGGGCTCATCGCGGGCCCCGTCCGGCTGGCGTTTAGTCGTCAACAATGGGAGGGATGGCGCACAATCGGTATACCACCTACATCTGCACGTAATGGGGGGCAGGCAAATGGGCTGGCCACCCGGGTAGGTAGCGAGATGGTACCCCAAATACGAGATATGTCCAACGTAATCTTTGTAACGTAATTATTGTTGGTATTACCGTTAAATAACGTTATTGGTATCTTTACAGTTACCGGTGTACCGTAGAATCTCGATATAACAATTCTCACTTTCGACATTTTGTTCGTATATTAACCGGACGACGCGGCAAACTCTAACGAACGGATAATTTAAGCTTTATGAAACTTAACTTAGTTTACATTGTCGTCATTTAAAACGGTTAGTCGTTATATCTGAATTCTACTGTATCACAATATCGTTATGTTAACCTTATTTAACGGTACTATTAATATCGTCACCTAACCGGTAATCGATGTAGGAGAAATCCCACTCGCAATAGTATAGGGAAATAAAATGAGAAATGCTGCTGGCTAATTTGAACTTTATTGTAACAGAAAGAAGACAGAAATTACTGAACAGACAAATCTCAACTTTTATCTGTTTTACATTGTGATGTCGAACGTAATAAATGACATGTGTGAAAAACGTAATTGTATGTTTTGCCGTTATACAACGTCTTTGTTATGTGTTGTTATCGTTATGTAAGAGTAACGATATGTTAACGTTATGTTATGTTAACGTTACTTAACAGTACTCTTAACAAATTTTAGGCCCTGTTTCACTATTGGCAGATGTGTCTATTATTAACTTATTTCTAAGGTTTTTCATATAAAATCTCAGATATCTTATCAGACACATGCCTGTATGAAATAAGGGCTTAATCGAAATCGGCAGAATTTTACGATAAATGTTTTATAAATTTAGAAATGATAACAATATTTTGTTTCTGTTAATTAAAGCTGCACAATATTTTGAAAACTTTGGCTATAGGAACGTGTTTTGGATTCAATTGGAATTTAGAATTCAAATCGAATTAAAAACAATCTTGATGAAAAACTTGATGTGTATGTAAAAATTAAACATAATTAGTATTAACTTTTTGTTAATTCAAAGAGTTATTTACTTTATTTACTTCTAGTTAAAACCTAACTTGGCTATGCATTTCATAGTCTTATATTAGGTATTACTTATATACATACCACTAGATAACATCACTAGATATCATCAAAATTATGTTAACACAATTATGAAGTCAAAAAGGTTGGCCTCCCCTGCTCTAAATGTTACTTCAACCACCGATCCAAATTGAAACCTCGGCGTGTAAGCTTAACCTGAGAGTATAAAATGTATAAATTCGTGTCATATTGAAACCATTGTTAGCTCATAGTTTTTAGTGCAATAAGTTTGCCAAATTAGATGTAGGTAATTATATTTCTTCTTTATTATAATATAATACTATGTGTATTGTGGTATTGCAAGTTTGCCAAATTAAAATGTGCCTTATTTTTATTGTTATTTAATATAATATCCTTTATTGGGATATTTGTATTTTAAAAGTTTGATTGAATTTAATAAATCTTTTTTGATTAGGTAAAATAAAAATTTAGTAAATGTATTTCATAAAAAAATATTAATATATTAACTAACACAATCACGACCAAATTATATAAGAAGGCATCAGGTTTTTAAAGGGTCGGGCAATACATGTGCATTGCATGTGATGCCCCTGGTGTCAGGCGTCCATAGGCTGCGGTAAGCGGGCGTTTGCTACTTCGTGCTATATAAATAAAAATCACGACCAATTTTTAATTACCAAATATTTTAAATAAAACAATGAACCTATTTTAGAATCGTAGTTTCAAAGAAATGGCCTCTGCCTACCCCTCTGTTGGGCAATAGGCGTGACCTTTGGATATCTATGTATTATAAAAAAGGTAAATTTGAACCAAAATCACTATAAATGTTCTGAATGAAATGATATTATTATAGTATATATTTATTAGATGATAAGGTATGTTTTTGTTTGTATCGACACTTGCAGTACTGCTCACACCTCAATATAGCGACGCGACGCCACAGTTTGAAGCAGTCTGCTAGGCACAGGGCGGTTTGGTGCGCTGTCACGCGAATGTCAACTCTAAAATTGTATAGTGTATGTCACAAAATCAATAACACGTTATTACATAGTTTGATCGCAAATTTACACTTACACTTTCAATGCTAAATCACTATGGCTATTAAATGAAATTATGCCTTAAGGATATTAGAGCACATTTACAAGTACTAGCTATTGGTGTTTATGGATTCCAAAAAATTACAATGCCGTATACATCATGGTCAAATTTATTATTATTGAATACTAGTAGTTTGCCCGCGGCTTTGCTCGTGAATTCGTAAAATTGAATTTATATACTAATTAAAAATTAAAATGTTTTATCATCATCATCATCTCAGCCTATTCCAGTCCACTGCTGGACATAAAAAAAATGTTTTATATTAATAATATTTAAATGTATCAAATTTTATAGTCAATCAATACCTCAATATTTTATTTATATATTCCGATAATATTTTAGTTTAGTACTATTTCGTTACGACTGAATTTAAGTACATAGATTTATTAGTTCCGTCTATACAAAGCATTACAATTAAAAAATAAACTTAAACCTTATGCTACTAAGTACAAGGTGTATTTTGCTGCAATAAATACCGTACTTTATAGTTTACAAAAAATAAAACTAGCTGTTTCCCGGGGGTTTCCCTCCCTTGGTTGCAGCGCGTGAATATCTATATAACATATCTATCTCGGATTATTAACAAACATTTAAAGCAAATAGTTAATAACAAATTATTTTAACGATCTGTGTAAACACCGCGAATCTCTGAAACGGTCTGTATTCTAGTCAGAGCAGGCACTCGCTTAGCCTCAAACTGTGGTATTATTGGTATTATAGTATATTGTGGGTATATTGTACATTTAACGTTAATAATATACATATCGTTACACTTAACACTAACTTATAATAACGTTATTGGTAACGTTAAATCGTCCCATCTTTATTGCTCGTCTAGTAGTATCTAATAAACTAACTAATTATCGTTTGATTTTGACATATCTTAGTGTTGCAATGTATCTTGTCGTCGAGAACGTTTCCAATTTGTCTAACACGGAAACGAGAGAGAATTAATATGACACACACGGTCACCCATCCATTGCCTGACCTTGCCATATGTTACTTAACCTCGATGATCCATCAATGTCTTACTCACCCACATATAATATAATATACCAGTTGATACAGTGTAGTCGCTGTTGTATGCATATCTTTAGTTTTAGTGGTTTTTTGCTTATATATAATTTATTTGTTTGTCTTTCCCGACTTGACATAGAAAACTGTAGACCTGCTATTGATCCTGGACCATCGGAAAGCTCAGTTTTTGAAAACTATTTCGAACTATAACGAAGTGTAATTACGGTTTAAATTGTATACAGTCATAATTATATTGTAAAAAATAGGTTATACCTACTTAGAATGAAAAATTAAAAAAAAAATAAAAGGTATTTTTTCTACAACCACCTTAATTACATTTTCTAAAAATAAACTGATGTTTTCAAATGAAATTTAATCTTTCGGACAGTTCAGAAACGGCTCACCAAAACTTTTTAAAGTTCATTTTTATAACGCCAATGTGTCAGCCAATATCTATGTTTAGGTGACCACAAGTCGGGAAGCCTTAGCTATTTTTTTAGTGGGTTGTGGGTCCGCCGGGCGTCGGTTCAGTCGTTTTTGATGTACAAAGACACACACGAACAGACACCCCGCTCAGTCATGTTTAGAATTTATGTTTCACTTAAATTCTGTAACCAAAGTTTATTAAATGAGTTTTAGTTGTATTTTGTGTTTTATTTATTACAACTGACTATCATCATCATCATTGGCAACCCATTTTAATGTCCCACAGCTGGGCTCGGGTTTCCTCTAATAAAATACCTTATTTGCCCGACATTTCGATCGAATTCCACCGATCAACATTAATCAGTGACCACCATAACGTGACACTTAAAACAAGATGTAGACCCGATTTATAACTTTTTGTTTTACATTTGAACTGCCTCGGTGGCGCAGTGGCATTGTGTGCAACTGCTGCATAGAGGGCTCGGGTTCGATCCCCGTTTCAGACAAAAACGGTAACTACTTATTGGTACTTGAAAATCCGGTTAATCGCCTCGCCTTTTTCCGCTATGCAATTGAGGTAGTTATTCGAATAGTTTAGTTGATTGAAGTAGGCGTTACTTGGAGGAACTTTATTTTTATATCTAGTGAGAGGAAAATCCCACCACACACCCTTGGTTTACCCACCACAACTATAACAATAGAAAAGGGTGGAAAATACCACGGACAGACCTCCACTGGCTACAAGGCGTTACTACCCTATTAAGTAGCTATTATTACGCTAGTTTTGGCTTCCAGAACACATCCGCAACCAAGGCCCTGATTCTGATTCGTCGGATTGCTCCCGGATCGTAAACTTTTTCGAATCTTAGTACAACATATTTTTGCAGCTTAAGTTATTAAGTGTTAGAAATTAGTTTACCGTATAGAAAATTAAAAACTGATTAATATAGGATTTTTTCTACATCCATCTATTTTTTTAACATTCTGTTTTTTAACTTTAATTAAACTGACAGTTTTGGCCGAAAATATTGCGACAGCTCAGAATCAGGAGGCAAGATTTATTCAAGCCACCAAAATATAAGTGTAAAAACATACTCGTAAAATGTTATTTTTATCAATTTTTGTTTATCCGAGCGTGTTTCCAACCCGTCCAACTCCTTCCCTCCCCCAATGAGCTGTGGACACTCTCCTCACCAGCAAGAACACAACACATCTTATTATGTTATTTTCAATCCTTGTGTGCGTGAGCGAAATCTTGTTTATTTTTGTAAATATCGGACCCCCACGACGCCGCGCGGCGTGCCCAGTAGAACTACACAACTCAATATTTCTAGTTTCGCAAACCCAAACAAGCACGTCTTTATCAAAAATAATGCAATAACAAAACGTAGAAAGTCGAATATTTCGACATAGAACTATGCAATATTGTTAGTAACATCTTGTAATTGAAGATAACGGTTTGAATATAGGGCTCGGGGACAGAGGGTCGGTACATTGTGGTACAGTAACTACACCAACATGAACAGTTTCGTTGTCTTGTGCACCGTTGCAGCGGTCATGCAGGTAAAAATTGTGATCTTTATAATTTTGTAGATGTTCCTGGTACATACAGGCAGGCGACCACGGCTCTACCTTAATATTTTTATTTGATTTTTGTCCAAATTTTTTTCTTATTTTGCACTTTTTAGATCAATTTCTTTGTTCTGTTGGGATTTCCACCTTATTGCAGTGCGTCTGGCATGTTTGCTGATGCGCACACTGATGACTATTTTGCTATCATGCGTAAGAAAGTAGCGTCAATAATGCGCAGAGTAAGGGGAAGCACCAACAGCATCTTGAGGGTATTTGCAGAGAGGTGGGATGGGCCTGCCATGGGTAGGTTTATCAAGCTCCACGTCCTACAGGGGGCTTGGTGAGGCTGCTTATGGTAGGGTTTTGTATTAGGTTCGGTACTTACTAACATAGTTCTAAGAAATTTAACTAACAAACTATTGGCCATGTGTCTGACAGTAAATGATTTTTATTTTTTATTTTATTTATTACCCACGACGGAACGGAGACGGTATATGCGTTTGGGGTGAGAGGCTGTGTGTTTGTGTGTTTGTGTGTTTGTGTGTTTGTGTGTTTGTGTGTTTGTGTGTTCCAACATAATGCCTTATAGCACGGAAACGGTTTGACCGATTTAGATGCGGTTTTCTGTAAAGTGTGTGCGGCTCTTGGGGACAGGTTATTAGATAGGTGTTATGTTAATAGCTCGCCAGGGGGCGCTACAATACACTGATTTCGTTGAATCCTTTGTGCCCTCCTATCTTTAAAACGATTAGACTGATTTCGATACGGTTTTCTGTAATGTATTTGTGATTTATCGAGGATTGTTTTTGGATTCAAGATTTTGTATTTTTTCGCCAGGGGGCGCTGCAATAGACTAGGCAAACCTATGTTGATTTCGTTGAAACCTTTGTGCCCTCCTATCTTTAAAACGATTAAACCGATTTCGATACGGTTTTCTGTAATGTATTTGTGATTTATCCAGGATGACTTTTGGATACACGATATTGTATTTTTTCGCCAGGGGGCGCTGCAATAGACTAAGCAAACTTATATTTACAGTTATCTGTAAAATAATTAGACCTGTTACTGTATAGGGGCACGTAGCATTATAGTACTGAGATATTGATTACACTCATGAGGTTAAGCAACTTCGGATAAGGTCAGTTCATAGATGGGTGACCGTTTATGCAATTTTAGGGTTCTGTACCTCAAAAGAAAAAAACGGAACCCTTATAGGATCACTCCGTTGTATGTCTGTCTGTCCGTCTGTCTAGAATATTTTTCTCAAGAACGGATAGAGGTATAAAGCTGAAATTAATATCATTTACTTGGGTCTGCAAACCCTCGGCGTAAAATAAAAATCAAAATTCTAAGTTAACGCAATCAAAAGATACAGCTGTTTATGCTCCATTTTTGACGATTTATCTTGACGATCATAATATATAGGGAACTTACCGTTGACCTAGAATCATGAAATTTGGCCAGAAGCAATAACAAGTTGCACAAGTAAAGGAAAAAATCCGAAAACCGATCTCGTGTTGTTATATCACTGAATATTTGTACTGAGGTATACAATGATAAGCCTAAAAAAAATTAGTAAGAGTGAGAGTTTATTCCAGACTGACGTTATATAAACACCTACCTACCTTATTTATTCTAACTTACAGGTATCCCGTCCCCGGGGTGTAACCAAATTTTCATCATTTTTGCGATAGCACTCACCGTTTTCGAGATACAAGCTATTATAAGTGGAAATCTGCGCTAACGCCGGCAGTCCGGCTACGGCAATTAATGTGCGATAGCTAAACTTAACACCCCCCGATTCAGAGCAATCCGAATCGGACTGGTTAGGTTAGGGTTATTTTTTTTTTCAAACCACCCAGAAGTAGGAGCCCCGCGAAGCGGGGCTCCGGCGACCTTTGTGCGACGGATGAGCATACAAGTCAACAAAAAATAAAATATATATAATATAATCGAAGCTCCATGCAAATTCCATTCATTCTAGAGCTTACGGATGATATGCTTACTTATAAGGCGCTCCTTAAAAAGTTTAAAATAAGAAAATTAAAATGATAATTTCAAGTTATAAGACTTACTGCAACAGTAAATTAAAAAAAATGTGTTTGTTCTATAACTTAGTATAAAACTTCTATTTATCTGTCAAGGTTCTTAAAATTTTATACGAGTTACTTACAGTTAGTAAGATAGGGCGCTCTTTGAAAATATTTAAAATAAAAAACAAAATTAAAAATTTTGAAAAAACCCACGACGATAACATATAAAAAGGTTTAAATAACTTTATTTTAAATCCCCGACGAAAAGATAATAAGTAGCGTAAAAACAATCCCAAGAAAATTCGTCGGGGGCTGCCAATATCATTACTGTTTCTAGTATTAAATATATATTGTAAACTAAATATTGTTAATAATTAGGTAGGTATCAAATACATAAAACTGCAATACTTTCGTTCATTTCAAGTCAGGGTATGGCAGCCCCCGACGGATTTTCTTGGGATTGTTTTTACGCTACTTATTATCTTTTCGTCGGGGATTTAAAATAAAGTTATTTAAACCTTTTTATATGTTATCGTCGTGGGTTTTTTCAAAATTTTTAATTTTGTTTTTTATTTATTATTTGTAGTAGTCCGTTTTTAGTTTTGTTCTACATAATAAATGGTAGACGGTGATCCTTGAACCGTCAGAATGCTACTGCATCGTAAACCTTTTCAAATATAAGAATGAGGAGTGTGTTTATGGCTTATGATCACTACGGAATATTATATTTGTATGATCATTTTTCCGACAGTTCAGAAACAGGGCCTTGGTCTCATACGTCTTATTCGTTTCACTGACTTATATGTTTCAGCAACTGTTATGTCGTTTTAAAATTACCTACTGATTTCTGTGACACAGGGCTTGTTCCCTTGCGCTGGGGGAGATGCCGCTGCACCGTGCATTGAAACAACTATAGCATCATATAGCATCACGCCTTTTTTCCCCGAAGGGGTAGGCCGTATAAATGGGTCAATTTTACCCACACTGACGTCACTGTGACTTTTGTAACACAATGAATAAGGTTCCTTGGTATGCCAAACGGAGACTTGTGAAGTCTACACAATACAAAATGACCCAGCTTTTCCAAACACGTTACGGTAGACTTGCACAAGTCTGATTATATGCAAGTATACTTGAAAGTGTCTAAGGGGTTAGAAACTAACATTATTTTATTTCCCAACAGGTGGCGTACGCTCAATATGCGTACTCCGTACCGTGCTCTGCAGCTGCCCCCGCTCCCCTGATCCTGCCCGCCCCCGCCCCCGCCTGTGCTCCGGCATCACTCGCGCCGGCACTTGCCTCTATTGCCCCGGCTTTACCCGTCCTCGCCCCAGCACTAGCTAACACCCTCTCCGCTTCCATTGCCGCTACCCTTCCTCCCCTACTAGATGCTGCTTTGCCTACTCTCCTTACATCAGCCTTGTCTGCTGCTGGACCTCTAATTGAAGCTGCTCTGCCGTGCCGTGGTGCCTATCCAGCAGCCGCCCCGTACGCATTGCCAGCTCCAGCCCCATTAGCGTTGCCTGCCCCGTATGCACTATCCGCCCCTGCTGCATACGCCGCTCCGTGTGCCGCCCCTACTGTGTCTTATGCACCGATACCTCCACCTCCGACATACGCAGCACCATGCGGCTGCCCCGCTCCAACAGCGTGCTTATGCTACTAAGCATTATAAAAAATAAAATTGAAAATGTTTTAAAAAAAATTTGTTTCTTTTTTCTTTATTCTTCACACTACCGATTATCCAACTAGATTTTAAATCACCTATTAAGTAGTACCTATGTTTTTATGTCCAAGACGTGTAATACTTATATTATTTCGTCATTTTTTATAATATTTTAATATCTGTATGATAGTTATGATATAATAATGTAGCTACTAGATTTTAGTTTTATACGTCAAGAAATAGAAAGCGATCAAAACACAACAAAAATTAATAGGATACCGATTTTTTATGAGCATATATTTTTTGAAATTTAGTTTTTCATTCAAATATTACTTGTCAGAACCTCAGGATAAGAATAACGAAACGCAATTGCCACTTTTTTATTTAAACTAGCAACATTTCAAACAAACTTCAAATCAAAGTGCTGTAGAATTTACGAACTCACTTTTATTTGATTATGAATAATTTTACTGCGAAAATAAGTTGAAAGTTGTACAAAAATCTAGTCAATTATCGTGTAGGACAGTGGAGCAACACGCTGAGAACGAGGTAAGGTGTACAAGTGCTAAAATGTGGTGATATTTCGACATGGTTGTCATTGCTACGTTAAGTATTATTTTTGTTTTGTGCGATTATCGCTGAGTAATTTCGGGATGGAGTATTGTACGCGCGGTTAATGTTGCGAAGTTGTCAGCGTGCCAACTCTGGCGTACCTATACCTAACATATTGTTAGGATTTTTCCGACAAGCGGTGTTAGAGGCTATAGTCGCGTAACCGATGTCTCGACCTTCCGCGGTGTGATGTGCAGGGTAGTAGCAGTTGTGAGGCTGTGACCTTGCACCCCGGTACCCTCCCCGAGACCTCCTCGACCTCCAATCACAATGACTTGCCTAATTCTTTGTGACCCACTTAAACACTGCGACAAACGTCTTTATGTACGACAAACTAATTAAAATGTAATTTGTACCAAGTTAATTGTCACAAAAGTGAGTTTTTAGGAATAATTTTGAATATAAAAGTGTCCTTATAACTTTATTAGTGATGGTGTTTATGTAAACAAACTGTAATGCACTCCAATGTTGGCATGATGTTGCAAAAATGTTATTTGAAGTTTGTTATTGGCGATTACAAGACGTATTCTAGCTATAGTTATAAATCTATCTGTCTGTAAATGTTGTACAATTGTAAACAGTGTTAAAAAGTCTATTTTGTTTTAAAAATAGAATTAATTCCATCATCCTTGACCTCTGTAAGTATGTGTCAAAGATTTTATTGTAAGTAAACAAATAACAAAAGATTTCAATTGATTATGTATGAGCATTTTAGATTTATTTCTAGATTAGCCGATAGGTACCCACATATTTGCTTACGTTATATGTATTTAGAGAATAGCTGTTCTCTGGACCTTCCCAACCATGCATCTTTGTTTGGTCACTGCTCAGCTCCTATTAATCATAGCGTGATGTTATATAGCCTATAACCTTCCTCGATAAATGGTCTGTCCAACACTGAAACAATTTTTAAATTGGGACCAGTAATGCCTGAGATTAGTGCATTCAATAACTCATTATGAAATTATGAATATTCCCATTAGATGTATTTCCTTGGGAAAAGTTCATTATTTCCAAAAACATTTAATATTTAATGTATTATTGTGAAATTATTATAATTAATTACACACAACTATGTCAACCTTCTTTATAAATAATAGAAGAACTGGCTGGTTTATGGACTTCATACAAATTTCTTATGTAGCATAGGTGCATACTAAGAAATCATTTTACTTAATTTATATTTGTATTTTAAAGTGACTCTATTTCAGTAACTATAATTAAGTATAAAAGATTTCAAATTTGATAAGTAATAAATAAATTAAATAAATTTACTTTCAGATTCAAATCCATAGTTTTTTAGTAACACTCCTCCCTAAAACTATGATAGTAACTAAAAAAAAACTTTAAATTCCCTCTAACATGGAATACAACACTGGTTGGCTAATGGCAGCGTACTGGGCGTATCTAAGTGGTTACCGTAGCCTATGGGTGCCTGCAGTACCAGGGGCATCACGAGCGCAATGCTAACCGTTAAGAAACCTATTCACTCCTTTATTGTAGAATGCTATTGTAGAAGCTATTTCCCCAGGGGGGCGGCTCAGTTTGAGCGAGGATTATCCGGTGTGCTCTAGCTCTCTATATAAATTTCAATCAAGACCATCCAGCCATTCTAGTGTTATTGTTATAAACCATCCATCCATCCTAATTTTCTCATTAATTATAATATTAGTTGGATTTATTAGAGTGGCTTACAGACTGTCACTGTGGTGTAGCGGGTAAGGTGGTCGCCTCGCCACTAATATCGACTTGCTGAATGACTTGGGTTCGATTCTCACACAAGACAAATATTTGTGCCCACTGCTAGGCTAAATATTTGTGTGATTCATAGAAATTTGTTTTGAGTCTTTCTAGTTTGTGTCCGTAACTTGTATGTTTAAAAAGTCCCCTGTGATTCAGGGCTTGATACATATTGCGGGAGTGTTCTATTTTTTTTTTATAAAAGAGTTTGTGTGTTGCAGGTACATGTGTGGTGTTTGTGATGATGTCACTGAAGCCGAGGAACGTGGACTTCACGGAGACGTGGGCACACCTCAAGGAAACGGTAATATACTAATGAGACACGACATGGTAGCTTTCACAGGGGAGGGGGGGAGATAGCACAGATTACATCACTCTATCCTAAGAACATTTGTATGTTATCCACCAAAGTATGTTTGTATTTCTTATGTTCGTTTCTTATTAGAGATTAAGAATACATAATGTCTTTCCTGTTTCAAGGAAGTAATCTTAAGCAAACAAGAGAGTTGCGAGAAAAAGAATCGTCCGGCCAGCGTGGTATAGTAGGCTAAATTCCCTCCACATTCTTTGGAGGAGACCCGTGCCCATCAGTGGGACGTTTATGGGTTCTAGTATAATTTTACCATGTTAATTGCAAATAAAGAATTCGGTTTTTTTCTAACTAAGGCGTATTACACCTATTGTTATTATTTTAGTGTTAAATGCGACGAGCGTCTTTGCTACTATAAATGGTACATATAATGAGCAGCTGTTGTGCAGGTGGCGGGCGTGGTGGGCCTGCGCGCGGTGGACCGCTCGGTGTGGAACACGCGCTTCTCCGACGTGTACGCGCTCTGTGTCGCGCACCCGGAGCCGCTCGCTGACAAGCTCTATGACGAGACCAAGTTAGTATATCATAATATATAATCATCTACCTCAGAATTTAAGCGAATTGCCGATCACAATATTTGAAAAGAACTTATTTAAACAAGGGATATTATAGCATTAAAGAATACTTAGAAGATAAAATATACAATAACTGAATAATATAAAAATACTGTTGACATACACAATAATAATTATCATGATATAATATAATTCGAATATGTAATAAATAATATAATTCAATTTTATAATAATTATGTACCTGAAACATTTGCACGCCGTACCTATGTGGCAGAATATGCGAAAACATTATTTTTTGTAAAACCTATTGTACCATGTTCCAGCAAATAAATTATTTGATTTGATTGATTTGATAATATTTCACGTTTACAACCACGATGATTTTCGAGTGGCTTAGGAAGATTTTGGAGTGGTTACAGATGATTTTTGAGTGGCTTCGAAAGATTTTGGGGTGGTTAAAGATGATTTTTGAGTGGCATAGGAGATTTTGGAGTGGTTAAAGATGATTTTTGTATGGCTTAGGAAGATTTTGGAGTGGTTAAATATAATTTTTGAGTGGCTTAGGAAGATTTTGGTGTGGTTTTGGATGATTAAGGAATGGCTAAGGAAGATTTTGGAAGGTTTAAGAGACGAAGAAAAAGTTAATGTGGGTAGCCCCTGCTTCAAATTAGCTGCCCGTCTAGAGAAGTTCCTCCGCCATACCGCAATATATAAAATAAACCGCAGCCATAATTACAATGTGTTCCTGCTGGTGAGTAGTGGGGTCCAGACCGTCCATAGACAACGATAACCGCTTACCATCAGGCGTGCTGTAAGATTGTTTGCCACCATAGAGTTATACTCTGTACCGTGTTGTTGCCGTTAAGAACGTGATTGGTTCGTTACCCGTTACGTTAAATACTGTTTGAAAGTGTCTATTCCAACTGTCAGTAGAATATGTGAGACCATTATATACATACCTTGTATATGTATAATACTCATGGAAATAACTGATTATTGTATTGTATTGTCAGGAACTTCCTGGAGGAGCACGTGTTGGGTCTGCTGGCGCTGGTCCGCGGGACCGCCGCGCTCGAGAGCACCGACCACAACGATGGACTGCTCGCCAGGTACAGTATACTTGTAGCGGGCCGAAGGTACACCTCTCTGTACCGAACACTGGGATAGTGTTAGTCATTTTTTAAGAATGAAAGCACATATCACACTCACCACATATCACAAAAAGCGGTTTAAAAAAAAACATCACGTGATTTACGAGCGACCCCTATGCCTTTCGGAGGTCAGTGACTCGCAAAGTCCCTGACTCCAAAAGGTTATGGTTCCAATTGCGGAAAGTTCGGGTCTATGATATTTCTAATCGCAAACCAGTTGATTTTGTTCAGCTTTTTCTAGTTAACATAAAGAAGTGAATTAAAAAATGTTTGCATTTTATTCTCATATCATCATAAATAAGAAAAACAGACCAAAATAAATATACTGTTATTTGATTACAGTACTGACGCCATCTGTCGGTAATTTAAGAAATATTAATTCATGTATAATTGTTTAATGCTTTAACAATTGTATCTATAATCCATCGGCATTACGTCAGCTTTAAAAAAAAAATAAAAGGCATCGATATCACCCATTCGTTGGGCTACGATGGCGACACACCCTTTTTTTTACGTCGGAGGTTAAAAAACTGTCGCACTATTAAAAAACAAAATGGCGGATCTGTTCTAGGTACGTGATGGTGTGGCGCGAGTACAGTCAGGGTGTCGCGTATCTCAACAGTTTGTACTCATACCTCAACCTGCAGCACGTCAAGAGACAGAAGGTACATCTTACATTACAACTACGTTTATTTTGTCATTACATAGGAGGGTAACCTCTATACTGTGTCTTAGTCAGATGCACTTAATATTTTAAAACAGAAGTTACATTTTGCTACATTATGATAGAAAAGTTACCTCTGTATTATGGCATAGTCAGATGAGTACTTCATATTTAAAACAGAAATTGAAGTTTTTAATAGTATAATCACTCTCTGCGGCGGAAACTGGATGAGGCGTGTCCAGCAGTGTCACGTCATTGGACTGATGATGATGATAATTGGAAAGTTACCTGTATATTGTGACTTAGATGTTCTCTAAACATTTTTAAATGAATCCAATTGCTAATTTGAGCGAGATATCTGTAATTCTGTAGTTATCTCCGCAGGTGTCAGACGCGGAGATAATCTACGGCTCTGCGGCGACTGTGTCCTGTCCCGAGCATGACGCGCGACAACTAGAGGTAGAGTACTTTGAGATGAGTGTCAACTTTATGTACAGCATCCCGATCATTGTTAAGTTATTTTTTGTTAGTTTATATTAATGTTTTCTGTTTTTCACTGTATTTTAGTTTTTTTTATTTAGCTTTTTTTTAAAATTTTCAATCTTAATTTTATGATTTATATATAGCATACGATTTAAGTACAAGCTAAAAATATTTTATATACTGATAACAAAAGGGTGTAGACTGGAAATTAATTTATTTGTCACGACGCTGTCACCGCTTGTTCATATTGTAGTTTAGTTACTGTTAACTGTTGAGCCGTGTAAGTTACTATTGAGTTTTGAAACCTACTGATATATGTTTTTAATCAAAAGTAATTCAAAACTGGAATACATTTGAGACACTTTTGAGTATATTTGTGTAATTGTGTACCGAGTTATACATATATTATGATTCTTGAATTATGTATCAAACTTGATTAAGTAATTTGTATCATGTTCCTATATATATTAGTTATGATATTTGAGTCATGTGTATTTCCAATTCTAGATCTTTGTTGATTAAGAAGAGTGGCCTGAGTTTGTTGCCAGCTCTTCTCAAGGCTCAACCTTATCAGCGAACTGGACTTAGGATACGATGTTTTAGTAATATCTTTTTTATATCCTTTTAGGTGGGTGAACTAGGTTTGGAGATATGGGAGCGTGTGCTGGTTCGACCGCTGTCTGTTGCACTCACGAATAGGATAGTGAGCGCGCTTGCTGCTGCCCGGGACAGTACAATCGACCCTGCGCTCGCGACCACGCTAAGAGAAGCTATACATAGTACTGTTCAGGTGGGTAGTTTGATAATATAGAGTTAGGAGATTTTGTCTAGGGGTGCTAGCACAGTGATTTCTTGGAAGTACATTTCTGTGGATTAAAGAATAGGGGGACCTGGATGTGACCCCTGAAGTACGCCCTATAGTAGTGTATTGTTATCTGATTAAAAGCTTTTACTATGCTAAGTTGCAAATGACTTCAGAGGTTGAATGCGTTCTCATTTCAAATATAATAATGCAGAGTGTCGTTTGGTCTTATATTTAATTATGAAAATTGTAGTCAACTATATTGAATGCCTTTGATAAGTCGATATAAGCAGCATGTATTACTTTTAACACATTTACCGTCGAACGCTAATTGCGTCGATGGCTCTGTATGATGATGCTGTGTAGGCCTTTATAAAAATATTTTTAAAATTGAGTCAAATAGGTACATGCATAAAAAATGCTCTAATTATTTTGCTGTAGTAATCAAATCAAATCATCTTCATATGTACAGGTGCGTTCGTTCCGTGTGCGAGCCCCGCTGCAGCTGTACCAGTCGCTGGTGCTGGAGCCGTACCTGTCGTGTGCGGCCGCCGAGCACGCGCGCCGCGCCGCCGACCTGCTGGCCACCGGCGACGTCGCGCACTACACCAGCCACGCGCTCGTACAGTTGGAGAGGGAGGTACGTCTGCTCCTGCTGCATATGTATGTACCAGTCGCTGGTGCTGGAGCCGTACCTGTCGTGTAACATCATGGCTTCAACAATGTGTGGTCTGCAGTTGTAAACTATTTCTTTTCCATCCAGTTTTTGAGTGCAGTATGCCTAAAATAATACATTGAATTTCACCAGGTGTCATTAGGAGCGCGGTTCTTAGACCCATCATCAGCAGAAGCGGTCCGCGGGTGCTACGAGCGGGCCGCGGTTGCGGCTCACCTGCCGGCCCTACACGCCACTGTAGACAAACTAATGAGAGACGCCGCTGCTGACGACCCTGATGCGCAAGTGGTCAGTTTAAATTCCTCTTTAGATTTGCTGCTAGTCTAGTACTTGGGTATTAAATTATTGTGCAATATAATTTAATTATAATAATTAGTAACTGTTACTGTGGATGTGTCTCGTAGCGTCGCGGGGACCTGCGGCGCATGTACACGCTGCTGCGGCCGCTGGGCGGCGCCGCGCTGCGCCCCCTGGTGGACGCGGCGCATGCGCAGGCCGCCGCCGACGGACATGCGCTACTTGCGCAACCGCACAACAAAGATGAGGTATCTATATCGTTGCTCACAAGGGTTTATGGTAAAAAGTCGCAGAAAAGCAGCCGACCTTCAGTCAAAAGAGTTTTGGTATCATAATAGTGATCGTGGTCCTGACTTTTAGAGTTTAGATTGTGTAGACATTATTTCATTAAAATTATGTTTATTCTGTAAAGGCGCTAAATTTTGTTGCTGTTGTTTGGTAGAAAATACGTATGTGTGGTACATAATTATGTTTTATTGACTGGCCCGTTGGTCTACTGGTTAGTGACACTGACTGCTATGCCAGAGGTCGTGGGTTCGATCCCCACCTAGGACAAATCTTTGTGTGATAAGCATAAAGGTTTGTTCTGTGTCTGGGTGTAATTTATCTATAATATGTATGTTTTTACAAAAAAAAATGTATTTAAGTGGTATATCAGTTGTTTAGTACCCATAACACAAGCAAATATAATTGCTTACTTTTGCGACTAGGTGGCGCTGTGTGAATGTGGTAGAATAGAATATTATATATTATTAATATTATATGTCCGATCAGTAGCAACATTATTGTAATGAATTAGTTGCAATAAACTCATCATATTGAAAGCACGTTCGTTTAAATTAAAAATCACACCGATCCATTCATCAAGGCAAACTGAACCTTATGACCATAAACATTATATATTATTATTGTAAAATAAAACTAAATAAATAACGAAAGTGAAGCTTGTAGTTGACAAGCTTCTATATTGGCCTGTAAAAAAGCTACGGTGTACCTAAGGGTTGTCTTTGGGCCCACATCGTAAAGTATGGTGTACCACAGGGTTTTGTTGAGCCCTAAGAATTATATTTTGTATTTATTTTCAGGCACATACACACTTCGTAAACGCCATGTTATCGTTGCACGGCAAGTATAGTAAACTGTTCACTGACGTGTTTGGTGGAGCACAGGCTTTTATTGGAGCTTTAGATAAGGTAATCACTTTGTTATACTCTGTTACTAGCTTGCCCGTGGTAATTCCGCGTAATACGATAAAAAGTAGCCCATGTCTTTCTCTAAATCCTAGACAATCTCTAAGGTCCTTCTCTAAGTTCTAGACTATATTTAATGTCCTTCTTCAAGTCTTTTTTTTGTCTTTGTCCTAGGCAATCTCTTGTCCTTCTCTGGGTCATATACTATCTTTATGTGAAATTTGACTTTCAAAGATTAAGTGACCCATTTTGTCTTAGGCTTGCAGCGCTGTGGTGAACTCTCGAGGTCCGTCGGACAGTTGCGCGCGCGCTCCCGAACTGTTGGCGCGCTACTGCGACTGTTTGTTGAGGAAACGGGGTGGAGGTGGAGGTGAGACTCTTTTTTTTGTATTTGTTTTTACTATTGTTTTTCTTACCTTATATAATACTGTGTTACCGCTCTTATATACTTCCGTGTTACAGGTGGTTCTGTCGAGGCGGACGTGGACGACAAGTTGGCGGCCGCCATAGTGGTGTTCAAGTACGTGGACGACAAGGATGTCTTCCAGAAGTATTACGCGCGCGCGCTCGCCAGGCGACTCATACACCAGCTGTCCGTCAGCATGGAACAGGTACGCACCTCTGTTTGAGCTATCTGTTCAGTCTGAGCCGCCCGTTAGCCATTTCTTCTCAAGGCTCAATCTTGTCAGCGAACTGATCGTAACAAAATTTACTGACACCTTTTCGATTTGTATGATATGCCTAAGTCTCACCCAAGAGATCTCAATGAATAAATGTATCGTTTGTGTGTTGTAGGAAGAAGCGATGATAAACCGTCTGAAAGCGGCGTGCGGCTACGAGTTCACGAACAAGCTGCACCGCATGTTCACGGACGTGGCGGTGTCCGCCGACCTTAACGCCAAGTTCCAGCAACACCTGCGGGACACACAAGCCAACACCATGCCAGGGTTCTCCATACAGGTACATCTGTGCACTCGTCTCACATTTAGATTGTATGTCCACACTTGCGTCACGTGTGCTTGGAACTTTATGAAGTTTGTAAAAATTTAAACACTTACCAATATTTAAATACATGTTACTGGCTTTCTACAACTATTTATTTATATCCTGCTGCCGAAGGAAACAATAAAGGTGCCTAATCAAATCATTAATAAAGATTAAGCATAATAAAGGCCCTAAATGGGACCCTTGAGGTACTCGAGATGTTATTGTTATAGTAAAGGACACAAAACCTTACCAAGGAACCCATTGAGTTCTGCTATCTAGATAAGCACAAACCCACATAGATACAAGTTACCATGCATACCATAATGATGCCAGCTTTTGACAAAGTAGATAGTGATTAACTAAGTCAAAAGCTTTAGCAAAGTTATTGTATACAGAGTCAATTTGATCATCAAACGCAAAATAGGATAGGATGCCAATTTTGTGATACTTTCACCACTTAAAAATGGAGATGATCCATTTGGGGAGCCTGTCACTCTGGCGGAGCGGTGACGTGGGTTCCGTGACGTGTGTGTGTTCCGTCAGGTGCTGCAGGCGGGCGCGTGGCCGCTGGGCGGCGCGATGGCGCCACTGGCGCCGCCGCAGCAGCTGGAGCGGCCGGCGCGGCTGTTCGAAGCGTTCTACCGCGCGTCGTTCAGCGGGCGGCGCCTGGCGTGGCTGCACCACCTGTGCACGGGCGAGCTGCGCACGCGCTACACGCCGCGCGTGTGCCACGTGGCCGCCACCACGCCGCAGTGCGCGCTGCTGCTGAGCTTCGACGCGCTGGACGAGTGCCCGGCGCGCGAGCTGCGCGACGCGCTGCAGCTGGCGGGCGACGCCTGGCCGCGCCACCTGCGCCCCCTGCTGGACGCGGGGCTGCTGCTGGCCGTGGGCGACGTGGGCGTGGGCGAGGGCTGCGACCCCGCGCCCGACGCCACGCTGGCGCTCAACCTCGCCTTCAGCTGCAAGCGAACCAAGCTCCGCCTCACTGCCGCCAACGCGCCCAACCATCAAGGTACCTCATGTTCTACTTATTTTTTGACTAAGTTTTTTTGAGGTCTAATAATTATTATAAGCGGCGAATGGCCGATGTTCTGTTACAAGTGAATGCTAAAAAGTATATTGTGTGTGGTGTGGCAGGCGGCGGCGGGGGCGGCGCGGCGGGCGCGGGGGTGGAGGCGGGGGAGGGCGCGGCGCACTGCGACGACGACCGCAAGATGTACCTGCAGGCCGCCATCGTGCGCATCATGAAGCAGCGGAAGGTATACTCTTGCTCTAATCTTGCACCATCATACTGAGTTTTTTTTATATCACCCCGAAGTGACAACCAAGCGGTTACCATTGCCTATAGACGGTAATGCCCGTTGCCGGCTCTTTGAATCCTTTCCCTCTCCTATGAGCTCTGGACACCATTACTCACCAGGAGAAACACAATAATGTTGTGACGACTCGTTCGTTCGTTCTCCTGTAGGGCGGAGGTATTACTCTCCCAGACGGGTGGCTCATTTTGAGCGGAGGGCACCTCTTGTGTACTACCTTAGCAATTAATAAATAAGGGGTCATCCATTAATCACATGATAATTTTAGTGACTTTTTAACCCTCCTCCCTGTGGGAAGGTGGTTTGGTTGGTATAAAACCTACCCTCCTCTACTGTCAGCTCCTCAGATAGATGTCAGAAGACAGATGAATTGATACCATAAAACGCTATGTAACTTGTGTCAGGTGCTGCGCCACACAGAACTGATCCAGGAGGTGGTGTCCCAGGCGCGCGGCTCGTTCGCTCCGTCCGTGGCCATGATCAAGAAGTGCATCGAGGCGCTGATCGACAAGCAGTACCTGGAGCGAGCCCCCGCCGCGCTCGACACGTACTCGTACCTCGCGTAGTGACGTCACCGCGCGCCGTTATAGAGGGCGCCACCACACTCTCGGTACTAAAAACTGGGGATGGTTCTTTGATTCTTAACACACTCGTCAAGGTACACAGGCTATAAGCGCGTCAAGTTCGGGTCAACGACCTTCCAGTTCACTAACCAGCTGATTTTCTTCATATATCTCACTCAATGCTAAAGCCAATCAGAATAATAAATAAAGATATTTTACAATATTTTTAATTTTATTCTCACGTTTACACGTGATTTGGGAGCGCTTTTGAAAGAATATTTATATTTTGTATCGTGTTTTTTTTGTGTTTTTGTATCAGGTAACACTGTCACCAGTTTTTGGTACCGAAAGAGATATACTTACTTCCTGTGTACCACTTTTTAATAAAAACATGTTTAACTGCCGATTCGAGGGGTCATAAAGTCATGAGCTAAGGGGTCGTGAAGTCGATAACCTAAATTGGGGTTATAGGGTCTTATCCTAGGTCATTGGGCTTATGACCTAGGCTAGGCATGCACTATTATTTTACAGGTATTTTATCGCAATTATAAAAATACAAAAAGCGTTTATAAGTTTATTGCTCTAAGGGGTCGGGACATTCCTTCCTACACTCTCATCACTGTGACTACTGTAAAACAGAATTAACAATTATTAACCTGTAAAATGGAGGAGTTTAAATGAAGGTTAGTCTTAGGAGTCGTGTAGGTGATTACCGAGTCGAGACATAGAATTTGCGACCTCTAGTGGGGTCTTGGGGATCATGACCTCTAGTGGGGTCATGGAGATTATAATCTTATCCTAAGCTTAGCTTACTCCTGTATGTTTATCTAACAAATATGATTATACTTGTAATCTCATTTATTTTTCGATTATGTGACCGAGGGGGTCGATTTTTGACTTTATGACCCCATTGACATCGGCTGGTGATTTTAGCTTTTAAAACGGCTTCATAGCATCGATACGGATAGGTCTGTATTTGATTTTTTAAATTGAATGCTATTTTAATAGAAAATCTCCAAAAATCAAATGAAATGTTTCATCTACCAATCCTCTATAATGTGCCAATGGGTATACAATTATGTCAACACCCTGGCATTTGACATTGTACTGTCAACACATCGAAACGGCAAAGTAACTGGGATATTATGTGGCACATCCCTTACCTTGCCGTGTGCTTGCACTTGCCTTCCCTCATAACAATAGAGTGTCAAGTGTCAGGCTACTAAAGTATCAGACACTAGACAAGTGTCAATAACAATATGAAATGTCAGACATACCGTGCTTTGTCTTATATTGGAAGGGAATCGGTACCGAAAATGCAAATGGTGTTTTTTTAATGATATTTATTATAATAAAACAATATGATAATTTTATTGTTTCCGTCATGTCTTGAATACATAATGCGAGTAATTTATTTTATAAACAGAAATTTACCATTACGTAATATGTGGCCTTACCAACTTACTATTCTTATATCACTTTGTGCAGCTAGTGAAGTGACCCAGCTGTTGTTTTCTTATGCTGTGGTTTATAAAGGTGAATCCAGAATAAAACATGTTATAAAATAATAATATAGTTAATTATCATCACTATAACCTAGAAACGTCCCACTGCTGGGCATGGTTCCTTTCAAACATTTTGGAGGGAATTTAGCCTACTACTACGCTGACCAGACCGCAAAAGTTATACAGGGTGTATACGACGATACGACATTAAATGACAAGGCAGCCAGTGTTAACCCTTATAAACATATTCTAATATAAATTATTAAAAAAAAAAAAAAAAAAAAAAAAAAAAAAAAAAAAACAAAGCTACACATTATTTAAAGTCGAAAAATTTAAGAATATAAAACTACACATTATTTTTCTATCATGACGTTTTCGACATGACGACGACAACAGTGCGGAACAGAGTAAGAGATAAGATAATATGAAAGAGTCAAGAGATATTTAAATGAATTGAATGACGTAATGACAACATACAATCAACGTAAATACCTACAGGTTGTTTAAAACTGTGAACAACTGTGACATAAAGAAAGTACATTTGCGTCTAAACTATTGCAAATTTCTGTTTAATTTTTTTGGTATAGTCTTCTAACATCACATACTACACGTGGTTTCATTTAATGTCGTATCGTCGTATACACCCTGTATAGTCCACTAGAAGTCGCGCGGGGCTTCGCTCCCGTCGTTTTTATTTGGCCACTGCTCAGCTCCTTTTGCCCATAGCGTGATGTTATATATACCCTTCCCCGATAAATGGGCTATCCAACACTAAAATAATTTTTCAAATCGGACCAGTAGTTCCTGAGATCGTAGCGTTCAAACAAACAAACAAACTACAGCTTTATAATATTAGTATAGATTATATAGTCTGTTATATAGTTAGTTATTTGTTATTAGTGTAAATTATTATAGCACGTGTTATATTGTTATGTTAGCTCAGCCCAACGACGTCCACTGCTGGACATAGGCCACAGCGAGCTAAGGTGGGCGTGGTATAGCATATATTATACATGTTACTTAGTCTGGACTCACCTTTATGTTTAACTTTAAATCTGTCTAACATCTGGCTTTAATTGTGACTCCAAGAACGCCACTGTGACGTCAGCTAGTGAACTAGGAATGAAGAAACTGTAAGAGCACTGCATACGGGTTACTAGGGTCGTGGGTTCGAGTCTCGCCGCAGACTTTAAAATTAATTTAAATAATTTCTTCCACTGAAAATATTGACTCTCGGTGGTTCTGTGGGAAGTGTAGGTATACGACTGCTGTGCAACAAGTCACGGGTTCGAGTCCCGGGTCAAATGTACTCGGTCGATAACAATGTGCTCGCCCCCATTACATGAGCGATCTAAAATAGCTGACGAAAACTGGGAGCGATACACCTCTGCCCACCCCTTCGCGCGAAAATGTCGTGTTGATATGTATGTTTTTAAAACAATTTAACATTTTTCGGTACCGATAGCGAGAACCCTTCACTTATGTTATATAACTGTTATGTAAATAATGTTATATAGATAACACGATGTTATATAAGCGCGCGCCGCGACTTCACCTGAATTTAACTACTGAGACACGCAGATTCTAATATTAATATATTATAAAATTATTAGAATAATTTGAACATGGAATTGGAAATAAATAAATTATATTAAACTGTTTTTCTTTAATTGTTATTGTGGGGGACATAGTTACAGTAGTTAGGTCTATCGACAATATGTTTGTATAGGACCTGAGACATGCCACGTAATCTATCGATATTTTTCCAATATGCCGTTTGGAATATTCTGAGAAAAATATAGATAGGTGCTGTATGTAAAATACCTCAGGGGTCATTCCCTCATACGTCATCTAAAAGGGAGGATATGAGGATACTCTTAAAGGTCTAGGTGATCGTGGCTGGTAGACTGCAACTGGGTTTACAGAATTGGGCGTCTCCAGATACAAAAATTCTCGTTTATTTGAGCTTAAAATTCGTTTTATATATATATAGTTTCGTTGTCTGTATGTCACAGAATTTTACTCAAAAACTACTCGATGTATAATAATAATATAATAATATTCTACCATATTCACACAGCGCCATCTAGTCCCAAAGTAAGCAATTATATTTGCTTGTGTTATGGGTACTAAACAACTGATATACTACTTAAATACATTTTTTTTTTGTAAATACATACATATTATAGATAAATTACACCCAGACACAGAACAAACCTTTACGCTCATTACACAAAGATTTGTCTTGGGTGGGGATCGAACCCACGACCTGTATATTGATGAAATTTAGAAATACTTCCAAACAAAATTATTTTGAACATGATTGGATGTACCCTTTTTGAGTTGTTATTATATTTATGCAAATATATTGTTTAGAAACGTGACAGCCCTAGTTAAACTCCTAAGTTGTACTCTTGCATTTGGCTTAATTTTAATATTATATATAATAGAGCATAGATAATAGACTATAGAGCAATAAAAAGGGCGTGTCCGTTTTTGACATAATTTTCATGACACGTAGTTAAGTGCGCTAACGTGAAAGTCCCAAGTTTAAAACACAATAAAACTTACAGATATATTTATTTATATTTACATAAATTATGTAACATTTTGTTGTAATTATGTACCTTATGAATATTTACATAATTTAAAGTATTTATTTCATTACATACCTACATAGACATCTACCCGAATTATAACCTAAATGTGAACAATTTGAACCTTCAGCTGAACATAGCGTCAAGCCTTACTTCGGGGGTAGGCAGAGTTGTATCACACCAACATTTTGTATAATCATGTTTGAAGCTGTTGCCCGGGTCTTCGCTCCATGATGTTATAGCGTATAGCCCTCATCATTAAATGGGCTATTCACTTATTCAGTACTATATTTTTTCCATTCAGGCCCTGGTTCCTGAGATTATAGCGTTCAACCAAACAAACAATCAAACGAACTCTTCAGCTTTAAAACATAAGTATAGAGTTATACATTTAGTAACTGATATGTTTGGTCTTATGTAATTAACGATAAAAAATGCAAATAACGTTTCCACGACTCAAGAATCGACCCCACACACGTAGTCCTAACAATAAATTGGATCAGTGTCACTCGTGTCAGCCCTGAGATTGGCAACAGGCTCGCCCCCTAGTGTGTATTCGAATACGACAAATTTAATCATCGCGATGTTTCAGTGCGAAATAAAATCGCAATCAACTCGTTAAAAACGTACAAAATATAAGTAAGATGTCGTGATCTGCTATTTTAAATCGCAAACTACTTATTGTTATGCAGTGTGTATTAAATATGTATTAATTATTAATTAATTATTTAAAAAGACAACGCCCGCACTAGGGAACAAGCCCTGTGTCGCGGGGAGCTTTACAAACATGAAACTAACGGACACAAAGTACACCCAGACTAGAAACAAATATCTATGAATCACACAAATATTTGTCTCGTGTGGGAATCGAACCCACGTCACCCAGCACGGCGATGTAGTGGCGAGGCGACCACCTTAACCACTGCGCCACGGTGACAGTCAGTCGTATGTAGTAGTGTTTCTATTGTTTACAGATTTGCGAACATTTTCGCAACGACTTTATCATCGTACATTACATGGAACTTAATATAGTTGGTGATATGTGTGTTATACACCTCTGCCTATCCCTTCGGGGACAAGTCGTGATGCTATGTTAGATAAGTTTAAGATGTACAAAATGTATATAAGTGAGTGATTTGAATATTAACTAACGGATAACACGTATACAGTCGTGCCTGCCGAGTACTGCCGACTGCTCAGAGCCATCAGACGGGACTTGTCTTTGCGTCGGCCAATGTTTGAGACAGGTGAGGTACACACGTACAGCACACATGCACATGCTGCCACACACTCATGAGAATAAATTTACGTTTCTATAAACGCACACCAAGATACACATCTTCTCATAAGTACATGAACCGATTGTTCGTGTACTTTGGTAGAAGGCTGCCGTGTGATTGCTCTGAGGCTGACGGAGCTAGTCAGAAGGTGACGAAAATATTTTTTGATTTTAAACAGGACCCTTATGATATGATGAAGTCAGCTAGTGACCACGGCCGGTGTAACCTTGTCGGAACGTCAAGCACCATAAGGTATGTAAATACCTAAATCATAATCCCGTGCATTTCCGTTTAAAAATCAATAAATATTATCATGCAACGCGAAAATTTAAAAGTAAATAAAGAAGGGGACGCACGGTCCAGGGCGCGGCGCTCACCCACAACGTAACATTCAATACGAACACCTCACGTCAGTTTAATCTATTCAAGTTGTAACTACGAGTAAGTGAGCGGCAGAAGTAGCGCGAACAGCTTGTACACGACGAGCGCCAGCAGCAGCAGCACCACGTGGTGCACCACGCGCAGTCTGCAACATCAGTACGATACTTACTTAGTTATTTAGTATTGTCTCGTGGGGGAATCGAACAGCTTCTTGACTCATAATAATATTAAAGATATTTGTTCATAAAAAGCAATGCCCGACAACGTAGCGGTGAAGAATCTCGCCACTAACATCGCCGTGCCGAGGGACGTGGGTTCGATGAATTTCGATTCTATAAATCATCTCGTGTGGAACACGTCGTTTCGAGTCTGGGTGTACACAACACAGGGCTTATTCACTAGTAGGTACAGTAATAAAGTGCTATAGTAGTAATACCTGTCGAGATGTTTCCTCGCTCGCAGCACGGAGTCGTCCTCGTAGTGCTGCACGTGGCGCCGCACGCCCAGCACGAAGTCGCGCGTGTGCTGCTCCCAACTGTCGCGACAAACGAACTAATGTAGTGAGGCGACAACTAATATATATAATACACCAAGATGGCGGCGAACAAACTACCGACCTATCTGATGGTTACATCGATATAGTACACTTTACGGCTAGATGAGTCGTGAGAGAATCTCCCCCCCCCCCTCCCCCAGACAAGTGGCAAATAGTGCTTGTACTAACTTGACGTCGTTGATGTCGAGGTGGTAGATGTGTCCGTCTGTTTGCTTCAGTCTATCTCGTAAAGCGCGCATGTTGCTCGTGTCGAAGCTCCACTCGCGACACGCGAAGAACGCCATGACGCGGGACATGGCGCGCAGCCGCTGAGACACCACGGACAGACTTACTCTGTAACAACAATATTCGCGTAGCTGTTAAGTCCCTCTAACTTCGCTGACACGACAGACTAAAAGCCATGTCAATTGGCGCCGTGGTAATGTGCGATACACACGGTTGTTAAAGTATATATTTATATCTAAGTCAACGACGCTATATTCAAATGCAACAGTCGCCTGTATCTACCCTATAACTTTTGTAAATACATCAAGCGACGAAAATGAGGACATACATTTTGACTTAGGTATATATATACCTAAGTGTTTTAGGCTTCTGTGTCTTTAAATAAGTAGCATTTTAAAAAAAGGTACAAGAAGTATCTAGTATATACTAACTTGGTTTGAACTCCGATAATCTTGAAGAGGTACCCTGCTATGTGCAGCGGCACCGTCTGGAGCAACACCTCCAGGATCTTGAACACGTATCTGTGGATCAGATGCAAGTAGGTACATTTGTAATAATGGTTGTAACGGTAAATATCCCCTTTGAAGTCGTTATATACATACGAGTGCACATAAGAAAAAACGCCGTTACTGTCGGTGTGCACCCGTATGCACATAATTATTTGATTACCATTTTTTTGAAGTTTATTTGCATGTAGCAACACAATTGGGCTATAATTAGACTAATCGATTAATATAGTTACATATCAATGGTAATACCTCTATTTATAACGACAAAAAACAATGAAAGTCATTTGTCATTTGATGACACGGCGCGAATTTTGAATTACATTCGGTGTGAACGTGAAACTTTCTAAAGATAATTCTAAAAGAAAACGTGACTAATCTTAAAATAAATTTAAATAGAATTACTGAAAAATAAGTGTATTGTATCTGCAATAGGCTGGGATGACGATGATGAAGTGTAGATTACGCATTGAGTAATTGTTTTTCGAAAAGTAATATATACATCAGTGAAATATTCCGATATTATTATTCCCGCCATTTTGCATCTCGCAGTGAGTGAGCGCGAGCGAACGACAATTAGGTACTTACGTAGGTCAGTGTCCGCGCGCCGGGCGGCGGCCATTACGCGGGAATATGGCTCTAATTGTGTATAAAAAGAATGCCTAAGCATGACATGTGTTATCGTAATAAAGTGTCGTTTTGTTGAAACGATGTGTAAATTCGGTGTATTGTGATAAAGAGTCAGCCAATCACAAATGCGCCAACTTATCGCCCGCGCCATCTTACACCAACCTACCCTAGCTAGGTAAGATTGGAGATAGATAAAATTGTTTAAGCCAAAGTTGTAGAGAATTTTATCAGCTTTCATTGTGTAGTACAATAAAATTTCATACAACTCACTGTTTTCGAGATGTAAGCAAAAAACCCAAAAACGGAAGTGGCAGAGGGCAGGGCACACATCACGCAGAACTATTGACAGATGATCTGATCCGAACAGTGGGATCACGTTTCATACGCTCTGGCTTATTGGATATCTCCTGAAGAGGTTTATGTCCAACAGTGCACTGATATGATGATGAAGATGGTATAGAGATATGCGACTCAGTGAGCACTCACTTGTTCTTGATGCCGAGCGTGCTCGGGTAGTAGAGCACGTTGTCGAAGGGGAACTCGGCGGCGCCGCGGAACACGCGCTCTCGGAACTGCGCCCACGTCTGCGAGTTCTCCTGAGAGCCGCAGTAGTACACGCGCACCTCCTTGCTCCTAGGAACACACTCCACTTACTGTTACATCATAAACAATCATCCACGCAATAACTAACAGTACCATACTTACTTGGTCTATTGACGCCTACGTCGCCTACAATGCTAGGAGCAGCACATTCACAGCGTTGCTGACCAATTCTTTTTTGACAAATATAATATTTGCAAACATTTTATATAACAGGTTGAGTTGAAAAAACATATATCTTTTAATCGGTCTGTTATGGAAACTAGTGGACCTCTTTTCTAACATCTAAGTTTACCTGCGAGACACAATATTTGGGCCCTCAACTAATGTCTAAGGTAGAGGGTTAAGTCTAAGACTTTCACGAGAGAATATTTACACCGTTGAAATTTGTTTATTTACGGTCAACTTTGAAAATAAGAGACACATTATCTTTAAATAGCACTATTCCACAGAAATCCTATACCTATTTATAAGGCAAAAATAGAAAATGGTAAAGAATTGAACCCTGAGGGACGCCAATTGCTACAGGTAGGTACTAATGAAGACACATTCCTTCTATACAACACATTGACCCCTTCCCCCAAAGGTGGAGGCAACAAGCTCAAGTACACCGTCCCTAATGCCATAATGACTGAGTTTTCTCAAAATTGTATTATTCTACACAGTCGAATGCTTTGGAAAGATCACAAACAACACCAATAGCATCCATTGAATTCTTAGTTCGAATAAAGTAACACCTGCACCTACAGTAGAGCGGCCTCTTGTATAACCATATTGATCAATGTGTAAAAAGTGTGGACTCCGAGTGTATATACTCGTATGTAGGCGTATGTATATAACTGACTTGTCAGTGGCGGTCTCCCAGGCGACGGCGAGCATGTTGTCGATGGCGATGTCGACGGGCACGAGCTCGGCGCGCGCGCTCATGTCGATGTTGAAGACGCGCAGCGCGCCCGACGCCATGCCCGCGATCGCGCCGCACGCGCCGCTCAGCCCCTCCACCCACCCGGGGAACGGCGCGCGGTGCGACGATACCACTACAGAAACAACATACTTATTATTTAATGTCCAATTCTTCCTTTTTCTTCTCGGTCAGCGGCAACTGGTTGTGTTTTTTTCTATTATAGACATAACAGTTACCGATGGAAGGTCTGAAGATGGCTGCGGCGTAATGTCTCGGCTCGCGCTCGTGAACGGCCACCTCCGCTAGTGACTTGGAGAACACGTACGTGTTGGGCTTGGGCGATATGTACCTGCAACAGAACTCCTTGTTACCACAGAGTCCGAGGTTATAGACGAGCCGACTCTCTGCGATACGCTTGCTCTTCTATAAGTAAGTACATACTGTGCGGTGATCTGTTGTATGAGGTCGGGTGGCAGCGTGTCGAGTAGAGTGAGCACTTGCGCGTGAGTGGCGGGCGCGGAGTACACGCGCTCCTCGATGTGACGCACGTCCACGTTCGTGAACGCCGTAGACATGTGCACCAGCACCTGTACCACACATACTTTGTTAAGACAACACGTGTGGGACGGTAGGGGGCAAACAAGTTATCTTGTCATCTGACAGTGAGTGACCTCCGCTACCTTGCCTGCTGCTCGTTTCTTGAAGGTTCTTAAGTCGTGTCTGTCCGACAATACTGCCTTATCTAGTGGGTTCCACTGAGCTGTCGATCTAAACAAGAAGGACACACGGTCGATCATAAAGAAGAGAAAGAGTCACCTGAAGCGCAGGCAGCTTGTCGGCGAGGTCCATGAGGTGCAGGGTGGACGCGACGTTGCTGGCGACGGCGGCGCCGAGCGGCTCGCAGAACTTGACCGTCGCCGCGCCGTGGAACATCACCGACACCTGTTAGTGAAATACTTCACTACACTTGGTCACATTATACAATACTATGTAGTTGTCGGTAAGAAGTTCATCATCCATCCATCCAAAGCTTGGCATGTATATAACATAAGTAGCACATACCTCCCGGAGCTGGTCCACGTCGGCGGCGCTGAGCCCCAGGAGCGGCAGGCTGACGTCGCCCGCCACGCACTGTATCTTGTCGAGCTGGCGCGGGTCGCGCGCGCGCACCTTGTCGAACACCTGCGTCCAACACACGTGTGGCGTGGCCTTTAGTTAACTACTTCTATTTATAATATACTAGCTGTAGCCCGCGACTCTACTCGCCTTGAGTTCGATTCAATGAAGCCTATGTTACTCATTGTTGATGTAGCATTCTAATAGTAAAATAAGTTTTTAAATTAGTCCAATAGTTTATAAGTTTATTAGTTGCATTCAAAGATCTTTGCTACATTTACAAATGCTTGTACAAGCAAATATTATAATTATTATTTAAAATAAGTTGGCGGCAGGTCGTGAGTAGGTCGGCTAGTTCCGTGTATGTACCAATAACTATATAATTAGTTAACAGGAATCATATTTGAATACATAAATACTTGTATTGTGTCAGTTATTCGAATGTTCCTTCAAAATAAAACGATCTAATGCGAGTCAGACTCACGCATCGTTCCGTACCTTCTTTATACCTATTTAAGTTAAGTTTCTCATGTGAGTTGCGAGAACGTGTTTTGTTAAATAATCAATCAATCAATTTATTTATTGTGGTCATTGGTGCACACAAGAGTTGTTCTAGATTATAAACAGCCCTCAATGTTCCGCCTAAAAGGCATACAAAAAGTTTTCATGCGTAATATAACATAATTTTGACTGGCCTGTTGGTCTAGTGGTTAGTGACCCTGACTGCTAAGCCGGAGGTTGTGGGTTCGATCCCCACCCAGGACAAATCTTTGTGTGATGAGCATAAAGGTTTGTTCTGTGTCTGGATGTAATTTATCTATAATATGTATGTATTTACAAAATAATATATTTAAATAGTATATCAGTTGTTTAGTACCCATAACACAAGCAAATATAATTGCTTACTTTGGGACTAGATGGCGCTGTGTAAATGTGGTAGAATATTATTATTATTAATTTTACAAATAACCGTTTTTTACATACGTCTTATAAGATATGCGGGCACTTCAACACAAAATGTCAGATTTGTAGTCTATTCTACCTGTACTTACTGACTACAGCTACTGACCTGTGACTGCTTGAGCTGCGCGAGTCTCTTGTGCGGCGGCTGTCCGCGCTTGTCGCGCATCAACAGGTGCAGGCGCCCCACCTCCGGACACGTGGACAGCAGGCGCTCTACCAGCACCTGCGCACGACAATACATCTATAGCTGTCAACATAATGATGATGACGATGATGGTCAAAGCACATTTGGTGACAAATGCTGATAATGAGAATTTCATGACAGAATAACTCAATACAATTTTGGCTCGACGAAGCTACTAGCAACAGGTGGATTCCCGAGCGCGGCACCTGTTGCACAGCACTTGCCACTTGTCGACAACGCGACACATACTAACATATAAATACGTGTAAAGAACTGACCTTGCCCATGAACCCGGACGCTCCCGTGATGAACACGTCTCTCCCGGCGTAGAACCGGGGCAGCGCGGGGCCCTCGTCCTCAACACTCCGCACCACCATGTTCACGTCTCTGTAGTCTGTACAAGACACAATCAACAATCAATAAATAGCTTTTATTTTCAAACAAAATATGTGTGTGTGTGTGTGTGTGGGGGGGTAAAAACTAAGGTTATTTAATTTGATTTATTTGTATAGATGAGTTGCTAATACTGTTAGGTGAGCGACAGTCTATGTCCATGAACAGACGAGACGCGCGAACGGTTGACAACTCGACACGGTTCAACTCACTCTAATTTCTGTATAATTTTATCAAATTTGACAAAACACAGTAAGTACTTGTAATGATATGCCATAATGCAGCCACTTTGCTGTTATAAAAAACTAAATTGTTAACTATTATCTTACTTTTGATGTCAACAAATAAATCAAATTGCACCAATTTACGTCAAACTGAAAATGTTTTGTTTTATATTAGAGGTGACATACAAATATTGGCAAAAGTGAGGGTAGTCGCAGAAACCCGCGCGCATTGATTACAACTCGGCCACCTCAGTCAGCCCGTGACGCATGACGCCCGTGACCAGTGACCACCGTCAGGGTATAAGTGTTCTGTGGTGACCGAGATCGGTGCAATTCGAACGAAAATTCAGACTAATAAATAAGGTAGGTAAGTATTTACTATGCCTTATAATATAATAGGTGACGTAGACCCGTTTTAGAGGAATTTAATATTTGAATGATCTCTACACATGGACATTTAAAACACGGGGGCTCTGTTGCGTTACTGGCTTTTAAAATTAAATATATTATGCTCGTTTCTTGAAGGTAACGATTAGGTTAGAGCTAAGGCTTTGGGAGGCTTCCTGAACTTTCAACAAACGAGCTTATGCATATATGCAACGAGCTAACGGTGTGGTGCTCTGCTGCATCACTTTACACGCTACTCAAATTGTAAATTACAAAAGATTGTAACTATCCATTTTTTTTAAAAAGAGTGGCGTGAGTTTCTTGCCAGTTCTTCTCATAGCTCCACCCCGTCAGCGAACTGGTCGTAGGCAAATTTGCTGACACTACTTTTCGGATAACCTGTTACATTCTTGTGACTTTCATAAGTGTTACCTTGTAACCTAGATGAATAAACGAGATTTCATTTCATTTCATTTCATTTCATTATTTCTCTTGTTCTATTTCGGCAAGGATAGGTACTTACTAGGCTCTTACTAGTTATTTAGAGCGCTATATCTTTTTACAAAAAAATGTTGCTTGGGTACCTACATTTTTATATCTACCATGTACCTACATGTATATTTATTTACACTCAATACCAAATATTTATAAATAGGTACTATATTTTATTTTAAAATAATTGATGATAACTTACAGTAAGTACCTGTTTGACCTCCAAATTGTATATTCAAGGTCGCTTTGCTTTTATTTATGTAATAGGTATTATTTGATAGATTGTCTTTTTATTTCTTTCAAACATATTGTAGTGATCGATATTTTTAGGGTTCCGTATCTCAAAACAAAAAAACGGAACCCTTATAGGATCACTCGGTTATCCGTCTGTCTACCTGTCTGTCTATCAAGACCCATTTTCTCAAGAACGCGTGAAGGTATCATGCTGAAATTAATATCAAATACATACTCGGTCTGCAATCCCTTAGAGCAGTGTGTCCGGGATTTCTCGTAGAAATATTTTTTGGGTGATAAATGAAAGGCAGCGCATGTGGTGTAGACTAGAATATAATGGGCATTGAACATAGACACGATACATTACGTTTTTTAGAACACCGCGTTTTGATAATGCAAAAATATACAGTGAGGTTTGAACACAGTGAAAAAAAAAAAAAAAGAAAAAAAATTTGAAAATTCTATGTTTTAATTCGCTCAAAAGACAGCCGTTAATGCTCCGTTTTTATCTCCTATTTTTTGACGATCAAAAGGGAATCAAAACCTTTAGGATATGTGAATTCCCGTTGATCTAGAATCATGACATTTGGTAAGAAGCTATAGATATCAAGTTGCTCTAGTAAAGGGAAACATCCGAAAACAGTATTCACTAGTGATGTACCCACACTGGAATTATATTTGAGGGGTCATCAAATGGTCACCGTCACCGGGACAGTTACATGACTACACAAAAAAAGAGCGTTAATTTAATGTAAAATATCAGTTATGTGTACTTAAGTATATAAAATGACAATAAACTGTCCTTGAGTCGTACTTTTAAACATAATTACTTAATAAAGAGAGAAATATACTATCATTAACTTGATAGCTACCTCATACATACATACATACATACAGATGTACTCGACGGTAATACTGATGTTCTCATATATCAATATTTTGCGTTTTTTTTAGCATAATAAATAATTCCTTATGATTTGTTTGACGTAAAGTAATGACGTTGTATGCAAATTAATCTCTAAATGCGAAACACAGATTTTATAAAATTTCGATGGTTCCCTATTTATTTGTTAATGGCATAACTACGTTTGTTTATTCTAATCCTCTTCTTCTAATCTTGTGGGCTTGAGTTGAGGCAGACCCTGGTGTTGGTATTTATCAAGTCATCCAGAAGGCTTCCAACTTAAACCAACACATTAAGTGATAACCGGGGCCGACGACTTTACGTGCTCTCCGAAGCACGGAGACGCTCGACAATGAAATAGCCACAAACGGTCACCCATCATGGACTGACCTTGCTAAGTGTTGCTTATTCTAATGATATTTACGTATTATATATGATATATAGTACCAGCTTGTACAAATTATTTATTTATAGAAAACATTGTTTAGCATAAAATAAAAATGTAAGTTTTGTTAATTTATTAGGTAGTCAGTATCGAAGTTGGAGCCGCTACATTCCAATTTAGTTAGATTGGAAGTTCCCCACAAATTTACCCGAAAACTTGGGTAAAAAAAATTGGGACAGCTAGACAATAATAATTATGATGTTACCTTTGCTCTCACTAAACAACATAAACAAAAGGTTTTAATTAAAGGAGTGTTGCAGGAGCCCCCCCCCCCCCCCCCCCGACCGACCGGGGCGGGTGACAACGGCTCCTTTGGATTTTGTGTTGAATATCTCAGTTATACAATGTGTATTAAATAACGGACAAGCACTAGTTAAATTTTCGTTGAGCAGGTTCCGTACGTATTTATAATACTTAAGAAATTTCCTGTTACTTTCAATACCATTAATATATAATAGATTTGAACTAATTTCTGTACTTACTTTTTTTTTTTTAATTTTAGGATTAATACCTGTTTTAAAAATAATATAGGCCAATTGTCATTTGTAGCCATAACTTCAAATCTATTTGTTTGCAAGTTACACAAAACCATCTTATTTTAGATTCTGACGAGCCCCTAATCAAACAATATAATATATAAGTAAAGAAAGAAAAATAATATATATAATTATTTACAACGATATAAACTATATTAAACTAAAGTTAAGAAAAATTGAATTTAAGAAAAAAAAGTAAAATCCATAACCAATTTTGTCCGACCCGAGAATCAAATCCAAGATCTTTTACCCAGCAGTCGTATACACTTACCGCTGCCTGCTTTGTACTTAGAACAAAAACTAAATTAACAAACCTTTAAATATCCACTAAATACCAGACACTTGGTTGTTCCACAGCGCGACGTGTCCGCGACGTGTCCGCGACGTGTACGCGACGTGTAGGCGACGTGTGCGCGACGTGTAGGCGACTTGTGACAGAGTGTGCGGCGCGAGTCCGAGGGAGGCGAGGCGTCCCCTTGTAGTGCGCGCACATATTCACTCGACGTATTTATTAACCAGCGACTAGTGAGTGTCACTAATAATATGGTAATTACCTCTACTTATTTGTTTTAGAGATGCGTAGGCACTTACGACAACAATACATACATCATATAGCATCACGCCTTTTCTCCGAAGGGGTAGGCAGAGGTGTTTCACACCCACATTTCGCCAGCTATGTTTGGTCCCATGAAATAGGGGGCGAGCCTATTGTCATCAACCGGGAACATTTGTTTACCAAACTCCTGGAAAATCTTAATACTACTTCATGATAGAAAAAGCCAATACCATTTTCACCCGAGCCGGGAATCGAACAGTCAGTCGTATATTATACAGTTCCCGCTGCGCCACCGATTCAGTTGGTACAATGGTGGGCTTCATGTCAAAGGTATTGTCTAGTAGTGTACTAGTAGTAGGCTGAGACTGGCGGTCAACTTTTTATTCCCTCTAACATTATCTTTTGTTCAAATCAAATAAATATTTTGCGATATATTTATTTTTTATTAAAACTTTTGCACAAATAAAATGTACATAGGTGGACTTAATGCTAACAAGCATTCTCTAACAGTCAACCTAGGGTGATGCAGAGATAATGAGTAGGTGCATTCCATATATATGTTACATGAGGTCTTAATTGCAAATAATAGAAACAGTTTCATCACATTTAGCTTTTCAGCGTACCAAAATGTTTATGATGCTAATATTAATAATAATAATATTGATTATGTGAATATATTTAAATGTTCTATAATAGAACATATATTCATTACATTAGGAATTATCACTGGATAATAATTATCCAGTGATAATTCCTAATGTAATGAATTTAAATTTCAACAAAGTACCTACCTTCAATATGAAAATTATGTATATCTCTTTTTGAATATATGTAATCTCCTTTTGATTCTCTTTATTTTGATGAACTCGAAGGGTTTGGTTAAAAAAAAATTGAACTTCTTACAATTTGGCGTCAAAAGCCCGCCGTTTAAGTCTTTTTATTCTTAAAACTTATCTAAGGATACTTGCGTTTTCTAGACGAATCCATCCATCGTGGGAATAAAAAAATTTCTAACAGTCGGGTAAAAAGAATTACAAATTAATTAATTATAAGACAATGTTGGACGAAGTTTGAACCAAGAATAAATAATTTGTTTACTGAATAAAATAAAATCGAATGCTTCTAAAGTGGCGTGATATTGCATCAGGCTCGCCTCGCTCGCGCTGCAGCGCTGCTGTTGCGAACTGCACTAAACAAACGTGTGGACGCATATCAGCGGACCGCCTGTCACACCGACGCAAATAACTATGTTGTTTTGGTTCTGTTCTGTATCATTAAGTGGTGTAAGGTGTTCAATATCAAATTGTAACAAGTTGGCGATCAACGCTCGTGTCCTGAGTTGTTGCACGTTCTCAACGCACAAACGAACTGCCTTTACGAAAATTAGGTGACACCTGTAGTTGTGGTATAACTGTGTAAAGTAGTAGATATATACAGGGTGGAATGTTGTAATGCCACCTGGACGGAAAGTACTCTTAATACCAGAGATAGATAATTTTACTCAAAGAAAACATTCCTTTGTTTATAAAATAAAACTGCATTCAACATTTTTCGGAAAATCGCTTACCACACCCGGGAATTGAACCAGCTAAAATCCAAAAAAATAACATCATGTACTTTTATCGCATGGATCGATAGGGTTAATAAAATAAATAAAAATAAATCGTTAAATGCAGTTCTGTTTCTTTTTAAAATTAAAGGAATATTTCCTTTGAATAAAATGATCTATCTCCAGTACCTATTTAAAGTAATTTCCCTCCAGGTGGCCTTACAAAATTCCACCCTGTATATATTTATATGCCTAACTTTTGACTTTGCGATGGTACCCACATGTCGGCGTACGCTGGCCGCCAGCGCCCGCCGCCCTGGTGCTTATAAAAACAAAGACATTTTGTGGTAGGAGCATTTATTATTGTACGGAACCATTCGGTTTGCGTGTCCGACTCACACTTGTCAGACGTGCGGCCTGACGCTGACGGCGAGCGGTTGTCTATGGACGCCTACTTCATCGAGGCAGAGAGGAACCAAATGTAGCAGTCTTGTTACGTTGGTAGGTATTGTCGTCACGCGTTAGAGGTCCTGTGTTCGACTCCCGGGTAGCTAATACGGTATTGATTTTTTTTCTGTCATAAAATGCCTCAGTACGGATGTGTGGCCGGTTGATGACAATAGGCTCCCCAGTCGCCCCCTATGTCACGGGACCAAACATAGCTGGTGACATGTGGTTGTGATACATCTCTGCCTAGCCCCTCGGTGGAGATATCTACGTTATGAAATGAACATAACAAAGGTATGTATACAACACACTCTTCGCTCCCGTACATCTTTGTTTGGCCTCTACTCAGCTCCTATTGGCAGTAGCGTGATGATCCAACACGAAAAGATTTTGTTTAGTAGTTCAACTTTGCACACGTGCTCAGAAGAGCGTGTTCTTTGCTTTTTGAAAAATCAACTTCCAGGCTCTGTGTGACATTGTGATATAAACGTTTGAAAACTGAGATGTCATAATATCACGTAATGCAGATGACGCGAAGCACATCTCCATTCTCCACTCATCTCAGCTCAGCTCAGCTCATCTCCAGTGAGTCCATGCTTAAATCAAGGTAAACTGAGGCACATTCGTAAAGCAATAACTCCTGGATATTGCGACACAAATGTGTGCTTTGTGTGGTCGAGATAAGAGTCAATATGCTGTTTTGTACACTGACGTTATTATTACAGGCGCTAGTGGCTCAGTGTCACTTATAATATCTAGCGCTCTAGTGAAAAAGGGTACAAGTCCATTTTTGACGAAAATGAGTTAAGTATACAGAATTGTTCACAGAAAAAAGCTTTATCGGTTGGTGTAAACAGATTTAAGTTATATCTAAAAACAACGAAGTTGGTTTTGTGCTGAAGGGTCTAACTGGTGAAAAAGTACCAGGCAGAGGTAAGTATAAGTACACTCATATTCCTTTTCACATTTTTTGAAATTGATATGTTGTGACTTTAGATCTATCTCTACATGTATTATAAAGAAGTTTGTATTTCTTAGTGTATAAAAACTCATGTATACATATATCTTTGCATTCGATAAGTGAATACTGATATTACTCGACTTAAACCGTTTTACACCAAAATAATACAAAAAAAGTAAGAATACATCTAGTAAGATCAGTTTTCACATAATAAATATTCAATACAATGGGTACAATTGGAATTATATCTTTTTTACGACTTACGTTATTTGTGAAAACGCGGTATAAAGCGGGGGAGCGCGTGAGGCGCGGAGCTCGGGAGGCGTGACCTTGCGCAAGCGCCCTTTGGGCGCATAATGTTCAAAGCGCAAAATGGTAAGCACTGGTAAAATGGTAAAAGAGCAAAATGGTAAAAGCGCACGAAGTTAAAAGAGCAAAATGGTAAAAGCGCAGAATGGTAAAAAAATCTGTTGTATCGCTTATTAGCTGCCATGCTGATAAATAACTTAATTTTGGTGAATTGTGACTCCCTAATAGGAACAATATAAATAAAATGAGAATATTTCTTTCTTTTTTTTTCAAAATGCATCAACTTTATGATCAAAAAGAAATAATAATATTTTTGATTTTCATAATGACATCATCTACTACTACGTAACGTATACATAATAATTATCAGAAAAGTACTACAAAACAGTTCAGGATTATTTATTACTTTCAGTTATAGTTTTTTTTTTAATTCTGATATTAATGATTATATTAGTACGTAGTAGATGTCGATGAACATTAAAAAAGTATTATTATTTCTTTTTGTTGATCTCATGAATGTGATTATTTTATTTTGACATTTTTATTTAATAATTATTACTTTCAGTAATAGTACGTTTTCTGATTCTGATAATTATTATGTATACGTTACGTAGTAGTAGATGATGTCATTATGAACATTAAAAATATTATTATTTCATTTGATCATAAAGTTGATTCATTTTGAAAATAAATGGTTTTCCAAAAAATATTCACGTTTTGTTTATATTGTTCCTATTAGGGAGTCACAATTCACCAAAATTAAGTTATTTATCATTATGGCAGCTAATAGGCGATGCAACTGATTTTTTTACCATACTGCGCTTTTACCATTTTGCTCTTTTAACTTCGTGCGCTTTTACCATTTTGCTCCTTTAACATTTTGCTCTTTTACCATTTTACCAGTGCTTACCATTTTTTTTATTTTATTACATCATGAATTGCATATCGCCTAAAATAAAACATTTAATTTTTTACTCTACTCCTGTTCGGGTCAAAATAAGAGCATGCATGTCATATGCATGTTTCTTCTAGCTGTATTCACATATAGAAGAAGGTTGATGAAAATAAGAAAACAATTAATCTGTCGGAGTGCGCTGTTTTTAAATATATAAAAGGAGAATTTCCTACATTTTATTATAATTTATATGACGTGGATGACTGGAATATAGTTAGCTTACAAAGAAAGAGAGGAAAGTCACCTGTGCCCAGTTCCTTTGATACGGAATGTTTGCCACATTCATATGATGGCCCAATTCCAATCTCTGATGAGAAGAAACGAGACTTGATTTCTTTACTTCCTCTGATTTATCCAAGTGTCAGGTCATTTTATACGGATCTTTTAAGCAATAGAGATGTTCAGGATGATCATTCTCTTTTAAATGATAGTGATGATGAGTAATTAAAATATAATACTACTAATATAATAATACAAATTTTTCATTTGTTTTTTAATAATAATGTTGATTCTGTGATTTTAAATTGTTGTTCTAAGTAGAAACAGTTTTAGTTTTATAATAAATAATAATTGTGTAAAAAAATTGTTCTTTTATTTAAAATCTGCTCTAAGCAATAAGTCTACATAACGATACACAAGTCTAGATATACCCCCACACCCCATACGACATAACTACATAATTTTGTGAAAAGAGAGATAAGTTTAATTTTTTCGAGAAAATTCACTTTTAATAGCGCTAATAATAAGTTTACATTTCATAGATGTTTAATAGTTCATTATAACAATCATTTTATTAATATTTATGTAGTTATCATGAAAATCATCCCAAATGCGTTCCATTTTTCACTACCGAGAAAATCGTTTATCGTGCGTGAAAAGGGGTATAAATAGTTTTGTATTTTTTAAATGTTCATTTTTGTACCGGGTATAAGTTTTTATCTTCAAAACTATTACTTTAAAGCAAAACAGAACACCACCGTTAGAAAGACATGACAAATTTACCTATAGATAACTCAAAATGCATCCAGTTTCATTAGCAGTTTCAATTTTATTATGAATAATTTGTAAAATTTTAGGCGCGCCGATGGTTTTTGACGTCTCCTGTAAAGTTGCATTTCAAGACATGTACCCCTTTTCACTAGAGCGACAGATATATGATCGTTACGATCATTTAGGTTAAGCAATGTTCGCCAAGGTCAGTCCATGGATGAGTGACCGTTTGTGGCAATTTTCATTGTTGAGGGTTTACGTTCTTTGGAAGGCACTCTCATGTGGGAATCGAACCCACAACACTGCGCTAAGTTATCTTAACAAAATCATGTGTATTGACGCATATAAACATTTTAATATTGTCGTCGTCCATTTTTATATAAAAGTAGTTATCATTAATTATACAATATATTATAATGCACATAAGTACATATAAATAACATATTATTGTAATGTTTGCATATTTATCAAGGAAACACAATTATTATACTTTGACTTCTGTTTCCGGTAGCGACTAAGCGGTAAGCTGTTACCGCAGTGTACGGACACCTGACACTTGACACAGCAGGGCCGCAGGGGGCTCTGGACACGTGCCTCTCGAGTTAACAACATGTTTCTTTGTAAATCTACGGATACAGTTGAACCTGTCACTAAAGTCCGATGTCATTGTGCAGCTAGTTGAGACTCGTCCAAACTGGCAGATCTTAATGTTGTATTACACCCTGTGTATATACATATTATTATGTTATTATACAGCGTGTATACGACGATACAACATTAAATGAAACCACGTGTAGCATGTGACGCATGTAAAGTCTTTGACGAAAAAATCAATTATATATTTGCAATAGTTTAGACGCAAATGTACTTTCTTTATTTCACAGTTTTAAACAACCTGTAGATATTTACGTTGATCATATTTTGTCGTTACGTCATTCAATTCTTTTAATATCTCTGACTCTTTCATATTAATATCTTACTCTGTTCCGCACTTTTAACTTCTTATTATTAGTTAATATTTTTAAATTTTTCTACAAATCGATTTAATGATTTATTAGAATACGGGTGAACACTGGCTGCCTTATTATTCGTATCGTATTATACATATATAGAATATATATAGAAATATATAGAATTTTGTAATGTAACCTGGTCGCCATCTTTGTTCCTTTTTAAAAATAACATATATTTTCTTAGTGTAAAATGATCTATCTAGTAGGTATTTCGGCAACTTTACAAAATTCGATTGGGCTTGAACTCTTTAGAAGTTAGAAAGAAGGTCTAATGACCAATTAATTATTGGGTGCAAGATCCTCAGAGGAAAAATTAATGCTTCTGAGCTGAACACCGAACTATGTTCTATGTTTTAGTTTTTATTTATTTATTTATTTAATGCACAAAACAATTTACAACCTTAAAAATAAGAAAGTATAGTTTATAAGTGTTCCGATTCTAGATTGTAACTAACTCAAATACATGCGCATATACATTAAATAAATAAAAAAATAAAATATCTTTATTTCAGACCTTTCGATCCATAATACCTAAATAGAAAACAGAATAAATACTTACTTAATAATTTTGTTTAGTATTGGGTTAGTAACAAGATAGCACTTTTAGTCTATATTAGTATTGTTAGTAACAAATACAAGATTATAATAAATAAAAACATATACATACACAGACAAGGCTTATTGTGGCAGCACTATAGGTATGTGTTCAATCATGTACACATACCCATAGATAGCTCCACCCAGTGCCTCTGTATAGGACAGTCCGGCCTGTTAGCAATCATTTTCAGGATGCCATTCCGACTGTTACGCAAGCGCTGTAGCAATAAAGTCGCTTTTTTACGCATGATGGCGTGAAAGCCATCTGAAAACAACTTATAGTTTTACAAATGATCGAACATCAAAATTTGAGAACTTGTATTTATACAATTTTATTATATGTTGAAAAGGAGCAATTTAAGAATAATAGAAATATAAATATGCAGACATTGCGTGACAGACATCATGTTACAACTTACAGCTGAAATTGTGGGTTTAGAATAGAGACAGACATAGACATCTTTTACCGTCTTTATGTATATTAAAATATCTACTTGTAAATGACCCGTGTTAGCGACGCTCATATGAATAATCTTTAACATTGTATATTTTTTATAATTATTTATAAGGTAGAAAAATATTACGTGCAGACAGCTGTGCACATCTGATTTTTGTTCTACCGCCTATATTTTAATTTTAAGTAGTACTTCGAATGCCCGCACCGTGCCGCAAGCATCATTTTATACGCTCTGTGACACATTTGTTAATAAATCCATTTTAATTTCAATTAAACGTGTCAGTCATACACTCGTTGTGTTTATTACGTTGACCACCACCTACAACCCGGTACCGGTTGTTTGTGCCCGATAATTATTGCCGAGGTAGGCACCATAGATTGTTTGTTGTTCCTACCTGTAGGACAGTAGCTCGAGCTAATACCCCTATTCCGCGAACACTAGCTGCTCTGAACACTCTTCTGGACCAAAGGCCACAATGTGATGTGTTTGCGGATGAATGGAAGGTGATATTATCAGAATGCTTGGGGTACAGTTGAGTGAGGGAAATGTATAAAGTCTAGTAGATAGTCCCAAGAGTCTAGTATATAAAGAGCGTCTACTATATAAGGTGCATCTTATACAGGGTGTATACGACGATACGACATTAAATGAAACCACGTGTAGTATGTGATGTTAGAAGGCTATACCAAAAAAATTAAACAGAAATTTGCAATAGTTTAGACGCAAATGTACTTTCTTTATGTCACAGTTGTTCACAGTTTTAAACAACCTGTAGGTATTTACGTTGATCGTATGTTGTCATTACATCATTCAATTCATTTAAATATCTCTGACTCTTTCATATTATCTTATCTCTTACTCTGTTCCGCACTGTTGTCGTCGTCATGTCGAAAACGTCATGATAGAAAAATAATGTGTAGTTTTATATTCTTAAATTTTTCGACTTTAAATAATGGGGAGGTTTTTTTTTTTTTTTTTTTTTTTTTTTTTTTCTTTTTTTTTTTAATAATTTATATTAGAATATGTTTATAAGGGTTAACACTGGCTGCCTTGTCATTTAATGTCGTATCGTCGTATACACCCTGTATATATAGACCGTCTCGTACATTAGGAGCGTCAAGTATATAAGGAGTGTCTAGAATATAAGGAGCGTCTAGTATATAAGGAGCATCTTGTATATAAGGAGCGTCTTGATAATAAGAATGCTCTAGTATAAAAAACGCCAAGTATATAAGGAGCGTCTGGTATGTAAGGAGCGTCTAGTATATAAGGAGCGTCAAAAACATAAGAAGCGTCGGGTATTTACGGAGCGTTCAATATATAAAGAGCATCAAGTATATAAGAAGCGTCTTGTTAATAAGAATGCTCTAGTATAAAAAACGCCAAGTATATAAGGAGCGTCTGGTATATAAGGAGCGTCTTGTATATAAGGAGCGTCTAGTATATAAGGAGCGTCAAAAACATAAGAAACGTCGAGTATTTACGGAGCGTTCAGTATATAAGGAGCATCAAGTATATAAGGAGCGTCTTGTTAATAAGAATGCTCTAGTATAAAAACGCCGAGTATATAAGGAGCGTCTGGTATATAAGGAGCGTTGAATATATAAGGAGTGTCTAGTACATCTGGTAGATAAGGAGCGTCTAGTATATATGGAGCGTTGAATATATGAGGAGCGTTTAGTATATAAAGACCGTCTAGTATATAAGAAGCGTCTAGTATATATGGAGCGTTGAATATATGAGGAGCGTTTAGTAAAAAAGGAGCGTTGAATATATAAAGAGCATGTAGTAAATAAGGAGTGTCTAGTATATAAGGAGCTTATAGTATATAAGGAGCGTCTTGTATATAAGTAGTGTCTAGTATATAAGGAACGTCTAGTATATAAGAAACGTCTCTTATATAAGGAGCGTCTAGTATATAAAGAGCGTCCAGTATTTACAAAGCGTCTAGTATATACGAAGCTTCTAGTATATAAAGGAGTGTCCAGTACTTAAGGAGCGTCGTGTATTTACGGAGTGTCCAGTATATAAGAAGCGTCAAGTATATAAGAAGCGTCAAGTATATAAAGAGCGTCTAGTATATAAGAAGCGTCTAGTATACATATAAGAAGCGTAGAATATATGAAGAGCGTCTAGTATATAAGGAACCTCTAGTATATAAGGAGCATCAAGTATATAAGAAGCGTCTCGTATATAAGGAGCGTCTTGTTAATAAGAATGCTCTAGTATAAAAAACGCCAAGTATATAAGGAGCGTCTGGTATATAAGGAGCGTCTTGTATATAAGGAGCATCTAGTATATAAGGAGCCTCTAGTATATAAAGTGCGTCTAGTATATAAGGAGCCTCTAGTATATAAGAAGCATCTAGTATAGGTATAAAGAGAGTCTAGTATATAAAGAGAGTCTAGTATATAAAGAGAGTCTAGTATATAAGGAGCGTCTTGTATATAAGGAGTGTCAAGTATACATATAAGGAGCGTTTAGTATATAAGGAGCGTTAAGTATATAACAAGCATCTAGTATTCGAATTATATTCGAATATTTTGACTGGCCTGTTGGTCTAGTGGTTAGTGACCCTGACTGCTAAACCGGAGGTCGTGGGTTCGATAGGATCCCACCCAGGACCAATCCTTGTGTGATGAGCATAAAGGATTGTTCTGTGTCTGGGTGTAATTTATCTATAAGTATGTATTTACAAAAAAAAATATATTTAAGTATTACAGTTGTTTAGTACCCATAAGTACACAAGCAAATATAATTTGGGACTAAATGGCGCTGTGTAAATGTGGTAGAATATTATTATTATTATTATAATGAGCGTCTAGTATAAAAGGAGCTTCTTGTATCTAAGGAGCGTCAGGTATACTCGTATTAGGAGAGTTGAATATATAGGGTGCGTTAAGTATATAACAAGCATCTAGTATATAAGGAGCGTCTAGTATAAAAGAAGCGTCTTGTATTTAAGGAGCGTCTAGTATATAAGAAGCGTGTAGTATATAATGAGCGTTGAATAAATGAAGAGCGTCTTGTATATAAGGAGCGTCTAGTATATTAGAAGTGTTGAATATATAGGGTGCGTTATATATTTAAGGAGCATCTAGTAAATAAGGAGCGTCTAGTATATAAGGAGCGTCTAGTATATAAGGAGCGTCTAGTATATAAGAAGCGTCTAGTATATAAGGAGCGTCTTGTATATAAGGAGCTCTTATTAGTGTCTAATATACATATAAAAGGCGTCTAGAATATATGAAGCATCTAAAATTTAAAGGGCGTCTAATATAGAGCTCTAATATAGAGCGTAAAGTATATAAGGAGCGTCTAGTATATAAGGAGAGTCAAGTATATAAAGAGCGTCTAGTACATAAGGAGCGTCTTGTATATAAGTAAGTGTCTAGTATATAAGGAACGTCTAGTATATAAGAAACGTCTCTTATATAAGGAGCGTCTAATATATAAGGAGCGTCTAGTATATAAAGAGCGTCCAGTATTTACAAAGCATCTAGTATATACCAAGCTTCTAGTATATAAAGGAGTGTCCAGTACTTAAGGAGCGTCGTGTATTTACGGAGTGTCCAGTATATAAGGAGCGTCAAGTATATAAAGAGCTTCTAGTATATAAGAAGCGTCTAGTATACATATAAGGAGCGTAGAATATATGAAGAGCGTCTAGTATATAAGGAACCTCTAGTATCTCTAGTATATAAGGAGCATCAAGTATATAAGAAGCGTCTAGTATACAGTGTGTGTCTACAACCCTGGCTTTTTTTAAAGGAGGTTAATATAACGTATATTTATAATGTAACCATTATATTAATTTAATTTATAAACTTAATTTCAGACTTTGTTAATTTTCTAACAAAATTTTAATTGCCAGCAATGTAAAGCACAGTAATTTGACCAATACCTAGGTGTGTGTGCATTGACAAGGACGACAATACATTCTACGCTAGCCATCACAGTTTTTCACCCCCGTACCACGACATGCCTTATACCAAGTGAATAAACGACATGAATCACGACAATTACACAGTACGTCTACTACATTTAAGTTGCGGATTTAGAAAATTTAATTGTGGCGTTAATTAACATAATTATGATTTACTAATACGTGCAAACAATTGTTAACGAAGCTTATCGCCGTTCCCACCGAATAATACCGTAATCGTAAAATCTAAATTTTACAGGAAAAATAAAATACGGTTTTTGGCTTCTACCTTTTTACTAGGTTTACATAGAAAAATCATTTATATACCAAAAGATAGGTGATTTTTTCTTAGATATTGTGATATATTTAAAAAAAAATATATTATACTAGATTGCAGTTATAAGCTAAAATGTATATTACCATAATTTGAAATAGAATCTTCATCCGTAAAGCAGCAATACGATTTTATTCGGGTAAATTATCGACAGTGAGCTACACATAATAGTTGAATGCGATCTTATTCACTGTTTTTTCGCAATGTTAACTGACTCAGTAATATGAATTGTTACCATAATATTCGGTGATTATACAAATGAGATGACAAGTGTAATATTAATTAACGATAATCTTCCATGTCAAACAAAATAAGTTTCACAATTGTAAAAATATAATACCGGACCGGAAACCATGTTCTACATTGTTTTAGGGGTTTTTTAATAAATGTATGGAAAAATAACATAAAAGAAACATAACTATAAATTTAATATTCATTAATATTAATATTTCAGTGCCATTTAGGCATCATCTAGGTCTGAGCCATCAAAATCGTCTGAATTTATTGTTAAAAATGTCTGCAACATACAAGATAGTTCTAAAAACCATGGTAATGACTACGTATAGCTTGACTAGCACACAATGCAAGTAAATCATCAAACAGTGGTTTAGAAATGGGGATAAGTTGATGGCATATCTGTGTCAAAAAAAAAAGATTAAAGATTGGTAAAGATTGCGGGAGGTCGTTGGATGCGGGCGGCACAAAATCGCTCGCTGTGGAGGAAATTAGGTGAGGCCTATGTTCAGCAGTGGACTTCATTGGGCTGATATGGCCCAGGATGTAATACAGTATTGAATAACAGATTGGCACAAGGCAAGGTACACTTGTCGTGTCAATCTGTAATCTGCAATACTTCGAAGTTTGTTAAAAACAAATATTAATTTTCGCACTCTGGAAATCAGTGTTTGTATAATATGTTGTCTAAAAGAGAGCGTATCGTCAATAATAATACCTAAATATTTTAAATTGTTAGTTCGTAGGATATTCGGACAGTTACATAATATGTCTACTTGTGGGTTATTGCATATGTGGGCGAATAAATTAAAATTAGTGGCGATTTGGAGAGGCATGCGTATAGCAAAGTGAATATATTTAGTCTTGTCAGCATTTAGTGTTAATAAGTTACATTGAAGCCAATTAGTCACAATATTAAAACCTGACTGGGCATATTGGTATAGTTCGTCGATTGTTTTAGCGGAAAATATTAACGCTGTGTCATCTGCGTATGCAATTATTTTGCCGTGTTTTAGCTTTATATTACATAAGTCGTTAATATAGATTAAGAACAGGGTAGGACCTAAGATACTTCCTTGAGGAATTCCGAAATTAGAGGTTTTTTGGGCTTCGCTCGTAATATTATCTATTTTTACACATTGGTACCGATTATCTAAATAGTCAGAAAAAAGTTTTAGCTGTGTACCTCTTATACCTAATGACTCGAATTTATTTAAGAGTAAAGGAATATGCACAGTATCAAAAGCTTTGGCTAAATCAAGGAAGAATGCTCTAGTATAAAAAACGCCAAGTATATAAGGAGCGTCTGGTACATAAGGAGCGTCTTGTATATAAGGAGCGTGAAAAACATAAGAAACGTTGGGTATTTACGGAGCGTTCAATAAATAAAGAGCATCAAGTATATAAGAAGCGTCTCGTATATAAGGAGCGTCTTGTTAATAAGAATGCTCTAGTATAAAAAACGCCAAGTATATAAGGAGAGTCTTGTATATAAGGAGCGTCTTGTATATAAGGAACGTCTAGTATATTAGGAACATCTAGTATATAATGAGCGTCTAGTATATAAGGAAAGTCTAGTACATAAAGAGCGTCTAGTAAATCAGGAGTGTCTAGTATATAAGAGCTTATAGTATATACAAGGAGCGTCCTCTAACTCAACGAGCGTCTAAGTAGAGTCATGTATTTAAGGAGCGTCTAGTATATAAGGAGCCTCTAGTATATAAGGAACGTATAGTATATAAGGAGCGTCTAGTATACAAGGAGCATCTGGTACATAAAGAGCGTCTAGTATATAAGGAGCGTCTAGTATATAAGGAGCGTCTAGTATATAAGGAGCGTCTAGTATGTAAGGAGCGTCTGGTACATAAAAAGAGTCTAGTATATAAGGAGCCTCCAGTATATAAGGAGCATCTAGTATATAAGGAAAATCTAGTACATAAGAGCGTATAGTATATACAAGGAGCGTCCTCTAACTCAACGAGCGTCTAAGTAGAGTCATGTATTTAAGGAGCGTCTAGTATATAAGGAGTCTCTAGTATATAAGGAACGTATAGTATATAAGGAGCGTCTAGTATACAAGGAGCATCTGGTACATAAAGAGCGTCTAGTATATAAGGAGCGTCTATTATATAAGGAGCGTATAGTACATAAAGAGCGTCTAGTATATAAGGAGAGTCTAGTACATAAAAAGCGTTTAGTTTATATATAAGGAACGTCTAGTATATTAGGAACATCTAGTATATAATGATCGTCTAGTATATAAGAAAAGTCTAGTACATAAAGAGCGTCTAGTATATAAGGAGCGTCTGGTATAAAAGGAGCCTCTAGTATATAAGGAGCGTATAGTACATAAAGAGCGTCTAGTATATAAGGAGAGTCTAGTACATAAAAAGCGTTTAGTATATATATAAGGAACGTCTAGTATATTAGGAACGTCTAGTATATAATGAGCGTCTAGTATTTAAGAAAAGTCTAGTACATAAAGAGCGTCTAGTATATAAGGAGAGTTTAGTATATAAGGAGCATCTAGTATATAAGGAAAGTTAAGTACATAAAGAGCGTCTAGTATATAAGGAACGTCTAGTATATTAGGAACATCTAGTATATAAAGAGCGTCTAGTATACAAGGAGCGTCTTCTATATAAGGAGCGTCTAGTATATAAGAAGGATTGAATATATAAATAAGGAGAGTCTAGTACATAAAAAGCGTTTAGTATATATATATAAGGAACATCTAGTATATTAGGAAAATCTAGTATATAATTAGCGTCTAGTATATAAGAAAAGTCTAGTACATAAAGAGCGTCTAGTATATAAGGAGAGTCTAGTATATAAGAATCCTCTAGTATAAAAGGGGCGTATAGTACATAAAGAGCGTCTAGTATATAAGGAGAGACTAGTATATAAGGAGCGTCTGGTATATAAGAGCGTATAATATATAAGACGCATTGGATATATAAAGAGCGTCTAGTATATAAGGAGCGTCTTGTATATAAAGAGCGTATAGTATATAAGAAGCATTGCATATATAAAGAGCGTCTAGTATATAAGGAGCGTCTGGTATATAAGAGCGTATAGTATATAAGAAGCATTGGATATATAAAGAGCGTCTAGTATATAAGGAGCGTCTGGTATATAAGGAGCGTCTAGTATATAAGGAGCGTCTAGTATATAATGAGCGTCTTGTATATAAGGAGCGTCTAGTATATAAGGAGAGTCTACTACATAAGTAGCGTCTAGTATATAAGAGCGTCTGGTATATAAAGAGCGTCTAGTATATAAGAAGCATTGGATATATACAGAGCGTCTAGTATACAACGTGTCCCAAAATTCAACGATAAGCGGGAACCAGAGGTTAGGCCTACTCATGACTACTCATTAAAAAATTTAAGAAAAAAAAAATCTTAATTCATTTTAGAGATATAGAAAAAAATATTAAAACCTTTGAAAATTGACACCCCCTAAGGTATTTTAAACTACAATTACCACAATTTTCCAAATATTTCCGATTCGTTTTTTGTATCGAAAACCTTATTAGTACTGCTATCTACCACAACACTTAAAATGCCCACAATTTTTGTAGTTTTTACAAAATAAACAATCAAAGTTGATATTTTCCCTAAAATTTTGCAAGTTTTTTACTTTCAGTCCATTTTCACTCATCGTGGTGTAAAAAAATAGTACTGACACTACAATGGCAAGTTTTTTTAAAAATTGACACAGCTAATTACGATTCCAAAATGGTATAATACGTTAGAAGAACTCGCCACAAAAAAAAGTTGTGAACCATTTTTAAACAGGCACGAAATTCAAAAATTGTTGTTTTTGATATTAATAGCGTTTATTGAGTCCAGAATAATTTGTATTTTGTTGCAAATTCTTCGAATTGAATGGCACATGTGCGTGGTTAAATAACCATACAAGATAGAAGGAGATCACACGTTAGAAAGAGATAGAGCATAGGGGTTGTCGAATAACAATAGGGCAGGTACATTCCATTGGCAGGTAATTGACACTGCAGCGTGGATTCCGTGTGGATATTAATAAACTTTACTAACTGTACAAAATAAAATTAATATTTTGGTGTAATAAAATTGAATGATACAAAAAATTATAAAAAAAACAATTATTTATAATAAGTTAAAAATTAATATTAATTACAATAAATGCTCAAATTGTCCGCCATTAGCATGCCGTTTTAAAATTCGTTGGACAGAACTTTCTGGGATTCCCGCAGCTGCTTCTATGACTCGTACGGAGGTAGTTGTATCAAGTTCTATCTCATTGAGAACTTCTTCATCTTGTTTCAACTGAGGTCTACCAGCGTTTCTCCTAGCAGATGGTAAACGACCCTCCACATACGCTTGGTGCACGTTAATAAATACTCGGTAATCCGGATATCTCTGAGCACTTGGGTACCTTTCTCGATAAAGTCTGCTAGCAGCGTTAGCATTGCAACGACATTCTCCATAAATGAGGTGCATATTGGTATATTCCAACGGCGTGTATGGTAGCGGCATAATGAGCGCTAAACAGTCCAAAATGAAAAAGTCCAATTGAAAACAACAAAATCAGAGTCAAAGATAAAGTCAGTTCAGTTCACAGATCACTTAATCAAGTCCAGAAATACAAGCCAAAAATCGTTAGTACAAGAGCCACGTCAATTGAATACAGAAAGATGCACAGTAAACAAAGATAGGAAGCGTACTGACAAATTAATAATAAAGAGATCATCTTACCACATCCCCACCCGCCTGTGGTCAGATTACCTGCCCTATTGTTATTCGACAACCCCTATGCCCTATTTCTAACGTGTGATCTCCTTCTGTCTCATTCTAACTTGTATGGTTATTTGACTACGCACATTTGTGCTATTCAACTCGAAGAATTTGCAACAAAATACCAATTCTGAACTCAGTAAACGCTATTAATATCAAAAACAACAATTTTTGAATTTCGTGCCTGTTTAAAAATGGTTCACAACTTTTTTTTGTGGCGAGTTCTTCTAACGTATTATACCATTTTGGAATCGTAATTAGCTGTGTCAATTTTTAAAAAAACTTGCCATTGTAGTGTCAGTACTATTTTTTTACACCACGATGAGTGAAAATGGACTGAAAGTAAAAAACTCGCAAAATTTTAGGGAAAATATCAACTTTGATTGTTTATTTCGTAAAAACTACAAAAATTGTGGGCATTTTAAGTGTTGTGGTAGATAGCAGTACTAATAAGGTTTTCGATACAAAAAACGAATCGGAAATATTTGGAAAATTGTGGTAATTGTAGTTTAAAATACCTTAGGGGGTGTCAATTTTCAAAGGTTTTAATATTTTTTTCTATATCTCTAAAATGAATAAAGATTTTTTTTTTCTTAAATTTTTTAATGAGTAGTCATGAGTAGGCCTAACCTCTGGTTCCCGCTTATCGTTGAATTTTGGGACACGTTGTATAAGGAGCGTATAGTACATAAAGAGCGTCTAGTATATAAGGAGCGTCTGATACATAAAGAGAGTCTAGTATATAAGGAGCGTCTAGTATATAAGGAAAGTATAGTACATAAAGAGCGTCCAGTATATAAGTAGAGTCTAGTATATAAGAAGCATTGGATATATAAAGAGCATCTAGTATATAAGGAGCGTCTAGTATATAAGGAGCGTCTTGTATATAAAGAGCGTCTAGTATGTAAGGAGAGTCTGGTATATAAGGAGCGTCTAGTATATAAGAGCGTCTGGTATATGAGAGAGTATAGTAACGGGTGGCGCAAAAGTAAAGACCCTATTTGGTTCAGCTATAACATTTTTTCTAAATTAGAAAACTAGATTTAGATTTTTTTAAATGTATATTTGTGCCATTAAATTTCGTACCATTAGGATTTAAAGATGATGTCTTTTAAATGGTGACCTCCAGAGTTGATACACATTTGAGCCCTATTTATGACATTTTGCATAACTTGCCGTAACACTTCCTGCGATATGTTCGTTATTTCTTGACGAATGTTTTCTTTTAGAGCTGCGAGAGTCTGTGGCTTGTTCACATACACCCGAGATTTCAAAAAACCCCAAAGAAAAAAGTCTGGACTGGTCAGATCGGGTGATCTTGCAGGCCAAGGCAAATCGCCAAAACGAGAGATAACTCGGCCTGGAAAAGCGTCCCTCACTAAGTCCATAGTGTCGCGCGCTGTGTGTGCCGTAGCGCCGTCTTGTTGAAACCAGATGTGCTCCAGCCCCAATTCGTCCAAACTGGGTATCAAAAACTCACGTAACATGGTTCTGTAGCGTTCTCCAGTGACAGTTATCGCATTGCCTCCAGCGTCTTCGAAAAAATAGGGTCCGATCACTCTGTCAACACAGATGCCACACCATACAGTAACTTTTAGTGGGTGTGTGGCAAAGCGTCGAATTGTGCGACCAATCGGTGCCGGACGGTGGGGAAATCGTCGACGAAATTCACGTTGTGTTCTTATCACTGATATTCCACGTTCTTGGGGAGTAAAACGGTCCATGTTTATTTTCAGTGTATTTTACATTTGTTCACTACACAATTTTCAACAACAGAATGACAGAAAATGTATAATAAAAAAAAAAAAAGCATTTTCTTTAGTGCCACTACTTTTGCGCCACCCAGTATATAAGAAGCATTGGATATATAAAGAGCGTCTAGTATATAAGGAGCGTCTTGTATATAAAGAGCGTCTAGTATGTAAGGAGAGTCTGGTATATAAGGATCGTCTAGTATATAAGAGCGTCTGGTATATAAAGAGCGTTTAGTATATAAGAAGCATTATATATATAAAGAGCGTCTAATATATAAGGAGCGTGTAGTATATAAGGAGCGTCTTGTATATAAGGAGCGTCTAGTATATAAGGAGAGTCTAGTACATAAGTAGCGTCTAGTATATAAGAGCGTCTGGTATATAAAGAGCGTCTAGTATATAAGGAGAGTCTAGTATATAAGAATCATTGGATATATAAAGATTGTCTAGTATATAATGAGCGTCTTGTATATAAGGAGCGTCTAGTATATAAGGAGAGTCTACTACATAAGTAGCGTCTAGTATATAAGAGCGTCTGGTATATAAAGAGCGTCTAGTAGGTAAGGAGAGTCTAGTATATAAGGAGAGTCTAGTATATAAGAATCATTGAATATATAAAGAGCGTCTAGTATATAAGGAGCGTCTAGTATATAAGGAGCGTCTAGTATATAAGAAGAATTGGATATATAAAGAGCGTCTAGTATATAAGGAGCGTCTAGTATATAAGAAGAATTGGATATATAAAGAGCGTCTAGTATATAAGGAGCGTCTTGTATATAAAGAGCGTCTAGTATGTAAGGAGAGTCTAGTATATAAGGAGCGTCTAGTATATAAGAAGAATTGGATATATAAAGAGCGTCTAGTATATAAGGAGCGTCTAGTATATAAGGAGCGTCTGGTATATGAGAGAGTATAGTATATAAGGAGCGTCTGGTATATGAGAGAGTATAGTATATAAGAATCATTGGATATATAAAGATTGTCTAGTATATAAGGAGCGTCTGGTATATAAAGAGCGTCTAGTATGTAAGGAGAGTCTAGTATATAAGGAGCGTCTAGTATATAAGGAGAGTCTACTACATAAGTAGCGTCTAGTATATAAGAGCGTCTGGTATATAAAGAGCGTCTAGTAGGTAAGGAGAGTCTAGTATATAAGGAGAGTCTAGTATATAAGAATCATTGAATATATAAAGAGCGTCTAGTATATAAGGAGCGTCTAGTATATAAGGAGCGTCTAGTATATAAGAAGAATTGGATATATAAAGAGCGTCTAGTATATAAGGAGCGTCTAGTATATAAGGAGCGTCTAGTATATAAGAAGAATTGGATATATAAAGAGCGTCTAGTATATAAGGAGCGTCTTGTATATAAAGAGCGTCTAGTATGTAAGGAGAGTCTAGTATATAAGGAGCGTCTAGTATATAAGAAGAATTGGATATATAAAGAGCGTCTAGTATATAAGGAGCGTCTAGTATATAAGGAGCGTCTGGTATATGAGAGAGTATAGTATATAAGGAGCGTCTGGTATATGAGAGAGTATAGTATATAAGAATCATTGGATATATAAAGATTGTCTAGTATATAAGGAGCGTCTGGTATATAAAGAGCGTCTAGTATGTAAGGAGAGTCTAGTATATAAGGAGCGTCTAGTATATAAGAAGTGTCTATTACATAAGGAGCGTATAGTAAATAAAGAGCATCTAGTATATATATATAAGGAGAGTCTAGTATATAAAAATCATTGGATATATAAAGAGCGTCTAGAATATAAGGAACGGCTAGTATAGAAGGAGCGTCTTCTTTATAAGGAGCGTCATGTATATAAATAGCGTCTAGTATATAAGGAGCGTCTTCTATATAAGAAGCGTCAAGTATATAAGGAGCGTCTAGTATATAAGGAGTATATATAGTCATTATTTATTCTCAGACACTATCTTACATATATTTAACGTATTTTGTATGTCAAGAGGTCAAGAGTTGTATAAAACCTCCATAGATGGCGTTGTGCCGACTGGCTGAATCGCGGTGTTAAGATTCTCCGCGATTTAATGACAACCCGTGAAAAAGCACTATTGACCTTCGGTTAGGTTAGGTTAGGTTAGGTTAGGTTAGGTTAGGTTAGGTTAGGTTAGGTTAGGTTAGGTTAGGTTAGGTTAGGTTAGGTTAGGTTAGGTTAGGTTAGGTTAGGTTAGGTTAGGTTAGGTTAGGTTAGGTTAGGTTAGGTTAGGTTAGGTTAGGTTAGGTTAGGTTAGGTTAGGTTAGGTTAGGTTAGGTTAGGTTAGGTTAGGTTAGGTTAGGTTAGGTTCCCCCCTGATGGGCTGCCGCCTTGTCGTGGCAGGGGGGCTCAGTACAGCAATGGAAGCGAAGAGCAGCCCCGGGGGGACGTCACCGCCGACCCGGCTAAGTGGTGGCGTCCCGGTACCCTCGCCAGTTCTCTGGCGGGGGCGGCTGCCGCGTTACCGCTCACGCGGTGGCGTGGTGGCCAGGGGGGGATGGGGAGGGGGTGAGGCAGGTGGGGAGTGCCGGTCGACTGCCTACCTGCCTCAGCCCCAGCGTGGCCACATGCGCGAGAATGTGGAGGCGGTGGGGCCGCAGTGGAGAGGGGAACGCCACCTCCCCTGACTTCTGCGGCCGTTGCCGGACTGAGATTCGTTCTCGTCCGGCCGTGGGGTCGTCGCCACCGACTCGGCTAAGTGGTGACGGCCTGGAGCCTTCGGGCACGTTGTGGTGGGGCTGCCGAGTTACCGTTGTGCATCCACGCGGTAGCGCGGTGGCCGAGTGGGGGGGATTGGGGAGGGGGTGAGGCAGGTGGGGAGTGCCGAAGACTGCCTGCCTGCCTCAGCCCCAGCGTGGCCACGGGCGCGAGACCGTGGAGGCGGTGGGGCCGCAGTGGAGAGGGGACCTATTCCCCTGACTTCTGCGGCCGATGCCGGGTGTAGGACTTCGGTCCGAACCCGGCCGGGATGCGGCTGGGCGGCGGTCAATCGTCGCTCGGCCCAACTCGTAAGCCCGGCTTCGGTCGGGAACGAGGGCCCTCGCCGTGGGGCGGGGCCGCGAGGAAGGAAAACCTCTATAAAAAATCACCAACGGGAGGGGGTGGGTGAGGGTGGTGACTTCGGTCGCCGCCCGAACCAAACCGTAAGCCTGGCGCTTGCCGGGAACGGGGGCCTCCGCTCTTCGGAGTGGGGCTGCGAGGAAGGAAAACCTCTATAAAAAATAACCGGCGGTAGGTGGCAACTTCGGTTGTCGCCCGACACTCGTAAGCTCGCCCCTGGTTGGTGGGCCCGAGGGCCTCCGCTCTTCGGAGTGGGGCCGCGAGGAAGGAAAACCTCTATAAAAAATTACCTACGGGATGTCCGAAACCGCACTTGTGCGGCCGAGGTGCGTTGGCGAGGGAAGGGTCTTCGGGCCCCGAACTTGGCCGACAAAACTCGTAATCTCGGTACTAGGTGCCGGGGACGAGGATCGCCACTCTGTCTCCCGGAGCGGCGGTCGCGAGGAAGAACAACCTCTATAAAAAATTACCACGGGGTCCGGCCTCCCTCGGGGGGTCGGATAGACGCCGGGACTATCAAGTGTGTGATTATCCGGCATACCTTGGAGTGTTGCGCGGAGTGGTTGGCGGGGGGTCTGCCGACTGCTCCGACTGGGCGCGACCCCGGGAAGATAACGGTCTGTGTGGCTCAGGACGTTATACCAGCCCAGGATTGGGCTGGAAGCTGGGCGGAGTCTACCCGGCTCCGCCCCGGGATGAGTCCCTTACGGGACACGCGCGAGGGGGGCACTGGAGGCAGCATACCCGCGTTCCCAGAGCCCTCCTACTATGCGCAGAAGAAGGCCACCGGAGAGGTTTTAGTGGGTGCAAGCCCCACATATCCCCGACACGGCCCCCCGTGCCGGGGAATGGGTCAGCCATTTCCTCTTCGACAAAAAAAAAAAAAAAAAAAAAAAAAAAAAAGGTTAGGTTAGGTTAGGTTAGGTTAGGTTAGGTTAGGTTAGGTTAGGTTAGGTTAGGTTAGGTTAGGTTAGGTTAGGTTAGGTTAGGTTAGGTTAGGTTAGGTTAGGTTAGGTTAGGTTAGGTTTCCCCTGACTTCTGCGGCCGTTGCCGGACTGAGACTCGCTCTCGTCCGGCCGTGGGGTCGTCGCCACCGACTCGGCTAAGTGGTGACGGCCTGGAGCCTTCGGGCACGTTGTGGTGGGGCTGCCGAGTTACCGTTGTGCATCCACGCGGTAGCGCGGTGGCCGAGTGGGGGGGATTGGGGAGGGGGTGAGGCAGGTGGGGAGTGCCGAAGACTGCCTACCTGCCTCAGCCCCAGCGTGGCCACGGGCGCGAGACCGTGGAGGCGGTGGGGCCGCAGTGGAGAGGGGACCCTACCCCCCTGACTTCTGCGGCCGATGCCGGGTGTAGGACTTCGGTCCGAACCCGGCCGGGATGCGGCTGGGCGGCGGTCAAACGTCGCTCGGCCCAACTCGTAAGCCCGGCTTCGGTCGGGAACGAGGGCCCTCGCCGTGGGGCGGGGCCGCGAGGAAGGAAAACCTCTATAAAAAATCACCAACGGGAGGGGGTGGGTGAGGGTGGTGACTTCGGTCGCCGCCCGAACCAAACCGTAAGCCTGGCGCTTGCCGGGAACGGGGGCCTCCGCTCTTCGGAGTGGGGCTGCGAGGAAGGAAAACCTCTATAAAAAATAACCGGCGGTAGGTGGCAACTTCGGTTGTCGCCCGACACTCGTAAGCTCGCCCCTGGTTGGTGGGCCCGAGGGCCTCCGCTCTTCGGAGTGGGGCCGCGAGGAAGGAAAACCTCTATAAAAAATTACCTACGGGATGTCCGAAGCCGCACTTGTGCGGCCGAGGTGCGTTGGCGAGGGAAGGGTCTTCGGGCCCCGAACTTGGCCGACAAAACTCGTAATCTCGGTACTAGGTGCCGGGGACGAGGATCGCCACTCTGTCTCCCGGAGCGGCGGTCGCGAGGAAGAACAACCTCTATAAAAAATTACCACGGGGTCCGGCCTCCCTCGGGGGGTCGGATAGACGCCGGGACTATCAAGTGTGTGATTATCCGGCATACCTTGGAGTGTTGCGCGGAGTGGTTGGCGGGGGGTCTGCCGACTGCTCCGACTGGGCGCGACCCCGGGAAGATAACGGTCTGTGTGGCTCAGGACGTTATACCAGCCCAGGATTGGGCTGGAAGCTGGGCGGAGTCTACCCGGCTCCGCCCCGGGATGAGTCCCTTACGGGACACGCGCGAGGGGGGCACTGGAGGCAGCATACCCGCGTTCCCAGAGCCCTCCTACTATGCGCAGAAGAAGGCCACCGGAGAGGTTTTAGTGGGTGCAAGCCCCACATATCCCCGACACGGCCCCCCGTGCCGGGGAATGGGTCAGCCATTTCCTCTTCGACAAAAAAAAAAAAAAAAAAAAAAAAAAAAAGGTTAGGTTAGGTTAGGTTAGGTTAGGTTAGGTTAGGTTAGGTTAGGTTAGGTTAGGTTAGGTTAGGTTAGGTTAGGTTAGGTTAGGTTAGGTTAGGTTAGGTTAGGTTAGGTTAGGTTAGGTTAGGTTAGGTTAGGTTAGGTTAGGTTAGGTTAGGTTAGGTTAGGTTAGGTTAGGTTGAAAAATTTTCTTCTCCCCCAGATCTTGTAGGATTCCATTGGTTTCGGCTCGTGACTGCTCCCAGCTACACAGCAACTCCTTTCCGCATCCTCTGCGCCTCTCGCACCACCTGAAAAATAAAAATTTCATATTAGTCTTTAAATTTCATCTATTTTTTACAGTAAATCCCCCATAACTCTTTTTCTCCACCCCCCACGGGGCTCTTTCTGGTCCCGAGTAACAGCTGGCGTCGAGACGCGTCGAACAACACCAGTTCGGCGCGAATCGCACGACAGAAAAGCCCGATACGGGCAAAACCCCCCCCCCAAACACTCTAAAAATCCACGTTAGTGGTACCGTATCCCTAATCTTCAAATTTTCTTCTCCCCCAGATCTTGTAGGATTCCATTGGTTTCGGCTCGTGACTGCTCCCAGCTACACAGCAACTCCTTTCCGCATCCTCTGCGCCTCTCGCACCACCTGAAAAATAAAAATTTCATATTAGTCTTTAAATTTCATCTATTTTTTACAGTAAATCCCCCATAACTCTTTTTCTCCACCCCCCACGGGGCTCTTTCTGGTCCCGAGTAACAGCTGGCGTCGAGACGCGTCGAACAACACCAGTTCGGCGCGAATCGCACGACAGAAAAGCCCGATACGGGCAAAACCCCCCCCCCAAACACTCTAAAAATCCACGTTAGTGGTACCGTATCCCTAATCTTCAAATTTTCTTCTCCCCCAGATCTTGTAGGATTCCATTGGTTTCGGCTCGTGACTGCTCCCAGCTACACAGCAACTCCTTTCCGCATCCTCTGCGCCTCTCGCACCACCTGAAAAATAAAAATTTCATATTAGTCTTTAAATTTCATCTATTTTTTACAGTAAATCCCCCATAACTCTTTTTCTCCACCCCCCACGGGGCTCTTTCTGGTCCCGAGTAACAGCTGGCGTCGAGACGCGTCGAACAACACCAGTTCGGCGCGAATCGCACGACAGAAAAACCCGATACGGGCAAAAAAATCGCCCCCCCACCCACCCATTTGTGTCTCAGGACATCAACTTGGGAGCCTGGGAGGGAAACACACAAGTTAAAAATTCGAAATTTTGGAAATCTTTAATTTTTCTTGCAAATTGTTTTGGCTTAAATTCAATCAGGCGGGCACTATGTTGTCGCCCGCGTCATCCCTCTCTCACTGGTGAGTTTCCTAGTGAGAGATGACTGCCAGAACGCCACCCAAGAGAGTCGTGCGTCGGGATGGGGACTTTTCGGAGCCCTCCACGTCCACCGGCATCCGCCGATCGGCTCGTGGCCAGGCTGTACTCCCTCGCCCCACCGCCCCTGCCGCCTCCGACACGGAGAGTGACGCGGGGTCCGTGTCGGGGAGGGCCGGGACGGTGAATACCAACCCGCCGAAACCGCGCCCTACTGTTCCCAAGGCTACAAAGCCGAGAGGGGCTATGGAGGAGCCCGACGTGGAAAAAGAGATCGACCTCATCCTCGATCCTCTTGTCCCCCCGGCTCAGACAAGGTCTAAACTAGACCTACCCCCGCCAGAAGAACTGGCGGCAGAAATGAAACAGCATCCGACGGCGGACCTGGGCGCCCGGGTGCTTGAGTATATGGCCTCGTTGGAGAAGGTCACGGACCGCTCCAAGAATCTGAAGGGGGAATTTTCACACCTCATCAGAGTTCTGGCGAGGAAGACGTCTGCGGCGGTCACTGAGCTGCATGCCAGGACCGTTACGGAGAGACTGGAGCGGGAGAACGCGGAACTGCGTTCCCGCATAGCCTCCCTCGAGGCTCAAATGACGGCTCCGTCCAAGAACGCGGCTCAGACACAGGAGTCCCAACCATGGCCGCCGTGGTCGCCAGAGCTCCCCCTGAGCGGGACGTTGCTTTCTCCAACGCCGAGGTCGCCCCCTAGATCCCCGCCCCCCGCAACGGATCTTGCCGACAAGTTATCCTTGTCCCTCTCTGCACAGCTGGACCATAAATTCGCTCAACTGCGAGCTGAGTTTATGGCGGAGTCACAAGCGGGTAGGAGGCAGAGTGGACCAGTGGGCCCGCCCCCTTCTCAACCCCCTCCTCCCGCCATACCTCCTCGCCCCGAGACGACCAATGACACGCCTTCTGGTCAGGAAGTCCCGTGGACTCAGGTTTTGGGCAGAAAAGCCAAAAAGAAGGCGAATAAGCCCACGGAGACGGTGGAAGCCAAGAAAACGGCTCCCAAAAGACCGAGTCTGCCCAGGGCCCCAGCGACGGCGGCCGTGACCATCGGCCTCCCCCCACAGTCTGCCAGCTCTCTCGCTGACATACTACGAACGGCAAAGGCGAAAATCAACCTCGCCGAAGTGGGGATAACCGAAGGCCTCCGCCCTAAAAGGGCACTCACAGGGGGATTGATCCTGAGGATCCCAGGCCCCGAGGGCCAGAAAAGAGCTGAGGACCTGGTCGGCCGCCTGCGGGAGGCCCTCGCGGAGACCGACGCCATCGTAGCGCGTCCAATAAAAATGGCTGAGCTCCGAATCAGGGATCTCGATGACTCGACGGACCAGTTAGATGTCGCCACCGCAGTCGCGGAGCAGGGCGGATGTGCCGTCGAGGACATCAAAGTAGGCGAGATCCGCCCTTTCAGGTCAGGTCTGGGGACCGTCTGGGTCCGATGCCCATTAGAAGCGGCCCGTAAGCTGTCGACCGCGGGCAAAATACGGGTCGGGTGGCTGATCTCCAGAGTGGAGGCGCTGGAGGGGAGGCCTCTGTCCTGCTACAGATGCCACGAACTTGGGCACGTGCGCGCTCAGTGCTCCGGCACCGACCGTAGCTCATTATGCTACGTGTGCGGAGAGCCGGGTCACAAGGCCCGCGGATGCACTGGGCGAGCGGCTCACTGCCCCCTGTGCGCGGACAGGGGTCGTCCCGCTAACCACCGGCAGGGAGGCAAACAATGCCTCCCCTTGAAAAAGCGTGCCAGAAGACCTGCACCTTCAGCGGCCAACTCAGGGTCTGCTGCCGACAGAACGCCACCGAGCCCCGGCCCGGCAGAGGAGACTGCAAAGGCCTAAAATTCTTTCCCCCGCAAAGAATACTCCAGGCTAACATCAACCACTGCCGCGCGGCACAGGACCTGCTCCTCCAGACTCTGGCGGAGCAGTCGGTCGCGCTGGCGGTGGTGGCGGAGCCATATTCCGTTCCCGACCATCCCAGATGGTTCGGAGAGAGCGGAGGCTCCGCCGCAATCTACTGGACGGGGTCTGTGGGGGACCCCCATTGCAGTCTCCTGCACAAAGGGCCGGGGTGTGTCGTGGTAGAGTGGGGGCCGGTCATCGTTGTTGGCGCCTACATCTCGCCCAACAGCGGTCTGGCTGCGTTCGAGGCCTTTCTTGACGGGCTGGCCGCCCACATCAGAGCTTATCGGACTCGCCCGGTGCTCGTCCTGGGCGACTTCAACTCTCGCTCTCAGGCGTGGGGCGATGCCCGGGACGACGTGCGGGGTGACACCCTGTTGGAGTGGGCCGCCGGACTGGACCTCAGACTGCTGAACAGGGGCTCAATCAGCACTTGTGTGCGGTGGCAGGGGGAGTCGGTCGTTGATCTCTCGTGGGCGTCTCCTTCAGCCATCCACCTGGTCACGGGGTGGCGAGTTGCTTGCGAAGTCGCCACACTGTCGGACCATCGACACATCATCGTTAGTGTGGCGTTCCGCCGCCCCGCCGGGGGCCCACTCCCAAACGACACGGGCCCTCCACGCCGATGGTCTTTGCGGTCACTCGACAGGGACCTACTGAAGGCAGCAGCCCTGGCCGTCGATTGGGAACCGCCCGCAATACCAGATCCCGAGATGCTGGCCGACTGGTTCCGGGAAGCCATGACAGGCATATGTGATGCAGCCATGTCCCGGGCCAGCCCGGCCAGGAAAAAAGGCTCGCTGTACTGGTGGTCGGATGACATTGCTCAATTGCGGAGACAATATGTCGCCGCCCGCCGCCAGTTTCAGCGGGCCAGGCGGAGGAGCCGAGCCGAAGCGGACGAGACAACGGCTCTGCACCAGGCGTACAGGGCCGCCGCAAAAACGTTGTCTGCAGCAATTGCGGAAGCAAAGGCCCGGTCTTGGACCGAACTTATCGAGGGTCTTGAGAGGGACCCATGGGGACGGCCATATAAAATGGTGATGGCTAAACTCAAACCGTGGGTCCCTCCGTTGACGCAAACCCTGGACCCGAAGTTCACAGCAGAGGTAGTGAACACTCTATTTCCAAGGGTCCAGGATGACACCTCAACCCCTCCGTCTCCGCCAGAGCCAACCCCGGACATCATTGGGGGGCATTGGGAGTTCGACGTGACGGAGGGGGAATTAGACCGGGCCGTGCGGCGGCTAGCAGGCCGCAACACCGCCCCAGGCCCAGACGGGATCCCAGGTCGGGCCTGGGTACTATCGCTCCCGATTCTGGGAGACAGGCTAAGGTGGCTTTTCTCCACCTGCCTCCGCAACGGCGTGTTTCCCACCAGCTGGAAGGAGGCCGATCTTGTTCTTCTAAAGAAGGAAGGCAGGGCCGCAGACAGTCCCTCTGCGTTCCGGCCCATCTGCTTGCTTGACGAGGCGGGCAAGCTCTTCGAGCGTGTCATAGCCGCCCGCCTCAGCGAGCACCTGTCGCTCGTGGGCCCCGACTTGTCAGAAAACCAGTTCGGTTTCCGGCAGGGGCGTTCGACCATAGACGCGATCAAGCGCGTCCGCTCCTTGTCGGAACCAACGGTACACGGGGGGGGAGTGGTGTTGGCGATCAGCCTAGACATCGTTAACGCCTTTAACTCCCTCCCCTGGTCGGCGATTCGGAGGGCACTGGAACACCACAACGTGCCCTCCTATCTGCGAAGAATAGTCGGGGCTTACCTTGGCGACAGGTCAATAAGATACACGGGCCGGGACGGAGTCCATGTGAGGGAGCTGTCTTGCGGGGTTCCTCAGGGTTCCGTACTGGGGCCACTCCTGTGGAACCTCGCGTACGATGCGGTCCTACGGATCGGCCTCCCCCCCGGGGTGAGTGTCGTGTGTTACGCCGACGACACCTTAATACTGACCCGGGGGACAAACTGCGAGGAAACAGTTCGGCTCGCCGAACTAGGGGTGCGGTGTGCCGTCGCCGCCATAGAGAGACTGGGCCTTCGAGTGGCGCCTCACAAAACCGAGGCGCTGTGGTTCCACCGATTTCCGCGGGGGACGGAGCCACCCCACTCGATTGTGCGCGTAGGTGACGCTGAGGTAAGGGTAGGGCCGGCCTTGAAATACCTCGGCCTTATCCTGGACGGTCGCTGGGCCTTCGAGGAACATTTTGAGCGTCTGGCTCCCCGGGTCCGCCGGGCGGCGGGTGCCTTACAGAGGCTCCTGCCGAATCTCGGTGGTCCGCGGGAAGAGGTCCGCCGCCTCTACGGTAGCGTCGTGCGGTCCATGGCCCTCTATGGGGCGCCGATATGGGCTCATCGCCTGACTAACACCTCGCGCTGCAAAGCTGTTCTGAACAGTCTGCAGCGCGTGGTGGCGATAAGGATCGCACGGGGCTACAGGACAATTTCGTTCGAGGCGGCCACGCTCTTGGCGCGCTTCCCCCCCTTCGACATCCTGGCGGGCGTGGACGAGTGCGTCTATGACGAGTCCCACGCTCGCCGAGGGGAAGACGAGGCGCCGGGCCGGACGCTCAAGGAGTTTCGGCAGGAAGCGCACCGGCACGCGATCGAAGTCTGGCGCTCGCGGCTAAACTCGCCGAGGTACGCGCGCCAGCGCATCGTCGGGGCGATCCTGCCCAGCCTCGAGGCCTGGCTGAAGACGAAGAGGGCCAGCGTCACCTACAGGCTCACACAGGTGCTCACCGGGCACGGCTGCTTCGGTGAGTACCTGTGCAGGATAGGCAGGGAGGCGACGGCACACTGCCACCACTGCGACAGCGACCGGGACTCCGCCCAACACACGCTCGAACACTGCTCTTCATGGGAGAACGAGCGGCGGGTCCTGGTCGCTGAGTTGGGATTAGGGACGGATCTATCCCCGCCGGCCGTTTTCGAGGCCATGCTGGCGGGGCCCGCCCAATGGGAGGCCGGGGTCTCCTTCTGCGAAGCAATCATGCTCCAGAAGGAGGCCGCCGAACGGGATCGCGAGCTTGCAGATCCCGCACGTAGGCGTAGGCGGCGGGGAGGAGAGGGCGCAGATCCCCAAGCCGCCACGGGCAGCCAGGCGCATCGGCGCGCTGCACAGGCAGGGGGGGACTCCGGTCTCCCCCCGCCCATCTCGTAACCCTGACCCTCACGGGTCGGGAACGAGGGCCGTCATTCCCCGGAATGGCGGCTACGAGGAAGTCAACCTCTATAAAAAATAACCACCAGCGTTCCTCGTGGATGCGTGGGGCGGTCGGAGGGGGGTCCTCTGGCTGTCCCGTCTAGCGCTCCTCGAGAAGACAGCGGGCTGTGGTGGCGCAGCCCGTTGTGTCTCCCGATACTCGGGGTGACAGATGGGCGGAGTCCAAACTCCGCCCCGAGTCGAGTCCCTCAGGGACAAGTGCGAGGGGGTCACTGGATGCAGCATACCCGCGTTCCCAGTGTCCCCCCTCAACGCACAGATGGTGGCCACCGGAGAGGTTTTAGTGGGTGCGAGTCCCACATATCCCCGTCGCGGACCCCCTGCGGCGGGGAATGCGTAGGCATTTCCTCTTCGTCACAAAAAAAAAAAAAAAAAAAAAAAAAAAAAAAGGTTAGGTTAGGTTAGGTTAGGTTAGGTTAGGTTAGGTTAGGTTAGGTTAGGTTAGGTTAGGTTAGGTTAGGTTAGGTTAGGTTAGGTTAGGTTAGGTTAGGTTAGGTTAGGTTAGGTTAGGTTAGGTTAGGTTAGGTTAGGTTAGGTTAGGTTAGGTTAGGTTAGGTTAGGTTAGGTTAGGTTAGGTTAGGTTAGGTTAGGTTAGGTTAGGTTAGGTTAGGTTAGGTTAGGTTAGGTTAGGTTAGGTTAGGTTAGGTTAGGTTAGGTTAGGTTAGGTTAGGTTAGGTTAGGTTAGGTTAGGTTAGGTTAGGTTAGGTTAGGTTAGGTTAGGTTAGGTTAGGTTAGGTTAGGTTAGGTTAGGTTAGGTTAGGTTAGGTTAGGTTAGGTTAGGTTAGGTTAGGTTAGGTTAGGTTAGGTTAGGTTAGGTTAGGTTAGGTTAGGTTAGGTTAGGTTAGGTTAGGTTAGGTTAGGTTAGGTTAGGTTAGGTTAGGTTAGGTTAGGTTAGGTTAGGTTAGGTTAGGTTAGGTTAGGTTAGGTTAGGTTAGGTTAGGTTAGGTTAGGTTAGGTTAGGTTAGGTTAGGTTAGGTTAGGTTAGGTTAGGTTAGGTTAGGTTAGGTTAGGTTAGGTTAGGTTAGGTTAGGTTAGGTTAGGTTAGGTTAGGTTAGGTTAGGTTAGGTTAGGTTAGGTTAGGTTAGGTTAGGTTAGGTTAGGTTAGGTTAGGTTAGGTTAGGTTAGGTTAGGTTAGGTTAGGTTAGGTTAGGTTAGGTTAGGTTAGGTTAGGTTAGGTTAGGTTAGGTTAGGTTAGGTTAGGTTAGGTTAGGTTAGGTTAGGTTAGGTTAGGTTAGGTTAGGTTAGGTTAGGTTAGGTTAGGTTAGGTTAGGTTAGGTTAGGTTAGGTTAGGTTAGGTTAGGTTAGGTTAGGTTAGGTTAGGTTAGGTTAGGTTAGGTTAGGTTAGGTTAGGTTAGGTTAGGTTAGGTTAGGTTAGGTTAGGTTAGGTTAGGTTAGGTTAGGTTAGGTTAGGTTAGGTTAGGTTAGGTTAGGTTAGGTTAGGTTAGGTTAGGTTAGGTTAGGTTAGGTTAGGTTAGGTTAGGTTAGGTTAGGTTAGGTTAGGTTAGGTTAGGTTAGGTTAGGTTAGGTTAGGTTAGGTTAGGTTAGGTTAGGTTAGGTTAGGTTAGGTTAGGTTAGGTTAGGTTAGGTTAGGTTAGGTTAGGTTAGGTTAGGTTAGGTTAGGTTAGGTTAGGTTAGGTTAGGTTAGGTTAGGTTAGGTTAGGTTAGGTTAGGTTAGGTTAGGTTAGGTTAGGTTAGGTTAGGTTAGGTTAGGTTAGGTTAGGTTAGGTTAGGTTAGGTTAGGTTAGGTTAGGTTAGGTTAGGTTAGGTTAGGTTAGGTTAGGTTAGGTTAGGTTAGGTTAGGTTAGGTTAGGTTAGGTTAGGTTAGGTTAGGTTAGGTTAGGTTAGGTTAGGTTAGGTTAGGTTAGGTTAGGTTAGGTTAGGTTAGGTTAGGTTAGGTTAGGTTAGGTTAGGTTAGGTTAGGTTAGGTTAGGTTAGGTTAGGTTAGGTTAGGTTAGGTTAGGTTAGGTTAGGTTAGGTTAGGTTAGGTTAGGTTAGGTTAGGTTAGGTTAGGTTAGGTTAGGTTAGGTTAGGTTAGGTTAGGTTAGGTTAGGTTAGGTTAGGTTAGGTTAGGTTAGGTTAGGTTAGGTTAGGTTAGGTTAGGTTAGGTTAGGTTAGGTTAGGTTAGGTTAGGTTAGGTTAGGTTAGGTTAGGTTAGGTTAGGTTAGGTTAGGTTAGGTTAGGTTAGGTTAGGTTAGGTTAGGTTAGGTTAGGTTAGGTTAGGTTAGGTTAGGTTAGGTTAGGTTAGGTTAGGTTAGGTTAGGTTAGGTTAGGTTAGGTTAGGTTAGGTTAGGTTAGGTTAGGTTAGGTTAGGTTAGGTTAGGTTAGGTTAGGTTAGGTTAGGTTAGGTTAGGTTAGGTTAGGTTAGGTTAGGTTAGGTTAGGTTAGGTTAGGTTAGGTTAGGTTAGGTTAGGTTAGGTTAGGTTAGGTTAGGTTAGGTTAGGTTAGGTTAGGTTAGGTTAGGTTAGGTTAGGTTAGGTTGAAAAACTTTTCTTACCCCCTAGAAATTCCCGGATAGGTTCCATTTCTGTTGGCTGCTGCTCACCGTAGCCCGGAGACACCCTCCTGAAGTTTCTGCGCCTCACGCATCCCCTGTAAACACAAAAAATCAATTATTCATTAATTTTCCCTACATTTAATAATTCAAAGTCACTTACCTTATTTTTCCCACCCCCTACGGGGCTGCTTTTGGTTTCGTCCAATAGAACCCGTCGAGACGCGTCGAACGACACCCGTTTGGCGCGGATCGGCCGGCGAATTGGTCGGATTCCGCAATATACCTTCTTCGTATTCACTCAAAATCCACCTTAAGGATCACGAATCCCAAATCTCAAACTTTTCTTACCCCCTAGAAATTCCCGGATAGGTTCCATTTCTGTTGGCTGCTGCTCACCGTAGCCCGGAGACACCCTCCTGAAGTTTCTGCGCCTCACGCATCCCCTGTAAACACAAAAAATCAATTATTCATTAATTTTCCCTACATTTAATAATTCAAAGTCACTTACCTTATTTTTCCCACCCCCTACGGGGCTGCTTTTGGTTTCGTCCAATAGAACCCGTCGAGACGCGTCGAACGACACCCGTTTGGCGCGGATCGGACGGCGAATTAGCCGGATTCCGGCAAAAAAATCGCCCCCCCACCCACCCATTTGTGTCTCAACACATCGATTCGGGAGCCTGGGAGGGAAATATATAAGTCAGAAATAATAAATTTCAAATTTTATTTCCTTTAATTTTATTTTAACCTTATTTTATAGTAGTAGCTTCTGCCTTCCCCCAACCAACGACCACGATGTGGTCCTCCACAGCCCCCCCGTCTCACTTGTAAGTATACAAGTTGGGATGATTGTTAGAACGCCTCCGAAACGGCCTGCGCGCCGGGATGGGGACATGGCGGAGCCCTCTACGTCCACCGGCATTCGCCGTTCGGCGCGTGGACAGGCACCGCTCGCCCGACCGGCCGCACCTGCTGCCTCTGACACCGAGAGCGACGCGGGGTCAGTAAGCGGACGACAAGCCAACACCTTGATGGTGAATTTGGCAAAGTCGAACCCGCTGGCTCCGCGGACACCCAAACCGAGGAAGAACAAAGAGGTACCGGATGTAGAACAGGATATCCATCTCATCCTAGATCCTCTTGTCCCTCCGGCTCAGACCAGGTCCAAGTTAGACCTTCCCCCGCCAGAGGTATTGGCGGCCGAGATGCGTCAGCACCCGACTGCTGACTTAGGAGCACGAGTCCTTGAATACATGGCCTCCCTGGAGAAGGTCACGGACCGCTCGAAGAATTTGAAGGGGGAATTTTCCCACCTCATAAGGGTCCTGGCGAGGAAGACATCTGCAGCGGTCACCGAGCTGCATGCAAGAACCGCCACGGAGAGACTGGAGCGCGAGAACGCGGAGCTGCGATCTCGCATAGCCTCCCTTGAGTCCCAAATGGCGTCTCTGTCCGAAGAAGCGGCTCGGACACAGGTGTTTCAGCCTTGGCTGCTGCCGTCGCCAGGGTCCCCCCTGAGCGGGACGTTATCTCCTCCGACGTCGAGATCGCCCCCCAGATCCCCTCCCCCCTCAACGGCCCTAGCCGACAAAATATCCATGTCGCTCTCTGCCCAGCTGGACCATAAGTTCGCCCAGCTCCGAGCTGAGTTTCTGGCAGAGACACAGGCGGGTGGGAGGAAGGGTGGATCACCAGGCCCACCGCCCTCTCAGGCATCCCTTCCCGCCCTGACCCCTCCCCCCATAGAGGCCGCTGACGCCCCATCGAGCCAGGAAGTCCCGTGGACGACAGTGCTGGGAAGAAAGGCCAGGAGAAAGGCGAAGAAGCCCACGGAAGCGCCTGAGGCGAGTAAGGCGGCTCCCAAAAAGCCGGTGCTGCCAAGGCCTCCTACAACGGCGGCCGTAACCATAGGCCTCCCTCCACAGTCAGCGAGTTCTCTCGCTGACATTATGCGGATGGCAAAGGCCAAGGTTAACCTTTCCGAGATCGGAATAACGGAGGGCCTCCGCCCCAAGAGAGCCATCACGGGAGGACTGATCCTCAGGATCCCCGGCCCCGAGGGCCAGAAAAGGGCGGAGAACCTTGTGGGCCGCCTGCGGGAGGCCTTGGCCGAGACAGATGCCATAGTTGCCCGTCCCATCAAGATGGCAGAGCTCCGGGTTCGGGACCTGGACGACTCGACGGACCAATCCGACGTCGCTGCTGCTGTATCCGAGCAGGGGGCGTGCGACGTCGAAGACGTCAAAGTTGGTGAAATCCGGTTTCGGTCCGGTCTCGGAACAGCATGGGTCCGTTGCCCTCTAGAGGCGGCCCGAAAGCTGTCGGCCGCCGGCAGGCTAAGGGTCGGCTGGATGGTGTCCAGGGTGGAGGCGCTTGAGGGGAGGCCCATGAGCTGTTACCGATGCCACGAGGCGGGGCACGTGCGCGCTCAGTGCAGCGGTGCTGACCGTAGCACATTGTGCTACATCTGTGGAAGCCCGGGACACAAAGCCCGTGAGTGCACAAACCGGGTAGCGCACTGCCCAAAATGCGCCGAAGCGGGGCGCCCCGCTAACCACAGGCTAGGGAGCAAGCAGTGCGCTCCCGAAAAGAAAAGGAGACCAAGAAGACGCGCGGCCCCAGTAGCCAACACTACGGCGGCACCCGAAGGAACGCAGCTGAGCCCCGGCCCGGCAGAGGAGACTGTAAAGGCCTAACATTCTTTCCCCCACAAAGAATCCTCCAGGCTAACATCAACCACTGCCGCGCGGCACAGGACTTGCTCCTCCAGACTCTGGCGGAGCAGTCAGTCGCGCTGGCGGTGGTGGCGGAGCCGTATTCCGTTCCCGACCATCCCCGATGGTTCGGAGAGATCGGAGGCTCCGCCGCAATTTACTGGACGGGGTCCGTGGGGGACCCCCATTGCAGTCTCCGGCACAAAGGGCCGGGGTGTGTCGTGGTTGAGTGGGGGCCAGCCATAATTGTGGGCGTCTACATCTCGCCCAACAGCGGCCTGGACGCTTTTGAGGCTTTTCTCGACATGCTAGCCGGACACATCAGGGCTTATCAGACCCGCCCGGTGCTCGTCCTGGGCGACTTTAACTCCCGCTCCCAAGCGTGGGGCGACGCTCGGGACGACGTACGGGGCGAGACCCTGTTGGATTGGGCCGCCGGGCTGGACCTCGTGCTGCTAAACAGGGGCTCAGTCAGCACCTGTGTGAGATGGCAGGGGGAGTCAATCGTGGATCTATCGTGGGCGTCTCCTCCGGCCATCCACCTGGTCACGGGATGGCGAGTGGCTGGCGAAATTGCCACACTGTCGGACCATCGACACATTATTGTCAATGTGGCGTTTCGCCGCCCCGCCGGGGGCCCAATCCCAAACGACGCTGGCACTCCACGCCGCTGGTCCCTGAAGTCCCTCGACAGGGACTTATTAAAGGCAGCCGCCCAGGCCATTGATTGGGAACCGCCCGACATTGCGGATCCCGAAATGCTGGCCGACTGGTTCCGGGGGGCCATGACATGCATCTGCGATGCGGCCATGCCCCGAGCCAACCCGGCCAGGAAAAAAGGCTCGCTGTACTGGTGGTCGGACGATATTGCCAATCTGCGAAGGCAATACGTCGCTGCCCGCCGCCAGTTTCAGCGGGCCAGGCGGAGAAGTCGAGCAAACGCGGACGAAACCGAGGAGATGCACCAAGCGTACAGAGCCGCCGCAAAATCTCTTTCTGCAGCTATCGCG